>OX101812.2:12809871-15422474 GCA_944452925.2 Chrysolina oricalcia
TTCCTAAATTCACACTCCCGCATTTCAATTACTTCAAATCCCAGTGACTTCAATCTTTCAAGTTTAGCTTGAGTAGTCTCATAACGGTAATTCAAAGTCTCAGAAGGATTGTCTTTGAGAGGCTGATCTCGCTGGGAAATCAAACACTTACAACCGTGGAAATAACAGCCCTGAAACTCAAATATTTGGTTCGTTTCTCGACATAAACCATCAACTTTAATAGTACCAACGGAAGCCTCGGGGCCTTTGGCAGCATGGTGAATGAGGATACCCCTCTCTTTTTCCTCCCAAACTAACCACTGGATTGCGATTTTGGATTGGATATCGCGCCATCTGTATCCGTTCTTAGGAATGATACCAATTGTGTTTGGTTTGAGGAAATTTCGTCTGAAGACCTTATTACATGTAGATGCAATTGTGCTTGCCTCCATGAAGGGACAAACGTTTGTCTCTTCGAGCATCATTCGACGAAATCTGAGACAGGCCTGTGCTAAAATATCAACATCGGAAATACAGTAAGCTATTATTTCCTTTTGAAAATCAAACACGTAATTTTCTGCAAGCCGAGCATTATACCACTCACTGAATGCTGTCAATTCTTTATCGCTTTTGTAATTACTTGGACAATAATATTCAATTGGGGGCATTGACCCGACATACGATTGATTTTCTAGGCGATTAAAGAGATGAGGGAAGTGACCTTTTTTCAACTCGGAAATTCCGAAAGATTTCGGAAGACCAGAGAGAGCCATGGGGAAATAGTTTAAAGAATCCAAAAATTGAACGTTACCAACACTCATAGAAATCAATTTAGTGCCCCTCATAATGAGTTCGGGCTTCAAATCAGTTTTTGTTAAAATATAACTGAGAACAAACTGATGATCGAAGCCTCCGCCGTTATGAGCGATAACCACGACCTTTTTGAACTTTTTTCGAAGTGTTAAAACATGGTGTACAAACGGTGAGATTGGATCGTTACATTTGAGAATTTGTAAACGAAGTCCACATTTTTTACAAATTTGGGAGTCTGAGGAAATACAAATATCACAACATTGCCGAAAAACGCAAAGATTGGGTTCGTGTAGAAGAGAACCGTCAGGTCTAACCTTTTCCTGCATTGTCTCGAGATCGTAGAAAATATAAAGATAATTTTCAGACGGAGGTTTGCGTGAGTCCGGTTGGATGAAACAGAGATGTCCAGATGGTTGATGTTCATTGCAAATTTTGCAAAATATCTCCCCACAAGTATGACTTCGATTTACCTCTATGATTTTGAAACATTCCTCACAACGTCGCATCTGAGCACAGATACCATGTTGTAAATGTTGCTCGAAACAAACCTGGCCGCGGAATGTTCTCTTGCAAGACTCACATTTCAAAGACAGCTCGTTGGAACAAGAAGGAGATTGTCTACAGGCGGGGCATGTTTTTCCACAATGGTGATTTTTTTTATTATCGTATGGGACACTACATTCTGAACAAAAATAACTGCAACAAAATGCTGCAGTGAGAGATATTATAACGTTGTAATGTCCCTTATGGAAGAGGAGATTCAAAGAGGGACCATGGCCATTGCCCTTGAAAATGACGTCACGCCCCTTACTACCGTACGCATAAACCATAATTTTGTACTGCTGTAGATGACATTGAAATAATTGTAGTTCGGGTATACCACACCCTCCAGCAGAAATGGATACTCCAGCAGCCTCCATCAATTCATGGGCTCTTGTTCTTTGAAGCTTTCCAGTGTCATATCGTATCTTCGCAATTTCGGAGTCTTTATCGGCATATGCTTTGGCGACTACCAAAGCACGTGCCAGGCACAAGTTATCCCTATTATTTATAACTATGATACCCTTACGTTTGGCACACTCCTCGTCGAAAGTATTATAAGTACGGTTCCGACCTTTCCCGGTAGGCATTTTTACCGAGGTAACACCCAAACAGAAAGTTTCGGTGTTCAGACCGGTCGAATTAGACTGATAAATAGATGAGATTTTATCGAAAATTTCGTCGGTTGTTATTTCAGATGCAGGTCTTAATCTCATCCAGCCCTGACCGCGTGAAAATTCGTTGGAGCAAAATGTGAAACCAACATAATCAGCTGTTGTCAGGCCATTTGTCCCTATCAAAACTATTTGAGTAATGGCGTCTCTTACCCAACTCACAGGTTCTGCACCTTTCGGTATTGGAGCAATTTTGAACTCCAAAGTTCTACCCTGAAGTCCAAAACGACGAATCACTTTGGAAGAGTCTTTAATAATTACAAATTTTTCCATTATGAACTCACAAACACAGAAAGTCAAGAAATAAAAAATTCTAAAGCTTATAACTCAGCAGAAGCAAAACAGGTCTGAACACTTCAAGAATTGATCAGATAATGATGCGCGCAGTCGTTACTCGTTCCTATACCTATGTTGAAAAGGGGAGGGGATGAAAACTTTGGGTTTACTGCTCCAGACGGGAAAAATGTAAATCGAGATTCATCCGAGAGCATTGGAAGTTTCTAATATTGTCCTCAACTGGAAAATGTATTGCTTATTGCGTCATTTGAACATATTCTATGTTGATTCAACCTTCTATCAAAAATGTTGTTCATATACATGCATAATATGTGATGCTGTCCACTTAGGGCTATTCAAAAGCTGATGACTTCCACAGATGTGAAAACAGATCTGAATACTATATACAAATTATCAATTGATTTTGAAAGTATAGCATTTTCTATTAAAACTTATGAGGGAATATAAATGAAGCAACCCCTGCAACACCCATTCTGAATCCTATAGAAAAATTGATATTATATTGTATTGAATTCTCAGTTAAAACCTGTATGGGAATATAAAAATGAAACAGTCTCCTCAACAACCCGATCTGAATCCTATAGAAAAATCATTATTATGTACTGAATTATTCATTTATATTCAGCGACACCTTGATCTAATTCATTAAAATTTTTAACCAATGACAGATATGGTGAATGTTAGCCTAATAGTCAGCTTTAAAATATTCTTCAATTCCAAATCTAACGTAAGTGAATCACCCTGTATAATACATTTAATTCACTTAAGTCTATCAATGGAAAATCATACTGGCTCAATCACTTCACTTCGGTTTCCAAAATAAACCAAATAAAATTAAATCCCCGAAACTGCTCAAAACGCAATTTGAAATCGCAAATCGAAACAATAAAATGAACGAAACTTACTTTTGTATCTGGAGATTGATGCACAATCACTTCGAAATATGCGAGAAAATAATTGGTGACTCGATGCTCTTTGAATGAAGACTGATAACATTCCACAGGTTACAACTTGAATAATGACAACAGATTATCCGGCCATCGGGAATAGTCGGACTGACTAGACGAGATCGGTAGAAGTCGGTTCGTTCGACGGCCTGCTATCAGTGTGTGACGTAGTCGAGATAGATCCGCAGTAAAGATAACGTTTTGCCAGTATAGCGCGCTGGGTAGTGAAATGGATAGATAGCTAGATGAAATATTCAGAGTTTGAAAGTGTGATGATAAAAATGATGTTTGAAAATAGATCGTTCAGTGAGAGAAAAAACATGGTGGTTCAGTAAGAGAAAAAAACAATGTGACTACTTGTCAGAAAATCATAATGTATACGTGTTTAAAACACATCAATAGACATAATTGAAGAGAAAAAATGGTGATTGTTTGTTGAATGTTATACCAGGTTTACCAACGTGTTAGTTGAGAGAAAAACTTTACAGGATGTCTCATAAACGTAAAAAATGACAGGCCCTACGGTCAGAGCACAATAATCAAATGGTATCATTGTTCCGGGCGTTAGCTCCGGTCGGCTGCGTAGGTGTGTACGTGCGTGCATGCGTGAGTGCGTACGTGTGCGTGCATGCGTGCGTGCGTGCGTGTATGCGTGCGTGCGTGTGTGTGTGCGTGCGTGCGTACGTGTGTGCGTGCGTGCGTGCGTGCGTACGTGTGTGTGTGTGCGTGTTTGCGTGCGTGTGTGCGTGCGTGTGTGTGTGCGTGCGTGTGTGCGTGCGTGCGTACGTGTGTGTGTGCGTGTTTGCGTGCGTGCGTGCGCGTGTGTGTGTGTGCGTGCGTGCGAGCGTGCGTGAGTGCGTATGTGCGTGCGTGCGTGCGTTTGTGTATTCGTGCGTGCGTTCGTGGAAATAAAAACCTGCTTGCGGGCGTCCGTGCGAGCGTGCGTTCATGCGTGCGTTCGTGCGTGTATGCGTGCGTGCGTAGGTGCGTGCGTGCGTACGTGCGTGTGTTCGTGCGTGCGTGCATGCGTGCGTGCGTGCATGCGTGCGTTCGTGTATTCGTGCGTGCGTTCTTGTGTGAGTTCGTTCTACATGGGGGATTGCAAGGTGGGGCATTTGTAAACATGAACTGGTGGGGCTGTAAGATATTTGTGTCATTCCCTCCATCTCATTTGTTATATTCAATTCATATAACAAATGAGATGGAGGGAATGACACAAATATCTTACAGCCCCACCAGTTCATGTTTACAAATGCCCCACCTTGCAATCCCCCATGTAGAACGAACTCACACAAGAACGCACGCACGAATACACGAACGCACGCATGCACGCACGCACGCATGCACGCACGCACGAACACACGCACGTACGCACGCACGCACCTACGCACGCACGCATACACGCACGAACGCACGCATGAACGCACGCTCGCACGGACGCCCGCAAGCAGGTTTTTATTTCCACGAACGCACGCACGAATACACAAACGCACGCACGCACGCACATACGCACTCACGCACGCTCGCACGCACGCACACACACACACGCGCACGCACGCACGCAAACACGCACACACACACGTACGCACGCACGCACACACGCACGCACACACACACGCACGCACACACGCACGCAAACACGCACACACACACACGTACGCACGCACGCACGCACGCACACACGTACGCACGCACGCACACACACACGCACGCACGCATACACGCACGCACGCACGCATGCACGCACACGTACGCACTCACGCATGCACGCACGTACACACCTACGCAGCCGACCGGAGCTAACGCCCGGAACAATGATACCATTTGATTATTGTGCTCTGACCGTAGGGCCTGTCATTTTTTACGTTTATGAGACATCCTGTAAAGTTTTTCTCTCAACTAACACGTTGGTAAACCTGGTATAACATTCAACAAACAATCACCATTTTTTCTCTTCAATTATGTCTATTGATGTGTTTTAAACACGTATACATTATGATTTTCTGACAAGTAGTCACATTGTTTTTTTCTCTTACTGAACCACCATGTTTTTTCTCTCACTGAACGATCTATTTTCAAACATCATTTTTATCATCACACTTTCAAACTCTGAATATTTCATCTAGCTATCTATCCATTTCACTACCCAGCGCGCTATACTGGCAAAACGTTATCTTTACTGCGGATCTATCTCGACTACGTCACACACTGATAGCAGGCCGTCGAACGAACCGACTTCTACCGATCTCGTCTAGTCAGTCCGACTATTCCCGATGGCCGGATAATCTGTTGTCATTATTCAAGTTGTAACCTGTGGAATGTTATCAGTCTTCATTCAAAGAGCATCGAGTCACCAATTATTTTCTCGCATATTTCGAAGTGATTGTGCATCAATCTCCAGATACAAAAGTAAGTTTCGTTCATTTTATTGTTTCGATTTGCGATTTCAAATTGCGTTTTGAGCAGTTTCGGGGATTTAATTTTATTTGGTTTATTTTGGAAACCGAAGTGAAGTGATTGAGCCAGTATGATTTTCCATTGATAGACTTAAGTGAATTAAATGTATTATACAGGGTGATTCACTTACGTTAGATTTGGAATTGAAGAATATTTTAAAGCTGACTATTAGGCTAACATTCACCATATCTGTCATTGGTTAAAAATTTTAATGAATTAGATCAAGGTGTCGCTGAATATAAATGAATAATTCAGTACATAATAATGATTTTTCTATAGGATTCAGATCGGGTTGTTGAGGAGACTGTTTCATTTTTATATTCCCATACAGGTTTTAACTGAGAATTCAATACAATATAATATCAATTTTTCTATAGGATTCAGAATGGGTGTTGCAGGGGTTGCTTCATTTATATTCCCTCATAAGTTTTAATAGAAAATGCTATACTTTCAAAATCAATTGATAATTTGTATATAGTATTCAGATCTGTTTTCACATCTGTGGAAGTCATCAGCTTTTGAATAGCCCTAAGTGGACAGCATCACATATTATGCATGTATATGAACAACATTTTTGATAGAAGGTTGAATCAACATAGAATATGTTCAAATGACGCAATAAGCAATACATTTTCCAGTTGAGGACAATATTAGAAACTTCCAATGCTCTCGGATGAATCTCGATTTACATTTTTCCCGTCTGGAGCAGTAAACCCAAAGTTTTCATCCCCTCCCCTTTTCAACATAGGTATAGGAACGAGTAACGACTGCGCGCATCATTATCTGATCAATTCTTGAAGTGTTCAGACCTGTTTTGCTTCTGCTGAGTTATAAGCTTTAGAATTTTTTATTTCTTGACTTTCTGTGTTTGTGAGTTCATAATGGAAAAATTTGTAATTATTAAAGACTCTTCCAAAGTGATTCGTCGTTTTGGACTTCAGGGTAGAACTTTGGAGTTCAAAATTGCTCCAATACCGAAAGGTGCAGAACCTGTGAGTTGGGTAAGAGACGCCATTACTCAAATAGTTTTGATAGGGACAAATGGCCTGACAACAGCTGATTATGTTGGTTTCACATTTTGCTCCAACGAATTTTCACGCGGTCAGGGCTGGATGAGATTAAGACCTGCATCTGAAATAACAACCGACGAAATTTTCGATAAAATCTCATCTATTTATCAGTCTAATTCGACCGGTCTGAACACCGAAACTTTCTGTTTGGGTGTTACCTCGGTAAAAATGCCTACCGGGAAAGGTCGGAACCGTACTTATAATACTTTCGACGAGGAGTGTGCCAAACGTAAGGGTATCATAGTTATAAATAATAGGGATAACTTGTGCCTGGCACGTGCTTTGGTAGTCGCCAAAGCATATGCCGATAAAGACTCCGAAATTGCGAAGATACGATATGACACTGGAAAGCTTCAAAGAACAAGAGCCCATGAATTGATGGAGGCTGCTGGAGTATCCATTTCTGCTGGAGGGTGTGGTATACCCGAACTACAATTATTTCAATGTCATCTACAGCAGTACAAAATTATGGTTTATGCGTACGGTAGTAAGGGGCGTGACGTCATTTTCAAGGGCAATGGCCATGGTCCCTCTTTGAATCTCCTCTTCCATAAGGGACATTACAACGTTATAATATCTCTCACTGCAGCATTTTGTTGCAGTTATTTTTGTTCAGAATGTAGTGTCCCATACGATAATAAAAAAAATCACCATTGTGGAAAAACATGCCCCGCCTGTAGACAATCTCCTTCTTGTTCCAACGAGCTGTCTTTGAAATGTGAGTCTTGCAAGAGAACATTCCGCGGCCAGGTTTGTTTCGAGCAACATTTACAACATGGTATCTGTGCTCAGATGCGACGTTGTGAGGAATGTTTCAAAATCATAGAGGTAAATCGAAGTCATACTTGTGGGGAGATATTTTGCAAAATTTGCAATGAACATCAACCATCTGGACATCTCTGTTTCATCCAACCGGACTCACGCAAACCTCCGTCTGAAAATTATCTTTATATTTTCTACGATCTCGAGACAATGCAGGAAAAGGTTAGACCTGACGGTTCTCTTCTACACGAACCCAATCTTTGCGTTTTTCGGCAATGTTGTGATATTTGTATTTCCTCAGACTCCCAAATTTGTAAAAAATGTGGACTTCGTTTACAAATTCTCAAATGTAACGATCCAATCTCACCGTTTGTACACCATGTTTTAACACTTCGAAAAAAGTTCAAAAAGGTCGTGGTTATCGCTCATAACGGCGGAGGCTTCGATCATCAGTTTGTTCTCAGTTATATTTTAACAAAAACTGATTTGAAGCCCGAACTCATTATGAGGGGCACTAAATTGATTTCTATGAGTGTTGGTAACGTTCAATTTTTGGATTCTTTAAACTATTTCCCCATGGCTCTCTCTGGTCTTCCGAAATCTTTCGGAATTTCCGAGTTGAAAAAAGGTCACTTCCCTCATCTCTTTAATCGCCTAGAAAATCAATCGTATGTCGGGTCAATGCCCCCAATTGAATATTATTGTCCAAGTAATTACAAAAGCGATAAAGAATTGACAGCATTCAGTGAGTGGTATAATGCTCGGCTTGCAGAAAATTACGTGTTTGATTTTCAAAAGGAAATAATAGCTTACTGTATTTCCGATGTTGATATTTTAGCACAGGCCTGTCTCAGATTTCGTCGAATGATGCTCGAAGAGACAAACGTTTGTCCCTTCATGGAGGCAAGCACAATTGCATCTACATGTAATAAGGTCTTCAGACGAAATTTCCTCAAACCAAACACAATTGGTATCATTCCTAAGAACGGATACAGATGGCGCGATATCCAATCCAAAATCGCAATCCAGTGGTTAGTTTGGGAGGAAAAAGAGAGGGGTATCCTCATTCACCATGCTGCCAAAGGCCCCGAGGCTTCCGTTGGTACTATTAAAGTTGATGGTTTATGTCGAGAAACGAACCAAATATTTGAGTTTCAGGGCTGTTATTTCCACGGTTGTAAGTGTTTGATTTCCCAGCGAGATCAGCCTCTCAAAGACAATCCTTCTGAGACTTTGAATTACCGTTATGAGACTACTCAAGCTAAACTTGAAAGATTGAAGTCACTGGGATTTGAAGTAATTGAAATGCGGGAGTGTGAATTTAGGAAACAACTATCTACAAATATAGAGCTGAAAAACTACACAGAGTTACACGTCCTTTTGGCTCAACTCCCTCTTGAGCCTCGAGATGCTTTCTATGGTGGTCGTACGGGAAATGTTGTTGGATATTACAAAGCTAAGGAAGGAGAAATAATCAAGTATACCGACATTTGTTCCCTTTACCCCTGGGTATGTAAATATGGAAAATTTCCTGTTGGCCATCCCAAAGTTCTCGTCGGTTCCGAGTGTTCATCGGTAGATCTTTCTTCGATTACAGGAGTGATTAAATGTAAAGTCCTTCCTCCTTCATCTTTGTTTCATCCAGTTCTTCCACAAAAAATTAATAATAAATTGATGTTTGTATTGTGTCGTATCTGTGGTGAAACATTCAACACAGGTAACTGTCATCACTCAGATGACGAACGCGCTTTAACAGGGACATGGGTGGCAGAGGAGTTGATAAAAGCTGTGAATGTGGGTTATGATATTTTGGAAATTTTTGAAATTTGGAGCTATGAGTCCATACAGTTTGACAAAGAGCATTCTGGACTATTCACAGCCATGATGAATAAATTTCTCAAGATCAAACAAGAGGCCTCGGATTGGCCTTCGCATTGTCGAACTCAGGAGAAAAAAGAACAATATATTGAGGAATTTCTACAACGAGAAGATATACAACTGGAATTTTCGAAAATCTGCAGTAACCCAGGGTTAAGATCCCTAGCTAAACTCATGCTCAATTCGTTTTGGGGTAAATTTGGTCAGCGTGAAAATCAGTCAAAAACCTCTATCATCAATCAATCGGGTGAATTATTTGCTATGCTTTCCGACCCCTCAATATTCGTCAACACCATACTTCCCGTAAACGAAGAAACTCTTATTGTTAATTGGGAGTATAAAGATGAATGTTACACTCCTCTACCGACCGTTAATGTTGTATTGGCCTCCTACGTTACAGCTCTTGCTCGTTTGAAACTCTACAGTTACCTAGAGAAACTCAATGACAGGGTTTTGTACTACGATACGGATTCAGTGGTATTCATTTCCAAACCTGAAGAATACGATATTCCAACCGGAGAATTTATCGGTGATATGACCGATGAATTGGGTTCTGGTTCTTATATAACAGAGTTCGTATCGGGGGGGGTCCGAAAAATTACGCTTATAAGTTTTGGCATGAAAACGATCAAAATGAAAAAGTGGTGTGTAAAGTCAAGGGCATTTCCCTCACCCTTCAGGCTCTGGAAACTATTAATTTTGAAAAAATTAAAGAAATGGTGTTATACCCCGCAGAACCTATAAGCATACTGACGCAACAAATCAGGCGAACACAGGACCATGATGTAATAACTAAAAATATGTCTAAAATGTATAAACCAAACTCCACAAAAAGAAAGTTTCTTCCAAATCACAGTTCTGTTCCTTTCGGGTTCAAAAAATCGAAACCCACATTGTAAATTCATATTAATTAAATCCTTCAAGCATATTGGAATAGCAAATCAGCCGAACACAGAAGCATAATGTAATGACCAAAAATATTTCTGAAATAAAATCAAAATCAATATAAACTCTTTACTCTCATTTGAGAACATTTTCAAGTGACAGTTGCTGTCAATTTGGATTTAATGTCTTTGGTATCTTAGAACCATCGAAATAACAAAAAGTTTTTGGCGAATTAAAGAACCGTCTTCATTAATTTGAGGATAAGTGTTCGTGATGCCACCATTCATTGGTAAACTAGTACCGAAAGTGACATTTAGGCGAATTAAAGAACCATCTTTATTAATTTGAGGATAAGTGTTCGTGTTGCCATCATTCATTCACAAACCAGTACCAAAATTGTCATTTAGGCGAATTAAAGAACCATCTTTATTGATTTAAGGATAAGTGTTCGTGATGCCACCATTCATTGTCAAACTAGAAGCTATAAAAAGTCATTCGTTGGTACTCTAATTGATGTCGATGGGTTAGCTCCAAAAATATAGTTTCGAACACTTGAATAATGTTCTCAAATGAATCAAATGGTATGCCTATCAGTATCCAGTGCACATTTTTGCATGGACTATCTAGTGGGGAATCCTATAACGAGGTCACAAACACCTATAATAATCGTAGTATTATTTCCTCCCGGGTTGGCCATGGAAAACAGGTGTTTTTGTTCTTCAAAACAGTTATGACATTAATGAACGTTTTATTTTTTTTACCTCATCCTACAATACCAACATTTCATTATATATACTTATAAGTTAGGTTGGCCAGGCAGTCTAAGGCGTTGTATTTGTGTACGAAAAGAAAACAACGTTTTTCAAAACCGTTGACAAATGGTGACAACGTTTTTTCGAAACCGTTGACAGGTTGTAACAACGTTTTTCAAAACCGTTGACAGGTGGTAACAACAGTCACTCACCTGATGGTCGCGCACGTTAAAATGAATCGATCCCGTCGGTATGCTTTTTACGAAATTCCATCTTAATTTCCTCAAGTGCGACATGAAGTTCAGCATGTGGCAAGACTCTCACTCTCTTTCTCCCCCAACTCTAGACCTAATTTTACAATGTATCTCTTGCTCTTCAAACGTACACACTTCATGACACAAACCGACCTGAAATATAAATGCCGCTGTCATATTCTCACTTCAAAACACAGCATTCGCGACAAGCAAAAGCCATGTTTTTCTGTCAAATTATACACCTGGTATAGTATTTGACACAAGACAGACACCATGTTTTTTCCCTCTTAAATGATATATTTTGAAACACTCTGTTGTTTTTCTCCTAATTGATGTAATTTGACCCACCCTATAATTTTTTCTCTTAACTCATGTAATTTGACACACTCTATAGTCCTTTCTCTCAAATGATGCAATTTTAAACACTCTGCTCTTGCTTATGATTTTTTTGACAATCAATCGCCATTTTTATTTTTCTCTTACTGAACCGCCATGTTTTTTTCTCTTCCTGAACCGCCACTTTTTTTCCACTCAAACGTTGTATTTTGAGACACTTTGTATATACTTCGACAACCACCGTGTTTTTTTTTTGTTAAATGATTTGTTGGTACACCTGGTATAACACGTTGACAACGGGTTGCCATGTTTTTTTCCTCTTGAATGGTGCATTTTGAGACACCCTGTTGTTTTTCTCTCAAATGATATGATTGTACGCCTTGTGTTGCATGGTGACAAGCACTCGCCATGTATTTTTCTCTTAAATGATGTATTTTGAGATACTCTGTTGTTTTTCACTTAAATGATATGTTGGTACACCCGATATACTAAGGTGGCAGTCAGGCGCCATGTTTTCTCTCTTAAATCGTGTATTTTGAAACACCCCGTATACGTTCCTTATTGGAATCGCACGTTCAAACGCTACGCCCTCGTTATTATTATCACACTCCAACACTTTGAATATTTCATCCACAATCATTTTTGTTTTTCCATATTATATTTTGAGACACCCTGAATATACTTTGACAACCACCACATTTTTCTGTTAAATAAATTAGTTGGTACACCCAGTATACCAAGGTGGCAACCAGCCGCCATGTTTTTCTCTCAAATCGTGTATTTTGAAACACTGTTGTTTTTTCTCGCAAATGATATGTTGGTACACCCGGTATACCAACGTAGCAATCAGCCGCCATGTTTTTCTCTTAAATCGTGTATTTTGAGACACTCTGTTGTTTTTTCTATCAAATGATATGTTGGAACACCCGGTTTACCAAGGTAGCAACCAGCTGCCATGTTTTTTCTTTTGAATCGTGTATTGCGAAACACTCTGTTGTTTTTTCTCTTAAATGATATGTTGGTACACCCGGTATACCTAGGTGGCAACCATCCGCCATGTTTTTTCTCTTAAATCGTGTATTTTGAGACACTCTGCTGTTTTTTCTCTTAGATGATATGTTGGTACACCTGGTATACCAAGGTGGCAACCAGCCGCCATGTTTTTCTTTCAATCGTGTATTTTGAGACACTGTTGTTTTTTCACTAAGATATGTTGGTACACCCGGTATACCAAGGTGGCAACCAACAGCCATGTTTTCTCTTTCAAATCGTGTATTTTTTGAGACACCCTGTTGATTTTTTCTTCAAATAATGTATTCTGAAATACGCTATATACGTTCCTCATTGGAATCGCACGTTCAAACGCCACACCCTCGTTACCCCGCAATTTTTACCTATTATTTCGAACATCATTATTATTATTATCACTTTCATCGAATATTTCCATCCACAATCATTATTCTTTTCTTATTTAACCGATGCGCTCTTATCATTCAATCGTATATATAACATATTTTTACATTACCTTCTACGAAGTCTCCGTGGCCACATGGTTAGTGTCGTTCACTACCAAACAATGAATCAAAAGATCGACGGTTCAAACCCACAACTCTGTAATCTTTTTTATTCAACGGCGTGCTCGTCGGCTTAGGTTGAGTGATGGTGAAAAAAAGGAAAGTGGAGGGGGGTCGTTGAAGCGCCGCAATAGCTACTTATGCTAAACAAAATTTCCCACTTATTTCATAAACTTTCCACGTAAATTATGATATTTTTGAATCGAACAAACAATTATACATTGAAAGTAACATTACTTCTCGAATAAAAGTATATTAAATTAGCTAAACCACAATTTCAAAATAATAAGTTATTTTGAATATTTTTTGTAGGACTAGCGATACATACCCATTTTTTTGCAGGACACTGTATTATTTAGGTGAAGAATACACTAACCTTTCACGTGTTATCATTGTTCTACAGTTATTAATGATTTTTTTTAACCATGGAATTGACAATTTCGGAGCGTAGGACTGGGAACACCTACTATTCTATTCAATTATACAAATATTAATCAAGCAACGGTAAAAAAATCCGCTGGTTATTAATGAATTTTTATGACCACGTCATTGTTACATGTTGGGAGTGGGGGACTCTTCAGTCCTACCATCCATTTTGTAGGACAAAAGTTATTTCGAGTACTTCATCGAATTATTTCGAGGTTCAACTGAAAAACCAAGTGTTATTAATGAATTTTTTGCACTCACCAAATCGATATGGTTGACTCCTGCGCATTTCATTAGCTACCATTATCGATAATTTTCGTAGAGGAAAAAGTTGGGCGTCTGGCCCAAATGAAGCTACTCAGGAAGATTCAGCCTGTTATTAATAATTTTTGAAAATAGGCGTGGGATCCCGGTCTATATGATTCAAAAGTCTTTCAGGGAGCAACTTTGAATACAATTATCTCCAATTCTAAATGGACAAAAATTCTTATAAAAATTCATCTGATGTAGCCACTGTCGACAAATATCATACCAAATTTTCATTGTATTTGTGAGAAAATTGCTCTAACGTTCCAAATACTTCAATTTGGATATTGCATGGATAGTGCAAAAAACGTAATGAACATCACAAGCGGTCACACGCAAACCTTACCGCTTTGATGAGGTACGGCGTATTATATTGGCCGACTGTTGTTCGGAAACGTGTGGGGAACCTAATTCGCCATCCACTATCGCATATAATAATTAATAAATGTCAAAACTAATTATTTTTATTATTATCATTATTATATATATGTGATGAATTTCTTCCTAATAATAAGTGTATCAAATCTGAGATTAACTACGATTAACTTAATTATATTATAGATCAACTTGATAACGTAACTGGCATTTATTTTGACCTTTGAATTATTATTGCAAAGACTAGAGTGCTATAGTGTCAGAGGAAAAGCTGATGATCTGATGAAATCCTACCTCAGCAACCGAAAACTAATAGTCGGTAAGTCTTCGGTATACTATTCTGACAAAATAAAAATTGGCTCCATACTCGGCCCAATTCTGTTCTTGATAGTCATTAATGACACATGTTTCAGTTGTTGTATCAGAAAGTGATATTTGCACTGTGAATGAAACATCTAATGTAACGGTGTCCCAGAGGTAGAGTGGTGTTATCATAACTCTCTTTTGATACATGAAAATAGAACCAATTACATATTTTTCAAAAACAGTATGGAAGACCAACTTGATATTAATGTGCACAACTCCCGAGTAGATGAAACAAACTCCTCCAATTTTTCATATAAAGATCTACTTTGAATTGATCTGGTGAAATCAATAATGAGTAAATTGTCGTCAGCTTGTTGTCTTATTAGATACCTCAGGGACCAAATGAGTATTCACAATATTAAAATTTTCCATTTTGATTATGTACATTCTATGATTGACTACAGCGTATTCTTTTGGTATATCATTCACCAACATCTAAGGATATATTCATCTATCAGAAAAAAAATCTTAAGAACTATGCCTTAACCTTGAAAATGACAGTTGCAGACAGTTGTACTCAACTCAGGAATTATGACTGCAGTTCATTGTGCCTACATAATATAACATTACAATTTATGCTAAAAAGAACTTGAGAACATGTCCTGCAAATTATCAACAAATCGGCAATATGGAAGAAGCAGATTCACTATTTTTATTAGACGAATTTTTCAATGCCTGTAAAAAGTGGTGTATGTCTGTTTATTTTTATATTTATTTACCGGGTGTCTGCGGCAAGTGGCTCGCCTCTATAACTTTTTTGTTTTTGAAGATAATAGAATGAAATTCGAAGGATCTGTGTAAGATATAAAATTACATCTTTTTACAAGTAACTCAACTTCATGCAACTTGTGTTTTCACCAGAACTGTCATAAACTTTCGATTTTCAAATAAGACACCCGGTTATATTTTCACTCCTCTTCTCTACTTATGACGTACTGAATACAACCATGTGTTAGTTATCACTTTTTGTAACTGAATTTTATTTTTGGTCGGAAATTTATTCTTTATTCCAGAGGGCTATGGGTATCTTCAAATCACTAATTTCAGTAATAAAATTCTGAGAAAAATACAACTATACTGTTTTTGATCAAAATGTATCTGATATGCAACATTTCATTTTAAAATTTCTATTACTGATTTTTTTCAAATGTCAACTTCCGTTAAAAAACTTCAAAAGATTTTAGTAGAAATTTCTCAAAATGAAGGATCTTAAGAGATAAAAGTGACATTTAAATGCATTGAGCAAACTATATCATGCGGAGACAAAAGAGGTGAAAATATACCGGGTGTTCCATTTAAAAATCGAAAGTTTGTCACTTTCGGTGAAACTGAAAGTTCCATGAACTTGAGTTACTTGTCAATAAACGCAGGTTCATATCTTATACAGATCCTCCAAATTTAATTTCATCATCTTCGAAAACAAAATAGTTATAGGGGCGAGCCACCTTCCGCGGACATCCGGTATATATTTTTTGATAGTCACATCAATGAATCCTTCAATTGTTAAGTAGTTGTTTATACTGTTTGTCTCACTAAGATGGAACCACATGAGAAACTTTTTTATTATTCATCTCAGGAAAAAAATTTATTCTTCATAAAAAGTTCTGCATATTTAAAAATCTAAAATACAATCATCAGGTTTCAAATTTTTTCAGTCGTATACGCGGTGTGACAAAAAATATGAATTTTACTCTAGAGTAAAGTAACTTTATATTTGAAAATATCGAAAATTCTTATGAAAAAAAGATATTCAGAACCAAAAATTACGTTTAAATATGCAATTGCATGAAAAAATCATTAGTACGTATTTTCGTATTTGCACAATATATGCATAAGCATTCATTATGTGTTTAAATTGCGTTTAATTGCAAAAAAACATTGAGAAACGGAAAGGTGACCATGTGTTACATAATCAAAAGAAATAAATGTTCATTCAAAATAAAAAAAAGTAAACAGTAACATAACCCAATTTTTCAATGTCTATAGACGTAATTGCATATTTGAACGGAATTTTCAATTTTGAACAACTTTTTTTCATAACAATTTTTGATATTTTCAAATATAAAAGTACTTTACTTTTCAGTAAAACTCATATTTTTTGTCACACCGCGTATACGAATGAAAAAATTTGATATATGATGATTGTATTTTAGATTTTAGAACATGAAGAACTTTTTATGAGGAATAACTTTTTTTCCTAAAATGAATAATAAAAAAGTTTTTCATATGGTTCCAACTTAGTGAGACAAACTGTATATCAGGTATAAAAGTATTTGTATTATAATTATCTGCACCTATATGACGTTGCTGATGTTTCATAGGAAATTCATAGCAATAAAACTATTATTATTATTATCGAATATCTAATAAAATTCCTATAATTGATAGACAATGACCAAAGCTGGTGTAACTAACGAACCCAAGAGGTTCAAATCTCATTCATAAATCGTAATTTGGAATGTTGACAGGAGCTTATGGGCTCAGAGTAAATTGAGGAAGTAGTTTATTAGCACCCAATTTACCAGACAAAAGCTAGAAGTGTTCAGGTAAGTAAATATGTTATTGTTTTCTGCTCTGTTGAAGCTCGTCTTTATGTTGTGCGTTTATTTAGTAAACACGCAAATGACACAATGACACTTAAACGACGAATTCAAAATTATTTACAACTTACCAGTAACCGTTTTTACAGAGAAGTGTTGAATGCCTAAATATTCCTGTCATAGCTCATCGTTTTTATAGTTTGATTATAGGAATTAAAGAGGAGTTAATAATTACTTAAATACAGTTTGTTTTATTAATTTTATGTATTTGAACGTATTACAAATGATAAAATAATATAATATCTCCTTGCCACACACAGATTTATAACCTAATACAGATTATTAAAATGATACAGTTTGTTCTGAAAATTTGTTATGGTGAATTTTTTAACGCTATGAAAATACTTCATTCGGAATCACAGCCATTAATAGCAACTAAAAATTCTCGAAAATATCATAAATTTGCGAATTTCTAATATAGGTATTATTGATGATATATTGATGTTAATGCGGCCTAAAATTTCTTGATTTGTTTTATTCACTGGTGAAAGTCACCTGTATGCACTGATTGAATACTTTCTTAACCGCAAATTGAATTTTATAAATAAATTGAAACGGTATTTTGGGACAGATATGTGAAATCGTGCGTCACTTTGGGGAAATCTGTGAATTTGAATACCATATGTTGTCATTTACGCTATGGAATTTTAAGTTGGGGTACAGGGTGTTCTACGGAGAGTTTTTATTTTTCAAAAGTGTGCAGTCAGAATCATTGGACAAATTGGATGGAGACAATCATGTAGAAAAAAATTCAAGGAATTAAAAATACCTACCTACTGTTGCTGGCATTTATATTTACGAACTTAAATCTATGTATATGAGAAAAACCAGAAATTCGCAACTAACAGTATCAGTACTTGACTCGTAAAGATTCGTAAAAGTCATCTTCATCTTGGGCCCAAACTTTTTGATATCAAAAATGCACCAAATATGGATGTTTTTAAATGGAGACTAAAAACAGCCCTCGTCGAAAAATATTGCTACACTCTCGATTAATTTTAATTTTAATTTTCGATTTTAAATAACATACTGTTTCTTTACAAATTTTATCAACTTTTTTGTTGTTTGGTTTTTATTATTATGATATATGTTTGTTGATTATTTTTTATAGATTGTATATTTACATAATTCATGGCAAGTATTTCGTGACGTTTTCCTTTTTACTGTATTTGTAGAAATCCTTTCTACTTCATAAATAAAATTATTATTATATTTGGGTCCACATTTCCAATACTAATGTTTTCAATTCCTAATCTCATTATCATTTTCAAAACAGGAAACGAAGAAAAAAGGGTTAATCCAATTCCTGGACAAGATTAAAGATATTAAAATTAAATCCTGTTGGTTGAATATTGGTTGCTCAGAGCTGCATGGGGTTGGTTCATTTTGGAAGTACCTAATAAAGGAATCATGTAGGTCCATAACCAAGTAATTACAAACTCACAGTAACAGTGATTGAAGGATCTTGAGTTAGGGATTATAATAGATGCTTCGAGGTTAAATGACAATATTTGTTGAATTATGAAAAATGAATTCAAAATCCAACCTACCTCAACAATGTACAATATTGAAAAACGTTTGAGGGCTGTTTCTAAAGTTGAAGCCGGTTGAAGAAAATTACAAATGTCAACTAAACAAATAGCATTCTTATCGGCTGTCATCTGACAGAATACAAATATTGTCACTTACGACTATTGAATTCCAACTGTTAGTCTCTCGTGCAAAGATTCTACAATTCTAAGTTTGCAAGTACGTTCAATAAAGGGTAGCATGAATTCAATCTGTCTCAAAACTTGTTTATATACCGGTTTCTTGAATAATACAATCATCAGTGCAGTTTAATATATTAGCAATAATAATGAAAATGGATTTATGAACGCAATTTTTGGCTTGAACTTTTACAACTGGTATTTTCTTCGGCAAGTCTCTAACAGAAAGAAACCACTGTCCCCTACGACCATTTAATCACATCTGTTATAATCTGGAATTAGAGTAAAGTTCTAAAATTTTGAATCAAATGATATGAATATAATAAACAATGTCGAGGTACCCTTTTCTCTCCAAATATTTCCAGCTACTTCCCTGACTAATAATACTACGACGGATATTGAACTACATCTTACAGATATTTGTGAAAGTCTCCTTCAAGAGGACCTTATTGCAACTGCTTATTGTAATCAAAGATTATAGATTATCATTCATGTGGCTATTGCAAGTGGGTCCCCTTGGAGAAAAGTTGTTTTGGAGGTCATCATAGTTCGTAGTTTTACTGGGAAGCATCGCAACAGCAAAATTTGTAAAATTTCTGACATTCATTTTGAACTTTTGAACGCTGTTATATCATAGAGAAAGAACCCGTGAACCCTAGACCGAAGTATGACTTAGGTATGGAGGATGATTTTTATGCGCAAGTACACTACTGAGGGTGAGAACGTTTGGCTACTCTGAACCTTGAGTTGAGGTGGCTTTGACAGAGAGCTAGTAAAGGGGAAAAAACTGCTGTACAAATACATCTTAGTGTAATGCGTGATTTTTTTTGTATAAGCTCTACGACATGCTATTAGAAATCACGGCATCCATTGCCGGACACTTTTTTTTGTGGAAACCCCACAGATATTTTTAAAGTTTAATAAATTATAATTGTACGCAGTAGTATAATATCCAAATTTTATAAACGTTACTTGGGCAACTATTTAAAGATGTTTCCCAAGCAGCCAGACGTAATAGATTTATAGCATACATATGTTTGCTGAAGATGTATTAGTGAATTTCCACCCTTCTTGTCTCACGTGGCTGTTAATATTTCTGATTCCGAATCAGGAAAACTCAATTTATATATTCCTGTTATTTATTGTTCCGATTGGACGACAATCTTAAGAAGGGGCCAACAGATTTTACGATTCCTATGCAATTTCCGCTGCTGAAGATTTTGCAAGAATAGCACAAAACTGAATTGAGAGAATCGTTATCACAGAAAAAATTAATCAATTTAATGAATTTTGGTGATTTAAAGGTGGCGGGGAAAGCACACACAAAAATTTTGAAATCTCGGGGTAGTCTCGTATTTGGTATCTCAATCAACGGATAAATAGTGGACACAATCGCTTTGATGAAGTAGGGGTGGAAATCGGAAAACACTAAAATATATTTTCAATTGAGTTAAAATTGTTTTGTTTTTTCCATTAACCAGCCGTCGTCCCCTTACGATCGGCAGCAATCAAAAGTTGAAACTTGTTCGAGCCAGGATTTAACGAGGTCTTACCTTTTTACGTGCGATTCGGTTTGTCACCCATCCAAAGCTCGACCTCACCAAGCGTTGCTTGGCTTCAGATATCGGTGACCAGGCGCTCTCCGTTTGAGCTATCCTTTCGGATACCTCGAGTATAGATAGTAATTCAAAAATACTACTATGAAATATGTTAAAGTACTCCACCTCCATAGGAAGACGTTGAAATCAGTTTCAAGCAAAAATTCATTGTCTTCTGTTTCTTGGGAACAACTGTCATTTGGCAGGAAAGCCACAATTTCTTTTTCAAACGTATGTGGCACCTTTAAAGCCAGAAGTTGTGTGGTGACATGTCTGCATCCTTATCCGAAGTCTTCTATTGACTGGTGAGCTTACATGTGGATAAACAATCCATGCTCATAGCAGTTGAATATTCAAGGAACACTGTGGACTTTTCCTGGCGCCACGACAATAGACAAGTTGATCTGCCTCGAATACATTTAACACTTCTTGGTACTGCATCAGGGAACGATTTAACTTTTTTTCTACATATTCGCAGCCTTCTATTGCAGAATAAACCAATGAAAAGTGATTGAGGGTGCTTAGTATTCAATGGAATGTACTTGCATCAATCCACAGAATTTGATGTTGTCAACAATTCTCCCCCCGTTCTGTCCATTTTTTGTATTCTGACAATATTACGAATAGTGTTCTTTTTGTAAACAAACGTCCAGAGAGGTACAAAAAGTGGATTTTTGAACTATACAAAACGAAACTTATACATACCGATACATTTTAAAATAATTCAATGGACAAAGGAGAAACAAATAATTCGGTTAGCCAAATTTAGGTGTAACAAACGAACAGGTAGCTGGGCATTCATCCGAATTATAAATGAAGTAATAAACCAATTTTCCAGGAATGTTCCTTAGTGTAACCAACTAGGCAATATTCCGCCTCTTTTTGAATAATGGGAGATGATGAAAATAGTAAATTTATTGTACCTACCACCATTGTATACTTATAAAACAATTTACTCATTGAAGAACTTTCAGACGAATGCTGAATTTTGTTTACGCTGAAAGTGAAATATCAATCATCATGTTTTCCTCGATTGTGTTTTTAGTTCTCGTGGTGAAAGTTCTAACTGTGCCCCTCCATTCAACTCATATCAGAAGCTACAGATTGAGAAGTATTTTACCAATTCCTGTAAGTTTTTCTCATAGTTTCGTGTTTCCTAAATTTCAGGTGAAAATTTCAGTAAATATAAAAGGTCCCGAGTGATTTAGAATAATACTGACATCACTGTAATTTACAGGGTATTGAAATCACGAAAAAAAATATACTTGAATGTATAACTCAAAATTCTGAAATTTGGTACTTATTCAGGATGACATTGATGAACTTGTAAATGGAATTTGAGACCAGTGAATTTTCCAAATGGGTCTGATGACTTTTCATCGTACATAATTTTTTTATTGATTTAGTACCAATAATCTGATAGGCCCGTCATTGCTTGACCAAAAGGCTGAAGATGGCATAATGTGTTTTGAAAATATCGAACTCTCATTTGCTTGAAGAATTTTGACATCTTCATATCTCAGTGACATTTACATGCTTTGTAACTGAGATACAGGTTGGTCCAATTTTGGGGTCCATTATCTCAATGATTTACAACAAAACTTTCCATTCGAAGTAAATTTTGAATTTACTTGAGATTTGATGTCACAAAGGACCCCGCACTAATCTTATGGAAAACCGGTTTCGGTGAAAATCGCTGAAATTTCAATATGATGTAGCCCATGCCATCCTGAACAAAAGTTACCATTGCGCCAACTCTCTGAATGCCCGCGTTTGGATTCTACAGGGGGTCAAAGTTCGATATTTTGACGATTTTTCAAAAAATCCGGAATTTCATTTTCATTGTATTGATCTGAATTTTTATAATGAAATAGTCCACAATATGTGCATCAAAAAGTTCAAATGACAAAAGTTTCTAGAATCAAAACTGGCGGGTATACAGAGGGTTGAACTTTGTTTTTGGTAATTTTTATCGAACTTTTTTTGAGAAAATATTCGTTTTCCTGCAGATCCATGTGCAATTGATGTTACTTACAGTACATAAGAGGGCGATCATATTTTGCATTTGAACTAACCATCCAACTTTAAATATTTGAAAGATACGGGGCGATCAAAAATATATTTTCAATTTCGGAAAAATGTATCCCTTTGTATAGTCAGCTTTCACCAATATATTTAGCTGATGTTTTGAAAGTATGTAGCTAACATACATACAAATGTGTCACCGTCTGTGCTCATTAATCTGAATCCAAATAAAGTTGCGGCGATGGTCCAAAAAATATGGAGAAGGGATGTTTCGGAATAATTTTGAAATGATTTCTAAAATCGTCAGTGAATTTTTTTTATTTTCTGATATGATGTAGATGAGTCATTCTTGATCAAAAAGTTCTACAGTGCCTACCACGCGAATGCCACGGTTTGAGTTATACAGGGGTTTGAAGTATAGTATTTCCTTGATTTCTCGAATAATCAATAATTTCTTTGTAACGGAAAATAACATTGTTTCCTAGACAAACTTCGAAACATTTCAATGACCAAATTATCTGAAATGAGAATTTATGAATATACAAAGGTTGGTCCAAAAAAAAAATTTTTTTTCAAAAATATAAGTATCCGTTTACTATTCATATTTTTTATATATTCAGAAACTCTATTAGGACCAGGACCACTTTGTCTCCACCCGATGTTTTAGGAAAATCCAGTATGAAAACAATATATTCTCGAGAAAGATCGTGTGCGGAAAAACAAGTAGAGAGAAATGAGATGATTTGGTTTATATTCAGGTCTTCGCAACTGACAGATATATGAAATATGAATTAAAGTAAGTACATAACATGAATTCAGCACGATTCCAAGCATATGGGCTGATTCAGAGAAAACAGAAATGATGATAGTACCACAACAGCTACTGAACTGAGTCGAATCAATTCAGCAAGTACATTTTTTCCATGAAGACAGCCTTTCGGACGATTCATATTTCGTTTTCCGAAACGAGTTATACCGGTTTCGGGGTTTTGCCCCTCATCAGTGTAGGGTAGGTCTTATATAGATATCACTGAATAGAGCATGCGACATTCTTAAATAATTGGAAAAATCTTCCATTACAATGATTGAATCTGCAGTTAATTCAATTGCAATGAAGAATTAGGATGCAAGTGATTTCTATCGCAATAAAGAATTAGACTTCAGACGAAATGTCATGCATCCAAATTGACCACCTACATACCGGTCTTGGGTTTTTTGAGGTGTTATTCAAATAAATTGTGAGGAGTTTATTCACCGGCATGACTGTCATCGTTTCACTACCCAACTATTTCAAGCGCACCATCAGGAACCATTTGTTGTGGTCTATTTGCCGCGTCCATTACTGAGTTTAGTAGGGAACTTGAGGGGTATCGACTGTTGGGGTCATGTCGAGCATGACCAAGATACCATAGAACACTGGCAACATGCGCACATGTTCCTAAAGTTCTGGCGCCGGTTTTACAAGTACAAAAATATCCTAATATGGGCTCGTTTGGTTCATCAGGTTCTTCTCCATCATTATATTTGATCCACAGTTGATATTTTGTGGCATTTCTGAACCTCGAAAAAACCCTGACTCTCATGAATCCAGGTTCCTCTTCGAAAATATCGACCTGAAACTCTTCATTTTCTTCCCTTTGCAATTTATCCTGTATATACGAAGGTGAAAGTTTAACTTGGTATATACCTACGGTCAAATCTCTTAGATATTCTATCGTAAGGCGAGGAAAGTTTGGAATCAGGTTTCCATTCATACGGACCCATTGACCATTTCTCAGATGAAGATTGTCCACTTCCACTCGAGCCTGGACGACATTTACCTCCTGTGATTTTCGTAACAATTCTTGTGCCAGCTGAGCATTGGCACCTCTCATTGAGACTGGGGGGTGGAAGCTGTTGATGAGTGCACCAGCGATTTGATATAGATCGCTAAGATTGTGTACGTGTGGCATTTCGATAGTTTTATCAAAAAACTTAAACATGCTTTTCAAATGTCCATTTCTTGCTTCAACTATCCATCTAGTTTTCGTCACTAATCGAGATTTATTTGCTTCCTCAGTGGAAAGCTGTTGTTGCCCTCGTGGAACAATCGCGGGCATTTCATATTGTATGCCAAGATTATTCAGTAAGGGTATGGCATCTCGATAACCCCGATCCACAACAAAAATGTCACCTTCATTAAACCATCCCCTCATGTCTTCTAAGTTTCTTTCAAACTGATTCTCCAAAATTCTTGCGTCATTGTTGCGAGCGTCTGAGAAATAAGGTCCTTGAATACTCAGTATATATCCATCCGGGGCCACAATCAAAACTGGTTTCACCAGATGATGTCCCTTGTACTGGCAGAAAGATTGGCGCAATATCCTGAAATTACAACTTTTATTTATGGCGGCGTATGATCCGTCGATGTAAACGATGGCCTTCGGGTTGTCTGGGGTCGGGTTATATAAAATATTGGAAAACTCACTCACATGCCTTCTAATATACACATTCCTATCGATGGCTGCAAAGCCGATATTCGATGGAACGAATCTTTGCATCAAAGACTGTCTTACTTTAGAAATTGCTAAGCTGGTGGCTTGCCTAGAGGGATAATGGAATATTACCTTCAAGAAATCATCCGACAGACCCTGACGCAATTTACAGAGGAATGTCATAAGGTCTTTTTTCGTTATATATCTATAACCATGTTCCTGCGGAACCATATCACAGAACATAAAAAGACTACGAAATTGTTCTTTGGTTATAGGAGATATTGCCTGAAACTCATCCTCACTGAAATTGTTCTCATCTTCATAGCTGGAGTGTTCAATAGCCACAAAACGAAGCCCTTGAAGGAAAATGGATAGTTGCTGTCCCTTTATCACATAAGGTCTATTTACAAACTGGATTCCTGGTAATAGAAATGGCAAAATGAAACCGTTATCATCGAGATGATGTCTGCACGCCTTCACGTTATCCGGGATGAATATATTTCGATGAACAAAAACATTGGCCCTGCATTTATTGGATAGAGTTTGCTGATCAGCGGCGGCATTGCAGATGAAGCATGTATGGCTCGATGTTTGTGTCAAAACATTAAGTCTTATACAAGTTGGATCAATCGTCAAGTCCCTTATTTCATTCATAATAGATCGATTACAGTTTAAACATATTCTTGTTTCTTCTCCTATGATGAGAGGGGGACCACCTCGTGCATCCCGCCTAGAAATAGCTATTTGACACTTTTCCAAATGTTCTTCTCCATGAAGAAGATGTGACATTCGAGCTGGTCTTGATCGGGTATCGCATACAAAGCAATTTACTTGATTTTGATAGGCCATGATGACCTGGGAATATTCCAATATGAGATACAATTGAATATAATGATTATCTCACCTTATTTAACTTCGAAGAGCAGAAAATAAAAGAAAACAGGTAATTGATGACCAAAACATCAACCGATTCTCTAATTATTAGAAAATACTAACATTTCATCTACGTTCAACACATCAAAATATGTTTGCTATCAAAAACATCCATAACTCTGACAGCAATCGAATGACATTCCAAGGACTGCTCTATTTTGGATATGGAATAATACAGTTACTTGCACAGAAAAGTAGTAGGTACAAGTCTTGGAAACGAAAATGTTGTTATTTTAGTACAGTAAATTGTGTTAATCTGATCTTTTAAAATTGTCTTTGGCTTTTTAAAAACGTTAAAGAGGCACAAAAGAAATATGGCAGTTATCAATTTTAGCAAGTCATTTCGTAAAGAATAAACAACACTACTTGACGGAAGACCATTAATTAATAATGAAAAATGGATTATATAATCCAATCTTCCGCATACAACCTATACTATAGGTAATTCGTCGGCAAGTATACAACAGAAAACAGTACAGCAGTAGTTGTTTTCTGTTGTATACTTGCCGACGAATTACCTATAGTATAGGTTGTATGCGGAAGATTGGATTATATAATCCATTTTTCATTATTAAGCAAGTCATGTTTACACTGCTGAAATTAAGTGTACTACTTTTCTATGAAAGCAACTGTACACAATTCGGGAATATATAAAACCTGAACTACCTGAACTTGAAACTAGTATATCAAAAGACATCATTTGAAAAATAAAATAGTTCTGGGATTGCAGGGAGATGTACGCCCCTTCTACTTGGAAAACTCTGCAGTAACTTGGCCATGCTTGGCATGGCACTTTACTGGCAGACACATTCGAAGCATTCCGAAAATTGTTTTCATCCTGTATTTTCCTGGAACATAAAATGAAAATGATGGTCCTTATAGAATTTGTATTATATTTTCATACACCGTATGAAACATGAATCGTATTCGTATGCTCATGCATATGTCCGAAAATATATTTACATAATGAGACTGACTTGCAACCTTTGTATATTCATGAATTCTCATTTCAGATAATTTGGGCATTGAAATGTTTCGAAGTTTGTCTAGGAAACAATGTTATTTTCCGTTACAAAGAAATTATTGATTATTCGAGAAATCAAGGAAATACTATACTTCAAACCCCTGTATAACTCAAACCGTGGCATTCGCGTGGTAGGCACTGTAGAACTTTTTGATCAAGAATGACTCATCTACATTATATCAGAAAATAAAAAAAATTCACGGACGATTTTAGAAATCATTTCAAAATTATTCCGAAACATCCCTTCTCCATATTTTTTGGACCATCGCCGCAACTTTATTTGGATTCAGATTAATGAGCACAGACGGTGACACATTTGTATGTATGTTAGCTACATACTTTCAAAACATCAGCTAAATATATTGGTGAAAGCTGACTATACAAAGGGATACATTTTTCCGAAATTGAAAATATATTTTTGATCGCCCCGTATCTTTCAAATATTTAAAGTTGGATGGTTAGTTCAAATGCAAAATATGATCGCCCTCTTATGTACTGTAAGTATCATCAATTGCACATGGATCTGCAGGAAAACGAATATTTTCTCAAAAAAAGTTCGATAAAAATTACCAAAAACAAAGTTCAACCCTCTGTATTCCCGCCAGTTTTGATTCTAGAAACTTTTGTCATTTGAACTTTTTGATGCACATATTGTGGACTATTTCATTATAAAAATTCAGATCGATACAATAAAAATGAAATTCCGGATTTTTTGAAAAATCGTCAAAATATCGAACTTTGACCCCCTGTAGAATCCAAACGCGGGCATTCAGAGAGTTGGCGCAATGGTAACTTTTGTTCAGGATGGCATGGGCTACATCATATTGAAATTTCAGCGATTTTCACCGAAACCGGTTTTCCATAAGATTAGTGCGGGGTCCTTTGCATACCCAGCTGTATTGGTTTAAGAGCACATTATAATTTTAGGCTAAACAATAGAGGGTTTTTTCGTTACAAAAATACAATACGGAAACCGACTGTGACATTGTATTGTGTTAAAACAGTCCGTAGTTATATTCTGTTATGTTTTGTACTCGCATCTGAAATTTATTAATTTGTTATAAACATTTAAATAGAAAAAACGTGTTTTTTTAGTGTTTTGCCTATAAAATGAAAACTAGTACAGCAATCTGGTTGATCCAATAAAAAAATTATAGAGAATGGACCTTTACATTTACGAAAAATAAATTTCAGAAATGTCGGGGCGTGGCGCAGTGGTTAGAGCGTCCGACTTTGGGTCGAAAGGTCCGGAGTTCGAGCCCCAGTTGCGGCTAGGATTTTTTAATTTAATTTGACCGATTAAATTATTCAAATCTCGTTGCTGGACTGGGGTGAGTCCTGCACGATTCACTGTTGCGTTCCAATTAACAGTGCTGCTCCTAAGGTGGCGCATGGAGTTAGTAACGAGGCCTATCCGGAACACGTGGCTAATGACCATAGTAGCCGATGCCCAGACACCAAAGAAAAAAAAATTGCAAAACTCGTTTAAATCGATAGTTTCTAGTCTGAAACGTCCATTTAACAAAGACTTCCACTGTATTTCTTTCATTTTGAAGAAATATCACATTTGAAAGTGTGCCGCTGACGTCACGTTCATCGGAAACACCCCCCACCATATTCCACGTTCCGAAACAGGAAATACTGTTCTCCTTTAGATTTTAATCTAAGCGTTCTCCTTAAAAATGCAGCTTCTAGCTTGATATAAGCTATTTTGAAATAATTAAAACATTGTCACTTGATCAACTCAGAGAAAAATCCACATATTACCTATTTTATAGTTTTCAAATTTTCTGAACGGACCATCCTATTGAAGAGAAACGAGAATTGTCAATACCGCAAATCGTAATAAGGTGCTCATTATTCATCGGGTGAAATCAAATCAGATATAGCAATATCTATGATTTTATCGTGACTTTCATCTATTTGAATTTGGTTTTTCAAATATATTTTTCTGAATCTTTACTAGTACCTGAAATTTTTTGATAGTTCAAGGTCTTTTTTGCAATGACTAATATTTTATATCTTTCTTTGAACTCTGCTCTGAATACAATAATAAAATGTAAAGTACCTACCTAAAAAAAAAAAAAACTTGGAAATGTTCTTCACAATAACATATATTTCCGCTTTTACACAGGGTTTATTCACTGCTTCGAAACACATTTTACGACGTGCTTCATCTTTAGTTGCATAAAAAAATAGTTTATTAGAATTTTCACTGGAGTTCAGACAACCGGGTACAAAGCACTCCTTCGACATGTTTACTTTGTTGCAGGGATACAGATACAGGAATCAAAAATATTTTAGAATACTAACAACAGAAACTTTCAAATCTTTGAAAACCGCATTAACCTCAAATAAGAAATCACGTAGGACCTGTTCGTGTGCAACATAAATATTTGATGGGACTGCTTGACTTTTGTCCAATTTTAATTTGAGCTAACGAATTAAACAGAGACAAACGTTCTTATGGGTTTGCTCCGTGAAACAGACGAATGAACCCGTCTGGTACTAAATGACAACTGTCATACGACACATTATATTTGAATGAGTATTTGGTGCACAACTTTAACAACGTTGCCAAGTCTAGTTTTGATGAACGTGACGTCACGTATCACTTTTCTTCTGATTATAGAAAAACTAGCAACCAGAAAAAAAATCCCGAGTGATATTAGCGTATATCCTTTCTCATTACAGTGTTTTCTCATATCTCGTGGAAAGGTCCATTGAAGTTCCACTTAGTTTTAACCGAAATGTATATATCAAATATTTCCTCAGATCGAAGAGAGTCCAAGTATGATTGACACCATAGCTGTCGGCACACAGATGGCTATTGAACATTGTCAACATGTGTTCCAGTGGGAAAGGTGGAATTGTCCGAAGACAACATTCACAAGGTGAGAATTTTAAAAGTTCAAATATACAGTAACAATACACAATATACCAATAACTCATCGGTCTACAGGGACTGAACTCCGACTGAAAGTATCACCGGGGGCAACAACCTAACGGGCCTAGAGGTGGAGGTTTTAGTGAGTAACCCTGTGAATCAGTGGAGTCTCACAGTAGGTCTGGAATCTTGAACCGAAGGCTCCTTTCCTCTCTATAAAATATTTCCTCCACCTCATCACAAAAAAAGGGACTGAACAATATTCTTTCCAAATATGTATTTGAATGGAAGTGTATGTCAATTAGAGCTTATTGTCAAAAATAGTTTGAAGTTCACAGGGTGATCCTAAAAACCGTGACATCCCAAAGTTGCAGTTTTTTGTAAATAGAATAACCTAATTCGCATTTTTGAAATTTTCATGAAAAATATTAGACATTTTGATAAAGGTTTATTATAACTAGTAATTACTATTTTCGAGATATTCAACATTTTTCAAAAGTGCAAGGTTATTATCGAACTTTAGTCTCTGCCGAATGACTTACAGCCGTATGCATAGTTGATTCCAGCGACACGCCAGAGTTTCGCCGCTCGCTACACAAGAACTATAATGCACAGTCGAGCTCCAAAAAAGTGGTACAGGTCGACAAGCATAAGGATGCCTTTGAGATGCGCAAACGATAGAAAGCGTGAGTAGATGTGCGACAAAGATCGACTACTGTTTACGGCTGGTTATCAGCGGAATGTACAATCGGGAGAGAAATTTTTCTGCAACACGTAGGAACGTAGGTTCTCTTCTGAATTTTCATTAATTCCTAATAATATGATTGTCTGTGACACTGGACCGTTTATGAAAATTGCATAATTTTCCCGAAGCCATAAGTGTAAATAAAGTACGACTAGAAAAAGAATGCATCGCCACACAATATCAGAAATAGGTAAATAAATATAATAAAGAACACGAGGAACATACTTACAGAAGTTGACTAACAATGTCACATGACCTCTGACCACTGCCAAATCAGCATTGTCCCTGGTAACTTTTGATTTTTTGTTTCTTTTTATTTGGAGTTGAGAATTGTTCCATTTCACCTTTTTCAATTTTATTCATTTCTGAATTAATTTTCCTAATGCTTCTATCGCAAACTCCCGTTCTTGAACCTTCACAAGAGGAATACTGGTTTCACCTATCATTGCTTCTGCCTGCATAAATTTGATGACATTACTGACAATTTCCCTACTTTGTCCACTCAGAATCTTATTTCTCACTTTACTCTTTGAAGGCATTTTCAAACACAACAAACTACACTATAACCTATCTAATAATATTTTAAAACTATACACAACACAAGGATTTCAAATTCAACACACAATCGCAGAGAGTTGAAGTGATTACAGTACGTGAACCTTCACGTAGACGTTATCGTACGAAACATAACGTTTACGGGTTGATAAGAAATTGAGTTGAAGTTGAACGTATGTCAACCGCTGACCTAACATGTTAATTTGTGTTTATTTCGCTTTTATGCTGTTTTCTATGAACAACTGGAAGATGAACTCTACTTTGTGGATCTTACTAGGGATTTTGACCATATACCTCCCTTGCCAAATTTAAATCAAATTCTTCCGGAATTGGCTTTTTGAAATGTTCATTGTTTTAAATAAAGCGAAATACCGAGCAAGATCATCAAAAATACATTGAAGAAATGATGATTGATGTAAAATTGTAAATATTGCTTTGTCACTTCTTGAGTTTATGGCTTTAAAGTCAAAATTTGCTCATTCGCAACTCATCGGTGTGATTCGTATATTCTTCGGTTAACGTGCGTTGATTTTTAAGGTATCCGTGTGAGACCGTTAGGTTACGTATGCCCGTAAACCTATTTTCAACGTTAACGTGAATAGCTGACGAATGCGCATGCGTAGATGTCAATTTGTACGTTAACGTTTACGTTCATGGCAGCACTTCAACTCTCTATTATATAACGCCACAATAATTTTATTCCACTGACTGTACACTCACGACGTTAACTGTTTGAATAATGCAGAGCGAGTGAGCTCCTGCCACACTCCAGGGTCGTGTCTACTGCGCAACCAATTCTCGGAGGCATCCTTATGCTTGTCGACCAGTACATCGCCAGCGTTTCGCCAAAATGTGACTTATCGCGTAGTTGTCACTTTTTTGGAGCTCGACTGTGCATTATAATCCTTGTGTAGCAAACGGCGAAACTCTGTCGAATCGCTGGCAATCGACTATGCATACGGCTGTTACTTTTGTCACAACAATTTAACGAAGTGAAATTGAGGACCTTTGGGCTATCTAACCAAATTTCTACCAACTCTCAATATTGTGCTGGGTATTCAAAATCCCAAAGCACACTTCTCGTAAGTTTAAACATCAATAACTTCCTTATTCCAAATGGAACACCCAAACTGCGTATGGATTGTCAATACCTATTAGTATGTTTCATTAACTTTTGAGTGAAAAATCACACAACAAAAGATAAAGCCATTCACAAGGTATAATCAAAAAATGCACATACTTTCTAAAAGTGAGTAAGTTAAAAGTTGAAAAGGCAAGTTTCACGAAGTTTTTGTTTCATTTCATTTATTTTATTAATATTCGAGAAATTCCCATTAAAAAAGTAAATCATCGCAATATAAGGTAGCTTTTAAAGAGAAACATTCTCAATTCAAAATTGAATCGTACAAGAGAGGTTATCTTGTACGATGGAAAACAGGGACTAAATTCCAACTTTCAGTCGCAGATGATTCCACAACTGACTTTATGAACATCCTGTTCATATTTTCAGTGAAATCAACATAAGGTAGCTTATTATAACAAGAAACTACTGGAACGTTCACACTATAGTAATATTTGAGTAAATGAACACTATAGTAAAATGTAAGTTCAAACAATATTTTTTGTAATATATCGGACACTCTATGCATTAAGAAAGGAAATGTCACTATAAATAATTTCTCGGGAGATTTCTTTTGGTAGATTGATCAATTCATTTTGAGGAAGTTCATGATGAAATACAGGATGAAGAAAATAACTTTTGTCTATTTACACTGAGACCTCATTTGTTATGACCGGTTTCATACTTTTCAATAAGGTTATTTTCACTCCTCTCCTTATGCATCTGAAAATTGCTCCTTTAATGCATTAATACATCTCCTCCATGTACGTTTCTATTATTTTTTTCCATTTGCATCGTTTTGCTGTTACCTCATATTTTTATTCATATGACTTCTTTTCTTCTGTTTTAGTTTTCATCTACTTATTTCTAGTTAATTTCAATCATAATAATTGCTCTGTCACGTTCTGTATCAATCCATTGGACCTTTACATTTATGAAAAATAAATTGCAAAACTCTTTTAAATCGATAGATTCTAGTCTGAAACGTCCACTTAACAGTTCCACAATATTTTTTTCATTTTGAAACAATGTCTCATTTGAAAGTGTGCCGCTGACGTCACGTTCATCGGAAACAACCCTCACCATAATCCATGTTCCGAAACAATCAATACCGTTGTCCTCAAAAATATAGATTCTAGCCTGGTATAAGCCATTGAGAAATAAGTGAAACTTCATCACTTGATCAACTCATAGAAAAAATCCACATATTAGCTACTTTTGATTGTATTTGTAACTTTCAAATTTCCTGAACGGACCACCTTTCGATGAAGAACGAGCATTGACAACACCGCAAATCATTATGACAGTTCTCATGCAACAAAAGCGATCTCGAGATTTGAGGTTAATGTTTGTTTTTTTTACATTCGACATTTGACTGATACATTAATTATTACTGTAGTAGCAAGGTGTTGTTATGACCGATCTGGGTGTGAATTTATTTGTGTACTGAAATGAATATGGAAAGGCTTCGTGAAGGAAGTTTGGATGATTTAACGAGGGTAGATTATGAGATGATTGACTCTTTCTATTTAACAAATATGAATTTATTTTTTGCAATGACTAAAATTTAAAACGTTCTTTGAAAGCTGCATGAATACCGTAATATTCAGTTGTAAATATTCTTCACACAAACATAATTATATTTCCGCTTTTTGCACAAGGTTTATTCATTGCTTCGAACCACATTTTACAATGCGCTTCATAGGTATTTAGGAGCATAAAAACTTGTTTATTAGAATATTCACTGGTGTTCAGACAACCAGGTACGAAGCACCTTTTCGACATATTCACAGTTATTGCAGGGGCACAGATACAGGAATTAAGAAAAAATTCAGAGCACATACAACAAAAACATTCCAAAACTTTGAAAACCGCATTAACCTAAAAAAAGAGTTCAAGTTGGGCCTGTTCGTTTGCAACATACATATTTGATGGAACTGCTCTTCTTGTATTAAATATTAAAGTAGGCAAACGATTTAAACAGAGACAAACGATTCTTATTGATGCTCCGTGAAACAGACAAACGAACTCATCTGGTATCAAATGACAGCTGTCATACGACACATTATATTCAAATGAGAATTTGAGAGTCCACGGCGCACAACTTTTACAACGTTGTCAAGTCTAGTTTTGATGAACGTGATGTCACGAAACCACTTTTATTTTGATTATAGAGAAACAAGCGGTCAGAAAAAATAAATAAAAATTCCCGAGTGATATTAGCGTTTACACTTTCTAATTACAGTGTTCTCTAATATGTCGTGGAAAGGTCCTTGCAGGATTCAATTAGCGACCAATCTTTATCTATTTTACTATCCGGATAGTTGTTCAGCTTCATCACTGTCTTACTGACGCATTTGTATCTCTCTATCTCTAGTCTTTCTATGTTCCACATATTTTATTTTCTCTATATCATTCATTAATAACTGTTCTGTTTTACCAGGCAACATAAACTGCTTCCCACAAGAGAAACAGCCTTTACCAAAGCAATAGTGGCAGCTGCCATAGTACACGCCATCACCAAAAATTGCTCAAGAGGTCAACTACACGGCTGTGGTTGTGATACGACTCTCAGCGGTACATTTTCTTCTCCATTAAATTACACTTTCATTGAGAAGGCTGCATCACCTCTGGAAGTAGAATATAGGAAGAGGAATTTGAATGATGTGAAAGTAGGGGAAACGATCAAGTGGTCTTGGGGAGGTTGTTCAGATCATCCTTCATATGCAGTTGATATGACGAAGAAGTTCTTGGACTCTTTGGACAAGGAATTGGACCCAGCTGCGTATGTCGCCCGGCATAACTCTAAGATCGGCAGAGATGTAAGTATTTTCAACAAAAGTGAAATTAGTTATTTGTGATGATATGGGATTCAAAAACTTGCAGCTCTATCCCACTAAACATAAAAACATAACTTCAACAGAAATGTTACATCACATCGTGACTTTATGATGTTATTCAGAGATAAGAATAATATTAGAGATCCGTTGCGTCAACCTTAGATTTTCTACTTGTTACATCTATAGCATCATGTACATATCACGTACATTTCACGTACTCACCTACATGATAAAATTACAATTAGTAGAGGAAAAAATGGAAAATCATAATCTTACCATAAAAATTGTGAATTTGTCAATCATTTTGATATTAATCACTATTGGGCTTGATAGTAAGGGACCTTGAAATTCTTGAATTAGTTAGCTACCAACCAGTATCTGCCTGCTGCCATCATAGGTACCTATTTGTAAATGTTTTCATTCTTCTTAGCTTCTACTTATACTACAGATCGTACGAAAATCGTATCTCTCTCGAATTGTAGGCAAAAGATCAAGAGAGAATAATATTATTTATGAACAGAATGTAGTAAAACCTCATAGATTTTTCAACAAAAACGTGAAATTCACTCACAGCGTCACATCAGTCACAGCTTGGCTGGTACGGTATGTTCATTCTTCTGTATTAAAAATGAACATACGAACCGCGAATATCAAAAAAAGCTGTTAATATGACTGAGAGATTTGTTTCATGTTTACATGATGATATTGTTTGAATGTAGATATGATTTGCTTATGTTATGTAGATTGTGAGTTTCTGTTGACATTTATGATATGGTTACAATAACATGTCACATGAATTACATGAAAATTACCTGAAAAATGCAGGAATCTCTTAAGATATTATCCATTTCAAGTTTTATGAACACATGTGAGTAATGTTATGGGGTATATTTAACTAAAAAAATCGAACAAATAACTGATCTACTCTGCCTGAGACATATCTGGGGAACACATAATCAACATTTTATTTATTATCTATTCAATATTATTTTTGTTAGATTATTTGCATGTTATATAGCTCAAAACATCAAGTTGGAAACGTCATGAAAACATTAATGTATTGTTAGTTTGCAATGTTTGCAAATATGACAAAAGGTATATCTGGAAAACGTTTTTGTTGTGTATCATGTTTATTAGGATATCTCCAGATTCCTCCGTGAACCTATACCCGCATGTAGTGTTTAGTGTACGACCATGTTGTGCAATTTTCGTGCTCAATATTATAAACTTCTCGATTTCAGACTTCATACGAATTATTGAATACTTGATTAATATTCTTTTAGTCCTGTGACTTAATAAAAACAGGCAACTATCTGTAGTTCAAAACTATCTTGATAATTTAAATAATGATAATAGTAGGTACTGATGTAATCTTTTGATATTCCAGATGGTTCGTTCCACCATGATTCGGAGATGCAAATGTCATGGCATCTCCGGAAGTTGTAGCTTCCAGACCTGCTGGATGCAAATCGCCCCTTTCGAGGAAGTTTCCAGAAAACTGAAGGAGCGCTACAAGAACTCGGTGCGGGTATCCTACGAAGTCGTGGAAAAGTCGATATACATGGAGAATTCAGCACGAGGAGTGGTGAAAGAGAAAGCTATATTCGGTGTTGAGCATAGCTTAGTTTATTTGGACCAATCTCCGGATTATTGCATATCGAATATACATGAAGGTAAGTTCCTTTCTTTCTATATACATGAAACTCAACATGATCTTTTGTTCTCTTCTGTTCATATTCCATCAGATAAATAGGTTGCTTCTGAACAAAAATTGATCAATATTCAATATACTTACCGACTCATTATAAGTTTTCAATCTAGTCGGATTGCAAAATAATGTAAATTGAAAAAATAATAGAAATAAATATTTTTTTATCATTTTGTAACGGTTTCAAATCGTATTAAATCATCTAAACTATTAGATATGATAATATTGAACTAATAGTATCAGTTTCGGGTTTAAGAGCCGTCGTTCTTTGGAATATTCCTAACGTTTCACTAGCGCGAGTGGCTTCTTCAGAGGTACGTCCATCTCTTAGGTTGGTCGACCACCATGCACCCCCTAAGGTTGAGGCCCGGAAAGATGAACCCCCCAGCACTCGTAGGTCCTCGAAAGCTTACCCCCCTCCCTTCCACCACCACCGCTCGTTAAAGCGGTTCCTCATCCTGTTGATTGGTGATCAGCAGAATAAAATCTGCGTAGAACATTCGGAGTGCATTCTCACGTACCTAATGAAAACACGAAGTGCGCCCAAAAATTGAAAACTGGCTTCATTCATATTCAAAACTAAAAGTACAACGGAATAGTTGAACGTTTCTGACAGCTTTGATGACAGATCACAGTGACGGTTTGACAAAAATGGCATTTGGTAATTGGTAACGATATCACAAAACACAGATCGATTTCGTAACCATTAACAATCATCATTTCGATCCAACTAGCATTTCAGTTTGGGGGGGCTGAATATAGAAATTCTTATAATTTTTTTTTCGGTCAATTGGGTGTTTTGACACACTGACAGCTCTAGCAGTATGGTGGCTTGGTAGGGGTTGCAGCCCCAACGCCTCTCCTGGCTGCGTCAATGAACGTTTCAATGTTTCAATATATCAATTCTTCTCATATTGTATTCTCACATATACTTTTTTCTATTTTGTCTAATGCGTTTTCAGTTGAGCTTAAAATATTTCCCTATGTTTAGAAGAATTCTTTCCGAATCTGTATACGTTTAGAAAGGACAGGAATGTGAAATGTATAAAGTCCACGTTGAAAGTTTCAAACTCGACGTTTCTGCTTCTGGTTTGAAGCCATTTTCGACATTTTTATGTACGGACCCTCAAGTTGATGATAACTCTCCGAGTCTATGTCTGATGAGGTGTCGGGGACTCAATCTACCTATTCCCCGATCTCAAAAGGCTGCCTTAAGTCATCAAGTGAGCCTGTTTAAGGGACTACCTTTTTTTCAGTTGATTGACTCTATGCTCATATATTTCTAGCCTCAACATATTCTGCTCTAGTTTTAGTTCTTAGATTCTGACTTGTTTAGGGGCAAGAGCTCAAACTATTTTAACTAGACTTCCTCAATATGTATACTTATAGTAATTTTATTGTTTAAGGAATCTCAGGTACGAAGGGACGAATGTGTTCAAGAAAAGCAAACTACACTACATATGCTGAGAAGACTAGCTGCAGAAATCTGTGCAAAAAATGCGGATACGGAATTAAAAGAATGCAAAAGACGGTGACGACGAGATGTAAATGCAAATTCGAATGGTGCTGTGAGGTGAAATGTGACACGTGTATAGAAAGAGTGGATGAGCATTTTTGTGTTTGAAAAGCGGTTTTGAATGTGTACAAAGGTTGCCGCAATACTGACAAATGAATTGTCTGAATTCTTTAATCGTAAAACAAGTAGTTCATTAACACGGACAATTTCTTCGTACTAGTTTTTCAGCTACAGGACATTGAAGTGAAGGAACCTTTTTAAAATAGCAAGTTCTCACTGATATCGAACAAATGCTTGTTTTTCAGAATCTGATGATATTTTGAATACAGAATAGAATCAAACTTCATTTTTGATATGGAAGTTATACCATTTTTACACACCCTGTATTCACAATAGCAAATTTTCTACATTATAAAATATATTATATGTTAGGAGGCCCTCCTATTTTTTGACCCACTCGGTATATAAAAGTCATCAATTATTTATGCAATCAATCGACTTGCGATCCTAAGCACTGATAGAATAAATGTTCGAGTCATACAAGATTCTATACTATTACCAAAAAAGTATAACTATCCAACACTTCCTAGAGATGATATACATATTTCGAAGTAGATTTTTTCCTTGCTCTTTGACAGTATTTTCCTTTAAAACTTGTCTGAAAGTTTTCGTGCCAAGAGATACTTTCGCTAGAGAAATTAACATCCAATATTTTTCGAAATGGTTTGTGTAAATTTGTACAGGAGATTATAGGCATGAAATAAGTTGTATTTGATGATAGGAACTAAGTATATCAAAGATAATAGTTCAAAGTCAGAAAAAAATATGATTTTCATTTATAATTTCAGTTTTTCTGTATTGTTTAAAATTGTTTAAAATTGTGTTTTCCGTTAACCAGCTGTCGTCCCCTTACGAACGGCAGCCCTCAAAAGTCGAAACTTGTGCGAGCCAAGGATTAACGAGGTCTTACCTTTTAACGTGCGATTCCTAGCACGATCCGAGGAGAATATCGAAAGGAGGTCCGTTGTCACCCATCCAAACTCTGGCCTCGCTTACCGTTGCTAGGCTTCGGATATCGGTGAACCGGCGCTCTCCGTTCGAGCTATCCCCGCGTATTCCTGGGTATCTGCGGAAAAAACAAAAACTAGACAAAAAAATGTTGGTCACAATAAGTAAAAAGTGATACATGGTTGTATTCAGAATGTTATGTAGAGACAAAAGGAGTGAAAATAGAAATTGTGTGTCACTTCCAGTAAAACCGGAAGTTGTATGAGTCAAAATGCAGTTTAATGTCGTATACAGATCCTTAAAATTTCATGCCATTATCTTCAGAAACACAAAGGTAAAGGGGCAAGCCACCTTCCTGTGGACACCCGGTATATCATATCCGATATTCAGTACACTTGACATTTTGATAAGTCATTTCATGTATTTCTTATACTAAATAGCTTCTGACATCAATCTTAGGATTATTTATTTTGAAACGATGCCATTTAGAGAAGCAAAATTTCAGGTGTAAAAACTGACTGATCATAACAATTGAATTTCTGAATTTAAGTCGGGTAGAAATTGAAATTAATAATTTTTTCCTAGGTTAAAATCATTTCTGTTATCAACGAGATCGGACATGGATCTGATCTAAGTTTATCAAATATTACTTAGCTCATGATTATAATCTCCTGCAGACATTTGTATACACATATTCAAAACTCGCTTATTATAACCATATGTAGATATAGTATATTTGAAATTCAGATAATTCAGCTGAAAGTAATTTGCCATAAGACTGCTGAGCCACTTAGTTTTTTAAATAAGCTTTATCAAAAAAAAATTAGTACCATCCTTAGACTATTTTATAATGTATATTAGATAATGACTAAAGACGATGTTGAACATTGTATTATTGAATATGTTTTAAAAGCACCTACTTACCTGTTGTATTATAATTGTTATTTTGTACAAATAAATTACTCGGTTATATGTTAGTAGTTTTCCCCAAATTATTTTTGAGCCACTTTCTTTCTCAAATCTGAACTGACCTACATCATAAAACTTGACTTTGGATTTTACTTACAGTCGACTTACTAATTGGTTTCCTATCGGGATATCTTTCATTGATAATATTACATACTTCTGCTAAGGCTTTCAATTGAAATTTACTTTCTATGTTCTCCTGATAACATAATGAGAACAAATATTATGTTGCTCCTTTACCGGACACTTTTATTCACTTATACATGTGTTTTTTATAACCATATAATCTTCATCAATATGGGTACTGCGGTACCAGTAAGCAATAAATACACAGTATATTCAACCCTCCCCCTTTACAATAGAAGTTTTAACTACTTACCAATGAAAAACATTTCAATAGGTGTCGGAATGAGGTTGAACAAATTGGAATTTAATGTTATCGTTATCGAGTAGAGATTTATGAAAATTCTTAAAAATAACAGTTCTTCCCAACTGGTTTCAAAAATTTCAAATTTGATTTCATGATGTGCTTTCAATAATGATAATGCGTTTATTCCATCACGATAATATACATGATATTGTAATCGTGACAGTGATTGATTACATGTTAAATATAAAACCAATACTGAAGTAGGTTTTAAATGATCAACTGTGATGAGCAAAATATTCCAAAAATACCATTGAATCCTACCTGAAAAATGGGATGGTGGACACCTATGTTGTCACATACGAAGGAAATATGTGTTTCTCCTTTACCTCACACTTTGTTGTACATTCTCAGGATCAGTATGATTTCAATGATAGAAATAGTACATTATCGTAAATAAAAAAAATGGATTGGTGGGTATACTTAAAATCAAGATGATATAAAAACAAACAAAAGAATAAATATAATAAATATTATATAGTCATTCACAATATAAAACACAGTTACTTATATGTATATGTACAAATTATACACTACTATACATTAAATAAGTTTGAAATTCTTTCAAGTGAAATAATTATATTCAATACAAATGTGTGATCAAAAAGTGATTTTCAATATTATTAAAACTGAAAAAAAAAAATTTAAAATTATAAAAATCAATTTCCTAAAAAACTGGCATGTAAAAAAATCTTATCTATAGAATGAAAAATTTCTTTTTATATACAGTCCGTCCAAAATGATGATATGTACACCATGGGACTATAGGAAATAATAATAGATACAGATTTGGTAGAGTGCTTAACAGGAAGGCCATTCATATGGCAGAACAAAATCATAAAATTAATTATTCGATTTCTTATTTCTTTTCTAGTTTTATCGTCAGAGCGTACAAATTAGGTAGGTATAATGTATCACATATGACGTTTTCCTCATATTTTTAAAAGATTTTTCGAGAACGGGCCTGAATATATAATAATAATAATATAACGTCTTAATTATTTTCAAAGATTAGAGTAATATTAGTACAATAAATTAAAATAGAAATTAATGTAAGTATAAAAAAATGAAGATTTGGGTCTCCTAAAAGTGAGAAAAATTAAAAGGTTGGGTTAATAATTGGTAAAAATCACTCAAAAAATTTGTGATGATGTCCGAAAAGTATCTGAACGGTAATCAAATTATCATAAGTGAGGTATTAACCTGGAATTCAGAATAATGAACACTTCGAAACACTGTAATTATCAATCCAGGGACGGGTTAAAAATATGAGTTGATGACGGTTGATCACAGTTAAACACGAGAAAGCTTGTGAGGAGTGTTTTTAATTTCTTTTCATCTCTGACGATATCACCAAAAATAAATGAAATAAACCGAAAATTTCATATTTTCCAAAATAGCTTGAACGTTAAAAATTTTGGTTTTTGAAATTTCATACTATGATAAAGATGGTTCTTTTGTTACGCAGTTTTTTCTCATTTGACCATAACTGTATCTATTTTCGTTTTCGATATCCCCATGGTGGATATACATTCGCACTGTTTGAGAAACAAGCGCGGTAAAAATGATCTCAACTTTTTCTGATTCCGTTTTTACTACGCTTTTCATTTTCTATATTTTTCATGATTTTCCAAATCTGACGTACCAAGTGGCTGCTTACCCAACCACCACTCGACAAATCTATAGCATTAAAGACTAGAAAACATACATCAGTATCAACTCTTCAGTTTTACAATACTATGAGTTGAATACTGTTCCGATTTCATCAGCTTCTTTTTCTTCTTCGGTAGCTGTACTCTCCTGCATTGTGCTCCCAATGATGTACCCCTTCATTTTGGGGATAATGCTGGTGTCCTGGATGATCATTGTGCAATACATTCACGTTGTGACTGTAAAATTCACCTCCGGGTTCAGAATTATTTTTGATTATATTGATAATCCAGAAAATCACTCCCAGTTTCCCCAAAAACATGCTGCTCAATAAAGTGAACTTCAAGAACATCATAACGATCGGCATCAACATAGTCTGCATCATGAATGGCCCTGCCAGCAGTGGAATGATCTTGGACATCATGTTTTTTGAAATCATCTTTCTAGGTTCTGTAACAAAGAATGGTATTGACCGGTTTTCGATACCAATTCCAGAAACATTGAGGGAATGGACAAAATGAGGCTTATTGTGGCTAGAACAATTTCTCATTTCTATTTGCTATTGTCTCTTCTGTATAAAGATCAGTTATACACCAGTGTTAATATTCACTTGAAAATTTTTCTCATATATTTATTAGCAAATTATAATGCTCTTCATAATAGATACAGCCACTTCATAATAAAAAAAAAAAAAAGAAATAGACAATAGCATATTCATACTTAATATTATCCTTTGTTTAGCAGACATAAGAGACAGTGTTTCCAACATGTATTTCACTGGTGTACGTTTTTTACGATTCAGTATTACTCTCATAGATCTGTTTTGAAGATTCTGCAATCTGTTAAGATTTTCGTTGCTTACAAAAAAGAGCAGTGCACTGCAATAGTAAAAGTGGGGTGCTATTATTGATTTATATTTTGTTAATATTGCATAATATTGACTGATTTTATTATTTAATCTAAATAAAAGATGAATTTTTGTTGCTATTTTCTTCTGAATATAACTACAGTGTGCATTAAGATTCAATTCTTGATCTAGTACCACTACCAAATATTTAAAAGTTGTAACCCTCTCAATCATGAAATTATTAATAAATATGAATATCCAATGACAGTTGTTCATCTTGTAGTTGTCTAACGATGTTTGCTTCCTATTGACATACATTTTTTTCCGTTAACATTTAACATGAAGTTGTTGTCACCTAACCATTCATTTATATTTGATAGGTCCTCATTCAAACATTCTGTGATTTCATTAGGTGTCGTAGTAAACAGTGTGATCTCACACTTTTAAACATGCATCACAATGTCATTAATGTACAGCAAGAATAGCAATGGACCCAATACAGACCCTTGAGGGACTCCTGAAATTATATTTGAAGTACTGAAGGCCACTTGATTGTTAAATTGTTATTTTCGTCAACCGATTGCACCCTTACGCGCAACCCTCGGAAGTCTTCCAGAGCTAGGGAAGACGCAGCCCTTACCTTTTAACGTGTGATGCCATGCACGATTGTATTCATCTAACAGCTTTCGATATGTGAGATAGTTATTGAACCATTTTACTACATTTTGATCTAGCCCATACTTACTGAATTTCATGAAAAGTAGGTCATATTATATAAACCAATCAAATGTCAGCATTTTCTCAATCTAAACCAATTACTGCAAGACTTTCTGATAACACTGCTTCTATCTCATGATATTTTCAAATCGGTATTTCGACGATTCTGCAAGCAAGCTCTCGTGGTGTTTCTAAGCAACACAGCAAAATGAAAGTATTTTTCGAAAATTCTGCATTTTGTATGGATATTATTGCTGATAAGCAAACGTTGTATATCTAATCGCTTTGGGTTTCGCTTCCTTCAACAAAGTGAATTTTGTCATAGTGATATGCTGTCATATACACACATTAACGTCAGAAAATAATAAATTATCAAGATTCGTTGCATAATCTCAACGAATACCACTCGATCAAAAGAAAATAATCGATTATACTAAGCTCCTATTCCTTGAAATACCACTCGTGCTTAGATTATACCTGACTCTCAGAAAGGTACATGTTAAAGTTGAAAATTGTCAGTCGCAGCAGTATGACAATGATCATAGGGTCATTGGATCATTGGTTCATTGGGTCCCCTCATCTTTCTTTTATTTATTAACGAAATTCCGAATTATTTAAGAACTGATAATACAGCTTTGTATGCAGATGATACGACGATCGCAGGGAATGCCGAAAATCCAGAGGAATTTCAAGAAAAATTGAACAAGCCTTGGGTTTACAATTAATATTGTAAAAATTAACTGGTGAACATGTGTTATGATTAGGAAGTAAGATCAATTGATTACACCGACGAGTTAGTAGGAGATGAACTGAAAGCATAGATAGTTCTATTTTTTAGAGGATATAAAAAGAAAGGAATGTTGAAATTCCTTGTAAAAATCTAGGCGCCAATGCCCCAAAAGTTCATACCAATGTTATTCATTCTACAGCAAGTATTCACAAGCGGTATTTAAAAAATTGGTGTCATCGTCTAACATCGTTGTAGAAGCTCCTGGGATATTTTTTAGTAAGTCATTGATAAAAAATAGGGATAGGAGTGGACCCAAGATAGAGCCTTGTATGTATTCCTCAGTTATTTATGTAACCATATGAAAAGCACGATTTACTATAATATTTTGATATAATGTCCCTTTGCTGTTTCATAGATAACTTGAGATCCATTGGAGCGGAATTTGGCATCATTTTGTGCTCTGCTCATTGCATAATGAACTATTTTAATAGCTCCAATGCAATAATAATAATCATAATGACACTTCTGGATTTTTTCAGACGTTGGTGAATGAAACACTGAACTGATAGAAAAATAATTGAAGAATCAACAATAAATCATTGACATACCTTCATTTGATTCAACAAAGTTCAATCCTGTGTTTTTCAATTCCGTACAACACACTTCATCACAGTACCAAGAAAGTACAAGGAAAATCGGAAAACTGACTTCCATGACGACTTTTTATCAAAAACGACATGCACATATCATCGATGTTTAAGTGCACTGCGGTAACTACAATACTGAGATTTGTTCATCGCTAATCAAGAATTCAACTAAACTGGTTCGTCTAGCTACGGAAAGTGGATCAAAAGAGAAGTGAAGCAAAAAATTCATGCAATTTTGCCGGATGAACTTTGCCGAAAGTTTCTCTGTCGTGGACAGGCGTTGCCGTCGATGAAACAAACAAATATGCATGGGTTTGCCTGAAGCGAATGTTTAATGGTGTTTGTTGAATATTTATTTCAAGTTAACAGTTACAAACGAGGCTATCAGAGCAAAACAGTGTTGATGATACCGTTGCAATGCCAACCGCAATCACAGATAGCACAAGGTATTCTTAGTGCTGACATGAGTCGGAAGGTAAACATTCAGGCATTTTTTTTATTCACCTACTCAATTACTAAGAATGTAGCAAGGATTCAATACTGCGATACTCACTCCTAAATGCGATACTTTTGTACAGATTTTAAGTCATACAGAAAAATCTACTTCCTTAGCTAATATCACGACGGTAATTGAATTAAATCTGTACGACATATGTGGGGAGATCGTTTAGTTGGAGGGACAAATTTGCAAGAGCTCACTGAAAAAGATAGCAGGTCTCGCCTTTTTTATGTTTTGGTTCCCACGAAAAGAGAAATCCTGTAATGTTCAAGAGAACATTGTGAGAGGTAAGAATTGGCGTTCTTCTTGAATTTCAGTCAGATTATATTTCGAAGGTCTACAAGTAATCATTTCAATTTTTGAAATGTCTACTTCACAATGGTTTATGAAACTTGTTGGTTTACTGATCGTTAAACTGCTTAAAGAACCGACAAGTCTCTCTGAATCATGATTTTCTCAATAATTTCAATGATTTTCAACAAACAACAAAACCGATATTAATACATTAATTTTGTAGTGTAATTATATATTCAAATATTTTATTATAAATATTTTAATATGAACTACTTTTTAAATTGAAAATAATGAAGAAAGTCAAAAATTATTGAAAATAATGAGAAAATCATGATTCAGAGATACTTTTTTCTAAATTTTAATATGTTTAATGATAAATAATCCACCAAGTTACATATACCATCTTAAAGTAGACATTTCAACAATTAAAATATTACTTATAGACCTTTGAAATACAAACAAATATCAAGACCGTTGTTCGTAGAATATACGGGTATTTTTTTCGAAAAATGTACATAACTCGAAAACTAATTGTATTCTGAAAATAATCATGACTATTTGACACCAAAAAAGACATATTTTTACAAATTTTTATAAGAATTAAATTAATAATCAAGAAAAAAGTTAAATAATGAAAAATCGTTTTTTCGCCATTTTGACGGTTAATTTGAGGTTATGTCAAAACGTGTCAAATACAAAAGTTTTTGATTTTCGGTAAAATTCCGTTAACCAGGCGCTACAAGCTATCAAAAAAATTTTTTTTGAGACTTACGTAGTTTGACCTCCTTAATAAAAAATCCAAATGAAATTTTTGGCGGTCTCAAGTAATTTCGGAGATACGGGCCTTTTTTTGAATGAAAACTGGCATTTTCTAGCATACGTTTCTTCTTCGAAAAACACACTCAAATGCCTCCTGATTTTCACCAGCTCAATATACACACCCTAATTCACCAGTTTTACACTTTTTTTTTCATTGAAAACAGTTTTTTATCAACAAATTCTTCTTTATTTTAGCAATAACAAAATCAACAAATTCATGCTGTTTTGTTTAGTTAATATCTGTCAGATTGGTCACAATGGCATTGACGTAAGGGCGAAGCGACATTGCCAGTGTGATTCCAGAAATATTCAATTCACGTATAAAGTGAATTTCGCAGTTTTTTTGCGAATAAAATGTCTGCCGACATGGTTCTGCATCGACGATTGGTCCGGCATGACTGGCAGCCATTTTATTCGCAGAAAAATTGCGAAATTCGCGAGGGTTTGAACAAGACTTAACATGGAATATTTTAGTGAATGAGTAAGGAAAATTGATAACCACAAAATTTTCCCATCAACACTTTAACTGCACCTATGAAACAATGGTACTTATACTGTTTCTAAATGACTAGCAAAATTCAAAGGACGAGACAGATCACGGAAATGTGCGCAAACATAACATGAATACACATGCGCACAAAAAATAATGAGCACTTTTCACATAAAATGAACCTACTTCAATGACTATAACTTATCCCGACAGACCCGATCTCATGCAAACCCAACCGAACTTACCCGACTATATAATACAGTTAGGTTGCGTCTTTTCTATCTGTTTGCGCATGCGCACTTACCAAAAATGAATGTTTGAGATCCGACACGTTTATACAAGTAATTATTTGTTCGCAAAAAATGCCTCCTAGCTCTGTCTATTTAAAAATATCTTTTGTGCATTCAAAATATTAATACCAAGATTTTTTCCAAATCCTGTTCTCACAACGAAATGGCTTGTTTCATAACAAGGTAGCCAGTATCAATGTCTTTCATTGAATCAACAACAGCGAGTCTTAAAAACTTTACAATACAATGCGACGTTGTCAGATTCCCTAAAATTCCTGAATACTGAATACTCATGAAAATGAAGTGTTTTTAGTGGATAGTTTTCAGAAGTATTGGCGCCCTAGAGACTGGCACTTTTTTCACAAATAATAATAATAATGATAGTTCCTCATAAACACTCGAAGAGTGAACCATTCTTAGTGAAGATATTTAGCAAGAAATACGTAAGCAAAGCGAGCACGCGCATTCCTATTACTACTTTGTAACTTACTTCTTGGTGAAGATATCTGCGAGACAGACACGAGCGAGCGCATTTCCATTACTACTTTGTCGATTTCTGTCAACTTTGAGTAGAAATTTTCATACCTTATCTGTTAGTGAACAAGACCAGAAATACGCGAGCGAAGCGAGCGCGCTCGCCCGACATTTCTCAAATCCGCGCGCGCGGATTTGCGAAATGTCGGGCGAGCGCGCACATTCCCATCACTACTTTGTCGATTTCTATCAACTTCGCGCACGCAGATTCGCGAAATGTCGGGCGAGCGCGCTCGCTTCTCTCGCGTATTTCTGGTCTTGTTCACTAACAGATAAGGCATGAAAATTTCTACTCAAAGTTGACAGAAATCGACAAAGTAGTGATGGGAATGCGCGCGCTCGCTTCGCTCGCGTATTTCTGGTCTTGTTCACTAACAGATAAGGTATGAAAATTTCTACTCAAAGTTGACAGAAATCGACAAAGTAGTAATGGAAATGCGCGCGCTCGTGTCTGTCTCGCAGATATCTTCGCCAAGAAGTAAGAGATAAGTTACATAAGTTACAAAGTAGTAATAGGAATGCGCGTGCTCGCTTTGCTTACGTATTTCTTGCTGAATATCTTCACTAGGAATGGTTCACTCTTCGAGTGTTTATGAGGAACTATCATTATTATTATTATTTGTGAAAAAAGTGCCAGTCTCTAGGGCGCCAATACTTCTGAAAACTATCCACTACAAACACTTCATATTCATGAGTATTCAGTATTCAGGAATTTTAGGGAATCTGACAACGTCGCATTGTATTGTAAAGTTTTTAAGACTCGCTGTTGTTGATTCAATGAAAGACATTGATCTGGCTACCTTGTTATGAAACAAGCCATTTCGTTGTGAGAACAGGATTTGGAAAAAATCTTGGTATTAATATTTTGAATGCACAAAAGATATTTTTAAATAGACAGAGCTAGGAGGCATTTTTTGCGAACAAATAATTACTTGAATAAACGTGTCGGATCTCACTCATTTTTGGTAAGTGCGCATGCGCAAACAGATAGAAAAGACGCAACTTAACTGTATTGTATAGTCGGGTAAGTTCGGTTGGGTTTGCATGAGATCGGGTCTGTCGGGATAAGTTATAGTCATTGAAGTAGGTTCATTTTATGTGAAAAGTGCTCATTATTTTTTGTGCGCATGTGTATTCATGTTATGTTTGCGCACATTTCCGTGATCTGTCTCGTCCTTTGAATTTTGCTAGTCATTTAGAAACAGTATAAGTACCATTGTTTCATAGGTGCAGTTAAAGTGTTGATGGGAAAATTTTGTGGTTATCAATTTTCCTTACTCATTCACTAAAATATTCCATGTTAAGTCTTGTTCAAACCCTCGCGAATTTCGCAATTTTTCTGCGAATAAAATGGCTGCCAGTCATGCCGGACCAATCGTCGATGCAGAACCATGTCGGCAGACATTTTATTCGCAAAAAAACTGCGAAATTCACTTTATACGTGAATTGAATATTTCTGGAATCACACTGGCAATGTCGCTTCGCCCTTACGTCAATGCCATTGTGACCAATCTGACAGATATTAACTAAACAAAACAGCATGAATTTGTTGATTTTGTTATTGCTAAAATAAAGAAGAATTTGTTGATAAAAAACTGTTTTCAATGAAAAAAAAAGTGTAAAACTGGTGAATTAGGGTGTGTATATTGAGCTGGTGAAAATCAGGAGGCATTTGAGTGTGTTTTTCGAAGAAGAAACGTGTGCTAGAAAATGCCAGTTTTCATTCAAAAAAAGGCCCGTATCTCCGAAATTACTTGAGACCGCCAAAAATTTCATTTGGATTTTTTATTAAGGAGGTCAAACTACGTAAGTCGGGATAAGTTATAGTCATTGAAGTAGGTTCATTTTATGTGAAAAGTGCTCATTATTTTTTGTGCGCATGTGTATTCATGTTATGTTTGCGCACATTTCCGTGATCTGTCTCGACCTTTGAATTTTGCTAGTCATTTAGAAACAGTATAAGTACCATTGTTTCATAGGTGCAGTTAAAGTGTTGATGGGAAAATTTTGTGGTTATCAATTTTTCTTACTCATTCACTAAAATATTCCATGTTAAGTATTGTTCAAACCCTCGCGAATTTCGCAATTTTTCTGCGAATAAAATGGCTGCCAGTCATGCTGGACCAATCGTCAATGCAGAACCATGTCGGCAGACATTTTATTCGCAAAAAAACTGCGAAATTCGCGAGGGTATGAACACGTATGAATACGTGAATTGAATATTTCTGGAATCACACTGGCAATGTCGCTTCGCCCTTACGTCAATGCCATTGTGACCAATCTGACAGATATTACCTAAACAAAACAGCATGAATTTGTTGATTTTGTTATTGCTAAAATAAAGAAGAATTTGTTGATAAAAAACTGTTTTCAATGAAAAAAAAAAGTGTAAAACTGGTGAATTAGGGTGTGTATATTGTGCTGGTGAAAATCAGGAGGCATTTGAGTGTGTTTTTCGAAGAAGAAACGTGTGCTAGAAAATGCCAGTTTTCATTCAAAAAAGGCCCGTATCTCCGAAATTACTTGAGACCGCCAAAAATTTCATTTGGATTTTTTATTCAGGAGGTCAAACTACGTAAGTCTCAAAAAAATTTTTTTTGATAGCTTGTAGCGCCCGGTTAACGGAATTTTACCTGATTTTTTTATCATCTAAAACTTTTTTCTGCTAGGAGGTCACGTTTCTCCGTAAATCGCAACCCCCCAACTGCATCACCATTTCACCATTTTGAGTGTTTTCGTGTTTAAATATTTTTTACTTGAAGTTGGAACCCCAGCAACATTTTTCACCTGGTCCTTGCCTGTTAGTTTCTTTCCTACTTTTAGCGTTCAGAATTCGTTTTGGCACCAGCCTATTTCCTACCGGATACGACTTGAAAGAGAGTCATGCACTATATTCCATTTTTTCTGAAACAGGTTTATACTGAAAGTTTTGTTATTAGTATTGAGATATTGTACTGTTAACATCAGCTGCCTACACTGAATGAAAAAAATATTTATTTCATCCACATCTGCCAAAATTACGAAGGCGTAGAAGGGCAACGAGCAATTTTTTTTTGGAATCCCTACTTCAATCTCGGACCCCCGACTTTAATCTCGGGGGTCCGACTTCAATCTCGGAACCCCGCTTTAACCTCGGGGGTCCGACTTTAATCTCGGACCCACGACTTTAATCTCGGGGGTACGACTTTAATCTCGGGCCTCCTACTTTAATCTCGGACCCCCGACTTTAATCTCGGGGATCCGACTTTAATCTCGAACCCCCGACTTTAATCTCGGGGGTCCGACTTCAATCTCGGAACCCCGCTTTAACCTCGGGGGTCCGACTTTAATCTCGGACCCACGACTTTAATCTCGGACCCCCGACTTTAATCTCGGACCCCCGACTTTAATCTCGGACCCCCGACTTTAATCTCGGACCCCCGACTTTAATCTCGGACCCCCGACTTTAATCTCGGACCCCCGACTTTAATCTCGGACCCCCGACTTTAATCTCAATTTTCAATTGAGAATGTTTTCTTTTTCAACATGAAAACCGTTCAAGAGGTTATCTTGAACGATGGAAAATAGCGACTGATATGTCTTTCAGTCGCAGATGAATCCACATCTGATTTTATAAACATCCTGTTAATTTTTCAATGAAATCATGATACCCTATCCTTTCAACCAATAGTGAACGAGAAATTCTAGAATCTGAGAGCAGTGAGTCGAATCCCGAGATTAAAGTCGGGGGTCCGAGATTAAAGTCGGGGGTCCGAGATTAAAGTCGGACCCCGAGATTAAAGTCGGGGGTCCGAGAATAAAGTCGGACCCCCTGAGGTTAAAGTCGGTGGTCAGAGATTAAAGTCGGGGCTTCGAGATTAAAGTCGGACCCCAGAGATTAAAGTCGGGAGTCCGAGAATAAAGTCGGGAGTCCGAGATCAAAGTCGGGGGTCCGAGATTAAAGTCGGACTCCCGAGATTAAAGTCGGGGGTCCGAGATTAAAGTCGGGGGTACGAGATTGAAGTCGGGGGTCCGAGATTAAAGTCGGGGGTCCGAGATTAAAGTCGGACCCCCAAGAATAAAGTTGGGGGTCCGAGATTGAAGTCGGGGGTCCGAGATTAAAGTCGGACCCCTGAGATTAAAGTCAGGGGTCCGAGATTAAAGTAGGGGGTCCGAGATTAAAATCGGGGGTCCGAGATTAAAGTCGGGATTCCAAAAAGAAATTGCTCGTGGCCTTCTACGCCTTCGTACAAAATGGCTATTGATACAAGATCGTAAAGTAGGACTTTTTTGTATGAGCGTGAAGTTTGTTGAATGAGGCGCAGCCGAGTTCAACTAACACGCGAGTACAAAAAAACCCTTTACGAAAGTGTTTCATACAAAGTTTTTTCTTCGACAGTTATTATATTGCCAAATTGTAGCAATTATATAATAAATAAATTTATTCACCTCTTGAATATACATATGATACAATAATACAAGTTTTATGAGGAATAAATGGGTAACCCTACAGAAGATCGAGTCTGTGCATAGGGAATACGAGATTGTGAATTAGGACTAGTAGCCTAAAGCTAACATAAAAACATAGTACATCTTCTTAAATGATGATGATACAGAGATTATATAGAAAAATACAAATATGTACTAACATAATTAATAAATATATAACTATAAAACTATAAAATGAGTAAAATCAATAATAGTAACATATTACTTTGGTTACATTATGCTAATAAGAATTACGAACCTGCATAATTGCCTTTAAATGACTATCAAAATAGTTAAAGTGGTTTGGAGACAAATTATATACAATTTAATGAATGGATATACGTCTTAAATGGTATTTCTATGGAATATTTTCAACAAGTCGGTGGATTTCAATTCTTGGGGTGTTTTTTATATAATTCTTCAATTCTCTTTTGAACTGGATTTGTGGTGTTATTTGTTTGAGTGTTGGTGGAAGGGAGTTGAAAATTTTCGGTCCAAGATATAGGTATGCTCTCTGCATAATATCTTTCTCAGGTTTGACGATAATGTAATTTTCTGCGTGCTTATATCTGGTATTGTGGTGATGCTCTATCGGTAACAATTCACATTTTCGTAAGTGCTGATATATGGTAACCTTCAGAAAATAGAGCTGTCGTATATCAAACATTTTTGAAAGTTTGAAAAGTTCTTCTGTTGAATACTTTTTGGGTTTTCTGTAAATGGTTTTCAATATATGTTTTTGAACTGTTTCAAGTCCTGATATGTGAGGTCTCAAGGCTGCACCCTAAGCTATAATACCGTAGGTTAAATGACTTTCTATTAATGAATAGTATATTGTACGTAGTTGTTCGGTGTTAAAGATTGAAGTAAGGAATTTTATTTTATACAGTATCGTTCTCAATTTTTTAATTATGAAATTAATATGGACATCCCATTTCAGGTTAGCGTCTACGTATACACCAAGATACTTTATGTTCGTTACCGAAGATATAGTGATCGGTTGTTCATTTTCCTTCGGTATCGTTAATGTTTTGAAATTAGGTAGGTACTTTATATAGGAAGTGAAGGGAATATAGTGAGTCTTGTTTATATTTATCGTGAGTATTGTTTTCAAATTTTGCCATGTATCAGCTTTATATATCACAGCTGTATCATTTGCGAAACTCACTATATCGCCTTCAAATCCTGTTTTGAATAGATCATTAAGATAAAGGCTGAAGAGTATGGGTCCTAGTACGGTTTCCTGTGGAACGCCATATTTTATTGTTTTGAATTCACTGATGTTATCTCCAATTTTGACGCATTGCTGTCTATTCTCAAGATAGCTTTTGAATAGTAAATGTGGTGTTCCTCTAATACCATATCTTTCCAAAACTTCGAGAAGCTGACTATGGCTAACCGTATCGAACGCCTTTGCTAGATCAACGAAAATACAAAGGGTCGGTGTTTTTTTGTCAATATTGGTAACTATTTCGCTAAGCACCGCTGCCCAGGTAGCACATCATATTGGCTGAATCTTTGTTCCATATTGGGCCAATATAGATATATTGTAAATGAAAAATCAATATTGGTCCAATATGGGTGAATATTCAAAAAACAATATTATATTAATAATATTGGTGGAATATTGGTTGAACTAGTTTTGACTGTAGATTATCACATGAAATATTGGGTCAATATTGGTTGAATAATTTCTACCAATATCGATAATACAATATTGGTTATATATTGTTTTCCACATCTAGAATAAATATTGCAATCCAAATATTCCAGTCATATCGATTATAGGAAAAAATAACTATATTGTATTTCCCACTTTGATAGCATATAGAATATCATTTCCACTTTGACAAATTGTAATGTCTCATATTGAGTCAATATTGGTTGAATGATATTTACCAATATCGATAAAACAATATTGTCTTCACATCGTTTTCAACAACTAGAATAAATATTGCAATCCCAATATTCCCCTCATATCGATTCTAGGAATAAAATCTATATTGTATCTCCAAGTGTGATTACACATTGGTTTCGCCAATATTCAACAAATCTTATTAATTAATATTGGGAAAATATTGGTTCAATAATATTTATCGATATCGTTAAAACAATATTGTCTCCATATTGTTTCCTACATCTAGATTGAGATGAAATTTGAATATTGGCCGAATATTCAAAGAAATATATTAAAATTATATCATGATCAAACCTGGATAAAAATCCACTAGATGGCTCTACATATAGAACGTCTTCTAAAACCTACGAAAGTATATTAAATACTTCCCTTAACTTGTTTTCAAGACAGCTCACTCAGTGGTTATGGCGATCAAAAGGCAGACTCTGGTGTCACCTTCATCAACTAAAAGAAATTTAATAATTTACCAAGGTATATTGACATCCTCCAATATATCCAAATTATATTTTACCAATATCGATAAATATTTTGAGGCCATTATCGCTTCGAAAATATTTCACCAAAACTATTTGTGAAATACTTAAACAATATTCGACCAATATAACTATTGAATATTGTGCCAATATTGTCAGAATATTGTATCAGCGATATTGTACCAATATCGTCGAATATTTTGAGGACAATATTAGTTCGAGAATATTTCGCCAATATTATTCAAGTAATATTGGACCAATATCGCCGAATGTTCACATTTTTTTTCTCGCCAATATTGTATTTCAAATATTTCGCCAATATGTTCACAATATTGTACCAATATTTTACCAATATAGGTGTGCTACTTGGGTGATATCATCAATTTGATTGTTTAATGCTATGAATTGTCGTCATATTATCAAATAAAGACTTCCGAGTTATATTTGACGCAAAAAACTATATTTTTCAAAAATTCATAAATGCATGAACAGTGTGTAAAAAATTACTTTCCGCACAGTTGATGATTTTATGCACAGGTGAATTTTTTATGCACTTGTGCAAGAACGTATCACTTTACGCACTGCCAGCAAAGCGTAAAAGCTTAGTTTACGCACTGTTGTAAAAAAATGTAGCTTTTTACATAACATAAGAAATTAACTATCTATCAAGACCCGGAAGTTCCATAAAACTGAAAATATTGCAAACAAAATGAGCACTTCAGAAAACTCCGTATATACATTTTCAGAAAACTAGTCCCAGTAGTAATTTATACGAGTCACATTAAACAGATTAGAAGCGTTACGAACCAGACACGAAGAAATGCTGAAATTTAGAATGGGCAATTCAAACGAGCGGTTGTCGATGGTAAAGGTAATACCAGTTTACTTCAAGTCTCCTTCTGTGCAGAAAGAACAGTGTTGCGATGGTCGGAAATACCATAATGAAGTGAACTCGATGTATTTGATGATTCATATTTCATATTTTCGGAAGTATGTTTCCGACTTTTTGGATTCTAGTGACGGTTTTTTTAGTTGAAGTTCATAGAGGTGTCTGTGACGTTTTGAATGGAGAAAACAATGCGGTGGATTTGAAAGGCGATAGTTTGTCAATAAACAGTGCTGGCAATAATAGGACTACAGACGAAATGAGGCAAAGTTTGAGTGATATTTTGAGTCAAGATGAAAATGGAACTTTTATTGAAGGTATTTGAACCAAGCTATAAATTTTCAAATGCATGTTTATATTGAAATTTTTAAATTTTTCTGGTGGGAAAAGGGAAATAAAAACAGGTTATTCTTCCACCTAAGGATGTCATTTCAGAACATGTGTCGACACTGTATATCTCGACAATATAGATTGAACTCCTTTTTCTTGATAATTTTTATCTTGTCATCGTGTATATCTGACGTATCATATAAGAAAGTGCAAATTTTGGACCAATGAAATTTCATTCGGATGCAACACCCTATTGATTCCTTGAGGAAAAGACCTTTTCACAGAGTTAAGTCAACGTATATGGAATTTTAGTGATTCTGGAGATCGTGGAGATGTACTGAGTATTTTGAAAATTTGATGAAATGTCTAACCACCTTTTTTTTGAAATATGTTGCTAGTTCGATGTCAGTTATACAGGGTGATTCACGACGAATTGTACATAGTCGAACCATAAGTACTGTGGATTATGGCCATTCCATATCTGGTATTGAGAAATGCCTTGTTGCGATTTTGACGGATATACAAGGCGATATTTGAAAATATGTGAATTATTCTACGTTAAATATCTCTGAAAGTAAAAAAGTCAGACATATTGGGATTACGTATAATCCATCAGAACGGTAAAATGTCAAACAGAAATTGTCCATGAATTAAAAGTATCGAACCGATAAAATTCATTAAAGATCTAATAGAGAACCGAACTTGATAACAATTAATTTTAAAGAAAGGGAAAATAATCGGAAAAAAAATTGTAAAACCATCATATTACAATAATAAGTACTGAACATTATAAGAAAACTAATCTGTAATACCAAAAAAGGAGAATAAACGAAAATGTGCAGACGATTATTCGATCAAACCAGCAAATTACAAAAACAATATTTTGTAAAATTGATAAAATTCCGTAACAGAATATCGTAAGTCTGCAAACGGGCGTGAAAACAGCCACGGTTTTTTCATCCACGTTTTTCGATTTGGCAACACCGCGCAGTTCCTTAGCTTTCACGTTAGTTTTTATACTTGATAATGGGATAAAGCCCGAAACCGGTCGTAAATATAAAAAACTGGTGGAAATAAGTCAAAATTGTGTTTCTTTCGTTTCATTAAAAACTTTCACGTAAGTTACGGCTCTTGGCCTTTTATGAAACCAATAAAATAGCGATTCAAATGGTAGATATGTTATTCTTGAACTGGATATTGTTAGGAGTTACAGATCACGAAAAAAAAAAGCTAATATGAGGTGGTGCTCATGAGGTAAAATGTAAAACTTATACTGAAAAATTATCGGTTCATGGCATCACCTTACTAGTTTTCGGTAAATAATTGGATTATTCAAAAAAATCTCTACCCCTTCTGACGGCCCGACAATGACTTTTGAAAGTGGAGGATTGAAGTAAGAATGCAAATGATTGTTATCCACCCATTCATTTCTAGTGCCATCGCCATATAGGTTTTTGGTAAAAAGTTGGAATTTAAAAAAATCTTTACCCCTTCTGACAGCCCGACAATGACTTTTGGGAGTGAAGGATGAAAGTAAGGATGCAAATGATTATTGTCTACCTATTCATTTGAGTGCCATCGCCTAATAAGTTTTCGGTAAATAAAAGGATTTTTCAAAAAATTCTCCACCCCTTCTGACGGCCCGACGATGACTTGTGAAGTTGGAGGGTGAAAGTGAGGTTGCAAATGATTGTTATCTACCCATTCATTTCTAGTGCCATCGCCGTATACGTTTTTGGTAAAAAGTTGGAATTTTGAAAAAACTTTACCCCAACAATGACTTTTGGTGGTGAAGGATGAAAGTTAGGATGCAAATGATTATTTTCTACCTATTAATTTCGAGTGCCATCGCCTTATAAGTTTTCGGTAAATAATTGGAATTATCAAAAATTCCGTACCTCTTCTGACGGTCCGACAATGACTTTGGGGGGTGAAGGATGAAAATAAGGATGCAAATGATTATTTTCTACATATTAATTTCGAGTGCCATCGCCTAATAAGCTTTCGGTAAATCATTGGAATTTTCAAAAAATTCTCTACCCCCTCTGACGGCACGACAATGACTTTTGGAGGTGGTGGGTGACAGTAAGGTTGCAAATGATCGTTATCTACCCATTCATTTCGAGTGCCATCGCCATATACGTTTTTGGTAAAAAGTTGGAATTTAAAAAAATCTTTACCCCTTCTGACGGCCCGACAATGTTTTTGGAGAATGAAGGATGAAAGTAAGGATGCAAATGATTATTTTCTACAGATTCATTTCGAGTGCCATCGCCTAGTAAGTTTTCGGTAAATAATTGGAATTTTCAAAAAATTATCTACCTCCTCTGACGGCCCGACAATGACTTTTGGAGGTGGAGGGTGAAACTAAGGTTGCAAATGATTGTTATCTACCCATTCATTTCGAGTGCCATCGCCATATACGCTTTTGGTAAAAAGTTGGAATTTAAAAAAATCTTTACCCCTTCTGACGGCCCGACAATGTTTTTGGGGAATGAAGGATGAAAGTAAGGATGCAAATGATTATTTTCTACAGATTCATTTCGAGTGCCATCGCCTAGTAAGTTTTCGGTAAATAATTGGAATTTTCAAAAAATTATCTACCCCCTCTGACGTCCCGACAATGACTTTTGGAGGTGGAGGGTGAAACTAAGGTTGCAAATGATTGTTATCTACCCATTCATTTCGAGTGCCATCGCCATATACGTTTTTGGTAAAAAGCTGGAATTTAAAAAACTTTACCCCTTACGACGGCCCGACAATGACTTTTGGGGGTGCGGTATAAAATTTGAGATGAGAAAGACTGTTTTTCACTTATTCACACTGCGTGCCATGAACCGATAATTTTTCAGTATAAGTTTTACATTTTATCTCATGAGCCACACACCACCTCCTCATATTTTTTTTTCTCGTGATCTGTAACTCCTAACAATATCCAGTTCAAGAATAACATAATATCTACCATTTGAATCGCTATTTTATTGGTTTCATAAAAGGCCAAGAGCCGTAACTTACGTGAAAACTATGGAACTGCGCCGTGTTGCCAAATCGAAAAACGTGGATGAAAAAACCGTGGCTGTTTTCACGCCCGTAGTCTGAAAACCATCGTATTCGAAAGATATATGAACTAAAATCGTCGAATCCATATATCACAAGACATAAAATTGGCATATTGAAAGTCATAAGACGTATAAATGGTAGAATCGAAAAGTACAGAACCAAAAAATATCAGAAATTGGAGAGGAGATAGCAAATGAAGCTGGTAAGTCAGCGACACCTAGGAGATATTAGGGCAAGTTTTATAACGAGTTAATCGTTTCCTACAAGCGTGGTCCTCCATTCGCTCAAAAAATTCTGCTAGATTTCGATTCTGATCATTTTATGTCCTACACATTTCGTTTCCTTGGATTTTACAATACTACCGATTAATTTTCGGATGATTTGTTGGTATTACGTTTTTAGATACTATTGAATGATGTTTTGATGGAATTCAATTACTTTATTTTTCAAGACTTATGGTTTTCTGTTACGCACAGCTTAGTTTAGTAGATTTGCGATTATTCAGTTTTTTCATTTCAATCACTTTCCATTATTGCTGAATTGAGATCTATGAAATCTATTTTTACGGCTTTCGCGGATGATGCTTTATTGGTTCTCATAAAAACACGTCAGATGAATTTCTATCGGATTATAATTCAGTTCTACACATTTCGATTTTCCGTTTTTAAGTCTTATAAAATATTTTTCCCGCTGCCGACACTGTAAATAGTCCATACATGCTTAGCAACAAAACAGGTAAATGGCCTATATCATTCGTTTACTAATTGATCTTGACAACGGAACTTAATAGTGTCATTTACATGCCTAGGGTAATAATGACTTTGACTTTGACAAGTAATACCTTCAGCTTCATTCATATCAATTTTTAGGTTATGAGACCTTTTGAATATTATTGTTGTCTGCTTATTTAATTTCAGGTCCGGCTTAAGGACAATACTAAGCAACAGTTGAAAAAAATTTAACGAGAAAGTTTTTGTTTCCTGCATAAAAAAATTAAACTTTTAAAAATAGTAAATAATTTAAATGGATACACATTCTGCTTATGACTGATGCGGCACTACATCGATACCACATCATCATTTTTCAACAAAACTCATAAAGAAAGTTCATATTACTCGAGATAAAGTATTATTCAATCATCCGTTGAAATTTCAGGGCCGTATTTTTTTCGCACCTTTTTATTGATCCTATAAAAACAACTCCCTGAAAAGCGGGTTGAACAAGTTTTCTTTCTGTCACATCAAAAAAAAATCTGTTTAGCATAGAAAAAACTTTTACTTTTGAAAACAGTGCAAATATGTATATTTTTCTACTATGGCTAATAGAGTACTACATGAAGAAAAAACATGTATTTAAAATAAAATCGTTGGGAAAGTTTTACTTACTCGATTAAAAGAATGAGATTGCAGGTCCTAACTAAGTTTTTTTCGACTTTATATTTGGTTTTGTAAAAACGATACCCTGTCACCTTGGATCGTTGAGTCAACTGAATTAAATTTTCTAGAAAACTGAATTTAGTATTTGTATGCTGTAAATGCACTTACTCTCCGTTCCATTTTTCATAATAACAGTTGTGGAACTTGACTGTAATAGTTATTTTCCTAACAAGTGCGGAAAGTGATACTTTCCCGCACGCGACTGCCGTTGACCCGAACGACGCGAAGCGGAGTTCGGGCAAGCAGTCAAGGACGCATGAATTAGGAACATTATTTTTTCTACGACCGCATAAAGATTCAAAAAGCACATTGAAAATATATATTTTATTTCAACATACAAAACATTCCATGAAAATCCACTAATTATTATTAATATTAGTGTAGAAAACACAATTTGTTGAATTCTGCAAATGCGTCAGAATAGCCGGTCCAGAGTAGTTAGTTGGTGGTAAATGGCTGTTAAGAGTAACACTCGTAGATTGCAAAGTGCATGAAGATGACGGAGACGGCATTGGTTGCAAGTTGCCAGTACATGAAAGAATTTTATTCGAGATGGTTTTCTTCTGTTCTACGGAGTCCTCCAAATAACTCTCAGCAACAATGAAATGTACATTTAATAACGATAAATTGACATATTTTACTTTCCCGCACTAGTGCGGGAAAGCGAGTTTTCCCGCACTAGTGCGGGAAAGTGACACTTTCTAAACTAAAATGAGTGCGGGAAAGTGGGTAAAAACGCACGGTCGTAGAAAAAACATTTTTATGTATTTCATATGGTGACGGTCAGGCAATCTTAAAAAGTTGTCCTATAGAAAAATAAGTAACACATGGTTGAAAAGAGAATTCAATTCTCTTTTCAACAGTGTATATTTTTACTGATTTCGTTGGTATTTTTTGCGGAGCTGAATGGAACCCTTACCATGATAAATTTGAACGGTTTGATGTGGAGTAATGGGACAAAAAAGATTTGAAATGCTAGTACCGATAACACTTTTTGAGAGAAGATACATTGCAATTACTTGACAGATGGCGCTTGGAAATTGTCGAAATACAAATCAACAAAAATCGAAACAAAGATGGTTGAGAATATAATTAAATTCTTTCGGAAGTTTAAAGAGGAGGGGGGGCTATAACATGCCGCACTGTAATTGTTTTTCAGTCGGCCAATTCCCTAAGGTATCATTATTGGGGTCGAGAATTTTTTTACAAAATTTATGAATTTATGATGGCGAGTTCAAGATGGCGGAAGAGTTTTTCGATTTTGATCCGATTCTATTCAAACTAAGTATGTGGCAGTTTTCTAGGTCGGACATTGAGATTGCTTGAAATTCGAGAATTCGAGATGGCAGTTGCAAAATGGCGGATGAGCTGAATAATAATAGACCAATTCTATTCAAAATAGTTATGTAGCTGTTGTCGGGGTCAGAAATTATGAATTTTTCGACAAAATTCACGAATTCAAGATTACCTCCAATATGGCGGTGGTCCGGAAGAGATTATGATTGTTTTCGTCAAAATTCATAAAATCATAATGGCTTTAGGATAGCGAACGAGTTTTGTGATCATTACCTGATTGCATTCAAATTTTATCTGAAGGGTTTCGAGGATCACAATTCGTTAAAAAATATCTATGAGATATTAATAATAGTCTCAAAAAAAATGGGTGACTTACAATTTTTGGAAAAATATATTCATCTCTTCAAAAATTATTTGTCAATACTGCCGAATAAAACAATTTTAATTTAATTATGTCATTCTAGAACGATGCTTCTGACGAAAAAAAGACTGAAGACCGTTTTGACGTAGAGTAGATAAGGCTCGTCAACAAAAATACCCACATGGTAAAATGTCAGAGACGTACCACTTTTTTGTAAGAAATATCAGAGGACATTTCTGCAGAAACGTCACTTTTGGAGACATACAAATAATTTTATAAGTGAAACATGTGGTTTCCATCATCACGTATCAAAAATTCGGAGATATTGAAATAACCATCTAAAAATGAAAATTGCATTAACCTGTAGCAAAATAATCAAGCCATTGCGGACATATGTTCATATGAAATTTTATCACCTGCGAAAATCCTGAAATATTAATATGTCATTGGGAGACACTCAGTAAATCTCATGGGCGTCGATATGAGGGGGTAATGGGGGTAATTACCCCCCAAGAATAATTACAAAATAGTATTTCGGGAATTTTTAAATTGAATTTAATAATTAACATGTGCAAGTCCAATATACTGAATGATTCATTTGGATATCGATGTCGTCTCATTCTCAGTTATCGCACATTTTCTGCAACCACCATAACATAACCTAATCCTATTTCTAAACAATTGATAGTTGGCAGATTATTAGTTTCATTTTTTATTAATAATAGAATTGTTGTTTTATTTCTGATTTGTTTGCTCGAAGAAATTTAGTTTTTTTTTTAAATTCTAATATATGTACATACAGTGTCCTCCAAAATATTGGAACCATACGGGAAACTTTTTTATTAATTGTTTCTCAGAAATTTTCATTCTTCTTAAAAGTTGGTGCATTCAATTAGACTATATACGCGCATAGCTGTTATTAACAGTGGCGTACGGCCGTTATTCTAAATTCACTACATAGTAAACCCAGCGAGCACAAAAACATCTCAGAGATGTTAAAAGTAAGAGTTTTTGAGACATCAAACCTCCACTACGATGTTCTGTTCATACATGAATAGAACGTGTATGTAGGAACAAATGTCCGCCGTACGCGGCTATTTTTAGGATGTTCCTGGGACATCACAAAAAGCATTTCTTTCACGTTTTTTTCAAAGCCTTTTTTAAGACACAACATAACATTTTTAAAGCTTTTCGCCTACATTAAATCACTGTATATAAAACATTGTTTGAGATGTTCCTTAGACATCACAAAATGCACTTTTATCTCGTTTTTTGTCATTGATTGTACAAATCGACAATAGTCAAAATATGAAGAGAACTCAGGGACGATTAAAAAAAAATCGTTATAACTTATTTTAATAGGATCAAATAAACACACATACAAATTTAAACCTAAAACATTTTCTTTTTATACAAATTGAATAACTTTTCAAAAATGTAAATATCACTCTAACACTGGTTGTTGTCTGGTTCAACTGAATTTAAACAAAACTCTGAATACACTCTCAATAATACAGTGTCCTTGACTAATCACTTTACATAGATAAAGTATACATAATGATTATGATGATGATTTCACAAGTCAGAACCGGTATATGTTTTTGAGGTTATTTATTTTCTGAATATCGACAATTCATTCCTTACTTTGCAGTCCGTGATCAACTTGATTACTGAATATATTTTGTCTTGACAAAACGTTTCACTTCACTCTAAAACGACTACTTTTACGGAAAACAAAATGGGGTAAATCAAGTAAAAACTAGAAACGATATACTCTCCGTCAACTCAAACTTCACTGAGATCACATGATCACATTTGCGATTGCGCGAACGCTAGATATATTCTCGGTGAACATCTCACAGGTGAACTATGTTACGCCAAGTAAAAACATCCAGAAGATAACATTTTGAGCACATCTCCGAAACATTCCTATAGGCATTTAAAATAACGCCACAGAAGAACAAAAACAGAACATTGAATATCCTTCAGGGACCTCTTTATGGGAAGTACATATTACGTCTCAAAGAAACATCAGCGTGACTACATTTTTGAAACATCCCAAAACCTCCCAGAGATGTTTGTGCTCACTGGGAAGTGACATTAATATTCAAAAATCGAAAAAATGTATCGAAAAAAGTTTTTCACAATTGAATGATATTTCCAGTTACTCAGTTAAGTCTACTCATACTGATTTTAATAACTGTTCAATAAGTTCGCCTCAATTTTTAATGGGAATTATCGACAATAATTTTTGAGTGGAGAATTACTATATTAGGATAGAATAGATTATCTATCAAAGCAATCAACTGATCTAACAGAATCTTGAATACGAGTAAAAGAAACAATAAGAGATGTGCTAAAAAAAAGCATTTAGATTTTATTTTATATTTTATAGTTTCTTTTTTCTTCATTTTTCTTGTAAGTACAGGGTGTCCCAAATTCAAGCCTCATCATTGGGATCTCGGAAACCAGAAGATATACAAGGTAGGTTAAATGGAGGCAAAGTTGCGCAATTTGGTGCACATTGTAACGCCGCTTTCATATTTGAAAAATTCCGAATACTTCCGAAGATTTTTGGAAAAAACCGATTATTCGCGATTTCATTTTAATTTTTTTGTGACTTTATTTGAATAGATATAACAAAACAAATTTCACATTCTCATTGCTACTTTTTCTGTTCTACAAGATGGTGTTATCAGATTTTCAAACAGACGTTTCGTATTTGAGCTGCCATCATCAACTTTGTTTTTTTAAATACGGCCCTGGATTTTTTATTATAGATTTTAAAAGTTTCTAATGTCCCAAAACAAATGATGTATCGCACTTATTATAAAACTTTAAATTAATAGCATTTTTCATAAGAACTCATGAGTTAGAGAGAGACAAAAATTAGATTTTTAATAGAGTTAAAACAAACTTCTTTTGCAGAAACGCACTGCATAAAACTCAAAAACTAACATAAAAGTGGGTGGTTAATAAATAATATAATTGACGTCTCATCCCTCAAACTCTAGGCCCTAGGCTCTATTTACAAAAATAATTGCACTGTATCAAAGTGGCTGTGCATCGTGCATTCTGGATATCTTAGTTCATTTATTAATGTTTAAATTATCCAATATTTTGACAGTTCGTTCACTAACGTTAACGCTTATTTAACGAAAATGACTTTTTCTAACGAAGAAAAACAAGACATGATAAGGATTTATTATATTTCGAATCGAAATTCAAAAACGGCTTGTGAGCGCTATTTGTTGGTATATCCAGAAAGACGGCAGCCGCATTATAGTTATTTTGCTAATATTGATAATAATGTAGCTCAGTACGGAAGTTTTGTTAAGCCAAGGGTTGAATATGGAACACGAATCGATCCAGAAGAAGAACAAATTAACTTGAACACTGTAAGTTTGAAAACTGTTACAAAGTAGAAAGTAAAATGAATAATTTTAAATAATTTTTTAATGGCTAATAATAATACTCGAGCTTCAGTTAGAGTTTTCTCAGAAGAAGTAGGATTAACGCGAATGAGAGTTTGGTGAACTTTAAATAAGCGTGGATATAAACCTTACAAAATCCATATTAGTCAAACACTAAGACCTAGCGATGCTGAGAGACGATTAGAATTTTGTAACTGGTTGCAAAATAAAATTAATGAAAATGATGACTTCCTTAATAAAACTATATGGACAGATGAATGCAGTTTTCAACAGATGGACTATTTAACAGACATAACGAACACTATTGGTCAATAGAAAACCCAAGGCAGAATCAAGAAGTAAGACCTCAGAGACGACAATCATTTAACGCATGGGCAGATGGGTACAATAAAATTATCGGCCCGTTTTTTATTCAAGGAAAATTAAATTCCGATTGATATGCAGAATTAATAAGGACCAATATATTGGATTCCTTAATGGAAGAACCTTTGGGCGTATTACGTCAACTATGGTGGTAACAAGACGGTGCACCACCTCATAATGGGAGATGGGTTAAAAATTTATTAAATGAATTATTACCTAATAAATGGATTGGAAACCAAGGTCCCGTAAGTTGGCCAGCTAGAAGCCCCGACCTAAACCCTCTAGACTACTTTCTTTGGGGATTTCTCAAAAACCGTCTTTATCGAAACACGCCACAAAATCTTGAATTACTACGACAAGGCCTAATAAGGGAGATCAGGGCTATCCCTGCAAGGACCATTCAGCGTGCCATCCATAAACTTCACAGACTGACACGAAAATGCATTCAAGCAGGTGGATTACAATTTGAATATTTGCTTTAACTTTCATTGGGTATTCAATTTTATAGGTTTTGTTTGACTTTTTTTGGAATAATTAAAACATCATGCCTATTGTTGAACATCACACATTGTTTTATATCAATTTTTAGGAGCTTCTGAGGTCCTTAAAACAATGATGTATCGTTCTTTTTCGAAAAAATTATTTTAACGATGTCCTGCTAAGATCTTACCAAAAATCTATTCTCTGTCCCTCTCTAACACATGAGTTCTTATGGAAAATGCTATTAATATAAACTTTTCGAATAAGTGCGATACATCATTTGTTTTGGGACATTAGAAGATTTTAAAATCCATAAAAAAAAATTCAGGGCCATATTTAAAAAAACAAAGTTGATGATGGCAGCTCAAATACGAAACGTCTGTTTGAAAATCTGATAACACCATCTTGTAGAACAGAAAAAGTAGCAATGAGAATGTGAAATTTGTTTTGTTATATCTATTCAAATAGAGTCACAAAAAAATAAAAATGAAATCGCGAATAATCGTTTTTTTCCAAAAATCTTCGGAAGTATTCGGAATTTTTCAAATATGAAAGCGGCGTTTCAATGAGCACCAAATTGCGCAACTTTGCCTCCATTTAACCGACCTCGTATCTCTTCTGGTTTCCGAGATCCCAATGATGAGGCTCGAATTTGGGACACCCTGTACATAGTTTCCAAAGAACATATGGGTTATTTTTTATTTATAAAAGACGTTTATGGTTGTTTGATATGTGACTCATTTGTCCAAAGGAGTTTAGTTTCGTTTCTAATTCTAATATATGTTACTCATGGTCCTATATTACAGTATGATTTTTACGTAAACCAAAATGCCTTTACCTCTCCCAAGAAAAAAAATTAGTGACGCCCTTGGTACATCTTCCTCTCCAACATTTAATCCTGCTTTTTGATAGGCCTTTGATATCACTGTATTCTGACTTTTTAAATTGTTGTTACAGAATCTCGAAAAAAGAAAAACGACAAAAATGAAAAGAGCTTCATGGAGAAAACACTTCCATTTATGGTATTGCCGTTCATGGTGTCCACAGCTATAATTCCGATGATGATGATCTCTATCTTGTTCTTGCTCGTCAAAAGCGCGCTAATAGGCAAGATTGGCTTGACTCTGATGTTGGTCAGCATGTTCAGAAACAGGTCCGAGCAAGGAGGAGTTGTCTCACACAACATTCACGCCAGAGACGATGAAACTAAAGAAGCTATGAGCTACTACGGATATCATGGAGACGAGGAGTATGGAGCTTATGTCAATAGGAGAAGAAAACGGGCTAAGAAGTTCAGTTGATTCTGTATCAGATACCTCTAGTTATTTATAATATTTATTTTAGATTAAAAAAAATGAATATTCAAGGTTCAGTTTTTGAATAATTTTGAAACGATGTGGTAGTCTCTCAGGCGAGAGGTATGAAACTTTTATTTGATTTACTGCAGTTGTGGATCCGGGAAGGGGCAAAGGAGGTAATTACCCTCACTCCCAAGCCTTGACCGAAATGTTCATAGTTCGAGAGCCTTTCGAGAGCCTAATCAGCTTTCACCCAAGACATGCTATAACTTTGAACTTTATGAAATATTTGTATTGAGTATTTGAAAGTATATTTGAATTTGTTCACTTCATTGGATCATCAATACACTTTCAAACTTCCTTGTACTTACCAGAACTTGTTCGGACTGCAATTTATTTCTTCAATGAATGAATTAATTCCAGTAATGGTCCCATCAGCAGAACGAAGTTTCATAACCTGGAAGAAGCTGAATTCATGGCTGAGGTCTATCATGTCTCAATAGAGATTATCTGGACTCTTATATTCACAGAGGCATCAATGTCAACGAAGAAAAGTTATAGATATATTTGGAAAGGTAAAAGAAAGAAAACAGGAATTTATAATATAAAATAAAATAAAATTAATAATCTGATATAGACAAAAAATCAAAATTTTTAGGGTGGGTTCCAAAATCACTTTACCTACCCGAAAAAATTAAAAACTAAACAATAGACATAACACCCTCAAATCTAAATCTAGAACTGAAGAGGTTTGCTTGATTGAAAACAAGAAATATGTAAAAAAATTGTTGTAGGTGTATTAATTTGGAGAAAATGCTATATATGATTGAAAATCGAAAATGGGATACTGTACGCTTGTTACAAGGCGCAAACCTTCAACTTGTACATACCAGTACAAACAATCCACAAATGTTATTTGGTAATCCGAAAGATAAAATCCCAACTCTAGATAGATCAGGAATTCACGAAATTGGCTGCCAAAATTGTGAAAAAGCATGTTATGGCCAAACTAAGTGATCTACGACTATCCGGTTCCGTTAACATTTGGCACATGCTAAATACTAGCGAGAAAATAAATCTATTGTTGCAGATAATTAGAAACTCACCATAAAATTAACATTCAAAATTTAAAATTGGTTAAACCAGTTGATGATTACAGGATATTAGATTGTTATGAAAGCGTTGCTAATCAAAACAATAGTTTGAATAAAATCTTCCTTGATAATATAATGGCCCATTAAATTTTTAACTTTTTGAGTTAATTGAGATATTATCGGTATGGGAGAGTAAAATCGTACCTGACTATACCAATCAGATTCGATCACAAGTATGACCACACTCAAGTTCCATATCAATGTTAATTGATAGTGATTCATTATTTATTATATTCATCACAGAGCTTATAGGCAAAAAATTTACGTAAAAAACGAATTCAATTTCTTTTTTTAGCCTGTTCAATGGTCTTAATACAGTTCTGTCTTCCTGAGCATTTTAAAAATGTCATGTTTCGTGTATTTAGATTTTGAAAATATTCAATTCCAGTGGCATAGTTGCAGAAATTCCAGTGGTGAATATTTGCACGTAACATAATTCAAGACAATAGTGCCCCACCAATTTTTGAAAAAAAAAAACTGAATGTGCTGTCATCAGTCTGAACTATTTTGTAAACTCCAAAGAAAATTTCATGTCAATATTTAAAACGCCACCCTTTTGCCCTATAAAGAGTTAACTAATGCGTGACAATATTATTCATCATAATTTTGTTAATAAGTTGGCCGAAAAAATTCGATAAGAGTGGCAAACGCAAAAACTCTTGCATAATTTCCATAATCAATTCAGGTTGCAAACAAAGTTTTTTAGAGTAAAATAAACAAAAAAAAACATGTTGCCGAACATGAATTGTTTATAATTTAAATATTTAACAATGTTGCCGACCTTGAGCGAGTGCGTAAATCATCATTGTTTTATTGACCACAAAAACACAACTTTTGTGAAAGTTTGCATTGTTTTGCTAATTTTCAACCATTTCTTCTAAAGTGATTGGCCTATTTTGCCCGTTATTGAAATATTAGCAGGTATGGTCTGTATAAGATGCTGTTGAATAACATGGAAAATCAAAAAATTCAAATATGTTGTTCATGTAAATATTCGTCATTTACATCAATGAGACCTAATACTGAGTCTTATGGCACACCGTCTCTAAGACAAACTAAGTCAGATTCCTCATCGTTCAATGTAACTTTATTCCGATTCTTGATGTAATAAGTACTTCGTCTCTGCGTGTTATGAAATTCAATAAATGAACATAACAATAATATTTGTTTATTCATATATTATACATATCTTATACATTGTAAAGTTATGCTAATGTTGAATAAACAGTAGAACCAAGTTCAAATATTACAGACTACACAAAATAAATGTCAACAAATCGTATAAATTAAATTTGACTTCCTTGTAAACTTTGTTGCTAGAATAAGATGAATAATATTGAATTTTAATAGTTTTTGTCGATTTCCATATGTTAAAAACTACCATATTTCATCCAAGGGATTGTAAAACAATTTTTTTGTGAATTTGGAGGTACATTTTATAATTTCACTAATATTTTCTGATCAGCTTCCCTTGAAAGTCACCCTATTTTGCAAAGTATTATCATAATAATTTTTCGATAATAGGGAAGTTCAATTCTATACAAATCGAATCTACCCTAACTCATCAGTGGTATTTTTAAAATAATTTTTTCTGTATTCACGAGCTTATTTTTCTAGATTTTGGTCCCACTGTGTGGCGTCTCAAACTGACCATATTGAACATTTGTTCAATTCTCTCTTGAAATACGAGCTCAAAGCTAATTTTTCCATCCGATGATAGAAACAAATGTCTCTTCGCCGATTATGACCATGCCATACTGTTTCGGTATCCCAAAGTATACGCCATACTGATTCAAAGGATATCAAATTTCTGACCAGACCATGTATCATAGATACCAGTATGGCGGTCCAGTTTCATGACCCCCGTGGTCCATTTTGATGGATAGATGCAAAGCCATACTAATTATACTGATAGGGGGTATTTTAATAGCCGACATAATTCATAATTCATATGAAGAATTGGTAAGTGTTAAAAAACAATTATCTGATCTTTATGGTATTACTGTAGAAGTGATGGTTGATTTGCAACGTTTTAGGCAAAATGAGATCCAATCTATTTTATGAAAAAAGATTAAATACAGTGAATTTATGTGAATATATTTGCATTATTCATCATAATGAGATATTTCAATTCCATCGTCGCTGTCTTCACCTGATGATATGTTGTAGTGACAATAAACTGAATTACCATCTTCGTCGTTTTCTTCTTCTACCTAATCTTCAGTGCCTTCGTCAGAGCTTACAATTTTTGCAGTTGTCTAAAATCAGTGATACTCAATTATATAATAATGAAAGAACCCAACAATAATTCGCGATCTTGTGCACATCTACTGAGTGGTTGAAATTTAACACGGGTAATAAATAATTCAATCATATAATATTTACAATTTTACAGGTTTTTTTCCTCACCTTAGAGACATGAGATCAGTATGGCACATGTTTATTTGTATTCCAGACATTAAATATGTCTCAAACATATGACTATGGCACTTGTGCCTGTTGTCCATCATACTGGTCAAAATTTAAAGGTTAATTTATCACGTTCGATTCATCCAATCGGTAAGGCACTACAGACTCGTCTTCTAGACATTAAAATCAATCGATATGTTTTTTCCAGATGTGTACCTGTGATACATGAACTAGTGAAAATATTTACATCTTTGATTCAGTATGGCGTGCACTTCGGGACACTGAAACAGTATGGCATGGTCATAATTGTTGATAAGAATTTTTTTTTATATAATTGGTTGAAAAATTTGCTTTGAGCTATGTCAAGAGAGCAAAAATAACACGTTTAATTCAATATGGCGGACAGTTTGAGACGTCGCATCGGTATGGAATACAACTCCTTCATACTTTGGCTATCTTATGTATAATATTAACCCTTTGAGAACTACTGGTTATCAGTGAAAACCACATTACTAATAGCCACCCTTTTATTTTCTTATCGGTTTTACATCGTAGCCACAGAGTTTATTGTGATGCCTACGCATCATTTTTACTCTTGCCGATTGCAACGAGTTTTGATAGTCTTTAGTGACATTTATATGATGTCGAATTAATAGTGTTTCGAGCCAAAATTTTGGAAATGTTCAACGTGCCAAGTTGGGTTATTCCTAAATGTACTGTTTTGCGTTGTTTCATTCAAAATGAAAGAATAATTATTAAGTTTCAGTTCAATATTGTAAACAAAAAATTTTTATTTTGAGGCATTTGTTAAGTTGCAATTTTACAAATTTGCACGTTTTAGTTCCTAGTGGTTAGCAGTAGTAACCACATCCTGCAGGAAAATTTGTATATTTTTTGTCGTTTTTTGTTTATTTGATTCTTATTTCCACTGAAGCTTATGTCCTTGACAGTTTCTATAAAAAAAATCATTATTTTTCACTTTTAAAATTTTCAAATTAATTTTGACCTCAAAGGGTTAAATAAGAATTACCTTTGGGCTCATTCCCCAAGAGCATAATTCCTACCTGTGATGCCTTGGCTAGCTTCTCAAAAAGTTTTAGCTTTGAGCTAATTATACATATTTTTTCCAGTTCTTGGTCTACTATTGTGTTAAATAAATAAATAAATAGACATGACTATTAATGAATAAATAAATGCGATAGAATCAGATCTCGACTAGAGTTTTCTTATAGCTATTCATTATACAACTGTGAACAATTTTACGACTTTTGTACGAAGTAGGATGGATTGTAAGAACCAAGCTGTGGATAAGCATACTGCTGGCTGTAAGTCAAGCCTTGGCTGTAACTCTTCGTCGCTGTCTCTTCAACACCTTTATCCCTTCTATCCCAATCTTGATGGTACCGTGTGTGATATATTGGCGCCGGGCTGATGTAGGGTACCGCGGATGGTCTGCTGGTGCTTTGCAGTCTAGCCAGTACACTACTGAGACCAACCACAAGAAGCAGGAACCCGATGAAGCCGTTGTTGACGGAAACTATGGTGACCAGAACAAGCATTGTGAAGGCAATTCCCAGTTTGAAGAAAATCGCAGGTAGGATGATCATGAATCTCTTCATGGCATGGTGGACGAGGGTTCGACCTGTAGGCATAAATATTGAAAGGTTAGTTAAATGTAACATACATGAGAAATTCAATCATTAATAAAATGAAAAAGGGTGTCTCCAGTAAGCTATGTGCACCTAGTATCTAGACTACTAAACCTGGTGAGAAACGCAGGACCATTTAAATAGGAACCACTGACGACAGAACAATAAAATAGACCCCAGCTGGACTCAGTGTTTTAAGGGAAACCTCAAAGGTAAACCCGGGATCTCGCTCGTCATTCTTGAACCAAACAACCAAGCTGAGTGCGGTGGCATCCAATGTGCGTTCAGGCGGACTATTCTCAAATGTCGAGTGAGATTTGTCGCATTCGACATATGTCGATGGAAATTGTCGCAAAACATTGGCATGTGGTATATTCAAATGGGTTCGACATATATTTCACATGAGACTAATTTTGTCGAATAATATGAGCTGGCAACACCGAATTTTTTATGTTAGATCGTATTTTATGCCCCTTCTTTTGTAAAACGTTAATAATAATAACAAATAAAATTGCATTCGCTTTTGGAAGTAAGATTACATCAGAATAAATAAAGTAGAATCATGGAAAGTGAAGCCAAAAAAGTTGTTGCAGCCAAAATCAAAAGTGAACTTTAAGAAAGTTTATGCATGAAAAAGAAAATGAGCTTCTTTTATCGGAGAATTCTTTAGTTAATCTGAAGGTTTTAATAAATTTTTCTCAGATGAGAATGTAAAAGCACTCCTGTATAAATATTACTCGTCTCTCTCGAGGCCGCAGATAAATTTCTTCTTTTTCCAAAATGTCTATAGCTATTACTGAAGATGCCATTCTCTCACTACAAATATCTCTGAAAAGTATCAAAGAATGGTTTGACACTTACTATAAACTATTGGTCCCAACCTATAAATTTCGCATCTTATAAAATTCTCTCATTCGACATAAATTGTCGATTGCCTTTGACCATTCTACAATTTGTCTATCAAAAATTTGCGAATGCGACATTTGAGAATAAGAATATTCAGATTTCATTCGACAAAGAGCATATCTCGCATGCGACAAAATATGTTACGGTTTGAGAATAGGGTCCCTGATGTGATTGGACAATGCATATAGTCCGGGAGCCAGTGACAGATTTCCATGACCAAGTTCCTCTCAAGCAAAAATTAGTGGAATGCATCATATTATAAAGCTTCGTGAACGTCAGCTGCGGTTCCGTGGAGGGGAAGAGCGGTGGTAGCCTCCCACGCACAAAGAAAAAGAAATGTATTCAATTTTGTTTTCCTACCTGAAAACATGTTAAATTATCGCTAAAGCAATATCTTGAAGAAAGAAAAAATCAGCTGACTATAGCATTATACGACAGCTAGTTGGTAGAACACAAAAAAAATTGTACCTTCTATGATTTTCTCTCAAATAAAATTTTACCTTATATTCGGATTGCGTCAATTTAACATGTTTCCGGGAAAGAGGACATAATTGAATATATTTTTTCCTTCGTGCGTAGGAAGCTACCGTGCTGATCATCCCCCCCCCCCCCACCAACGGAATCGCAGCTGACGTTCACGAATCTTTATAATACGATTCTCTGATGCATTCCACTAAATATCGCTTGAGAGAAAATGACTGACCAAATTTTTACCGGGCTCCTGGACTAATACAGCTTCGGGCGATAAGGCGATTTTATATCGGCTGCGTAATTGTTCATATCCAATCTTTCTATTCAAGTGACACTAAGTAATTAAAAATAACATCGATCTCCTAATTAAGCCGTTACCCTTCTCATTCAACCTTTCATTTTCCACCGCCTGATTTAAAACTCCTATTCTGAAAAAATGTAGTAAATTAGACCCAAGAAACTATAGGGGCATTTCAGTCCTACCAAGTTTTTCAAAACTCTCAGAGTTGCACGTTAACCACCAACTTTTTACCTATCTCAAAGGAGAAAATGTTTTGACAGATTGGCAGTTCGGGTTTCGATGAAATATGAATACAACAGATGCAAATTTGTCTTTACAAGAGCACGTGAATTGAATAATCGAAAAAACAATCATCTACTAGGTAGAATCAGTGAGCTATCCAAAGCTTCCAATTGTTTCGACCATGATAGTCTATTGGAAGAACTTGAGTTTTATGGTATTCGTGGTATCACTACGAATTGGTTCGAAATATAAGTTGGCCATCGTAAGATGAAAGTGAAAGTGGAAGCCAATAATTCTCTGAAACGGCAGATGTGAAAAGAGGTGTCCCACAAGGGTCCACACTTGGTTCCACATTACTTCTCATTTACCAAAAACATCTTATGTAACTTTCCTGGAGTATCATTTTCACTCTTCGCTGCATAATCCAAACTGCAGATGTTATTAGTCCTTAGATAAGAGTCTGTAAATGATATTAGGACCTTGTTTACCAGCAACAAACTATTTCTGACCAAAAATTATACCCAGGGAGTCCCGTTTGACCACTACAGAAACCCACAGAACTTGTTGATAGATACACAAGAAGGCACAATTAACTAATACATTCGACACATCTAATTTCTAGGCCTCACCATTGACAGTAATCTAAAATAGTCTGATCGTATAAAAGATCAGAAAAGATCAAAATACCTTCTGGAAAATAAATATCTATCTACTCAAATCAATTATTGCAACATTCAGTTTTCTACTGAAAATTTCTGTTCAGATAACGAATGACCCAAGAGGTCCTGTTGATTCAAAAAATAAGTGGCAGTATTTAAAGAGCTAACACAGCCTTCTATTTTGGAACCATGCCTATTTCTAACAGGCTGAATGAATAATCATGAGTCAAATTATTCAGCAAAAATTGCCTACGGATGCCTCATATGGAAATAAATCCAGAGAAGGAAAAGAGTATAAATGTGATTGTTTACAATTTGTTATTGCATCAAAGTACAATAATTGTGTAATTTTTTCCTGAGTGTATGTTCTAGAGAGACAGGTAGGTGGCCCATAGGGGTTCCATTAAAAAAAAAAAAAGTTTTTGATCAACATGTAAGTGACTGAATTGATTCATCAATAAGTGACACAAAAAATAATTTTTCAGAAATAGTGATGTTTGTAAAATTTTGTAAATTGTAAAATTTGTTTTTTCTGTTATGTTTGACTGATTGTAAATAGCCTTGGCCGAATCACATTTATACAAAATAAAAAACATTGTTAATTTCAATTGCTCACATAAAATGACATTTGTCATAACCGGAAGTGGCATAAACTTTCGATTTTTAGATGTGATACCAAGCATATTTTCACTTCTTATGTCTCTTAATGAACATAACCAAGTAAAACTTGTCACATTTTGTAACCAAATTTCACTAATCTCAGCACTAACATTTTGGGAAAAATAAAACGTTTCCTTAAAATGTGAATTGTAATTTTTAAATTGTTTTTTTTTTAAATGGTATCAGGTGGCATCTCGGTTAGGACAAAACTTTATTTCTTAAAATAAAGCATCTTCTGGTAATAAAGTGAGATTCAAATGGATCGAGTAACCTGTGACCAACACAACTGATAAAACAAAATCATCAAGGAGGTCGACATCTTATTACCTCGCCTCTGCGAAAGTAGATGAGGTAATTATTGTGTACGTTATTGTTTGAAAAACATGTTAATACTAATATTTATGCAAGATGATATGGAATTAGCTTATGGTTACTGATTTTTACTAGTTGCATTCAAATCTTATTTCAATCTCAAAAGATGTCATTACGAGAATGCCTTTGAAAAATTATTATTCTGTTTGATCTATCCCAAAACCACCAGAAGAAAATAAAATAAAACCTCAATTCATATGTTCTGAATTCTGAAATAACTTGCAAATCAATAATTTTTCACAAATCTTATACTGCCATATGAATGAACTATATCTTATTTTCCAATTATCTATTACTGTTTCCGATATTTACATGGTGGACATTACTATTCTGGACTCACTGTATAACTATAAGAAACCAAATTATCGAAACCAGGTTTTTCAATAATTCTCGTAGGATAGAACACAAACCTTGTTCCAGCATCCTCCCTACAGAGTCTCCTGCATCTTTCTTGGCAATTTCTGTTTCATTAGCACTTGCATCAGAAACAATAACACAAAACACACAAACGACAATTAACTTCAAACAAAATTTGCCAGACACCTCAATCATTTCGATCAACTTCTTTCACTAATACCTGTTTAATGATACTAATGGGTTGATAGTGGTGTGTTTTGAATAGGTCCCATATTTGTATTCATTGTAGGGAAATCGTATCCAAAATTTCAGTCACGTATGAACAATGGGCGAAAGAATTTGATCGAATTCTTATTTAGTGGTTATGTGCAGTTAGATGTCGGGCTTCTGATATTGATAAGTAGGATAGTAATGACATTGGTGTCAATCACGAACTTATTTAGCAAATGAGGTCAACATTTTGGCAAGTGCCAGTGAACCTAGATGGTTTGTTTTTTCATTTCCCTAAAGGACAAGATTATTTTTCAATTCAATTGATCAGTACTTGTTCTTTCTTCAATAGGAAATAAGAAATCTACTGAATCCTTATTTAATAGTAAAAACAAAAACAGATGTTCATGTAATTTTTCAGCCCGATACTATACTACGTTTATCCGACTGAATTTCAAACGTTTCCAAGGTACAGATCGACAAGCGTAAGGATGCCTCTGAGATGCGCAAACGATAGAAAGCGTGAGTAGATGTGCGACAAAGATCGACTACTGTTTAATAAGACAGAGCGATTGAGCTCCTGCACCACTCCGGGGTTTTGTCTACTGCGCAACCAATTCTTACGTTCAAGCACAACATACAATTGTACATTTTTTATTGTCTAGATTAACAGTCCGTAGTCTCATTGCCTAACTATAGTCCCTAGAGTAACTTGAATCTTACTACGGACTCAGTCTGTGAAAAAGAAGTTTTTTGCAAATCGCGCTATCGTAAACATTTATTTGCTCTTAAGAGGGCTACAATATAGATGGATATTAAATTCACAATTTAAAGATTCTTATAACACAATGTGCAATTTGAGGGTTTCTTATAAATTCGATGAATATCTATACAATTAAAATGGAAAAATAGAAACGAAACGCTTGACCAAAAAATTTGAAGAAATTTGAATTTGTTATGTTGATGTCGAAAATATGAGAACTGATAAAGAGTAATGATTTCAGGTATTACTATCTGGTGAATGATTTTATGGTAAAAGAAAATATGATTATTGATTGAAAGTTTGGTTGTGAAGGACAATAGTTCCTTCATGTGGCTTTTTGGTAATTTTAATTTTATTTTGAAAATGTGAATAACTTTAGTTATATCGAACTTATTCGTTCAGATAGACAAATTTCAGGAAAAATTGAATAATTTTATTCAATACAATACAATACAATACAATACAATACAATACGAATTAACAGGTCTATTCACTATCTTTTAACGATATCGTTATCAGTCGTTATGAAGTGATAAGCCGTTAAATAACGATTAAATCACAGAATCGTATTCACTATCTGTTTCTCCATCGTTATTTAACGATATATCGTTGCCAAAACATCGCTGAGCAGGCGACACCTATTTGGCTGTCGTAACTGTCAACTATAATAGCTGTGTTCAGGAAAAAAAATCTCACTCGTCCTTTGCAAAATTTAAATAGTAGGTAATCAAATAGAAATGGATCCTTCGAGCAGGACATAATGGTTGTAATCCTGGAAGAACTGCAAAGAAGGTATGATGATGATTTTTGGAGGTAAATTGGATGATGTATCTGTTGTTCCGTTGAGAGTGGAATCGGAGATTCAATATAGGTAGATGGGGTAGCAACCCTATCGAGAATCCACAAGAAAATTTTCGGGAAGATTTCAGATTGAGGAGAGAACTGGCTTGGAAGTTATCTAACGAAATGAGCGATCCCTTTGCAATGTCCTGCAGGAACACGAGGAAATATCCTGTAACAAAAGTGAACACAAAACTGTGAATTTTCATTCTGTAACCAATTGCACAGTATTATTTTAGCATTGCATTCATTTGCCCATGGCAATTACCAGAAGTCTATGGCAAAAGATAAATCGTATGCCATGTCCCAGTCTTCTGTAAGCATGTGTATTCACGAAGTATCAAAAATATTGGTTGATCATTTGGTCCCTATATATATCATAAAAAAATTCCAACAGAGCTGTTCAGTTTGGCTGTTAGGAGGTCCTAAATTTCTTTGAGAATTTCTGGTTTACTAGATACTAATTTGTACGATACCACTAGTTTTTTTTGCAATTCATCCAAATATACGGAAAATTGTTGCCTAAACACACAAATTCAGGCCTGTCGTAATTCATTTGGTAACGACTGAAGCCGTAACGACAGTGTTTACAGAATGCGATTTTCTGAATTGTCGTTTATATTGACTTAATCATAAACTGAACTACAATCGTTAATCAACGACTCATTAAATAACGACAGTTTAGAGAATAGACCTGTTACATGTCCCCCGAAACGTCGCGTCGTTTGGAAAAGAGAAGTATTATTTAGTCATTTTGAAATTTCTTTTTTCAGTCAGGCAAATTTTAGAATACTATTACGCAGTAACTTATTGAAGCGACAAACTCACATCAAGATGTATAGACAGTATTTATTTATAACATATTTTAGACAATATACATTCACAGTGGTACAAAAAATGTTGTTTGTATTTCGTTTATAGAATTCGTGTTGTTGAATTTTTTTTCTAAGCGGAATCTCTTCTGATACCTTTGAAAAATAGTTTAAAAAAGGGGAAAAGATCTCAGATTCGTCATTTAACAATTATCACGCTTGCAATTTTCATGTTCAAGTCGGAAAAAATTGTTATTAACTATTGCATAATTAATAGAAAATCGCGATAACAATTTTTTGACCCCGGATCATTATTCATTCTTCTATCCAGTATGGATGCCTGAATTTTTTCAATGATTAATTTTCATATTTAATAAGTTTAAATAGTATTTAATCATTGAAGGTCCAAAGTTGGAGGGGCTCACGCAAGCCAGAGTTCCCGTTTTCGGCCGCATTCTCAACCCTGTGGGAAAATCATTAATATTGGTCCTACAGTCCTAGGGGTATTTTTTTTGGGGGGAAAATTTCCTTCTCTTATTGAATATTTTTTCAAATTTGAAAAATGTCAAATAGTTTTTGAGATATTTTCAAAAACCATACCCTATTAATTTTTTTCATTTAAGGTATTTGGAACGCTAGAGCAGTTTTCTTACAAATGAAATGAAAATTTGGTATGATATTTCTCGACAGTAGCTACATCAGCTGAATTTTTTTGAGAATTTTCGTCCATTTAGAATCGGAGATAATTGTATTCAAAGTTGCTCCCTGATAGTCTTTTAAGAGCCCCCGCAGACTGCAGACTTTTTATCGGCCGACAGTTTAATCGGGCTGTTAATCAGTATGAACATGTATGAAAGTAAGCACATTATACCGATTTGGTATCGGCAGACAAATAAGTTTGATGGGCTTTACGATTGTCTTCAAACTGAACAATCGGCAAAATATCGGCCAACTGCTTAATCAGTATGGCGTGGAAGTCACGCGCGCACACTGCCGATGGCTTAGTCGGCCGACTCGTTCACTAAAACTGGAAATGTACGGTAATCTAGTAATTTGGAATGTGTAAAATTGTCCATGTAATAATATATCGCTGCAGAGCCAGGTAGCCGAGTGGTTAAAGCCGGTCGCTGGTTCAAACCCTAGCGACTGCAGAATTTTTCTGTTGGCCCGAGAAAGTGGTATGGTAAGATACAATGGACATCTCAGCCTATGTGTCATCGGGTCAGCCTGGGAGGCTGGACGAGCCTACCACGCACGAGGTGGAGTGATTAGTGGGTATACCTGAGGGGGATTCAATTCGGACTCAGGGGACTCCCACACCACCTTATGGGATGTGTGAAACAGGCCAGATAAGGTGACCATGACTGGTTTCAACCACCTCGTTCAAATTTGAAAAATCTATCGCTGTAGATGGGATGCACCCAATACTCCCGATTTCTCCTCTTGGTCGTTCTCCTCCGTTGTATAAAAGCAATAATAATAGTTCTATGGAATGTTTTATTAATATTTATTACCACGTGATTACTGCTAACTTATGCGACTGTTCTCTTCAAATACCGAAAGTCCGAAAAGTAACTAGAAAATTATTTCAAAGCAGTCGGCCGACAGTTTGTCTGGTGTGTGCACCCACAACCAACCCGACAATTTAGTTGGGTCAGTGTGCGCGCTTATAGCCCAACCCGATCAAACTATCGTCAGATAAAAAGTCTGTAGTCTGCGGGGGCTCTTTCATAGCAACATAGGCCAAATGCAATAATTGTTTCAAATAACACGCTGTATACAGAAGAAACGCGTCTTACAAACTTGATGGAAAACTAACAGACGAACTCGATAACAATGCTAATAACCAAATCTGGAAAAATTCGTCCAACTAATTAGCGAAATACAAGCTCCCAAAGTCGGCAATGTTTTGATCGATGAGAGCATAAAAATGACCACGTCAAGAGCAATGGCAACATCGCGCTGCAGGAACTCGATAAATATATCCCGAAATAAATAGACCAGAAAATAAAGAAAATTGAAACTATAGAATTGGAGAATTGGGCAGCCTTCCTGCCCATATAGTCGTCAGCATAAATGAGAATTATGGAAAAGATAGGTCGTGGAATTGGAATAATTTTCCGAACAAAATGTTCAAAGAAAATTTGTGATTACTTTTTTGGTTTTCGTAGTATATTTTACCTCTCTTTCTAGTTTGCCCCGATTCCATTTGCGTTGGAATTCATGATTTTTTCCTTGAAGTTCTGCATTTTTGCATAAATCAAGAACGATCATCATATAACATTCCGTTTACCATTTTTAACTTTTTTTTGCAGCCAACATCGCTGCCACTGCATTGCGTCTTTTTTTCAAATGGCTTTCTTTAATGAACCGTCCCTTGTGAACTAAATTGGTTTGAGCCACTGCATTAACAATTTATAAGTTTTCAATCACTTTTGAGCAATCTTATCGTCGGAACTATGAAAGTTACTGACACTGACACTAGCGACAGAACAGTGTTGCCTAGCGCCTCCGACACTAGATTGGATGGTTGAAATGGTGGGGAAATCGTACGGTCGGACCACCAAATATACTTTTATGATCGACGTATGTCTAATGGGCCGCAAATAGAAAACTTTTGGCCCTTTTACCTTAATTGTTGATAACTTTTGCAATTTTTGCAAGCGGCCCTTGAATTTTTTCAAAAATCATCTACACGCTATTTCGAATCGAGACACCTCATGGAGAAAAAAAGTTTGGACCAAAAAGCACTTGTTGACTGTTCTATTCCAGGATCAATGACCTAAAACCCAAAAAATCACCTGGATAGGATCTAATTAGATCTAAAACAATCAAACAACTGAGTAATCAAATAGCTGTTCCACTGAACTTTATAATTAATAAATGTTTTGAACAAGGTAAATTTCCAGATTGTCTCAAACTAGGAATCATTAAACCCCTGCACAAAAACGGAAGTAGAGAAAAAATAAAGAATTACCGTCCAATCTCCTTACTGTCTGTGTTTTCTAAAATTTTTGAAAAACTTATGAAGAAAAGAATATATGAATTCTGGAAAAATTTGAAATACTATCTAATAATCAATTCGGATTTAGAGAAGGTCGTAGTACAGAAGATGTCATATTAAATCTTACATCGGATATATATAAGGCACTGGATAAATAACAACCACTTATATGCATTTTCGTGGATCTGTCAAAGGCCTTTGATACCGTGTGCCATCAACGTTTACTACAAAAAATCTACTCCTATGGTATAAGAAGTCCAACCTACAATCTACTGAAAGATTATATGTCAAACCGCAAACAAATAGTTGAGATTGATGGGACTAGAAGTGACTCGAAAACCGTCACTTACGGTGTTCCACAGGGGACTGTACTCGGGCAACTATTATTCACACTTTATGTAAACAGCCTCATGATATTTGGTACTGGAGGTAAACTCATCAGCTTCGCAGATGACATGGCTATTATCTATAAAGGGGATACCTGGGCAGATCTGAAAACAATAGCAGAACTCAACTTGAAGCGAATATGTGAATGGTTCAAATTCAATATGCTGACCATGAACAATCAGAAAGTATATTACCTTCCTTTCACCTCCTATTCCAATCACTTACCCGATCTAGGCCCTCTAATAGTGGACAACAGCACGATCATTAAAGAAAAAGACCGATCAAAGTATCTGGGAATCACTATAGATAGACATTTGAGATGGGACCTCCACACTGAGAATGTGAAAAACAAATTGAGGGGTTTACTGAGTAAGTTCAGATACCTTGTGGAATACCTGAATAAGAAAAATTTAAAAACGTTATATTATGCACTCGTGCAGTCTCAACTGAATTACGGAATCCTGGGCGTGGTGGAAAGTAATCTGTATAACTTGACTATTGTTCAGAAATGGATTTTGAGAATCATCTATGAAAAAAAACATAAGATATTCCAGTGACTTGTTATATTCGGATAATGCTATTTCCGATATAAGGCAATTATTTTGCCATCGAATACTGACGAGTATTCATAAAAATAAAATTAAATTACAAGCAGTTGATCATCAATACAACACTGGAGCAAAAAAGACATTTGTACCGAATCGAGAAAAAACTATAGGTCAACGTTCCGTTGAATGTCTAGCTCCCAAGTTATACAATTTACTACCGGAAAATTTGAAGAATATGAAAAATTTTAAAACATTCAAATATAACGTCAAATTATGGATAACAAACACGGAGAGAAAATTCCTCAACGACCTCATCGACTTGAAATTTCTGAATAAAAAAAAAAACGAACAATCCAAAATATCAAAATAAACAAAATCCGACCCAAAATACCCAATCGCGACCATACCCGATCTACGACTGTAAAACTCTACATAACCAAAAATTAATTAATTATCAGCCCTATGAAATGCAAATGTATTTGTTATGTTATGTATATATTAAAGAAAATCCGACTCAAAATACCCAAACACAACTATACCCGATATACGACTACAAAAAAAAAAAACTGTAAACTGAACTCTACATAACCAAAAATTAATTAATTATTCACCCTATAAAATGAAAGTGTATATTTTGGATTGACGTGGCCTTTACTTGATGGAAATTCATAGTATATGACACTAAGGTAAACACGATTAAATTTCCACAGATTTATTGTCTTCGCGACATGTTTCGATACACTGTATCTTTTTCAAGCGAATGTAATACATTAAATTATTCTACCTTGAACATTACTTAAATACCCTTCTTAACAATTGAGGTAATTAGGAGCTACCTATGATAAAAATAAAATTGACAATACAATGTAGGTAGATACCTGGAAATCTCAAAACATATCTACTACTTAATTAGTTGAAAAGGTTCAACAAAGGGGAACTATTAAGGTCCAATTGATCATTTAGTAAACAATTCGAATTTTTCAATTTATTAATTTCCAAGAATTCTAAATAATTAAGTCTAATACCTTTATTTTCAACACGAAGGATTTCAAAGTTTTCATCGAAGTCATGGTCTTCTTCCAAAATATGATTGGCATATGTTGAATGTGTTTTATTATTTACATTTATGTAAATAATAAAACACATTCAACATATGCCAATCATATTTTGGAAGAAGACCATGACTTCGATGAAAACTTTGAAATCCTTCGTGTTGAAAATAAAGGTATTAGACTTAATTATTTAGAATTCTTGGAAATTAATAAATTGAAAAATTCGAATTGTTTACTAAATGATCAATTGGACCTTAATAGTTCCCCTTTGTTGAACCTTTTCAACTAATTAAGTAGTAGATATGTTTTGAGATTTCCAGGTATCTACCTACATTGTATTGTCAATTTTATTTTTATCATAGGTAGCTCCTAATTACCTCAATTGTTAAGAAGGGTATTTAAGTAATGTTCAAGGTAGAATAATTTAATGTATTACATTCGCTTGAAAAAGATACAGTGTATCGAAACATGTCGCGAAGACAATAAATCTGTGGAAATTTAATCGTGTTTACCTTAGTGTCATAGAAAGTGTATATGTTATGTAGTTATTTATTTGTTTTATTTTATTCAATAATGTTTTTAAATAATATAAACGCATAACTATTTTTAGGTTTCATTATATTAATAACTATCACATACAAGCTTCTAGCTTCAGTGATTTATCATGTTTATTTTTCCTGCTGTATTACACCTTGTAAACATTTTTTTGGAAATAAACATTATTATTATTATTATCTACAATATATCTAAATATCAGAAAAATTATCTAATAGACATTTTTCAAAGAAAATATGTGGGGTCCTTTGATATGCTGCCCTCATTGTGCGAGGTACGTAAACTAATGTCCGACAGCTATACATTCAGAACACTAGAATGATATTGTCATCGGTTATTAATAAGTGAGAAGAATTTCAGCTAATCGATTCATACATACACACAGTTCAAACCATAAACATTGTTTGACGGCACGATGTTTTTTCCAAGCCACGAAAATTATATGACGGTCCTATGTTTTTCACCATTTTTACAGATTTTATTTTCGATAGTGCTCGAAACTGTTTTCGATGAGAAGGAGGGTCCAAGACCCCCAATCAACCTGTTTTTTTTTTCGCCGTAATTTTCCTCTACCAAAACCTTCGGACATTTTACGGATGACACCAAGAGCCTGAAAAATGGATTGAACATTTTGAGCCGGAAAGATAGACATACGAACAAAGCAAGTTAAATAAAAAGCTTGTAATAATCTTCCACCTGTAGCCATAATTAAAGTATACCTATAGCACGACTGTAGTAACATATGATAATTTCACATCCAACTGAAATTGAAATTTTTTCTCACGACACGAATGACACGGATGAAATCGGTCTCAAAACTGTTCTGCTCAGATTGCTATGTAATTTAAATATCTTCATTTCAGGAACTTTTGTAGTAGTGTTTCAAATTTACTCTCCTTATTATTTTAAAGAACATCAATTTACTGATCCAAGTCTTCACTTGATGAAAAGTCCAGTCACGCCAGTCAAAGTCAATCAAATAATGCGTGTGGGCATTCTATTTTTCACCACGGTTTTTCTGCTCTGTTGGGAAATTGGGTACCATTAAATACACGGTAAGATGATTCGTGGAATTTACCTCAATAGTGCGTTACGCACGAACAACTGAACAGCGATAACTGTACGCCACTATGAATAATTTTGTGAATCCATTTGATTTGCGTGAATACTTTCGAGTACAGCCACGTTCACGTTCTGGCGGCTGCGACAGTACCGTGACGAGATTTGGTGTCAATAATTTGCTCAATTTATTGAATAATTTATAATAATATACCGTCCGGAAGAAGATAATTCTTTGGCTTATATCATGACTACAAATTCATGCAAACAGATATCCGCATATGCTTCGTTGCCGATCTCCAGGGTGCTGAAGTTTCAAGATTTTTTAGTTTTTTTGTATAACTACTGCAGTTTTCGAGATATTCAGCTCAAATTTGGAACACAGGATACACTCTGGTGCTCGATAATTGAAAATGCCAAATGGTTGTGGGAATCTACAAGAAGATATTTTTTCTACCCCAGAACTTTCTTGTATGAATTACAAAATGAGTTTTCTGTTTTATGTTTTTTCGTATCTATGACCGTTATTGAGAAAAAAAAACTATTTCCTGTAAGTCACTTTAGATTTATTTGAATAATCTCTTGTTTCCATCAATTTTGTGAGGAATGATCCCACTTACATGTATTACATTCCATTCAATCAATAAGTTGGCGCTCATGTAATCAGTGACAACAATGTAGTATACCTATGTCACAGAGTTTACAGTCTGGCCATTTAAATGTGCAACATATGGAATTTTTTTTTATTGTACAAACAAAATAAAAAAAATATTGTCGAAAGATGGTGCGTAGTCGCACGGAAAAAAAAATTAATAGTAAAATTTGCATACCACCAAGTGAAAATTTGCATACTATATGGGACAAGTACACGCTTTATTAGCCACAAGAAAAATTAGATTCCTGAATTTGATAACTTGCTGTTATTGATGTAATTTCAGGAACGCAATGTAACCTATCGATATTAAACTCTTTACTAGAAGCAAACTTTTTATTTTATAAGCCTCAATCTACGTTTTATTTGCAGTGGGTGCTCAGTTTGATAACTACTAGTGATAAGTAAATTTACCATTGATGAAGAATTATTTACTCTCAAATAATTCATATACTTAAATGTACAGGTCGACAAGCATAAGGATGCCTCTGAGATGCGCAAACGATAGAAAGCGTGAGTAGATGTGCGACAAAGATCGACTGCTGTTTACGGCTGGTTATCATCGGAATGTACAATCGGGAGAGAAATTTTTCTGCAACACGTAGAAACGTAGGTTCTTATCTGAATTTTCATTAATTCCTAATGAACTGTTCGAATAATATAATTGTCTGTGATCACTGGACCGTTTATGAAAATTGCATAATTTTCCCGAAGCCATAAGTGTAAATAAAGTACGACTAGAAAAAGAATGCATCGCCACACAATATCAGTAATAGGTAAATAAATATAATAAAGAACACGAGGAACATACTTACATCAGAAGTTGACTAACAATATCACATGACCTCTGACCACTGCCAAATCAGCATTGTCCCTGGTAACTTTTGATTTTTTGTTTCTTTTTATTTGGAGTTGAGAATTGTTCCATTTCACCTTTTTCAATTTTATTCATTTCTGAATAAATTTTCCTAATGCTTCTAACGCAAACTCCCGTTGCGGCAGCAACTTGTTCTTGAACCTTCATAAGAGGAATACTGGTTTCACCTATCATTGCTTCTGCCTGCATAAATTTGATGACATTACTGACAATTTCCCTACTTTGTCCACTCAGCATCTTATTTCTAACTTTACTCTTTGAAAGCATTTTCAAACACAACAAACTACACTATAACCTATCTAATAATATTTCAAAACTATACACAACACAAGGATTTCAAATTCAACACACAATCGCAGAGAGTTTAAGTGATTACAGTACGTGAACCTTCACGTAGACGTTAACGTACGAAATATAACGTTTACGGGTTGTTATGAAATTGAGTTGAAGTTGAACGTATGTCAACCGCTAACCCTAACATGTTAATTTGTGTTTATTTCGCTTTTATGCTGTTTTCTATGAACAACTGGAAGATGAACTCTACTTTGCGGATCTTAATAGGGATTTTGACCATATACCTCCCTTGCCAAATACAAATCAAATTCTTCCGGAATTGGCTTTTCGAAATGTTCATTGTTTTAAATAAAGCGAAATACCGAGCAAGATCATCAAAAATACATTGAAGAAATGATGATTGATGTAAAATTGTAAATATTGCTTTGTCACTTCTTGATTTTATGGCTTTAGAGTCAAAATTTGCTCATTCGCAACTCATCGGTGTGATTCGTATATTCTTCGGTTAACGTGCGTTGATTTTCAAGGTATCCGTGTGAGACCGTTAGGTTACGTATGCCCGTAAACCTATGTTCAACGTTAACGTGAATAGCTGACGAATGCGCATGAGTAGATGTCAATTTGTACGTTAACGTTTACGTTCATGGCAGCACTTCAACTCTCTAATAATAACGCCACAATAATTTTATTCCACTGACTGTACACTCACGACGTTAACTGTTCGAATAATGCAGAGCGAGTGAGCTCCTGCCCCACTCCAGGGTTGTGTCTACTGCGCAACCAATTCTCGGAGGCATCCTTATGCTTGTCGACCAGTACTTAAAAATGTATTAGTTGCTACTATACAGTATTCTACTGCAGCAACATTTTTAGATTATTATAGTAATTTTAATTTACTTGGCCTTATCAAATGACTCACTTTTGGGTAGTTTTTTATTGTCTTACCTTTAATAGCTTTCATTCCATCTTTGGTATCAGGATACAACGGACTCAATTGAAATATCCACTTACCCTCAGTTTAGAGTTATTAGTTCTTTAAAGAAGGATCATTTGTTTTTTATAAAGCCTTATTTTCAATGCATTTATTTCATTCTTGGAATTTAAAATGATATGAAAGGTTCGGTTGCACCAAGGTGGCAATGATTCAGTTTATACTATAAGAAAACGTACTCGCATGGCATATACAGACTAGCAAAATACACTACTCAAGAAAAACTGGAGAGAGAGATTACAGTTTTATGACAATATTTTTTCGTGAACTATGAGTTGATGTGGAGAAGTATAAAACATTTTGACGGTTCTTTTAAACAAATCATCGCCTCTGTCCATACCCTTACTGGATCACCCAGTGCAACCTGTTTCATAATTAAAAATTTCGGAACTTTGTTTAATCTGTTTGTATTCATCAGTATGAATGAATGAACAAGCAGGCAAGCTAATGTCTTTCCTCATTATGATCATAACAAATCCAAGTTATGCACAACATAATGTAGAATTAGAACGTTCTGAAAATTATATTAGTTGCCACTATACAGAAAATAAAAGATAATGAAGAAATTAAATAAAAATATGTAAATTTTTAATATTTTTATTGAAACAAAACTGTTGTTCGGTCTTTTGGAAAATTCTCCTGATTCTATTATACATAGAATGTCAATACTTTATAAATGTTAGGTCAATATCCACATTCTACATACCAACAAGTAAAATACATAAATCAAACTAACACTATTCACACAACTCACAACAGTAATAATAGTATAATTCCGGCACACGATGTAACACGTCCACATACAACTACTAACTCAAATGCTGGAATTGGAATGAGCCAGTTTTGCGAAAACGTTGATGATCAGTGCAACGGCTACTACCCATAGATCCCAAACTGGTCGCGTATCAACAAGTAGGTGAACAGTTTCGTTATCGTAGGAACACCTAGCTCTACTGCAAATAAATTGTTGTATTATGCCTGTAACACGAGTCTCTGTTGTTATGATATACTTTTCAGAAACACAAAGTAGATAAATATGAATATACACTTTTTTTTTATTTTTTTTTATTACACTATTCAACAGATACAAGATCCAATTATAGAATATGACTATACAGGATGAACTATTAATCTAATTATACCATACTTAACAATATCAATTTGAAATGAACAGAAGAGTCCAGTTTTTTTATAGAGGCCACACTGCAGCAGAAAATTTCAATGGTTTCATTCATCTTGTTATATGTAGAGCACATATTATATACAGGTGCATATAACTTAACGTTTGTGTGACAAAGAGGGAGGTAAAAATTATCATTTCTTCGAGATGTGAGCCTAGGAATACGAAAGTTTAACATGTTCAGAATATATGTACAGTCTAAATTGTTGTGAATAAGATTGAAAAGGAAAATAACATGTGACCTGTTTCGTCGAGATTCTAGTGAATCCACTGAAAATCTAGTAAGAAGTTGCTCATGCGGAAAGCCTACAGTCGGGTAGTTACCATCAAGCTTGAAACAAACATACTTTAAAAATTTTCTTTGAATATTTTCAAGATTAGATATATGTATCTGACAATGCGGTGCCCATACTATTGAGGCATATTCTGAGTTCGATCTAACAAATGTGAAATATAGTTGTAGAAACGTTTTCTTATTTCTTCGAAATTCTTTTGTCACTCTGATGATGAATCCTAATGATAAGTTTTTTTGATGACGTGCTCTATATGATTTCTAAAGGAAAGTTTTTTGTCAAATGTTACTCCTAGATCTTGGAGGGTTTCAGGACGGTTCAGTACAATATTGTTCATTTCTTAATTGTAAAGAATTGGATTCAGCTTGGCGGTAAAGGACATTAAGGAATAAGTTATTCTTGAGGCACCATACATTGACGCGATCAAGATTTTCTTGAAGAAGAGTACAGTCCTCTCTGGTGATAATTTTATGGTTTATCTTAAGATCATCGGCGTACAGTAAATGACGAACGGTGAGAGTATCAACAATATCATTTATGAACATTATGAAAAATAGTGGGCCAAGGTTGGACCCCTGGGGTACACCAGATGTAGGAAGGATTTCAATTGATCTGTGGCCATGGAAGCTGACATACTGCCTTCTCTCATGAAGGTAAGATTGAAATAAAGATGTGAGATTTAGTGTTAGTCCAAAATTTGATAGTTTTTGAAGAAGAATTCCATGGTCCAGCCTATCGAAGGCCTTCGAAAAATCTGTATAAATTATATCACTTTGAGAGCTTTCCTCAATAGTGTCAGATATTTGCTCTGTGATACATACTAAATTTGTAACTGTTGACCTCTCTTTGAAAAAACCATGTTGACTAGGGGTGATTTGATTTTTAACATGTGAATAAATAACATCATACAGTAGAATTTCAAAAGTTTTCGAAAAGTTATTAATAATTACTATTGGGCGGTAGTTGCAAATGTCTGATTTATCTCCCTTCTTGTAAACCGGTATGATTTTTGATTATTTCCATAGTGTAGGAAAAGTATTAGTTGAGAGACATAAGTTGAACAATGTACGAAGTGGGTTTACGAAGGCAGCTGCACAATCTCGCAGAACAAAAGATGGGATATTGTCAGGACCACTGGTTAATTTGGATTTTAACTTTCCCAACGCGACTAACACTTGCTCTTCAGTCACTTCAGTTATTGCCAAAGAAGGATTATTATTAAATGTCTCAGAATGAGTGATATCTATAGGAGTTGAATACGACTGCTGAAAAAATTGGGCAAAAGCGTTAGAAATGTCCTGCGACTCAGATAGGGTTTGTTGGTTATAGTTGAAGCTAGCTGGTGAACTAGCATTACTTTTCTTAAAGCTCATATACTTCCATAATGCAGAGGGATTAGAGGTGACATTTTCTTCTACAAAAACAATATGGTCTCGATGGAGTTTCACAATGTTGGACTTAATATTTCTCCTCAATCTCTTGAATTTATCGAGGTCAGTAACATCGCCAGATTTTCTGAACCTTTTCCAAAATTTATGTTTATTACGTATATCTCTGATTAGGCCTGCATTATACTAAGGTGGGTAGTTCCGAGTAGTTCTGATCTTTTTTGGGACATCTTGCTCCACAATAGAGTTCACTCTGTCATAAAAACCACTGCATGCATTATTTGTGTCTGAGTACTGTTCCAAAAAGGACCAGTCGCATTCCAGGAAGTCTTTATAAAGATTTGGAAAGTTAGCTTTTCTAAAATTGTGAATTGAGGATTGGGAAACATTATTTTGAATTTTCTTCACATTACTTTTCAAATTGCAGTAGATAGTGATAGAAGGATGATGAGAGTCTTCATTGGTCAAAATATCATGAGCTTTTTCAACATCACAAGAGCAATTTGACAATACAAGGTCTAGAATTCTGTTGTTCACATTTTTCACGTTATTCAATTGTTCAAAGTCCAGGAAAGAGCAGAAGTTTTGAACAGCAAGTGTAGTGGGGGTGGCTATATCATTTAAAGTTTCATTCAAGTAATTGGAAATGTTGAAATCTCCAATGATCAAAACTTCCGAGTGGAACAAGTATTCCAGAGAAGAGAAGGCATCAAAAATATCATTATAGGTTTCAGTGGAGTTATTAGGCGGAATATAGATGACAAAAACATATATGAACTGGTGAGAATAGGATACTTTCACGCCAACAATGTCAATATGTAGCAAATCTTTAAATGCGCTTTCATTCAAATTAAGGTTCACTGCATTGAGCTGAGAATTCACTGCCAGCATAACTCCTCCGCCCCGACTAAGGTTCAACGCTAGAAAGTTACGGTCAGATCTGAATATGTTGAAAGTGTCCTTCGAAAATTCTTTGTCGAGAATATTAGACCCTAGCCAAGTCTCAGTGAATGCTACCAGATCATAGCAGCAAGTATTGAGGTTATCGTACAGTTCATGTAGTTTGGTATTCAGTCCTCTCACATTTTGATAGTAAATGGAGAGTTCCTTATCGTTGGTAGAGTTTGTAGTCTGATTTATTGAAAAAATAGATTCATCATCAGGTGGTCTATCCAAATTTAGTTGCTATTGACAAATTAGGCCTAAATCCAGCGCTAGTAAAATATTGACCTGACATTATACAAAGTGAATTTTCTAAGGTTCGAAGCACTTGCTGCATGAAAACAATATTATAGCTACAAGTTCATGCGTTCAGATAACTCTATTTTTTAGAGACAAAACGTTATTTTTTTAAATATAGGTATTTGTTTTCTTACCACAATCGAAAAAAAGTCAGGAAAACGTTTTACTTGGACCATTTTTTTCCGTGCGATAATCAAATTAAGTGCTCTTAGAATGGTTGCAATTCAAACAGCATAGAGTAAGTTAAAAAATTAAAAAGTTGTTTACAATTAAAAGTTTTGACTAAATACCAAAACATGGCATCCCAAAAAATGTTTTTATTTTTTTGTAAACATCAATAATTTCCCAAATTTCTATTCTTTCATATTCACTCTAAACACTCACCGTCAAATCAGTTGCTCATAACTTTGTTCAAATTAGGATAATCTAAGTACTCGTTAATTTGTTCACAGGAAGATCTTAAATTTGTATATTCAAAGGGCATGGAAATATGAAGTTAGATAAGTCAACTCCCTACTGAACTGGGTAAAAAGAAATAGGCCAAAGATAGAACCTTGGGGTACCCCTCAAGGAGTACGTTCAAAATTCGAGCTCAGATTTCCCAATAAAAAAAGCCCGTGAAATGGAAAACTGATGATATCAGCCTGTGATTGATGAGATCGAATGCCTTGGAGTAGTCAAGAAGTATTAGAACACAGAGATTATTATTGTCCACATGTCGGATTATGTCGTCAGCGACTTTGAGAAGTGCAGTTGTACAAATATGACCCTGGAACCCCGGGCTGAGTTTCAGGAATTGTGTAATAAGTCATAAGTTGTTCCTGATTTACTGTAACTGAGTTACTGTAATTTTCAGGATCAGATATTATTGATAGTGGTATAACTTTAGACTTCTTTCACAAAAATACAAAGGTATTTGTCTCGATACAGTAATTGTAAAATCTTTTGGGCTGTGTTAAGGCTTACTAGAGGTATAAGAAAATGATTCTCGCAGACGCGCAGATGGTCAAGGGCCATATATGCAGCAAAATGAAATTTAGTGATTACTTAACCTGTTTTTCTTCAAGTTTAGTAGGCGCTGGAAAAAATGGCACATTTTGATACATGAAGTAAATTAATTAGTCTTATTTATACAAGTATAAATTTTAACTTACCACTTGCCGGAATTTTTGCGTTGTTGAAATCAAAGATAAGTCGCAATATCAAAAGTTTAGTCTATAAATGTAATTGTAATGTAATAACAAGGAGCTATGTCGGGGCGTGGCGCAGTGGTTAGAGCGTCCGACTCTGAGTCGAAAGGTCCGGAGTTCGAAACCAGGTTGGGCTGGGATTTTTTAATTAAACTTAACCGATTAAATTATTAATATCTCGTGGCTCGACTAGGGTGAGTCCTGCACGATTTACTGTTGCGTTCCAATTAATAGTGCTGCTCCTAAGGTGGCGTATGGAGTAAGTAACAAGGCCTATAAAGAACATATGGCTAATGACCATAGCAGTCGATGCCAAAACACCAACAAAAAAAGGAGCTAATATGTATTATAGGAAAATAAACAGAAACTTATAACAAGTGTTCTAATAACCCGCCGTTATTTTCTAAGCACAAGTACGCCCTTCTCACAGACGAATTTAACACTTGAGGTAACATATTAGGAAAATTATTGTTAAAGGATGCAGTAACCGATCTTAGCAAATCTTCTTCATTTTGATATATCCCCAAAGGAAAAAGTCTAGTGGAGTTAGGTCGGGGGACCTTGCAGGCCAGGATGTATCACTATGAGTACCAATCCACTATCCTGGGAAGCAACGGTTCAAATAATCACGAACAATTCTAGAGTTATGTGCTGGAGCACCATCTTGTTGAAACCAGCAGCTGTGAGTAACCGCTAATGGCAAAGTATCTAGAGCGTCTTCCATATCATTTACTAACAAATTTATGTACCGCTCTGCTGTTAAATTGTTTTGGTAGATAAAATTACATTCGTATACCGAGAATTCCAACCCAGATGTTGAAACCGAAACGATGTTGATGTCTGGACACTTTGTGTACACGCGGATTTTGATGTGACCAATAATGAACATTCCGCCTATTAAAAATACCATTGTTGGTGATCATACTTTCATCAGAACAAATTATTTTGAATGGGAAATTTTCATCGTCTTGGCATTTTCTAATGTACCATTCACAAAAGGTTCTTCGCCTTGCATCATCACCTGGTCTGAGTCCATGACAAATCCTAAATTTATATGGATGATATTTATTTTTTCTTAAAATGAAATGAGCGGTGGATTTGGCTACTCCGGTATTATCTTCAATGGTGCGAGTGGATATCTCAGGATTTTTGACAACGGCCTGTAACACATCACGCTGACTTTTTTCATTAGATAGCTTTTGTCGGGAAACCTCGGGTTTTTTAAATGATCCATATTCTTTTAAATTAAAAACTAACCGTCTAAATATTGATTTACCAGGTTGTCGCCTCTCTGGATACTTATTAGAGTACGCACGTTCAGCATCAACACAATTTCTTATGCACAAAATGTAACATGACAACAGATCAAATTTTTCAGTATTCGAAAAGCTGCCGTTTTCCATTTTTAACACAAATTAGGAAGGTAACGAGATGTAAAAGTAGGAATGGTAATGTCAAAAATTCTACCAAACTACAGTATTATTATGACAACATAACATTATGTGTCATTTTTTCGAGCGCCTACTATCTAAAATTGAAGAAAACAGGTTAAGTAATCACTAAATTTCATTTTGCGCGAGAAATGGTTCAGAAATCATATTGAGTGATACTTTGCTGTATTCACAGGGTATACTTTAGTTTCGGACCATATAAAAATAAAAATTTCATGATATTTTCTAAAAGACGAAACGTCGCAGAAAAATTCAGCTTACGTTATCGTGTAGTCCTTAAAAAGTGGCCATGGCAAAGTGCTATTTGTTTCACATTTCCTTTGAAAATAAAGCTAGGAGAAAATAAAAACGAAATTCTCAAATTTCGGATATCTCCGAAACTACTCGGGATATTGAAACTTTCTAAATGGCATATTGTTGGGCACAGAAATGCGCTACGTTTCTCTGATTTAATCGACCCCGCATCTCTTACCGTTTCCGATATCCCCATGCTGTTCATTCTTATCTTGGACACACTGTATATTGATAACTTTGCTGTCCTATGACTTTCTGCATTTGTGGAACTACATGATGATATTTTTCACTTGTAGGATAAGAATGACTAGGCAGGTTGAAACGTTTGCTTAGGTGATATTTCATATTTATGTTGTAATAAAATAGTTGACGAATGTCAAAAACTTTGGCTTCGTGGAATAGTGCGCCTGTGGAATATCTGGACTCTTTGGACATAATAATTTCAAGAAACCTCGTTTGCAGATTTTCCAGGGGACAAAAGTGTGTTTTTAATGCGCCTCCCCAGCATACTATATACTATATCTCAGGTGACTTTCCAGTTTTCACTAAAGCGTGGTACAAGACTTATAGTTGGTAAAAAGGTGGAATATTTTTCAAGTACTTAAATTTGTGTCTCAGTTTGTTGCATATATAATTTATATGTGCATCCCATTTCAGGTTTGTATCCATTATAACGCCTAGATATTTCACTCTTTTCTCTGTCAGAATAGTGTGATGTTGTCCAATGGTGTTTATCCTTAGACTTTCGAAAGGTTGAGTGTTCGATTTATTGCAACTGAATGGCATAAAACATGTTTTTTCTTAATTTACAGTTAGCAATTTCTGTTCTGCCAGTTTTTTAATGAAGGAAAATCTGATTCTACAGTGTCCTTCAACTCTTGCCAAGTATTTGTAAAAGATGGCAGTTTCGTCAGAAAATCCCGATATCCCACAAAACATGCCATTAACATAGATACTAAATAGGATAGGGCCTAATACAGTCCCCTGAGGCACGCCATACTCTATTTTTCTCTTGTCGCTCTTTACATTGTCCACTCTCACAGAATGGATTCAGAATTATTGGATATTTCATTCTGATATATAAACTTTCTCCAGACATTGCATATTTTGAAGATTAAATCTAATTAGTGGAGTAACCCACTCTTGCAATTCACCACATAATGTGATCGACACCAGTTCGAATATTTAACGAATGTCCGCCATACAACCGGAAAATCTAGGTCAACAACCGCTAAAAACAAGAATGCAACATTTCCTCTTTGCCATCGACCAAGAATGGACATACGGCCGGTGTATTTTGTGCTCATTCTCAACTGTGCTCACGGAAGAACTGTTAAAGACCCTCGTCAAACGTATCAATCTGTCAACAAAGAGAATATCAGGAACTGTTTGGGTGGAAATGAGGACAGGAATTATTCTATTGGCAAGGATGACGCATTAGATACGTCTAGTGACAGTGATTATCCGAAAATTAATGTGAAGAGTGATTTTTTAGCCACTTTGATGGACAAATCTAGGTAACTACCGAATTAAATCCTTATTGATATTTGTTCCTGGATCATTATCATTTGTTTTGTTACGAGATTTGTTTTGTGAAAATATTTCGTAGGGGATAAATTCGTAAGCATTTCAAATCTAGGAAATCCGTAAAGTTGGGTTTTTAATGGTTACCCCAGTTTCCATTAGACAATTTAAAAGAGCACGTTTTTTATGTTTGCTAACGAAAAACAATTCATAAAAGCGAATTTGCTATATCAAAATACTAAATTAATTGACAATAAAAAGTTTAAAAACAAATAAATTGAATGTTCTCATCGAGAATAGAAATCCAAGTCAAACAGCATTTCACAGAATATTTCTCTCATATATAAAATTTCTCACAAGAGGAATGCAATTATCGAAAAATTACAGATGTTAGTGCACTGCGAAAACATCCCATCGCCATGACACCACAAACAATACTGGAAAATGTCAGATAAACTTCAAAAAGCTCCATATCACCTCTTTAGTACAATTTTATTTAGAGCCACCATCACCGAAAAGTCGAATCCCTCCCAGCTAAGGTTTGTTGGCATACTAATCAAGAATGGGGGTGAAGATAATGAACTCGATGAACATTGGCAACACAACACCTGTCCGTTCTCGATTACAGCGCCAATCAGGTATAAATTTCCCGATCGTAGAATCCATTTCATGCAAAAAATTGATTTCATAAAAGAGATATTTTTTGTATGTGCTCAGTGGTCCCATAAGAATTCCGGAAAGTCTCAATTTTTTTAATTTATTATGTGATTTAATTTTTTTTTTCTTAAAAATTGTCATAACCAGAAATCACTGAAGTTCCAGAATTTACACGGAAACATTGAATAATGCGAAAAAATATCAAAAATTGTCAAAAAAAAACAGTGGGCTAAAAACGACTTCCCGTTTTACCGAGGTAGTGTTTGCTCTTAATAGTGTTTGTCACTTGTAGGATATTTCTTAGAAATAAAAAAAATCTTTATTTGTGAAATATTCCAATGAATCGTGCATAAAAATGACCAGATAAATTTACAGTCAAGTCTGTTATCTTATAAAACTTGCACTCGTTAATTTCTCTATTTTGTAAGTCCTCTTTCGTACTCGGGCTCTTTCGCCAAAACATGAAAATAAACTCGTGCCATTTTTAGAAAATTATCGGTAATTTTCATTTTGCAATTATAACCTACAATTATTAAGAAAGTTGTATGACAAGGTCAAATGTTAATTTATACGATGTAGAGGAAGTGATAGTCTCAATACCCAATAAGAAAACACAGAATATGAGAAAGTCTTTAAAAAAATTGTCAAAAAGAGTGTAAACACTGGAACTATATGACACAATTGGGCAAATGCGTCATTATTCCGGAGAATATCCTGATTTTCACAATATTGCAAGTTTAGTATCCATACTTCAAAAAAAAACTGACAATTATATCGCCCAAAATTTCTCGAAAAACTATGTCTTTCAGTATAAATGGTGGGAAACACTGAGAGTGTAAACAAGGATTAAAAAAATTTGCAAGACAGAAACTGCAACGTTCAATTTGATACAACAAATTTAAATTTTAACAGACAAAATGAACATCGTTGTAAGAATTTTCTTTGAATTGGGCAAGACCTTGAACACTGAATTTGTAACAGACAAGTTTCAGAATATAGGTATTCCAGGTAATATAAATCGGTTAGTTGTGACCTTCTTGATGAATAAGGCGTGATTCTTATAGTGACGCAGAATAAAATGATATCTAATTTCTGTAAATAATAGTCCTCAAAGCAGCATTCTTGGATTAATAATATTTTCGTTATATGTAGTGTAAGTGATCTTCCTGATAGTATAAATTATGGAAAAGCATATCTTCAGCAGATGTCGACTGTCACACTAATTCTAATAGTTTTTCTAGTTTTAGTTTTGGTATTTATGTAAATGGATTAGAAAATATTCCATAAAATTGTTATTTTAATTTTCTCAATTTATTTCAAATGACACTGTTCTATATCTTGCCATTTTACTCTACTATTGGCCTCTTCATTGCATTTTTTTCCAATTCACCGCCATACCAGTTGTCACGTGACATATGTCAAAATGGATTTTCCACCCAAAATACAATACTGTAATAATATACTTTTTCCCATATGGCGGGCACTTTACATATTTTTATGAAAAAAAAGGTCTCTTACAGGTCAGAGGAGAAACTTATGATAAAAAGTAAAACTTTCAATACAACAATGTGAAAATACCGTCACCCAAAGTATGAAAATTGTCTTAAATTTGTTTGTATTTGCTATTACCACCCGTTTCTAAATGACACGAGGACTCTGTCACCTCACACTTTGAAAAAACTACTCCTGTCAAACAAATGTCTTCATACAGTAAATGAGTTTAGACTTGAATTGAGTGGAGTGATGACTTCGTTCATCCCGTTTGTTGTGATAATTATTATGTCTTGTGTTCACATTCTATTTAGACATGAGTTTATTTGCGTATGAGTTTATGTATTATTTTACATATACCTACAGCTTCTCCCATCCACATAATTTGTGGCAAAAAGGGATTCATGAAATATATCTATCTGTCTATCTTTCTATATATCTATCTATCTTATTTTTAATCGAGAAGGGAAGGTACTGCGCAGGAATTACCGGATTGGATGATCATCTACGCAGAACTGGTCTGTACTTCCTTTTCTTGTGATATGTCTATTCCTTTCTTAATTTCAAAACCGTCTTAGTGAAAATATAGGAACAATCAACAGTTTTTATTTATTATACTTCAGATATAATCCATGAAGAGGTCTAAAAAACATGAAACTATCGAATATTCAAAATTTTGGATTGACGTGGCCTTTACTTGATGGAAATTCATAGTATATGACACTAAGGAATATTCAAAAGACAAAGAACTTCTTCAAATTCTTTAAACTTCTATACAATCTATATAGCCTACGTCTATAGATTCATAGATACGAGGATGTATTGATATCTAGTTAGCCTAAACCAGTTCCCAGCATAAACAAAATATTGCGTTACTATAGCAACGAACAATAACTTATTAGAAGTGACAGTGTAAAGTTTGACGTCAAAAAAGTAAACCAGAGTTACGCAATAAATTAAAAGACAAAATATGTCCACCGAAATTGTGAAAATCGAAAAATTGGAGTATCGAGCCATCATCAAGTACCTGTATATAAAAGGGTTAAGAGGTAAGCAGATTTACGAAGATATGCTATACCCTTGGTGATTAATGTCCTTCGTATGCGACCGTGAAAAATTGGACTGCAAGCTTAAAAAGAGGTAAATTTTCCATTGAAGATGATAACTGATCGGGAAGGCCAGTTTCTGTGTCAGTTCCCGACAATATCGATGCAGTTTCAACAGACCGAGGGAATTGGGCTAAAACGGATATCTGAAGCACTGAATATTTCATACGAACGCGTTATCATATAGTTCACGTCAATTTGGACATGAGAAAAATTGCTGCAAAATGGATCCCCAAATGTTTGAATGTTGACCAAAAGCGTGCAAGGGTAGTAGCGTCGCGTTCGATCTGTGCTCGATTTGAAAACGATGTAGACTTCTTAAACCGAATTGTTACTATGGATGAGACTTGGGTACATTTCTACGATCCAGAAACAAAGCAACAATCGATGGAATGGCGACACTCCGGTTCTCCAAGACCTAAGAAGTTTCGTGTCCAAAAATCTGCTGGAAAAGTTCTTGCTTCAGTTTTTTGGGATTGCCATGGAGTAATCATGATTGATTTTTTGGATAAAGGAAGAACAATAAATGGAGATTACTATTCTCCATTACTGACCACCCTACGGGAAAAAATTAAAGAGAAAAGACGCGGAAAGCTATCAAAAGGCGTTTTGTTTTTATAGGACAACGCCCCTGCACACAAATCTCATGTTGCCATGCAAAATTTCGTAATTTAGGGTTTGAATTACTAGAACATCCCCCTTATTCACCAGATTTGGCTCCGTCCGACTATCATCTCTTTCCTCAACTGAAAAAAAGTTTAAAAGGTCGTAAATTTTCTTCCAACGAGGAGGTAATAAAAGCTGTGGAGGTCTGGTTTGCAGAGCAAGAAGAAACATTTTTTTTGAAAGGTGTAGAGACGTTGCAGGTTCGCTGTAATAAAAGTATTCAATTAAGAGGAGAATATGTTGAAGAATTTTTCAATATATCCTCGTATATTGCGTGCTAAACTATAGAAAAGCAGAAACCCCAGGGAATTTCAACATATGATGAATTATTGTTTCAATAAAAACCTTGATTTGGATGGTTCAGTCAGAATTCTATGAAGAAGAGATCAAGCTGCTCCAACCGAAAAAGAGAGAATTTATACTTCAGCCGATTGTGGATAAATCTAAAGCAGTTTGAATACATTATCTTCCTATTTAGATAAAGAAGGATTACTTCGAATTCGTGGTAGAATTGATGCAATCATTTCATCTATCCATGTAGGTGTCTATCTATCTATCCACCTGAATATCCATCTATCTACTTATTCACCATTGGTTGCCTGGTCGTAGTAAAAATGATAAATACGTTACTTTTGAACATGATTATTAACTTCAACTGTGAACTAATATATTTCTCGACAAATTCTTGCTTTTTAAGTTATTTTAATTATCCTTTCTACAAAGGTAAAATATATGTAACTTTTTAATTCTGGTGATCGTACTGGCCACTCAATGAGCTCTCTTCTGCTTATTCAACGATTTGGAACATATTATCCAAATAAGGGAGGTCACGATCAGCGTCACCATATTGTTGAAAGAAAAGATAGTTTCTTTTAAAATAACGTTCCATTAGAACTGGTGCAAGAGTAAGGTCGCTTCGAATAAATATTAAAATATCTTGCAGCGTCCAAGAAACAGGAGTTCAGAATTATTACCACATCTATGGAAAATTTCTGACGGACGCCAACCTTGTAGGACACCAAGATGTTCCTGAAATAATTGTCCTTACTTTCCGAATTCAATTTAATGCACTCCGTATGCACCAGTACGTAGTTTCTAGTCAATTCGAGATTCTCAACAACTTTTAAGTCCAAAAATATTCCTGTAACTTTTTTTACACTTTTACCTGAATGATAATTTAACGAGATTCTTCATTCAAAAGTGGGTGATGCCATTTATGGGTATTTAATTTACGTACATCAATAGCGTGCCAATAGTTTTATTATTATTATATTTCAGTAGTTCAGTGGACAAAAAAGGCTTATCTTTCTCGCAGGTGGTTTTTGTAGGAATCAATTATGTAGAAAATATACTGTCCACTTGCCAATGTTTACAATTTCACTATTTCTGGGAATGAACTTATTGAAATTAGAATCGTTATAGAATTGTTGAATGCTAATATCGAATTTACTATTTATTTCAGCAACTTGACAATGGAAATACAACTATCAGATATGGCTGTTTCCCTCTTTTTCAAGAACAAGAACGGAGATGGAAGAAAAATGAAGACCTCGATGAGCAACATGATGCAGTACATACTGGTTCCAGCTTTCATGATGTCGGGCATCATGCCGTGGATAATGCCCAAACTTCAAATGGCCGTCATGGCCGTTTCCATGATGAACAACATGGTGTTCACTAGTGGACTGTTTGCTCTTGTGAGAAGTTACGTGTTTGACAAAGAACCTTCGGAACACGTTGTATATGTCAATCATGGTTATAAAAATAAAGGGCATCATCATTATGGATGATGCTATCCGTGTATTTGTTCAATTAGTTTTTCTTCCACCCAATGTGAACAAACGTTATTTATATACCGGGTGTTTCACAGTGGATGGAACATTGAAAGTATCCAGAACAACAGATCATTTCGAAAATATGTGGGAGTGGATAACTGAACATGCCTAATCCGTTTGAAATATTTTCATCAACACAGTGTTGCCGCTTGTTTCAGGAAGTAGCAGCTACTCAATATTTTGTCCAATGTTTGTGCAAAAGCTGACCATTGAAAAATAACAATTTTTCCCAATGCAAATTCAGAAAATGTTGCAATTTGAGTTATAGCTGCTAAGACCATTAAGTTTACTGTCGATGAACTGGATCTCAGTGTCAGCATACAGGGAGGGTCAGAAGTAATAAGTTCCTTCTTGAGACTGGAAAGCTATAACATTTTCTAATTTAATTGTGTTACTTTTCCTATACCTATCTCGTACAGTTTGTTAGTTATGATTATTTATGTTATAAAATCGTCTTCAATAAAATAAATATTGGATTGTGATTTAGATAGTAGGCTATGAACTTCATACTGACAGATAGTTGATATGTTATTCCTTCATTGTCATCCTGAATTCAAGTTGCATAGGTGTGAAAGTACTATGATAGAAAATAATTACTCAAATGTGGTTTTGACAAATCCATCATCTTTTATGGTCAATGTAACAAGAATGTCAGCAGAACAAACCGGGAGTTCAATGAAAAGTATCCTGATCCAGCTCGAATGAATTTTATAAAATTCATTAGATTGAGTAGAAATTTTGAAATGTTTTTATCGTCATGAAATGCTCAAAGTGTCAAAGTCGAACATGTGTATTAAAAATCTAGGAAGAATCTTTTCAATAAATGTTCGAAATGTTGACCATTCGAATCCAAACACTTTTTTATGCGAACATCAACAGCCAGGTAGCCGAGTGGTTGAAGCGACATTGTTTCAATCACTTTGGCTGCCAGTCGGCGATAGTTCAAACCATGGCGACTGCAGAAAATTTTCTGATGGCCCGAGAAAGTATTCGCACGTAAAAAGCTAAGACCTCGTTAATTCTTGGCTCGCACAAATTTCGACTTCTGAGGTCTGTCGTTCGTAAGGGTCGACAGCTGGGGATCTAGGAGGCCAGTTCCATGGACCCAAACGTCTTATCCACCGATTATAAAATATGCGGTCCAATTCCAGCTTCTGCATTGCAATGAGCAGGATCTCCATCAAGTTGATACCAACACATTCGATATCGTTCTAGTGTCAGTTCTTCAATGAAATCCACAACTCTTGTCCTTAAGATACTCAAATTGTTATTCTTTTAATTTTTAAAATTGTTAAAATTGTTATTTCCGTCAACCGATTGCACCCCTACGCGCAATCCTCAGAAGTCTTCGAGAGACTTGTGTGAGCTAGGGAAGACACTCACCTTACCTTTTAGCCCTTACCTTTCAACGTGTGATGCCAATATTTTATGAAATCAAGGTCTTCATCATAAATCAAAAAGCTCAATGGATTAGTCATAATAAAACAGAAAACGTTAAAAGTATTTGTGACTATTTGTGACATGCGGATTTTCGGTTGCCCAGTAATGAAGATTTCCTCTCTTGAAAATACCTTCTCTCGAAAATTTTGATTCATCATTCCATATTAACTTCTTGAGAAAATCTTTGTCTACTTCTGTACGCACCTTCAACATTTCACATACTTCGATCCTTTGTGGAGCGTCTTAGGGCTTAAAAGCTTGAACTTTATGGAATTTAGAGATTCCGTGTTCCTTCAGAATCTTATGAACATCCAAATCGTGAACTGCACTACAAATGGAAGCTTGAGGATTCCCGTGGAAGTATGCCAAAACATTTATTGCGTTGTACTCATTACCTGTTACAGGTCTAGGCAAGATTCTTGTTGCTTTCAAAGAAGATCCGAACATTTCAAAATTTTTCTCTTCAATCTAGTTCATTCGAGGTAAATCAGCATACTTTTCAATAAACTCTTTGTATGTTCTGCTGACATTCTTGTTACATTGACCATATATGATGAATAAATCCATCAAGACCACATTTGAGTAATCATTTTCTGTTATAGTACTTTCACACCTATGCAAATTGAATTCAGGATGGCAATGAAGGAATAACATTTCATTGAAGGCGATTTCATAACATAAATGATTATACCTAACAAACTGCACAAGATAGGTATAGGGAAAGTATACACAATTAAATTGGAAAATTTTACAGCTTTACAAATGAGTAATAGTATACAGGGAGTTCCATTTGAAAGAGCTGAGTTTCAATCAATTTCATAAGTCTCCGGAAGGAACTTCCGTCTCTTACCATAGTAGGAAAAATAATGCTGTTTCTGTCTGTCTATGCAGTTCGGTGTTAAATAGTGCTTCCGCCCTGCTAACTTTTGAATCGCTTGGTATATTGTTATAAAATTCTGGAGAATTGAATAGGACGTAAAATGGAATATTTTGATGGAAAAATATGAAAGGTGGTTTCGAAGTACAAAATGGCAGCTTGGCAAAATGGAAACCGTTGTTATTTCAAGTAGTGGTTCGAATGATAATAATAATGGATATGGTTCATTATCAGGGCACATAATATTGTTGGCAAAGCTAATGGACAGTATATCATTTAACTGATTAAAAAATGGTGTACATAACAAATAAAAGTAATGATTTGCTCAAACAATAAATAAAATGAAATGGGCAATACGGTTGAAAATTAAAGGATAAAATCATATGGATAAAAGGGTGAACAAAGCAGTTAATCAACCACTGATGAGTCGATATAAAAATATGAAAGAGTCAGCATGAACTTTTCGTTGAAATATTCCTGCAAACTATAATTGGGTCTATCAGACAGAAATTGTTTGACCGCTCTCCTGAAAAGGGAATCATTCAGATTTGCAGAGATTATGTGCAGGGGAAGATGGTTGTAAATTTTTTCTCCATTGTAAAATATGGGGTCTTTGGTACTATTTTTATATATCACTGGGAGTTTGAGAGTGTGGCTGATATTCCGGGTGTTATAATGGGTAGACTCTCAGGAAAGTTATGCTTATTTATTAGGCAAACATATTCCAATATAAATAGTGCTGTAACAGTTAAAATAGTGTTATTTATAAAATTGTTCTCTTGGTTGGATGTTACATATATACCTTCTAGCTCTTCTCTGTGATATTGGTTAACTTTTGACTGAAGTTGGACTGCATGCTTCCCAAAACGGTATTTTAGCAGTGTTGAACACCAATTCTTTAGAAATCACTCTAACACCATAACATCCCGAGGAGTTGATTTCATTGGAAATATGAACAGGATGTTCATAAAGTCAGTTGTGAAATCATCTGCGACTGAAAGTTGGAATTTAGTCGCTATTTTCCATCGTACAAGATAACCTCTCTTGGAAGGGATTCATCCCTAATAGCACACTATGTCCCAGGGACGTCCCTATTTGGTACAAATCATGTCCGAATGTCCGGGACTTAAAATCATTGTCCATGGGACGTCCGATTCAATGCATTTTCATGAATTTCCCCAAAGGACTTCCTATGGATGTCCCAATCGGTACATCGTATAAAACGTCTCTGCGAGGACGTCTTTGGGATATCCTGGGTCGGATATATTTTGTAATGTTTACTAGGACATCCATCGGACGTCCTTGTTAGTAAGTATTCTGGCATGTCTTTGAAAGGACGTCCCATGGTTGTTCTGGTACGGGACATTTAGGAACATCCCGCATGAATGAATATTGGACGTCCCAATTGGTTAATCTTAGAATATCTCCCTGAGAGGACTTCCTTGGAATGTCCTGGTTCGGATATATTTTGTAGAATTTTCTAGGATATCCTTCGAAAAGACTTCCTATGGCGGTCCTGGTACGAGTACATTCTGGAACGTCCTTGATGGATGTACATCGGACGTCATCCCAATCAGATAATTTCAGAAAATGTCCCAGCGAGGACTTCCTTGGGATGTCCTGGATTGAACATTTTTCGGAATGTTTCCTAGGTGCATCCATCCAAAGAATACATCCCAGCTAGTGGTTTTACAGAAGAGGTATAAAATGGATCGCATATTTACAATAGGGCTAAACATTACAGCGAAAACAACCCATCTGAAATAAAACCATTTTCACTATCATTGAAAATTGAATCAATACATGACTCCTCTGGAAATGGAAAAACCCAGAGGAGTCATGTATTGATTCAATTTTCAATTGAGAATGTTTATCTTTAGAACATGAATCCCTTCTTTCAGTCGCAGATGATTTCACAACTGACCTTATGAACATCCTGTTCATATTTTCAACGAAATCAACATGCCATACCCATGACAGGTTGTATGTCAGAAAAATATTTTCAAAGTTTCACCGCATAAGAAATAGTCCAACAATCCCTCATAACAGTGTGAAATTGCTTCTGAAGAGTATGTTTTCCAATTCTTCCGACCTCCCTGATGATCTTAGAAGAGTGAAATAGATTTTTTTTGTCGACCAAAATGTATTGGAGGCCTAGCGAAAGAGATGCAATCCAGGCATCAATGGAATGAGCGATTTTCTGTGAGTGATACTTCTGAATAACATTATCCCTTATCTCATTTATAGATAAGAATCTCCAATGGAAACTGTACATTCAACAAATAATCAACTATCTGAATGAAAATGCAAATTTTCTCTCAAGTTATATAGGGTCTTTCTCAATAGCTATCAGATGTAGTTCAATGTCCAGGGTGGCTTTTGCCGGGGAAGTAGTTGTTTTCTGTTAGATATTACAAAAAAGTAACTTCAATTTTATCGTAGGGTTTTTCCATTTCCAGAGGAGTCATGTATTGATTCAATTTTCAATTGAGAATGTTTCTCTTTAGAAAATCCCGAGGAGATTTTACCAGTGAGTTGTTTTACATGATCCTCAAATTTAACTATGGATCAACACACTTACAAATTTAGTGTGCTCTTTTCCAAGGACCTTTCTTCAAAAACTAGTTCATCAACCCTTGAATGCCACAGCGGTCATTATGACCGCCCGAATTAGGACATCTACTACGGCTGCTTCAAAACTTTTTTTGCCAAGGGGTCCTGGAAATCAAAATGAATGCATTTACTCTCAGATTAATATTTTTTTAAACTCTGTCATTGCACCAGGTGATATAGAATATAGCTCGTCATATAGATCAAGTCATTTTTTTTGTGAGTGATGAATCGGGAAAATCAACACATAAATCCTGTATGAATATGCTTAAATATGAGTTTTTTAAGGAAGGTAACGAACTTCTTATGATTCTAACGCAATGCCATCAACTTCAAAAACTCAAATTGGAAGCAACGTTACACATCATTGAGAAGACATGGTAATTTTGTTCTCGAGCCTACCTCGTACATACATAGATATTCCGTTGACAAGAACGGGTGCTCTTTGGTTTCGCCCACAACAAAAATCTATTCAATTCTACTCTTTGTTACAAATGCAACTTTCTTTTCCTATAACCTGTGGACCCGGGTTATAAATACATTTCCAGTTTCTTCTTCAATCGAATTTTGAATTGCTTCATTCTTTATGCATAACCACTTGTTGTAATTAATGAAAATAGTTCCGATATTTTCAAGTTGACAACCACGTAAAATTACGAAAATTTTGCTGATCAATTTTTCACCACTTATAATAATAATAGTAATAATACTCTCTCATAAACACTCGTAGAGTGTACCCAAAGGCATAGCCTGTGCGGGTAGAGGACGGCTATTATATCATTTGAAGTGGCTCTCCGGACCGACTTACTGATTTTTCACTGCAGGAAAGCTCGGAAAACCTACACCACCCCGGGTGGTCGGTGCACACTTTAACATAACACCATGTATGAAATCATACATGAGAAATTTTTCCAAATTCCTCAAGGTTTGAATCACAGAATTCAAAGAAATAGAAAGCCAATGCTGTAATATAAAAACGAACCCTACCAGTGAGAATAATGCGCAGTAACACCGTTGCCATGCCAGAGGGGGTTTGAATGAAATGTTATGACTTATGTTTATATAGTGAAATATGGAAAATATTGAATTTTGCCGTGAGTTCTGCAAAGCGACTGATTTGAAAAAAATGTATTGAGTATTATAAACTTGGGTAATCCAATATCTAGATTATTCTGCTGACATCAAAAAAATGTATACTGATGGAACATTTTATCTCAAACCGAAGAATTTCTATTTTGACTAAGTACGTTTTTGAAGTATTGTTACATAATATGTTGAAATCGAATAATAATAATGATAATGTATCTTCTTTACAAATTTTAAACCAGCTCTGACAGCTCAGGACTGAATGATACTGCAATAGCATAATATGTTAATAAAAATAAATACATAATACCGTTTGTCTGTGGGGTACAAATTATGCAGTCGATTTTAAACTAGATAACTTCCCGATGAGCTTTAAATTTTAGCTCAGGACTGAATGACAATACAATTTTATTGCATATGTTGAAACATTACAATAATAATACATATTTGTCGTTTCGATACAACTTTTACGATCGATTTTAAACTTCAAACATAGCTGAGAACTGAATGACAATGCAATATCAATGCATAATATGTCAATAATAATAATGTTTATCTGTTCGGTACAAATTTTGCAGTCAATTTTCAAACTAACTTCAAACATAGCTCAGAACTGGAAGGTATTGCTGTAGCATAATATGTTGTATAATGATTATTACATGATAATAATAATAACGTTTGTCTGTGAGGTACAAATTCAGCAATCGATTCAAAAGTAACTCCAAACATAGCTCAAAAATGAACGACAATACACTATTATTGCATGATATGTTAATAAAACAATGATAATGTTGGTCTGTTCGGTACAAATTTTGAAATTAATGGTAATTCACGTGTCCAGAAATAATTAAGAACATATTCTTTGAATTATTTAGGAGTTATCAACTATATCATATGAGATGGGTTGAACAGCTTTCATGAAGAGGCTTAGACTTATGATCAGTGCGCTGAGGAACATATTGCATGAAAAACAAATGTACTCACTACTGGTTAACTTTACGAGACATTAGTAGAATCATTGCATGATATTGCAACTATGTAAGGGAAGAATTGCAACGATATAATAAAAAATCTTCAAGCAAACCTATTATTCTGAATATAATACTCAAGAAATATCCACAGAACAAATTTGCACAAATATAAGTTTTCAATATATGCATATTTTATATCAAATTGTCTCCTACTAAATGTTGAATGAATATTGAGTATTTCAACGAATAAATTTCAGATTACTTTAACTAAGAAAACACACAAAAATAATGTTTTTACTATGGCCCAAAATTTTCTAATCTGCTACCACTTTTCCGGAGAGAAATATTAAGGAAAAAAAACTATGCTTGAGGTAATTAAACTATATCTACTCAAATGAAAAGCACTGATCAAAACAGCAAGCAAGAGCACTACACAAAACACAAATGATTATTATCAGCCACCAAGACGCACTGTACAGAGTAATTACACATGCTGTGTGGCCAACTGAGATTATGTGAAATCGGAGTTCGTACCACAAGTCCATCAGTTTGCTATATACTCCACTTATTCTCCGAATGGACAAAATCTTACCTGCACAATCGGATACAATTCGTGAAATTCAATGCTTGCACCTCCTCCTCAACTGGTATCGCATCCGGTGTTCCTCGAGGCTCCCATCTGGGGCCCTTGTTATTATCAATTTTTATCAATAAATTGGTAGCTGTTTTCGTTACTCAAATATCGCTCTCTACGCAGACGACATGAAATTTCATAAACCAATTTCATCTTTCGCTGACTGTATCGAGTTGCAATCTGACATTGATAGAGTTTCTGATTTTTGTAAAGAATATAACCTATTCTTAAATATAGAAAAATGTCAACACATCTCATTTGGTCGCTCGAAAACAAAAATTTAATTTGGATACAGTATTGACCATAATCAGTTAAAGAATGTTCAAAATGTAAGAGATCTAGGGAAAATTATCGACTCTCATTTAAAATTTGATTTGCATGTCGAAACTGTAGTTAGGAGGGCGAATAGAAATTTAGGATTTCTTCTGAGAGTTTCCAATCCTTTCAAAGAGGCTAAGAAACTGATAATTCTATATAACTCCCTAGTGCGGAGCTATCTAGAATATAACTCTATAGTATGGAATCCGTTCTACCAGAAGTACATCAATCGTATTGAAAGAATCCAAATTAAATTTATAATCCACCTGAACTATCGTTTCGGTAGGCCCTGTATGATGTTAGAAAATCTGCTGTAAGAGTTTTGACCAAATTTTGATCCAATTTGTTGAATCAATCACTTCGGAATCGCCTATTTTCTTTTTCTTACATTTAGATTCAAGTACTCACTTGTAATTGTAATCTACTTTTGTTACATCTGTTATCATGTGCTTTCCTGTTATTGGTGATGTGTTATACATCCTGTTGGAAAGCCTTATAAATAAATAAAATAATTAAAATATTTCTTTGGAGTACATTCGACAAGCGAACTTTATGAACCTGGGAAACTGAAAATTGATGAATTTAGGCTGCTATTATGTGACTGTACGTTTTTTTGCAGTGAACATTTTTCGGGATGCTCTACCCACTAACCTCTGCAACGATCATGGCCAATCATTCTCTGTTTAAAATACACAGAAAAGTCACGCATAAGCTCTGCAGGAGGCCTGAATTCTGTTCAATATCTACCGATTCTCTGAGTAGTCACGGACCTGCCCACTAAGACCGTGGGGCCGTTTCAAGAGTCTCCCGCAAGAGGGGCCAGGATTCGACTTGGCGATGAAACCGAGTGGTGGCTGGAGACAGCCAACACTCGGTATGCAACTGGCTGTTTTTATTCCTTCCTCTTCCCAGAAGGAGAAAGAAGAATCTAATGTGCCTAGTTAAGGATTGGAAATGTTAGCCATATTATAAATCAATAAAATCTTCGAATCTTGAATCTTGTTCGTAGAGCATTAATAATTGATATAACTATGAGGCGCCGTTTGGGTAAAAAGTCTTTTTGCAAATATGTAAAATTTTGTGTCAATATATTTATTAGTTGGAGCAATATTTTTTATTTTGCTTGTCAATATATTTATTTTTGATCAAACACGTTTCAGGTGTATTCCAAATATACAAAAACGTGAATTCCCATATATTTATAAATTCGATCTATTTTATATCGCTAAGAGATGGCGCACCAATGCGATTTGGTACAGTATTTGGCAACAGGGCGAAGTCAAGTACATAAATTAGCTAATAGATGGCGGCCGAATATAACTGATTACTGAATCCTAGAAGGCTTTGGCCTTCTTACGGGTATGGCCAATAGGTGGAGTCTAAATAGTTACAGTATTACAAAAACTCCACGAAAATTAGGTCCGATGTTTGTTGAACTAGTGACACATGTCAAAAGTAAATTTTTATGTAATTGCCGTCATTGGTAATGTTTTCAAAGTTTCAAACATTGTTTTAGTTTAGCAGATTCACATAAAAGAAAGCAGAAGTCCCAAAATCTTCTGATGAGCCCTGCTGTCACTGATGGAACTTAGGAATATCTTGGTTACTTTTTTTACTGATACAAATATTCCTTACTTCTGAAAGTAAAGTACCTATTGTGCAGTGAAAAACTGCAAGAATACGGACAAAAGTCATAAATTATATTGTATTCTCAGAGACAATTTTTTATGAATAATTTAAAAAAAAATACATAAACTAATGATGATTTCAGTAAAAATAAACATGAAACTACTATACCACCTTTCCAATTGAGAGCTTGTTTTACCCACTTGTTACCCCTGAACTAAACTAAATAGAGATCTGAGATCACATCAGGAGCTACCCAGGGTTACTCGGAGCTGACAATTCGGAATGTCTGAATCCCAATCACAGAATAGAACACAGAACTGAAAAGTAGATAGCTGCTGTGCTACTGACATCTGTTAACCACTTTACGTACTAATGACTCTTCCCGGTTGCCATGTTGCCATATCCTCAAGCTGTAACAAATCGCGTAGGTAGCGCCATCTCTTCAGGACATAAAATAGATCGAATTTTAAAATATATGGGAACTCACATTTTTATATATTTGAAACACTTGAAACGTAAATATATTGTGTTTGATCAAAAATAAATATATTGACACAACATTTTTATATTTGCAAAAAGACTTTTTACCCAAACGGCGCCTCATATATAACTGGCAATATTGTTGATGTTTTGCGCATGTTCACTGATGATGTTTTCATACATGTGGCTTCGCATTTCAATAATACGTGCCAGACGACAGTAAATTGCATGGCACGTCACGCTCTGTGATTGGTCACTGTAATGGCGGTGAGTTTAAATGACAGACAAGAAGAAGGCAAACTGAGTTGAAAATGCGTGAATTACTAGCCAACCTAACTTAACATGACTAACGTTACGTAGACAGTATAACCATCCAAAATTGGTAGCGATTTAACGACTATTTATCCAAAATTATCAATAACCTAGCATTGGTCGGAGCACTTATGCCGTGCATTTTATTGTATAGTTTACGTGCCGCTCATACTAGCTTTCTAGTTCTTTGATTTCTGTGGTTTGAATAGTCACAATCAAGAGTAATTTCAGTTTTGGAAAAACATTTATTTTAAAATAATAAATAATCCAACATAATATATTTCACAACAATAAAAATCGATCATACCATTGAAAAAGAATAAATTAGAGTGGAACAATAATGTTTTGAAGTTTCCTCCGCCAGTACTAGATTAAACAAACACTGAAGTGAGTTCCACAAAATAAATAATAAATTTTTAACATAGTCAACAACTGGTATAAAAACAAAGGTATTCTGGGGTTTTACTCAAACACTGAGTCACACCTTCCAAAAATGAAAAAATCGTATCGAACTGTTTTCATTAAGCAAATGTACCTTTAACAATTTTACAATCCGAACATGACTTTTGAGCTTGAAAACACTGAGAAAAGTAAAAGTAATACGAATGAATATACTCGTTTCATTTTTTAAAATAGACAGAAATAATCTATGAATACGAATATAACACGAATGCTCCTAACACACCCTGAAAACAATAATAAATTATACAGTCCTTGATTTACTAAATGAAAACATAGTTGGGAAGACTTTCGCAAGATAATCCCAATTTGAAGAATGATCTAAACTAGGAAAGATTTAAAGTACGCACCTCTTATATGGATGAAAAAAATTATCAACAAATAAATATAAAAATAAATAACATCCAGAGATTATCGTACATTGGATGAAATACTAAAGAAAAAATAACAACACGAAGACCAGTTCTAATCCTCTTTCAGTTCGTTGAAAACCTTGACATCCCTTATATCATCTTCTTCCATATCTTTATCTCCCCAGCCCCAAAGTCCACCGGAATGATGGTGGTGATCGTCTTCTTCATCTTCAGTAACCCCCTCTCCTTTGCTATTCTTATCTTTCCACGTCCCGTCGCCAGTTCTCTTCACCCTCTTCTTCACCATTTCTTCGGACACGGTTTTGAGGTCGTACGCCCAGCCGAAGTAGGCCATGAGGTCCAGGAAGGCTGTGCTGGGGTTGAGCTTGTAGTCTCCCAGTTCGGCCGCCTTGTAGTCCCACGGGAAGATGTGGTGGTAGTTGTGCCAACCTTCTCCAAAAGCTACCCACGCTACGAATTTGTTTTCTACGGGGTTGATGGTCCTGCAGAAAAATATAACTGTTAATTACGTAATGACTAATGCTACGAAGACAAAAAACATAGTAAGTACACCGAGAAAAATCCTGAGAACAAACTGGTGTGTTCATGATAAACATAACAATATTTCTTAGTAATCCTGAAGACTTGGATTGTAAGTGGTAAAATACTTACAAAGATTTAAAATATTTCATGGTCGAATATCTCAGTTATTGTATGAGGTAGGAATGTGAAATTTGAAGCATCGATATAATGAAAAGTGCTAAGATTTTACCATATTGACATAACGAAGTTAACTTCCGGTCTGACCGGAAGTAACATCAACTTTCTTATTTTAAAGGGCAACACTATTTTGTTATTTTTTCACGTTATTCCGCATTCAATTTCCTTTCTAATGACATATAACAAGTTGGTATAGTCTTTCCAATATCAATTGCAGATCATAAAAACTCGTTTCAAAGCTTTACCGACAATTTCGTTTGATATGCCGTCACCTGATTTACATGATGATTTATGACTCTCCAGCCAAATATTTTCAATTTTGCCGCACGTCAATTAAGGTCACGTGTACCGCGGCGTTTCCTTTGAACCTCTCGAACAACTCGTATTGTTGCAATTGATAATGGAAAGACTATATCTAACTAGAAACTAGATCAGAAAAAATTATTATTGAAATTCACTTAGTAGGCCGTGGAAGCAAAATAAAAACCAAAAATTAAAAAGTTAGACATGGAAATCATACGTCACTTGATAACAGTTGCTACTACTGTAATATTTATTTTTCATTCGTAAGCGTTATAAAAAGCAGCCAAAAAAAAAGATTGGAACAATTGTAAAAAATCAATACTCTGTAGGCCCAAAACTTAAATAGGAACATTTCTTGTGAAACAAATTTTTTGAAATGAAATACCGAAAAATCCAATTTTAAGTCTTCAAATTTCAACGAAACAGATTTATCGAAATAAGCATTCAAATGGATAGGAATGAAGATAAAATAAATTCGAAACGAATATTCGGAAAGCATTCCCTCAGCATCAATACATTCATTGACTATGGTGATATTTTCATGTAAAACGTTACTCAACATTTGGGACGTAATATCATGAAAATATCAACAGATTCAATAAATGTATTGATGCCGATTTCTAACATTCGTTTTGAATTTATTTTATCTTTAATCCTATCCATTTGAATGTTTATTTCGATAAACAACTACAAGTGATATACAGGGTGTCCGGTAAACCTTGTACAATATTGAAACTGGTGATAGATCAGGTCATGACTGTTCAGAATATCGAAATTACATCTAAGTAAAAATATTACCGTTTTCGAGATAATGGGCATTTTAAGAATTTCTGGAAAATCGCTACCTTACCTTGGATTTTTGAGTGCCATGTATACAAATTGAGACGAATTCAAATATCTTTGCTGCTGAAGATTACTGATGAGTGATGCTTTTAGATGTAGAAAACAGTTTTTCAGGAAGTGAATTTTTTTTTTCAAGAAATGAGGGTAAAATGAAAGATTTGAGTTTCATCAATTTTTTTTTAAAGTTTGACATTATTGTCTGAAAGAAACATAACCAATTGGAAGTGAACATTCATTTCAAAAGAATTCTCATTTTGTCCAGACTCTACCAAGGTATAAAACAAACTATTTTTGTAGGAAGTGATTTCCATTGAAAGGCGTGGTTTTACTCTAGGCTTCCATCAACTTTCATACTTACGCCCAAATATTATTTTACTTCGATTTTATCAAGATAAAATGTGGAAATGATCATTTATAATAAAGAATAGACTGCTTGGTAGTATTAAATAGTATGTCAATAAAATTAACTTTTCATGTATTTAAGCGTAATAAAATAATCGAAATGAAATGTCGATTATCCGACATGGCACCGATTAATACGAATTCTTGTGAAAGTTTCCGCAATTGTCCAACATCCAGCTTTCAACGAAGTTTCAGAGACCGACAGATATACAGGGTGTAATCAAATAAGTGCAAAATTTTTTAGGAGGTGAATCCTTGTCGAAAATTAAAATCTTTTCTAACACCTGTGTTGTGTCCGTGGAAGCAATAGTTTCCTAATGAAAAAATAAAATACAGCATTGTGCATGAACGGATCTACTGTAAATAGAATTGAAAAAATCTAGTAGGTGGCTGTCACATTTTACTTGAACAACTTGTGACTTCTGTCGTAGTTTTTTGAAATTATACCACTTGTTTCATTCAGTGGTACTTATTTCTTTGTCGTTTCGTACACACGTTATACTCCTCGAGAATATGCGCATATGCACTACATTTATATGAATGTGGAGGTAGTGCTACTGCTGCAGCAGCGCTTTATGCATAACGATATCCGATTGAACAATGCCGCTCAGAGAATTGCTGATTTGAGCGTAGGAGTGGATGGAAAATAACATTTTTTGTAATAATATTCAGTACGATATTGAATAATCGTTATTATAGTGTATGTTGATTAAAAAAAAACGTTGAATTAGTATTTACTTCTTTACATCTCATTGAAAGCTTCTAAGCAGTTGATTCGTTATCCCTCATAATTATTTTATCATTTCATCTTGATAGGATGAAAATAAAAAACATTACCGACGAAGTCTAATGGAGTTGATTCTACCTCAGAATAACATCACACTCTAATATAATCGAAATTCTACTTCTTCCAAAAATAATTATCGTATGTTTTATACCATGGTAGAGTCTGGACAAAATAGGCATACTTTTGTTATGAATAACCACTTACACTTGGTTATGTTTTTTTCAAACAATAATGTCAAATTGTTGTTGAAAAAATTGGTGAAACTCAAATCTGGCATTTTACCCTCATTTCTCGAAAAAATGTAACGTTTTCTGAAAAACTGTTTTGTATATCTGAAAGCATCACTCATCAGTAATCTTCAGCAGCAAAGATATTTGAATTGGTCTCAATTTGTAGACATGGCTCTCAAAGATCCAAGGTGAGGTAGTGATTTTCCAAAAATTCAAAAAGCTCATTATCTCGAAAACGGTGAGATTTTTACTGAGGTGAAATTCCGATATTCTGAACAGTCATGACCTGGTCTATCACCAGTTTCAATATTGTACAAGGTTTACCGGACACCCTGGATGACGTATTTCAGAATACAAAATGGCTTCGAAATAAGTTACAAAAATAACAGGGCCGTATTAAAACAAAGTTTCCTCGGAGACTAAATATCGTGGTGAAAATCTGTAAACGTTGAGCTTGAAAAGTGTCAATGAAAATGTGTGTTAATTATTTTGAAATAAATAAATAAAAACCAATATCGAAGATATTACTTTATTCAATATTTGTTGATTTTTAGAAAATTAATTAATAAAGGAACTTGAATTTCATATCAATTTAATTTATTTACCAGGAAACCTACAGTTTATGAGAGTGGAAAAAATTCCACATAATGCAAATAACATGAAGGAAATTGTCCTAGTGTCAGTTTTTTAATGGAACATCTTATATATTTTCACATTCATGAAATCTATATTATCTAGATGCCATGATGTCCATTGAATTAGCATTTTGATTACAATACTTTGCCACCAGACGAAATTTGAATGTTGCAAAATCACTTTTTTGAGTTTTCTAAGTTCCAAATAGCATTTTTATGGCCCATCCCGTATAACTGCTAATTTTGAAACAGTCGAATCGAATGGTACCGATTTTGAACATATGTCAATTATTTTCAGAGTTATCGCTATTATAAAAAATTTACCAGAAAGTAGAGCGGCCGCTGAACTAACTGGGACCCGAATCAGAGAAATTTTTAAATTTATCTCCTCCATAATTGCCTCCTGACGATTTGCATCATTGAAAATTATCATTCGTCGAATTAATTATGTTGAATTTAAATACGCAATGTTGAGGAATATCAAAATTTATTACAACTTTTGAAAAACTTCGACAAGACCAGGAGATCATTGTCTGCTCTTAAATCTTACAACATTAAAATATGAATAATTAGAGAAAGTTGAATTATGACCGATGCTGACTATGCACTGTATATATGATTAATGTTTCTCCAAATCAGACAGTCTAAATTGGTTATCATACAATGATTACCATCTTAAGAAGCTTGATTTTTTTTAGCAAAGGTTGATTTCCAAAACCACTTTCCAAATTTTTTATATATACTTCTTCTGTTCCCGATCAATGGACCGAATTCTTTGAGATAATTGTTCAGTTTCTTCTTTCAATGTGATAACTTCTCTTTGATTTCGTTTACTTTAGTATGGTAAGTTCCACCTTTATAGATTGATTGTTCTTCTTCAGACCATTTACTCAATTTTTCAAATTTTTATCCTCTTTGACAATCTGTTTCTTCTAGTCTTTCACCTTACTCTTTTGTAGACATAATTTTTCCAGTCATTTTGCTAAATTTTCCATATTATCTTTAGCTAAAAAAAATTCAATTCTCTGCAATTTTTATTCACGACGTTTCAACTGTTAAAATCTAAAGTCGTTATCAAGTGTATAAATGCGACAATCTCAAGGATATTTCTCATATATGATATGGCTAATTTTGTGTCATTAGCCAGGTAAGCTTGTCAATTACAGTGCCGGGCCCGGTACAGCATTGTTAATTCTTATCGATCTTATCGATCAATTGAAACTGCGATAAGAATAAACAATGCTGTACCGGAGGGGCCCGGCACTGTAACTAATAAGCTTACCTGAACACCGGCAAATTACCCCTAGGCTAATGACACAAAATTAGCCATATCATATATAAGAAGGTTTTGAGTCTCCTAATTTTTCAGTTCACAAATTCGTTTGCCCCATTCTATTCTCAAAGAAGTACTCCGTTTTTTATGAGATCATATGAAAGTTGAGGACTGCATAAATATTCTTGACCTTTCAAACTGTTTATAGTGAGTGCTAAATTTTGAACTTTATTCGAAAAGTCCAGAATGTTTTCTATTTTATCTTCTATCGCGTTAGTGATTTTCACTACAGATTCAATCAAGTCTTGAATAATAAATTCTGATCTGCCAAATCGTTTTTTCTACTATTTTGTCCACTTCTTGGGTGAAACTCAATAATGCATTTACATAGTCCCTAGCTTTACCTTTCAACCTTTTTTGCAAGCGTATTATGTTCTCTGCATTTGAAAAACCACAAACTTTAGTCGATTCTTTGAACTGTGTAATAAAGTTCATCCACTCTCCAGGCTCTCCAGAAAAAACAGGTAGAATTTTATTGAATGATTTTCTAGCCATGAACTGGTTCAGTTTCAACTCTTCAGTGGGTTTTGTATTAGGTTTCAATCAAAATTTGATTCGGGTTTAGTCAATTGTTTTGCGTCGGCATAGGTCGCTGGTTCATATCCGGCTCGAAGGACCACTTATGTAACTGTCTTTGGCCTTTAATTATGTAAATAATCTGATTCAGACCGTTTTTTAATTTAATTTATCAATGACAAGACCGCTTTTCTTGACTTCTTTATCTATTGACAACTACTCAAAAACACATTACAAGGTGATTTACATAGAAAATGATGAACCTTAAATAACATTCAGGAACAGCATTAGAAACATAGAGTCCTTCATTAGATTTTCCTTCGAAATCACGTTATTAATATCTAGAATATTGCTTTTAATGTTGAGTGGAGCTTGAATGAAAAATCAATTGTTATAGTGATAAAACTTCTGATAGAATTAATATTTATCAGAAAGAGTGCAATTCCTTCAAATATCAAAAGGGCCTTGAATATGTGAATAATTAGCTAAGACACATTTAAATAGGCCAGAGTTATATAATATTCATCCGTGATTTGATTAGCAGTAATAATACATGCAAGGCTACGATGTCGCATCAAATTGAGTAAGTGAGAGAAGTACTTCTGTGCATATTAAGTGACATTTCGTCTGGTATATGACCAAACTTCAATTACAAAACTGACCTGGCGAAAAACTACCAGCATAGGTGGGAGTTTCAATATAAATACAAGAATCACAAATTGATAATCATTGTGAATCATCGTATCCAACAAATCATCAAAAATGTTCAAACTTGTAAGTATTAAACATTTCATTATTTATATTACCCTAATTCATTGAACAACTTTTTCTCTACTCATTTTCAAAATGTTAATACTGTTTGTGATGAATAGATAATATTTTTCAGTAATTCAATGCAAGATCCAGAATCTGAATTTTCATTTAAGTTGATCACTATCGAAGAGGTTAACAACATTTTGAATAATATTAGGACGAATTCTTTTGGAACAGACAGTATAAAAGCAAAAATGCTGAAATATTGCAGTACTTCCATAAAAAGATTTATTGCTCTTATAATCGATTGATGTATTGCAAAATCCTAATTTCCTGTTGGAAAGGCTATGTTGGCTCACATTCCCCCCCCCCCCCCCCAAAAAACACCCAAAAGACTTTTCAGATTTGAGAATTACAAAATTACTTTCTGCTCTATCAAAAATTTTAGAAAAATTTTAGTATTCACATATTTATTGTTATATTAAAAAAATTACTTCCTGATTGTCAATGTGGTTTTAGACCTGGAAGAAATACTGAAATATATTTTGCAACTATAACGACTGTTATTTTAACAGCCCATGATCAAGATTCATGTAGTTTCTTGGTGTAACTTGATTTTTCTATAGCCTTTGATACCATTAGTCATGAACTACTTTGTTCCAAATTGAGGCTTTGATGATAAATCAGCGATGTTGATATGGAATTACTTTGTTCTCTGAGAATTTTGGTTAATGGTTCATAATCATCCAAATTTGACATTCTCTGATGTGTCCCACAAGGATCTATATTAGGCCCACTACTTTTCATTATTTATATTGCTGATATTTTCAATAAAATAGAACACTGCAGAGGCCAGGTCTTTGTCCAGCTGTATATCAGCTTTCGTGCTGTTTTCGGTACTCAAGAAGAAATCATTAACAATGAATTGAATATAATCATGGTCATAACTTGAAACTTAATTCTGAAAAATCCAAGGTATTACATTTCGGTAGTAAAAGTGATAAAAACTCCTTGAATAATAATCTTCAAATAGATAATACCATATTACAAATCTGTGATTCGGCAAAAAATGTTGGTTCAGTAAGTATTAGATATCGACATGCGATTGTCTAAGCATATAAAAAATCTTATTGGTAAATAAATTGCCGTTATTACGTGGTAGGAGATCATAAAAAAAAATGAGAAATGAAAATTCCTATGTTTTTATACCACTATATTTCAAACTGAATAGTTTAAAATATAGTTTGATAATGTCCGTATAGGACGAATCTGCAGTCATGCAAGTGTTACAAATATAAAGTGGTATAAAAACATAGAAATTTTCATTTTTTCATTAGTGGTAAATGTTTCGCTTCCCTAAAATTCATTTACAGTAATCGACATATCCTAAGTTTCAAAATGAAGCGAACGTTCTGCAAATCACTTGTGTTGAGTCACTTTACCTATTGTGATTTCCTTTATGGTCCATTCTTAATATAAAATGATAAGGATAGTATACAAAAAGTGAAAGACTTATTTATGGTATCAGACTTTCACATAAACTTAGAAAATGTAACTGGTTCAATATGAACAAAAGAAGGCAGCTCTACATATGTAAATTCACTCATAAACTTTTGAATAACTCTAACCCTCCATCACTTGATATTCCTCGATTCAAAATACACTGAAAAAATATGAGACACTGGGTTTACCTAGACCATGCCTCAGCACAAAACTGCATTTTTTCAAAAGTGTTTTGTCTGATCATTTCAAAATATATAATATGAATAAGTTCAAACATACGTTGGAGAAACATCTGCTTTATAAGCAGTGAGCATATTTGACCAGGCTCGATATTCCAATACTTCATTTTTGTTGTAGGCTTGTACCTCAAATTATCGTGATATGTATCATCAGCTATGAATGTTTTTTTTGCAATTTTTTCCTATAAGTTAAAGCTTCTTGTAGGCCAAACCTTCTTGTAGGCCAATTTGTTGAGGTTATATATTTTGGGGCTCTGGCCTTCTGTTGTTTAAGTGGAATAGCTCGAGCTGTACTTCGCGAACAGTCTATGTAACATCCATTACGTAAATAACTTCTCGAAAGACGATAAAAGGCGTTTATTATTACTATTATTAAGTACACAAGTGAAGAAAATGACAACACATTCGAAATGTATAAGTCAAACATTACGTTTTTAGTTTTAGGTCAGTGAATAATCGAAAATTCAAATGTTCTTGACTCCAGTATTACTGATTTGTTTTATGTTTGTTCACCTGGTAGTTATTCGAGTTCAGATTTACATGTTGCCTTAATGCTGTCCAAATATATCAGGAATGGGTGTACGCTCAAACAGTTCCACTTTTTTGGTACTATAATAATTAATGAATCGCAATTCCATTGAGGGTCTACCATTCAAGGTACCTTCTCCTAACATTAGTTTGAATTTACTCCAATTCATTCCTTAGACTTTCCTTTCCTCCTCAAGTCTTTGATCCACCAGGGTCACCACTAAATTGGTAATTCTCAATGGTAACTGTCTTTTCTGTCTTTTTATAACATTTAATTTTTTAGCAATCATTCATAAATCAGTGGTGTCACAACATTAGACGAATACCTCCATTCCAAATTGGTTCTTTCTCTCCTTAATCGAATTGCACTCTTACGAGCAACCCTCAGAAATATTTGGGGAACTCGTGCAAGGTTCAAGCTTGGGATATATACTGATCAGATTTTTTTCCACAGGTAGCACTTCTGGCTTTGACAGGCGCCGTATTGGCTGATCCAAAACCAAGCGGAGTCATCGCTGCAGCTCCCCTAGCCGTAGCTCCCGCAGTAGTGACAGCCCATAGTTCGCAAGTGGTAGCACGCAACTTCAATGCTCTCGTAGCACCTGCAGCCCCCTTGGTCGCTGCGGCTCCTGTAGCTGCTGTGAGGAACCCGTTGGTAGCATCACCTTTTGTGGGAGGTTATAGAGTAGCGTCGCCATATGTTGCTTCCCCATATGTAGCCTCCCCGTATGTATCTTCGCCCTATGTAGCATCTCCATATGTATCGTCACCGTATGTAGCATCACCGTATGTTGCTGCTCCAGCTCGATTAATTTGAAGTTATGAATTGCTACCGCTTTTGTGAATATTCTTGTACAAATATATATATGTAGATTGGAAAAACTGCCTTTTTATTACTCAAAAATCAGAGACTTTAAAAAAAAAATTTCCGAACTTTGAATTAAGTAATTTTTTCACATAAAGTTCCTTTAGAAGTGGTAGCTATGACATTGCTACTTTGGAGTGAAGGTTCTATGTTAGGGATTATTCATTTTGAGAAAAAGAGAAATGAAAGTTTTGACCAATAGAGATATATTATCTAGATATGAGCGATCAATACACTCTGGATTTATGAACTTTGCAGCATGACGTGAAACTGATTTAGTTTCTACAGTCGGTTCTAAATGCTGTATAGAACCTTGTGATATTGATGATTCCATTGGCGAGAAAACTGTTACATAGAACCTTTTAACTCCAAGGTAGCGACATATCATATCACGGATTGTGTTAACTGAAAAAACGCTTTTGGGTGATTTGGATATCTATTAGATTCGCTTTGAAGCACATCCCTTATATCTCTTTTGGTTGAGCTGTTCTGTAAGAAGTCATAATAGCAAAAACATGCAGTTCGCGGAGAAAAACATCCATTGGGGTGAAATCAGGGGATCTGGCAGGCCATGAACAATGACCTCTATTAGCAATCCATCGTCCAAGAAATTGAAATAATAATAACGTTGTGCGTTGGGCACCCATCTTGCTGGAACCAAATTCGTTCGTTCGTTGATAGGTATCTCAACCAAATATCTTTCCATATCTACTTGAAGCATATTCAAAAAGCGATGTCTATCCTCAAATTTGATGGGTCCTATTATTTATAAATCCTCCAAGAATTCCGGACCACACATTGAAGCCGAAACGATGCTGATTTCTATCCTCAGTTTTGATGAGGTGATTCTCCATGGACCAGTAGTGTCAACATTGTATAAGGATGAATAATTCTTATACTATGGTGTCGATTATCTCTATTGAACACTTCGTTATTTGTGAATCGCGTTTCATCTGTACACAATATATGAATTCTTCCCGATATTCATTGTTATTGCACCGATGAATGAAGCACTTACAATTTTCTTTCAGCATCTCCTGGCTAACTTATAATTTATGTAGGTGGTATTTTCTTTTTCTCAAAATACGGCCCACTTTAGACTTTGAGATCCGTGTATTTCTTTGAATTTGTCTTGTGGAAGTCTTGGGATTTTGCGCAACTTGATCTCTAAACCAGCAACATCCCTTGGTTACTTATGTTCTCAATTTAACTTCAAGTCTACGAAAAATAGTCTCATGCGGCTGATGACGCTCTGGGATATGATTTAAATATTCATTTGCTGCGTTTTTTGAATTGCTCAAATGCAGGAAATCATATCAAATCATTCTTCAATTTTAAAGTTATTAATTTCCAGCTCAGATAATCAGAACCAATTCCACACGACACTTCATGAAATTTCGATGGAAATTTATTATTTGAAATGACATTCGTTTGTTTCTGAAGCCTACTTGACGAAACTAAAATAACTAAAAGAGTCGTTTTGAAGTCAAGTGTTCAAGACCATGGACGAATAAATATACGACCATGTTCAAAACAACATCAAATGTGTAGAAAATAAAGAATGACTTTTAGAGTACCTGCTGTAGGTTTTTCCGGATTTTTTTTTCTGAAGTTGGAATGACAAATGCGTCATATTTTTTTAGAAAGTCGTCCCGGAGCGGTTATGGTGGTGGTACTCTCTTTCGTCTGTACTTATGTTCAGATCGGGGAGACTATCACCATTATAGTCTATAATACATAACTATTTCAATTTACATTTTTATTTATATCTACTTGAAAAGCTTTGTAAATAAGTTGAAAAACTATATTTTGACTTTGACTTATAACAAGCATACATTAAGTTTCACCTGTCCCGCTGTCTGTCTGTCTCTAATCAAATCTTGCTTGTGAATTTTAACCCACTTCTGGTCGACCGTTCAACTTGAAATTTGGCAAGTGTTCGTAATTCCTGTGATAATGCATTACAGAATTTTTGTTCAAGAATAAAAACAAAATGTCGGCACCAACATGGCGGACGAGATTTGTGATTATGGTCCAATTCCTTTCATAATTGGTATGGTTCTTAAGATCGATGATGATAAATTGTTTGTTAAAATTCATAAAATCAAGATGGCGGCTCCATTACATTTTTGTTGTATAAATGACGATAACTCAATTGTTATTGTCAATAGTGGTCGTGGTGTCAGAGCGTTTAGCTTCCACCCAGGCGGTCCGGGTTCGATCCCCGGTCGCGTGTTACTGAACTGAAGTGGTTCAGATTCCACTTTTATTTAAACTGTAGGTCCCGGATCTCCCTTGCTCGCACAAGCTTTGCTTTTAAGGGTTTTTTTCGAAAACCTGAGAGTTTCGTAAAAACAAAAAAAAATACAAAAATACATTCTTGCTTTGATGGATCACCTAGAAGAATAAGTTCTTTATATTAAAGAGAAACATTCTCAATTGAAAGTTGAATCAATACATGACTCCTCTGGAAATGGAAAAACCCTACGATAAATTTGAAGTTACTTTTTTGTAATATCTAACAGAAAACAACTACTTCCCCGACTAAAGCCACGCTGGACATTAAAATACATCTGATAGATATTGAGAAAGACCCTATATAAATTGAGAGAAGAAATCTAAAAGTAAAAATTTGCATTATCATTCAGATAGTTGATTATTTATTAAATGTCCAGTTTCCATTGGAGATTCTTATCTATAAATGAGATGAGGGAGAATGTTATTCATAAGTATCACTCACAGAAAATCACTAATTCCATTAAGACTGTAGATCCATAGGTCACTGGTTCAGATCCGGCTCGAAGGACCACTATGTGTACGTTGCGCTCGGTTTCCGCTTTGACATTAGTTTTGAAACCGTTTTTTTATTCGAAAATATCAGCAATGACAAGACAGACGTTTTACTTTTTTACTGACACTTCAAAAACTGACTGTCTTTACAGGACGATACAAAATATGAAAAATACAAACAGTATACAAGGTAATATAAACTTCACGTAGTAACACCATTGATGCGTAAATTGCATTTCTTTCGCTAGGCCTCCAATACATTTTGGTCGACAAGAATCTATTTCACTCTTCTAAGATCATCAGGGAAGTTGGAAGAATTGGAAAACATACTCTCCAGATGCAATTTCACACTGTAATGAGGAATTGTTGGACTATTTCTTGTGCAGTGAAACTTTGAAAATATTTTTCTGACATAAAACCTGTCATGTTGATTTAATTGAAACTATGAACAGGATATTCATAAAGGCAGTTATGGAATCATCTGCGACTGAAAGTTGGAATTTAGTCGCTATTTTCCATCGTACAAGATAACCTCTCTTGGAAGGGATTCATGTTTAAAAACTTTCAGTCGCAGATGATTCCACAACTGACTTTATGAACACCCTGTTTATATTTTCAATGAAGTTGATGCTGGTTTCTTAAAATCTAGAGGAGATGGGATACATTTCATATTTTTGCGAATTCTCTTTGAGCAACTGCAATAATAACGGATGAAAGATGAAAATTATCAAAATTAGTTTTTTACGTATACATCAAAAACATATAGATTTTGTAGAAATATTTATTCACATTATAGTTGGCCTTGATAAACTCCACAGTTCGTATCTCACACCGTTGAAAAGATAACCATGGTGAGCATGGTAAGTGGGACACACAGTATATTTTGTGAAACTACTGACTTAAAATTTCCTTTTGACAATGTTGCAAAGTTTACATTTTTAAAGCTAACTTTTCATTTTGAAATGGATCACCCTGTATAATTTCGGATCACCTATTGGAGGGTAAATGAAATGTTTCAAAAATAAACTATTGGAATGGCATGGAAAAACAACAAAAATGTCAAATGAAAATACTCTGTGCCTAATGGTCATTCGATTCAAATGGTTTACTGAAATATACCTGAAATGCAGATTTTTGTCAAAATTATTTCCTGATGATAGGAAGTGTGCCAAAAATGTTAAAGATTTGAACTCTATTTCTTTCTTTGTGTACTATGTAACGATAATATTCGTCACATTGATAACATAATTAATGATACCTATAAACAAATCATTTTTAACATCATTCACAAATATTTAGATTATAGTGCTTGAAGGCATCTATCGGTCAGTAGTCAAACTTCTACAAATGATCCGTATAAATCGAATTTATAACGGTGTTGCAACAACATCTAGTGTAGGATAGAAGAACTACTGAATTATCTACTAAGTCATGCAGAACTACCTGTACTCAAGGTTGTTTACAAATTTAGATAGAGGGCAGTGTCAATTCGAAGTGATCTATAACGCGCATGACAAGGGAGAGCCTTCCTGACGAAAGAAAAATCTTTCGGGTTCTCTTCTGATTTTGACATTTGAGCCGGCAAGACCGATTTTTGTTGTACAAATTTATTTTCTTGATTTGATAAATAAATTAATTATCTGACATATCTTTCTCCACAAGAGAACTAAGCAATGGGTTTGATTCTGTGAATAAATTACAGGTATGGATGAATTCCTATTATCGTAATACATATAAATTTTCTTCAATTCATTTTTAATGGCTGCCATGCCCTAACTCATGATATTTAATTATCTAGGTTCATCGAAGTTATCTTTTGGAATAGTCCAGAGCTGAGCTTATTCTCAGCAGGTATTTTAATAAATAGTCGTCAGTGGCGTTCTAGTTTTATTTTACGGTGTCGTAAAATACATAAAAATTTTTAATCTAAGAATTTGACTGCGGTTTCATTTTTACAACATTTTTGAATAAGTCCTGAATTGAAATCCCGATCCACGATCGAATCATTAGTTTAGGAAGGTTCCTAGGTGCTGGAAAAACATTGTTGAATCACTGGAGCTCGTTGTCAATCACATGGTATCTTCTACAGGATTAAAAACGACTGGGTGAGTATTGAGAAAACACATTTTTATATATTTCTTCATGAATAAAATCTGAAGTGTGTCTTTCATACCGCCCAGATACGTTTCTGGTCTTGGAGGTCCAGTGAAATGTTCTGGAGAACAAAATTTTGATCTCAAGAAAGCATTTCTCGAGAATTTATGATCTCTTTTATCGTTGAGGATAATATATTCAATTTATATCTCGTACCTGTCTCTTTGAACCTTATTCTATCGCAGTTTTCTTGAGTTTGGGTAAGAAAAGCAAGGCCATATTGTAAATATCCATGGAATTCATACATATCTTCATATTTTTGTGGTAACCTTTTGTAACCACTTATATCTTATTATCAGTAATTATACCTCGAGAATACCTTTTCATGTCTTCACAAAGTTATTGTTAAATTACTGAAGTCAAGCCTAAATAAATATTTGAACCTTTCACGTATCAAATTTTTGGATAACCATTTTTACTGTTAAATAAGTAAATCAAATCACATTTATTATTATTATTATAAAATTCATTCAGCAGTGAATTAGAGTTACAACACGTGTTGATATTATTATTATTATCATTCATAACTTTTACTACTGTAAGTTTGTAAACTTGTATATTTTTCCTCATTTGTAAACTTAGTTCACTTATTGTTAGCATTATAACTGATTCATTACAATCGACCACAGAGTTCGCTGAGACAATTGAATAGGTGTACCTACTTCTATGCATCAAATAACTAAATAAATCTTTTCATGTACTACGAGAGCTGAAGGTTAGATCATCACTTCATCCGAGAGACACATTAAAGCCATCACGATCCTGATAAGTATTGGATAGAAAAGGAAACCAATCAGTTCCGGGATAACATCCATATCCACCTCTGTAGAGCTACAGATCACACGAAGTAGTTGGCGTTTCAAAGAGGGTGAATTGAGTAACCCTCACTGTATCCGTTCCTCTCTCCCGAATAGTGGCTGGAAATAATAGAAGTAGACGACAAATCAACCTAAAGTTACAATCTGTCCAAAACTGAATCAGCAACGAAATCTTATAAACAAATCTTAGTCAGTTATATTTGTATCATATTCATGTTGTTAATTGTTTAATATGTTGTTACAGAAATTTAAATGTTTTATTGCTGGTCAAATTTAGAAGGAATTCAACTTATCTTTATCTTTTTATAAAAATATATCTGTATCGGGGAAGTTTGAATTTTTATCCTATTTTTATTAAACAAAAAATCTCTGGCGTCCAGCCAATAACAATTTTCAAAACTTGCTTGACACATAGTTAATCTGAAACTGGCAAGCCAGTCCAAAGAACACCACACCGTTCTCCACTGAATTAGCCTGGGTAATCAGACGTAACTTACATCGTTACAACTACAGCCTTGACAATCAGTAATATAAATTTAAAATGATAACAATATGTTTGAAGTTTTCAATTTCCTTTCCAGCTTGAGGCCTCTCATATTTCCATACTGTAGACGCACATTACATATCTCGTTACAATTAATTATCCAGATGCAATATTTTTATTCGTCTCCAACATACGTTTTCACTTTCTAAAATTCTCTATCGATTATCATCAACTCTCACTCGATTATGTTCAGATTGCTGTGATCATTGATGCAATCATCGAACCACGTACATTCCTTTTCAACTTATGCATAACTACAGGTTGTTTTCTTGGCTGTTTTCCTGGCTGTTTGCCACTCCCATTGACAATAAGTTATCTTCCTTTTTCAATAATTTCGGTTTTGGGTAAGATTTTGAAAATAATTCTGACGAACAAGTTGGTGCTTTTATTTGTGATAAAATGATTTTTGCAGCGAACTTCAATGGGTGTGGTTTAGGAAAGGGAATTGAAGCTTAAAATTCTGGCCAGTCTGAATGACTGTTTAAACTTGAATATCATATTCTTTAGATTATTGAAAACAATATTTTCATGAAAATTATTATTCTCATGCTCGCTTGGAATGGGACCCTTCTTTAATTTTGTTTGAGAAGATTGTTAATTCAAGCTTTATTGTAAATTTGTGTTCTTCACTTAAATTTAATCTTTATCACATTTTTTAGCTCAGCAAATCATAAATACATTATTGTTTACATAAATATTATCATTGTAAAAATGTAAAACTCTACAATTTTTTAAACAAGTTTTTAATTAAATCTGAAACTTGATTTGTCCTAGAATATAATTTTCTTACTTGTCAATTTGTCAAGAAAATCTCGAGTTATATTACTCAAATTTGAGACAAGATACTGGTTCGTGTTTAATTTCCACATTGTAACCTCAGCGTGCAAATATCTGAGCTTGAGGTAGGACAGTTCAATATACCAGATAGACTGCTACTCGGGCTACTGAAAACTTCATACAGCTAGTTGAGCAGCCTCTGTCTCGAGACACCCTGCAAGGCTCCTACATCCAACATCAAAGTAGAATTCTGGAGTTCTGAAGTTTTTTCACACCATGGCAGCCACTGACCATAAAAAGTAAACCAACCAGTCATTTGCAAGCGATTGTATTCAGGTGCTTTCTAAATTGATAAAGTCAATAGTAAAACTATTTGTGAAAATAGTGTTTTCTGAATTTCCTGTTTTACTGTTGAAAAGCACAAAGTACAATATTTGTCTTTCATACTGGCAGATAGGTAACGATACCCACGACAGGCACTGCTGTATAAAATGAGCATGTAACCTACATAAAGTGTTTTTTGTAGTACACGAATTTGGCGCCCAAATTTCTGTAACTACCAAAAACACTTTACATAGGTTACACCCCTTCAAGGTAAATTTGTAAATTTTTTATGTATAATACTAATAATAGCAAATACTTTCATTAAAGACACAGCAAGGAGCGTATATCTTAACGAAAGGCAGGATTCCTGCACATGACTCATGGCAAGGATCACTCTTCCATCCAACCAGTAAAGTTAACTCATCCTAATTGGTTTGTGATTAATAACACATAATACAGAGGTACATACATACAATTCATAATAGAATATGTTAAGCAATTCAACTGTTCCCAGAAAAAATAAAGATTTACCACATAAATGTAAAAAAATTATATTCGACAAAAAAAGTATCTTAGAGAAGAAACTAATCAAAATACATGTAAAAGGTTAGGTTACAATTCAAGTTTGTTAAATTGTTAACGTAATTCCAAGAAATTTGGAAGACTAGTATCAAATAAATATTACTGAATTTTTCACATGAAAATTTTTATTAGAATCAATTTAAAATCACTGGGTAACCTGTTGTAAAGGCGAACCATTTGATTTGAGAATGAGCTGCGAAAACAGGAGGTTTTATTTTTAGGAGCAGCCAACTTATTTCTAAATCTCAAGTTGAGATTATAAATGTCAATATCTTGAATAGAAAAGGAGGTTTCCCAGTTGTTATAACTTTATGAAAAATCGTGGATACATGTAGTGTACACCTAACCTCTATGTTCAGCCAACCAAGACTTCTCAAATCAAATCACTTACGATATTTTGAAATCCATAGCAGAACATATTGCACGACCTCTTTCTTTCTTAATAAATAAATGTTTTTCAACTGGTGACGTCCCTACCCAACAAGGAGGGTTTAATAAGCTCTAGCCAATCAGAATCTTGTAGCATCAACGCGTCCTAGTGACGTACTTGGATATGAGTACAGAGTCGAACTCGAACCAAGCAACAAAACTGTCAGCAGTAAGTCTCATATACCAAGAGCTAGTCCGTCACTGTTTATGGAGAACGGCGGCCATGACACGTCCAACTATGTCACATTCCGTCACAAATGTTCTTTCATCTCTTTCTACTAGTGTTCCCATTGTCTTATGGGGATTAAACTCTCCTTGTTAAATTTTAGTCTCCTTGGTCCCTACCCACTTTAAACACGCGATTATAATACCAATCTACAAAAATGGCGACAAGAGAAAAGTCAACAATTACAGACCTATATCACTTACTTCTACGATTTCTAAAATCTTTGAGAAAATCCTAAAATTGCGGATGGTAAACTACCTTCATAAATATAAACTGATTGCGCCAACACAGTTTGGTTTCCGAGATAACCTCTCCACTCAAGACGCCATTGCTGCTATTACCTATGGTGTTAATCTAGCAATGGATAAGAGAAAAGCGTGTTTAGGCCTCGGGTAGAATTAAGGGTATTTAAGGAGTGTTATTTATTATTTCAGATTATTGTATTGTTTGATAATGTCCATATAGGACGAAACTGCAGTAACGTTGGCTACAAATAGAAGTGGTATAAAAACATAGAAAGTTTTATTTCTCATTTTTCGTGATGATTTCCTACCACGTAGTAACGGCTACATCCATCAATTTATTGAATTTTTATCGATTCAGCGAAGGCGTTTGATACTGTTTTGTCACAGATTGTTATTGAAAAAATTGGAATGTCTGGGGTTTCGTGGTACAACTCATAATTTATTGAAAATTTTTTTAACCAACCGCAAACAAAGTGTTCAAATGGGAAACGATTTAAGCAATGAAATGGACATAACATATGGCGTCCCTCAAAGGACTGTGCTAGGCCCAGTTCTGTTCATAATTCACATCAATGAAACACAATTCTGCGTCAAGAATTACGAAAGTTACGAGGGTGTATTTATCTACCTCCGCCCCTCCAACATCAATATAATACAGGATATTCCTGTCTGCGAGCACCTTTTGTTTTTATTTATTTTCTGGGACCTGGTTAATCAATATTTGGTTTCAAATTCAGAGATATTGTACTCTACACTTAGTGAAGAAGAAAACTTCATAAACTTACTTATCGTATGGCTTCGTCCCCCAGATATGAGCAGCACTGTTTACCAACCACGTGAAATGCAGAGATAGCGTATACCTTGCGATTGTGACATACCATGAAACATACCAATCTTCTCCCCAGAAGTACCACGGTACATGAGCAGGAATCATGAAACACAAGAGCGTTACCATCGTTACGTAGTATCTGAAAAAAATAATTGATTATAATGGTGTTGAATTGATAGAAAGATCTAACCAAGTCAAGAAAAAAGAACTCTAATTCATTTTTCTATGTTGAGTTCTGTGATCCTAATGGTGTATTTTCACTATGGCAGCAATCCATTCAACCGTTTAATACTTTTGATAATAATCTACAGGGTGACCGAGGGTTGAACGTTTAGGATCGTTTTTTGGTCAATAATAATATTTTTGTTTCTTATAATCAAGTGTGCTAACTAGCTTCGTTTTCGAAATACAGGGCGTCAAAGTTACTTGGCCTGCAAGCTCTCCTGACCTATCCAGTATGGATTTTTGTATGGAGTGCTATGGAAACCAAAATTAATGCTGAGCCCATCAACGGCAAAGGTACTCTCCGGGAAAGAATTGTTCAAGCAGCACCAGGGCTGGGATTCCGTGTAGGTACCATAGAATTCTACTTTTCATCGAATAAGTGAGATGACATTATGGTTGAATTTATAGGATAGACAGAGACAATAGAATTATATGGTACACGGAATCCCACCCCGATATCACACCGTGCAGTTGCAGAATTTGTCGTTCGCAGGTGTGAACTTTGCATTGGAAAAAATTGTTGTCATTTTGAGCAGTTTTGTGAATTTAAGTTTTCTAATAAACTAAAATGAATAAATTTGTCCTGCAAGGAAACGGTTTTTAAATTGTTCCTCAAAAATTAAGCTATATACGAAAAATATTAATAGGGCAAAAAAATTGTATCTCTAATTGTTCAATACTGAAATAATGAAATAAGTATACAAAAACAAAGTGGAGTACAATAATTTGTCCAAATATCAATTATATTACCCTTTGGGACGCCACTGTAATTATTAATTCCATTATAATTACATTAAAAGAAGGCCCTTTTTAACACGAATAAACATGCCAGGTATTATCAAAATCAGCAAAAAGGTTTCAAAATAATTGATAAAAAAACCTATTTTTATAATAACGTTGAACACTCATTCCGAAAACGAAGCAGGTTGGGACACAATCTTTTTGTAAAAAAAATTCTTTTTACCTAAGGAACCGATCGTAAACGTTTGACGTCTATTTTTCTATCATATAATGCACACAACCTCGTGAACACTGTAAGTAGTTTTGGCACCACTGATTGTTTCATTGTTCACTATAATTCAATAACTTTGTAGCTTCCCCTGATGATGACAATAAACTTTGTCGAAATATTGGAATAAGTGTTATAAGAGTATACTTCCTGCATGCTGCGTACGCAACAAGGTCCTAGCTTATAAAAGTCCAAACATATACAGGGCAATTCAAATTCGAACCCCACCATTGGCATCTCCTAAACTACAGGAGATACGTCGATGCTTAAATTGGGGAAAAGTTGCGTATTCTGGTGCTTAACAAAATACTGTTTTGAAACTTGGAAAATTCCGGAAATATCGGGAAAAAACTGAAAATCGGAATTTTCGTTTTTATTTTTTTCTATCGTTATTTGACAACATAGCTCAAAACCAAAAGTACATTTTCATTGATACTTTTTTTCAGCTACACGTTTTCATGTTCAGATTTACTATCCGACGTTTCGTCTTCTGGCATTCATCATCAACTTTTTTTCTGTTATGGGCGCTATATTGTTTTTTTATACAGAAAATTAGTGAATCTCATTCTGATTTCATTGATGTATAATTTGTTATGATTTGCACTTCTGAAACCACAGATATTAAACAAAAACAACTTCATCTGAGATGGTCATGACTCCATCGAAAAATTTTGTTTAATAAACACTAGTTGTCAGAACTCATTAAACATCATAAGTTTGCACAAATACTTCAGTCGAAATGTCCTCATTCTCAAATGAAGAAAAACGAGATATGTTGAAACTTTATTATAAATTTGATAGGAATAGTACAAAAACAACACAAATTTATTTTGAATTATATACGGAAATGCAACAGAAAGCAACCACCTATTAGGAAATCTTTGGTGTAAATATTCGCAAACTGCTCTTTTATTGTTTGGATTGCTGAAACCAGCAGCTGTTATAATTAACAAGGGGAAACGTATCCATATATTCTTCGAATTCGTTTCTTAAGAACCGAAGATAGGTTTCCCCATTCAAAGTATTAGAGAAGAAATGAGGTCCAAGTATTCGGTCGTCATAAATTCCAGCCCACACATTCAAACGAAACCGAACTTGTGGTCTGACTTCTCTGAAGTGTCGTGGATTATTTTCACTCCAAATGTGCTCATTATTTCTATTAAAAACACCACAGTTCGAAAAAGTACTTTCGTCGGTCCAAATAATGTTTTTCAAGAAGTTTGTAGGGTCTACCCTATTCGAGAGCCAGCTACAAAATTCCATCCTTGTCTCAGGATCACCTGGATGTAATTTTTGTGAAATATGTATCTTATAACATTTCAAACCACTTTTTTTGAATTCCCTCCAAACGCTCGTCTGTGGCACATCCATTTCTGCCGAGACTTGATGTGTTGATTTGGAAGGATCTGCATTTATCTAAAAAAGTACCAAAAATAATTATACTTCTTCGAATACGGAATGAAGAATTATTTTACCTCGGCTAATATGTTACGTCTAATATTTTGTTCCATTCTGCTTCCATATTTCATTCTTGGTTTTTGAAACGCACCGTACTCAGCCAAGTGTTTGTCCAAAATTCCGAATAATGTTCTATCCGGCTGTTGTCTTTCCGGATATAATTCAAAATAAATTTGTGCTGTTTTCGTACTATTCCTATCAAATTTATAATAAAGTTTCAACATATCTCGTTTTTATTCATTTGGGAATGAGGACATTTCAACTGAAGTATTTGTGCAAACTTATGATGTTTAATGAGTTCTGACAACTAGTGTTTATTAAACAAAATTTTTCGATGGAGTCATGACCATCTCAGATGAAGTTGTTTTTTTTTTAATATCTGTGGTTTCAGAAGTGCAAATCATAACAAATTATACATCAATGAAATCAGAATGAGAATCACTATAACAGAAAAAAAAGTTGATGATGAATGCCAGAAGACGAAACGTCGGAAAGTAAATCTGAACATGAAAACGTGTAGTTGAAAAAAAGTATCAATGAAAATGTACTTTTGGTTTTGAGCTATGTTGTCAAATAACGATAGAAAAAAATAAAAACGAAAATTCCGATTTTCAGTTTTTTCCCGATATTTCCGGAAATACTCGGAATTTTACAAGTTTCAAAACAGTATCTTGTTGAGCACCAGAATACGCAACTTTGCCCCAATTTAAGCTTCGACGTATCTCCTGTAGTTTAGGAGATCCCAATGGTGGGGGTCGAATTTGAATTGCCCTGTATTTTAATTTTTTATATTCGCTGTTTAGGCTCTGACATTTTGCTATTGTTGTTCCTATTTGACTATTTCTTCCGATACATTTCGTGGTAAAAAACTATTATTTTTATCAATATTATTAGCAGGATGTAACGCACAGACCACCAAGTAGTGGCGACGTCATTTTTTGGTAAAATTACTTTCACCCTTATGTCGAATGGTCCTCTGAATCCTTTGAAAGTTACGTTGGTAACAATTAGGAGATGCACTCTTCTAGCAATATTTAAATGCTATTGTTATTATTTACTGTGTATTGTTTTTATTATTAGGTATGTATTAAGTGTTTATACGTCTGTATATTTTATGTAAGTAACCACTCCCATATATATATATATATATATATATTTATTTATTTATTTCGACAATGTCTCATCTATTGTATAATAGAAAATCAGGCAATAAAGAATCTATCTATCTACAGAAACATAAGAAAAATGAATTAACATTTTGAGAAAAAAACTCACTTTTTCTGAAATGTGATTACAGGATCACTGTCAATATCGCTCAGATCAACTGTTTTCCCTTTACTGAAAACGTCCTTGTGCTTTTTGAGCATCAACCATCCAATGTGCGAGAAGAAGAATCCTCGTCTGGAATTGTGGGGATCTGCGTCGGTATCTGTGAATTTATGATGTACTCTGTGGTCCCTCACCCACTCGTGAAGGTCATTTTGTAGCGCTGCGGTTTGGCAAATCATCAGAAATATCCTGAGCGGTAGTTTGGCTTTGTAGGTGCGATGGGCCCAGAGCCTGTGCGCCCCCGCTGTTACGCCCATGGCACTGACCGCGGCGTAGAGGTACACTGAAAATATAATCAATTGATGCGACTTTCTTGATGACAATTTAATTCATGCACTAAAAATGCCATAAGTAAACTTGACATTAATAATTCGAATTTTGTTCCATTAAGCAATTCATCTCAAAAAACTGCCAGAAGAAATTACTCGTCCTACGGATTTTTTCGGGGGCAGTTTTTTTCGTTAAATTGCCAGGCAACAAAATTCTCATTGATACATGTCGAGTTTACTTCGACAAAAATGCTCTCGTGTAATTATAAGTGGAAAAAAATATGAACTCATTGCAGAAACTTCCACTGAAGAGTAAGCTTCTATTTTATGTGACTGGGCATTCAACATGAAGAAGAACGATGGAGAAGACTATAAAGAGTTGATCCTAAAATCGCTATCCTTTTCTACCGGGCATTTATTCGGCCAATACTTGATTATGGAGGTATCATGTACGGTTCCGCAGCTAACGTTCATTTGAAAAAAATTGATAGAATACAATATAGTGCTATAAGAATATGTATTGGAGGTTTCAAATCGTCGCCCATTCAAGCTATCCTTTGAGTATTAGACGGGTTTTTTTTTGCATTCAAAAAAATTTGTTAATTAAAAAATGTCAATTCCTCTAATGAACTAAATTGAATGATTCAACTTTCGATAGAAAATTTGACGAATACATTTTGGAGCAAAAAAAAACAGCCCACCCTTAGCCGACGCCAGTATAACATTTAACAAATTTTTCAAGTTGTTACCTTCACAACAAAAACTGCCAGTACTTAATCTTGAACTTTCAGAGGTAATTTTCAGACCGACTGTTATATTTCCTACATATTCTGAGGTTCACACTGCCATAGAAAATGAGCTTTAAAACATTATACCTAAATATGATAATTTCTTTGATCTTCACGGATGGTTCCAAAACTTCGAATGGTACAGGCGTTGCAATTTTAATTTCTAAATTCGAAGTCACAATTCAATATAAAATACCAGATTCACAACCGAGATCTTAGCTATAGAAAGTGCCCTAGATTGGATTGTTGTTCAAAAACCAACACAAAATGCTTTTATTATGTCAGACTCCAAGTCAGCCCTCGAAGCCATTGATAATAAATCGTTTAAAAATCTCTCATCTTCTAAACATTTGTGTAACATCAAAAAATCTCTTCAGGCACTGTTCATACGGAAGCAAGACATAATATTTATCTGGGTTAAAGGTCATGCTGGAATTTCAGGAAATAATAAAGTTGATATTTTAGCCAAGGAAGCAACGAAATTTGATAACATCGAAAACAAATATAATTTCAAAGATATAATAACTCTTGGCAGAAAAGACATCTATACAAGGTGGGAGAATCCTTATGCATTAATTCATCGTTCGTTGCCGAGCAGCGTTCCACATATAGATGAATATGCAGTTAGTAGGACCTACTCTGTTACCGTCACTCTTCTAAAATTAAATCATGCTTAATATCCTGCACATCTCCACAAAATGGGCCTAGTAGAAACTGATATTTGTGATTGTGATAACGAAACAATTGCTAACTTAAACCAAATATTTTTTGCTTGTGCAAAATACCAACATGCTAGCCGAAAACTATTTAATTCCTTTATCGTTAACAATATACCATTACCTACCAACCTAACCACCATACTAAGTTTGAATGATAAACATATTTTAGACAAATTAGTTAATTTTCTCAGAGATAACAATCTCGATATCTAATTGAAACTATTTTAACACAATTCTGTGGCAAATGGATTCTCCGATGCCAAATCTCTCTTTCACACACACACACACACCCACACCCACACACTATAAAGAGTGTGCAGTCAAAACGATTTGGAACACTTCAGCAAAAATGTTCAAAGAATATAAAAGAATTTTTATCCGTTCACGGACATACAGTTTAAGAAAGCGAGAAATGCACGCGACACAAAACGCAAAATTTTGCAAGCAATCCCAGATAAAAGGAAGGTGACTTCTAAGGCTCTCATATAACAAGAAATTTTTGAAATGGCACTGTTCTGGAGTGAAGAAGAACCTGTATGCCTTCGAAGAAAATTTTATCATATTGCTGCCTATGAATTGGCTTCGAAGAAAATTTTATCACATTGCTGCCTATGAATTGGCTTGGAGAGGTGGAGAAGCAGCAAATTGTAAGGTATTTTAAAATCGAGACAGACAACCGTGGAAGAGAGACCGGAAGAGTTGAATATAACCCAGTGTTTTCGAAGGCAGCACAAAGTGGAAATCAGAAGTTGGCCGACAGTAACTGGTTGGTAGCAAACACTGAAGAAGATTGTGTATGTCCAGTGAAATTATTTTGCCATAATAGTGTGGTGTCATCCGCGAATAAGGTAAATTTTCCTTTAATGTCTATAGTTGCTAGGTCATTAATATAAAGGAGAAAAAGTATTGGGCCAAGCACGGATCCCTGTGGAACTCCGCAATTAATGCTGGCTGAAGATGAAGAAGAAGAAGAAGTCTATCAGAGAACTCCGCTTCGCATCGTTCGGGTAACCGCAGTCACATGCTGGAAAGGTCCTCTTTCCGCCCTTGTTAAGATAACTATCACATAACTGATGCATGCCGGAATATATGGTAAAGATTATGGACGCGTACCTAGTCAACAGAACTTTCGCGGTTAGCGTAAATGACACCAACTCCGCGGGGTGGAAGGCCTAAGCAGGAGTACCGCAAGGCTCAAGCTTGTCCCCACTTTTGTACTCGCTACATACGTTTAACTTTCCCACGTTCACAAACACGAACACGGCTATATATGCTGACGACAAGGCAATTTACGCTCAAAGTACAGCAATATAGCAGCAGCAAAGCTGAAAACGCATCTGCAACACGAAGTCATACCATATCTAGCAAAGAACAAAATCGTGGTGAATCCTGATAAAACAGATCTCGTGAATTTCTCGTGGAAGTTAAACCGTTTCTACGTTCATATTCTTGGGGGCTTCAGAGCTCTGGGCAATCAGATTGACGAGACCGTGAATGCGCGGTACCTGGGGGTACAACTGGACTAAAGATTAAACCTTGTTTGGCATGTCAGCTTGGCAATCGAACGAGCTACGGGAGCTATAAGACAGACTTATCCGTCGATAGCCAAAGACTCCAAGCCGTCTATGACAGACAAGGTGGTGATCTATAAGCAGGTCATCAGACCAACAATGACAAATGCATGTCCAGTGTTCTGCAGCCTCCCCAAGACCCAAATGTTGAGACTGGAGAAGATGCAGAACAAGATACTCTGTATCGTCACTAACAGTGACAGGTACATTCGGCAAACCGATCTCAGAGAGCTAAACGATATTCCAACCATCGAAGAATTTATCAAACACCAGTCTGACAAATTCTTCAGATACTTTATCCTCGAAAGCCCGTTGACACGAGGCATTACAGCAGTCAGAGCCCACCAAAACAGACCACAAAAGAGGTACGGTGGGCTCATCTACCAGGCACTGGATATTTTCCAGGAAACCCCTGAAGAAGACGTGTAACGTAACACATACAAAGATCATATCAACACCAATGAGGAACGTCCAGTGATCTGATGTCTCACACGTAATAAGTTATAATACCCCTGCATAACTTGGAGGTGGCAGGGAACCCTAAAGACCAGGCGACGTAACACTCGAACCTATCTGAACTGATGCTGAATACAACAAATTATATTCACACAGAACGTGGCTCAAATGTAACATCCTGCTTCCCGAAACATAAACGTTTTTACTCACCCCACAGATCTGTCTGCCATTTTGCCTTCGTAAACATTGCGTATAAACCATAAATTCCGAATCCATGGAGTAAAATGAATATCAAGACGTTTCTCCATACTATTTCCCATTTGTAATGCGGTCCTTCCTTGGTAACTCTTCTGACTGGTTTTTGGTATTGTTGGTAACTTTGTTGTACATCTTGTTTAGAGCTGATTATCTGAACTGGATCAGCCGAGGAACTTTCTAAGTATAGAGATGAGTTGCGCAGGAGACTTGGAGCCATTTTTCTGAAACAAGCAACGACTAATCAGTATTGATAGCAATAATAATAATGATAATAATAATAATGATTCATGGCTAATGACCATAGCAGTCGATGTCAACACACCAAAGAAAAAAAAAATTATAAATTCTTTATTTTTCTTTTACAAATACAAAAGTTACAGTAGACGATTACCCTTGGGAGGCGATGTTCAACATAGTCGTTCTTCCACATAAGCCCCCAGATACCAACCAGCTAAAAAATCAATACATAACAGGTGCTAGAGATAATGATGATAAGTATTAATATTATCGAAAGAATTACTAATATTTACCAAAAAATCCAACGAAAACTACTAATTTGTTCTCAAAGACAGTAAGTTGGATTTCATATGTTTTCAGAAAGAAAATATTTTTGTTTTTTATATATTCAGGAACAGAGTTGAATATTTTAACTGAGACATAAGAGAACGATTTTTGAAACGTAGCGGTGGAGTGGGCAGGTATATTGTATAGATTACAAGTTCTAGTAGTTCGACTGTGGGTCTGAGAACCTTTGATCAGCTTAGAATAGAGATATCTCGGGGGATGAAACCTGTTGACCTTATAGATAAGACAAGCCATGTGGACGGTGAATCTGTCATCAAGACTGAGCCAATTTGAGCTGCGACACACATTGCTAAGGTGGTCAAATTTCCTAATGCTAAAACAATATCTAATGCATGAATTTGTATTTTTTGTAAGCTTCCAGAGCAGGCCAATATTCCACATAATAGTACGTCAGAGATGACAAAATTAGAGAATCACAAAGTTTCAATTTTAACCCGGTACTCATTACATCACGGTGCATATAGAGCAGTTTAAGTTTTCCATAAGCTTTCTGTATAAAAGAATTCACATGTCCATTGAACTTTAATTCATCGTCCATCTGAAGGCCCAAATTTTTACGTTTATGTACTGCTTCTAATTTTGAATCATTGATCTTAATTTCAAATAGCGGACTAGTAGCAGCAAGAGCCTCTTTTACCAAAGTTCATGAATTGAGTTTTGTTCTCATTGAGAATGAGGTCATGCACATTTGAAAGTGCAGAAATGTAGCTCAAATCAGAGTTTATTCTTTCGCACGCAACGTGTACATCATTAATTGAAAAAGATAAATACAATTGCGTGTAATCCGCATATTGGTGGGTGGTACAAAATTCGATTGTTTGTGGAAAATCCGCCGTGTATATAGAGAACAACAGAGGCCCAGGGATACTCCCTTGGGGTACTCCTCGCAGAATTCTCCTACTGGAAGATACCAAATCTTCGTCAAGCACTGTTTTTTGAGAGCGTTAACTCAGGTAATTCCTAACAACAACGCCTTCACTGATACTGGAAAATTACTATTTTTTATACAGGAGGTTATGGTCAATAGTACCGAAGGCTTTACTGAAGTCCAGCAGAACCATCACACTATTTAATTTGAATAAATCATTAGTTACATAAGCAAGGGCAGTAGTTGTACCGTGGTCACCACGAAAACCGGATTATACAACAGCTAATATATTATTGTTCTCTACGTATGTTTCAACTGGGTAGAAATAATTTTTTCTAATATTTTAGGTAATGTTGGTAATATACTCATTGGCCTGAAGTGTGAAATTTCGGTGGGGCGATTATTTTTTGGAACCGGAATAATGTGAGAAAGCTTCCACGCAGCAGGAAATATGCCATGCATTAAGCAAAAATTAACTATGTAAGTCAGTACTCCACTGAGGTAGGGGAAGACCAGAAGTAACATTTTCAAACTGATATCATCACTCCCCTTCCAATTAGATCTGAAAGAATCATTAACTTTTTCGACTTTCTCGATATTAGTTGGATTAAAATAAAATTGATCATTCTCAATGACGTCAACGTGGTTCTATACAGTGAGCACGTAAAGGTTGGAAGAAATTCTCTAACGGGGCCAGAAGAGAAAAGTAGCTCGCTTCTTTTTATTGTAACCCCCATATTTTAAAGTATACAATACGTATAATTTCATTGCATAACACATAATGAAATCTTCGAGAAAAAATCAATTGAATGTTGAAAGCATCCACTACTTTTGATATGACCCTGGTAGAAACATTTTTAGTTACGTTTATCCGTAACAATCTGTTGTTTTGTTCGTTTGTGTTGCTCGGCAACGTGGACCTGATTGTTACTATTGAATTGTCAAAGTAATGGCAAACAATGCAAAAGTTAATTTAAATGTTTGAAAATGGTTCGTCAAAGAACTGAAATATTGATGATGATTGGCTATGGAAAGCAGTCTCAGGTGTGTAGAAAAGCCAATTTTTCTGCACCCGTGCTACACTTATATGCCCATAATCCGTTTCTTAATGAGCATTATGTTACAGATTTTTCATAACGATACAGATATTTTATCAATAGAAACCCATAATTTTTCATTAGTATTAATAAATTTGGTAATTAAGGGAGGCAAATAGCAACATAATTAAATCTGGCTGATCCGAATTTATACACAGGGCATTGTTTTCGAAGGACATCTGCAACCGTATTAGTTGATGCCGGTGGTGATATTACTACTGCGTTAAAACATCATGGTGGCTGGAAATACAATTCAGCGGAAGGCTACATTGAAAATTCGGTTCAGAATAAAATCAGTATTTCCAATACGATATTGTACTCTATTGAGACTAGCAATAATGAAATATATGTAAATATTCCTTCCACTTCCAGATCAGTGGGACCTGGAATAAACTTTTCTAACTGCACATTAAATAATCTTAATATTTTTATGATATTGGATTAATCACAATTATTATGTTCAATGTAAAAATAAATATAATGTTTATAGATTTCCTATATCCGTGGTATTATATCCGTGGTATTACTTCGGGTATTACCCGAGGTAATACCATTTATTACAATTTTGTAGAATTTTTCATAGAAACACGAGTAATTAGTGTTATCGGGATCAAAACAAATATAAATATAATATTTATATTTGTTCATTATCTATTGGGTATAGAAAATTTTGAGTATGCAACTCTTATACAATGTTTTTTTTTTCAGTCAAAATATGCTCTATTATATTATATGCTTTTTTACATGAAAATTGCATAATATACTATTATTGGCCAGAATATGACAATTTGTGTTGGAAATTATTTGTTTCATTCTCTTTCAAATATGAACCAAAAAAACGAATCAGTTCGTATATAAATATTCTAACCAAGCATTCAGTGGCAATGTACCAATATGATTCAAAAGTAGGTATAATCACGACTAAGTACAGGGAAGTACTGGAAAAAAGTATAACATAGGTAAACATACAAGGTTCTCTCTAGTTTGATATTCATATCCACTAGGTAAATCTATTTTATAACTATCACAACCATTTTGGCTATCTATCTATCTCTAGATATAGATAGATATGTCGAAGCGGAGTTTCCAGAGACTAGTTATAGCAGCTTTTGTTTTGATTAACTTCGATGACAGACATATTTTCTCTGGTAATTAACACTCAATTTGCACACGCAACTATTTATCCAAAACGATTCCACAATTAATAGTATCAATATTTCCGTGCAGCTAAAAGGTGATAAGTTTAGGACTTGGCAACGAATACGCGGCGATCAGGACGGCAATATGCAAACATTCTGCTTGCGTACAACAACTCAACTCAACTGCCATCCAAATCTGTTCTCTTCCTTCAAAACTTCGAGTAATAATTTTGCCATAAGACCATTTGCTTCTCTTTCTTTGTATTTTTGCATACCTATCCATCTTGATGCCGCGTCTATGTTTTTGACAAACTATCACACCAAATCTAATCCCCAATCGAATTAGTCCACTACTTTATTTTACAACTAAATTATGATGTGAGACGGAATGTCCAGTAACTTCAGTCCCAAGGATAATCTCACCTCAATAAATTTGAGACAACCCATCTTACTGGATTTAATAATCAAATTGCAGTCTAGGCCGGAATATTTAGCATTCTCATACCGAAAGAAATACCCATTGATATTCAATCTCCGAAAGATATAGACATTAATATAAAAGAGGTGACCTTGGGAATATAAAAAAAATATTAGATTTTCAACTCGAATTCTTACAAAAATATACTTTGGTCCATTTTAGTCATTTCAATTTTTACTTAGTTGATTACTTGTTACGTTTTATTTCATAAATCAGTAACCTAGTTTGGATATCTATTCTATAGGTTATCCTGTATATTATTTCGAGCAAATGAAACTCCGTAAAAACGGCGATCTCGAAAAGGTTTTTGCGGGTGGCTATCGTCGCACGGAGAGTATGTGAGGAACTGGCATTTTTATTTAATGAAAAGTGAAACACAGATCGTTCGTTGCTGTTCAGAATAAATAATTTTGGTTGATACAATTATTTATTGTCATTTTGGATTTTTATGACTTCTCTTCACCGATGTTTGATGGTGGATTTGGCATCTAACGAAACAGATCTCATTTAGTTTGTTTGAGATCTTACCTTTTGAAAAAGGGATTTTACTGTGTGTTTTTCCATTGCCTCTGGAATTCTTTCGAGATTCGTATACTTTTTATTATTTCTCCTAATCATAACTCGATTTTCAACTTTATCGATTACTGTTTTATGAATATACTTTTTTTGTAAGAATAAATGTTGCACGAATGTTAGTCTGAAGAATGTATGCGACTTTTCATCTTTCTTCAAGTATTGAAATATCGTTTCTATGATATTTTAGGCAGTTTGCAATACCTGAGATTCTTCTCGGAATAAAGGAACTGGAAACCTATGGTACTGGTACTTGCTGTGAATAAAATAAAATCATACCCGTTCCGCCAACTAGATAGTTTTGATTTTGGAAACAAAGAGAAATTGGCTTTTCCCGTTTATGTAAACCCCGATACCAGCCAATCATACCGGGAGGATTCATGGTGACAGTTGGAATAACCAGGTGCATTCTTTCTATTATTATTACCTTTATTTACCTATTTTTGGGGTGTACAAACCGACAAACGTATTTAAATTTATATTTTTGGCCTCATCTGGATTGCATTGTTCACTGTTTCTTTTGGAATCATGAAAACTCGTACACACCCAGCTATTTTGTAGTTTTGTTCAAAAGAGTTATTTATTTCTTCTTTTGGACATTAGATGATATAAGTACAAGGTTTATAATTTCTAAGTATATATTTTCGGTACCGAAAAGAAATAACCTTTTGGATCTTATTAGTATTATTATTATTTTTTTTTTGTATGGAAACTTGTCATTTCTTCCTTGGAAAAACTTAGTAAATTTCTTCGGAAATACTTCTTGTTAGTTTTTGTAATTTCTCATTTAACAACAGATAATTTATATAAAAATTCATATCTATTTATATAAAAAAATTGCATGGCGCCCTATTCCGCCTATTAACCTTACCAAGCAAAAATCGATAAAACTATAGTTCGTTTTCTATAAAGAACCACCCCTTTCTCGCTGAAGCGTAGCCGTGGTACTGTGCTTATTCCCTTTCTGGGTTCCGGCACTTTTATTTTGCAATCTCCAAAAGAAAAGAAAAAAAGGGTAGCATACTTTTTGTAACAAATGAACTCTTTCATTACGCCACTGCTTGGGATATCGTTCAATAAAATCACATTGAAGATCTCACTCATCTGTTCATCACATTTTTTTAACGAAATAAATCATTACCAGATATTTGCTGTAGTATTCCCAAAAATACAATTCAATTTTATAAGAGCGACGAATTGTTTATTGCGAAACCCATCACAATAGGAAATAATGTTAGAAACGATATTCTCGAGTATTGCCATAAACTACTTCTTTCTCTTTATAGAGATTTCTATTTTTTATGATCCTTTTAAAAATAGCACAGATTGATACAGTTTGTCCGAACTCAAATGCGGAAATGCGTAATCGATCAAACAACGGAATCGAATCGATATGTCATATGTAAATATACAGTGCGTTCATAAAGTGTGGAAACGCTCTATTATCTTACGAGTTGATTATTTTCGGAGGAAAAGCTCGGACAGGTCGATTTTGTATTTTAGTTTTCCACCTTTCTTTAGAAAAAATTATTTTTTCCCCTACCACCTTTCAAGATATGACGTCATCGATATTTTTTTTAAATTAAAAGAATATATTTTTATGTCAAAAATTGAATGTCCATATTTTTCTGAGTTCAACCATACCACATACCTCATATCTTACACTTCGAATTACAGTATTCGGAGTATAAAGGAAACCAGTGTTCATATTTCTCAACATTCATTTCATTATTCATTTTGCAACGTAAACCTAAGAACTACTCAGTAGTTAGTACGAGTATATTGCTACACTTGAATAGTAGGCTGAGCAAACATATGAAAGCCCTTAGCAACCATTGCATATGTCACACTGGTTTTCTTTATACTCAGTATACTGTGATTCGATAATTGAGATCACATATTAGGGCTTAATAGCTGAATTAATTTCCACAAAAGTGTTATTATGTGAAGTTGTTTGTTAAAGAATAGTATTTTGGACAGAATAGAACAAAACATATTATTTCACTAGCATAAAGAATTCACACGCTAACGGCCAACCAGCGCTCCAAATTATATGTTCAATCCACCTGATCAAGACTTGCTGATAGAAAGGCTAGACATTTATATAATTTTATTGTACAGTGATTTTACCACTGCTGTTTCATGCTCATTCTGCAATCGTTGAGATCATATTTTAAACAAAAATTTTCATCCCAAGCAAATATTTAGGACTCCAGTATTAAATAGACGAAGCTCCCTGCCACTGATTACTATCTCTGGAGACTCAAAAACTGCAGCATTATATAAGTTCCTTCAGTTACGATATTCTTCACACTTCCTGATAATTAATCCTTGAGAAGTCAACTATTTTTTGCTCAGAATTGCAACTTAATAGTAGGAAAAGCTGTAGATAAAAGTAAGAGGCTCTTTTCACACAAAATAAAAGACGCAAACGGCATATAGGTATAAAAAAGTCTTTCCAATATCAATTGCAGAACATTAAAACTCGTTTCAAAGACTTACCGACAATTTCGTTCGATATGCCGACACCTCATTTAAATGAAGGTTTATGACTCTCCAGCCAAATATTTTACATTTTGCCGCACGTCAATTAAGGTCACGTGGACCGCGGCGTTTCCTTTGAATCTATACGAGTTGTAACAATTGATATTAGAAAGACTGTACCACTTTTTATAAGATGGTTCGTAAACAAAAACCCCGATTTTCGGGTATTAGGACATTTGGGCGCGGCCAACTGGGCGCGAGTCAACTGGGCGCACCAACTGGGCGCAGGGACAACTGGGCGCAAGGACAACTGGGCGCAGGGACAACTGGGCGCAAGGACTACCGGGCGCAGGGATGACTGGGCGCCAAAAACACAAAATTAATAAAAATTCTTTTATTACTCTCATCTACTAATCATAGGATAGGAATTTTTATTCAACTTCCAAGCTCCCAACTTGCGAGCTAGGTTAGTTCGGTCAGGTTAGATCATACTAATAAAATACTACACTCAAAATAAATTTATGATAATAATTATGATTGGTAGATATTTTATTAAATTAAATTTAATTATTTGCAAATTTTACTATTTATATACTCGACCCTTAATAATGAGGTCCTGAAATTGAGAATTTGGAGCAGGTATGATTCCTTATTGTTGTTCTTCTGACTGTGTTTTATTCATAGGAATACTCGACCCTTAATGATGAGGTCATGAAATTAAGAATTAGGAACAGGTATAATTCCTTATTGTTGTTCTTCTGTCTGTCTTATAGCAATACTCGACCTTTATGAACTCCGCAGGGGTACTTTGGTCGAGTCATCCTATCCTATGATTAGTAGATGAGAGTAATAACAGAATTATTATTAATTTTGTGTTTAGTTTTTTTGGCGCCCAGTCGTCCCTGCGCCCGGTAGTCCTTGCGCCCAGTTGTCCCTGCGCCCAGTTGCCCCTGCGCCCAGTTGTCCCTGCGCCCAGTTGTCCTGCCAAAAATGTCTCATAGAGACTGATGAAGAAAATATTTAGGAGAATTTATGAGATCCAAATAGGATAGTGAAACCGCAAATCAGTATAGAGCCATATTCGATATTCATCAGTATTTAAAAGACATTACAGATACATATTCCTTTAATTTCTAATGTGTTCTTAGTCAAAACTGTTATCCGTTTCTATCAGCGATTACTGGGATGGATGCTACATGTTTCTATGAGGACCTGCAGTTTGAAAATAAATTAGAACGTATGAGATTTCATAGCAGTAACTTCATTATTTGATAAAAAAATCATTGATATCCTGCGAGTTCTGCCAGATTGTTCCTGGCACGTTCCATATGAAGATTGAATAAATAATCCAATGGATTTTATATGCACTTATGCACATAAAGATATAAAGAATAAAGTCATTTTCAAATTAGAAAAAATATGTAAATTACACATTCATTTCTAACAGAAACGAAAAGGAGGTAGATCGGGTAGATCTGTGCAGCCAGCCATCTGTTCCTCGTGTATATTATCACAACTCTCATCTTACCGTGGTTGTTATTTACTTACTCTGATCACGCTCTATGAAACGTGGTCTAGGCCGCACCATCTTCCGAGTAGAGGAAGAAGCTCTCCGTGTAGCCGGTTAGAGATTCATTCATTACATACATTCATACGATGTATGAGGATTCAGACATTGTTTAAATAGAACATAGTTAGTCAGTGCCTGTGGAAAAGGTATTGGACACAAACGCGAGTGTCATCTAGCGTGATTAGTTACAAACATGAATATTTAACGTCATTTTAATGCAGGTTTCTTCAAAAAACCCTGATTTTAATGCTTTTCCATTGTTTTATTCAAGTTACGACATGACTTGGAGGCCAGATCACTGAAGTTACGACATGACTTGGATGCGAGCTCACTATCGCCATCTACATGTCGCATCCATTTTGATCCAATTATAATCCCATAAGGTTGACTAACTATCTTCTATATAAACAATGATTCAGACATTCAGAGCTCATGACTCGTGAAAGAACTATGCAGTTCATTGGAAAAGAAACGAAATCTGTTTATCAGCGAATACATTTGACATACGAGGGATATAATAAGTAAATAAATTCATTCTCGATTATCCGATTATGATAAAAAAAATTGATCATTTGCAATTGAAGTCATTTCGAAATTTATATCATTATTTGTAGGCGTAGATAAAATAACCTAGGGTAAATTATGATTCTTCTGAAATGTTTTGAAAATCTGGAGTGGAATAATAATATTGAATATTTCAGCAATATTCCAGAAAGATTTTCCTGGAATGTTGCGAACGAGGAAGATCTTAGAAACCGAATAGTAGACGCATGTGAAACATTAAGGAACACACCAATAATTTTTGAGCGGGTACGAGATTCAATGACTAGACGACTGTCTGCCTGTATCTTCGCTGAAGGTGGACACTTTCAACAATTTATTTGAATACAATTTAGTTTCGTTTATTTTAGTTTATTCTACATATTCAAAATTTCCTGAAATAAAATGTTGACATTTCTTGCAAATTTTATTACTATTAATCATTACTATTGAATTATTATTATTAAATTACTATTTCGCTTAAGGATGTCATAAAGGAACGTACCCAACAGTAATGACCTCTTCAAGCGAGTAAAAAGTAATAGAATAGGTGGCGCCCCCTACAAAAAAAAACAAAACTGCTTACTTAAACATCAAATTAATGCAAATGCAAATGCAAAATAAAGGTAATAATTATTACATGCATAGATTATCAAATAATCCACTTGAAATTTTCAAGTCCTAATATCTAGAAAACGGTTGCTTACAGCGACTTGTAACAAGGGTAGCTTTTTTACGTAGATATGATAGAGGAATCGATTTCGATTTTTTTACTGAAAAATGTGCTAAAAGAACACTCAAAAAAGTTATGAATCTTCAAAAAAGAAAAAGACGTGTTGGTGGCGCCCCCCACGAGTACGAGCAATAATAACATCAGGTTCGAATTCGACACCTCAAAAACCTCTTATTACCAAGTTTCGTTCAATTAAGTTCAGTATTTCAAGAGTTATTTGAAAAAAACCAAAATAAAAATAAAACTTCAACCACCTGTATCTTGGAAACGAAGCGTTTTCGGACATATATTTATTTGGGCAATTCATATTAGAATATTGTGAGGAATCACCCCCTGAAGTTTGTCAAAGTACTTTTGAATCACCCAGTATAAACATGGGAAAAACTGAAACGCTATTGTTCCACTCCTTTAAAAAGAGAGTTGTTTTTTTTTGGTCTGTTTCATCAATCTATTGATTATATTACACAAATCAGTTGGAGAAGGGATACTTACCAAACAGATAATACGTGAACTCCGGGTGCACGTTACTGTGTGATTATTTTTTTAACAACTTTTACAATATTATGAATAAAACACTAAATTACCAAAGATTGTTGAAATATTCCAATACTGATAGACAGATTGATGAAACTCAGCGGAGCTAAATGCTGTTGTTCATTATCTGCTGATGAAACTCAAACAACAATGAAAACTTCAAAAACATATAACACATTGGCGTCGCCCCTATCAGGTCTCAACCAATTACCTGTTATCGTTGTCAAACTCATTACTATAACAATGTCGAGTCGTAGATATTTGTCCTACGCATTAAGCCGTTTTTCTATCAATAATTGGCATACCCACTTATCTAACAATAAGTCATATAATTATTTCGTGCTTATCATAGTTCTGATCGGAACTTTGAGAGATATGTGGTAATTAATTGTCAGAATTTATTGATAAACGATAGCTAATTGTGTTAATTAGTAGGTACTATATAACCTACCGACAAACCATTACTGATACTGCACTATCCAGAATGAAACCAATAAAATGAATGTTTAGATGTATTTGGCGTGATAGACTTTTCAAAATACAAATAATATTTCCTCATGAACCCGTGTTCCTCAAGGTATATTCTGTGAGACTAGGGTAGTGATATAAATATATGAATGTAGAGAATCGAAATAATAAATGACAATCCAAGAATCAGGAGTACAATAAAAGCAAACAATATTGTCAGAACTGAATAATGGGACATGAACATATTATATAATTTCATCGACGTCTCCTACATTTCTGTTAGATGGCAGAATATGCAACTATACACACCCCTACCAACCAAGAAATAAAAAAAGTAATTTTTCTACAGTTCTACCTAGTTCTAGAATTGAGAAGAATATCGGAAGAATATTAGGATAACAAAAAAAGCTCTCTGGCTGACCGATAAAATTGAACAAATGATGTCCGAAAGGGATAAAGCTGAATCCAAATTCAATACGACTAATTTGGCTGCATTTTGGAACAGCTACAAATTTTTACTAAATGAAGTTAACCGAATAATAACCGAACAAAAAAAATCTGTATTTTAATTCAATTTCTCACAATAAAACTTCTGAACAACTATGGAAACAATTAAAAACACTATACAGGGTGTCCGGTAAACCTTGTACAATATTGAAACTGGTGATAGACCAGGTCATGACTGTTCAGAATATCGGAATTTCACCTCAGTAAAAATATCACCGTTTTCGAGATAATGGGCATTTTAAGAATTTCTGGAAAATCGCTACCTAACCTTGGATTTTTGAGTGCCATGTATACAAATTGGAACGAATCCAAATATCATATTTCAGAAAGTGAAAACATTTTTCAAGAAATGAAGGAAGAAGACAGATTTGAGTTTCATCAATTTTTTTTAAAAAAAGTTTGACATTATTATCTGAAAGAAACATAACCAATTGGAAGTGGACATTCATTTCAAAAGAATGCTCATTTTGTCCAGACTCTACCATGGTATAAAACAAACTATAATTATTTTTGAAAGAAGTGGTTTCCATTGAATTAGGCGTGGTTTTCATCTAGGCTTCTATCAACTTTTATTCAAGAAAAAAAAAGGAAACTACCCAACACCAAAACTGCGCCACAATCACACTCGACGCGCGTTTCGCCAACAAAGTTAGCATCTTCAGGAGCTAAAAGTAAGCTTTTAAGATTTTAATATTGTGACGTAGTTTTGGTGTTTGGGTATTTTATTTTTTTCTTGAATTGTATTTACACCAAAGGTTCCAAAATATTCATTTATTTCATCAACTTTTATACTTACGCCCAAAAATTATTTTATTTAGATTTTATCAAGATAAAATGTGGAAATAATTATTAATGATAAAGAATAGACTGCTTGGTGGCATTAAATAGTATGTCAATAAAATAAACTTTTCATGTAATTAGGCCTAATAAAATTATCGAAATGAAATGTTGATTATCCGACATGGCACCAATTAATACGAATTCTTGTGATAAATGTCGCAATTGTCCAACTTCCAGATTCCAACTAAGTTTCAGAGATCGACAGATATACAGGGTGTAACCAAATAAGTGCAATTAAATACTTTTGTTTGAACAACTTGTGACCTCTATCGTAGTTTTTTTAAATTATTCCGCTTCTTTCATTTAGTGGTATTTACTTCTTTGTCATGCCGTACATACGTTATAATCCCCGAGAATATGCGCATATGCACAACATTTATGGTGAATATGGAGGTAGTGCTACTGCTGCAGCAGCGCTTTATGCAGAACTATATCCGATTGCACAATGTCGCTCATAAAATCGCTGATTTGGGGGCTACAACCTATAACGCATTCTAAAAGGTTCTTCTTGAAAATATGTCGTCTCTGCGTACGAGTGGATGGAAAATTACATTTTTGTAATATTATTGAGTGCGATGTTGAATAATCGTTATTGTGGTTTATAGTGAATGTTGATTTAAAAAAACGTTGAATTAATATTTACTTCATTACATCTCATTGAATGCTTCTAAGCAGTTGATTCGTTATTACTCATAATTATTTAATTATTTTATCTTGATAGGATAAAAATAAAAGACATTACTGACAAAGTTTAATGGAGTTGATTTTAGCTCAGAATAACATCACATTCTAATATTATCGAAATTCTACTCCTTCCAAAAATAATGATCGTATGTTTTATAGCCTGTAAAGCCTGTAAAGCCTGTAAAGCCTGGACAAAATGGGCATTCTTTCGTAATGAATATCCAGTTCCACTTGGTTATATTTTTTCAAACAGTAATGTCAAACTGTTGTTAAAAAAATTGGTGTAACTCACATCTGTCATTTTACCCTCATTTCTTGAAAAATTGTATTGTTTTCTGAAAAACTGTTTCGTTCGTCTGAAAGCATCACTCATCAGAAATCTTTAGCAGCAAAAATATTTAAATTCGTACCAATTTGTATACATGGCATTAAAAAATCCAAGGCGAGGTAGTGATTTTCCAGAAATTAAAAAAATGCTTATTATCTTGAAAACAGTTAGATTTTTACTAAGGTAAAATTCCGATATTCTGAACAGTCATGATCTGTTCTATCACCAGTTTCAATATTGTACAAGGTTTACCGGACACCCTATGAATAGTAAAGATGAACATGATCTGCCTAAGTTGCTTGAAAATTAGGAAATTATAAATAACTTTTTCATCAACTGTTACCCTCAGAGCAAAGGAAATGATAATATTAAAGAATGCTATGCACAACACAAAATGTGTAATTCTGAATTTCAGTTCAGCCTCGTATCAGAAGTGGTCGAAAGTGTATCTAAAATAAAAATACATCCCCTGGTTCTCATTGACTTTCAATTGGCTTCATAAAGCTGGTAATACCCTATAAATATTTTCAATGCTATAATGCTGAGTGGCGTATTTTCTACTAGTTAGAATTTCCAAAATAAACAGTGCTTAAACAGGCATTAAATGACCTTGGACCTCAAATAAACTTTCAGGCCAATCTAAGGCAAAGAAAAAAATAATTGAAACCCAGTTTAGAGTACACCTGAATTCTAATAATATTTTACCTTCCACCTAGTCGATGATATTGTACAAGCAAATGATGATTGCTTTTGCAGAGCGCTTGTGATCCTTGATTTTAGAAGGTGGTGTGCCACAATGATCAATCCTTGCCCTCTGCTGTTCACAATATATACCAGCCAACTACCCAAATATTTTGCACATGTATGTGGTTGGTACACAGATATACCAATCATTTATTCCCAGCGACGAGGTAATAGCAGAATTCAGAATTAACAATGACCTTGAAAAAAATTCCGAAATATAGGCACATCACCCCATCCAAACAAATCAACTGTTATGTTATTTAGGAAAAAATATGAAGAACTGTGTTGCATTAAGATCACTATATACCCACAGTCAGAGTCTGTGAAGGTGTACGAAAAATATTTTGTGTTAAACCCTAGTACTTTCACAATGCTCTCTTTGTGACCCTTGTTTAAATATCAGGATACGATCAGCAAAATCCAACGAGTTCAAAACTCTTGTGTCAGATTTATAACAGAGATCAGAAAATATGACAGAGTTTCACACAGACTCAAAGAATTGGTATGGTTGAATATGAAAAAACGGCGAGACATTCATCTCTTTGTTAATACCATAAATAATAACAAAAAATAGCCCTCATATTTAGTAAGGAAAATAAATTACCGAAGTGAGGTTCACAATATCAACAGGGTTTACTGACATGCCCACCTCATAGAACGAAGTTTTTCGAAATGGATTTAAAATTCAACGTTTATAAAATGTATAATGCTCTGCCATCTCACTTCAAGATTTCGAATTGTCAAGATTCCAAAGGGCTATTACATCATATCTAAAAAATCTAAAATATTCCGGAGTGTTACTTTATAATTACTTTTATGTTTTGTTTACCTTTACATTTTGATTATAGATTAGGTTAAGTTAGGATAAGTAGAAGAATGAATTAAAAATTATATAATGATGATGACAAGTGTTTCCGAAAAATTTTACCTGGTATTATTGACTGACTGTGGAAAAACGTGGAAATGAAGATATTTATTATTATTATTTGCTGATGTGAAACTCTGTTCAGAAGCAGCGGCAATTTGTTTTCGCACAATTTTATTATGAAGTTTTTAATGGAAAGTAATTTAATTGAGTTTGAGAGTCAATAAGAAAAGGAACCACGATATCTGGAAGTATTATAGGGTGGAGTGGGGAGCTGTGTTTCAAATTTCAGATTCAAGCTATGTACGTCACTTCTGAAGATTATCTACTCATGGAGAAAGATCGAAAAAGAACACCAGCATCACATGTCGTTCAGCAATTTCAAGTACTTTGATCAGAGACTGAAGTCTCCTAATTCCTGTAATGAATCTCAAACATGAGTTCTGCAAAGTTTGAAGCCTTTTTTGTCTGACGATTGACGTATGATAGGGCCATCCACGGTATCTGCATAATCAGCATGATATAAAACTAGCATATCACATAAAACTTTTTTTACTGTTCATTCAGGAACTCTCTGTTTGAGTAGTAAGTCACAGTATCCCAGAATCTGAATCACATGGGATGAAAACCTGAGAGATTAACCAATAATGAGACCTGTAAGGGTCACTCCTGAATTATCCGGACCGAAAATTACATAATTTTAACATATTTTTCTTATTGCTGTACGGCCAAATAAAATATAACTAGGGTTTTAGAGAGATTGCTCGAAAGAAAGGACTTTCTAGAGGTGAAAAGTTATCAATTGAAATCCTGAATGATTTGCTGACACGCTGTTTCCAGAAAACATTACTATGAATTTGAGTATATTCCAAGCATTTTTTAAACTGTGATGTATAAAAGACGAATTAACTAGGCCCAAGAATCGACCCTTGCAATACTCGGGCAAGATTTTCAAGAAAACTCGAAAGATCATTATGTACACACAGCAGATGATCCCAATTATGCCATATTTAAACAAGTTATATCTTTTGCAATTGTGTGACAATACACCAAATTTGATCAATCCACGACAAAAAAGTGGGTCAAAGAAAAAAAATCGGTAAAATCTGGGTCGGTATAATGACTATCGTTACCTTCCAAAAGATCTCTGAGAATGATGTACCTACTCATATGTCTGAAAGTTTTCATAGTTCATCTATGATCATATAGCCGATAAGAGGAAACTAGTTATAAAAGTATCAAGTGAATGAGATGAGAGAATTATCTGAACTTACCCTGAATTGTCCGCTTGCATTTTCATTAGAAATGAAAGGAATTGTTTCTGGTTGAAAATTTATACACATCCATTCTCAGTCATTCATGAAACTTCAACATTGCTAGTTATAATACTTATTTGTACGCTTTTTACCACTTCACATATGAGCAATATTCACCTTCCGTCACAAGAATAGTGATGTGTTTTCTGATAAATATTTCTAGTTATTGACTTTCGAATATAAAAATTTGCAACTGTTGAATGTGGGTTCACCGCCATATAGAATAACGAACCAAAGCTTTCAAGAACGATATCATCACTGATTTGGAGAAGTGCTGGTCTAGTGCATAAATAGAATCACCTACTAAACGATCCCGCTAGCGACAAAAGAATTAAAAAGTTCACAAATTTGACGATCTCGAATAGCAACCGACGGTGAGCACAATTACTTTTATCGGGTAATAACTCGGGTAGTAATTATTTCATTATTCTTCAAATTCACTTTCACGTACCAGAGAAAGCATTCTTCTACAGTTTTTTCTATTTCTCATTGTGTTCGTCATGAGGAAATTGCAGGAACCATTAGGAGATACGTTGGATTTGACAAAATGCATTGATTAGTTTAATACAGTATGATTTCTAAGTTGATACTTTCCTTTAACTAGGTATAGAACTTGTTAAAATAAACAGCTTATTCAAATAACTTTTTTCAGAAAACTGAAAAATAAGCAAATAGGTGGATCGGTCGAAATGGACCAGTTGCATGGCGACCAAGGTAGCCAGACCTAAATCCATATGACTTTTTCTGTAGGGGTTTATGTAAAGTTTAGTTTAAGACAACTTTGAACACCTTATTTAAGTTAGACAGGACCGTATTGGACACATTTTGTAATAATGTAACTGTTTTATTTCTCATGTTCTTGGAAAAAGTTATTTGAAAAAAATTGTTCATTTCAACGAATTCTACACACAGTTGAAAAAATGTATCGACTTATGACTCACCCTGTATAGTGTGCCAAGTGTTATAAGCGAACAAAACGACATGAAAATTATAAGAGTTTGTAACAAACCACTCTACAAAAGCTGTTCACACTACTAATATAACAAAACTCATTTTACACCTTGTTTTTGTACGGTTTTTCATAGATTTCAATTATTGAAATCCAAACAGTTTTGATCTCTTTTTTTATTCGGCTTTCATTACATTTTATAGCAATCGCTTCATCATGTAGTAGTGCATATGTGGTTACCAATATTGGTAATTTTTGGAATTATGTTAACATTAACAGAAACAATAATGGACCTTCACATTTACGGAAAATAAATTACAAAACTCGTTTAAATCGATAGTTGTTAGTCTGAAAAGTCCATTTAACAACATTAATAACATTTTTTCTTTTATTTTAAAAAAATATCACATTTGAAAGTGTGCCGCTGACGTCACGTTCATCGGAAATTCCTCCCTCCATAATCCACGTTCCGAAACAGGCAATACCGTTCTCCTTAAAAATATAACTTCTAGCATGATATAAGCCATTGAGAAATAATCAATACATTGTCACTTGATCAACTCATAGATAAAAATCCACATATTAGCTATTTTTTATTGTATTTGTAACTTTCAAATTTTCTGAACGGATCATCCTTTTGATGAAGAACGAGCATTGACAACACAGCAAATCGTAATGACAGTTCTCAATTTTCAAAAGTTATATGGAGATGTGAGGTTAATGTTTATTTTATTTTCATTCAACAATCAACATTCAACTGATAAATTCGATAATAGTGTAGTGAGGTGTTATCATAAACGATTTGGTGTGAATTTATTTGTGTAATTGTTCACGGTCTTTCTTGCAATGACTAAAATTTAAAATCATTCCTTGAACTCTGCTTTGAATACAATAATAACATAGGTAACGTAAAGTACTCAATTGGAAATGTTTTTCACAAAAACATATATTTCCGCTTTTCACAAAACGTTTATTCACTGTTTCGAACCACATTTTAGGTGCATAAAAAATTGTTTATTGGAATTTGCACTGGTGTTCAGACAACCGGGTACAAAGCACCTTTTCGACATGTTCAGTTATTGCAGGGATACAGGTACTGGACATACAGGAATTAATAACAAATTTTAGAACACAAACAACAAAAGCTCTCAAAACTTAGAAAACCTCATTAACCTCAAAAAATAAATCAAGGTAGTGTTCGTTGAAGTTTGGATGATGGAACTGCTCCACTTGTATCAAATGGGTAGGCAAATGAGTTAGACAGAGACAAACTATTCTTATTGATCGCACCGTTAAACAGACGAAAGAACCCATCTGGTATCAAATGACAACTGTCATACGACACATTATATTTGAATGAGAATTTGGTGCACAACTTTAACAACGTTGCCAAGTTTAGTTTTGATGAACGTCACGAAACCACTTTTCTTCTGATTATAGATAAACTAGCGGTCAGAAAAAATAAATAAAAATTCCTGAGTGATATTAGCGTATTTTCTTTCTAATTTCAGTGTTACCTCATATCTCTTGGAAAGGTCCATTCAATTTATGGGAATTTCATCTACAATGGAGTAGATGCATTTGCAGTTTTCTTTTCATCCATATATTGACCAGTAATATCATCTTATATTTCGACGAATAATACAGCAAGATATGATTTTTTTGTTACTTATTCTATTACTGCTGGGAAATTCTGAAATGCAATAAAAACACTTCAACTGAAAAAGCTATTGGGGTGGACAGATTTCCACCTCAAAACATCAAAGCCTGTGGTAACTGGTTGAAGGATCCATTAGTTCACATTTTTTATTCAATTATGTCTACCAATGTTTTCCATCATTATGGAAAACATCCATAATTACACCAATTTTCAAGTCGGGTAACAAAATGCTAATTGAAAGCTTCAGACCCATATCAATAATGTGTGCACCGGCTAAGCTTTTTGAACAGTAGTATATTGTGTATCTAGCAGTAAAAGCAATACATTCCCGGAAGACAATGTAAATAAAAAATAAACAAGCATTGAAGTCTGGGAATGTGCTTTTACTACGAGGTACACATACTATTTTTTCTGAAATCGCAATCAGCATTATCATAAATTGAGGATTCGAAATTACGTGCTTTCCTGAAACGTCAAAGTGACAACAAACCAAAGACCGATTTTGACGGCCTAGGCCGGCAAAGTACTTTCCCGTATCGAAAACGGTCCGGGAAAGTTCGTTGCTTAGCAACGGACTAAAATACTGGATTAGCGTATTTTGAGGCCTGCAGTTGCTCCGAGAAAGTGGGCATTCTTGAACGATTTCAGAAAAATAATATATTCCAGTCCATATCAATATATTGAAGAGGATTCAGTATTTCTACAACAAATGTATCAATGTTTATACGGATTTTCGTAAAGCCTTTAAAGCGGTAGTCCATGATGTCCTGCTGTCGAAATTGAATGGTATTGGGCTCAACGATGGATTCATCAAACCGATTTGTAGTAACCTCCAGAATAGGTTTTCGTTAGTGAAACATAATTGGAATGCCCCCGGTAAATTTAAATCTAATTCTGGAGTTCCTCAAGGCTCCATTTTGGGACCGCTCTAATTTCAACTTTTTATCAATGATTTACCATCAGTAATAAAGTATTTTGACTGTCTTTCATTTACTGATGATTTGAAAGATTTCTGGAGGGTGCAATCTGTTAGAAACTGTGTTTTATAACAAAAAAATTTAATTGATATTTATGAATGGAGCTTGACTAACAAATTGTACTTCAACGTAAAAAATTCTTCTCTTTTACTATACCACGTAAGAGAGAGCCGATTATTTTTTAATATAGAATTTATCAGAAGAAATTAAAGTGTTGTAAAGAAGTTAAGGATTTGGGCATTACTTATGACAGCTTGTTATCTTTCCGTAAGTATATCAGAAATAGTTCTAAATCGACGAATCGCTTGTTAGGATACATAATCGATTAACGATTAACTTCACTAACATAGATGCTCTTAAAACTCTTTATTATAGTCTAATAAAATAAGGTCCAAAATGGAATTTGGCGTTCACATTTGGTTTGAAGAAAATAGGTCAACATTACTTCTTCTTGAAAAAATACAAAATAAATTTCTTAGATATCTGTTATTGGAAAATTATCATGTTTACCGAAAATATCATACAGTCAGGACTGTACAACTTGGTAACTAGTTTAAAATATTGTCATTGGAAAACAGGCGGTTCTAATATTTCTATTTAAAATCATTAATGGTAAAATTCCCCTGAGACTTTGGCTTTGATAAAATTGGATGTTCCACCAAGAAGAACAAGTGCTTTTTTTAATTTTACAGAGAGTTGAAAATTTCAATATAGAAAACTTCTCCATCATAGTTGTCTTAGGAAATTTTTAACATAAACTCTTCGAATAAAATTGTAATTGATGATAAATTACGGGGATGTCAAGCTGAAGTTTTCAAAGTGTTCATTCTGAGGAATTCCAATTTGCTGAAAATTTTACATGGAAATATGTCCGAAATGTATGCACATTACAGATAATTTGGACATGTTAAACTGCTTGAAAGAAAACGTCATTTCAATTAAATGTTCTGTTAAGTATCAAGATAATCCGACGTCAAATCTACGCCAAATTGATATAGAAAATAGTGTCAGCTATACAACTGCCTTGAAAAAAAGAATAACTCCATATCAATAAAATTGTATTTATACAGGAATTAACCGAAGACGAACTAGAATCGTGGAGTGCAGTTCTGCGAAGAAATGATGAACAACTTACACAGAAACGAGATGGCTCATTATTTTTTCTGATGAATCACCTCTCACGCTGTATGGTTAAGTAAACAGCAAGAGACTGTATACTTATTGTTAATTTTTATCTCCATGAAGTAGTTCCAGTACTACTGAAAGGAAATGTTTGTCTTCAACAAGATGGGTCACCACCCCATTATGGGGTACCTGTTTTTACCCTCTTGGCTATTTTAATGAAACTATTAGGTGGATCAGACGAAGAGGTGCTCTGGAGGGGCCAGCTAGGTCACCAGACCTGAAGCTGTTGGATTTCATTCTGAGCGGCTACCTCAAGAATACACTGTATGTGACTAAACCAGATCCTCAACATTGAGAACCTCACAAATAGAATACTAACAGAAATACAAAATGTTTCACCTCAAGTTAGAGTAAATGTTGGGCAGGAGTTTTACAAGAGATAAGGTTGCTGCCAACAGGTACTTGTAAAATGTTTTGAAAAATTTATACAATTAAATGAAATGTAACGTTCAAATTGAATGTTTCAACATCATAAAGTTTTTATTAACTACTAAAGAATTTAGTCTGCGAATTTCATAGTTTATTGATGTCAGCTCATTGAAGGTTGCTAAGAACAAAACTAATCATGATGATTCATACCTTTTCAGTATTGCTCTTGAATGAATCCCCAAGTCTTTTATTTTAATACTATGTACATAGTGTACTAGATTGACTTCTCTACATTGTACATTTTTTATTTCTAAAATATTTGAGACTCTGATGAGTAAAAATTATTTGAATAGTAGCCAACTTACGAATTTAATTTACGGATATGGTTACAGTTGTGTCGATAATTATTTTGCGCTTCTGATTCTTTTCATGGTTCGACCTCGACCGTTACAAGAGAAAATCGAGCAATTTTAATTTATGCCGAAGCTGGGCGTAAGTACCTAATTACCATGAAGCGGAAAGAAGATTTAATAAGCGTTTTCAGCAAGTGTCAACGGAAGAGCAAATCAAAATTGTGGGGTTCGATATCAATAATCTCCAACAAACAAAGAAAACAATTGCCACAGATTGTGAAGTATCTCCAACCACCATAAAACAAATTCACCCTTACAAGTTCTGCCCTAATTGACAAAAGATACAAATACATTTAATAAAATGTTTAAAATAAATGTCGATTGTTTCTACCTTCCGAACGGCAGTACTGTTAACAAAATGTATCACAAGACCCTCATTTCCATAGTGAAAAAAAAAGTGATAGTGCACTTTTGATACCAGGTAATATCACGCGAACTTTTTCACTGTCAGAACGTATAGTAAAAATGTTTCATTTTACCTAAATTTGCCTAAAAATGAAATAAAGCCTCAAGCTATTCATAAAATATTCAAATTTAAAAAACTTGTTTGTTTTTCATTCATTAAAAATTATTTTAAAATTTTTATTTCATCAGTTTATTGTTTTTAAAATTGTTTCAAAATTTTTACTAATCCTATCGATTTTTTCGATTTTAGTTTCGCCAGTTTTCGCACCTTTTTTCGAGAAGAATGGGGGTTCGAGTACCCCGACTGATATTTCGTTTTTGTCGTAATTTTCCACGGCTAAAAGCATCGGAAAGCATTCCGATTCCTACACGTTCTCTATCTAACCTTCAGGTAGGCAGGGGGTTATCATTCAATATGGAACTATTACAAGGCCCGATATTTTTCACTATATTTACGGATTCTTTCGATTTTGTTTTCTCAAGTATTCACAACTTTTTTCATAGAGAAAGAGGGCCCACTCCGAACAGATTTTTTTTTAATTCGTAATTTTCACTTCTGAAACTGTCGAAAAATTTCCTGAACTCCTAATAGTTCTCTATCTGTCCCCCTCTATTTGAAGGAGGACGAATTCATTCAAAATTACATTATTGAATGTTCCGATATTTTTCACTATTTTTAAGCAAAATTTCATCTCAATCGGATGACAGCAAGTGCGTGAAGAATGGATTGCAAGTTTTGAACTGGAAAGAACATTGACATATTACCGTTATACTCCGTTATTTATCTAGCTGCGGTCAAGAAAGAGTCACATTCTAAGCACAACTTTTACTGCCGCTTGTTTCGCGGCAATTATCTGCTTATATACATTGTATATAAGCAGATAATTCAGCAGAAACTCAGCTTTGCCGACTTTTGGGTAGGCTGGCAACTATAATTCGCGAAACGAGCTGCAATAAAAAATGTGCTTAGAATGTGACTGCAGATCGAAAAGTAAATAACGAAGTCTAGCCGTAATATGTCATTGTAAAAGACAGATAGCCAGACAAATGAACAAAGCAACTTAAACAAAAGATTTTAATAAATTATTTCACTCATTAACTTTTCAACTTAAGAAACTTTTCAGAAAAATCAAAAATCCTCCTAAAATATGTACGCTACTGTAATTTGATAGCATTTTATTACAATTTTTGTGATAACCTCACAACTTTTACATTTAACTTTCTGTTCGTAGGAAATAATAACGATGATAAGGTGTGTATTGAAACCTGTATACAGACTTTCTTAAATTTAGTTTGCTACATATTTCTATCTCAAAGCTATTTATTCTGTATTTTTTTAAAAAGTTTGGTTATGAACGGCGCCGGCAATTAGATGAAAATAAGGTGTTCTCAAAGAAGTACAAAAAAATTATAAGTTCTCAAATTCGCGTCGCTCCATTGTGATGTAAATATCTTGATTTTATACTTGGCCCACTTACATTCTATAATGAAATGAGGAATCTCAGATTTGGGATCAAGTACTTCTATTCAAAGGGTATTTTATAACAAAAAAGTGTACTATTGGAGTAATCACAAAATTCAGTAGTTTAAACTCATGCAGATACCTATATCTCCAAAAAATACTGTATTTCGACCGTCTTTAACATCTACATCCTCGAAGTCCATTGTTTCATTTTCATAATTATGGCTATTTTTAGTGTTATCGCGGAACACACCATTATTATGATAACAGATTAAAAACCCTTATATTACCCCACAGGCATATTAAAAAATTTGGGAAATAAAACTAGTATATTTCAGTGCCGCTATCAAAGGAGGGAAAGTTCGCATACCTGGAGTTGGAATTGAACAATATTTGAATTCCATTAATTTCAACCACACTGACTAAATTATGTATCAATTATTTTCTTGTATTATATAGTGCGTCCCGCTTATCATGAAAACACCCTAATCAGTTATTAATATTGCGATTTAGATTTAGAAAAATCAAGTACATGGCATAGTGAATATTTTCAGTTACCATTGGCGTGCGCGGTGTTGGGGGGATTTAAAAATATAAAGAAGGCTTTTGTTGACCTGCATGATTTGAGAAGACTGATTTTGGGTATGTACAAGTTTATTGTTACCTACATCTGATGATAGATTTCTCGAAACATTTGAAATTTGGTTATTATGACATTATCAATGTAAATATTAGATTTCGATTTTAAAATATGATTCAATTTTTGTTTGTTTTCACAATTTTTTTCATTTCTAAATCCAATATCATTGTGGCTTTTACCAAACGGATCAATTTCTAATGTATCGTTAATATCAGTGGTGTAAACTGAGAATACCATAGAATTTTCAGAAATCTATGAATACATTTATTTTTTAGCTTCTTTAAAGGACCCCTACCCCTTAGCAAAAGAATATAGAAGATATCATGAAAGTTTGATAGGTCTCGAAATGGAAGATGTGAAAGACAGAAGGCCCACAATAATGATATTTAAAAATCATTTAGCTCTCATCTGCTTTGTAGTGTGCAATGTATTTTGACCTCTATACATTCAAATTGTGAATAAGAACAGGGAAAGACAGTACCTAGATTGTAATTGTCAAAGATTTCACTAACAATAAGCAGTCATATTTGAATAACAATTTGTATTTCATTTTGAAAAATAATAGGGTTATCCAAATTTTCAATATCATGGGTACACCAGAGAAACAAATTTGATACGAAACCATTTTATATCAAATACACCTTTGTATACTTAGCCATTTTCAGCTCCTCATTAACAAATTCATATTGTATCAGGTTTATCGTATATGAAAATGTTGGATATTGACAAAATATTGCTACAGAATGTTTGGTGTTTGAATATTAAAATGAATGTATTTCTTTACCAGTGCTGCTTTGATATTCTAGCGTGTGAAAACCAAGACATATATAATTTTGTAAATTTCAATTTCAGTTCACGAACACATATAAAAACAAATATTCAATCTACTTAAAATTGTTTTTTTTTCATTCATTCCTTTCCTTTTATAATCGGTTATTTCCTTCTACAAACCATTTTTAGTAAACTCCAGCAAACAACAGTATTCGTGAACGAACAAGAAAGTGTTGTTTGGCAAAGTAATAATAAATATTGTTTTAAAAAAATCAAACAATATTTATATCCACTTTGCCAAACAACACTTTTCTGTTCACAAATAGTGATGTTTGCAGAGTTTAATGAAAATGGTTTGTGGAATGAAATCACCGATTACAGACGTCCATAAGACGTGATTATCAGAACGACAGAAAACGTCAAATAGACGTCATTATCATTCAGATACTGACGTCAATAAGTGCCTTGAACAGGTGTCTTTAAGACGACACTTTATGACGTCTTTGAAGTGACGTCTTTAAGTCGCCTTTAAAGTGTGACAGTAGACGGTCATATATGACGTCATTTTAATGGCGTCAATACGTCAATACGTCGTCCCAGATGGTCTGCATTGGAGTCAAAATGGAGTCAGTTGATTTTGGCAACGGTATCTTGATAAATTGGTTCTCGATCATGATGCCTTCCATTGAATATTCCAGCAACCTGACCCGTAGATCTTTCATTATTACTAAATAAGCGAATAGTTTCTACTTTTTCAGTTCTCTTCGGTTTTGTGCCGTCTCATTAACAGTTAAGTGACACTGCTTGACTTATTGACAATTCGTAGGAATTACTAAATGTCAAACAAAAACTTTAGTTTTAAAACACTCTTCGATTAATTTGCCTAAAAACAACACGGGTCAGAATGCCAACGGTAACAAAGCATAATTTGGAAGAAACTCAAATCGTAGTATAACGGTATAGAGCTGTTTCAAATGCAATAAGATTAGGGCATTTAAAGTTAAAACTAAGAAATAAACAACCTATCAGAAAAAGTGAAATCGAAATTTTTTTCTGCTAAAATCAGCTCTTGAGATTTTGAAAATATGAATCAAAGCGTGTTTGGGGATGCTGATTTCAAATCTGATAGAAAAAGTTATCTTAAATAAGCCCTAATATCCTACAAAAAAATTGCTTTTTTCAACCCCTCTAACACCACACGCCAATGGTAAATAAAAATGTTCACTATGCCAAGCACGTCATATTTCTAACTTACAATCACCTTCAAAATTTCAAGAAACTCGAATTATCAATAACTAAGATATTAGGTTATATTCATGAAAAGCGGGACACACACTGTATATATTAAGAATCATTACAAACTCCAGTATTAGTACTAGATAGAGTCGAAATGAATAACTTCAAGTTTTTTCTAATAGTTTAGAATAGTTTTGTTGGTTTTACTATTTTTCGTTGTCCTGTTCTGGCTTGTACATTCAAATTTTAAAAAAAATGTCCGAAAAAGATGTATCACTCAATTCTATATATGTTGAACCACCTCTGAGGAATAAGTAAATATCTAATAGTAGCATAATAATTCCAGCACAAGCCTTGCCCATGGAGTCACTCTTCGGGGAGAATATAATGGGGGAGAATGTTATCATTACTATTTGAATCATATGAAGATCAGCCCCCTCCAAACTGAAATCCTTTAGCTACGCCAATGGTATATTGGGGACATGAAGATGGCATAAAACATCTTGTTATACGTTAAAGGGGACTTTTCCTCTTGCTATAATCATGGGGAGCCTATCTTCCTTGATAAATGTTTATGGAACATCCAGTATGATTTCTCTTAATTTAACTCCACTCACTTTGAAAAATATCCGTAAATCGGCCGCCGTTAGCAACTTCACAGATTTGTCCGTCAAATCTCACTTCTAAACGAAAGTGCCACCCACTTGCTACGTTCCAAATTCTCACTTTCCGTAACACATTGAACTTGAATCATGCAGATTCTCAACAGACACCACGAATGGTACTTGCTGTTGGAGTCGCGTCTCCTGCCCCCCTTTTACTATCGAAAGTTGAGTGTTAAACCGTGTGCTCATTGTCCGTGAAGATTCGACCAATTATAACGATTAACCTACTTTGAAAAAATGCACACTTTGGTGTTTATTGACGGACTTGCGTCGCGTTGCGAGCCGTTATACAGCGTCTAGGAAGACATTTTTTCATGGACGATATAAGTTACAAAGGACCACGCAACAAACCTTATGGAAAATGGCTCTCGGTGAAAATGGCTGAAACTTTGAGATATTGTAGATATCGATGTCCTGATCAAATGTCTCAATAGGCGCAAGGTCAAAAAATTGACAGTTTTTGAGAAAATCAAGGTCAAAGGCTGTCAAATTGATGTGTTCAGCTATCACTGCTGAGTACGTACGCCATGGACAGATGGCTCGTTAAAATGACACTGTAGTCCCGAAACTTGATGAAAACGCTGATAACGAATCTGGAGTCAGTATAGAAAAATTCACATCAATGGTCCCAATAAGCCCTCCACCTCTCCCTAAATAAGGCCAATTTTTAAAGATTCCCAAAAATCGATGGAAACTTGGCCATGGAAGTTTTCAGGGTCGCTAATGACGGATCTTTGGTCAAAATTGGAAAATTCACAGCAGTGGCCCCAATTACCCCCCCCCCCCCCCACCACCCCAAAAACGTCAATTTTTTGGTATTCTCGAAATTCGATGAAAACTTGGCCCAACTGCATCTCAGGGTGGCTGATAACAAATCTGGGGTCAGAATTGGAAAATTCATGTCAATGGTTCCAATATGGCCATCTAAGAAGGTCCTTTTTTTCGGATTTCTTGAATTTGATGAAAACTTGGCCCAGTAGTTGTCAGAGTCAGTTATCACCCAAAAACCCTATGAATGATGGATAATAAAATTGGTGCAGTCATCGAAATTAGTTTCAACTAATCTTGTTTCTGGTTCTTAAAAAGACAGATTTTGTGAATCACTGACGTCTGTTGATTCGCAAGTGATATACGGCTCCTTGATGTTTTCATCTTCGTTTACATTTATTGAATGAATACTATGATGAGAATAAATATTAGTCAAACCCAAAAATTTTTGTTCACTAATGTGAACTTGGCAGATTGAGCAGACCTGTATTTATGAAAATGAAAAGCTATATTAAGATGGAAAGAAGTTATAACTATTCAACAATAATTTTAAGAATAAATCGGAATTTTGATAATATCTGAGATGTTAGAAAAATACTTCAGAAACTGTACTGTGCGAGTACTGAAATACATAATTACTTGAAAGTACAGTTTATAATTCAATATTTTTAATTAATAAATTAATAAAGGTCTTGCATTCCTTACTGGGTACTTTTTTTTCGTGTTTTGGCATCGACTACTATGGTCATTAGCCATGTGTTATGAGTAGGCCTTGTTACTAACTCCATACGCCATTTTAGGAGTAGCACTGTTTTTTTTTCTTTTGTGTCTTGGCATCGACTGCTATGGTCATTAGCCAGAGTAGCACTGTTAATAGGAACGCAACAGTGAATCGTGCAGGACTCACCCCAGTCTAGCCACGAGATTTTAATGATTCAATAGGTCAAATTAAATTTAAAAAATCCCAGCCGCAACTGGGGCTCGAACTCCGGACCTTTCGACTCAGAGAGTCGGACGCTCTAACCACTGCGCCACGCCCCTACATTACTGGGCACTTAATAATAGTAATGATCAAAATCGTCTTTATTATTCCCAAAGTGAAGTAAATAAATATCAACAGTCAGTATTATACATTGTGCGCAAATATAAATGGCGAAGTTCATGTTGATATAGGAACATTAATCTTCCACTCTACCAAAAGTATTTTTGCCAAAATGCGGGTACTAACAATAGATTCAATGAAGTTGTTGAGACCACCCGCATACCATCATAGCGCCAAAAGGAGTAGAGCATACCCCTTTTGGCGATATGACTGAATGCGGATAAATTCGTGAGAGGTTGAGCCCACCTCCTTTTCATTTTCATACAATGATTAGGTACGGGTAGCCTCAACCCCTACTAAAATATGATTTAAAAGTATTCACCACGCAACACGTGAACCAGGATATTTTGGAACCCTGATCTCAAATCTGGAGTCATAATTTGAAAATTCATGTCATTGGGCTCAATATGCCCGCCCTCTAAAATGACCTTATCCCCCCAGGGGGTTTTCGAGGTCACAACTCGAATCTGAAGACAGCATTTGAAAATCGACATCAGTGATCCCAATATGGCCTCCAAAAAAGAACCAATTATTTTTTCGATTTTTCCTGTTAAATCAACATTCTGTAGGAGGATTTAAGGAGACTCGTTAGTTTTGAGGAAATCGAAAATGGGTCTTATTAGGGGGGCCAAATTCAGACCATTTACGTGCATTTTCCAATTTTGATCCCAAAATTGTTATCAGCGACCCTGAAAACCACCTCTTCCAAGTTTTTATCGAGTTTCGGGAATATCGAGCCTTTGGAACAATCGATACGTTACTACCTCTGATATAGCTGAAAAAGCTAATTCGATAGCCTTTGACCTTGATTATCTCAAAAACTGTCCATTTTTCGACCTTGCGCCCATGGAAACATTTAATCAGGACATTACTATCTATAATATTCCAAAGTTTCAGACAATTTCACCAAGAGCCATTTTCCATAAGGTTTGTTGCAGGGTCCTTTACTTTTGTTGCCATCCCGAAAATCCAATGTTTTTGCCATCCAGAAAATCCAATATGTTTTAATTTTGCACGAAACTTCTAAATAGAAAATTGCTCTCAGAAAGCAGAATACTGGATCCACGTCAGGTGTATTTTGATAAGATAGCATTACTGTCAAAAACACAAAAATAACAACAATTGAAAAGTATAACTTCAAAATCAATCAAATCGAAGGTTAAGCAATCCATTCCAACAGAAGATAGAAGAAAAACACACCATATAGTGGAGAATAGACTAAACGCATAGGATAATATTCAAAAAAATTTATACTACTTTTTATTCGTATGTTGATCACAACTTCATTAATATTATAACTGAAAATTGACACTTGATAATTTACATTACTCTAAGTAAAATCCGTACATACGTAACATTTTTTAGCGGATAGCCTCCAGGCTTCGATAACTTGTTACTGATAGGTATACAATTTCTGTTAGTTGAAAAAACATAATGCACTATAACTGAATTTGTTTCCCATTCTCCTAATAAGTGTTGTATAATTCGAAAAATTCAAACAGAGACAGCAACCTGGCTTTGCGATTTTGCGAATGAGTGCTCAACATCCTTATAGTAATGTTATATTAATAAATTGTAAATAGTTCTTTATTGAATACACAATCCGCAGATAGCCATTTAGGCTTCGCTGCTTCTTTTTGTTCACTTGCTATTCTAATTATGTAATTTTTTCTGAATGGCACGAATAAACACTTATAGTAACAAATCAACCATCATCTCATCGTTGATGTCATATAATGTTGAGGGAAATCAATTGCCATGGCATGACCTTGAAGTGGTTGAACTCAGCAAATCAAGGGGTAAGGCTTATAGTGAGGTGGCTTAACGAAATTATCGTTACCTGGCGGATAAAAGCACCAAATTTGGTATGAAGGTACCTTAGGGTATACTAATGAATGTTAGCCTAGGAGCCCTCTGGAATTTCTAAACAATTTTATCTACTGCTCTAAAATCCAATATGGCCGATAAATACGTCACAATATCACGTTTAACACAAGCTAGTTTAATATAAATTTTGTATTACAGCGTCAAGCCAGCTAAGTATAATACAAACTCAACTTAGGGTAGTCTACATATTAAATAATATACAATAAAATATATCCCTATCATCAATTACAGTAATTTATGAGTATAAATGTAACGCTAATGAGAGATCCAAAAAAAAGTTATAGCTATCAATTCCATGGAATTCAGTATGCAACAGTCATGGTAAATTACGTTTGCATTTACATAGTGTTGAGCAGTCCAGATTGGATTTCCAACATTTGCAGTTACTGCAGTCTCCTTTGCAGGAACATTTAATCAATTCCCGGCATGACCGGAAAACCTCTGGAATTGTCATCCAAACTGGTACGCATGACTCTAAAATCTTATTCCAAGCAAAATCGTGCGGCGAAATACCGGCTTGATAAACTGCCCTACGGATATGTTGTAGAAGAGCATCCTCAGTTGGTGGAAGTTTGTCCATTGCTCGATTCTTCTGACAGAAGAGCTCCTTTCTTATCTTGTTGATACTGCTGAAAGGAGTGGTTTTATCAAACAGAACAGCAGTCATTCGCTCCAGCTTCTCAAAGTGTTCGGAGTGAGCTTTCAGCAGTTGGAATGGATAAGTAGCTAAATACACAAATATGTATCAGGGACGTCTTGAAATGCTTGCCATGCTTCCCAAATACACTTCTTACTCTTACCTTTAAAGGCGGAGGTTGTGTCACAACCAGAGAATGAGTGAAACACAGGAAGTGCTCGTGATTTTGACTCTCCCAGGCTAATACATATCGCGTTGATGTGGAAAAACCTGTAATGCTTGCCCATGCCAAAGGCCACCCATATATCGGCCAAAGGTTGAGCCACTATTAGTTTATAGACTGTGCCAATAAGGATGACAATCACATCTGTGTTTACAGTACGCACAAGAATACTCGTTGCCCCTAGCTGTAGTGAATGGAGTACATGAACCACAATCCTTGTATCTGCCTCTTCATGATTGCAGTTTTCCATTGGTATGTTTGAACCAATGTGTGCAACTGCTTTCCCTGATGTGACATTTATATCTTTGCCTGGTGGCCATTTGAACTCTACAATCTTGAAAGTCAAAAAGTTGAATAATTCCGTATTGTTTATTGAGTCAAGGAGAAAGTCCATCCAATTTCGTGGCAGTTTGGTGTTTCCAGACACTTTCCTTCTAATCTCTTCACCCCTTTTTTCCCGGGTAGACTCCTTTAAACTGTCTGGAATGTAGGTGTCCCAAACATCTAACCTTTGGGAATTTTCATAATCAACCGGCTGCCCCCTTACGAGCAACCCTCAGAAGTCTTCGAGAGACTTTTGCGAGCTAGGGAAGATGCTGCCCTTACCTTTTAACGTGCGATGCCATGCACGAGGTCGGTGACGGCGCGGTGAAAACAAGCGCGGTGAAAGCAAGCGAGAACACTACCGGCTCGCCTCCAAGACCAATGCAATACAACATTACAAATCTGGAAGTACTACCGCGTTGTCTAAGAGGTGCCGTGAAATATAGAAATGTATGTTCCGGTACTTAGACAACGTTGACGCATATTTGGGTTGGGGGCTCTCATGGTCCAATGCAATGTCTTCGTGGGTTGCGAAATATAAAAAAAAATCAAAAAACACATAATTTGTCAAAAATGTTTCGAAATTTCAGGGGCCTCTTAGGCCAAAATTAGTAAGTATACCCTAGGTACCTTCATACCAAATTTGGTGCTTTTATCCGCCAGGTAACGGTAATCTTAAAATGCAGCTCTAAGCCACCTCACTATTATAAAACATGTAGGAATGGTGATGATGTAAACCTAAAACAAATGAACTGGACCAGATATAAGAGTTGTAGAAATGAGGTTGTTAATCTACTCAAAATAAAATAATTTGAGTATTCCAAAACAAAAATTGATAATTGATCACAGAACCCGAAAAAAAAACGTGGGAAACTCTTAAAACTCTAATGAAACCCAAAAATCCATCTTTACCAAAGCAGATAATTTTTGAAACAGGCAAACGAATAATAAAAGTTGAAACACACCATGATAAAGCTGAAATGTTCTATTAATTTTTTATTGAAAGTATTGTATCAATTAGAGATGGAATTCCATCTTCCCTCCCGTGGTCTAATATCGATTTACCAAGAATTCAATGTAGAGTCTCATCATTCAAATCACTTACTCTGAGAGAATTGAAAATAAATAGTGAGGGCTGAGAAGTTGAAGGGCATAGAAGTTGTAGGTATTTTGTGAATACTACGATATCGATGGGTTCAAAACTATAATTGGACACCAATAATATGAATATACGACTTTGAGAGAGTTAGAGGAAGGGGTTTTCACGAATGGGTTTCTTTAAAATCTGCATCCAACCGCCACCTCCAAAATGCATCCACATTTTTTGTAGATTTTCAAAAGTCGTTCGAAAAATGTATCTTGTGAAATTTGAAACAGCGAAGCGCCCGTAAAATGTTGGGGGGGGGGAGTGGTAAATAATGCAATATCCAAAAATTTTGTTGAGGAAGGGGGAGAGGGGTAAAGAAAAATAATCAAAAATCTGGGCGCGAATTCACCAAAAAATTTAGGGAAGGGATGGGAAAAACGAAAAATTATCAAAAATATCGGCGCAAATCACCGGAAAAATTTTGGGGAGGGAGGAGGGGGTTTTCATAAATTGATAATTTTATCAGGTTTAGCAACTGTTAATCCATTTGTTTTTGAAGTTATGGAGAAACTTTATTTGAAATTTTTGTAGACCTATTCAAGGACTGTAAAATATTATGGATAAAATATTTTGTTCTCCCGTTTCGTTTGCGAATTTTTGGTGATTTTAAAAGTACAAATTTTGTAGTTCTTTTCTCAATTTTTTCAAGATTTTTCCACTTTTCAATCGAGTTGGAGAAATATCGATATGGCTTGTGAAGACGTACATCAAGAAATTTTTTGATTTTCCTTTATTTTATTTTATTGCGGTCATTATCTTGATTTCCCTTTTTCTGTCTGATATTTCCCGAATTATTGATTTTACGTAAAAAAAATTCTCGATTCTAACAGAGACTTAGAAACCATAGATTTTTTTATTTTATTTTAACAACTTCAATATTATGGACTAACTTATAGATCCTACAGTAGGTTTAAAAGCTAATTGAATGATGAGTTACAAAGTACCAAAATAATTAACACTCTTTCAACCAAAGAAGACGTCAATACCGGTGACCTACCAACATTATTTTTGCAGGGCAAATATTTTTTATTGAATATGAAGTGTTTTCATTATCATGAAAGATAATAGTAAAATACAAATTTCAATTTTAATCAGGAAATCTAATAAATAGATCCTGTTTTGAAATCACTTTCTTGCAGAAGAGTCGTTTTTTATCGAATTGCACTACCCTGCAGTACCCCTTCATTCAAATGCAACTTCTCAATACCAATCTAACGATATCCAAACCCAGGATCCCTCGAGTATTATGTCATATATTATGATTCAAAGTTAATGACAGCACTCTGCATCCAAATTTATATTATCTATCTCGTGTTTCATTTCAATATGAGACAAAAGGGATGCTGATAATATCGTTGTCACCCGGTATGGTCGGTTTTTGATTAATCGGCTGGTGGAGCGTTCGCCTCTCAAGCGTAGAGGCTTGGGTCGATTCCCAGCAGGGTCACCGTTCTCGTACTTGGCATCACACGGTAAATGGTAAGGGTTGCGTCTTCCTTAGCTCGCATAAGTCTATCGAAGACTTCTGAGGGTTGCACATAGGGGTGCAACAGGTTGACGGAAATGACAATTTTAACAATACTTTTAACAAACAATTGTAGTTTTTGAGACCCATCATCTTGTAATGAGGTAGCTATGACTTGCATCGCGATAAATCAACAAGAGATGGTCAACTTGATGTTTTGTGAAACATGTACATACTCGAAGACAACTCACAAAAATTCGTTGACAATGTTTTCCCGGTAGAAAATGAATTGTTGAACTCATGCACAGGTATATTTAAGAAACAATCAATTTTTCGTGCCCAAATGCTATTAATGTTTAGAGAATGGGCCAATGTATCGTCCATGCACTGATGATATTCCAATTTGAAATACAGAGTGTCTCCTTTTAAAGGTTGTTCATCAAATGTCTTCAAAAACATATTTTTCAAAAGCACAGCAAAGGATGAGAACGAAGTCAAGACAAAGTGAAATGAATTATGTCAAGGGTGACATTTTCTATCATTATACATAGGGTGTCCGGAAACAATCAAACACCATTCTTTTATTTCTTACTTCATTTGCGAGTTTCTTCATTAGTACTTTAAAATAATGCAAGCTGTTTCTTTCAACGTCTTCTTGACAATCGAAATTGTCCAAACTAAATTGGAAAGAGTCATATTACTGAATACTAAAACAAAAATGTATGTCAATTCTAGAACGCCTAAAACTATTAATTACTATAAATAAGATTTTTATCTAAGAATTCACAGATTATAGAGGTCATCCTCTATAGCGCTCTCTGTAGAACTACATTTTCTAAAGCCATATTGGCGATCAGAAAGAATATCGAACTTTTTTAGAAAATTTCAGAGCCATATTTTCAATAATGTCTCAATAATTTTAGACATATTTGATATGAGAATGATTGGTTTTGTTCAATTTGTTTCCACTTTTATGAAGTGGTTTTCTCATTCCGCTTTTAAATTTTTTCGAAAAACCCTGTCACAAAACATTTAGTTACCGAAAGAGTTATATGCTTTGCTATTTCTTTTAATGTTTCCGCTCTAATGTTGTCTAATCCGGGCGATTTTTTTGGTTTCAATTTTTTTATGACTGAAATTACTTCACTTTCATCTATTCGATGCAGGTATTGTTCAGAATATCTGAGGTATCTGCAAAATTTCCAATATTTTGAATTTTCTCAGTGTATTTTGCTCCAATATTGCTGAAATATTCGTTGAATTCATTGGCGATGTCTTCTCATTTCGTTATCCTGGTACCATCTGACATCTCAATAAGCTCAATTTCTTTGTCCGAGTTTGGAACAGATTTTGTTCTCAATCCGCTTTTGCCTCTTTTGTCAGATTGTCAAGTTTGGCCTCATAATATTTGCATCACTGTGATTTCTTCATTTCTTGGATATTTCAAAAAAATTCTGCATTATTTATTTTTTCCGTCAATTGACCTCTGTAATCCAGGTGTCATCCATTTCTGTTTATATTTTATTTTATTTTTACTTTTTTTAGCATGCTTTTCGTACAGTATTTTATTTTATTCATGATTTAACTTGATAAGTCCTCTACATGAAATCCCTGACAAATATCGTTCCATTTCTGCTTTCAGTTCAGATCTCAGTTCATTATAGTTAGTATATAGTTTATATTCATCGTTTGATTGTTGTAGTGTATTTGTATCACACCTTTGAAATGTGATTGCAATGTAGTATTATATCGAAAAATATATGATTTAAAATTTTACTCTTATGACTTTTTTTTCATTGAAAAAAATATGGTCGAGGCCATTCACACTCGGTAGTCTTGTATATTCCTGTTTATAGAAGATTTATCCAAAATATCTCAAAGCTTGTTTTTATTATTTTCTCACATAATAAAGATAGTGTTCAGCAAGATTTGATAACAGAAGCTGATATAGTCGTATAACGTTTTTTTGAGAAAGAGAAGTATGTTTTAGTGAATTTGAAGTTACTTTCTCAGATAGGCAAATGCAGAATACAAACAATACTGATAAAAGTGTATATTTTTTTCTTGGGCCCTTTCACCAATTTTCAAAATTCCCAGTCTTGGAAGATTGAACTACCCAAAAAAACCCGCGACAAGAAATGAATTTCCTCCAAAAAATAAAACTTTTATTCAATAGGTATTATTACTCATCATGATATCAATTAATATATCCCAATAATCTATGTATGAACGTTTTTATATAACCTCTGGGGGTCTATACTATACTAATGCAGTTTACACTGATTAAAATAGTTATTTATGATGTTGGCGCTATTAATTTTGTGAGGCGTAAAGTTTGAGAGACGAGAGAAGCAAATAGAGCAATCCTTCGAACAAAATAAAGACACTTTCAGCACGAACATAATACAATGTTTTTTCTACGATCATTATTAAAAGACCGCAAAAATTATCAATATAAAATATCAGGAACAGAAAATTACAGTCACAATTTTTAGGATCGCATGGTAGATAAGTTGGTAACAAAGGACATTCGGTGTCAACAAACACGGCTATTTCACAGCAAATGTGATAATAATTTGCTCAAATTAACGTACTTGATAAGAATGAAAAATATCTAGTTTTTATCTGGTGTCAGAAGGCAAACTTTTACAGTGCTTGTAGAAACAATTTTTTTTTGTTTTCTGTAGCAAAAGATAGATGTACCACAATGCCCAATATGTGTTTCCTCATAAATTTTCCGAGAAATATTGAACATAATGTAATGTGCAATACTTCTACCGTCAGCATTGATGAAAGCTTCTATCAGCAATTTTTATATTTTTAATAATTACATCGACGAGTGTATTAGATCGAAATGTGATGTTTTGTTCCATTCAAATATGACGCTTCAGCTGTAAATTAAATCAAGCTTGCCGAACTAACGAAAACCTACTTTGTAATTACTTATGTTTTCTCTCTGTCTGTGGTCAGACACCGTTATGAAGCTCATAGAATTGAACATTTTTTTTCTTTATACCTGGGATTATTGACCATGATTTCATGAACTATTTGTTTCTTTAATATACAAAGTATACCAGTGCAATTTGATGCCGAACAAAATGCTTTTTGAAAATTTGAAAAATTTCGAATGCTTTTAGAGATATGCGGAAATTATCTAAAGATCGTAAAACCTTTTTTTATTTATTTTTTGTGTTAGTTGAAGAGTGTTGGCATCTAATATGTGTAAATTCATCATGACTGATAAATAGGGAGGAAATAAATACTTCCAATAATTTACACTTGAAAAAATATATGTAAATATATATGCTGACAATATTATTTCGACACACAGTGTCATCTTCTGAGCGAGTTATAAACTGCTATTCTTCGACACTTCCTCTTCTTAAATATAAATTCAGGTACAAATATTGTTAATGTCGAATAGTTAAAATCAGGGAACAATAGGGTTGTTAGAAATAAGGTAGTTAATTATTGGTTAAGTACTGAGTTATTATTGTTATACAGGTGCTTTTTAAATTCTAAGGATACCAATATGTTTAATTTCAGACATTTAGGTTGAATATGCAAAATTTCAGGATTCTATGTGAAGTTATGTTTACTTTCAAAGAGATGTTTAGCGTAATTTGATTCCTGCTTATTCAATCTGTAGCTCCTCCAATGAGTCCAATGTTCACCGAGCCTTTGATCAAAACTACGGCCAGTCTGGCCTATATACAGGGTGATTCAAAAGTACTTTGACAAACTTCAGGAGGTGATTCCTCACAATATTCTAATATGAATTGCCCACATAAATATATGTCCGGAAACGCTTCGTTTCCAAGATACAGGGTGTTGAAGTTTTATTTTTATTTTGGTTTTTTTCAAATAACTCTTGAAATACTGAACTTAATTAAACGAAACTTGGTAATAAGAGGTTTTTGAGGTGTCGAATTCGAACCTGATGTTATTATTGCTCGTAATCATAGGGGGCGCCACCAACACGTCTTTTTCTTTTTTGAAGATTCATAACTTTTTTGAGTATTCTTCTAGCACATTTTTTAGTAAAAAAATCGATTCCTCTATCATATCTACGTAAAAAAGATACCCTTGTTACAAGTCGCTGTAAGCAACCGTTTTCTAGATATTAGGACTTGAAAATTTCTAGTGGATTATTTGATAATCTATGCATGTGATAATTATTACCTTTATTTTGCATTTGTATTTGCATTAATTTGACGTTTAAGTAAGCAGTTTTGTTTTTTTTGTAGGGGGCGCCACCTATTCTATTACGTTTTACTCGCTTGAAGAGGTAATTACTGTTGGGTACGTTCCTTTATGACATCCTTAAGTGAAATAGTAATTTAATAATAATAATTCAATAGTAATAATTAATAGTAATAAAATTTGCAAGAAATGTCAACATTTTATTTCAGAAATTTTTGAATATATAGAATAAACTAAAATAAACGAAACTAAATTGTATTCAAATAAATTGTTGAAAGTGTCCACCTTCAGCGAAGATACAGGCAATCAGTCGTCTAGTCATTGAATCTCGTACCCGCTCAAAAATTATTGGTGTGTTCCTTATTGTTTCACATGCGTCTTCTATTCGGTTTCTAAGATCTTCCTCGTTCGCTACTGGAGTTTTATAAACTAGTGACTTCAAATGTCCCCAAAAATAAAAATCTATCGGGTTTAGATCTGGGGACCTTGGTGCCCACGGCTGGTTAGGTTCTTCTACACCCCTACCGATCCATCGATTTGGATAGACTGTGTTAAGGAATTCCCTGGCTACAACGCTAAAATGGGCCGGAGCCCCATCATGCATAAACCACATGCGGATACGAATTGCTAATGGTACATTCTGAAGTAGTCCCGGCAATTCATTTTTTAAAAAGTGTCTGTAAGTTGCGCCATTCAGTCGGAGCGGAAGAAAGAAAGGACCTATCAAGTAATTATCAATTATTGCCGCCCATACATTTACAAAAAATTGATACTGATAATGCCTTTCACTAACTGCATGCGGATTTTCGAGAGCCCAAACATGGTTGTTATGAAAGTTTGGGATAGCATTTCGGGAGAAGTTTGACTCGTCCGTGAACAGTACATATCTTAAAAATTGAGGATTTCCAGCCAATTTTCTCAAAAACCACTGACACATAGTAATGCGTTGGGGAAAGTCTCGTGGCAAAAGAGCATGTACCCTTTGAATATGGTATGGATAAAACTGTTGATCGTGGTTAATCCTCCAAACTGTGGACTGAGTAGAATTGACAGCTTCAGCAATTATTCTTGTACTTGTTTCTGGATTCTCCTCGAGAGCGTTCAAAACAGCTTCTTCCAATTCTGGGGTAGTGGGGTCGTGGGTTCTGCTCGTGGTCTTCCAATAATATCAGCTGCCCTCTTAAAGCTACCTGTTTCTGCCAAACGACGGTGGAGACTAGCAAATGTTGGAGCTGAAGGCAGTACTCGATTAGGAAATCGCTCCTGGTAAATACGTCTTGCTTCGCGCGCATTGCCATCCGCAAGGCCATAAACGAAATGCATATATATATATATATATATATATATATATATATATAAATGAGCATTATTGTTCAAATAATCCATTTTTTCAAAATTAGTGTTTTCTACTTCTACTTACGGAAACTTCACAAAATATGTAATTACCAAAACTACTTACTTAAATGTCAAATTCTTTTCCAAAGCATTCTTGTGAAAAATGCAAAATATTAGTAATAACTTCAACATGCATCGATTATCAAATAATTGACTTGAAATTTTCAAGTCCAAATATTTAGAAAACGGTTGCTTACAGCGACTTTTAACAGGGGTAGCTTTTTTACGTAGATGTGATAGAGGAATCGATTTTTTTACTGAAAGATGTGCTAGAAGTACACTCAAAAAAGTTATGAATCTTCAAAAAAGAAAAAGACGTGTAGGTGGCGCCCCCTACGAGTAAGAGAAATAATAACATCAGGTTCGAATTCGACACCTCAAAAACCTCTTATTACCAAGTTTCGTTCAATTAAGTTCAGTATTTCAAGAGTTATTTGAAAAAACCAAAATAAAAATAAAACTTCAACACCCTGTATCTTGGAAACGAAGCGTTTCCTGACATATATTTATTTGGGCAATTCATATTAGAATATTGTGAGGAATCACCTCCTGAAGTTTGTCAAAGTACTTTTGAATCACCCTGTAGGCCAGACTGGCCTGGCCGTAGTTTTGATCAAAGGCTCGGTGATTATTGGAGGAGCTACAGATTGAATAAGCAGGATTCAAACTACGCCAAACATCTCATTGAAAGTAAACATAACTTCACACAGAATCCTGAAATTTTGCATATTCAACATAAAGGTCTGAAATTAAACATATTGGAATCCTTAGAAATTAAGAAGCACCTGCATAACAATAATAATTTAGTACTTAACGACCAGGTAAATCTGTACAGCTCCCCAATAATTAACTACCTTATTTCTAAAAACCCTATTGCTCCCTGATTTTAATTATTCGACATCAACAATATTTGTACCTGAATTCATATTTAAGAAGAGGAAGTGTCAAAGAATAGCAGTTTATAACTCGCTCAGAAGATGACAGTGTGTGTCGAAACAATATTGTCAGCATATATATTTACATATATTTTTTCAAGTGTAAATTATTGGAAGTATTTATTTCCTCCCTATTTATCAGTTATTTGAAGAACTTTGTCGAAATTAATGAATCTTTATCATGTGGTCACTTTTCCTTCCAGACAAGATGACGTTTTCAAATATAAAATTCGATTTATCGTCTTCCAAAAACCATTATCAAGTAATTTCTTCGGACTCCCCAAAAGCTATTCCCGTTCATAAATTTCTATTTTCAATCGTTTTTATGACAAAAATTTACATTTTCTGTTATTTTTTGTTTGATATGACAATGTTTTTTTTTAACATTACCAGAAGATGGAAATTCAAAGACGAAGAGTCACACTCGCTGGTCAAAATATGACGTTTGATGTTTTAAATAATTTGAGAGACCAAAAATTTCGTTTTTCAATTCTCAAAATCCTGAAATGTTTCGGATTTATTACAGTGTTAATAGAAACTCGAAAATTCCGCATGAGATATATTTAGAACAATAGCCTGAACGTCCACAACCAAATTTTACGTATTTTAATGATTTGGACAGGAATTTGGATATTTTGGTAGTTTTAGCAATCCCCGAATTGCGTATGGCAGAAGAATTGAAGCTCAAGATGAAGGAGATAAATGCTGCAAGTTTCGATTTGAAATATTTAATACTTGCGATAATATTAAATAAATAATATCGAAACGTTGCCTCCAATCCCTGCATGGCCCGAGACCCACATCAACGTTATTTCCTTTTCAGTCGCAAGACTCTCCAGTGCATCTCTGCACTCCTGAACCAGTTTTGATCTGGTTCTGGTTGCATTCAGAGCTTTGATGGCGGCCCAACTGTCCGAGCAGACATATACATGTCTCTCTGGGCCGGACCTCACCTCTTCCATTCTCTCCAGGAACCTAGCGCATAGGCTCTTTCACAAGTAAACTGCTGCTCCGACTTGTCCTCCAGTTTGGACCCGTCTGCAAAACAGACCAGGCTTTATGAGGAAAAGACCATCCTTTCCTCCTCCTGCTCTCTCCTGACTGAGATCTCTAGCGAGATCGTCCTTTTTCACCTAATTTTATCCTCTGCTTGTATAACTTTGATAGCGGATAGTGGTATTTCTTTCTCCACAGCGATTTTAGTATGCCCCGTGTACCCATCTCCTCGCCAGCTACCTGAGTCCCGCATTCTCAGATAGGACGTCATCGCTTCCTTCTTTCTACAAGTTGGAAGAAAGGGTAGTTACGCAGTATCTCAATGAAACATTTCCTAATCAATGGATTGGAAACCAAGAGGTGGTGTGCTAGCCTGCCAGTAGCACCGATTTATCCTCGATGGATTATTTTTCATTGGAATATTTACAAAACCGTTTCTTCAAAGACATTCCATGTGACATACATATTTTATATACAGTGACCGCCAAAAAGTATGTACCATATGGGAAAAATTTATACTATTGGAGTATTGGAAAAAATATTCTGGGGAGAAGTTTGTGCATTTCCGATAACCTAAAAATCGATTTTGACACATGTCACGTGATCGCTAGAATTGCGACAAAATGAAAAAAATTGCAATGCAAAGGCAAAAAAAGGGGTAAGATGGCAAGATATCAAAAAAAGTTATTTGAAAAAGTCACTTAGAATTCAATTTTATACACATGAACGAAGTTTCAAGAGATAATTCAAAAAAATAAAATAGCAATTTTTTTAAAATATTTTCCCATCTATTTAAAAATAATTTTTTTTTTCTTATGAATAGCTTGACTATACTGAAACATTTGCATTTTAATGATGATGACAAAACTTTCTCATTTTCTCCACACCAGAGGGCACTAAATTGAAAAAATTGGTTTTTGCCAGAACCCTCGCTGTTACATTGGTTCTTATCTAACAGTTATATCAGAATTCCAAGACTATTGTGTTGATATGGCAATCTAGAAACACCATGTTTACTGATTTTAATCAAGTTTCAATAATAATGCTGTATGAGCGTTTTACTTTGCACATAAACTTTAAGAATCTTTAATTTGACGCACTATTTTCAAGTTTATGTGCGAAGTGAAACGCTCATGCACGATTATCATCGGAACTTGATTATAATCTGGAAATTACCATGGTTTTGGAGTGTCATGTCATCACAATGGTCGTGGAATTCGGATATAACTGTTAGATACGAACCGATGTAACAGCAAGGGTTCTGACAAATTCCCATTTTTTCAATTTAGTGCCCTCTGGTGTGGAGAAAATGAGAAAGTTTTGTCATTATCATTAAAATGCAAATGTTTCAGTATAGTCAAGCTATTCATAAGAAAAAAAAATTATATTTTTAAATAGATGGGAAAATATTTTTAAAAAATTGCTATTTTCAATTTTTTTTTAATTATCTCTTGAAACTTCGTTCATGTGTATAAAATTGAATTCTAAGTGACTTTTTCAAATAACTTTTTTTGATATCTTGCCATCTTACCCCTTTTTTGCCTTTGCATTACAATTTTTTTCATTTTGCCGCAATTCTAGCGATCACGTGACATGTGTCAAAATCGATTTTTAGGTTATCGAACATGCACAAACTTTTCCCCAGAATATTTTTTCCAATACTCCAATATTAAAAATTTTTCCCATATGGTACATACTTTTTGGCGGTCACTGTATAATTGGAAGCTGGAAATAACAACCCTAAGCTAGAGGGACAATAATCCAGCGGGTGGTTACGGGTAATCTGTGAAGACCAATAAGAAAATGCATAGAGGAGCATTTACTTTAAGTTTTCAGTTTGTTCCTTTTACATTTTACACAGTTGTTATCAATAAATTGAGTTTAATTGAAACTGTTTTGGTAGAAGCTCAGTTTTAAAATAGTTCAGAGGTGGAGATGTAAGGGATTCCATCAAAATTTTGCCATTGAATCGATGCTAACTAGCATTTCTTCAATGCCTAATTGAAAAAAACGACATAATGAAAAGAACAGAAACTGTAGATTTTTGTCATGAAAACGTTCAAAAATAAAAAATTGTGATTGGTAGTAGCATTTGGGGTGTCCAAAGGTAACAAAAAATTGAATTAAAAATCCAGGTTCGTATAAAAAAATTGTTGATGATGGCTCATAGAAGATGAAACGTCGGATTTCAAGTTTGCCATTTGTAGAGAAGGAAAAGTGGCCATGATAAAGTGTCATTCATTTCGATATAGTTCTTCAAATAACGACAAAAAGAAATAAAAAAAGGTTTTACCAATTTAGGTTTTTTCTGGATATCTCCGAAAGTATTCGGAATTTTCCAAATTTTGCATAAGGATTTTGTTCGGAACAAATTGCGCTACTTTAAGATAATTTACCGGACCTTTATCAATATATCTCATGGTTTTCGACATCCCAATGATGAGGATAGAATGTCAGCCACCCTGTAATTTCGTACTGAATAACTCGAAAACAAAAAGCAAGAATTGGTCAAAATTTTAATAACGCAGTCTGGTTTTTGGATAAAAAAAGTACTCCGTTTATCTAATCGGTCGTAAGAACGGTTCATTGTATCCGCATGTTTTAGACACATTTCCGCACTGATTCCCATTAGTCTCAAAAACTAAAATCAAGAAAGATTCCAAACTTTCGGGGATTGACAAATGATATTTCATTCATATCATACGAAATAAAACGAAAGAAAACAGTCTGAGAGAAGTACTCCCTCAATGGAGTTATATTCAGTATTCGACACCAAAGCAGCAATTAAAAACAGACTTCTTGCACTTTTTCTAAGGATAGATCTTGTTTGTTAAGTTGGGAGGAAGTATACGTTACTTCTCATTATAATCATAATTTTCTATCATTATTATTATAATTAGTATATTTCTAACTTCTCCATCAAGGATAGGAATAGTTGTTTCAAAAAAATCACAATTTTGTCGAGCAGGATACTTTACCGCTAATTTCTCTTTAGTATATCCTCATCCAATCCGTTGGTGATTCGAATCACTCAGTTTGACATTCATAGAGGGGTCTGCACCCACCTATGGAAACAATCATCTTAGTATTGTTCACAAATCCGAATGATTTGCTAAAATCTGCGGAGAGGTACCATGCCGAGTTTTTTCTGGATGTTCATCTGCTAACGTTAGTTTGTTTCTAGCTGATCGCATACTAAGATCACCAAAACAAGAAGTGATCATGCCAAAAAAATTGGCCAAAACTTGCTTTCCATAAAATCGGCCAAGAATCGCTTGCGACAGAATCGGTCAAGACTTGCTGGCCTTAAAATCGACAAAGACTCGCTTGTCATAAAATCGGCAAAGAATCGCTTGCCTTAAAATCGACTAAGACGCGCTTGCCATATCTATAAGCGGTTCTCGAATAGCTATTGAAAATAATTCTAACATCCACATATTATTAGAAAAAACCCAGAACGTACAGTTACCTACTTACTTGAATTTTCACAGTGGGAATTGATTTTTTGTACTTTTTCTTTCTCTATAGGACAAATATTCCTCTTGGGCACTGCTAAGAATAAAACTCAATTCACAATGAAATTATTCGATTTATTCCAATGGATACACGACAATACAGTGACAAGTTCAGGTCAGGCAGGATGGCAAAAAACTCTGTTTTTTTTGTGTTTAAGCGCGCGTGAATCATGACACCGAATTACAGTAGAACATGTAATTATGAAAAGTTGAGGAATCCGAGGAAAGAACAATTAGTCTGTTAGCAAGCAATGAGTTTGGTTTAATTTTGAGGTCTCATTTCTTTTACTAATACTGTTACATGGGTGTATGAGAAAAATGGCGGAGTTTTTTAATGAATAGCAAATTTTCCGGATTTTCCAGATTTTCTTCGTATCTAATGATTCGATTGGAACGTTAAAAAATCCTTTTTTTTGTATTGCAATTCTCTACAACTTTTCTTATTGGAGCAACTAGAATGCTGTATTAGTTTTCATTTTATAATCAAATTACTGAAAAAACACGTAATTGTTTTTTCCAAATTAATAAATGACATTCCAAAACTTCAGTCTTACGATTGCCGTGTACAGCCAGCGTATAATCTCTAGGTAGGGACCCCAATTGCTTTCTACAATTTTCCTCGGTTGCCATAAGGATGCTATCGACTTTTGAATAATCTACATGAGGCCACCATGAAAGTTAGGAGTCCAGGACAACCCTCAGGTAATTGACCTGTTGCACTAGCTCCAGCTCTTGCCCAAACATAATAGGTGGCCTGAATCCGCCTTTTTCCCTTCGTTTGGTGATCAGAATCATCTTTGCTTCTGGAGGATCCACTTAGAGCCCTGCTTCAACACATCATCTTTCAATTATCTTGCATACGGTCGCTGACGACTCCGAAGAATCGTCAGCAGATTAGGACAACTCCATCATCCGCATAAGCCTGTGACTAGAAACCTTCATCAGTGAGTTTACCCAAGAGTTCCGCCATGACAGCACCATAGATGGGGAAAGAGGCAGCTTCCCTGAAGGCAGCTATCATGAAGGCAGACCCCTCCACCTCGGCTTCCAGTCTGATGTCCCCCTAGGATACCACGACCTTTCTCCTCGTCAGCGAAGATACAACTCAGTTGACCATTGAGTGTGGTGTTTATCTGGCCATTAGTGCTGCCTCTATAGTTGCTGTCCTCGCCTTGTTAAATGATCCTTCCATATCGAAAATCACTCCTAATGTTACCCCTTTGAACCTTAATATCCTTTCGATCCTTCGTACTACAGTATGGACGGCCGATTCAGTCGCCGTTCCCCTTCTGTATGGTTGGTTGGTTGGTTACAAACTGACTATCAAGATTCTGGTTTTACCTTTGTGGTTTCCCTTAACACTCAGACCAGCTGGGGTCTATTGTATTGTTCTATCATCAGTGGTCCCTAGTAAAATAGGCCTAGATTTTTCACCAGGTTCAGTAGTCTATTTACTAGGTGTTTCGGATTCATGCCTTTTTCTAGGTTGATCTGCCGAATTTTCTGTTGCGCCTGTTGAGAAGATCATGGCATTTGAAGATGTGAGAGGCTGATATCATTTCCGGTTTGGTAATGTTGACTTAATGGATGACTCTGGTGTGCCCAGTTCGTGGTTGGGTTATCCAATTACATGTTTCTCTAAGTCTGAAGGTGGAAGGTTTAGGATAATTTCCATAGCAGTAGTTGTGTGCATGTTGATTTCTGTGGAAGGCCCTTCCAACAGGAATCTGTCCACCGCACCGTTTCCAGCATTTTAAGCGGGAATGGAGTTAGGTTCACGGGTCTGAAGGACTTTGCTATTGTGCATTATCTTTTCCCCGCCTTGGAAATAAAGATTACTCTCGCTGACTTCCAAGATGACCTGTCGTGAAAGTTTACCTTCTCAAATCTATTTCACCCTTTTGAGATCATCGGGGAGGTCGGAAGAATTGGAAGCAATGTCACTCTGGAGTAATAGAACGGTGGGACTATTTCTTGTACGTTTACACTTTGAAAACGTTTTATTACATAAACTTGTCACGGTTATGGCATGTTGATTATTTCGAAAATATGAACAAGATGTTCATAAAATCATAAAATCACATGTGGAATCATCTGCGCTTCAATAGCGACTAAAGTTTGTCTTTAAGTCGCAGAGATGTGACGGTTTCAATTCAATCAAGTGAACATTCGCCACCTTGGATTACCATTAGTTTTCATTTACTACCACTATAAGATGGCAATCATGGGTTTTTGTGATCCTCATCTACCAATGTAACTGTGTTACCGAGGGCAATGAGTACCCCCAAATCATACAGTGTACTTGAATTTGCCCTGTTGGCCTTTGGACTGAATCAATTAATTCATCTATTGTGATTGAAAAGTAGAAAAAACTAAATGGATAACAGATGTAAATTTATTAATCGATTTAAATAAAGTCTAATTTCATACGATGCCTGAGTCGACAAGTGAAAGTCTCCAGAAAACGGTACCTACTAGTTTCAAAAATTTGGTCCGCTTTCACATGTAACTGAAATGTTTCGGAGACTGACCTCAAATTCATTCAGTGGTAACAATACTAATTACTTTTTTGGACTTTCTGAATTCTATCAGCATCGCTTAAATATGAATTGATGTGTCGGAACTCTCAGTGGCGTAGAAATGGATTGCCAGAAACATTATACCACTAAATAATTCCTACAGAAACTCTTCAGTTCTTTTCGAAATGGTTTTATTCTGTATTTCTCCTATACTATATTATGATACAAGTTTAATAAGACATCATTTTGTCGCATGCGTTGTTTGGAGTACGACGAACGGTGCGAGGAGTGCTCCAAGAGAAAAAACGTGTTTCATATACTATTTTTTATATTTGGCATTTTTTTAAGTCTTTCACTGGAAAATATTGGATTCAATATTGATAAATATAATCAGAAATATCGGGTTGGTAACATTGATAAAATATTTCAAATTTGAAGAAAGCTGTCAGGTAATTTGTTTACATAAATTATTTGAATTTTGAATGCAAATATCAGTAAATTACCTTTATCAAAATTACTGATGAAGAAAACTCAAGTTGCTGAATTGAGAGTAATTGCTCAAACGGCTGTGAATGATTTGTTCCTTATACAAAAAGGAATTTTACAATTTTGAAGTATCCGATGCCTCACCACACTCCCACTGCAGTCAAAATAATTTTTCAAGCAATCAGACCACTGAGCATAATTTTGCAAACTCAGTCCAAACCACACCAGCTAATTTAATTATAAACGCCCGAAAAACCAGTTATGTAACAATTAAAGTATATAATAACTGCACCATCCAAGGCAACAAATAACAACACAACATTAAAAGGTTATTCTTTGTTTAATAAGGAGTTGAATAGTACGATCGATATAGGCGGAAAATTCTGTACGTCGGTCTGTTTGTCTGTCTGTAGTGGCACTTCAAATCGCTCTCATTTCCAAACCCTTGGAGAAATCACTTTGAAATTTGAGCCATTTCAATAACTCGAAAACAATATGTGTCAGTTTTTTTGCGATCGGAAATTCCGGAAACATTTTACTGGTTTTTTTTCGTTTCTTCTTTCCTCGAGTCAGGTTCAGGAATTGATTTAGTCCATTTCGTATTTTTTGAAGATATACTTCAATATGTCATACAGAAGTGCATAGTCTTTGAGAATGATCGGAAAATGTTAACAGGGTATTTCGATTTCCAAAAAAATGTCGATTTAAAAAAAATTCAAAAAACACCGAACCGTTAGGTAATTTGAATTCCGATGACGGCGACAGCTAGAGCTCGGATAGATGAACAAATCCTGCTGAAACTATTTTTCACGAAAATGATCGGAAAATCGGGAAATTGAAAAATCTGAAAACCTAAAGAACCCCGCACCATTCTTATGGAAAAAGGATCCCGGAGAGTTTTTGAAATAATGTTGTTCAAGTGGAGCTGATCAAAAGTGTCCCTGGGCCAAACTCAATCCTATTGCTAGTTTTCGAGATACAGGGTGTCAAAGTTGGTAAGTGGCCATTTCTTTAAAGCAATATAGCTCTCAGGAAAATATCTTATATAAAAAGGTTTTGCTGACGAATATTGCTTGCCATAAACCAATACTTTTAGACTGGTTTTTGATAAAAAATATTGTTGGATACAGGATGAGTCCAGCATTATTCAAAATGAAATTCTCAGTCAACCCCATGAAGTGAAGATGTGACAAAACCAATTAACACACTGAATGCTCATCGTTTGAATATGTCAAAATTGATAAATTCAACATTTTGTACAGAGTGAGTCAAGAAGTGAGAGTTTTTCTGCTGACACTTTGTATATTTTTATTATATATTATGAACTTGGGATTCTTGACCACGAACCATTCAACATACGTTTCGAAAGAAATTGATATACAGTATGAGACAAACACTAGGTGATGACAAAAATTGCGAAATGGAGATTTTTTTATAACGCATTCTATAATTGATTTGCTGAATTTTTGATATGATGAAGTTCAAGTCAAGCTGATCAATAGTGTAAATGAGCCCAACCTTGGAAAATGGACAGTTTTTTCTCTACAATTTGTTGAAGGTTACCGTTTCAAACACACTTTGATCTGTATTGAATTATTTTTACATTTTTCATTTCCAGCTCCTCACAAAAGGTAAATTCCTGTTATGTCCAGGAAACAGCATGATGTGAAGCTATAATTATCACCGAATAATATTTTAGATAGATCAGTTCAATAATGGTGTCCGGTTTTCGACGTTATTTCAATATTGATCATTGAAAATTATTCACTCTGTACATAATGAACATACTCCTGAAGGGAGAATTGAAAAAAAAATATGACCATAAGCTCGGTGGAATATGTGGATAACTGAGTTAGTCTTATCTGTAAACCTTCAATACCTTGTAGAGAAAAAAACTATCGATTTTTCAAGGTTGGGCCCATGAACACTATTGATCAGCTTGACTTGAACTTCATCATATCAAAAATTAGGCGGATCAATTACAGGATGAGTTATAAAAAAATTTCCATTCCGCAAATTTTGTCATCACCTAGTGTTTGTCTCATACTGTATATCAATTCCGTTCAAGAAGTATGTTCAATGATTTGTGGTCAAATATCCTTAAACCTGTACGAAATGTTGAATTTATCAATTTTGACATATTCAAACGATGAGTATATTAATGTGTTACTTGTTTTGGTCACATCTTCACTTCATAGGGTTGATTGAGAATTTCATTTTCAATAATGCTGGACTCACCTTGAAACCAACAATATTGTAAAAAAACTGGTCTAGAAGTATTGCTTTATGGACAAGCAATATTCGTCGAGCAAAATATTTTTATTTAAGTTTCCTGAAAGCAATATTTGAAGAAATTACCACTTACCAACTTTGGCGCCCTGTATCTCGAAAACTAGAGATAGGATTGAGTTGGGCTCATTGAAACTTTTGATCAGCTTGACTTGAACTACATCATATTGAAAATTTATCAAATTTCACTGGTTTCCATACGAATGGTGCGGAGTTCTTTGAATTTTGGAAAATACAAAATGAGTATCTCAGAAACGGTTGATATTTTTACAATTCACCAAGAATAGTATATTTCATAACGAGTTCAGAAAATAGGCGTGCGCGACATGTTCCCGTGGGAGGCGAGCCGAACACGGGAAGTCGTGCAAGCACGGAAATAGCATTTATGGGTGGGTGACCACGAATCAGCTGTCAAAGTTTGGAACTCTCGGAATCAAATCGAAACATACTCTCTTTTAATTTTTCATTACATCTACCTGAAAACCACAGATTGTTAAGAAACATTTAATTTTTAATAATGAAAGAACAAAAACATGTGTTATTAATTGAAATATTTATGGTAAGAAAATATCCAGAAATTGCCACAAAACAAGCGTTATTTACCCTGGAAATATTCAAACAATTTGCGATTTCTAGAGAACTGTCAACAACATATTATTTAAATTTGTTCGTAAATAGGCAGCTATAATGACATCAGCGCACGGAAAATTTTTGCGTGCTGTCGCACGAAAAAAACTCTTTTTTAGTATGCTGCATAAGTATGTAATGGTAATGGTAATGGGTGGGGGACGCAAGCGTCAGCGACTAGGCCCCAGTGGGCCCTTTTCGCAATTCCCGGCATCTTCACTCATCCCATGTCGGATACCTGCTCGAACCTCTTCGACCTTCTTACGAAAGTCGAAATGTCCTTCCATTGCAACGAGTGCAATTCTTCGTCCTTAATAGTGGCAGCTCCGAAGACGTTTTGTCTGAGCCTGCCATAAATACCACATTCGCACAGGAAGTGGAAGGAGTCCTCCTCTTCCCCACATTCCGTGCATAGTGGGTCTGCCTCAACTCTGATGAGAGCCAGGTGCCTCCTGAGGCCGCAGTGGCCGGTAAGAACTCCCACCAACAGTCGGAGTTCTTTGCGGCTTAGCTTCAGTATCTTGGCCGTCCTTGCCATATCGGGCCCCGATATCATCTGCTTTGACTGCCTGCATCCGTCTATCCTTCTACACTCTTTTCCTAATGTATCAACGGCCCACTCATTCAGTGCCGTTGTTACTTGTCTCCTTGTTATGCCAAGTGCGGGTTCGGGCCCGTAGTAGGGTTGTCCGGCTCCTTGCTTGGCTAGCTGGTCCGCCTGCTCGTTGCCTTCAATCCCCGCATGGCCCGGGACCCACATCAGCGTTATTTCCTTTTCAGTCGCAAGACTCTCCAGGGCATCTCTGAACCAGTACTGATCTGGTTCTGGTTGCATTCAGAGGTCTGATGGCGGCCTGGCTATCTGGGCCGGACCTCACCTCTTCCATTCTGGTTGCCTCCAGGATGGCATACACCTCTGCTTGGAAAACTGTTGTCAGAGAACCTAGCGCATATGCCCTTTTCTCTCCGTTTTCCAGGTAAACTCCTGCTCCGGCTTGTCCTTTCTCCAGTTTGGACCCGTCTGTAAAACAGACCAGGCTTTCTGGGGGAAATATCACCCTTTCCTCTTCCCCCTCTCTCCTGTCTGGGATCTCTAGCGAGATCGTCCTTTCCCACCTAATTTTATCCTCTGCCTGTATCACTTTGATAGCGGATAGTGGGATTTCTTTCTCCGCTACCACAGCGATTTCGGTATGCCCTGTGTACCCCTCTCCTCTCCAGCTCCCTGAGTCACGCATTCTCAGATAGGACGCCATCGCTTCCTTCTTTATGCAAGTTGGAAGCGACGGCAGACCCATCAGGGCGTCTAGGGCTGCCGAGGGGGTCGTCCTCATCGCGCCGGTTATTCCCCTACAAGCTAGTCTTTGAATTTTTCCCAGCTTGTTGGTTGTGGTTATCTGGTCCACTCTCGGCCACCAGACCACTGCTCCATATAGGATTCTGGGTCTGATTACCGCCGTGTAGATCCAGTGAAGGATGTGAGGTTTGAGTCCCCACCTCCCTCTCACTGCCCGGCGCGAATAAGTATGTAAATATAGTGTTTTCAGATGGGTATAATGAAAATCATTTTTGACTGCTTTCAAAAAATCTACAGAAGATATTGAACATTTCTTTCCGTAGAATCTACAGTCCGGGAAATATTTACACAAATTAAAAATCGTGATGTTGACCGTCGTATACGTCTTTATAAGCCACATCGACATTTCCGAACCGTTTTTATCCAACTCGATCAAATAGTGGAGAAATGTTGATTTTTTTTTTCAAAACTATAAAACTTGCACTTCTTCTCTAAAATCACCAAAAACTCGAAAAAGATGGGATATAGAAAAATAGCCCTTGAACAGGTCTACAAAAAGTTTGACAAAAACAAATGAAGTAACAGTCGCTAAACCTGATGAAATAATTATGAATTTATGGTACAAAAATGACGAAAATCCGGCTTTTTGATAATTCCCCCCCTCTTCTACCTTCAACCCAAAATCTTCCGGGAGCTTCTCACCTGGATTATTGGTTATTTTCCCCTCCTGCTCAAAATTTTGTGTGCGCTTTGCGTCCGAATGTTTGTTTATTTACCCCTTCTCCACCCACCACAAAATTTTTCCGGTGCATTGCGTCCGGATTTTTTAATATTTCCTCCCTATCCCCCTCTCCAAAACTTTTTGGGCCCTTCGCACCCAGATTTTTTATTATTTACCCTCCATTTCGCTTGTCTCCACTACTCCAAATTAATCCGGGTCCTTGTCGCACCAATTTTTGTTTACTTTGCACCCTCCCCAAAATTTTCCTGGTGCCTCCATATCTTGAAAAAATTATATTGACGTAGACTTCGAAAAATTTACCATTTTTTCTAAAAATGTTATGAATATTTTCATTTTGATTTCAAGCCATCTTTGAAAAGGATAAGGGGTGGATTGTTTTTTTTGTGAGAGAAACGGGAGATTGTCAAAACGTGACAGTATTATCAAATTGATTTTTTTGGATTGTATTTACGAAATAAAGTTTAGTTTCAAAAGTAGCAGCCCAGCCATCCGACAGTATAGTTGGAGGTATTTCCAACAAAAACGAAAAAATTGTTTTATTGTTCTCAAAAAGGTCTTCAAAAAGTTATGTAAAAAAATTTAACCACCTCAACATTTTTCGAAGCCTGCGTCTCAATATATTTTTTTCAAGATATGGAAGCACCTAAAAATTTTGCGGAGGGTGCAGAATAAACAAAAATCTGAGCGCCCGAAATTTTTTTGGGTAGGAGAAGGAGGGAAATGGGGGGTAAATTACAAAAAATTTGTGCGCGAGAGACCCGAAAATTTTGGCGAGGGATCGGAGCTATTCATAATTCAACAGACCTCGTTAGGAGTTTTCATTCAATCAATTCCAACACTTCAAATGACGTGGTGTTATAGGTTTTTCCGAGTTTTCTACAGCTGTAAAATCGATTGCGAAACCGAATCAATTCAAGCAGCCCCGGAGCTCCGATACATTTTTTTACATTATTTCTCTGTTATTGCTGTATTCAATATTTTAATAAAAGTTCGTTGTTTGTGTTTTTCGTAGTTGAATAGGAACATAATTTTTTTCCAGTTTTCAATATTTTTCTACTTCATAAATCATGTGATCTATGAGTAGAAAAATGTAGAAATATTTTTCATTATATTTTAACTTTCAGTTTGAGAAAATTAAAATACAAAATAGTAAACAATTTGTTGAAGTTGACAGGTAACAATTATAATTTACTTGAATCAATGTTTCCAACATTTAAAAACAAAATATATTACCAACTAACAGCGAACAAACGATCACCAAAATTCTGTGAGATATTTTCAATTCAAGAAGAACACCACTTCTTACCTAGTTTTCCATGGCTGTCACGATGTTCTCTGAACGATACAGTTTTTTTTTGTGGGAACCAAAACATAAACAAAAAAAGATTTGAGGAGCTCAACTCGATTAAATGAATATTTCGTACTTTTGGTATGAACAATTCAGGAAAGGAAAGCTTTACAGGGTGCCCACCAACCTGTAAAATATGGAAAACCTGGAAAAGTCAGGGAATTGATTTATGGATCCGGGAAGTCAGGGAAAAACGTCAAAAATCTCTCAAAGTCAGGGAAAATCAGGGAATCCTATTTTCGGCCATCTAGGGAAATATGTAAATCTTGGCATCAATGTCAACTCAATTTCACCACTTCTGTAGCTTGAAAACACGATATCGGAAAAATTCATGATTGAAGAAAAATTTCCAAAAAATTTGATGGATATAGCTAAAATTGATTTTAAAGACACTGGCAAGAATATCAACAACTTCTTGCCTGTGAAAGATATGGATATAGGATTTTCAACAAAAAGGATGTTGTTGAAGTCTAAATGTAAAGAAAAAGATAATTTCGTTATTTTGAAAGAATATCAGAAGTTTTTAGTTGCAACTGTACGCAAAATTTTGCAACGTTCATGTTTAAATTATGAGATTGTTGAGGGAATATCATGTCTTGATCCTACTTTGATTGTAGTAGATCCCAAACTGTCACTAAACAGAATGAATATTGTTCTGGAAAAATTTAATGAAAAAAAAAATGTCTGCCGAGGAAGCAGACTCAAAGAACAATTCAAAAAATTCATAAACTTATACTCAAAAATTTTCACAAAGTATAAACACGAATATCTTGATTCTTATTATAACACATTACTGAAAGATAAAGGTGGGTTTTTTGAATTATGGAAGTTGATTGAATTAATCTTGATATTATCTCATGGCAACGCTTCTGTAGAAAGTGGTTTCTCAGTTAATAAGCAATTGCTTGTTGAAAATTTGAAAAAGAGATCGCTTGTAGCACAAAGAGTTGTTTATGACAATATTGTGTATGTAGGTGGGACCGAAAATATTATTAATGATAAAATGTAGAGGTATTGCCGTAAATCATATGAGAAGTATAAAGAAACAATTGAAGAAAACAAAAATCTGAAGCCGTTTAAAATGACCGAAAAAGGGAAAAACGAAAAATAGAAAATGAAATAAAAATGTTGAAAATGAAGAAACAAAGAATAAACACCCTGACTGAAAATGAGGACGTTCAGAAAACAATTGACAAGTTACAGCTCAATTTAGGGTTTTAGGTGTATTCTTTTAATTTTTGTTGGTGGTTATACTTACCTCATATTGACATATGAAATGTTTTACTCATTTCAATAAATTTGAAAGCCCCAAGACTTCATCATCGATAATTAACATACAATTGCCGTCCTAAACATTCCCATTGGAAAATTAAAATTTCCTTTACCTGAAGAAATCATTTTTATAATTTTTTTTTGATAACAAGAAATTATGACCACCTCACTCAATGGATCTATATCTGATTAACTAAAAATAATTAACTTAACCATAATTATTCACATAATTGGTCCTAGTATATGTTTGGACAGTGAAGGTTTATTTTAAACACATCCGTTATTGGTCATGGAAAACTTGAAAGTCAGACATGGAATACCTGGAAAAGTAAGGGAATTTCATTTGTCAAAATTGGTGGGCACCCTGAGCTACCCAAGTTTTCGTGTAGAGCATTTTCTATTCATTGAATAGAAAAATATCTTAAGAAAGTTTCTAGAACCAATCGATCCCAACCCATCATTGTAATCTCAGACACAGCCTCACTTTCTATTCATTTTCTCTCTGTTATACAATGCAACATCCTAATGACCTCTGCTTATTTTTTCTTCGGCAACATCGTAAAAATGAATCCCAACTGCATTCTCTGCGATAAATGACACGAATGCAACTTTCAGATTATAATGGATTCGTGAGATATTCCACATATAAGTTCACTGCCAAAGAAAGTAGGTTCACTTATTCAGCAATGGAATTCGCAAACGTGTTCATTTTCCAAGCTCTGACCAGCAGGAAGCCAAATGTATGCTAATAGTAATTAAAAGTGGTAATGGAATATGAATGTGAATAATTTAACTAAATCAAGGTGGAAATTAACTCAAAAGTAATTAACTCATTCACCATATTCTCCCAATTTTTGTATTTTCACTCACAGATTTATTTTATTCGAGAAATAAGAAAACAAAATCGAAATTGTATTATCCTCAAAAACTTGTGTGGTTTGTTTAAACACTTGCTGTTTTGTCTGATTTTTCAGTTGAAGGAATTGAAAAGATGGGAGATGAAATAATATTTTCTTGAACTATGTCTATGTTTATCATGATAATCTAGCAACATGTACCATTAAAAAAAAAAGGTATAGTTACCAAAAATTACGATCATGATTGTCATTCGATTCGTCCCAAACGGGGCCGAAAAAAATTGCAAAAGTTATGAACAATTAGGTGAGAAGAAAACTGGGGCTTTGTTTTTTTTTGAATATCTTGAAAAATATTAAGGATTTTCGAAATATTAAAAAAGAACTAGAAAGATCAGCAAATTCGCTGAAACAAATTCAGACTCCCAAAACTGTACCTCCAATATTTATAATTTTTAATTGGAGCCAAAAACGGGTAGTCTGGTTTCCGCGCGCGTTGCGTCACTCTGACAAAACAACAACAAATAGCTTTTTGTATTACTAGGGAGGAAAGTGCCACTTTTCCTCCCGCAGGATGTAGTTTACTGTCCGACGCGAAGCGGAGGGCAGTAAACATCCAAGGGAGGAAAAGGCACTTTACTCCCATGTAATACATATGATTTTTCCTCCTACCCACTCAATAAAACCTTTCATTTTGATACAACCGCTTATATTATCAAAATATCCTCTTTCTACCAAAGTAGCTTTTGACGCTTTCAGATCTCAACGCAAAGTTAACGTTTCCCGTGAAATGTCATTTTGTGACTTTGTTTGCAAATAGACCTATTCTTACTTGATGGAAATTATATATGTGTATCTGAGAATCTGCGGTGGTGCAATGGCTAGCGTCTTGGGCTTGTAATCCGAAGGTCCCGGGTTCATCTCCTGGCAATTACAATTTTTTTTTTTTCAAGAACGTTATTTTACTTTTTTCTTGTTAGCGATTTGAATTATTGAGTGATTTTCTCATAAGTAATGTTATGTGCCTATTTGAATGAAGTGTCGATAATTTTTTTTTTCTAAGAGCTGCGCTTGTAGAAATAATAATGTGTGTACTTCGAGCACAAAGTGTCATTGTCGTTCTCCAAAGATTAATCTCTTTGTCGAGCAAAAATTAATCACTTTGCGCTCTAAATACACAAATAGCTATTAAAGAACTAGAGTAGAAGTAACATTCATGTATGATTTTTACCAGAATACAGGACATATAAGATGTTCTAGAAATTACGGAAACAATTTGATTATAATAGATTCACAAGTTTCATCGTTTACAACTTACTTGGAATGTGGAGGTGGAAAAGTACTTTCCTCCCTAGGTAGGAAAAGTACTTTCCTACCTATGGAGGAAAAGTATGAGTTTCCTCCCTGGTGTGAGGGAGGAAAGTGTGTACTTTCTATAGGGGTAGAAGGAAAAAATTATTTCAACATATTAATATGAATATTAAGGAATAAAAAAAATCATGTACTATTGGGATACATCAATTAACAATAATCTGAGGTTAAAAAATTTGTATCCTAATTTCTCCATAAATTATGCATTTCTTAATTAATAAATTTTTCTCTGAATGATAACATAAAAATCCCGAAAATTATTGAACTAAGACACTAGCAATTTTTCACTCAGTTGAGTTATTCTTGATAGGCTTAAAAATAGATAACCGTTGCAAAAATTCTAAAATTTTGATTTTCAATTTTGACGTTCAAAACGATTTTATGTTTACTTATTTCATAGAATATATGTGATTACGTTTCCAAAAATAGTTAATTTTAATGCAGAATTAAAAAATTAATATAAGAATCCTACTTCATTTTACTTAATAGTAATTGAACAAAAAAAACCTGAAGCACTATTGTTATATCTGCAATAGTTTGAAAGTTATTGTAATTATTATGAGAGCAAAAAGTCGGATAAAAAGGACAAGTTTCAAGACAATAATATTACAAATTGTATAATAAATAGACCATACATTTTTTTCATAAATAACAACACACGGCTATTTTTATTTCAGAATCAAGTATTTAAAATAAATGAACAGAAAAAATTGATTTGCTTATAACAAATTGTTTATTAAATAAACAAATAAAAAATAAAGAAATTTTTTTAAGAGTCACAGAGAACAATAGAAATTATGATTTTTAGAGAAAAAATTGTTCCTAAATTTTAATACTTAGCCGCAAATAACGATTGTTAATTAACAAACGCATTTTTAACAACAAATTCCTTTTTTTTAGGGAATCGCTTTTTCTTTAAAAATTATAATTTTCATTAATAGATATATTACAAGAAAGGTTTTTTTTTATTTGCTCATAAACAATTTATTTTTTTAACAATTACTTAAACAATAGTGGTAAAAAAAAATCAAAAAAATATTTTTATGTAGCTTTTAACCCTTAGAAATCGAAACATTCAAAATATTTTTTTAAAAAATTTCAAATATTGGAGGTACAGTTTCAGGAGTCGGAACTGTTTTTCAGCAAATTTGCTGATCTTTTCAGATCTTCTTTAACATTTCGAAATTTTTTCGACATATTCAAAAAATCAAAGACCCATTTTTTTCACTTAATTGTTTATAAATTTTGCAATTTTTTTCGGCCCCTTTTGGAACCTTTCCTCAAACTTTCTACATGACATTACGAATTGAATGACACCATGAACATAGTTTTCGGTGACTATAAATTTTTTTTTTAATAATGGTACATGTTGACTAGACTATTACCCACGTTTTAAACCATAAGAACCATAGCAACCATGGGTTGCTAACCTCGGTTAGTGATTCACTGGTTCTACAACAGTACGTAGATCTACAAGTAGTATTTATAAATGAGGCATGTTCTGACTGCCACTAACTATGTCACATGGGGTACCTCAGGGATCCGTTCGTTGCCCGAAGTGGTTCGTATTCCACTCTTATTCAAACTGTAGGTCCCGGATCTCCCTTGCTCACACAAGCTCTGTTTCTGAGGAGTTTTCCCCGAAAACCTGGGAGTTTCGAAAAAACAAAAAAATCCCATATTTATAGAGCAGATATGTCATGAATTATCCAGTTCAGTCAATGAACATCTGAGAGCGCCCCACTTCTCAATAATCTGTGTCCGTTTGTGATCTTTTAATGATTTAATGATTCTAATGAATTCTAATTAACATTTTGTACCAAACTTGCCAAAAACATTGCAAGTTGGTCAAATAAATTTTTATTCTATTCTATTCTATAAAGACTTGCATATTTGAGAACGAATAGTGAACTTATTGTGTATATTGTGTATACGAGGAGAGTTGGATGTATTGTAAGGGGAATAAAAGGGTAAAAGATGAGGGTATAAGATTTAGATTCTATAGCTTCTTCAGGAATTTTTTCAGTGCCCACTGTTAGACCATCACTAGAAAAGATGCAGACAAGAGACCTGTCACTGTTTTTATGGCTTCCTGTTGCACCACGATCTTTTTTTGTAATTCCCAGCTTGTAACTGAGTGTTGCAGTGATGTGTCACTAGAATAACCTTTACGGAATTGGTCTGAGAACATTCCCAGTATGATTTATTGTCAAAAAGAGGAGACACGAAGATCCAAATTTGAGGTTATATTTATCTCAAAATATATAAAGAGCTAACAATTCACCGAAGCGAATGTACCTTCAAAGGCATCATAATCCTTGACGTAAACTAAGTTTAGCGACAGTTGAAGAAAGTTACAGATTAATGAAAAAGCAGTTCGCGTTAATCCGTCTGTATTACCTATGTGGTAAGAGAAAAGAAAAGTGAGAAAACAAAGTTGATAAAAAGATAAACTGATTCAAACTGACTAATTAGATAATTGTTTGACTTTTCCGTGTTTCACGCGATACTAGGTGCACGATGTTTTTCATTCATATAACCAGTTATAAGATAGAAAATTGCTAGAATGGATATATAGATACGAACAGAGCCGTCCTTAGCAAAAGTGGGGCCAGGTGCAAACAGTTTTGCGGGGACTTTTTGAAATCAAACGAGCCCCCTTCCCTCAACCAACATTCACAAGCTATCATCCCTTCTTCCTTCCACTTCCTGCACAAATGTCACCACAAAACTAATTTGTTTTTAGTTTGTCTTAGCAGTAATTTTAAAAATTAAAAACCAATCGTCAATTATTATGTTGTTGTAAGAACTTAACTAATACCAACCAGAAATGAACATTACGACCGTTTAAAAGAAACTACTCCGATATCATGTTTAAAGTAAAGGAACAAAATCGTGAATATAACGAAGGTCACAGAAAACAAAGACATAATAAGTATATTTTTAATGATATTCTCGACTTTTGTATCACTTAATAAAATAATTTTCTTTAACAGTTTAAAATGATTCATTTCCTTTATATGTACATTGAAGTATGGAGTTTTTTATCAGTATTTGGGTCTTATTACATTTACACTGTAATTTGAGTTTAATGTCTTTCACTTATAGTTTCCATACACAAACTTTATTTTTCTCACTTTTATTCCAGCGAAGTCATCAATCACTTCATAAAAACTCATTTCAACTATAGTGGGCTTTCCAAAGCCTACTTGACAAAATTATGCCTATTCTGGTTAACTGATAAAATAAAAACTCACTAGAATGAAGTGCTAGGGCAAAGACAAGCGAAAAGGCTAGTTAGCCTATCGCCAAGGAAAGCTTTTATGAATAGTATTGCCAAAGACGATTAATAAGTTGATAAATTAGTTGTATACATCAAAGAAAGCAACGGATCTAGGATTGAATCTTGGTGAACTCCAGTACTGAGATTTATCGAAATCATGGGCTGTGCACTATTAGTAAATCCGTTATAGTCTAATATTGCTAGTTGAAGTTCCTGATTATTGCGATCAAACGCCTTTGACTAGTGTAATAGTATAAGCAGCCCGCCCGAAAAAGCAGCTGTGATTGGGCTGAAAACCTGACTGATTGACCGGTAATAGTTTGTGTTATTCTAAGTACTCCCTAATTTGTGATTTCATAATTATTTCTAGTATTTTTGACTGTATGGGTAAGATACTGATTGGTCTCGAATCCTTCAGGTATTTTCAACTACTAAATTTTGGTTGGGGAAGAACATGACATGTGCAATTTTCCAGCTATCTGGAAAACTTGGATTTTCTGCACATAAGTTAACAATATGTGTGATGTACAAAATCATACCGGGGACAACAGAGTAGAATCATTTCCAGATTTATATAGTCTGGACCAGTTGAATTGGATTTTATTTCAAAAAGATGTTTTTTTGGCAGATTCTACATCAACGGGGCTGAAGTAAAATGTGTCTGAACCTGCCTTGACATCATTGCCAAGAAATGTCTTTGCGATTCAATTTAGATTACTGAAAGTTTTCTTAAAGGATTTATTCGTTTGGATCAATAGTAAAATGGTTGTTTCGGATACAAATCCCAAGACATTGTTGACCCATGTTTCATCCAACTATGATTCTTCTGATATGTCAGTCGTTCCATTGTTGCTGGAGTACAGGGTATTTCACTTGAAGATATAAGTTCTAAATTTCTGAATTTTTATAATTTCATAATTCTTCAAAATTCGGCAGTGGAGTTTTTGTTTTCAGAGATTGAGTGCTTATAGACAAGCACTGTGCATAGGGCTAGGCATAGCTCTGAAGTTTTCAAATAACATTTTCAGTTTGAGTTAATAAAATTTGCCAGGCACTGAATATGTATTTCACATGTACAGAGGGGGCAAACTTTAAAGGGAAATCTGAGTGTCTGAGAGTCAATTTTTATGACAAACTCAACGGTGAAAACTGCATGTCGATATCTATCATTGTTACTGAGTAACTTTTCTCATGTCAAAAATCCTTTGTTTTTATGAAAACATTTCCAATGCACTTTTTTACGTAGAATTCAATGGTTATTTATTTTTTCAATAGCTATTAGTGGAAAAATATTTTTCTTCAAAAGCAGATATCAATAGAGCTTGAAATTACTATTCAAAAATGTAGCACACTTGATGTTTGGTAGAGTCATCTTTGAAGTGCAGAGCTTTTAATGCATACTTTAAATAAGTAGGCTTTGAATGACGCGGTGATAGAACAGAAAGCAAGTGTTCACTAGTAGCTATCAAATGTTAAAAAGCTGTTCACAGCAGTAATAATCAAAACTCATAATTTCAATAAAACTGATAACAATTCATACTATATTTACTACTAATAAATGAAACTCCTACAATAATAATAAGAATAAAAAAAGAAGAAAATATTTCTTTGGAGGAGCTGTTTGAAATGTCTTCCAGCTTCTTTTATACACAGGCGACACCTTTTCTAAATATTTCTTGCCAAATCAATTAGTTCAATGGGAGTGAGAAAAGCACAACTTTGCATCACTGCCTCTACCTAGAGTTGGTCGGTAATTCAAAATCAAAATCTTTTAACCATCCCCAGAGTAGAAGTCCATATGTGTTAGGTCCGGTGACCTGGCCGGCCAACGATTGCTTTGACATTTGCAGCGTTGTGAGACGGAGCCCCGTCTTGCTGAAAATATATTTTCCTGGGCTCTATTAGCGATTATCGACAAGGGATTCAATTTGTTGCCTTAAAATTTCTTAATCCATCTGCGAGGTATTACATACCTATAGTCCAGTTCGGGAATTGTAGAAAGTGACTCATCGTCACTATCTACAATTTCCGAACTGATGGACTATATTTAATGCACATAATTTAGGACTTTTATTTTCAAATTGACCACCATCAATTAGGTTGTGTCGCAATCTTGCGAAAATGTCTCTAAAAGGTTGTCTTCTCTCTGGATACCTCTCGTAGTACAAATTGCTTGCTGCCTATGTATTTTCTCCGGTTTGTGTAAAGCAGATTATATCACATTTTTTATAATTCTCATACTTCATTGCAAATGTGTTAGAAAATTGAACAAAAACTACGAATTGAGGAGCGTCTTTACTGTTCCAATGAAAATTTGACAGCTACCACGATACCAGTGAACATTTGCATTCTGTTTTATCGCCGCGTCATCCAAAGCCTACTTGTTCAGAGTGCGTTTCAAAGTCTACATGAAAAAAACTAAAAGCTCAGCATTTTAAAGATAACAATAGCAAAACATCAAGTGTAATACATTTTTAGAATGGTAATTTCTGGCTCTATTGATATATGCAGGAATATACAGGTTGTTTTATTAAAAACATTATTTTTCCAATAATAGCTAATAAAAAAATGATATATGATTTGAAAAAATAAATGAATCACACATTTTCCTAAAACATGCTGTATCTCAAAAACGATAATAGATATCGACATGCGGTTTACCATTATAGACTGTCAGATAGTGACAGATTTGGGTGCACCATTTTCGCATACAAGCCTCGAATAGGGTTGAAAAGTACATTGATGCTGAGTGAAATGGAGGAAAATTTACGAGTGGCTCCTTGGGTGAACATATGGAAAAATAAAAAAGAATTTCCATTAAAAGTTCCGACTAAAAAATCTGCTTATCATTCGCGCCACTCAAGCCATTATGTTTTTCGGTCTAGTGACGATGTAGGTATTCATGGTTTCGATGGGCTTGTGTGGGAAAATCTGTTAAAATCTCGATTTTTTCTTACAAGATTACGCCCTTATTTTAAACCTTTAGCAACCTGCAACACTCATGCCCTTGGTATTCCGAAGACAGGTTCTATTAATTAATGATTAGGTAAACACGGTTCGCGTTAAAATATGGAAAATCGAATTTTCCATATGTTCTTCCCAGGAGCCACTCGTAAATTTCCCTCCATTTTACTCAACATCGATGTACTATTGAACCCTATTCGATGCTTGTATGTGAAAATGGGGCACCTAAATCTGTCACTATCTGAAGGTTTGTCATAAAAATTGACGCTCAGGCACAGCCATTAGTTTTCATCTATCTAGTTTGAAAACAGCATTTTTCCTTCAAAAGTTTCCGATTTGGCACATTCTGTACTTTCCTGTTACACATTTTTATCAATAATTATATTATATGAAGGAAGTAGTCCATACTCAAAGTGGAGTTGCAATGTAATAAAGTTAGGTAAAACTCGAAGTCGTCTCCACATATTTCACCCCAAGGGCAAGGGGAAACGCAGCTTTGGCAAGCAACTTGTCAGTGTTTGCGTTACAAGAAAGTCAAAAACATGTTTTGGAGCATAGTAATGCTCATCTTCAGTTGAAGTAATTCAGGGGTTAAAATGGCATGGAGACTTTGAAGTGTAAAAACGTAAAATTTGAAAGTTATATATCAAAACATCTGTGGCGCAATTAATGCCAATGGTTGGCCCTTAATTGCGCCACCGATGTTTTGATATGTAACTTTTAAATTTTACGTTTTTACACTTCAAAGTCTCCATGCCATTTTAACCCCTGTATTACTTCAACTGAAGATGAGCATTACTATGCTCGAAAACATGTTTTTGACTTTCTTGTAACGCAGACACTTTAACAAGTTGCTTGCCAAAGCTGCGTTCCCCCTTGCCCTTGGGGTGAAATATATGTTGTGAAGACGACTTCGAGTTTTACTCAACTTTATTAATAATTATATTTATTATTATTATAATTTTTTTCAAACTCACATATTTTATAAGTCGCCAAAATCACCAAAACAGCTTTGACCAGTTCACCAATCCTGAGCAGGATGCGTTTCAGAAACATATAGGAAAACTCACTATCGCTGAAAAATAATCAACGCAACTGACTTTTCACGACACTAGGCTCATAGTGAACTTTCGTTGTTTTCAAATGGTACCTGATGTTAAATTCGTTGCAAAGCGCCCCCCTCATTATTTGACATCAGCTTGTCCTTGTCCGTGGCACTGAAAAGTCGGTACCATTGATTGGTTCGCGGTTTGCCCTCTTTGGTGCGTGAGAAGAGATGGTACCGTTTTCGTCGTCGAGGTACTTGATATCCGACTGGAGAATTTCTCCGCAGTTCATTGGCGCGCGGAGAAATTATGCCAGACGGGTTGGAAGTACCTACTTCAGTACGGCTGAGTCATTGTATCGAATGTTGTCTTGTACTTTCTTCAATTCTTGAGCCGTTGAAGGACCGTTGATACATTGGGATATAATTGATTGATTAATTTCCTAAAGTTGCAATGTAAAACTCGCTAAACTTACAGGGTGATTCTTGATGATGGCTAGATTGTGTTGAAGATATGCAAACTCGCCAGTACCTTGAATATTTTGATGAAATGCTCCAATTGTTGTTTTTGTTTTACTGTCTCATTTGTTATTAAAAAAAACTTTTACTGTCAGTCATATAATAAATATCCTGCGTGCGTTACTAATACTTATTTAATCAACTAGTGTATTAATGAAGGCAATTAATGATCGAGATATTTTCGAAATCATTAATCGCAATTTTCTGATTTCCTGAATATTTATTTGATTTCTATGTTATAATACACTGTAATACTTTTACTGGAAATAAATTTATATTATTATTATCATACAGGGTGTCCGGTACACCTTGTACAATATTGAAACTGGTGATAGACCAGATCATGACTGTTCAGAATATAGGAATTTTACCTTAGTAAAAATCTCACTGTTTTTCACCTTGGATTGTTCAATGCCATGTATACAAATTGGGACGAATTTAAATATCTTTGCTGCTGAAGATTACTGATGAGTGATGCTTTCAGACGTACGAAACAGTTTTTCAGAAAACAATACTATTTTTCAAGAAATGAGGGTAAAATGACAGATTTGAGTAACACCAATTTTTTTAACAACAGTTTGACATTATTGTTTGAAAAAACAAAACAAGTGGAACTGGATATTCATTACAAAATAATGCCCATTTTGTCCAGGCATTACTATGGTATAAAACATACTATCATTATTTTTGGAAGGAGTAGAATTTCGATAATATTAGAATGTGATGTTATTCTGAGCTAAAATCAACTACATTAGACTTTGTCAGTAATGTCTTTTATTTTTATCCTATCAAGATGAAATGATTAAATAATTATGAGTAATAAGGAATCAACTGCTTAGAAGCATTCAATGAGATGTAATGAAGTAAATACTAATTAAACGTTTTTTTTTAATCAACATACACTATAAACCACAATAACGATTATTCAACATCGCACTGAATAATATTACAAAAATGATATTTTCCATCCACTCGTACGCATAGAAGAAGAAACTTTTCAAATGCATTATAGGTTATAGCCCCCAAATCAGCGATTCTATGAGCGGCATTGTGCAATCGGATATGGTTCTGCATAAAGCGCTGCTGCAGCAGTAGCACTACCTCCACATTCACCATAAATGTAGTGCATATGCGCATATTCTCGGGGAGTATAACGTATGTACGGCATGACAAAGAAATAAATACCACTGAATGAAACAAGCGGAATAATTTCAAAAAACTACGATAGAAGTCACAAGTTGTTCAAACAAAAGTTTTTAATTTTCGATAAGGATTCATCTCTTAAAAAAGTTTGCACTTATTTGGTTACACCCTGTATATCTGTCGGTCTCTGAAACTTCGTTGGAATCTGGATGTCGGACAATTGCGACATTTATCACAAGAATTCGTATTAATCGGTGCCATGTCGGATAATCGACATTTCATTTCGATAATTTTATTAGGCCAAATTACATGAAAAGTTAATTTTATTGACATACTATTTAATGCTACCAAGCAGTCTATTCTTTATTATTAATAATTATTTCCTCATTTTATCTTAATAAAATCTAAAAAAAATAATTTTTGGGCGTAAGTATGAACGTTGATCAAATAAATGAATATTTTGGAACCTTTGGGGTAAATACAATTCAAGAAAAAAAATAAAATACCCAAACACCAAAACTACGTCACAATCTTAAAATCTTACTGAAGATGCTAACTTTGTTGGCGAAACGCGCGTCGAGTGTGATTGTGACGTAGTTTTGGTGTTGGGTAGTTTCATTTTTTTCTTGAATAAAAGTTGATAGAAGCCTAGATTAAAACCACGCCTAATTCAATGGAAACCACTTCTTCCGAAAATAATTATAGTTTGTTTTATACCATGGTAGAGTCTGGACAAAATGAGCATTCTTTTGAAATGAGTGTCCACTTCCAATTGGTTATGTTTCTTTCAGATAATAATGTCAAACTTTTTTTAAAAAAATTGATGAAACTCAAATCTGTCATTTTACCCTCATTTCTTGAAAAATGTTTTCACTTTCTGAAAAACTGTCCTGTACGTCTAGAAGCATCACTCATCAGTAATCTGCAGCAGCAAAGATATTTGGATTCGTCCCAATTTGTATACATAGCACTCAAAAATCCAAGGTTAGGTAGCGATTTTCCAGAAATTCTTAAATGCCCATTATCTCGAAAAAGGTGATATTTTTACTGAGGTGAAATTCCGATATTCTGAACAGTCATGACCTGGTCTATCACCAGTTTCAATATTGTACAACGTTTACCGGACACACTGTATACTTATTTTTGTGTTTATGACTGACTGAATCTAGTACATTAATTCTACTGTAAAATCAGTAATCTTAACAGATTGTAGATTGTAGGAGTTGTACAGCCTCATAAGCACTTAATAATAATGAGAATAACACATTTTCTTCATTTACCTTTACATTAACTTAAAGGTTATATTAAAATGATATTTTAATTGTAGATAAATGAATGGAATATGTTAGGCTATAAAGCCAATTCTTCCACAGATCCCCTCCGATCTATTAGATCTTTTGTGCACTACTCTCAGTCTATTCGAAGCTCGGGATTCCAAAACTTCGTTCCAGACCACTTCTTCACAAAACTTTTTGAAATTTTTTAATTTTTCCAAATGTTGACCATTTCTCAACTATTAACACTTTCATCCCAACCAACAAGCCTCGGGGAATTGAGTCGAGAAGGAAGGTAGGGTAGGTGGCAATTTTTTACCTTTTTAAATGGGGTTCCAAGGGACTTGGGATATAGAGGGTTTAAAGGGATAGAGCCTAGTTTTGGGTGGTTAAAAAGGCTAGTTTTTAGAGAAGATGCATTTCAGGGAGGAGATTATAGGGGCTATAGGGGGGGAAAGATTTTAGCCCAACTTTGGACGTGTTTTCCAGAAGGTTCGTAGAGGGTTGTAGCATAACTTTGGAGGTGTGTTTCAAAAGATTCGTAGGCGGGAGATTTGTGTTTTTTAGCAATTTCGTAGTGAGAGAGATTATTACACCACTTTGGTTTTGTTTCAGAAGTTTCGTAGAGGGTGGTAGGGGGATGAAGGGAAGAGATTTTCATCCAATTATGGGGGTGTTTTCACCAATTATGTAGGGGGTTGTAGGGGAAGAGATTTTTACCCAAATCCAGAGGTGTTTTTTAACTAGTTTCGTATAGGGCTATTGGGGGAGAGATTTTTACCCAACCTCGGAGGTGTTTTCCATCCCTTCCTCCCTCTTTCCGCTTCACCTAGTCGCTAAAATAACCCAATCTCTCCCCCCATCCCCTTTGACTTGCTTGATAACTCGTATTTAACCTAACCTTACCTATCAACGACCTAACCTCAACTAAGAACGATCTAACCTTACCAAACAACGATCTAACTTAGCCTTCAATCTAATCAAACCTACCACATTGTTTTCCTTGTTTTTCCATTTTATCCAAATTTTTTCAATTTAATTGAATTTTTATCCATTTTTTTCATATTTTTTTCATTTCCGTTAATTTTTTTTTCAATTTTCACTATATTCTACCAAAATCCTACTCAAAGGATCAAACTATACAGGGTCTCTTTTCAAATTTCGACTCACAAACACTTACGACTGAATAAAACAACACGAAACATCGAAGTTACATGGTTTTAAACGATTTTTGATGAAAATCCGGCTAGAAAAACTAAACTACACAGGGTTTCCTTTTAAAAAAAAATCTCAAAAAAACACCCAAAATTTCATGAAATCAACTGAAAAGGAATAAGGAAACATTTTTAATGGTTTTCTGGAATTTTTAGGCAAAATATACAGGGTCGCCTTTGAAAACAAATGTGAATATATCGGGAACGGTGAGAACCAGAAGAACGGGGTTTTCTCCATTGGGGTTCTTTCAAAAACTGCATCAAACCCCCAACAGGAAATAAAGTTTTGACGGTAAAAACAGACGGAAAAAGTTTAAGCATTATTTAGGAATAGCAATTCACCATTATATGTGTTTTTCTAGAATGCAATATCCACCGAATCATTGAGATAGTTTTTATGCTAATTAAGTCGATGAAAATAGAGTAAATGAAAACTACCAATTTAAACAAAAAGCATATACTGCAATAATGTTTATAATAGTTTCGATACACAGTGTCATCTTTAGAGCGAGTTATGAACTAGGATGTACCCAAAACATCACATCCAGTGTATTTATTCTAGATGAATTTACAAGTATTAAATGCCAAACCAGTAAGTTTATACAAGAAATGAAAAACATTGAGAAGCTTTTTTTTTGGTTCCCATTTTTATATCTAGAATTGAGTTTTATTACAACTGAGCGAAAAAGGTGTAATATTTTATGAAATTTTTTCGATTTCTGAAAGAAATGAATAATTATTTAAATAAAGTAATCATCAAAGAGTTGCTCGAATTTTAAATTAATAATATTCTGAAGATTTTCGAGGTCGAGCCCACCAAACTTGATCGAAACTCATCTAAACCACTTTCTCGCTGGAATAGATTACCCTAATTTTTTATCAATATGTCGAATTTGATTACGAATATCTCTTCAAGGCTGTTGCTAGGCCTCATGCGTGCCTCAGTGAGATCTATATTTTCGATTGTAAGTCATGCAGTTTATCTGCAATCTGCATCAAAATGCTATATTGAATTTTGATACAGATTAACGCCCAACAGTTGAATATATTGAAGAGTGTTTCATGAATTAATGTTTATATCTATTGTTCAGGCAAACACTTTCCAGAATAAAGATAGAAAGTAATATAACAAAACGAAATCCTGAAATTTATTTTAAATAGTGCTCGAAAAGTACAGCCATTGAATCTACATCTGGAAGCCCTCAAATTCAGCATTTACGAAACCTAGAATGGTCCGAGCCTTCGCACATGTGGATGCTATAAGCACCTTTTCAATACAGACTTGAGAGTTATACGAGGGGAATTTATTAAATCGAATAAAATATTTTTTATCCAACAATCAGTTTCATTATGAATTCAGCGAAATATTTCCATTAAGAGAATTGATTCAAACCATAACTTGATTCATTGTTTAAATATATAGAATTTTTTCTTTATAATGCGAAGAATTTCAATTACGTTTTTTTTTCTAGTAACGTTGGAATATCTGAGTTATAGAATATTTGATGTATAAGCAGACTGTAGAAAAAAACGATAAGAGATTCAATTTACTATTTAATTTTTGAATAACCCTTATATTTATTGCCAGGCCTGAGTAGAATTTGGCTATCTGGAGGCCGGAGATTTTATGCTCCTAAACTTCAGTCTTTCATAACTTAAATATCATGAAATTTCATTCAATTCACCGATTCTAATTGGCTTTGGTTTAGAAACTTATAAATTGAATCTTCTTTGTTATTCCGGCGCTCTATTTTTCTTTTATTTCGGCATAATTATTAAGTTAAATTTTCTCTTCCACCAGGGCCTCCGGCCCAGATAATAATGAATAACAATTTGATAAGTATTTGAATAGATTGAAATCCTAAAAAGTGTTGAAGATAATGATAAAAGAAGTAACTTGATTAATTAAAACTATTCTGTATGTGCGAAACTGGTAGCAGCTTCCTGATATGGTTTGCCCATAATTGAGACTTGACAGGTAGGTGAATATATAATTTTCCTAATGTGTTCCAATGTAAGCGCTGATATAAAATACTGACAAAGGTACCGCTCCGCCGAACAATGAATGGTATCAGCTGTGATGAAATGCTATTTCACCGGAATAGCGTTTTATTATACAGGGTGAGTCAGAATAAGACCGACAAACTCCGACTACAGATTCCTTGCCACATTTTGATATGAAAAGTTTCTATCAAGGTATGTCCTAAAATGCATCCCCTCTGAGATACAGGGTGTCAAAAGTGCGAAAAAAATTTAGATATTTTTTTTTTTCTCTAAAACTCCTGGAGAAAAAAATTTCAAACTTGGTGCACTAATCAAGGTTTATCAACGTGATAATTTGAAGTAATAATTTTCAATTTTCGTAAACCAGTGGCGTAGTTACGATGGTGGTCATATTTTCCTTCATATTTTCTTTGGACAACTGAATTGACAAATGCGCGTTTGACATCAGTTAGGCTCATCCATACTCAAACTAAAAGTCAAAACATTCCATTTGCCTAAAAGTGAAGGTTTCTGAGATATTTGCAAAAAAACTGAAGAAATGTCCTGAGAAGAGACATAACATCCTGTGTGCTATAATCGCATGATGCAACTTTATTATAACTTATGGGAATAATTGTCAACCTCTTGAACGTTTTTTAATGTTGTGAGTATTTATAACATAGAACAGGTAAGTCAGAATGAGACCGACAAACTCCGTTTTTTTATTCGTCATAATATTTGAACGAATCGATTTCGTAAATTCACCGATATGTGACCATACATTGTTGCATAATGATTATTCTGAAAGATCTACTGACAAACCTAGCCCCAAATTATAATACTCCTGTTAGAGCAGAGTTAAAGCCTAAAATAATATTTACGAAAAACTGTAAATACCTACTTTTAAATTTGTCAAATTTTATGTTGGAGTATCATTATCAAAGTCATTTCATACTGAATTATCCAGGAAAATATTTTCCAATCATCATGTTTTTGGTGAAGAAAAACAATTATTGTGTATTTATATCTAGTCAAATAATAGAAACGGTTTATAGAGTACACAACATAAAAACAAAAAAGGCTCAAAGTAAATGTTCAAATGGACCACCATTTTGTTCGATACACAATTGGCATCTCCGTATCATTGACTGTCGCACGCTTGGGAATATTCCTGGTGTATCCTGTATTAACGTACAAGCTGCTAAAATTCTTGCCGTTAAATCTTCAACAAAATCCACAGGTGTCGAATACACCAGGGATTTAAGGTATCCCCACAAAAAAAATTCAAGTGACGTTAAATCCGGAGAACGTGCAGGCCAGTGTATGGGACCACGTCTACCTATCCACTGATCATGGAATGTTTCATCAAGAAATTGACGAACGATTCGTTGAAAATGGACCGGTGCTCCGTCCATAATCCATTTTGAAACGATCTTCACTGACTGAAATGATGACAGATGACTTGACTACAATACAAACTTGTTTGGGTTACTATCAATAGTGTCAATCATATCTACTATGCTGCGTTCGAGTTGACGCCCTAAACGATCCGGGCGCGCTCCCAATAACCTTATCGCATTTCTTTTGAAAGTCGGGGCAAATTCTGTTCCATTGTTTTCAATGGCATCAAAAGCTCCGCCAATGCACTAAATGCCCTGTTCGCTCGATCGGGCTTCAACTCAAACGTAGCTCTAATGTAAGTATCGATATATCAGTTTGTTTCTACCGGAAACAATGACTGTCTGAGCCATCTTTTCAATTCTTCCAACATTAGCTTCAGCTTTCAGCTTCTGAGGATGCTTACTATGTCAATTGACTGTACTGTTCCTAAATTATTTTCTTTCGATTCGTGATAACTAATTGCAAAGTCGAACCTTCCAGACTAGTTTGTATACCATTGATCAATGCATAAAAAATACACAAATTTTTTATTCTTGTTCTTTTTCAAAACCATATGCTGAATGGATTAATTTTCCTCGATACACCAATTAGAAAAGGCTCTAAAAATGATACTCCAACATAAAATTCAACAAATCAAGAGTACTTATCTTCGGTTATTCGCAAAAATTGGTTCAGATCTAAACTCTTATTTGAGTGGAGTATTATTAATTTGAAGTTGGGTTTGTTTTTTTTTTTTTTTTTGATTATTGCACATAGCAACTTACGTTGATACTCAGGACATATCTTCATTTTTTCTCAATTATCTCAGAAACCTTCACTTTTAGACACATAGAATGTTATGACTTTTAGAACTTGTATCAAACGCTCATTTGTCAATTCAGTTGTCCAAAGAAAATTCGTTCAAATAATATGACGAATAAAAAAAACGGAGTTTGTCGGTCTCGGTCTCATTCTGACTTACCTGTACTATGTTATGAATACTCCCAACATTGAAAAATGTTCAGAAGGCTGACCATTATTCCTATAAGTTATAATAAAGTTACATCATGCGATTATAGCACACAGGATGGTATGTCTCTTCTCAGGACATATCTTCAGTTTTTCGCAAATATCTCTGAAACCTTCACTTTTAGACAAATGGAATGTTATGACTTTTAGGTTGAGCATGGATGAGCCTAACTGATGTCAAACGCTCATTTATCAATTCAGTTGTCCAAAGAAAATATGAAGGAAAATATGACCACATACCATCGTAACTACGCCACTGGTTTACAAAAATTTATAATTATAACTTCAAATTATCACTTTGATTAACCTTGATTAGTGCACCAAGTTTGAAATTTTTTTCTCTAGGAGTTTTAGAGAAAAAAAAATTAATATAAATTTTTTTCGCACTTTTGACACCCTGTGTCTCAGAGGGGATGCATTTTAGGACATACATTGATAGAAACTTTTCATCTCAAAATTAGGCAAGGAATCCTTAGTCGGAGTTTGTCGGTCTTATTCTGACTCACCCTGTAGTAAATTGAGTATTCCGTGTTCTACAAATGGCTCCCTGCAAGATTGTAGCCGATTTGCTTTACATAAGTATCGAATTGCTTTCTTTTACAGAACAAAATCTGTCTGATGTTGGGTTTTACTACATACTCTCCTGAAAGGAATTCCATATCGTACTTAGGTTTGATTCCACTGACGAGTGGTACCTTTACTGTTTTGGAAGGGCTTTTTCCCAGTTCTTTCGATGTGACGATAATTTTATATTTAGATTTTTTATGTGACCAATCAATCAATCATCACCCCGAAAAAATCGGATTGTGGCTGATGTTCGATTATCATTTTTCCATTCAGTTGGTAATGTGGATTGTTATGGATAAGTGGACAATATCCTATTGAATCAAACGATTTGATCTTTTAATTCAAATATTTTGGTAAATTATTTATGAAAATGATAAAAAATGTGGGTCCCAATATTGATCCTTGGGGAACTCCGATATCAATAGATAGTGTGTCTGACTTCTCATTCGAAGGTAGAACGACTTGTTGCTGTCGACGGTGCTTGACGGTGCTTGATGTGTGACGCAATCAAATGCCTTAGATTTTTTTTGGTTGTTGTTGAAATTGTTATTTCCGTCAACTGATTGCACCCCGTTCGCGCAACCCTCGGAAGTCTTCGAGAGACTTGTGTGAGCTAGGGAAAACGCAGCCTTTACCTTTTAACGTGTGATGTCATGCACGAGACCGATGACCATGCGAGGCTTTGAACCCTCGACCCTTCGTTCCAAAGGCGAACGTTCTACCAGCACGGCCATCACGGCCCATTCAACATTGTGGCACACGAAAAGTTATTTTTCCGACGATCTTCTGAAATACGTATCATTTCGCACTGTAAACTAGTACACAAAATTACATATTTCGCACTAGGGCGAAATATTTCATTTCGCACTAGTGTGAAATGAAATATTGCGCACGGTCTCCTTGCTCGGCGATTGGTGCGATTACCAAATATAGTTAACTATACTGTAATTTTTACTCATAGGTAAAAATTTCTGTTTTTACGAAACTCCCAGGTTTTCGGAGAAAACCCCTCAAAAGCAGAGATTGTGCAAGCAAGGGAGATCCGGGACCTACAGTTTAAATATAAGTGGAATCCGAACCACTTCAGCTCAGTGACACACGACCGGGGATCGAACCCGGACGGTCTGGGTGGAAGCCAAACGCTCTAACACCTCGACCACTTCGCTAGGTACCTGTGACAATGACATATCTACAAACGAATTCATAACATTATAGTGTCAGTGTCAATGTGATTTGCTAAGGGATATTTACCGAATCGTAAAATTTCTTCAGTTTTCTTTGGTACAATGTCATCTGACGATGAAATGTTAGATTTTACTTCCCAGAAGTATGCAATTTAGCAAACGAAACAGCGAAGGAATTGCTGCCAGAAAAATCAAAACAAGTATGATTTGGCGTACGATAATTTTATGGCATGGAAAGAAAGAAGTAACGCAAAAAGCTGCTCCGAGGTAGTTTTATTGGCTTACATAGGAGAATTAGGAAATAAGAACAAGCCAAGTACTGTCTGGTCAATTTATTCTATGTTACGAACATCCTTGATAGCTAAACATAACATAAACATTGGAAATTACCTGAAATTGAAAGCGGTACTCAAATATTACCATCAATAACTATTTTCCTAACATTTCTTAAACACAGACCCAAATGTACCCACATATTTTTGTTGATTGTTCAATAAAATGTGTTCTCTTTGTGCGATACATCTTTCTTATATGCTTCTTCGGGAATTGAATTGGTTTCCTGTAAAAATGATTTGTAAGTAGGTAAAATACAGTCATGCGAAATTAAAATCCGACATACCTATGTTTTTGATGTAGGTCGTCGGAAAAGTATAGTGTACAACTCGTGCGAAATTGGATATTTCATACTCGTTTGACAAGATTATGAACCACTCGCCTACGGCCGTAAGCGAGTGGTTCATAATCTTGTCAAACTCGTATGAAATATCCTATTTTCCGCACTAGTTGCACAATATACTGTTCATCAATCGCATCCATGATTTTTTCCGAAATGGCTATTATTGCTTTGGTGGTTGATTTTTTACTGCGGTAACCATACCGCTCCTTTGCAAAAAGTTCTTTACCTTCAAAATATTAAACTATCCTAGATTTCAGTAAACATTAAAAAAAAATTGAAAATACAGGAAGCACTGGAATTAAAGCGGCTAGCGATACGCCTGCAACTTTGGACTGAGCATGCGCCAAACTCGAGCATGCTCCGTAGACTCCAAAAATGGACAAATATGGCTGCCATGGTTACTACATCACTGCTCTCTCTCTGAATTTTGGATAAATAGTCGTTATATGGTAACAATTTTAACAATTTTCAGATCGCAAGGTAGGTTAGTCAGGTCAGGTTAGGTTTGGCTAATAATTCACGCATTTTCGACTGGCAACCTAGGTTAGTTTGCTCAGGTTAGGTTTGTGTGTAAATTGCGAGCGAAAAACTAATTCAACGAATTTTCGAATCGCAAGCTAGGTTAGCTTGCTCAGGTTAGGTTTGTGTGTAAATTGCGAGCGAAAAAACAAATTCACGCATTTTCAACACGGTTTGCAATCTTGTTTTTCCTTCCTCTTCTTGCTTCTCCGCCATTAAATGACCCTCTTGATGTACATCACTTAAATTCGAGTTTGGCGCATGCTCAGTCCAAAGTTGCAGGCGTATCGCTAGCCGTCTGTCACTGGAATGGGCCTAAATAAGTTAAGGTCGTTTGTTTTAGGAATCGGTTTTCCATTTGCAATTTTCAGTTTATCTGGAGAAATGCTCTATTTTATGCAGTTATGAAAAATGTAACATAATATTGGAGCCAGTTCATCACAGAGATATTCAACAACCCCGACGCTCATATCATACACATGCCTACTATTTGAGTTTTTCAAGTTTCTAATGATACTTTTAGTTTCCTTCTAAGTAGTAGGGCTAATAAAAAAAGAAAAACAGATAAGAACTATAAGTAGTTTGCAGTGTATGCATGAAAGCAGTGTCTTTACGAGGTATCGAGTTGACAATGTTTTTGACCACACTGACAAAAAAACTGTTAAAATTTTCGGCTAAAATATTTGTTTTATTCTTGTTGATATGTTTTTCCGTCTGTGAATTGATCAATTTCCAAATGGCTTTGGATTTTATTGCTAGAGTTTTCTATGAAATCTTTATTCGCTTTCCGTTTGGCATAATCAATAGCTTTTTCATAATTCGATTTAATTTTTTTATGAAGATGATTTTCCTCCTGTGACTGTATGCACTGTTTCATAGTATTTTTTCTGAAATCGTTCAAGAATGCCCACTTTCTCGGAGCAACTGCAGGCCTCAAAATACGCTAATCCAGTATTTTAGTCCGTTGCTAAGCAACGAACTTTCCCGGACTGTTTAATACTTTCCCGTATCGTTTTCGATACGGGAAAGTACTTTTTCTACGACCGTGCGTTTTAACCCACTTTCCCGCACTCATTTTAGTTTAGAAACTGTCACTTTCCCGCACTAGTGCGGGAAAGTAAAATATATCAATTTATCGTTATCAAATGTACATTTCATTGATTTTACCTGTATATTACTACTCAAACTAATATAGGTTTTAATATTCAATTTAACCCAGACTATTTTTCATTAATGGGAATGAAGAAATTGCGATCCTTTTACATATCTACCCTATACATTTCTCAAAATCAATCCACATAACAATCAAACTAAGTCGAAGTGTCCGATTCTGGCATTTTTCAAATTATTTTCAATAAAAGCAATATTTTAATGGATTCGTCAGACGAAGAGCTCCCAGAAGCAATATTAAAGGCCGCAGATGAGGTAAATTCAGACCTGTTACCAAGTAAATCACGAGAAAGATACGAACAGCAATACAACCAATTTTTAAACTGGTGTAAGGAAAAAGGAGTGAATAGCTTCAGAGAAGATGTTTTTTTGGCGTATTTTTCCGAGCTGAGTAAGGTACTGAAATCCAATACCCTATGGTCGCGTTACTCGATGGTGAAATGTTTAGTTAAAATAAAACAAAGCCTGGACATAAGCAAGTTTCATAAATTGACATCGTTCCTAAAAAAGCAAAATGTTGGTTTTCGACCACATAAAGCGCAGATTTTTACCAAAGAAGAAGAAATTGTGTTTTCAACACTAATATTAATAATAATTAGTGGATTTTCATGGAATGTTTTGTATGTTGGAATAAAATATATATTTTCAATGTGCTTTTTGAATCTTTATGCGGTCGTAGAAAAAATAATGTTCCTAATTCATGCGTAAAGTGTCTTTCCCGCCCTTGACTGCTTGCCCGAACTCCGCTTCGCGTCGTTCGGGTCAACGGCAGTCGCGTACGAGAAACTATCACTTTCCGCACTTGTTAGGAAAATAACTATTCCCGTATCGAAAACGATACGGGAAAATTTTTGCCTGCTTGTTTACATTTTAGACAGTTATTGAATTCACGCAAACAATATGTAGAATTCCTTAGTTTTTGATAATGCTGATTGCGATATCAGAAAAAATAGTATGTGTACGTCGTAGTAAAAGCACATTCCCAGACTGCAATGCTTGTTGGGCTTGGCTTAACGCCTCGGCCAACAATTCACATTGTCGTCCGGGAATTTATTGCTTTTACTACTAGATATACAATATACTATATAGCTGCTTCTAGTTGACTTCCCATTCTTTCTCAGATTTTCATTAAATCAGTTCATACCCATTGTGTTTTTACATTTGATTATTTTTCCGGGAAATGCTTGTAGGATTCGTCTATGAATATCAGAAAGAAACTGTTAAATAAATCATTCGCCTCCTCAATAGTAAGCATATAGTTCGATCCAGTACCAACTGTAGAGTAAAATTTTTAGGAATGAGTATAGACCAGCATCTCAACTGGAATTCACACTGTGAAACAATTGTTTTCAAATTGAGCTCAGTAAAATATATGTTCAAAAATCTACGATTAGTTTTAGATAAGAATCAACTGAAAAGCATTTACTATGGTCAGGTTGAATCTAGATTACGATATGGTGTTTGCTTGTGGGGCAACTCAACCATGAGCAAAAAAGTTTTTGTTGTACAAAAATCCATTTTACGGTGTATATTCAATGCTCCAAAGAGATATTCATGCAGAACTCTTTTTACGACTTATAATATTTTAACCCTTGTTAGCCTATACATATATGAGTTAGCTACCTTTCTCAATAAAAGCGATTTCAAACTCAATAAAGATATTCACAATATTGATACCAGGAAAAAGGAATTTATACATACTTCTGCTGCCAAGTTCAAAACAACTCAAAATTCACCAGATTTCATGGGCCCTAGAGTATTCAATAGTTTGCCAAGTTATATAAAATCTGTCAATAAACTGACAGAGTTCAAGAAGACTTTGAAATTGTTTTTATTGAATAAATGTTTTTATACACTAAATGAATATTTTAGCCTAAAATGAGTAGTAATTTTAAAGTGTTTGTGAATTTCATTGTACTTTTCTTTGTGTTTTTAGTCTTTACATTGTTTCGTCCATTAATTTTATTTTTATGACTATTCCTATACAAAACCTGTTTTTGTCATTTTAAGGAAAATAAAGAATTTGAATTTGAATTTGAAGTCGGACATATTTTGTTCAAAATCAGCTAGCTTTCGGTGAGATATGACTCTAATTTTCTTAAAATATTTTTTCAAAGTTGATAAGATGCTTGAATGGACAGATGGAAAAAAGTCATGGACTAGTATGATGTCAGTTATATTTGTTATTAAATTATCAATACGAGTTCCATTCTATTTTGATACGCGTGTTCATGTTGTAACAAAAAATTGGAGAACGAACGATTCCATCAGGTCACTAAAATCCCTTGTACAAGTCAATTTTATATTATTGATATCAATATTGAAGTCAGGTGGAACATCTTGAGTAGTCATCCGGTATACTACTCGACAAAAACCCACCTATAGCACTTTCTCGCTTTAATTAATTACCCAAATTTCATTTTTTTTATCGAATGATTGGAATCTAACCAGAATATCTGCCCGAGACTTCTTTGGCCCCTCGCCTGCGTCAATGAGATAATGATGTGTGCCAAGTGGATTTAACGCACTTTCTCAACTGTATCTGGTCGTGAGTAAATTACACGTTTAAGCTCTCGTATTTATCAGAATATACTTTCGGATGATGTGAATGCTTGTCTGTGGAAAACGAGAGTTTGTTAAAAGAGGAAATAGAGTAAAACTGATGAGGTCAGAGTCATAATAGTGAAATGCATAAGGTTTACAGGCAGTGTCACTTTATAACACCTACAAGAGTTCATCAATGATATATTCATGAGACTTAATAATCGTTAGACAAAGTATGTATGTGTGTGAAATTAGCAACAAAGTTGCCAGCAACGATTTCATAGATAACTAGGTAGGTAGAAAGTGTACAAAGGTTTAGATACACATATGTTACTACACCTTTTTCATATGTAATACAGAAAGTATAACTTGTAATTCATATTAGTAAAATGTAATTCAGAAAACGTAACTTGTAATTCAGAATTGTTAATTGTATTTCAGAAACCATAACATGTAATTCAGATTAGTAAATTGTATTTCAGAAACCGTAACATGTAATTCAGATTAGCAAGTTGTAATTCAGAAAGTGTAACTTGAATTTCAGATTAGTGAATTGTTATTCAGAAAGCGTCAATTGTAATTCAGAAACCATCAAAGATCTGACCGGTGCCGGTGTGAAAAGAGCGGCCAAATATAACAATAATAAATATAATAATAACAATAAAAATAACAAATATCTACAAAATAAAGGATGTGGACCTTTAGCATAATTTTACTGACGACAGGGTTGAAAGTGGGTGGGTGAATAATGCGGTTGTAGCGTAAAATGACTTCCGGCAAATTAAGTTATTGTAATAAAATAATTTCGATTTTGGACTAGGGTTGGATATTTTGAATATGCAATTTTCGTAAAGTACTGAATAATGGGATTCAGGGGTTGAAATTTACAACCCTAAAATTTTGAATATTCATTTCAAATTGGTTCTAGCATACACAGATTTTGAATGTCCATTTTTTGTTATAAAAGGACCATTTCGTTAGAGAATTGTTGACCTCCGTTGGGATCCCGTGGTGGATTTTTCAACCCTACTATCGGGGGAGCCAGGTGGTGCATTAAGCACTTATCTTAAAAATTCGACTTATGAGTGAAGTCGTCGTCGGAGCACTAACAGATTTTGTAAAAATGTTGCAAATCACTTCTCCTTTACTGTTTGATCAGAAAATTTGACTTCCCGTTTGAGGATTTTTCCACTTCGGAGGGTTGTTGAGGGTAGTTTCTGATTCACAAATCATTTCACCCGATATAGCGTGTTCAGTAGCTGTAGAATAATTAATTTTTGTCAAAAAAAAATCGAGCAACTGGTTTTTAAACTGTTTGAGAAATTTTCCACTTCGGAGGGTTGTTGAGGGTGGTTTTTGATTCACAAATTATTTTACCCCATAGAACGTGTACAGTAGCTGTAGAATAATGCATTTCCGCCAAAAAACATCGAGCAACGAGTTTATAAACTGTTTCAGGATATTTCATCTCCAAAGGGTTGTTGAGGGGTAGTTTTTGATTCACAAATTATTTCACCCTACAGAGCGTGTTCATTAGCTGTAGAATAATGTATTTCCGTCAAAATACCTCGAGCAACGGGTAATTCAACTGTTTCAAGATTTTTCTAATTTAGAGGGGTGTGGAGGGGTAGTTTTTGATTCACAAATTATTTAACCCCATGGAACATATTCAGCAGGTTCACAATAGTTCATTTCCGTCGAAAAACCTGGAGCAACAGTTATACTTGAAGTGAAAAAAAAAAGAAAAAAAACCGTTGCTGGAAAAACCGTTGCTACTTTCACACCCGTGGTCTTCATTAGTTTTTCATAAATTCAATGAGAAAGGTTCAGGGTTTTGTTTGACTTGGTTGATTTTTTGGGATATGTGTCAATATGCAATGAGGGTCTGTATACATTTTGAGAAGGATCGGAAATTGCATAACGATTTCCCGGGCAATTTTCCGAAAAGAAAAAAACACGAATAAAAACCGTACCGATGACTGAAATAAATTTTTTAATAGTGCAATGGATAGAGCTGGAAAATGCAAACAAATCATGTCACTTGAAAATTTCCGTAAAAATGATTGGAAAACTGAGAAAACTTGAAAAATATGAATAAAAAAATTGAAATTTTTTAAAATTCGAAATATCTCGGAAACGCTCAAAATTTTCCAAATTTATCAAGAGATCTTTTTTGATTGCCTTCAGAAAATCTACAGAAAATGTCAATGAATTTTTTCCATAAAATCAATGTACCGTGAAATAATCCAAAAAAACCGGGGAATCGATAGATCTCCCAAACTATTGAAAAAATCCAAATTGTTTTTTTTGCAGCAAATACCTTTTGACAAAATCTACCTACTCTTCAAATATCACTTTTATGAATTCGTTAACAGAGCGGGGAAAAAATAAAATCGAAAAAAAAACGAGACTTGGAAACTTTTTTTATAAAAGCGTCAAAATCTAAAAACTAAACGAGATATCGAAAAGTTTGTACGAATAATTTCATTGTACTAACTCAGTACTACAAAAAACTACATATGAATTTTTTTTATATTTCAAAAAAATATATAAAATTTCACGACATTAGCCCTTCTGGCGGGCCTTTATCTTCCACCTAGTCTTCTGGCAATTTTTGCTCCTCTTATTTGTATAACATCCGATTATTCTGCCAATTTCCAGCCTTGCACCTTATGACTTATTTACGTAAAAAATGCATATTTAACCCTCTACCCTCGCGTTATTCTTCCGGGGTGCCTTCTGGCGTCTCACGCTACGTTGGTGACACCCGAACCTATAAATGCTAAAATTCACTTTGCACCGAGTCACCCGTATTTCTACGTAGTCAGCTTTCCGTCTAATACGGGTTGTTCTTGGTTTCTGAATTACAGTTGACACTTTCTGAATTATAACTTACGCTTTCTGAATTACATGTTACGGTTTCTGAAATACAATTTACCAATCTGAATTACATGTTACGGTTTCTGAATTACAATTTACTATTCTGAATTAGAAATTATACTTTCTGAAATACATGTTATACTTTCTGAATTATAATTGAAAAAGGTGTAGTAATATATAAAAATTATTACAAAAGAAGAAATAACCAAAAGTTAAGGTTCTATTATCATCATTAATATCGTACATATCAAAGATTGAATTGAAATTGTTACAGATCACTGACACTGATGCTTTCAGATTACAATTTGTTTTACAATGATCACGCAATAAAATGTCATTGCATACCTGCAACTCAGTCGTGGAGTGTGGAAATTGGTCTTTTGTAAAAGTGGGGCATGCACATGAGTTCTTGTTGTGACAATTTTTAAATTTATGATATTGTAACGAAAAGTCGTCGTGTATTCAGTGATATCACATTAAACTTATGCAGAAGAATCAAATGATTGGTTTCCCTTTGAGGACATATTCCTGTGATCTTGAATGATAATAGTTTGACTTTTTTTACTGCCTCTGTATGATATGTTTGTGACAATTATGAATTGGATACCATATTAACGTTCTAGACTCTAGTTTAGACGTCATATAAGCATTGAATATTTTTATAATTCCATATATAGACTTGAACTCTATTGTACTCCTCATATGCTCTACAGTCACGTTCACAAAGTTGTCATCATATGGGAAAAACTTTTATTGACTATTTCACGCACTTTTCAAATGATCCAATCAGGAGCTCTAGTCAAGTTAGGATTATCGATAATATCAAACTTGACTCTTGACTCTGAATAGCCTGTCAAGTTCGGTGTTTTCAGATTTGTGTATGTGACAGTTGAACGTCAAATATAAGTAATCACACTAAGCACACATCTGAAAATAAGCAGATTTCGGATCAATTCTATCGAATCAATGTTTCCTGTTCATTAAGTTCTCAGATCAACTTCTTATTTTTTTTGCTAACTTCAGATTTTTCACCTTTCACTTTATTTGTGAAACGTGTTTTTTTTAAAAAAAACAGCACTCGGTTATTTTTTAAATTTAAGTTGCCTTCCTCCTTCGGCGTAGGGCAATTTGTGCTTTGAAACAACGAAAATACAGGGTCCTGCAACTGCGCTTCTAAACGGCGCAACTTGAAAATTTCTTTCGAATGCAGGCATCTTCCCTTCTTGAGAGAGTATCTTTGGAAAATATTCCGGATTATACAAGGTGACCCAGAAAAGTGCACCAAACCAAACTTATGTTTTTTGTAATGGAACACCCTATATTTCATCACATGGTTGAATAGAGATTATTTTGACCATGCAAAAAATATAGGGTCATGTATGTTCATCAACGTTATTTCCGGAGATATGTCGATATTACTTCAAAAAACATAAGGTATTCAACACTCTGTAACTCCTCGTGGAAAAATAATTCCAAAAACTCATGGGAGGCGAAATGACTCCAATATGGTCTAGTTTCTGTAACATGACATACAGTTGAAATTTCATTACCTCTCGTGTACCGGATAGATCGAAACGCAAATTAAAATATATCTTGTTTTTTTTTTAAATAGAAACCCATATATTTGATTTCGGTATTGGAAATGCCATAAAATTTCCTTTCGAATGATATATCACACTTGGTATTTACTTCACCTTGAAAATAACGTAAATTTCCAATTGAAAAAACCAAGAAATCTTTCAATTTGCGTTTCGATCTATCCGGTACACACAAAATAATGGCATTCCAACTGTGTGTCGTGTTACAGAAACTAGACCATACTGGAGTCATTTCGCCTCCCAAAAGTTTTTAGAATTATTTTTCCACGAGGAGTTACAGACTGTTTAATACCTTGTGTTTTTTGAAGTAATATCGATATATCTCCGGAAATAACGTTGTCTAAAAAAGAACAAAGAAAAATTCAATTCTCTGCAATTTTTAATCACGACGTTTCAACTGTTAAAATCTATAGTCGTTATCAAGTGTTGTCTATTTTCTAGATATGAAGAAATCAGTTTGAGTGGTATGCCTCTGATGCCATAGACTGACAACTTTGTAATTAGAGTTTTATGATCCACGCTATCGAAAGCTTTTGATAGGTCCAAATTCACAGCTGTTGTGACTTTTTTGCTGTTAAGGGAACTAATTATTTTACATAGTGCCTGATCATTTGCACGGATGGTCGATTTATTTTTTCTAAATCCATTTTGAGTATCACTAAGTATATTATTGTGTTCCAAGAACGTGATAAGCCTTTTATATATCATTTTTTCAAAAAATTTGCTTATGTTTGATAGGAGCGCAATTGGCCTATAGTTATTGAAATAATTTTTGTTTCCTTTTTTGAATATAGCTTTTATATTGGCAATTTTAAGTTTGTCTGGAAAAACCCCACTTGACATTGAAATGTTTATTAGATAAGCTAGAGGCTCACATAATTCTTGAGCACAGGTTTTCAACAGTTTTACTGGAATTTCATCGTCACCAGCTGAAATGGTATTTTTCAAAGTTTTTATGACATCAATGATTTCTTGTGCATGTGTAGGCATCAAGAATACACTATATTGATATTGGTTCAACGAAAAGATTCTGTCATTTCTGGTATGCTTTCCATTTTGACCACTATTGACAAAGAATGTATTTAGTTTATTGAGTGTTGCTATTTCGTTATCCTCTTGAGTGTTGATATTTTCTAGGATCGAGTTATTTTGTTTTTTTTTGTTACCAGTCAATGTCTTCACAAGATTCCACACAGCTTTGGATTTATTCGTTGATAATTCAATATATTCAGCATTATACAGTTTTTTGGCTTCATTTATGACATTTTTCAAAATCTTACAATATGTTTTATAACTATCACTTGGTATGATCCCGCTTCGCATTTGTTTATACATAATTCGTTTTCGCTTACTTGAGATTCGTATTCCTTTAGTTATTATATAGTCCGGGTATGAAACTTTCATCAATCTTTTGAAGCAGGCTATGGAGACAAAATTAAAATTGAATATTTTTCAACGAAACCTATTAAAACAATAGTGTCAGCCTCACTCAATCAAGAATTCTAGAACGTAAAGTCAAACAAAAGAATTATAGACACTTTTAATAACAAAACACATACTGTGAGTAAAAATTTTTTTAGACAAACCCAACTTCACATTTCTGAATGTCTTCCTTCTATTTCAAGATATAGCATGGTTCTTCTGTGTACATCCTGTATTACATTTCTGATAACTGTGGTTGTTCTAGATGGTTGTTCTAGATGCGATAACCATCGCTTTGGTTTTATTTACGTTCAGATACGATTTAATAACTTTTAAAAAGTCTTGGATATGCGTGATTGGGTTATTTCCGTTGTTAATGCAAGTTTCTCAACTATTGTCGGATCAGAATAATATAGTATCGTCTGCAAATGAACTGAGTGAGTGGGCACCAGCAACATGAAACATGCCGTTCAAATATTTAATGAATAAAAGCGATCCCAACACGCTTCCTTGAGGGACTCCTTTATTGTTTGACAATTTTTCAGATAATTAATTTTAGTCATCTGTGAACGATTGCTCACGTAACTCTCAAACCAACTTAGAACCGTTGCCATTTATAATACAATATCTCAACTTATCCAACAATATCTTCCGGACATTAGTCTATGAAGCTCTCTTGAGATCAAGAAACACTACAAAGAAGTTGAACTGACCGAGAAAAACATTATTTGCATTGAAATATTCCTGAATTTGTTCAAATTAAACAATCTCAAGAATTTTCTCAATTGTTACGGTGTTTATTGTCCTGAAATTAACAAAGCCTTTCTGGTGTTCCGGTACTAATTTTAAACTGTTCTGGAAGTGACTAAAATTCAACAAATCATATCCGAAAACATCAAATCGAAAACGTCAAATCTTTCTTTTAGAAACTGCACATACCTACTATTTCCAGCTCACTGGCCTTATTGTTTGAAGAAAATATAATTGCAGTTAGGTGCACCATTGTTATTAATTTGAAAGTTCTTAACGATTTAGCTATATGACCATATTTGATTACAATTTATATTATATATCTGCAATTTCTTTGACACTGTTTATAAAATAATGATTGATTCTTCTTGCAATCTCTCGACTATCTGAACATAAAATCAGATTTTGAACCAACTAAAGTCTTGAAGTGTTTCCACATTTGTATAGGTTAATTTTTTGAAAGAATCCGTTTGTTGTTCATAATAATTGTTTTTTTTTTGTAAATTCACATACTGATTCCTGAAATTACTGAAATTTTCAAAATCTTCGTTTTTTAAATGTTCAACACTATTTTTCAAATGTCCATAAGCTATATCTTTATCTTTCGACTTGTTATTCAATTTTTTATCATAATAGGAGAGTTGATTTTGTTTTATGAATACTTTATGTTCGGGAGCTTGGAGATATTTACTATTTCAGTAGTTCTCACAACAATATCTTCTAAAATAATATTTACATCTATTAAGTTCAAAAGCCAATTTTGAAAAATTTGAAAAAATGGGTTTGATCATAGATTCGAATTTGAGTTTCAAACAACACGTTACAAACAAATTAGGAAATGGTTGAAGCTAATTTTCAAGAAAATACACTACTTTGATTCAGCTACGTGACTCATTTGTTCTCTCTCACTTTAATTACTGTGATGTTGTTTATGGACCCTGCATATTTGGGTTTATTTCCTACAGCTCGCTCTGAAAAGAATTTGGTATTCAAAAACTTGAATGCAGAAGATTTATAAATAATATCATGATCGTCTCAAAATTGCTGGACAGTATGCCAGATAGCCCGTATCTGCTTGAGCAAGTAAAACTGTACGCACCACCTCGAGGACTCCGTCCTCGTCATGCATGCTTTCGAGTAAATAATAGTGGCTCCCTCAACAGAATATGTAACGAATACAATACGCACTGTAAAGAACTTGTTTATGGAATATTCGACCTTAAACCTATAAAAATTAAATATGATTTGAAGAAACTGGTGAAATCCTGGTAATCCTTATGGATAATCATGTCACGTCACTATATCCGTCAATCTCCAGAAATTTTTAATCTGTTTTGGTGCGAAGAAATCCCTCGGTTCCCATTTATATTTATATTAGAATATATTAAAATGTCATGTAAAAACTGTATGAAAAACTTAAGAGAAACATATAATTAGGCCTCGGCCTGTTTGTTTCTAAATAAATAAATAAATATTCATGATATTATTACCCGACGCATACGAATTGTCCAAACGTCCAAAGATTGTACACAGCTGATAAGAGTGTGCATTATGTTTTTACGAAATATTAGCATCTTTGATTATTATACGGCATTCACACTATTTTATTGGTGATATAAAATAAAAATTAACAATTACAATGCCTTCCGTATAACTTGAAAATTCAAGCTTTTGGTTCTCAGTTCAATGTACATTATTCTACTGTACCTTACAATCTTTGTGCTTTACGTATTTTACTTTATCGTCTTTTTCAAACGACCAATTTCTAAATCGCAATCTGGATAAGAATGACCTCACAGAATATATTTATTTATCAACGGGTAGCACTTAATTCAAAAATATGTTGTGAAAAAGGTATTTGATACATGCATAAGAGGGGACCTAGGTCGAATTGTGATCGGTCTATAATTTTATGTTTGCTTGAAGATTGGGGTGATGAAACTAGATTTCTACAATTGTGGCAATTACCCTAAGTTCAATGGTTTAGTAAATAGTAGGAACAAAGTTAATGAATTAGGATTTCTAATTTGTTATGCTCTTTCGCCATATTGAGAGTATATTGACTTCCAGCAATCCACCCTAGAAGAAATATTGAGCAAGAATAATAAATCCCCAGAATCCGTTGAAAGAGTCCTTACAGGTTCCGTGGGAACGTTTGCTGCTATTGAGAACTATTACGTGATAGTAGCCATAAATAGAAAGTTCTTCAAGTTTTGCGGTTTTTCTGTTTGCTATACAAATGATTGCCGTTCATATTAGATAGCAAAACGAGCCATACTCGGTCACCCAAGTATTTCGCATTATTTCGCTTCGTCCGAAAATGACCGAAAATTTTAGGTTTTGAAAATTATCCGCAAAACCCTCCAAAAAATGCGCAAATCGGAAAATTATTCGCCAATCGGCAACACTGAAACCAAAAACCAAAAACTGTAGAGAGATATACAAATTTATAAACATTTTGATTGTAATGTTTGAAATTCTGATTCAGCACTCTCTCATATCCTGTAAAGTTGAAGAAATTTTTGGTTTTCGCTATTCGGTATATGTATGTAGTTGCCTATTCCCAGAATACCTACCTATTTGTTATGTTTTTTGCTTATTCATTTTCTATTACTTGTAGGTAGGTATACGATTCAAAAGCTGAAAAATAGTAATTGAATTTCTTCAACAGCAATAATAAATAAAACTTCAAATGTTATATACTGCTCCTAAGATGGCGTGTGTGGAGTTAGTAACAAGGCCTACCAGAAAACATGGCTAATGACCATAGCATCAGTCGATGTCAAAGCACCAGAGAAAAAAAATGTTATAAAACCACGAACAAAATTTTGAATGACTAGTTTTAATAATATCTTGCTCCTTAGAATACCTCACGGTGTACTGGATTTAATTCAACGTGGCTTTTCTGGAAAAATGTTACAAGTATCACTGAAATCACGTTCTTCATCCATAATTATGAATAAACGAAATTTATCAAATTACGGTTTTCCAATAATTCTTCAATAATTGAAATTTTTACTATGCACCCTGACAACCTATAATTCGTTTCTATTGTTGCTGGTCGGTATGTATTGCGATTAACTGACATAACTTTGCTTAATGTCACTGCCAACACAATAAAAATTGGCGAAAAATATCGTGGTCGTAGAAATAGTATGAATTGCGATACTCGCTTTCGGCTCACATCACAATTTCCATACTCGTGAGAAATCATTGTCATTCCATGCTCGTTGTACAATGTACCAATTCCAGTTGTATAGAACTGTTTTTTTTGTACGGCACACAGTTTTTCTTGATTACTTCTATACTTACTAATAAAATGTATTCATACAGTAAAAAAAAATAAATTACCGTAAAATTACCATTTCCAGAGGAAAATAAATTTTCCTGCCAGTCACATGTTCCATGAAAAAGGTACGGCATAACAAAAAATAACATTGTTTCATAAAGTAGTATTCAGATCATTGAGGTTTGTGTTGTATCAACTGACCCAAACTGTACTAGTTTGGGGTAGGGGGTTGAGTGCGGGGCTCCCCACCTCTGTACTGACAAATATGTACGGCGTTGCTAAAAAATTAATCTATGTAGTTATACAAATTCAATTATACAAATGCCGTACAGTAATACAAGCCGTACAAGAATTTTTTGTCGAAAAATCTCTCATCTGGATGGAAAATTTCTTCTACCCTCGTACTCATCTGCACCGCTCACAACTGACGGTACAGTGCGTAAAGAAGTTGTTTCGTATGGGACTATAATTCTGAATATAATTCATGCTGTGTCAATAGAGGACTTTGAATAAGGATGCAGTCATGCCACAACATAACTTTTGGCTTTAAAACTACTGGCACGTTTTTCGTCAACTTTTTGTCATGTCAGGGTTCCTGGCAGCCTCAAGAACCCCGTAATATGAATGAAATTGTTCATAACGACGGGAATATTGAGATTTTCCATAAAATACAAAACCCTATAGGGACTTTAATTTTGTTTGGGAATTTTTCTTATAAAATAGCGCTAAATTCAAAACTATAGAGCTAGAGCATTGTTATTGAAAGAGGTATTGTGTAATGTAGGATTGTTTCTTTGTCAAATTCATCCATTTTAACCAACTGTTATGATTAAAATGTATCCAGAAAAAAACTCAGGGGCGTCCGATGACTTGAGCTTGAGAAGAATATTGCTGACCAAGTTTGATCAATTTTAGTGTAGTTTGCATGTTCAACACAATTTTGTAATTTACCTAGGAAAGATCACATTGGATATTCGGCATCAACCATGTTACAATTTTGCAGATTTATTCATAAAATAATATTTGACACTGCTTGCAATCATATTTATTCAACAACAAAACAAACAAAATTAAATATATTAATGAGAAATATATAGAGGCATCAGATCCACATTAAAGAATAATATTGAGGCTCTAGATTTTTTTTTGCTGCAAACAAATCAATAATCTTCTCGTTGTCAATGTTTACGTCTTAGTCTCAGTCTCTCCTGAGCTGTGGAATTCCTCAAATAGGTTTTGAGGCGTTTCTGCGAGGAAAATTATCTCTCAGAAGTACATGTTGTCGAGATGAAACAGGTTCTTTTAGCCATATCATTTTTCATAGGTCTAATTCTCCTTTCAATGAGTCCCATTCCAAAAACTTTTTATACCGTATGAAATCAACTTCTTCAACACTGGGCTGTTTTTCACAACAAACTGATGGAATCAAAATACATAAAGATGATAGATTAGATTTATGCTTCTGGAATCTTGAGTAGAGTTGATCAATTAAAATCATCTAGAAGTAGAATCATAATACTTATTCTAAAGTACTCTTCTGGATCTTCAGTTCCATAGTTTGCCCTGTGACACTGTTGCGACACTCTTAGTGGAATCTTTATTTCTTCCATTTATAGATTTGAGTAAACCAAGAATACTCTTATAAATGTTGGCGAATTTTGATTTGACATTTTTTCGAATATCATTGATATTATCTATGATCAAATCAACATGTTGCAAAGCGGCCACCTAATTACAGAGAGAGGCGACTGGAGTATGTAAAATATGAATGAAAACAACATGGTCAAGCAACTCAGATTCACTACAAATTCACTAGTAATCATAGACCTTAAAAAGGAAGTCGCTCTTGTTGAAGTTTCAGAATCCCATTCTTCACTTAGTTCTTCAAGAGTTTCGAAGATAGCCTTGAAAATTTCCTTGAATCTACTTAAACCATCATGATTCTCAACGCAAGTTTCGCACATTGCTGTTAGATTTTGCCATCTCACTTCGGAATAGGTTTCCTTTACTTTTTCTTTCAAGTTTTTCGTTCTTTTTGCCGATGCTCTGAAGAAATTCCCCACTGATTCTATAATACTGATTGTATTTCGGATTGGCTGAATTTGACAAGAGTGACTCAACGAATGCGAGCTGCAATGAACGTATATAATGCTTCTGGATAAGTTTGGCGGATACCTGCTTGGACACCATTAAAACAGCCTTTCATCGAAGAAGCGCCAACATACCCTTGTCCGATAAGGTTTTCACAATCAATCCCTATTGTATCAGCCAAATAATTTCATCTCTGTACTGAGACAAATCTTAGAAAATCTGCGCGAAGTATATTATATAATATGTTATTTCTGGGCTCAATATATCTCACACATATGGACATTAGTTCCTGACGTGAAACATCAGTAGTTTCGTCAACTAATATCGAAAAACATTTAGAAGAATTTATGGGTACAGTACCCACAAAATTGATACAAGTTCTGCGATACTGTGATGTAACCTCAAAGTTAAGTTATTGAGAATGAAAGGCCGAGAGCATTTTAATCAAAAAGGTACTAAGGTTTGTTTATCCATGCAATTTTCCAAGCTAAGAATATTTTAGAATATTTTATTATATTTATTATTTGGCAACAAGGAACAGTGAAATAAGCATTTTTTTTAAATTCAGGAAAATGATATATCTTGAAATTAGCGCCATTTTGTGAGGAAAATCCTTAAACAAAATTAAAGTCCCTAGGGTTTTGTATTTTATGGAAAATCTCAATATTCCCATCGTTATGAACAATTTCAATCATATTACGAGGTTCCTGAGGCTGCCAGGAACCCTGACATGAAGAAAAGTTGCCGAAAAACGTGACTAGTTTAAAAGCCAAAAGTTGTGTGGTGGCATGACTGCATCCTTATCCGAAGTCCTCTATTGACCCCTTGTAAATTGGCCTGGGCTTGTAGTCTACTAGTGTACACCAAAACCCATTACAGACGCTTCTTAACAATTATCCAAGTTATTGTGTCCACTGTGTGTCAAAAAGCATAGCATCAGTTCGGCCTTCAAGTATTAACAATCTTCACCAATAAATTTAATATCCTTAGTTCATGAGGGAGAAAAGCTCATCGAATGGCGTTATTAAAACAACTGATATTTTCTCTTGGCGGACAGGCATTGGACAAATGTTCAATTACGGTTGAAATCGTCAACAGTAATTGTTTTGGCATTATAGAAAGTGATGATCTCTACCAATATATACCGCGCAAGCTCTCATGACATTGACCGATAGTTCACAGTTTCTTTCGATGACCCAAATAGAAAGTATAAAAAATTTACTTTGATGGAGACGTGTCAATAGTATTTCATTAATATAACATCAGGCTTGAAACTTTTAATGCGGATTTATAGTCGTACAGCTGTATGTTTTTTTTTCTACTAGCATAAGTAAAATGGCCTTTAGCATACGGATATGAACAGCGCTAAATGATCGATTCATCACAAAAAATGTGATTAATTCAAAATATCAATAACAATACCAATTCCAACTCAATTTTTTTGATACACTACTATAGTTACAGTTTTTGATATCAGTAGTCCAAAAACCCGCCTGAGACACCAAATGACAATAAATAATATTAATATGAATAATATTATGAAGTCAGTAGTGTAGAAAATAGTCACTTTGATGAATGCCAGAATGTATCTAAGACCAACCTATAGAAGTTTTTACCCCCACAAAATAAAAGACACAAATGGCCTTCACTAATTTTCAGAATTTGAATAAGATGATTTCCCTTAAATCGGAGCATTTAGAAAGATTTTCCCGTAAATTGTTCATAACGCGATTGTGCAAAAACTACGCATCGGACAGAAACCGTCTTGCGCACAGTTGAACCACATGTTATTATCTATCAGTTTCTGCAATATTGTTTGTCCAGCTTCAGATTTATAAAAGTTATGAATTTTTCATAAAGGGTCTCTTTTAGAGGATTTCCCGGATTTCCGAAGTGAAAAATGCATCGTTCTGGTAGGTCATTTGGTATAGGTTTTTTAATTTTTTGCAAAAGTTTCATTGACTGTAAAACGATTCCCCAATACTTTTCGAGATATTCGCAAAAAAACAAAAAAATGTAATTTTTTTCAATATTTCGTGTTTACAAAATTCCACGAAGCCATTTTGCTGGGACGAAAATCGGAGTTTTCAACTACGAACTATCTTATAAAAAGTAGTAAAGGCCGTTTCCGTCTTTTATTTTGCGTGAAAAGAGCCGCTTATTTTTATCTACAGCTTGGCCTAACAGGGTGTTCCTTAAATACATGCTAATATTTGAGGGGTGATTCTTTGACTTATTTTAAGGAAAAAACTTTCTATAAACGTATGTTCTAAAAGTCCTAGCTTTTGAGATACAGGGTGATAAAGTTTTGAAAAAAAAAACAGTTTTTTAATAATAACTGGGATAACATTGTACGCATCTTCATAAAATTGGGTACATGTCTTCTGTACATCAAGGTGCATTTTGTGATGTAAAAAATTTTCGTTTTATCTGCCAGTGGCGTCCGCGCGGGTTTTGCATTGAATATTTTTGAATAAAAAATACTACGCCACTGCTTTTCCTCATAATAAAAAATACTTTTGAGATTTTCATTTATTTTCGAGCAAATTCAATTCCTTGGGTTTTCTTTGTACGACGCATGGTTTTCGCTTAAAAAATAAAAATCGTTTTACTTTAGGATGAATTCCTCAAAAATCTGATGTGGTGTGGAAATGATTGTGCATTGACTTAAAGCAAATTAAGGGATCAGATTTGTTCCAAAATTAATGAGAATCCAAAAATTATGGATTTCAGCTTGTACAAAAACGAATTTTATTTTATTTTACAAAAGTAAGTTTTAAGGTAGTTTCTCCAATGAATTCTCTATTCCTCCACGAAACAGACTTATATGAACTGAAGTCAGTAATAAATGAAATAAAAAATAAAAATTCTTCGGGTGAAGACAATTTGTCAGCTAAGTTGTTTTCACAATTATCAGATGAAGCTCTAAACACCTTAGTATTGGCTATAAATAATTCTTTTGCGATAGGTGTATTTCCTTCTAGCTTGAAGACCGCAGTAGTAATACCTCTGCATAAAGGAGGTGCCACTGATGATCCTGGTAACTACAGACCGATTTCACTGCTGTCAACACTTTCTAAAATCATCGAAAAGTTAGTCAAACGTAGAATACTGGGCTTTTTAAAAATACATAATATACTAGCTCAAGAACAGTTCGGTTTTCAACTTCCTAGAAAGAGTCTACATAAGTCTAAATGAAAAGGAAGCGGCTGCGGCAGTGTTTCTTGATCTCTCCAAGGCTTTTGACTGCGTGAGTCATGAAATTCTGTTGCAGAAGCTCTCCCACTATGGTTTTCGAGGTACAGTTTTGGAATGGGTCAGATCATATCTTACTGATAGGGAACAAAAGATATCATTGGGTAAAAATACTTCTGCGAAGGGAAAGATTGTACGTGGAGTCCCACAGGGGTCTGTTCTAGGCCCAATTTTATTTTTACTTTTTATAAATGATATATCTTGCCTTGATATTTCTGAAAACCTAACATTGTTCGCTGACGATACCACAATTCTTTGGCACAATGAAGATCATACTACCTTGTTCCAGTCTATTTCCGCAGATATTCAAAAAATCAAAATTTGGTGTGACGCGAATAAGCTGACATTGAATATTCCTAAAACAAATTTAGTCGCATTTAAATGTAATGTTGAACAAATTACATTGGGAGATCAGCTGATTGAAAGTAGGTCCGTTACAAAATTTCTTGGTGTACAAATCGACAATGATCTGAAGTTTGACCACCATATAACAGCTTTAAAGAAAAAATTATCCTCAGGTTGCTTTGCCATTAATGTAATATCTCGCGAACTTGGACGGTCAGCTTCATTAATGGCATACTACTCATTTATAGAGTCTCATCTGCGGTATGGAATTCCATTTTGGGGTTCTGGCAGCCAGACTCTATTGCAAAGTGTATTCGTCCTTCAAAAGCGAGCTCTGAGATTTATATTCAGCATAAAAATGCGAGAATCATGTAGACCAGTTTTTTCAGACAATAAGATTTTGACAATATATGAAATTTTCATTCTAGAAACGGTATGCTTGCTTCATAAATATAAAGAAAAGTTAATGAACGTCAACAGGGAAAGACATACTCGCAATGAAAAACAACTCGCCCTTCCGTTCCCTGTTTCATCTCTGACGAGACAGTCACTAATTTATAGAAGTAAACAAATTTACAATCACTTACCGAGTCAAATAACAGATATCAAGGGTCTGAAACAATTCAGAAAAACTGCTAAGCACCTCTTGAAGGGAAAATGCTTTTATAATTTGAATGAATACTTCACATATCAATTCTAGTCTTTCTATGATTCAACTGCGAGGATTTAGTTTTAAAATTTCGTTTGTCATAACCGTTGTAGTACGTTGATACTTATATGTTCTTATTTATGCATTTCATTTTATCTATATGTATATATATATAAGTAAATATTATTGACATTTAGTGTTACATATAATGTATTGCGAAAGCTATTAACTTTTATTGACTTTGTCGACAAAATGTTTTCATTTTAGACAATAAAGCTTATTTGATTGATTGATTAATTATTGACAATACTAACACTGATTATAAAAATTGTAGAAAATGGCCACCTTCACTTAATGGGCATGCTTCCGCCCGTCTACGCATGGAATTACGCACACGTTCAAATATTCCCGGCGTATTTCGAATAGTTTCCCACGAGGCAACTATTCGCTCTCTTAAATCTTCTAAAGAATTAACGGGAGTTTTATACACTAGAGTTTTAAAAAGAAATCTAAACTGTTGAGATCAGGGGATCTTGCTGGCCATTGCTGAGGTTCTCCGCGTCCTTTCCAACGATTATAATAAACTGTATTTAAATGGTTTCGGACAATTACACTGAAATGAGCAGGGGCTCCATCGTGCATGTACCATATTCGATTCCTTAACGCAATTGGCACATCTTCAAGCAACCCATTTAGTTCATCTTCGAGAAAATGTAAATAAGACCGACCATCAAGGCGTCCTGGTAGAAAAACTGGGCCTATTAGATAATCCAATAATTCCTGCCCATACATTAACCGAAAATTGGTGTTGAAAATGGGTTTCGGTTATGGTATGGGGGTCTTCTTCCGCCCACATATGATTGTTATGAAAATTTTGAATAGCATTCCGAGTAAAATTTGCTTCGTCTGTGAACAAAATTTGTGACTCAAACTGCGGATTTAGTGCAATGTTCTGAATATACCACTGACAGAAGTTCACACGCTGTGGAAAATCTCTAGGGAGTAATGCATGCAATCGTAAAATATGGTATGGGTGTATAACAAAAAATCAACCAAAATACGCCAAACAATTTGATGACAAATAATCAGAGTTCTAGCGATCTTCCTCGTACTCGTCTCAGGATGTTCTTCGATTTCTTGCAGAACCGCGTCCTCAATTTCAAGAGTTCTGACGCTTAGAGGTCTACCTTCCGAAGTACCTTTCTTGAAACTACCTGTTTCCCTAAGTCGGCGATGAAGATGAAGATTTGAAAAGGACTGCTATCTGGTAATGCACGATTAGGATATTTTTCCTGATAAATGCGTCTGGCTTCTGTTGCATTACCATCAGCGAGGCCATATACGTAATGCATTGCCGCCATTTCTGCATTCGTTTAATTCACCATATTTACCGATATTCAGAAAAGCAGCGGACAATCAAAATACCTTCAATATCACACTTAAAAATCAAGTAAATAATAGTACGCTTCTCTATTCATATAGCTTTTTCAAACACAAAATGGTATTCATAACCAGTGAAAACACAACATTTATAGTGATTTGAAAAACAAAATATACTATTAATTACAGACAGGTAACTGAATTAATATCGGAAGTCCATTCAAGGTATTGTCGACATAAATGCATTTATTTTGAAAAAATTAAGAAATGGTGAAAAGAAATATCAATTATAAACAGGTAGCTAAATTACTATCGGACGATTTATTGTCAACAAAATGTTAGGTACTGCGATATGAAGCAATTTCAATTTGGTTATTTTAATCAAGAACCGAGTATCTGACAAGATTTACACCATTTTTTGGATTCTCATTCATTTTGGAACAAATCTGATCCCTCAATTTGCTTTCAGTCGATGCACAAACATACCTATCCACACAGCATCAGATTTTTGAAGAATTGATCCTGAAATGAAACGATTTTTATTTTTTTTTAAGCAAAAACCATGCGTCGGACAAAGAAAACTCAGGAGATCAAATTTGCTCAAAAATGAATGAGGATCTCAAAAGAAGAAATGAAGTGGCGTAGTAGTTTTTTCTCCAAAAATATTCAATGCAAAACCCGTACGGACGCCACTGGTTGAGAAAATGAAAATGTTTGTGCATTACAAAATGCACCTTGATGCATAGAAGACATGTACCAAATTTTATAAAAACATATACAATATTATCTCAGTTATTATTAAAAAACTGATTTTTTTTTCAAAACTTTATCACCCTGTATCTCAAAAGATAGGACTTTTAGGACATACGTTTATAGAAAGTTTTTCCTTAAAATAAGTCAAAGAATCACCCCCTCAAATATTAACATGTATTTAAGGAACACCATGTATAATCGTAACTGATTATCTGTCCATTATTATTCATTGAGTTTAGAGTAACCTTAAAAAAATCCAATTTTTACCAAACAATATTGTTGTGGGGCGTGACCGGAGTAATGATGGCAATGACTGTTTTGTGTTGAAATGAAATATAAAATTAGTAAACTTTATGCTGAAAACATAAAACATCAATTGTGTCTCAGCCTTAAGAGAAACATTTCATAAACATTTTCGCTCTTTTCTCTCTCCTTTCTTCTCTCTCGTTTTGGCAATATTACATATGAAAAATAAATAATTAAAAAAATTTAGCTTTCCATAAATAACAAAAACGACACAATAACAGATAACAAATACGAAATTTTTTCTGCTCATTTTCCTTGAAGTTTGGCTTGAGAGCCTGATACAGGGTGTCGGACATACAGGGGGTCCCTCCGGGAACTGCATCGATCAATATATAGAATACCATAGGTGGGCCGAATTTGAAAATTTGGGAGTTCACTATTGTTGATAAGTGCTATCCGGCTAAATGGGACACCCTGTATATTATCAAGGTTTTAGATTTTACATATGATTCTGAACATGTTTTATGTAAAATGTTCTATACCCAAGTCTAACCGTTTTCGAAATATTTCAAATTTTAAGTTGAAAATTGCGTTTGTAGAACGAAAAATATATTTTTTTTTATTTCTGGAAATGATCATTTATTTCCGATTGTGTATCGATTTATTCATAGGAGAGGACCCAGTTCAGTAGAATTTCGATACCAATTCGATTAGAGTTATACAGGGCGTTCACCAGAAAATTATATAGATCCGGTTGAAAAATTATTGTAAGTCCATTTTTTCTAATGGAAACCCCCCAATTTTATATTCTCATTCGATTAGGCATCGGAAATGAAGCTAACTTATCTATGCCTACACTCAAACAGTTTTCGAAATATTGGCGAATTAACATGTCTCAGTTCCAGAAAATCTAGTATTCTTGAGTTTACTTATTCTTAGTTGGCCATGGCGTTGGAAACATTCAACTGCCACGGAAATGTCATTGTAATCAATCATGCCGGCTCGTTTGAATTATTGGAATGAAAATTACTTAAATCTATTTATTATTTATGGCGAATGTAATAGGGTTATCTCAAGAACATGTGATATATTTGCTATTCGGTATCCGCAGAAGCAGAAGCCCTCACAAAATACTGTTAAACGAATAATAGAAAATTTCAAAAACTTTGGATCCGTCAAAGCAAGAGTGCAAAGAAACAAGCCAATTGTTGATGATGAAGATATTGAAATTGCCATTTTGGGATATTTTGCTGCATATCCAACAATATCTTTGAGACAAGTTGCAAGAGTATAAGTATTGTCAAAAAACAGTACACAGAATACTGCGCAAACATAAATTTCACCCATATAAGTTCTCCATAGTTCAGCACCTGAAAGAAACAGATTTTCCACGAAGAGTGAGATTTTGTGAATTCGTTTTAACTTGGTCGCAAGGGAACGAATTATTTTTGGATAATATTATATGGACAGACGAAGCTAAATTTACAAAGAATGGTGTCTTCAACCGACATAATTGCCATTATGGAGTGAATCAAATCATCATGTATTCAAGGAACTGCCAAGAGTCTTGGCAGTTCAATGTTTATTATGCGAAGTGATGGCGTCGTGGCACTGCATTTTTATCAAGAAAACTTAAATGGTAAGTAAAAAACAGGGTAAAGATGAGCTTATCGGGCTTCTGCGTTTTCAAACACGAATTTTTCAGTCAAAAATCACTCAAAGTATTTCCTTCTTTTGATAGGCCCTTCCTTTACACACTAATCAACCCATATTTCACAATTACAAGCACTAAAAACCTTATTTTTTCACAAAAAATCCACCCTTCTTTAGGACAACACATAACCAACAAATCTGGATATTTTTATCATTTTATATGTAGTGGGTTGGTAACTGCGCGCGCTAACTATTCAAATTTAATTCTGGGCAGATAACTTCCCCTTCATTACTATGTTCAATTGTATAAATTTCGCCATTTTGGTGTTTTATTTAACGTAACTATCATAAACTGAAAATGCTAAAATTCTACGAATTTCTAATTTAGGTGAACAATAGATTGGCACTTATTAATTTTTTAATTAAATTGGGAGTGTTTTTGGGATCACTGCAAAGGAAATATATCTGAACAAAGATAAATTGTTGTATCGATGTCAATGAATAGTTAGCGCGCGCAGTTACCAACCCACTACATATAAAATGACAAAAATATCCAGATTTGTTGGTTATGTGTTGTCCTAAAGAAAGGTAGATTTTTTTTTTAAATAAAGTTTTTAATGCTTCTAATTTTGAAGTATGGGTTGATTAGTGTGTAGAGAAAGGGTCTATCAAAAGAAGGAAAATCTTTTTGACTGAAAAATTCGTGTTAGAAAACGGTCAATTTTCAATGTTTGGAGAGCCATATCTCGGAAAGTAGTAGAAAGCGCCGCAAAATAATTTCAGATTCGTGTTCAGGAGACAAAACTACGTAAGTGACATCACTTTTTTTTTATTTGCGCAGAAGCCCGATAAGCTTACCTTTACCAAAAACAGATGTCAATTTCGAAACAAGAATAGGATGAGAAGTACTTTTTTTGCAGGTGAAGGATATTTGAATATTTTGCATAATTTCTAAAATGAGTACTTGGACACTTCACCAATTGCTGATTATAGAAACCTATTTTATCAACATGACGGAGCACCTCCGCATAATGGTCACTTAGTCAATACTCGTTTACAAGAATTGTTTCATGACCAGTGGATAGCCAGCAATGGACCATTTCTTTGGCCGCACCGCTCTCCAGATTTATCATTGCTCGATTTTTTCATTTGGGGTACAATTGACTACCATAGAAGATTCTATGCAACGATTGAGGAATTCATTTGAGAATCTCAGAACCGATTCAATACGAAAAGCGACACATCAAGAATTATTAGTGAGATGTGGAAAATGTTTGGAAGTTGAAGGGCGCCAATTCGAACATTTACTGACCAAATAATTTTTGTATACCCTCAATATCGTTAATTGTTCTCTTTCATTCGAATTGTTTTAGAATTTCTTTATCTACATTTTTGTATTGGCAGAGATGGAATTAAATTTGAATAGTTAGCGCGCGCAGTTACCAACCCACTACATATAAAATGATAAAAATATCCAGATTTGTTGGTTATGTGTTGTCCTAAACAAGGGTGGATTTTTTGTGAAAAAATAAGGTTTTTAGTGCTTGTAATTGTGAAATATGGGTTGATTAGTGTGTACTTAAAGAAAGGGCCTATCAAAAGAAGGAAATACTTTGAGTGATTTTTGACTGAAAAATTCGTGTTTGAAAACGCAGAAGCCCGATAAGCTCATCTTTACCCTGTTTTTTACTTACCATTTAAGTTTTCTTGATAAAAATGCAGTGCCACGACGCTATCACTTCTTATCGCATAATAAACATTGAACTGCCAATACTCTTGAAAATTCAGTTCCCTGAATACATGCTGATTTGAGTCACTCCGATAATGGCAATTACGAATGGTGTCTTCACCATTCCTTGTAAATTTAGCTTCGTCTGTCCATATAATATTATCCATAAATAATTCGTTCCCTTGCGACCAAGTTAAAACGTATTCACAAAATCTCACTCTTCGTGGAAAATCTGTTTTTTTCAGGTGCTGAAGTATGAAGAACTTATATTGGTGAAATTTATGTTTGCGCAGTATTCTGTGTACTGTTTTTTGACAATACTGATACTCTTGCAACTTGTCTCAAAGATATTGTTGGATATGCAGCAAAATATCCCAAAATGGCAATTTCAATATCTTCATCATCAACAATTGGCTTGTTTCTTTGCACTCTTGCTTTGACGGATCCAAAGTTTTTGAAGTTTTCTATTATTCGTTCAACAGTATTTTGTGAGGGCTTCTGCTTCTGCGGATACCGACTAGCAAATATATCGCATGTTCTTGAGATAACCTTATTACATTCGCCATAAATAATAAATAGATTTAAGTAATTTTCATTCCAATAATTCAAACGAGCCGGCATGATTGATTACAATGACATTTTCGTGGCAGTTGATTGTTTCCAACGCAACTGCGGGCGCCATGGCCAACTAAGAATAAGTAAACTCAAGAATACGAGATTTTCTGGAACTGAGACATGTTAAATCGTCAATATTTCGAAAACTGTTGAGTGTAGGCATAGATAAGCTTATTCAAAGTTGGCTTCATTTTCTATGCCGAATCGAATGAGAATATAAAATTGGGGGGTTTCCATTTGAAAAATGGACTTACAATTTTTTCAACCTGATCTATATCATTTTCTGTATAACTTTGTATATTTGGTAATTTCCATTGATCAAAACTTGAATTCAAACCTCCAAAATGGTGAAATATATGAAAGTTTTCCACTGTTTTCTGTTGAATTTTGGCCATTAAATTTACGATTGTAGAATGCCACAAAAATGAATTGTATATATCTCAATAATTCCAAAAATTCGAAGAAAGTTCGAAAAGGTGTGTCGGATAGCATTAAACAAATGAAACGAATATTTTCGACGATGTCTAAATACCTTTCTCTTCACACATTCCCATGAAGTGGAAGATATTCATTGCAGTAACTCGTCCTGGATTCTGTGCTTCTAATATGCCAATAACTTTTGCAAAAATAGGGAAAAAAATACCAAAACAATGCAAACTTTCAAAAAAGTTGTATTTTAGTGCTCAATAAAATAATAAAAATTGGCACCCTCGTACAAAGTCGGCAACATTGTTAAAAATGTAAATTATTAACAATTCTGGTTGTTTTGTAGAGAAAAAAATGCAAAAGAGTCGTAAAATGACGAAAACAAAGAAAAATCATCCTTTATTTTTCCCCAATTTTGTGACTATTTGCAAGTTTGGTATCAGAATAAATGAATTATTAATTCATACTTTCATCAAAAACTCGTCCGAAAAAAATCTGAACGAATGGCAAACGCAAAGAACTGTTTTTCTCTATGTCATAAGTCTCTCCGAAACTTTTCCACTTCCGCCGATGTCGGCAGCATAATATTGTTTATTTTACACTTAAAACCTGATTTGATTATGGAAATAATGCAGAAGTTTTTTAATTGGTCGGGAACGTAGGCAGTAGTTTCACAAAACATACACAAAATTTTCCACCACCACAGATTTGGGGAAATTTGTAAAAAAAATATTGCATTTTTTTCATTCTTTTCTTTGACAAAGTTCTGTGGGGGTGGCAAATTCAAAAAAGTTTTGCATTCTTTCCATAATCAATTCATGTTGCAAGAAAATTTTTTTGTGTAAAATAAAGAAAAATAATATGTTGCCGTCATCGGCCGAGGTGGCAAAGTTTCGGCGAGACTTATGACATAGAGAGAAACGTTTCTTTGCGTTTGCCACTTTTTTAGATTTTTTTCGTCGAGTTATTAAAAAATGTATGAATATAGTAATTTATGTAACAGGTCCAGAAAATACTGTTTTTTTGTACGAGTAGACCAAATTCTAGGAGTCTGCGAGTCCAAAAAAAACTGTTTTCGGACGTGTTGCGTACACTATTTTTTCGGCAACCATGTAGAATAACAAATCAATGAGACTCATTTAGTCTAAGAGACGAAGAGAGGTCGACCTTCCACCATCTGTTAACCGGATGAAACATACTTTTTATGAAGACGAATACGCCAAAAAAGGTGATAATGACTTTCAAAAATTTGCACCATATGGAAAAAAAATTGTCAGAAATAGTATATTGTGTATCTAGTAGTAAAAGCAATACATTCCCGGACGACAATGCATTGAAGTCTGGGAATGTGCTTTTACTACGAGGTACACATACTATTTTTTCTGAAATCGCAATCAGTATTATCATAAATTGAGGATTCGAAATTACGTGCTTTCCTGAAACGTCAAAGTGACAACTATAAACCAAAGACCATTTTTGACGGCCTAGGCCGGCAAAAATATTCCCGTATCGTTTTCGATACGGGAAAGTACTTTCCCGTGCCGTTTAGGTCCGAAAACGGTCCGGGAAAGTTCGTTGCTTAGCAACGGACTAAAATACTAGATCAGCGTATTTTGAGGCCTGAAGTTGCTCCGAGAAAGTAGGCATTCTTGAATGATTTCAGAAAAATTTTATTCCTCATAAAACTTACGCATTACGGAATACTTGTATTCGAGTCATTAAAAATTCTAAATTTCCAAACGGTGTACAGGGGGACAAAATATAGAATTTTGATCAAGAGTAAACTACCCTGGCTATGATTCCAAATTTGAATATTTCGAACATTTTAGTTCCTATTTGTATTATATATTGAAATTCGAATAGAAGATAGGTACCAAGAGAAACATTCTAATTCATATTTATATTAATATTTGTATTAAAATTCGAGAACTTTCCGGCCTAGTCCGGGAAGTACGTACTTCCCGGACTAGGCCGGGAAGTGCTACTTTCCCAAAGAAAAAGTGTCCGGGAAGTGAACACTTCCCGGAAATGTTCGCAAAAATAGGGAACGATAAAGGATGATATTTTCTTTGTTTTTGTCATTTTGCGACTCTTTTGCATTTTTTCTCTACAAAATTGTTTATAATTTACATTTTTAACAATGTTGCCTACCTTGTACCGCCCCAGATGAGAAGTCTACGATATCATAGGACTTGTTTTAGGGTCACTGAATCCTAGAAGGCTTTGGCCTTCTTACGGATATGGCCAATGGGTGGAGTCTAAATAGTTCCAATGTTCCAAAAACACCACGAAAATTAGGTCCGATTTTTGAACTAATGACACATGTCAAAAGTCAATTTTTATGTCATTGCCGTCATTGGTAATGTTTTCAAAAATAGTTTTAGCAGATTCACAGAAAAGAAAGCAGATTGTCCTAAGTCCCAAAATCTTCTTATAAGCCCTACTGTCACTGATCCAACTTAGGAATATGTTGGTTACTTTTTTTACTGATACAAATATTCCTTTCTTCTGAAAGTTAAGTACCTATTGTGCAGTGAAAACCTGCAAGAATACCGACAAAAGTCATAAATTATATTGTATTCTCAGAGGTGAGTTCAAGATCATTTTGTTTATAAATTGTTAATTAGTAGATTGAAGAATACATTTCTCCAATTTTCCTCATTAAAGACAAATACATATTATATTTTCATTCAAACTTTTTTTTTTCAGGATCGAAACAGGAAACCTAGAGAAAGGAATGGCTATCAATATTGAGTAACGTAGTCTAAAATTGTGACTGAAATCAGGACTACAACTAAATTAAAAAATGAACTTAAGAAATGTATACTTAACAGATGACTAAAAATTCCTTTATAATATAACAATGTTTCACCTTTGACTGTTTTTGCTATTTACTCATTTCACAAATTATGTAAAAATGTAATGCCTCTCTAAACAGAAATGTTTCTTGGGATCAATAAATAAAGTGTGTGTAGTGTAAGATAACTATTTTAGTGTTCACTAGGGCTGACAAATTTTTCTGAATTGTTCAGATTATCAACCTCTTTATCAATTTTTCAGATTCATTTTGGAACGAAAGACCCAAAAATGATTATTGAAAAAAGTGGCCAATTCTAATAAGCAACTAAAATGGAAAAGTTGTAAATTGCAAGAATGGAACCTTTTCTTTCGAGCAAGATAATCTCTTTAGAACAGCTGTTTCATGGAAGTGAATGGCTATATTTTCTTGTTTCAACCATGCCATATGGAGGTCATAAATCACTATCTCAAAAAACTTCTTATTTAGGATGATTACAAAAAAAATTATTCTTTTTTTTTCTTTAGTGTCTTGGCATCGACTGTGGTCATTAGCCACGTGTTCTGAATAGGCCTTGTTACTAACTCCATCGCCACTTTAGGAGCAGCATTGTTAATTGGAACGCAACAGTGAATCGTGCAGGACTCACCCCAGTCCAGCAATGAGATTTGAATAATTTAATCGGTCAAATTAAATTTAAAAATCCCAGCCGCAACTGGGGCTCGAACTCCGGACATTTCGACCCAAAGTCGGACGCTCTAACCACTGCGCCACGCCCCGACATAAAAAGAATTCATTAGGCATATAAAGGAACTTTTATAATCATACAAACGAGAATGTACAAAAATGTAAGATTATAAATGGATTTTCAATCATGTCAATATTTTTTGGATGTTTTGAAATACCTATATGTCTGATAGGTATTAATTTTTGCCTTAAATTTTTCGCTTAAGCTTGATTTCATCTGAGAGGCATTCAGCAAATATATTTGACATGAGTTACGTTCACGAATGCTAGGCACTTCTGTAAGATTCAAATTCGATATTATTTGGTTTTTGAGTTACCCTAATAGCACCATGAAGTCCGATGGAAATCCATAGGACATCCTCTCAGGACATTCGGGACGTCCTTAGGATGTACAAAATTGGTAACGCGGACGTCCATTGGACACCCGTGGGAAGCACCAATGTCTCGACTTCTCACCAAAATTGGACGTTCTATAAGGATATCCAATGGACATCCACCTGGGATGTTAATCGGACGTCCCCGAATTACATCAATCGAAACTACATCTTGGACGTCCTTAGGACGTGCAATATTGGTACGTCCTTAGGACGTGCAGTATTGGTACCGCGGACGTCCATTGGACATCCGTGGGAAGCACCAATGTCTCGACTCCTCACCAAGATTGGACGTTCTATAAGGATATCCAGTGGACATCCACCTGGGATGTTAATCGGACGTCCCCGAATTACATCAATTGAAAGTACATCTGGGACGTCCTTAGAAGGTGCAGAATTATCAGATGTGTTTGTTCCTACATCTCTTTCAGGACTAAGATTATGATATTGTTGTGGATTACTGGAGATAACAATTTGGATGGAACCAGATTTACTTACTAGGGAAGCTCAGCACTCTCCCAGAGTCATTCAATTCGGTTTTGTACATGTTTAAAGGATACACACAACTCTACTTGTCTTACGGAAACATCTTTTTCAAAACAGTGTTGAATAGGTTAGTAATAACTATTGAATAGTATAACAAAACTTTTATTTTCATTTAAAGATATAACTACATTGAATGAACACAAAATAACTTACAGAACAGTCACTAAACTAATTAATCACAAAAGACGATAGAAAAGCCGCCATAGCTGGTAAATACTCAACAATTGTCTGTCAATTCGTCAACACTTCACTTGAACACAGAACACAAAACACAGAAAACAACTTTATGCACGGAATCCATACATAGAGGAATTGTTCGGTTTCAATCCGTATACGAACTAGATGAGAGACAAACATTTTTTTTTATTTTCATTGTTGTGAAACAGTGAATCTTATTGGCATAAGCACAAACTCGAGAATATGGCCCCTGATTACCTCAATGATAGTGAAAAGGGTCTTATTTCAGATGGGTTGTTTTCGCTGTAATGTAATGTATTGTAAATATGCGATCCATTTTGTACCTCTTCTGTAAAAACACTAGCTGAGATGTATTCTTTGGATGGATGCACCTAGGGAACATTCCGAAAAAATTTCAATCCAGGACATCCCAAGGAAGTCCTTGCTGGGACATTTTCTGAAATTCACTGATTGGGATGACGTCCGATGTACATCCATCAACGACGTTCCAGAATGTACCCGTACCAGGACCGCCATAGGAAGTCCTTTCGAAGACATGCCAATTACATGCCAACCAGGACATCCAATGGATTTCCTAGAAAATTCTACCAAATATATCCGAACCAGGACATCCCAAGGAAGTCCTCGCAGGGAGATATTCTAAGATTAACCAATTGGGACGTCCAATATTCATTCATGCGGGATGTTCCTTAATGTCCCGTACCAGGACAACCATGGGACGTCCTTTCAAAAACATGCCAGAATACTTACTAACAAGGACGTCCGATGGATGTCCTAGTAAACATTACAAAATATATCCGACCCAGGACATCCCAAAGACGTCCTCGCAAAGACGTTTTATACGATGTACCGATTGGGACATCCATAGGAAGTCCTTTGGGGAAATTCATGAAAATGCACTGAATCGAACGTCCCATGGACAATGATTTTAAGTCCCGGACATTCGGACATGATTTGTACCAAATAGGGACGTCCCTGGGACATAGTGTGCTATTAGGGTAATAACAGTACCTCAAATTGATACACAAGTTTTAAAATTTGTATTGATCAAACAATCTCTAATTAATGGAGAAGTTTCAGTGTTTTTAAAAAGGGTTTGTAACTCTGTGGATATATTTAATCAATCATTGGCAACTTTTACACGTTATTCTGAAAACTACACTAGGTTCTGCCCTTCTAGAGGAAACTCTTGTGTCTGCAGCAGAGATGGTCGACGGCTGAATCTCCATGTTCCATAATCGCCACAGAATATCGAGGCCGTGTCCGAAAGTCGACGCTTTTTTGTAATTCGAGTCAATTGTACACCTGACAAATTCAATCCATAAAAAAATTAGAATTGATATGTATCCATTGAAATTGAACATGATATCCACAATTCACTTATTTGACATTCTGACTTACAAAATATACATAACTCAACTTTTTTTTCAAAATTATCGGTATTATCTCACTTACAACCCTTGCTTCCTAATTGGCGCTTTTGTGGGTTATTTGGAACATTGGAACTATTTAAAGAGATTGGAACTATTAGACTCCGGACCACTGAAATGAAATTATAATATAATATTATAATATTATAATTTCATTTCATTTCAGTGCTCCGGACCCATTGGCCATACCCGTAAGAAGGCCAATAACTTGTTTACCAATGCGCTCCATCTTTAAGTAAGATTCTCACTCACCAACGATTAGTGAAAGCAGTTGCGTGGAAACTGCTCGTGTATAGGTTTTGAGTGTTGCTACCATCTGATAGATGTCGCACTATGTAGTAATCCATTGTTCAAGAAGAATACGTATTGACATTGTTCAAATATATTCTTTTCGTGCAATCGCACGCGAAGTCAGTATTTCGCGTTCTCAGCACAGTCCGCGAAATTTAATTTCGCGGCCGTTACCCATAGCAACAGCCGCGAAACCAAACGTCACTTTCAAAAATGTTTTCAGACATCGTCTTAACATTCTGTTTGTCACACTAATCTTTAAACTCGCCGTAACATTTTTCGTACTGCCGTTTAGATTTGTCGGGTATTAAAACGGAAAGCGCCGAATTTACAACGCTTTTGAGTTCAGGAGGAGTGGAAGGTACTGAAATATCGCTATCAGTATCAGACATTTTGCGTTTTGACAAGAACTGTCAAAATATTTTGTACATATTGAAACATATCATTTCCATAGCACACGGTGATATTGTTAAATAAATTGAACTGCTGTTGATTTTAGAGCAATAATATATTTATTTACAACTATCTATTTTAATAATTTTAACGATTGCACGAAAAATAATGTGTATGCCATGGCCGCGAAAATTTTTAACGACCTCAAGATTATCTTGCCTCGGCCGCAAGCGGCCTCGGCGATAACTGTTCTTTCGGTACGTTAAAAAGGTATTTCGCGGCCTTAGCATACAAATAACTATTTTAAACAATGGTATTGATCAAAGAGACTAAACTAACAAGGAGGGTTTAATAAGCTCTAGCCAATCAAAATCTTGTAGCATCAACGCGTCATAGTGATGTACTTGGATATGAGTACAGAGTCGAACTCGAACCAAGCAACAAAACTGTCAGCAGTAACTCTCATATACATAGAAACCCTGGTGTGAGCTCTTATAGCTGTGAAACCGACATACAAAAGTGTTAAGGTACGGCCTACTTGATTCGTGATATTTTTACCGCGTTGATACCGTTTCACCTCTTTAGCACACAGATGGCGGCAAAATTACAGATTCATGTTGACGCTTGGACAAGTGTCATGTTATGTAATTTTCAACATTTAATTTTATTTGTTGTGATATTCATTAACCATAATTTGTAAACATTCAAATTTAAATCAAATAATTATGACTCAGTACTTCGGAATGTTGGAATCTCCGCTATTTTCGACTTATACGCCATCCATCGACGAATGAAGCCAACGGTATCAGTGCAATTACAGTCTCAACAACTTTGTTGAAACAAAAGTGAAGCAGTGATAACACCATGGTTTCTATACATCTTGACCAAGAGCTAGTCAGTCACTGTTTGTAGAGAACGGCGGCCATGGCACGTCCAACTACGTTACATTTCGTCGCAAATGTTCTTTCATCTCTTTCTATTGATATAATGGTAGTTATTCTCTTTGAAAAACTCTACAGGGTGTCCGGTAAACCTTGTACAATATTGAAACTGGTGATAGACCAGGTCAGGACTGTTCAGAATATGGGAATTTCACCTTAGTAAAACTCTCGAGATAATTCGAGATAATGAGATAATGAGCATTTTTTAAATTTCACGAAAATCACTACCTCACCTTGGATTTTTGAGTGCCAAGTCTTCAAATTGAGACTAATTCAAATATCTTTGCTGGTAAAGATAACTGATGAGTGATGCTTTCAGGCGTACAAAACAGTTTTTCAGAAAACGATACAATTTTTTAAGAAATGAGGGTAAAATGTCAGATTTGAGTTTTACCAATTTTTTTTAACAACAGTGTGACATTATTGTTTGGGAAAAACATAACCAAATGGAAGTGGATATTCATTACAAAAGAATGTCCATTTTGTCCAGACTCCACCATGGTATAAAACATACGATAATTATTTTTGGAAGGAGTAGAATTTCGATTATATTAGAGTGTGATGTTATTCTGAGCTAAAATCAATTCCATTAGACTTTGTCAGTAATGTCTTTCAATTTTATCATATCAAGATAAAATGATTAAATAATTATGAGTAATAACGAATCAACTGCTTAGAAGCATTCAATGAGATGTAAAGAAGTAAATACTAATTCAACGTGTTTTTGAATCAACGTACACTGTAAACCACAATAATGATTATTCAACATCGCACTGAATAAAATGTTATTTTCCATACACTCGTACGCAGAGACATCTTTTCAAGAAGAACCTTTTCAAATGCGTTATAGTTTAAAGCCCCCAAATCAGCGATTCTCTGAGCGGCATTGTGCAATCGGATATCGTTCTGCATAAAGCGCTGCTGCAGCAGTAGCACAACCTCTACATTCACCATAAATGTAGTGCATATGCGCATATTCTTGAGGAGTATAACGTGTGTACGGCATGACAAAGAAATAAATACCACTGAATGAAACAAGCGGAATAATTTCAAAAAACTACGTCAGAAGTCACAAGTTGATCAAACTGTATGTGACAGCCACCTACTAGATTTTTTCAATTCTATTTAGAGAAGATCCGTTCATGCACAATGCTGTATTTTATTTTTTCATCAGGAAACTATTGCTTCTACGGACACAACATAGAAGTTAGAAAAGTTTTTAATTATCGACAAGGATTCACCTCCTAAAAAATTTTGCACTTATTTGGTTACACCCTGTATATTTGTCAGTCTCTGAAACTTCGTTGAAATCTGGATGTTGGACAATTGCGACATTTATCACAAGAATTTGTAATAATCGGTGACATGTCGGATAATCGACATTTCATTTCGATAATTTTATTTTAATTACATGAAAAGTTAGTTTTATTGACATACTATTTAATTCTACCAAGCAGTTTATTCTTCATTGTTAATAATCATTTCCACATTTTATCTTGATAAAATCGAAATAAAATAATTTTTGGGAGTAAGTATAAAAGTTGATGGAAGCCTAGCACAAAACCACGCCAAATTCAATGGAAATCACTTCCTCCAAAAATAATTATAGTTTTTTGTATACCATGGTAGAGTCTGGACAAAATGAGCATTATTTTGAAATGAATGTCCACTTCCAATTGGTTATGTTTCTTTCAGATAATAATGTCAAACTTTTTTTAAAAAAATTGATGAAACTCAAATTTGTCATTTTACCCTCATTTCTTGAAAAATGTTTTCACTTTCTGAGAAACTGTTCTGTACGTCTAGAAGCATCACTCATCAGTAATCTTCAGCAGCAAGATTTGGATTCGTCCCAATTTGTATACATGGTACTCAAAAATCCAAGGTTAGGTGGCGATTTTCCAGAAATTCTTAAAATGCCCATTTACTCGAAAACGGTGATATTTTTACTGAGGTGAAATTCCGATATTCTGAACAGACATGACCTGGTCTATCACGTTTCAATATTGTACAAGGTTTACCGGACACCCTGTATAACAACTGTTTTTAATTTTTTTTTTTGAACAGTCAAAGGCAACAGAATAGTCGTTTTTCATTTGAACATTAAATGAAATTGTATTCTGCATAGAGTAGCCATTCAAAGGACTTCGAAATCACATTCCTAAAGAACCTTGTATTCTGAATTGTAACCGTTTCAAATTAAAGTTTGATTTTGTGGAAAAATTCCTTTGCTGGCATTTATGTGAAAATAAAAAATTAGGATACCTGCAAGTGTTGAATCCTTGGAAGTGTATAGAAACAAAGCTGAATTTATTTGCCCTGATAATTTCACTCGCTAATTGTTTTCACTTATATTCTCATATTTTTATATTAAAAGGACGACGTTTTAGCACACCCTGTATAATCAATAGTACGACCATAATATTTTCAACGTTTTATCTTCAAACTGAGGTAATACCATAATTTTGTCTGATTCAAAATCTGTTTTACAAACATTAAATAGCAACCTACAAAAACACTTCAAAAACGAAATTACCTGTAAAATAAGACAATCGATTTGCTCTTTGGCAAGAAAACTAGTCAAAATTATATTTATATGATCCAAAGGACAAGTGGGCATTGCAGGAAATGAAATTGCCGACTTAGCTGCAAGGGAAGCAACAAAGCTAAACTCCATAAGTGAAATCAATCTTTATGATGAGTTATTATGTCAAGCTAAACAAACTCAAAGAGAGCAGTGGAAATATATCTGGTTAGACTTTGTTAAGACAAGTAATAACCACTACAAGTATATCCACCCCGAATTACCAGTCAAAATACCACACATCTCAGAATTTCTGGTACCCAGATCCTATTCATCCACTATCAGTCGTCTGAAAATGAATCACGGTTGTTTCCCGGCACACCTTAATAAAATCGGCGTCGTAAATTCGAATAAGTGTCCTTGTGACAATTCATCAGTTGGAGACCTCAACCATATATTTTTTGAATGTAAGAGAAACCCACAGAACATTTCTGAATTCTTGAACAAACTGATCTCCTTCCTATAAATATCACTAGTCTATTTTCTCTCAATGATAAAAACATATATAATGAAATAATTCAATTCTTAGCAAAGTGTGATCTAAAAATATAGAATCATTTTAATTACAAAAATCTGTGGCAAATAGAATACTTGTGATGCCAACTCACTACTAACACACACACACTCTTCAAACTGACAAGCGGTAACGATAGTCATGTCTCTAAATACTTGTATAATAGTTATTTAATCAACTAATGTATTATGAAAGCAATTAATGATCGAGATATTTTAACGCGTGAGCGAAGCGAGTGCGTTAATTTTCGAGATCATTATTATAAGAGTTGATTACAATATTTTTCCGTCTACCTCACTCTTGTTGATTTAAAGGATTTCTTTTTTTTTCTATCAAAAAAGTTGAAGATGCTGTTTTAGCAATATCCATAGTCAATATCCATTTTAGCGTCCATAACATCTAAATTCGCTTATGTTTGATTGCATATGCAACAATCATGCATTCATAGATAAATCGACCAATAATGACGAATCGACCAAACCCTTTCAGTGGCCATGGGTACAATTGTACCCGTTGAAATTAGGAACCTATGAAAGCTTCAAACATTCAATCGTTGTATCAACGGAAACTGTAATCATTGTACATCTAATTTTACTTCCTGTACATAGATGGCAACAAAAGAGTAATCGTTTTGACGTTCAAACCGTTAAGTGTCAGTGCATTCATGTGAGTGACTGTCTAAGTAAGGTTATTTGTAATCTTTCATTACTGTTTGTTTTAATAGTCATCATTTATATTTTATTGTTAGAATATAAAGAAAACGGTTGTATTTTACGGATGGGAGATATATTTTGTTCATATTTTATTTATGTGACTGACTACGTGGTCATAAAAATTGATGGGTACATTTGTACCCATAAACACAGGAGTACATTGTTTCTTGTCTACATCTGTACCCAAAAAGTAGTAGGGTTTAATTTTTAGTCGGTAATTTTTTTTTATTGTTATTCAGATCACTATGGCTTCAAAGCGATGCAAAAGGCAATTTTTAACTGAAGAGGAACTCCTGCAGGAATTGAAAACTGGCATATCTGATATTGAATGTTTGAGTGACGACGCAGATGATGATGATGAGAATTAGTCCAAGAAACGAGGAAGCGGCCCAATGTTAAATTTTCAAAAATTAATATCCGAAAAATAGAAATATGGTATAGGAAATTAAAATTCAGGACGAGTTTCTATTTCATGCGACTCGATCCTGATTACTGAACATAACCTAAAAAATTGGCAAAGTTGCGAAAAGCGGTTTTTTGTTGATAATTAAAAAACTACAGCTCCGATCAAAAAAAGTCAAATTAGGAAATTGTAGGCATTAAAAAGATCTATCAATTGAATGACCTATAATTTTTTGATATCATTGATACTTATCGAGTTATATCGGAAAAACCGTAAAAAATCGGGTTTTCTATAACTCGTTTATTGTAAGGTATTGAATATTGTTATTTACAGTTTTGTGTAGCCTATGGCAAGCCAAAAATGTATTTTTCAAAAAAATTGATGAATGTTGATTATTTTTCAAAATATATGAAGTTTTCTCAAAAAAGATGCTCTCTCAATATGGCTACTCTTGCTCGGGGAATGATGCTACAGTAACGATTCAGGGCTTATTTTTTTCTGTAAGGGATGTCATATTATCGAATAAGTATATTGATTTTATTTATTTTAAGTGTCAAAAAATTACTTTAAATAGTTGCACATTTTTTTACATGTTTTTTTTTAAATAAATATCCTAATTTTGTTTTTATAGAAATTACTTTTATGAAACTAGATTTCTAGCATGACTTCACGCATTAAAAAAATTGAATTCCTACGATCACTAGGAGCCGAGATCATTTTTTTATAAAAAAAAAAATCTGGAAGGCGCAATAATCATCGCACAGCAGTCACCTTCATGGATATTGAGGTTGAATACCTATATTTTCGATAATAAAATACTAGGATATGTCTATAGTTCATTTGCAGCTTTAAGGCCGATTCTCACTAGGGCGGTGCCGAGCGGCGCGGTGCCGCGCGGCGCGGCACTGGACGAAGCAGTTTTTGTGCAGGATATTCTCACCTGAGCGGCATTTTGTAGCAGCAGCGGTGTGCGAAATAGTAAAATCTATATAAGTAGGTAGGTATTTTGAGTTTTGTAAAAAAAGTGATATGAGTTTGGGAATCACAGAAGAGGATCCTACATCGTCATCATCAGACGATTTTGTTTTTGTACCGGCAATATGTCATGAATACGAAAATAGACGAAAAAAGAAGCGACAATATTGTTCAGGATAATCATTCACTAATACAATTAATCTTTCTATTTTTTCCGCGTCCATATTTGTTTGGTGTGTCTCTGAAATTGTGTTAATTTCTACAAGTCGCAGCTTGCTTGTGACGCGACGTGATTCCCACTTGTCCGTCAACAGGCGGGAGGGAGCGTTTCAAAGCGGCAGTGCCGCGAGCCAATGCTCCCGGAGGCGTTAGAACTTTGCTGCCTACGAACGCGACGCTCTGCTCCGCGCCGCTCTGCTCAGGTGAGGACGGGATCACTCAATTACATGCAAAGAATTGCAAGCAACTTTTGCCGCGCCGCACAGCGCCGCGCCGCGCCGCTCGGCACCGCTCTAGTGAGAATCGGCCTTTATTAATTGATGAACAGAGTGAGGCGTGCAGGCGCGGAGCGATGCAATTTTAGCGAGTGGCGCATTGGAGATACAAATACTGTTGACATTAAAGACACTTTCGTCCTGACAGTGTTATTGAAAAAGAAAAGAAAGGTTATTGGTTCACTTTCAAGTACTAGTGTAAATTGCAAAAGAAAAGGTACGTGAACAACAAGCCGAGTTACTCAATATTTTTCAAGCACAAGCCACTTTGAATGCACGAAATAAGTTTTCAGTGCCATCCCCACTCCGCCACCTGCTACAGATAGCGCGATCCGCGCCTGCACGCCTCACTTTATTCATCAATTAATAATACTGCGAATGAACTAGACATATCCTAGTATTTTTTTATTGAAAATATAGGTATTCAACCTTAATATCCATGAAGGTGACTGCTGTACAATGATTATTGCGTCTTCCAGATTGTTTTGAAATAAAAAAATTATCTCGGCTCCTAGTTATCTTAGAATTTTTTTATTGAATGCTTGAAATCATGCTAGGATTCCATTTTCATGAAAGTCATTCATATAAAAACAAAATTGAGCAATGTATTTAAAAAATACATGTAAAAAAATTGTGCAATTTTTTCAAAGTAATTTTTTGACCCTTAAAATTTGAAAAATCAATATACTCATTCGATAATATGAAAGAACAACTCTTACAGAAAAAAATGAGCCATGAATCGTTACTGTAGCATCATTCCGCGAGCAAGAGTAGCCATATTGAGAGAGCATTTTTTTTGAGAAAACTTCATATATTTTGAAAAATAATTAGTATTCATCAATTTTTCAAAGAAATACTTTTTTGGCTTGTCATAGGCTTCAACATAACGGTAAGTAACAAGTTTGAATATATCTAACAGTTATAGAAAACCCGATTTTTCACGGTTTTTCCGATATAACTCGAAAAGTATCAATGATATCGGAAAATTATAGGTGATAAAATTGATTGATCTTTTAGATACCTGCAATTTCCTAACTCGACTTTTTTCGATCGGAGCTGTAGTTTTTCAGTTATCAACAAAAAACCGCTTTTCGCAACTTTACCAATTTTTTAGTTTATGTTCGGCAATCACGATCGAGTCGCATGAAATAGTAACTCATATTTTTTGTTTTCGGATATTAATTTTTGCACGCACTTTTCCCTATTGCTTGGACTAAATGTGGAAATCAGAGAAAGGATACGGGACGAAGAAGGACCTATCAGTGGAGAAGACGAGGACAGCTCGGATGATGAGAATGAAAACAGCCAAATGATGAGAATGAAAATATAAATAATAACCAGGGAGGTGAGATAGAAAATAATTATGAATGGGTCACTCCGAAGAAACTTGTGAAATGGTTAGAGAATGTCGAATATAAAACAAAAGATTTGTATTGCCAAGCTTCTCGCTCATCTAATAACAACATAACTGAAAATGATCCAATTACTTACTTTCTAAAATACGTTCCCAATACTTTTTTTGAAAATATAGTCCAATATACGAATATGTACGCTATTCAGAATTTATCAGAAATGAGAGCCTTTTTTGGATTGACGATAATAGCAGGGAATTTAAGGTTTCCTAGACTTAGTATGTATTGGGACAGGAAGCTGAAAGTAAATGTATTTACTGAAACGATGACTCTGAAGCGATTTTTCAAGTTACGCACGCACGTACATTGTGTGGACAATTTTGTACCTAGAAACAGTGAAGATTAGTTATGGAAAGTGCGCCCAATTTTTGACTCTGTTTTGAAAAGATGTAGAGAGTTAGATATTGAAACAAACGTTTGTGTAGATGAGCAGATGATACCTTTTAAAGGTAAACTTTCTCACAAACAATATATAAAAAATAAACCCCATCCCTGGGGTATAAAACTTTATCTGTTGAGCGGAGAAAATGGATCAACGTATAACTTCATAGTCTACCAAGGCAGTACGACTGAATTCCAACCGAATTTGTTAAAAAAAAATATGGGCAAGGAGCAACAGCCGTCTTACAACTTAGTGAACATCTGAACCCGGCGCACATAGGTTATTTTGTGACAATTACTTCACAACATGTCATCTCCTACAAATACTAAACGAGAAGGGTATTCTTGCTGCCGGTACAATTAGATCAGATAGATTTTGTAAACCACCAATTACAAAAAAAAAGATTTTGTTAAAAAAAAAGGAACATCTGAACTTATACTATCTACTGATGGAATCGTAATTGTGAACTGGTTAGATAATAAACCAGTAACTTTAGCTTCCAACTTTGTTGGTATTGGAGAAGAAGATACTGCAAAGAGATGAAATAAGGTAACAAAAACGTGTGTTGATCTAAAGCGACCTGAAATAATACAAAAGTACAACTGTTCAATGGGGGGAACTGATAAGGCAGATGCGCTTATTGCTTATTACAGATCCAAAAGTCGTTGCAAGAAATGGACAGTGAGAATGATTTTCTATGCTATTGATATGGCGCTTATCAACTCTTGGTTAGAGTACAAAAAAGATGCAGCTGTTCTAGGAATTGCAAAGAAAGATATTTTGGATTTGTTGCATTTCAGAATGCATGTTGGTAAATCTCTTGTGAAGGTTGAACAAGATCATCACAGAAAAGGAGGGCGACCTTCATCGGCAAATGAATCCAGTCCTTTAACAGTCAAACGGCAAAATGTTGAAGTTAGGCCACTAGATGAAGTCCGTTATGGTAATGTTGGTCACTTTCCTGAACATTCCGGCCAAGTTCTTCCGCTAAGGTGCAAGAATCAAAATTGTGGTGGGAAATCAAGATGGAAATGCACAAAATGTAAAATTCATCTATGTCTTCAAAAAGATAAAAAAAATTTCATGAATTTTCATCAAAAATAATATTACCCATTTTTATATTATTATAACTGTTGGATTTGAGAGTTTGTTTCATATATTTAAATAAAAATAAACTTTTGAAGTTTTATAATTTTTTGAATTAATTTTTCTTTGAGTGCTGATGGGTAGGTACAAATGAACCCATATAATTTTTTCTTTTATGAAATAAAAAAAAATTAAAAACCTCAAAATCATGTTTATGTACACTGATATAATACATTACAGCAAGCAAACAATTTTTTACAGCTACACAAATAAATCGCCACTGAAAGGGTTTTATTCATTGATAGACGATTTCTCGAAATCATCCATTAATAACAAATCGTTCATTAATAGGGATCATTAATGGTCGATTCAATTTGCATTGAAGAACATTAAACAGACATGTTAATACGAGATAGGCGGAAAAAGTTATTTAATGATGTCTCGCGTAAAAAATAGATGCGAACAGAATTCTTCATAACAGATGACCAATCCAGGACACTGTTTACTAAAAAATCGGTCGATAATCGGTTAAGGATCCATTTTTCGTAATCATTTGCTAAATACTTTTGTTTTCAAATGCAAAATGCGTTCGGGAAACGCAATATTATCATCTAGATAATATGGTTAGGCACGCCTCGATCATTCGTATTAGTGATGAGAGTGAATCAATGTTTATTTTTTGTCCGGCAATTGCTCGTTCAACTTCCGTTCCTAAAACTGTTTGACCCTAAACCACACCAGTTTACATAAGGAGGTCACGACAAAGCTTGTTGATGTTATTTAGAATGATTACATCACATCCACAGGTTGTTTGGAGCTTGCCAAACATTGCAATAGAACAGTTAGTTTAGAATTTCTTGAAGCATGGAAGGAAAGAGATGGTGATCAATTTTAAGTGAGAATCGGCAATATTTTGGACTGATAGTGACTTCCATTTCTTTTTCCTCTTGTTTATGGTTTCGTACTTCTTGAGATATTTTGAAATTGTTAAAGTTGTTTTTTCCGTGAACCAGTTGTCGTCCCCTTACGAACGGCAACCCTCAGAAGTCGAAACTTGTGCGAGCCAAGGATTAACGAGGTCTTTCCTTTTAACGTGCGATTTCTAGCACTTCTCGGGCCATCAGAAAAATTTCTGCTGTCGCCATGGTTTGAACCATCGCCGACTGGCAGCCAAAGTGATTGAAACCACTCTGCTACCTGGCCCCATGAATCTGCTGTTGTTTCTGATTCCCGGATGTACAGTACAAAGTCACGTTCCTTGAAAGTCCCGATATTTTTGTAAACTTTCTTTTTCAATTAAATTTTTAACAGAAAAACAATATACAGAAAGATTACAAAGTATGACATAAAACAACTTTCGCTATGGATTCGCTATGGACCTTCCAGCTAATTTGAACAAAGCTAGTGATCTGAATGACTACCGTAAACTGGGGCTACTTTGACATAGTTTAGTGAGTTGTTTTATCGTAGCTTTTTTTAGGTATCCGAATAAAAAAATTAGTGTTTGTTTGAACCAATGGATGTCTTAGCAACATTGCCTGTAATCGACAACTTTCAAAAAGCACTCCTTGATATATAAAAAAAATATTTTTTTTGGTGTCAAAGTAGCCCGATGCTCGGGGTTACTTTGACAGGGCATTGTTTTGTACTGGAAGTCAAATAAGTTCCATTCGGGGGCTAGTTTGACACCAAAAATTTTTATTTTTTTTACAATATTTCTAAAAGGATAAATATTAAAAATACAGGTTTTTATCAAGCTTAATTTATTAAATATAAGTTTTAATAACGTTAAGAAAAAGACAGCTAACAATATAATGGTAACGCTAACAAAAACAAAAATAATATTCTTTAAAAAAATGTTTCCATTAACACCTTTATTCATCATCCTCACATCTTGGATAATGGTAGCGAGGATTCTTGGTGCCCTTATTACAATGTCCGCAAACCCATCTCGTGCAATTGACGCAGCAAATCCAATCCTTTCCAACATAATGTCGAAAGTCACATAAGCAGATCGAACAAAGGTTTTCGTTATCTCCTATTTTTTCTCGCTTCCTGGTCTGCTTGGTGGATACATTTTTGAGTGGAAAGCCTTCATCTGAAGAGTCGAGCAGACTTATCTGGTGAGGTGTACTAGAAGTAGCTTTATAAAGATCTTTCGCCTGAGTTTGAATATTGGAATTTTCTTGTGCTTTGGAGGATGAATTTGGGACCCGATTAATGAGTGGAAGGTCGTCATCTGAAGAGTAAAGCGGACTTGTAGGGCGAACTTTACTAGAAGTGCCTAGATGCAGATCCTGTGTCTGAGTTTCATTCTTGGAATTGTCTAATGAAATGCGAGTACCTGTCTTTATGGTCATTTTCTTCCCTCTTTTATGACGCAATCTATTTTCATCAAATCCCCTAGATTCTCTCAGAAATTCAAGTAAACTGACTTCTAAAACTCTACCAGTATTGGTTTCTCCGGAATGAAGCCTGTTTGGAACCATATTAGGGTCAAATGGATAGGCCAGTTCCTCGGAAAGCACCTTGAAGATTGGATTCCATCTTGGGTGCAATAGAATTCCATAGTCTCAGCAGGAGCATGGGGAATTGTTCCTTGGGAATCGTTCCTCGACGCCTGGATTCTTGTCTCCATCTATCCAAAAACCTTTCGCCGTTGCTTTTTAATGGGCCCAAAAACTCCAATATCCAATGGCTGTAGCAGGTGTGTGGCATTAGGAGGAAAAGCACTTAAATAAATGTTGTTTTGTATTGATGCCCTCACAACCTCTGGTGAAAAGTGTGACGCCAGGATGTCACCCAAAACAACGACCGTTTCATTTTCTTCCCGATTGGCATCAGTATGCAGTAGCAACAATTTAAAAAACCACTGTTCAAATAACTTCATATCAAACCATCCCGATTCGCTGTGATTGTATATAAAACCCACTGGCCCTCCTTGGATCCAATTTTCAAATACATTTTTGGACTTATATACCATCATAGGCGGCAATAAAACTCCTGACGCCGTTCCACAAAACATCACGCTGATTGATGTTCTTGAATGCTCTCTTACTCGCTCCACTCTTTTTCTTCCTCGTGGCACAAGAACTATAAGTGATCCTGGATCATCCGTAATGTTCGTTTCATCGTAATTATAAATGTGATGAGGTGTCGTAGTGGTTAGAATATTACGAATATTTTCATAAAACTCGGTGAGTTCAGTTTTCCCTACCGATGCTCTCTGCTTCTTAATATTTGTAGCTAGACGAACGAAAAGTCCATTTCTGGCGGCGAAAGAATTCACCAAATGAATACCCGGCACATTATTTTCCCACTGTGGTATAACCCTGCCTTGTTTATTGACAAATTTCTCGATCACACCTCGTACATCTGATTTAGTCATCGGGAATCCCCAATCACTAACAGTTCCCAGTGTTTCTGCTATCAATTCTTCTTCGACTTTAGATAAAACGGTTGGATGTCAGGGATTATTTTCATGAGACCCACGAACTTTGTACAATAACGTCGTTCTGTTTATTTTATATTTTTCAGCAGCCGCCTTTTGTGATAGCCTACCGCTTTTAACTTCACACACGGCTTTTTTAAAGTCTTCTTCACTGTAGTTTTTGTATGCACGAAGTCCCAGTTTCTTTTTGTAGGTTCTCACCATTTTTACACTATTATTTTGAATATTTAGGGCACAATAGAACACCTCAATACGCATCAGAATTATCAAACAGGCGCCTACTAATAATAACAGTAACATAACCTCAACGTTTCTCGCATTTCTGCTTATACGAGGGACTTTGTCAAAGTAGCCCCAAAAAGTGTCAGAGTAACCCTCGATGTTAAAGTAGCCCCAGTTTACGGTACTATATCTGGACATCATCACCTTCTACCAAAACAACAGAAAAATAAATAATATAGAGTTATCCTTTCAGCAAATCGACGATTCTGATATACAGAAAATTATATTTAACATAAAATCTAATGCACAGGGATCTGATGAAATCAATATTAAATTATTACTCATGTGCTGTCCGCTGATAATACCATATATAACACATATTATAAATGCTTGTCTTTATTCAGGAGAATTTCCAAGCTGCTGGAAAGAAGCCTTGGTAATACCTATTCCAAAATAATTTATCCCGAAACATTCAAAGACCTGCGGTAATCTATATTATCTGGTGTCATAAACTCTGGCCACAATCCAATGTCATTTGCCAAGCAAACATTTTCATTTAAAACAAGTCCAAGAGAAATTGCTGGTGCTAGTGATGTTTCTGAAACCGCTGGTGCTGGCAGTGTCTCGGGAACTGCTGATGGTGCTAATAATGTCTCAGAAGCCTCTGGTACAATTTCTGGAACCTGAAAAAATATCAATTTTTAACCCTTTATGTGTTGGTGGCTTCTAATCTGGCCACTTATTTTGTATACAAACGTGAATATCGATCATTTTTTTATCGGCCAAACACAATTTAACTATCTTCCTCTGAACGTTTGGTGTGCTCATAGCAAGCCACATGTACCATAGGCGAAGTGAAAGTGGGATTTAGTAACAAGTGGCAACTTGACTAGCCACCAAACCTCTGTTCCTTGGTAGTGAATGTCGGTAAAACGTGTTGTGCTCTCGAGTTTTACTAATTTTTGAGGAATTCTTCAACAATCTAGTCGATGTAAGTATTGTTATATTTTCAAATAGAGTTAGATATATTATAATGCATAAATCATTAAAATAATTTACGGCTTGGATGATATAAGAGTTAGAACTAGTTGGAGCACGATATAACCTAAAATAAATTTTATTATACTGTGACTGAAAAGTAATATGTGTTGTTTGGAGTTGTTCTCAGTACAATAGAGATTTTGAGAAATATATTGAGGAGAGCATTATGTGCCTAGTCATGAAAAGAAACAGTTTGAATGTTGAAATTATTGGTATATATATACCTACAGACTGAAAAATCAATGACATATTTGTTTTATTTTCTAGAATGGAACGGCACCGTTTGGTTGATTTCGAAACAATGGATGCAGAAGAGTTATACAATTTCATTGATGGCATATCGGAGGAACAAGCCGTCGATTCTGATGTTGGGGGCGATAGTGATGCAGACGATCAGCTAGTTCATGAAGAGCGCTCACAAAAGGTCATGAGAAGTAGAGCATCAGGGTCAAATAAAGAATTGGAAGTTTTTGATGACTTTGACTCTGATGATTCTGTAAACGATCCGGATTATATTCCTGAGGACTCAGAAAACATACCATTATCTGTACTAAGACGTCGACTAATGTATCAGAGATATTCTGCTGATATAGATAGTGACAGTGAAATAGAGGACTCTCACAATAATGGTTTTACTGATGAATCCAACGATCAACCATTGACTGATAAACCGTTTGGTATACAATGGGGTAAAAATGCACACTCTCCAAAAAAATATGAAAATTATTCATTCAATGAAAATTTCGGAGGTAATGGTGACTTACACGAAAAATCGCCTTCTGGATTTTTGATAATCATGGGATTTCATAATTTGCCGAGCATTCGACTTTACTGGTCAACTGACCAAAATATGCGTATTCCAAGAATAGCCAATACCATTTCTATGAAGCGTTTTTTAACAATTTTACGGTATCTACATATCAACAACAATGAAAATGCTCCAAAAAAGGTGATCCCAATTTCGATAAACTTTACAAACTCATACCTATGGTTACTCATCTCAACCAGAAATTCAAAGAAATGTTTTCTCCGGCTCGTCAACTCTCCATCGATGAAAGCATGGTGGGCTTCAAAGGACGTTCGTCACTGAAGCAGTAAATCAGGCTACATGCTTTCTTTCAAAATTTATGAAGGGAAAAGTTCAGAGGACATCGAGGGGACGTTGGGTGAACTGACTGTTCTAACACTGGCTGAAGGTTATTTGAATAAAGGCTACTGTCTTTTTTTCGACAATTTTTTTTCGACGTTCAATTTGCTGAATAAACTCATAGAGAAAGATACCTTTGCTTGTGGAACATTTCGTTGTAATCGAAAGTATTACCCTAGAGAACTTGTGGCAGATGAAAAATCCATGAAATTAGGAGACAGTGACTTTGCTACGAGTGTAGACTTTGATTTATCTGTGTCGAAGTGGCGTGATAGGGGAAAAAAATCAGTCATAAATTATCTTTTCATGATCCATCTGTTTCCAAAGAAGTCCTACGAACTAACAGAAGTGGCGTGAGAGAATATGTGAAATGCCCTCATTCCATAGCAGAATATAATGCCTTCATGGGTGGGGTAGATCTTTTTGACCAACTCCATGCCTGCTATTCAATTTCCTGGAAATCTCGTCGCTGGTGGTTGAAGATATTTTTTTATCTAATAGATGCAGTCATTGTAAATTCCTTTATTGTTTACAAAACTTCCATGGTTGCAAAGGGCAAGAAACCGATATCTCATCTTCAGTTCAGATCGCGGCTGGCAAACGAGCTTATTTCGAATTCGGAAGAAAACGAATAGGAACACCAGTGGTTATAAATAAAAACAAACTGAAGAAAGTAGATGGGAGGGCAGTTTCGTTGGAAACTTGTCGAAGGACTACAAATGTTGGGGCCCACATACCAATTCAAGGACCAAAATATCGACGATGTGCGTTTTGCAATACAAAAAAACAAGTAAAACGCTCAAGATTAGTATGCGAAGCTTGTAATGTGGCATTATGTCAGAGTTGTTTTCAACCTTTTCATAAATGAAATGATTAGATTTTAATAAATTGATGGATGTAGCTGTTACTACGTGGTAGGAAATCATCACGAAAAATGAGAAATAAAACTTTCTATGTTTTTATACCACTTCTATTTGTAACCAACGTTACTGCAGTTTCGTCCTATATGGACATTATCAAACAATACAATACAATACAGTATTGTATTGTTTGATAATGTCCATATAGGACGAAACTGCAGTAACGTTGGTTACAAATAGAAGTGGTATAAAAACATAAAAAGTTTTATTTCTCATTTTTCGTGAATTAGATTTTAGTTTTTTACAATATAAATAAACTTTTTTTTCAACTTGCAGTGCACTTTTTTCAAACTGCTTGTATTCATATATTTTTATTATGTGGCTACCATAATAGCCACTAAATGAAGTAATATATTCAGAGTGCCAGATGTTTGGTGGCTAGTATTTGTGACACCTTAAATAAAAAAAACTACTGACACTTTTGAATCGTAAGTTGCTAGAATCCTTCGTTTGGTTATGTTTCAATATAACTTGTCCAAAATAATGAATATTTCTTTCAAAAATAAAGTTGCCCTATAAAGGGTTAATTTAGAGTGAAATGTTAATCGTTTGATAAACATTTGTTAAACGTTACATTTTGTAGTAAAACGTAAATATACATCATAAATTCGCCTTTGTTGTTCAATGTCCCTCTACTAATAAGGGAAAATTACAACATTTAAAATAATTGTTATTGAACTTACCACATCTTCAAAGTTTTGAGGTTGATTCAGACTGGCAGATGAACGTGTATCATCTTCATTGGTTTTTAGAGCAGCAGATGCACTTGGCTTAAACTTCATATTCATATAATCGGTCATACGACGTGACTTAGCTATAACTTCTTCTTTCTTCTTTTCTTTCTCTTTTGCAATCTTTCGTTTGGCACTTCCGCTTTTAAATTCCTCTTTCTTTTTATGGCGATTAGTTTGTATTTTATGGCGGTTCATAATACTGGGTTACACGGAAATATAAAGAAATAATTCCTATGTTTTTATACCACTTTATATTTGTTACACTTGCGTTACTGCAGTTTCGTCCTATATGGACATTATCAAACTAAATCTCAAACTGATACTTGAATATACCAACACACTTGTCTTTTATACCAGGTCTTTCTTATTCATTAATAATTACAATCAAACCCCTAACAAAATAACAATATCTACATCCAATTAAATTACCTATATCTTTTTAACTGAAAATATGTTTACGATAGTAACAATTTCAGTTTTGTGATAGCCCTCAGAAGGTTCTGAAGACCATAACAATCACAGCATCGATAAAACTGTTTTGCTGTAACGACATCCATAAAACCTCCTTAAAGCTGCTATAAATCTACGAGGGCCCACTCCTATGAAGGTTCTCAGGGCTATTTTGAAATGCAAGCATAAAACCTGCTTGCCTTATTCGCAGGATTCTTAATAACCTCCTGAGGATCATTATAAAACCAAATCATGGGGCTGTTATAAACCTGTATGTCATTAATTGAGGTTAGAAAATATTCCATAAATAACTACAGCCAAAACGGACTTAAATTAATCTAATTCTTCAGTTGCGAAAAATAGGGCGACTAATTTACAAGCAAAAATATAATGATGGCGTCCTGGCAGTGATATATGAAGAATATATTGGTATTCAACAACGTGAAATGTCTAATATCATCTGCGAATGAAATTTTTTTGACAAAATGACATCAGTTAGGTGGTAAATCTGCGAAATTAAGAAAATAAACAAAATACCACATAAAATTAAAAAAATATTTTCCCGGAATGATTTGTACTATATCTAAATACAAATGAATACCAATAATTGTGTATTTCCTTTCCGTCATACACACCAAATTGCAAGAAACATGAATTGAAATTAGAATCTCTTTAGTTGTTCCCTCTGGTTGTAATAAAATATGGCTACCCTACCTTTATTCTATTTAGCTGCACGTATAGCCGTCACAAAGTCGTTTCTCCTCAAAATAAACCATTTTAAAACCATTTTATCCTAAAAAAGTACGTTTGGTATTATTTAATCCAATTTCCAAAATATTTCGACTGTCAATTGTCAATCCCGCCTGACGTCTTTTCGTGATCGACGTGGTCAGTATAATTAGTGTCTATACTCCCGTGATAAGTATTTGGTGTCTTAGTCTTGTGAAACGTTTAATTACTAATTATTTTTCCCAGTTATCTTTACCCAATGTGATTTATTTATTACCGGTTAGGGGGAGCTACTAGCATTTAAGTAGAAATAGTTTTATGCTTTGATTTTATAGCGGTTCTCGAGAGTACATCTCAAAACCTTGATAAAACCTCATCGTGAGTTTTATTACAGAACCATTGCATGGACTTGAGGAGTGCTATAAAACCATAACAAAACTAAGTTTCTATGTGGATTATTTCAATACCAAAAAGATTTATCGTGTATGTGTATAAGCCATTGTAAAACCATCATAAAAACAAATATACTCAAATGCTTAATGGTTTTATCTTATAGCCTTCAGGAGTGTTTTGAAACTGATTCATAAATCTGTTTGCTCTGGTAGCGTATTAGGAATAATATATGACCTGCATAAATCAAATTGGGCATTACCTAACCTTCATAAAACTTTCATAAAACTAGGATAAATCCAAATAACATTTAAATTGTTACTTGGGCGATGGACAATGTGGAAGGGCTACATTAAAAATGGGTGAATATACTAAGTCTACCTGATCATTAAGTAAATTACATTCACAATGTTTATGCTTATGAATGTCTAGTGATTCTAAATAACTCGATTCATATCAGGTATCAGCTGTTCACTGAAGGGTTTAGCCAACTGGTGCGGGCCCTCAGATAATCGTAAAAGCCGTCGATGCAGATGCTGTTATTCAATATGCATCGACGTATTTTATGATTACAAGAGGGCCCGCCCTACATAAACTATTTTTTATTTCAATTAATTGAAAAAAAAAATAAACAAAATGTGTTGCGGGCCCCTTTGTGGTGCGGGCCCATGGGCTCCAGCCTAGGTAGCCTATGCTTAAATACGGCCCTGCATGTGCTGTCCGCTGATAATACCATATATAACACATATTATAAATGCTTGTCTTTATTCAGGAGAATTTCCAAGCTGCTGGAAAGAGGCCTTGGTAATACCTATTCCAAAAGAAGTGATACCGAAACATTCAAAGACCTGCGACCAATAAGTATCTTGCCAACCATGTCAAATTTCTGGAGAGAATCGTCTACAATCAATTGTTTCTGTACGTATCGAAACATAACTTGTTACTTGAGACTAAGTCTGGTTTTAGACCACTACGTAGTTGCGAAACTGCGCTACTGAATATCAGGGATGATATTTTCAGGGCAACAGATGCCAAAAAAGCTACCGCCCTCGTACTATTAGATTTCTCAAAAGCTTTTGACACTATTAGCCACAAAATTTTATTTGCTATTTTGGAATATATTGGACTCTCAAATGCTGCGATCCAATTTTTCAAAAGTTACCTGGCTGATAGAGTACAAAGAATAAATATAGGAAATGAAATATAGACCCGTTAGGAATATTTTGCGGCGTTCCACAAGGCTCCATTTTGGGACCTCTGCTATTCATTCTATATACTTCTGATTTCCAACGGGCTATAAACCATTCGACAATAAATCTCTATGCTGACGATACGGAAGTCCATCTATCCTTCTACCCCATGAATATAAATAACGCTGTGGAGGCACTGAATGATGATGTAGAAGCATTGATTACTATCTCTAGACGACATTCACTCGACATTAATGCTACTAAAACATCAGTATTAGTCTTTGGTAATCAAAATATAGTTAGCAATCTATAATCTACCCTTAAAATTAACATTGATGGAGATTTTAGTGTTCCAGTTGAACATGAATCTGAAAATGATATATGCAAACAGACACTGCTTCAACAAAAAGGTGAAAACTATTTTATGCGAATAGCTCGAGATTTAATTTTGGAAGTGCAATATTCAGTCCGTCTATAGACTCAGAAGATAAGCGAAGAATACAAGTTGTTCAAAATAACTGTCTCCGTTTGATACCAATGTGAGAATCGGTGAACACCAGAGAAATACTCAGCGAGGAGAAACAGCGAAGTCGGGAATAGCACTAATAGCAGATCACGTATGGACCAATCAGCACAACATCGCATGGTCGGAAGCCGAAGTTATCCACAAAGAACAGCATTGGTATAAGAGAAAGTTTATAGAGTCGGCTTATATTCAGAATAATGACGTGTTCAGTCAGCCGAGCATAGAGATTCGGAATGTGTGGAAGCCACTTATCACTCAGCTAAATCGATTGAGATTTCAATGAAAACTCTGTGTCAAGACCTGTCAAGATCGGTCATCAATAATAACACTCACCAAAAAAGATCGTTGTATCACATTAATTAACATTGATGACCTGAGAGAGACCCCACGAAGATCATAATTACCTTTATAGCAGGTAAATTAGTTGCATGCTATATAATAAGTATCCGAGATATCTTGTCGCATTCACACACTTGATAACGACAGTAGATGTTAACTGTTGAAACGTCGTGACTCATACACATGCAAATAATTTATTTTCTTTGTTTCTAGACAATGCAAGTCCAAAAGAATTGTACTAATACTAATAAATTGTCAACCACTTTCAAACAAACGATCTATCTTTTAGTTCACTCACTTACAGAACTCTATTTTTCAAATTGTTTATTATTTTTTTTGTATTGGAATCATTATATTAAATTATTTATTATTTCGAGCTCATGATGAAAAACAGAGGCTGTGTCGTGAGGCACAACCAGCTGATCTTCGGCTTTTTCCCAATGTCATCTTTCATTGTTATTTACTTTTTATTGGGAAATAAAGACCTATTATTATTAGATTATGTAATTCATATATTATAGAACAATAAGAAATAAACGATGAATTAGCACTTTAACAACTATTCAAACTTTTTTCATCAAGTGTAAAAAATCAAAAAATTATTTCTATCGAAAACCATACTTTTCAGATACCTCCAGATCATTATTTACAATGTAATCATTACATCTTGTAGTAATAAAAAATTGAAACAATTCATTGGGCATTTGAAATAAGAAAGTTCGTAGCAACTTCAGCTATAACCGTAAACAGAAATTCAACGAAAGTATTTTTTGAATGTATCCAGAATATAAGGAAATCTCAAGATACCAAATTTTATCTCAAATTTCCAGAAATTGACAGAGAAATCGATCGATCAATGATCGCAGGAGAAGTGAATTCTCCAGTACCTACTTGAGTTGAAAAACAAACTAAATTCAGTAAAAAATCTTGATAGGTATCATTAGAAATGTTCGAATGGGCGAATCTCTTTCAAGTTACCAACCTGGATTTTCAACGAAAAACATCTGCCTCTTTAATTGCAGAAATTCAGAAATGCAGAAATTTTTGGTCAAAGGTCCTAAATACATATTTCATAGACAGAAACAGTTTTCTAGGGAATTGTGTGAGTCATGTTCAATTTTTAGGGATTTTTTGAAAAGTTGACAGTCTAACTAGACTCCATTACTAACACTACTCCTTCTACTTTTTATTTTTTTCTTTTTTGGAAATTGTTGTGCTGTTATGGTATATGGTTGTCTGTATTCCCAATTACAAAATATTTTGGAAAATTTTTCTTTGCTCCTACACAAAACAAAAAGCCGCAGTACCTATACCTAACAACGGACTGGCATTCCAATCCATACATTTTTGTAATTCAAGAAAAAAGGAAACTAACCAAACACCAAAACTACGTCACAATTCCACTCGACGCGCGTTTCGCCAACAAAGTTAGCATCTTCAGGAGCTAAAAGCTTTTAGCTTTTAGCTCCTTTTTCTTGAATTGTATTCACACCAAAGGTTCCAAAATATTCATTTATTTGACATTTTTGTAAGTCAATCAGCTGACATGTTTGTTTGAAGAATACAAATTTCAGTAAAGATCACGCCTTTGGCGTATTTTCTGATCGATTGAGAATCTCTCATAACAGCACAAGAATTGACAAAAAATTGAAAAATGATAAGTGAAGGAATCAAAAATCTCTAAAAATTGAACATGATGCGCAGAAATTCCCTAGACTATTGTTTCTGTCCATAAAATAGTTATTTAATCAACTGGTGTATTAATGAGAAGGTGATTAATGATCGAGATATTTTAACATATACTTGCTAATTGTTAATTGTTAATTGGTGCTGTATGAATCCACACTAAATATGACATGCGAACAAACAGACACAAACGAAATATTACGAACACAGGTGTTGTTCTGAGAAAAAACGAAAACAATGAGAAATATTTCTTTGCCTTCCCATGGGTGCGCCAGTGATTAGAATCGATATAAAGTGGATAAGGTTCAAGTTCAGAGTAAGGTTAATGAACAAAGAGTAAAACTACTCTTTGGTGGATTTTTCTTATCGAATTGTATTATGATACATAAGCATGAGCAAAAAAAATTTATAGTTGGAAATAGTTCATTCTATTATAATTCTTGCTTCTTCCGTAATCTTAGATGGTATGGCAACATTGTAAACAGCTTAATTCGCCGTGCTGGGGCTTCCATACGCAAGCTCTACGCATGACCCAGTGACTGTTTTCAATCCTATCATAATTTTCAGTTAGTTTATTTTTCTCGCTCAGCTGAAATCGAGCATTCAGCATACTTCTGCTGAAATCTGAAACATAAGATTTGTGAAAGTCGGTGCCCATGATTAGTAGACTGTCAGATTGGCTCACAATTGTTTGTTGGTACGTGGTTCTAGATTGTTTGTTAACTTTCGCTGTTCGGAATATTATCGAATCATCTCTAATTTCATTCAATTTTGAATTTGGTTTTTGAAGAACGGTGATTGAAATCCTTGGATGTACCTATTTCGTTGCATAAAAAAAATTCACTGCAAGGTGAGTAAAGAGCTTAGAAATTTAACGCTACTACCATGAGAAAAGATACGAAAATATAATTAAGTAAGTCTCATGCTTTCTTTGGTTTAAAAAAAATTACGCCTTAACATGAATTACCTACTTTCAACTTAATTAACTGATTGAATAAAAATTAGTCAACATCTTGTCATCTTTCCAATGACACTGATAATTACTTGGCACAATATGTACGTGCATATCATTTCGAATACCTACATAATCGTGTTGATAAAATGGAATTTCGATAATGTTAATTAGATTTTTTTCGAGTAGCATGTGTTGTTGATGTACAGTTGTGTGCATAAAAAAGTCGTACAAGAGTTATAGTCTATTGTTAATTTCAATTATTAAACTTCTTATCAACTTGGACGAGTTGTGTCAATATTCAAACAATTTTTGTCAGTAACGCGCTTTATCATTTTTCTAGTGCAATCAGTGCAATACCTCAATTAGTGTCGACCCTTGTACGAATTTTTTATGCACACAACTGTACATTTGAAATATTGAATGGTGTTAAAAGTCAAGCTGTGGGAAATAAAAATGTACCTCAACGATGACACAATTACAAAGGGTGACTCAGGATTAGGTAAACCGCCAAATGTATACGATCGTTTTTTCATTTTGGTAAACATTTGATTTTTTCCTATATGTATGTGCCCTAACTTGCTTCATTTCGAAATACAGTGTGTCAAAGTTTTTAGAAAAAAACAATTTTTCATCAATTACTCAAAAACCTTCCGACTGATTTTGATAACACTTGGCTTGCTTATTTTCGGTAATAAAGGGATTCAGGTACTTGAAAACAAAGTTCAAAGGGGCTGACCAATTTTTTTTAAAGGCCTGAAAATCAACTTTTTCTTTCCTAGAGTCTCTATATTCGCTAAGGATGATCTAGGAACGATGCTGAAATGCGAAATAGCAGAATTTCTGTTAAATATCGTGTTTGTGAAAAATTTACATCTTTTCCCGAAAAACAGGATTTTTCAGAAACTAAATTTCTGACTTTTGCGCTACAAGCTCCTCCGGTATGGCAAATTTAAAGGCCTGAAAATTAATTTTTACTTAGAGCATCCATATTCCGTATAGATGATCTAGAAACGATACTGAACTGCGGAATTGAAATTGAAAATTAACCTTAACGATGATACAATTATAAAGGGTGATCCATCAGGGTTAAACTTTCAAACGTGCACGATAGTTTTCTTTACTCTGTTTTCGAAATACAGGGTGTCATAGTTTTTACAAAAAATCAATTTTTTATCAATAACTCAATAACCTTTCTTCTGATTTTTGACGCTTTGCTTGCTTATTTTCGGTAATAAGAGGTTTCATTTACTGTACTTTTCCTTGGATCTCACGATGTTCTTTCAACATTACGGGATTTTCCTCTTAGTGAGAAACAAAACATAAAAAAAATCATTTTACCTATGTCACTGTTTTTTTCTTGGTTAATATTTCTTTAAGTTAAATATTTGAAAAAAATAAGTTTTTTTCGTATCTCTTTTCATTTTTGAGAGAGAATTTAAAAACCATACAAGGGAAGATACGATTTTCTGGGTTCTTGCACCCGGCCATGAGATCTTACACACTTATAGAACAATAAAAAAGAAATTTTTTTCGAAAATTTTAACTCGCAAACCATTTCGGGACATCTTCAAAGAATCAAAATGAAGTTTTTTTACAACGGAGTTTGTGAAAGCAAAATATATATAGAGTGTTTCACTTCTCATGGAAAAACCGTCGTATCTTCCGTAATTTTTGACGTAGAACCATGAAATTCTCAGGATCGATTGATACATTAGAAATGAATTCACTGCACGAAAAAGGTCATCCTACGTGATATACACTGCACGCCAGCAGCAATGGAACCACCCACTTTTCCAGAAAGTTATTTTAGGAGGCAAAATTGGCCAGAAATTCCTTCGGATTCTTGTTCAGGATCCCAAAATAACCATTAATACACCTGTCTCCTGAAAAATTCTAATTTGTTTCACTTCTCATGGAAACGGATATACACTGCACTCCATCAGTAACGATAAAAAAATGGGTGGTTCCATCGCTGCTGGCATGCAGTGTATATCACGTAGGATGGCCCCTTTTCTGCAAGGAGTTCATTTCTAGTGGATCTATCGATCCTGCATATTTCATGGTTCTACGTCGAACATTACGGAAGATACGGGTGCGTTTCCATGAAAAGTGATACAAATTAGTACTTTTCAAAACTGAAACATTTTATTTTATTTTATTATTTACACACAATTAAACATATCCTTACCAAGGGCTCTAAATCAACTCAGGAGATTTTTTATTATCAAGTAAATTCAAATACAAAACTGTCAACAGAAGCCAAAAATAAGGGCGGGCCTACTATTATTAAAATGCCAAACTAATTCATGAGATATTTGAATCCGGACTTGGGAATATTTTAAGAGACATACAGTTTTATTGCTCATCTAAATTTCGAACAATAGGTAGTAATGAGGGTCGTCGGCTAATATTGAGTTACGACCTTCTTAGGTTTGTGGTTCTACTGTACCATATAAATTTCCCATTTGCCGGGCAGTGCATATGAATACTCCTCGTAGTGCTCTTACGAGGATGTATTGATATCTAGTTAGCCTAGACCAGTTCCCTGCATAAACAAAATATTGCGTTACCATAGCAACGAACAATAACTTATTAGAAGTGTCAGTGTAAAGTCAGTCCACGAAAATATCGATGCAGTTCATGACATGATTTTAACAGACCGTCGAATTTAGCTAAAACGGATATCTGAAGCACTGAATATTTCATACGAACGCTTTCATCATATAGTTCACGTCAATTTGGACATGAGAAAAATTGCTACAAAATGGATCCCCAAATGTTTGAATGTTGACCAAAAGCGTGCAAGGGTAGGGTAAATGCACCAGTCATTGACACTACACCAGTAATTGCCATTTCCTATTAATAATACCTGAAATAAGGAGTTTTAAGTAAAATCTGCACCAAACGTGTAATTTATGTGTACAGTAATCTTTCTTCTAATCATATATGTCTAGAAATAATAATGAAGGATGGCGCCACTATAGGCATGAATAGTTTAATCTTTCAGTGTAACGGCAGTTTTCGATAGGTTATGTTTTCTTGTCAGATGTGTTAAGAAACGCTGAGCAGTATTTTCAATATAATTGACAAAAATTAAGGCATCTTATAGTTTTTTGGGTACAGCAAAGAAGCAGAGGTAAGCAAGTATGCATATTTAATAAGCACTTTGTTAATTTTTGTGTTTTTTTTGTATAAAGGGGGGGTTGCAATTACTAGATCTGTTCTTTTTAAATGTTCCAGTAATGGTCACGAGTGGCAATTACTGGTGAATTTTAAAACAATTCAGTTAGCCCCGAATATAATGAGATAATAAAGTCTAGAATTCCAAATTTTTATGTTTTAAATATGAGCAAGATATTTTGAAAAAATCCAGTAATTGCCACTGCTTCTTTAAAGTGGCAATTATTGGTTAGCTATGTGGCAATTTTTGGTTTAGGATACTAAAATGGAAAATGCAAAGAAACCTTTCTTCCAATATTCGCAAGAAAGCATGGAGGCTTGTAGAAATAGAATGAATAAAGTTCTGGGAAAAACACTACTGGAACGAAAAATGGGTCCTTCAAGTGTTTTAACTAAAACAGGAAAATGCCATTATAAAATGGATAACCACAATTTCCCCTCATAAAGATGATCTATTATCAACAGTTCAAACAATAATGAAAAACACCCAACGTAAGAATCCATTCGTAAATGACAAACCTGGTAGGAAATGGTTAAAATATTTTTTTAAGAGAAATCCCACTGTAGCTGTCAGAACTCCTGAAACTTTGACCACCACAAGAGCTTCAGTAACAGAACACCAAATTAGAAATTGGTATGAAGAAGTTGGTACATTTTTCAAAAATGAAAATCTAGAAGACACTTTAAATTGTCCAGATTTCCAATTGCGATGAGTCGGCGTTACAAATATGTCCGAAATCAAACAAAGTAATCGGTCCTAAAGGTGAAAAAAATATACATGAAATTGCAAAAGGCTCAGAAAAAGAATCTGTAACAGTAGCTATTACAGTTAGTGCAAGCGGTGTTTTACCACCGCCCTTTCTTTTGTTTTCGCACTCTCGATTATCGGGACTACAGTTTTATCAGTCTGAATCAAATTATAGAGATAATTTTACTCGCCGTATGAAACCCTCCTTTCCTGCAATATTAGGACCAATAAGGGACGTATTCCTCGATAATACGTAGCTCCTAGCTTTCGATCCGGTAATACCACTTTGTCATGGCAACCACGTATCCAAACAACAACGGAGAACTTAATATCATCTTGCCACTAATATGAATGTCAGTCTGACAGACGTCATGTCTATCAGGCATTATATATAACTACTGAAGAATTCACGACAATGGAACTTTTTTTACTTTGTTGGTTCGTGAAATTATCTCAATAAGTACTACTCGTGCTCACAATACTATCGATAATTCTGTCAGAAATCTTAAACTCGATCAAATTGCTTTGAGGTAACACATTCGTCCTAAAGGACTCGTGGTGTTATCAAGCAACTTGATCTCGTTGATTTCTGACAGAATTACTATCGATGGTATTGCGAGCACTCGTGGTATTACCCCCGAAACTACCATTTCCAACAATAATTCAGGCGATCGTCTCAAATACGAATTTAAAAAAAAGTTATTGTTGATGTTTAACTACAATTTATATCTAAGCTGATTTTTAAGTTTAATTTTTTTTTAATAGACATAGGTAATAACTTTTTTGTTATACTTAACCAAATTTTTATTTTATTTTAAAAAATACAAGTGTATTAGATACAATTTACAGTGTCCTTTTTTTCTGTTCTTTTGACTTGCACATGCCAAACTTGGCATTGGCAATTACTGGCTAATTACACTGGCAACCACTGAATTTTCTAAAATATGATTGTGGCAATTACTAGTACTTCTGACTAACACGAAAAAATATTTCATATTAAAAAAAATTCACATGTTTTGTAAGATATTACAACTAATATCTCTCAGTGAATCATTACTACATACTATGATTTTGTGTAAACAAAAGAAAAGTCTTGTTTCATATTTTTTACAATTTACTTCATATAAATGCTTGCTTATAATGGCAATTACTGGAGCCTTTACCCTAGTAGCATCGCGTTCGATCTGTGCTCGATTTGAAGACGATGTAGACTTCTTAAATAGAATTGTTACTATGGATGAGACTTGGGTACATTTCTACGATCCAGAAACAAAGCAACAATCGATGGAATGGCGACACTCCGGTTCTCCAAGACCTAAGAAGTTTCGTGTCCAAAAATCTGCTGGAAAAGTTCTTGCTTCAGTTTTTTTGGGATTGCCATGGAGTTTTCATGATTGATTTTTTTAATAAGGGTAGAACAATAACTGGAGATTACTATTCGACATTACTGACCACTCTATGGGAAAAAATTAAAGAGAAAAGACGCGGAAAGCTATCCAAAGGTGTTTTCTCATGTTGCCATGCAAAAAATTTGTGATTTAGGGTTTGAATTACTAGGACACCCCGAGGGGCGAACCGCTGGTGAAATTTGTACACCGGACTTCACGTTTTAATGGTAATTCATGGTAATTCACTGAATTACCATATCAATTCATCGGTAATTCATGTAATTCATCGGTAATTTATGTAATTCATCGGTAATTCATGTAATTCATCGGTAATTCATGTAATTCATCGGTAATTCATCGGGAATTCATGTAATTCATCGGTAATTCATCCAGACTTTAGGTAGTCTGAATTGAGCTGCAATAACAGTAAAATGACGTCATAATAAAAACATCGTTTCCAGTTGTTGCATGATTTGAAAATTTTCCCATATACAATGGAAATAAATGACCTAAATTTTCAAGTCAATGACTGCTAATTTTAAAAGTATATTTACCATTGTTGAGTAGATCTCAAAATTCTTGTACAACCCAAGTGGAAAAATTTTTGCTTTCAAAACTAGAATAATCTCCTATTCAGAAATAGGAAAGTAAAAAAATGCAAGTGGATCACCCTGAATTTTAGTCGAATTTCGGAAATGGTTTTGCCAAAGTTTCACTTTCGAACGATTATTTGTATGCTTTTCAATTTTTTTTAAATGGAAATCCGCGACTGACTAGGTGAAAATCCATCGTTAATGAATCATTTGATCATGTTGAGAATTCTTTTATGAATTAAATCACTACCCCCCATTTAACATAAATTGGTTCATGAATGAAGAAGATACAGCCTTGTTTCATGGTCACTCAGAATATACAAGGAATATTTCGTAATTTTGAGATTAAACCCTTTTGAAATCGTCAAATACGTATGGAATCTTATTGAACCAATAAAAAACTGGTCACAAATTGAAGGAATATAATACAAGTCAGGTACACCAATCATAATTTAATATTTCCTTCTAGCATAAACATTAACATAAAAAACATAACAAGTACATAAATCAACATTTGTGATGAACCAAAACCCAAACATTCGTTTCGATTGATAAAACAGATCACTCTAGTCAAAACTTATTATAACGTCAAATCCAATAAGAATTTTTGGATGATGTAGTGAAAAAAACTGCTCTCCATATTTATTATATAGATGGAAAATTGCTATACGAAACTGTATTCGAATCTGCCAAAAGTACTACCTTCCTTATCAACCCTCAGCAGATACATGACTAAACATGGCCGTAAAATGCAAGAAGGAATTTTCGATTTTGATGGTTTAAATACATTTTTAGAAGAAAGACATGTCCCCAAAATCGTATGGATCGCGGAAGATGCAACTCGAATAACTTCTAAGATTGAGTATGATTCTCTTAATAATAAAGTCATGGGATTTAGTTTGCCACTTACCAAAGACGGGGTTCCTAAAACCGATGCAGTTATAGCCGAATCAGCTGAAAATATCCGCCAATATTTCATAGAACAACAGAAAGCCAACTATGCATACACGATAATGGCTCAATCCATAATATCTAACATGTCATCCTACTGCCTCAGTATTTTCTGTACCAACAACAAATAATTTAATAATTTACTCACGAAGACGTGATCAATAGGTGGAAATTCATTCAACGTGAGGCGGATAAAAATGATATAAAGATTTTAAGTTTTTCAGCTGATGGCGATTCTCGTCATCTAAAGGGAATGCGGTTAGCTAGTCAATTAACGAAAACTCAATATCATGATGTTTGGAAATGGTTTCATATGGGAGATTCTAATATAAGAGGTTGTTGTTGATAAATTCGCCCTAATTTTAAATGGTAATTCAACAAATTTCACATACTTAAAGAAATGTGGATAGTTAATCCCTTCTCTAAGTTGTTAATTCAATGTGATATTCTGGCAAATTGGACCTCCGAAATTACCTGAGGAAAGTAAATATTTTTGTTAGGAGTTCACTACCGAAATATCAAGATATCTATTCTATTCTATCGTAAACTCTTTCAGTTGTTTTGAACTATAAATAGTAATCTATTGCAGCCTGTGATTCGAATTGAACAGAGATGAGAAGCAATGCCGCCCGCGACTGCAGACAGGACTGAGGGTGAACGCGGAATAGGCCAGTGGCCAGTTGTAGTGGCACAGTACAGTTTTAAGCACTGTACTGTGGTAGTGGTGCATCCAGCGAATCTAGTTCAAAGCGGTTCAAACTAGTCTACCCTGTCTATTTGTCTCTGTCTCTATCTGCCCTTCGCAGGTCGCCGCAACATAGGCACTTTGAAATGAAATAACGAAATAATCGAACGCACAATTACTGTTACTTGCAGGGTGGGTGCAATTTTTTCACTAGCATACGCATTCATTCAACCTAATAATTCTTACTCCAGATAGTTAACGTATTTCTTAGTAATCGAGTTTTTTCAGTTTCATTGAGAAGTATTGAAAATAATAAGAAATCTGAATTATGTGTAATATGGAATTCACAAAATTCTTTAGTAATTCACCTCGTAATTCACGGACTTCATATGTATTTCATCGGGACTTCATGTAATTCATTGGGTAATTCATGTAATTCATCGGTAATTCATGTAATTCATCGGTAATTCATGTAATTCATCGGTAATTCACGTAATTCATCGGTAATTCATCGGGAATTCTTGATTTTGTACACCAGAATTCACCAGCGGTTTGCCCCTCGGGACACCCCCCTTATTCACCAGATTTGGCTCCGACCGGCTATCATCTCTTTTCTCAACTGAAAAAAAGTTTAAAAGGTCGTAAATTTTCCAACGAGGAGGTAATGAAAGCTGTAAAGGTCTGGTTCGCAGAGCAAGAAGAAGCATTTTGTTTGAAAGGTCTAGAAACGTTGCAGGTTCGCTGTAATAAATGTATCCAATTAAGAAGAGAATATGTTGAGTAATAAAATATTTTGACTTTGAAATTTTGTTTGGTTCTATAGTAGGATAAGAATTTTTCAATATATCCTTATATTTTTATTGCCGTTGCAAATTCTATACTGTGCTGACGAAAAAATGAACGAAATTCTGTCACATAAAATGAAAGTTCTTTATGATACTGAACAATGACGGTTTAATTTAAATATCATTTGCATTGTATGTGATGCCCGACCTTGCCAGCAGTTGTCAAGATTCTCACTATAATCAATTACGAGAGTAGATTAAATAATAATTAGGAGGTAGGTATGAATCACAAGTTTTGGCTAAATAGGTATACTGGGCGAGGCAAGCTGAAAGCCTCGGACTCTTTTGTGGCCAAATGATATTTTTCGGTTTGGGTAAGTAGATGTATATCAATTTCGACTACATTTTGAAAATAAATATTCTTATACAAGCATTAACCAGAAAACAAAAAAATACTAATACAATTCATTTCGTAATGACGTCGATCAATATGCAACATACACATCATATAAATTAATGAATACGCTACGTGTTGAAAATAACGGAAATTGAAATGTCCAAAAATAGATTTGCAGATAACATCTTATCGATTATAGCACGTAAGTACACAATTTGTGACTGTAACTTAGGTATAGTGAAGTTACATTATAGATCAGGGGTTCCCAACCTTTTTGCATCTGCGTACCAGACTTTTGGAGGAATTTTGGCGTACCACTAGACATAAATATTTTAATGAACGGATAATGTTCACTCTTCTTAAAGTGTTCAAAGGCTTTTTGAATTAAATATTTGAGAAAACTTCATATTTAATCGTATTTAATGGTTAGATATTTGTTTATATATATCATGCTTACCCGAGGGGGTGACCACTCATCAGAAAATGTACACGTATTGCCGAAATCCCTTATGATTTCCTGAAATATTTGGGATTTCCGAGGGATTCCTGGAAATATTATGTGACTTCGAGAGATTTCCGGGGATTTCGTGGTTATCATATAAGATTTCGAGAGATTTCCGATGATTCCGTGGAAATCGCACACGATTCCGAGAGATTTCCAAAGATTTCTTGGAAATCCCAACCGATTTCGATGGATTTCCTAGAAATAATAAGAAAATCATTGCGACACGTTATTGAAAATGGGAGATTTTAAAGAAGTTTTGGTGCCTGAATCACAGAAAATGAAAAGATTTGTTATTTCAAAGTCATTCTCAGACAAAATTATTTCATTAATTTGATCAAATATCACTTAATCCGAACAACATGTGTATTCTTGAGACCGAAATATTATTTTGCAGCAAAGTAATGGAGTTCTTGGTAAAAATGTTTTTGAAGTACCTATCATTTTGAGAACATATTTATTAAAAGAAACCGAAAAGAAATAAATTCTGGTTTCATCGAAGTTTATATATTGATCCAAAAAATAATAATTTGGTTGAATGAAACAATCAGATTAATACCTATTGCACGAATGCTTGTCAAATTCGCCGTATTGATTCGACACTAAGATATACTTGAGAAAATTTACAAAAAAATATATACCTAGTTAGACCAACGAATGTTTCATTTGATACAATGAACATGCGCTTAAATCGAGACTTTAATTGAGAGTTGATTTTTAATAATAATTTTTTTTTGCTTCAACAAATTATTTTGTCGTGCATATATGACACTTTTATTTCTTTAGTTCGAATGAATTTTGTTCAATGGGACCAATTTTGTTTTTTTTGTCAAGTATTATCTCGAGTATTATAAATAGAACTAAATCCTTGTGATTCTTATCATACAATTGTATGTGGATCGTAATAGACGATATGAAAAAGTATAGGAAATTTCCATTCACATTGCTTTATTCAACCCAAAATTAGTTTACATTGACTAGTTTGAAAATTCCACACTCAAACATGTTTTTTGTTTTTGAATATCTTTTCAATTTTTGTTTTTTCCGTTGGTCCGTTTCCAACTGAACATCCTCACACTTGGGCCATATATGTATATGAATCTAGTTCCCATTTGAGGAATTTTATTTTGAATTGATTGTCTGAGATGATGTCCACAATACGGCCAATATAACACGTGTCGTAATATACAGCGTAATTAATAGTGTTCTATCATTATTTGTAAACTTGTGTCTTCGTCTCGGTCTTCGTGATTTAGATTATCTTTTATTACTTTTTTTTTTCGATGTACTCATATTTTTGCATGGCATATTCCTGTCTGAAGACAAATGTCCTTTCTTATGGGAAAAGAGCCAACATAAAGTTGATTTTCTCACAACCATTTTTTTATTATTTGCATTTATGGTCAGAAAAGAAAAATCTGACTCCGTGTTTTTATTTAAAAAAAAAATTATTTCACCCCCTCGAGTACATTTTTTTTGGCCCCACCACCCTCCACCACGAAAAAAAGGCGAAAATCATAATTTTTATATTTGTTCTTTTTTTAATATTTTTTTTTTGAATTTTTTTTTATTTTTGAACATCTTTTTTTCTTGCAAAAATTTTCTTCGTACGTAGCCACCGGTTTTTTTCCGAAATTCTTACCCGTTCGCTAAGTAGCTTGGAAATGGGTTGTGGGGGCGGGGGGGATGGTAATTTTTCAAAATCGGAACGCCCGCTCTCTATAATTGCCCAAATGGTTTCCCAATCAGTCTTCAGGTATCGGAGGTTCAGAATCACGGCCTTCGTGGGATATATGATTCGACAAGTTAATACAAGGAATATGTTACCATAGCATCTATCAATCGTTCGTTTCTACGCATGCATTATAATTTCGCATTTCTCTAGCGATTCCGTTAGGATTTCGGGGATTTCAAAGTGATTTCGGATTTCTGGAGTGATTGCGGGATTTCGGCAAAAAATCATGCGATTGCGGTCGACTGCGGGGCAAATTTGCACACGTATTGCCAGAGTGGTCACCCCCTCGTGCTTACCTATAATCAAGGAGAAATAAAAAGATTAAAATGGTATCAATTTACACTTCTATTTATTACCCATAGGTCTAAAAACATACATATAAAAAATTTGTACAACTCAGCAAAAAGTTAATCATCATACAAGATATACCTTTATAGTGCAAAACTTGTTTGCCTGAAATTGAAATATCAACATTAGGAGTAATGGAACTCATCTTCAACACTTATTCTGCTTCTATGTTCATTTTTTATGTACAAGAGTTCAGAAAATCCACTCTAACACAAATAACTCGTAACAAATGGTATCAAAAATAGCAGAGCTTGCCGGAAGATCAAAGGGTACAGATCGACAAGCGTAACGATGCCTCTGAGATGCGCAAACGATAGAAAGCGTGAGTAGATGTGCGACAAAGATCGACTACTGTTTAATGAGGCAGAGCGACTGAGCTCCTGCCCCACTCCAGGGTTTTGTCTACTGCGCAACCAATTCTCGGAGGCATCCTTACGCTTGTCGATCAGTACTCGGTTTATATCCGGCCCAGAAGTTAATTGAAGAATTCTCTTTAAAATAATTTTTCATGGAACTATCTTCTGTGATCAGTTCAGTTCCAATTCATTTGGTGAGGTTCCCGAAATAATCTTCAGATAAATACTTCTTAAAGCCTTTTTCAAAGCCTTCCAGGTAAACAATAATATCTGCAACCACGTCTGGCATTGGAAATATTTAATTTTCTTCAAAAAAATTTGATATAGTGGAAAATGCAGATAAATTCTTGTATTTGTTAACAAAAAAGGACCAACTTTCTCTTGAAGGAGTTTATTTTTTCACTGACTGTGAAGGCTGTTGTGGTCGGTCCCTGAAGTCCCATGTTCAGTGTGTTAAGTTTATCAATATTGTCGGCTAGATAAGCCAATCTTGACAACCATTCTCCATCAGCAAACAATTTTTTCATTCCATGGTTTTTTTCACTCAGAAACATAAAGACTTCTGTTCTCAGTTCAAAGAGATGGTTGAAAATTTTCCTCCGAGATAACCACCTCACTCCTGAACTTTCCACTCAAATATCTCTCAAACGTATCAAACTTCACATCACATTTAAAAAGGATTTATCACGCACTTGTTGAATCACGTATTTCCTATGGAATTTTAGGATGGGGAGGGGTCACAAATACGTATTTAGATAAACTGGAAGTTATACAAAAACTCATATTGGAATTTATTTACAAAAAAGTAAGAAGCTACTCCAGTGACCTCCTGTACAATGAGTTAAGAGTACTAGATCCCAGGCAAATATTTTTCAATAAAATTACGTTGTTCTGTTTAAAAAATAAACCAAAATTTCATCATATTTCATACCAGTACCAGTCACGAAGAAACATGAACAATGACCTCGTAATTCCATCATCACACAAAACTGTTGGTCAAAGATGCCACATGTTTTTGGCTCCGAGAGTATTCAACTTCCTACCCCAGGAAATAAGAACAAGCTTCTCCCTCTATAAATTCAAAAATGATGTGAAGAATTTCTTATTTTCTGAAGATAGATTCGGGTGAACAATTTTATTGACTCAAAGGGGAATTAAAAAGTTCGATCTCTCGAATGAAACATATCCAGACACAAAAACCATGCTATATTAATTTATAGTTCAAATATCTTTCTTATTATCTACTTCTACTTATATCGTCATTATTTATAATTTCATATCCTCCATATATTTTAACAATTTTTTTTTTCGAATGTGAAAAAATATACATATTCTTATATTACAAAATGTTACTTATGACAACTACACTCACTCACTCTCTTTTCACTTATAGTCATACCTACTTTCAAATGGCTTGAATAATTATTTCAATTCAACTCACACCACGGACAGTCTCTGACTTTGTGGTTCCTGGTTTATTTGCAAATAAATTCATGAAGTCCATCACTTGTTGAAATATCATTTTAATTGTGTTGTTATACAGTGCGGTCATAAAGTGTGGAAACGCTCTATTATCTTACGAGTTGATTATTTTCAGAGGAAAAGCTCGGACAGGTCGATTTTGTATTTTAGTTTTCCACCTTTTTTTAGAAAAAAAAATGTTTTCCCCTACCACCTTTCAAGATATGACGTCATCGATATTTTTTTAAATTGAAAGGGTATATTTTTATGTCAAAAATTGAATGCCCATGTTTTTCTGAGTTCAACCATACCACATACGTCATATCTTACACTTCGATTTACAGTATTCTGAGTATAAAGGAAACCAGTGTTCATATTTCTCAACATTCATTTCATTATTCATTTTGCAACGTAAACCTAAGAACGACTTAGTAGTTAGTACGAGTATATTGCTACACTTGAATAGTAGGCTAAGCAAACATATGAAAGCCCTTAGCAACCAGTCAATAAGTTCTTAGTTACCATTGCATATGTCACACTGGTTTTCTTTATACTCAGTATACTGTGATTCGAGCTGTAAGATATGACGTATGTGGTATGGTTGAACTCAGAAAAATATGGGCATTCAATTTTTGACATAAAAATATACCCTTTCAATTTAAAAAAAATATCGATGCCGTCATATCTTGAAAGGTGGTAGGGAAAAAATTAATTTTTTTCTAAAAAAAGGTGGAAAACTAAAATACAAAATCGACCTGTCCGAGATTTTCCTCCGAAAATAATCAACTCGTAAGATAATAGAGCGTTTCCACACTTTATGAACGCACTGTATATTATTTTATCGTTATATTGTATTTTCATATTATGCTGTTACCTATTTACAAATAAAATTATTATTATTATTATTTCGTCACACATCTTGTGTTTAGAGCCCTAGCCTTTATGAAGTTAATAACTTTCACAGCATCTGATAGAACGAAGTTAAGATTTTCCGGCATACGTTCAGCAGCTAATGTTTCTCGATGGATGACACAATGGGTACTTTTGCATGTTGCTCACATCACTCACGCGTACCACCTGAAACGTTCCCGCGTACCACCAGTGGTATTGTGCTACAAGTCAAGAAAAGTGATAATTTACGAAAAAAAAAATCACTTTTGTTACACGTTGAACAAGCTGTTTTCGAATTTTTGAATGGAAAAGCATTGAAAAATAAAATAAAAATCATCATAGATAATTATAATTGCACCTAAATAAATCAAACAGTTCAGGCAATCATCATAGACGCCCCTCCTATTCTATAGCTGCCAAATAGACGACTATCAGATAGATAAATGAAAAAAACAGTTTAATCAAGGATAGAATAAGTAATGAGGATCGATCTTGGGACTTCTTTTTTCTTTCTATATTTCTGATTCATCCATCGACATGATTGACGCCTGCGCATTTTATTAGCTACCACTATCGAGAATTTTCGTAGAGGAAAAAGTTGGGCGTCTCGACAAAATGAAGTTACTCAGGAAGATTCAGCCTGTTATTAATCATTTTTGAAAATAGGCGTGGGATCTATTAGATTTTTGCGAGTATTTATGATTTCGGAGTGTACCAATAGAAAAAATCGCGCAAGGTATTCGTGGATAACTGGTCTTTCAAACACTTCTATTACAAGCACGACAGCGCATGTTTGAAAGACCTTTTTATCCACTTATACTTTAATATACTGTTACAGTTTTTTTTTATTTCATACAAAGGATCGCTGAAATTGTTTTTGCTTACTCCCTCCTCATCGAGACCTGATTGGGAAATAAGTATTGGGTGCTTTGTAGCGAATTTCTGTAATCAAATGATTTTTCTATTTTTAATCTTATTTTTTACAATAAATCACTTAATATTTCTGAACCAGTTAAAGATGGTTATAGAACATCTCACTCGAAATATGTTTGGAATCGTCTGAAGAAACCAAAAATTGAAGGAAATACAGGGTTGAAATAAGAAAGTTTGTATTGGCCGCTGTTACATGGCACACCCTGTACACAAAGTTTTTGTTGAAATAAAAGCGCTCCTTAAAATACCAATCGACGTATCCGAGCGTTTTTTCGAACACGCCCCCGTTTATTATTACCGAATGTATTCCATACACACTGTACATATATGTGATATTTCTTCGAATTCACTTTCGGTAATGCACCTGCCACACCGTACTTCCACTGAGAATGCTCACGGCATTTCTTCAGGTACAGATTACAATCAACTTTCACCTTACCGTTCATTTCCCCAAGTGCCTTTGGCTACGGTGAATCCGGCAACCTTGTACAGGAGTAACCTGAATCCATGTTGAACCTTCCGTCTCTATCTATTACATTCGGCGTTCATCAGAAGTATTTCGATTCGGAATATCACTCATCACTTCGCGGTTAGTTGTTTGGTAGCTGTAGAATGTCAGCAGCATCCGAATGTGAAAAGACGATTGTGCTCTGTGAATTTGTGAAAGGTTGGATCGTTCTGTTTTAATTGACACTTTTGCTTACTGTGGACTGATTTAAAGAACCCTAGAGGTGAGTAAGGTGTTATTGACACAGCGAGAACTGTAGAGTAAAAAATGAATTGACAATAAACCACCTGCTAGGTATAAAACTTACTTACATAATATGTCTTTGAGTTGATAGAAAGCTATGTTCAAAACATCGGAGTTTCTTATTGTGATAAAGCAACATGTAGGCAGCTTCAAGATCGTGGCAGTTTCTACGAATATTGTTAATAAGTGGTAGGTTTATATAGTTTTCCACTTAGATTCATCGTTTTGATTTTTAATTCAACTTTTCTGTTTTATCCAATCAGCTTGAATCGTGCTCTCATCGCTCGCTAATGATGACGTAAGTTTGTAGGTGGAGGTTACGATATACTGACGGAATACTAATTTTAATTCCTGGCGGAGTTGCCAGATTAGTTTTCTGACGGGCTTTTTCAAAAAGTCGACACGGTTAGACGGAAACAGAAATTGTTCTGGTTCATTCTGGATAATCTGAGAGCGGAACACCTAAAAATGATTATTAATGAAATAACTGCCCTAATAACATATTTAATCAATAAATCTTTGAGAGAAGGGTATTATCCAACCGCATTCAAAAAGTCGGTTATTACCTACCCCAATTTACAAGAATGGAGATAAGTTGAATTTGGGTATCTATGGTCCTATTTCATTAATATCAAACACTAGCCAAAATCTATGAACAAGCAATAAAAAAAGGATAGTGGAATTCTTTGACAAAAACAATGTTTTTTCTCATAAACAGTATGGATTCCGACAAGGAGATTCCACGCAGGACGCACTATCAACAGTGCTCAATGAAATAGTTACCAATATTGACATAAAAACACCTAATCTTTGTATCTTCGTTGATCTAGCAAAGGCGTTCGATACGGTTAACTAGTTAACTCCTCGAAGTTTTGGAAAGATATGGTATACGATACGAGGAACACCATATTTACTTTTCTATATCTTGTAAAAAGACAACAATGGTGTCAAAATTGGTGATAGTATCAGTGGATTCAAAACAATTAAATATGGCATTCCACAGGGAACCATACTTGGACCAATACTCTTTAGCATTTATCTTAATGACACATTTAAAACAGGGTTCAAAGGTGACATAGTGAGTTTCGTAGATGATACAGCTGTAATATATAAAGCTGAAACCTGGCAAAACTTAAAATCAATTGCAGAAAAGGACTAGAATGGGTCGATAGCCGACTACTCACGATAAATGTGAACAAGACTCACTATATTCCCTTCACTTCCTATAAAAAATACTCAATACACCCACCATACCGAAGGAAAATGAACAACTATTCACTATATCTTCTGTTATATACAAAAAATATCTTGGTGTATATATCGACGCTAACCTGAAATGGGATGTTCATATTGACTTCCTAATTAAAAAATTTAGTACATTACTATGTATGAAATAAAATTTCTCACCTCCATCTATAACACCGAACAACTACGAATAATATATACTATTCATTGGTAGAAAGTCATTCATGGGGTGAAATATCGCAATCCAGCACAACGACCGATAAACGCAAATAGGTGTAAAAATTCAACCCGTGCAATCTGAGCAGTAAGGAAAATCAGTTGAGGACATGTTTTTAACAGTTTTCAAAACATGATGAGACCGAGGGCATTACAATTGTACCATTATTGTGCCCTCTGATTTTTTAACTCCGGCACAATCATCTGAAATCATGATACAGGTATGTATTACATATATTCCGCCCATATGAACTGACCATTTCTCCATTATTTTGCCATCTGATTTTATAACTCCAGCACAATCATCAGAAATTGTGGTACAGGGATGTATTTCACTATATTCGGCCTATATGATCGAACTGGAATGAAAATTTTCCTGGCATTCATTTTTAATGACTACGTAATGCAAAAGGTTGATTAACTTTTAAATGACGCAATTTTTCCATTCTCCCATTTTCTAACATCACAATGACCGATAAATGCACGGATGGGATGTAATCATCAATACTCACGACCTGTAATCTGAATAGCAAATGAAGTTTCCTTCAAAAACATTTTTAACATTGTTCAAATCTTGATGAAACCATTACAATTTTACCATTATTTTGCCCTCTGATTTTCTAACTCCAGCACAATAATCGGAAATACTGATAGAGGGATCTATTACATTATATTCGGCCAATATGAACTGATTGGAATGAAAATTTTCCTTGAATACATTTTAATGTCCATATAAGAGATTCGAAAACATTGATTATCATTGAAATTTTGCAATTTTCCGAATTTTCTAACTCCAGCACAATGACCGATAAATGTATAATATATATATATATATATATATATATATATATATATATATATATATATAAATATCAAAAAAAGTTCCTATTAACTTAACCTCTAAAATTCAACATTTATTTTAAAAAATATATAGTTTTTTGCGAATATCTCTGGAACCGTTTATCACACAAAGAACAGATTTTGAATGCATTTTCTACTCATAATAAGCTGTTTTGAGCAGATTTTTTATTTTTTTAAATTCATAATTGGTGAAGATTTTAAAGAGTAGTGGCTGTTTTTTTTCTCCAACTTCTACGCCACTGGAAAAAGTATGATTTTGAGCCATCTACTTCAACCGCCAATGTTTTTTACACAAAAAAGGTACTCTTGGTCATAAGCTCTAAAGTTGACCGTTTTCAAGAAAAATCAATTTTCATGTAGAAAAACATGGTACATTTTTTTAAATAATTTTTTTCCTAATTATACAAAATTTATTTAAACGTTAAAACAAGTAACAAAACCAAACGTTGACTTCTTAATTGCAAAATAAAATAAAAAAACAGTAACAATCATACTCAGTTGAATTGTTGGAAATGTCCGCCGTTAGCTTCAATGCACGCAGCAATGTTTCGAGGAAAAAACATTATTTAAACATGAAAGTTGATTTTTCTTGAAAACGGTCAACTTTAGAGCTTATGACCAAGAATACCTTTTTTGTGTAGAAAATATTGGCGGTTCATAGGAGTCTCAAAACTGTACTTTTTCCAGTGGTGTAGAAGTTGGAGAAAAAAACACCCACTACCCCTTCAAAATTTTCACCAATTATGAATTTGAAAAAATAAAAAATCCGTACAAAACATAGCTTATTATGACTAAAAAATGCCTACGAAATCTATTTCCTGTGCGATAAACGGTTCCAGAGATATTCGCAAAAACCGATTATTTTTTTTAAATTTCAACACCCTGTATCTCGAAAATGTTTCATTTTAGAGGGTAAGTTAATAGAAACTTTTTTTCATATTTTTGGACGAGCTATCACATCCTGAAGTCCTGCGCATTTATTATGAAACAGCCTGTATATAGTTGAATTGAGGAAGTACCAGTGTGTTGTATAAAATAGTTTTTGACAGATTCGAGAGCATCTGAATAAATAATTAATAGTAAATGAAGTTGTTATAATTATAATATCATTCGCATGATTTTTGAATTTCAATTTTCGATCGATGATGATTCCTAGAGATCTGAAAGTATCAATTCAATTGAGATACTTTCATTTCACAATAGTGTTCTTCAAACTTATTATATTCCTTGTTATCACCTATCATCGTGTATTAAATGACCGAGAAAGTGACAGACTTGGTGAAATCGTCAATATCCCAATATTGGTATAGTCCTGAACATAATGATTATTATTATCACTGTCACGTCAGAGTTACTCAAAATTATCAATTATTTGTGCTATCTCAGTAGTGCAAAATTTCATAATCGGTCATTACTATTACTACTTGACACAGTATTCGCTCCAAGGCACTTATAGTTGATATATTCTGTGATCCATATCAGACAAAATTTCATTGAAGCATCTTGATCGAATTGAAATATCACAAACGCAAATCTTCATAGATTATCGTGGCACCTGTACTGTGAGTCATGTCATGCTGGTATAATGAAAACTCGATAATAAATAATGAAAACATTCGGCGAATTCATTATTTATTTAAGCTTATGAATGAGCTAGCTATATCGAATATTTATAAAGATTCTCACTTGAAAATAAAATTAGTGGTTACGTGTTCATCACAGTGGAACGTTGCTAAGTTGTAGGTACTGTATATTTTTTATATTCCGTTAAACTGTGAGGTGAGTCCTTTGGACGTTTATTCGCATTCATGCAAGTCATATTAAAGCGAAACATAATAATAATAAACTCAAAGAAGAGCTGCGTCATTCAAGCTTCTTCATAGGATATGTCATCCTATATCATCTGTTTCACGGTTAACTTAGAGTTCAGAGACTTTTGAAATTGGACTGAATTGGGAGTAGCCTGTAAATTCATCAAAAGTTTATCTTCACTTTCCTGTATGGTCCGCGGCCACGAAAATCAAGTACCAGAGATGATGCCATTTCACAAGTCCTGTCTGCTCCTGGATCTCCATGTCAGCTTTCATTCGCAAATAAAGGCTGCCTTGACTATCTTGTCCAATTTTGGATTCGGGTTCATTGACATCCTTACACATTTCAGCCTTTGTCATTGAGTGCTACCATGTTTCAAGAAACACTTTCATCTTCCTCATCGCATTTTGCAATGGTGACCTGTGCTTTTATGAGACATTTCGCTTTCTTCTTCATGCCACCACACCTCTGCAGTGGACCGAAAGAAAAAAGCGATACACCCTCCAATATACCCTCTACCTGTGGATGTCCAGCATCTGCTTCTGTCTTTGGTCTGCCACTATTTTTTCGGGGCCTTCTACCACATTCCCACCTCTTGCATCCTTCTCAATCGTTGCTTTAGGAACAGTCGATGATGACGCATCAGTAACTTTCCTCTTTGATGATTTTGCTTTTTTAATGCCTCTAAGAGGAGGCACAGGTAGAGGGAATTTGGGCAATGAAAAATGCAAAAAGATTGGATCTTGGCACCATTATTTCAGAAATTTCCGGTAATCGCATCTTGAATTCAAGTCAAAATAATCATCATTGATGAATTCCTGGGATGGTAGGTATAATACTGGCATTTCTTCAGTAAGATGTGCGTTTTCAACTTCAACGAGCAATGTAATTACCCATTAAAACCATGGTTACTTAGCTCAGAGGAGGAACGATCAATAGGAGTCGGAAAGAAAAGGAAAAGAGTAGATTATAAAGAGGAAACTCTTCGGCCATTTATCAATGAAATCGTAAATTATGTCCATTGATCTTGGGCTAACCCAACTACGAATTTATGAATGGGAAGAAGCGATGGGTTAAGCCAATTAGAGCGATTGTAGAGTGACAGTTGATTCTAACTACCGTAATTGAGAAATCGCATCGGAAAGATTCGAGTTGATAGGCACAATCATTTCTAAGCCATAAATAGTGTAATTATTATTTTCATCAGAAAGCAAGATAAACTGATGATTTCAGAAAGAAAATGGTCTTTGGAAAGCAGCACAGAGATCATTCTGGTTGAAAAAAAGAAGAAGAAAAAGTGTAATTCCAGACAACCGACGAAAAACGAAGTGAAAACATATTGGTGGTGGAGTTATGATGTTCGAAATATTTTTGGGTTTTTCATCTTCCACAAACGATAAAAAAGGATAAAAAATCGCTGAGCAAAATTTGAAATAATTTTCAGGTTTAGCTCTTAAAAAGAACAGAATTTGACATTTGACGAATTGTAAATACTAGTAAAAATTCAAGGCTAAACGCGATATTTTCCCGCTCTTTTTGAGTGCGATATCTTTGCTAATCTAATCTTTGCAAAAGGTGCTGTTATTACGTCAACTTCGCGTTTTATAGAAACAAATCGTCCTGCTCATGCGTATTCGGAGTAAATACATTCAATTTCAATGATCCATTCACGGAACAGAGGGATGGCACATGCGCATTGTCAACTGAACTGAATTTGTTGAAAATTGCAACTGAGGTTGAGGTCCGCAAGGATGAACTCCCCAGCATTCGAATGTGAACGCTCACCCCCCTATCCACCACCCCCGCTCCTTATAGCGGTTCCTCATCCTGACCATTGGTGATCAGCAGAATAAAATGTGATCGTTTGATATGGAGAGCTCGGCCCATTTTCGGCCTGAAGCTCTCTTATATCTGACATGAGTTGAAATTTGAATTTAACAATGACTTTACTTAATGTGCATGGTGCCCCCCTGAAACTGGCTGAAGGCCTGAAAAAGCACTTGGCTGTGTAGTGAATTTACTGAGTTTACTTCTTGGTCGGTTCTTCTTGAAATCTGAAAAAGCATGATTATCGTGATTCAAGCCTGTTGAAGCAGACGTTGGTGTCGCCGAAGGTTTCGCTTTCGTCGTACTTCTTCAGGGGTGTCGTTGTCTCCCTGGTTCACTGGTCGTCTGTATGAATATGGCACTATAATAGGCTTTGCCTTTTATAGAAAACTTGTCGTCTTGCAAATGCTCATGTCCATAATGTACCCTTGAACCCACTACTGTTACATTTCAATAAGTGATGATGATTAAAAAAGTTAAATTTTTAATTGAAATGATAAAGTTTATTGGTGAATAGCATTTGAAATGAATACTTCTGCCAAGGAAAAATACATAAACTAAAGGTTGTTCTTAAAAAAAATCTGCAAAAAATGCCAACGCTTAAATAAAAAAAAAAAATTATATCTCACTCATGAACGGTAATTAAAAAAAAGTCATTTTGGCAAAAAGCATTTGAAACGCACGAAGGAAATATTTCCTGATGTCTAGTGGACTAAAATCAAAGATCGAGGTAATTGTAATGGCCTGTAAGGGTGGTGTTTTCAACACCCTGATCTACCCTAGTGACGAGTTTTTTGCTTCAACGATAACTTTTTTACACATTTCGAGAGCATCAAAGAAATTCTAGACCTACAAAAGAAAATTCAAGATTGAGAACGGATACAAAATCAAGTGGTTCTAGATATTTCTGTGGATTTTTTTTAAATTTGGAACGTTCAACGATGATTACAGAACGCTTGACGATATTTCCTTCATTTCCGTAAGTTGATTGAGAGTGAGTTATATAAATTGAAGCCCAACTAATGAATGGATAATATTGGAGAGTAACACTTCATACTCATACTCACACTTGTAAAAGCCATTGTATGGCGAAACAACTGACGTGGTTTTGTATATAATGTATTTTTTATATACCTATTTATTAATCATATTATAAAACAGTTTCTACACATTTCTATATGGAGTACTAGCTGTATTGAAAAGCAGGTCTATCTACCTTTTAGGTGATAGAACATTTAATATGTATTCAGCTTATTGAATGAATTTCTTTATTATTATTATAATTGTGAGCTCAGAGTTTTATTAAGTATTGGCTATATTCAATTCGAAACAGTTAGAAATAAAATTCTTGTTTTTAAATAAATCTTCAATTTTAATCGCACAATACAGAACTTCATACAGAATGAAAAATGTCAAAGAATGAACTGTTTCCATAACAAATACTTTGTTCATTGTATTCCTGACAATCAACGTTTAATTTGATTTATATATCCTTCAAGTATCATGCAATGCTCGCTACATAATAATTGAAATCATATTCGGTCTCGCAAAAACAATTACTAAGATGAGCTTCATGATCACTTTATTGAATTTTTTATCAACCAATCTATTGCGAACATCAATTTTAAAAGGAAAACATCAATTAACTGAGTTATAGGTCAATCATAAAACTTTTATAACTGGGTACATTATTGATGTAACGAGCGCTCACTGAATGCTTGGCTACAGGTCCGTAACGTGTTTGTTTCAGTAGGGGCATTAACGGCATTTCTCAGTTTGAGACCTTGAGGAAATTATTTGAAATCCTTCAGTCTGTTTGTCACTGCCGATTCCGTTACACAGCGTGCATAAGATTCTTTTCGGGAATCCTTACTAAGTCTCAATTTGTCAGGGTTTTGAGAAATCAACAACACATTTCGAATAGTAGTTAAGACGTACAACAAAACTGTTGTGAGATATTGCTCATTCACTAACTTATTTCTTTCTCTTGTACACGCTTTCACTCTTTGTTTGGATCTAGCTTAGTCCTTTAATATTTTAAATGTCTGCAACTTTCTCGTTCCACCTTTTCCTTGGTCGCCCTCTCCTAGGTACTACTTTTTCTAGTTTCTGTCTCTCACATTACTCCTTCTATACTGTCCAGCTCCCTGAGAACTCTATGTGCCCTTATAGTTTTGTATTACTGTTCGTAGAAACATGAAGAGACTGGATTTTTTTCCTGATTTAGTATTTGTGCCATAGTAGCATTCAAGGGAGATAGTCTCTCCAAAAGAGATTCATTTTGATGGATCAAAAAATGTTCTAATTGTTACCTCATCAGAAGTCCTCGAGAGACTTATGCGAGCTAGGGAAGACGTAGCCCTTACCTTTCAACGTGTAATGCCATGCACGAGACCGGAGACCATGCTAGAAATCACGACCCTAAGAAAAGATTTTTACCTTAAACAATAAGTATTGTTCATCAATAGCTTCAGTTAGGAGATGATTCAATTTGCGCACCTGTAAAATTTGGCTTTTCTCTTCAGAAATGGTACCTAATAATTTTGGAAACTCTCTGACGTCGATCTTTTCTCGTATGTTCAACGAATGCTCCATGAAGTTGAATTTTTCACAGCCTTTGATATCTGCATCAAATAAGCCAATCTTCTTAACCGTTTTGTTTGTCACACCAATTTTTCTGGAGTAGTGCAAGATACTAAAATATCACTATCAGTATCAGACCTATCTGCGGTTTGTCAGTAACTGTAAAAATATTTTGTATATATTTCCATAGCATCTGTTACGGGTTTATTTTGCACTAGAAAACCCTTTCTGTTTTAATACAATAACATCAGAAATTCTCTGTCATTGATATACACTTTCCACTCTGTACGCCACTGTATTCTTCTTCTTCTTCTTCAGATTCCTCAAAATGACAACTTGATCGTTGTCATGTATAGCTTGTTCCGAATGTTAGTACTTACCTTTGCTGTACTAGTTCGAGCGGACATGAACCGGCCTTAAGCTATTGACAGTTATCAGTTGTTCTATTTTGCGGTATGACAGCGTTGTTTTGTAAACATACTTATGGTTAGTCTATTGTTTTGTACTTAGAACATAAAACCGTAACATTCCTACTCTATCTCTATCTTGTGTCATTGAGGTACGTATTTCACATTCGAATACTTGACCTTTTGTTTGTTTGTGTTTCGTTCTGAGATTGAGAGGCTGGCGTTTTCATCTTGGTTCGGTTGGCAACACTGATTCTTAAGGTGTTCTTTTCATAGCTCCTAGTAGCTCGAGGTAGTTCCTGCACTGATCCCACAGAACACTAACGAACAAGAAAGCGCCTTGTCAGATATTGACTTTGACGTCTGAGAGATATTCTCTTCTTCCTTATTTGATCTTGATAAGTGACTGACCTACTTTGAAGATTTCCAATTAAAGTTTGATCATCGTTGATGGATCTTTGGAAAATTCATATCAGGAGAGTTTCTCATATTGTTTGCGATTTTTGACGCTATATATTTTTTGAGAAATCTCCGTTCGCTTTGCGGATTTTTGAGGTTAGAAGTCACTTCATCATTGTGTGAAACCACTGGAACGAGAAGCTCGCTATCAGACAGCAAACAGACCATCAAAGCTGTTATCAAAACCCTCCCACTTAATAGAGGTTAGTATTTGCATTTGGGCTTTACTCAAGGCCCCATACAAGTGTAATCAGAAGTCAGACTGGTATTGTATATTCTAGGGTTCTCCTCTGCGGTTACCACTCTGCTACTGCTCCTCTGCGACTACCACTTTGCTACTGTTACTGCTTCGCAGCTGGTAGTGCTCCACTACGGTTTATTGCTACTACTCTGCTACCGATTATTGGAGTTCCACTAATGTGATTGTTCCACTGTTTCGTTGCTATACGATTGTCTTTCCACTGTTCCACTACTGTAATTGTTCCTGCTCAACTGTGGTTGTCCCGCTGTAGATCTGTTGTTCAGCATTCCTTCGCTATTCGTCCAGCTGTACCTGTACTTTGATTGATTGTGTCATACCCACTGTGCACCTGTATTCACCAAGGCACCGATGAACTACAACCACAATAATTGGTGAACTGGAATGCTTGAGAATATCTACGTAGTATCAGATAAGTTTAAAATAAGACTGCCCCTAAGGCGTAAGTATCCATAACTGTAAGCTATCATCGTGACGTCACTGGAGGTTTCATATTGGTATATTCAAACAATACCATACTCTCAATCACAACATTCACTTGAATTCATCTTGGTGGTTGATATTTACATTAATTTCATTTTCTTTTGTATGGTGAGCTGAACTGTGCACATACAGGGTGTGTAACGATCAATATATTTTATTAGTGACTATGACTATTTCTTTTATTCTGGTCCAAGTTATCTAAGCGTAAGGGAAGACAAAATCTCTACATATTTATATATTATTATTATACCATTTACATTGTTGATTTTAAATCAACATCAGAAAAAAACATTCCTTGGAAATCCCCAGTCACATCTCAGTCACATACCAAGGAGTTTCATATATTTCACAGGTGAGCAGGCGTTCAGGAAGTACACAATTTTCAACTCCAAATGCAGGTTGAAACATACCCTACCTTCCATCTGATATAAGCGGCATTATTGTAAGGACTGTATAATAGTATATTATAATACAAGTGCACAAGTTAGACTTTAAAGCATGCGCAACGAGTTTTAGGGCACGATGCAAAACAATATCCATCCAGGAAAACTTTGACTAAGTTATCTGTTATTTTTTTAATGTTTCATGAATATTGGTGGTGAGCACATCATTTTGAATAATTCCTTTATTTCCCAGCCGGGGCGGGCTTTTTTAATTTTCAGATGTGAAAGTCTGAATGAATGAAGCTCGTGTCGGCTGGGATTAATCATCCACGATTCACTGTTGCGTTAATAATTAACAGTGCTGCTCCTAAGGTGGCGTGTGGAGTTAGTATAACAAGTGAGTGCTCGCATCGCCTAGAGCTCGGAAGTTGAAGGGTTCAAAACTATAATTGATTGTCATCAATAATATGAATACACGACTTTAAGCGGAATCAATAAGATGAATACACGACTTCAAGCGGAATTCGTTTAAAACTATAATTGATGGTCATCAATAATTGGATACACGACTGGTTACGGCACTCACGTATTCGAAAATTGTTCGAATCCATTATTTTGATATCATTCAGTTTTTCATTTTTGTTCAAAGTCCACATCTCAATTTTTTTTCCAAGATATGAAAATATTTCATGAAATTATTTTGTAGATCTGTTCGAGAACAATAAAATTGTTCATAATTTTTCGATATCTCGTTTCGTTCTCGCCTTTTTGGTGTTTGAAAAACCAAAAAGGACGATTTTTCTTCTACGTTCACATTTCAATTTTTTTTTTCGAGATATAGAAAAATGTCATGGGAATTTTTTGTAGATCTGCTGGAGTACTTACAGTCAGAGTGTTTGTATTAATTTTTTCGATAGCTCGTTTCTTTTCCGAGTTTTCAGTGTTTTAAAAAACGTCTAAGTCTGCATCTCAAATTTTTTCGTGATATGAAAAAATGTTATCTGAACTTTTTGTTGGTCAGCTCTAGGGCAATGGAAATGTCAAGTCCCGTCAAAAAATGTTAATTTTTTTAGGTTCATTCGGTTTTCGCGAGCTTATTTATCGAGATATAGAGAAAGTTGACCTGACTTTTTTGTAGAAATTTTCAAGTACAACAAAATTATAATCAAATATTTTTGTGATATCTAGCACCGTTTTCGAGTTTTTGGCGATTATAGACACAAAATACACACTTTTTAAACTTTTTTCAGTTTTTCCATCATTTTTTCACTTTATAATCGAGTCATAGGAAAACGGTTTGGAGCATCTGTAGAGTCCGTAGAGACGTATTCGAGGCCATTTTAAGAATTTCAATTTTATCATTAGTACGGTCAATATTTCAATTTTCCCGTTTTTTCAAAATATTTCCATTGATTTTTCCGAAAAAAAATCTATGACATTTTCTGTAGATTTTCTAAAGGCGATCAAAAAAGATATCCTGGTAAATTATGAAAATATCAGCCGTTCGCACGATATTCCAATTTTTCGAAATTTTAAATTTCCATTTTCAGATTTTCGGGATTTTCACCATTTTCCGATCGGATTTTCGAAAAACGGTTCATCCAAGATTTCTTCGTTCGTTAAAGCTTCATCGATTGCGCTCTTTAAATTTTCGTTTGGTCCAAAATTTCTCGTTTTTTTGGAAAACTGCCTGGAAAAGCCTGTTAGTATTTCCGATCACTTCCAAAAACTATACACCTCACAAGGACATATTAGAGTATATCTCCAGAGAATATGAAATGAATCACTTGCCCGACCTGTATCGAATCACAGCGGAAAAACAAAAAAACGCCTTACAAATTTTCCGGATTTTCCGTAAAAACATATTATTTTAATAATATTGTCCTCGAGTTATTGATGTGTTTCAAATTTCAAAGCGATATCTCAACGGGTGCGGAAATGAGAGCGTTTCGCAGTGTTCACGACGGACAGACAGACCGACAGACAGAAAATGAAAATGTGTTTCCTTTTTCCGTTTTTTTTTCACACTCCTACCTATTTTTCGACGAAGATCATCTTTTTCAAATAACTTTTTCTCTATTTCGATATTACTCTGTCATTTTGACAGGGAAATATTATTATTATCAAAATTTTATTTCATACCACCCTCCTAATTTTTGACGAGGATCATTTTGGTCTTTGTTTCGTGGCTCTACGACTTCAAATAAAGATTTTAGGCCCCCTGTGTGGTACGGCAAGCGGCCGTAGTATACACTCCTTATAGTCGTGTATAACAAGGCCTATCCAGAACACACGGCTAATGACCATAGCAGTCGATGCCAGAACACCAAGGAAAAAATCCTTTTCATATACCCTTCAGCGAATTTTGAAAATGATAAAAATTAAAGTAATAATTTTCTACACATATCTACATGTTCAGATGTCTCAAAACATGTTTACGAACCAACAGTACACAGTTTCACGACACATACTGTATAATAATCCGTTTGTCGCTTTTCAACGAAGTTTTGCTCGTGTCAGTTGACTTTGTCAAATAATCTTCCGATTCTTCGCACAGGTGACTTATAAAGAACTGCTTTCTTAGGTACCTGCCAGCTGCTCTGTTGAATACAAGGTCTCCTTCGAGTTTATTATCGTATGCAAATGAAGGTGATGTAATGTGATTTACATTTCCTACTTATCCAATTGAATACATAATTCAGTGTTCTTATGGCATTCAAATAATTGGAATTCATGCACTTTCTACTTTTTTTGTCATAGGAAGCCTCTGTGTTAAGTTAACAAAAATCAGTTGTGGAATCATCTGCGACTGAAAGTTGTAATTTAGTCGCTGTTTTCCATCGTACAAGATAACCTCTCTTGAAAGGGATTCATGTTTTAAAGAAAAACATTCTCAATTGAAAATTGAATCAATACATGACTCCTCTGGAAATGGAAAAACCCTACGATAAAATTGAAGTTACTTTTTTGTAATATCTAACAGAAAACAAGTCCTTCCCCGCAAAAGCCACGCTGGACATTGAACTACATCTGATAGATATTGAGAACGACCCTATATAACTTGAGAGAAAAAATCTGAAAGTGAAAATTTGCATTTTCATTCAGATAATCTATGAATGGGATAAGGGAGAATGTTATTCAGAAGTATCACTCACAGAAAATCGCTCATTTCATTGACGCGTGGATTGCATCACTTTCGCTAGACCTGTAATACATTTTGGTCGACAAAAATCTATTTCACTCTTCTAAGAGTGGATTTAGTCAACTTTAGCACAAGCATTATTATAAACATAACGGCAATAACGGTTTTTAGCATAAACTTAACATTGTTGTATAAATGGCGTCATTTGATATAACAGATTCAACTTTCGCTTTTGACATATATTTAAGCACAATTTTATAATAATGTTGACTAAATGCACCTTTTGATCATCAGGGAGGTCAGAAGAATTGGAAAACATACTCTTCAGAAGCAATTTCACACTGTAATGAGGAATTGTTGGACTATTTCTTGTGCGGTAAAACTTTGAAAATATTTTTCTGACATAAAACCTGTCATGCGTATGGCATGTTGATTTCATTGAAAATATGAACAGGATGTTCATAAAGTCAGTTCTGGAATCATCTGCGACCGAAAGTCCAACAATTCCTCATTACAGTGTGAAATTGCTTCTGAAGAGTATGTTTTCCAATTCTTCCGACCTCCCTGTTGATCTTAGAAGAGTGAATATCTATCAGATGTAGTTCAATGTCCAGTGTGACTTTTGCCGGGGAAGTAGTTGTTTTTTGTTAGATATTACAAAAAATTAAATTCAATTTTATCGTAGGGTTTTTCCATTTCCAGAGGAGTCATGTATTGATTCAATTTTCAATTGAGAATGTTTCTCTTTAAAATATGGTCATTCTTCGAAAATATAAGCTGGCAATAGGGAGATGCATCGAACAAATGATGTCGCTCTTTATTATTACATCAGTTCAAGATAGAGTCCAAACGTTATCTTCAGAAGGGAGGTCTTTCAGGGAAACATATGCGTGAATACAATCAACAACCAGCATAAGATCACCTATCTATTTCACATGGATGACCTCAAACTTAATACCTCGGGTGAAAAGGACCTACATCAGTTTTTAAGAGTAAAATGGAGAGTTATTTAGATTTCGAAACTCAAAAGTTGCCACTAGAGCAAATATCTCAAGCGATCACATTTGATTTTGACCATGAATAATGGCGATGACTTTGTTCAGTTTTGACATAATAATAACAGGGGTCCTATTCTCGAGTTTGTACGTATGCGAATTCGATTTACTCTTTCACACTGATACACGTGAAATATGTATATTTGTCTCTTCTATTCGTATACGAATTGGAAGTCGAATAATTCGAGAATAGCACCCCAGTTTCTAAATTGTCAATAAATGTCAAGTTTCGGTTAATTAGCAGAACATCCAGGCTTACCATGGGTAGAGACCTCGTTTTGTTCTAAAAGGGGTTATCCTTCAATCGTCTTTAGTGTTTCCAAAGGTGGGGACCATTTTCTTTAAAGCTGGTTCATTCGTTTTCTTAGATTTTGATTTCCAAAACTGATATTTTAAATCGCAACACAAAACTTTTTACTTACATACTTCTTCAATTATGTCCAAGGACTCCAAGGCTTTAGGCGGACCAATCCAACATCCAACTGTTGAACTGACAAACCCCTATCGACATAACTTTTATTTTCGAAAAATTAAACAAATTACATCGGTTACCGCTGTCTAGAACTATTGGCAACGCTGTACAGTAAATATGACAGTGACAACAATTCTGTGCAATACCTTGTGGACAGTATCAGAACTATTTTTGTCTTTTCGTTCTTGTACTATAGAGGAATCACTGGAGCGATTTACCGTTTTTTTAACCGAGGTTTTGAAAATCATTATTAAAAATGTAAATCATATGATTTTATGTCTGAAAAATAGTATGAATAGTTCCCGAATATTCAGTCTTCTAAATTTCATATAAATATCACTTGCAAAAGAGATTCTTCCAACTGTCTTTGATTTTATAACAATATTTTCAGAATTTTTTTAAATTGCGATGGAATGTTAAAGTTAAAAATTCTGAAAACAAATCGTGATCATCTTTTACTTTGATATTGATATGTCATGATATTTGAAATGGTTTTTTGGGAAAACTTGAAAAAACCTCTAAAATTTTGGTTTTTATTTTTTTCCTCGAAAACTGTTCATCAGATTTTCTTCTACATCTCTCTAATTATTCAATTTGAATGCCAAAATAACTCGAATTTTTTTCAGAATTTTTAATCTTGCCGTTAATTTTTTCTTGGGTTTATATGAACCTTAAGGATTATGGATATAATCCGAATGCTGGTGACTGTGTTGCCAAAATATGAAAACAATGAACTAAGTAATCCTTGATTAGTTTACCCTTGAAAAATGCATGAATTGAAGTTTAGAAGTTTATTGGCTACGTTACATATCAGTACAATACATGATGATCTAATCGATAGTTAAATATTGAACTCAGTTCACTTAATCAGCAAATTAAACTTTTATTGAACAAATAGCCCATAATAGTACAGACGTGTTATCGTCTTATACCTAACCCAAAATTGGTTCTGATCTATGAGAAGGCCAAAATGACCTAAATGATAACGAACTCGTAGTTCTAGTCTTACTTATGTTATGTTAATTTATTGTTCACAAGTGTAGTGTCGAATGGAATGTTTAATGAGCCACAATACTTCCCATTATTATTTTATCAATGTGTACAGAGCGTGACTCATGATCATTAGCCCAGAATACAACAGCGAATAGTAAACTTACTCGAAAGGTTATTATGGAGGGAAGTTAATCAATATTATAGTAGTTGTTAAGGCCTCCACGAGCATTATTTTTCCAAGTACAGACGACGTTGTTAAAAATGATTATTGAAGTTACAAGCTATCCAATGGAACATGTCTCATGAATAAGTTCACATATACGAGGTGTTTGGAAAAGTATCATGGCAAGGATTTGGATTGGCTGAAGCGCTGCGTTCAGTTCAGTGAATAAAATCGAGGTCATCATTGAAAAAGGTGTTCTATGAACTTTAGTTTGCAACATATCAAAAGCTTTCGATGTCGGTAGATGATATCGTACTTAGAAAATTGCGAAGTTTTTGTAAAAAGAAATTATCTTATGTAAAAAAAACGGTAAATTTTGAAAAATCAGGTATAAGATATGCTATACCGTATGTCCGCGGAAGGTGGCTCGCCCCTATAACGTTTTTGTCTCTGAAGATAATTTAATGATATTCGAAAGACATTTATACAGCATAAAACTGCATTTTTTGACTAATGACTCAACTTCATGCAACTTCATGCAACTTCAGAAGTGACATAAACTTTCGATTTTTTTAATGGGACACCCGGCAAATTTTCACTTATTTTGTCTCCATAATATATGACATTCTAAACCAATTCGAGTCCCTAAATTTTGGGAAAACCAACTTTATTGTTTTCGGTCAAAATGGATCAACTATGTAAAATTAAATTTTTAAATAGGCAGTACCAATTTTTTTTTTTTCATATGACAACATGGTAGCTCGTCGGGTTAAGTTGTATGACGATTGCTTTAATACTGCACAGTATTGGTTTCAAACAAACTTCTGTTACTAGACTAGATCTTTCTAAACTGAAGCTCTTTCAAATTTTTATAATTGAAATAAAATTCAGATATATTGAGTAAGTTGGCACCCACACAACTGATACTACAAAATCATTACGGTGTATCAGTGCTGGATTAATCTAGCGCGGGGCCTGTAGCAAATTTTGTCAAGGGGCCCTTGGTTCGCATTAGGTTCTCAAGTTTAGGGTGTTAAATAAAACAAAACTTTTCTGGATTTAATATGGGCAAATTAAGATATAACACTTTTCAATATCTTCTTTAAGCAACTCATGCTCTATATTCATAAGATGTTTTTAGCCCATCGTGTTCCTTAACTCATTTTTAATACATTTTAATGCTGAAAAAGAACGTTCGCCACTACTGATCATGAGAGACAAGTAAATTCGCAAGGCAATTTCTACGTTTGGAAAACACGATTCTAAAGAATTATTTAATAAAAGCATTGTTTATATATAAGTAAGATAGTTAGTCAATGCCCGTGTAATTGGCGTTGGACGCAAACGCGAGTGTCAACTATGGTGATTAGTTACAAACATGAATATTTGACGTCATTTTAATGCAGATTCTTTCAAAAAACCCTGATTTTAATGCTGTCCCCAAGATGTATAGAAACCATGGTGTTATCACTGATTCGCTTTTGTTTCAACAAAGTTGTTGAGACTGTAATTGCACTGATACCGTTGGCTTCATTCGTCGAAAATAAGCGGAGTTTCCAACATTCCGAAGTACTGAGTCATAATTATTTGATTGAAATTTGAATGTTTACAAATTATGGTTAATGAATACCACAACAAATGTTGAAAATTACATGACATGACACTTGTCCAAGCGTCATCGTGAATCTGTAATTTTGCGCCATCTGTGTGCTAAAGAGGTGAAACGGTATCAACGCAGTAAAAATATCACGAATCAAGTAGGCCGTATCTTAACACTTTTGTATGTCGGTTTCACAGCTATAAGAGATCACACCAGGGTTTCTATGTATCTTGGCTGTCCCATTGTTTCAATTAAGTTACGACATGACTTGGAGGCCAGATCACTGAAGTTACGACGTGACTTGGATGCGAGCTCACTATCGCCATCTACATGTCGCATCCATTTTGATCCAATTATAATCCCATAAGGTTGACTAACTATCTTCTATATAAACAATGATAAAAGTTTATTGAATTGCAGTTCCAGAGGCTACTGTTTGGGCTGTTTGTTGCTGTCAATAACAGTAGCCACAGCTGTTTTCAGCAGCTCAGCGAACTGCACTAATTCGTCGCCTAGGCTGTTCTTCAAATCATCTTTGTAAGCACTTGCCATTATTGAAGATTTTACCAAAATCTCTTTTGTTGTTCATGTTTATTGGTGAAAAATTACTTTTGGCAGAATCGTGGCTTATTTTCGTTTTCGTAAATTTTCTTTGAATACAAAAAATCACTATTCATATGTTGCACTTCGCTGCGTCTTTTTGCAATTTTGCAATTCAATAATCTCTATCGAAGTTGCTCGGCCATTCACCAATATCGTTGGAGTATATTTTACTCTCGTTTAGTTTTTTACTTGAAACTGTAGTGACAGAATAATATGCTATCGACTAATTTTTGGTTAGAACACGACGACTCTAGATCGAGAAGACTGACTTTTAATTTATTTTTGGCTTGAATATGATATAGTTGAATTAGGAGGAACTGCTGTCTCTTCAACTCTACAGCATCACTTATAGAAAATGTAGCTTCATCAGAAACAGGAGTAGTGTACCACTATCATATAAGATACAACTTCTGTATTTTCTTATATACTTTCTGTAGATTCAGCAACATCACTCTGAACATTAAAAAACTCGAACGGATTACGTGTTTTTGACAGAACAGTTTCGTTTCGTTCTTTTTTCCTTTTCATCTTTTGCTTTACGCTTAGCACTTCCAGAAGCGTAGTGCCGACCCGTATCTCTAGATCTGCCGCTCATATTACCTATACGGATGACAAATATTTTTTTAAATGATTTTTTTATCTCGCCGAGATTTAAATATTGATGTATTGTTTTAGGTACGTTATATACTTTAATATGCATTATATGAAAAGTTGTTATTTTGAAATTACAAAAAGACACTCCAATTTTATTTATGTGTATGGATATATGGATATACAAAACATACAATATAATAAAATATCTTTCCTTAAGTGAAGTTATTCTCGTTTATATTTATGTTTTATGTGTTTTAAAAAAGATAATTGAACTGTTTTCTTGCTGACGTAGTAACTCACGTCATCAAGAATACAGTAGGTACTCGAAGCTTAATCAAAGACTCGAAGCAATGTCAAAACAACTTTTCTCAAGAATGGCTCACATCAGTCATCAGTGCTTTAATAAGTTTTTTTACGTTGTACCAAACGTAAATGTGCAGCAATTTCTTACTGTTTGATAGTCAATAGAATAGAATTCTATATTATTTGTTCAAGTTTTACGACTAGCTCGATCGATGACAATATCAGGGAATTCCCCTGTTCGTTTTGCAGTGCTCCCAACTTGCGAGTGCAGCGCAAGTAATATATTTTGTGTGGCCAGCGCTCAATTTTTGAACTGTGGTACTATTTTAAATTATAGTTATAGATTTTGATACCGTTTCTCGTATCATACTCTTAAACCTATACCAAACATAGCCTAAGCGCTTCGCGTTTAAGGCAATATACCGGGTGGCTACGGAAGTATTGCCTACGGAATATCTCAGATATTGAATGAAGTGGGTTTGTGAAATTTGGAGCGTCGATATAATGACATAAGAGCTAGAATTTGAGCATATTGACATGTCGAAGTTAACTTCCGGTCTGACCGGAAGTAACATCAACTTTCTTATTTTGAATGGAAACCCTATTTTTTTTCTTTTCGCTTTATTCAGCATTCAATTCCCTTTCTAATGACATATCACAAGTTGGTATCTAACCAGAAACTAGATCAGAAAAAAATTATTATTGAAATTCACCGAGTAGGCCGTGGAAGCAAAATGAAAGCCAAAAATTGAAAAGTTGGCTATGGAAACCATACGTCACTTGATAACAGTTGCTAATACTGTGATATTTTATTTTCATTCGTCGGCGTTATAAAAAGCCGCCAAAAAAAATATTGGAAAAATTGGGAAAAAAACAATACTCTATAGGTCCATAACTTAAATTGGAACATACAACTTTTTCTTGCCTGTACTATTCAGCATAACCATTCCTTTCTAATGATATAATAGAAAGTAATTTTTTGAAATGAAATACCAAAAAATCCAATTATTATTCTTCAAATAACGAAAAAACAGATTTATCGAAAAAAAAAAATTCAAATTGATAGGATTAAAGATAAAATAAATTCAAAACAAATGCATTCCCTCAGCGTCAATACATTTATTGACTCTGGTGATATTTTCATGTAAAACGTTTCTCAACATTTGGGGCGTGATATCTTGGAAAGCTATACGAATTTTTACTTCTAGCTCATGTAGAGTTGTAGGCTGTGTGGAATACACCCTATTTTTAAGATGCCCCCATTGAAAAAGGTCGCACGGAGTAAGATCAGGTGACCTTGGTGGCCACCTGACTGGACCATGGGTTGTTATAAGTCTCTCTTGAAAGCGATTTTGAAGATAATTTCTCGCTATTCTTGAATTATGCCGAGGGGCGCCATCTTGCTGGAAGTACATTCTCTCAGTTATTTCCGCTGGTAGGTTGTTAATGAATTCCGAAATTTCATTCGATAAAAAATTAAAGTATCTCTCTTCGGTTAGTTGGCCTTGAAAAAGAATGGGGCCAACAATATGAGTTCCAACTATTCCTGCCCAAACATTCACACCAAATCTCTCCTGGAAGCCGCCTTGTCGAAACCGGTGCTCGTTTGCTATCGCCCAGTACCTGGAACAAAAGACCGTTCACACTTTTATCACTTTACACTTCGACTATCGACAATAATCCAAATAAAGTACAGTACCTACCTACCTTGTATTATTCTTGTTAAATAATCCATTGTTGGTAAATCTTGACTCGTCCGTAAACGAGATATAATAGTTAAATAGGTGATTCTCAGCATTTTGTCGAAGAAACCAATTACAATATTCTAGGCGCCTTTCACCGTCATTTTCATACAAATGTTGATGCAACTGATACTTGAAGGATTTCAATCGATGTTTTTTCAAAATTTTCCTAGCAGAGTCCTTACTTATAGCTAATTCGGCGCCAATCTGCCTTGAGGAAATTGTGCTATCATATTGTACTAAAGCTAATACATTAATTTCAGTTTTCTCATTAATAACAAATGCTTCTTGGTCTTCGTGAACATCAGGCTCAGTTCTTAATTTTTCTTCAAGCCACTGGAAATACCTTCTTGACGGTTGCTGCCTCCCTGGATATCGCTCTAAATACAATCGTTCAGCGGCATAAGAATTTTTTAAACATTCACCATAAATGAGAAGCATGTCAATTTGTTCGGTTCGTGAATAACGGGGCATTTTTTTAATATTCCACTAACTGATTTCGATTTCCAAACCCTTTTAAAATGGCAGAATCAAAAACACTACTTCGAACGTCAAAATAAAATGGATAGCAGCGTTCGTGACAGCTCTCATTTCTTTTTTGTTTCATTCCAAAATACATCTTAATCAGCCTACTTGTTAATATTTTGGTTCGAATGATTATTGCAATGGAATGATTATTCTGAATAGCACAAACATCGTCCATAGGTAGATATTAGAATATCTATGGACGATGGCACAGACCAAGTACGTTTATGTTCCTATTTAACCTAGAACCTACAGGATATAATTTATCATTCCACATTATTTTTAATTTTATTTTTGCGTATGGCGATAATCTGTTTTGTTATTTGAAGAATAATAATTGGATTTTTCGGTGTCTCAGTTCAAAAAATTATTTTCTATTATATCATTAGAAAGGAATGGTTATGCTGAATAGTACAGGCAAGAAAAAGTTGTATGTTCCTATTTAAGTTATGGACCTACAGAGTATTGTTTTTTTTCCAATTTTTCCAATATTTTTTTTGACGGCTTTTTATAACGCCGACGAATGAAAATAAAATATCACAGTAGTAGCAACTGTTATCGAGTGACGTATGGTTTCCATAGCCAACTTTTCAATTTTTGGCTTTCATTTTGCTTCCACGGCCTACTCGGTGAATTTCAATAACAATTTTTTTCTGATCTAGTTTCTGGTTAGATACCAACTTGTGATATGTCATTAGAAACGGAATTGAATGCTGAATAAAGCGAAAAGAAAAAAAAATAGGGTTTCTATTTAAAATAAGAAAGTTGATGTTACTTCCGGTCAGACCGGAAGTTAACTTCGACATGTCAATATGCTCAAATTCTAGCTCTTATGTCATTATATCGACGCTCCAAATTTCACAAACCTACTTCATACAGTAACTGAGATATTCCGTAGGCAATACTTCCGTAGCCACCCGGTATTTTACGCTCCTATCTAAATTTAAGAATGTTAACGGTAAGACAAGCGTCGGAACGCGGGGCCCCCCAATTCGCGGGGCCCGTAGCATTTGCTACGTGGCTAATCCGGCACTGCGGTGTATTGAAAAAAATGTACTTCGACATCTTATTTTAGCTCACTTCTGCAAAAGTAGATAGAAAACAATTGTCCTATCCCGACGAACCACCATGTTGCCATTCGATAAAATGGAGTAAAATAAATTCTAAAATGAAAATTTGGATGGCAGACATATTTTGACCGATAACAGTAAAATTGTATTTTCCCCAAACTTTTATGGCCGATATTAGTGATGCGAACGTTTCCATAGCACTCTAGATTAAAAAATAAATACCAAATGAAAAAAAAATGATTGAAAAGAGTGGAAAGTTATACATGGTTGTATCCAGAATGTCACATGCAGACAAAAGAAGTGAAAATATACCATTTAGAAGTCTAAACTTTGTCAAGTTGAGTCAGTTAACAAAAAATGAATTTTCATTTCTTATACAGATCCATCAAATTTCATTCTATTATCTTATCAAAGAAGTTATGTTGAATTCAGAATTGAATGTACAATCAAGAAAGACGTTGTTATATCGAAGATAAGGAGTTGGTGTTAATATCCAGGAGTATAGAAGTATACAGGTTATACTTGGATTACTTTTCGAAATACTTCTAATTTGTCCTTGTCAAGAATCATCATGTATATAAAGTACCATCAGAGTCAGATTATTGTGAAAAATCAGCAGTTAATCCTATTACTTGTTTGCTAGTCAAGTTCGATGGTTGTCCCCATTTAAGAAAAATGACATTTGACATATTTGCATATTCATCTGCACAAGAGAGAATTGTGATTTTGTGCAGTAGGTACTCAGTGCCTTCGTAAAGTAAAGTAAAGTCATCCAAACTATCCATTTGTGAGGAATCTCCTCAAACAGATTGATTTGCCATCTGAAATTGACACATTTACTCATAACGGAAAATTAAATAAACAGTGAGACAGGCTTTCTGACTATTTCTTTTAATTGACAGTAGCTATAGCGACCAGAATTTTGTTTTTATTTCTAAACAGTTTGTGTGAAGTAATTTCTTTAATGAATAATATATCTTATCGTTTGTTGATACATTACTGAGTAGTAACTTTGTCATTTCATGGAAAATAATTAAATTAATTGAACTAGAAATAATCATCGCACAATACTCAACCAATTTCAATATGGCAGCGTCTACCGTCCACAATATTCTGAGAAATGCAAAGCACTCATCCTCATAGGCATATGCAAAATTGCCCATTGGGCTGCCGAAAATCCCGATGGATGATGGGGTATCATTCTCAAAATCCACAGAAATTGTGTCATAGTCGATGGAAGAATTCTGGTTCCCCATTTCTATGAACTAAAAGCTACACCAGCATTAATGGCACACTCCAAAAAAAACTATTACCTAATTTTGTACACATTTATTACAAATTTGCGTCCCAATCAAAAAATTTTTTACAGCCCCCGTTTTCCAGGAAATGGGCGTGGGCTAACTTTTAAGTAAAACTGCACCACGCATTCTGTATTTTTGAAATTTTGATGTTCAAAATGTTGCTAAAATTTCTTACACATTTATTACAAACCATTGACTATTGAAAATTCCAAAATGTTCACCCCCTAGGGGTTAAATACCCCTTATTTATAGAAAATTCCCAAATAAATTGGATTCCACGTGGTCAGTACCAGAATTGATCACAAGATTGTTTATAATTTTTGTTCAAACAATCGAAATATTCAAAATTACAGAATGGACGGCCCCCAAGGGGTGAAATACCCCCAAAAGGGGTGAAACACCCCCAAAAGGGATGAAACACCACCAAACTTCTCAAAATTCCTATAACGTTATCCACAAAACTTAAAAAAAACTGATTAGAATGTAACGACGTGTTGAAAATTTCAGAATGATGATTTCCATGGGGTTGAACACCCCACACAACGCATAAACTTATTTCACTGCTTTGCAAAGTGAACGATTTCGGATTTTCGTATTATACCGCTGATGAAATGAATAACCTATATTGACAGAGCATCAATAGACACCACATTTTTTTGAAAAATTGATCGTTGTTGCAAAAAATAATATACTGCTAGATACGTCAGAACATTAGTATACGTCCATAGCTAGCTTTTTCCACATGGTCGGAAAACTGGAGAACACAAAGAAAATGTTTGAGGGAAAACGCTCCCTGTTTGGTTTTTAATATACTGGACTCGGATGACGTACAGCTAGCTAGAGCTGCCTCCGTGGTAACGTTAATTGTTGCCGTTAAAGACATGCTTCTACTACATGTCTTTCATTGCGCATAGACTATATCAACTGAGGAAATTGACATGTTCAAGAGTGGCATGTATTAATGAATAGTTTTGTAACAATATTATAGGAAATCCAACGTGAACTATTTTTAATTGAGGATCATAATTCTTTACAGTATCCCACACGCTTCTACTGCGTATTTTTTGGTGCGCATGGATAATATCAACCATGGAAATTGACATTTTCAAGAGTGGGCTGTGTTAATAAATTTTTGTGTTGCAAAATGATAGAAAATCTGACTTGCACTGTATGATATGGAGTATTAAAATTAATCACAGTATCTCACACGCTTCTACTGCGTGTGTTTTGGTTCGCAAAGAGTGGGCTGTGTTAATACAATTTTGTGTTGTAATATGATAGAAAATCCGACTTGAACTGTATTTTATTGAGTATTAGAATTCTTCACATTAGCTCACATCCTTTCACGTCGTGTCTTTTGGTGCACACGGACTATATCAATCATGGCAATTGACAGTTTTGAAGAGTGGGCTGTGTTAATAAATTTTTATGTTGCAAAATGATAGAAAATCTGACTTGCACTGTATGTCATGGAGTATTAAAATTAATTACAGTATCTCACACGCTTCTACTGCGTGTGTTTTGGTTCGCATGGATAATATCAACCATGGAAATTGACATTTTGAAGAGTGGGCTGTGTTAATAAATTTTTATGTTGCAAAATGATAGAAAATCTGACTTGCACTTTATGTCATGGAGTATTAAAATTAATTACAGTATCTCACACGGTTCTACTGCGTGTGTTTTGGTTCGCATGGATAATATAAACCATGGAAATTGATATTTTGAAGAGTGGGCTGTGTTAATAAATTTCTATGTTGCAAAATGATAGAAAATCTGACTTGCACTGTATGACATAGAGTATTAAAATTAATTACAGTATCTCACACGCTTCTACTGCGTGTGTTTTGGTTCGCATGGATAATATCAACCATGGAAATGGACATTTTGAAGAGTGGGCTGTGTTAATACATTTTTATGTTGCAAAATGATAGAAAATCTGACTTGCACTGTATGTCATGGAGTATTAAAATTAATTACAGTATCTCACACGGTTCTACTGCGTGTGTTTTGGTTCGCATGGACAATATAAACCATGGAAATTAATATTTTGAAGAGTGGGCTGTGTTAATAAATTTCTATGTTGCAAAATGATAGAAAATCTGACTTGCACTGTATGACATGGAGTATTAAAATTAATTACAGTATCTCACACGCTTCTACTGCGTGTGTTTTGGTTCGCATGGATAATATCAACCATGGAAATGGACATTTTGAAGAGTGGGCTGTGTTAATAAATTTTTATGTTGCAAAATGATAGAAAATCTGACTTGCACTGTATGTCATGGAGTATTAAAATTAATTACAGTATCTCACACGGTTCTACTGCGTGTGTTTTGGTTCGCATGGACAATATCAACCATGGAAATTGACATTTTGTAGAGTGGGCTGTGTTAATAAATTTTTATGTTGCAAAATGATAGAAAATCTGACTTGCACTGTATATCATGGAGTATTAAAATTAATTACAGTATCTCACACGCTTCTACTGCGTGTGTTATGGTTCGCATGGATAATATCAACCATGGAAATTGACATTTTCAAGAGTGGGCTGTGTTCATAAATTTTTGTGTTGTAATATGATAGAAAATCCGACTTGAACTGTATTTTATTGAGTATTAGAATTCTTTACATTAGCTCACACCCTTTCACGGCGTGTCTTTTGGTGCACTCGGACTATATCAACCATACTAATTGATGTTTTGAAGAGTGGGCTGTGTTAATAAATTTTTATGCAGTAAAATGATGGAAAATCCGACTAGAACTATATTTCTTTCAGTATTAGAATTCTTTACAGTATCTCACATGCTTCTACTACATGTCTTTTATTGCGCATAGACTATATCAACTGAGGAAATTGACATGTTCAAGAGTGGGATGTGTTGATGAATGGTTTTGAAAATCGAAGGACTTTCTATAACACTTAAATATATTTTCTGAACGGTCATACTGTCTCCTATTTGCAGTTGAAATATTATCTATTATTTACGGGACACCCTGTATACATCGTGTTTCAAAAGGTATGCAACAAATGGATTTTTTTTATCGGAATTGGCCTCAAGGCAAACTGATTTTACACTTGTTTTACAACAAGGCATGTAGTCGCCTATCGATACTGATGCCTCTTTGAATGGCAACTTTGCAATATATAATTCAATATCTATGCGGAGTGTCTTTGTAGATAAAGTGGTTCGCCTATTGGTAAGAAGATGATGTTTGCTCAGGTTTTCTGATTTAAACCACCAAGAATCATTTCAGTTCGAATTTTTGAACCACAAAAATTTAATAAAAAAATCAGTATCAGCACAATTCAAGTTTCTTGTTTTTAATTGATAAAATTTTGGGGTTGATATATAGCTGTCTCAGGATCTTATACGAGATCTGACAAAGTGTGTTCGTCATCCAATCATAAACTAAGTTTCTCTGACCAAGAGATAGGGGAATAAATGCACACAATTACAACAAACTCTCAAATCATAAGCTTAGCATATCGTTTTGAATATTTTCGTATCCGAAAGCGTATCATACGATTCATATGTACCTACCTGCGCGTTCCTTACTAAGGGACAAGTTTTCTGTATTTGTATTTCAATTTGCAATCACTCAATCAGCATGGCTAACGCTCGGGTTCTCTTAATGAAATATGGATATGGATATATTTGAAGCCAATTGGTCCCTCATCATCGTCAAATTGTTAAATCGCCTCCCGGACTAAAAGCACATCTGAGAAACACTGGCTCATGTCGAGTTTTAACAGAGTTGTATTTATGAACCTTGATCTGTATTAATTTCATGAATCTTTCTTCTTGTGTGTTTGTTTCATCATTGTTTGTTTATTCCATTATGACTTTTTGGCGTGCGTTGAAGGTGATCGGAATATTATTTCGAGACCATTTAATGATTCGCGTGTAAATGATGGTAATAATGAAAACAGACCTCTTTGGAGACCATTTGAGTTTCAAAATGAATCGCTACTGAATAGACGATCCCGTATTAAGAATCGGCGACATACGCTTCCTGTAGAGACTCAACAAATTATCATTAATATGTATAATAAATTAGAAAGTGAAAATAATGAAAACAAAAGAGGTGTCGTCAAAAGCCTACTTTTCAAAATATCACTTTCCATGGTTGGTTTCATCCATGCGCACCAAAACACATGCAGTATAAGCGTGTGAGATACTGTAAATGATTTTGCAACATGAAGATTTATTAACACTACCCAATCTTCAAAATGTCAATCAGTATGGTTGATATAGTCCGTGTGCACCAAAAGACACGTCGTAAAAGGATGTGAGCTAATGTGAAGAATTCTAATACTCAATAAAATACAGTTCAAGTCGGATTTTCTATCATATTACAACACAAAATTGTATTAACACAGCCCACTCTTTGCGAACCAAAACACACGCAGTAGAAGCGTGTGAGATACTGTAATTAATTTTAATACTCCATGACATACAGTGCAAGTCAGATTTTCTATCATTTTGCAACATAAAAATTTATTAACACAGCCCACTCTTCAAAATGTCAATTTCCATGGTTGATATTATCCATGCGAACCAAAACACACGCAGTAGAAGCGTGTGAGATACTGTAATTAATTTTAATACTCCATGTCATACAGTGCAAGTCAGATTTTCTATCATTTTGCAACATAAAAAATTATTAACACAGCCCACTCTTCAAAATGTCAATTTCCAGGGTTGATATTATCCATGCGAACCAAAACACACGCAGTAGAAGCGTGTGAGATACTGTAATTAATTTTAATACTCCACGACATACAGTGCAAGCAAGTCAGATTATCTATCATTTTGCAACATAAAAATTTATTAACACAGCGCACTCTTCAAAATGTCAATTTCCATGGTTGATATTATCCATGCGAACCAAAACACACGCAGTAGAAGCGTGTGAGATACTGTAATTAATTTTAATACTCCATGACATACAGTGCAAGTCAGATTTTCTATCATTTTGCAACATAAAAATTCATTAACACAGCCCACTCTTCAAAATGTCAATTTCCATGGTTGATATTATCCATGCGAACCAAAACACACGCAGTAGAAGCGTATGAGATACTGTAATTAATTTTAATACTCCATGTCATACAGTGCAAGTCAGATTTTCTATCATTTTGCAACATAAAAATTTATTAACACAGCCCACTCTTCAAAATGTCAATTTCCATGGTTGATATTATCCATGCGAACCAGAACACTCGTAGTTGAAGCGAGTGAGATACTGTAAATAATTTTAATACTTCATGACATACAGTGCAAGTCAGATTTTCTATGATTTTGCAACATAAAAATTCATAAACACAGCCCACTCTTCAAAACATCAATCCGAGTGCACCAAGAGACACGCCGTGAAAGGGTGTGAGGTAATGTAAAGAATTCTAGTACTCAATAAAATACAGTTCAAGTCGTATTTTCTATCATATTACAACACAAAAATTTATTAACACAGCCCACTCTTCAAACTGTCAATTTCCATGGTTGATATAGTCCATGTGCACCAAAAGACACGCCATGGAAGGGTGTGTCCTGATGTAGAGAAATCTAATAATCAACAAAATTCATATCAAGTCGGATTTTCTATCATATTGCAACACAAAAATCTATTAACACAGCCCACTCTTCAAACTGTCAATTTCCATGGTTGATATAGTCCATGTGCACCAAAAGACACGCCATGGAAGGGTGTGACCTGATGTAAAGAATTCTAATAATCAACAAAATTCATATCAAGTCGGATTTTCTATCATATTGCAACACAAAAATCTATTAACACAGCCCACTCTTCAAACTGTCAATTTCCATGGTTGATATAGTCCATGTGCACCAAAAGACACGCCATGGAAGGGTGTGACCTGATGTAAAGAATTCTAATAATCAACAAAATACATATCAAGTCGGATTTTCTATCATATTGCATCACAAAAATTTATTAACACAGCCCACTCTTGAAAATGTCAATTTCCATGGTTGATATTATCCATGCGCACCAAAAAATACGCAGTAGAAGCGTGTGGGATACTGTAAAGAATTATGTTCCTCAATTAAAAATAGTTCACGTTGGATTTCCTATAATATTGTTACAAAACTATTCATTAATACATGCCACCCTTGAACATGTCAATTTCCTCAGTTGATATAGTCTATGCGCAATGAAAGACATGTAGTAGAAGCATGTCTTTAACGGCAACAATTAACGTTACCACGGAGGCAGCTCTAGGTACCTGTGCGTCATCCGAGTCCAGTATATTAAAAACCAAACAGGGAGCGTTTTCCCTCAAACATTTTCTTTGTGTTCTCCAGTTTTCCGACCATCATCATTCTGAAATTTTCAACACGTCGTTACATTCTAATCAGTTTTTTTTAAGTTTTGTGGATAACGTTATAGGAATTTTGAGAAGTTTGGTGGTGTTTCATCCCTTTTGGGGGTGTTTCACCCCTTTTTTGGGTGTTTCACCCCTTGGGGGCCGTCCATTCTGTAATTTTGAATATTTCAATTGTTTGAACAAAAATTATAAACAATCTTGTGATCAATTCTGGTACTGGAATCCAATTTATTTGGGAATTTTCTATAAATAAGGGGTATTTAACCCTTAGGGGGTGAAAATTTTGGAATTTTCAATAGTCAATGGTTTGTAATAAATGTGTAAGAAATTTTAGCAACATTTTGAACATCAAAATTTCAAAAATACAGAATGCGTGGTGCAGTTTTACTTAAAAGTTAGCCCACACCCATTTCCTGGAAAACGGGGGCTGTAAAAAATTTTTTGATTGAGACGCAAATTTGTAATAAATGTGTACAAAATTATGTAATAGTTTTTTTTGGAGTGTGCCATAAATGCTGGTGTAGCTTTTAGTTCATCCCATTTCTTTGACTTGACCCGGAGTGTTGCAATACATTTGGATTTTTTTTTATTCGACCTTATTCCTGCACTAATAGCTTTGTATCCAGATCTAGGGCACCGAATCTTCCGAAAACCGATTCATTCTTCCAACAAGATGGTGCATCTCCCCATTATGCAGCAGCCGTCCGCGACTATTTAGATGGAAAAGGAAACCGATTGAGTGGCCAGCTAGATCTCCAGATTTGACACCCCTTGATTACTTCTGGCGGGGATACTCAAAGAGTAAAGAGTATGTTAATAGGCTGGAGAATTCAGATGCAAATTCGTCACGAGATACAGTGTATACCTTGTACCTCCTGACCATGTTGAAAAATAATTTATTCATCGTCTTGGCTACTGTCAGAAAACAAACGTAGCACAATTCAAACATTTGACTTGATCCTTGTTTGAAGCTATCATTGTCATTGAATTTAGTATTTTCATATTTCAAATAGTTTTATTTTCATTTCACCTATACTCATAATCACCTTATCACACGAAAAATTAAAAGAAAATGATAAGACAATTCGACGGCTTCGAGCGTTTTTTCCAAAGATTATTACTTGAATTTTTCTCGAATTTATTCATTACTCTACGAGAGCACTGAATTTAACGGGCGCCCTGTATACAAACCCTATGTGTGTGATACATTTGTGAATCGAACTTTCCATGGAGACTCCAAAAATCTATTAAAATAAAGGGTGTATATTCAATTTTCCCCTCGTAAATGTGGCAAATTGAGATACAAAATCGATCTGTTTCAGAAGATTCCTACAAAATTATAGTTTGGCTAAAAATTTATGTATTCAGTAATTTACGAAAGCACTGTATAAATATTCATTTAATGACATTCAAATCCTCAATTAATTAAAATCACTTTGTTCCAGAAATGACGGGAGGAATCGAGGTGAAAACAATAGAGAGTGTGTGCCGGGCAGCGAGTGAAAAAAACACAGGGACCACAATTCACCACAGAATCACAACAAAAAACAATAATGAAGAAAAAATAGAAACTGCCAGTGAAAGAAATACCAAAACTGAAGAATTTGTACCTCAAATACGATGGCCAGATACTATAGTGCAACTTTTTCTACATATAGGATGTTTATATGGACTCTTACTGTGCCTTGTCTCGGCTAAATTTTATACGACGTTATTTGGTGAGTTTAGAAGTAATGTCAAAGTATTTATTTCAAATGTGACCCTGCATGGTTGTTTTGAGTATTTTGAAGTTACTCAAAATCATGACCGAATAATGAAATTATCAATATTTTACCACGTTTTTATTAACTCACTTTCTTATCTGTCTGTTTGTCTTTCTGACTGTTCGGATAGAATCTTGCAAGTGAAGTTTGATCCACTTCTTATTCTAGTTGAGTTGAAATGATCAAGTAATAAGAGGCGTTCTCAAGATAATAGTTATTTATTGTATAAGTGTTTTAGATATCATTTTATTTGCGCAAGAGTGTTTAAACGCGAGAGCGAAGCTCGAGCGTTTAAATTTCTTAAGCAAATAAGTAAAATGTATCTAAAACACGCATGCAATACAACGTTTTATTCACAATCACATTCATTTAGAATCAGAATCGCGGAAATTTTTCATCACAAAATGATTTGACGTTTTGCTCTGACAGTGGCTGTCACCTCCTCAAAAATCATTGAAATAAAATACAATAATATCGGGAATGGTTGCTATGTATTTTCGATTGTTTATCGACTCCATTTGTAAAAATTTGAGAAGTTGGTGAAAATAAGTAAAATGTTATTGATATTCAAGATTGTATTTTTCATTATCCCACTAGTGGATAAAGTGGTACTTTATACGGTTCATAAGTGTGGATAAAACTTCAATTATAAGGTGATTTTGGATAAATGTCTTTATTGAAAATTGGGTTATACAAACATTACCTCGCTGAAAATGTTCATGTACTATTTCAATGGTAACAAAACGAAATCTTCGTTAATTTCAATAAACAATTTTCTCTCGAATTTTAGGGAGTCAAGTTTTGACCATGTTTCGAATTTAAAAAAATCTCAGTGCTATAACCATTTGGTCAATTGATTAGTAAGTCATGTATTGACATTCATTATTTAGGATTTCATGCAAATTCCAATCAATGTTCTGATAGCAATTCGAACAGTTCATTGAATATATTCTTTTTCTTAAAAGTAAGTGAAAATAAAGAACAATTATTGCTAATCCTTGTCTACTAGTACTATTTTGATTGACATCAGAATTATTGTTGAGGGGATTTTTTGTCTGAGGCTGGTTTTTGTTAATTTCAAATGTCACCGAACTTATGATGTGTGAAAGATTGCGTGCTGCCCTTATTAAGATAACAAAGAAAGTGATGATTGCCGAAAAACGATACTTCTCATTTCAATTATGACGATATCCCGAATAAGTGTTTTTGGGATATCCAATTCATGAAAAATCAAAATACCAAAATTAAATGTTATCAATTTTATCGAGAACGACTCTCAAAATATTTTAACAGACTCTTTTTTGCACAACTTTCCTTAATTTCACTATCGTCAGAGAATGCGTGGCATGGCAACAACGCAAGGTTATTTGTTGTGAATATCGCTGTTACATATTTGATAACTCCAGACTTCCGTTTTATTGTTTTTGATAAAGGCGGCATGTTTGTGGTTATGTTTTTCTTATTGACGGTGAAATTTTACTCAAAATACATGCAGGCGGCGTTGCCACTTTGTTCAATTGTCATTATTGGTCAGTTCCTTGTGGACGGGACAATACAGCACATATCCTCAAGTTGATTCCGAAATCATGAACTTGTATCGGTGTATTTTTGGTAATACTGTTTTTTGAATGAACGTTACTCAGACCCCTTTATGCGCAACCCCATTCTTTTTTACAATAGACAACCTCAGTGGCAAAAATCTAACAGGAAACAACTACATTCCCAAACAGTGGATATACAATTTCTGTAAATATCTGAATAAATATCATGTGGAAATTCAATTACTAGTGATTTACAAGAACTTTTTATAATAAATAATAAAAATTCGTCCTATATCTCAAAAGTTAATTGAAAGAAAAGGAAAAACAACGTAATCTTGTTCAACGTAATCTTATTCAGAAAACACAACTTCAAACTACTAAGAAAATTATTTCAACAAAACACTTTGAAAACATTATTTCGGTCAATTATTAGCCCAGAAAATGAAGTTCAAAAATGGCAAAACCTCGCAATTTTTTCGTCCATCGATTTGCATAAAAATTTGGAATTACTGAACTCTTATCTTACCCTCTACTTCAAATTCTATAGTATGCCGATGGGCGCTGTTAATTTTTTGGGGGTGAAAACTACCCCTAATTGTCAAAACTTTTAAAATATCATTATAAAGATTAAGATGGGTAAAATTCAGTTTGGATTTGTTGAAAAATGATTGTTTCATGCTTTGGAAAACAATTTCAAAATATTTCAACCCTTGAAAATCAACCATTGTTAGAGCTTAATGTGAAAAAATACCCAAAAAATAATCAATTTATCACATTGATTTAATTTAAAAATTCTGTTGCTTAAAATATGTACTAATTTCATTTTGCAACTTTTCAACCCTCATTAAATCAACCCCTATTATAGCTTGATTATAAAATAGATTTACCCTCAAAAAAATTCATTATCCATCAGTGTTTTGATTTAATAATGTTGTTACTTGAAATATGTACAAATTTCATATTAAAACTTTTCAACCCTCATAAATCAACCACTTGTGTAGCTTAAAAAAAGATTGAAGTACCCGAAAAAAAAAATTTATTGCTTGACAGAGCTTTATAATTAAAAATGTTACTTCTTAAAATATTACCAATTTCATTATTTTGCAAATTTTCAACCCCTCAAAAACCACCACCGGACAATACACTGGCGAAGAATCAACGAGATATGCACTCACACACTTAACACACTAGCAGATGTTTCTTCTTATTTTGGAATAAATGGAGGGTGGTTTTTCCAACATAGCTCGTTCATTTTTGATTATTTTGTAGGGCTACATAAATCAAATCTCTTAGTTTTAATATGGGGTAAGTTTAAGGGGCTCGAATAAGGTGTGCTTGCTCGTAAATAGAGGTTTTAAACGGCCATATCTCGTCAGATAGTCATTGTACATAAAATTTACTCAAAGGAAAAGTTTCACCATCAAAAAAGCTATAATTCGATACTCCATCTCTAGTATTTTTGGAGTCGTTTTGAAGGGAAGGGCATTTTTTAAGAAATTGCAGAAAATAATTTTTTACTTTAAGATAATTTTTTTTTTAATTAGACATTTGAAATTGGTCAAACTTCCAGGATCTGTTGATAATACATAAATAAAGAGAATACCAAAATATCAACGATCAATTTTAATTGGGGTGGTAATTAGGGGATTATTTTCACTGATTTTTTTTTATATAAAAATATAGGGACCTTCCTTATTTTCATCGTAACTCGCCTAATTTTGATGCCACCGACTTATGTCTTCTTAGAAGAAAGCTCTTTTTAAGTACTTGAGAAAAGGTTCTATAAGTTTTCCTCGTAAAATGCACTGTTTTATCGTAGCTCGGTCCGTATTGGTCGTACAGGCTTTATAAGAAAAAGTATTTTCTTTGTTTTTTTATATGCTACATTTTGCTCCCAACTGTTTTTTGATAAAAATGCAATTTTTTCGAGTTTTTCGTGAAAAACCGATTAAAAACGTTGAATTTTTCGTCGAAAAACTGTTGCTTTCAATCGCGAATAACTAGAAAAATATTAATTTGACAAAAAAAAATTATGGCTAATTTTTTACTAAGAATTAGTCTATCCATCGATTCCTGTAATTCAAATGTAATAAAAAATGTCCACCCCTGAGATGGGGTGGCAACCACCCCCAGGATAAAAGTGCCCCACGTCATGGTATAGATTTTGATCCTTGGGCTATGCCTTACCTACCATCAAAATTTCAAGTCAATCGATGTAGGACTTAAAAATTACGAGCCAAAGTGCTTCATTTCATTAACTATACAGGGCAATTCAAATTCGACCCCCACCATTGGGATCTCCTAAACTACAGGAGATACGTCGAAGCTTAAATTCGGACAAAGTTGCGTATTCTGGTGATTAACAAAATATTGTTTTGAAACTTGGAAAATTCCGAGTATTTCCGGAAATATCGGGAAAAAACTGAAAATCGGAATTTTCGTTTTTATCTTTTTCTATCGTTATTTGACAACACAGCTCAAAACCAAAAGTATATTTTCATTGATACTTTTTTTCAGCTACACGTTTTCATGTTTGAAAAGCTTTTTCTTTCTTCTTCATTCTGCGCTACACGAAATTGGTGTTTGACATTCAACAAATTGTTTTAATTATTACTAATGTTACTGATGGTGGTTCCACTGTTAGAATGGTCCCCACCATTCCCCCTTAATAATAATGTGTTGGCCCTAATTTGCGCCACACATCTTCAAGTTTTTATACATTTATATTAAGTTTTTACACTTCAATTCTCCATGCCATGTGAGTATCCATTTTGAATCCAAGTTTTACCTTTTTCTGGTCTCATACTTTTTCAAAATTTTAATTATTGTTCTTCACTGATTTCAGTTTAACCCTGTATTACTTCAACTGAAGATGAGCATTACTATGCTTGAAAACATGTTTTTGAATTTCATGTAACGCAAACCCTTAAGTTTCTTGTGCGTTTACATACCTCCCCTCAACATTGGGTTGAAATATATATTGTGGAGACGACTTCGAGTTTTACTTAACTTCTCTGACATTGAAACTCCACTTTGAGTATGGACTACTTCCTTAAAATAAATATATCTTAGTACGTACTTACAAGTAGAATTATAATTGTAGTTGCCATGCAATAATTATTCATTTACCGGTTCGTTTCAATTACCACGTATGTTCATATACTTAGAAATATACACTCTGTGCGTCGTTGATAAGACGTTTCTGGCACACCAGACAACGGAAAATTTGGCGGCATTTTGGATAATGCGGCGTTGCCGCTTCTTTTATAAAGTAGCGGCTACTTTGATTTTTCAAATGGAACACCTTGTATATAATATCATTTTAGGATTTCCCTACACCTATCAGTTACCGCTCAGGTGATAAAAATGTATTTCTATATTTTTTTATCAAACATGTACTTCAATAAACGCTGATAATATTGAACCCTTTGTTACTATTTTTATTTGACCCTTACGGGGTGGTTAGAAAATACAGATACTTTGTTCACATGACAAAATTAGTCAAGTTCTTCCAATGAAACTCCATGTATCTTTTAAAAATATTCTGCTCTATATTCGATTTCCGATTGACTTTGTTCAGATAATCCTATTTCGATATCGAACCATTTTCGAGATAAACTGGTTTCCTTGTTACTTATATTTCGGACGTCCATCATCTTAATGGTTGAAGGATTTCTATCTCTTTCAAATTTTTTCACAACGTTTCAATTGCTTGAATCCGCAATCGTCTTCTGGTGAATAATGACATAATCAGATGCTATACGCGACCTTTTATAGGTCTATAATTAAAGTGAAATTACGGTGTAATTACGCGCGGTCTTGTGGCGCGCGTGGTTTCGCGCTTTTTCTCCCTCCAAAACGGTCCATGAGCGGTTTCCATACGTTTTTAATTTCCACGCTTGGTTGACTGAAGGCACTATTGGCTTCTATATAGGTGGTTTCTAATAGTTTTCTAATAGTGCCTTCAGTCAACCAAGCGTGGAAATTAAAAACGAATGGAAACCGCTCATGGACCGTTTTGGAGGGAGAAAAAGCGCGAAACCACGCGCGCCACAAGACCGCGCGTAATTACACCGTAATTACACTTTAATTATAGACCTGTAAAAGGTCGCGTAGCATCTGATTTTGTCATTATTCACCAGAAGACGATTGCGGATTCAAGCAATTGAAAAGTTGTGAAAAATTTGAAAGAGATAGAAATCTTTCAACCATTAAGATGATGGACGTCCGAAATATAAGTAATCAAGTTACTACATCGTCTGAAACATTCTAACAAATGGTTTCCTTGTATTCATCACTTATTTTGAGATTTAACATCTATTTTATACTATATAATATTTCTTCTCGATTTAGTTTTTCAACAGTCACAAATCACTCAATTACACATTGAAATGTTCCTTGGGAACAGTTACAACTTGTATGCATCGAATTATTGAGTCTCATTTGAAATAATTGACTTTAACTAATTTTTTCATGTGATCAAAGTATTTGCATTTTCTAACCACACTGTATGGGGCAACTGAAAATATGGCTCTGAATTGGGCATCCTCATGGTATCACTACAGCTTCTAGGAAAATTACCCCTTGACAAAAATCCCCCGGACAAAAACCCCCTGACAATAACCCCTGGGACATTAACTCCCTAGTAAAATAGCCCCCCCCCCCCAGAAAAAAAAACATCGGAACGAAAAACCCCCGGAACAAAAAAACCCCGTTAAAAAATAAACCAAAACACAAATCCACAATATAATTTGATTCCGAAAAGTTTTATTGGCAATTCTAAAAAAATTAAAAAATAAACTGAAAAAAAAATTAACACCTGAAAATAAACCACCAGAAAAAAAAAACTACCGAAGCAATAACCCTCAAGTATGAAATAACACCAGTAGAAAATACTCTCAGTACAAAATATAATCAATAACACAGTTGCCAAAAGTAACTTGATTATAAAACATTTCAAAATTATTCATGACAAACGTTAAAAAGCTTCCACAGCAGATGCTCATGAGTTCCCATTTTATAAATTACCAGAAGAGAGAGACATGCCTCCGGTCCCGGCGTGTCTCTTTCTTCTGGCTGCCTACGTTCTCGGCCATGAACTGAATTTCTTAACGTAAAAAAGGGACACAACCTAACCCGAGGGGGAAGTAACTCTTTCATTAGGTGTACATCATAACATTTTCATTACTTCATTAATCATTTCATATTCAACTTAAAATCGAAATCTATGTTTCTGGGGATCCGTGATATGATTTTTTTCGGTTCCAAGTTGGCAAATTTATGCCGTCTGACAATCGGTAAGTAATCGCCTCGGTGATCGCTGAGCAGACGCGGATTTTAATCAGTGATTTTCCGATGAATAGTATAACATCATTAATGGTAATTATTTTTCATTAGAGTTAATTACTGCATTATTTTCATTAGGTGTACAAAAAATGGCTAGTTACTTTCCCCGTCGACCTAACCTAACTGTTAATCTGTGAATATCTACATGGAATATAATTGAACCTTTCATTTTTAAAATGTAAATAAAAATATATTTGTGGAAAATATTAAAATTATCAAATAAAAGATTTAATGTGGATGATGTGAAATGTGTATAAATTCAATTTAATTATTGAAAAAAAATATAGATCATTTGAACGGAAAATAATGTGGATGGTATTTTTATATCAAAGGTATTTTATACCGGGGTTTTTTGAACCGGGGGTATTTTATACGAGGGGGTTATTGTCGGAGTGTTTGAGTCCGGGGGGTTTTGTCCAGAGGGTAATTGTCCTGATACGTTCACTAAACTCCGTTGCGAATTTGATCGTCTTAGTACAAGAAAATTCAAGATTATCAGCGTTTATTGAAGGATATGTTTGGTAAAGAAAAATCGAAATTGGTTTGTTTCCTAAACGGTAATAGATGTATAGGAAAATAGTAGATAAAGTTGTTGGGAAAGCGATGAAAAATCATAAAATGATATTATATACAGAGTGTTATATTTGAATAATCAAAGTAGTTGCTACTTTAGAGGAGAAGTGGCAACGCCGCACCGTCTAAAATATCTTAGGCGTGTAGATCATGTTAATTAATGCACACCATCAGATTGTCAGATTCATCCGTTGTCTGGTTTGCCAGAAATGTCTAAGTAACGCTCATCATGAAAAGCCTTGTATATAGTCAATACAAAACCTGGACAAAATTCAAGTATTCGGTTTCTGTGCTGTTCTCTACGTATATTGGGAAGCTGAATACGAATGTGAAGTTTGCAAACAAAAATTCCTGGATCATTCCGAAAAGGCATTTTATCGTAAATACCACATATGTAGAGTCGTTAATATGTGAGAGATTGAGCGTCTGTTAGTCTGTGTCCACAATGGCGTACCGCACATCGCACCGCACCTGGCTCCGCAACTGGCTCGGTGCAGAGCTTTTCTTGAACGAAGCAAATTGAAATGATGAAACATGCCTACCGTACCAAGGAATAGAGCTTAGTATTTCGTCCAGTCTCTAGCATCGCTTGAGAAAAAATTGTTGTTCTTAAAATTGTTATATCCGTTAACCTGTTGCACCCCTAAGCGCAACCCTCGGAAGCCCTCGAGAGACTTAGACCAGAACGAGAAACTAATCAACTGATTTTTTTATACGTGAACCAATTTGGAACAAACGGAGTAAAAGCCACTTATAGTCAAATTCTGTCTAAAATTAGAAATAAATTAAATGATTCAAATTAACCTTTCCAACTAAATTTATGCATGTGCCACTATTTTTAGTCTTAGAATACGTTCTTCATCAAATTTAGTAGCAGTTGATGAAAATGTCGTGTTAACGTTAGCGGTGATGCTATGGGCCAAGATCGGGGCGAAGTAAGAGCCAGACTATGCACCGCGCTAATAGACTGGGGGATAGAGACAGATTTTGGGACATGCTTTTAATCAGTATGCCTTTTGGAGGACAGTATTGTCCGTATATCCTCATGATAATAATGCATGAATCAAAGGGTCGTAGTAGGTTCTTCATATTGAAAAATAATAGTAATAATTATAATTATTATTATTATTCGGGTACGATTTTAATCAGGCTGACATGTGTTTCATGATGATATAATAAAAATAAAATACTCCAAAAACCATTGGCAGGTCGTTAGGGTGGGTCCGAATGGCTGGTATAGTCACGTGAAATTGTATTTGAAAAAATGAATTCTCCGCCTATCCTAATGGTATGCCAATGGTTTTTCGAGTATTTTACGTCTATCATTTCATTACAGAACACATGGCAGCCTGATTAGAATCGTATCGAAACACATAATTTTTCGAAAATATTATTATTATTTTTTAATATGAAGAACCTACGACGACTCTTTAATTCATGCATCATTAATATGAGGATATACGGACAAAACTGTCTTCCAAAAGGCATACTGAATAAAATCGTGTCCCAAAATCTGTCACTATCCCCCGGTCTATAAGTGCAGTGTGATGTGCGGTGCGTCAAAATGGACATATGCTTTTTAGAAGAAATTTTACTCATGTTCAATACAGCACAGTGTCGATATTATTGAATAATAGTTGAATAATAATTATTCTGCTGATACAAGTTTTTTTGAAGTCTTTGTCACATTGAATATTCGGTAAAATAATCAGGTGTACATTAATAAGCCTTAGATAAGGATTGCTCTCAATAAATTAAATTGGTGTATAAATGGTCTATTTGAAAAATCGTACTCGCAGATATTATATAAATACCGTTATCAGTTGTAAACAGTGATTAATGCTTTTGATGAAGGTTATCTGTTATGTTTTTCTCGGAACACTAGACTAGTATGGATTTATTTCAAATTGTTACTCATCGGAAAATTACAAATATTGAACAAATATTTATGCCTGATAAGTAATTTTTGGATGTGTACAGTTTATCAACAGAGCGGAATTCTGAGATACGTTTATTTTTTACAAAACGTTTTCGATAAATTTGGCTAGCAAATAGTATTGTGTAGCTTCAAGATTCGGTGAAAATTTGGTTTACTGAAAATGGATATGGATCGAAGTGGACATTTTGCTCTTCAATCAGGTGGTGTCCTGCTATGACATTTGGAATTTGCTGAAATGCGCTGTTGCCAAATGAGGGGAGCGGGAAATCATTAAAAAGAGCTTTATACTAATTTTAATTGGAGAATATAATTATAAATCTTCAGCCAATTCTAATAGTACCTACTATTATTGTTTAGCGGAAATGCGTTGTTGCCAGTTGATCACTTCGGATTACCGAAAATCTGATATGAACTTGGATTGAAGTGGACAGTATTCTTTTCAATCAGGTGGTTCTTTGCTATGACATTTTGATTTTGCGGAACTGCGCTATTGCCAAGTTATGGATGCGGGAAATCATTCAGATAAGCTTTATAGTAATTTTCAATGGAGGGTAATAATATAAATTCTTATCCGATTCTAATGGTGCCATTTTCGTTTTGGAAAAATGCGCTGTTGCCAAGGTAGTCACTTCGGATTACCGGATACCTGGAAATGTGGATTGATATTGATAAGTGGCAATATCCTATTCAATCAAATGATTTGACATTTTGACTTCGCAGAAATGCCAAATTATGGACACGGGAAATCATTCTGAAAAGTTTTATAGACATTTTGGACACAACCTAACCTAACTTAACTGAATGACGCTGAAGCTGGCAGACCAAAGGCCGCAGACAATTTTTGTCAGGGACTGTACCTACTGAAACCGCCGGCAAATATTACCGATAGTTCCCCTGCCTGGAAAATTGATCATTTAGATGAAAACTATTCAATATTATGAATGTGTTCGAATAGAAATGTATCATTCTTATGAATTTGAGGAAGAAATTCAGTAAATGAGATTATTGGTGGGATATATAAACGTGTTCAGATCGTTAGGACATTTGCAAGAATTTTTCTCATAATTGCCATAATTAAGAACTTAGACTCGAAAAATTTGCCAGGAATATTTTTGAAACATTACACCATAAGACCTTGATAATTATAACGACTTGCCCCTTATCAATTATTTAAAAAAAATTGCAAATGCAGAAATGGATTAGAACTGTGGAATTTTTCTTGTATTTTTTACAGTAAAATCGACACGCAATAAATGACATATGCGAAATTTCTCAGGAAGTTAGTTGAACTATTTCTTGATCATATCTCGTTATTGCAGTCGCGGTTCCTTTCCAAATTTTTCTTTAAAAAATTCGCAAAGGCCAGTATAAGCTTGGTCTGCGGGATTTTTCGCGGTTTTTTTCTAATAACATCAACACGCAAAACTGACATATGCGAAATTTCTCAGGAAGTTAGTTGAACCATTCCTAGATCATATCTCATTATTGCAGTCGCGGATCCTTTCCAAATTATTCTTTAAAAAATTCGCAAAGGCCAGTAAAAGCTTGGTCTGCGGGATTTATCGCGGTTTTTTTCTAATAACATCAACACGCAAAAACTGACATATCCGAAATTTCTCAGGAAGTTAGTTGAACCATTTCTTGATCATATCTCATTATTGCAGTCGCGGTTCCTTTCCAAATTTTTCTTTAAAAAATTCGCAAAGGCCAATATAAGCTTGGTCTGCTGGATTTTTCGAGGTTTTTTTTTTATAATATCAACACGCAAAAACTGACATATCCGAAATTTCTCAGGAAGTTAGTTGAACCATTCCTAGATCATATCTCATTATTGCAGTCGCGGTTCCTTTCCAAATTATTCTTTAAAAAATTCGCAAAGGCCAGTAAAAGCTTGGTCTGCGGGATTTATCGCGGTTTTTTTCTAATAACATCAACACGCAAAAACTGACATATGCGAAATTTTCCAGGAAGTAAGTTGAACCATTCCTTAATCATATCTCATTATTGAAGCCGCGGTTCCTTTCCTAATTTTTCTTTAAAAAATCGCAAAGGCCAATATAAGATTGGTCTGCGGGATTTTTCGCGTGTTTTTTATTACACCAACACGCAATAACTGACATATGCGAATTTTTTCAGGAAGTTAGTTGAACCATTCCTTGATCATAACTCATTATTGCAGTCGCGGTTCCTTTCCAAATTTTTCTTTAAAAAATTCGCAAAGGCCAGTATAAGCTTGGTCTGCGGGATTTTTCGCTGTTTTTTTCTAATAACATTGGAACAAATGGAATGGTTCGACTTACTTCCCGCGAGAAATCCCGCAGACCAAGCTGGCCTTTGCGAATTTTTTAAAGAAAAATTTGAAAAGGAACCGCGACGTCGACAATAAGATATGATGAAGGAATGTTTCAACTAACTTCCTGAGAAATTTCGCATATGTCAGTTTTTGCGTGTTAATGTTATTAGAAAAAAACCGCGAAAAATCCAGCAGACCAAGCTTATACTGGCCTATGCGAATTTTTTGAAGAAAAATTTGAAAAGGAACCGCGACTTCGACAATGAGATATGATGAAGGAATGTTTCAACTAACTTCCTGAGAAATTTCGCATATGTCAGTTTTTGCGTGTTAATGTTATTAGAAAAAAACCGCGAAAAATCCAGCAGACCAAGCTTATACTGGCCTATGCGAATTTTTTAAAGAAAAATTTGAAAAGGAACCGCGACTTCGACAATGAGATATGATGAAGGAATGTTTCAACTAACTTCCTGAGAAATTTCGCATATGTCAGTTTTTGCGTGTTAATGTTATTAGAAAAAAACCGCGAAAAATCCAGCAGACCAAGCTTATACTGGCCTATGCGAATTTTTTAAAGAAAAATTTGAAAAGGAACCGCGACTTCGACAATGAGATATGATGAAGGAATGTTTCAACTAACTTTCTGAGAAATTTCGCATATGTCAGTTTTTGCGTGTTAATGTTATTAGAAAAAAACCGCGAAAAATCCAGCAGACCAAGCTTATACTGGCCTTTGCGATTAAAAAAAAAAAAAAATTTGGAAAGGAACCGCGACTACAATAATGAGATATGATCAAGGAATGGTTCAACTAACTTCCTGAAAAAATTTGCATATGTCAGTTATTGCGTGTTGGTGTTATTATAAAAAACACGTAAAAAATCCCGCAGACCAATCTTATATTGGCCTTTGCGATTTTTTAAAGAAAAATTAGGAAAGGAACCGCGACTTCGATAATGAGATATGATCAAAGAATGTTTCAACTAACTTCCTGAGAAATTCCGCATATGGCAGTTTTTGCGTGTTGATGTTATTAGAAAAAAAACCGCCAAAAATCCCGAAGACCAAGCTTATACTGGCCTTTGCGATTTTTTTAAAGAATAATTTGGAAAGGAACCGCGACTGCAATAATGACATATGATCAAGGAATGGTTCAACTAACGTCCTGAGAAATTTCGCATATGTCAGTTTTTGCGTGTTGATGTTATTAGAAAAAAACCGCGAAAATTTTTTTAAAGAAGAATTAGGAAAGGAACCGCTGTTTCAATAATGAGATATGATCAAGGAATGGTTCAACTAACTTCCTGGAAAATTTCGCATATGTCAGTTATTGCGTGTCGATTTTACTTTAAAAATTACAAGAAAAATTCCACAGTTCTAATCCATTTCTGCATTTGCAATTTTTTTAAATAATTGATAAGGGGCAAGTCGTTATAAATATCAAGGTCTTATGGTGTAATGTTTCAAAAATTGTCCTGGCAAGTTTTTCGAGTATAAGTTCTTAATTGTGGCAATTATGAGAAAAATTCTTGCAAATGTCCTAACGATCTGAACACGTTTGTATATCCCACCAATAATCTCATTTACTGAATTTCTTCCTTAAATTCATAAGAATGATACATTTCTATTCGAACACATTCATAATATTGAATAGTTTTCATCTAAATGATCAATTTTCCAGGCAGGAGAACTATAGGTAATATTTGCCGGCGGTTTCAGTAGGTACAGTCCCTGACAAAAATTGTCTGCGGCTTTTGGTCTGCCAGCTTCAGCGTCATCCTAACTGACCTAGCTATCCAAGTTGCTGGTGATTCGATCACCAATTAGAATGAAAATGTGAAATCACAGAAGATGCTCGCTGCGCTCGCATTTCATACATTACCAGAAGAATCGTCTTGTCTCTTATGGTGGATTTATGCAGCAGTCATAAGTCATAAGTTTTAAGTCATAAGGAAGAATATTCGTCAATGATTGGTTAGAATAAACGGACCAACTAATCACTGACGAATATTCTTCCTTATATGACTGCTGCATAAATCCACCATTCAGAATCAGAAATATTTATTCAGAAAAATAAGTTTACAGGTCGTCCTCGGCAACGAGGTACAAATTAGGTGTATTTCTGTTGAGTTTAAAGCGATTGTCGCTACCTAAGCAAGCTGGGTGTTGTAGCGAGCAACCAAATAAACTCAACACAGCAGAGAACATATAAATATATTCAACTTAGATCATTAAAAAAGGGGGAGAAGTGTAGAAAATAGAGAGAATGAAAGAAAGAGAAAGATAGATAAAAAGAAAAAAAGAAAAGAAAGAGAGAATGAAAGAAATGTGGATAAGGACAACGCAAGTAGCAGTAGTTTACAATAAGTTCCGGCCTAAGCCTTATGTGGATTATCTATCAAGAATAGTTTCAAAATTTTTAAAATTATTATTTTTTATGAATGTCTTCAGTTCTCTTTTCAGTTTAAATTTACTGTGGATTTGTTTTAATTGTAAAGGTAATGCATTATAGAGTTTTGGTCCTAAATACGATATAAATTTTTGGTTTAGGGTGAGTATACATCTTGGCACATATAAAGTCAGATCCTCACTTATCCGAGTATTATGAGCATGCTGAATAGTTGTTCTTGGAGAGCTAACAGTCCATAAAATAAAGTAGAAAATATACAGTTTTCTTACATCTAACAAACCACTTTCATTGTAGAGCAACTCTGTAGAATGTCGTCTGTTTTTTCCCAACATAATTTTCAACAGAGTATTTTGGATTACTTCTAGGTTCTTCAAAGAGGACTTGAATGTTCCACCCCACACTATAATACAATAACGCATAATGGACTCAGCCAAAGCATCATAAACTTTTAGCATTAACCTCCGACTCACTATATTTCTAAGCTGGTAGAATTTGTAGATGAGTTTACGTAATCTGACAACGGTACAATCAATATGACTATTCCATCGAAGGCATTGATCCACAAGTACACCCAAGTATTTCACTGTATTTTTATACAACGACCTCTTAGGAAGTTGTATTTCCTACCGTCTTCCTAGACGGACTTCAACTTTTTTATTTGACGTTTTAGACCCATAGTTACTTCTAGGAAAATGATCCCCGCCGAAAAAAAAATTTTTTTTTTGTCTGTCGGTCTGTCTGTAGCTCTGTCCGTCTGTATACTCTTAAAAACGTTATATTTTCCGAACCCTTCGAGATATCGCTCTGAAATTTGAATAATTTTAATAACTCGAGGACACCCAAGTAGCACACCTATATTGGTAAAATATTGATACAATATTGTGAACATATTGGCGAAATATTTGAAATGCAATATTGGCGAGAAAAAAAATGTGAACATTCGGCGATATTGGTCCAATATTACTTGAATAATATTGGCGAAATATTCTTGAACTAATATTGGCCTCAAAATGTTCGGCGATATTGGTACAATATCGCTGATACAATATTCTGACAATATTGGCACAATATTCAAAAGTTATATTGTCGAGAAGTAAAATGTGAACATTTTGCGATATTGGTCGAATATTGTTTGAATATTTTAGAAATAGTTTTGGTGGAATATTCTTGAAGCAATAATGGCCTCAAAATATTTATCGATATCGGTACAATATTTATCGATATTGGTAGAATATTTATCGATATTGGTACAATATTTATCGATATTGGTACAATATCATTTGGATATATTGGTGGATGTCAATATATCTTGGTAAATTATTAAATGTCCTTTAGTTGATGAAGGTGACACCAGAGTCTGTCTTTTGATCGCCATAACCACTGAGTGTGCTGTCTTGAAAACAGGTTAAGAGAAGTATTTAATATAATTTCGTAGGTTTTAGAAGACGTTCTATATGTAGAGCCACCTAGCGGATTTTTATCCAAGTTTTATCATGATATAATTTCAATATGTTTCATTGAATATTTGGCCAATATTCAAATTTCATCTCAATCTAGATGTAGGAAACAATATAAAGACAATATTGTTTTAACGATATCGATAAATATTAGTGAACCAATATTGACCCAATATTAATTAATAAGATTTGTTGAATATTGGCGAAATGATATTCAACCAATGTGTAATCACACTTGGAGATACAATATAGTTTTTATTCCTAGAATCGATATTAGGGGAATATTGGGATTGCGATATTTATTCTAGATGTTAAAAACGATGTGAAGACAATATTGTTTTATTGATATTGGTAAATATCGTTCAACCAATATTGACTCAATATGAGTTATTACAATTTGTCAAATAAAGTGGAAATGATATTCAACCAATATTCTAACAAACTTGAAAATACAATATAGTTTTTTTCCCCTATAATCGATATGACTGGAATATTTGGATTGCAATATTTATTCTAGATGTGGAAAATAATATATAACCAATATTGTATTATCGATATTGGTAGAAATTATTCAACCAATATTGACCCAATATTTCGTGTGTTAATCTACATTCAAAACTAGTTCTACCAATATTCCACCAATATTATTAATATAATATTGTTTTTTGAATATTCATCCATATTGGACCAATATTGATTTTTCATTTACAATATATCTATATTGGCCCAATATGGAACCAAGATTCAGCCGATATGGTGTGCTACCTGGGCAATATTTGTCAAAATTTTTTTTTTTTGCGATCGGAAAATCCGGAAAAGTTTTATGGGGTCTTTCCGTTTTTTTTGTCGTTTGTACTTCCCTCGATACAGGTTCGGGAAGTGATTTTTTTGCTTCCATATTTTTTCAAGATATACTTCAATATGTCCTACAGAAGTGTATAGTTTTTGAGCAGGATCGAAAAATGCCTACATTTTTTTTTTCTGCGACTTTCCGAAACATGTCCATTTTTTTTCAAAAATTCATAAACGTCGAACCGTTCGTCCAAACTGAATTCTGAAAGGTGCGACGTGTAGAGCTCAACTAGATGAACAAATGCTGTAAAAACTATTTTTCAAGAAAATGATCGGAAAACCGGAAAAATTTGAGAAAACTAAAAAAAATTGCAATTTTGAAAATATGAAATATCTCAGAAACGGTTCATATTTTCAAAATTTACCAAGATATCTTTTTTGACCGTCTTCAGAAAATCTACAAAAAACTTCACCACATTTTTTCCATAAAATCAATAGTACAGGAAATATTTTTTAAAAAATGGAAAATCGATATATTGACCGTACTAATGAAACAAATGAAAATCTTAAAAATGCTTCGGATACATCTTCACGAGCCACATCGATATTTTTCAACCGTTTTTTTCCAACTCATAGAGAAAGTGGAAAAATATTGAAAAAACTAAAAAAAAATTGAAAATTTGTACTTTTTTTATAAAATCGTCAAAATCTCGAAAACCAAACAAGATATCGGAAAGTTGTATATCTATAATTTTGTTGCTTTTAAAAAGTTCTATGAAAAATTTTAACTAAGTTTTCCCTTAATAAAAATAGAGATATGGACTTGGAAATATTTTCCGTTTTTTGTCAAAAAATGCCAAAAACTCGAAGAATAAACGAGATACCGAAAAAATGTGCATGAACAATTTTATAGTTCGCATAAAGTTCTACAAAAAGTTTAGATGAAATTTTTCCGTATCTTGAAAAAAAAATTGCGATTTTGAAAAATTCGGGACTTATACTGGCCTTTGCGATTAAAAAAAAAAAAAAATTTGGAAAGGAACCGCGACTACAATAATGAGATATGATCAAGGAATGGTTCAACTAACTTCCTGAAAAAATTTGCATATGTCAGTTATTGCGTGTTGGTGTTATTATAAAAAACACGTAAAAAATCCCGCAGACCAATCTTATATTGGCCTTTGCGATTTTTTAAAGAAAAATTAGGAAAGGAACCGCGACTTCGATAATGAGATATGATCAAAGAATGTTTCAACTAACTTCCTGAGAAATTCCGCATATGGCAGTTTTTGCGTGTTGATGTTATTAGAAAAAAAACCGCCAAAAATCCCGAAGACCAAGCTTATACTGGCCTTTGCGATTTTTTTAAAGAATAATTTGGAAAGGAACCGCGACTGCAATAATGACATATGATCAAGGAATGGTTCAACTAACGTCCTGAGAAATTTCGCATATGTCAGTTTTTGCGTGTTGATGTTATTAGAAAAAAACCGCGAAAATTTTTTTAAAGAAGAATTAGGAAAGGAACCGCTGTTTCAATAATGAGATATGATCAAGGAATGGTTCAACTAACTTCCTGGAAAATTTCGCATATGTCAGTTATTGCGTGTCGATTTTACTTTAAAAATTACAAGAAAAATTCCACAGTTCTAATCCATTTCTGCATTTGCAATATTGGCGAAATGATATTCAACCAATGTGTAATCACACTTGGAGATACAATATAGTTTTTATTCCTAGAATCGATATTAGGGGAATATTGGGATTGCGATATTTATTCTAGATGTTAAAAACGATGTGAAGACAATATTGTTTTATTGATATTGGTAAATATCGTTCAACCAATATTGACTCAATATGAGTTATTACAATTTGTCAAATAAAGTGGAAATGATATTCAACCAATATTCTAACAAACTTGAAAATACAATATAGTTTTTTTCCCCTATAATCGATATGACTGGAATATTTGGATTGCAATATTTATTCTAGATGTGGAAAATAATATATAACCAATATTGTATTATCGATATTGGTAGAAATTATTCAACCAATATTGACCCAATATTTCGTGTGTTAATCTACATTCAAAACTAGTTCTACCAATATTCCACCAATATTATTAATATAATATTGTTTTTTGAATATTCATCCATATTGGACCAATATTGATTTTTCATTTACAATATATCTATATTGGCCCAATATGGAACCAAGATTCAGCCGATATGGTGTGCTACCTGGGCAATATTTGTCAAAATTTTTTTTTTTTGCGATCGGAAAATCCGGAAAAGTTTTATGGGGTCTTTCCGTTTTTTTTGTCGTTTGTACTTCCCTCGATACAGGTTCGGGAAGTGATTTTTTTGCTTCCATATTTTTTCAAGATATACTTCAATATGTCCTACAGAAGTGTATAGTTTTTGAGCAGGATCGAAAAATGCCTACATTTTTTTTTTCTGCGACTTTCCGAAACATGTCCATTTTTTTTCAAAAATTCATAAACGTCGAACCGTTCGTCCAAACTGAATTCTGAAAGGTGCGACGTGTAGAGCTCAACTAGATGAACAAATGCTGTAAAAACTATTTTTCAAGAAAATGATCGGAAAACCGGAAAAATTTGAGAAAACTAAAAAAAATTGCAATTTTGAAAATATGAAATATCTCAGAAACGGTTCATATTTTCAAAATTTACCAAGATATCTTTTTTGACCGTCTTCAGAAAATCTACAAAAAACTTCACCACATTTTTTCCATAAAATCAATAGTACAGGAAATATTTTTTAAAAAATGGAAAATCGATATATTGACCGTACTAATGAAACAAATGAAAATCTTAAAAATGCTTCGGATACATCTTCACGAGCCACATCGATATTTTTCAACCGTTTTTTTCCAACTCATAGAGAAAGTGGAAAAATATTGAAAAAACTAAAAAAAAATTGAAAATTTGTACTTTTTTTATAAAATCGTCAAAATCTCGAAAACCAAACAAGATATCGGAAAGTTGTATATCTATAATTTTGTTGCTTTTAAAAAGTTCTATGAAAAATTTTAACTAAGTTTTCCCTTAATAAAAATAGAGATATGGACTTGGAAATATTTTCCGTTTTTTGTCAAAAAATGCCAAAAACTCGAAGAATAAACGAGATACCGAAAAAATGTGCATGAACAATTTTATAGTTCGCATAAAGTTCTACAAAAAGTTTAGATGAAATTTTTCCGTATCTTGAAAAAAAAATTGCGATTTTGAAAAATTCGGGACTTAAAAAAAATTTCACATTTTTTCTTAGAAACACAAAAAACTCGAAAACTAAACGAAATATCGAAAAAATGTATTCCAACATTTTTTGTTGAACTCAATTATGTCTACAAAAAGTTTTCATGAAATTTTTGCATATTTTGGAAATGAACAAAATATTTAATTTTTTTTTAAATCACCAAAAACTCAAAGATTGCGACAGATTTTTAAATTTTTTATTCATACTTTTTTAATCAGCTTCTGAAAGTCTACAAAAAATGTCTGTAAATTTTTCCTTTGATATCGATAGTTTGGGAAATATTTCACAAAAACGAAAAATTGGGGACTTGGAAAAATTTTGACAATTTTTTCATAAAAGCATCAGAAACTCGAAAACTGAACGAGATATCAAGATAATTTATATGGACAGTTTTATTATACTTAGGAATGTCAATAGAAAACTTCGATGAAATTTTTCCATATCTTGAAAAAAAAATTGCGATTTGGAAAAATTTCACAAAAACAAGGAGTTTTCATTAATTTTCTTTAAATTTTGAAAAATAAGACAGTCATGTATTGAAAACACGTATTTTTGTGGGAAATTATTCAAGACAGTCATGTATTGAAAACGCGTACTTTTATGGGAAATTATTCAAGACAGTCATGTATTGAAAAAGCATACTTTTATAGGAAACTATTCAAGACAGTCATGTATTGAAAAGGTGTACTTTTATGGGAAATTATTCAAGACAGTCATGTATTGAAAACGCGTACTTTTATGGGAAATTATTCAAGACAGTCATGTATTGAAAACGCGTACTTTTATGGAAAATTATTCAAGACAGTCATGTATTGAAAACGCGTATGTTTGTAGGAAATTAGTTCACAGGTCAAGCATTGAATACACGTATTTTTGTGAGGAATTATTCAAGACAAGACAGTCATGTCTTGAAAAATATACTGGGATTTTTTCTCAAGTCTCGCATTAGTCGTTGTATTCAAATTATTGGTGTCCAATTATAGTTTCAAATTACAGTAGTTGTATTCATATTATCGTTATCCATTTATAGTTGTGAACGCATTAAAGTCGTTGTATTCATATTTTTGGTGTCCAATTATAGTTTCAAAGGCATTAAGGTAGTTGTATTCATATTATTTGTATCCAATTATAGTTTTAAAGGCATTAAGGTCGTTGTATTCATATTATTGGTGTCCAATTATAGGTAAAAAACAAGACTACACATTGAGGTCGTTGTATTAAAAAAAATCTACAACTTTTAGGCATTTCAACTTCCGAGCTTTCGAAAAGTGCTCGCGCGAAGCGCGAGGTCGAGCGCTTGTGCGAGAGTTAACCGCCGGAGGCCAAGTCTGAGCGTTAGGTGGATCCTAGCGTAGGCGGATCCCACGCCCAGACTTGTTTTGTTTATGAAAGTGCAGCCACAATTCATATTAGTTTCACATTAGGGTTTGTGTATTTTCATAACATTTTCTATCTATTTCGTTTTTTCAACGTTGACACTCAGTAAGTTATCACTTTGCCAATAGAAAATTGTCGTGATACCTGTTTCAGACAGAGTTTGTACTTCGTCCCAAATGTTTCCAATAAATGTAATTGCTGTGTCGTCAGCGAATGATTACTTCTGACTTCTGACTTCCCACGTTTTGGTCATGGACCGAATTTCTAAACGTAAAAAAAGGAACACAACCTAACTAAGTATCTATCTTATTTAATAATTATTTTATAGAAGAACCCCGAAACATCGTCAACCAAATCGACTGTACAGGGCCTGATTCAGATTTCTTTATTCAATAGATTGCAACATCATGCAACTCCTTTTTCCTCACACCGTATGACCAAGCAGAGCTATATGACCTACTACAAAAAAAAAATGAATAATAAGTTTTCTTCAGGTCACGATGAAGTACCCATGTTTCTCTTGAGAAAAACACTCCATATCCTACCCACTCCACTTTTACATTTGGTGAACCTATCATTTTCCACTGGCCACTTTCCAAATATGTTAAAAATTGGAAGAATTTCACCAGTATTCAAAAAGAAGGACATTCAGTAGAAAACTATGGACCAATAACAGTACCATCAAGTTTTTCGAAAGTTTTTGAATAAGCGTTCCTGAACAGGCTTCTTTCATTTTGTTATGAATTCAATATTTTCTCTAAAAGCCAACATGGTTTTCTTAGGAAAAGATCGACCACAACAGCAGTTCATTCATACTATGACAGAATAATTGAATTCATTGAGGCAGGCGAGTGCCCTGTGGGAATCTTTTGTGATCTTAGCAGGGCATTCGACTGCGTCAATCATTCTATATTACTCGAAAAGTTAGATAAATATGGTATCAGAGGGAATGGAATGGATATCGAATTACTTGAGGTATAGAAAACAATATGTCACCGAGAATAATAAAAATTCTGAAATGAAGGATATTGATCTTGGTGTGCCACAGGGCTCAGTTTTAGGACCGGTATTGTTCATTCTTTTCATCAATGATCTGAGTATTTTATCAGTACTGGCATCATTAACTTTATATGCAGATGATACATCCGTGATCATATCAGATAAAACCGATCTAGCCTTGACAGATAAATGCAACACAGTTTTTTCCAGATTGCACGAATGGTATTCTGCAAATCAGCTGTTTCTGAATGTTGGAGAAACACAATCTATAAGGTTTCATAACCGTCAAAAATTGTGTCAGAATATCACATTCGGCTCAGATGAGGCTTCAACGCTACATGTCTCAAGTAATAGTAACGTTATATCGTTTCTAGGTTTTCACATTGATTCATGTATGGACTGGAAAATTCACTGTCAATCATTGATATCAAAAATGAATTCATTATCATATCAATTCAGAACCACTAGGAAAATATTGGAAATAAATCAACTACTTGCACTCTATTATGCACAAGCTGACAGTTGATTGCGATATGGTATATGTCTATGGGGCTTATCTATATCCTCACACGATGTTTTTATTGCGGAAAAGCGAGTTTTGCGTTCTCTCGTTGGTATATCGAGCCGTACAAGTTGCAGGGATGTCTTCAAAAACCATAAAATTTTAACACTACCTTCATTATTTATTTTAGAACTCTCTGTATACTCATTCGAGAACAGAGGCACATTATTCAGTACCAATAAAGTCAGACATCAATTTGATACCCGAACCAAAAATGACCTTCATGTACCTTTTAATAAATTTAGCGTATCATTCAACTCTCCTTCCTCTATGGCGCCCAGGATATTTAATAAATTGCCAAAATATATAAAAGAAAGTAAATGTATTAAACCATTCAAGAAACAATAGACGAGGAAAGTGTGTCGTCACAAATGTCATTCTTGTCAAAAACTGATTCCAAACAAAGAATTTTAGGTGACTTTATCTGTTGATAATTTGCTGCTTTGCTTATTAGGTGTTTAGATTTTGTTTTCTCAAGCAAAAGAAGTTGAAAAATCTTCATATAAACAATCAGACAAGCTGATTTAAATTTGATGGATGTTTGTTTGGAATCAGTTTTTGACAAGAATGACATTTGTGACGTCATCACTTTCCTCGTCTATTGCGAGAATTTCTACTAGAAAAATGTCTTTATAGTGTTGAAGAGTTTATGTCGTAGAACCGTAGTGTCTTGTCTTGTTGCTTTTATTCCGACATGTTGGCATGTTTGTTTTAGAATATTTTTAGGACAATTCTTATTGGGATTGATATTTTTGATTTCAAACCTGTGGTTTCAGATTTTTGACTTTGTCTAAAGTTTTAAATTTTTCGTGTTTTTATATTTACCTAGATTTAAGTTTTTGACTATTCCTATACAATGTTGTGTTGTCTATTGGAAAATAAAGATCTTATCTTATCTCAGTTGCTAGTAATTCGTCATCAATTGCTATGAAAAGGTGAAATTACAGCGGATGCTCCCTGCGCTCGCATTCTATAAATTACCAGAAGAAAGAGACACGCTATAACTTTTGTTTCCATGGAAATGAAGTTATAGTCAAACTCCTAATCATTTATAGTCCGTGAGCTGTAGTATGATAGTTTTTGAGTGAGAATCCAGGACTTCAGCATTTCAACGTTGTTTCGCATCATTTAGTTATTTCAAGAATTTCTAACGTATATGATTTGAACTTAAAGTGAGCTCAATGAAGTAGGTAAGAACTATTTTTTAGACTATCAGATTTCTAAAAGTATTTTCAGAAAATTATTCACTCAAATTAATAAAATGAATGTTTATATTGATATTCTATGACCAAAATTTCCATAAATCTGTATTGATAATTTCCAGCGCCCTTAACTTGGCATCATTGGAACATGTCTGCAAGGTTGAATTCTCATAGCTCAATTCATCTGATTGAATAGTATGGTATCCACTTAGAACCATCCTCATATCAGATTTTCAGTAATACAAAGAGGCCAAAATTTGGCAACGGCGCATTTCCTCAAAACAAAAATAGGACCATGGCAATTGGCTGAGGTTCCATAATCGCATAATCAATTGTTTTTTCCATATCAAATCACCACATCCGAAGTGACCTAAACTTGGTAACGGCGCAATTCCGCAAAACAAAAATAGTACCATTGGAATAGGTTGAGGTTGAGGTTTGATTGTTTTTTCCATATCAGATTTCCAGTAAATCAGCCAACTTTAGATCTATTGATGAATGTATCACGTCTCAACTGGTCTTTTCAGATTTGACAAAAGTAGCCGAAAAATTATAATTTTAAGAAAACGCGACAAAAATCAAAGTTGTTCAAATTGGTTCAAATTTGGTAGGTGGGTAGGAACCTGCAAAATAAATAACTTTTTTCCTATAATATTTTTCTAAATATTGAGAAATAACTTTGATATTTAAGTAGTATTTTTTTAGAAAAAATGTCAAATTTCAAGGGTAGTCGATCGAAAGCAGAATATCTTAAACGTCAGTTTGCATTATTTTCAAAGCACAAACCATGAACTCTAAATTTACAATAAATCAGTAATAAAAAAAAGTACGCACTTTAACAGCGTCAATGTATAACAGTTGAGTGGCAGGTTTATTAACTATTTTCTTTATTATTTGTTAAAATTGGTTACTCAACCAAATTTAAGATGACTCCGATGACATACGCGGCGCATAGAAGTTATGCAAAATTATTGTCTTCGACTCATATATGTATATGGAATCAAAAGACGGCAGAGTATATCTCAGAAATTGAATGATCACAATTGGCTCAATATGACAAATTGGAGGTTTCTTCATACAGCTTTCACATAATCATTTTCTCGAAAACATCCCCATAAACGATGAAAAAAATAACATTCCTTGAAGATGTGCATAAGAACGCAAAAGTTTTTTGGGTCGGTCGGAAACGTAGCTAGTAATTTCCTAGAAAACATCTAAAATTTTCCACCACCACAGATATCGGGAACTTTGTCAAATAAAAAAAAACAATTTAACATTTTTTTCATTCCTTTCAAATTTGACAAAGTTCCCAAAATCAGTGTTGTTGGTATAAATTTAACATTTTTTCTGGGAAATTACTCCCTACTTTCTCGACCTATACACAAACGTTTTGCATTATTTCCATAGAGATTATATATAACTTAATCATAAAAAATCGCCATATCCCTAAAATATGGAAATTGTCAAAAGTATGCCCTGTATTCAAGTCTGAATAGGTAAAAAATGTTGAAAATACAGACCAATTACATTAATGTCAGTGTTTTCCAAAATGATTTATAACCATGTTCGTTCCTCACTATCCAATTTTCAACATGGTTTTATCAAAGCACGTAGTAATGCAACTAATCTATGTGTTTTTACTCAGTTTGTTTCTGATGTACTTGATAATAAACATCAAGTTGACGTCATCTACACAGACTTCAGCAAGGCGTTTGATCTTGTATCACATCAGCAGATGCTGAAGAAACTGTCAAATTTTGGCATATCATCCAATATTCAGTTGCTCCTGAAATCGTATTTATCCGACCGATGTTGTTATGTTGAATGTGATGGTATAATATCCTCCTGCTTTGTAGCGACTTCGGGTGTTCCACAAGGGTCTAATCTTGGACCGTTATTATTCATTCTGTTTATAAATGACATAGCCGATGACATCACTTCTCACAAATTGCTATTTGCAGATGATATGAAGATATATCGTGATAGAAAATGAAGAAGACTGTTTTGCATTTCAGGAGGACTTAAATTCTTTGACTAATTGGTGTGTTTGTAATAATTTGTACTTAAATACAAATAAATGTAAAATAATGACATTAACACGTAAAATCCTACCAGTAACATTCAACTATGTACTGGATGGTGAAAGTTTAACGCGAATGACGGAATCAGAGGATCTGGGGGTTTTGTTCGATCAAAAACTCACATTTTCCAATCATTTTCAGAATGTGATATCAACTTCAATGAAAAGTTTGGGTTCCTTGATACGCAACTGCAAGGAATTTAGGATCTTTGAATCTTTGAAAACTATTTATTTTACACTGATCAGGAGTAAATTAGAGTACTGCAGTATCGTTTGGAATCCGTCTCATATGAATCATATATCTAATATAGAAAATATTCAATTTTTTATTTTTTTTGAAATATGCATATTTCAAAAAACATGGTGTTCATCCCGAGAGAGGTTATAGCTAAGACTCATTGTTGGACGAGTTTCAAATGATATCTCTAAAAAAAATCAGGAAAGCAGAGATATGTGTTTTGCATTTAAAATAATACATGGACAAGTAGATTGTTCATCTATATTGATATTCAGTGTACCGCGTATTTCATCTAGATTCTGTGGCACATTTCATATCCCGGTTATACATTGCATCATTTGCATTCTCCCATAACCACTATATCTAGAAGTGTTAATAATAGTTGAATGGAATGGCGACCGTTGAATATTATTTCCGGTGTTGAGTTACTGAGAATTCGGTCGAAATGTTGAAGGTAAAACCAGTTGTTAAATTGTCGACGTTTCGAAACTTTATTGTTTCATCTTCAGGACTCGGAAGTATAAACAAAAACATACATATTAAAATGGTATTCTAAACAGTGATTTTGATTGGAACAAAATAAATTATGTAAATTATGTAAATTAATAAATTTTATTTTTCAACGATTGTTATTTTACATAATTAATTTATTTTGTTTCAATCAAAATCACTGTTTAGAATACCATTTTAATATGTATGTAAGCAAGCAAGCAAGCAAGCAAGCAAGCAAGCAAGCAAGCAAGCAAGCAAGCAAGCAAGCAAGCAAGCAAGCAAGCAAGCAAGCAAGCAAGCAAGTAAGCAAGCAAGCAAGCAAGCAAGCAAACAAACAAATAAATAAATAAATAAATAAATAAATAAATAAATGAATAAATGAATAAATGAATAAATGAATAAATGAATAAATGAATAAATGAATAAATGAATAAATGAATAAATGAATAAATAAATAAATAAATAAATAAATAAATAAATAAATAAATAAATAAATAAATAAATAAATAAATAAATAAATAAATAAATAAATAAATAAATAAATAAATAAATAAATAAATAAATAAATAAATAAATAAATAAATAAATAAATAAATAAATAAATAAATAAATAAATAAATAAATAAATAAATAAATAAATAAATAAATAAATAAATAAATAAATAAATAAATAAATAAATAAATAAATAAATAAATAAATAAATAAATAAATAAATAAATAAATAAATAAATAAATAAATAAATAAATAAATAAATAAATAAATAAATAAATAAATAAATAAATAAATAAATAAATAAATAAATAAATAAATAAATAAATAAATAAATAAATAAATAAATAAATAAATAAATAAATAAATAAATAAATAAATAAATAAATAAATAAATAAATAAATAAATAAATAAATAAATAAATAAATAAATAAATAAATAAATAAATAAATAAATAAATAAATAAATAAATAAATAAATAAATAAATAAATAAATAAATAAATAAATAAATAAATAAATAAATAAATAAATAAATAAATAAATAAATAAATAAATAAATAAATAAATAAATAAATAAATAAATAAATAAATAAATAAATAAATAAATAAATAAATAAATAAATAAATAAATAAATAAATAAATAAATAAATAAATAAATAAATAAATAAATAAATAAATAAATAAATAAATAAATAAATAAATAAATAAATAAATAAATAAATAAATAAATAAATAAATAAATAAATAAATAAATAAATAAATAAATAAATAAATAAATAAATAAATAAATAAATAAATAAATAAATAAATAAATAAATAAATAAATAAATAAATAAATAAATAAATAAATAAATAAATAAATAAATAAATAAATAAATAAATAAATAAATAAATAAATAAATAAATAAATAAATAAATAAATAAATAAATAAATAAATAAATAAATAAATAAATAAATAAATAAATAAATAAATAAATAAATAAATAAATAAATAAATAAATAAATAAATAAATAAATAAATAAATAAATAAATAAATAAATAAATAAATAAATAAATAAATAAATAAATAAATAAATAAATAAATAAATAAATAAATAAATAAATAAATAAATAAATAAATAAATAAATAAATAAATAAATAAATAAATAAATAAATAAATAAATAAATAAATAATAAATAATCAATTCAGGTTGAAAACAACATTTGTTTGTGTAAAATAAACAAAAGAAAATATGTTGCCATCATCAGTGGAAATGGCAAAGTTTTGGAGAGACTTATGACATAGAGAGAAACGCTTCTTTGCGTTTGCCACTCTTTTAGATATTTTTTTTGGCCGAGTTGTTAACAAAAGTAGGAATAAATAATTTATTTAGTCTGATGCCAATCTTGGAAATGGTCGCCCAATTCGGGAACGATAAAGGATGATATTTTCTTTGTTTTCGTCATTTAGCGACTCTTTTTTATTTTTATTTTCTGTAAAATAAATAGAATTGTTTATAATTTAATTTTTAACAATGTTACCCAACCTTGTACGATGCCGCTAATTTTTATTGTTTTATTGAGCACTAAAAAACAACTTTTGTGAAAGTTTGCATTATTTTGCAATTTTTTCCCCATTTTTTATGTTGAATGCTAAAGCATAAGTACATCGTATCATTTCGTTGCACATAACTACATATCGTAAAACAGGTCTTGGTCCTTATGTATGAAATTAGAATTTTTTTGTATTTTTTCTGCTTAAGAATAATAACAGTTGTTTCTGTATTATAGATAGATACTTTATTAATCATGCTATGTACACAAAATACATTTATGACAAGTGACAGTTACAAGACTAGTAAAAATGTATAGTTAAAAAACTAGTATAAGATTTTTGTAAAATATGTGTAAATAGATAAAACAAAATAATACATCAATATGTTATTCCAGACATAATGGACATCACTTAACACGATCTTGAGCATAAGTCAATCATAAAATCAGTTTATTAAATAATTGAAAAGTCATGATTCCTCGAGCATAGTTACACCTTGTTCCACACATTTCACATATTCCTCAAGAGAGTAGAAGGAATTTTCAAGCAAAAATGATTTTATTGTTTTATTAAAAGCGAACATTCCTAATTTTCTGACTTCCATTGGAAGAATGTTATAAACGTTCAAGTTCAGAGAATTATTTTGGGATTTACTGAGCCTATGAGTTGGTACTCTTATTGTATCTGCACCACTGGTGTTGTGCTTAATGTAGGAATTTTTTTGTGAATTTCTATCAAGGTATTCTAAATGTAAATAGAAGGAAGAGTCATGATTTTTAAATTCTTAAAGAGTGGTCTGCAGGTTTCTCTATATTTTTCATTGCATAAAATTCTAATAGCTTTTTTTGTTGTCGGAAATCGCTGGAAACTGCAGATGAGTTTCCCCAAACGACAATGCCATAATTTAGATGTGAATGGAATAATGAAAAATATACTGATCTCAGGGTGCTTATATTTGTGCAAAGTCTAAGTTGTCGCATACTGAAAAGAGAGCGTGACAATTTCAAGTTAAGCTGATGTGCTCAGTCCAAATTAGCTTATCGTCCAAAATGAAGCCTAGAAGCTTCACATTTTTAGCCTCTGGAATGTGTTTCTTGGAAGAGATTATAAAATTTTGTGATTTATTGTTATTTAATTTCAGCTTGTTAGCTTTAAACCACTGTTCAGCTTTCTCTTCCGATATGGTTTCTAGGGAATCATATTCCTCATGAGAATAAATTAACGTAGTGTCATCTGCATATAGAACACTTTCGTTTGGGAACAAGAAGGAAGGAAGATCATTAATGTATATTACAAACAACAGTGAGCCCAGGAACGAACCTTGTGGGACACCGAATTTAACGCCTCTAAAACTGGACAATTTTTTGTTGTATATTACAGCTTGGAATCGATTTGTCAAATACGATTCAATAAGTGTGAGAGTGATGCCTCTGATTCCGTAGTAGCTGAGTATTTCAAGAAGGATTTCATGGGAGACACAATCAAAAGTTTTAGATAAATCGCAGAGAGTAATACCCACATTATTACCTCGTTCAAAACCCGCAACTATTTGCTCTACCACCCTTATGGTTGTATTATGTATTTCATACACCTGATCTTCGGCATTTCATCATGAATATGACTTTTGTATTTTTATGTACTTTTTCTGTGACATTTATATTTTGGGAAATAAAGACCTGTTATTATTATTATTATTTTCAACCGTTTGACACCAATAATTGCTCACCAAATTTGATGATTTTGACGTGAAGTAAGTAATAAATATTTCGTTCGAAACAACTTTTTCACCAGTGTAGACCAGTCTTCACCTGTAGATTCCTTTCACCGATTTTACCAACACGCTATACAGAGAAATCGTGATAAAGTTGCGTGGCGCCAAGAATTTGCTCGTAACATAATAGCATCGGGGCGCCAGACACCCTCTTTAATCAATTCCAATGGGCGTCCGCTGCCCCTGCGACGCCGAAGGCCGACGCCCTAGATATGATACGACGCCGACGTTATTTCATTAAGTGCTGCCACGAACTCAATCGAAGTTTTGATGGAGACGTTCCTAAGATGAATCTACGAAGTATAGAAGTTTACACAAAGGATGATAGTGAGGAGGTGCCTGTTGAGCTAATTTCACATATTTTTCTTCAGTATTTTTAAAAAGTATTTCCATTATCATACTCTTGAAAATAACTAAACCTGGCCTACTTATTCCTTGGGAGACATTTGTAGGATGTCTTCTTGGGACATAATGACATCCGAGGGATTCACTAATGTCACAACTTTGTACTTTTCTCGAATGTCCTCAGCGTACATCCTCTGGACATCCATAGGACGTCCTTTTTTGGTACCGTGGTCGTCAGAGGAACTCAATAATGTTACAACTTTAACTTTGTATTGAATTCGAACGCTTACCAACTTTGGACATTCACTGGACGTCCCCTGGCGATCATAACTGGATATTATTATGATCCCGAATAAGAATCCGCCAATGAATTCCATGATAGTGGGTAATGAAAATAGGATCATTCGTGTTGTAAAGAGAAACATTCTCAATTGAAAATTGAACCAATACATGACTCCTCTGGAAGTGGAAAAACCTACGATAAATTGAAGTTACTTTTTTGTAATATCTAACAGAAAACAATTACTTCTCCGGCTAAAGCCACGCTGGACATTGAACTACATCTGATAAATATTGAGAAAGACCCTATATAACTTGAGAGAAAAATCTGAAAGTGAAAGTTTGCATTTTTATTCAGATAGTTGATTATGTCCAGTTTCCGTTGGAGATTCTTATCTATAAATGAGATAAGGGAGAATGTTATTCAGAAGTATCACTCTCAGAAAATCGCTCATTTCATTGATGCGTGAATTGCATCTCTTTCGCTAGGCCTCCAATACATTTTGGTCGACAAAAATTTTGTTCACTTTTCTAAGATCATCAGGAAGGTCGGAAGAATTGGAAAACATACTCTTCAGAAGCAATTTTACACTGTAATGAGGAATTGTTGGACTATTTCTTGTGCGGTGAAACTTTGAAAATATTTTTCTGATAAAACCTGTCATGGGAATGACATGTTGATTTTATTGAAAATATGAACAGGATGTTCATAAAGTCAATTGTGGAATCATCTGCCAGAGGAGTCATGTATTTGTTCAATTTTCAATTGAGAATGTTTCTCTTTACAACATGAATCCCTTCCAAGAGAGGTTATCTTGTACGATGGAAAACAGCGACTAAATTCCAACTTTCAGTCGCAGATGATTCCACAACTGACTTTATGAACATCCTATTCATATTTTCAATAAAATCAACAGGATCATTCATAGTTTCATATAAACGTATGTCATAACTTGCTTTTTTTCAATTGACGGAGTGTCAAAGTTTTAATAATAATTCAGTTATTTATTAATTACTCAAAAGTCTTTGCGCCGATTTTCATGAAACCTGTGTGTTTAATAGTAGTCACAAGGGGCTTGTTTTCATGAAATTATTTTTCCAATGGCTGCATAGCTTTTGTAAATAACAAACATAATTATACTTATAAAATAGTGAATATCTACGAGTCAACGGCAATCAAATTGTCACTTCAAGTGTGTTCTGAATATTTAGATATAACGTGTCTTTACAGATCTCCCTCCTCGTGCCCAGAAATGTTCAATACCCATCTTGAACAGTTTTTACCAAATGAAATAAATCAACGTCATATGAATATTTTCGTAGGTGACATAAACATTAACATACTCGGAGAAACTGAAATTTCACAAGAATACCAAAACATCCTGAGTGAAGCCGGATTTTTATCCGCTATAAATGAATATACCAGGGTAGGCGAAAGTTCGGAAACTTGTATAGACCATATATATTACAGCAATATTCACAAAAATATCATACCAATCATACTCAAAACTGACTTTACAGATCACTTTTCATCATACTTCAATTCGAACTGGAATTGAAGGAAAAAAATAAGACGGCCGGAACTAAACATATTATCAACTACGATAAACTAAACGCAGATATGGAACTAGAGTCATGGCAAGAATTCTATAATTGTAAAGATATAGAAGTGGGAACGGAAATAATGATAAATAAAATAAAAACACTAACTGAAAAGAACACTAAAATTATCAAAATAAAGTCACATAACAAAAAAATAAATGGATTACGAGCGCGATAATAAAATCAATTAATAAGCGTAATGAAATGTTTAGAGACTGGGAAAAAGAAAAAAACAACAGCAATAAACTAAGAGAATTCAAGAACTACAGAAACAAACTGAACTCCTTAACAAAAAAAGCGAAAACCGATTACTTTATAGAAAAAATAAATTCAAATGAAGGTACTAATAAAAAAATCTGGGAAACTATGAAAGAAGCGTGTACAATCAAGAACAAAAATAGCAAAATAACTGAAATAAAATCAGATGGTATTATATTGACAAATCCCCAACAAATTACAAATGCATTTGTTAAACATTTCACATGAGTAGGAAAAAAGCTTGCACAAAATATCAAAACAGCTGAATTCAAAACACAAAAGAGAATAACCAATTCAATGTTTCTAGAAGAAACTACAGAATCCGAAATAAAAAGCCACATCATGAATATGAACAATGATAAGGCTCCGGGACTTGACAATATAAGCGCCAAAACACTGAAATGCATAATTAATGTCATTCTCAAACCTCTTACTCACCTTTTTAATCTTATTCTGAAAAAAGGACATTGGCCTTCTCAACTCAAAATTTCAGTCATCAAGCCAGTATTTAAGGGAGGTAACAAACTTGACTGCAGTAACTATAGGCACATATCATTAATCTCCAATATTGCAAAAAAAATGGAATTAATCATCAAAACTCGAATATCCACTTTTCTTGACAAATTCGAAATATTGTCACCCAGTCAGTATGGCTTTCGGCAGGCTAGGTCTACAGATGATGCAGTTGAAGCTTTAACAACGAAAATATATCGCTCCCTAGAGGAAAGTAAACCATCATTATGTATATTTGTCGATCTAGCCAAAGCCTTCGATACTGTGAGTCATCCCATGCTACTAGAAACAATAGAAAGAATGGGAATAAGAGGAAATATCTTGAAACTGATGAATAGTTACATAGGAATGAGAAAACAATGTGTTAAGATCGATGGACATTTGAGCAATTTTGAAATAATCGAATTCGGAGTCCCTCAAGGTACAGTTCTAGGTCCCATACTATTCAACATGTACCTCAATGACCTCTATGAAGTAAAAACAGAAGGACATATCATCAGTTTTGCAGATGATACCGCGATCTTCTATTCTGATGAAAACTGGCAACTACTTCATGAAAAGGTACAGAAAGATTTCCATAATATCAAAAAATGGTTTGACTCCAGGCTCCTCACTATTAACTTTGAAAAAACAAAATTCATACCGTTCGCGATCAACAGAGGCAAAATACCGGATATAGAACACTTAAAATTTACGGAAAACAATACTACCCTTACAATACCGGTCACAAACAGCATCAAATATATTGGAGTGTACATAGACTCAAATATGAAATGGAGCACACACATCAATAAACTTGCCCCAGAAAATGAGATGACTGATTGCAAGGTTTAAATATGTCAAAAAATTTCTTGAAATAAGACATTTGAAAATTTTATACTTTGCTCTAGTGGAATCTCAGTTGAGGTATGGCATTATTGCTTGGGGTGGGGCTTACAACAATAATTTGAATAGCCTTAATATACTACAGAAATGGATTCTGAGAATTATATATTCAAAGTACCGGCTATACCCAAGTGATGCCATATTTCGACTGGCACACGTCCTAGATGTTAGACAGCTGTTTGTGAACATTCTAATCATCAAACAAAACAATTCAAACGTAATATCCTATACACACCACGTTTATGGAACAAGACAACGAAATGTCCTCCTTGTAATTCCATTTGTTACGAGTTTTCAATGCAGTGCCACTTGACATCAAGAAAATAAACTCACAAAGATTATTTAAGAAAAAAAATTAAAAACTGGATCTTGAGCAAACCAAGAACCTTCATACATCAGATGATATACTCAAAATATTGAAATGTAAAATATGTGTATAGGCACCCTAAATTTTATATCAACAAACACGGTTTTTATTGAAATTGCTTCCAATATTTCTTTATTTCTTTCTTCTTCTTCTTTCGTCTTCCTCTTCCTTTCACGACAAGCATATGCTTCTGTGAACGACCCCTTTATTCATCATCAATAATATCACTATACTTATGTAATCGAATGTAAAAATACTTATATATGAATAAATTATTATTATTATTATCTACCGAATCATAAGTGGCAGGTGGTTACTTGATTGATATTTATAGTAAAAGTTATTGTACTGCACTGTTTTTCTCTAAGTTTCATATTTTTTCAGAATAAATAATCAAAAATACATCTTTTTTATAATGCCGTGTATTTGACTTTGTCAAATCAAAGTCAGTAGCTTAGAAATGGTGGTTACGCTCCATCAAAAAGTCATGTGAATGATCTTTTTTTTCAGATTCTCCATATTTTCTCTACATTCAATTTAATTTAATGCACAAATGTTTAGTTAAGTTTTGATAGAAACAGTTGACAAAAATAGGCCCAGCAACACAACAAACAACCAGTACATCAACGACGAAACCAATAAAGGAGTTCAGGTAGAAATTAATTAATAAAGCCTTGTACATACTTATGCGAATTCGCAAAAAAATTTGCAAATCGCAAAGTAGCAAATTATTGACGGAAATGGGCGTTCATACTTCTGCGGAATAATTTATTGGTCGCTGTCACAGAACTCACTAATTTGTTTGTGTTCTGAGCTCACTGTCATTTAGAAATGATCTCATTTACTGTTTTGTGATGTTCCTTAGACACATAACCTATTATAAATTTAGAATTTGTTCAAAAACCAAGAAGGCAAAAGAAAAAATCATATCACTATCACTTAAGATAACTAATTTTGTATGGTGAATAAGTAACAATCGTTCATTCGCATTTCTCGAACGAGGTTATGATAGTCTCCTTGAAGTTTGCGGTTCTTGAAAATTTTTCAAACACTACAACTTCTTTGTTTCCTTCTTAAAGTTTTGTGATATTTCCAAAGATTATATAATTGGTGCATAGGAATTAATTTATTCAAAATATCACTCATGATTTGAACTAAAAATATAATATAAATCACCAGCCTTTGAGGTTATCCTTGCAAATGAAACAAATGTTCATCATTTTTCGTGGATTCTCTGTATCACTATTTTCTGCGAAATCGCAATAAAGTTCAAATATTTGAACTTTATTGCGAAACTGTCAACCGCCATTTTATTCGCAAAAATTTTTGCGAATTCGCATAAGTATGTACAAGGCTTTAGTAAGAAAATCTATGGATTGATAAAGTGTTGCCATTTCAAATTCACGGCATTATACAGGGTGGGGCACCGAAAAGGAAACAGATCGAATATCTTCAAAACGCATATGTTGTGAGTAAAATGCAAAAACACGTCGATTTTTAATCCAAGGGGGAGATCTTCCTATCATAACCTCAACTGGCATACCTCTCCCCCCACTCCTTCGGCACTATCACCCAAACAATTTGAATAGGGAAAGTAGTAAGTGTGACACATCACTGAAAAGGTAATTTCATACGGAATTCAGCCATGTCAATTTTTGCCACTTAACCTTTTATATTGGCGCCCTCTTGCGGGAAAAATAACTGTTCCGTATTCCAAATTATAATACTGCATTTGCAAGCTATTTTGATATAAATTTGGTGACAATGCATTATGGAATATTTCTAAGAGAAAAAACAAAATGGCGGCTCCAAAATAGCGGGCATGATTTGCAATTATGTTCCGATTCGATTCAAAATTGATATGTGGTGGTTTACAAGGTTGGAAATTATGATTTGTTCGTCATTGCAAAAAACAAGATGGTAGCTCCAAGATGGCGGACGAAATTTGTAATTCTGGTCCGATTCGAATCAAAATTGATATGTGGGTATTTTCAGGGTGAAAAATTATGATATTTTTGTCAGTGCAAAAAACCAAGATGGCGGACCAAATTAGTAATTGTGGTTCGATTCGATTCAAAATTGGCATATGAAGGTTTTACAGGTTTCCAGTATGACTACATTGAATTAATTGAATTGAAGAAAAAAAGATTTTATACAAATTAGGAAATTATATTTTATTTAGATGTGTGACGTAGGTTATTCTGTGCGTAACAGAATCAGAATTTTACCGCGCCTGAAAATCCCTGAAAATCTTCACATACCAATTTTGATTCGAATCGGACCAGAATTACTAATTTCGTCCGTCATCTTGGAGCCACCATATTGTTTTTTTGCATTGACAAACAAATCATAATTTCCGACCTTGAAAACCACCACATATCAATTTTGACTCGAATCGGACCATAATTGCAAATCATTTCCGCCATTTTGGAGCCGTCATTTTGTTTTTTCTCTTAGAAAAATTCCATAATGCACTATCACCGAATTTATGTCAAAATGGCTTGCAAATACAGTATTATAATTTGGAATACGGAACAGTTATTTTTCCCGCAAGAGGGCGCCAAAATAAAAAGTTAGGTGGCAAAAATTGACATGGCTGAATTCCTTATAAAATAACCTTTTCAATGATGTGTCACACTTACTACTTTCCCTGTTCAAATTGTTTGGGTGATAGTGCACAAGGGGCGGGGGGAGAGGTATGACAGTTGAGGTTACGATAGGAAGATGTCCCCCTTGGATTAAAAATCGACCTGTTTTTTATTCACAACACGTGCGTTTTGAAGATATTCGATCTGTTTCGTTTTCGGTGCCCCACCCTATATATGAGAGTCGTATTGTTAAATGTTTAATCTGATAAAAATTTGGAACTTAGAGAAAAACAGTAACTTACAATGATTATCAATCAGGTGACCCTTCGTTACTTATAATTTGAAATCTTACTGCATGAAAACAAGCCTCTTGTAACTGCTAATAATACATCAGGTTTCATGAAAATCGGCGAATAGATTTGTGCTCAATTAATAAATAACAGAATTTTTATTAAAACTGTGACATTCCGTCACTTGAAAAAAAAGCAAGTTAGAACATACGTTTATATGAACTTTTTTTCATAAAACATGACAAGTATTCACCATATGGAATTAATGACATCATTTAGTTTACACCCTGTATTTCCACAAGAAAACATTAAATAAAAATTGACTCTTATTATAAAACTTCCAAAATAAAAATAAAAACTTGAAATGTATAAAAGTCAAAGTAGAAGATATTTTTAACAAATATTGAGAATTTTTCAATCTCATTTTCTCTCATTTGCCCTTCTCAGCTCGTTGCATATCGAATGTTCAGTTTCTTTTCTAGTAGTTGATACTCTTGATTGTTCAGCATCTTCTGTACAATTCAGTTTGAATCATAATCCCTCGTTGAATCAGAAGTGTGCTGCTGAACCCGTGTATAACAAGCACTTTCTGATACTTGCTGATTACCACATTCCAGTTGGTTGGTTAACGTCTTAAAAATAATTCCACTGATCTGATCTGATCTAATATTCTCCTTTAGACCTTTACACACTTCGACAACCAATACAGATATCAGATATAAGAATTATACAAATATAATTACAGCGGATCAAAACTCAAAGTCAACAGCTAACATCAGCTTCATACGTCTATTGGCCCCTACCATCGGCTTCAATGCTAGTATCGAGCAAAGAGACTAACAGTTTCTTCATAATACAAAAGGCATCATCAAGAACTTTTTGTTCCTTCATCTGGAAATGTTTTCAAAATTTCACAACTAGAGCCACTTTGCATGAATTATGACAAATTATTTTTAGAATTTTTGCATATTTTTTTTTAAATTCCAATGAAAATATTTTTGAATAGAAAATATAGCTCCACCACATTAGTACATGAACTAGTCTTTTCGGATTTTTCAAAATTCGAATGAGCTGAAAAATTGAAAAACTAAGAAAATGAGAAATGTATCTCTAACCTAACTTTTTGTATATTTGTTTAATTTCGGATAGTACATGAACTAGTCTTTTCGGATTTTTCAAAATTCGAATGAGCTGAAAAATTGAAAAACTGAGAAAATGAGAAATGTATCTCAAACCTAACCTTTTTTATATTTGTTTAATTTCGGATTTGATATGTATAGCCGATAGATAGAATCGTCAACGTCATTGAGTATTATTTTCCAAGCACCAAATCCACAGGAACTCGAAATTTGCTGATACTAAATAATGAAAATATCCCATATGATACGGATTTTGACGATGACACTTTATAACTGCTCGTCACTAAGGGCCAGTTGCATAAAAGCCAGTTAAATATTTAACGTCGCGATAAATATTTAACGTGGCGTTATATGCGAAATTGGGTTGCATAGAAATACTGATCATTGACTTGACGACGCGTTAACTTAAGAAGAGGTTTACCTTCTGAAAAAGGTCAAAGTAAATTTGCGGTGTAAAGGGGGAAGTAGGAATCTCGAGTGAGGGAGGCGGAGTACAATATTAAAAGAAATCTAATAGCTTCTCACTCCAGCTCATTGCCCATTTACGTTATAGTAAAATTGGCCTTGAAAGCGCCATCCGCATATTCCTACGAAGCTGCTCGTATTACATTTTATTTTTACAACTCGGCCATCGTCGATAGATTTACTAATAAGTCTGGTAACTCCTTTGATGTGGTCGAAAAATGCCGCTCTTTTTGTGAACGGTCGTAAATCATACGGACACCTGCAGAAACCTCTGATACGAGGGTCAGTCTACAGTGTGAACAATATGTTTACTGGAAAGTATGTCTACGAGGGTCGGGCGTTGAGTATCCATTATATTTGATGGTTATATTTTTGTATAAATATTGGCTTTTGATCTTTAATTGAAATGAGTCAGATTTTATACGATTATACAGGGTCCTGCAACTGCGCTCCGGTGGTCCATAGCTTCTAAACGGCGCAACTTAAAAATGTCTTTCGAATGCAAGCATGTTTCCTTCTTGAGAGAGTATGTTCGAAAAATATTACGAAGTATACACAGTGACCCAGAAAAGTGCACAAAACCAAACTTATATTTTTTGTAATGGAACATATTTCATAACATGGTTGAATAGAGAGTTTTTTGAGCATTCAAAAAATATGAAATCATGTATGTTCATCAACGTTACTAGCCAAGCCGAGATACCGTGTGGCTGACCTAGCTTTTTCAGTTGTTCTTTATTCCAATTTTTTTATTTTTTTTTTTATTTTTTTATTTTTTTCGAAAATCTGCGGGAACGCGCACAGCCTAAACGGAGGGTCGCATCGAAAAAAGTGACTCTTTCAGATCTTCTTAAAATAATCCAATGGTGTGCACCCGGCTATTTCAAAAAATGAAAAAAAAAATTTCCCCCTTCTTAAATCCATTTTTTTTGTTCCTTCCACACCCCCTCTCCCGAAAAAAATTTAAAAAATACCGAAAATGAGTCGAAAATGGTCCTGTTCAGTATCATAGTTTTTGTTTTTTTTTTTTAATTTTTATTTTCTATTTTTTTTTTCATTTTAGAAAATCCGCGGACACGCGCACAGCCTAAACGGGGTGTCGCATCAAAAAAAGTTGTTCTTTTAAATCTTCCTAGAATTAGCTCCCATGGTCCCTAGGGCTATTTAAAAAAATCTAAAAAAATTATTTCACCCCCTCACATCCGAAATTTCTTTGCCCCCCCACCCCCTTCCCCGAAAAAAAAGGCAAAAACGGTCCCCTACAATACCATATTTTTTGTTTTTTTTAATATCATTTTTTCAAATTTTTTCAATTTTTTTGGGGGGGGGGGGGGGGCTGGCGCCCCCCCCAACACTTTTTTTTTCAAAAAAAATGTCTACATCCGTTTCCACCGGTTTTTTTCTAAAATTCCCATCCGTTCGCTAAGTAGCTTTGGAGGGGGGGTAGGGGGGGAAGGGGCTAATTTTTCAAAATCGGAACGCCCTCTCTCTATGACTGCCCAAAAACTTTCCCGATAGGTCTTCAGGTGTCGGAGATACAGAATTCACCCCCCCCCCCCCCATTTTACCCCCCACCCCCCCGAAATTTTCGTCATATATCTTAGAATTTCGAGTTCTACAAAATGTATATTTTGGATTTTCGATACGACTCCGCATAAGAGCTACTCCGATTCCTCAATAGTGGGATAGAGCCAATCTCAAGATTGGCGATATATTTTCGTATTTTTTTCCTGAAAACATTCGATTTTTTTAAACGAGTCCGATGTTATAGTGAACAAAATATCGCTACTATCTTTCATACAATTCCTTCTGCCTCATGAAAACACCCTATAGCAAATAGTTTTTTAAATGCTCTAGTGAACTGAATGGCAGTGGGATTTCTAGCGTTTCCACAAGCGTTTCTGATTTGACCAAAGTAATTCTCAAGACAATCCTGATTCAAATTACGGGTCAATAAAAATTTATAATTTTTATTTTTCAAAATTTTCCATAATTGTAAAACTGAGGAAATAGTAAGCCTCCAACCGAAAATAAATTTAAGAGAATTTGTTACATTCTTTCCTGCCTTACCTGAAACTTTCAATATTGAAAAAAGTGTGTCCATTTTATTTAAAAATTCAAATTGCGCTGTGGTTCCCATAAAAGCGTGGCATGTTTCCAAGTTGCTTGAATTTAATATATCAAACAATTTGTTCATGTCTTCAATAAAGTTAGCAGTTACTTTGGCTTCTTCCGGTATTTTTTCAAAGTCAATATAAGTGTGCATAGCAACGGCCACAGAGTGACTGAATACTTGAGAAGCTAATTTCACCTTCATTTTTTCAAAATTGCTTGGATTTAGGTGTTCATCACTTAGCCTATGCGCCAACCTATACTGTTTTGCCTTATCAAGGGTATACATTGTTTCTAAATATGATTTATGCGTAACACCATCAACGAGATGAAAGTTATAAGAGAAAAAGTTATTCCTTGTTGATTTTAATAAATGTGGAAAATCAAATAGATAAAAAACAACTTGTTGCCATTTGGCAATAGCCACTCGAGCCCTTCGGGCTCTCGTGTCTATTGCCTGGCAACAAGTTTTCGAAAAATCTGTCTAATTATTTTCACTTTATTCTCACTCTCTTGTGGTATTACAACTGATATTTTTCTTAAAAAGAGTCATTCACGGTATTTATCACCAGTTCGATAATTCGAATTTGGCATAATGTTGCTTGATTAACAAATATTGAAAAATACAATAAGTGTCACTATCACAATACAAGAGCAAACTAAACTCTAACGGTAGCCTCCTCCCTTCTCTGTGACACTCATTTCGGGATAATTGGTCCCTTTGTGACTTGCCGCCAGTCGCTCGCCAGCCCCTTGCAAATTGCAAAAATATCCAGTTCTCAGTAACTAATTGTGTGAGTGACCTGGAACGTAATCACGATCTATCAACAAATCGTATCTGCTCCTTATTACTTATTATTTGTCCATTTCCAGGAAGCAAATGTTCAAGTTAAATTGAATTATGACATATATAAGAATTAAAATTTGATAATATATAACTTCATTATTCTTATATAGGTTACCTAATTTGGCATATTTGCAACTTCAATAAACCCATTTACAACTTCTATTGTTTTATCTCCAGAGCTAAAATTTCCGGAATAGCTTCAGAATAATTTCTCTACTCATGAATGAATCTACAATTCATTCAGTTATCCATAGTATCCATGTAAAAGAGCATAGTTATGTGAGGGCGCTCGAATCAGTGAAGATAAATGCTCGAAAATTGAGTCTGCAGGGGTTCAATAGAAAACGCTTTGACGATGTAATTTTGAATGGATCATTCCAATTTTTTTTTTTAACATAGATAAATGTATAAGTGAGGCATTTCACGAAGTACTTTTTCGAAAAAAAGAACAGATCCTGAGATAAAAGTTAGTGAATCTGGTCAATGTTCTGCCAATTTTTTTAACGTTTTTCTTTTTTTTATTTGAAAAAGTACTTCGTGAGATGCCTATATCCAACATTCGAAAATCGGATGATGAAAAAAAATATCGAGTTTATTCAGCGAGCTCCGAGTATTTCATTTTCTTCCGTTCCTTGTTTTACTAATAGTCACTAATAAGGTTAAACCCCTCTTAACGTCACGTTAACTCATGATGATGGCCGTTAAATCTCAAATATCGGTTGCATAAAAGCCAGTCAAGTTTTAACGTCACGTCAACTCGAATTTAATCGTTTGTTAACTAATCAGAGCCACATCAGTGATTAAAGTATCAATCAAAGTGACGGATGAGAATTCCGCCAAACTCTTTTGAATATTTCAAGAGTTTTTGTAAAAAATTTCGACATTTTCAGTTCTTGCTATTATTGAGTGTACATAAGGAGAGGTAAATGAAAGATTTTAACACCATTGAGGTAAATATAACATGTATATATTTCAGAAAATGTCTACAACATCATTATCTTCACTATCAGAAGAAGAACAAGTCGTTCGGAGACCAAGAACCTTTCGAAATAGAAACAATCCATTCGAAATGTATGATGATATCGATTTCTATCAACGGTTTCGGTTTTCTAAACGTGTGGTGATGGAATTAATCCATATAGTTGGAAATGAGATCAAGCCCGTTACCAAAAGGAACATGTCGATAAATCCAATGAACCAGTTACTATTAACGCTGAGATATTACGCGACTGGTGAATACCAACAAGTTTTAGGAGACAGTTTTAATATACATAAATCGACGGTTTGTAGAATTGTTCATCGGGTAACAAGGGTAGTCGCGAGATTGAAAAATCAATATATTAACATGCCAGATGCTGAGGAAATCAACCAGGTTGCTGTGAATTTCTATGGAATTTGTGGCTTTCCTAGAGTAATTGGAGCAATAGACTGTACTCACATCAGAATTATATCTCCGGGAGGGGAAAATGCAGAATTATATAGAAATCGAAAAGGTTACTTTTCTATAAATGTTCAAGCAATTTGTGATGCAAACATGAAAATCCGCCATATCATTGCACGCTGGCCTGGATCGGTTCACGATAGTACCATACTAAATGATAGCCCATTACCTGCCTTATTCGAGAATGGTACATTTGATAACAAATATCTACTTGGTGATAGTGGGTATGCTTGCAAACAGTTTTTATTGACACCGCTTCTCAATCCTCGTAACGAGAGTGAAATTGCTTACAACAGATCTCACATATCAACTAGAAACATAATTGAAAGATGTTTTGGAATACTAAAACGTCGTTTTCCTTGTCTTCATTTGGGCATGGCCTTAAAATTGGTTAATGTTTTGCCAGTAATTGTAGCTTGTAGTGTCCTTCATAACATCGGAATTGAACTGCATGACAATGGGCCCCTTCCTGAAGAATTTCCATTGGAAGTGTTGATTGAAGATGAAGAACTTGATGCAGCAGTTGAAAGAAATGAAAGCACTGCAGTTAGGACAGCATTGATTAATACAGTGTTCAGAAGATGATTACTAGTTTTTTTGATTTGTTGATAGCATGTCAAATCTTTATCTCAGAAATACTTTGGCAGATTTCAATAACATTTCAGTTTGTTTTTACTTATTACAGTTACTTATCCAGAACATACCAACGTGACAAGCAGTTTTTTATATTTCTTTCGGATGGAATAATAAATGATAATAAAACTTTGTCGGTTCCCGAGTTTTTGTGTACCTCGATTTTTTCCTAGAAAAATCAAAATTCGTACATATATTAACTCGTCTATGAACTTATTTGAAACAGAAACTAAAATTCAAAGGAAAATTTCCGAAAATTTGAGATTTTTTTTTGTATTTTAAGCACTGATGTCTCAAAGAGTTCAGAGACGAGCAAATTCATGGAAATTACCTTCATTTTGGGGTTATTCAAAACAAAATAAGTATCATAAAAGTAACATTTTTAGTTAGTCCATCAAGTACTTGCACTGCATTGTTTGGATCCTTTGGTGTAGTAATGAATATATTGGAGTTTTATCCCAAAACCAAACCGCAAATTTTCCACACCTCGAAACGTGTTTCAATCACCAAATAATCATCTTCAAGAGGAAGATTAAACTTCCTCATGAAGACGATCACTTTGTGATTGAAACTCGTGTCGAGGTGTGAAAATTTGCGGTTTGGTTTTGGGATGAAACTCCAGTATATTCTTTAGTCCATCATCAAGAACAAATATGATAGAAAAGTATATATAAGTCCATGTGCATACTGGGAATCTGAAGTTGAAACAGTATATGCTGAAAAAAAAGAATGGAATGAATTAAAAAAAAATAGTAGTAGGTATGTGTGCTCAAGACATTTACATGAACCAAATCCATAATGAGTATAACAAGATTTTGTTTAAAAATTGTATTTCCAGAAATTCAAACAGTATGTTCCGAATATAAAAAACTAATGTTTGATATACAATAAAACATTACTCAAATTGAAAATGATATTTTCATTGGGAATTCTCCAATTTTTTTATTTGGAGGGAATATATTTTCATTTGGAGTTTATGCTCCTTTATCATAAATTTGGTTTGCAAATTGGCATTGAACAATTTCCTCTTAAAATATTTAAATTTTATTTGTTCTGCAGTGAGTCTTTTCTTTCGCTTTACTTGATTTTTCTTTCTACGGAGAACAATATTTTCCTTCAATAGTTTTGGCACTTGGGGTTGGGGTTGTGGTTCTTGATCATGGATAGGTGTAGGAATTTTCACTGGAAAGGCAGACTCGGGAACAGGTTGATACTCAGGATCAGGGGATATTGTTTGCACCGTCTCTAGATCGTTACCTAATGGAGATTCAAAAGTGTAATATTCCAAAATTTTCAATATCTATCTCTGCATGTGGATATAGAAGTAAACGAAAATAAAGAATAAAAGAAAATTATAAATGATCCAAAATACCACTAATCTGTTATTAAATTCTTGCATTCTCTCCCAGATTTCTGGATGATTTGGATAGGATGTATCATTTGGTACGTTAAGCAAAAACCAACTACTTTCCTGGCTAAAACGCTGTACATTGAATTAAATCTGTTGAATACAGTTATGAGAATGAAGAAATGATAGCTTTCAATTTCAGAATTTTTCACTTAGTTCAACATGTCGAAACAAATGTAATGGGCGAACTTATAAAATTGCATCATATCATGGAAGAATATCACTACTTCAAAGTTGACAACATACTTTGTAAAAGTTGATACTTGTACTGAATTGAAATGAGTAGGACCTATAGCCTACAGTATAACCCGAGGTGGAATCTGAACCACATAGATATATTTTGGTGATGCTGACACGTTTGAAACCATGAATAATTCATTTTTCAAAAGAGTAGTTGATGGCAACTCATGATATATAGATATTTATAATCAGAAAAAGAAAAAAATCAATAATTCACCAAAGTATTCCACAGCATCATCAAATCGATTGTCCAGTGGTGCTACCTGATCTGCTATGACTGCCAGAACTTGTGCTGCAGCATCGTCCAATTCAGGAGTTACTCGTCCCCCTCCAGTTTTTTTTATTTCTCTCTAAAATAAAATGATCATTTTATTTTATTATGAATTTTCAGTACAACATATTTGAGCAAACAAGTTGTACAGACCTTCGGTACAGTACGAAGGTGAACCTAAACTAAACAAACATAATTTTAAATAATTCTGATACTCACTTTATCAATTGCCGCCTTTCTCTTGGCGTCGTCTAGCTCATCTTCTGTGAATCCAGCATTATAAATTTTATTCAAGTATCGTTTTCTCTGAAAGCATTATATGTACATATTATAAGTATATATTATCTTACATACTTACATTTTCATCTGCAACTGTTTTTTTTGTTTTTCTTTTCAAATTGTCCCATAACATTCTAAGTTGCCTCCAATCTCTTGGTACGCTAGAAGAGCTATTGTACTCATTTTCAATTTTGATCCATATTTCTCTTTTTTTCTTTATGGATATATTGTCTGACCTTTTACATTCAACAATGGCTCCATATCTGATCAGAAAGTAAAAAGAAATTTTATTTCCTATACATATTTATCAAAATAATTCAACTGAAAACAATTATTATAACTTACTTTTTTAAAATATCCAGTAACACAGTTTTATCCACTTCCGTGTAATTCGCACCTCTTTTCTTCTTAGAAGCAGAAACCTCCATTTCTCAATACTATTTTTTATCCCAACGAATATAAATTAATCGATTGACAGCTTCAAACCTAACCTAAATAATGCATTAAATGACAATAATAGCGTTGTTGTCACATTTTTGCCGTGATTAGTTAACGAGTTGTTAATCTAACAGAAGCAGGTTTTATGCAACGCATCTGATATTTAACGTAGCGTCAAATATAACGTGGCGTTAGTTAATCAATTGATTAACTTTTCTTTGTGCAACTGGCCCTAAGGCTTTTTTATTTTGAAGATAATTAATTGAAGTTTGGAGGATCTGCATACGACATAAAATTGCATTTTTTGACAAAGTAAATCAGCTTCGGCAACTTCCGGTTTCATCGGAATTGACACCTAGTATTATTACTTTTTATTGTGGAGTGCTATGGATACGTTCAAATCACTAATTTCAGTCCAATTTTTTTTAATACTACTGTACCTACAGTTTTCGGACAAAATGTTTCTTCTATATAAAATTTAATTTTAAATTGGTAGAGTGTAAGAAAGTATTTACCAATTTCACACATTGGTAAACGCTAACTCTGCCTTTTCATAGTAAGTAACTTTATAATGTAATTAAATCTCATGTATTTATTTCCATACTCGTTATCAATAATAATTATTATTATTACTATTTTTTTTTCAAACGGCAACATGGTGTTTGGTAGGCTCAGAAAAAAGCACTCATTTTATCACGATTAATTTGATACCGCACACTATTTAGGTTTCTAATAAACTTTAAATATTACGTCAGTTCTTTCTTGAAATGTAAATAATCTCTCATGATAATGAGATTTGAATGCATTAAGTAACCTATGACCAACATAACTGATAAAATAAAATCATCAATTCAAAGCTAAAACATATCTCCTTGCATAAATAATATTATTAATAAATTTTTAAACAATATCGTACACAATAATTACCTAATTTACTTTTGCAAAATGAGATGTCAACAAGTAATTTTTTAAGACACTAATGATTTTAGGAAGTTTATTTGAAACATGATAGTGTGCGGTATCAAATTAATAGAAAAAAAATCCTTTTTCTTCCTAAATCGATGAGGCTGGTTACCATTGAAAGAAAAAGTACTTAATAGATAACAATTTGAAAATTAAATTGTGCTTAGCAGAAACATTTTGTGCAAAAGCGGAAAAGTTTGGTTACCAAAATTGACAAGTGATACATAGATGTAATCAGAATTTCATATGGAGACAAAAGAAGGGAAAATTACCAGGTGTGTCATTTGAAAATCGATAGTTTATGTCACCGTTGCATGAAGCTGAGTCACTTGTCAAAAAATGCAATTAAATGTTGTAAATACTGATCCTTCAAATTTCATTCTACTATCTGCAGAAGCAATTTTCTTTGACTGTTCGTGGATTCAGTGGTTTCACGAACATTGCAACCGGGCTCGGTCTGTCATATTTCAGTCAGTTCGGTGTTTACCAATGCATTATTTCATTGTAATTTTGTTAATGGATCGTTCAATAGGCATTGATACTTATGGCTCGAATGTAAATTGTACCCGTACTCGAAGAACATTCCACACCAACATTCGAATATTTTCTTCAACTTTTATGTGGTCCTGTGTAGTGCTTAGCGAAAATAATTTTTTGTCTTTACAATTTCCTGTTCGGAGTCTTGCTGAAACTTCATTTTGAATCAACCAGTTCCACATTTGATGTTTAAAATTATCGTTAATAAGGGCGTTTACCATACTTTATACATAATATACTATACAGTGTGTCAATTTGAAAACGTACCACCCCGAATATTTCAGCCCCCGCAGAAAATCTAAAAATAAGTAAAAACACGTCAATTTTATTTTTGGGACATTTTGTAGGATAGTTTTCATTCAGATTACGTCAACCCTGAAGCGGGGGTGGAAACAATCCCTAAAATCTTAAATGGAAAGGGGGGTCGAGTGATACCTCATTTTCAAGACCGTTCAATTTCCTTTCCAAATTACTACATACTTGATATTTCTTTCGAGTACCTTTGGAGATAGCAGGTGTAAACTTTGAAAATGTTTAGGTAACACGTATTTGCAATCAAACTAAATAAAATAACAAAAAGTATTTTATTTCATAAAATTTTCAAAATTTCGACCATTACTTTGTGAACAGTAATAAACTCTCCTTTAACGCTATGAAAAACTTCTACCTAAATTTCTCTATTCACAGCTTCTATTCTTCTCTCTCTTCAAATCTTCCAAATCTCGAGGTTATATTTTGCTTACAACCGATTTTAGATGCACCTATCGGAATAAATCTACCGGCAGTAAGTCGGGTGATTGTGGTGGCCAACAACAGTAATTATAGCGTGTCGAATTTTTTCGAAACCTTGCCCTGGTCGAGTTTGAAGTCATTATTTATGAAGATTGGCAGTGACGATAGTGAACTATTTGAGCACTGGCTACCAAGACTAACACTATGTGATTTCATCAATCTCTTGTGAGCGAAGGGTACTCATTCGCAGCTTTGAGACCATATTTAGTTCTATTTGAGTTCATTATTGTTTCTTTAAGTGAAGCTATTTCACGATTTTAAATAATTTTTTTTCTACATACTAAGTAGTTTCATAAAAACTCGTAATATTCTTGATTTCCAATCGTCATATCATTTTTTTTGGTTTAATAAAACCGATGACAGTTTCATCGAGGTAAGTTTACTCTTCAATTGATTCTCTTCGACCAATCCATTTACCAAGAAATTCATCATTGAGCCACTGTCCAACAAGATGGAGATCCACCATCTTGTTGGAAGTAATTATGATTTTCTTGCAAAATCATATTACCGTCCAAATGTTTTTGATTTTCTAAAGCATATATTAAAAACAAGTCTATTTTTTCAAGTAGATTCAAATAGAGCTCACCAGATAGATTTTCCTGAATGGATAAAGGTCTAATAATAGCATTTTCAAGAATTTGAATTTCTCTGGATACTGTATATCACCTTCCCGAAGAAGGTACGGATTTTCATCACTCCAGTATCGGCAATTTTGTTTGTACATGCCCATTTGAAAAAATGTTCACTAGTCAGTAATTATTGTGCAAAATATTCTGGTTGGCATTCTTCAGATCCGCCATTGTCTCACAATATTCAATCCTGTTGAAAAGCTGCCGTAGAACCTACAATTTATAGGGGTAGAATTTATTCTGTTGTGTAAGACATTCCTACTTCAGGTGCCACAAGTGAAGTGGTCGTTTCTGCAAGTTGTACAAAAAGTAATTAACTTTTCACATTGATGTTTTGAAATGACGTTTTTCACATTGACATAACAACAACAAAATATGACATTTCAGACCTCAGTGTCAAAAATTCGTTTTGTAAAATGGTGTTCACACTTCAACAAAGAACTGATATTATTATTATTTATGGGGAAAGTCGAAGATGCGCTAGAAGAACGGCAGCAATGTTCAATGAACGATATCCGAATAATAATTTAAATCATAATTATGTCTTGGAATTGGTAGCTATGTTTAATGAAACTGGTTCCGTTGCTAATAAAAAAAGAAGGAATCGACGCATTTTGGATGAAGCTGCACAAATAGAAGTTTTAGGCTCATTAGCTGCAGAACCGACCAGTTCACTTCGTAGTATGGCACACGAAATAGGAATGTCTCATGAAACAGTAAGGAAAGCACTTAAATTACATAAATTCCACCCATACAAAATGAAGATTCTCCAGCAACTTTTTGACGATGATTTCGACAGAAGGATTGAATTTTGTGAAACAATGACGGATCTGATAAATGTCAACCAGAATATTTTGCAAAATATCACCTTTACTGATAAGTGTACATTTTTTTTAAATGGGCATGTTAACAATCAAAATTTCCCGCGTCTTTTTCGGGAAGGTCACACACAGTATCCAGAGAAATTGAACGTTTTGGCTTGTACTCTGGAAAATGCTATTATTGGACCTTTATTCATTCAGCTCTATTTGAATCTGCTTGAAGAAATAGACCCGCTAATAACATCAACTTTGGAAAATCAACTAGATGCGGCTGGTAATATGGTTTTGGAAGAAAATCTCATTTACCGTCAGCAAGACGGAGCTCCACCACACTACTTTCTTCCAGTTAGACAGTGGCTAAATGATAGATTTCCTGGTAGATGGATTGGTCGAAGAGGAGCAATTGAATGGCCACCAAGATCACCCTACTTGGCGCCTCTAGATTTCTTCTTATGGGGCCATTTGAAATCGGTTGTTTATAAAACACAACCTCGAGATTTGGAAGATTTGAAGAGAAGGATAAAAGCTACGTGTATAGAAATTCGGGTAGAGAAGAGTTTGAGAGCAGACTGTATTACTGTTTACAAAATAATGGACAACATTTTGAACATTTGATAAAATAAAGGTCTTTTTGTTATTTTGTTTATGTTTCATTACTTTGATTGCAAAACACTGTTTCCTAAACCTTTTTAGAGTTTCTACCTGATTTCTCCAAAAGTACTGGATAGAAATATCAGGTATGTAGTATTTTTGAGTAGGTAATTGAACGGTCTTCAAAATGAGGTATCACTCGACCCCTCTTTCTATTTAAGATTTTAAGGGTTGTTTCCACCCCCGCTTCAGGGTTGACGTAATTTGAATGAAAACTATCCTACAAAATGTCCCCCATAAAAATAAATTTGACGTGTTTTTGCATATTTTTAGATTTTCTACGGGGGCTGAAATATTCGGGGTGGTACGTTTTCAAATTGACACACTATATAATGCTTGTCATTTCTGTCACTGCTAATAACAGATATTTCTTTGTTTCAGCATTCCTTACAGTATATATCACAGGCTTTGGTATAACTGCCGGAGCACATAGGCTGTGGTCACATAGAGCGTACAAAGCAAGATGGCCGTTAAGGCTAATTCTAGTCATTTTATTTACAGTTACGGGTCAGGTAAGTTGTATCTGTATTTATGTATGTATATATGAAGGACTCCGCACATTTTCTACAGGACTAGCTTTCTGATAATTTTCTGAATATGTTACGTTTTAGTCTCTGACTTTCATATTATTCATTTGAATGCACAGTTCGAACCTATGACTAGTGTTTGAGCTACAGGACGTCAAAAAATGATTTTTGTTGTAAAGAGTATTTTGCATCTATATTTATTTTTACCTACTACCAATATGTAATATTAAACATTACGATACTGATATGAGTTTCGTAATGAGATACTTTACCGCACTAGTGCGGTAAAGTAAAATTAATTTGTTTCTCTTTTTAAATGTCAGTCTATTCAATGGAAAAGGATAACAAGAATTAATTTATTATAAATTTGAGTATCTATCCCGGGATTTGTCAGTTAATAAGGTCTATAAATTTTTTAATTTGTATCGGATTCTATATCTGAATATATTCTCTAATTGTCTGAACTATTGTAGATGAAATTTGACTAAATTGGAATGAACTTGTCAAAGTTGACAGTTTGCAGAATGAGTGACAACTGAGACACAGTAAATCAACGAACCCATTTATTATGAATATAGACGTAACACTGATAATATTATGAACTCAACAAAATGTAATGCATCAATTCATGAATAAAAAATGAAACCTCATTTATTATAATAATTAAACACCTTAATTAGTGATATATTCCAGCTTACGTGGAGGCAATTGAAGAATTGTAGTTTCCAATTTCAATTGATTTTTTTGTTGAAACAATTTCTCCTACTATTATTTTAGTAGCTATATTTTTTTTTTGTTTTGTAAGGATGTTTCTACCTATCATTCAGCGACACTACTGGATTTCCATCCACCATGTCCATCGTCCTTAGATATACTAATAAGTCTGGTAACTCCTTTGATGTGGTCGAAAAGTGCCGCTCTTTTTGTGAGCGGTCGTAAATCATACGGACATCGTTGCGGCTATGCGAACTGATACTGGCCATACTGGCTAGCCCACCAGGCCGGCGCTCAAGCCAAACAGACAGGGCAATGGACGCGCGAGGACCGGAGGGGATGATTTGGGTCGCTTGCGAGAGTGAGCGAACTTATTAGTATATCTATGGACGATGCCATGTCTCTTCAAAATGTGCATATCAATACCAGCATCAGCATGTAGGGATGCGGATGACCTTCCAAATCAGTGACCTGTATATTATGATGGATTAGGTAGCTCCAGAAACGTTGCAATTTCTTTTTGAATGCGTCAATAGTATTGATACCAATTGGTTGACTAGTAAAAACATTTTCCATCTTTACATAGAATAAAATAAAAAACCGGTCATGGACTATATTTTGACGTCGAAGTCGAACATAGTTTCGGACGTTATTCAAGCAGGGTCAACTTTCGTTTAGCTGAAATCATTTATGGAAAAACTGTTGCCATGGCAACCATTAATATTAATAATTGACTAATTTTGAGTAAATAATTAACATTATTGGTAGTAGGTTAAATAATGTACTATATTGGTATCGTAAATTCATATTACGATACTCAATGGGTTTTCAATGGTATATCATACGTAATTTGAATCTTTACGACACTTATATCATAAATATCTATTATTTATATATTTGTTTATTTATTTAGCTTTGCTAATATTCATATACAGTTATAACACTAATATATAATCACACATATACATATAGGTTACTTAACATATAGAAATATAAAAATATATAGTCACATGTAAAAATATAAAAATTGCGAAGTATAAAATATAAATATTGTCAAGAACCGTAGTAGGAGCAGAAGGTAGCAGGTATAAAGCAGAAGGTACAATAATAAATACAGAAAGTACATGACCATAATCTATTCTATAAGTTTCAAAATCAGCAGCGATATGTATCACGTCATTTGAGTATTTAAAATGAATTCACGGATGTTTCTTTTAAAAACATTGATGTTCGTAGGCAATCTGATGGATTTTGGTAAACTATTGTAGGCCATATATCCCGCATCAAAAATGCTTTTCTTTGTACACATTAAATTTGTTTGGTCTATGTGAATATTATTTTTTTGACGAGTATTATAAGAAAGAATATTGTGACGAAATTGTAAATTTACTGACAGGTACTCAGGAAGTATCTTATTGATCAATTTATATAAGAACACTAAGGTTCGAAATTTGATTAAATTTTTAACTGATAACCAATTTAGATGTTGTTGCATCCGGTTTATGCTTTCATATCTGTTACAATTCAAGAGAAAACGCATACACCGATTTTGTAATATTTGCATTTTTTGAAGGTCGGTATCTTTGCACATGAATAGTATAGACGAACAATATTCAAAATGAGGTTTGATTATACTGTTGTATATAAGAAATTTGGTAAACTGGGATAAGGTTTTACCAATCGTATAGGCAAAACCAATTTTTTTTTGAGATTTTCTTTGAAATATATTCAACATGGTCACTAAAAGTGAGTTTATCATCTATAACGATACCTAAATATTTCATACTTTTCAATTGTTCAAGATTGTTGCCATCAAACTGAACGTCAAAGTTATTCACATTAACTTTTGCCTTTGATAACCATGTAATTGCATTTATTAACATTAACTACTATCCTATTATTGATAAACCAGTCATTGATATTTTGGAGACATTGATTCAAATTAAATTAAATGCATTTTACATTCACCTGTGTTTATTTGTAACAAATCATTGATAAAGCATATAAAGAGCATGGCACCAAGAACACTGCCTTGCGGCACACCGGTTGGTACACATTTTGTTTCAGATAACTTATTATTAACTTTAGTTTGTTTTGAAGGTAAGACTCAATCAAACAATATGCATATTCTTCAACCCCAAAATATAATTTCAGTTTTTTTAATAAAATATTTCTATCCACTACCTCAAAGGCCCGGCGCAGGTCTAGAAAAACCGATATAATGATCTGACTCTTGTCTACAGCACATTTAAAATCATTTAGTACTTTCTGCAAAGCTGTTTCGCAGGAAAATCCACTACGGAAGCCAGATTGATTTTGATCCAGTAATTTTTGATTGTTCAGATATTTTGTGAGTTGTTTATGAACAGATGATTCTAGTACATTCATGAATAATCCTTTATGAAATAAATTCAGGAATTTGTGCTCATGAAGTTGTACCTCCTTAGTCCTTCCATTCGAATTAAAAATGTTATAACGCACAGGGTGTTGCGTTTCATCATGGCAAGACAATATTAACGGAAAGGATATAATTTTAGTAACACACCTAATCACTTTAATTTTTACTCAATACTTGAAAACTGTAAAACAAACGCCTAGTTGGCCAATATTTTGACATAGTGGTCTTTCTCATCAGTATGATTATTCATTTGATCCCGTGTCCAACACTATATGGTTTTCCACATACAACGTGACAATTCAAGAGCATACAACTGCTGTTTCTCCTGAACAAAATGCATATCTTTATGAATCGTTCATAACTGTTTCTAGGATACTGGAAATTACTCATGAATTTGTAAAATTTATGTAAAATTTGTTTTTACGAAACTCCCAGGTTTTCTAAGAAAACTTCTCAAAAGCAGAGCTTGTGCGAGCAAGGGAGATCCGGGACCTACAGTTAAAATAAAAGTGGAATCCGAACCACTTCAACTCAGTGACACACGACCGGGGATCGAACCCGGACCGTCTGGGTGGAAGCCAAACGCTCTAACACCACGACCACTTCGCTGAATAAACCCACTTCATCAACCCGCTAATTTCCTCCTGTCACCCCCAGCCAAACCATACACAGCTAATCCCGCAAACGTAAATGGAAACCAAAAAAAGTTGCATCGATTTTTTTTAAATACATATAAATCCGGTCCTGGTCGCCACTATCCTCCTCTCGTGTTATAAATTCCCCTATCCAAACTTCTGACATTCACCTAAAATGTGTTTATCGATCTATTCTTGGAAACATGTAGGGCTTTTTTTCAGACCGACATAATAACACGAAATATCGTGCCCTGTTTTGCTTTCTGTTTAATTATTCTTTACAGGATACTAAGAAATTAATACTGTGTGTGTTGGCTGTTATCTACACGATGAGATACAGTGTTCATATTGAAAATAACGCGGTGATATAAGTCTCCTGTACACCAGGGAAATTTCACAGCTATTATCGCTCAGAGAATTACATAATTATTCATAGAGATTGCAGAATGGTTGTGCAACAATGATAATTTTTATCAATTCATTTTCTCTGTGAACACATTCTCTAGGTGAAAAAAGTGTTATCAATTGTTTAAATTTTCCATGATTATTTCAAATCAAATGTTTTAATTTCTGTGACAGGATAGTTTATTATTCAGGTCGAGTTAAGCGGACTACCAACACCACTTTCAGTTCCTGATCGATTAAAGATTCCATCCCCTTGTTGACTGCATACCCGAATGTATGAGATTCTGTAACCTAGAAGTTGAAGAAATAATAGACCATTTAATAACATTCACGATCTGTCTCTGTTTTACAGATATTTTCATGGACGATGCTCCACCGTTAGCGGACCCATTGCGACTGACCCGTCGAGGTCAGTCTTCAAAGGTATCCCTTTGTCGTCACTTTGGAATCATGCCGAATATCTCTTTCCCAGGGCTCATTCTTCTTACTTTCACTCGGCTCTCACGATGTTCTTTGAGAACATTACAGGAATGTCCTTTTCGTGAGAAACAATACATGAAAAAAAACACTGTGTGAATTTTTTTTTTAATTTCAACAAAAATTACCCAGTATCAACTGCAATTGAGTTATTAGCAGGGGGGACAATCACAAACTAATTCGTATTCAGATTTTACAATAGGTATAGGTCTTTTAAGAAGGTGAGCACTTTTTGTAGATCACTGTTGAGTATAGTTTTTAGTTAGTCATCTAGGTTGTTCGATCTTCTTTCTTCGTAGTATAAAGGGCATTCTATCAAGAGGCGTTGGACTGTAATTGATAGGGGGGTCTTTCTGTAAATATGTTGATGAGTTAGGAGCGTATGTCCTAGTCGTAGTCGGTTGATTATAACTTGGTCTCTTCTTCTCGTCGGGAGGGATAAATTTTCATTAACATGTTCTTTGATTTCTTTGAGTTTGCTTGCTGACTCAGACCAAATTGATTGCCAGGTGTTAGTAACGAAGCTTCTAATTGATGATTTGTGATCTGAAGATAGAAACTTGTTTAGAGAAAGTATGTTCTCATCAGAAACTGCTTTATAGGCGAGCGCGTCCGCTTTTTCTTTGCCCTTGATCCCGACATGAGAAGGTACCCAGAGGAATGTGGTGTTCTTCCCTTCAATTTGTAATTGGAAAAGTAATTCTTCAATTGACAGAAGAATTGGGTGAGACGGATATAACTGTTTTAGTCTATAGATTGCATTTAGAGAGCCTGTGATGATAATGAAGTTAATTCTGGGATCTTCTTTGCACATCTTGAGTGATTCCAATATGGCAGTCAATTCACCTGTGAAGATACTGCAATTTTGTGGAAGGCATATAGAAAAACTGTGATCGTCGCATATATAAGCTGCAGCATGTCCAAGAGGCGTCGGTGAAGACTTGGTGGAGACAGAATTTGGAGATGAATAAAATATGGATTCTCCCAAAATGCAGTTTCACTGATATCGAACTACCTTTGCAATCGCAGCCATAAAGTTATTTTCGAAGACCAGGCGTCGGTAATCCAAGGAGTACCACAGGGTTCCATTCTGGGGCAATTTCTTTTTTACTTTATACAGGGTGATTCCTAACTACTGTTCCTGACTGCATGGGGTGATTCATTGGGTCATTTTGAGAAGAAAAGTTCCTATGAACATATGTCCGGAGTTGCTTCGTTTCTGAGATAGAGGGCGTTGAAATTAAAAAAAAAACGGTAATTATAAAATATCATGAATATCCTAGAACCGATCTGGATGAAATTTGATACATTTATTTGAACTAATAAGGCGCTCATAACTAGCTTGAAATTATTAGGGTCAGTGGCGTTTCAGTGGGCGCCACAGCCAACAATATTGTAAAAAAGTACGCCACTGATTTTCGTAGATTTTTTATTTTTTTATTTAGATTGAGCAACTGAAAACACAACTTTTTGATCTATTGTATTTTCTTCATATCTAGCTTAGTTCGACAAAAAAATTAAAGCTACTCTATTGCATATCATGAACACCTGCATTGGAGACCAGCTGACATTGATACTCGTAGTAGGGTTTTTCCTACACATATTTCATTTCAAATTGAAAAATTTCATTTTTGTTTTGGATTATTGGTTATTTGTTCACCATCCGTAATGATTTAATAGCCTAATCCATGATAGGCGTACCTGCATACGATAATGAATAATGACCATTAAATGGAGGTAATGTCGCTTTGTCATTATGCTTCTGTAAAAGTTAGCAAAACATAGTTCCTATGATGGCACACAACAATAAATTTTTACCAAATATTTTATTTACGGACGAGGAAAATTTTTCACGAAATGCTATTATGAATTTCCACAATAACCATTTTTGGCCCGACGAAAATCTCCACGCTATTAGAGAAAATCAATTTTTGCTGAACGTTTGGGTAGGAATTATTGGTGACTACCTAATTGGCTCATTTTTTGAACAGAAAGATTAACACGGATTTTTTGCGAGATCATATACCCATTTTGTTAGAAGAAGTACCCATACTTGTAACAGACAACATGTGCTTCATGCACGACGGGGCTCCAGCTCGTTTTAGTGTTCTTGCTCGTCACCTATCCTAATTGCTGGATTGGACGTGCAGGACCTCAACATTGGACATCTCGCAGTCCTGATATAAATCCTCTAGATTTCTATTTATAGGGTCATCTAAAGGTTATTGTTTATAAAACTCCTATACTAGATTTGAATGACTTGAGGAATCGATTAATTGACAATTGCAATGTAATAAGGACTACTCCAGGAATTTTTGAACATCTCAGACAATCAATGACAAATCGAATGCGGTCGTGTATTTTATCACATGTGGACATTTCCTCATTTACTGTAATATCGCAATTGTTAATATTTTTATTTTGATGATTTAATTTTCATGGCCAACCTTGTTCGTTTGAACAATCAACTGTATCTCTGCCATTTTTCAATAAATTTTCAATTTTAAAATATTGTTTAAAAAAATATACGGTGGCATTTGAAAAAAAAAGTTTGAGGTTACTTCAGGAAAAACCGGAAGTGGAAAATTCTCAGATGCAGGAGTATTTAGGTACTGTATCTTGAAAACCATAGAAATATTTGGGTCCGTACCCCACCTCGTGGTCACCTGGTATATTCTGGTAGATGGATTGCTCGAAGAAAAGAAATTTAATAGCCACCAAGGTAACCCGACTTAGTGCTACTAGATTTCTTGCTATGTGGGCATTTTGAATCGATTGTTTATAAAAGACTGTACCAATGTTTAGAAGATTTGAAAATAAGAATAATTAATATCTGTCGAGAAAACCAGATAGAAGTTTTTCGTAGCGTTAGAAAAAAGTTTGAGAGCAGACATTGTTTCAAAAATTTAAAAACCAATTAACTGTTTTTTTTTCATTGCAAAACTACGATAAAATAAAAAAATTCCGACTTCAAAAATTTTAAATTTCAAAATTCCGAGTACTATAATTCGAGAGCTTCGTACAAAACACTTGGTACCTAATTTTCAATAACTGTTTTTTTTTTGCAGAGGCACGTTTATGCGTGGGCTCTGGACCATAGGGTTCACCATAAATATAGCGAAACAGACGCAGATCCGCACAATGCCAAAAGAGGGTTTTTCTTCTCTCACGTTGGTTGGCTGATGCTGACGCCCCACCCCACTGTGGTGGAAAAGAGAAAATCGGTGGACATGAGCGATCTAGAAGCAGATCCCATCGTGATGTGGCAGAAGAAGTGAGTACTCCAAGAACATGTGTACCTCAAAGTTCAATTACCGGACCACTCACATGTACATAGAAATAGATTTCCTTGGAATCAAGAGTTTCGTGGAACTAGGGTTTCCACCCATTTGGATGGGTGATCGACGGTCTTATATAGTTTTAATTCTCGCTCGCGCTTGGTATTACACGTTTAAGCAACGTTCAAACAACGGTATAACATTTGATATTTTTACAGCCGTTTGCATAGGCAATCGCCAGCGACTCGCCAGAGTCTCGCCGTTCGCTACACAAGGATTATAATGCACAGTCGAGCTCCAAAAAACTACGCGATAAGTCAAATTTTGGCAAAACGCTGGAGATGTACCACTTTTTTGGAGCTTGACTGTGCAATATAGTTCTTGTGTAGCGAGCGGCGAAACTCTGGCGAGTCGCTGGAATTGACTATGCATACGGCTGTTAATTTTTCTGCGAAAATCCCTTCTTACAAAGAGATATTTATTATGTAGGTAGGGGATGTACATTATTATCACTTTTTTTGAGAAATGTGTTGAATATGCCATCCTCTCCAAAAGTGTTCGAATTTTTTAAACTTTGCATTATTTCCAAGATATCACTTTCCGTGACAGCACGAAAGAATAAAGAGCTTCCGGGGCTTTTAATTCGTGATTTCAAATATTCAGAATCGGGTTTTTCAGATTTGTCAGTTACATTATTTGCTGCATTGACAAAATAACAGTCATTGAATGCAATAACACATTGAACTTCACCTAGTGTAATGCCATCCCGGACAATTTCAATTTTCGTATTTTTTTATTTCTTATGTGTTAACAGCAACTTCAGCAGCGCTTGTGTGAAGAAGAAATGGAAGTTCATAAAAAGTCGGGAATATGCGAAATTTGTTGTAGAATTAGTTGGTCAATCTAAAAGATCCATGAAAACTAGATTCAAGAAACACTTCGTGCAAATCTTATTTTCAATTTTATTTTATTTCAGATTATACCCTCCGCTCTTCCTCATCTTCAACATACTACTTCCAGTACTGATTCCTATATACTATTGGAACGAAGGTTGGTGGGTCTCCTTCTGGGTGAACTTCACTATGAGGTTCACAATAACCTTGAACATCGCCTTCTTCGTCAACAGTGTCGCCCACATGTGGGGACAGAAACCATATGATAAGTAAGTATGATGAATTTGAAACAGATGGATATTCTCATAGATTATTGAACTTTGCTGCAATATATGGAGATCAGAAAAATAAGTTAGTTACAAACCTGTCGTATATGTATATGTTCTGGGCCCTCTTTGACTTTTGAATCCGAACAATCCACAACCCCTACGTTTGTCATTTCGAGGGATTCTTTTTATAACCATTTTAAAACCCTATAACTCAAACACAATTAATGACTTTCCTAAAAGTCAGAATAATCAACCCAGGACTACACAAAGCTATTTCTCCATGATTTTCAAGGGTCATTTTCCAGTTCGGCTACGTCTCCACATATGCGTAGACATATGCGTAGACTTTATATTTATTTATACTAAAGTTTTTTATACCTACTTTCTATAAATAGATAGATAGATAACAAGATATGTTTATTAATCCTTATAGGTCACGGGAATGACATACAATAGGACAATATAAATAATAATACTATTGACACAAAAACCACGATATCCAAGACATAAAAACAGTGGCACTTGAAATTACGAATAAGTATACCTGTATGAAATTTACAAAAATTGTATGTGTAAAAAGTAACAGTAAAAATAAAAATGGGAAAACAATTAGAGTTAAAAATGTGTCAGCGTAGTGAATGAATAGACTGAGTGAATTCATCTAGCGAATAAAACGGATTTTCTTGAAGATATTTTTATATCGCACTTTTGAATTTTCTTTCACATGAGATATTCTTCACTTGTGGCGGTAGCATGTTTGAGAAGAAAGATCCATCGTAGGCAGGAGACTTTGTGAAGTGCATTTTATTGGATTTTTGGAAATGTATCTCATTTTTTTCCTTGTTGAATATCTTTTTGTTTTATTTTTTTGTAAAGGTTATGGAAAGTGTTCTTCAATAATTTGTGTAGATAAATAATAATAATAATAATAATTTTATTCACCACCATTATAAACGTGTACAAATTTACCTAAAACTTAGTTGGATGGGATGGTTAATAGATTTTTTCCACATTCATACTAAAAGTCTTTGTTAAATAAAATATTTTTGACGCCCGAAAGCAGATTTGTAAGTTTCACCTTTCTCCCAGTTAAAAAAATTATTGAACTCATGAATATGAATGTGAATTTAGTGACTCTGTAAGAAGCTGTACGCTTCTTGTGTGGAGCCTACTAGACTCTTCACATAATTGATTAATAATTCACATAACAACATAGTGAAAGAGCAACATTAAATGGGTATAGTATAAATAATATATTAACGATAAAAAAGATATAAAAAAATACATAAAATGGATGAATTTCATGTAAAAAATGTAAAAATGACCTACTTATTTGGTTTAATCGAGGATATTATGATTGATATTTCTTTTGCTCAATACCTATCCACTTCTTAATTCTCTTTTTGAAAATATAAATAGAATTTGCTTTTCTTACCTCATTATCAAGAGCATTATATAGCTTCGGACCTGTGAACAGAAAGGATTTTTGTCCAATTGAATTTGAAACTCTTGGTACTTTTAGGAAATAATTTTCCATTCTAGTATTTTTTTTATTATGGAATTTTTCAAATTTAGGAATATTTGTGAACACAAATATCATTATTTTATAACAAGAAAAAGTTTATCTGTATGACTCATTGTAACCGAGATGAAATATCAAGCTGATGAATCGTTTATGTACAACTGACACTCTAAAAAGTCAGTGTGATATTTGAACTTATCGTTGAATAGGTGAGTTCGGAATGTATTATATAGTTTTCCTAGTTTTTTGCATATTTCTTCAACTTGTTTGTATATCGAAATCTAAATTACAGTCCACTACAGGTCCTAGGAACTTAGTAGAATTTATCTCTAATTTGACAAATTTGGAGTTTTGTTTTCGCTTGTGAAATCTACACAATCCGTTTTTTTTTAAATTATTTATAAGGTGATTAGGCATACCACGCAGTAAATTTTTCTATTATAGATAGAACCTTTGCCTCAAGTTCTTGCTTTGATCGGTTCCAGTGACATAAGAAATCAACAATGCTTTTATGGTACCGCGTATACCCATCATGCCCAGAAAGTAGGGGTCGATGGTGTTGAAAGCCCTAGATAAGTCGAAGAATAAACCTACAACATATTTATTGTAATCAATATTTTCGTGTATGTGCTTTGTTAGGTCTATTGATGCGGTTTCAATTGATACATTTTGAGGGAATCCGAGTTGACAAGGTGTAACTATTTTGATTTTATTCAGGTAGTATATCAGTTGATGATATACGTCAATTTCAATTCCTTTAGAGAAACAGCTGAGGAGACAAATAGATCTATAGTTGTCTATAAGTAATGGGCCCCTCTTTTTAAGGACTTATACTGCTTTCGAAATTTTTAAGTCTTCTGGAAAGTGACCTGAAGTCACCGAGAGGTAGGTAAGATCAGAAAGATAAGGGCTGACTGAGTTCATCTACGCATTCTTTCAGTAGTACCATCTTTTCTGGTTGAATATTTTTTTTCAAATACGTAATATTTCTTGCGGTAATAAAGTTGATTCCGTTATAAATTCTTCCGATAATCCCTGATGATAATAATATGATAGTATTTGATGAAATGTTCTAATCAATGTACAAACCTGAAACAGTCGGAAATATTAGGTGTTTGAGTTAATTTTGAATCTTTGATTATCTTGAGATCACACGTTAAGAACATTTATGTCATTTTCGAAGAATTAGGCGCAGTTTTGTATTTGGAGCTGCTTGTGCAGTATTCGCGAAATCGTTCAGAATATAAACATGTTTTTTTCATCAACATCGAAAATACCATTGCTAACGACTTAATCTTTAATGTTATTGTTTCCGCAGGAGCATCAGTCCCGTCGAGAACCTTGCGGTATCCCTGGCGACGCTCGGAGAAGGTTGGCACAACTACCACCACGTCTTCCCGTGGGACTACAAAACTGGAGAATTAGGAAACGCATACAACCCTTCCACCACCTTCATCAATTTCTTCGCCAAACTGGGCTGGGCATACGAACTGAAGAGCGTTTCTCAGAACATGATACTGAGACGCGCAGAAAAAACCGGAGACGGATCTCATCCCCAGATCTGGGGTTACGGAGACAGTGACATCGAGGAGGAGGACAAGATCGAGCTGAAGAATATGGCGGCTGAAAAAGATTTCGTCGACCATCAAGAATGAGAAAAGCTGTTACACAGTATTAATGTTATAAAATATATGGATATATATTTATTGTTTTTTGCTACTGAAAATTCGAACTGCTTTTCTTTTGGAATCATACTATTTTAATTTTGTGTTGATTGGCAATTTCATCAGCTTGCTCATCCCATTTGATGTGTTTGCCTTCAGACCCTTGTGTTTGATAAGCAAAGCGAGAATATTCCAGAAACAGAGTTGAAGGTTGAAACTCCTAGTGGAAAATAAATTTCCTCGAATATTCGGGAATCACTGAAAGTGTGAACTTCATATTTTGATTGTCATCAATTTGATCCAACTTAACATGTTACTGAAGCTGCGTTCACACGAGAGTTATACAAATTTCAGTATTCATATAATATATCAGTGTTTACAATAATTGCAAAAGTCTCTGGAAGAATTCTAAGGCTTGTAAGTTGACGAAAAGAACAAATTTTGAACAAAACTTTGAATTCATGGATATCGAATTTGGGATTTTCGTGAGTACCAACCAAGTTAACCATAGAAGTGACCGTTTTACAGAAAAATGGATTGTGCAATCATTCAGATAGAGTTTCAGTCATGTGACAATATGCAAGGTAATCTGTATAAACCTACATCAAAAAAAATATGATGTGCCGACATAAATAGAAAATTGCAAAAAATTATATAATATACGGAATGTCTCATTTATCGTCGTCGAATTGTTTTCCGGTGTCTGTTGAACTTTTTTCGGCATTTAAATTTCTAACACTACATCCTAGTTTTCTGATATTATTTCATTTTTTATATCATAACAATCACTTGCATGAGCTATTTGCTCTAACTTGCTCCAACTTGCGGGTCATATTCCATACACACAACAACTATATATTCACTAAGAATAGAATAAAACACTTTTGTCTCTTTTCTACTAAAACATTCTATAGTTTGTGCGACTAATTTCGGTTTTTACACCAAAACATAACTGATCATTATAAGTTATTGTAGATCAATAAATACTTACAACCCTAATTACATACATATCTAGCTTCTAATTACTAACTATTAATCATTACCTGATGAGCTGCATAGACAGTATTTACAACATGGAAGGCCAATTTAAGAAAATATTTTTTATTCGGGAAATATTGAGAAATATTTCATTACATAATATGAGGACAATAAGAATGATAATATGGTCAGATAAAAAAATAATCAGTTAAAATTGAAAATATTTCTGAATTTATGGAAGAAGAAAAATTGATCCCCTTGGTCATCCTTAAGTTAAGGACAGAAATGGTGAAATACTTCAAATTAATATTATTCAAATCGAATTATGGGACTATTGTGCAATTATTCAAGATGAAATACCGGCTGGTAGCTGCCAGAAATATGAAAAGTTCGTGTCTGCTTTGTTCTTTCCGTCATCCAGCTACACCAGTACGAGCAACCCTCGGAAGTCTTCAGGAGACTCGTGCTATTTCTGTATCCCCAAATCTGGATAAATGTTTGAATATTGTGAATCTCATCCGGAAGAAAACTCTATTTTAAGTAGTATGCCCTGAATTTCCATATACGAAACACTTTCTTCCGAACATTATTTTACAATTTTCAACGATCTAAACAATGTCATTTCTTCTTTTAGTAATATCGTAGAAAAGGTGTCATCAGAATGGACACATTTTTTTGTCAGCCCTGTCTTTTTATAGATATCCGGTGACAGCATCTCATCAGGGATAGTTATATGCCAACAGGCAGGCAAACTGGCTGAAATGATAATTGTCCTGGAAGAATTCCCAGTGGATACCTGTCAAAGGTACTCTACAGTTCAAAACTGCGGTAATTTCTTCATTTTAATCTCGGCTCCAAACTCGGTAACCCGAAATTGAATTCGTGATCCGGAGGTCCAAGTTGGGATCCCGAGATCAAAGTGGGAATCCTGGCTTGAAGTGAAGATCTCAAGATAGACGTCAGAATCCCGAATTCGAAGTCGGGATTATAAGAAGTAATGAATAACTTCCAAGAGGTTATCTTGAATGATGGAAAATAGCGACTAAAGTTTGTATTTCAGTCGCAGATGATTCCACATCTGAAGAAATAATGAATCCTGTTATGAGAAAATTGTTTGTACTGGTACTGGATTTACCAAATATTGCGGTTACTTCAGATCAAAACTTATTTGTTTTGATATTAGTGTATCTATTTTCTTCTGAAGTTTTCATTTTGGGGTCAAACTCTGTGCCTTCGAAACTTTCTTAGATTTTTATAAAACTTCAACTGGTTTGATATATTGGCAACCTGTTTATCAGCGTCATTAGACAGAAGTTATAAAGAATTATATTTGGTTTGTAAGTCTTCATACAGATTGCTTCCAATTATTAATCATTAACCTTATAATGTATTGATGTTTAGAGTAACGATCATCTGTATGAATTCATTCACGTTTTTGAAATTTTGTTGTAAGACCATTTTAGTTGGTGTAAATTTTCATTTTCTTGTCATCTGACGTTTATTTTTGCCATTTTCAACCAATGTTTGCAGATATTATGTATTTTGTAAAATATTCACCCAAATTTAATTTGAAAAACTTCCAAACTGAAAAGTAGTTCGTTGTGATGCAAATGTTGTTCTTTTTAATTTCTGAATATAACTTTTAGTTTGACAACAATTGGTATCTTTCTTCCAATTAATCATCAAAATTCAAACTGAATTGAAGAGTGTCTTTTGGTGACTCTTGGAGGGGTGGGGGTATTCAGAAAAATGACAGCAGAGGGGAGTTCTATTGGGTTTGTCGTGGTCACTGACTGGCTGTCAACAACCTATTAGTGAATCTGAACGACGCCGACGCTGCTTTCATGACTCAAGGTTACGCTACCTTTAAGGCAGACATGTCAGGGTCATTTCCAACCACATGCAAGTATAGCCCTAAACATAATCAGAAGCTGGTGTGCAAGAAGGGACTTAGTGTCAATCCTAGCAAAACAGGGGTCAAATTATGAACACTCGATCCGTTGCGAGTTTGACGTGACTCGTACCAAAATGAACGTCGAAGTCACAAACAAACCACAGCGATTTTCACTTCGTATCGTGACAGCTCTCGTATCGAGTGTTAATGATTTTCACCCATGTGCTGGAAATTACGAACTTAAGAGCTACCATCACCAAAAAGTCGAATTTCTTCCTCATCCCTTCCAGCTGCGGTTTGTTAGGATACTCATCAAGAATGGGGGTGAAGATAATGAACTCGATGAACACTGGCAACACAGCACCTGTCCAATCTCGATTACAGCGCCAATCAGATATAAATTTTCCGATCGTAGAATCCGTTTCTTGCAAAATTCATTGATTTTATTAAAGAGATATTTTTTGTATGGGATCGGTGGTCTCATAAGAATTCCGGAACCTATCAATTTTTTTAATTCATCATTTCACTTAATTTTTTTTTTCTTAAAAATTATCATAACCAAAAATCACTGAAATTCCGGAATTAACAAAAAAACATTGGGTAATGCAAAAAATTAAACAAAACAGTGGTCTCAAAACGGATTCCCGTTTTACCAAGGTAGTGTTTGCTCTTAAAGCCCCACCCAGCTAACATTTTCCAGAGTTTAATCTGGTCATTGTAATCGACCTAGAACTGACATGGAACACTCAAATATACCGCACTCTTGCCAGATCTACAGCGACATTCTGGACATGCCGCACAGTCGTTGGTAAGACATGGGATGGAGTCTGAAACAAAAAGTGATCTACGATCATCAAACACATGGTCACCTATGATTTACTGATATGGTGGCCAAAAATGCAACAATCTTTGGTACAAGTCACGCTGCAGAAAGTGCAGTGGCTAGCTTGTCAGGGAATCACAAAGGCGATATTTACGTGCCCTAATGCAGTATATTAGAGGTTATGCTAAACCTTCCGCCACTGCACCTATCCTATGTGCAGTGAAAGAAGCAGCAATCAGTGCCTTCAGACTGAACCGGACAGTAAACTCAAAGCAGGAAATCGAATCGGACATCTGAAGATTTTTGAACACATTTTCCTAGAAGCCATATGTGCTGCTCAGTGGAATAGCGGCCCAATACAAGGGTTGGTGTTATTGAGAAAGTATGCAATGAAGATAATGAGAAATTATTTATCTTTTGTATTTTCAAAGTGAACAGTATTAGCCATATTTCTATTAACAAGGTCATATAACACATAAAAACTGAAGTTGATATCAACTATTCATCGAAATGAAGTCAGGAATAAATAAAATTCAGTCTGGCTTGAACCATTATACTTTAAGAAAATAATGATAAGTCGACAGTTAGGTCATCGACTTCTTACTCTTATTCAATTCATCAGCCCCATCAGTGTATTTATAAAATATTTTATAAGGAAAGATTGAGAAAATCGCATCCACTGAAATTTCAATAATTCAACTTATCTATTTTTTATTGGTAATAACTCCTTCAGTGATTCAGTCATTTGCTTTCGTCCTAATCAGTATAGGATGGTTCATTAGGTTATATTTAACGGCAGCACAGGAATTTAGTCTTAATTAACAAGTTTGAATCACATCACCACATCAAACTATTTTGCTCCAAACTCCCTTCGCTTTGTCACGTAAGGTTGTTACTAGAGAATGGGGTTCGTAACCAGGACAAAACATGCGAACCTTGTTGGTGGAGGAATTGTCTTTTGCTTCTGTACGGTTCAGAATATCTGGTTTATTCTCCTGCAGGTGGACTTCATTGATGCTCTTGTTGAGTCCGCTGATTTTGCAAACGTGGATCTTCAAATTGTTTGATGGTGTGTTACCTTGAGTACCTGAAATCCAGATGGAGAGTTATCAACCGGAGGATTTTACTCGAGGTATTCTCCTCAAAATGTAAGTGAGATAAAGAAAAAGGGTGATCGGAAGGTATCGACCAAACACAGAACATATAGTCGATACGGTGGTATTTCTACTTGCCATATGGTTATTATCCTTTTACTCACCTCTTACAACAGGCAGAATTTTGCACGGGTCTTTTATCATTCTGGCCCAATTAGAAGTATTGATCATACCTCATCATCCAAAATGTACAGAATGACAACATCTTTTTGTTTTCTTTTAAATCAAATTTTAGAAATTTGAAATAGATATGTGTTTTTATTCTTGCGTCGTAATGATGGACAGATTTTTCTTCTAAAAATGTTCCATAATACACGCAAACAGATAATACTGAATTTCCTAAATATGTTTGTTCCTTTATGAATAAATTGAAGGGGTTACTTCGACGTGGTTCCTTGAATACTCATGTTGTTGTTGTTAATCGAAAGAAAAAAGGTTTGATTGGTGTTTTCATCATTCAATCATATACTGCCATCTTATTGGTCAATAAACTTGTTTTGGAAATGGTCTCATTCACAGGTCTGAGGTGCATTATTGGAATACTAAAGATCACATAGCGAATAAAAAACATCATTCTGTATTTGTGTTCCAATTTTATTTATATGTTATACATTGATGTTTCACAATATATTTCAACCGTCTCAGAGCATAGCAGGTTTTTATATCGATATTGGTTTCGTCACAAATAAATGGTCCAGGAATGCATCTGAAAAATAAATGATTTAATGTTTATCAAAGTAATGAACATTCATTCATTTCAGACATAAAAAACAATAAAAATTATACGTGTTTCTAAGTATGAATTGTACACTGTTTGAACTAACCCCTCGTAAAATTTTCTAATTCTATACTGCTATTCAGATATATTCAGATTGAGCCAAGTTATACCAATTTTCAAAAGAAGGAGAAGAAGAATATCCAAATTCACCTGAAATGTACGTATAAATATGGTATACTCCATTAACATCAATATGGCTACATTAAAACCAGATATACAACTGTTGCAGTGATGAAAATAACTCAAAATATAATAAATAATATGGTAACACACTTCTTAAATCAACGTTGTGGGATCTGACTAAAGCCTCCGACAGTGTCAGTCATAATATCCTTACAGTAAAACTACAATAAAATGGAATCCGATGAAAATCTTTCATTTTTTTTCCATTTTACCTCATTTCAAGCAAACGTATTGTATGAATGTTCTCTGATACATGGAAATTTTAAGTCTCATGGAATGCCCCAGGGACCTGTTCTGGGACCGTCACATGCTTCCCAATACAATTATTTGCTTTGAAGACGATATGACGACGTTAAATCAAAGTTCCGGTGTTGGTGTAAAGCAGAAAAAGTATTCTCACGAAACAATTGAAAATTGAGTAGATATATAACATAAAATATTATTATCTCAGAGCAATCCATATGCAAAAAAACGAAAGGAAATGACAATTTTGCCAACCACTAGAAAAAAATTTAATCGTGCCAATGAATGCCTTGAATCCAAAAAATATTGAACGAAACAATAGAATCAACATATCCAGAAAATAAATTAAGCTCCTAAAGGCCCGTTTTCACGTTCATGCAATTTGAGCAAATAGACTTGTGCAAATGAACTGAGTAATTTATTTATTTATTCATAGAAAACATACAGGATTAACCTAACTACATGTTTCCTAACTAAATACTAAGTGATTTTAACTAGAATCATGGTGAACATAGATTAAAAAAGAAACAAAAAAAACAAGGAGAATATACAAAATATAATAAACAGAAAAGACAATAGTCATATTGACTCTTTTGAGTAAATTGACAACTACGAATATACTTCAGAGTGCAGGGATTTGTCGAAAGAAGAAGTATATTACAAGGGTTTTATGATCAATCAACAATTGGTATACCAGACAATTCATTTCTGAATCTTTGAAGGGAAATAACAAAAAAAAAACAAGTTTCATGCTTCCAGCATATTTGTTGCACAAAGAGAGTATGTCATCAATAAGAGTAGCTTCTTTGGTAATCTGGAAGAGAGTCGATTTAGGGCGAAGTCCAGGAGCAGGTACATATAATTTTATTTGTGTCAACAAGTACTCGCATTCAATATAGCTGTTGAGGAGTTTATACACAAATGATATTTTGTTGATACATCTTCGATGTTCCAGCCGAACTATGCCAAATTCATCACGGATTGGTTGAACTGAGTCAAATCCAAAATTAATTTTATATTTTTTGTAATAGATCCATTTGAGGAATTTATTTTGAACAGTTTCTAAGACCTTCTTCATATTTTTTTTTGAGGGGTCCCAAATGATTGAGCGTATTCCATACGACTCCGAACCAGGGATACTTGAGTGAATCAATGTTAGTGAAGTCAGTAGTAGATATTTTGAGAAAACCCTGCATCTTCATTGATTCATTACCAATTTTATTAATATGATCTCTGAATTTGCAATTGCTTTGAAAATTAATAAATCTTTAACTCCATCGACTCTGCAAATTACTATACCATCCATTGTAAAATCAAAATTGTTCGGATTAGTGCTCCTATTGTAAGTCATAATGATGCACTTATCCATATTGAATAATAGCTTGTTCGAGACAGACCATTCGTGAATGAGGTCAATATCTTGTTGTATTGCAAAATAATCATTGATGTCTTTGATGGAACGAAAAATTTTGAAGTCATCAGCGTAAAGAAGAGAATTTGATGAAGCAGTATCAGGTAGATCATTGATGAAAATCAAGAATAAAAGAGGACCCAAGTTTGACCCCTGAGGCACTCCAGACTTTGCCAAAAAAGACAGTGACTCATTTCCCTGAAAAGAAACATATTGTACCCCATTAGAAAGGTATGATAACAAAAAATTCAAGAGCAAATCGTTCAAGCCATATGAGATGAGCTTAGCCAAAAAAATGTCATGGTGTACTTTGTCGAACACCTTGGCAAAGTCTGTATAAACCACATCCACTTGGTTCTCCATATTCAGGAATTTATCAACTTTGTCCACAAATGTACTTAAGTTAGTTTCAGTAGATTTGTTTTTAGTCCACGACTATTGTATAAAATATTCATAATTCATGCGTTTCTTCAAGAATAACGATATCCATTAATCACTAGTGAATAAACACTAGTGATAAACATGATAGAAATATTTCCGACAAGCAGTTCGATTTTGTACGTATAGACAAATACGTTAAAAATAGAGCGTGCTATGAAACGTCAAGTCAGATCGAATTTAATTTGAAACGTCAACAATTTGTTGGTTCGACTTGTTTCAGCAGCAAAGTTTATAAGTATCAAAGTAATAAAATGGATACAGAGAGTGAAAATGAAAACATGTCTTGTACACCTCCAGAAATACAAGAAGCGGCAAAAATTGCATCGTTAAACTTATTACCCGAAAGATCAAGAAAACTGTATTTATCTGGATATGAATCTTTTGTACAATGGAGAATTGCCAAGAAAATCGAGTCTTTCTCAGAATCCGTCTTGTTGGTATATTTCACAGAGTTATCCACAAAGTACAAACCATCAACATTATGGACAACCTACTCAATGCTGAGAAGCATAATCAACTTGAATCATGGTATTAACATTGAAAGTTATAGCAAATTGCGAACATTGTTGAAAAGAAAATCTGAAAACCTTTTGCCAAAAAAGCCAATACGTTTTCTCCAGAAAATATAAATGATTTCCTGACGAAGTCATCTGACGATAAATATCTTGCGACAAAGGTAAGAAAAACAATTCTTCATATATTTGTAATTTGTTCAAGGTGGCATTGATAATGGGAGTAATGGGTGCCTGTCGGGCAAACGAAATGTATAAAATGAAACTTAGTGATTTACAAGATCTTGGATCAGCTTTCTTAGTGAAAGTACCAAATACCAAAACCAAAATTACTCGCAAATTTACAATCACCGATGAATTTTACCGAATTTGCAAAAGGTATATCAGTCTTCGTCCACCTCATGTTATGTCTGATGTATTTTTTTTGAACTATCAAAATGGCAAATGTACTTCGCAAGGAGTAGGTATTAACAAGTTTACACAAATGGGAAAACAAATAGCGACATATTTGCAATTACCCGATCCAGAGAAATACTCTGGTCACAGTTTCCGAAGATCATCTGCGACAATACTTGTTGATGCGGGCGGGGATATAACAGCATTGAAAAGGCATGGTGGATGGAAATCCACAACGGTAGCAGAAGGCTACAATGATGATTCCATGAGAAATAAAATGGAAACAGCCGACAGATACAGAATCCATACAAACAAAATGAAACCATATCGACAAGCTCGTTTATGGATAACAAAAACATTAATATTAGTTCAGACTTGGTGCCTTTAATCAATTTTTACAAATATTACTATTAATATTAACAAATAGTGGAATTTGTTTTCATTTAGTTATAATACAAATTCTATGCTACTCACGAATAGAAATAAAAATTGTGATTAGTTTACAAAGTATTATTTATGGGTCGTGGACAAAGTATAGTATTCTACTTGCATATTATGGCTATTATTCACTTGGATGATTTACGACACTTGCCTGCGGCTCGTGCCGTAAACTTCATCCACGTGAATAATAGCCATCATAATATGCTCGTTGAATAATATACTATTATATGACCATAAATTTTGTCATAAATAATCATAAATAATTGTATTCTATGTACACGTTCAGTCTATTTGCACGATTGTTGAGGGTGAGAACAAACGTAATTCTGATGATAATAAAATAATTCGATGGATCAGGAAGACGAATTATATGCACTAGCTGGTGGTGTTTGTTTGATTGAAAAGAAATTATCAGAATAGAAAAAAAACTAAGACGATCGCAGAAAATTGGATTGAAAAGAGGGCCACTAACTCTCATATTAATTTAATTGGGGAATTAACCAATGGACCCGACGATTTTCGCAATTACCTGCGCAATGACGAGACAATGTACAATAACCAATGAAATAATAATAATAATAATAATAATAATAATATAATTTATTAACCATGAAATTACAAAATTTTCGATTGTGCGTTACATTAATCATATAGCACATGGTGAATAAATGGGAGAAAGCCCACAAAAGTAAAACTTGTGCGTGGGCTGATTTTTCCATCTATATGTTTGTGCGCTAGTTGGAGCTTGGTTCAAGTTTTCATAAATATAATTCATTCAAGTAAATGATATGAATAAAACTGTATAATATAGCTATAGACTAGTAAAATTTGTAGAGTATTATTTTATGTGCATGTTGATATACAAGGACTCGCGCATATACATATACATGTAGACATTAATTTGTATTAGTAAAAATAGTAAAAAAATAGTAAAAATTGTAAAAATTGTAAACATTATAAAAATAGTAAAAATAGTATTAAACGGAAAAGAAAACTAATTCACAATGAGCTTATGACTTTAGGCATAAGATGTCCGGAGGACTGCTCATTGCAAATATCCTATACAATAGGAGAAGTTGGGTCGAAAATCTATCAGAAAACAACTACTTTCCTGGCTAATGCCACGACGAACATTGAATTACATCTGATGAAATTTCCGTGCAGAGTTCCTACAAGGTTATCTCTGCAATTGCTTGGTTGCATGGGAATGTTCATCGAAACATTCGGACCACCTATATATCGATTTCGGAGTGTTGCTCCTCATCAGTATAGGGTAGGTCTAGCAGTCAATAACTAATGACTGCAATGAATGAATCGACAGCCAAACCCATTTACAGACCGAAACTGAGACCGCGCCCGCACAGTGGATTATTTCCAAACTGCGGGCGCCATCTCAGTGCCGGAAGCCCAACCAAAGCAATACCCATGACACGATCGTCAAGACCGTATATGAAACGGAAAAGAAAACTAATTCACAATGAGCTTATGACTTTAGGCATAAGATGTCCGGAGGTTGGGCTTCCGGCACTGAGATGGCGCCCGCAGTTTGGAAATAATCCACTGTGCGGGCGCGGTCTCAGTTTCGGTCTGTAAATGGGTTTGGCTGTCGATTCATTCATTGCAGTCATTAGTTATTGACTGCTAGACCTACCCTATACTGATGAGGAGCAACACTCCGAAATCGATATATAGGTGGTCCGAATGTTTCGATGAACATTCCCATGCAACCAAGCAATTGCAGAGATAACCTTGTAGGAACTCTGCACGGAAATTTCATCAGATGTAATTCAATGTTCGTCGTGGCATTAGCCAGGAAAGTAGTTGTTTTCTGATAGATTTTCGACCCAACTTCTCCTATTGTATAGGATATTTGCAATGAGCAGTCCTCCGGACATCTTATGCCTAAAGTCATAAGCTCATTGTGAATTAGTTTTCTTTTCCGTTTCATATACGGTCTTGACGATCGTGTCATGGGTATTGCTTTGGTTGGGCTTCCGGCACTGAGATGGCGCCCGCAGTTTGGAAATAATCCACTGTGCGGGCGCGGTCTCAGTTTCGGTCTGTAAATGGGTTTGGCTGTCGATTCATTCATTGCAGTCATTAGTTATTGACTGCTAGACCTACCCTATACTGATGAGGAGCAACACTCCGAAATCGATATATAGGTGGTCCGAATGTTTCGATGAACATTCCCATGCAACCAAGCAATTGCAGAGATAACCTTGTAGGAACTCTGCACGGAAATTTCATCAGATGTAATTCAATGTTCGTCGTGGCATTAGCCAGGAAAGTAGTTGTTTTCTGATAGATTTTCGACCCAACTTCTCCTATTGTATAGGATATTTGCAATGAGCAGTCCTCCGGACATCTTATGCCTAAAATAGTATTAGTTATAAAATAGTAAAAATTGTAGAATGTTATTTTATGTACAACATGTAAACACATAAGGACTTACGCATGTACATGTACATACGGTTACAGGGACAGGATATACATTACATCAGAATGAGAATAAAAGATTAAACACTGTTACAAATGGAAACTTGTTTTATTACTAATGTAAGTTGAGTGATGTATTTTATGACCTATTTTTGTATAAAATATTAGATATGTAATTGTAGGGGAGAGTCAGTAGCCAATTTGTAATCAGCTTTTTAAAAAAGTTATATGAATGTATTTTTTTTATATCTGGTGGTAGTTTATTGAATAGTGTAGGTCCAAGGTAGGTAAAACATTTTTGACCAATTGTCTTTTCTGCTCGGGGTATAGTAACGGCATTTATTCTGTATCTAGTATTATAGGGATGGTTGATTGAAATCAATTCTTCTTTATGTTTGTATTGTTTCAACAGAATTGTTTTGGCGAATAACTGACTCATACTCAATACTTCTAATTCAGAAAATAAGGCTTCAGAAGAATATCTTCTTGGTTTTTTATAAATATTTTTCAATACGCTTTTTTGTATTTTTTCCACTCTGCTGAAGTTGGTTGCCGACGTAGAACCCCAGGCAATAAGTCCGTATGTCAGGTGAGATTCCACCAAAGCATGGTATAATATTTTCAGATATTTCAAGTCGATAAAATTTGCCAGATTTTTGAATTTATAGACCATAAACCGGAGTTTTTTTATTACGAAATGTGCCTGTTCGTCCCATTTCATGTGGCAGTCTATGATTATTCCTAGATATTTAATTTTCAGTGCTGACTTTATACTTGTTTGTGTATTGGTGGTATCATTGATTTTTATGTCCTGATATGAAGGTTGGTTATTACTGTATGAGGTGAAGGGGATGTAGAATGTTTTTTTGAAGTTTATTGTGAGTAATTTATAGTTGAAAAAATTTGTGATGGTCGAGAAATCCATTTCTATGGTATTTTTAAGTGAAACCCAGTTCGAGTCTTCATAAAAAATTGCCGTATCATCAGCAAAGCTGATGATTTCTCCTTTAGTTTCTTGTTCAAAAAGGTCGTTGAGGAACACGTTAAAGAGAAGTGGGCCTAGTACGGTTCCCTGTGGTACGCCAATTCCAATATTTCTTGGGTCGCTTAGAGTTCCATTTATATTAACACGTTGCGTTCTGTTATATAAGTAACTTTTCATTAGGTTATACGAGATTCCCCGAAGACCAACATTCTCGAGGGCCAGAAGAAGCTGTTCATGGTTTACTGTGTCGAATGCTTTTGCGAGATCGACAAAAATACATATAGAAGTTTGTTTCTTATCTATGGCATTGTTTATCATTTTTGTCAAGCTCGCAATCGCATCCGCTGTAGAGCGGTTTTGTCGGAATCCGTACTGTTTTTCTGAGATGACTTCGTATTTGTTGAAGAAAGAGTTTATTCTTTTCTGGATAATTTTTTCGAATATTTTGCATATGCTGGAAATGAGCGATATTGGGCGATAGTTCGACATGTCTAACTGATCTCCGTTTTTTTTTAAAATAGGTGTTATGACTGCATTCTTCAGTATGTCAGGGAACTTTCCGTCATTGATGGATTTATTTATAAGGAAGGTTAATATGGGTGCAACTTCACGACTTACTACCTTGAGAGTTTCCGCTCTTATACCATCTAAACCAGGTGCTTTGTTATTTTTTAGGGTCATAATCATTTCTATAACTTCTTTCTCGTCGGTATTTGTGAGGAATATTGAATGTTCTATTTTTTTCTTTTTTATATCGTTCAGTTGGTGATTTATTTTCATAGCCATTTTGTCACCTATTTCAGAAAAGTATTTGCAAAATTTATTTGATATTATTTTAGGATCGCTTATTATTTCACCACCGGTAGTTTTGATTTTGTCAATGGGGGATTTAGGTTCTTCGCTATTTGACATTTCTTTAATGCAGTTCCAGAGATTTTTACTGACATTCTTATTTTTTTCAATTTTATTTTTATAATATTTATTTTTTGCTGTTTTGATTAAGTTGTTTAATTGGTTTCTACATATTTTGAATTGTAATTTATTATAGTCTGTGTTTTCGTTTTTCATTAGTTTATATAGTTTATTTTTTCTATCAATCGATTTGAGAAGTCCTGCAGTTATCCATTCTTTCCGTTTAATTTCTTTCCTCTTCAATTCAATGGTGATTGAAGAACTATTAGTTAATTCTGTTATTGTGTTGATGAATGTAGTGGTGCTCTTATTAATATCATTTTCAGAATATATGTCTGTCCAGTTCTGTTGTTTGAGTTTATCTTTTAACTTTTCTCTGTTTATTATAGTTCTAGTTATTTTTGTTTTTACTTTGTCAACTATTTTCTCTGGTATGATGATATTGTTAATTATAGAAAAATGATCGGTTATATTCGTTTCCAGAACCGTTGGGACATTCGTGAAGTTTTTTATTCTCGTTTTAATGAAGATGTGATCGATACAGGAGCTTTCACGATCTATCATTCTAGTGTTCTTGTTTATTAGGCTAGTAAAACCTTCTGCGCTCATGGTATTGAGATATTCGTGAACAGAGTTTTCCTCGGTATTTAGTATATCCATATTGATATCCCCTGTAATAATGTGGAAATCCACATGATCACACGTTTTAATATAGTTCGCTAGGTTTTCTATAAAGGTATATTCACACGTAGGACCCGGTCTGTATATGCCATTCAATAAAACGGTTTTTTCGTGCAATTGCAAACGTAGTTCTATGATGTTGATCTGATCAAATTTTATAATTTTGAATGAACAATTAATTTTTTCTTTTGCAAAGATAATTACCCCATCATTTTGGTTGAATACACCTTCATTGTAAAATAGCTGGTAGCCCTGAATACGAAATAATGATGTGTCAGTTATTCTCCAAGTTTCTGTGAGTATCACAAAATCAAAATTGTTTTGTATTTGGTTAAGCAGAATTTTTAGCTCGTTGAAGTTTTTATTGACACTTCTTATATTCATGTGGAAGAAAGATATATTAGTGTTTTTACTAATTTTTTTTATCATCGTGTTATAGTCTAAGATATTATCGTAGATTTTTGTGTCAGTTTGATCTATTTTGAAGTCTTTTAGGTAGTTGTCCATTTTTAAACGTTATGGTATGAGATATATTTTAGTTCAAACATGAGTGTTCGTAATTATTCAGGGGTGTAACATGATTTTCGATTATTGTCCTCTTTTGATTATACCTATAATGGTTGAAATAACTACATATAACTACTATGATCTCAATATACGCGACTTTTTCCTAAATGAAGTACCAAATAATTTTCTGTTCCTAGCGAGTGCTTGTTGAACCTGACCTTAAACTCTTCACTCTGTCTTTAGATTGGGAATGGCCGGATGTCTTTATTATCTTCTGTTTTCGTGTTACATCCTGATGGCCGATATTTTCTTCTGCTGGAATATTGTATTCTTCTGATCGAAAATCAGTAAGAAAATTTGAGGAAACTGGAGTCGACGGAGTACTGTTTGATTTTCTTCCTACAAGGTCGGTGTTTTCGTTTTCTTCCAGTTCTTGGACGGTATAAGCTCTGTTGTTGATAAACAGCCTGCTTCCTTTTATGTACGCGTTATCGGAAGGATTTTGTCTCGCTCTATTTAAGTGGTGCCTCAAGATTCTATTTTCGCTCCTTTGTTTATATGTTAGATCATTTGATATTCCAACACTCGTTCCTTTCAATTTTTTGCACTTTGTAATAACCTCAAGTTTTTTCAAATATGAAATGAATTCAACTTTTACAGGATTTTTTTCCTTATTTCCCAGTCTATATAAATTATTCAGATCCGATACCTGGACATCAACGTCCAATAATTTTTTGAGTTCTCTGCAAACTGCTGGTGCAGATACTTCCTGAGATTCTCCTAGTCCAAATATGACTATATTATTTTTCTTGGATGTTATTTCCAAAGACTCAATTTTGTTGTGTAGGATTGTATTTTCGATTTCAATGTTAGTTACTCGATGGTTGAGTTCTTCTATTTTCAATAAAAGCTTGGCTTCAGATGCTTCAATAGCGGATTTGATTTCTTTTCTATTCTTCACAATTTCTTCTTTCAATACTTTTATGACTGTTTCCCATTCATTTGCCATTCTGTGAAGATCTTGATCGTATGCAAATGTATGTGGTCTCCTTTATCTTGAACAATATTAACGAGTTCTTATCGGGCGATAGGAGATAAGGGAGAGTCAGTAGATCGTTTTAGGAAAGCATGAAGTCACAAAAGACTGAAATCACAAAAGTCCCAAATCACAAAAGTCTCGTGCAGGTCAGGACAAGAACTCGCTGCTACTGCGCATGCGGACGGCATCCGTCGAGTTTGAGTGTTGTTTACACGTTCAAGCATTTGCGCCAACCATATGCAAATTATCTGACTGGCCAGAGTTTACTCAAGTCATATGCTTTCTGGCTTGTGCAAGTGCACTATTTTGGTTTTCATAGATTCACTCAGCTAACACAAACATCTAGATGTTGCTTTCTTGATTATTATGGTAACAAAATGAGTTGCATTTAGACATCACTGTTACCACTTAGTGATGCCAAATGTTATGAATTGTTCACAATTTTCTTCTCGTTAGTATCGCTCTGAGGCACAAAATGTGAAGAAAATTGCAAAGCACATCCACATGAATTTTGGTTTCAATGCGATTTTGTCGGTATAGAAGGAATTAGGTTGGTAACAAAATTGAGCATGACATCATCATGACACAAAATGGCCAGGGTTGTTTTCGAGTCGAGAGTCAAGTAGAATTTGTATTTTGCCATTCTTTGAATATTCGGTAGGTAGGTACTTCTGTTAGTGTGTAGTGTTCTGTTTGATTCTTTTCATTTCAATAGTTATTTCAAATGTCTTTATCACCATTACCCAATTATTATTTCTACCGAGAACTGTTTCCCTTCAAGGACCGGAACGGTGAGTAGGAACTTAGAAAGGTAAATTCAGTGATTTACAGATGAATTTTCAGGATAGTTTCTGAATTCGCCGCGGAGAAAATGCTTCCAGAGTTGAATTATAGATTTTTCTAAATTTCTGTATATTGTCTTTTTTTTCATGATTTGATAACATTTTTTTGTTTGTGAAAAGTATATACTACGGAATCAACTCACGCATTTGTTTTCTAGCATTCCATTCCATATGAACCGTAACTCATTAGTAAGAATAATAATATTGGGGTATAATTTCTATTTATGTTGTGAGCTTTGTTTTATTCTAGACATACAGGAAAATCAGAAAGTGAAGCGTATTTTTTAATAAGTACCTGTCCATTCAATTCCACATTATTACATCGAAATGGTCTCAATGACGTGCTTTCGATTCCGAAGTATGGATGAAATGTCTCATTGGGTTAATTTCGAGTCACATTTTGATGTCTTGAAATGACTAACGGGGCACCGAATAAACGTTTATACGATAATAATAGAAGTCACTTTGCGATTCACTGGTGTGATCCGAAACATGAATGTGAATCCATATATCTATTAACTACGAATATGGATAATAAAGACAGCCTAGGTGATGCCAAAAAAAATGAGCATCGACTTCGAATTGGACGCTGCTAAATTAATGCGCTTGCGCCGAAGATTACTATTCAAAGACACGATTTTGTTTTTTCATCTATTTCTAGCGTGCATGATTCGGTAGCAAAAATGATCGAAGATATGTGAATCATATGTTGTGTGTTGCAAATTCGGCAAATTCCAACATAACCTCATATCCCGATAAGGTTACAGAGAGCAAGTGTAGATTGTGCTAATTATAAGAGGGCGGCATTATATGGGTTTTATTCCTGAGAATATGACACATTTTATAAATTTCTAGATTAATTCATGCCTAAAAGAATTCAAGATCGCCGCGTTTTACTTCGAGTTCGTGTTCAGGAGGCAAAAATACATCACTACCAGTAAACTATTTTCCTCGGCGGATATGAGGCCGACGTGGAACGATACTTACCTTTTCAAACAACAGTCCGTTACATACTCAATTCATATTTCCTCTAGTTTAATGGGTTTTTATCCGCTTTTGGCAGAAAATTGATTGAAGAAACTCTGGTAGCAGGTAACAAACATACATTTTATTGATTTTAGAGTTACAAATGGATCAATGAACCGTTTTTTAATGACATGAAGTTTACTTGACCGTCTTGCATAATTCTTATTCTTAATTTATCCCCATTTCAGAAAAATGTTGGCTCATTTTCAATATGGGACGGTTGAAAATGTCAAGAGAAGCCTAACCTTAAAAATGTATGACATTTCTCGTGATTCAGAATTCGCCATGCGCAATAGTTTCCTAGCGACCGTTTAAGAAAAGGTAAGATAGATATTTCTGGCTTCAATCCAAGATGCATATAACTCCTGGTGGAATTATTTATAGCTGTGAAATTGTCATCCAAAACTGTTGATGTACGGCCTGCTTGATTCATGACATTTTTATTGCGTCAAGAGAGTTTACTCAATTTTAACATAGATGGCAGGCAAATCATTACCGATCATGATGACTTGACATGTCGTTTTGACAAACGCATGCTGCGTCATCGACATAACCTCAAATTGAACCATGTCATCATGTCGAATTCGAGACTCACAAAAAAATGCTATACACTACCCTAACTTTTACGAATGACAGAAAAACACAAGAACAAATAAATAACAATAACCCAACAACTAAAAACGTCGCAAAACTACCGAACTGAGCTAAAAGTATTAAAAGAACAGAAAAATCACACGATAAATACCAATTAGGCTATCCAGAACAAGTGACCACGGCTCTTTAAAAATGGCCGGCTGTAGGCACACATGAATGGTGTTTGTGTTTGGCACTAGCTTCTACTGCTAATAGTTTTGTTTAGTTGTGATTTGAAATGTTATTATGGCTGTTTTAACTAAAAGTGATTTATTTATTATCATTAGAACGAGTAAACAAAGACACTGCATCGATCTATAGAGACAAAAGGAGAGTGATAAAGTGCATGGATCCTTTTACTTTCACTCCTTGTGAAATGGACATATCTCTAGATCTTTTCACAACAGTAACGGCATTCGACATTATTACATAACTGCTGTTGACTCATAAACAAGAAAGCTAATGAAGGCCTACAAAAGTTTAACAGGCTATAAATATCTTGAAGCTGGATTTGCCCATGATTGTGAAGCAAGAAAAATGGATGAACATACTGTTGTTGTTGCCAAGATTTTTCGTAATTTATGAACTGTTTATTAATGTTTCCAATTAATTTTCAGATGAGGCATTCACAGCGAATGGATATTCCTTTGATGCGATGATGTCTTGTGGCTGCTATGGAAGTGAAGTGTCCATATTCATTAAGGAATATTGATATGGGGCAGTATTCAAATTTAAAAACCTCAACTATAATAAGCGGTGGAATTGCAATTACCCTAAAACGTGACCATGCTTATTATTACCAAACTCATTTACAAATGAAACTAACTGAATGAAAATACTGCGATTTTGTGATTTGGTCACCCAAAGGATATATGTTCATGAGTAAATTTTCCCAGATGAATAATTCTGGATAGTTGATTTCCCAAATGCGTACAATTTTCGTAAAGTAGTTGTGCTACCTAAGTTTCATAAAAGGAAGACATTTTTTAGAGTAAAGATGGTGTCTTTGTGAAAAGGTGAGGATGGCCGAGTTGTGCTGCAGTGTGAAAATGATATCTGTGAAATTCTATTGGACCCTATAGGACTGTCCGATGTACCAAAAAACCCCTGGATTGGTTCTCAGTGCATGAAGTTATGACTGTTTCCTCAACACTATTATTTGTAATATATGATTGCCTACACATTTATCTATTTTTATTTTCAAATCTTCATTGGATTGGTCGTTTTTTACACACCGAGTGTCAGATATCGCAAAGTAATTTATTTTCACTTGTTACATATTTTTACCTACTAATTTGTTATTTTGTAAACATGGAACTATGTATATTAGGGTATCCTACTTAATAAACATCTATCTATCTAGTCTTTGATTTAATATACCACATTATCAAAATGTAGCTAGCTAGGAATTTTTAAAAACTTCACTAAGTCGCGATCTCCACTGCTTCCACAGTTTACAACATAACACTTTGTAGGCATGTTTTTTATTCGGCAAAGTTTCATACAAAAATTTCACTCCAATAGATGAAAATTAACAATAATCAGTCTCGTTCAAACAATAACAAATACAATGTGTGCTTTCAGGCGGCCATCTTGATTTTAGTTTGACAGCATCTTGGATAGCCTAGCCTAATATGCAATGTAATTGACATATAACCTCAAAATAATGTTAACGTTCAAAAACTCAAAAAATGTATCTAGTAGGCACTTTGGATTGTTGGAAACTCCACTATATTCGACTTAGGCGTCATCCATTGACGAATGGAACAAACTCTATTGACGCAATTACAGGATCAAGAACTTTAGTTGAAACAAAAGCGAATCAGTAAACGTACCAGGAGTTATATGCATCTTGCTTCAATCTGATAACATTGCGTCTTATAGCTTGTAATCAATATGCGTAGTTAATAGATATATGTGTGAATCCCACTACCATCCCTGAAACCATTCTGGGTACTTGCGCAAATTGGCATGCACGAGTCCATTTGCGCAAATTGCATGAACGTGAAAACGGATCTTGAGGAAATTGATTGGCACAAATCATTTTCGATAGACATCATGGCAACTCCATTCAGTTTTGAGAAATTGTGGATCGTAAATAGTATTTTATTACTTCTAATTTTGAGAAACTCCGTTCCCCACTGGAAACGGTCACTGGTAACAAGGTTAGCAATATTCTCAGTGCTACCAATAAATTCGGAAAAGAAGACTAGAGGTCTTTAAAAACCAAAAAACTGAATACTTCTTTCGGGTTTGTGATAAGTGGTATTTTACTAATGAAGATAGATTTGAAAACACTCATTTTAAATCATCTAAGCATTTTTGTAATAAATCAGATGCATTCAATTTATCGACTTGCTGAAAATTGTATAGAAATCCAAAATATTAGAAATGGGTGTTTTGGTATGACGCGCTATTGCTAAATATGTCAATGCATAATTCACTGAATCTCAGAATCTACAATAATTAACTTCCAGATCTAGCACTGTTCAGCATGACGGGGATAACCAATAACAGAGGATTCTATTAAATTCAGAATTATATATTGGTAATATTAGACGGACTAGGAAAAATAAGAGTCAGTTGATGCCAATTGCTCCTCATGCAAAGTCCTCTGTTGTTGGAAAGTGTTTTTTGTCTCGAATTCAAGCCGGTGATTATCTGCGGTCGCGATTGTTCAATGACTTGGTGACGGTTTGGACTGGAGTCAGATTTTTAGTCAAAATTGATCTATTTTTTGTTGCAATACACTTGTTAACAATGCGAGATAATATTTATAAAATTATTTAGAGGCAGCATCTGTAACCAAAATTAGAACTGACGGTTAGATAAATTTAATGTGAATTGAAGCTCACCAGTAAAGTTTCTTCTTTTTTGGTTCATATGTCTCAAAAACCATACTGCCTGCTCAATCCCATTGCCGATACTATTAAATATTCCAGATACGAAACCTCTTTCATATGTTGTAAGAACTTTTTTTTCCACTGGATTTAGCGTCGAGGTTCCATCTGAAATAATCGGAGGATGACTTTTAAATCAAACTATTCATACTATACTGTGATGAAAATAGTTTTAACTTTGTCTGTGTAATTTATTTCGAGTAATAAAAACGAATTAGTATATGGATATGCATCATTTTGCCAGTTTTAACGTCAAGTTGTCGTAGCTCTTTTTGAGTCCATTTCACCACTCCGGATTGGATCGGAAAGCATAATATTTAGTTTTGATTGATTTGGCCGATACTTGATGGATATCTATAATTACTCAGAATTAAATAAAAAACACTTGTTTTTTGATATCCACAATATATTACTAGATGTAATATGTGACGCGTTTCGCTGTTAATACAGCTTTCTCAAACATAAAATGGAATTCAGTAAATGTACAACCATATTTATAGTAATTTGAAGTAAGGTAAACAATAGAAGAACGGTACAATGATACACATAATGATTGACAGGTAGCTTGCTACCTGTTTATCGAGGATCCCTTCAGGGTCAACACAGAGATGCATTTAATTATTAAAGAGATTAAGAAGTGGTGAATAATTTAAATCTAACTGGTCATTGAGTAAATTATTGGAATTTTTTCTTTTGTTGATCTCTAATGCTTCTAAGAAGTTACGTGTTTCGTCCACATTGCCCCTCATACTATTTAATTCCTTAATTACCAAAGCCAAACTACATACGTGTCACGGTATGTTCGAATCAATATTTGTCCTCCCTGTATTGGGACATTTCGTGGCTATCAGAGGTTCACGTCGCGCCAGTCGCATATCGTGTTAAACCCCCCCTCCTCCTGTGAGAAAAAGGACTCAAAAATGAAAAAGGTAGTACCGTGACAGAGACAGAACAATTGTACCTACCGACAATATATCACCTAGTTCGTCATAGTTATAATAGTTTTACAACCCAATAGAAAAACCTATATAAAAGTGCAGTGACGGTCATCTCTATCCGCCGGCCGGCGCAGCATCCGCTTCGTTCCAGAACTTCCAGGAGCCAGACTTCCACCTAGAAAACCGCCTTCGAGATATTTGGTAAGACGTAACCTCTCGTTAAATTCAGTTCACTTTATATGTATTGAACATACCCTTGACGCGCTTTACGATAGAAAAAGGGTGTTCGTACGACACATTTTGGTCCTTCGATTCGAATTATTGTTTTTTTATCAATGTGGTTTGGCTTTTGGTAGTTATAATGCCTTTCCGTACCATGCATTCAGTATAAAACAATCGATTTTTTTATGGTAGAGTTTTTATATTTCAGGCACTGATAATTGAAACGACCATCTTATCTTATCTTATCTTATCTTATCTTATCTTATCTTATCTTATCTTATCTTATCTTATCTTATCTTATCTTATCTTATCTTATCTTATCTTATCTTATCTTATCTTATCTTATCTTATCTTATCTTATCTTATCTTATCTTATCTTATCTTATCTTATCTTATCTTATCTTATCTTATCTTATCTTATCTTATCTTATCTTATCTTATCTTATCTTATCTTATCTTATCTTATCTTATCTTATCTTATCTTATCTTATCTTATCTTATCTTATCTTATCTTATCTTATCTTATCTTATCTTATCTTATCTTATCTTATCTTATCTTATCTTATCTTATCTTATCTTATCTTATCTTATCTTATCTTATCTTATCTTATCTTATCTTATCTTATCTTATCTTATCTTATCTTATCTTATCTTATCTTATCTTATCTTATCTTATCTTATCTTATCTTATCTTATCGTATCTTATCTTATCTTATCTTTTCTTATCTTCGCTTATCTCTCAAATTCATTTATATTTATCATTCCAAGTAGAATACTTGGAAAAGTATCGAGTTTTTTCGTGTGGAAGATTAGAACAGTTTGCTATCTGAAATCGAATTTGAATCATTGATCTAAACGTAGCGATACAGGGCGAGGGCAGTGAAGTCGGGCATTTGATATTTAGTAATTTGTTTCAATATTGGATCGCAACTTAGAAATTAGTTATTTCGTAAAAAATTCTAAAGAAGCATTCGAGATTTAGTAATTTGGATTTATTAGATTGCACCTAAAAAATTAATTATTTCATAAAAAAAAAAAAAAAATCTTTGAATTTTATGTGATAATGGCTGACAAATTGAAAAAGGCCGAAGCTCATAGACAAACAATCATTAATAGATTGAATGAGGTAATGGATGCGGCTCTCAAGGCTCAAACTGATACCAACGCTCATACAATCTTCAGATTTAGGCATGAAGAGATTGAAAGGATAAGAGACGATTTTTTTGAACAGCAAAATATCATAATTGGTTTGATCTCCGCGGACGATGCAAAATTTGAAGTGGAAGATGGTATACGGAAGGGTTTTGAAACTTTGTATTTTTCTGTGAAGGCTACCTATTATAGTTTATTTGAAGCACCTTTAGTTCATGCTAATACAACTAACCTTAGCAGGCATAGTAATATTAGTTTACCAAAAATTCAGTTATTGACTTTCACGGGAGACATAACAACCTTTCCTTCTTATATCGACATGTTTGATGCCGTTATTCATAATAACAACAGTTTGAGCGATATAGAAAAATTTAATTATCTCGTTTCATCTTTGAGGGGCGCTCCATTATCACTCACTCAAAAATTACCGATGACTGGCAACAACTATCAGGTAGCCTATGACACATTGGTAAAGCGCTACAAAAATGAAAGACTCATTGCAGCAGCTCATTGGGCCGCTATAGATAATACACCAAAACTTCTATCTGATAATCCTAAGGATTTGAGAAATTTGTTAGACACATTTGCTGAAAATTCATCTGCCTTGAAATTACTCAAATTACCAACTGATAAATGGGACTTCATTTTAGTTCAAATGATCTTGAAGCGCATAGATATTTCGATCGCTACCAAATTTGAGTTACACCATGACAGCTCCCAACTTCCGACTTATGATGAGCTGACAGATTTCTTGATACTGTAGTGCCATGGACAATATTTCCTTCACTAGAAATATTAGGCAAGGTCGTCAAAAAGATGCCCCTAAATCTAGCTCAACTTCGCTTTCTCGGAGCTCTACGTCATTATTAGGAAATGTGTCCACTTTTCCCTCTTCTACTACCACCCCTTCTACTACGACCCCTTCTACTTCGACCCCTTCTACTTTCACTGTTATTTCTTGTATTATATGCAAGAAAAACCATTCTCTAACAAAGTGTCCCGAATTTTTAGAGAAAACCGCATCTGAACGATATTGTATCGCAAAAGACAATCGCTTCTGTTTGAACTGCCTCAGCAGCTCCCACAATATCAAACAATGTCGATCGTCCATACTTTGCTACAAATGTCAAAAGAAGCATCATACTTTACTACATTTCGAACACACGTCGTCTGGACCATCCTTTGCCAACCCCAACGCTCAATCGCCCATAGACCCTAGTACCAGTAGTTCTTCATCTACACCTAACACTCTGACCACTCAATCACTCACTAGTTTTGCACCTCGCCGTGCTGATGTTTTATTGTCAACGGCTCTCGTAGATGTTTTAGATAGTAGAGGCACCGCCCAGAAGGTTCGCGTTCTTCTGGACTGCGGTTCTCAAAGCCACTTCATTTCTCAAAAATGTGTTAATCGTCTTGGACTTTCTTCGTACAAATTGAATTTCTCTGTTCAAGGAATCGGACAGTTAAAAAGTCTACGTAGTTCTGATGGCATATCTTGCCGTATTTCTCCTAGAGGAAAATCATCACCTACTTTCGAATTAGATGCTATAGTTCTCCCAAAAATTTGTGGTGAGTTACCCACTTTTCCTTTATCTGCACCATCCTGGTCTCATTTAGACAATTTAATTTTAGCCGATCCGCATTTCGATCAACCAAACAGTATAGATATATTATTAGGAGCAGACTTGTTCCCACATATTCTTCTTCCTGGCCGTGTAGCTGGTAATTTAGATGAACCTGTAGCCCTCAATACCATCTTTGGATTTGTATTGATGGGAAAGACTAATACTTCACCCTTTACAAACATTGTTCAGTCATTCTTATGTTGTGATACATCTTTAGAAAATACAATTCAAAAATTTTGGGAAGTGGAAGACGTTCCTCGGGTTGTATCTTTATCTTCCGAAGATCAGTTATGTGAAAAAATATTTTCTGACACTCATCACAAACAGGAAGACGGCCGGTTTGTGGTATCCTTGCCATTTCGCATTGACGAACCCCGATTTCCCGGTAGTCGAAATCTAGCTCTTTCTCGTTTTCTAACTTTGGAGAGAAAACTTCTCAAAAACCCCACGCTTTATCAAGATTATTCAGCGTTCATGAAAGAATATCTTGATTTAAATCACATGGAACTTATTGAAGAGGATTCAATTCCCGAGAAATCCTATTACATACCCCACCACTGTGTTTTAAAACCTTCTAGTAGCACTACCAAACTCAGGGTGGTTTTTAACGCGTCATCTAAATCTCCGGGACAGAAATCTCTTAATGATTGTCTGCTAGTTGGTCCAAAACTTCAGCAGGATCTGGTGGTCATTTTATTGAACTTCAGGCTTCATCGATATGTTATCACCAGTGACGTTTGTAAAATGTATCGTCAGATCTTGATAAACCCTCAGCAAACCGACTACCAACGGATATTATGGCGTTTTTCCCCCTCGGAATCCATACAAGATTTCCGCCTTCGTACTATCACTTATGGCTTTTCTTGTGCCCCCTACCTCGCTATAAAAAGCATCCTCACGCTAGCTGAAGAAGAGAAAACAAGTTTTCCATATGCTTCAGAAGTTATTCGCTCACATACTTATGTGGATGATGTAGTTACAGGGGCATCTACGCTCATAAAAACCCAAAACCTCATCAAGGACTTGATCGCGTTACTTCGTAAAGGAGGCTTTGAGTTGAGGAAATGGGCTAGCAATGAACCCAGTTTGCTTGCGAATCTCCCTAGTTCACATCTATCCTCCGAGAGCTTAGTGAATTTCGAAGGTGACTGCCCTTTAAAAGTTTTAGGACTGCACTGGCACTCGGCAAGTGATACTTTTTCATTTTCTATTCATCCCATCCAAGAAACTTGCACAAAAAGAAACCTTTTATCAAACCTCGCCCGAATCTTCGACCCTTTGGGCTTTTTATCACCTGTTACATTTTTCGTAAAACATTTGATTCAGAAAATCTGGAGTTTAAACTTAGACTGGGACGAAACCCCTCCCATTGAAATAAAAAATCTCTGGCGACAATATATGTCTAACATCTCCTCCGTAGCTCATTGGACATTGCCTCGGTGGCTTTGCCCTGAACAGTTCGACATTTGCGAACTCCATGGATTTTGTGATAGTTCGGAAAAGGGTTACTGTGCAGTTATTTATTTAGTATGCGTTTCTGAAACAGGTAAAGCAACATCTCGTTTTGTTTGTGCTAAATCAAAAGTAGCCCCCCTCAAAGTCAAATCTATCCCTAAGTTAGAATTGTGTGCAGCAGTTCTACTAGCCCGTTTGTTTTCCGTTGTCTACAATAGCTTCAGATCTCATATCACGGTTAACAAAATGTATGCCTGGTCAGACTCGACCATTGTTCTCTACTGGTTATCCTCTTCGCCTCACAGATGGAAAACCTTTGTCGGAAATAGGGTATCATATATTCAGGAAAAGTTACCTACTGTCCCCTGGTTACATATTTCCACCAATGAGAACCCAGCTGACATTGGTTCCCGTGGACTGCTCCCATCTGATTTGATCGACAACGTTCTCTGGTGGGCGGGTCCCTCCTTATTGAAATCCCAACTCCGTGATTTTTCTAGTTTGGGTGTAAACCATAATTTTTTCTCTCATGCTGCACTTGAAGAGGAACGTAAAATAGTCTTAACCACCCTTACCAGTCCATCTATCTTAGATCAACTTCTTGCAAAATATTCATCCCTAGAAACTCTCACGCGTATCGTTGCATACCTTTACCGTTTTATCCGCAATAGTAGGAAGGAAAATCAACCTCCACAATCTAGTTGGCTTCTTTCTGAAGAACTTCAACAATCACTTTTTATTCTTGTCAAATACGTTCAGTCCCTTGAGTTTTCTGAAGAGATAGAAATGATCCAAGCAGGAACCACCCTTCCAAAATCATTCAAAAAATTATCTCCGTTTTTGGATGATCATAATATTTTACGTGTTGGAGGGCGTTTAGCTAACGCCCCTATTCCTTATGAAAAACGCTTTCCCGCCTTGTTACCAAGTCGTAGTCGTCTCACAACGTTGATCATTGAACAAACGCATAGAAAGTATTTTCATGCTAGCATTCATCAAGTTCAATTTTTAATCGCCCAAAAATTCTGGATATTATCCTCTAAACGGGTCATTCGAAGTGTTATTTCCAAGTGTGTCACTTGCTGGAAAACTAAACCGAAACCCCTTCAGCCCCCTATGGGTAATCTCCCATCTTCTCGATTGTCCCAAGTTAAACCATTTTTGCATGTAGGAGTAGACTATGCCGGTCCCTTTAAACTAGTTATGTCCCGACATCGCGGAGCAAAAACCACTAAGGCATATTTGTGTCTGTTTGTGTGCTTTGTAGTAAAAGCTGTTCATGTGGAACTGGCCTCAGACTTATCCGCAGATGCATTCTTAGCTGCCCTACGTCGTTTCATTGCTCGTCGCGGACGATGTCAATTTATCTATAGTGATAACGGTACAAACTTCATTAGCGCTCATAAACAACTCAACAATTGTATGAAATCTGCTGTTTCTAAAGAATCAATTTCGTGGAGTTTCAACCCTCCCGCCGCTCCTCATTTCGGTGGTTTATGGGAAGCTGGCGTCAAATCAGTCAAATCTCATTTGAGTCGTGTTGTTGGCTGTCAAGTGTTAACCTATGAAGAGCTCAATACGGTTCTCGTTCAAATTGAAGCCATACTCAATTCGAGACCATTGACCCCTTTTAGTACAGATCCCAATGATTTCACAGCTCTCACTCCAGGCCACTTCCTGACGCTGGAGCCGCTGACACGTCTACCCGAACCTGATCTCACTACTTTACCACTAAATCGCCTCGGTCGCTGGCAATTGTTGCAGCGTATGCACCAAGACTTTTGGTCCAGGTGGTCAAAAGAATACCTACATACGCTTCATCAACGCAGCAAATGGCATTCAAGTTCCTCATTGATTAATCCGGGAACATTAGTTTTGATCAAGCGTGATGATGCGCCCCCTTTACAATGGACCATGGCGCGTGTGACGGCTGTCCATCCAGGAAGTGACGGTATTATTCGGGTGGCAACTGTTCGCACTGCTACGGGAACCTTCAAGCGTTCCCTTGTTAAACTATGTCCCCTTCCCATAGAATTATAGAAAATGCATACGCATTTTGGTGGGCGAGATTATGTTTCGTCCACATTGCCCCTCATACTATTTAATTCCTTAATTACCAAAGCCAAACTACATACGTGTCACGGTATGTTCGAATCAATATTTGTCCTCCCTGTATTGGGACATTTCGTGGCTATCAGAGGTTCACGTCGCGCCAGTCGCATATCGTGTTAAACCCCCCCTCCTCCTGTGAGAAAAAGGACTCAAAAATGAAAAAGGTAGTACCGTGACAGAGACAGAACAATTGTACCTACCGACAATATATCACCTAGTTCGTCATAGTTATAATAGTTTTACAACCCAATAGAAAAACCTATATAAAAGTGCAGTGACGGTCATCTCTATCCGCCGGCCGGCGCAGCATCCGCTTCGTTCCAGAACTTCCAGGAGCCAGACTTCCACCTAGAAAACCGCCTTCGAGATATTTGGTAAGACGTAACCTCTCGTTAAATTCAGTTCACTTTATATGTATTGAACATACCCTTGACGCGCTTTACGATAGAAAAAGGGTGTTCGTACGACACATTACGTTTTAGACCTTTTCTTTCTGAATGCAAAATTTCAAAATTTAGATCAAAAGTATGATTTTCATCTATAAGGTGATTTGAATAATTTGAATTCCTCTTGTGGTTATTAAAGCATCTTTTATGTTCAAGTATGCGGGTTTTAAAATTTCGAAAGGTTCTACCGACATATATTTTAGGACAATCTCCACATTTTAATTTGTAATATTTTTGTGATTTTTCGGTTTTAGTTTTATTGTTTTTGATGAATTTGCTCAAATTATTGTTCGTTTTATAAGAAGTCGTGAAATTATGTTGTGTTAAAAATGATTTTATTTTGTCACTGGGTTTGCCTAAATAGGTTAATGAGCAATACTTAATTGGTTCTTGTTTTTGGATGGGGTATACTTCGTTGATAGCAATTGAGAATTCTTTCTTTTTAATAATTACATCTATTAATCGTGGGTCATAACCATTATTATGTGCTGTATGTTTTATAATATTAAGTTCTTTTATGAAGTTGGAGTCTGACATAGGGATATTAAGTAGTCTATGTATCATGCTATTGTATGCTGCTAATTTATGTTGATAAGGATGTAATGAGGACTTGTGGATGGTTGTGTCTCTGTGTGATGGTTTATGGTAGATGGAAAAGCTGTGTCTGTTGTCTATTCTTGTTATGGTGAGGTCTAGAAAGTTTATAGAGTTGTTTTCTTCCATTTCGGATGTGAATGTAATATTGGGGTGTAGAGTATTGATCCAATTCTCAAGATTAGTCAGTTCTCTTTTTGTTCCCGTAGGGAAGGGATCCTCGATAAACAGGTAGCAAGCTACCTGTCTATCATTATGTGTATCATTGTACCGTTCTTCTATTGTTTACCTTATTTCAAATTACTATAAATATGGTTGTACATTTACTGAATTCCATTTTATGTTTGAGAAAGCTGTATTAACAGCGAAACGCGTCACATATTACATCTAGTAATATATTGTGGATATCAAAAAACAAGTGTTTTTTATTTAATTCTGAATAATATTTAATTGTAGCAACTTGAACTTTCCGACAGTTCTGATGATCTGTCAGAGTTCATGCTGATACTTTCCGCTGTGAATGTTTTTAACTGTGGTTACCTCTTGAGAGAGGCATTGCTCCTTCCCTAGGTATATAGGTATGTCTTTCCGGCGTCAATATTATGTAGGATGCTTTCGCCTATTATCTGAACAACGTCCTCTTATGGGATGAACCATGGCACATTTGTTGGTCCCGAATTCAATATTCAATACCACCATCCATCATCCATGTAAAATAGATGGGTGACCTTATGCCGCCGGTTGCTGGGGGTGCCACAGTTTTATCCACAGTTTTTTTTTTAGTTCAATAGCGAAATGCAGAAGAGAAGAGGGATGAGAGAGTCTCCCTGAAGCACGCGCCTCCTGCAGAAAGCTTCGAACTGTGCTAGAGCTGGAGTGTCTACGTTTGAGTAGTTGCGGATACTCATAGATATCCTTCCAGAATGTTTCTATCCCATCAGTGGGCAGCGGGTTATCGACACCACGTGGAGGCTCCTAGAATAAGCGAGAAGGTATATCGCGGAACTTCATGTTTTCCGAGATGCTTCTGGTTCCCCTCACTAGTTACTTTTTTGCAGCCACCAGCTTTCGTATTCTATCAAAAACAGTGCTGGTTGATGCATTATTATTACTATCATTTTTTATGACAAAGCGTAGCAGAATACGTTAAGTCGCCGTCCAAATAATTAAATCCTTTTTCATTCATTTTCAGATTGTGGAAGGATAAAATAAAAAAACCATGGCAAAAAACAAATTTCCCCTACAAAATCGAACATTCCGTCAATTCCCAGACAAGTGACACTGACAGGAAGTGGATAATAAAAATATTTAGGAATTACTCAGGTCATAGTGACCAATGATCGAAAAAGATCGAAGAACAACAATAACAAAAATCTTTGATCAAACTCTTACCAGTATCTGAAGTGACATCAGGTGACGGGACTGCTGTTGCTGAAACAGATATAGATAATTACTTCAATACTCTTCATCATTCTATAGGTAGTGAAAATTTTATATACAGTACTCATCTACAATTCCATATTTTATATATATATATAATAGTTGTCTATGGAATTCTTTTGCAAATTCATATATTAATTATCCAAGACTGATTTTTATCATTATGTGATGTGATCTTATATACGCATTTAATCGTACACTTTTTTTTTTCATTTATATTTACAACTTGCCAATTAATTCTATACCAAAATTCTTGTAAAAGCATACACAGCATTTTATCTGAAATTGATGAAATGTGATTTTATATTTGTATTCATATTTAACCATACACTTTTATATTTTATCTATTTCATTACAATTTAGTGGATCCTACACACAGATATATGTATTTTTATATGAAAATAGAGTATTTTTCGTTTCAATTCCGAGAGTTCCAACCTTTGACAGCTGTTTCGTAGTCACCCACTCAACAGAAATGATTTATGGAGCTCTCGAAAGTTACTTATGCCATCTACAGTCACTAGTTGAAACTTAATTTGACACGAACCAAGGAATCCAAAGTAGAGGTTTGACTACAAATTGACAGGCAGCCAATAATTCGTTTTTCTGACCAACCCAAAGTTCAATCAAGTTTCGAGTACGTTATGAGGAACGCAAGCAGAATCTTAGTGAATTCGTTTTGATTTCGAGAGCTCCATAAATCCTTTCTGATGAGTGGGTGACCATGAAACAGCTGTCAAAGGTTGGAACTCTCGGAATTAAAACGAAAAATACTGTATTTTTATTTAGATTCTGCTTGCGTTCCTCATAACGTACTAGAAACTTGATTGAACTTTCGGTTGGTCAGAACAACGAATTGTTGGCTGCCTGTCAATTTGTAGACAAACCTCTACTTTGGATTCTTTGGTTCGTGTCAAATTAAGTTTCAACTAGTGACTGTAGATGTCATTAGTAACTTTCTGTATTTTTATTTACAGGGTGGGGCACCGAAAACGAAACAGATCGAATATCTTCAAATTACATGTGTTGTGAAGAAAATGCAAAAACACGTCGATTTTTATTCCAAGGGGGACATCATCCTATCATACCTCTTCCCCCACCCCTTGGGCACTATCACCCGAACAATTTGAATAGGGAAAGTAGTAAGTGTGACCCATCATTAAAAAGGTATTTCTATTAGAAATTCAGCCATGCCGATTTTCGCTACCTAACTTTTCATTTTGGCGCCCTCTTGCGGGAAAAACAACTGTTCAGTATTCCAAATTATGATACTTCATTTGCAAGCTAATTTGACATAAATTCAGTGACAATGCATTATGGAATTTTTTCAAGAGAAAAAACAAAATGGCGGCTCTAAAATGGCGGACATGATTTGTAATTATGGTCCGATTCGATTCAAAATTGATATGTGGTGGTTTTCAGTGTCGAACATTATGATTTGTTTGCCACTGCAAGAAAACAAGATAGTGGCTCCAAGATGGCAAACAAAATTTGTAATCATGGTTCGATTCGAATCAAAATTTGTATTCGGGGATTTTCAGGGTTGGAAATTATGATTTTTTTAGCGATGCAAAAAACAAGATGGCGAAAGAAATATGTAATTATGGTTCGATTCGACCCGGCACCGAAAACGAATTCTTCGAAACAAATGAAAAAACACATTGATTTTAAATCATAATCTCAATTGTCCCCACCCACACAGAATTGATAAGGTAATTTCATAAGGAATTCAGACATGTGAGTGTTCGCTAGCGAACTTTTCATTTTGGCGCCCTCTTGCGGGAAAAACACCTGCTTCGTATTTCAACTCATTACATTTGATTTGAAAATTTATGTAAACAATTCACGAAAACATAACAAAAATTGAAAAAATTAACATTGAATGAACTAACAAATTGGAAAATTTTGCATGAATTGCTCAAAAACGTCAGACAGCTTTCGAGACTAACTAATGCATTATGGAATTTATGTTGGATGAGTAAACAACAAAATGACAGCTCCAGTATGGCGGATGAGATTTGTAAATATGGTCCGATTGGATTCAAAATTGGATTGGGGGGGTTTTAGGTACAGATTTCCAGCATGACTAAAAAGAATTGGATAAAATTGAGATAAAAAAGCTTTTATCAAAATGTGATGAAAAGAAAAAATATTAATTTTTATTTGTGTGTCGAAAGCTTGCCGCGACTACGAAATAGGTATCTTTGCGAGGTAAAATTTTGATTCTGTTACAAAGAATAACCAACGTCACATAGGTATCTAAGAAATTATTTTATTTCATTTTTAGCGCATTTGTATAAAACCTCTTTTGTCAATTTAATTGATCATTTTAGTCATACTGGAAACTTGTAAAACGCCCATATGCCAATTTTGAATCGAATCGAACCACAATTACAAATTCCGTCCACCATCTTGTTTTTTTGCATTGAAAAAAAAAATCATGATTTCCGACCCCGAAAATCCCCACACATCAATTTTGAATCGAATCGGACCATTATTGCAAAGCATGTCTGCCATTTTGGAGCCGCTATTTTGTTTTCTGCTTTAGAAAAATTCCATAATGCATTGTCACCGAATTTATGTCAAAATAGCTTGCAAATGAAGTATCATAATTTGGAATACGAAACAGTTGTGTTTCCCGCAAGAGGGCGCCAAAATGAAAAGTTAGGTTGCGAAAATTGACATGGCTGAATTCCTTATGAAATTACCTTTTCAATGATGTGTCACACTTACTACTTTCCCTATTCAAATTGTTTGGATGATAGCGCCCAAGGGGTGGGGGTAGAGGTATGACAGTTGAGGTTATGATAGGAAGATGTCCTCCTTGGATTAAAAATCGACGTTTTTTTGCATTTTTCTCACAACACATGCGTTTTGAAGATATTCGATCTGTTTCGTTTTCGGTGCCCCACCCTGTATATGTATCTCATATGTATGACTTTATTCATAGATCTATTCTTAAACTCATTAGCCTTCCTTTGTGAATTTCATCTAATCATGTGTGAATAAAAATTATTTTTATAACTTATTATTACTCTCCGACAGTCACACTTTCATTATAATTATTATAATTTTCATAATATGTGGTTGCTTGAGATTTCAAAACATGAATTGTTGACGATTGTATTCAGTACGAGTACATCAAACCAAAACTTACCACTGATAACGCATAGGAAGAGAACCAGAACCTGAGGACAAGATTTTTTTTTTAATCAGTTATACATTTTTTACCTTTCGCAATACTCTTGTGCACTAATTCGCTTACCCTAAACATCTTGCGGTGAATAATACTATCAGATAATCACCTTTGACGGACAACTTTGCTGGTTTTATACAAAAATCATGGGACATGAATATTGTACAACAATAGACTTGGTTATTTTTATGGTCAGGTATATTATCAGTGGTCCAACACGAAAACGTTAAAGGTAATCAGTGATTTTTCATTGCAATTCGTGCAACTACCATCGAAATGTACTAGCGTGGACCTTTTCACTTCGGAAATAATGATGATCATAATAATAGTAACAATAGGTAATCACAGTTAAAAACTTTATCCGCAGCAAGTATCACCATGAACTCCTACAGATCTGGCCATCAGAACAATCAGGAAGAACAAAGTTGCTGCAACTAATATTCTTTATAGACCGGGGGATGGTGACAGATTTTGAGACACGATTTTACTCAGTATGCATTTTGAAGGACAGTATTGTCTGTATTTCCTCATGATAATAAGGCAGGAATAAAAGAGTTGTCCTGGGTTCTTCCTAAAAAAAATTATTAATCATTTGTTCGAAAAATGTGTGTTTCGCTACGATTTTAATCAGGCTGCTATGTGTTTTGTAATGAAATAACGAAACTAAAATACTCAGAAAACCATTGGCACACCGTTAGGGCGGGTCCGAAGGGTTGGTATGGTCACGTGAATTTGTATGAGAATAAGTAAATTTTCCGTGTTTTTAAACAGGCTGCCACTGATAAGTATACAAGTTCTGAAACTGCTTAAAAAAAAGATGGCATACTGAATGCGTATGCATAAGTACTGTTAACTCTGCAAAAATTTTGAACAGGTAATATGTAATAACATTCCGTTATTTTAGTCTGTATGCCATTCCATTTTCATTAAGTTTATGGTAATGTAAGATGTACATGAAATTGGCATATGGTTTGAGAAAGTAAACATTACAGGCATACGCAAAAAAATTGCAAAATATAAACAAAAATTTCCGCCATTTTAAGCAGTGTGCCTTTCTGTTTATATGATGTACATGGTGCATGTAGTTGGAATAACAAAAGGCATACCTATCGATAAGGTCCAAGCTTGTCAAAAATATAAAAAGTGATTCCAAATACAGATAACCTGATGTGCAAGAGAAACGTGACAATTTTTGTCTTTTTAAGCATGACACCTTTCTGTTTTTATTATAATCACGGTATATGTAGGTGGAATAACATATGACATACCAATATGTGAAGTCCAAGAGTTCGGAAAATATTAAAAAAGGATGCAAATATAGAGGAAACCGATTTGAGAGAAACATACATTTTTTTGTGTTTTAAGCTGTATTCCCTTCCGGTTTCATGATAATCATGGTATATGTAGGTGGAATAACAAATCGCACATCGATTGATGAGGACTAAAGTTTATAAAAACCAAGAATAAAAAAGGTATTTATGAAAATTGAGTTCATTGGAAACGAAACACATTTAAATCATAACTATATTATAGAGTAATTATTGTTTTTCATCATTGGACAACACCTCTTCTAACGTCATAAGAAAAAACCACGTATTCCACATATTTATCAAAATTGAGATATATCATTTGGGGGCTTGTATAGGCCTTTTCAACAATTTGACGAAGAAAAATGTTCGTATTTTACAGTTTTAAAATAATTTTGGCTATACAGAACAGAAGTGATAAAGTTAAATATTTCTTTTACAAATCTTGGAAACGAAGACTGTGAAAAATGCGAAGAGTGTTCCTTTCACAACTTCCCTCACACCAAACAGTCTTTGGATAATGAGTGTGAAATCTGTAAACTATGGAAAATTCATCTACAAAACGTGGAATACACTCGAATGGCTTATTAAAAAGATGTTGAGAACGCGACAAAAATGGAAACCAATCAGACAAACATTTTAGCAGTTTCTGCTGATCTGCAAATGGTCATTATGTTACCAAGAATAGACATGTTCAAAAGAGTTCGTTTCACACGAAGAATTAGTGTTCATAATGAAAGTTTTGTTCCCCTTGGGTCTCAGAAAAAACATTTTCCATTAGCAGTTCTTTGGCACGAAGGGATGGCAGGAAGAAAACAAGAAGACATCATAAGGACGGTATACTTGATCAAATGTAATAACAAATAAGGGACATTTTCCTAATCTAAATAGTGTATAACATTACCAGTGCGAAAAGTGCTATTTGTCAGAATCAATTTCGCAAAATTAATGTACCTACACTATTTTTCTTACGACCACGCCATAATTTTAACAAATAATAACGATATTATTGACATGGATGCAAGAAAATCTATCAAAAAGGTGACTGAGAACTAACTTTATCTATGTTAGATAATTATTATTAAATGCAAAATATTTTCTTTACGAATAATAACTACTAGATCAAAATCATGATTAAACACAGTTTTTGTAAATAAATATTAGACATAAAAAATATTCACTTATGAGATACACGTGTGTTACAAAGAAATATATGGGATCAGATAGCACAGTTGGTAGAGTGTTGAATTTGCAATGCGCAGTACTTCCGGTTTTATTTGCTTATAGACTTTTCTGGGACATCACCGGAACATCGTGCTTCAGAAACTATGAGGTTCCACTTGTTTGTACTGAATGAGATGACAACACATGCATAGGCAATGCAGGAGGCGGACCTAATTTCGTTACCACTGTTATTCTATTGAAGTGCGACGTTTTCGATCCACGGCGGAGTTGCTCTCACGGGGACCCTTGGAACTAACTATCTTAGCATTGTGCAGGTCCCGACAGATGAAACCTGCAGCCCTTCCCTCTCATTCCTTCCTATTCATTAACGGGAGAAGCTGAGAATAGAGCAGAAGTTTGTTTCTTCAATAAAATATCGTTTTCAGAATTATGAATTTATAGGAAAAAAATTTCAATTATTTTTATTTATTGTGTCCGTAGTAGGTACGTGGGATCGATGATTATAAGTGAGATCAACTTTTTTTAGAAAAAAAATCACATTTCAAATAGTTTTTCCTCAAATATATATGTTTGTTTGGTAAATCTGAATAGGAATTATATATTTGTCAGCTTTACCGCGATACATCTAAACAAATTATGTATTTGACAGCATGTACAGTGAGACTGTACGCAATATGCATTACTCTCTCACGTAGTCGTAGGAAAATTCAGTTCCAGCATTATTTCTGAAGTCACGATTGAGGCATAATAAAAATAGCGTATGATGCACGTGATGAAGAAGTGCCTTTAGAGCACTCGCAACGTTCAAACTCGTGGCGGCATATGAGTTTATGATAAAAGCTGTTAAGAAAAAAAAACAGATTACGTTCAATTTAATTCAAAAACTAAGTCGTAGACAAACTATACTGTACAAAAATATTCAAATGAAAAAGAAGCCACATATAACGGTCCTGCGATAGGGTACCAACATGGCAATGTCGGAAAATCGAAATAGTAAGAAAGTTTTATTGCATTTTTTAATGTGATAAACCCGGGCTATTTATATGTCATTTTTATTTTAACGACGTGAATCACTAACTTTTTTCATAAACCATGAGGCATACTGATTAAAAACATGTTTTTTTTCATAATCTTGCAACTTGTTTTACAATTTTTTATATAGAAAACTCGCACAACTTGTATGGCATTTCTTATTCCATCTCCATATACCATGGCTATAATGAAAACAGACAGGCATACTGCTTAATAACATGAATTTTTTTTAATGTATTTTGCAACTTCATTTCAATTTTTTAGTATGACGAACCCCCACAACTCGTATGCCATGTTACATATCAACCATTCAGGAGACAAACTTTATATTACAACAAATTTTGTGCTGATTAAAATCACGGAATGTGATTCCATACCTGTTCAAATTTTTTGCAGAGTTAACAGTACTTAGGCATACGCATTCAGTATGCCATCTTTTTTTTAAGCAGTTTCAGAACAATAACTTGTATACTTATCAGTGGCAGCCTGTTTAAAAACACGGAAAATTTCCTTATTCTCATACAAATTCACGTGACCATACCAACCCTTCGGACCCGCCCTAACAGTATGCCAATGGTTTTCTGAGTATTTTATTTTCGTTATTTCATTACAAAACACATAGCAGCCTGATTAAAATCGTAGCGAAACACATATTTTTCGAACAAATGATTAATAATTTTTTTTAGGAAGAACCCAGGACGACTCTTTTAATCCTGCCTTATTATCATGAGGAAATACAGACAATACTGTCCTCCAAACAGTGATGTTCTTGGCGAAAATAAGAATGTACTAGAATTTGATTGAAAATTGTAATAGATTGTAACAGATTTGAAGAGTTGAAAATATAGCGCCGCAGGCAAATTTTTTTGAAAATGTTACGATTGTAACGAATTTTCACACTTTAGTTACATTTTTTGTTACAGTTTCTACATTTTGATTTTCTCATTGGGGAGATATTGGCGATATTGCAGTTCATAACGTTAAGCAGTAGTAAAGTCGAAGTTATTTTGACCTGTGCGCATGCGCAGTTTAAATCTGAACTATTGTACTCATCGTTCAAAGACGAAGAACATGTTGATTTTATTGAAAATATGAACAGGATGTTCATAAAGTCAGTTGTGGAATCATCTGCGACTGAAAGTTGGAATTTTGTCGCTATTTTCCATCATACAAGATAACCTCTCTTGGAAGGGATTCATGTTGTAAAGAGAAACATTCTCAATTGAAAATTGGACCAAGTTATATAGGGTCTTTCTCAATATCTATCAGATGTAGTTCAATGTCCAGCGTGGCTTTAGCCGGGGAAGTAGTTGTTTTCTGTTAGATATTACAAAAAAGTTACTTCAATTTTATCGTGTTTTTTTCATTTCCAGAGGAGTCATGTATTGGTTCAATTTTCAATTGAGAAAGTTTCTCTTTACAAAACGAAGATCATATTGTGTTCCTTTATTTCCACTTCGGGCAAGATCGTAGATAATCGTGATATGATCAGAGGAAATGATATTTTGAATTCTCTCTTGGCAATCCTATTATCAGAATAATTCTATATTATCCTCAAACAAATTGTGGAGAAAGGAAAATCCAAGAGACTATAGTGCCATAGTCACTATCACCTATCAAAAGCGGTATAGCTCAGTATACCCATAAGTACAAATCACAAAGGTGAATTTATATTTACATTAAACTACACGGAATCTTGCACATAACTACAAAATTGAAGATTTGTGGCATCATAGTTCTGTGGCATCGACATAACCTTCTGTAGATGATTTGAGGTTATTCAACGAAAAAAAACACCATTAAAACATCAATTTAGAAATTGTAATAGATTTCATGCATTTTTTCCATTGTAGTAATAGGGTAACAGAACGCATCGAATAGTAATAGAAATGTTACGATTGTAATAGCAAGAACATCACTGCCTCCAAAAGGCATACTGAGTAAAATCGTGTCTCAAAATCTGTCACCATCCCCCGGTCTATTACGTTTCGATCCTACTCCTACTCTTTGTAAATAAAGAATATGCCATAAAGCAGCTGACACTGCTTTTGACCTCGACCAAGGAGACTAATATTTAACAAGGAGGGTTTAATAAGCTCTAGCCAATCAGAAACTTGTAGCATCAAAGCGTCATAGTGACGTACTTGGATATGAGTACAGAGTCGAACTCGAACCAAGCAACAAAATTGTCAGCAGTAACTCTCATATACCAAGAGCTAGTCCGTCACTGTCTATAGAGAACGGCTGCCATGACACGTCCTACTACGTCACATTTCGTCACAAATGTTCTTTCAACTCTTTCTACTAGTGTCCCCATTGTCTTATGGGAATCAAACACTCCTTGTCAAATTTTAGTCTCCTTGGTCCTCGACCACAATGAGACCTCAAAATGACGTCCCATTTCATAACGTCAAATTGGCTTATTTCGTGGAGGTCATAATGACATCCCTGCAAAGTCAACTATTTGTTATTCGAAAATTGTTGACATGAAGAGTCCGTTACTGAGAATTGTTCCAGAATTCGTGATTAATAGCATTGTTTATATAGAAGATAGTCAACCTTATGGGATTATAATTGGATCAAAATGGATGCGACAAGTAGATGGCGATAGTGAGCTCGCATCCAAGTCATGTCGTAACTTCAGTGATCTGGCCTCCAAGTCATGTCGTAACTTGATTATAACTATGGAAAAGCATTAAAATCAGTGTTTCTTGAAGAAACCTGCATTAAAATGACGTCAAATATTCATGTTTGTAACTAATCACGCTAGATGACACTCGCGTTTGTGTCCAATACCTTTTCCACAGGCACTGACTGACTATGTTTTATTTAAACAATGTTAATAGCAATTCGCCAAAAGTGATTTAAGGCCGTTTGTATGAAGCGTTCTGTTACATTTCGTCTACGTCCCGACTGAAATTTGGATAAATAGTTGTTTTATTGTAACAATTTTGTATGGTTATTCTGTTTACGTAAGGTTAGTCAGGTTAAGGTACGGTTCCTTTCATGCGGCCGTCGCGCACGGCGGCCGCAGTGGGATGACCGGATGCGTCAGCCGGTCGATTTCATGGTTTCTTCCATGCGAATGTCGCATACGGCGGTCGGACCCGGTTTTCCGCCGCTAGTGCTAGTTCCCAGTAGTTGAAGTGAAGACGGATGATCTCTCCGATATTATTTGTCCTGCAGTTAATCGACTTGGAAAAGAGCAATGCAGGTATAAATCCAATATTTAAAAAAGAGGCATGAAGAGGGGTTTTTTGTTACATTAATCAATCGACATCTGCTTGAGGATGAAGTCAAATTTAGGGAATATTTCAGATTGAACAAGACGCAGTTTGAGTACATCTTCAATTTAAAAAAGGGTTATGTGAAATCTGAGTCATACAACCAAGTTCGGTACCTAATAACCCCAGAGGTAAACGAAAACTCTTTCACGGCTGCGACTACACTGCTTCTGGAGCAGTACCGTCGCAACGATCGCAGTCGTCAACGGCTGACGTGTGCGGTCGCCGCTTGGAAGGAAACATGTACATACAAAAACACGTGTAGCATTGTTGCGGCTGCCGCACTGCGGCCGCCGTGCACGACGGCCGCATTTTCAACTTAAGGTATGGTTCCTTCCATGCGGCCGCCGCGCACGGCGGCCGCAGTGCGGCGGCCGTAACCTACACGTGTGTTTTTGAATGTACATGTTTCCTTCCAAGCGGCGGCCGGACACGTCAGCCGTGAACGACTGCGATCGTTGCGACGGTACTGCTCCAGAAGCAGTGTAGTCGCAGCCGCAAGAGAGTTTTCGTATTCCTCTGGGGTTATAACGTACCAAACTCGGTTGTATGACTCTGATTTTACATAATCTTTCATCAAGTTGAAGATGTACTCAAACTGCACCTTGTTCAATCTGAAATATTCCCTAAATTTTACTTCATTCCCGAGTAGATGTCGATTAAGTAATGTAACAGAACACCCCTCTTCACGCCTTTTTTTGAATATTGGATTTATATCCGCATTGCTCTTTTCCAAGTCGATTAACTGCAGGATTTCCTCATCGTCATTTACTTCCAATAACAAATAAGGTCGAAAAGATCATCCATCTTCACTTCAACTACTGTAAACTAGCATTACTAGCACCATCGGCGGAAAATCGGCTCCGTCCGCCGTACACGACATCCGCATGGAAGAAACCATGAGATCGACCGGCTAAGGCTGGATTCCCACAGATCCGATGTCCGATGATCCGATGGTACGAAAATGTTCTGATTGGTTGAATTGGTAGGTGTGACAAAAAATCAACCAATCGGAACATTTTGCCAACCAATCAGAACATTTTCGTACCATCGTATCATCGGATGACGGATCTGTGGGAATTCAGCTTAACGCACTGCGGCCGCCGTATACGACGGCCGCATGGAAGGAACCGTACCTTTAGATTGCATGAGCTGTCTTGTCATTTAAACTTCCCGCTATCACAGTGACCAATCGCTGAGTTGCTGCAGTCGGCACGAAGACACTTGTTGAAAACACCAGTTGCCGAAAGCCGTGGTAGCAGAAAGCGTTGCAAATACTGAAAAATATTTCCCAGGAATCAAGAATTCAGGATAACTTTCAATTAGAGGAACAGAAAAACTTCATTAATTCTTGACGGAATATGACGAAAAAATAGGCTGATGGAGTTCTAGACTAAAATTTCAGAATACTTTCAATAATAAGTACTTAGTGGATGACAAATTCGTCTTTTTCATAATTCCCAGGTCAAACAACAAATTGTCATTAATCATCTTATATTTGTGTCTGAAAGTTTAAAAATGTTCTCGAAAATTAAAAATGCGCATACGTGCTATTGATATCCATTTGTCCAAAAAGGTTGTCAATTGGTCAAGTCTGAAAAAGTTATTGATATGGACTGTCGGCCGGTTTCGGCTGGATTCGATCCGCCGGTCGTCAGCGGTACGACTTTTGCTGCTTTTGGATTGTTTCACCTCATCACTGTTAAAGCTTTTTCTGGTTTGCAGTTAGATCAGTGCTAGCTTCACATAGCAACTATAGAAAATCACCAGAATAAGCAGTCGCACATTTTTTTCAATTTACAATCTCTTGACTTGACTAAAGTCTCTCCTAATCCCGAATGCATTTTATGATTATAACAGAATTCACGTTAGGATATCAGCGTCCTATAGACTGTTTTTAATTTCATTGGATAGTCTTATATATTTATGCTTTTTTTAGATGTTACTTTTGAAGGAAAATAATTAATGTTGGTTGCATACTTATTTCTAATTTCCCAATGAAATTTTTTATTTTGCTGGCAAGAGCTTGTCTAACCCATAGGTGGTACCATTCAAGATAACCAATCTTAATGTGTATTATCAAAACTGTAGAGGACTGAACACTAACAGCCGTATGCACAGTCAATTCCAGCGATTCGCCGGAGTTTCGCCGCTCGCTACACAAAAACTATAATGCACAGTCGAGCACCAAAAAAGTGGCCAGCGTTTCGCCAAAATGTGACTTATCGCGTAGTTATCACTTTTTAGGAGCTCGACTGTGCATTATAATCCTTGTGTAGCGAACGGCGAAACCCTGGCGAGTCGCTGGCGATTGGCTATGCATACGGCTGTAAATCACAGGAATTCTCAAGGAGCTGTTTAGATAATGATTTTGACATTGTTGTTGCAGTCGAAACATGCCTACATGAGGGAACTCAAAATGGAGAAATAGTGGATACGGGAATTTTCAATTTGGTGAGATCGGATAGGAATCTTGAAATAACTGGAAAGTCTAAAGCCACTCCCTTTAGTTCTGATAGCCACAAAGAAAAAATTAAAAATTTTGAACATTACAAAGTGTAGTTCCTCGTTTGAGAGCGTTGTGATTGAATTGAGGGTAAACAGTCTCAAATACACTATATGCGGTATGTATATTACCTGGTGTGTATGAGTCGGCATTTGAATTTTTACCAGTGTTATTTTGTACAGATGCATACAGATATAAACAAATTTTATATCTGTGGGGATTTCAATATACCAAATACAACTGGCGATACATATGACACTTCTTTTTCTAAAAATGATATTGATAATTTACAAGAATTTATTGATCATAATGGTCTTAAACTATATGATGATATCAACAAATTTCTAGGAAGAACTTTAGATTCAGTAACTGGCTCAGAAAGCAATTGGAACAATTATCGGATAAGCAAGGACTGTCTACCATTTGTAAAGAAAGATGTTTATCATCCTGCATTAGATATCGTCCTGAAGGTTGTGACTAATTCAAAGGCGAATAAAATAAGGGGGAGCAAATCACTGTATAAATTCGTTTTTTTGGTGGTTTGGTCCTAAGATATTTTTGTTTTTTGCTGGTACTCTCTCGGATTAATCAACAAATAATGTCCTACGTGATGGTAGAATTCTCCGAAAAAGACGTTGACGTTGTAGGGATTACATACTGGAAACCTGATATGAAAAAATACATTTTCATTTTGTGCCATCAGGCGATTCTAATAGCACCATCTTTGTTTTGCAGAAATGCTCAGTCTGTGTATGTAGTATGATAATTTGTAACTGAGAATCCAGAACTTGTGCATTTCAACGTTGTTTCGCATCATTTAGTTATTTCAAGAATTTATAACGTATATCATTTGAACTAAAAGTGAGATTACCTAAATGAAACAAAAATGATTTTTTGGACCATGCGTCATCAGATATCCAAAAGTATTTTCATAAAAATTAATAAGGATTAATGTTTATAATGATATTCTTTGAGCTAAATTTCCTCAGATCTTTTTTTAATGATTTCCAGCGCCCACGACTTTCTGCATTTCTGCAACGTTCAAATTTCATAGCGCAATTCATCTAAGTGAATAAATAGTAAGGTATCCACTCAGGACTATCCTCATATCATATTTCCAGTTATCTAAAGAGAACAATACTTGGCAACGGCGCATTTTCGCAAAACAAAAATAGTGTAATTAGAATAGGGGGTCCATAATCGATACGTTCAAGTTTTTTCCATATCAGATTTCCAGTTATCCCAGGTGACCAAAACTTGGCAACGGCGCATTTCCGCAGAACAAAAATAGTACTATTAGAATAGTTTGAGGGTCTATAATCGAGACGTTCAACTAATTTTTTCATATCAGATTTCCAGTAATCCGAAGAGGTCAACTTGGCAATAGGGCATTTCCGCAAAACAAACATGGTACCACAATCGCTACGTTGAATTGTTTTTTCCATGTCAGATTTCCAGAAAACCAGAGTTTTTTTCAGTCGACTGTCTCCAGATTTCCATTCATTGAAAACAAATGTTTAAGAAATCTTTTTTTTTTTATTTTGCAAACTTTGTGAACCTAATTTTCTAAGGATCAATACAATATCAGTCAAATGAAGTATTGCATGTCATCACGTATGTCATACGAGTTTTTCTATCTCAAGTCCCATCGGATGTATATTCTATCACCTTTGTTGATAGTTTTATCATTTCAAATTCAGCATTTTTTTCTGGTGATTGAACCCTATTTTTATTAAATGCGTGCGCTCCTGTCGGTTGTGGAAATATCATAGTCTGTCGCTACCTTCTATCTTCCCCGCAGCCCTCGCGCCAACAAAATGAGCGACTTCAAAACAATCCGTGTTGTAGGTATGGCAATGCCTAGTCCATCTGTATTTATACGATATTATACGTCCATGGTTATAACAACAGAATTCGTTATTTGCGTATCGGCCGTGTGTCGTTCAAGACTCTTCGTAATCCCGCTGAAAGATTACATTTTGATTCCGAGGAAAGAACAAACCACGTACCTCTTAATTCTACACAAAAATCTCAACATCATGTTGTCTTGGAACAGCTCAAAGGGCGGAGGCTGTTAACATTAACTTTTCAATTGTCGTCTGAATACTTAAATCAAAATAACAGTATGGGATTACGGAAAAGGTATTAATTCTGAAACACTATAGGGTCACAGGTAGTTGACATGTTCCCTTATCTAGGGTGTTCTGCAGAAGAAGTGGATTGATTATACCACCTTGATCAATTGACATGAGTCTCAGTCCTAAAATTGGGAATTAATTCTTGGGCGATTTCCAGAAACAAATTCACACCTAATCACTGTTATCATGGAAAATCCAACATTTTTCAAGAAAGCTATTATGTTTGTTGAGTGTTATTTCTTTTATCAAATAAAGAAAACAGTTGACAGTGAAGTAGAAAAAGTACAAATATTTACTTGGTAATTACGAAGTAGACATGCAGAACAAAGAGAATGCAGGCTGTTGTGAGAAATGTTTTTAACGCTATCAGTATACGTATTTGTGAATGTTTACAGTAAGGTGAATAATTCCTGCAAATTCGATGAAAGAAAGCATTCGGTTTCAGCAAATGAAGACAAACAGATAAATATATTCGAAATAAAGCCCACCGATATTCGGTTGCCATTTGCTTTTAATCGATAGGTACACATTGTATTATTTTTGAAGTTGATGATCAATTCAAGAAACGTCTACCCTACGTATGTAAGAAAGAACAATCTTGTAATATAATTATCAGTGACACTTCATATAATCCGAAAAGAAACTTTTACCTGTCTGAGGGCTGATAAGTGGAAACGATCTATAAAAGCCTAATTTGAGGCACATTATGAAAATGGAACGTGGTCTGTGTATCACGAGTGCTATGAATAGCACTCCAACGGCTGCTATGGAAATCATCATAAAGCTTCCGCCTTTCATCTCATGAGAGAGGCAAGGATGGGTGCTTATAGACTTAGGGCGGGTATTTTGAAAGCATTTTGACAAATTACTCGAAATGAACTTGTTGAATGACGTCACACGTTATGTTCAACCTAAAAATGTATTAATTAACTTCATCGGGAGAAGGGGGTATCAGTTAAAGTTAACTTTGTAGAAAATTGTAGTTTTCGACAGAACTTCTTTCAAAAATTCAGCAACCTAACCTAAATTTTACTGTTTTTTTGCAATAATCAGCCCTATGCTGTATCACTTCCGTGAATGCCATTAAGTTGGGATAACGTCTGACCGCTAAACATAACGGAAGTGATACAGCATAGGGCTGAATGTTAGCAAACGATATCCAGGTTATTTTTGATGAACTTGCAACCAACAATGAAGTTACTGTGATTATTGCTGAAGGCTCTTTCTTTAGAAATCGGTGAAACCATTTCATCTCGTGCACGAAATATAATTTGAAAACTGCGATTTTGATCATCAAGAAAGTCTGTAAGCTTGTTGATGTGACACATACTGAAGCAAATTTGCAAAGACTCATTTCCAGTTCCTAATTACTGAGGAATTATAAGTATTTTCATTTTTCGGAATTATCTTCTGTCGCCAGTAATAAAGGTGTTTTTCAAGTCTATTTCTAGTATTTCTAGCAATGTTATTATTCAGTAGAAATGCACATAAGAAATTCTAAATTACCAATTTGCCTACTTCTTCTACTTTTTATTTCAGAAGTGGGACTTGCAACTGCCATTTCAAACCTGAAGTGAACTTGATTGTCAAAATTAAAGTTAACTTCTAAAAATGGTAATAAAAAATTGAAAAATCGAAATCGGTTTTTCGTTTTTCTCCAACTCGATTAAAAAGTCGAAAAAACTGAAAAAAAAAACTATAAAATTTGTACATTTTCTCAAAACGAAGTACCGAAAAATATTGTATAAACAGTCTTATAGTCCTTCAACAGGTATTCAAAAAGTTCAAATGGAGTTTCTTCATTACTTCAAAAGCAAATGAAGTAATAGTCGCTGAACCTGATGAAATTATTAAATTATGGTAAAAAAATTACGGGAACTCCCATTTCCCAAACTTTTCCGGGCACTTTGCACCCGGATTTTCTATTATGTACCCCCATTTCTTCCCTTCCCAAATTGTTAGAGGGGCTTCGCGCCTGGAGTGTTGATTATGTCCCCCTTCTCCCAAAATTTTCCGGGCGCCTGGTTTCTTGATTATTTACCCCCATTTTCCCTCTCCAAAATATTTCCCCCCTTCCCCCCAAAATTTTTCCCCTTCCCCAAAATTTTCAGAACACTTCGCGACTGGATTTTTGATTATTCACAAAAAGTTACAATAAAACTTTTTTCGACTACCACCTCACTAGAAAACTTTATTTTCGACCCCTAAAGAAGGGAGGAAAATGGTACTTTTCTTCCCGCCGGGAGGAAAATAGTACTTTTCCTCTCGATTTATCAGGAAGAAGATGCTTTGAAATCAATTTTGCCTCTTCAGCGAGATCTTTTGGCAGGTCGTCTTTGCTAGAACTCATTTTCAAAACTTAGAAGCAACTTAAAAGGGTAAACAACGTGACAGCTTATGACAACTGTTATGTTTGTATTACCAAACAACGCCATAGCAACAAATCGTTGTCATACGATGACGACGACGCAACGCTTACTTAATAATTTGTCATATAGCCGCATTATATAGTTTCACAACTTTCTGCAGTTGTTCTTATAAGTATGCACGCATTATAATTTTTAGGACGTTATAAAAATGACGACCTTAAAGGTAGCAGAAAAAACTATATACATACCTCAGGAGGAAAATGCTTTTCCTCCCGCGGATATTAATGCCCTCCGCTTCGCGTCCCTTATACAATTTCCCATTGAAACAGGGCAAAGTCTTTTCTTTACCGAAGTTTTTTAGAGCTCTCAACTACAAAAAAAAGATGGTGTATGAAAAGGAATCGGAGAGAAAGTTAAAAGAAGTTTGTTAAAACGATGAAAAAAATTGCACGTTGCAAAATTATGCCAATGTAAAAAGAAAATACTATTATTATCAATATACCTACTTCAATGATGACCTAAGTAAGTATATACAACATTAGAGGTACTAGAGTGTCTTGGTTTTGCACTCCAGTGGTTGTTTTTGTTGTGTTATTTCCATCAACCTGTTGCTCCATCAGAAGTCTTCGCGAGAGTTGTGCGAGTTAGGAAAGAGGCAGCCCTTCTCTCTTAACGTGTGAAGCCATACATGAGAACGATGACCATGCTGGGAGTTGAACCCACGACCCTATGCTTGACAGGCGAACGCTCTACGAGCAAAACCACCGACAAACTTTTTTACCAATAATTTTTTTATTTTTTTTATCATACCTGCATCATAATCCTTGTCAAATGTACTTAAAAATAAGTGAAGAATACAACACGCCGTGCTAAGGTTATGGCTAGGTAGCAACTCTAAGTTCCCAGTTTTATCATATGAAATGTCAAATAAGCCTCCACGTAACCAATACGTGATACCTGATGTCCATTACCAATTCAATTAGAAGTTATAAAAATTAGGGACGTCCTTTAAGGTCACTCCGCTTTGTGTCGCACCCTTAAACTCGTTAAAGAATGTGCAAAGTTAGTGTCTTCAAAATTCACCCTTTTTCACGATTATGAAAATAAAATTCTTTATATCAATTACAATTGTATGTATTGTGTTTCATTGTATCAAATTAGCTGATAAACTCGACCAAATGTTTGTTCTTGTTAGTATTTTATTTGAAGTCTGGTGACTATTCAAATATTTACTTTGATTTAACGATTAAAAGTTTCTGATTTAAATTGAGGTGTTAACTCAGTAAATAATTCAATTTCAGGTTATGAAATGAATAAAATAGGTTTTCTGTGCATCAAGAAGAAATTTGTTGAGGTTTTTGAATGCATTTGTGGCAAACAGTTTATTATTAAGGTTTTCACAAGCAGAGATGAACATTTCAATTGAAGTCCGTTTGTTCAAAAAAGATAATTTTCGTGGGTCATTCAACAGTCTTGGCATCTTGAATAAAATCCCTACAGGTTTCATTAAACCAATCTTCAATATTTGAAATAATGAGGATTGCGAGAAAAACTCAAAGAGATGTCCAACTGAAAAGCAGAACTTCCAAATCAGGAATACTACAACAGGCATCCAAGCCTCAAAAGTGGAGAAGGTCTTCTTGTAAAAGTCCACGAAAATAATCATTGAATGTACCTCCACTGAACATACAGGAGCTTCGCAATCTTGTCTGTTAAGATCTCGCAGAAACATCATGAGGATAAGAAAGTGCAAGTAGCAACAACAGACCATCAAGATATAACACAAGCAGATAAGCTCTAAATGTAGATAATCAGACAGGGTATTGTGATCATGACTGGACGAGTAGGCTCAGAAGAACATGAAAATGAAATCTTGTGATGTTCAGAGAACATCGTGAGAGCCGAAGTAAAGTAATTTGAACTCAACAATGAAGCTGATCAAATTTGAAGAAAAAATTTTATGTTCTAAGGTTGTAGACGATGTAGTAACTTGATTACCTGCATTTCGGACTTTTATCGTGTTAATGGTTGAAAGATTTCTACTTCTTTAAATTTTTCACTAAGTTTCAATTGCTTGAATCTGCCATCGTCTTCAGGTGAATACTGACAAATTAAGAATCCACACGATGTTTTATAGGTCTGCAGGTATGGTGTAATTACGTTGTAATAACGCGCGGTCTTGTGTCGCGCGTGTTTTTTCGCAGTTTTTCCTCCCCCCAAAACGGTCCATTAGCGGTCTCCGCCTGTATCGAAGCCAATGGTGCCCTCAGCCAACCGAGCGTGGAAATTAAAAACCTATGGAGATCGCTAATGGACCGTTCTGGGGGAGAAAAAGCGCGAAAAACACGCGCGTCACAAGACCGCGCAGATTCAAGCAATTGAAATGCAAGTAATCAAAAGATTATATGTTTCACACGGCAGATTTAATGTCTAGGCGGTTTCATATCCTCGGCTATGAAACACCAGCTGCGGCATTAAATCTTGAGCTTTTATGCCTAGTAAAAAACAATTACATATTGTCACTAATTTCGAAGGAAAATGTTCGTCAACAAATCTTAAACAAGTAGGACAAAATTAATTTAATAAAACAAGATAACATGTTTAGCAAAAAGTATGATATTTCTGAATGAGTCCTACAAGGTGAGTCGTTAAGTCCCCTCTTATTTTTATTGTTTCTAGCCGACATTGAAGACTACTTTCGAACACACGGTTCAACATGACTCAACATAGATGGAAAAAATTATATATTGATGTTATCGTATGCCGATGACATAGTTATTCTAAGCGATTCCCTAATAGATCTAACACGTAAACTGGAAGTTCTCGAAAAATATGCATCAGACAATAAACTCATAATAAATACAACCAAAACTAAACTTATGTTTTTTGTAGAGGAGGGCAATAATTATTACCTAAGATTTACTTGCAACGAGCAAGCCTTGGAAGTTGTGAGAAATTTCACTTACTTAGAAGACCTTGAGCTTTCAAGGCAACAACTAACGTCGCCACGGAGGCAGCTATAGCTACCAGCGTGACAATCCTACCCAGGAAAATACAAATCAGGATGGGTTTATCGGGGGGCAATATTTAAAAATATAAATAGAAAAGTTATTGGGTATAGCCCTCAAATTGTTGTTCAACCGTAAACACGTGTTTCGAGCTTAAGCTCTCATCAGTACGGTAAAATCAATTGCGAAGATGTACAACACTTGGATGTAAAAATAGAAACAAAGGAAGTCAACAACAGGAAGCCAACCACACATGTGTGGCTTCTGTTAGAAGACCTTAAGCTCAAAACACGTGTCTACGGTTGCACAACAATTTGAGGGCTATACCCAATAACTTTTCTACTTATATTTTTATATATTGCCCCTCTATAAATCCATCCTGATTTGTATTTTCGACGTAAGTTGTTTCCCAGAAAGCTCAAGGTCTTCTAACCGAAGCCACAAATGTGTGGTTGGCTTCCTTTGTTTCTATTTTTACATCCAATTGTTGTTCATCTTTGCACTTGATTTTATCTTACTGATGAGAGCTTAAGCTCGAAACACGTGTCTACGGTTGCACAACAATTTGAGGACTATTCCAAATAACTTTTCTATTCATGTTTTTATATATTGCCCCTCGATTATTCCATCCTGATTTGTATTTTCCTGGGTAGGATTGTCACGCTGGTAGCTACAGCTGCCTCCGTAGCAACGTTAGTTGTTGCCTTGAATAACTTTTCTATCAATACTTTCATGTAACTTTAACTTTTTTTATGTCAATGTAGCTACTTCATTTACTATATTTATGTTCTATAGCATGTAAATTAACAATGAGAAGAGGCAATTTGAGAATGAGTACACCATAGGGTATTAGAGCTGGTAGATTCTAAAAATCTGGTTAACAATAAAATTAGAAAGTTTGATGTTAGCGCTTAACCAGTCTGATAAATAGTTCAAATAGGATTAAGGTAGAATAAGTGTTGAATTGTATTCACACCAAAGGTTCGAAATATTCATTTATTCGTATATATTGAGGTTTAGCCAGCATGAGCTTTTAAATGGACGAAATCGATTTCTTTAAAGATTACAAAACATTTAATTTTCTTTACCATACAAAAACTTGACAAAAATGGTTTGTACATTCTAACCTTTCGTAAAAAATTCTTCAAATGACAGTAAAACCATATCAAAATCTGTTGCGAAGTTTAGAAGTACGCCAAGATACGGAAATGATGAGGTCAGACGCGAATAACAACTATTCAGAGACATTTGATACAAATTATCATTTTTTTTTAATCCACAGATTATGTATTTTAAGCCTCAAAATGATACCAATTGAACATCGAAACGTTGGCAATTCCATAAAACACGACCATAAATGTATTGTGTCCTATTTTTCTCCACCCCAAACTCAAATCACAACTAAATTTTCATTTGTTGAACTTCTTGAGTTTCTTTTGTTCCACTTTGATGAAAAGAACCAGAGCAAGAAGAATTAAAGGTGTTTACCAAGTGAGTACAAAAAAACTCTCAGTAGGTTCAACTTTCGATGATAGGTACCCGTCTGAAATATACTTAACTGTAATATTGAAATTCTCTGTTACTGTTTCTAAATTCCACTATTTCCTATGCGTTCTGATTCTATTTTTGTTGTAAGATTTTTTAGAACGCTAATTTAAGTTTCGCAAAATACCATGAGGATAGTTGTAGGAGGAGTGGCTAAAATATCCTAGGAAATACCAACGTTGTCAAATTATGATAATAGGAATAGTATTCATAAACATTTTGTTTGTCTTCTTTTCACTATCACAATTTTCACATCTTAGTTCATCCGTTTAACACTTTTCTTTATTGAAAGCGGCACTTCAACAATTTGGTAACGTTGGTGTTCCCTAGGATACTTAACCGCTCCCAGTTGTAATCCAGCTATAGGTTTTGGAGATACCTCTTTCATTCTTCATTGACATGTGTGAAAATGTAACAATTTTAAGGTACATACTCGTACTTTTGTGGTGATAGGAAACTTATCTGCAATAAACATTACAACAGTTGGAAAATCCAATAATATGTTTGAGATGCAGTAAATAAACTTCAACATTTGTCCATGTCTGAATTGTGTTTGATTTCTAAAGCTGAGATAAAGTTTATACCCGGCATGGTGATAAATTTCCTTATATATAAAAACAGTTCACGCGAAAAAACATGTCTAGAATTCCTTCAATAATGTACACATAGTATTTGAATAAAAAAGCTGGTGAGTACAAAAATGTATCTTTCTTCCAATAATAAATGAAATTTGTACGTTTTTCATTTTCACATCACAAAATAACAATTTCAAAGCCTCATGAAAAGCAAGGGAACGAAACCCGATTAGTTTAATTGAATTAGTATATTTTTAAACCATATTAAAAAAAAGATAATTTTGATTTTACCAGCAATTTGAGAAATATTTTCCGTAAGGCAAGATATCTCATAGAGAACAATGGATGAAAAAATGCAACTTTATTTCTATGTGAAAACACCAAGTATACGTTAAAGGAGTTGTGAATGAACAATTTTTGAATCTCACTAGATGGAGGGACAATACCTCCTGCAAAAGATAGTGTTATGAAAAATTGCCATAATTTACCGTATATCTGTGATCTATCAATCGAGCTGTCATTTGAATATTGTGCAATCTCATTTAAAAACAAGTGCTATAATTTGTCTCTATAGATCATCAATTAGCAATATAAATCTGTTCTTTATGCAACTGTCCTTTCTATTGGCGAAAGTGACTGAAACACATGAAAATGTATTCCTATGTGTTAACTTCAAGATTGATAGCTAGACGAGAAATACAAACTACTAACACAATAATGCTTTTTGATATAATTGAATCATACGCACAAGCTTTGAAGCTTCATTGATTCTTCATGTTTATTTTCACCTTCAATGTTCAATTTCCAATTGTTTATTATATCCGTAATTTTGGAAATAAACATTTTTATTATTATTATTATTATAAGGACTTATACCTCTTTTTGACGGGCCAACCAGAATTGGGCATCTAGGTGATCGAAAAACTATAAGTAGTATGGACTCTGTATTGACTAGCATCAGTAGATATAGCCTAAGTCCTTAGTAATTTTGATCTAGGCCTATCCGATCATCATTTACAAACCGTAGAATGAAATAAAACAAACTTATACCTCTTTTTGACGGGCCAACCAGAATTGGGCATCTAGGTGATCGAAAAACTATAAGTAGTATGGACTCTGTATTGACTAGCATCAGTAGATATAGCCTAAGTCCTTAGTAATTTTGATCTAGGCCTATCCGATCATCATTTACAAACCGTAGAATGAAATAAAACAAACTTCGAAAGATTACTGATCTCTCCATAGTCGAATTCAAAAAACTTCTTACCAGTTATATAGAATTTTTAAAAAACTTCAGTACCACCAATGTTAACGAAGTTTTCGGTGTTTACTGGGAACATTTCCATTGGTGCTTCAAAGCAGCCTTTCCCGAATGTTCGAGAAAAAAAATAACAAAATTATCCTCTCCGCCCCACTAAATCAAAAAAACTGACGATCTCAAGAATATGAATTATATGATAAAACATGAGAACTCCGAAAATTACAACATTGCATATAAGATAGCAAAGAATAATGTACAACAGGAGGAAATTAATCAGTATATGAAAAAAGTTAATGATTCCAGCAACTTTTGGAATATTATCAAGCAGCCATCCATCCACATCAGCCGGTAGTAAACGTATTTATAGTCCTGAATCACGATCAGAAAAATATCAGTGACGAGCCGAAGACGCGGAAACATTTGAAGAACACTTCTTTCTCAACCATAATTGACAATAAAATCAAAACACATTTTATATGACATTAAGGTAATACAATTAATTGAAAATGTTTAACAAAGGGATACTATTAAGGTCCAAACACATTTCCTGGGAAATAATCCAGGTAGCTGTATGACATTGGAAAAGTCAATATAACGAAATTGTAGATATACTATCAGAAGTAATAGGCAAATTATGAATTTGTGTGTTACTTGTGGAGCAATACTAAAAAATGGTGACAGCAAAAACATGAATTATCGTCAAAAATCAGTGCGTTCTCAAAAATGTTTGAAAAACTTTTATCTCTCAGCATAATTAATTACCTGGAAATATTCGATCTCATGATGGACTGCCAACATGGGTTCAGAAAAAATAGAAACTGCAACGTTCAATTTAACACAACTTTTACACGATTTAATTGACGAAAAAAATAGTGTAGGAATTTTTAACTTGACTTGACCAGGGCCTTCGCCACTTTGAACGTAAAATTTGCAGCAGAAAAACATTTTTACATAGGAATGCTAGGAAATATCAATCAGTGCCTTGCGTATTTTTTAACGAATAGATGCTTCCAAGCATAGCAAGTTCCTCGCAACTACGTAACAATGAGCTTATGACTTGAGGCATGAGATGTCCGGAGGACTGCTCATGGCTAATATCCTATACAATAGGAAAAGTTGGGTCGAAAATCCATCAGAAAACAACTACTTTCCTGGCTAATGCCACGACGAATATTGAATTACATCTGATGAAATTTCCGTGCAGAGTTCCTACAAGGTTATCTCTGCAATTGCTTGTTGCATGGAAATGTTCATCGAAATATTCGGACCACCTATATATCGATTTCGTGGTGTTGCCCCTCATCAGTATAGGGTAGGTCTAGCAGTCAATAACTAATGACTGCAACGAATGAATCGATAACCAAATCCATTTCAAGTCATAAGCTCATTGTTTGTGAGCTACAGTTTTCTTCTCCGTTTTATACGGTCTTGACGATCGTGGTTCATGGGTATTGCTTAGTTGGGTGGCCAGCGCTGGGATGGCGCTCGCAGTTTGGAGTTATCCACTGTGCGGGCGCGATCTCAGTTTCAGTCTTGAAATGGATTTGATTATCGATTCATTTGTTGCAGTCATTAGTTATTGACTGCTAGACCTACCCTATACTGATGAGGGGCAACACCCCGAAATCGATATATAGGCGGTCCGAATGTTTCGATGGACATTTCCATGCATCAAGCAATTGCAGAGATAACCTTGTAGGAACTCTGCACGGAAATTTCATCAGATGTAATTCAATGTTCGTCGTGGCATTAGCCAGGGAAGTAGTTGTTTTCTGATGGATTTTCGACCCAACTTTTCCTATTGTATAGGATATTAGCAATGAGCAGTCCTCCGGACATCTTATGCCTCAAGTCATAATAAGCTCATTGTTTGTGAACTACAGTTTTCTTCTTCTTAGCCATAGAGACTTTCCGACAAATTAAAATATTTGCTGTTGCCAGTTTGTTCATTTTGAAAATTTTAACATACATTCATGGAAACAAAGGACTCGTACAAGTGAGAGCTGAAAGGCATAATTATAATATAAGGAATAAAAATAAGCTCTACACAAAAACATACTCACGCAAAATTTGAAAAATATCCTATATTTGTTGCCAATTGATACAAAGAACTTGTTACCTATATCACCTAAAACAAAAACATTTATCAGAAAAAAAGTGAGCAATGCATGACCGTATTTATTCTGAAATTTTTATTTTATTTTACAATGTACTTGTTTGTCGCAATAGTGTAATATCTTTATTATATTTGTGTAAAGATTCCTTCATCTTTATATTTTCTGCAAATATACGTTCACATCAAGGTCAAGAACATACCTACATTATGATTATCTGTCAATATAATTACTTTAATTCTAAAATGTCCTGTTTCCCTATATTGTATACTTCGAGATTTGTTCGTATGTATATAAAAGTGCCTTTAAATCTTTGATATACTTCTCTGTATCTGTATCGATATACGAGGATGTATTGATATCTAGTTAGCCTAGACCAGTTCCCTGCATAAACAAAAGTTTGCGTTATTGTAGAAACGAACAATAACCAATTAGAAGTGTCAGTGTAAAGTGTGACGTCAAAAAAGTGAACCAGAGTTAAGCAATAAATTAAAAGAAAAAATATGTCCACCGAAATTGTGAAAATCGAAAAATTGGTGTATCGAGCTATCATCAACTACCTGTATTTAAAAGGGTTAAGCGGTAAGCATATTTACGAAGATATGCTCAATACCCTTGGTGATCAATGTCCTTCATATGCGACCGTGAAAAATTGGACTGCACGCTTCAAAAGAGGTAAATTTTCCATTGTAGATGATGACCGATCGGAAAGGCTAGTTTCTGTGTCAGTCCCCGAAAATATCGATGCAGTTCATGACATGATTTTAACAGACCGTCGAATTGGGCTAAAACGGATATCTGAAGCACTGAATATTTCATACGATTGCGTTCATCATATATTTCACGTCAATTTGGACATGGGAAAAATTGCTGCAAAATGGATCCCCAAATGTTTGAATGTTGACCAAAAGCGTGCAAGGGTAGTAGCATCGCGTTCGATCTGTCTTCGATTTGAAAACGACGTAGACTTCTTAAACCGAATTGTTACTATGGATGAGACTTGGGTACATTTCTACGATTCAGAAACAAAGCAACAATCGATGGAATGGCGACACTCCGGTTCTCCAAGACCTAAGAAGTTTTGTGTCCAAAAATCTGCTGAAAAAGTTCTTGCTTCAGTTTTTTGGGATTGCCATGGAGTAATCATGATTGATTTTTTGGATAAGGGTAGAACAATAACTGAAGATTACTTTTCAACATTACTGACCACTCTCCGGGAAAAAATTAAAGAGAATAGACGCGGAAATCTATCCAATAGTACATTATATACCGCGGGACTGAAGTAGTACATTTAATCCTGAAGGTAAAGTTTATGGCCCGACCGCAGGGAGGGCCATAATTTACCTGAAGGATTAAATGTACTTCAGTCGCAAGGTATATACGATACTTTTCGTACTTCCGGTATGATTTTATTAATTATTTCAATAATTTCAATCAGTTTTTTCTCTCTTCAACTCATTTAATAAACTGTCTTTAAAATAAGTTACCATAGTAACATTGCGTTGTGACAGTTATAATTTAGAAACATTGTCATTACTAGTGTCATTGTAAAGAAACATTGTTATTGATAATTATTGGTATCATGAGTGAAGAAGGTGTATCTGATATTGATAAAAGAGCAGCCGAAGTAGGTGAAGAATTGTTACCACCGAAATCTAGAAAACTATACGAGCAGCAGTACGATGCTTTTAAAAAGTGGTGCCGCTTAAAAAATGTGAGACAACCTACTGAAAATGCGCTGTTAGTCTACTTCGATGATAAATCAAAAGCGGTTTGTGCCTCAACTCTCTGGGCACATTACTCAATGCTGAAATCGGTTATTAACATTAGAGAAGATATTGATATAAGTAAATTTCCAAAATTATTAGCTTTTTTGAAGAGAAGAAATGAGGGATTTAAGCCAAAGAAGTCAAGAATTCTCACGTCTGAGCAGGTAGATCAGTTCTTACGGGAGGCTCCGGATGATAAATATTTAATGCTTAAGGTAAATTTGGAAATTTGTTTATATTCAGAAATTTTAAGAAATCAATTTTTTTGTAGGTTGCACTTATTTTGGGCGTTGCGGGAGCTTGTCGTGGAAAAGAGTTGGTTGATTTAGAAATCGACGATGTGAGAGATTTGGGCGATTCCTTCCTAATTGCGATTAGAAACACCAAAAATAAAATTGACCGAAATTTTGTGATCAAAAATTCAGAAAACAGTGCCATCAGTTTTGTGGCGATATTTCGGAAATATGTGGCATTGCGAAAGACAGGGACAACTCATTCAAAATTTTTTGTTCAATACATCAACAAAGAATGTACTACGCGAGTAGTAGGAAAAAACATGTTTGGTACATTTCCACGGCAAATAGCAGCTTTCTTGAAATTAGAAAATGCGACGTCTTATACGGGACATTGTTTTAGACGCACATCTGCGTCTTTGTTAGCTGATTCGGGAGCAACAATAGACGTGCTGAAGAGACATGGAGGATGGAAATCCTCCAACGTGGCCAAGGGATATATTGAATCGTCTATTAAAAATAAACAAAAAATTTCAGATAAAATATTTGGTCAAGTCGCCGATTCGTCCACTATAGTTATGCCACAGTCCTCATTCTCGCTTCCTGTTTCCGCAGGATCTTCGAAACAAACACCAGTTCAATATGAAAAGGACCTATCTGTTACTCGTCAGTTACCTGCTGCATTAACCCAGGAAAGACTGGTCAATATGACGAACTGTCACAATATTAATTTGAATATTAACGTTAATTACCATTCTAATTAATTATATTTTTCAATAAAATATCCCTTAAATTCGTTTGTTTGTGATTTAATCGTTCCGGGAGTTTCGTCAATATTTAATCCCGGAGGGATTAAATGTGACACTTTAGTACCTGTCACAAGGGAGTGAAGTTGTCACTTTAGGTCCGGAAGTACGAAAAGGTGTTTTGTTTTCGCAGGACAACGCCCCTGCACACAAATCTCATGTTACCATACAAAAAATTCGTGATTTAGGGTTTGAATTACTAGAACACCCCCCTTATTCACCAGATTTGGCTCCGTCCGACTATCATCTCTTTCCTCGACTGAATAAAAGTTTAATAGGTCTTAAATTTTCTTCCAACGAGGATGTAATAAAAGCTGTGGAGGTCTGGTTTGCAGAGTTGAGTAATAAAATATTTTGACATTGAAATTTTGTTTGGTTCTATAGTTGGCTAAAAATTTTACAATATATCCTCGTACATAAAACTATAACTTGTCCTATAAGTATATATGAGTTTATGAACTGGTTTATCACCAGCTATAGGATACCCGTGGTTTATCGGACACCCTGTATATATAAATATGATAGCATCTAATTTCATGTGAAATTTTCCCAACATAATTTTTGTTTTCAGATTTAGTCACTGCAAATTATTAGAATTATACTGACGGCCCCAACAAAATGCTGCTACCGATAGTGCTGGGAACGATTCTATTTTTAACCTACATATACTTCTACCTCTATAAACCACTATGCCACTGGCAAAACCTTGGTGTGGAGCAGGACAATCCTTGGTCATTACTGAAGAAATTGCTTCTCACTTTTTATTTTGTAATTTTCAAACGTGAGGATCCTTTGGAAGCCGTGAGGAACCGCTATGGCAAATTTCCTGGTTCGCGGTTAGTAGGAAATAATATATTTGTTTTCAATCAATACTATTGATATTGACGTACAATTTTTCAAAAAATATTTATCGATAAAACGTTATTTTCAAGAAAATTATCTCTATTATTAGGGAAAATTTTGTTGATATAAGGTACTTCAAGAAATCAGGATCAGCCTGAATGCGGAGAATTTTTTGGTGAAGAAGAATCTATATTTTCAATACAATTTCTGATTTGCCCCTTAAAACCCTTTCAATGCTCAAGACGAGTATTCTCGATCATGGGTATACTGCTCGAGATAACTCGCATTTCAAAATTAAATAGGATCTGACTGCTCTAGACGCATAATATCGCAAACGTATTTCGCACATGCCAATTGAAGTGTTGTTTGCGCGAAACATAGCAAAAGGGCAGAATGGCGGTACATGTGTTCTGTGTATGGGGTTGCACTATGCGTGAAACCAACCACACCAAAAAAATATTTTAGTTCGCTATAAATATTGTGTTGTTTTTCATTAGTTTTTATTTATATAGTTAGTAAGTACATAGAGTACATGTTGGTTTCAAAAAAAATATTGTTTGAAATTTAAGGTACTTTTTGTAGTTGCAAATAAAAGCTTCATTTCATAAAATATTGATTTATTGACCTTCGAGTTTTTTTTTTAATCGGATAGAAATGCTTACTATACTAAAATAATATAATTGTAAGCTTTTATTTTCGATTATAGTTCATTTAATTGAAATATAAGGTTTTTTTGTCGTAAAACACATACCCCGTTGCGCTATACTGCTCAAGACGACTATACTCGCAAACGCCAAAAAAACCGCGCAATGGGTGAACCGTGATAAAAACCCAATGCGCATTGAAAGGGTTAAGATATCTGAAATTCAATTCAATAATAATTTAATTTCTTGACTCCTCGAACTTCTTCAAAGTTTATTTTTTGATTTATATTCTTTCTAATACATTCTTTGTCTTCGTTAGTGTTGGTCCATTTTCAAATCCATTGAATCATTTCCATTTCTAGTGTTCTAGATATCTCAGATTTTTCAAAGTATCTTCTATGATCTACTCGTGTTGCCATTTATGATCCAATGAGTGAAGAAATTCAGAACTTACTTCATTATTTTTAGAAAACATATTAATAAAGATTTGTCGATATTTCCAAAATTTGTACTGGTTATAAAAGTTTCACTATAGTAATTCTCAAATACGTAAAAGGTACTGTATTATAGATACTATGGAATATATGAAATGACCTCGCCAGGTTTGATGGTGAAAGATAAGGACCTCGTTACCCAAATGTTGGTAACAGACTATGTACATTTCAATGACCACAGAGTGCTTATTCATGATGACCTGGACCCACTTTTCACCAAATGCATATTTGCTTTGAAAGGTGAGTTCAATATAAAGAAAATCTCACTGTCTTTTCTTTTTTCTTCCTGTCTTCCTTCCTCCTTTCGCCCTGTTTATCTTTCAATTTTCCTATTTTCCCTCCTTTTCCCTTTGTTTGTTGCTCTTCACATCTTCCTTCCTTATTTTCTTTATGTCCTTGCCTCTCATGTTCTCCTCCTCTTCCTCTTTTCTTCTACCTGTCCTCTTCTCCTTTCCTTTCACTTCCTTTCACTCTTTTCTACGTCTATTTTTTCTTTATCCTCAGTCTTTCCTCTGTTACTATTTTCTCTTTATCCTCTCTGTAATTTTTCCATTTTCTTCTTCCTTTTTAACTTCTTTCTCAATTCCAGGAGAAGAATGGCAAAAAGTGAGAAAAACGGTCACTCCTTCATTTACCAGCAGTAAAATAAAGGGCTTATTCAATACAATGAACGAATACTCAGAAAGGCTGGCCAAGCATTTTTTGAATAAAAATGAACACACGCTGAGAATAGAGATGCGTGATGTCAGTACACGATTTTGCAACGATTCTTCGGCTAAAATGTCTTTTGGTATCAACGTTGATTCTTTTGCCGAGCCTGACAATGAGTTTTGGCAAATGTGCCATAAGGCTGTGGATACTATTAGCAAGCCAAAGGTACTCAGCTTCAGCGTCTATTTGCTTGCTCCTATGTTGGTAAAGGTAAGTACCATGGACTGAATAAAATGACCTAATAATGTATGCATAATAAATTCATAGAAATCCTAAAAAGTCGATAATTTAAGGAAGTTCCAATACCTACTTCAACGATTTTAATTTTTTATCTGTTTCATTTCACTTATTTTAAATCCTTCATTAATGTTAGGGGTTCCATTTATTTCAGTTAACTAATTCAATTCATTCACCTACAAAAAAATAAAAATATCTTCTTTCCAATCCATTTTACTAATTTAATTCTTTAATTTGACATTGTTTATTCAATTTATTCATTCATCAAGGTATAGCGCAGAAGTAATGATCTCTTATAGTCAGATAAAATTTGTCAACAAAAAGTGAGTTGAAATTATTTTCTGAAACGTAGCATACCTAACTTTTTCCAGTTCCTTAAAATGAAAATTGTTGATTGGGAGGCGGATTCCTTCTTCAGACAAATGATAAGTGATACGATGGAGATTAGAGAAAAGGAAAGGGAAAACGGAATAATGGGAGCTGACCTCATACATCTACTGTTGGAAGGCAGAAAACGAGCTCAAACGAACCAGGAAAATGAAAATATCATAAGAGGATCATACAAAAGTGAGTAACGAGCTGCATAATTTTTGCCCTCCCAACACTCCTAAGAACATCGTGGGTTATAGAATATCACGGGAATCTTATGAAGTACTAAGTATAACGATTTCCTCTTTCTGATATTATAGTCAACGTGTTAGTAGGAATTAGGAAGTATAAATGAGACCTTGGTTATGATCCATATCATTCACATATCTGATCCCAATCCGGTAGCTATTTGAATTCTGAAAATAAATGGGAATTTCAACATCACATTTTCGTTGAAATCGTGTCATCATTCTCCTCTACTTAAACAGTAAATTTTCTTTAAATAATAGGTGTGCAAAATGTGCATTTATAATTTTGGCATCGAGGGACTTTCTGAATGATTGAAGACAAATATAACGGATAATTCTGCCAGATTTTCACAGCCCTATTTTTAATATTTAAAGAAAAACTATAAGTAACCCCATACAGTTTTTGAATGGTTTATTGAAAACAAATGAATTATTCTAATTATCAATATTCCATCACCTGCCTGGGACTTACTTGAATGAGATGTCTCAAATTTTTTTTGATGATGATAAAGCGTATCTTTCTGAGTTCAACCATATAAAACATTATACATTTTACCTAGCTGAATCACCTGGTGTACTAATGCGAAATTAAAGTGAAAAAACATTTTATGAAGACAATATCTCAATTTTTTTTTTGTTATACGGGAAATCGAAACACTCATATTCAAGAACTCTTCCTATGATTTTGTTGTAATTAATTCTAATCATAATCCATATGTTCGTTACCTGTCATACGATTCAGTCAGTCAGTCATTCCCAAAAAAGGAGGACAGGGAGCGGATCAGGCACCGCCTGATTTCCACTTAGGGAATCTTCTGGTACACAGATGGGTAAGTCAGCCGGTGCCGGGGTATACGGGCAATCTCCGAAAGCGGAACTCTGTTGCGCTCTAGGAACTTTTGCTTCTGTATTATAGGCAGAAATGTTTGTCATACTCGCCAGTGTAAGAGAAAATCTCAACAGAGGCTACCGCGGCCAGCAAATCACGATATACACAGACAGCCAAGCGGCGATCAAGGCTCTCACATCATATAGAGTCACTTCGTTGCTGGTGTCTCAAAACATCGATAATCTGCAAAGGCTATAAAGCCACTTTGGATCCTTGGTCATACCGGAGTACCTGGAAATAACAGGCTGATTATTTGGCCAGACAAGGTGCGAAAAGCCCAACGATTCATCCAGAACCTATTCTAGGAGTTTCTAGATCATGGTGCGTCTCAACCATGAAGGAAAACCTGGAAATAAAATTTCAGGATACATGAAAAGATGCCCCGGGCATGAGGCAATCGAAACTCCACATCGGAGGCCTTTCTACTGGGAGGACCAAGACTTTGCTCACACTGAGCAGAACGGAATTAGTGACAAGGGTCCTGACAGGACACTGCCATCTCAACAAGCATCTCAACATTTTAGGTATCACGGATGATACCGAATGCAGGTGATGTTTGGAGGATGAGGAGTCAGCCACCCATATCCTCACGGAATGCCCGGTAGTGGTAGCGATACGGGAAGCACACTTCGGGTGCATCGTACTGAATCAGGAGAGATAGGCTACCTTCAAAACTGAACCATTTCCCAGCAGTGGTGAGTGCATAACGGACCTGATTACCCACATACCTTACTCTATCATATATCTATGTAACCCATTTAATTTGACAAGCCAATAATTATATGTGTAACAGTGAACAAGAAATGAGTAGGTGTTAGAAGCTAGAAGTTTTGCCTAAAAACGCGATCTGCCTCTTCAGTCTCGTTAGTTTTGTTGTCATAGTGAATGTGAATAAGTGAAATCATCAATCATGAAATTGCGGTAGGACTGTTGTGCAAGTACAATTTCCGGAGTTTGATTACCGATGTTTATTTCTAAAACAGAATAATGTTGTACCCTAGTAAACTGAGTCGTTAGTGTCAAAAGTGGTTTTTAATTTACTGGGGTTTTTGTGTTGAATCCGTGGTATCACGCTAATAGGCTTCTTGAACTCTCGAACCCAATGATTAGACTTTGCCGATCAAGTCTGATTCCTTGAGTTTGTGAGCATCTTAGGACACTTCTAGAACCCCTCTTCCGTCATAACATCCAACCTGGCCTAATGGGGGGGTCGATACAAGGGGTGCTCCATCACAATTTCGTGAAACTTTCAAACAATAAGTGTCTCGAAAATATCAAAAATAGCTATGCTTTTTATTCGACTGTCTTTTATGGCACTACTTAAATTCCTGTCTGAAAACATGAATCTATTAACAACTCTTTTTGATTTTCAGCTTATAATTCCGACTGGTCAAATATGGACATCATAGCTCAGGCATTTTTTTTCCATTTTGCTTCATGTGCACCTGCGCCGACATTACTGAGCTTCATGGGATACGAATTGGCAGTGAATCCTGATGTGCAGGAAAAGCTCAGAGAAGAAATTCGAGAAACCGAGGAAAATTGTGGAGGAAAGTTGACGTACGATATCGTCAATAGGATGAAATATATCGATATGGTTGTTCAAGGTATGAACGTAATAATTACGTAAAAATTAGATCATGTGATATAGTTTAGTAGAACACGATGTGATTTTTTTTAGTGAAGCATTGTGGTCGAATTACTATACAGGGTGTATATCTTGCACTCTCGTAATGCCATTTTATAACGAATTACAGTGTACCACAAAAAAAAACTCAATCACACAAAATATATTTCTGTCATAAAAATTTGTAAATGAACAGAGGTTTTGTATAAAATGTATACTTCTGAGTGCCAGCTCAAAATTTCATAATAAGTAGATATCCTAATAATTTTTCAACCAACATAACCCTACCACACAGTGCGCCCGATAGGTATGGATTAAACCATTTGTAGTGTTAGGTATTATGTATTGTTTGAAAAAAACCTGAAACAAGTCAATTTCTATTCTTAATTTGACAATATACAACATGTAAATATAACCCCTTTTGAACTATGAGAACCCCTTTAAAATTTTTTAAGGGGTCGTGTGACACCTTGTTCGAAAATGATTTTCATTCACTGTTCAGCAATATTAGGTTTTTCAAATTTAGTTCAATCATAACTCAGAAAATCTATTTTGAACATTTTAAATTTAATTTACGTAGAATAAAGGAAATAATGTAACATAATGTTTAGGCAGGATATTTCCATTTATTTTACAGTTCAATTGAATGTTCAAAATGACCACATTTCACTTCTTGATAATGAGCAAGGCAAACTTGGAATTCTCGTACATCATTTTGTAGGACCTCAGGGGATACGTTGCTAATTTCTTCTGTTATCCTAAAACTTTGAAATGTGCAATGTTGTCTGGTCTATTGAAATATACTTTTGATTTCCAATAACCCCTGAAAAAGTAATCGAATGGAGTCAAATCGGGGGATCTAGGCGGCCATTCAATTGTTCCACTTCTTCCATTCCACTTATTACAAAAAACTTCGTTCAAATAATGTCTGAAAATTCGTTGTACTGAGGTGGAGCTCCGTATTGTTAATCTATCTAATGTATTTCGATCATTAACATCATCATCATAAAAAAAATCTAGATAAAACCAACCATTAATTGTGCCTTCAAAGAAATAAGGGTCGATAATTTTGTTGTTAATGATACCAGCCCAAACTATCACTTTTTCAGGATATTGCGTGTGAGCCTCACACATCCAATGAAGAGTTTTTTCTGCTCCAATATCTACATTTTTGTCTATTAACCGTTCCATTTGAACAATTTTGTTTATGAACTGCAAATCTGCTCCCATTTTGTCCATCATCAGTTCACAGAATTGTTGCGTTCTATCAGGATCATGCTCAATGAACTCCTGAACCAAGTGATCTTTATAAGGGTGGTATTTTCCTTCATGTAAAACTCTCAATTCGTTGATTTACTTCCATCATTGTCGGCAGCAAGTTGTCTACTAGTCATATGAGGATTTTCCTTAATCGCTAACAGTACATTTAACTATTTCTTCATCCAATTCAACATTTCGATCTGGTTTTTGGATAGATTTTACATGTCCTGTTTCACGAAATTTTGTTTCTATTTTATTGACTGTGAGACGAGTTGACCAGGGTATTGATTATTAAACATTTCACTTTCTTTTGAGTTCTTGTTTTACAAAAATCTAGTTAAAACGTCTCTTCTTTGAGTTTTGGATAAATGTACAATAGTTAAATCAAATACACACACACACAAATATTTTTCAATACACTGACGTGTGACAGCAACTCATAAATATCAAAATAACAGTAGTCTATTAGATTTACATTACATTATTTATTGATGTCTCCATCGACTTTTTCCTGACGAGTAGCAAAACAGATAAGAAAATACATCATTACTTCTGAAGGGGTTATTTAAAAACAAAAATATATTTCAATAACCAGACAATATTGCAGATGTGAAAGTTAGGATAACAGAAGAAATCAACAAATCAACCCTTGAGGTCCTACGAAATGTTGTAAGAGGATTTATTCCAAGCTCGACTTGCTCATTATCAAGAAGTGAATGGTGGTAATTTTTCACATTTCAATTGTAAAATAAATAATAAAAAAAATACTTCCTTAACATTATGTTACATTCCTTCATTCTACGTAAAAATCCAAATTTTAAATTTTCAGAGTCATGATTGCACCAAATTTGAAAAACTCAATATTGATAAAAATCCCTTTCGAACAAGGTGCCACACGATCCCCCTTGTCATTTAAAATGTTTGAGGGGATGCTCTTAATTCAAGAAAGGGGTAATATTATCATAATGTAAATTGACAAATTGAGAATAGAAATCGCGTTTTTTTAGGACTTTTCAAACAAATACATAATAATATGTATAGCAAGCATATAACGTAATTCGGGTGATGCCACAATTCTGATTCTATTCACTTATATCTGGCTTAACTTTGAATTACAATTCGGAATTTGAAAAATTTTGCACTTTTATAACAATAACAATCAGTTTGAACAAGCCCATCATTTTAAAAACAGAATTGTTTTTTGGAATTGATGAAATAATAATAGTAGTATGTAGCCTTACCAGCGCAATTTTATAGACATTTTTTTGCAGAGAGCATGAGAAAATGGCCTTCCGTCATCGAAGTCGACAGGATCTGCTCCAAGGACTACGTAATCCAACCAGTTCTACCAGGCGAAAAACCGGTTTCAGTGAAAAGAGGTTCCAGAGTTATCGTACCGATATACAGCTTGCACCACGACCCCGAGTACTTCCCGGAACCCGAACGTTTCATCCCCGAAAGATTCAGCGATGAAAATAAGCACAACATAAAACCGAACACTTTCACTCCGTTCGGGTTCGGCTCCAGAACGTGCATGGGTTCGAAATACTCTATCCTGCAAGCCAAACTGCTTTACTACCACCTCTTATCCCATTTCGAAATCGTACCTGTCGAAAAAACAAAAGTTCCTCTCGAAGTCGCCAAAATTCCCAGGTTGAATGCTGAAGGGGGATTGTGGATAGGCTTGAAACGCCTTGACAATGGCTTATCGTAGAATGTATCGTTGAGCATAGTTTTACAATTTCGAACATTTGGTATTCCTCAAGGCACAGTACATGTTTTCAGTGCAAATGAAATATGTAAATCGAGAATGTGCTTGGTTTATTGAAATGTCTATTACAATTTTGACTTTTTATTCATAGGTTTGTCTTCTGTGATTTAAGTAGTTATATAAGAAATACTCCGCAAAAATGAGTAATTTTGGGAGAAATCCTTTGTAAAAATAAATTTTATATTCACTATTTTTGTGCTGTTTTTTGCATCCGAATGAATCTGATACTGAAAATTCAAGTGACATTTTGAATATGAAAGTGTATATGATAATATGTAAAGAATTCATTGAATATATAGTTTTTTCTTATGTGTGTTTTGAAAATAAATAAAGTAACTCTAAGCATAGATCATGACCCGGAGGAATTTTTTTCAAAACAAGACACTTTGGGGAATGACTGGTTTTTCCTGATAATTCCGAATAGATTTCACAATTGAAAGAGTGAGTGAGAGTGATATATACTTTATTGTTCAAAGAAGTTATTCTCATTGACAAAGTTTGGTTCTCAAAAATAATCTTAGCTAGTCGAAGTTACGACTAGATTTTTGGTCGACTGGTATTTTAAATTACTTCTTCGTTGTTCCTTAACGACCCAGAACATTTGGTTTTTCAACATTTGTATTAAGAAGAGTGTATTCCCGAAATTAACTCAGCTTAGGACTTCAAATCTGAGTATAGCAGCCCAGCGGGTATAAAAGCAGGCAAAATGAAGTGGATAAAGCAATGTAGGAAATCAGAATACAGCATGAGAGATATTTACAACATATATTTCAAGGTAATATATAGTGAACTCCTTTGGAATTTGAAGTTTTAAATCAGGACACAAGAAAGCATGTCAATCAGATCGTTCATAAGAAATATATCAGACAGAAACGCAAGTTATATTCTTCAATACCTAAAAACACACGTAAAGATTGTGATAGAAAATTCACTGATCATCAATTTTTTGATAGATTTGTGAATTTGTCAGAAGCCGTCTTTACAGAACAGGAGAATTCATTATTTACAAAATGTTTTAAGCATAATATCAGAAGCAATACTATCATTAAGGACATGGAAATTCTTGGGATTGAAACTGAAATTGCCTTGAAAGGTACTTTGGACATTAGTAACAATAAATATCAGGCTACTAATATTATCAAATCAGCATTTCTGAAGGATAATAGTGGTATAAATGATATGAGAACCATTAAATCTAGAGAACAAAACTAAGGAAAAGGATGTAACCTTTACAAGAGCAGATAAAGGTAATACAGTTATTGCAATCAATAGGAATGATTATGTTAAAAAACTCTTGATTTTTTTTGATTCCGGTAAATTTACAGTACTTAAACGTGATCCCACTTATGTGTACCAACTACAAATCAAAGAATTCTTGAGAAACTCTAAATCAATTTTTAATGAAGCCGAGAAGTTCAGACTAACTCTTATGAATCCACAAACTCCGAAATTATATTCTTTGATAAAATTACATAAACAAAACTACCCTGTCCGGCCAGTAGTATCATTCGTAACAGCACCATCAGTTTAGTTATCAAGAAAGTTAATACATTTAATAACAAACTATTCTAAATTTGTACCGAAATTCAGCCTTAAAAATTCTTAAGATTTGATAAATAAAATCCAGGATATTTCTGTCCCAGATAACGCGAAATTAATTTCTTTTGACGTTCAAAATCTTTTCCCTAGGATACCTCCCCAAGATACAATACTCTTAGTCGAAGGTTTACTAGATAAAAATCATGTCAACCCAGTTATTAAACAAGAGATATTAGACCTTTTGTCGATATGTCTTGAACAAAATTACTTTCAATTTGACAATAAAATATATTCTTCATCTGAAGATTTGATCATGGGAAATCCGCTGAGTCCTCTACTGGCAGATATCTTCATGGACAACCTTGAAGGAATAATTCACAAGCACCCACTCTCGCAACAGTTTTTGTATTGGTACAGATATGTGGATGACATTATAGTTTGTTTTAAAGGTACCAACAGATAGTTAGAGACCTTTCATAAATATATTAACACTATTCACCCAAACATTAAATTCACAATAGAAATAGAAGTAGAAAAATCATTAAATTTTTTAGATTTGACAATAGGTAAAACCAACAACAAACACAATTTTTCTATTTTTCATAAACCTTCCCATCCATACTGACATCACCATTCATAATAATTCGATATATCCATATATGTATACATAAAATATCCGCATACCATAGTATGATACATAGATTAGTAAATATTCCTCTTTCTGAAGAAAATTTCTGCAAAGAATTAAATATTATAAAACAGATAGCAATTAACAATGGATATCAAGTCAAATTAATAGAGAATATTCTTGCTAAAAAATTACATAGAAAGGCTATCCAAGAAGTGTACCCCACTATGAGGAACCTTGACAATAATTACAGAACTTTAACTTATTCAGGGCCCGTTTCAAAAAAAATAGCGTCATTTTTGAAAAAACAAAATTTGAGAGTAGCATTCAGAACAGATAAGGCTGGATGCACACGGGCGATTTCCATCAGCAAGTTCGTTACGAACTCGCCGCGAAGTTTTCTCGCGCGAGGTAGCGGACCAAAGAAACAAATGGTGCGATTCACTTGTAGGCGAGCTCACGGCGAATTTGCCACGAGCACGCTGCTATCCGCCGGCGCTCGCCAGGGACTGCTACTTCGCCACGATCTCGCGGCGAAACACATCCTTGCTTGAGGAAGATAACGTACTGAAGTATCCGAGAAATGCTCGCGGCGAGAACGCTTCGCACACGCCGCGAATCCACTCGCCCGTGTGCATCGAGCCTAACACGTTGGGAAGGTTTATTTAAAATAATAAAGACAAAACACAAAAATCTAAAAAATCAGGAGTTTATAATTTGAACTGTGGATCTTGTTCCAAAGTATATGTAGGCCAGTCTGGTAGACCATTCAAAAGCCGCGTGAGCACCGTATGAATTATGTAAATAATAAAACACATTCAACATATGCCAATCATATTTTGGAAGAAGACCATGACTTCGATGAAAACTTTGAAACCCTTCATGTTGAAAATAATGGTATAAGACTTAATTATTTAGAATTCTTGGAAATTATTAAATTGAAAAATTCGAATTGTTTACTAAATGATCAATTGGACCTTAATAGTTCCCCTTTGTTAAACCTTTTCAACTAATTGAGTAGTAGATATGTTTTGAGATTTACAGGTACTTACTTACATTGTATTGTCAATTTTTATTTTTATTTTTATTATAGGTAGCTCCTAATTACCTCAACTGTTAAGAAGGGGATTTAAGAAATGTTCAACGTAGAATAATTTAATGTATTACATTCGCTTGAATTTTTAAATACGGACCTGTATTTTTTGTTGTAGTTTTTTTGTATCGTAGGCGTTCACTTCATACTGAGAAATTAAATAAAATTTTATATTTCGGGATGTTTCGGTAATATTTTATTATAATTGGGTGAATTATTCCTTTTCAAATTACGGTCCTGGAAATTGGTTGACTGAGTTAAATAAAAACACAATACCAACTTTCACGTCTCCCCTTGTACCATAGTGTTTTTCGAGAGTATTTCCAAAAATCACTTATAGTGCAAGAAAATGTGGAAGACTTGAGATTGAGGATTTTGAATACTTTCGCAACAGTGCAGCAAAGAAGTGTATTAAGGGCAATATACTATAGTGTTGTTCGAGAATATTTTTTTCATTTTTAGGTATCAATTCATATTTCTTCACATTTTCAATGCTCTTTGAGCATTTTCTACAATGAACTTGGAATAGCAAAACCTTTTATGATTATCTGAAACATATAATAATAATAATAACAATAATAATAATAATAATAATAATAATAATAATAATAATAATAATAATAATAATAATAATAATAATAATAATAATAATAATAATAATAATAATAATAATAATAATAATAATAAATAGGCAGGGAGGTCAACCAACACCTAAGGCCCTGGTGAGTTGCGACACCACCTACCCGAGCAAAGGATGCAAAATCGGACCGGCAGCTCATGCGCATCCGGGAGGGAAGAGGCATCTTTCCCTCCGGTGTCGGCCGTGGGTTTACTGGGTTAACCCCCCAGTAAACCCTAACACTCGGTTCCAAATAATCGGGGAAGAGGCCCCCACAACCGACCCCCTCGGATTAGGGGTCAAAGGCAAGGTGGTGGGGCCAACAACGATGATTTGCCAGCTGACGACTTACGCTATGAAAACGGACGTTTTGAGTGGACGGATGGATTAAGGGACGGTCTTATGCATTGCTACGAGAGCAGTGAGCCCGCCCGGAGAGGATACATGGCGAGAATGCATGCTCTGTGGTGTGAAAGACACCCAGAGCATGCCGCCTTTTCTGCCCAAAATCTTAGGGATTATGTATCTCATCTTCGTAGACGAGGATATGTCAGAGCACCTCCTCAGCCGGTTATCGAAGTGGCACAAGTTATGCCACGTGTCGGTCTGGCTGTGGAGAATGCTCGCATCATACCACCGATGGAGGACATCAGAACTCGCAGGGCACTTCACCATATGAAGCCCCTGAAGCCACAAGAACTGGCACGAGTGGATGCGGAGATCGGCGATGTTCTTCCAGAAGAGGCTGACATCTGGCAGATCAATTCTGTCGTGTATGATGCCGCTCATACTCTAACCCAAACGCAGAGGAGGGATACCACCGCTGTAGTTGGGAGGCATGAGCGACGCGTACACAAGATGGAAGCTAAGATCAAGTCGGCGAGACAACACGCGTCTCGTATCCAGTGTGTGGTGGACTACGTGGCGGCCAATAGGCCTTTCACGCCTGCAGTGCGGCGAATTGCCGCAAAATTGAGACGAGCTCACCACACATTGAATCAAGGGGTGCTGTTTACCATCAAACAGCACTGTCTAGATAGGATACGAATGCTAGTGGCTGCAAAGAAGTCACTAGTGAGGCGAGCGAGAGGAGTCGCGGAAAACTTGAAGTTCCGCGATAAACCTTCTCGTTTATTTCAAGAGCCTCCACGTGTTGTTAATAACCCGCCGGCTGTTGATCGGGTGGAAACCTTCTGGAAGAACATCTATGAGTATCCGCAACCAATGAATGTAGATACTCCAGCCCTAGCGCAGTTCAGAGCATTCTGCAGGAGGCTTCGGCAGCCTGAGCTCAATGATCTGCGCAATCCGATAACCCCGGAAGAAGTTCAAAGAGCCCTCAAAGGCTCAAAGAACTTTGCTGCTCCAGGACCCGATGGGTTGAATAACTATTGGTGGAAAAAGTTTCCAGCAACCCACCACCATCTGGCTAGAGTTTTCAACTCATGGCTAGATGGGGAGCAGCAGATTCCGGAGTGGTTTGTCGAGGGGCGAACCGTGCTCATCCCCAAAAACGGAGATTTGTCTGATCCAAAGAATTACAGACCGATAACATGCTTGAATGCGTGTTATAAGGTGTTTACGCGCATCTTATACACACGCATTCTCTCCGCAGTTGATCCGGTGTATGAACGGATATATGAGCAAAGAGGGTCAAAGAAAGGGGTTGCCGGCTGCAAGGAGAACCTGCTCATCGATAGATGTATCACGCAGGACTCCGTGCAGTACAAGCGTAACCTTTCGATGGCCTGGATCGATTACCGCAAGGCGTTTGATACAACATCGCATGAGTTAATCATGCATTTGCTCAGATGCCTTGAGGTACCCGATCAAATAGTGGGATGCATTGGACAGCTGATGCCGCTCTGGAGGACTCGCTTCGCTATAAAATCTGGTGGAGACATAGTCCAAACAGAGCAGGTCATCATTAGAAGAGGCGTGTTTCAGGGAGACTCCCTCAGCCCTCTTCTCTTCTGCATCTCACTATTGCCATTGTCCGTTGCACTCAGGAATACTCGTGGGTACAGCTGCGGCACCCCCAGCAACCGGAGGCATACAGTCACCCACCTGTTTTACATGGATGACCTAAAATTATATGCCTCTGGAGAAAGGGACCTACATCAGTCCCTTAGGGTGGTGGAAGAATATACGCATGCTATCGGAATGGAATTTGGGATCGACAAATGTGCCACGGTTCATCTCAAAAGAGGACGATGCGAGGAATACGGAGAGGATGTCCAGCTCGTAGACGGAAGCATCCTACATCATCTGGATGCCGGAGAGACTTATACTTACCTAGGGGTGGCGCAACGCCGCTCCCAAGAGGTAATCACAGTTAAGAACTCTCTCCGCGGCAAGTATCAGCATAAACTCCGACAGATCTGGTCATCAGAACTGTCGGGGAAGAACAAAGTTGCTGCAACTAATATGCTTGCCGTTCCGATCCTTCTCTACTCCTTCGGAGTGATGAAGTGGACTCAGGAAGAGCTGCGACAACTCGACGTAAAAACTCGCAAAATGATGCATCTCAATAGGAGCTTGCATCCTAAATCGTCCGTTCCACGGTTATACTTTCCCAGACAACGGGGAGGCCGTGGACTTTTGAGTTTGGAGTGTCTGCATAACAGAATGGTACTGGATGGGGCCTGTAAAGTCATCAGGAGTTCAGATCCCCTTCTCTGCATGGTCCGCGACCATGAAAAAGCAGGGATTGGAGCATTTCTCTTTAAGGCAGCAACCCGTGCAGCCGATGAACTTGGTCTCGTATTCGACACTGAACGGGCTAACCCAAACTCTGTCACCGAGTTGGGACCCGTTCAGCTAAAAGCTCACATTAAAGCTGCGGAGACAGAGGTCCTCCTACAGCTGCATATGGATAAGCCAATGCATGGTGTTTTCTTCATCAACATCGAAGACCTTGGCTTATCCAAAAGCTTGACCTTTGCCTTCCTCAGTTCGAGTGAGCTAAAGTCGGAGACCGAGGGATTCATAATGGCCTGCCAGGATGGTGTCTTCAACACCCTCGTCTACCGTAGTCGCGTGATGGGTATAGACGTCCCTGACACCCGATGCAGGGCATGTCGTGGGGCACCTGAGACCGTAATGCATTTGCTATCAGCATGTCCAGCTTATGCGGTCTCAGCCTATATCCACAGGCATAACGCGGCGCTACGAGTGTTGTACTACCATCTAAGACACTCGTACGGTATAGACGAGACACCGGTGTTGCCTTATGTTCCGGGGGATATTGAGTCCGTGGTGGAGAATGAGAGGTGCCGAATCTATTGGAACTACTCATTCCCCACCCTCAGGCCAATACAAGCCAATAAGCCTGATGTTGTCCTCCTCGACCGTCAAAGTAAAACGATATTCGTCGTGGAGTTTTCCGCTCCAGGCGAGATGAATATCGTTCGGAAAGAGGAGGAAAAACGGACTAAATATCGAGATCTTCTCTTTGAACTCCGCAGGTTGTATCCGGACCATTCTGTCAAAATGGTGGTTCTGATTATTGGAGTCCTTGGTGGAATGATGGACACACTGCTCTCTAATTTGAAGTTGATACCGGCCTGCCGTAATATGGCACAAATCCTAGCCGCTCGAATGCAGAAGGCCGTCATCCTTGGTTCACTTCGTCTGCTCAGAACACATGACTCTCGGACCCAATTATCACTCACCCTATGGACGTAGGGAGTGGTTATTGAGGTAAACGACACCAGCGCGTCCTCCGGATGGGTCGGAGCACCGGAGACAGGACCTGACTGGTACACTCTTAAAGGAAAATAATAATAATAATAATAATAATAATAATAATAATAATAATAATAATAATAATAATAATAATAATAATAATAATAATAATAATAATAATAATAATAATAATAATAATAATAATAATAATAATAATAATAATAATAATAATAATAATAATAATAATAATAATAATAATAATAATAATAATAATAATAATAATAATAATAATAATAATAATAATAATAATAATAACCACGGAAGAAGTTTGCTGCTCCAGGCCCTGATGGGTTGAATAATTATTGGTGGAAAAAGTTTCCAACAACCCACCGCCATCTGGCAAGAGTTTTTAACTCATGGCTAGATGGGGAGCAGCAGATTCCGGAGTGGTTTGTCGAGGGGCGAACCGTGCTCATCCCCAAGAACGGAGATTTGTCTGATCCAAAGAATTACAGGCCGATAACATGCTTGAATGCGTGCTATAAGTTGTTTACGCGCATCTTATACACGCGCATTCTCTCCGCAGTTGATCCGGTGTATGAACGGATATATGAGCAACGAGGGTCTAAGAAAGGGGTCGCCGGCTGCAAGGAGAACCTGCTCATCGATAGATGTATCACGCAGGACTCCGTGCAGTATAAGCGTAACCTTTCGATGGCCTGGATTGATTACCGCAAGGCATTTGATACAACATCGCATGAGTTAATCATGCATTTGCTCAGATGTCTTGAGGTACCCAATCAAATAGTGGGATGCATTGGACAACTGATGCCACTCTGGAGGACTCGCTTCACCATAAGATCTGGTAGAGACATAGTCCAAACAGAGCAGGTCATCATTAGAAGAGGCGTGTTTCAGGGAGACTCCCTCAGCCCTCTTCTCTTCTGCATCTCACTATTGCCATTGTCCGTTGTACTCAGGAATACCCGTGGGTACAACTGCGGCACCCCCAGCAACCGGAGGCATAAAGTCACCCATCTGTTTTACATGGATGACCTCAAATTATATGCCTCTGGAGAAAGGGACCTACATCAGTCCCTTAGGGTGGTGGAAGAGTACACGCATGCTATCGGAATGGAATTTGGGATCGACAAATGTGCCACGGTTCATCTCAAAAGAGGACGATGCGAGGAATACGGAGAGGATGTCCAGCTCGTAGACGGAAGCATCCTACATCATCTGGATGCCGGAGAGACGTATACTTACCTAGGGGTGGAGCAACGCCACTCCCAAGAGGTATTCACAGTTAAGAACTCTCTCCGCGGCAAGTATCAGCATAAACTCCGACAGATCTGGTCATCAGAACTGTCGGGGAAGAACAAAGTTGCTGCAACCAATATGCTTGCCGTTCCGATCCTTCTCTACTCTTTCGGAGTAATGAAGTGGACTAAGGAAGAGCTGCGACAACTCGACGTTAAAACTCGCAAAGTGATGCATCTCAATAGGTGCTTGCATCCTAAATCGTCCGTTCCACGGTTATACTTTCCCAGACAACGGGGAGGCCGTGGACTTTTGAGTTTGGAGTGTATGCATAACAGAATGGTTCTGGATGGGGCCTGTAAAGTCATCAGGAGTTCAGATCCCCTTCTCTGCATGGTCCGCGACCATGAAAAAGCAGGGATTGGAGCATTTCTTTTTAAGGCAGCAACCCGTGCGGCCGATGAACTCGGTCTCGTATTCGACACTGAACGGGCTAACCCAAACTCTGTCACCGAGTTGGGACCCGTTCAGCAAAAAGCTCACATCAAAGCTGCGGAGACAGAGGTCCTGCTACAGCTACATATGGATAAGCCAATGCATGGTGTCTTCTTTCATAACATCGAAGACCTTGGCTTATCCAAAAGCTTGACCTTTGCCTTCCTCAGGGCGAGTGAGCTAAAGTCGGAGACCGAGGGATTCATAATGGCCTGCCAGGATGGTGTCTTCAACACCCTCGTCTACCGTAGTCGCGTGATGGGTATAGACGTCCCTGACACCCGATGCAGGGCATGTCGTGGGGCACCTGAGACCGTAATGCATTTGCTATCAGCATGCCCATCTTATGCGGTCTCAGCCTATATCCACAGGCATAACGCGGCGCTACGAGTGTTATACTACCATCTACGACACTCGTACGGTATAGACGAGACACCGGTGTTGCCTTATGTTCCGGGGGATATTGAGTCCGTGGTGGAGAATGAGAGGTGCCGGATCTATTGGAACTACTCATTCCCCACCCTCAGGCAAATACAAGCCAATAAGCCTGATGTTGTCCTCCTCGACCACCAAAGTAGAACGATATTCGTCATGGAGTTTTCCGCTCCAGGCGAAATGAATATCGTTCGAAAAGAGGAGGAAAAACGGACTAAATATCGAGATCTTCTCTTTGAACTCCGCAGGTTATATCCGGACCATTCTGTCAAAATGGTGGTTCTGATCATAGGAGTCCTTGGTGGAATGATGGACACACTGCTCTCCAACTTGAAGATAATACCTGCTTGCCGTAATATGGCAGAAATCTTAGCAGCAAGAATGCAGAAGGCCGTCATCCTTGGTTCGCTCCGTCTACTCAGGGCACATGATTCTCGGACCCAATAGTCACTCACCCTACGGACGTAGGGAGTGGTTATTGGGGTTAACGACACCAGCGCGCCCTCCGGATGTATCGGAGCACCGGAGACAGGGCCTGACTGGTACATTCCCAACGGGAAAAAAAAAAAAAAAAAAAAATAATAATAATAATAATAATAATAATAATAATAATAATAATAATAATAATAATAATAATAATAATAATAATAATAATAATAATAATAATAATAATAATAATAATAATAATAATAATAATAATAATAATAATAATAATAATAATAATAATAATAATAATACGTGTCGGCTGGGAATAATCCTCCACGATTCACTGTTGCGTTAAAAATTAACAGTGCTGCTCCTAAAGTGGCGCATGGAGTTAGTAACAAGGCCTATCCAGAACACATGGCTAATGACCATAGCAGTCGATGCCAAAACACCAAGAAAAAAAAAAATAATAATAATAATAATAATAATATCATCCGGACCATTCTGTCAAAATGGTGGTTCTGATTATAGGAGTCCTTGGTGGAATGATGGACACACTGCTCTCTAATTTGAAGTTGATACCGGCCTGCCGTAATATGGCACAAATCCTAGCCGCTCGAATGCAGAAGGCCGTCATCCTTGGTTCCCTTCGTCTGCTCAGAACACATGACTCTCGGACCCAATAATCACTCACCCTACGGACGTAGGGAGTGGTTATTGAGGTAAACGACACCAGCGCGTCCTCCGGATGGGTCGGAGCACCGGAGACAGGACCTGACTGGTACACTCTTAAAGGAAAAAATAATAATAATAATAATAATAATAATAATAAATTTTATTCACCATAAGTATACAAATATAAATGAATTGATCATTACACAGTTTTTTGACATATGGTTAATAAGCAGAATGGCCCAAAAAAGCTCTCAAGGAGCTTGTCTATGGGCAGTTCCTACGCTATGGACAAGATGAATTGAATCAATCGTGTGAATATTTTATGAAATAAATGGATATGGAAATTTATATTAAGTATTCAATAAGTAATAAGTACGTATACTTGAGCATGTGGATAAATGCCGGTAAGAATTATGAAAAACTCTCATATAAATCTTAAAAAATGGAACTTAACAAACAATAATACGAGTAAAAACTATATCTGAATAGAATGGCACAAAAATCTTTTTAAATATATACATAGATTATATAATTATATGTTCACATAACGAATTAAAATTTTCAAGACATTTATTACACTTGAGCATTAAAACAAATTGAATTACAGTTGTTGAACATAAGTATAATATAAAATTCAAAAACATGGAAAATATACGAAACGCTGACATGAAACTCTTACATTATGACGAAGTCAGGTTCAAAAACATCAAAATGTGTAGGAAATACTATGTTAGTAAAACACCGTTTTTCTCAAGAGTCAATAAGGTTGTGTAAAATAATCCTATTAATGGACAAAATCCAAACCTTCACTTTCTTCTTGAACAAATTCAAGGAGTTGATTGATTTTATCGGGCCTGGTACCATATTCCTCAACCTCGGAGCAATGTAAGTAAAGGATCGTTGGCCTATTGATTTAAGAGCATGGGGTAATAACTCGTTTGCTGAAATTTTTCCCCTTGTGCGGTATGGGTGTTCAAGTACAGACGAGAGTTTTTTTTTGTACGTGAATGTTAAAATTGATTTGCAAAAGAGCTGTCTTGGGTCCATTATCTGAATTTCATTGAACAAGAGATCGGAAGAGTATCTAGGGGGTTTATCGAATATGATTCTCAAGATCCGTTTTTGGACAATCTCCAGAGGCCTCAGTTTGGTTTTTCTCAATCCTCCCCAGCCTATTATGCCATATTATATGATAGACTCTACCAAGGAATAATAAATTATCTGAAGAAGCATTTCATCTGTTTGAATTTGAATACGAGTCGACGCAGTTTGTTGACTACCGTTTGAATGTGGACATCCCACTTCAAGAATGAGTCCACCATTAGCCAAGATATTTAACTGAGAGTGTGACTGGTATAGAATGATCATTGAACTTTATATTTCCGAACTCAGGCAAGTGTTTTTCATAAGAGGTGAACGGGATGATTTTTGTTTTTGTATGGTTAATCGAAAGGTAGTTTTCGGTGAACCAGTTGGTAACATTTTTCAAATCACTAGCAGCAGTTTCTCTTACCATGTTCCAAGTGTCATTTACATATAACAAAACAGTATCATCGGCAAAAGAAATAATGGTACCTTTGGAGTTCATTGTGAGTAAGTCGTTCAATATCTACAACAAAAATAGATTTTATGTATTTTGATAACCTGAAAAAGAAATAATAGCAATAATTACTATAATTGTAATGAAAATTGAAATGAAGTAATTTAAGTACACAAAAAAATTAGTGGTGCAATAAATGTTCGAATTGGAGTTCTTCCATTTCGAGACATTTTTCAACTCTTTTTTTCATATTATTTATTGCCCTTAATACACTTCTTTGCTGTATTATTGCGAAGTCAATCAAAATCCTCAATCTCAAGTCTACCACATTTTCTTGCACTAAAAGTGATTCTTGGAAATACTCTCGAAAAACACTATGGTACAAGGGGAGACGTGAAAGTTGCTATTGTGTTTTTATTTAACTCAGTCAACCAATTTCCAGGACCGTAATTTGAAAGGGAATAATTCACCCAATTATAATAAAATATTTCCGAAACATCCCGAAGTATAAAATTTAATTTAATTTCTCAGTATGAAGTGAACGTAGACGATCCAAAAACTACAACAAAAAATACAGGTCCGTATTTAAAAATTCAAAGATAGGGGTGGCCCAAGTCAGATGACACCCTGTATAAAAGATTCATGGACATACTCTGATTGCCCACATCAAGTGCCAATAGCGAAATGTGGACAGATTTTCAATATGTCTGCGAATAAAGAAGATACAGGCGAAAAAATAAATTGGGATTTTTTGGATTTTCCTGTATATCTAATTTAACCGACACTCTATCTCTTATCGTTTACGAGATCCCCATGTACAGAAACGAATTTGAATAGCCCTGTATAAACATATGTCCGCAAGTTTCTCGTTTTTGAAATACTGAGTTTCAAAGTTCAATTCTTATTTTTGTTTTTTTGTGAATCAATTCCAAAATGATGTCTTTTCAGTCATTCGAAATGTCATAATTTTTTTGTACGTACCTCTGGCAGGTTTTCTTTCATTCAATGGTCTTCTACAATCAACACTTGAATGTAGTCAAAAATGATTCTTGCTAACTGTTTTATTATCAAATTGGTCTTAATTACCGTCATTATTATTTGTATGAAATTTTAATGAAATTGAAGAATAATAATTTCCTTAACTACTTAACTTAATTTTGAATTTAATCATCTGGTGTCATTTAAAATCACTTGCATTGATTATTTCAAATCTCAATAACTCAAAAACAGTTGCTCGCAGCGAAAAAAATTGATTTTTCCAGTAGAAAACGTAATAAAGGTACTCCTAAAAATGACATTGCAAAAGACTGAAAATACATATAGGTGACGCCACCCCCACGAAAAAGAAAAACTAACATCACATTTGATTTTAACATTGAAAATTACTCTGAGATAACAAACTTTACTCAAATATCAAAATTATTTTGGAATTTATTAGCGAAATATATACATGATACTTCAAATTGGACACTCTGTATCTCGAAATCGAATGACTTGCTGACATGTGTCTATAAAAACTTTTCTTCTTATTTTGACGTCAGCAACATGCTCCTGAATTTTCTACACGTACTTAAGAAACACCCTGTATATATGCTAATGCTTGCTAATGCTAAAAACAAAAGTGAAATAATGTTACCGACAAAAAAAAGATGATGAAGAGAAAAGAAAATCTAGCCAAACTGAACAGTCAGAGTAGATTAAAAAATTTGAAACAATTGTTAAAACATATCTTAAAGTAAAAGGATTTGGGTATCGTCATGGATTTTTCCAAAATAGATATCTATGTGAGTTTTTTTATTACTGGAGTATATGTGAGTAGCTGAATCAGCAACATGTCACACTTCTTGTGGTCGAAAGTTGAGAATTTACTCTACGTTTACATACCTTTTTTAAAAAAAACACCTACTGATCAATTTTTTTATTTGGATTCGTTATTCTTCGACATGTTAACAGTTCCTCATTCTCCAAAACTTTGTTGAGTGAATTATGTTCTAGTTACATCTCATTTTGAATAGTCAATTGTATATCTAACGACAAAGTATTTTTTTTATATGGTTCATGTGTTGTAAAAAGAAATTACTTAAATCGAACAATTCAAAAATATTATTTTTACGTGTATGATCAAATGAACATGTGAGTCCCTAAAAGTAAATCATTACAAAAAAAGGCTTTGTTGAAAATCGACATCTTGTATGGTAACGAGAGTGATCTGCCCAATATCTTCTCTTATTGTTATTTTAAAAACTTCCAGTGTTGTTCGGTCTATTTTTGCCGGAAAACAGAAACTTTTTACAGCAAAAGTAGCAAAAAAGGAAGACTATCTGTACAATTTCTGCGATTACACTTAAAAATTCAGCATTTAATAAACACAACTTTACTACCATCTACGTTTTACTATTAGACTACTTTTTTATGTAAAGTGTTTGGAGCTAATGGCTAATGTTACCCCTAATAAAGGGTTGGAACGGTACCACCTAATATTCTAACCAGTTCTGGCCAAACCATGCATCTCAGTATAGGCGTTCTAATAATTACTTCTGTTAGTTTAGAACGCAATTTTTTGGAAAATGCTCATCACAAAATAATAAGTCAGGGTACCATTGGAACAAGAATTGAACGCCCATCAAAATGATGTGCCACTTGACCCCCCTTCCCATTTAAAATTCTAAGGGTAACATCTACCCCTCCTAGGGGGTTGAACCACGAGGGCTACAAATAGTCCTTGAAAGTGTCCCCCTTGACAATAAAATTGACCTGTTTTTTCGATTACTCATATTGTTTACTGGAAGGAAGATATTTAGGGTGGGAAGTTTTCAAATTGACACCCTGTATGTATATAAAAAACGATACCAAATTTGAGAAAAAATTTGCGCCAATACTAAGCAACATACTAAGTTACGTACAAATTGTGGGAGATATCAAGAATATCATTTCTGAAGATTTTAGAAATGGTCATCATAAAATTCTTGTAAGCTGTAATATGGCCTGGTGTTCAATAGGTCTTTGATAGTTTTCCTGAATATTTTCATGTTTATTTGTGTACCCCTAATATAGGTAGGTACGTGGTTATACATTTTTATTCCATTATAGTACAAGGAATCCCTTACAAGAGATGTGCTGGGAATAGGTAGTTTCAAACTATTAGTACTGTGGCGTGTGGCATAAGTGGATTGAGCATAGTGAAATTTGGAAAAGTGTTTCCTCACCAAACATACGGTCTCTAAAATGAACAGAAATATAACTGTCAAAATTTTGTTCTCTTTGAACAATGGCCTACACGAGTCACGAGGTTTAGCATTATAAATATATCGTATTGCTCTTTTTTGAAGTATCTGAACAGAATAACAGATCCAAGCTACACACTCCCCAGAATAGTATACCGTACCTTAAATGGGACTCAATTAAGTTGTAATATGCTGTTTTAGCAGTCCGAGATCCCAGCTCTTTAGAAATTACCCTCACTGCATAGCACCCGGATGATACTTTACTCTTGAGATGCTCTACATGTTTATCAAACTTTAATTTTTTGTCTATGAATAGTCCCAAAAATTTGGTACACTCTGAGTTTACAAGGACTCCGTTGTCCAAAGAAAGATTATCAAGTGAGCATCTGAAAGTTACTATATTTGTTTTCTTGATATTAAATGAAAGAAAATTTGAGTCACACCATAACTTTATCTTTTTCACATCGTTAGATATTCTGTCTTCGAGATCTTCTACTGTTTTACTATTCCATAAAATCGTGGTATCATCTGCAAAAAGTGTGAATTTACCAGTCAAGTCGATATTTGTGAGATCATTGACATATATCAAGAAAAGTATAGGACCTAAAACAGATCCTTGAGGCACACCAGAGTTGATTTCGATCTGCTTCGAGTGTTCACTCATTTTGACTGCGGCCTATGAGGTATGATTTGATTGCAGTGTCATTCCTTTACATCCATAACGATATAGTTTCCGCAGGAGTATCTCGTGATCCACGCAGTCAAACGCCTTTGTTAGGTCACAAAACACTGCTGCTGCTACATCTCCAGCATTGATGTTGGCAAATACCTCATGAAGAAAAGTGAACACGGCATCATGAGTATTTTTTAGTTCCTGAAATCCATATTGATTTTCATTAATAATGTTATGCGATATAAGAAAACCGCTGAACCGTTTCTTAACAAGTTTTTCTATTAATTTCGCAATGGACGGGATGAGGGAGATCGGTCGAAAATTTGATGGGTCATTAAGGCAGCCTCATTTGTATAGAGGAAGGAAACAAACCATTTTGAAAAGAGTGATTGATCAGTGATACCTAAACTTCAAGTACGCTAACTGGAAGATTTTCAATAATTTTAATGGATATATCGTCATAACCAGATGTGTTTTTATTCTTGATTTTCCTCATGGTTTCAATAAGTTCACATTATGTTGGTATCATATAATATAAAATCGTCGTTTATTGTGTAATCATCCAAATTATTCAAAGGGTCAAATGGAATAATTATACTTTCTGTCAATTTCTGTGCTATGGATCAGTAGAATTCATTCATCTCATCAGGACTAATTATTGGTATATCAATTTGCTTACTTTTTTTTGATTTGCCTCTCAAATCGTTTATTATCGACCAAGTATCTTTCATTTTATTGTTAGAATAGTCAATTCTGTTCTTGTAGTAATTTTCTTTTGCTAATTTTAGGACTTTTCTGTACATTTTTCTATAAAGATTAAAACATGAATGAATACACGGTGTTCTAGTTGAAATAAGGGAGATTTTGCAAATTTCTATTGACGATGTATGACGAGCTGTTTTTCGCACTCTGTAGATTACAGACCGATTTTAAATATATCATTTGAGAGAGTCACCAATAAGAAATTTTTTACCAAAAATCAATTTTAATGGGACTTGGCACAACTTTATAATTTCAAATAATATGTGTGACGAATATTGGGAAAAAACTGCCATGCTGAAAATCTCGAAAACCGTCAATATTTCAAAAAAAAAAACAAGATTTACATAAAGTACTTTTTATTTTGCTTGAAGAAACCGAAAAGTTGATAACAATTACAGGTTGCCATTCAAAAACCAAAGTTGGGACCAGCCCAGAAAAAATTTAATACCTTGTGAGATCAGCGATATTTTTATAGTGCAATAAGGTAACCAACCAAAATTATAGAAATATATTCCTATATACAATGGCCGCCAAGGAGTATGTACCAAATGGGAAAAAAGTTTCTTGTTAGAGAAAAAATTTGTGCATGTCCGATTACCTAAAAATAGATTTTGACACATGTCACGTGACTACCAGAATGGCGGAAAATTGGAAAAAAATACCAAGAAGAGGCCAAAAGTATTGTAAGATGACAAGATATCGAAAAAAGTTAATTGAAAAAGTTGCTTGGAATATAATTTTACACGTACTTACAGAGTTTCAAACAATTAATCGGAAAATTTTTAAATTGCTATTTTTTTATTAATTTCCGACCTCTTTTCAAAAATCAAAGTTTCTCTTTCTGAGTGGCTTGATTGTAGTGAAACATTTGTATTTTGATGATAATGACAAAACTCTATCATTTTCTTTGCTCCAGATGGCACAAAATTGAAAAAATTGGTTTTTGCCAGAACCCTCGCTGTTACATTGGTTCGTATCTAACAGTTATATCAGAATTCCAAGATTGTGATGATATGGCAATCTAGAAACATCATGATCCTGATAATAAACAAGTCTCAATGATAATGCTGCATGAGCGTTTCACTTTGCACATAAACTTTACGCCTCTTTAATTTGACGCACTATTTTCAAGTTTATGTGTGAGTAAAACGCTGGATGAATTAATAATTCATTATTTATCTCTCTCTTTTCTTCGCCTGGCTAAGATCAAAGTGTGTAGCTGCAAAATCAATAGATTCAATATTGAAATTGAAAGAAAAAGGAATGAATGAAAATTAAAACAATATACAATTAAAATCATGTAACTCAAATATACAGTGACCGCCAAAAAGTTTATTATTAGAGTATTGGAAAAAAATTTCTGTGGAAAAGTTTGTGCCTTTCCGATAATCTAAAAACCGCCTCACTGTTACATTGGTTCGTATCTAACAGTTATATCAGAATGCCAAAACTATTGTGATGATATGGCAATCTAGTAACATCATGTTTCCTGATTATCATCAAGTTTCAATGATAATGCTGCAGAGCGTTTTACTTTAAACTTTAAGCCTCTTTAATTTCAAGCACTATTTTCAAGTTTACGTGCGAAGTGAAACGCTCATGCAAGATTATCATCGAAACTTGATTATAATCAGGGAATCAGAATATTTCTAGATTGCTATATTACCAAAATAGTCTTGGAATTCTGATATAAATGTTAGATACGAACCAATTGGTAACAGCAAGGGATCTGGCAAAAATCATATTTTTCAATTTTCAAAGTTTTATCATTATCATCAAAATTCAAATATTCCACAACAGTCAGGCAATTCAGAAAAAAAAATTTTTTGTGAAAGAATTTTTCCGTTTATGGTTTGAAACTCTATATGTGAGTATAAAATTGAATTCCTAGCAACTTTTTCAAATCCTTTTTTCGGTATCTTGCCATCTTACGTCACTTTTGGCCTCTTCCTGGTATTTTTTTTTCAATTTGCCACCATACACTTAGTGGTCACGTGACATGTGTCAAAATCGCTTTTTAGGTTATCAAACATGCACAAACTTCTCCCTAGGACTGTTTTTCAAATACTCTAATAATAAACTTTTTTCCAATATGGTACATACTTTTTGGCGGTGACTGTATGTTTCCTAACTACTGCTGCAGGAACCTTTATAAATGTTGTCAAAAAGTTCATTTTCTCTACTCTTTTCAATGAAAAATACGAAACGAAATGAAATCCTGCCCTGCTACAATAATATAGTTTATGCAAGCAATAAATAAATAATTTTCCATCGATCGAGCACTCTCTCAAATTACTTGCCAACGTTACATGGAAATTGGAAATTATTCACTTCAATTTCTAACCCATAATAAATTTCCATAATCTATCTTCAACAACTGAAAATGTTTCCAACATCAGAAGAGAATTTCACTATACATTCTTGGAAGTCCTTGAGGGTGGTAAAATTACTGCAACTAATTTCGCAGATTTTTGGTTTATGTGTTCCTGACTTGTACGATTACAAGGGACTTACCGCAATCTATGTGATATACAGTGTGCTACTCTGTTTCGTGCTGATTGGAACGTATGTTTTCAATACAGTGATGGCAACCATATATTTGTACCCTCTGCAGACTTTGACAACCAACATTCTCAATTTATTAGTATCATTCCTGTTGACAACAACAAATGTTACCTGTATAATTTTTGCAGTGTTCTTAAAGAGACGAGAGATTGTACAACTAGCAAGAGCTATTGGTGCTTTAGAGAAACAAATGCAACTCAAATGCCAAGAAGAAATGACATACGAGAACGCGAAACTACTGCTGCGGCTTTTGTTATTTATGTTTGTGATAAGTGGAATCAATGTGTACGATTTATGTATCACTAGCTACCAGTTTGATTTTTCTGTGATGAATATCATAACGTATTTTTTTTACAACGCGCAACTCATTTCCCTATCGCTTGTTGTAGCTCAGGTACATTTTTTCTGTTCCTGTATCAGCAGCATGATAAAATTCTTGCACGAAAACATGTGCAAACATATTCAACCAGTTACAGGAGTGAATCTTATGAACCCTAATGTGAGAAAATTCTGGAAAATGGAGGCTGCGTTCTTCGTGAAAAAATATGACGATATTTGTGATATTATTGACATGGCTGCTAGTATTTACGATACGCAAATGCTTTTAATAGTTGCTTGCATCATCGTCAATGTACTTCATGGTGTTCACATGCTGCTCAAGATTTTCTGGAGAGTGCAAACTTTTGGGCTCAACTCACCATCCTTGATGCTTATTACAGTTTTCAATAACTTGGAATATATTGTGAGTAGTGGAACGCAAGAGGTATTCTACAATCTTTTTTGGTTTTTAGTTTCATGAAAAGATATACGAGGATATATTGAAAAATTCTTAGCCTGCTATAGAACCAAACAAAATTTCAAAGTCAAAATATTTTATTACTCAACATATTCTCCTCTCAATTGGAAACATTTGCAAACCTGCAACGTCTCTAGACCTTTCAAAAAAATGTTTCTTCTTGCTCTGCAAACCAGACCTCCACAGCTTTTATTACCTCCTCGTTAGAAGAAAATTTACGACCTTTGAAACTATTTTTCAGTTGAGGAAAGAGATGATAGTCGGACGGGGCCAAATCTGGTGAATAAGGGGGGTGTTTTAGTAATTCAAACCCTAAATCACGAATTTTTTGCATGGCAACATGAGATTTGTGTGCAGGGGCGTTGTCCTGCAAAAACAAAACACCTTTGGAAAGCTTTCCGCGCCTTTTCTCTTTAATTTTTTCCCGTAAAGTGGTCAGTAATGTCGAATAGTAATCTCCAGTTATTGTTCTACCCCTATCCAAAAAATCAATCATGATTACTCCATGGCAATCCGAAAAAACTGAAGCAAGAACTTTTCCAGCAGATTTTTGGAAACGAAAGTTCTTAGGTCTTGGAGAACCGGAGTGTCGCCATTCCATCGATTGTTGCTTTGTTTCTGGATCGTAGAAATGTACCCAAGTCTCATCCATAGTAACAATTCGGTTTAAGAAGTCTACATCGTTTTCAAATCGAGCACAGATCGAACGCGATGCTACTACCCTATCACGCTATTGATAAACATTCAAACATTTGGGGATCCATTTTGCAGCAATTTTTCTCATGTCCAGATTGACGTGAACTATATGATGAACGCGTTCGTATGAAATATTCAGTGCTTCAGATATCCGTTTCAGTCCAATTCGATGGTCTGTTAAAATCATGTCATGAACTGCATCGATATTTCCTGGGACTGACACAGAAACTGGCCTTCCCGATCGGTCATCATCTTCAATGGAAAGTTTACCTCTTTTGAAGCTTGCAGTCCAATTTTTCACGGTCGCATACGAAGGACATTGATCACCAAGGGTATTAAGCATATTTTCGTAAATCTGCTTTCCTCTTAACCCTTTTAAATACAGGTACTTGATGATGGCTCGATACTCCAATTATTCGATTTTCACAATTTCGGCGGTCACATTTTCTCTTCTAATTTATTGCGTAACTCTCGTTTACTTTCAAACTTTACACTGACACTTCTAATAAGTTATTGTTCGTTGCTATGGTAACGCAATATTTTGATATGCAGGGAACTGGTCTAGGCTAACTAGATATCAATACGTCCTCGTATTTCTGCAACCGTTTACCAAAGTAGCCTCTGATTCTTTCAGCACGCACTTATTCAACTCCAAATATCTTGAAAACCGTTGACATTTTAGATAACAAATCATAGGCGTTATTTATACAGCAAATATTGAAAATCAGGAACAAAAGTCCAAAATCCAGTGGAGTGACAATTCCGGAAGGGCGTTTGAAGTTACACACAAGACACATATGAATTTTTTTATCGTTATGGAGATATCTTGGAAAACAATTTTTTTGTCAACTACAACACCATGTAACTCAATTTGAGAGTATTTTCAATAATTGTCACTTTCGCCAGGAAGAGAAAACTAGAGACCAACAGAGCTCTTCGAATCTTTGGTGAAAGCCTACAGATGTCAGGAGAAACAGAATATCTGGAGTTGAAACCGAGACGCGAAGCTCACCTGGAACTTTAGATTGAAGAAACAGGAGATAGAACATGATCAACTGCGCAGCCTGCCGATTTCCACTGATATCCCTACACCTGGGGAAAGCCAATCAAATCGTTTATCTCCTCTAACGTACCTTCTTCGAATTATGTGATTACCTGTCAATGTTTGACTTTTTGAGGTTATATTAAAATATACGAATGAAATGAAGATGGAACTTTGTGAGATAATAACCGACATTTTCCCTGAATACGAATCTGTGCCGCTTTCGACTCCTCAGGAATAACTCGAAATATTTGGCAGGCTTCGCGCACGCTGATTTGTATAGCCGTGTTCTATCTCCTGTTTCTTTAATCCAAGCCTGGAACAAACATCTGGAAAAGTTCTAACGAGGGCCAGGGCATCACTGATGATAGCCAGGAGCTTTTTTTGCGAAACTTTGGTACTGGGACCCAAACAATCCCTTTGGTTATACACAGCGATAGTGAGGCCTTCGATAACGTATGGAGCCCTGCTGTGCCCAGCACATTTACGATTAGACTGCTTTCGCATATTGCAGCGGAGGCAAGGATAGAAACCTCCAGACTAAAGAGCCAGGGCCAATGGAGGGCCAATAAACTAGGCTACTTCAACATAATGGAGGTCATAAAAGTAGACTCATCTGACATGACGTCGGACAAAATGACTCCAACCTTCCCCTTTGACGGAACATACACCTCCATCATACAAGATGGAGAAGTCACATCAAAGGTCATACCAATTATGTCGAGAGGGCAAATCTGGTACAAGGATGGCTCTAAGACAAGCATTGGCTGGAATATGCGGGGAGAAACTAAAGCAAGACATTAGTCTAAGCCTCGGTACACAAGCCTCAATATTCCAAGCCCAGGTAATGGCTATTTCCGTTTGCACGAGAGAGATTCTAAGGAGGGGACCTAGAAACCAACCTATAGTCATTCTCTCTGACAGTCAGGAGGCTATAAAGGCCCTGCAATCATACCGGTTATCTTCCAACCTAGTTTGGGAGACTCGCATACTGACATAAACGTCAGTGACCAAGGAGCACAGAACAAGGTGAAACTTGTCTGGGTACCAGGTCACAGGGGCATCCAGGGGAATGATAGCGCAGATGCCCTAGCAAGAGCGGGGGCAGCATCAACTCTCATCAGACCGAAACCAGCCTGCGGAAAACCGTTTGGGGACATTAAGCAGGACACGAAGAAATGGGTTGAGAACCATCATCAATCCTCCTGGAAGAACGCATCTGGCAATACTCACGAAATGATGATGATGAATGAATGGGAAGCCCTGGCTGCTCGCATGAGAATGGGTATCTTCGGACACTGCAGGGAAACCTCGTCAGGAATCTCCAGGAGTACATCAGAAAATCCCTAGTACTCAAGAGTTAGACCTGACAGCGGGGAGCAGAAAGGTTCTACTCAGAACTACCTGTACTTCAGCCGAAAGCCAGCCCTACCTAGCAGTAATAAACAGAGAATATGTTTAACGGTATTTTAAACATTGAAATGAAGTGAGGATTCTACCAAGTTTGAGCACTTGATTCTGAGACACTCTATTTAGCATGAGTAGTAATACAAAATGTTGTTAATGTTTGATAAATTTTTTCATATTGATAATTTTTTCTAGAACATTCGATAAGTTATTGATAATAATAGTAATTTATTGAGTTGCTGCATCTGAATAATTCCTTTCTCAATAAGATTTTTTTTTCAACAATGAATTTATTTTTGATTGATTGATAAGATTGTTATGATATAAACCTCTATATATTTTTGCAGGCTTTTGGAGTCGTCCTAGCAACGTCCTGTCAAAGAACAACGAACGAAGCAAGAAAAACCTCCATAATCAGTTACAAAATCCTTCTGAACTTCTCTTTATACTCGAGGAATTCAGAAGAGATGATAGTCAGAGAAGAGCTGAAGCTTTTGGCTGAACATGCCAGAAGCAGGAAGGTGCAATTCTGGGCAGGATTCTTTCCGGTAGATAACTCCATGTTGTTCATGATATTCGCTTCAATATCAACTTACTTGATCATTGTACTGCAGTTTCCATGAAATTAAAAGCACCTAAGTTTTATTCCATTTTGTACAAATGTTATTTTCGACTTTTCCTGAGGTTCTTCTCATGCTCAGATGAACAAGAAATGAAAATTCTAGTAATGCTGAGTGAACATCGTAAAAACCCAACGAAAACACATAAAGGGAAAAATATTTTAAAAAATCAAGGACGTCTATTAATTTTGGAGATATATTAATAATTTTTTTTACGAAAAGCTTCTTCCAAACAATCAATATACTTAAAATGGGTTATTTTGGCTCTATTCATATACGTATTTTCATCTGCATCTCTCACAATATACCATCAATAGTAACATAGCATATTAGGTTCCCTCTGAGCCAGAAACATCTCCGAGAGGTTAGTCAACGTTTTGATTTTAATTCATAATTATGTAACTGAGAATAGATATTATGACGTTACAATTCGTTTCGACACTAGTAAAGCCCTAAAAATCACCGCAACTTCATTTCATGTCGATTTTCATGTCGATTTTTTTTTTTTCAAGATATAACAAATTTCCAACTGTTCGTAAAAAATTTGAGTAGGGGTAGAAGGGAAAAAGGGGGAAAGAATAGTCAAAAATCCTGACGCGAAGCAAAACATGAGGGGGAGGTCCATAAGTCCATAATTTTTTATATTGTTTTATATTTCCCGGACTATCAATTTTACTAAAAAAGTTCATTTGCCTTTTTAGAGAATTTTCCTGTGAAATTTGAAAATATGTCGCCTAGTTTTTAGTGGTGTTATAATAAAAAATGACTATTCTGTTAATTTTCAAATATATGAAAAAATTCATTGAAACTTTCTGTAGAACTTTTCGATATCTCATTTTGTTTTCGAGTTATTTGTGTTCATAGAAAAAATATATAGGAATTCATAATTTGACAGTACATAATTTTTCGTGTTTGTTAAATATTTTTCGGACTATTGATTTTACGGAAAAAATGTGCCTGCATTTTTTCATATTTTTAGAAGACAGTTAAAAAAGTTTCTTGTGAAATTCAAAAATATGTCACCTTTCAGTTTTATAAAAAAACACTTTTCCAAAATATGAAAAAACTATCCAGAAACTTTTTGCAAATCTGTCCAAGGGCAAAAAAAGTGTCGATAAAAAGTTTTCTGATATCTTGTTTAGTTTTCGAGTTTTTGAGGTTTCTAAATTTTTTTCCACTTTTGCCACTTTTCAATTGGACAAAAATGGTTTTGAAATATCAGTGTGGCCTATGAAGACGTATCCGTAGAAAGTCAAATTTATTTTACGGAAAAAACACCTAGAAATTTTTTGTAGATTTTCGGTAAAAACAAATATTGTGGTATTGGAAAAATATTAACTGTTTCCGAGATATTTCGTATTTTCCAAAATCCAAAGTTTCATTCTCAGATTTCTCGAGTTTTCCCACTTTTCCGATAATTTTTGTGAAAAATCGTCATGATATATTTTGTTCGTCTCTTTGAGCTCTACCCATTGTATTTTTCAGTTTAGCACTTCTCGGAAAATCGTCCGGAAAAACCGTTAGAATTTTTCCGATCCTTTTCAAACACTTCTGTAGTACATTTGTATGAATACGTCCAAAAAATGTGGCAGAGTAAAATCAATTTCTGAACCGCTAGCGAGTGAAGAAAACAGGAAAACCAATCAATAATTTTCTGGGTTTTCCGATCGAGATATTGATATGGTTCAAATTTCAAAGCGATATCTCAGAAGTGTTTGGAAATGAGAGCGTTTTGAAATGCCACGACTGACAGACGGACAGACAGAATTTTTCATTTACCACAAAGAAACCATGGGTCAAAATGTCAAATAAAAAAGTTGTTGTCCGTCTGGACAACCATAGTATCCTACTTTCCCAAAGAAAAAAAGACCTTCATATCTCACAATTGTGACGTGCTAAGAAAAATAAAAATATATCTTTTTAACTATCGTCCATAGCCTCCATAACTAAGATATGGATTATTTCATTGACAAATTTTTCTATTTATTTTTCTAAACTAGTGTTATTTTTCTTAATAAATGACACCACAGGCGTCCATCACCCCAAATTTTATCAACAGTAAATATTAGGGTTGGAAAAAAACATGTTTTTTAAAAAAAAGCAAAACATTGTGTTTTTTATTTGAAAGTGTTTTATTTGATTTAAATTGTGTTTCTTTTGTACATTTAAAAAACATGTTTACTTAAAACAAAAGTTTTGGATAAGAATATAGAAAAAAACAGAAGAGATTGAAAATATCGATATTGGTTCAGAATCAGAATAATTTAATTTTATATGCTCTTTTCTGTTTCCAAATTTTGAATCCTATTTATTTTTAAGAGAAGTCATATTTTGTTATAGAGTGGAGAGTATTTTTTATTTATTTGTTTTGTTGTTATTGAAGTTTTGTTAGGGCCAATTTATGCATCATTGTATTTATCATAGGTCCTAATCATAGTCACTGTCTTAATCATAAAATCAAATTGAAACTGTACAATTTAATAGGATCATTTATGTAATTTCTTTAGTGTAGTCTCAATCATAAGAATTTGACCTTAATGGTTGGCAATTTTCATTTTTTATGCTTATGATTAAGCTAGATGCACAACGCGCAAGTGCGACGAAACCTATTTGACAAATGACAGAAATAATTATATGTTTTGAGGCAGGAAGAGGGTATTCTTACGATTGAATTGACAGTGTTGTCATCTGTCAATTTTTAATTTTCCAGCTGATGACTATGATGTGTAAATATAAAAAATTCTTATGTCAACGACTAACTCTAGGATTGTGATAGTGATTATGCCTATGATAATGATATATTGCATAAATTGATCCTTAATTTATCAATTACCTATCTAGTGTTTCTGTCTATCAATAAAAAACTGATTAAAAACAATTGTTTTGAATTGGCTCGTGTTTAAAACATGTTTTAAAACACTGTTTTAAAACAAATGTTTTAAAACATGCCAACCCTGAAATATGTGACGTCAGGTGTCTAATGAGTTGTGAGTTCATGTATCGTGTGTTATGTCCTCTATCCTTGATGAAAATCTGATCATCTAATAAAGATTTCATCATTCTGTGCCTTGCACGCCACATTCACTTAAGGAGTGTGTTTTATACATTAGTGATAATATTACCTTCTCGTAAGAACACCAGAAAATGGAGTATTTTGATAATACATGGTATTTACTACACCTCATCAATAAAAGTGCTTTGTGTTTTGGTTTATATCTACCGATCAACCTCTACGGAAGATACAGACAAGCTATTGAGGAAAAAAAGATAATATATGGTGTGGTGTTATTCACCATATTTTGCACAGGTTTGTTGTCTTCCCAAGGTATCTACCAAAACCACAGGAATTATTCAAATATTTTGTCATTCTGTACATCGATGTGCTCTTGTTTCATAATCACAGCAACCAGGTACACTAAATTTCAAGATATGGGAATGTTCTTCAGCAAGCTAATTACAATTAAAAATCCCAACTCATTGGAATGTCCTAGAGATAAGACACAACTGAAGGAGTTTCTGAAAAGCAATGTGACAGTCTTCTTCAAAATCTTTTCATTTTTCATGATAATTTCAGTGAAAATCTACTTCGTATGTGAACTAACGGATTCAATTGGAGTCCACTCAATTTTACAGATTATTATGGACATCATGCTGTTTTTGGAGTCGCTCCTGCTGACACATGTAACAGATATCATTGTGTTCCTAGCAAAACATCTAAAAACTTCCCTTTCCGAACAATATGCTGATTTTTATGAAGTACCTCCTGCTGAGTTAGTCAAATTAGATGGCGGAGATTTCCTGTTGCTCGGATGGATAACTCAAGCTTTGGCCATCAGAAAAGGCAAGGAAAGTGATAAGAAGATTAGGGAAATCTTGTACTACACGGAAAAACTTCAGGATGTCGTTGATGTGTTCAACCAACTCTTTGGTGCATCCATTTCTACCATGCTTCTGGCCCATACAAGTGGCCTAGTCGACATAAGTTCTGAAGTTTTTGGGTTGAAAAGTAGCCCCAAAAGAGTTCAGTTGATGATTGTGAATGCTGCTACTTTGTTTTTCAATTGGGTATGTTGACAATACTCATTACTATATTTATTGAGTAAAAGGCATACTTTGATTACGTAATTTTAGACCATTGGCCCATACTAGGGGTGTCGATTATCTATGGAGGTATGCCTTTTAAGGGACAGGGATCATCGGGAAAAAAGTTGCTTTTTACCGACATTTCTCCTAGATTATTATTGGAGGTATGCCTTCTGGTTAAACCCCATCAGTCAATTTGCATACAATTTGGATGGGCGAATTGAGCCGCATTTGAAGGTCACGTGACGTCATTGACATATGTGTGCAAGATTACATAATTTCCTATGCCATTCTATCAGGCGATAGATTTAGTTATAGTGAATAAATGACATTTGCATAGGAATTTATTGTGAGCATACGTTGATTTTGCTGAAGTGAGTTTAATTTTTCAGTTTTTTAGTACCAAGCCCGAATCTGAGGGGTGAATTGGACCTAAAAGTGGAAAACCTGAAAAATCGAGATTGAAGGACTTCAATTATTTCTTATTTGTGTAACAATGGAGTCTTTGAGTAAGGTTATTCAGGACTTTCATTGTCTAAAAAAGAACAAAGGAAAATTCAATTCTCTGCAATTTTTAATCACGACGCGCGACGTTTCAACTGTTAAAATCTACAGTCGTTATCAAGTGTATGATAACGACTGTAGATTTTAACAGTTGAAACGTCGTGATTAAAAATTGCAGAGAATTGAATTTTTCTTTGTTCTTTTTTAGACAATGGAAGTCCAAAATAACCTTACTCAAAGTGAAACATTGTCAATCACTTTCAAACAAATGGAGTCTTTGTTTGAATGGTTTAGACGATGTAGTAACTTGATTATATGAATATTCACCAGAAGACGATTCGGGATTCAAGCAATTGAAACGTTGTGAAAAATTTGAAAGAGATAGAAATCTTTCAACCATTAAGATGATAGACGTCCGAAATATAATTTTTCAGTGGAGTCTTTGTCACGACAAAAAAAATCCCAACTATTTGTTCTAAAATGTCGTTTGAAGAAAATTACTCCCTGCAGCTGAAAATTGGTTAATAGCTTCCTCATTTCATTGTCAATATTTTGAGCCTTAACAGGGTGTTGTACGACCTACAGGAAGCGAGATACAAGGCCAGCCATGTTTTATATTGGCGATTTTTGAAAATAATCTCTCAAAATGTCCCAAGGAAGCAATGAAACAATTCTCAGCAACTTTGGAATTTTGCCGCCTTTAGGGCCTTTTATACTAATTATACTGGTCTATAAGTAATCCCAGCAACTCGTAAATCGTATGCAAATCGTTATTTCATGAATAGTTGGTGGTTAACTAGCCTTGGTCAAAATTTGAGAGCTTAGTAGATAATCTTGCACCAATTGGCCAATGACGTTACGTGACCTTCGAATACGGTTAAATTCACCGACACAAATTGTATGTAAATGTTATAACATCGATTTATGGATCAAAATGAAGGGTTCAGCGAAACGACACCTTCGCTAATAATCTGAGAGGAATGTTTGTAAAGGGTGACTTCCGGTCCTTTTGCCGCCCTTAGAAGTATGCAAATCGGCAAGCGGCAATTTTGCGAGATCCGACTATTCCATTACATTGTAAATCTTCTTCAATAAAATTTTCAACGTTGCTTTCATCCGGAAATTGATTGAACAAGGAGGGGGGCAACCGGGTACCGATCCAATAAACCACTTTTTTCCCTATAATCTAACTTAATATTAATGTTCCTCGAAGGGCATACCTTTGTAGATAATAGACCCCCTAGTGTCATGAGCCAACAGTCTATTTGGGAAAAACTGTGTAAAATATCTAATTATTCTATGTTCAAAAGTTGAAACAAAACATTTTGCATCCAAAATTGACCAGTCATTTCGATATGCTGCACAATTATTTTGGCATTTGTCGAAACAGTATAAGCTACACACATCGCCAAAATTATTGGACCCCCCTATGTTTGTCGAAATGAGACGCTATTATTATAAGTCAAGAAGTGTATGTCAAAATGCATTTAATTTGGTTAAGCAACCAATGCAAAGTGGCTGAATTTAATTTCAACTGAAGCAAAAAAAATACAAACGAAATATAGTGCATAAGAAAATGATTACAATAATCTGAAATCTAGTAGAAAATCACTTCAGAGGGAAATAAAAAACGCTTTAATAGTCGGTGTGTCCTCCCCTAGTCTGTAGTAAAGTGTTAACTTGCCTGTGCATGGAAACAATAAGGGCGTTAATGGTATCCATTGGTATGTTGTTACATTCTTCTTGGGCCGCGAGGGTAAGTTCCTGGAGGGTGCTAGGGGGATTAATTCTGTTTGGTATTGCTCGTTTGACGAAATCCCACATGTGCTCGATGGGATTCATGTCTGGCGAATTTGCTGGCCACGGTAATCTTTGAATATTCTCAATCTCCAGTGCATTTTGTACTCTTCTCGTGCGATGGGGCCTAGCATTGTCATCCATAAAAATAAAATTGGCTCCAATTTCAAGTCGGAGAGGATGAATAATGGGTTCAATAATGTTTCGAAGATATCTATCCCCTGTCATAGTGTCTGGAATGGGAATAAGCTGTGTACGACGACCATGCATTATGCCTCCCCAAAACATTACTGATCCTCCTTGGTATGGAACGACTTCTCTGGCAAAAGATAGTCTTTCTTGTCGCCCTGGCCCTCTCCAAACTCTGTGTCGCCGATTATTACTAACCAAACCAATTCTGGTTTCATCCGAAAAAAGGACATTTTGCCACTGAGCTAAAAGCCAGTCTCTGTGTTCTTGTGCCCACTGTAGACGAGCGGCTAGGTGTCTGGGAAGTAACCTGGGTACTCTTAATGGCCTCCTGGATCGCAAATTGGCTCTAGCAAGTCTCCGCCGTATGGTGGTATTGGAAATTAATCGATCGAACGTTCTTCGCAAATGAGTTCGGACAGCTGAGACTGTTATGGTTCGATTCCGACGTACAAATCCTGCTAGATACTGATCTTCTCTGGCATTAGTTACCCTATGACGTCCAGTTCCACGTCTATAGTCAACGCTGTTAGTTTCCTGGTACAAATGCACTATTCGGATAACTGAAGCGCGTGGAATCGTTAGTCTATCCGCGATTTGATGATTCGACACACCCTCGTCATGCAAAGCCACTATTCTTGCTCTATTTAATACTGAAATTCTATTTCCAGGCATAATTGCAAAGAACTCAACAATCACTTGACAACGTTAAATCGATTTGAATCACTTTTTAAACATTGGTAGGTATCTAAAATTGTTTTTGTAAACATTTTTGGATGCCTAGCAACGGTGAAAGAAATAACAATTGAATTTACAAAAAACCAGCCATGATAAATATTTCGTTGTAAACTTTACGAGGGGGTCCTAGAAGTTTGGCGATGTGTGTATTTTAGGCAGGTTATGATTTTAAAATATGTCAACATTATTTCGAGAAAATAAAGCTATCAAAAATGTTCATTTCCTGATATAACATCAACAAGGGTAGTCACTAATCGGTCAATTAGTTAAGTAATTATTCATAAAGACCATAGCATACCACTTTGAAGAATAATTACCAATATTGATCTCAGAATTATTCAAGTAATAAAGGAAAACACGGAACATCCAGCTCTAGAAGAAGATCAGGAAGCTGAAGGGCTCCTTCACAGTCATTATTACGTACGAACACCTACCAGATGCTCCTATAAGTTCGTATAATAGAGAATTATCAACAACTTAATGAGGTAGTTCAACGAAGAGAAAATTATTAGACTTTTTTATCTTTCAACTATTTCTCAACTCTGTTTTTTCTTCTGTTTTAAAACAATTTTCATAAGTCACAATATAAATAAAATACAGGATGAAACCAAATTACAAAAAGATCAATGAGAATCTCAACAGTCATCATAAACATTTTCAAGACATTTCTGAGACAACTCTGGGACTGAAGGTTCCAGGTTCGAGGCTCAGTCGAAGTTGAGATTTTTTCAATTCGATTTGACGGGATAAATTATTGAAATCTCATAGCTCGACTGGTGTGAGTCCTGCATGATTCACTGTTACATTCAAACTAACAGTGCTGCTTTAAAACTGATTTATTTAGTTAGTAACACAGCCTACCCAGAACAAATAGTGGCTGAATAATGCCATGAACACAAAAAAACAAAAGAAGTTTAACAAGAAGTACGAATTTGGTTCATCAACACATTGCCGAACAGAGAAAGGTTGCTGATTTCTATTGAAATACCCATTATCAAGAATCTATCACCCGTCATACATATCGTAAATTTGGAAAAGCAGATACCAACAAGTGGAAATTTACCCCAATGTCAAAATCCAAACAGTATTCTCTGCTGGAAATGGGTAGTATCAATAATTCGCAATCCTCCTATTTGGACTATGTGATGCTCTAATCACTTTTAATTGACGTATGGAACTAGGGCTGATAGGCCTGACTTGGAAAACTAGCAAAGTCTTTTTGGATGAAGTTTTGATAATGGGGAGCATTTAACAATTACAATGAATAATTTGGAAGGAGTAATGTGGAGGTACAAAAATTTGAATCTACAACTCAACACAAAGAAGGAATGAGGACAGATCCTGTCAAAAATTGTTGAAGGAGTAGGAAGTTTTCTTGGGCTATGTACTTACTATCAAAAATTTGTCTAGAATCTTGGGAAAATCGCAAACATTTATTTTGTTGTGAAGTATGAAATATTTCATTAATGAAATCTAATAATAGTTCATCAAAAAAACTTCATTGATGAATTCATTGTAACCATTCGTTTAAATTAATATGAGCTCAAAATTGAGTTGAAGTTTTTTCAAAACTGTTTGTACATGTGTGGCTGCGTTATAAGGGTTCTCTTCTATTTTACTCAAATCAATTAAAGTGATTCCTGATATCTTGATATGTTTCGTAGATATTGTATACCCTGATTTTCATAAAATCCAGTATAAAACCACTTACAAGTTTCTTTATTTTCAGGCATGTTTTATTGCTGTTCTTTGGAATTGCATGAGCATTTCTGGAAGTATACAGTCTCTTCACAAATTGAGCTTCAAGCTATACTTCGATATGCCTTCTAGAGTTATTATCAAGGAGGAAGTTAAAGTTAAAAATAGCTTGATGTTTATCTATTTGCTGACTTCAGATGAATACTGGCCAGTCAAAATCTTCAGAACTATTGTTGTGGACAGAGTGATCTGCTTTAAAGTAATGTTATTAAATTTATTATTGCTGGATATTATTATATTAGTACATGAAAAATACCATTTTCGTTCATTCCAAAAACCGTAGTTTTTGTTAGATGTATTTGTTATAAATCTAAATTTGAAATGTGCATGATAGAATGGAAACCATGGGGTATTTGTAATGCAGAATCCATACTAGGAAGATATTTATGAAATGAATGAGTTAGTAGTGTCCATGGACTATTTTTGCCAATGAGTATGGTGAGTCAGGTGAGTGCTGTAGGCTGGACCTTATCAATTCATTATTAATTCATACAATGGAGAATCCATTGCCAAACTAAACAAATCCCCTCATACCTTTCCCAAATCTTGTCATATCATATTATTCACATAAAACTCTAAATTTCGAGAAAAAAGTTGACTTTTAGAAATTAAATTCAAAATTTCGTCAGAAAAGGAATAAAAAATCGTAACTGACAAAATAATATAACTATAACTTAAAATACCTTATAATCACTTAGTAAATTGTGATTTAATGAAATGAAATGACTACCAAATATCGACAATCGTTAAGACTGGAGTTTCAACATTCATGGTAACCTAAAAACACGAGATGGCGCTACGAAAATAAAATTGTATGCAACAAACATTACAATGAAATACTTGGCGTGTTGAAGTTTTAGGATTCTTTCTTCCGTCACTTGTTCGGAATTACAAAATGCCACGTCGTTTTCGAAGTTCTCAGAAAATTGGTTCGATTTTGTAGGTAGGTACTTCATCATTCCTGTGTTATTTATTTTGTTCTGAGCGTAGGCGTCGTATTGTTTTGTGTCTCGTGTGGTTTTGAACAAAGTATAAGTGAAGATTATTTTGTGATAAGCGTGTGTATAAAGAGAGTATTTTCAAGAAGGATGTAAAATCAATTTAATCTGATTAAATAATTTTTACATTACCTATTATTTCCAATAAAATAAAATTATTTCAAAGTAAACATTCAGCTCTCTTGTAAATTCACGATGGAACTTGCATACGAAATTGAAACAATGCAATACATCATAGTTTGACGGAAATAACAATTTTAACAATTTAATTATCAAAAAATATGTTATAGGTGTATTTGACAATTGCATTTCTGGTAAGCTACTTGGCCTTCATATAGTTAAACAATGCACAAAGCTCTCCACAATAATTTGCGATGTAATTGAAATTTCTATACATTATTTATTTCTTCATAGAATATTTTCCAGAAATGAAAATAATTCTGAAACATAATCTTCAGAGATGCTCCACAAAGCTTTGACCATACCGGGTGAGTAAAAATTTAGGATTCCATTGTTTTTACTTTTGAGTTTTTTATGTTTATATTTCGGCTTTAATTGCATCTGTTGAATAATTTATCAGTTGTTCATAATAAGACCAGTGGTGTGATTGTTGACTATTTGAAATTTATGGAAGATAATAATTTAATTATTGAGTATGTCAAATTTAGTACCAATGTTATCAGTTTTAAAAATAAGGTACCAGGGAAGGTCCTGGGGATCTCTCAGATATATTCCTTCATTTATACTTTGCAGGTCTCTGTATTGGTAATTAATTTCGAACTCACAACAAACACTGTTGTGGTCTGATACTTGACTGTTTTTTAAAAGAGTGATAATCAAATCGATGAGAGTAATGGTTGAATTTGTTATTTTAGTAGGTTCGTTGATGACTTGAGAAAAGCTGATTGACTCCAGGATGGAGCTAAACCCTCCATCTCATCTTAGGTCTCGAGACTATGTAGGTTAACAGTAGGTTAACAAACAACTTGACGGTGAAACTCGCAAAATGATGCATCTTCATAGGAGCTTGCATCATAAATCGTCCGTTTCACAGATATACTTTCCCAGACTGCAAGGAAATATTGGATTTGAGTTTGGACTGCCTACATAATAAAATGGTACTGGGTAGAGTCATCAGGAGTTTAGATCCCCTTCTATTCAAACAGGGATTGGGGCTGTTCTTCTCAAGGCAACAGCCTGTACAGCCGATGACCTTGATTGACCTCGTATTCGCCACTGAACGGGTGACCCAAAACTCTGTCATCGAGTTGGAACCCGTTCAGTAAAAAGATAACATCAAAGCTGCGGAGACTAAGCTTCTCCTACAGCTTCATATACGGATAAACCAATGCATGGGGTCTTCTTCAAGAACATTGAAGCCCTTGGCTTATCCAAAAAGCTGACCTTCTTATTTCTCAGGTCAAATGGGCTGAAGTAGGAGACCAAGGACTTTATTATGTCCTTCCAGGATGGTGTCTTGAACACCCTGGTCTTTAGTAGTCGCGTGATGGGTATAGACATCCTGACACCAGATGCAGAGATGTAGTGGGGCACCTGAGACCAGAATGAATTATTTAGGATTCAAAAAACAGAAGAAAGTCATTTAATTTCACAGTTAGTTCTATCCAACTAGGACAGATAGCGCTCTGTGAGATTTTTGTTTGATACCGTACATATTTTGAGAGAATTTCTTTTACGTAAATAACACCAAGGACTAACAAAAATATTACTTCTCAATATAAGCTTTTCATTTACCATTGGAACGAACACTGCAAGAGACTGATTTCTATTTGAAAATTGATTGTTTTACCGGATTCTTATTTTTTACTCTTTATCATCCTAGTAAGGACAAACGATTATCGATTCCTCAACCGGTGGAAAATACACAACAAAAACAAGCCCGTTAACGCCTTATCGTCAAATAGATCCTTTCTTTCCATAATATCGGAACACGATACGTTCATAAAAAAGGGTCGTAACATGCAAAACAGCAGTCCAACAAAAACATTGTTACTCGCAATTTTTTTTACGAGGGCCGAAACGTGCTCTTCAACAAGGCCGATAGCTCGTTCGCTAATCCGGCTTGACTAATGGGTTTGGGTTCGTTTCGTTTATATACATTATTTGTGGGGCCACCTTAATTCATTTCGAAGTTAAAGACAGCTTTATAGGCTCGGTTTCGTTAGTATGGTGACTGGGGCTCTGCCGGTGGTCGGTCTCGTCGTGGTGGCCGGCCTGGTACTCGTATCGAGTGCTCCCACTTTTGATTTGGTAGGTTCATTTGGATTATTTATTGGTTGGGCAGTGTTTTACACGTAGGCCGGTGCTGGGATAATTAAATGAGTTATTGCTGGGTAGCGCGCATAATTTCGGAAGAAATTACTTTTATTTTTCTTATTTTCTAGTATTTATTTATTCACTAATATACAGGGTGTCCGGTAAACCTTGTACAATATTGAAACTGGTGATAGACCAGGTCATGACTGTTAATGGGCATTTTAAGAATTTCTGGAAAATCGCTACCTAACCTTGGATTTTTGAGTGCCATGTATACAAATTGGCACGAATCCAAATATCTTTGCTGCTGAAGATTACTGATGAGTGATGCTTCTGACGTACAGAACAGTTTTTCAGAAAGTGAAAACATTTTTCAAGAAATGAGGGTAAAATGACAGATTTGAGTTTCATCAATTTTTTTAAAAAAAGTTTGATATTATTATCTGAAAGAAACATAACCTATTGGAAGTGGACATTCATTTCAAAAGAATGCTCATTTTGTCCAGACTCTACCATGGTATAAAACAAACTATAATTATTTTTGGAAGAAGTGGTTTCCATTGAATTAGGCATGGTTTTAATCTAGGCTTCTACCAACTTTTATTCAAGAAAAAAGGAAACTACCCAACACCAAAACTACGTCACAATCACACTCGACGCGCGTTTCTCCAACAAAGTTAGCGTCTTCAGGAGTTAAAAGTAAGCTTTTAAGATTTTAAGATTGTGACGTAGTATTGGTGTTTCGGTATTTTATTTTTTTCTTGAATTGTATTTACACCAAAGTTTCCAAAATATTCATTTATTTGATTAACTTTTATATTTACGCCCAAAAATTATTTTATTTAGATTTTATCAAGATAAAATCAGGAAATGATTATTAATAATAAAGAATAGACTGCTTGGTAGCATTAAATAGTATGTCAATAAAATTAACTTTTCATGTAATTATGCCTAATAAAATTATCGAAATGAAATGTCGATTTTCCGACATGGCACCGATTAATACGAATTCTTGTGATAAATGTCGCAATTGTCCAACATACAGATTCCAACTAAGTTTCAGAGGCTGACAGATATACAGGGTTTAACCAAATAAGTGCAAACTTTTTTAAGAGATGAATCCTTGTCGAAAATTAAAAACTTTTGTTTGAACAACTTGTGACTTCTATCGTAGTTTTCTGAAATTATTCCGCTTGTTTCATTCAGTGGTATTTATTTCTTTGTCATGCCGTACAAACGTTATACTCCCCGAGAATATGCGCATATGCACTACCTTTATGGTGAATGTGGAGGTAGTGCTACTGCTGCAGCAGCGCTTTATGCAGAACTATATCCGATTGCACAATGCCGCTCATAGAATCGCTGATTTGGGGGCTATAACCTATAACGCATTTGAAAAGGTTCTTCTTGAAAATATGTCGTCTCTGCGTACGAGTGGATGGAAAATAACATTTTTGTAAGATTATTCAGTGCGATGTTGAATAATCGTTATTGTGGTTTACAGTGCATGTTGATTAAAAAAAAAGTTGAATTAATATTTACTTCATTACATCTCATTGAATGCTTCTAAGCAGTTGATTCGTTATTACTCATAATTATTTAATCATTTCATCTTGATAGGATAAAAATGAAAAACATTACTGACAAAGTCTAATGGAGTTGATTTTAGCTCAGAATAACATCACACTCTAATATTATCGAAATTCTACTCCTTCCAAAAATAATGATCATATGTTGTATACCATAGTAAAGCCTGGACAAAATGGGCATTTTTTCGTAATGAATATCCAGTTCCACTTGGTTATGTTTTTTCAAACAATAATGTCAAACTGGTGTCAAAATTGGTGTAACTCAAATCTGTCATTTTACCCTTATTTCTTGAAAAATTTTATTGTTTTCTGAAAAACTGTTTCGTACGTCTGAAAGCATCACTCATCAGTGATCTTCAGGAGCAAAGATATTTAAATTCGTCCCAATTTTTATACATGGCAATAAAAAATCCAAGGTGAGGTAGTGATTATCCAGAAATTAAAAAAATTCTCATTATCTCGAAAACAGTGAGATTTTTACTAATGTAAAATTCCGATATTCTGAACAGTCATGATATGGTCTATCACCAGTTTCAATATTGTACAAGGTTTACCGGACACCCTGTATTTTTATTTATATACAGTGTCATCGCCCAGTAAGCAATTTTTGGTTCCAGGAATATTCCAGAAACATGCTCTAATAATAATAATAATAGTATACATTTATTGACAAAATATAAAACCTAGATACATTTGGGGGGAAAAAATTAAAATCTGTCAATAGGTTACAAGATTGGTATGGACCATTCTTACTCTTGCACCTCATAAAACAAAAACGAAAGAAAAATACAAAAAAGAGATGAAGCATATAGACGTGAGATTACTTATAAGAATACTAATGATGAAAGCTATTTATTCAATTGTTTCTTCGATGGAGTTCAGCTTTTAAATACTCCACCAGGAGACATCTTTAAAAACAATTTTGAATAGAAATCGTGAGAACCACATACAGAAATATACAAGTATACAATATTATATGGATATTTTTTAACAATACTAAGACAACAAACGATAAGGTAATAGTGTGTATAATATAGAACGACAATTGACAGAGAGAAAAAAGAACATATTGAATACAGAATAAAAAATACAATATGAAAGATAAATGAATGAGAACTTACAAAAACATTGGGTGATAATGATAGTGGAGAACACAATATATTTACTAACGATGGTTATTTGATAATAGGTTTTGTTTGTAGCAGTTTTTGAAACACAAAATAGAATTAGATTGGAGGAACGGTGGGAGGTTATTATATAACTTGGCGACGGAGGTGAAAGATCGTATGAAATTGAATTGCTCGGTGAAGTGTCTAACAATATGAATAATTTTACGTCTTACGTTCACATGATGCAAATCAGTTCTAAACTGTATTTTATTATATAAGTACGGGGGTGTATGAGTGACAACTATTTTATGAAATAAAACCGCAGAATGAAGTGTACGCCTATCAAACATTTTCAACCATTTTGCTTTTCCAATGGTGTGTGAAATGGGATCCCTCTTTCTAATGCCAAATGAAAATCTCAAACATGAGTTTTGAACGTTCTGAATTCTCTGTTGTTCATTGGTATTCAAAAAGTAGTGATATACTACATCACAGTGGTTGAAAGTGGACAGAATCAGAGAATCACACAGTTTTTAGGTTTAAAGAATGTCTGTGGGGATATAATAATTTCATTTTCCATAAGCCTTCTGTATTAACAGTGATATATGCTTTTTAAATTTGAGGTCGTCATCGATTGTTATTCCCAAATTTTTCACTTGATTCTTTACAGGAAGATGTACAGTACCTATTTTTATACCCAAATCAACTTTCAACCTAATACCCTGTCTTCCAAATTTGATTACAGAGCACTTATCAATATTTATGTGTAGGGAATGTTTTTTCGATACTTTCACTATGTGGTTCAGTTCTTTGTTTATGGTATTAACACTATGATGCATCTCCTCGTATTTGAATGAGTATCATCGTTGTACATATGAAACTTCAACGTGTTCAATCATACGGTCAGTTGAGTCGTATATATAATGTACAGGATGGGCCCAAGTATTGACCCCTGATTTATTGAAATCTGAGAAATCATCATCAACTTTCACCATTTGTGATCTGTTCGAGAGATACTATGCGAAAAACTTTGCAGTGTTATAAGTTAAACCGTTGTAATGTAAAATGGAGAGAAGAAGTTGATGATTTATCGCATCAAAGGTCTTACTGTAATCAATCAGAATTAAAGCAGTAATTTCGTCATTATCCCAAGCTTTGACAATATCGTCAAGTATATTCAGTAGGGCCATTGCACAGCTATAATTCGACCTAAAACCTGGCTGCATCATAGGTAGGATGTTTTCAGAAAGATGAGCACGAAGCTGATGAGCTATTGCTTTCTCTAAAACTTTAGAGAGGTATGGCAGTAGAGAAATAGGGCGCAGGTCTTTATATTCCATGGGTTTCTTAATTTTTGGTACTGGGAAACAATAGATTTTTTCCACATACTAGGAAAAACATTTTTTCAAGGCAGAAATTTATTAGATGTAGTATGATGGGTAATAATAATGGGCAACAGAGATTAACAAGAAAATTGTAAAGATCGTCAATTCCTCTAGACTTGCTTTTTATTTGTGACATGATGGTTAGTAACGCAGCCTCCGTGATCAAACGAAATTCTAAAAATGTGGTTACAGAATCATTAATGTTGTTTTCATAAAAACTTTTTGTGCCAGAATCGACTTTGTTGTTCAGTTTGGTGGACGATATAAAAAAATCATTAATATCACTTGCATTGTGCAACTGGGCGGGTATATTCGAGGAGTTGGATTTACCATGTATGTTTAATTTTCTGAGTTTAAGCCACAAACAAGTCTATTAGTATTCACAGAGAAATGTTCCAGATAAGCCTTCCTTTCGCGTTCAATAGAAGACTTTGTATAATTTCTGATAGTTTTGTAGTAATTCCAATCCCTGACTATGCCCGATTTTCTGAATTTATTTAGAGCTTTGTCCCTGAGTTTCATCATTATTTTTATATTGTCAGTTATCCATGGAGTGAATGGCTTGTTGAAGTTCTTTGTGATGTATGGGAAGAGAGTGTCAAATAAGTTGAGAATATGAAAACAAAAATAATCAATTTTATTGTCGATGTTATCCATCAAAAACATGGGAACCCAGGAAATCAAACTCAAATCATATGAGAAATTTTCAATGTTGTTTCTGAAATTGCGAAACGTTCGTGATACAGGTTCATTAAGATCTTTCGCGGAATGACGAAACATTTCACTCTAATGCTCGGATTTGTTCTTGCAACATTCCTGGAACAGGAGATGTCCGCTCTCACAGATATTTCATGGCAACATTTCAAAATTCACATTCCAGGAATGTTCTTGAAAAATGGATATATCCATCAAATTCACTTCAGAAACGTCAATGAAACATTGCATTAATGTTTCCAAATTTATTAATATAGATCAATATCCCATTGAAACATCACATTTATGTTTCAATAGTTCAGTCTTTTTGAGTTTTTGTCTCATGTGTTTTAACAATTAATATAGATCAAACATCTTCATTGGCATCGATAGTTATATGTAATAATCCTTCACCGCGACATCAAGCACCGTTGATACCCAAAATTAGGACAACCTACAAACAAAAATATCAACATTACTACTAATCTCACAAATTTATGATTATATCTGTACCTTATTAAGTAAATTTCTTGGTTATCAGTATCTTGAATAAATTTATTGAAATCATTCCTTGATAAAACTTTAGCTTTCTTTCCTCGGTATCGCTTTTGTTCTTAATGAGCGGGACCAATTTTGAATTCTTCCTTATATCAATATTTTCCTAAACATTCAATGTACTTTTCAACATTGAGTAGACACTCCATAACATAGAAGGTTTTATAATTTTTTATTTTTCCTCAAAATATTATATAAGCACATTTTCAGAAAACTTTTTTACATATTTCTTGTAGTACCATTCACGAAATTGGTCATATGTTTTCTCATATATCAAGTTGGATTTGGCCAGTAACATATTAGATACTATTGCATTTGCTTTCTCAAATATATCTGATGGGGTATCACTACCACTATCATAATCAATATCCATCTTCTTGAAGATAACTTGAAATTGAAGCAACTACGAGGAAACAGTCAAACGGTCAAACAAGCGGCGTGCCAACAAACCGTTTCTATAGTAACGACACAGAAATACCACTGGATGCTGTAAAATTGCATTGGAAGTATTGATAACATTAAAGATAACATGTATGGAAAAGAGAAGTATTATTTAGTTATTTTGGACTTAGTTTTTCTAGACAGGAAAAATTTTTGAATACGATTTTACTGAAAACATTAAATAATATTTTCAAAAAAAAATCATACTTATCGAGACAAAAAGCTATGACAAGTTGTATCGGACGTATTTATTTTTAATATTGTTCAGACGATGTAAATTCACATTTACAGTTGTACTAAAAATGTTTTTTCTCAGTATCTGAAAAACTATTGCAGGTATTTGAAATCCGAAAAAAGATTCAAAGCCGTCGGCAAAAAATGTTTACCGAAATTTTTCTATTAGTTAGGATTTTCTAATTAAATTTTTTTAACAAGTTGAGCATTAGGCTTGAATCTATTCTTCGAAGACTCAAGAAACGATGCCAGTTGCACAAATTAGAAAATTGACATTTTAAGGTTTTTTGGCCGTCTTGGTTATGTTGGCAGAGCATTCGCCTCTCAAACATATAGCCGTGGGTTCAATTCCCAGCATGGTCATTGATCACACGTTGAAAGGTACGGGCTGCGTCTTCCCTAGCTCGCACAAGTCTCTCGAAGACTTCTGCGGGTTGTGCGTAGAGGCGCAACAGGTTGACGAAAAATAACAAATGTTAGCCATTGAAAAATGAAAAACATAAGTAAAGTCGAAAAATTATTTTGTATCCAAATATGCCAATTGTTTTGTTTTTTATTATTGAAAGCTACATGAACTTTTTTGTATTTTTTACTCCTATTCTTTAACATATTCATTCCAATTTTTCTATTTGGAAACATAATCATTGAAAAAAATAACGACTTGTAATAAAAAAAAAATCTGAAGAAGAATTGAATTGCATAAAAAAGCATTTGTTATTTAACAATTTTATCATTAAAGTGAATATAAATATTAAGGAACCGTTTATCCTTCAAAAATAATTATTTATAATATATCTTACATATTCTGAATGTTTTAAAAATTATTTTGCATTGGTTTGTTTAATAAACAAATTGTTATGAATAATTGAATTTTGGTGTCACATTATTTTAATTTTAAAAATTGAAACAAAGACAACCACATATGTCGTTGTTGGGATCTTTTCTTTTATTTTTTCAAGAAATTTGAATATATTTTTCTTTTCAAATGTATACTTACCGTTCTTACCTGTTTTGTATCATTATTATAACTTATTGGCTATATATGGATATATGACCAGAACACTTCAGGTCTCTTTCATTCTTCATTAGAATTAGAATTAGAAGAAATTGAGCTTTCCAGCGAACCTCTAACTCTATAATTTATTTATTTTTTGCTTATAATTATAAAAATGATAATGAATAAATTGGATATATTGGATCATCTTTTACCGGCCGTGCTGGCCGTGCTGGTGGAGCGTTCGCCTTTGGAACGAAGGGTCGAGGGTTCAAATTCCTGCATGGCCATCGGTCTCTTGCATGGCATCACCCGTTAAAAGGTAAGGACTGCGTCTGCCCACAAGTCTCGCGAAGGCTTCTGAGGGTTGCGCGTTGGGGTGCAATCGGTTGATGGAAATAAGAATTTTAACAACAATTTCAACAACAACCTAAATAATAAAATGAAAACTGTTTTTCATCTTTAAATTATTATAGATAATATGAAGGCCAAGCCGAAAGAAAAATTGCTACATATATTTTAACTAATAATAGCAAATTATTTAATAAATAATAGAGTCAGAGCTTCAGCTAATAGCTCAATTTGTTGATTGATTAATAAAATTGAAAAGACCTGAAGTAGTGTCGTCGTATCTGCAATAGGTAATAAGATATTCAAATTTTAGATTTTTCTGATAAAAATGAAATACTCAACTACAAACAATTTGGTTTTCGGCCAGGTTCAAGCACAGATGAAGCAATTTTTGAATTAATAGATAACATTATAAAAAAATTAGACAGATGAAATAAATGTATTGCAGTGTTCCTGGTCTCAGCAAAAGCATTTGACACAGTTCCTCATACATTACTGTTGAACACTCTCGAACAATATGGAGTAAAATTACTTGCTAGGAAGAAGACAAATAGTGAAAATAAGAGATACATATAGCAACACTGATAATATACAGATAGGAGTACCTCAAGGTACGGTCCTTGGACCCTTGCTTTTCATAACTTCCTTAAATTATTTACTAGACACACATACAGGCGGCACTATAATATCATATGCTGATGATACAGTTCTAGTTTCTGAAGACAACATATGGCAGATTGTTAAGGAAAAGGCTCAACACGGCATATCACCAGTAAATACCTGGCTAGGCTTTGTCAAACTATCTTTAAATGTAGAAAAAACATTATCTAAATTAAAATTAGCAGACTCAAATCTTGAATTAAACAGCACTGGTAAAACCAAATACCTGGGTATAATTATTGATAACCATCTCAAATAGACATACCACATTAATGCCTTAACATCAAAACGTTTATCCCCTTTTATCAGAAGATGCAAACCAGAGATTTATTACATCAATGGCTCCTAAAATAATAATTTCTTCACATTTGAACATGATAAAAATAACCAATCTTAAAACCTTTCAAATGCAATCTGAACAATATCAAGGTAAAAATCAAACTAAATACTTGAATATCACATAATTACTGTAAATACTTGTATTTATTAATCCCAAACAATGCACACCTGACAGTGAAGCATATTAAGTTGTGTTTGTTATTCTAATATTTAATAACTCATATATGTTTATTCACCTAGTTTTATTTAAATTTTTTTTTGTTACCCCTTACACATACAGGTCCTTGGACCTAGGTGTACAAACTAGTATATACATTTAGAAAAATATCTGTAATATGTAATGTAATGTAAATGTACTTTATACGAAATGAATGAAATAAAATGAAAAAAAAAATTTCACTAAGTTTTTTCATAATCATTGGTAAAAATTAAATGAACGATAGAGTAACAGGTTCGCTGGATAGATCAGTTTGTTGATTGTGTAATGAAGAAGAAAGCAGACCTGAAGTGTTCTGGTCGTACATCCTGCGGTGTTATTCAATGCTAACAAATAGTATTTTCCCCTTTACCACACAGGTATTTTCACTCCTTGACGCGAATTTCGATAACCAAGTCTATTATTCCTACTGATGAAGATGAATTGGTTATCGAAATGCGCATCTAGGGGTGACAATTTCCCTCATATTATATAAACCAATCAAATACCAATCATTTTTTGAATTATAACCAATGAGTAAAGAACTTTTCGAAAACACTGTCATTAGCCCGTGGTGTTTTCAAATCAGTGTTGCGCCTCTTCCATAGTTACAACCATCACTGTAAATTTAGAAACGTCAGTTTGACGGTTCAACTCTCCAACTGACATGATTGACACAAGATGAACAAACAATAACAACAACAAATACATTTATTCAGCTTTGAGACCTTACACATTTACAAATTTAGAAATTCACAAATACATAGGGACTATTAGCCTTGTCAACATTTAGTGTATAGTATAGTGGTAAAATTTAAAATACAATAAGTATAGATAAAAAATAAATAAAATTCAGTAAATAACAATATAGCTCCATTACAGGTCACCGGTATCATCATGAAATTCCTCATAGGAATAATAAGCCTTCAGGGACAGATATGTATGGAGCTTATTTTTGAAAATATTGAAGCTTGCATCATTTCCATTAGTTTTTACATATTTATTAAAACAAGCAATGCCTCTATAAATATGAGAGTTCTGACCAACGGACAGTCTCGAAAATGGTTGACGCAGGTCATTGCAGTTGCGGGTTCCATAGTTGTGTAATTGGCTATTTCTTACATGGATTTCTTGTCTTTTTATGTTACACATTAATGGATATATATACAAACATGGGAGTGTCAGTATTTGAAAATCTTTGAAAATGGATTTACAGCTAGTGCTTGATCGAACACCCGCCATACACCTCAAGATTTTTTTCTGTGCAATGAAGGCTCTTTGAATATGAGCTGAATAGCCCCAAAATATTAGACCATAAGAGAGAACGGATTCAGTGAGGCCAAAGTAAACTAATCTCAATACGTCAGGACTAACGGTATTTTTCAACTGTTGCAGTAAGAAACATATGCCGCTCAATTTATTTGTGACATGATCGATATGATTTTCCCATGTCAACTTAGCGTCCATAATGAGACCTAAAAATTTGAAATGGTCAGTCTGTTCCATATATTGATGGTTCATTTTAACTAGATAACTGAAATCGAGTTTAGTATTTTTTGGTAAAAAGGTCATAATTTGTGACTTCTTTAAGTTGACAGATAAGCCGTGGTTTTGGCAGTAAATATAGAATTCATTTGCTGAAGTGTTAGCATCAGCTAGCAGTTCTGACACCTGTTTTGCTGATGATAAGAAAGTGGTGTCATCTGCATATAAAACCTCAAGATTTGGGGTAGGACATGATAGTACGACATCATTTATGAAAACCAAAAATAAAATGGGTCCCAGTATTGAACCCTGTGGTACTCCCACTGGCACACTGCGAGTGCTCGATTTGCTATTCCCCACGATCACAACCTGTTCACGGTTTTCAAGATATGAACCTATACATTCATTTGGTAAGCCTCTTACTCCTATTCGATTAATGCTCTTGTCAGATCAAAGTACATGGCAATGTTTGATTCTTTATTATTTAAAGAGGTATATAAAAATTCACAAAGCTCAGCTATGGCGGAATTTGTCGATTTTTTATTGCGGAAACCATGCTGACAACCCTTCAAAAGCTTATTTGTCTCTAATAAATTATTTAATCTGTTGTTGTATGCCATTTCGAAAACCTTCGCCAATTGACTTTGTATACAAATATTTCTATAGTTCATGATTTCATTAATTGGTCCTTTGTTTTTGTATATCGGTATGGATTTCGATTTCTTGAAAATACTTGGAAATTTTCCAGATAGAAAAGATTCGTTTATTAGATGGCATAGTGGTTTACTTATTATATCAGAAATGAAGCGCAATACTCTACCATCAAACCATCAATACCAGCAGATTTTTTCAAAGTGGTTTTTCCTATTATTTCCTTTACCTCACTAGCAGTAGTTGGTGTTAAGAAGAGTGTTACATCCGAAAAATATTGAATTCTGGCTTTATTATAATTTGGAGTGACGTAGTTCAAATCAATGAAATGGTTATTGAACGCATCACAAATTTGTTGAGTGTCCTCAATTTTTTCATTATGTCTGTCCAACATTTCTCTGGGTATGGTTTTCTCAGATTTTCCTTTGCTTTCATTAATTATTTTCCAGCTCTCTTTTATTGTGTTTTTGGAATTGATGAGTCTTTTATTATTATAGGAAAGTTTTGCCTCTTTGATTTTTTTATCGTATATTAGTTTGAGTGATTTATATTTGTCCTTTATTCTATCGTTTCTCGTTGTTGTGAATATATTATGTAGTTCACACAACATAGTATGTAATTCTTTAAGCTCTCTGTTATACCACCTATTTATATGTTGTTTTGGAGTAATCTTTTTGTGCGTGAAAGTTGTATTAAAATGGTGTAAGAACGTAGAGTAAAAAAAATCAAATTTTCCGTTGAAATCTGTTGTCTCATACATATCTGTCCACTGTTCTTTTCCCATCAGATTGGAAAATGAAATCAAATTGCACTCACTAAAATCTCTAACAAAAAAAAAAAACGTTCCTGCAATAAGCATTTAGTTCATAGTAATATAATGTATTCGTGAAATTGTCTGATCGAATATCCCTTCAAAATGAAGAATTTTCACTTATAATCTCCCAAGTGTTTGAATTATCGCAGGAAATTTTTCGATTTTTTTCGTATTATGGCGATGTTAGAAAACCGGAAAGCGTTTTGCTGGATAAATCATAAAAGCGCTTTAAAGTCTACTAGACGGTCCAAATTACAGACCACTGAACCGCTTCAAATAAATCAAGCGGAAAATGAATAAAGTTGTTTTCAAGGTTTCAGAAGAATAATATTGCGGATAATACTTTATAATCAGATATGAAATAGTGGAAAAACCAAAAAAATATAGATTATGCATATTGCGAAGAACTTTGTGAAAAAAGAGAAGTCACCTATAATTGAAACACTTTTCTTACCTATTTGAATAAAAAATGTAATGTAGAATAAAACGAAAGCGCAGTACAAAGAAAGCGCCTGGAAAGTTCATCCAAGTTTTCACGAAAAGATAGAATGAATAAAATTGTTTCAAATATTAAATTCATGTAGTCAAATATAGGTAGACATTTAATTGATATAATTTTTGCATCGATGGAATTATATTCATTGTTGAAATGCAAGGAGTCCTCAAAATTTTTTCAGACATATTCGAAATATCTAGTGAATACATATTTATGAAAAATTATCTCCTTTCATATGAAAAATAAAATTCCATTCGTGCAAAAAAGCAACTATCACATGTCAAATATTTGACAGAAAAATGTCCACTTATTAATTTCGCCCAGGGTACCCTGGAGGATAAAAATTTCCGGAATTTATTTGGTTTGCCAAGGCAACTAAACAAAAACCAAGTTTTTGATTTGCTACAAAAGCGAGGAGTGAAATTTTCAAAATACTTTCCCTTTGACACTCGCTCAAACTGTGTTGCTGTACAAATACCACCCGAGCAATATCTCCTGGTGTTTCTAAGCAACACAGTTTTCGTGACAGCAAGGTGACAGTATTTTTTGTAAAATTCAGCATTTTGTCGGGATATTACTACTGGAAATACTTGTGTGACAAAGAGGAAAATACTGTTTGTCGATTTTATAATAGACCTACAACAAATTTTATAATGCAACGGCCATTTGAATGGCATTCAACGAAGGATTGAAACTTCTGCATGTTGCTTTGGACGCATGAATCAGAAAATTACAGAAACCAATCAGTTATCCGACCAGTTCGCGATATAGATATGAAGCTATTATTTATCTCTTCATTAGTGCTAACGGCTCTAGAAGTGATATACATTGACATTTTTTATGCAAGAGGCAGTTTATCCAATAAATTCTGACACTTTCTAAGTGGGTTTTGACTAGATGGTTTCATTAAATTACAATCAAAATCAGATCCAGTATACCTGGTGAAACAGTAGATTAGTCTTTCATTTTTGAATGACAATTCTAGTGTTTTGTAGTATTTTGTATCATTTTCGTTGGTTTTAAGACCATTTTTGGTAAAATGAGTTATAAATATGGTGGTAGGACTGTAAAGCAATTGAAAAACGAGTAGGTAGTGAAATGGTAATGCGATTGTTTTTAAGCTGTTCACAACCTCAACTTATCCAATGAATTGCGTTTATCATTATCTATCTTCTGATATATATTTCGAATGGTTAACAGATCAACAACCTATATTTATTTACCTGTTCATACCTGCTTGCCAGGTAGTAATGATCAGAAATGAGTAATGAGTAGGCAATACTACCTAGGCATATTCTTTATATTATAAACTATCGGGTAAAACAAAATCCGTTTGGTTACTAAATTTTTTAAATTGAAGATAGCCATGATAACATTTCAATAGGCGTTTTCGTCTGTTTATGAAATTGTTGAAAAAGTCCATAACTCGAAGTGGAGTGAAGCATAAATCTTGAAGTCACAAACATAAAAAATGTTTCATCCAGTTATCAGATAGGTGAAAGTCAACCTCTCTTCGGCTCCTGTACTATCATAGCTATCCAAAATTGTATAACATATCAGTTCCTCTCTCTCCTTTCAATCTTCAATGCGAAAAGCCTTCGTATTAGAGAACATCATTGTTGAAGATTCCCATTGAAATTTCTCATTTTCATCACTTTCATTTTCAATAATTTAATTCATAGGAAATTTTCTTTTGGGGAGATCACGTTTGACATTTTTTCGAAGGATCATTCGTGGCCCGATTGTTTTTACAGTATTTTTTTTTAGGTTCTGCTCTCTACGAAAAGGAAAATCATGTTATGTACAGAGAACATTGTGAGACCATAGGGAAAGCAGGAATAAAATGGTGTTCATGAATTTCTGCAAGCTGAAGGCCTCAGGGGAAATAAAAATGCACAAATAACCATTTTTATTTTCCCTGAAGCCTTCAGCAATAATTCAAGAACACCATTTTATACCTACTTTCCTCTACAAACGCAGCTCTTAGACATATAAACGATCGACACTTCATTGAAAATAGGCGCAAAATATTACCCATGAGAAAATTAACACTCAATAATCCCAAATGTATAAGCTATCCAAATATCAAATAAGTTACATCTCTAACAAAGGGAAAAAAGGAAAATAACTTATCTGAGAAAAAAAGTACCGAATATGCCGAGATCAAACCCCATATTCTGTTAGTATTTTGATTATACAGAGTGACCCAGGGTTGAACCGCCAAATGTCTATGATCAATTTTTTAGTAAAAAATAAAATTTTTGTTTCCTATAATCATGTGTCCGTTCTTGCTACGTTTTCGAGATACAGGGCGTCAAAGTTCCATGGCCTGCAGGCTCTCCTTTATAGGGAGCAATGAAAACCGAAATTTATGCTGAGCCCATCAACGATGAAGAACTCTCCAGGAAAGAATTGTTCAAGCAGCACCATATATCACACCGTGCAGCTGTAGAATCTGTCGTTAGCAGGTGCGAACTTTGCATTGGAAAAAGCGGTTGTAATTTTGAGCAGTTTTTGTGAATTTTTGTTTTCCGGTTTTCCAATAAATCAAAATAAATAAATTTGTCCTGATATAAATTACTAAGATACCTTTTCCGTGTTACATACAAGGAAGGTTTTTAAATTGTTTCTTAAAAATGAAGCGATACACGAAAAAATTAAACTGGCAATTAATTTGTATCTCTAGTTGTTCAATCCTGAAAGAATTAAATATACAAAAATACAGTGGAGTACAATTATTTGATTTGTCCTCATATCAATTATATTACCCTTTGGGACGCCACTGTAATTGATAGTTTCATCAAGTACATCAAAAGAAGGCCCTCAATACCGCAAATAAGCATGCCAGGCTTTATTAAAATCTGAGTGTTTTTAGAAATTGATAAAGAACTGATTTTTCTATAAACGTTGAACACACTGTATTTCGAAAACGAAGCAAGTTAGGACACATTCTTATGAGAAAAAAGTTTCATTTTCACCTAAAAAACCGAACCTTAACGTTTGGCGGTCTAACCCTGGGTCACCCTGTATATGTATATTAAAAAAAAACATATGATTACTCACAGGTCTTATAACCTACGTAATCATATATTACTTTATGAATTAAATATTGACTTTCATTATTTATTTTACAATGTATTACAAATTCAATAAAATTTAAAAAATAAAATAGGACTTCAGCCTACCTCAGAACAACCTCAGTTACTTAGAGTGCTTTGAGTTTGGACCTTTCCACGACATATGAGAGAACACTGTAATTAGAAGTGTATAGGCTAATATCACTAGGGAATTTTTATTCATTTTTTCTGACCGCTAGTTTCTCTATAATCAGAAGAAAAGTGGTTTCGTGACGTCACGTTCATCAAAACTAGACTTGCCAACGTTGTAAAAGTTGTGCACCGTGAAATGTCAAATTCTCATTTGAATATATTGTGTCGTATGACAGTTGTCATTTGATACCAGATGGTTTCGTTCGTCTGTTTCACGGAGCATCAATAAGAATCGTTTGTCTCTGTTTAACTCGTTTGCCTATTTTAATATTTAATACAAGTAGAGCAGTTCCATCAAATAAGTATGCTGCAAACGAACAGGCCCTATTTGATTTCTTTTTTGAGTTTATTGCGGTTTTCAAAGTTTTGGAATGTTTTTGTTGTTTGTGCTCTACATTTTTTCCCAATTCCTGTATCTGTATCCCTGCAATAACTGTAAACATGTCGAAAAGGTGCTTCGTACCTGGTTGTCTGAACACATTGTATTGTAAAATGTGGTTCGAAGCAATGAATAAACCTTGTGTAAAAGGCGGAAATATGATTATGTTTTTGTGAAGAACATTTCCAACTGAATATTAAATTTAAATTTTAGTCATTGCAAAAAATAAATTCATATTTTTTGAATAGAAAGTGTCAATCATCTCATAATCTACTCTCAGTAAATTATCCGAACTTCCCTTCACGAAGCCTTTCCATATTTGGATGATGTTATGCAATAATGGGTCAAGCCACAGTCAGCTGGTTTCGTAAAAAATACTAAAATAGTTTAGCAGATCTTGGAATGATGGAATGTGGCTTAATACTATCGTCAGTGGATGGAGCCCACTTACAATTGCGGGTTGAATCATTTTTGCTTATTGTAGAATAACACTTTGGTGATTTCAATCCATCACCATCCATTTAATACACAAGTAAATTCACACCAGATCGGTCATAATAACACCTCACTACAGTATTAATGAATGTATCAGTTAAATGTCGAATTTAAAAAAACAACCACTAATCTCAAATCACGAGATCACTTTTGTTGCATGAGAACTGTCATAATGATTTGCGGTGTTGTCAACGCTCGTTTTTCATCGAAAGGATGGTCGTTCAGGAAATTTGAAAGTTACAAATACATTAAAAAGTAGCTAATATGCGGATTTTTTTCTATTAGTTGATCAAGTGACGAAGTTTCAATTATTTCTCAATGGCTTATACCAAGCTAGAATCTCTATTTTTGAGGAGAACGGTATTAAATGTTTCGGAACATGGATTATGGTGGGGGTTGTTTCCGATGAACGTGACGTCAGCGGCACACTTCCAGATGACATATTCTTTCAAAAAGAAAAAAATATAGTGGAACTCTTTGTTAAATGGACGTTTCAGACTAGAATCTATCGATTTAAAAGAGTTATGCAATTTATTTTTCATAAATGTAAAGGTCCATTTCGATCACGCAAGAAGAGGTTCGTTTTTAACAAAAGCTGTGGAGATCGAGCGTTCTTTCAATATTTTCGCTCTAGGGAAAAAAAGCTGTCACAAAATGACATTACCGGGAAATCCTCAACTTTGCGTTGAGATCTGAAAGCGTCAAAGGCTACTTTGGTGAACGGTTGTAGAAAAAAAAATTCCAGAATTTTAATGATATGTAAGTTGTGACCTACCTGATACATTTATGCATGTGTATGTTTTTTCAGTTCGACTACGACTTCTCATGCTGGATGACCTACTGCGATGATTCTTCGAGTGAAGAAGATGAACCAACTAAACCGGACTACAAGAACCCAATAATCAAAAACAACGTAGTGGTATCAATCAATAAGAGTTCTCCACCTGGGGTTGTAGTTGGTCTTCCTGGTAAAGAACAAATATTGTTTAGTTTTTGATTCCTCACTAATGGCCGATTTCACTAACTAATTCCTAAAGTTAGGAAATACCTAAATCGAATTTAGGAATGCCCAAGTGCAATTTGCGTTTCATCAAGCGTTAAGTAATGCTCAAAACTGGATATTTCCTATCACTCTTAAGCATTACTTAGCGTGGGGTGGAACGCAAATTGCACTGTGTTATTCCTAACTCCGATTTAGGTATTTCCTAACTTTAGGAATCAGTTGTTGAAATCGGCCATGAGGGCCTATTTATCACTGGTCAGTCAAATGATTCTGCTATGTAACTAATGGTTAGAATATCAGTTCATTCTTTAATTTAGCAAATGTCATATTCAGGCTAACCACCAGTCAAGTTGAGTTGGAAGTCAAAGTACACTAACTGGATATTGATAAACCGGACCTAAAACAGCACGGCGTAAACTTTTGCAAATAATCGTTCTTCTCTGCCCACGATAAGGAAAATCATGCAATGTCTTAATCAACAGTCTAGGTCCTGGAATGTATCCCTGCGAAACACCAGCATTCATAGGTGGGATCTCAAATGAAACTACACCAACCACCACACCACGTGTTGATCTATCTGAGAGAGAGAGAGAGAGAGAGAGAGATACAGCTAGATAGCAAGGAACAGAAGAGGGGAAGCAGGTCATCAGTTCATCTCTGATGAAAAATTGCTGATCGCTCAGAATTCCTAAGCATTCAAAATATCTCAAGAGCTTAATTTTGATAAATTTTTTCACGAACTTTGACAGCTGTACGATAGGTCTGTATATAGTTGCTAGGTAGGATATCTTTCCGTTTTTGGGGGACTAGCTGTACTCTTGCAAATCATAAGAGGTTGAATAATTTGCAAAAAACTGGTGTTAGATCGGGGGCACATCTCTTGGAAACGATCGGCGAAATTTCGTCAGATCCATTAGCTTTGTTAGTGTTAAGACTAGAGTCCCTGTATGCAATTTGATATCAGATCGTATATTAGAGTCGGGACACTCTTTGACAGGACATCGAAAAAACTCGTTTTGGGTTATATCTCAAATATTATGGTGAAACCAAATATTTTTTAAATGGCGAATTCTATCAAACAACCAGGAACAGAAATTATATCTATACCGTTGATGTGACAACGATCGAACGATAGAACGAAGTGGAAGAAAATTTTCTAAAACTTCTTGAATTGTAGGAAATGAACTTCGCCCTTTATTTCCTAATATTCCATATTTTCATGTATACGGGGATACATTGAAAAAATCTTAGCCTACTATAGAACCAAACAAAATTTCAATGTCAAAATATTTTTTTTCTGAAATCGTTCATGACTGCCCACTTTCTCGGAGCAACTGCAGGCCTCAAAATACGCTAATCCAGTATTTTAGTCCGTTGCTACGCAACGAACTTTCCCGGACCGTTTAATACCGTCCCGTATCGAAAACGATACGGGAAAGTACTTTGCCGGCCTAGGCAGTCAGAATCGGTCTTTGGTTTATAGTTGACGTTTTAGGAAAGCACGTAATTTCGAATCCTCAATTTATGATAATACTGATTGCGATTTCAGAAAAAATAGTATGTGTACCTCGTAGTAAAACACATTCCCAGACTTCAATATCAATGCTTGTTGGCCTCGGCTTCGCCTCGTCCAACAATTTACATTGTCGTCCGGGAATGTATTGCTTTTACTACTAGATACACAATATACTATTATTTCTCAACATATTCTCCTCTTTACTGGTTACATTTATTACAGCGAACCTGCAACGTCTCTAGACCTTTAAAAAAATTGTTTCTTCTTGCTCTGCAAACCAGACCTCCACAGCTTTTATTACCTCCTCGTTGGAAGAAAATTTACGTCCTTTTAAACTTTTTTTCAGTTGAGGAAAGAGATGATAGTCGGACGGAACCAAATCTGGTGTATAAGGGAGGTGTTCTAGTAATTCAAACCCTAAATCACGAATTATTTGCATGGCAACATGAGATTTGTGTGCAGGGGCTTTGTCCTGCAAAAACAAAACATCTTTCCGCTTCTTTTCTCTTTAATTTTGTCCCGTAGAGTGGTCAGTAATGTCGAATAGTAATCTCCAGTTATTGTTCTACCCTTATCCAAAAAATCAGTCATGATTACTCCATGGCAATCCCAAAAAACTGAAGCAAGAACTTTTCCAGCAGATTTTTTGACTCGAAACTCCTTAGGTCTTGGAAAACCGGAGTGTCGCCATTCCATCGAAAGTTGCTTTGTTTCTGATCGTAGAAATGTACCCAAGTCTCATCCATAGTAACAATTCGGTTTAAGAAATCTACATCGTTTTCAAATCGAGCACAGATCGAACGCGATGCTACTACCATTGCACGCTTTTGGTCAACATTAAAACATTTGGGGATCCATTTTGCAGCAATTTTTCTCATGTCCAAAATGACATGAACTATATGACGAACGCGTTCGTATGAAATATTCAGTGCCTCAGATATTCGTTTCAGCCCAATTCGACGGTCTGTTAAAATCATGTCATGAACTGCATCGATATTTTCGGGGACTGACACAGAAACTGGCCTTCCCGATCGGTCATCACCTTCAATGGAAAATTTACCTCTTTCGAAGCTTGCAGTCCAATTTTTCACGGTCGCATACGAAGGACATTGATCACCAAGGGTATTAAGCATATCTTCGTAAATCTGCTTTCCTCTTAACCCTTTTAAATACAGGTACTTGATGATGGCTCGATACTCCAATTTTTTGATTTTCACAATTTCGGTTGACTTATTTTTTCTTTTAATTTATTGCGTAACTCTGGTTTACTTTTTTGACGTAAAACTTTACACTGACACTTCTAATAAGTTATTGTTCGTTGCTGTGGTAACGCAATATTTTGTTTATGCAGGGAACTGGTCTAGGCTAACTAGATATCAATACATCCTCGTATTTAATGTAATGGTATTGCATATATTTGGAAATAATAAAGACAAAATTATTATTATTATAGTATTGACAGTACAGAATATATTTTTCTCTCTCTCTGTCAACAGTGGCGTTTCATGAAAAGGTTGAGAAAAATCTTATTGATCAAAACCGTCAAGCAGAATATCTGCACAGGGGGATTTTTCAACAGAGCCATTATTACATGACATTTGAAGATTTCGACTTTAGGTGATTTCGATCGTAGATTATTAAAACCAATAATTTTTCACTTTCAAACTAGTAATGATTCAGATATTCCAACGACGATGATAGTATCATTTATTTATCACACCCCACGGTTTTGAGAAGACATCATTTGTAAATGAATGTATTGCTGGTAACCTTAGCCAAGTTCATTTTCATATTCGCAATAGGCGTTATTTCTTCATTACGCAGAATTTTATCGAGAGCATTCGTGGAAAATAAATAAGGCACTCCTACCTGCATTTGGTCTGATTTGCCATATCAAACTGACGACCATTATCACTGTATGCAAAAACAAATCAAATTTATTTGAAAGTTTCTTCAATAACTACTCGTCGTTTTCATAAATTTCATTTATTTTCCTTGTAACCCTCCATATTTTTGAAAATGAAAATTCTTAGTTTTTATTCAAAATTACTGGCAGTTATCACTTTTTGCTGATTCGTTTAGAATGTGATTAATGTTCAACAAATGATTGATCAATAGATTATTCAAATTAGGTGACTATTAAACCAAATAGGACAGAAGGCAGAATACTTTATTTCCTTTACAAAAAAATTACAATAGGCTGAAGGCCGAAAGAGATTAGCTGAAGGTTATAAAGTTGAGTAGCTGAAGACTATAAAAATTGAATAGCTGAAGGTCATAAAAATTGAGTAGCTGAAGGCTGGAAAATTCAGAACATTCGTTTCTTTTGACTTCAGACCGAAATATTTACACATAGCTTGATTGGAAGGGCCCTTATCTGTGGTGACATTAACGATATTGAATCGAATAGATGAAGATATGTTCATAATTTCTAATGAGTGTTTTGCCAAAGATTATCCCTTTATTTCCTCTTATGTGAAATTATATGATATTAGTTGTTTCCAGCCACCTAACATGACAGCCAAAACATGAGTAGCTATTTATGTCCCTTTTTCTGAAGTTTCCCTTCCCATATTAGTGCAAGTAGCTACACAGTACTGTTCTCCAGATTCTATAATTGTTTCATCGAAAAACAACAACAACAGCAATCTTTCTTGCAGTCTGAAAATTTTGATCTTCTAATAATGAAGTATTTCATGTAATATGCTTGGAAAAAATTTAATGTTATTTATTTTACGATTCAACGTTCTTACACTAGGTAACGCATAACTTTGTTTTAATAATAATAAGTATTACGGATTCTATTTTTATTTGTGAGTTGATCTGAATTGAAGCCAAATTTTCCGTAATCATTCAACTTTGTTTGCAAATTTCTGTTTTGAACCATTTGTTCCAAAAAAATATTTAAAAGTTTTTTTCTTGTATGAAAACTTCATACTGGACCAATTTCAACTTTAACTCGTCGTTTTCTTTCAAAAAATCAGAAAATACATCTTTCTCCATGCTGAGAAAATTTTGAAATGATCGTCTACCAAGTGATACAGTCTCTTCAATCGTTCTTGAAACAGGAATAGTATCAGTTTTCAACTTCTTTGCGACTTCCCTCCCAAAATCTTCTTTATTGAAGTGTACCTGTTTATGAAAAATATTATTTCAATTCTGGATAACCTTGTATACATTCAGCCCAGAAGGTTTACCAATTCAATAGATATTACTCTTCACCTATCATTTCACCTGACAAATTCGCGCTTTTGATGTTATATTCCACGCGACTCTCTTGAGCGCCGACTTCCATGTTTGTAATAGAACTGTATATATATAAATATATATATATATATACATATATATACATATATATATATACATATATATATATATATACAGTGCGGCTTTTAATAGCCCCCCCCCCCATGTTAACTATTGAACGGTTCGACGTAGAAACACGAAAAAAAAAAGTTTCGAGGGTTTCACCAATACTACTTTTTGAGATGAAAAATATGGTGGTTGCTCGATAGGGGGCGCAGGGGAGCCCATCAAATCAAAATTTCTAAATGGCATGGGGGGTCAAGTGTCACATCGTTGAAACTAGAATTTAATTCTCTTTACAGCCATCTAAATATTTTTTTAATTTTGTTTATAATTTTTTTCCCAATTTCGATTATTATACCTTTCGAAATTTTTAAATTAATGTGCCTCCAGCACCATCTGTCGAGTAATTGCAATGTTTCTTCTCTCAAAAAGTAGTATCGGTAATACCCTTCAAACAATTTTTGGTTTCATTGTTCCACATCCAACCGTTCAAATTTATCGAGGTATGAGTAGTGTTCAGATCCGGATTTATATTTGATATTTCGATTTTGAATTACAAAAAAATATTACCGAAATTCAAAAATATTTAGATGGTTGTAAAGAGAATTGAATTCTCTTTTCAACGATGTAACACTTGACCCCACATGTCATTCAAAAATTTTGAGTTGATGGGCCCCCCTGCGCCCCCTATCGTGCAATCACTATTTTTTTTTATTTCAAAAACTAGTATTGGTGAAACCCTCGAAACGTTTTTTTTTTCATGTTTCTACGTCGAACTGTTCAAAAGTTAACAGGGGGGGGGCTATTAAAAGCCGCACTGTATATACAGGGTGTTAATTAAGTACGTTGACAAACTTCGGGAGATGATTCTTTGAAGGTTTTCAGGACGAAATGTTCATATAAACATATGTCCCAAACGGCTTGGTTTTCGAGATACAGGGTGATAAAAATACATTTTTTTCAAGATTTTTTAGAGTTAACTTCGACATTTTCTACAATAATCAGTTCAAATTAGGCAAGTACAATCCATTCAATAGTACGCACGATACAAAATAATGCATTTCTCAAATAATTCACAGGGTCCTCCTTTTTTCAGAGTCAAGCTTTGTTCAACCCTTCAGAATTTTTTTTTCCGCCGCCACTGACATATTATGAGAAAGGAATGAATGAATATTGTTTCATTTAACATCTTTTTGCTCTCTTGATGTTTTTCATTTACTTGTACGGTTCAGGAGTTACAATGAAAATATTAACGCAAACATTTTCCAGTAACGCATAACATAAAGAAATTTGAGAAGCAAATAGTCTAACAAACTTGAAGGGTGATTCTTTGAAAGGTTTCAAGATGAAAAGTTCATATAAACATGTCCCAAGCGGCTTGGTTTTCGAAGTACAGGGTGATCAAAATACATTTTTTAGGAGTTTTTGGAGTTTACTTCGAAATTTTCGACAATAATCGATCCAAATTAGTTCAAATTGGACAAGTACAATCCATTCAATAGTGCGCATGATATAAAATAATTCATTTCTCGAAGTGTCATTGCCACTCTCCAAAGATTAGCGCGTGACGCAATACGTCATTTTGTTCTCATTACACAAATAGCTATGTTCTGCTCGTGTAGAGAAAATGTAATGTTATGGAGCTCCCATACATTTTTTACCATAACTCAGGTTGAATATGTATTGCACAAAGTTAATTATGGCAAAATAATTTTGGACATTTTCAATAGTGAATAACTTTATTATCAAATACTAGAGCAAAGTAACATAAATTCCCTAGGAATAAAATTAGGTTCAGAAAAGGACCATTATTGAAATTGATATGTCAGAGCAGCTGCTGGAAATGGCCACCGCCAACTTCAATGCATGCGTTTATGCGCCTAACCATAGACTGGCGGACACGCTCAAATACCAGGAGTGTTTCTTATAATTCCGCATGACTCCTGTATGCGATTCCTCAGGTCTTCTTCACTTTGAACTGGAGTTCGGTACACTAATGATTTAAGGTGCCCCCAGAGGAAAAAATCAAGTGGATTCATATCGGGTGACCTTGGTGGCCAAAGTTGTGGCCCACCACGCCCAATCCAGCGATCAGAATAATTCTCTTCTGAATATTGGCGTGCAACCAGTCTGAAGTGTACTGGAGCACCATCATGCATAAACCAAATTCCAATTCTTTCCCTCAGTGGGATCTCTTCTAGGAGTCCAGGTAAGATGAATTCCAGAAATTGTCGATAATGGTCACCATTGAGTCTATGAGGCAGAAAATGTGGCCCGATAAGGAAATTCCCTACAATTCCAACCCAAACATTCACAGAAAACGTCTCTTGAAAATGGTTTTCAATCACGGCGTGTGGGTTTTCATCAGCCCACATATGATTGTTGTGAAAATTAATAATGGCTTTACGGGAAAAGCATGCCTCATCGGTGAATAACACTTGAGATAAAAACCATGGATTTTCCAACTATTTATTTCGAATCCAAGTGCAAAAAGTTAATCTTTTTGGAAAATCCTTTGGCAGAAGAGCTTGAACACGCTGTATATGATAGGGATAAAGTTGTTGCTCTTTTAAAATTTGCCATACCAATACATGGGTTACGTTAAACTGTGCCGCAATTTGTCTTGTACTGGTGTCTGGATGCTGCTCAATTTCGTTAAGTACAGCTTCTTCTATCTGAACTGTTCTATCTCTCCTGGGTCTTCCTATGAGAACAGCAGACCTCTTGAAAGTACCCGTTTCACGAAGACGGGAGTGAATATTGATGAACATTTGTGTGCTGGGAATATGACGTTGTGGAAATCTTTCTAGATACATTCGTCTGGCGGCACGAGCGTTACCATCAGCCATTCCATACATTAAGTGCATGTCTGCCATTTCTGAATTTGTATATTCAACCATTTTATCCAAAGGAATATTGAATGAATCTGCTTTATAGCTTGCACTAATGAAGAATTAACAATGAGACAGTTTCTCAACTTTCGATAACTGTCAAGTTGTTGATATTTAAATAAATGAATTAATATCAAAGCCCACTTTGCTATTTTTATGAATTCAAATTGATTACAAAATTTCTGCGTTACTGCAGAAAAAAAAACAAACCGAAATTTCTGATAAAATAATGTACTCCGTACGGAAACAAAAATTTGTTTGATTTAGTTTTTCGGAGTTATGACCAGAGATTCATAAATGAAAATCAAATGTGTAATGATCTGCGACTATTAGATAAACCCTATTAACTATCTTCCATTACAGGATTACCTTTCGGAAGTTTTTTATGTTGAAAAAGAAACGTTCAATTGAAAACTAAAAAATATCTTTTTTTAAAATAACTAAAAATTTGTATGAGTTCTCTATCAAGACTGATGGGTAAAAACATTTTTAATCAAATATCTCAATGAAAATGCACATTTTTACCATCAGAATCTTCAGGTTGAAAGTTAAGGTTTTCCCAATATCTGTCAGATCTAGTTTAATATCCAGCGTACCGCAGTGACGGGGAGATAGTAGTTTTCTGTTAGATATCACAAAAAGAAATCACATCTTCACAATAACAAGCTTTTATTTAGCTTCACTTGTAACTAACTAACAAACAATTTAATAAAAGTTGAATTTGACCCACTTCTAATACTCCGATTCATTTGAAATTTGGCAGGTTTCCGTAATTCCGGTGACAATGCATTAAAAAAATGTTTGTTAAAAAACAAAATGGCGGCTCCAATATGGCGGACGAGTTTTGTGATTATGATCCGATTCTGTTCAAAATTGGTATGTGATGGTTTTTGGGTTGGAGATTTTCAGTTTCACATAAAAAATAAACTAAAATGTTAAAAATGAAAATTAAAAAAAGAAAACATTTTAAAGTTTTTATACAATACACTGAAAAGGAAAAAATAATTCATTTCATTGTTTGATCTAGGTAATCTTGTACAGAAAGATTTTGATACTCACAGAATAACCTAGAAAAAATGAAAAAAATTATTTTTTCATTTTCAGTGCATTTGTATAAAAGCTTGTCTTTATATTTTTTATTGTATAATTTTTATTCATCGTAGATTTTTCTAATTCTGAAAAAATAATTCCATCAATTTACAATAATTGAAAATGTTTAATTTTCAAATTTTCTAATGTTATGCCACACTGGAAAATGTTTAAATTAATATTTTCATTATAGCCCCTGAACCGTACAAGTAAATGAAAAACTGCAAGATATCAAAAAGATGTTAAATGAAACAACATTGATTATTGCTTTCTCATAATATGTCAGTGGCGGCGGAAAAAAAATTCTGAAGGGTTGAACAAAGCTTGACTCTGAAAAAAGGAGGACCCTGTGAATTATTTAAGAAATGCATTATTTTGTATCGTGCGCCCTATTGAATGGATTGTACTTGCCTAATTTGAACTGATTATTGTCGAAAATGTCGAAGTTAACTCTAAAAAATCTTGAAAAAAATGTATTTTTATCGCCCTGTATCTCGAAAACCAAGCCGTTTGGGACATATGCATATATGAACTTTTCGTCCTGAAAACCTTCAAAGAATCACTTCCCGAAGTTTGTCAACGTACTTAATTAACACCCTGTATATAAGTGATCATTTCAATTGTTGAACTGTCTACTTTGATTTGGCATATTTAAGTTGGTGGTTTATTGATTGTTGAACCGCTTCCAATTTAGAAAGAAAGTCTCTCTGAATCATGATTTTCTCAATATTTTCAATCATTTTCGACCTTCTTCATTATTTTGATAACAAACAGTAGTTTATATTGAATCATTTATAATGAAATATTTGGATACGTAATTACACTACAAAATTAATTTATTAATATCATTTTTATTCTTTTTTTAAAACTATTGAGAATCACTGAAATTATTGAGAAAATTTAACAATTGGAATGACCACTTATAGACGTTCGAAATACAGAAAAACATCAAGATGGTAAGGGTATTTTTTTTTTGAAAAATGTATGTAACTCAAAAACTAGTCATCTTCTGAATTGCAAAAAAATCAAGCTTATTCGACACCAAAAAAGGTATATTTCAACTGATTTTATTTAAATTAAATCATTAAATAAAAACACAAGAAAAAAAATTAAATACTGAAAAATCGGTTTTCCGCCATTTAGACGGTTAATTTGAGATTATGTCAAAAAATGTTGTTTTCAGATTTTTCAACTTTTTTTATTATCTACAACTTTTCTATTGAACATTTTCCGCTAGGTCACGTTTCGACGCAAATCTGAAAAAACCGTATTCAACCTCCAAACTGCATCCCCATTTCGTGTTTTCGTGTTAAATATTTTTTTCCCTCAAAGTTGAACCTTAACAACATTTTCCACCTGGTCCTTGCCTGTGACATTTTTTCTTTTTCACAAAAATTATATGCACCAGTCTAATTCGCGTTGACACCAATGACAGAAAAACCACTTAACCATAGGAAAGATAGGTTGATGATCAATAATTACAAATATCTTGATGTTGGCAGTGATAATATTTTATTATGTTTGCAACTTTTGAGTACTTTTTCGTAATGTAATCTGTCGGTATAATTTGAATTGAAAGAATTGAAATGATGAAATTATTATTTCTTCTCATTATCACTCTTTCCTTATACAGGGCCTGTTGGTCCTCCCGGAACCAAAGGTGATGTTGGTCCAGCTGGTCCTGAAGGTGTAACTGGTCCTGAAGGTGTAACTGGTCCGCCTGGTCCTGAGGGTGCAACTGGCCCACCTGGTCCTGCAGGTGCAATTGGACCGCCCGGAAGATAATTTTTAGCTTCAGACCATAATGTATTCTACTTTGTTGAAATATGTTCATCATGGAACATCTGATAATGCAAAACAATATAGGGTGATCCATTAAAAAACAATGTGACATGCTCTTGGGGTGTTGAAGTGTTTTTTAAATTTTTCCTGAAAATCATTGTTGCAAAATTTATTCAGGTTGGCTCGTTTTTTATTCAAATAATTTGTATCTCCCGACTATAAGCGTCAGACCATGTGTATTATACTTTGTTGAAATCTGCTCATCCTGGAGCATCTGATAATGCGAAACAATATAGGGTGATCCATTTTAAAAACCATGGTGACATGCTCTGAGGGTGCGATAGGGGAAGTGACATCAAATGTGAATATGTCAAAATGTGTCTTCCTGTATACTATTGTTGACGTGTTTTTTTATTTTTCCTTAAAATCATTGTACCAAAAGTTATTCAGGGTGGCTCGTTTTAAATGGAATGCCCTGTATACTTGAAACAGAAATTCTGCCTGAAAGCAAATTAGTCTCAGTGATTCCTGACTCCGCAGAATATTTCAATGTACAATAAACATGCTTCTTGTATATTATATTTTTTCTACGACTATTTCAATCATATACAAAATCTATTTTTCTTTCATAACGGTTTCTATTATAAACTTTCATGCCGCCATTGAAAATACAAATATTGAAAAATATAATAGAATTCGAACAGTAGTGGGATTTCATTGAAAAAATATTCGAAAAAGTAGTTTGCTCTGGATTTGAACCCACAATTTAGTTCAAATTTGAATAGTTCATTAAATTTAATTTTGACGCAACTTTGAGTAAATAAATAATATTATTATTAATTAGTGACAGAGGGAGTTCCACTGCGTTGGGTGTTGGGTCTATTTCTGTCCGTCTGGGTGAGCAGAGGGCGGGCAGACTAGCTCACGACTGCCCGGAGGTAGCCCCACGATGGACAACTGATGCCGCTCTGGAGGACTAGCTTCACCATAAGAGCTGGTCAAGTTAGAGTCCAAACAGAGCAGTTAATCTTTAGAGGAGGCGTGTTTCAGGAACACTGCCTCAGCCATCTTCTCTTCTGCATCTAACTAGTGCCATTGTCCGATGCACAGAAAAACCCGCGGAACCCCCAGCAACCGAAAGAATGCCTCAAATTATACGCATCGGGAGGAAGAGACAAATGTATCACGGTTCATCACAAAAAAAACGATGCGAGAAATACGGAGTGGATGTTCAGCTCGTAGACGGAAGCATTCTATATCATCTGTATGTCTGAGATACGTATACTCACCTAGGGGTGAGCAACGCCGCTCCCTAGAGGTAATCACAGTTAAAAACTCCACCCGCGGCAAGTATCAGCATAAACTCCGACAGATCTGATAATCAGAACTGTCGGGAAAGAACAAAGTTGCTGCAACTGATATGCTTGCCGTTCCGATCCTACTCTACTCCTTTGAGGTGATGAAATGGACAATTAAACGTTAAAACTCGCAAAATGATGCATCCTTATAGGAGCTTGCATCCTAAGTCGCCAGTTCCACGGTTATACTTCCCCAGACAACGAGGAGGCCATGGATTTTGGAGTTTGAAGGGTCTGCATAACAGAATGGTACTGGATGGAAACTATTCATCAGAAGTTTAGATCCCATTCTCTGCATGGTCTGCGACCGTGAAAAAGCAGGGATTGGAGCATTTATTCTTTAGGCAGAAACCTGGGAAGCCGATAAACTTTGTCTCGTCTTCGACACTGAACGGACTAACCCAAACTCTGTCCCAGATTTGAAACCCGTTCAGCAAAAAGCTCAAATCAAAGCTGCGGAGACTCAGGTCCTCCTTCAGCATCATATGGATAAGCCAATGCATGGGGTATTCTTCAACAACTACGAAGAACTTGGCTTATCCGAGAGTCTGACCTTTGCCTTCCTCAGGTCAAGTGAGCTAAGGTCATTAAACCCCAGTCTACCGAAGTCGCGTGATGGGTGTAGTAGTCCCAGAGGGGTGGCGGAAATTTGATCGAAACACAAATGATAGAAATTTTTTTGATAGAAGTCTTTTGATCGAAAAACAAAAGATAGAATGTACTTTTCACAGAAATTACATTTGATCGAAATTTTTATGATAGAAAATACATTTGATCGAAATTTTTATGATAGATCATACATTTGATAGAAACACCATTTGACAGAAAACACATTTGATCGAAACAATTTTTGATTGTTGGTACATTTTGAATTTTGCTTTGGTTGTCAAGGTCTGAAACGTCAACTTTGATTAGTAATTGAGTTGTCAATACAAGTTTCTTGTAAGATGGAAATCAAAGATTTTGAATTTATTGATACCACAAAAGGGAAAAAAAAAGCTTTATCTAATGGATATTTTTACATTAAGGAAAAATCCGATCCAATTAAGTCTTACCGGCGGTATGAGGAATGGCGAAAATTGAGATGTTCCTGTCGCATTGTCGGAGAAGTAGAAAGATTTTTTATTAGAAAGGAACACAATCACGAAGGATCCGCAGTAAAACTTGAGGTGAGCAAGTGTATCAATAAAATGAAAAAGGACGCAGGAACAAGCAGAGATGCTCCTAGAGCTATAATTTCCAGACATAGTGCTGGCTTAAGTGAATCTGCGTCATTTGGAATGCCTTCCGTTTCAAGCCTGGGACGCAGTATTAGGTCTACCAGAGAAAAAGAAAGTATTGGTCCAACTGTTCCACTAAAAATTGAGGATTTTTTCTTGCCAGAACAATACCAAAAAACCGAAAAAGGCGAAAACTTTGTTGTTTTTCAATCAGAAGGTACTGTGGATAAGTTTATTATATTCGGAACAAAGCGAAACCTGGAACTTCTTGGAAATTGCACTGCTTGGCATATGGACGGTACGTTTTCGATTGTGCCTGAACTGTTTTACCAGTTATATACCGTACATGGATGTGTAAGTGGAACAACCTATCCATTAGCATATGCATTGCTTAACTCCAAGACGGAAGACATCTACACTAAGGTTTTTGAGCAATTGCGAATGAAAATGGAAACAGTTACAGTAACAACAATTACAACTGATTTTGAATTGGCAGCAATAAAAGCCTGTCGGTTACTTTTTCCAATGGCTGAAAATCAAGGATGTTTTTTCCATTTCAAACAGTGTCTATATAGACAAATTCAAAGACATGGGCTTAAACAGCAGTATGACTCCGATACAGATTTTCAGTTAGAAATCAAACTCTTAGCAGCAATAGCCTTTGTACCTTTAGAATTTGTTGTCCGAGCATTTGAAGTAATTTCCAATAAAAACGTCATTCGTGAAGACGCTAAGGGTTTTGTCAACTACTTCAAGGATACGTGGATAGGAAAATTCGAGAGAAGAGATAGAAGACGGCCTAGTTTTGATCATAAACTTTGGAATTTTTACCAACAAACCCTTGAAAATCGCTATAAAACTAACAATATCGTTGAAGGATGGCATAGAAGTTTAAAGGGGCAATTTCATGCGAAAAAACCATCTATCTGGAAATTTATAGAAGGGCTACTTCGAGAACAGAGCATTATGGAGCTGAAATTACAACAACAAATTTGTGGGGGTGCTGAAGTACAAAAAAGAACGAACAAGTTCTATAAAGATAAAAATAAAAGACTGTCTGTAGTTGTCAGACGATTCCATGAAGAATTTGAAGACAATGATGATTTTTTCTTACAATATTTGAAAGCTGTTGCTTCTTACATTTAGTTTCTAGAATTAGTTTTGTCGTTCTGTTGGTTCATTGAAGATTAATTGTTATTTCGATATATTGACATGTCTATCGAATGTGTTGTCTATCAAGTAGTGTTTTTATTGATGGTATTTTCTATAAAATGTATTTTCTTTCTTTAAAAAATCGATCAAATATGTTCCTATTAAAATTAATTTCGATCAAAAGACAATGATGCTTTTTTCTTACAATATTTGAAAGGTTCGTTTGAAAGTTTTAGACAATGTTGTGAATTGATTTCTTTATTGTGAACTTCCACTGTCTGGAGTGTTTTAATTAGCACGATGCCGACGTTTCAGTCGGTACAGTATCTCCGATCGTTATCAAGTGTAAACTGTTAACCAGTGTATTTTTTGTATGGAAACATGTTTCTCCAATCATAACTCAAATTGTGTATTCCTGTGAATATAGTGTTTTCTGAAACTCTTGCTTTTTACTGTTAAGAAGCACAAAGATCATCTTACCTATAGTATCTTTTATCTCTATTTCTATTAATATTTGTCAAAAATCCATCTCTTATTCTGCAGATAACGATACCCACGACCTCCTGTACCAATCTGAGAAGCTCACAGGCACTGCTGTTTAAAATGAAGTGATCAAAAATAAGCATTTATTTTCAGTTGCACCAGTTAACACTTGATAACGATCGGAGATACTGTACAGATTGAAACGTCTTGCCAATAAAAACACTCTAGACAATGGATGTCCGCAACGGAAGTATTCAATTTCTAAAATTTATTTTATCTTTTTGTTGGTCTATTGGAGATTACTTATTTTTTCGATGTAATGACGTGTCTATCAAATGTATTGTCTATCAAATAGTGATTCTATCAATTGTATTTTCTGCCGTTTATGTTTCTATCAAATGTATTTTCTATCTAAAAAAAATCGATCAAATGTATTTCTATTAAAAATACTTTCGATCAAAAGACTTCTATCAAAAAAATTTCTATCATTTGTGTTTCGATCAAATTTCCACCACCCGTCCCAGAGGCAGAGCGTGTCGTGGGGCACCTGAGACCGTACTGCATTGAATGTCAGCATGCCCAGCTTATGCGGTCTCAGCCTAAATCCACGCGCTACGACTGTTGTACTATTGTACTGTTGTACTATTATCTACCACTACTCATTTTCCGCCCTCAGGCAAATACAAGCCAACAAGCCTGATGCCTGATGTTATCTTCCTTGACCACCAAAGTAGAACGATTTTCGTCATGGAGTTTTTCGCTTTAGACGAAACGATTATCGTTCGAAAAGAGAAGGAAAAACGAACTAAATATCGAGATTTACTCTTTGAACTCCACAGGCTCTACCCAAACCATTCTGTCAAAATTATGGTTCCGTTTATAGGAGTCCTTGGAATGTACCAGTCAATCCCTGTTTCCGGTGCTCCCATACATTCGGAGGGCGCGCTGGTGTCGTTTAGCCCAATAAACCCTCGGACGTGGGTCTGAGAATCAGGTGCTCTGAGCAGACGAGGCGAACCAGCGATGACAGCCTTCTGCATTCGTGCGGCTAAGATTTCTACCATATTACGGCCAGACGGGATGGTCATCAAGTTAGAGAGCAGTGAGTACATCATTCCAAGACTCCTATGATCCTAAGACTCCATTTTAACAGAATGGTTCGGGAGATTCCTGCGGAGTTCAAAGAGTAGATCTCGATATTTAGTACGTTATTCATTCTCTTTTCGAACGATATTTGTTTCACCTGGAGCGAAAATCGTCCTACTTTGATGGTCGAGGAGGACAACAGCAGGCTCATTGGCTTGTATTTTCATTTCATTTTCATTGGATGGGGAATGAGTAGTTCCAATAGATTCGGCGCCTCTCATACTCCACAATGGACTCAGTATCACCCGGAGCATAAGACAACACCGGTGTCTCGTTCAAGTGTCGTAGATGGTAGCACAACACTCGTAGCGCCGCTTTATGCCTGTGGTTATAGGCTGAGACCGCATAAGCTGGGCATGCCGACAGCAAATGCGTTAAGGTCTCATATTGTTAACAAATGCGTGTACTCGGAGATCAGGAAATTGTAGGATGTTTCGCCTTATCCGGCTAACTCTTTCTCCGAGCACAGCATAGTCACAAATCCAGCAAACTCCGGAACTCTTCTTTCAGGATCAGTCCGAATTCTTTTGTATGTTGGTGTTGGTAACCAACGACGCTCCATCTTGCTATGCCAGGCTGTAGATTTCCAAGAGGAGGTACATCCTGGCCAGAAATACTTTATAACTACTATTAACAACTTGAAATTACTTGAAATTATATGTGCAAAGACTCTGGGCTCTGTGGCTCCCGGATGACTAAATTTCAAACCACCACCATGCACCCCCTAAGGTTGAGGCCCGGAGGGATTAACCCCCCCCCTATCCACCACCCCCGCTCGTAAAAGCGGTTCCTCATCCTGATGACTGGCGATCAGCAGAATAAAATCTGACCGTTTGATATGGAGTGCCCAGCCCATTCTCGGCTTGAAGCTTCCTTATATCTGACATGAGTTGACTTTTAAAATAATGACTTTACTTTATGTGCATGGTGCCCCCCTGAAACTGGCTGAAGGCCTGAAAAAACACTCGGCTGAGGGTCGAGTGCTGCGTATTGATTTAACTAAAACTGAAATTATTTCTTGGTCGGTTCTTCTTGGTATCTGAAACATAAAAGCATGATTATTCGATATTTAGTGCCTGTTGAAGTAGACGTTGGCGTCGCCGAAGGTCTCGCTTCCGCTGTACTTCTTCAGGAGTGTCGTTGTTTCCTTGGTTTACTGGACGTCTGTATTTGTCTCTGTCTCTGTCGTCTTGCTCACGTCTGTTCTCGTGGAGCTCCGTGAGCAGCGGGTTCGTGTGGGTCTCTACTCTGTCTAAAGTAGTCCCCACATGGTGTCTGATCAGTCTGTCAATATAGTCCAAGTGGATGTCTACGTCTCGATATAAGAACCTGTTGGGAATATATCGTGGTGCGTCTGTTGCCATCCTCAGGCAGACATTGAAGAAGGCCTGTATCCTCTGCCTATAACTGTCCGCGCACTGCCCCCAAGCAGTGGATGCGTACAATATGATAGGCAGAAGAATTGTCCTGATGAGACGTAGTTTCAACTCGAGTGCCATGTTGCTCCTACGTCCGATGAGTGGATACAGCTTATGCCTTGCGGCTTTCGCTATAGCTAATCTGTGGTACACGTGCCTCTGAAACGTGAGTTTCTTGTCCAAGGTTGCTCCTAGGTATACGGCTTCGTCTACCCATGGAATTCTCTCATCGTGACTTAATTTCAAAGCCAATTTGACTACTTTAATAGAGAAACTGGACATTTACTCCGGCCAATGCCGGAGCAAAGCCTCTGTGGGCGGAGCCTATTAGCGCTCCGCACCCAGATATACTCCCATGTAAAAAATAATAATTTTTAGTATTTCTGTCCGAGGATGACAATGTGCCCCACGACACGCCCTGCATCGGGTGTCAGGGGGGGCTATACCCATCACGCGACTACGGTAGACCAGGGTATTGAAGACACCATCCTGGCAGGCCATTATGAATCCCTTGGTCTCTGACTTTAGCTCCGATCCCTGCTTTTTCATGTCGCGGATCACGCAAAGTAGGGGATCTGAACTCCTGATGACTTTACAAGCTCCATACAGCAGATACTCCAAACTCAAATGTCCACGGCCTCCCCGTTGTCTGAGGAAGTATAACCATGGAACGGACGATTTAGGATGCAAGCTCCTGTTGAAATACATTCGGCTCTTCCGGCGTCCATTTCATCGTCTTAAATGAGTAGAGTAGGATTGGAACGGCAAGCATATTACTTAGTTGCAGTAACTTTGTTCTTCCCCGACAGTTCTGATCTGTCGGAGTTTCATCGAGGACGAAATGACAGGTTGTCAAAATCTTGGAAAAAGACTTTTGTTTTCGTAATAAAAATACCAAATAATTAAAGTTTCAAGTTTAATAATCAGGTGTACACGTCAAATTTATTTTATTAAAATAAATTTATTTTATTATAAATGTGACGTGTTATTATTTGGTATTTTAATTGAGAAAATAGTAGTCTATTCTCAACTCAATGAGTCCTTCAAAAAGAGGTATAGCATGACCCCTTTTCCCCATTCAAATTTTGAGGGTTGTTCACCCACCAGCTACAGGGTGAAAAAAACTGAAAATTAGTTCCTCCTCAAATCAAATATCGATGTGTTCGAGCGTTTTCCAAAATTTTGATTTTAAATCCTACAAATTAGGGTGGAAAATTTCCAATGTCCCACCCTGTATAGATCTGTATTCAGTTTCGATGAAAATATGGTAAACAAAATTTGTGTCTATTTCACTTCTATTTAATGACTGAGTATCAAGGTGATTAAAATGTCACAAGGTAAAAATGTATGTAATGTTTTGTCCTATTCAGATTCAGTTTAGAATTAGGCCATTTCGAAACCACGAAAGTAATGCATGATTCTTTGACTATTTAATCTAGGATATGTCCAAGTACAAAAAGCCTCTAATGAGGAACTCAAAATTTCATTCAAAATAATTATTCTTTTTTCTTGGAAATATTTTTACTTATCTAATATTTTTATTATTTATTGAAAATTGTCCATTTTCTTTGTTTTCAATGTGTATTTACATACTGTTTATTAATTTTATCACCACTCCAAGACATGATGTCCCTGGTCAGGGATATCACAAAAACTAAAAACGGCTATGAAAATTAAATTTGGAAAATTGTAATCCTCAAAAGTATGGCAAATAAACAGTAAATATACAACAAAAAGAAAGTTTTGACACAAAAAATAACTGATTCATACTTAAGACAGGATAACTGACGGATTAAACGGCTGACGAAAATAATGAGATATAAAGAAATTTTCAAAACATTTGTAATTTGGTAGTGTCGGAGTGCAGGGGTACGGGTGAGTTGTTGTAATCAAATTACGGACACAGCAGGTAATAAGTAACCATAACCATATATTTACACATGTTACAAAATAAAAAACACTTAACAATCGAACATATATACAGTTGCTAAAGAATTACTCTCAACAAGCTCGACCAGGTAAAAGCCAGTCGTAGAGCTCGAAAAACGGAGCTCAGCTTGAAAACTGCTCATTCAGTCCCTGAGATTTATTGAATATCGATTGATATTCAAATCCGTTAGAAACTTTGTATGGAGCATTCGATGCCTTTTCGCCTATTGGACTTGATAAAAAAGATAAAGACTGTAGTAACATTAATGCGTCACTGTTAGACATAGTCTATTCTAAATGGGCAACTTACAAAATGATTTTCACGGATGGATCAAAATTGGCAGACCAAGTTTCATTCGGAGTCTACATTCCCCATCTACAACTTTCAAAAAGTGGAATTATTCATCCGAAATCTACCATTTTAACAGCAGAACTAACTGCAATTTACATTGCACTTATTCTAATACAGGACGTTCCGGATAATTACTTCATTTTAACGGATTCTAAAAGTTCTGTTTTAGGATTACAGAATAGTAAAATCAAAGCTTCCTCGAATATACAGGGTGGGTCACTGTCGATGGTACCTTAGACGTTTACGAAGAACGGGACATAGGATCATTCTGAAAATTTGGTTTCTAAAGTAGTTGGTCTATCGATCTAAAATATTTTCAGCAATGCAGCGTTATAACAGAAAGTAGCAGCATCTTTGTTATTTCAAATGGGTCACCCTGTATATTACCGCATTTTTGAACTTGTCATTTTTTTCTGATTATTTCTGCCTTATACTCCCCTATACCTATCTCTAACGGTTTTTGAGATATTGGTTATTTTCCATATTTTTTATCCAAAACATAGCTCGAATTGAATGTTTATTTCTGCGGTATTTGGATTCTTCTGAAGTTGCAATTTTGTGTTTAGTTCATCAAGATCATGTAAATTGATTCTGTATAGAGAAGTTTGTTCTGCGTTATACAGGGTTGTTCAAAATTCATGATCTTACTGCTAGATACAAAAAGGGTTGAAAGTGCGTTTTTTTAAATGGAACATCCTGTATATTATGAAATATCCTGAATGATGACTAAATTCCCTTCGAATTGATGTATCACGTTCCTATACCTAAACCGCCTGAATTCCGAGATAATAGCAATTTTCACTTGTAATCTCCCAAGTGCTTGAATTATTGCCGGAAAATTTTCGAGTACATGAATTTTCAAAGAAGGTAAATTTACGGCAATTAATTCAAGCACGAGGGGGATTCGGTAAGAAAATTTCACACCGAGAAATGAAAATCATCCAAAAATTCATAAGAAATGACTAACGAAGGTTTCACCTGAACTATTATTTATAACACGGAAAAGAAATCTGTAGTTCACAATGAGCTTATGACATGAGGCATAAGATGTCCGGAGGACTGCTCATTGCTAATATCCTATACAATAGGAAAAGTTGGGTCGAAAATCCATCAGAAAACAACTACTTTCCTGGCTAATGTCACGACGAACATTGAATTACATGTGATGAAATTTCCGTGCAGATTTCCTACAAGGTTATCTCTGCAATTGCTTGGTTGCATGGGAATGTTCATCGAAACATTCGGAACACCTATATATCGATTTCGGAGTGTTGCTCCTCATCAGTATAGGGTAGGTCTAGCAGTCAATAACTAATGACTGCAACGAATGAATCGACAACCAAACCCATTTACAGACCGAAACTGAGACCGCGCCCGCACAGTGGATTAACTTCAAACTGCTTGATATGTAAAATACTTAACAAAATTTTCATCAATAAATGTGTTTAAATTTAGAACAAAATAAATTAAAAAGTCTAAAAATCTAGTAAATACATAATGTTTTCCTTTCATATGAAAACTAGACCTCCATTTGAACATTAAAGCAAAATATCAACTTGTCACATGTCACATGTCAAACATTTATTGATGAAAATTTTGTTAAGTATTTTACATATCAATAGTTCAGTGGTTATAAATAGTTCAGGTGAAACCATCGTTAGTTATTTCTTATGAATTGTTGAATGATTTTCATTTCTCGGTGTGAAATTTTCTTACCGAATCCCCCTCGTGCTTGAATTAATTGCCGTAAATTTATCTCGTACGAAAATTCATGTACTCGAAAAATTTCTGGCAATAATTCAAGCACTTGGAAGATTACAAGTGAAAATTGCTATTATCTCGGAATTCTGGCTATTTAGGTATAGGAACATGATATATCAATTCGAAGGGCATTAGTCATCTTTCAGGATATTTCATAATATACAGGATGTTCCATTTAAAAAAACGCACTTTCAACCCTTTTCGTATCTAGCAGTAAGATCATGAATTTTGAACGACCCTGTATAACGCAGAACAAATTTCTCTATACAGAATCAATGCACATGATCCTGCTGAACTAAACACAAAATTGCAACTTCCTAAGATTTCAAATACCGCAGGAATAAACATTCAATTCGAGCTATGTTTTGGATAAAAAATATGGAAAATAACCAATATCTCAAAAACTGTTAGAGATAGGTATAGGGGAGTATGCGGCAGAAATAATCAGAAAGGAATGACAAGTTCAAAAATGTGGTAATATACAGGGTGACCCATTTGAAATAACAAAGATGCTGTTACTTTCTGGTATAAGCGGCAACGCTGCATTGCTGAAAATATTTTAGATCGATAGACCAAGAGCAACTACTTGAGAAACCAAATTTTCAGAATGATCCTATATCCCGTTCTCCGTAAACGTCTAAGGTACCATCGACCGTGACCCACCCACTATTCCATAAAAAATTCATTATTATGATTTAATCTCCCATAAAAGAATCATCGAAAACTAAATTTCAACATTTCTGGGATCAGCCCTCCACATCAAGAGGTTCTCGGTTCAAAGAAATCCAACCAAATATACAAAACATGCTATGGTTTTCTTCCTGTCAATCTGTTTCTCGTAAGACTTTGACTTCTATTATTCGTTTAAGATTGGGACACTGTTGTATTCCGTCTCATTTGCGTAGAATCGGGGTGGTCGATAGTAGCCTATGTGAGTGTGGGAAGACAGGATATATAAATCATCTTCTATTTGAATGTGAAAATAACAAACCAAATATAGATACATTATACCTCAGCTTAATCAATATAGGACTATCTCCCTCATTATCTGATCACGTGTTACTTAGGGTCGGTATTATAAAACTATTTTGACAGACAACTAGAAGTTAACTTGAGGAATGACGTCACATCTTACAGTTAACTTCAAAATGTAGGAGTTAACTTTATCGGGAGGACGTGATATCAGTTAAAGTTAACTTTGTAGAAAATGGTGGTTTTCGACAGTTCTTCTGTCATAATTTAGCATAAAACTCAATTTGATTGTTTTTTTTTCGCAATAAATGTTAGCAAACGATGTCCTGGTTATTTTCGAGGAACTTTTAAGCGGCGATGAAGGAGATGCTGTGATTATTAATGAAGGCCCTCGGGGTCGAAGTATATTTAGAAATCGGTTAAACCATTTTATCTTGTGGAACGAAATAGAATTTGAAAATAAATTAAAACGGATTTCAATCATCAAGATAGTCTGAATGCTTTTTAAAGGGGTACATAGAGAGGCAAATATTTGCAAAGACCAACTAATAAGTCAACATTTCTAATAGTTCCAATTACTTTGCAATTATAAGTATTTTCAATGTTAGAAATAATCTTCTACCGCCAGTAACACGTTAATTACACTCAGATTTAACGAAACATATGTTTATTCTTGGTAGTTATTGGAGATTTTGGAGGATTCTTAAATCTTTTGATAGCAATTTCACTATTTATTAGAAAATGTCACAGGAAAAAGTGCGAAAAATTGTAGGTTACATATTTGCCTTCTTCTTTTTATTTCAGAAATGAGACTTTTATAAAACTGCCATTTTAAAGCTGAAGTTAACTTGACTGTTAAAATTAAAGTTAACTTCGAGAGATGTTTATAATACCGGCCCTTAGTGACATTAATTTTAAAACTATCGAAATTCTTCATAAATTTTTTGAAAAAAGTAAAATTAAAATTTGAAACATTACATCAATTTGATCTATGAAACTTCCCCTACTAACCATGGGCTTTCTACTATGTAATTGTTTCAGTGTTAGTATTGGTCAGTGGAACTTAATTACCCAATATCCTTAGATGTAATAACAACTACTTCATCCTTTTAACAAATTTAACAAATCTCTCTCATTTTCAATCCTTACATCAAGCTCGTCAACACCTGATCTGGTGAAATTGACTTCACGAGGAGTCAGAAACTAATAAAACAAACGAAGAAGAAGCAAGGATATCCGCATCGTAATTTAATCTCCAACAGTTTTTTCTCACACCTATCATAACAAAGTAATCTTCGTTAGTTACAGAAATAAAAGTAAGCTCAGCGAATTGAAGAAGTCACGTTTTTGCTAGGTTTTTATAAACAAACTTGTTGAATGCGTGTTTCATAGTAAAATATTGATATCTCATCAACGTTACTTTATTAGTTTATTGCTGACGCAAAAATGAAAGAAGGCAGTTTCAGTGGCCTGGGAATTTTGAATGAATGTTCTTCAAATCCTTTATACCTATTATTATACAACGACCTCTTAGGAAGTTGTATTATCTACGATTGCCCCCCAGCGGACCCCAACTTTTTTATTTGACGTTTTAGACCCATGGTTACTTCTAGGAAAATGATCCCCGTCGAAAAAAAAAATTTTTCGAAAATTCTGTCTGTCGGTCTGTCTGTCTGTCGGTCGGTCTGTCTGTCTGTAGCTCTGTCGTGTCATTTCAAAACGCTCTCATTTCCAAACCCTTCAAGATATCGCTTTGAAATTTGAACCACATCAATAACTCGAGGACAATATTTCTCAATTTTTTTTTGTTTTGCGATAGGAAAATCAGGAAAATTTTTACGGGGGTTTTCCTGTTTTTCCTACTTCCCTCGATAGCGGTTCAGGAATTGAATTTTTTTCTTCCGTACTTTTTGGAGTTATACGCCTATATGTCCTACAGAAGTGCATAGTTTTTGAGAGTGATCGGAAAATGCTTACGGCTTTTCCGGGCGATTTTCCGAAAAATGATAAACTCAAAAATACGCCAAACCGATGATCGAAACTGAATTTTGAAAACTGCGATAAGTAGAGCTCAAATAGAGGAACAAAATATATACGAAACATTTTTCACCAAAATTATCGGAAAACCGGGAAAACTCGAGAAAACTGAAAATAAAAATTTGAATTTTTGTAAAAACGAAATAACTCAAAAACGGTCGATATTTCCTCAATTTATTAGGAGTCATTTTTTGACCGCCTCTAGAAAACCTACAAAAAATGTCAATACATTTTTTCCGTAAAATCAATAGTACGGGAAATATTCCAAAAAAATGGAAAATCGACCGTACCAATGAAACAAATGGAAATCTTAAAAGTTCTTCTGGTACGTATTCACAAGCCTCACTGATACTCCAAACTGTTTTTTTCCAACTTTATTAGAAAGTGAAAAAAAGTTGAAAATTTTTTAAAAAATTTTGAAACCTCAAAATCTCGAAAACGATACAAGATATCGAGAAAGTGAATATGAAGAGTTTTGATGTACTTCAACAGACCTACCAAAAGTTTTTGAAAAGTTTTTCCATATTTTGAAAATTTTCAATTTTTTTATCAATACTCAAATATGGCGACGTATTTTCCAATTTCACATATCATCATTTTTGATCATTTCATAAAAATCTACAAAAAATTTAAATAAAATTTTTCTGTAGTATCAATAGTCTGGACAATATTTCACAAAAATGAAAAATTAGGGACTTAGAAATAATTTTCGCTTTTTTTTTCGAAAAACACCAAAAACTCGAAAACTATAGGAGATATCGAGAAAATTTATATAAACAGTTTTAATATACTGAAAGATGTCAATAGAAAGTTCCGATGAAATTTTTCCATATCTTGGAAAATAAAAAAAATATAGACTTTTTTTTTATAAAAATACGAAAAATTCAAATATGGCGACGGATTTTCCAATTTCACAATTCATCTTTTTTGATCATCTCAAGAAAGTCTACAAAAAAAAGTTCAATAATTTTTTCTGCTATATCAATAATCTGGGAAATATTTCGAAAAAACGAAAAAATTGGGACTTAGAAAATTTTTTTTCCAAAAATCACCAAAAACTCGAAAACTAAACGAGATATCGAAAAAATATAAATCAACAATTTCATTTAACTCAAAGATGTCTACCAAAAATTTTAATGGCATTTTTTCATATCTTGAAAAATAAACAGAATGTTGATTTTTTTTTATAAAAACACCGAAAACTCAAATATAGCGACAGTTTATCAAGTTTTACTCAACCTTTTTTGATCATCTCATGAAAGTCTACAAAAAAGTTCACAAGATTTTTTCCGTTAAATGAATAGTCTGGGAAATATTTCCTAAAAACGAAAAATTTGGTACTTTCGGATTTTTGAATATCCACTTACCCCCTCCCCTTCGAATTTTCCCGGGCGCGAAGCGCCCGGATTTTAATAAATCCACTTCCCCCCTCCTTCGAATTGTTCCGGGCGCGAAGCGCCCGGATTTTTGAAATATTACTTCCCCCCTCCTTCGAATTATCCCGGGCGCGAAGCGCCCGGATTATTGAATATTTACTTCCCTCCACATCCTTCGAATTTTTTCCATGCGGGAAGCGCCTGCATTTTTTCGTATCTAACGTATCTTCCAAATTTTCCATTTCTTGAAAAAAAAATTGCGATTTGTAAAAATTTGGGACTTTATAAAAACACCAAAAACTCAAAGATAGCGACAGATTTTCAAGTTTCACAAAAATACCTTTTTTGATCATCTCATAGAAGTATACAAAAAATGTCCACACATTTTTTCTTTGATATCGATAGTTTGGGAAATATTTCACAAAAACGAAAAATTGGGGACAGTTTTATTATACTTAGAAATGTCAATAGAAAACTTCGATGAAATTTTTCCATATCTTTCAAAAAAATTGCAATTTGGAAAAATTTCACAAAAACAAGGAGTTTTCATGAATTATCTTTAAATTTTGAAAAATAAGACAGTCATATATTGAAAACGCGTATTTTTTTGGGAAATTAGTCAAGACAGTCATGTATTAAATACGCATATTTTTTATGGGAAATTAGTCAAGACAGTCATGTATTGAAAACGCGTTTTTATGGGAAATTAGTCAAGACAGTCATGTATTGAAAACGGATTTTTTTATGGGAAATTATTCCAGACAGTCATGTAGTGAAAATGCGTTTTTTTTATGGGAAATTATTCAAGACAGTCATGTATTGAAAACGCGTTTTTATGGGAAATTAGTCAAGACAGTCATGTATTGAAAACGCATTTTTTTATGGGAAATTATTCAAGACAGTCATGTAGTGAAAATGCGTTTTTTATGGGAAATTAGTCAAGACAGTCATGTATTGAAAACGCGTTTTTAATGGGAAATTAGTCAAGACAGTCATGTATTGAAAACACGTATTTTTGTGAGAAATTAGTCAACAGAGTCATGCATTGAAGACACTTATTTTTGTGGAAAATTAGTCAAGACAGTCATGTCTTGAAATATATACTTATATTTTTTCTCAAGTCTCGCATTAGTCGTTGTATTCAAATTATTGGTGTCCAATTATAGTTTCAAATTACAGTAGTTGTATTCATAATATTGGTATCCAATTATAGTTTTAAAGGCATTAAGGTCGTTGTATTCATATAATTGGTGTCCAATTATAGGTAAAAAACAAGACTACACATTGAGGTCGTTGTATTAAAAAATTTCTACAATTTCTAGGCATTTCAACTTCCGAGCTTTCGAAAAGTGCTCGCGCGAAGCGCGAGGTCGAGCGCTTGCGCGAGAGTTAACCGCCGGAGGCCAAGTCTGAGCGTTAGGTGGATCCTAGCGTAGGCGGATCCCACGCCCAGACTTGTTAGAACTATTACAGGAAAAGATCGATGAGAATACGTGAGAAGTGAATGTCATGAACCAGACAGGAATGAATATCAAATAACTAGTTCTCAGAACGACCAAAAGCGAAGAACAATTTTTCCTTCAGAAAAATCATTCTGCCCAAGGTCATTCTTTCAGATGATAAGTCACCAACCATATTCTCCATCTTGATATTATTGCTAACAATAAACTTTTTTGATAAAACCATGAGATTCCATTGCTAAAACAATCTTGCAAATATTTCACATCTCGACACCTCTTGGTGATGCAAGTGGAAGAGATCCAACCAGTCTTGGAGTACTTCTCCAGATATGTGTTTCAACGTAAAACTTTCTGTCAAAATACATTCGATAATAAATAGTGTCATTCGTTCGTTTGCGAATAGTTCGAATGGTCTTTCTTGACATTTTACAAGTCTTGTGTCATATTGCCGCGTGAGTATACGCGCTAAGCGTCCTACTTAAAGGACCCCGCAAACACCTTATGGGATTTGGGTCCCTGTGGATTTTTTTGAATTTTTGGTATGATGTAGTTCATGTTATTCTCACTAATGTTACCATTGCGCCAACTCAAAAAAATGAACAGTTTTGCTGCTAGGGGGCGTGGAAATCACCCCTAGCGCAGATTAGACTATTTATTTTTGAATCCGGTAACAATATTTTCACTTGTTTCATTCTTGCTAAAGTTGCACAATATTGTGCTGTTTTATAAAAAAAATGTTACCCCCCTCCTTCTTCCCCCCAACTCCTATTACGTAACGAAAAAGAAAATATTTCTTGGGTGCTTTTAAATGTATCGTCGAACGTTTAAATATGCCTCAATAAGGGAAATAGCAGTTTTGTATGATTATCCCCCCTACCCTCCCCCCGAAAGACACAAAATGAAAAAATTTCGGTGGATTTTTCTGAATTTTTAATATGATGTAGTTCAAGTTATTTTAAATCGAAAATAATTGGGTGACAAACCCCGAAAATTAATAGTTTCGATGCTAGGGGGCGTTGAAATCTCATTTTGCTCAGAATAGACTATTTATTAATATAGGCTGAAACAATTTCTCTACGTATTGTAGTTTAGATTATGCTGAACAATTGTGTGATTTCTTATTAAAAAAAAAATCTGAAACCTACCCCTTACCCCCAACCCCTATTTTAAAACACCAAAAAAAATTATTCTTGACTACTTGTAAATGCTTTATCAAAATAAATGTTTTATCAAAATAAATGTTTTAATCAGTTCAAATAATGAAGGAAATCGTACAGTTGTTTAATTTAATCTCTCTCCTCTTCCTTTGAATCCACCAATATTTTTTTGAATGGAGGAAAAGGTGAAATTGAACCACTGTACAGTTTCCCTAATTTTAGCTGATTTAAACATTTATTTTGATAAAGCATTTACAATAAATATCGTGTTTTAAAATAGGGGTTGGGGGTAAGGGGGAGGTTTCAGATTTTTTTTTTTAAAAGAAATCACACAATTGTTCAGCATAATCTAAACTACAATACGTAGAGAAATTGTTTCAGCCTATATTAATAAATAGTCTATACTGAGCAAAATGAGATTTCAACGCCCCCTAGCATCAAAACTATTCATTTTCGGGGTTTGTCACCCAATTATTTTCGATTCAAAATAACTTGAACTACATCATATTAAAAATTCAGAAAAATCCACCGAATTTTTTTCATTTTGTGTCTTTCTGGGGTAGGGGGGATAATCATACAAAACTGCTATTTCCCTTATTAAGGCATATTTAAACGTTCGACGATACATTTAAAAGCACCCAAGAAATATTTTCTTTTTCGTTACGTAATAGGAGTTGGGGGGAAGAAGGAGGGGGGTAACATTTTTTTATAAAACAGCTCAATACTGTGCAACGTTAGCAACAATGAAACAAGTGAACATATTGTTACCGGATTAAAAATAAATAGTCTAATCTGCGCAATGGTAACATTGGTTGAGAATAACATGGACTACATCATACCAAAAATTCAAAAAAAATCCACCGGGACCCAAATCCCATAAGGTGTTTGCGGGGTCCTTTGGTATTTTGACACAAATAATTGGTCATAATTTTTTATTCAGTTTTTTCATTTTCCAATTTTCCTGTCTGAATTGCCACAAATATATTTCATTTATAAATAATTCTATTCGTCATTTCAATAATTAACCATTCTATATTGGTGTGGAATAAACCTTTCCGGTTAATTAACATATTCGAGAAATAATCTACAGTATTTTATCCGTCGGTTATTAAATCAATTAAATTTTGCAATTTCCACCCAAACATTTTTGTTTCAGAAAATGCATGCAACCCGTGCTTGAAATATCTCGTGATTTATTTAAAACATATACAGGGTGGGGCACCGAAAACGAAACAGATCGAATATCTTCAAAACACGTGTGTTGTGAAAAAAATTCAAAAACAATTCAGACAATTTGAATAGAGAAAGTAGTAAGTGTGACACATTATTAAAAAGGTAAATTCACAAAGAGTTCAGCCGTGGCAATTTTAGCTACCAAACCTTTTATTTTGGCGTTTCTTGAAGGAAAAACTACTGTTGCGTACTCCAAATTATGATACTGCATTTGCAAGCTGATATGACATAAATTCGGTGACAATGCATTTAGTACATACTAAATAGGATAATACCCAAAAAAAAATTGGGTCCTTTTGATTTTCTAGATTCTGGGAAGTTTTGGAGTACCGAATAAGTCTAGCAACTCTTCATAAAAGTACGGGCACGGATTTTCGAAATTTTGGGACTTGAAACTCAAAAATATTTTGAATCGTGAATAACTCGAAAACCATGAGGAATTCTAAAAAAACTTTCGTGACAAAAAATGTAAAGCACAAAATTTTATACAAAAAAGGTCTCTAGTCATTTTTTCGTTGGAGCCACTATTTCTGAGTAATTCTCTCTCAAAGTCGAAAGCGGGAGCACCCGCTCGCGAATTCACGCCAGTGCGAATTCAAGCAAATTTACATCCCAAGCGCAAATTAAAATTGCTCTAACTCATTAAAAACTACTCCGTTTTCAAAGAATCAAAATGCATAATGATGGGTAAGTTCTCTATTTTGTACTCCGGTAAGGTAGCATAATTTTCGACTTAGGAAATTTTCGAAAATCTTGCGAGATGAAGAGGTATATTGGCCACACAAGCACTTGAAGTTTCAATGAATATATTCCATCACTCGCAATATAAACAAGCAAATCCAAAGAGAGATTTGTCGTTCGTATTATTACCAATATTTCCATGTATATAACATACATGAGTTACTTCTTGGTTTCAAATGAACTAACTTTCAAAAAACGCGATCATGAACACGATCTTCGTTCTCGATTGATTATTATTTCGATATTCACAGACTTTTTAATAGTTTCTCGTTTCCAAAGATGAGGGTATTCATTTTGAAGCGTATAATCTCAGCTTCAAGTTCATATAAAAGGTCAAAATGTCCCATTTTTCCGTAAATATTTCCTTAATTATCCAAGAGTAAGTTTCTTCGAAAAATTCATGTTTTATTTGTGAAAACACGTTACAAAGAATCGATTGCGGGTCGTTACATTGTATTCAATTACTTGGTTTAAGAATACGAAAGCTTTCTTTTCGTCTATTTCCCGCGAAGAATTCGGCAACCACAGCCATTATCACCGATAACCACGCACATGTGCAGACCACAGAACTCATAATTATATCATAAGATATAATTATGAGTTCTGTGGTGCAGACGTGTTTTGTGTAGTAAACATTTGTCAAGTGCGTACTGCTTTCTGTAGTCTTCACGGTGTTTTTCACATAAAAAAATTGGATTATTCACTGGGGCCAGTGCAAAAATTGTGGATCATAAATCTAATTGAATCAAAATATTTTCCTAGGTTAGGACAAAAGAGAAACCTCTCTTGTACTGAATTTGGAGCTCTAAATTTTTTGTGTCGGCATTTTGTGTTGAAATCCTCATAGTTTTCGAGTTATCCGCAATTCAAAGTGTTTTTGAGTACATGAACCCATTCTACGATGAAAATTTTGAGGTTAGGAAACATTTTTAGGAACTAATTCGTAGAGAATTTTGTGCTCTGCATTTTGTGCTTCGGGTCTTTTTTTCGAATTCCTCGTAGTTTTCGAGTTATTCGCGATTCAAACTATTATTGAGTATTTAAACCCGTTTTAAGGTGAAAATTTTGAGGTTAGGAAAAAATACCTATGATACTTTTTTGTAGAGAATTTTGTGCTTTACATTTTTTGTTCTGGCCAGTTTTTTCAAATTCCTCATAGTTTTCGAGTTATTCGCGATTAAAAATATTTTTGAGTTTCAAGTCCCAAAATTTCGAAAATCCGTGCCCGTACTTTTATGAAGAGTTGCTAGACTTATTCGGTACCCCAAAACCTCCTAGAATCTAAAAAATCAAAAGAGCCCAATTTAATTTGAGGTTTTAGCTCAACATCTCCTAATATACCTATACTAATTGGGGAATTTTTCTGATGGAAAAAACCAAATGGCAGCTCCAAAATGGCGGACAGTGTTTTCAGGGTCAGAAATTATGATTTGTTTGTCAATGCAAAAAAAACAAGATAATGGCTCCAAGATGGCGGTCGAAATTTGTAATTATGGTCCGATTCGAATTTGAATTAGTGTGTGGGTATTTTCAGGGTCAGAAATTATTATTTTTTTGTCGATGCTAAAAACAAGATAGGGGGCGAAATTTGTAATTATAGTTCGATTCGACCCTGCACCGACATCGAATTCTTCAAAACACATGTATTGTGAAAAAAATGTAAAAACACGTCGATTTTAAATCCAAGGGGGAAATCTTCTTATCATAAACTCAACTTTCATACCACTCTCCCCACCCCTTGGTCACTTATACAATTTGAATAGGGAAAGTGCTAAGTACACAGCATTGAAATGGTAATTCCATAAGGAATTCAAACATGTGAGTGTTCTCTACGCAACTTTTCATTTTAGCGCCCTCTTAAGGAAAAAACAACTGTTTCGTATTCCAACTTATGATATTTGATTTGAAAGCTAATGTGAACAATTTACGAAAACATAACACAAATTGAAAAAATTAACATGTTATGAACTAACAATTTGAAATTTTTTGCAAACATTCCTCAAAAACGTCAGACAGCGTTTCGAGACTAACTTTTACTCATGTATGGCAGTTCATGGCGAACACTTTGAGCATCTACTGTGAATTAATGCAGTTTGGAATGATTGGATTTCAATTTATGTAAGGTTTTCCAATTTTTAAGTTCATTCAATGTCCAATTTTTTCATTTTTCAAAAGTTTTTACTCAACTTGCCCTGTTAGTTAGTGTGTATGTAAGTGTGGGACAAATCTTGCAGCTGACTTTTGGCCCACTTCTAGTTGTCCGATCAACTTGAACTTCAGTAGGTGTTCATAATTGCAATGACAACGCATTATGGAATTTTTGTTGAAAAAAAAAACAACAAAATGGCAGCTCCAGGATGGCGGATGAGATTTATTTTTATGGTCCAATTCTATTCAGAATTGTATTGTGGGTGTTTTAGGTACAGATTTTCAGCATGACTGAAAAGAATTGAATAAAATTGAAAAAAACTTTTATACAAATGCAATGAAAAGAAAAAAAATATTTTTACTGATGTATTGTGTGACGTAGGTTATTCTGTGCGTAACAGATTCAAAAGCTTGCTGCGATTACAAAATAGGTATTCTTGCGCTGTAGAATTTTGATGCTGTTACGTACAGAATAATCTACGACAGACATCAGTTAAATAAATATACTATTTTCTTTTTAACGCATTTGTATAAAAGCTTTCTTCATCAATTCAACTAATTCATTTCGGTCATACTGGAAACTTGTAAATCTTCCATGTGTCAATTTTGAAACGAATCGAACAACAATTCCAAATTTCATCCATCGTCTTAGTTTTGTGCATTGATAAAAAAATCATAATTTCCGTCCCTAAAAATTCCCACATACTAATTTTGATTCGAATCGGACCATAATTACAAATTTCGTCCGCCATCTTGGAGCCACCATCTTGTTAATTGAATTGACAAATAAATCATAATTTCCGATCTGAAACCCACCACATATCAAATTTGAATCAAATCGGACCATTAATGAAAATCTTTTCTTCCATTTAGGTGCCGCCATTTTGTTTTTTCCATTAGAAAAAATCCATAATAACAATTTATGTCAGATTAGCTTGCAAATAAAGTATCATAATTTGGAATACGGAACAGTCGTTTTTTCCGCAAGTGGGCGCCAAAATAAAAAGTTAAGTAGCAAAAATTGACAAGGCTGAATTACTTATGAAATTACCTTTTTAATATATGTCACAATCACTACTTTCCCTATACAAATTGTTTGGGAGATAGTGACTAAGGGGTGGGGGGAAAGGTATGACAGTTGAGGTTATGATAGGAAGATGTCCCCCTTGGATTGAAAATCGACGTTTTTTTGCATTTTTTTCACAACACATGCGTTTTCGGTGCCCCACCCTGTATCTCCGAATTCAACTCGTTCAATTTTCAAACAAAACTGTTTTCGTGGAAATTGATGAAATAACTGACGAAGTCTTGTTATATTACTCATTCTGTCAAAACGTAGGTATTCATATATTTTATCACAAGACCTATTAATTTAATCAATTTGAGTTCCAAGATATTTTCAGCATGATTTTGTCTGGAAAATTGTTGAATGTACAATAATTTAATAAAAACCAGAGACCGTGAAGCTATTTGTGAAAAAGCAAAATCATACTAAAAATGCATGAGTATTATATCTCCATGTTGTAATGTTTTATATTTTATAATAAAAATATAGTTTTATTTTCGGTAATGTCCACAGTGAATTTGAATCGCGTTTACCTAGGTTGTTGAAAGGTGAAACTTTCTACATTGTTTCTGAAAAATTTGATTTCCTGTTATTTATATTTTTACTAGGTTGATATTGAAAAAACTCCCATGTTATTTTTATTTACTGAACTTAGGTTGGAGTTGGATTATCCCTCTATTTGGTGAATCATTTTCCACTGCAGTTGAAGAAATTTGTTGAATTTCATGAACATTCTTCAATTTCAGTGTCAGTGTCAGTGTCAGTAAACTAACTGGTTAAAGTTCATTCTTTATTAGAAGACGGAGTTTCGAACGAACGAATTCTTCATATAATTTCACTTATCAAAGTGCTTTGATGAACCTGTTTGGCTTTAATTTCTTTGCTTTACTATGAAATGGGCCAATTTCCAGGATAGAAAAATTATTTCCATCTCGAAAAATGTATGGATGAACAATAAAATAATTCTAAAATCTAACTGAACCAACTGCTTCTCTGGACAAATATGCGCAATTGGAATCCAAACACAAGTCTACAGATACATCGATGAAAGTTTCCAAAAGTGACAACAACCTTAAAATTGAAATTTCTGGAAAAATTTTGTATATGTCTTTGAAGCTTGTGAAAATTCTATTGGTTTTTATCCTCCTTTTAGATTTTGATATACAACCTTATATTCGGCTGTACATGAAAAACTCAAATCTGTTCCTTTTCAATCCCTATCAAAATTTTATGATTTAAAATATTTTTTCAATTGTCATCGAATGTTTTATCTATTGTTGAATCAGTCTGTTTTTTTCTGTTGTTATTTTTAGTTGTTTTATAGGTATTCTATACAATAAATAATTCATTACAATAATCCCATTAGTTATCCACACTACACTCATTTCACCTGTTGTGAAGTAAAAAATGATTACGAATATGTGATTACAAAGTACGAAGTAAGGAATTAATGTATAAATGAAATATGGAACAGAATTAGTCAAAGATAAAAACTAAGAAGAAATAAGAATATTTAATCAATTTAAATATATAGGTCAAATGGAATACGGGTAGATTATTTCCTGAATAACTGAGATTAATGACAACAACAACAAAGAATTTTATTAATAATAAAATTTTAAATAAATGCAGTTTTTACTCAAGTAGAGTATTTGTAGAAAAACTGACAGATGCAGCCTCTCGAACAGACGTCATTTTTATGTAAATTATCATGTAAAATAATATTTAGTGAGTGAATCATGGATATTGAAGATTGAACGGATCTCGTACCATTTTCACATCCACTGAATAATCTACAGGGTGCGCAAAAAGATGGGTCCAACAAGTGAATTAGAAAAATAAAAATATCTCCAAAAGTTTTGTGTGTAGGAAAGTCTATTATAACCAGGGCTCATTTTCATAATAATAATGAGCCATGAAGAAAAAAAGGTGGTCCCCATTTGAAAAAGTTGAGATTTTATTTTTCTCATTCAGTTATTGGACCCACATTTTTGCGCATCTTGTGGATTATTCAGTGTATGTGAAATTGTTCGTGATCTGTTCATGATTCACTCACTGTATGTTTTTTCAATGTTGATTTACATAAATATGACCTGTGTTCAAGAGACTGCATTTGACATTTTTTCTAAAATACATGAAGTAGAATCGAAATCATGAGGGGAATTCAAAAATGAGGTGAAATCAAAAATAACAAAGATGACGTCACTTCCGGTGAAACCGGAAATGTCACAATAATGAAATCAGAATCGCCCTACTTTTAGTTCTCTATATACAGGGTGTTAATTGAGTACGTTGGCAAACTTCGGGACGTGATTCTTTGAAAGTTTTCAGGACGAAAAGTTTATATAAACATATGTCCCAAACGGCTTGGTTTTCGAGATACAGGGTGATAAAAATACATTTTTTTCAAGATTTTTTAGAGTTAACTTCGACATTTTCGACAATAATCAGTTCAAATTAGGCAAGTACAATCCATTCAATAGTACGCACGATACAAAATAATACATTTCTCAAATAATTCACAGGGTCCTCCTTTTTTCAGAGTCAAGCTTTGTTCAACCCTTCAGAATTTTTTTTCCGCTGCCACTGACATATTATGAGAAAGGAATAATCAATGTTGTTTCATTTAACACCTTTTTGTTTCATTGATTTTTTTCATTTACTTGCATGGTTCAGGAGCTATAATGAAAATATTAATTTAAACATTCTCCAGCGTCGCATAACATTATTGTGAATTGATGGAAATATTTTTTTCAGAATTTGAAAAATCTACGATGAATAACAATTATAACATAAAAAATATAAAGACAAGCTTTTATAAAAAATCTTGAAAAAAATGTATTTTCATCACCCTGAATCTCGAAAACCAAGCCGTTTGGGAGAAATATTTATTTGAATTTTTCGTCCTGAAAACTTTCAAAGAATCACCTCCCGAAGTTTATCAACGTACTTAATTAACACCCTGTATATTTAGATAGCGTTAGCTTGTCAAGATATACCCTGTATATCTTTTTGTTGGATAAGAATAGGATTTCAATCGTCTAAATGAACAACGTTACCTATTTTAGGATTTTACAATAAACAAGACCGAATCTGCATCTAAAATAGCTGTTTCATTGTCACGTCATGGTTGAAAAATGGTTCTACCAAAAACTACAAATAATGCGATGTGTCCTTGAACAGATCCATACTCGATAAAGACAATTAATCAGAGACCATTGTCAGAGCCATATATCTCATGGATAGATTTGGGAATATAAACATAAATAAACCTCAAATTTATTCAAACGTATATTTCGACTGATTCGGATCTCAAATGTTGTGTGAATGTGCACAAAAAAAAACAAGAATACTGAAATGGATATATTTTCAACGTGAAAATATTCATGAACCGTATCCGTAGAACAATTAAGAATGTTCAGCTTACTCGAATTAGAGTGTCAACTATTTCAAGAAAAACTGCGAACCAACTTGACAATTGAAAGGAAGGAAGAAATAAGAAATGTTTACAGATGAATATTCTGTACAATGTTGTTATTTAAAAACAATACGCCAAATATCAATTTGTGTATTTATAGTGCAAAGTGATTGATTGCCGTTCGACAAAGAGAGTAATCATCGGAGAGCGGCAATGACACTTTGTGCTTGTAATACACACATGATTTTTTCTATAAACGATGCTCTCAGACATAAAAACGACTGACAACGATTGACAACATAGGCACATTATATTACCTATGAGAAAATTATCACTCAATAGTAATCCCAAAGGTATAAGCTATCCAAATATCCAATAATTTACGTCTCTAACAAAATGACAAAAAAAATTACTTGATTGAAAAAAAATGTCGAGATCGAACCCCAGGCCTTCAGCTTAGTAGCAGAAATGCTAACCTCAACAACACCACAATGACTAATAGAGGTATGAATTTATTGTCTATACTATTTCCATCATACAAGAATAGGTTCGTTTTTAACAAAAACTGTGGAGATCGAGCGTTTTTTCAATATTTCCGCTCTAAAGCGAAAAACCTGTCACAAAATGATTTTTCTGGGAAAACGTCAACTTTGCGTTAAGATCGAAATTGTCAAAGGCTACTTTGGTAAGCGGTTGTACATGTTCGTAAAGTAGGTCTTTTTTGCATGAGCGTGAAGTTTGTTGAATGAGGCGCAGCCGAGTTCACTGTCGTAGAAAAAATACGTTTTTCGGCGACGCTTTTTCTCTGGAAAAGTAGCACTTCCCGGCCTAGTCCGGGAAGTACGTACTTCCCTGACTAGGCCGGGAAGTACTCGAATTTTAATACAAATATTAATATAAATAAGAATTAGAATGTTTCTGTTGGTATCTATCTTCTGTTCAAATTTCAATATATAATACAAATAGGAACTGAAATGTTCGAAATATTCAAATTTGGAATCGTTTCATCCGGTTAACAGATGGGTGAAAGTCGACCTCTCTTCGTCTCTTAGACTAAATGCGTCTCATTGATTTGTTATTCTACATGATTACAACACGTTCGAAAACAGTTTTTTTGGACTCGTAGACTTCCAGGACTCGCTAACTCTCGTCCTAGAATTTGGTCTACTCGTCCAAAAAAACAGTATTTTCCGGACTTGTTACGTAAATTACTATTCTTTATCCCCTAGCCGAAAGTACGCACTTTCTGGCCGCATTTCAGGCCGGAAAGATCAATTTCCGTGACCGGCTGACGACAGAATTTTTGCGGCCGGTGATATGAACATGAATTATTTATTCTGTGCTTGCTCGTGTCAAACTCTTATTTATTTTCAGATAAAACGGTGAAAAGTGGTTTCACTACAGCAAGAAATAATCCAATCTTTATCACAATATCGAATCAAAATAAGCCAGAAGTCTGCAAAAAATACTTGTTTTGGGAAAAACCGGGAATAAAAATAAATTTTCTAAATGAAAAAAATGTCCTGACGTCTACATCCGAAAAAAGAAAAAAACATTAAAGATTCGGACAGCGAAAATCAAGCATCTGTTGAGCCATCGATATTCAAAAGAAAAAATAACAATGAAGATTCGGGAAACAAAGTTTACAACGATATAAGTTCATCACTGAAGACAGACCGTTTAGAATGTTCCAACTGCACTTTTAATAATTTTGTGTTCAACGAAGTTTCATGTGAATGTAATAAAGAGAACAAACCCTAAAATCAACAAAAAAAATTTTCATAAAATCAGTTATGGAATCGTCTTGTCATTTTCACCGTAGGTTTGTTTCCATTTCCACGTGAATAATGAATTTTCAATTTTTAATTGACAATGTTTCTCTTTTCAAATTGACTTGATGCTTATGTTATAATGTTGGTTTTGCAAAAGTCGGGCGGGCATTCCCCCCTTGTGCTCGCCTCCCTGCGAGAACGACAGCTTTCATTGGATTTCACAAGATGGCCGGCTGACAGCCGACAGCTGGCAGCATTAATTGCACGGAATCACAAACATTGATTATGCCCATACTTTCGGCTACGGAATCAAGAAAAATAGTATAAAACCCACGGCCCGAAAGTTGGATGCTCTGGCATATGCCAGGAAATCCAACTTTCGGGACTAGGTATATAATATACTATTTCTTCTTCAGTTATTAATGGTGTCATTAGAAACAACTTCTGTTATAAGAAAAAAATCACGTGTTTATAAAATAACTTGTTTTGATGAATAATATTTTTCATTTCATGTTTAATATTATTTCAATAGTGATTGTTATTTCTGGGATTCTAAATAATTTTGTCCGGGTAATTCCACTTATGGTTTCATTTTCAGTAAAAGTATTTCCATACAAATGGAAAATGCCGACATTATAAGTGGGCTTAGAGGGAGGATATTAAAAAAATTAGTGTGAGGACAGAGGTTAAGGGCGGGTTGTACAAAAGAAGTTCAACTAGGACTGAGTTCAATTGCTGAGGAACTAGAAATTTAATTAGCTAATCTCTAGCAACTGAAGCGAGCTTAGCTAAATTGATTGTGAACCTGCCTTGCACAACTCGCCCTAAGTACAGATCTTAGAAATGACCTCATACACAATCTGGTAATCAGCCAGGATACTATCACAGAAAGATGGCTATATAGAAGCAAATTTGACACTAAATAAATTAGCCATATTACCTCAGAAATTACCCCATCCACAATGTGGTAATCAACAGTCACTGTCACAGGGAGATGACTAGAAGCAAATTTGACACCAAATAAATTAGCAACATGACCTCAGAGATTACCCCATCCACAATGTGGTAATCAGCCAAGATACTATCACAGAAAGGTGACTAGAAGCAAATTTGACACCAAATAAATTAGCAACATGACCTCAGGTAATTCCAATATTTTTCTCCTAAAACTCCACAATATAAAATGTATAACGTATTTATGCAGTTAAAATTAATATGCAGTAATTTTGCGGCGAGGTGTATTATATTGATTATTATTGTTTCAACCATATTGCCGTATCAATATTCAACATTTACACTCTAACAAATGAAAAAGTCGTATACCTAGGTTATTCCGAACTTATACCAAGAATAGTTAATCCAAGCATAAGGTAAGTATAACCAAAAAATATGTTTTGACAAATAAGCTTGATATAACCTCATTATACGAGTAGTTATTCTCCCTTCACTCGGAAATACGTTTGTATATGCATAGTCATAGGTTCACAGTACAGCCATATTTCACGTCAAATTTGACTGATCGTAAGGTTTTCGTGTTATTTCATCAAGTCGTCTTAAAATGAAAATTCACGGTTTTCCAAAATTATGAGATCTCCAATAAATGAGAACGCTGTGTCAATTGGTAAAATAAAGAAAAGGGGAACGAACTCATTCCTGATTCTTCACTCCAGTATCAGTATTTGTTTGTTTTATATTTCAGCGCCTTTTGAGAGACATTATAAAAGAATATCTGGGCTTCATAGAAAATAAAGACCTCAAAAACAAATTTATTATATTATTGGTTGAGGTAGTTTATGTATATCATCTTCAATGAAAAGTGGCTCATTCAAATCAATTTCGATATTGTGCAACACTGCCAAAGCCACTATATACATCTTTGTATTTTGTAAAGATGTTCTGAACCCCGCTAGCAAGCACCTAAATTGATTTTTCCAAACACCAAAATATCCTTCAACAGTATCACGAGTTCTTATGTGTGCGTTATTGTTCTTTGCGAGTTGCTGGATTCCGAACAGGTGTAAATAAATAAGGACTGCAAGCATTGCCAGAGTCTCTTAGTAATCTTTCACGGTATGTCCCTTCTTCATAGCGTTGTTTTTAATGTACTTTCATTGAAAATACGAGAGTCATGATAACTTCCACGCGAATGAACAACAACATTTCTGCTCTTCAAACTGTGATCACAAACCACCTGAGTATCTGTAGAACGAAAGATAAAGGTTTCCCCAAACCAAAGCGGGAACGCGGGAGCGGGTACGGGATGAATGCGAGACTAAATTCGATGGTGGAAAATGTAAAAATACCTACCGGTGTGATTATTCGTTCTCCGAAATGCAGACAAGCAGCGAAATATAAAGATTGTATATGGTTTGCTACGTTTACCGTTTTTCTAGCAATTCGCATGGTTCCCATGTTCCGTTCCCGCTACCGCTCCCACGTTCCTGCTTTGGTTTGACGGAACCTTAAACCGCCTCCTCGTTTGTCCCTACTGATAGAATCACCTATCAATTGGTCTAAGTGTCAATATGTAATAATAATAATAATAATAATAATAATAATAATAATAATAATAATAATAATAATAATAGGACTTTATTCAATCATACACTAAAAATAAAATACATAATGATAAAAAATAGATGACTGAATAGGCGAAGTGTCACTGTTAAACAGTGTTTTTCAACTTGACCTCGAAAACAACAAATAGAGAGAAAAAAATTCTTATTTGGACTTTGTAACATTATAACTTTCACTTCCACAACATAAAAACTGATAAGTCAACAAGAATGATAACAACATTGTTATTGATAGCTATAATATAAAATGAAATATCTGATATCACAAAAAAGATCAAGAAACATCAAGAAACATGGCCGTACGATTGTGTGTAATGAGCTACATAGAAGAGAGAAGAAGAACTTTCAATTTCTTATTGAAATTGATTATAGAGAAGTTGGAAAATTGTGGAGGGAGCGCATTATAAAGTGTACATGACATATAAGAAAAGCTTCGTTTTAATATTGTGGTGGAGTGTTTTGGAATGGCCAGCATACGTCTATTTCTTGTTGGGATGTCATTTATATTTTCAAAACGTTTCAGTTTATTGGTCAAATATAACGGCGTTTTGGTAACCAAAGTCTTATGGACGAATGTTAAAAAATGTAATTCACGAAGAAACGGGAGTTTTAGTTTTCCAGTGACTCGGAATGCCTGGGTGATCGGATCGAACTTACGAATGCCCAAAGAAAACCTCATACAAGAATTTTGTATCCTTTGTAGGCGCGTTTGATCTTTTTTCACAAGTGCAGGGCCATAAATGCAATCACAGTATGCGAGTTTTGACATGATAAGTGATTCACAAATGATAAGTTTCAAACTATTGCTTAGAATATTTCTTTGGGGATATGAATTTCTGAGAGTATTGTATGATATTTTACTTAGGTGATTTACATGTTTTGTGTATCTCATATCGGTGTCTAACCATAACTCTAAATTTTTACATTCATCCACTACTGGAAGGACATCACCAGCAATGTTGATATTATTGTGTCCCATAAAGGACAGTCGCTTGAGTTTGGGACCAAAAATCAGTAGTTTGGATTTAGATGCATTCAGTTTCAGGTTATGGGCAGTTGAAATATCGTACAATTGCGCAAGATCTGCATTGATGTGTTCGATGGCAACTCCTACATTTTCTATTTTGAAACTAAGATATACCTGCGTGTCATCCGCATATTGGTGTATTTGACAAAAATTTATGAATTTGGTGAAATCCGAAATATAAATGGAGAATAGTAGCGGGCCAAGAATCGAACCCTGTGATACACCAAGGGTGCGTAGTTGTACTTCAGATCTCAGATTATCAAGCACGACATATTGTGAACGATTGCTCAAATAGTTGGTTATTAGTTGTACAGACCTGTTACCAAACCCAAAACATCTGAGTTTTTTTTCAAGTACAGTGGGATCCAACGTATCAAAAGCCTTGCTATAGTCCAACAAAACAAGACAAGTCACTTCATTTTTGTCAGTGCTGATCAAAATATCATCCGTGATGCAGGCTAAAGCAGAAGTAGTGCTGTGATGCTTTCTGAACCCTGACTGTGTGACTGGAATGAAATTATATGTGAAAACGTACTCTGAAATTTGTTTTTTCATGATCATTTCTAAAATTTTTGAAAACATGGGTAGAATACTGATAGGCCTTAAATCAGAATATGCTGAAGCGTTGGCAATTTTAGGTAAAGGAAGCACCATCGCACATTTCCACGCATCTGGAAACGTCCCTGACATCAACGCCGTGTTATGTGTATTTACCCTGAACAATAACGACATATTGATACGAGGATGTATTGATATCTAGTTAGCTTGGTTCCCTGCATAAACGAAATATTACGTTACCATAGCAACGAACCATAACTTAATTGCTTAATTGCTGCAAAATGGATCCCCAAATGTTTGAATGTTGACCAAAAGCGTGCAAGGGTAGTAGCATCGCGTTCGATCTGTGCTCGATTTGAAAACGATGTAGACTTCTTAAACCGAATTGTTACTATGGATGAGACTTGGGTACATTTCTACGATCCAGAAACAAAGCAACAATCGATGGAATGGCGACACTCCGGTTCTGCGAAACCTAAGAAGTTTCGTGTCCAAAAATCTGCTGGAAAAGTTCTTGCTTCAGTTTTTTGGGATAGCCATGGAGTAATCATGATTGATTTTTTGGATAAGGGTAGAACAATAACTGGAGATTACTATTCGACATTACTGACCACTCTACGGGAAAAAATTAAAGAGAGAAGACGCGGAAAGCTATCCAAAGGTGTTTAGTTTTCGTGATTTAGGGTTTGAATTACTAGAACACCCCCCTTATTCTCCAGATTTGGCTCCGTCCGATTATCATCTCTTTCCTCAACTGGAAAAAGTCGTACATTTTCTTCCAACGAGGAGGTAATAAAAGCTGTGGAGGTCTGGTTTGCAGAACAAGAATAAACATTTTTTTTGTAAGGTCTAGAGTCGTTGCAGGTTCGCTGTAATAAATGTATCCAATTAAAGGCGAAAACATAGTCGTGCGAATTTCGCAATTTTTCAGCGAACAAAATGGCTGCCAGACATGCCGCAATAAAGTTCAAATTTTTTATCTTTTTGCGAATTCGCACAAATCACGGAGCAAAATTTAATATCAGATTATTCTGTTCTGTACCTTCACTATCTTCGCCATTTTCATTCAACTACCTTGAAATAAACTTTAGACAAAGCTGTTTAAGTTTAGTTTTTATCACAAAACAATTTTAATTGCATTTATAAGATTTTGTAAATTAATTATGGAAGATCTTTTCAAATTATATAAAATTATTTACATGTAGTTTTTGTAAAATATTCCATGATGAAAATGTTCAGGGAAATCATTATTGTCGGGAGATACGGACCTATCATCCCAATAGATTTTGGGTGACCTGCTTCACTTCGACGAACTGTTGTCCACAAATATTTTTATTGATATCGAATCTCGCTTCTGCAATGATCTATTAACATCTACATGCAGACCATGTACCTAGCAGGTGGCCAATGAACTCCTGAGCATCTTGCAGGGCCTCTCAAATAAAGCGGGTTGCAGAACTTTGGATCTGACTTTTTAAGGACACTGTTTAGATTCTTGATACTAGTTATACTTGTAAAATGTGTTTCTTATTAAATTTGTTGTTCAAGGTACTTATCTTCTGGAGACAACATGCCAAATTGAAAAATCCTCCTTATTACAAATTATAATTGAAACAAGAAAGTAATGTCATTTGGGAAACAGTGAGTGAGCCCGTGAGCATTTCTCCTTTAGAGCCAATTTCCTTAATTTGCAACTGATATTTCAGAAAAAAAAGAATAAAAACAAACAACAATGTCTAACCTCAAATACCAAAAAATGGCATGTTATGATTCATCATTTACCGCAATTTTTTCGCCGTATGAGTATGAACGTCCATGCGGCGATTTTTTGCGATTTGCGAATCGCAGAAAAATTGCGAATATTCGCGAGGGTATGTACGATCCTTAAGAGGAGAATATGTTGAGTAATAAAATATTTTGACATTGAAATTTTGTTTGGTTCTATAATAGGCTAAGAATTTTTCAATATATCCTCGTAATGTTCAGATATGTGATAAACAATTAGGATACGTTCCGTAAATGTGAAAGGTTATTCAGGTTAACAATTTAGCGAACCTACCGTAAACGTAAAACTCCGAAATGTGGATGAGTTCGGTATCTTTCGGTTAACCAGGCCAATATACGGAACCTATCCTAAGAGTAAATGATAGGGGGCAAAAATTAAAAAGGTTGATGTGGTTCTCCATTTATGAAATATTGATAATTTTGGCGTTTCCTTAGAAACAGAAAAACAGGAAAAAACATCTTCGGATGGAATATTAGCGTCTCTTCCAATGCCAGAATCCGATGTGAAGTTAAGGGAGGAGACGGATAAGAAATCTGCAATGTTCTTTTCAATCCGAATGCAAATTTACAAATATCCCTAGAAATGTACAATTTTGTAAACATTATTGTTGTATCCATATTCCATCCAGCATTTTCATATTTTCAGAATGAGAATTTTACTATGGTAGTTTTCTCTTCGTTGAATTGAATTTATGAACAAACATGCGAATAATAATAATAATAAGTATACTTTATTGTCATTAAGAATAAATCTTGTGGACAAAGCTCGAGAAAAAATTAATATAAACGTTTATTAAGAAATATAAAATGTAAATATAAAACACCTACAAACAAGGAAAATGAGAACATACACTATACAGTTCATCGTCGATTTTATAACAACACAGATAAAATAGTCAGATTTGCTTCAAAAGATTACTAAAACTTATATACTCCACACTCCAACATATACAATTAATAAACTTATAACAAATAAAAACACTCCTATATACACCATATGAACTCACATTTATTTCCAAGCAAGAATACAACAAATTTATATACGAATATTCACATTATGTCACGTAAATTTGTCATTATAATACTCTTGCAAATTATAATAGGGTCTATCAGTCAGAAATGTTTTAACTCTTCTTCTAATATGTGTGAAGAAAGATGCCAAGTGGTCAAATGTGGAAAAAGCTTTTCTTTCACACTCATAATTAACAGAACTGGTCATAGGAAGGAGCCCTGTGGAACGCCCATATTGATTTCGAAATTGGCAGATTTGATGTATTTTATTGTTTTCAAGGGGAAAACCTATTTACTGAAAACGATATATAAATAGTTATTTAAGTAACAAGGAATGTAAAGACGTGTTAACATTGCGAGTACGAGCCGAGGCTTGTCGCTTGCCGAGGATGATAACAGTCGATACATTCCGTGTTACTTATTACGTTTTTCCCGCTGCTTGTTGACATTTCTCAAAATTTGCCTGAATTGAAGTTTGTTTTCTTACCCTTCCTTCATGATTATTCGTTCGCTATTTCATTCTAAGTTGCTTGTGCGTGTAACTAAGTTACCGAATAAGCAGACAACAATAATATTCAAAAGGTCTCATAACCTAAAAATTGATATGAATGAAGCTGAAGGTATTACTTGTCAAAGTCAAAGTCATTATTACCCTAGGCATGTAAATGACACTATTAAGTTCCGTTGTCAGGATGAATTAGTAAACGAATGATATAGGCCATTTACCTGTTTTGCTGCTAAGCATGTATGGACTATTTACAGTGTCGGCATCGGGAAAAATAAATAAAGATGATGTTCAATAAATGATTATCTATTCCAAACTACTTCTAATTACATAGCCTGGAAGTAAGTATATGCATTTGGTTCACCACTTTGAGACTGATTTTATACTGTTTGTCAAGCAGTGATCTACATACAGGCCGTTTCTTTTATCATGTGGTAACATTGCTATATTCTAAACCGTAACAGATACGAAGACGATTAAATGGGAGAAAAGGTAACTATTGTGGAGAACAGTACAATGGTCAAAGAAAATTTACAGGGAGTCTCGCCCTTTGTCATAATCTGCCAGAAATACTAAAGTTTTGAAGTTTCCACCACCATGCACCCCCTAAGGTTGAGGCCCGGAAGGATGAAATTCCCAGCACTCGTACGTACTCGAAAGCTCACCCCCCCTATCCACCACCCCCGCTCGTTAAAGCGGTTCCTCATCCTGATGACTGGCGATCAGCAGAATAAAATCTGACCGTTTGATATGGAGTGCCCAGCCAATTCTCGGCTTGAAGCTCCCTTATATCTGACTTGAGTTGACTTTTAAACAATGACTTTACTTTACTTTACTGTGCATGGTGCCCCCCTGAAACTGGCTGAAGGCCTGAAAAAACTCTCGGCTGAGGGCCGAGTGCTGTGTGCTGAGTTAATTGAAATTGAAATTCTACTTGGTCGGTTCTTCGTGGATCTGAAACATAAAAGCATGATTAATCGTGATTTGGTGCCTGTTGAAGTAGACGTTGGCGTCGCCGAAGGTCTCGCCTCCGCCGTACTTCTTCAGGGGTGTCGTTGTCTCCTTGGTTTACTGGACGTCTGTATTTGTCTCTGTCTCTGTCGTCTTGCTCACGTCTGTTCTCGTGGAGCTCCGTGAGCAGCGGGTTCGTGTGGGTCTCTACTCTGTCTAGAGTAGTCCCCACATGTTGTCTGATCAGTCTGTCGATATAGTCCGGGTGGATGTCTAAGTCTCGATATATGAACCTGTTGGGCATATATTGTGGTGCGTCTGTTGCCGTCCTCAGGCAGACGTTGAAGAAGGCCTGTATCTTCTGCCTATAACTGTTCGCGCACTGCCCCCAAGCAGTGGATGCGTACAATATGATAGGCAGAAGAATTGTCTTGATGAGGCGTAGTTTCAACTCGAGTGCCATGTTGCTCCTACGTCCGATGAGTGGGTACAGCTTATGCCTTGCGGCTTTCGCTATAGCTAATCTGTGGGAGACGTGCCTCTGAAACGTGAGTTTCTTGTCCAGGGTTACTCCTAGGTAAACGGCTTCGTCTACCCATGGAATTCTCTCGTCGTTCATAGTAACATGGCCCTCGGGTGTCCTACGTCGCCTCGTGAACAGTATGGCCTTGCTTTTGTCTGCATTGATTCCGATCTTCCAACGATTGAACCACGGTTCCAGCTTGTTTATCTGAAGTTGCAGCTTCGATGTTACTCCTCTCTCATGAGATGACTCAGCAAAGATTGCCGTGTCATCTGCATAGAGAGCAAGTTTGGTCATGGGGTTGTCCGACATAGGCATGTCTGCAGTGTAGATCGAAAACAGGTGTGGCGACAGTACTGCTCCCTGTGGTACTCCTGCTTCTAGCCTCCTTCGTGAGGAGAGAGCATTTCCGACTTTGCATCGGTAATGTCTACTCCTTAGGAAGGAGTCTATCAGCTTGACCATTGGTATGGTTTTGAAGTTTGGAAAAATACTCGGAGAGTATATCTGGAGGCGAGAGCTCTAATAAGCTCCGCCTACCAGTAAATTGTTATACCATTGGCCGACTAAAATGTTCGGCCAATGTATAAATAAAGGCTCAAATGGCTGTTTTAGGCACGTCATTAGTCGAAGCGAGCAGACGTGTATTCAGAAGCTCCCTAGACTACCTGATTAAATTGTTTGTGTGTTGCGAATGAGAAGTCATTAAGCGAGACGAAGCGAAATAGTTACGGCAAGGGACGGGTCATACCTGAACGAGCCAGGGCTATACCAAGAAGGGCTGAGATTTGGGTAAGTGGTAATGACTAATCATTAACTTTTTTATAGGAACACTTGGCAGAATCACAGCTTTTCGAAGCGAGATTTGCGTACCCCCTTTTTCGTAACTCTGGCTTCGGCCAGAGGCTCTTTTTAGAGCCTTCTTCCTATGGAAAGAATTCGGTTCTAATAAACGAAGAGTTAGTGAAGAAGGATGGGGAAATCCCGACGGAAATCGGAGTCTCTCGACAGAGAGAATTTCCGAAAACCGTCGACCAGCAGCAGCAATGAGGAGACGACTCCTAAGAAGGAGAACACGAAGTCGTTGCTGAGGCAACAACTTCTAGTAGCCCAGGAGCAGGCAGCTCATTTCAAGAGAGAGGCAGAGAAGGCCGAGAACGAGAGGAGGAGATTCGTTGAGGTCATCTTAGCGATGAAAGCGGAGATAAACGCTCTCAAAGCAAGTAGTATTGCTTCGCCCGCAATACTTGCAACTGAGAGCACTCCAGCAGTTGTCCCCACCCCCCAAACATCCAATGACATGGACGTCATTGAAAACATCCCCCAACCGCCAAACCCCGTAGGCACCGGAAACAGGAAGAGACAACACGGAGACTCTTCCGAAAAGTCTGACGAAGAGGACGACGCCAGATTCGTAGTAGTCAGCCACAGGAAGAAAACCATCCGACACACGGAGGCGGCACCCACCCCAACACCGGCACCCACCCCAACACCGGCACCCACCCCAACACCGGCAACCGTCCAAACGACATCCGAAGATGGGACCACAAGTGGCATGGAGACCATCCCGGAAAATTCGGACAACAAGGGCCCCAAAAAACCCCCTGCAGTGATCATCAGGGACAAGTCCCAATGGCTGAAAATATCCACAATCCTAAGGAATAGGAAAATTGGATTTTTCAAAGCTCAAGCGAGACAAGATGGGATCCATCTGTTCACTAATAGTGAAGCAGACTGGAGAAGCGCCACCAAGCTGTTTGAAGAAATCAAGCTGGAATTCTTCACATACCAGCTGAAGAAAGAAATACCTCTGCATGTGGTAATCAGAGGTATTCCAGACTCCATCACGGCGGAGAACGTGAAGGAGGACTTACAGGCAAGGAACTACGAGGTCATTGAATGCCACAGAATGACCTCAAGGAGAACTAGAGCAGTGCTCCCACTGTTTCTAGTTAAAGTTCCCAGAGCGAATCGAGAAATTTTCGATTTAAAGGACGTACTTGACCTCAAGGTCAAAGTCGAAGCTCAGCGCCCTCAAAAAGGAAAGGTATCGCAATGCCACAATTGCCAATGGTTCGGGCATGCACAAAAGTGCTGTCACTCCAAAGCCCAGGCCAGGGAGGAACCGGCAAAGTGCGCCAACTGTGGGGGTAGCCACCCAGCTAGCTACCGGGGATGCCCACAGTTCCCCAAACCAAGGGTTGCAGCGCGACAACCTCAAAGACAAGGACCAACACCACAGAGACAGGGACCAGCAGCCCCAAGGCAGGGACCAGCGCCCAGAAATGGTCCACAACCACAACCGCAAACGGCACTACCAAAATGGGGCCCTACACGACGAGATGAAAGTACTGAGGCCGCAAAAACTCAGGCACTAATTCTCGAAACTCTGATAAAAGTACCCCCACAGGTACTTACCCAACTCTTGGCGGTTATCAGCGCCATGGCCACAACCTCGGGACAATAATGCCAGCACGGATTCCGAAGATCTTGCAGATATGTTCTTGGAACATCAACGGCGCAATCCAGCGCAAAAATGAACTTTTGGAACTTATCTCCAGAATCTCGGCAGACGTGGTGGCACTACAAGAGACCAGGTTGAACCCAAGCAAGGAATTTGGCATGCCAGGATACACATGCTACAGGAATGACAGACCAGGACCCCGAGCTCGAGCAGGTGGCTCGCTCCTCCTGGTAAAATCAGACCTGGAATATAACGAGGACATGCTTCCGGAACTCTCACTCGGTGAATCGGTAGCGATCAGAGTGAAAGTAGACGGAATCAATCTCCTAAGAGTCTCCTCAGTCTACATTCCTCCAGGCCCCAACCTGAGGAAAACGGACTTGGAGAAACTTTTTCCTGACCACCACCCAACGGTGGCAATAGGAGATTTCAACGCGAAATCTAGAGATTGGAACTGCCGCAACACCAACCCACGTGGCAGAGACCTATCTGACAACTTACTACCAGACTTTGACGACATTGCAGTGACGGCGACACACGAACCTACTCACTATCCTGGGAGGGAAGACCAACACCCGGACATTCTGGACATAGCCCTCATACAGAGTATTCCAACTCTGGTGGACATCTCTGTACTGGACGAGGGATCATCAGACCACAACCCAATCCTACTAACAATAGGGGAGGGAGAAGCGGAAATCGTGCACACGACAAAGCGGATAGTGGACTGGTCACGATTCCAAAGGGCAGTCCACAACGAAATTAACATCCCCAGGATCGACACATCACGACAACTAGAGGCGGCGGTGACCGAACTCAGACAAGGAATACTGACAGCAATGGAACGGTGCTCAAGAGACATACAGACGACAAACTTCGACTTTCAAGGAGGGATCCCACCTGAGGTCAGGGAGTTGATCAGGCTGAGACGACGTCAGAAAAAACGTTACCAGAGAACGTTGACGCCCGATGACAAGCGACAGCTCAACCACGAGTCTCGACGGTTGAGAGAAGAGCTGAAGCAACTCAGAGAGCGACAATGGTCTGAACGTTTGGACGAACTCGACGCCGAAGACAACTCCCTATGGAGGACTCAGAAAGTCCTCAGACACGGCCGAAGGAAACCGTGCCCCCCACTTCATGGTGAGATGGGCATCGTTTTCACGGAGACGGACAAGGCAGAAGCTTTTGCGGACTCCTTCGAACGTCAGTGCCGTGAGAACGAGGTCGATTACACCGATGAGGTCGAGGACACGGAAACGCACGTAGACCAGACGATCCGACGACTCAGAAGGACTGACGACTCAGACATTCTCCTAGAGCCGACATCTCCAGAGGAAATCAAGGCCATACTTAGACACGCCAAGACCAGGAAAGCACCGGGCCCAGACGACATACCAGTCAGGGCACTAAAAGCCTTACCTAGGAAAGGACTAGCAGCCCTGACAAACATCATAAACGCTGTACTCAGACTTAGACACTTTCCATCCAGCTGGAAAGAAGCTACGGTCATCATGATTCCGAAGCCCAACAAGAACCACACGTTCCCGCAAAACCACCGCCCCATCAGCCTAACACCTGCCATGAGTAAGGTCGCAGAAAGGGTGATCAGGACTCTACTTGAGACAATGTCTGAAGAATTGAACATCCTACCAGATGAGCAATTCGGTTTCAGACAGGAACACTCAACAGAACTCCAGGTCACCCGGATAGTGGACGCCACCATCCAGAGCTGGAACCGCACGAGAAGAGGACATCTTACAGGAGCAGTCTTCCTTGACGTCTCCAAGGCCTTCGATAGAGTTTGGCACGATGGGCTGATCGCAAAACTGGTTGATGCCGGATACTCCATACCAATGGTCAAGCTGATAGACTCCTTCCTAAGGAGTAGACATTACCGATGCAAAGTCGGAAATGCTCTCTCTTCACGAAGGAGGCTAGAAGCAGGAGTACCACAGGGAGCAGTACTGTCGCCACACCTGTTTTCGATCTACACTGCAGACATGCCTATGTCGGACAACCCCATGACCAAACTTGCTCTCTATGCAGATGACACGGCAATCTTTGCTGAGTCATCTCATGAGAGAGGAGTAACATCGAAGCTGCAACTACAGATAAACAAGCTGGAACCGTGGTTCAATCGTTGGAAGATCGGAATCAATGCAGACAAAAGCAAGGCCATACTGTTCACGAGGCGACGTAGGACACCCGAGGGCCATGTTACTATGAACGACGAGAGAATTCCATGGGTAGACGAAGCCGTTTACCTAGGAGTAACCCTGGACAAGAAACTCACGTTTCAGAGGCACGTCTCCCACAGATTAGCTATAGCGAAAGCCGCAAGGCATAAGCTGTACCCACTCATCGGACGTAGGAGCAACATGGCACTCGAGTTGAAACTACGCCTCATCAAGACAATTCTTCTGCCGATCATATTGTACGCATCCACTGCTTGGGGGCAGTGCGCGAACAGTTATAGGCAGAAGATACAGGCCTTCTTCAACGTCTGCCTGAGGACGGCAACAGACGCACCACAATATATGCCCAACAGGTTCATATATCGAGACTTAGACATCCACCCGGACTATATCGACAGACTGATCAGACAACATGTGGGGACTACTCTAGACAGAGTAGAGACCCACACGAACCCGCTGCTCACGGAGCTCCACGAGAACAGACGTGAGCAAGACGACAGAGACAGAGACAAATACAGACGTCCAGTAAACCAAGGAGACAACGACACCCCTGAAGAAGTACGGCGGAGGCGAGACCTTCGGCGACGCCAACGTCTACTTCAACAGGCACCAAATCACGATTAATCATGCTTTTATGTTTCAGATCCACGAAGAACCGACCAAGTAGTAATTTCAATTTCAGTTAACTCAGCACACAACACTCGGCCCTCAGCCGAGAGTTTTTTCAGGCCTTCAGCCAGTTTCAGGGGGGCACCATGCACAGTAAAGTAAAGTAAAGTCATTGTTTAAAAGTCAACTCATGTCAGATATAAGGGAGCTTCAAGCCGAGAATTGGCTGGGCACTCCATATCAAACGGTCAGATTTTATTCTGCTGATCGCCAGTCATCAGGATGAGGAACCGCTTTAACGAGCGGGGGTGGTGGATAGGGGGGGTGAGCTTTCGAGTACGTACGAGTGCTGGGGAGTTCATCCTTCCGGGCCTCAACCTTAGGGGGTGCATGGTGGTGTTTTAGGCAGTCATCCAGGAGCCGCCCGAGGGCTCGGACAATTCCCAGGAGAGAAGCCCTCACTTCTGGATGGCTCAGTAGTGTTAAGCGTAAATTGTAAATAGTATTTCTGGTTAGTGAGTGATCTTCGGCCTGGCATGCGAATCAATGGGACCTCGTTGGTTGGCAACACCAACAATATCGAGAAAGAATTCATATGTCAGACGCGTTCCTGCTGGTTTCCCAAATAAATGAAGAGCTCCGGAGTTGCTGAGACTTTGCGACAATGCCGTACTTCGGATAGGTGGTACTGAGCTAGCCGGAAGAGGTGAAACATCCTGTTTCCTACTGTCCGAGTCCGCGCATTTGTTGACACCTTCCCGAGTTATACAGGGAAAACTAAAAATGCTGTTATTTGTTTTTTACGAATAGAATTGTTATTTCTGAAAATATAAAAAAATGGAAAAAGGAAAGTTTTAATGTATTCTAAATGTACTATAAAAATATAACAATGAATCTTTGATTAAACGTTTCGTGTCAACACGGCCACCATCAACATTTCTTTTCAAATACGGACCTGTCTGTTTTAGTACAAATATTGATAAAGCGATAAAATCACAATTCAGTGGTACATCACACTTGATATTTTTATAACGTTTCATTTAAAATAACTAACATCATCAGTGACAATAATTTTTAATTACGGTCCTGTCGTTAGGTCGTTTATGGATTCCACAAAACCTAACTCTCCGATATGAAAATTATCAGTGACGCTTTGAATAAATGTATCTATTAAAATTATGTTTACACTATAATAAAAGATATCTGTAGTTTCAGAGACGAACGATAGCAATTTACCTCGGAAATAAACTTACTTAAGAGTAGAAGAAATCAAACAAACAGAAAACAATTTATTTCATATTGAATTTTTGAGTGAAAATAAAACCAATACAGAAAATGAATTCTTCATGATAACCTACATTAAATGCTCGAATTGCCGACCTCTTTGTTGAATGCACATAAGTTGTCTGTCCATACAATTTCTGTGGCAATTTTCTAGCATGATGGGTGTAATGCTATTACATGCATCTCTTATTTTTTGTTTGAGATGGTCGATATCTGTACTAGTTGTCGAAAAAACTTTATCCTTTATGTATCCCCAGGCAAAAAAATCTAAAGGAGTCAGGTCTGGGGATCGAGCTGGCCAGGCAATTGGTCCATTGTTTCCAATCCATTTTCTTGGGAATATTGCATCTAAATGTCCCCTTACTATTGCTGCATTATGGGGAGGGGCACCGTCTTGTTGAAAATATTGTATTTCACGGCGGATATTCAGTGGCAATTAATCTAAGTAGCCATCAAACTCATTGGATAAAAAATGTAAATACATTCCACCATTCAAATGCTCGTCGTAAAAGAAAGGACCTAGTATGTTTGTTCCCAAAATTCCCAACCAAACATTTATTCCGAGCCTTTCCTGGAAATTGGTTTCTCTATGTAAATGTTCATTTGTAATATTCCACCTATAATGGATGTTTCTGTTAAACCAACCATTGTTGGTGAATTTTGATTCGTCCGTCCATATTATTTTATTACAAATATTTCCAACTTCCCTATTTCTACGTCTCAACCACATCGCAAATCGTACTCTCCTTCCGTAATCCCTTTCATTGAGGTGATGAACTTTGCGTATAGTGTAGCATTTGTATTTGTTCTTTTTCAAAATATTTCTGGTAGATTTTACAGAAATCCCTAGTTCGTGGGCAATTTCTCGTAAAGAACAATCTTGATTAGAAATATTTTTGTAACTGACCAATCCTAAATTGAAAAAAAATATTTTCGTCACTTTGTTAATCTTTATGAAGTAATATTTGCTTACCTAAAACATTTATTTGGTTCCGCATACTTCCAGTAACAACACATTTTCTAGTTTTATTTCTATCAAATGCACCAGTCTCTCAAATTTCTTTCTAATCGTCTAAACATTTGAATGTTTGGAATACGACGATTTGGGTATAGCTCACCATACATATTTTTTGCCAAAAGAGGATTTCTATTTGATTTTGCATAAGCAAATAGCATATCAGTCCTTTCGTCATTTGAATACATCATTGATATGACTGAGTGTATAAACGACTGACAGTTCTTAACACGTATCAACAACTCATTTATTTGTCCTGTCATAGAAACCAAGCAAAGCCTTCTTGTTTAAAAATGGTAAATGAAGTGAGATGCTATTTAATTGTACCATATCACACAATAGTCGTATTTTGACCAAAAACTAATATTTTCGTTACTTCCAGGATTGAGAATTATAGAAATATTCAGTATGATAATTGATTCAGAAGAAATCAGCCTTGAAACAAGGATTTCTGTAATACAAAAATGCCCAAGAAGGAAAAATATGAATGTTCGTTGTGTTGGGGTATCTTCTTATCGAAATTATTGGGTGAAGTCCGAAGTATGCCAATAGTTGAATAGGTTTTGAAGAAATCAAAATAATTTACAAAAGAACTAACGACAGGACCGTAATTAAAAATTGTTGTCACTGAGGATGCTAGTTATTTTAAATGAAACGTTATAAAAATATGAAGTGTGATATACCACTGAATTGTGATTTTATTGCTTTATCAATATTTGTACTAAAATAGACAGGTCCGTATTTGAAAAAAAAATGTTGATGGTGGCCGTGTTGACACGAAACGTTTAATCAAAGATTCATTGTTACATTTTTATAGTACATTTTAAATACATTAAAACTTTCCTTATAAATTTTTTTATATTTTCAGAAATAACAGTTCTATTCGTAAAAAACAAATATCAGCATTTTTTGTTTTCCCCTTCATAACTCGGGAAGGGCGAGACTCCCAGTAAATTTTCTTTTACCATTGTACTGTTCTCCACAATAGTTACCTTTTCTCCCATTTAATCGTCTTCGTATCTGTTACGGTTTAGAATATAGCAATGTTACCACATGATAAAAGAAACGGCCTGTATATAGTGTTTGTTATGAAGGCATTGTCAAGAATCCGACCGATATAATTCAGCGATTGTAAGGGGTTTTTGTTATGTGACAGACTGAAAAATCCTGATTTATTCATTTGTGCGGAAAATTGAAATTATCTTTTCTCTTTTTCAATTAGTTCAGGTCAAGTCGAAGAAAATTAAAACATTTTAGTAGTTTTTTAATAATTTCATGATCAAAAACAAGTGGGTTACACCGAATTAGATTACCTACTCAAAAATACTGCATTCTACAATATATTTGTGGATCACAAACAGCTTTTGGAGGCCCTAAATGATATGGGCTGTAGGGGTAACGTTCAGAATCTCTTTGAAAGCTATCTCAAAGATCGCAAACAAATAGTAAGAATTGGTCACAAAAAAAGTAACGAAAGGACGATAAAGTGTGGCGTACCCCAAGGTACAGTCCTGGGACCCATCCTTTTCTTAATTTATATCAATAACCTTCTTGAAATAAACACTACTGGAACCATATTCAGCTTCGCCGATGACACCTCTGTGTTCTACACCGCAGACTCCGGGGTTGATCTGAAACACAAAGTAGAATTAGATTTACAAAACATCATTGATTGGTTATCATAAATTACTTACTATTAATTTTAAGAAAACTATGTTTCTCTCACTAACCAGCTACATGAATAATCTACCAGATTACTCATCTCAAAGATAATAATACCATCACCATCAAGACAACAGATAGAGTCAAATACTTAGGTGTTACCATCGATTGCCACTTGAGATGGGACCTTCATATTACTCAAATAATCAAAACTCTTCGAACTATGTTGCATAAATTCAAAACTATCTCTCAACTGATGGACTTACCCCAGATGAAAACAATTTACTATGCACTAATAGAATCTGAAGAAGACTGAATTAGGGAATACTTGGCTGGGGGGGAGTGGCGAACTGCTATCTGGAGAAATTGAACACTTTACAGAAGCTCTTCCTCAAAATTATATACAAATAAAATAGGAGATATTCCAGTGATCTTCTGTATAAAGAAACTGGAATATTCGACTGCCGTCAGATATATTTCTGTAAATTAGCCACTCACTGTCACCAAAATAAGCAAAAATTTGGTTCATATACACATTCATATGGAACTCGAAACAAAACAAATAAAAACTTACCAATTGTCTGCAGCACCAAGACTGTTGGACAGAGGAGTCACATGTTTCTGTCCTCCAGAATCTACAATTTCATACATCAAACTATTAGAGATATATTTCCCCGCCATATTTTCAAATGTGAAGTTAAGATATTCTTACACTCCGTGGAAAGACTGAAAATTCACCAAATTATTAACAACATAATGTGATATCCATTTCATAGCTCTTACCTCATCCTATTTGAATTCATGATTAAGGCTTTTTCTATCATTTCTCGATAAATCTTCTCGTTTCTTCTTATTGCTATTTCTCACAATCTTAGTCTTAATTTACTATTGTCAACATCTTAGTGATGTAGCATTCAACTATTAATCTACTGATTCTTAAATCGCTCACACCGCGGAGAGCCAATGGCTTTGCGGTTTCTCCTCCTGTTTAGTTGACACTTCATAGATTTTATATATATTTTATTTCTCATAATCACAGTTTTAACTTACTATTGTTAACATTTTAGTGATATTATATTTAATTAGGAATGTACTATTTTATAAATCACTTAAACCGCGGACAGCCCATGGCTTTGCGGTTTCTCTTCTTGTTTATTCACTACTTTATAGTTTGTAAGATGAATTGTTGTATTTAATTTGAATAAACAAATATTATTATTATTATATTATTATTATTATTTATCACTGATATTATTTCATCATGTTAGATGTATTTTTCCTATTCTCATAGGGTCTCATGTTCCAGAATAGGAACACTGGAAGCAAACGCTAAAACTGATTGAAAAAGCTCAAATTTCCTATGTTGAACATATACTTATACGGTAGCTATTTCACCTGAGGGAAACCCATTGTCTCATTTTCATTTTTCTTCTTCCCTCGCTATTCCATTATCTTGATTAAGATTCATAGACCATTGTTCCATAATTGGAACATTGATATTTCTTTGTGGTAACGAAAAATAAATCATTTGAATTTGGAAATCCTCATTTCTAATAAATCAAATAATATTCACTACCAATTTAAATTTTTCATTCACTGTTTCCAACATGTTCGACTCACCTATGACAAATCAAAACCGTGTTCTGCTCCCTGACTTTTTAAGCGAAACAAAAAGGAAATATACAGTTAAGGACATTAAGAATTCTCATCTGTCCTAGTAGAGCTCGAAGATAAAATATGTGTGACACATTATTATGCTTAATATACTGCCAAGCCACCTGGAAGAAAAAAGTCCAGACCAACATATATTTGATATGGTTTGATTTCTTGCCGTACCATACGAAGACAGGTTTTGTACGTTCACACGGTGAGATTTCGCAAGAATTTCCGATACCTTTGACTCCACTCGAATCCGTTCATCTAAGTCGGGCGAACATTGACTTGACAAAGCTAGAGGCGCATGTTATTGTTGTACAGGGCGTTTTCTAGGAGCGTTACGAACGTTGGAAAATGTATATAAATAATTAAAAATGTACCTGTACATATTCAAAAAGGAACTTGTTGCATCTACAGATACTAGTTAAAACTTAAATTAAGTTTCAACTAGTGACTGCAGATGCCACAAGGTACTTTTTGTTATACCGTGAGACACAGACTCATGGTACACCCCTCTTTTCTCCCTTGTTTCTCTAGCCATATTTCTGAATGTTGGAACATTGAATATGCTCATTAGACGGCACGTTCTGACACATTTGAAAAAAAAAACAACTTCTGGTTCTTCCGGAAATGATATCAAATTTCGATTTTCAAATGGGACACCATTTATATTATTACATTTTTGAAATCTTCGTTATATGAATACGATGATACTTCATAGGTGATATTTAATTTGTTAGATCACCCATTTTATTTTTCGACCTATAGAATCATGAACTCCCTAAAATCATTCTAAATAATCATATTAATGCTACACTATCTCAATTTCAAATAAAATAGTATTGTGTTTCGAAATACATGCCAAAAAATTAAACCACAAGGTTTTAATATCCAAATGGTACTATAATGGTCCTGACGTCATTACGAAGTACCATCGATGGGGTATCCATCCGTATTAACTCTTTTGGTTCATAGCCAATACGAACACAATAATGTAGTTAAGAAGTTCAAGTATGTTCTCCTCTCAATGACAATATTTTATCAAGGTGGTTATGGAAAACAAATAAACATTTTGACGTTTCGAATTTTACGGAGATCTAGTGAAGAAATATATTATCCAACCGATAGAACTAAAGCCCGAAGGCTCAACCTTGGTTCAACTGGCAATGTAGGAAAGTAATAACAATTAGGTATTCTGTCACAATTCAATTAGTAACAAAACAAAATGAAAAGTAGAAATCTTATAATAGCTGTTCGAAATGTCCACCACCAACATCCAAACATTTTCGAGCTCGTTTCGCGGTATTTCAAATAGCATTTGTTGGTTCGTTTTACTTTGAGTCTACCTCGTAATTCTAGGTCATCGCAGGTCGTTGGGTAGGTTTTGTAAAAAATGTTTTTCAAGTGACCCCAAATAAAAAATCTAAAGGTGTTAAGTCAGGTGATCTTGCAGGCCACCTAACAGGACCATGTGTTCCGATCCACTTTTCCCCAAATTGGTCACGAAGATAATCCGTCACTATCCTACTATTGTGCGGAGGTGCACCATCCTGCTGAAAGAATAGTTGATTTTCCAGATTTAGCGGATAATCTTCTAAATAATCTTCAATTTCATTTCTGAGGTATCTACCACCATTCAAAGGTTCATCAAATATTATGGGACCAATTATTCGATCTTCAACTACTCTCAGCCATACATTAAATCCAAAACGTTCTTGGAAATTCCCATACCTAAATAAATGCTGATTTTCTTGCGTACAATATCGAGTATTTTGTTTGTTAAATAAACCAAGATTGGTTAATCTTGACTCATCGGAGAATACAATTGTTTTCAGGAACCCATTATTTTGCTGTACTTAATGCGTAGTACCCACCTGCAATATTCCATCCTTCTCTCCAATGCATTGATTTTGTAAACGATGTTTTACAACTGACCGCATATAAAAAATCTAAATGGGTTAAGTAAGGTGATCTTGCATGCCAACTAACAGCACCATCTCACCTATTAACCGTGAGGATCCTATTTTTTTGGAAGGGTTACTATAAGTAGTAACTGTGATATTTAGATATATTGCTAATGAATATATTTTTATCGACAACTCTCATAAACATGAATAAAATCTGCTTTTTTCAGTAGTCGCAAAAAATCTAATTTCTTTCGGTTGTTGCTGGAATCAATCTCAGTAATTCTCTTGTAACTGTTGTAGTGGCTTCTGTTCGTTCATCTTCATTAATATCGTTAATGTCAATCTATTGGAGCCTACTGAAAAAACAACTTCAGAATATCTGAATACTTTAAGCGAATCTGGTTCCACATCGACAATAAATAATATACCTACCAGTTTTTGGGCGTCCTAGAATATGCATTGACCACATATTTCTTGAATCAAATATTGCTATTAGGAATAATATGATTCCTGTTCTTTTAATAACTCATATCAGCGATTCTTCAGATAGTTTTCGAAACATCTATACCTTTCACTGATCGCAATAAAATCACTCAATTGATTAAGGAATCAAAACCCAATGATACATATAACCAATACAAAAGATAAATAAACACAACAAATACATTAACTCAAAAGTGTCAACTAAAATTGTACAGTACGCAAATAGAAGCTAACAAAAACAGCTCAAAAAAACTTCACCTCTAACAAAAGCGACCATTAGAGGAATTTTAAAAATTAAAAATGACGAAAAAGCGAAGTAATAGATATAGCAGAGGAACTCAAAACTACAAACTTGCTGAGTCAATTAAGAAGGTGCCCAACTTTAATCCACTCAGACAATCTATACTGAACCCAATTTCGTTTCAACGATGTTAAGAAACCAAAAACTGCAATAATCAATTTCAAAAATAAAAAGAGTGTTGGTATGAATAACTTGAAAGCTGAAACTATCAAAATGACTATGAAAAGTAACTTTTATTATGGAAGTTGTAATAACCAAAAAAAATTTTTTTTCATGTTTTGCGATTTCCATCTCCCCTACGGTTTGGTACAGATATTTTTCTATGTGTACGCAATGGTATTGATGTGTATAATAGCCTCTGTGTGATTTCGACGTGACTCGCGCCGTAATAACAAAATAAATATTTTTTCATATGTTTTTGCGATTTCCATCTCCCCTACGGTTTGGTACAGATATTTATCTATGTGTACGCAATGGTATTGATGTGTATAATAGCCTCTGTGTGATTTCGAGGTGACTCACGCCGTAATAACTGGAAAAAAAAATGTTTTCATTTGTTTTTGCAATTTCCATCTCCTCTACGGTTTGGTTCAGATACTTTTCTATGTGTACGCAATAGTATTGATGTGTATAATAGCCTCTGTGTGATTTCGACGTGACTCGCGCCGTAATAACCAAAAAAAAATTTTTTTCAAATGTTTTTGCGATTTCCATCTCCCCTACGGTTTGGTACAGATATTTTTCTATGATACGCATTGATATTGATGTGTTCAATAGCCTCTGTATGATTGCCAGGTAACTCGCGCCGTAATAACCAAACAACATTTTATTTTTCATATGTTTTTGCCATTTCCATCTCCCCTACGGTTTGGTACAGATATTTTTCTATGTGTACGCAATGGAATTGATGTGTATAATAGCCTCTGTGTGATTTCGAGTTGACTCGCGCAGTATTAACCAAAATTTTTTTTTCATATGTTTTTGCGATTTCCATCTCCTCTACGATTTGGTACAGATATTTTTCTATGTGTACGCAATGGTATTGATGTGTATAATAGCCTCTGTGTGATATCGAGGTGACTCACGCCGTAATAACTGAAGAAAAAAAATTTTCATATGTTTTTGCGATTTCCATATCCCCTACGGTTTGGTTCAGATATTTTTCTATGTGTACGCAATGGTATTGATGTGTATAATAGCCTCTGTATGATTTCGACGTGACTCGCGCCGTAATAACCAAAAAAAAATTTTTCATATGTTCTTGCGATTTCCATCTCCCCTACGGTTTGATACAGATATTTTTCTATGTATAAGCATTGATATTGATGTGTTCAATAGCATCTGTGTGATTTCGAGGTGACTTATATATATCAATGTTTGATCTATGTAAAAGAGCACTTGGATAACTATAAACAAAACAGTGAGTTTCATGATTATAATACAAGAAATAAAAGTAATATTGCTACTTCTGCCAATCGACTCCAAAAATCACAAAAAGGTTTAAACTATTATGGCCCAAATTTCTTCAACAAACTACCTGATGATGTAAAAACATTGAATATAAGAGTATTCAAGTATAAATTGAAACAATATTTAATTTAAAAATGTTTCTACTCCATTCAAGAGTTTACAAATACTTCGATACATGATATCATAGAATTTAATTTCCTGCAACTGCCCTACATTATACAATTGTGAAATGTGTTTTTATTTTTATATATAAATGTGTATTAATGTATGTATACGTTTCTGTCTATAGTCATATATTTTTTATTCACAGTTATTTACATTGATTTATCTTTATTGTTGATTTTTCTACCTTTTTATTTCTACTCCTAGTTATTTAAGTTGTTTTATCTTTATCTTTTATTATTGACGAGTGTAAACATTGTACGATGTAGTAACACAATAAACTGAACTGAACTGAACTCGCGCAATAATAACCAAAAAAAATTTTTTTTCATATGTTTTTGCGATTTCCATCTCCCCTACGGTATGGTACTTATATTTTTCTATGTGTACGCATTGCTATTGATGTGTTTAATAGCCTCTGTGTTATTTCGAGTTGACTCGCGCCGTAATAACCAAAAAAAATTTTTTTCCATATTTTTTTGCAATTTCCATCTCCCCTACGGTTTGGTACAGATATTTTTCTATGTGTACGCATTGGTATTGATGTGTTCAATAGCCTCTATGTGATTTCGAGGTGACTCGCGCCGTAATAACCGAAAAAAACTTTTTTTGTCTAAAATTACGAAAGTCAGCCCTCAACATATTTAACAAATGCGTAAATACAGGAATTTACACTTCGGTCTTCAAAGGGAGATCTACTATTCATAGATATTTGACGAAATTTTGAAACTGCGGCTAGATTCTTATCCACAAAAGTATAAAATTTTATCCGATAATGACGAATACATCTACGGAAGTTGCAATTTTAGCACTGAAGCAAAACATCACAAATTCCTTGAACAAGTCCAATCCATCCATTTGTATATTTATAGATTTTTCAATTTTTCCAACGGGTTCCGAGTAGGTATAGTCATGGATTATATTAATAAAAAATGTTTTCCATCCAACCCTATCAACGGTGTCTACGTTCGGAATGCACTAGTGAACAAAATTTCCGAGGTGAAATCATAAACAATTTAGTTGATTCGCTTGCTATCTTTATCATAATATTACTACATATAGTACTAAGCATCTTTAACGTTACGATCAATCTCGAACAAATTCTTCTTTGAACTCTCCAATGCATAGATGCAACATAAACAAAACGCTATCAAAATCCATTAATATTGATATTTTCTCTTGCTCATTATCAAGTTTTTCCCACATTTTGAGAAAGCACTTTCCCGCTCCACAGACTTAATTGTTGATTATGTTTCCATTTTCATCGACTCCATATACTCAACTCATTACTTTAATTTGATTTTTGATTTTTAGATATGTATGTGTATCACCAATTTTGTAATTTAATTTTAGAACTATATGGATTTTATATTTTGAGAAATCAACTATCTGTAAATACTGTCTCTGGGTTAGTCACGTTTGTATTTCCATTTGTAAATAAATAAATAATATGTTCACAGAAATGCATTTGAAAAATAGTCGAAAGTTTTTCTGAAGAAAAGTTTTTTTCATCCGTACACTGAACGACCACAAAAGAATATTTGAAATTATTTGAATGACTTGACTGGCATCGATGTTGACAGAAAAAATTATTGGATCGAATGCCAAACAGTTTAAAAATAACCAACTAGTCATTCATTCCAACGGAATTACCGCTAACAGTCACCTAGCAGAAAATCGAGAAGACAAATCGAATTTGATAAAAATATCAGCCCTTGAAAATTCTCAATATACAGCGTGTGTCAGTCCTTCATACTAAAATTGTACATACTAAAATTTGGACTAGAAAAATATGTTTTGTGGAAAGTAGAATGTTTTAATTGACCCACTTCTTTGGCTTCAATTCCTTTTAAAAATGTGACTATGAATGAATATTCTTATGGCAAATATGTGATTTGCATACAGGGTATTTCCTAAGGACGTGTGGAAAATTTAAGGGCATATTGCTGACGTCAAAATAAGAAGAAAAGTTCATATAAACAAATTTCTGCAAGTTGTCATGTCAAAGTTCAATTCCTATTTTTGTTTTTAGTGAATCAATTCCAAAACGATTATGATATTCGAGTGAATTTTGATAGTTGGGAGTATTTTTCAATGAAAATATCAAATTTGATGTTCGTTTGTTTCTTTCGTGGGAGTGGCGCCACCTATGTCTTTTCAGTCATTCGAAATGTCATTACTTTTTTGTACGTAGCTTCAGCAGATTTTCTTTTATTCAATGGTCTTCTACAATCAACAATTAAATGTAGTCAACAAATGATTTTTGATAACTCTTTTATCAATAAATTGGTTTTCATTACTGTTATTATTATTTGTATCAAATTGTAATAACACCCGATTCCTATATTAAAATGAAATTAAAGAATAATAATTTCCTTGACTACTTTAACTGATTTTGAATTTAAACATCTTGTCATTCAAAATCACTTCCATCGATTATTTCCGAAGCTTGCGAATTGGGTGCCGGCTGAGCCAGGTAGTAAAACCTATCATGCGAGTTGGGTGCCAGATACTTGGGAGTTGGGTGCCAATAAGCCACAGTCATTAATAAAGATTTACATTAACAAATTCAAATTTTGTTATTTAATTTTTCTTTATATACTACACTTAAAATGAATTTTCATTCCAAGCTCCAACTTGCGAGCTAGGTTAGTTCGGTCAGGTTAGATCAGACTAATGAAATACTACACTCAAAATGACTTTATGATAATAATTATGATCAGCAGATATTTTTTTGGTGTCCAGTCGTCCGTGCGCCCGGTAGTCCTTGCGCCCAGTTGCCGTTAACGACATTATTCAAGAAATCCGTCGCACCCAACTCGTATATGACCCTTTACGGTACCAGGTATAAAGTTAATTAACGGTACCCAATTCCCATCTTTCCATTATTTCAAATCCCACCAACTCGAAAACAGTTGCTCACAATACCAGGAATAACTTTTTTAAACAAAAATGTTTGGAAAATCGATTTTTCCACTAGAAATAGAAAACATAATGAGTACGCCCAAAAAATTACATTGCAAATGACTGAAAAGACATTTAGGTGAAGCCACCCCCACGAACACGAAAGAGAAAAACTAACATCACATTTGATTTTATCATTGAAAATTACTCCGAGATTCCAAACTTTTCTCAAATATCAAAATTATTTTGGAGTTTATTCTTGAAATATAAACATAAAAACTCAAATTCGACACTCTGTTTCACCGAAAGTGACATAAACTTTCGATTTTTTAATGGGACATCCTGTATATTTTCACTTCTTTTGTCTTATTCTAATTAACATCATGTCTCACTTGTAACTTCATGTCATCAATTTTTTTTTATTCTTAAATAAATTTTTAAATTTAGAGTTCTTTGGATACGTCCAAATCATCAAATTCAGCCCTAAAATTTTATGAAAAATACAACTTCACTGTTTTCGGTCAAAATGTATGAGCTATGTGAAATTTTATTTATAATTGAAATAACTATTTTTTTTTTCAAATGGCAACATGGTGGCTCATCGGGTTAGGAAGAAATATCATTTTATTACGATCTATTTGATACCGCACACTAAAAGATTTTGAGGAAACTTCCGTTGAAAACTTGATAAATTACATTAGATCTTTCTCAAAATGAAGCATCTTTTGGTAATAAAATAAGATTTAAATGCATCGAATAACCTGTGACCAACACAACTGATATATCAAAATCATTGAGAAGGTCGACATCATAATGGGCTAGTTTTAATATTTTTTTAAGGATTAATTCTAAAAATACAAGTAAAATGAAACAAAAATGTTAAAGAATCATTGAAATAAAAAAGTTATGGGAGAAGAATAATTTCATAGTACGCAGCGCTCTAGTGTGTGACGTCACGCCACATGAACGAGACGAATGGTATTCGCAGAGTGCTTACAAATTTATCGGTGTACAATTACTTGCGCCGTACGTGACGTGTATTATTCATTACACGATGTCTGAAATTAAAAAAAAACATCCTACAAATATTGTAGGTATTGTGCCTATGTGTAAAAGCACGACAATTAAAAACCCCAATGAATTGTTTTTTCATGTACCAAATGACATGAATAGAAGGAAGAAGTGGTGCAAACTGATGAGGCGTGACTTAATTGGACCTAAAAGTACCTTGGCACGGCTATACATTCAATACGTAATTATTTGTGGTGTGGCGATCTGAGACATGTGGCGTGACGTCACAGACGAGTCGGAGACCGAAGACGTTCCGCGCTAAAATACGTATATTTAAATAATCTATATCTCAGTCATTTATTGATGGATTAAAAAAAACACTGATTTACTAGTTCTGATATATATATTTTAATTCCATCGCGTCAATTATAGTCACTAAACTAGTCCATTATTGTGTATCGTTCTGTTTAAAAACATGTTTGTTTGAATTAAATTAATCGTTTTAAATTGCAATTTTTTTCCTAACCCAACCACTATGCCAACCCAAGCCACCATGTTGGCATTTGAAAAAATTACAGATAGAAAATTAAAAAAATTAAATTTCACTAGCAGATATTATATTTTGACCGAAAACAGTAAATTTGTTATTTCCCCAAAATTTTAGAACTGAAATAATTTGAAGGTATCCATAGCCCTCTAGAATAAAAAACAAATTACATAATATGAAATGAAGTTGATTACAAAAAGTGACAAGTGACACATGGTTGTTTTCAGTATTTAATATGGAAAAAAAAAGAAGTGAAAATATACCGGATATCCTATTTGAAAATCGACAGTTTATATCAAAGTTCTGGTGAACCAGAAGTTGCATGAAGTTGATTAATATTTCATATGCAGATCCTCCAAATTTAATTCCATTATCTTCAAAAACAAAAAAGTTATAAAGGCGAGCCACTTTCCGCGGACACCCGGTATATCGTTTGGTAAGTGAACAGGTTTCTCAGTACTAGTGATAATTGGTGTGATGCTCCTATTACAAATCTGAAAGTGTATTTTCTCTCGTTATTACCTGACAGCTCGAAACTTATCTCATATTGGTATTCACTCTTTATTATTAATTCCTTTTCCTCAGTTTTATTGTAGACTGAAAAGATTCCAAGTATTATTTTTGTATGTGTTGAATTGTATTTTTCTCTATAAGTAGTATATGTAATTTTTTTGAACCGGGTATCTAGATTTTGTCGTTTTTCTCACCCATATTATGCATTATCAAACGATTACTATTATAATCGGTTTTAGGATATTCATGATATTTTATAATTACCGTTTTTTTTTTAATTTCAACGCCCTGTATCTCAGAAACGAAGCAACTTCGGACATAAGTTCATAGGAACTTTTCTTCTCAAAATTACCTAATGAATCACCCCCTGCAGTTAGGAACCGTAGTAAGAAAATACGCTGTATGAATTAAGCGCGCGGTGCGCCCTTTTATTGACTGCTGACGGCGTTTGTCCCATAAAACTTCGGGCTGACTATGTTAGTCTCGTTTCAGTTACCGTGAACTACTTGCAGGAAAATTTTTAGATTTTATAAAAAACTTTCACCGACCAAATTTTTTGACGGTTTTATCGGGCTGCTGACGCGTACTGTCCCAATATTCAGCAGACTGACTATGTCCGCATGGTTTGTTAGTTGTCTTACTATCCACAGACTTATTTTCAGATTTTATAAAACAGTTGCGACATACGGGGAACCACCCCCGCGCCAGTTGTCCCAAATACTGGCTGACTGTTGGCAGGCTATGGATATTCAACCTATTTATTACTTAATATTAAAATATCAGCCTTTATAAAACTGTTGCATGTTTGGTCCCTCAGCACTTGGACTATAAGAAGTCCATATAGCTACGAATAGAAGTGGTATAGAAACAAGGAAAGTTTAATTTCTTATTTTTCGGTCTAATAATTGAACTTTTACTTACATCTCTCATTGTCTTTTTTACGCATTTTTGTCGAGTTCTAGATTTTTATTTATATTGTTCCTTCGTTTTTCGTTCCTTGTTTGTGGTTCATTCTGTTATTTGAAAAATAAATACAGAAATACAATCGAAATTGTGACTTTCAAGCATATCCTATTATAGTCCGGTGGCAGGGAGGGTTTTCGTGGCCGATGAAGTGCGAAGGGATCACCCAAGTTATTGTTATGTATTTGGACCCGCTGAATCCGAATTTCGAGGGTGATAAGCCGTGAAAGCATCCGGAAAATTGTTATGGACGATTTTCCGAGGAAAATGGAAAAATCCATTTTTTTTCAAAAACGAATGATGCTATAATGTTCTCCATAAAATTCTCTACAAAAAAGGTTTCAACAAGTTTTTCTCCAAAATGCACCGTTTTCCAGTAAAACGTGCTCAAAATTCGACAAAATGCGATTTTCTCAATTTTCAGTGCTCTCTCATACAGTCAAATAATGATATTTTCAAGATCACCTTGTCACAAATTATTATTATATGTTTTGACTATGAATAACAAAAAAGATATTCCTGAAAAAATCATTCGTGTGGATTTCCTGGCACTGAATTTCCCGATACGTTTACCTTGCATAAAAGAGGCATTTTTTTATTCGCGAAGCTCACATCGTGGACGAACTTCTTAGAGTGTCAATTAAAAAGAGTTCAGCACATGTTTTGTCACGATCACAAAGCATCTCAGTAGCGGAAAAACGGAAAATTTTGCTTAAAATAACGACAATTTTCCGAGGAAAATCGAAAAATCGATTTTATCCCGAAACAAATGATGCTATAACATTTTCCATAAAATTCTCCACTAAAATAGTCTCAACAAATTTTTCTCTAAAATGCACCGTTTTTGAATAAAACGTACTCGAAATTCGAAAAAATGCTATTATTATTATTAGTGCTCTCTCATTCAGTCACAAAATGATATTTTCAGGATCACCTTGTCCCAAATTATTCATATATGTCTCGACTATGATTAACAAAGGAAGCATTCCTGAAAACATCATTTGTGTGGATTTCCCGACACTGAATTTCCCGATTAAAAATTGAACAAAAAACGAAAATTTGAAAAGAGAAGAAAACAGTTTGGTATTATCATCATGCTAACTGCTCACTTGTAGAAGATTTACCTCCAACAAGTGCATCTATTAAATTACATATTCTCAGAGCTTTTCACATAGTTTACAATCACACTCATTGTTTGGATGAGGATATTTTTCTTTTGAATCCATTGGATTTTGGGTTTATTGAAGAAGACTCTATGCTTAAACCGCAAAGGGTTGAAATTTTGATCCCCCAAGTACAGAATTGGTACCGAATTGTACTTGCAAAAGTTGTACCCGGAATACATGCGTTTGTAAGGCAGCAAAAATTTCATGCTGCTCATTTTGTTTTTGTCACCGCGTCACCAAAATAAAATTTGAATAAAACAAAATTTTTTCATTAGACCTTGGAAAATTCTTGGGCAGAAATTTTGTCTGACAAAAAGTAAGTACGATTAATTTTTTTTTTCAACAAAAAAGTGAATTTTTCGGAAAATTGTTGCACTTTTAAGCTAAATTTTCCGTTTTCCGCTACTGAGATGCTTTGTGATCATGACAAAATATGTGCTGAACTCTTTTTAATTGACACGACGTGAGCTTCGCGAATAAAAAAATCTTTTTTGTTATTCATAGTCGAGACATATATGAATAATTTGGGACAAGGTGATCTTGAAAATATCATTATTTGACTGTATGAGAGAGCACTGAAAATTGAGAAAATCGCATTTTGTCGAATTTTGAGCAAGTTTTACTGGAAAACGGTGCATTTTGGAGAAAAACTTGTGGAAACCATTTTTGTAGAGAATTTTATGGAAAACATTAAATCATCTTTCGTTTTTGGAAAAAAATGGATTTTTCGATTTTCCTCGGAAAATCGTCTATAACAATTTTCCGGATGCTTTCACGGCTTATCACCCTTGAAATTCGGATTCAGCGGGTCAAAATATATAAGTATAACTTGGGTGATCCCGTCGCACTTCATCGGCCACGAAAACCCTCCCTGCCACCGGACTATTAGGCACGATGAATTAATTGATAAGGTGTCAGAAACATTCAACTTGTCCGTATGAAATGTCAGCTTCTTGTAAGGGTGCAAAATCTGTCAATCCTTGGCTGATGATTTGAAAAAATCCTACTTAAATGAAACTCAAAGAATTTTTTATTGATGGTTGTTTTTATATTATTAACGAGTATTTCAATCAATGATATATATTTATATTTTGTAGAACTGTTATATATCCGTGCAAATGTTACATTTTTATGTATGAATATAACCTGTCTGAATGTATGTGTTTGTTGTCTGACATATCATTTTTATTATCGTAAAGGATTTAATGAATTTAATTATTATTCTTGATTCATGTTCATTGTCTTTAAAAACTGATGCATTAACCTTTCTTCCCCTTCTTTTTGAATCTATCGCTTCGTGCTGCCAAACATATTGGACTGGAAAGTAACTCAAATATTCTTTTGAATTGGTTCATTTTTCTTGCTTTGCCGTTATGTTCCATATCCTACCTAGACCTATACCGGGTGTATATTTTCACTTCTTTTGTCTCGATATAACATACTGAATACAAACACTTGTTACTTTATAGCCATTTTTTTATTATTTACTAGTTGCATTTGAATCTTATTTTATCACTAAAAGAAGCTAGATCTAACGTATTCTTTTTGAGTTTTAGAACGAGTTTTTTTAAAACCTAATAGTGTACGATATCAAATTAATCGTAATAGAATGGTCTTCTTTCCAACCCGACGAGCCACCATGTGGCAATTTAAAACATTTGTTATACTAAATTAAAAATTAAATTTCACATAGTACATACATTTTGACAGAAAACAGTAAAGTTGTATTTTTCCCAAATCATTAAGGCTTAAATTAGTTTTTAAACGTATCCGTAACACCATTTGAGGTGTTATATTTTCGAATACGTCTTAAAAATTTCCAGTTTTTCATGATTTCTAGTTGAAGTCATCAATAACATCATTCCACCAAAGTCTCACAAATTTCCTAATAGAATATCAAAGTCTAAGAAATTTCCTAATCTGCCCGATTCACGTGCTTTCAGCGAGGAACTACTACTCCACTCGGTATAATCCATATGCTAATCAATAAATACCCCGATAATAACCATCTCCCTGTGGAATTGCAAAGTTGAATTCCGAAGCGGTGACAGAAGAGGAATTCCATCCTCACCTCGAGTTATGTTAGGCGAACCCTCTGAAAACCAGATTAAATAATGACAAATATTAATAATGGGAATCGCGTTCCCGTTAATATGGGTGATGTAAGTAGGTAAATCGAAGAAATAACGTGCAGGGATTTGAGATACAGGGCCGGTCTGAAAATATCTTTTTTGGTCCAGGCGATATATTGTGCACCAATCTCACATTTCGTACGGAAATATCACTTCATCACTTGGGGCGCTGCTGGTAAATCATTAATCAACAGTCTCATAATTTTTGATAGTTGATGATAAAAATGCTTTGGAGATTCAGTATTTTTTTATGAAACAGCTTAAAGTTAAATCATTTCAAAATTGAAAGAGACTCATAATTGAAGTATTTAATGTCTGTCATATGAGGCAATATTACCCAATACCTCCAAACAGAAATAAATGATTTAAAAGTAAGATCAGCGTTTAATTTTTTTTTCACCATAGGCAATGGGGAAATCAAAATATCAATTGAATGAAATAGCTATTTACATACCAAGGGAGGAAAATCATGCTTTTCCTCCCGCGGATAGTTTGATGCCCGACGCGAAGCGGAGGGCATTAATATCCGCGGGAGGAAAAGCATTTTCCTCCTGAGGTATGTATATAGTTTTTTCTACTACCTTTGAGGTCGTCATTTTTATAACGTCCTAAAATTTATAATGCGTGCATACTTATAAGAACAACTGCAGAAAGTTGTGGAACTATATAATGCGGCTATATGACACAATATTAAGTAAGCGTTGCGTCGTCGTCATCGTATTGACAACGATTTGTTGCTATGGCGTTGTTTAGTAATACAAACATAACAGTTGTCATAAGCTGCCACATTGTTTACCCTTTTAAGTTGCTTCTAAGTTTTGAAAATGAGTTCTAGTGAAGACGACCTTCCAAAAGATCTCGTTGAAGAGGCAAAATTGATTTCAATGCATCTTCTTCCAGATAAATCGAGAGGAAAAGTACTATTTTTCTCCCGGTGGGAGGAAAAGTACCATTTTCCTCCCTTCTTTAGGGGTCGAAAATAAAGTTTTTTAGTGAGGTAGTAGAAAAAACGCATTACTCCTCTGGAACTGGAAAAAACCTATGATAAAAGTGAAGCAATTTTTTGTATTATCTAACAGGAAACAAGTCTATTTCCGGCTAAGGCCACGCTGGACATAACTACATCTGAAAGATATTGTGAAAGACCCTCACTTCCAGTTTCCATGGAGTATCATATAGATAAATGAGATAAGGGAGTTAATCAGAAGTATCACTCACAGAAATCGCTCATTTCATCGATGCGAGAACTGCATTTGTTTCGCCAGGCCTCCAATAAATTTTGGTTGACGAAAATCTAATTCAATCTTCGGAGATCATTGAGGAGGTGGAAAGAATCATGAAGCATATTCTTCAGAAGCAATTTTCTTCTGTAATGATGGAATTATGGGACTATTTCTTATGCGGTGCCACTGAAAAAATGTTTTTACATGGACATGCCATGTGGATTTTTTTGGAAATATGAACGGGATGTTTATAAAATCAAACATGGAATCATCTGCGACTGAAAGACAAACTTCAGTCACTATTTTCCATGGTTCAGAATGACCTCTTGGAAAGTTGAATGAAGGAAAATAATGCCTAAAGTTTGTCTTTCAGTCGCAGTTGATTCCACATCTGACTTTATGAACAACCTGATCATATTTTCAAAAAAATCAACAATCAATTGACATGTTATGTGAGAAATATGAAAACCGATATTGATGACAAAACCAAAGAATATTTACGAAACAAAATTATTTAATTCCAAGAATTGTTCAAAACTTTAAACAAACATACGATTTATTAAATATTTATGATGTTGTCCAGATGGTGAACGCAACACTCCGAATATTTTGACAATATTGCAAATTTATTTGACTACACTCATGCGTCGAGCGAACAATAATTTTCGACCATAATATTGATGAAAACATACTCACGGTCTAATTTGAGTTAAGAAAACCTTCGTCATTATTATATACCAGGTGTACGCGAAAGATCGCTCGCTACCAAAACTTTTTTTTATTTTGAAGATAATGGAATGAAATTTGGGAGAACTTTATGAGACATGAAACTGCACTTTTTGACAAGTGACTCAGTTCCATGCAGCTACAGGTTCCACCGGAAGTGACGTATTCGACTTTCAAGTGGGACACCTGGTATATTTTCACTTTTTGTTCTTATAACATTCTGAATACAGTTATGGATTACTTGTAACTTTTAGTAACAAATTCTTTTGTTTCAGTCCTAAAACTTCGGGAAAAATAAACATTTACTGTTTTCAGTCAAAACGATTCTGGTATGTGAAATTCAATCTTTGATTTAGTGTTACTGATTTCTCCAAATAGTACTATGGTTGCTCGTCGGGCTAGGAATACGGAGCACAATGAATAAGTGTTTTTTTAGAAATAAATCTAAAGTAGGTTTTTCAACGGAAGTTTGTTTAAGCTTGATAGTGTGTGGTATCAAGTTTATCTCACTGAAATGCTATTTTATCCTAACCAAACAAGCCACCAAAAAATAGTAATAAACAATAAAAATTTAATTGTACATAGCAGAAACATTGTGAATAAAAACAGGGAAGTTGTATTTTTCTCAAAATGTTTGCATTGAAATTAGTGTTTAGACTATAGATCATTACAGAATGACGTCACTGAAATTTGCTGGAGTGCACACATTCTTTTTAGTTTTCATTGTTTACTGGTAGACTTTTATTAGTAATTAGTTCTTAAATGTATTAATATGCCATCATTTTGAAGTGTTGTTAAGTGTGGAATGCGGGGAAAAAGGGATGAGGTATCTTTTTTTCGATTTCCGGCAGTTTTAACGAAGCATGGTGACTATTTAAATGATCTAGTTGCACAACGCCGCGATGCTCGGATTAATGCTTCAAAACGAGGCCCCTTCTTCAGTAAATAATAATAATAATAATAATAATAATAATAATAATAATAATAATAATAATAATAATAATAATAATAATAATAATAATAATAATAATAATAATAATAATAATAATAATAATAATAATAATAATAATAATAATAATAATAATAATAATAATAATAATAATAATAATAATAATAATAATAATAATAATAATAATAATAATAATATGGTTTATTATGCATAAAAAGGTACATTTTATACATAAAGGGAAAAGGTTAGCCAAAGGCTATCTTCCACCCCTCCCATAAATTATATAGTATGTGTAATAATATAATTATAATACTTATTTACTATCAGAACAATGATAGAGAAAAAGAAAAGGATGAGAAAAATTGGAAAGGATACAAACGTGTAGGTACTAATTGCTATTGATATTCTTAGTCTAAGATACTATTGGTGAATTTCATTACAATATCATATTCATTGAATCTGATATTATGATGTAAAATGGGTAAAATTTCATTCAGATAACTGGGGGCAATATAAGAAAAACATCCTTTAAATTTGGAAGTACGGGGCCTAGGTATGTTGAATGAGTTAATTCTCAAATTGACCAAATGTATATCAGAATGCCTGCTTACTAAACTATATAAATAACTAGGAGTTTTAGTTTGGAGCAACTTAAACAAGAAAATTGTTATCAAATATTGTACCCTGTACCTCATATTCAACTCCCTTGTTTTTAACAAAAATGGCGTGACATGTTCACCATATGGTATGCAGCATACGAATCGCATGCAAGCATTTTGTATTCGTTGTAACTTCAATTTGTTATATTGCGGCAAAAAATTGTAATACACCGAACAACAGTACTCGATATGGGGGTAAATAAGGGTTTTAACTAGCCTGAGTTTCATTTCTTCAGATAACTGATACCTGAACTTATAAAGCAATTTGAGTTTGAAAAATGATACTTTATAAATGTTCATGAAAAGACAAGGAGCTATCTATGGTTACGCCAAGATTTTTAGCAGTGTCTACCCAGTCAATGCCTGCGTTATCGAGAGTGAGCCTGAAGTTTCTTTGAGTTTCAACTTTTTGTCACTGAGATCCTATGCATAATGCCAAGGTTTTGTTTGGATTGATTTTCAGTCCATGATGCTCCGAGTATAGGAATGTTTTATGCAAATCTGAGTTTATATTGGCTACGCAACGTTCTGTATCAGTATTACGTGAAGACAAATATAACTATATATCGTCTGCGTATAGATGTACCTGACAATGTGATAAGGAAGATGGGTAATCGAAAATAAACACAGAAAACATCAAGGGCCCCAATATGCTTCCCTGTGGTACACCTGAAGAGGTTTCTTTTAATTACAACTTAAAACTTGGCGTGTGTGTTCCCGACATTTTATTGAAGGTACGTTAGTGTATATCAGTTAATTTTTGTACATAAATGAGTTTCAAAAATAATTTTAGGAAAACCCAGTGCCTCAAAGGAAAACATGCATCCTGACAGGATTCTTACCCAAATTATCGGCTAGACACCACAAGTGGGAAACCAGATGAGCATACAGCTTCTTGTTCTCGACATTTTAGATAGATCTTTATTGGTCATATTACACAATAGTGCTTTGACAAGTCAGTAATAAAATAAAAATTGAATATTAATATAAAATAACAAAAGATAAACAACCTTTGTCTTTAAAAACACTTGCACAATAAAATTTAACAAACAGCAATACGTATATAATACATTAATCAATGTATTAGTTGTGAAAAATCGGTTGATAGGAACTCATCAAAATCATAAAACGCATTATCAGCCAGGAACCGCTTGATAACAGATTTGAATTGAACGCACTCGAGAACTTGGACATCGTGTGGTAGAACATTGAAGAACTTGATTTCATAATAGTTAGTCCCATTTCTCGTTTTCGAAAGTCTCAGATAGTGTTGATATATCATATCTTTGTTTCGCGTTGTGTATGAATGTGAACTTTCATTTGTCCTATAGTTTTTCAAGTTTGCTTTTATATGCATAAGACATTGCAGTATGTAAGTGCATGGCAGAGTTAGTATCTTAATAGTTATTTAAGTAACAAGGAATGTAAAAACGTGTTAACATTCGAGGTGAGCGAGTACGAGCCGAGGCAAAGCCGAGGCTTGTCGCTTGCCGAGGATGATAACAGTCGATACATTCCGTATTACTTATTACGTTTTTCCCGCTGCTTGTTGACATTTCTCAAAATTTGCCTGAATTGAAGTTTGTTTTCTTACCCTTCCTACATGATTATTCGTTCGCTATTTCATTCTAAGTTGCTTGTGCGTATAACTAAGTTACCGAATAAGCAGACAACACTAATATTCAAAAGGTCTCATAACCTAAAAATTGATATGAATGAAGCTGAAGGTATTACTTGTCAAAGGCAAAGTCATTATTACCCTAGGCATGTAAATGACACTATTTACATTCCGTTGTCAAGATGAATTAGTAAACGAATGATATAGGCCATTTACCTGTTTTGTTGCTAAGCATGTATGGACTATTTACAGTGTCGGCAGCGGGAAAAATGTTTGAAAGCACCCCTACAATCATCTCTATAAGGCAATCCAGCAATTATTCTGACCTCCTTCCTTTGCATACTAATAGGGCATAAGATATTGTGAGTGTGACAAACAATTTCGCAGGTTACGTATTAGAAAGATTTTCCGTGACAAATTTTTGCAGAAAAAAGTCGAATGTTCTTCCCAAGTGAGTTTACCGTTCAAGAGGACACCTAAAAACGTAACGCAATGAGAGTTATTTAGGTCTGTATGCTGTTTTAAGCTAAAAATAAATGTCTCAGACTTTTCTTTGTTAAGGACTAACTTATTGTTATGTAGTCAAGATTGTGTCAAGGACAGACTATTATTGGCCCCAGTTAGCAGCATATTAAAATCTCTATTTGAATGGGCTAATGAGGTGTCGTCAGCAAAAAGAGCAAACTTTGCTGAAGGAGCACTATTAGGCAGGTCGTTGACATAAATAAGAAATAGGACCGGACCTAGGACAGAGCCTTGCGGTACCCCATATTTAATGTTGATCGATTGATAAAATAGGACCTAATAATTTTTTGGCTATTTTCGGAAAAGTTATAAAATTTCAGTTTATTAATTAATATATTGTGCGGTACACAGTCAAAAGTCTTACTTAGGTCTAAAAATTGTACATGGACGTACCCATAGGTCTCGAAGCTTTCACTTATTACATCAATCAGTGCATTTATTGCCGCGGTTGTCGATAAATTAGCCCTGAAACCAAATTTTGAGCTACTATAAATTCAAGTTTTCAAAATAAGTTGTCATTTGAATTTTAAGGATAACTTCAAATTTTTTTGCAAATGTGGGCACAATGGATATAGACCTATAGTTTGTTGGGACGTCTATGCAATTACCTTTGAAAAGGGGTAACACTTTTGAGCATTTCAGAAATTTCGGAAAAACATTATTTCTGATACATTGATTAATGAGTTTGGTGAGTGGAATGACAATAATATGTTTAATACAGTTAAGAATTTATACTTTTTTAAATTATTGATTATATCCAGAACTTGGATAAATGTGACTTTGGAAAAGTTAAATTCCTCATCTGCATATGTTTCGTGGGAACTTGTAAAATAACTCTCTCGATTATCATCGGTGGAAGGTAAGGAATTGATTAATTGTTCAGCAATATTACCGAAATAATTATTGAAATCATCCGGAGAAATCATATCTGACGAATTGTCAGACTTGTTTTTATATTTATTAATTAAATTCCACATTGCTTTCTGTCGATTTCAATTTCGATTTATGTAATTATCATTTGCTGCTTTTTTAGCTTTTATAATCTCTTTTCTATAAGTATGTTTTTTTGTCCCTAATAAGCTCTCTCAGGTAATCACAAGGATAAGTCTTATACACATCTAAGAGAAAATGAAATGTCTCCCTCAATTGCCTCAAATCATATGTGTGCCAATTCAGGTTGTTTTTATTGTTTTTTAAAATTTTGGACTTGACTGGAAAGAATTTACCTAGAGCCGATGCAATTACATCAAAGAAAAATTGAGATTTTGCATCAATATCAAAAGAGGAATCATCGATAAACCTCCAGTCCATCATTTGTAAATAACCGTTCAGTTGAAATAAGCCTAAGTAGGAAATAGGTCTGTAAGAAATTTTCTTTGTAAGTGCCGAGGATTACAATTACTTACTTTTAGATTTAAGCCAATGTGATCTGAGAGTTTAGGATCAATAATGTGCAATGAGCAATCTTCCAAAGAAAAATTGATAAAGATGTTATCTAAGCAGTTCTCCAGGCGTGTTGGGGAATTATTGCAGGCAAAGGAACTAAATAGATTATTGAAACTGAGATAAACCAACAATTCTCCTCCAATAACAAGAAGAGGTCAGCATCGGATCAATCAAAATGAAACAAAACTAATCCTCCACAAAAAAAACAAAAATTGTTAAAGATGAAGCAATACAAGAACTTATGCATATTGAAAAAGGAAAATTGCAAAAATTCAAGCAGCATTTGCAGCATAAGCAGGATGATGACACATACTTTCTACTAAGTCTCCTCCCATATATACTCTCACTGCCCGTGTATGGAAAGATGTTTCTTAGATCCAAAATCTTACAGTTGGTTATGCAGGAACATGAAACCTCTTCTTTCCCTGAAACTCAGCATCCATCGACTTCTCGTCAGTATTATACGGATGGTACTGCAGCAGGATATTTAACCAACTTTCAGCCAAATAATTTTTCATAATTTATAAATAATTGTATACGTTAATGAAAATAACATTGCTTTTTACTTACCTCAATGTTAGAATCAGTTTATGCTTTGGCGATATGCACTCCCGAAAATTTGAGTGCTTAGAAATGTGACTCAATATTCTCTAATATATAGTCGAATGTAGATTGTGTCATTCTCGTGTATTCTTCAAACTCTCCTTTTTTATTTCTGGATAAAAAATAGTTGTCAACCCATTTTCCTCTTTTTTGTTTCAGTAAAAGTATTTCACAAATGGTGATGATTCAAAATAATAAAACTTTGATATATAATCCATAATCACTACTGTTTTCACTTGTTATTACACGAGAGTTTTTTTTGTCGAAGTAAACTTGACATGTATTAATGAGAATTTTGTTGCCTGGCAATTAAACAAAAAAAAACTGCTCCTGAAAAAATTACGAGTCCGTAGGACGAGTTATTTTTTCTGGCAGTTTTTTGTTCACCTATTCCACTCCTGGGCAATTCAGTTACGGCGGCAGCTCGATTAGAATGGTTCGTAATTTTCACCCTCTTGACATCAAGTCAAATATTTTTCGCCGAAAATTTGGTCCATTTAGATATTTTATTTATCCCAATAGGGGAATTCTTATACCATCCTTTCGAATTTGTTTTTTGCCAGAAAGGATTTGGAGTTTAAAAAAAATTTACATGTGATATGGTTTTACTGGACATACACAATCTTCTTCAGTGTTTGCTACCAACCATTTACTGTCGGCCAACTTCTGATTTCTACCTTGTGCTGTCTTTGAAAACACTGGGTTATATTCAAATCTTCCGGTCTCTCATCCACGGTTGTTTGTCTCGATTTTAAAATAGAATACCTTACAATTCGCTGCTTCTCCACCTCTCCAAGCCACATAGGCAGCAATGTGATAAAATTTTCTTCGAAGCCAATTCATAGGCAGCAATATGATAAAATTTTCTTCGAAGGCATACAGGTTCTTCTTCACTCCAGAACAGTGCCATTCCAAAAATTTCTTATTTTGTGAGAGCCTTAATAAAACTCACCCTTTTTTCTGGGATTGCTTGCAAAATTTTGCAATTTGTGTCGCGTGCATTTCTCGCTTTCTTAAACTGTATATCCGTGAACGGATTAAAAAGTCTTTTGTATTCTTTAAAGTACATCTCTTGTAACATTTTTGCTGAAGTGTTCCAAATCGTTTTGACTGCACTCTCTTTATAGACAGACCCGATCTTATGCAAACCTAACCGAGCTTACCCGACTATACGATACGGATAGGTTGCGTCTTTTCTATCTGTTTGCGCATGTGCATTTACCAAAAATGAATGTTTGTGATCCGACACGTTTATTTAGGTAATTATTTGTTCGCAAAATATGCCTGCTACATGCTCTGTTTATATGAAAATATCTTTTGTGCATTCAAAATATTAATACCAAGATTTTTTTTCAGTATCAATGTCTTTTACTGACTCAACAACAACAATGAGTCTTAACGTTGTCAAATTCCCTAAAACTCCTGCATACTGAATACTCATGAATATGAACTGTTTGTAGTGAATAGTTTTCGGAAGTATTGGCGCTCTAGAGGCTGACAATTTTTTCATCAATAATAATAATAGTTCCTAATAAACACTCGAAGAGTGAACCATTCTTAGTGAAGATCTTCAGCAAGAAATATGCAAGCAAAGCGAGCACGCGCATTCCTATTACTACTTTTGTAACTTATGTAACTTATTTCTTACTTCTTGGTGAAGATATCTGCGAGAAAGACGTGAGCGAAGTGAACGCGCGTATTCCCATCACTACTATATCGATTTCTGACGACTTTGAGTAAAAATTTTCATCCTTCATTCGTTACTGAACAAGACCAGAAATACGCGAGCGAAGCGAGCGCGCTCGCCCGACATTTCGCAAATCCGCGGGCGCGGATTAGCGAAATGTCGGGCGAGTGCGCGCATTCCCATCACTACTTTGTCGATTTCAGTCAACTTTGAAGAGAATGCTCGTGCTCGCTTCGCTAGCGTATTTCTGGTCTTGTGCACTGACAAATAAGGGATGAAAATTTCTACTCAAAGTTGATAGAAATCGACAAAGTAGTGATGGGAATGTGCGCGCTCGTCCGACATTTCGCAAATCCGCGCCGGTCGAGCGAGCTCGCTTCGCTCGCGTATTTCTGGTCTTGTTCACTAACGAATAAATTATGAAAATTTCTACTCAAAGTTGACTGAAATCGACAAAGTAGTGATGGGAATGCGCGCGCTCGCTCTCGTATTTCTGGTCTTGTTCACTTACGAATAGGGTATGAAAATTTCTACTCAAAGTTGACTGAAATCGATAAAGTAGTGATGAGAATGCGCACGCTCGCCCGACATTTCGCAAATCCGCGTGCGCGGATTCGCGAAATGCCGGGCGAGCGCGCTCGCTTCGCTCGCGTTTTTCTGGTCTTGTTCACTGACGAATAAGGAATGAAAATTTCTACTCAAAGTCGTCAGAAATCGATAAAGTAGAGATGAGAATGTGCGCGTTCGCTTCGCTCGCGTCTTTCTCGCAGATATATTCACCAAGAAGTAAGAGATAAGTTACATAAGTTACAAAAGTAGTAATAGGAATGCGCGTGATCGCTTTGCTTGCATAGTTCTTGCTGAATATCTTCACTAGGAATGGTTCACTCTTCGAGTGTTTATTAAGAACTATTATTATTATTGATGAAAAAATTGCCAGTCTCTAGGGCGCCAATACTTCCGAAAACTATTCACTACAAACATTTCATATTCATGAGTATTCAGTATGCAGGAGTTTTAGGAAATCTGACAACATTGCATTGTACTCTTATAAAGTTATTAAGACTCATTATTGTTGTTGAGTCAGTAAAAGACATTGATACTGGCTACTTTGTTATGAAAGAAGCCATTTCGTTGTCAGATAACTGGATTGGAAAAAAAATCTTGGTATTAATATTTTGAAAGCACGAAAGATATTTTTAAATAAACAGAGCATGTAGCAGGCATATTTTGCGAACAAATTATTACCTAAATACACGTGTCGGATCACAAACATTCATTTTTGGTATATGCGCATGTGCAAACAGATAGAAAAGACGCAACCTATCCGTATCGTATAGTCGGGTAAGCTCGGTTAGGTTTGCATAAGATCGGGTCTGTTGGGTTGATTTATAGTCATTAAAGTAGGTTATTTTATGTAAAAAGCGTTCTTAATTATTTTGTGCGCATGTATATTCATATTTGTTTGAGCACATTTCCGTGATCTGTCTCGTTCTTTTGAATTTTGCTAGTCATTTAAAAACAGTATGAGTACCATTGTTTCCAATGTGCAGTCAGAGTGTTGATGGGAAAATGTTGTGGTTATATCAACTCATTTTTCATACTCATTCACTAAAATGTGATACGTGAATTGAATATTTCTGGAAGAAGAAACATGTACCAGAAAATGCCAATTTTCATTCAAAAAAGGCCCGTATCTCCGAAATTAATTTCATTTGGATTTTTTGTTCAGGAGGTCAAACTAAGTAAGTCCCAAAAATTTTTTTTTTGTACCTTGTAGCGCCCGGTTAACGGAATTTTACCAAATAGAAGAACTCTTCAGTGGAAGTTTCTGCAATGAGTTCATATTGTTTTCCAAACAAAACATCGCAAATTGTCGCCAAATTGACGTAGTTGAATTCACAGTATTGCGAGGCACATTATTATTGATGGCTTCTTCAATTTCTCCACTCGAAGACTGTCCAAATCGAGACATTTCCACAAATAAGATACTATTCTGACAACGCAAGTTTGAGAAAAATTGACATAACGTCATCAAAACTTTGTTTACAATGCTGGTTGTCATGATTTCAAAAGTTGGGTTCCGTTTTGTCGCTGGAAAAATTAGGGCAAACTTTTTTCGCTGTCATAATGACAAAACACCGCGACATATGGCATTTTTATTGCATGAATTAAATTGTCGTATGAAATGAACCCATATAATGTAACCACACACGCCTGTTAAATTCGTAATGATTCATTCGTACGAATTCGTACGAACAAATTTTCGTACGAATTCTTATCCAGAGCAGATCTAGCAGGTGTGGCTCAATGTGACATCAAAAATTTCCTGCTTTTGTTTCAGAAGTTTTCAGGATCATTTTATGGTATTTTCAGTACTTAACCTCACAATTGTGTTTTCTGGCAGTGACATAGACATTCAAACTTTACCAAAAAGGGACAAAAAATGGAAAAGAAGTATTTAATCGTTTTACTTTTTGGAAAACTACAGTTGAAAATTATGGGCGATATAATTCCTATACAGACTTAAGGTACTCGCTCACTTCTGGCGCCATTCCACAATTGGTCGGATCTGTTCACACAGTAGCAAAACTACTCTCGAAATTGCGACATAAATGAACTGCGCAACTTAAAAATGACAAAGACATTTCAAAAGTTGCAGGGCTACTCATACGTTATTCATTTTTTATTGACATAAAATAAGAACTATCCATTAAAAAGTTGCTCTCTATACTGTGAATAATTTTTCGATGTCTACAAGTTTAGTTTTGGTGTGGTCTGTTGTATCTTGATAATGTATTCTGATGAACAAACAGAAGCTGCAGCAATGTTACATACTGCCTTCTCTCTTTTGGAGCGATCTTTAAACTCAGTCAATTTCACATTCCATAAGCACTGATTATCCTCTATTAAACTTATTAAATGAAAAGTGTCCTCGGACTTTCACTTGATTTTCTTGTGATCAGTATGTATTACTATTACTAGGGTTTTCTCATAATATAAAGTTTTCTGATTTAAAAACGCCTTATTATTTATTATTATTATTAACCTCAAACCCAAAACATCAAAAGTTGCACTAGAAATAATATTGCAACACATTATTTAACCAACTTGTCGGTCCATTTGTAGGTTGCGCATTATCATTCCTTTTGGCCGTTCACACACTGCAATTTCTAAAGTGTACGCAAGTTGAAAAAATGTAATCAAATTTCGACTGTTGCGCAATTTTTAAAGTTGCAACGATAGTCTCACCTTGCAGTGTAAGAATGGCACAATTTTTTAGATTGCGCAATACAAAAAGTGTACAAGTACCTTAATAACTTTCTTCTATTGCATCTTCTGGAAATTATTCAGAAATGAATTGACAACTCAAAAACTGGCACAGCGGAATATTGGAAATCCGAAAAACAATTACCGACCATCGAGACCAATCAGCACCCTCGCCTCGCCCTGTATCCTCGACGGCGGCCGCACGGCTAATCAGCTGCTGACTTGTCAGAGCGGCTGCCAGTACCTTTACAGATGTGATCGGTCTCAGCAGGCCGTGCAGAGATGACGCTTCTAGGAGCGTACGCGCTCGCGGCGCTGAGGATCGCGTTGGCCGTGGCGGTCGTCGGCGTCCTGCAAGGAGCTTACGCGAAGAGACGGCCGCGGTACGCGCACCGCGACGCCTCGTTCGTGGCCAGGTGTGAAGTGGGCTGCTGGGGGATGCACAGGAAAAACACGGTGAGCAGGGTGGAGTTAGGGGGTTCCCAATCATTATGGTATAATGGTAGTTTAGTGCCTATAATAAAAAATAGCAACAGACAATGGCCATGTGGAAAATGTTGTTGTTCCAAGTTAAAAAAAAAAAAAATATTCAAACACGAAAACACTCAAAATGCTGAAATGGGGATGCAGTTTATGGTTTGATTAGAGTTTTTCTGCGATTTGCGGGTAAACGTACCTTCTACCAGAAAATGTTCAAGGAAAAAGTTATAGATAATAAAAAAACCGAAAAACCGTCAAAATGGAGGAAGTTCAGTTTTTAAATTTTTTTCTCACTTATAAATGATTCAATTTAAAAGGAAATATGTTGAATCTCTTTTTTTAGTGTCGAATAAGCATAATTTTTACGAAATTCAGAAGACGACCAGTTTACGAGTTAGGTACATTTTTCGAAAAAATACCCTTATCTTCCACGAACAATGATCTAGATATTTTTTTGTATTTCAAATGTCTTAATAATAATAATAATATTAGCTTTATTTCCAGTTTAACCCATTTACAGGACAATATGAGTTAAAATTCATTATTTCATTTACATACATTTAACAAATTTACCAATACTGAAAAGAAACCAAATAAATTTTCTAAGTCTAAAAACACAAGATTAATCTTATTCTATATGTACTCTAGCTAATTTTACTATATTAGCAACAAAAGCAAAGTGAATATCGCAATAGTTTGATATTCTGTTAAAATTTTGGTAGATGGCATAAATTGGTGCTTGAACAATATGTTCGTTCTGGCTATCGGAAGTCTAAATGTCTCTATATGTCTTGCATGCAAAGTAGGTACATTGAAGTTGATTTGTTAAAGTATTTCAATACTATTGATTTTGTTGTGTAATAGTTTTTGCAAAATAACAATGGATGCACATTCTCGTCGTAATTCAAGACTGGAAAATTGTAACCTGTCACATGAAATATTATATTCAATACCTCGATCTGGATTAACCGCATCAATTTTAAATGACAACCACTTTAAAAATGTTCGTTGCACTTTTTCAACAATGTTAATATGGATACTATAATACGGTGACCAAATTATAGATGCCTAATCCCATTTAGAGCGAACAAATCAACAGTATAAAGTTTTCAGTTCATGAACATTTGTACAATTTCTACAATTTCTTACGATAAAGCTATAGGTTTTCATTGCTTCAGATGCCTTAAGACATAATGCGATTTTTGAAGGTTAACTTCGAGTTGAAGATTACCCCTAAATCTTTTACAGATTCACATCTTATCAGGTTGGATTGCTCAATGTTGCAGGACACCAAGATTGAACTAGTTCAAGTTGTTCCTGCAACCTTATGCAATCATTCATATCACCAATTGTTGAAAATATTTTCAGATCATCAGCGGAGCAAAGTTTCCTACCTTCATTAGCCTCACACTTTATAAATAATAAGAGTAGTGGTCCTAGGTTTGAACCTTGGGGGACCCCGGATGTAGCATGATATGCATCAGATCTGAATCCATTGTAGCTCACATATTGCTGTCGGTTGTAGAGATAAGATTTTAGAAATAGTGTTGCGTCACTACCAAATCCAAAATAAACTAATTTATTCAGTAGAACTTCATGGTCAATATGATCAAAGGCCTTTGAGAAGTCTGTATAAATTACATCTACTTGACAATTTACATCAAGATTTTCAGTTAAAAACTGTGTTATAATAATAAGGTTGGTAACAGTTGAACGGTTAGTGAAGAATCCATGCTGATACTGCGACAGCTTATTACAAACTAAGGGATAGATGCGGTTATAAAAAACAATCTCAAAGACCTTTGAAAAATTACATAAAATTTATATAGGTCGATAGTTATCTACAATTTTTCTCTCGCCATTTTTAGAAACTGGACATACTTTAGCTACCTTCCGAGACAAAGGTTATTCCTTTTTGATGAAACACAAATTAAAGATTATCATTAATGGTTTTACAAAAGCTCCAGAGAAATCTTTTACTATAAAGGAGGGAATGTTATCTGGACCAGCAGTCCATTCATCTTTAAGTTTTTTTATAGCTACAATTTCTTGTTCACTGACTGGGTACAAATAAATATTTTCATTATGTAACAAATCGGTAGTATTTATATTATTGGTGGTTTATTGATTAAGTCTCTCTGAATCATGATTTTCTCGATATTTTCAATGATTTATAATAACTGTTGAAAATTATAGAAATGACATTATCATATCGATTTTGTAGTGTAATTATGTATTCAAATATTTTTATATTAAATAAACTACTTTTTGTTATAAAAATAATGAAGAAAGTCGAAAATCATTGAAAATATTGAGAATATCATGATACAGAGAGATTTTTTTATCAATTTTAAGCGGTTTAACGATGATCAATAAACCACCAAGTTACGAAGACTACTTCAAAGTAGAGATTTGAACCATTAAAATGATCAATTCTAGACCTTCGAAATACAAAAAAATTTCAAGACAATTGTTTGTGGAAGATAAGGGTATTTTTTAGTGTACATTACTCGAAACCCAGTCGTCGTCTGAATAGCGAGAAATTACGTTTATTTGATACCAAAAACGACATATTCTAACAAATGTTCATGTAAATCAAATGATTTATGCACGAGAAAAAATTAAATACTGAAAAATTGAACTTTTGCCATTTATACGGTTAATTTGAGGTTATGTTAAAAAGTGTTTGGCACAAAAGTTTTTTATGAACCATTTTTTACTAGAAGGTTGCACTATTCCAATCAAATCGCAAAAAACCGTTTTCAATCCCAGTTCAACATTTTGAGTATTTTCGTGTATCAATATTTTTTTCCTACAACCTCAACAACATTTTGCACCAAGTCCTTGCCTTTTCCTTTTTTTCTTATTTTTAGCGATAAAGAGTCGTTTTGACACCAGCCTATAACCAAAACCAGCTGTTTTGAAATCTTCAATTGGATAAAACTCTATTTCTTTAAGGCTAACGTTTTGTCAATTCATTTTCACATCTTCAGGGCACTGTGAGATACAAAAAGGGGGTGTTTTTTTCATTTTTAAAATAGTAGGAATAACAAATGATAAACTAATCAATTTGCTACTACTTTTCCAGAAGCAATCACTGAAAATGCTATGAAGAAAGTTGTCTTTCAACTCTAAGGGCCGGTTTTTCAACGCAGTGTTAAATATGAGTGTTAACTGACACTATTGTTAAGCTATCCCCAGGTCAAAGTGGGTGTTAGATGCGCATCCGTTTATCAATTACATATTACGGTGAGAGTTACGAAACCCTTAAATATCGTGTGGTTGGTAATACTTGCGACAGAGTTGCCGCTCCCTGTGGTTTAGGATTGGTTGAAAAATTCTGACAGCCACCAGGATACAGATTTAAATATTCAACTTCAAACTGTCATATAGACAATCAAAAATCAAAATAGCAAATTTAAAACTACAAAAGGAATGAATTGAGGTCCAAAGATAACCATGAGTGTAGTAAACAGTGCCAGGGGTCCAAATTTCTCTCCATCGGACAGGTTGCTGTTGATTAAAGTCGCCAATAAATATAAGGGCGTAATTGAATGCAAATAAACTGATGCAGTATCTTGGAGGGAAAAAGAATGTGTCTGGCGAAAGTTGGGCCAGGAATTTAATGCTTCTAGTGAAGGAGCGGTAGGTTCTTGTATTTGGCAGCCCTAAGATGTGTTCAATGACAGAAATATTACAATTACATTCAAGACATTGTATCATGGAGCTTTCAGCTGGATATGAAAAATTTATTTTACCTATCAGTTGAAGACTCAATAGCAGCTTCTATTTGTGCTAACATCCACAACACCGTAGGTTTACGTAGTCTAAACCTAGTGAAAAAGTCGACATCATCGTATTCTTCAAAGGATTATTCCGTTGCCTCATTGTGTAGGGTCGACTCCTATATTCAATCATTTCCAAAATATCCCCATCATCGTCACTCATCTCATCAAACGCTTCCATAATTATATTATCACTGTTTTTAGTACACGACACGATACACGACTTCGAAAACGTTAGATTTCGCGAAACTTTTGTAGGTTAAGTCGGGGATAAAAGAGAAAACCTCCACCTTGAAGCTGGAGTTAAATTAACTCTGACTTTGACCCGAAGTTATTTTAAGCTCGACTTGATAAACAGTTTATCCTGGAGTTAGCATTTACCCCAGGGTTAAACTAACCTAACCTTTTTTAAATTAATTTTGTTTTCAAAATGACTAGGAACTCTAAAATTTTCTACATCACCCTACTAATTTTTCGAAATTAGTATGGCTCCAAACTGCTATTTTCAATGAATTTTTTTACTAAATTATGTTAATTTTTGTGCAAATTACTTTCATTAAACTTGGGAATTGAGAGAATCAGTCACATGTGATAATGTTAAATGAACGACAGATAATGGATTAGTATAAAAGTCATCGAACTGTCTCAAAAATATTGTAAATTTTGAAGATTCAATGTATCATTTATACTCAAGCGCTCTTAGACTTCAGAAATACTTATTTCATTCAAAGAACGAATTTTAACAATATAGCATCGATATTTAAGTTATTTTTTTTCTTTGATGTTTTGATCGACTGATATGGTCATTAGCCATGTGTTCTGGATAGACCTTGTTACTAACTCCATACGCCACCTTAGGAGCAGCACTGTTAATTGGAACGCAACAGTGAATCGTGCAGGACTCACCCCAGTCCAGCCACGAGATTTGAATAATTTAATGGGTCAAATTAAATTAAAAAATCCCAGCCGCAACTGGGTCTCGAACTCTGGATCTTTGGACTCAGAGTCGGACGCTCTAACCACTGCACCATGCCCCGACATATTTAAATTATTATTGATGACATTAACGATTTGAAATAATTTTTGTTTGGATCGACAAGTTCAGCTTCTCTAATTTAGAAAATCAAAAAATATAGACGAAAATAAAAAATTCAGATGGCGTAAACGTGAAATACGCAATTTATACTTTAGAATTTCTCGAAATTTTAAGAACAACAAGTCGATTTTAGTGATTTTTATGAAAAATTGTCAATTCTCATAGGTAAGGAATGTCACGAAACCACTTCTAATTAAGCCATTTTCCACCACTCTGGAACCAAGCGCGAACTTATTTCGAAATGAAATTTCACATTCGAATAAAAATAAAATCCCATACGATGGACACTTTTTGGGTGTTATTGTATATCGAAATTCTACAATGGACCTTTACATTTATGAAAAATAAATTGCAAAACGTCCATTTAAATTCCACTATATTTTTTCATTTTGAAAAAATATCTCATTTGAAAGTGCGCCGCTGGCGTTCATCAGAAACAACCCCCAACGTTATCCATGTTCCGAAACATTCAATACCGTTCTCCTCAAAAATATAGATTCTAGCTTGGTATAAGCCATTGAGAAATAATTGAAACTTCGTCACTTGATCAACTCATAGAAAAAAATCCACATTAGCTACTTTTTATTGTATTCGTAACTTTCAAATTTTCTGAAAGGACCATCCTTTCGATGAAGAACGAGCATTGACAACACCGCAAATCATTATGACAGTTCTCATGCAACAAAAGTGATCTCGAGATTTGAGGTTAATGTTTGTTTTTTTTACATTCGACATTTAACTGATGCATTCATTAATACTGTAGCGAGGTTTTATTATGACCGATCTGGTGTGAATTTTTATGTGTATTAAATGGATGGTGTTATGCAACAATGAGACAAGCCACCTTTTTTAATAATTGAGCTATCACAGTCATTGGAATCGCCAAAGTGTTATTCTACAATAAGCAAAAATTATTCAACACGCAATTGTAAGGGGGCTCCATCCACTGACGATAGTATCAAGCCACATTCCATCATTCCATAATCTGCTAAACTATTTTGATATTTTTTACGAAACTAGCTGACTGTGGCTTGACCCATTGGTTCGTATGCATACACCTTGAGCAAATGCTTTTACTTGGATTTCTTGTGATAGACGTATTCATTTTCCGCAATATTATTATTCTGATACCTTGAAAACGACTGTACCATACGAAATATAGAATTTAGCCTAATTGGTTAGTGGTTAAACTGTCAATGGGTGCGTCTAACTGCATGCAGCGGCTGCAGCCGCATTTACGCTTCAGCTGATAGACGGCTGAGAGGTCTTCCAGCCGCTACAGATAAATAAAGAGATTTATTTTCCGCTGGATTTATTTGAAGCGGTTCAGTGGTCTGTAATTTGGACCGTCTAGTAGACTCGTGAAGCGCTTTTATGCTTTATCCAGCAAAGCGCTTTACGCTTTTTTCTGATGACACATATTTTCAACACACCGCCACAATACGAAAGCGTATCTGTCATTGTGTCAACAAAAGTCATTCATTGCCGACTGATGTTATAAGTTGTTTTATCTTGAATAATCTAGTCAGATGAAATTTGCATTAGTTTAATAAATTTTTGTGTGAAATTTTCTTACCTAGTCCCTAGCGTGCTTGAATTAATTGCAGGAAATTAATCTCGTACATGAATATATTAAGAAAATTACCTCCGTCGCTGCGCAACCCAGGTATTTTCAAAAAATTCATGTAATCGAAAAATTTCCGGCAATAATTCAAACACTTGGGAGATTATAACTGAATATTTCCCTCATATGTAAAACGTATCATAAGAGTAGTGCAATTATCGAAAAATTACAGAGATATAATAATAATAATGTTTATTTGAAGAATAATTTATTGAAGAATAATTTCGTAAATAGTATAGCAGAAAAACAAAAAGGCGAGGGGGTGACCACTCATCAGAAAACGTACACGTATTGCCGAAATCCCTTATGATTTCCTGAAATATTTGGGATTTCCGAGGATTTCCTGGAAATCTTATGTGATTTCGAGAGATTTCAGGGGATTTTGTGAGAATCATATAAGATTTCGAGAGATTTCCGATGATTCCGTGGAAATCGCATACGATTCCGAGAGATATCCAAAGATTTCTTGGAAACCCCAACCGATTTCGATGGATTTCCTAGAAGTAATAAGAAAATTATTGCGACACGTTATTGGAAATGGGAGATTTTAAAGTTTTGGTGCCTGAATCACAGATAATGAAAAGATTTGTTATTTCAGAGTCAATCTCAGTTAAATTTATTTCATTAATTTGATCAAATATCAGTTAATCCGAACAACATGTGTATTCTTGAGACCGAAATATTATTTTGCAGCAAAGTAATGGAGCTCTTGGTAAAAATGTTTTTGATGTACCTATCTTTTTGAGAATATATTTATTAAAAGAAATCGAAAAGAAATAATTCTAGTTTCATTGAAGTTTATATATTGATCCAAACAATAATAATTTGGTTGAATGAAACAAACAAATTTGATCGAATCAATTTTGTCAAATTCGCCGTGTTGATTCGCCGTGTTGAAAATTAACAAAAAAATGTATACCTATAGTTAGACCAACGAATGATTCATTTGACACAATGAACATGCGCTTAAATCGAGGCTTGAATTGAGAGTTGATATTCAATAATTATTTTTCTTGCTTCAACAAATTATTTTGTCGCGCATATATGAAACTTATATTTCTTTAATTCGAATGAATTTTGAACAATGAGACCAATTTTGTTTTTTTCGTCAAGTATTTTCTCAGTATTATAGAACTCGATCAATCCTTGTGATTCTTATCATACAACTGTATGTGGATGGTAATAGACGATATTAAAAAAATTTAGGAAATTTTCATTCACATTGCTTTACTCAACCCAAAAGTATCTTACATTGACTAGTTTGAAAATTCCACACTCAAATATGTTTTTTTTGTTTTTGAATATCTTTTCAATTTTTGTTTTTTCCTCGTGGTTAATGCAAGACGGTTTCCGATTAGGTTAACAGGCCCAAAAAATATATATTTCTTTTCAACCAACTGAACATCCTCACACTTGGGCCACATATATGAGTCTAGTTCCCATTTGAGCAATTTTATTTTGAATTGATTGTCTGAGATGATGTCCACAATACGGCCAATATACCACGTGTCGTATTATACAGCATAATAGTGTTTTATCATTATTTGTAAACTTGTGTCTTCATCTCGGTCTTCGTGATTTAGATTCTCTTTTATTACTTTTTTTTCGATGTACTCATATTTTTGCATCGCATATTCTTGTCTGAAGACAAATGTCCTTTCTCAAGGGAAAAGAGCCAACATAAAGTTGATTTTCTCACAATATTTTTTTTTATTTGCATTTATGGTCAGAAACTAAAAATGTGACTCCATCTTTTTATTTAAAAAAAAATCATTTCACCCCCTCCAATCCAATTTTTTTTGCCCCACCACCCCCCATCACGAAAAAAAGTCGAAAACGGCCAATACCGTATTTTTTGTTTTTTAAAATAATTTTTGCTATTTTTTTATTTATTTTTTTTCATTTTTAAAAATCCGTGGACACGCGCACAGCCTAAAGGACGGTCCTATCATAAAAAGTAAGGAACACAAATCTTTCTAGAATTATCCAAGGGTGTGCCAAGGGCTATTTAAAAAAAATTTAAAAAATTATTTCTCCCACTCAGATACAAATTTTTGCCCCACCACCCCTCACCCCGAAAAAAAAGTCGAAAACGTCCTCTACAATGCTATATTTTTTGTTTTTATAATTTTTTTTTTCTTTTAATTTTTTGGGCCCCTGCCCTTCTGAACATCTTTTTTTCTTGCAAAAATATTCTGCGTACGTAGCCACCGGTTTTATTCCGAAATTCCTACCCGTTCGCTAAGTAGCTTTAAGGGGGGGGGTGGGGGGAGGAGTAATTTTTCAGAATTGGAACGCCCGCCCTCTATAACTGCCCAAATGGTTTCCCAATAAGTCTTCAGGTATCGGAGATACAGAATCACGGCTTTCGAGGGATTCATGATTCGACAAGTTAATACAAGGAAAAATACTCTAGCATCTATCAATCGTTCGTTTCTACGCATGCATTATAATTTCGCATTTCTCTAGCGACTGCGATTTCCGAAGAGGATTTCGGTGATGATTTCGAAAGTTTTGTCAGTGATTTCCGGATTTCCGATAGGATTTCGGGGATTTCAAAGTAATTTCGGATTTCTGGAGCGATTTCCTAAGTGATTGCGGGATTTCGGCCGAAAATCAAGCGATTGCGGTCGACTGCGGGGCAAATTGGTACACGTATTGCCAGAGTGGTCACCCCCTCGCAAAAAGGTAATTGCACTAAGGAGCGATAATTGCACTTCGAAAACATCCCGTCGCCATGACACCACGAACAATACTGAAAATGTCAGATAAACTTCAGAAAGTGAAAAAATGTCGCGTGTCTAGCACCATTTCATTTATAGTCTTTATCAGTACAAGGGTATTTCTATGAAAAAAAATCAGTATTTCTTTATTCGTGAAACAAAATAAAATAAAATTAGAAAAAAATGTAAAAAAAATAAAAATAAGTAGCTAAATATTTTCAGAATTGACACTATATTTTTAAAATGTGGAAATATACAAGGTATTCACCTAAATAACTGAAACTAGGACCATTTTAGATTAATGCTGATGAGCTACAAAATTAGCTATTGTAAAATCACATTTCATTTCTTCAATAGTACTCCAAATTTTCTAGCTTTAAATCGTATTATTTATCTTCTCTCAAATGTAGGGGCTTTGCCATCTCTCAGACTCACCCGGTATTATCAGTACTCAGATCACCGTAAATTATATGATTTCATCCATTACTCGTAAATGTATAGCCAAAGTTTTGACTTATTAGGGCTTTTCGGAAACTCACTCTGGGTTACCATCCGATCCAAAGAGATCATGTGACGGATCAAACATATCACCAACCCGAGTACTATTATAATATTATAATATAATAGCTTGTAATCTTTGGCATATAAGCGACACCGATTCAATTTCTGAATTATGCTATTTTCCCTTTGACGCATGTAGTTTTATTGTTTTCTGTTTAATTATAATATCTGACGCATATTAACATTGTCTCATAATATTTAATTTTGATCCAGGGAAATATTATATAAATAAAACGTTTATTTTCACATAGCAAACAAATTAGATAATTATTACATGTCGGCGTAGTTCAGAACCCAACTAGGCTGATATAAAATGTAATAAAAGAAACATAGGCGTATCTAGAATATAACTTGATATTGATATGTCAGTTTTCAAACGATTTATGGTTAGGGTATCAAACATACGCAAGCAAGTAACCAAAATTTTTCACACGTGCTAAACCGATTACAATACAATAATTTCATACATTTTTTACCTCTCCGCCCCACTCCGACTAGACAGAGAACGCGTAGGAATTTGGAAAAATGTCCGACGATTGCGACTGAAAATCAAGGCGAAAAAAAGCAGTCAGGCACGAAAACACCCAAAAAAATTAGCTAAAATCTGTTAAAGTAGTGAAAAACATCGGGCAGTGCTGCTTATTTTAGCCCCTCCCTCCTGTTACCTTTTAAACGGTTTGGCGTACAAACATGAAATAAAATTTCAATTATCAAATTATCACTGATAATTCGTTTTGAAATAAAAGATATCGTGATTGCTTGATAGAAGAGGCGGGGATGGCACACCATTTTAAAAATTTCAAATGGCATGGGGCGTCAAGTTATCGTTGAAAATATAATTCTATCGTCTTTTCAAGCATCTGAATTTTTTCGAATTTCATTTATATTTTTGTCCTTCTTTGATTGACGATTTGTTCATTTTGTAGAAATTCATGTTCACTGAGGATACACAATACAGCACTTTTTTGTCTATTTTCCAAGATAATTTTATATTTGTTGACTAGTTTCGGTCATACACCATTTTCAAAACAAACTAGATTACATCCAAATCTGAGTATTTATACCAACATTGCCTATGCCTAGGATATACCTTAATTAGTAGCAGTATATCAATTCTCAGAATCAATACCAATGATAAATGAACATAACGAATAATTTGATGAATGCAGGTTTTGGGAATTGGGTTATAGGTTCAGGTTCAGGTTATAGGTTATTGTTTAAATCGAGTTGCTCGTTGAGGATAATAGAATTGGGATTTTTCTTTGACTTGTTTATTTCCATAGATTCCAACAAATTCATCGTTTTCCCTTTTCGCATGTGTGGAGGATTTTTAAATTATCTTTTTCTATTTTATGTTTCGAATTTTGAAGATGATCATACATAAATGATTGTTTATCTGAAATGACATGTTCATGGTCCCTTATATCAAAATCACTACCAGTTTGGCCTTTATACAGGGTGGGGCATTCACCACATTCTAGTCTATATATACCTACCAGAGTTCTTCATTTTGTCTAATTTTGGTTTGGTATTGAATAATCTGTTTCCTAAAATCGATTTGGTTGCGTAGGATGTTTGTAGATTGAATTTTGAAAGATAATTTTCAATATTCTCGGAGATTTTACCTGCATCATTGATACTAACATATTTGTGTTCTGGTTTTGTGGAAATTGAATATCATTCTTTAATTTCTGATTTTTGTTTATATTTCTTCATAATGTTGTGAATTAATACCTATTACTCTAATCAACAGCATAATGGAAAAACACCTACGATAAATTGAAGCAACTTTTTTCTAATATCTAACAGGAAACACCTACTTCCCTGGCTAAAGCCACGCTAAACATTGAACTACATCTGATAGATAATGTGAAAAGAACCTAAATTGAAAGAAAAAATCTAAAAGAGAGAATTTGCATTTTCATTCAGATATTTGATTATTTCTTAAATGTCTAGATTCATATCTATAAATGAGATAAGGGAGAATGTTATTCAGAAGTATCACTCACAGAAAATCGCTCATTTCATTAATGCGTTAATTTCATCTCTAGGCCTCCAATACATTTTGGTAGACAAAAATCTAGCTTCACTCATCTAAGATCATCAGGGAGGTCGGAAGAATTGGTAATCATACTCTTCAGAAGCAATTTAAAACTGTAATGATGGAATTGTTGGGCTATTTCTTGTGCGGTGACACTTTGGAAATATTCTCGTGGAAAAACATGTTTTTGGTTCAATTTTTAATAAAGAATGTTTCACTTTTCAACATGAATCCCTTCCAAGAGAGGTTATCAAATATCCTAATAATCTGTCTCTATAGACCATGTGCAGGAGATGTTAACGTATTCCTGAATAACCTTGAAGGCTTATTGTTCAAATATTCGAACGTAAAAACCCAAATTGTGCTCCTTGGTGATTACAACATAGATTTCATGTCACAAACTCCTACGCTTCTCAACTTTAGGGAAGTTATACAGCCGTGTGCATAGTCAATCGCCAACTACGCGATAAGCCACAAAAGTACCAAAAATAATTATACTTCTTCGAATATGGAATGAACAATTATTTTACCTCGGCTAATAAGTTACGTCTAATATTTTGTTCCATTCTGCTTCCATATTTCATTCTTGGTTCTTGAAACGCACCGTACTCAGCCAAGTGTTTGTCCAAAATTCCGAATAATGTTCTATCCGGCTGTTGTCTTTCCGGATATAATTCAAAATAAATTTGTATGCTGTTTTCGTACTATTCCTATCAAATGTATAATAAAGTTTCAACATATCTCGTTTTTCTTCATTTGAGAATGAGGACATTTGTGCAAACTTATGATGTTCAATGAGTTCTGACAACTAGTGTTTATTAAACAAAATTTTTCGATGGAGTCATGACCATCTCAGATGAAGTTGGTTTTTTTAATATCTGTGAGAACCACTACTTTTCTGTATAAAAAAACAATATGGCGCCCATAACAGAAAAAAAAGTTGGTGATGAATGCCAGAAGACGAAACGTCGGATAGTAAATCTGAACATGAAAACGTGTAGCTGAAAAAAAGTATCAATGAAAATGTACTTTTGGTTTTGAGCTATGTTGTCAAATAACGATAGAAAAAAATTAAAAACGAAAATTCCGATTTTCAGTTTTTCCCGATATTTCCGGAAATACTCGGAATTTTCGGAAGTTTCAAAACAGTATTTTGTTAAGCACCACAATACGCAACTTTGCCCCAATTTAAGCTTCGACGTATCTCCTGTAGTTTAGGAGATCCCAATCGTGGGGGCCGAATTTGAATTGCCCTGTATTGTTTGTTGTATTTTTACATTAAATCTTTGTCATAAGAATATTCTGATTCTGATTATATTATCACTGGTACAAACTTTCTGCTGAGCAGTGTATAAACCACTATGCGATTATGTTGCGCCAACTAATTGAATAATATCGAATGTACATGTACCAGAAATTACAGTCGTTCCATTTAATGATTCATAACAACGAACACGAATGGGAGATCGCCCGGTACATCACCAGCAGCCCATTCTGAAGGCAATCAGGGTGTGTTCGCTTCAAGTCATTCTCACTTCACAGAAGTCGAGAAAGAAATCAGCTGTCGGCTCGATGGCAAAGGATAAGGATTAGGGGAATAATAATTTATAAAGATTTATCGGCTAGTGATGGAATGGAATTACTTAAGAAGGATATATATTGCGGAACTGGGAACTTGTCTTTCCATTTATAACAGTTTCAAACACACTGCAACTCACTGCATAAACAACAGTTTCGAGATGCATTCATCATAGGAAACGAAAAAAAAAACGAGATTATTCGTACCTGGTAATGTAATAGGTCATTTCCCAGATGCGTGTTACACTGAAAAAAATTTACCGGGAGGTGAAATGATGGATTGAGAATGAAATGAAAGAGCTTTGTTTCGCAAAATAAAATATTCATGGTAAGCTCAACTCGATTATAGCTAAAGAAATAAATAATGACTACGTTTATCTGGACGATCTCTATCCGCTTCAAATTCAATAGCATTGAGTCGAGTGAAACCACACTTCAGTTTATATCGCAATATTTAAGTGGATCGAAGAATCCTATTCTTCAATCCGATTGAAAAAAGCTAACTTCACAGCAAAATGTCGAATTTCGTAACCTTAAATTTCTTGTGTTCTGCGAATTAAATCACGAATCGTTGTTCCGTGGAACTGTGGATTTCATTTGAACCCTAATCCTTTTCCCAACCATGAGTCCCAAAATATGTTTTTCCTTAATCAGCTGAATGAAAAAACTGCTCTCTTCTTTGGACCATACGTTTCTTTTCTTAATTACTATTTTGTTCTCCATTTTGAGAAAGACAACTGTCAATATAAACACTTATCTGAATTTGGCTACTTTTACCTGTCATTCGTCAATTTCATACTCGTTTATCTCGTAATTTCACTTCTCTTCAAGGCGATCGGTTGGGTCCAATCCTATATTTTATGGAATTGACTTGAGTGATTCAATCCAATCCGAACAATGTATATATCGATTAGGTGTATCGGATCCAGTCAAGTCAAACCCATTTTGAGCGGATCCAAAGTTGTGAGATAAATGTAATCAATGAAATTCAAAAGTTCTTATTTTGAAAAATGTAACGTTCATTACCTATAAGCCCAATTCGGATATAGCTGATGAAATGAAGAATATAGATGAAATGATGGTTATTTATGCACAGTATGACCCACCTTTTCTTGCCCCTTTTCTGACCTCATTTTTCAGAACCAAAGGACCCCGCACAAATCAAATGAGAATCGGATCCCTGTCGAATTTTCTGAAATTTGGATATTTTGTAGTTTATACCCTTCTGATCAAAAGTCTTCATGGGCCTGAGACCTGAAAATAGACAGTTTTTTAGTTATCGAAGGTTAAAAGTTGCGACTAGTGCAAATCTGTCACGCGATCGAAAAAGAATTTGCATCTCTTCTTTTGCTCTCGTCTGCGTTTGGCGATTTCACATTTGTCGGCATTTTCTTCTAAAAGCCATATTATTCAAAATAATGCGAGTATAAGAATCTTCAAAACACTACCGTTTGTAGAAACTTGACATTTATTGACAATTTAGAAATAGTTATTATTCCTGTCAAATGGACAAAGTCATTTATACATAGTCGATTTTGATTTGACTTTCGATACCTCGAGTTCTCACAGTAGTTTAAACTTTTTATGTAGATGTCGAGACAATAAGATCATCAAAAATTTTATTTAAAAAAATTTCATATGATAGCTTACAATGTGAAAAAAAAATTGAAGGACAGGCCAGGCAATGGTAAGAGAAAGAATTCCATTTCAGAATATTAAATCAATAGCTTTGAACAATTCATGAAACAAAATATGACCCAAAATGACGTCATTTATATGAGTTACTGTATTAACAAAACAATCGTTGGGAGATGTGTTATCAATTCATCCTCTAGAATTTTAAATACTTACACATGAGAACCTTGTTTTATCGAAAGGATTCAACTGTTAATCCCAAAATTTTATAAACCCTTGCAATAGTCACTGCCATAGATGCAACAGCGTGGCGTTTACTACCTGAAATAGCTGGTGATTACAGATCTGACTGCAAATATGCACTTACATAGTTTTATCATTCTAGAAGTAATTAAAATAAATACGATAAGAGTGCAATGATTCAATCAGATGATCAAATCAACATGCAACTGTCTTCACTGTTTGCAATGGATCGTCTACGATGGATACATCTAAATACTAAATACTAAATACCATGCACAGTCATCATGAACACAGACAAACTAACCCAAATGATATCTAACACTACTTAGATGACATAGTCATCACGGTCCAAGGCAAATTCAACACCACGGTTAGGGAAAGAATGCAATCGGCCCTAAATCTGGTAAGTACATGGATAGATAAGGAGGGACTAACTATTAGCCCCTTCAAATCAACCATTGTAGCGTTTACCCGTGGAAGGAAGTTAGAGAGCCTAGGACCTCTGACCCTACAAGGTACCCTAATACAGCTGTCAGGGGAAGTTAAATATCTCGGGGTGATTTTAGACTCGAAACTCACCTGGAATAAACAGCTGGCAAAAGTTAAGAAGAAAGCCGAAATGACACTGATGTTAGTCAGGCGGGCACACGGAAAAACATGGGGGCTAAATCCCAAAATGGTGTATTGGATATACAACATTGTGGTGAAACCCATGATTACATATGCATCTTTGGTATGGTGGACAAAGATAACACAAAAAATAGCCGTGGCTGAGTTGAGCAAGGTACAAAGACTTGCACGCCTCAGTATAACGGGAGCTATGAAAACAACACCAACATTAGCCATGGAAGTACTGTTGGACCTCCCACCGATTGACATAGCAATCATGGGAGAGGCAAGAATGGGACTCCTGAGGCAACAAAATACGAGCAACAGATCGGATCTCAACAAGATAAAGGAAATAGTGGGAGGCAACATTCTTGAAATGAAACCAACGGACCACATGACTCCTAGATACTTCTTCAACATCAACTTCGAGGCTATCCTGCAAGATCGAAGGGAATGGACACACGACAACACCAGGAGCAAACCTGGAGAGAGGATCTGGTACACGGACGGATCCAAAACCAGAGAAGGAACTGGTGCTGGAATATACAGTGAGGGGAGGAACTCCCAAATAAGCGTCTCACTAGGAACAAACACCTCTGTATTCCAGGCAGAGATGTACGCCATCTTGCAATGCGCGAGAGAAATCAATATGAGGGAAATGCACAATGCACGGATCAAAATATGTACCGATAGCCAGGCGTCACTGAAGGCTCTTATGAACCCGAAAGTGACATCAAGACTGGTATGGGAATGCCGAGAAGAACTCAGTGTTCTCACAGAACACAACAAATTAACTTTGATGTGGGTTCCAGGACACTGCGGTATCGAGGGCAATGAAAAAGCTGATGAGCTAGCTAGAAAGGGCTCATCAACTCCATATATTGGCCCAGAACCTGCATTCGGGATTAATAAATCCGACATTCGAGGATGCATTCGGGACTGGGTCAAGCGAAAACAAAAGGAGAGGTGGCACGAAGCCCCCCTCATGCACCACGGGAAAACATACATTAAAGAACCGTCAAAACACAAAACTGAAGAACTACTCAAGCTGAGCAGGAATCAAGTTAGAACAATAACGGGTCTTCTCACTGGTAACAGTCCAATGAGAAAACACCTGCACAAAATGGGTCTGTACAACGGAGAACTTTCCTGCAGACAATGTGGTAAAGGGACAGAAACAGCCAAACTCCCGAAGAATACAACAGCCAACCGGTGAAGAACCTGTACAGACTGGTACAGGGGACCAGAGTTACGGAGTGGGTGCTGTAAAACAAACACGGAAAACACAAAAAGCCCAAGAGGCTGAGGTGTAGCTGGTGAAAGGACCAGCATCCGAGGAAGGAAAAAAAAACACTACTTATAGAATAATGATTCAAGATACTACTTCCTTATTGATAAACGTGTACAAAAAACTGAATGACAACCCATCTTTTGATAAACATTGGTTATCCATGCTAAACGCTTGAACCTCCTTCAAATTGTGAGACCTCATATATCTGGAAATGGAAAAAATTATAAAAAATATCCCCCCCCACTTCTTAGAAAAACTGAATGGATTACAAATTCAAGATAGAGATGTTTTGGTGGGTATTGATGTTGAAAATTTCTTCATAAACGTACCAATCTGAAAGTCTAGAAATTGTCACAACAAAATTGAAAATAGACTTATCCAATGAATACTAGAACTGAAATGAATGTTTATGCTATAGAACTCCTTAAACTCTGTAGTGAAAAAAACATATTTCCATTTAAAAAATTAATTCTGTCGAAAGGAATTCGGTATGACTATATGGGTTCTACATTAACTCTCATTTTGAGTAATATTTTCATGGAACATTTTGAATAATGTTTTGTTGAAACTTACAAGAATGGTCCCAGGGTATAGTGGAGATACGTTGATGATATTTCTGCCATTTGGAGTTAGGGTAGAGATGACTTGAACCTTTTCTTGGATCACATTGATAAACAAGAAACTAGAATAATATTTATTTTAGAAACATCGAAAGATAATAAACTGCTTTTCTTATATTATGATTTGATCAACTTCATATGTTGTCCAGACAACTGTTTATCTAAAGAAAACGCTCAAATACCAACAGATATCTCTACTATAACCAGGGCCGGATCTTCCATTAGGCAATGTAGGCAACTGCCTATGGGCCCCGCATCGGCTAGGGACCCTGCACTTCAAGTTTTTTTTTTGAAAATTTTTCTTCGAGTTGTAGGAAATTATCCGTCTTAGATTTAATATTGCATATTGTATCTTTCTTAGTTGAGTTGGCACTCATGATTCCACAAAAGTTTCCAGAGTGTTTTGCAGTCTATTCCTGGCGATAAGAGTCAATTATCACAGTGATTCACGAGGTCAGATGTCTATTGAAGAACTTGGAAAAAGAAAATGCCGTATGGCAGTATATTCTCGGTTGCCATAGTATCGAATCAATGGGGCTAAAATAGATATCAACTTTTGAACTAAGAACGGCAGACGATCTCTCAAAATCTCTTTTAGATGTTTTACTTTCACAGCGAGAATTATTTGAAGATAAGGAGATGAAGGCAGATGAGAAAACTGATACCTAATACCATGATGAAAATCAGCGTGTTCAAAGGAAAAGGCATCACGATGACGGATCTGGAGAAGACTTAGTGTACAGAGGAAAAGGGAAGATAAAAATTGTAACAGATTTTCTTACAAAGTCCAACGATGAAATTAGAGATGCTTGTACAATGCTTAAAGAACATTATTACGAAAACATTGAGCCTGATGAGTTCATCGACGAGGGGGTGCAGTTCAAGACTCAAGTACTTCATCTTACAATAATTATAGTATGCCGAAAAAGATAAAATTACACCTGTCGGGTAATCAAATAAACTGATTTTTGGTAATATGACATCAATCATAAACTTTTCCGAATGTAATGCAAAAAATATAGCAAAAATATAGGAGTCTGAAAGAATGGCAAAAAAAATCGAAACTCACACTGAAAATGCCAACTGTCGACATAAAAAATCAAAAAATTATTTATACGTCAGAAACAAATATGAACGAGATTATTAAAATCATTATCTACTCAAGGAATTTTGAAAAGGATTATAAATAAAGATCATGTCCCATTATGCCATCTCACGAACAAGTTCCTAACTGAAGGAATATTTGCAGACGCTCTCAAATTAGCGGAAATAACTCCACTTTTCAAAAACAGTGAAAAACTAGATGTGAATAACTATAGACCAATCTGCTTATCATCCTCGATTCCAAAGATATTCGAAAAAATACTACAGAAAATAATCCTGAGTTTTGACAATAGTTATAAACCACATTTGGAAAACCAATGTGGTTTTCCAGAAAATCGTTCCGCGTTGGATGCAATTGCCGAATTGACAGAAATAATTAACAACCCCATTGATAAAAACCAACCATTACTATGCATCTTTGTTGATTTGGTAAAAGCATTTGAAACGGTGGATTACATTCAACTTCTCACAGTCCTGGAAAAAAAGGATTCAAGGGAACGTCATAAAAACTTTTCGAGAGCTACCGGAACAATAGGAAAAAATGCGTGCATATCAACAATGTCGTGAGTGAAACGAAATCAGTAAAAATCGGAGAACCACAAGGAATCGTGCTAGGTCCATTACTCTTCAACCTTTATATCGATGATCTCTTCGGACAGGAAATCAAATGTGCCATAGTAAGCTTCGAGAATGAGACTGCAATTTTGTACCAAAGACCAAACTGGTTACAACACAAAGATATCGTAGAAGAAGACTTCTCAAACAACTCAAGAAGAATTTCCAATAAAACTATATACATTCCATTCACTTCTGACAGAAGCAAATTTAATAGTACAAACAATGTACAAGTGATAGTATCATGGTCAGGTCTTGTTCAAACTCTCGCAATCAATTAATAGTCAAGTGATATTAACAATTTTCCTAATATTAGATATAAAGAGATCGAAAGATTCCTTGAAAATAGTGTTATGTACAAAAAAAATTTGAATTTCAATTTTAATGTTCACCTAATTTTGCCACAATTCAGCTGACTATTTATGGGCACTTTCAAAACTTCAAGTTTTTGTTAGGATCGATTTCGAACTGCCCTGTATGTTCAAGAAGTGTACGGACGAAATTAAACGCTCTGTACGGTACGGTTAACCAACCAAAAAAATCTAAATAATAACTAGTCATACCTCTATCTAAAAAGGAACCTTGTATACCAATTTCATAATTTACTATGAAACGATATGATTATAATGCAAAACAGGTTGAGCTTATCTGCTATGGTAATTTTCAATTATAAATTTTTCGAAAAAATCCCGTAGAACTAGATACGGCGAGCAGATCGGTAACTCCACTCGTTTAGCGAAATTCCTCGCAAATGAAATCATAAATTCTTGCCTGAATATGTAATCCTGAGAACTGTTCTACATTTTAAAATGCTCCTTCGCACGCTGAACGTGTGACATTTCCATCATTATTTTATAGTCGGTTTGCGTGCCACGAGCAGCAATTAATCTTGGTAATTCGTTCGATAGTTCAGAGAGGAAGGTTAGCCGTAAGTGATGGCGCTAAGTCCTGAGAGGAATTCTTTTCTCGTCTTCTATTCATAGGCTTGAATCATTATTTCGGTATTTTGTCGAATGACGCTTCCAATAGTTCAACAGATCGAGGCAGCAACTTTCGAAAGTTTATTTTAAGGATAGGTCAATGGAAACAAAACCAGCCAGATTTTTTATATTTAATTTGGGAGTTGAGAATTATACGAACAAGTTTTTTTTCTGAAGAAGGAATCATGAATATTCATTATTATTATTCGGCAGGGCTGGTCATGATAATGGTAATGGGTGGAGGACGCAAGCGTCAGCGACTAGGCCTCAGTGGGCCCTTTTTGCAATCCCCGGCATCTTAATTCATCCCATGGCGGAAACCTGCTCGAACCTCTTCGACCATCTTAAGAAAGACGAAATGTCCTTCCATTGCAATGAGTGCAATTAGCTTCAGTATCTGGGCAGTCCTTGTCCTGTCGGCCCCGATATCATCTGTTTTGACTGCCTGCAGCCGCCTATCCCTCTCCATGCACTATTTTCCAAATGTATCAACGGCCCACTCATTCAGTGCCGTTGTTATCTCTTTGTTATGCCGAGTGCGGGTTCGGGACAGTAGTAGGGTTGCCCGGCTCCTTGCTTGGCTAGCTGGTACGCAGGCGAGTTGCCTTCAATACCTGCATAGCCCTGGACCCACATCAGCGTTATTTACTTTTCATTCGCAAGACTCTCCAGGGCATCTCTACACTCCTGAACCAGTTTTGATCTGGTTCTGGTTGCATTCAGAGCTCTGATGGCGGCCTGACTGTCCGAGCAGGCATATACATGTCTCTCTGGGCTGGACCTCACCTCTTCCATTCTGGTTGGCTCCAGGATGGAAGGAGGGGGGGGGGGGCTGGCCATAATAAACGATGAGGCAATACTTGTTGAGCGAGGACCATGGCAAGTCACTGACAAAGATTTTCTTCTGGATGCTGAAAATAGGAGATTGTCCTCAAATCATGCTGATGCTCAAAGTAATTCTGACTGGCAGAACTTTTGTAAGACTTTGAACAGTCATGAAAAATCCCCTATTGATTTTAAAAACTGTTAGATCTAGCGTGGACTCTCTTGATCATTCGTGATGAAACTAATCATTGGAGTGAAGTTTTGAAATGCTCACCTACTATGTATAGTACAGTTTTAGGGAAGTCAATGATTCACCTTCCGAGGAAAAAAGATATTCTATTGGAACGTACTAATATATATTTTTTAAAGTTGGTAAATTTTTTTGGTTTTATGGATGTACATGTGAAAAAGAATCAGTTCAAAAGAAACAAACATTCACTACTTGAGCAAAAATATCCATGGCGAGTTGGTTAGTTTCTTGTGTACCAAGATGCAAGATAAAATTGGACAACAGCTACAGCAGGCAATATATTATTCTATTATATTAGACTGTACTCTCAACGTTTGCCACTCCGAGCCAATGACGTTTGTGATAAGGTTTTTAAAAAATGGAATCAAATGAAGATGCCTAAATTAAGGAACATTTTTAGGCTTTGTTCCTAGTACCAATTCTTCAGGCGAAGGTCTCTCAGATGTATTACTCAAAGAGTTACAAGCACGAGACCTCCAAATGCCATAAGAGACCAGAGCTATTACAATGGCTCTGCAATGAAGGGCATAAACATGTTGTAGTCCAGAAGACTATCCTGGATTCAAATCCTAGAGCATTTTATGTACCATGTGAAAACCACACCCTGAACTTAGTAATCAGTGATGCAATTCTGAATTGCAATACTGCAGTAGACAATTTCAGCATTATAAAAGAAATCTTTAACTTTTTTTCTGTCGTACACAAAGATGGAGTATTTTACGGAATCACGTTTCAACTTTCATATTGAAACCACTCTGTTAAACCATGAGAGAAAGCAGAATCGGGCATTGTTGCATTTGAGGTACGATATTGAAGAAGTATACGATGCCTTATATGAAGCTTCTCAAGATCAGAAACTAGATGCCTTTAGTAGGAACTCGGCATCACGACTTTCAAAAAACTACAAAGCTTCAAATTTCTGTGCTGTTTAGTTACAATGGTGCTAGTTCTATGTCAGATGAAAACACACAGAGCCTAATCAAAGCACTCTATTCCAAAATTGAGTTGTTGGATCTGCAAATATCGTCACTACGTCGCAGTCAAAGTCGCGGGGACTTTTGCCGCACCAATGACCAAACTGTTCCTGATAGATATCCAGATTTTCAACACATTTTGCTAAGAAGATAGTTTTTTTTTTTTAATCGAGCTTTTCGAATCATATTTTCAAATATATGTTGCGGAAGAAGACAAGTCAAAGACTGCGATCACAACGCTGTTTGGTATGTTTGAATTCAATTCATGCCGTTTGGCCTACGTACCTGTGGGCCAGATTCGCCATAAATAGCCTAACTAGGTGTGGAATGAGTAATTCTACTCCTCACTGTAATGGTATAGGTTTGATTACGTCTGGCCTTGCTGATTTCACTGGACTGAAGGTTGGTTGCTAAAGGCCATTCTTCCTTCCTGTGGGAGATACCTCTTTCGCTATATCCCAGGTTTCCCTTGTGGGACTAGCCTCGACTGTTTGTACTCTCTGGGGTGAGACTGGTTAGTTTGTTCACCTAGAGTAGCAATTTTCAAAGTCATCCATTTTGTTGCGTACACAATAATAGTACAAACTGTGAACAGATGGTACAAATAAATATGCACCAGAAGAGTTCTATCAGATGTTAGATCAGATCAGAAATAAAATATTATCCATGTTATATTTTTTTCAGTGTGTGAAGACGTGCCTTACAAAAGAAACATCTAAACCAGGCTACTGTCCACCCACTAATGCCACACTGTCTTTTATTGACGGAGTGTGTGAGGCGAATTGTCAAATCGATACGAACTGCAACGGAGTGGATAAATGCTGCCACCAAAGCTGTGGACCCATATGCCAACGACCCATCAAACTGGACACGATAGATGGTAAGTTTATATAGGTTAGAATAATCAACAGCATTGGTTCAAGATTGAGTAAAGAAATTGTCTTTACTCGCGGTAATATAGACAAGCTAGACGTTTTGTTACAACTCAAGAATGTTCAAGTAAGCGTATGGAATCATTTTTTTGCGTTGTATACACATCTCAACGATTTGATAATTTTCTTAAATGCCCACCAACGAAGTATTCCACGGGGTTCAATCCTGACCCGAAGATAATCTTACCACACATAATGACATGTTGGGTGCAACAACAACTTTTTTCTTCATTCTTTTGGATCACACCTAAATTTTTATTTTGAGTTCATTCTTCTATCTTTATATTCATTATTGATATCAGTTAGTACGAATGTCTCATCTAATGGTATTATTTTTTACGCTTGTGATATAAACAAACTAATCTAAAAAAATGAAGAGTATCTTAAATAGACTCTGATAGTTGCCTCAAAGATGAATATAACAAAAACCTATTACATACATATGCTCACTTCTAGAGAATAGAATATGGTAAAGCTACAAAGATTCTGCAAAAGCTGCTTTTCAACTCATGCTGACAACAGTGGTAAATAGTCGATGTAACAACCAAAATATGTTATCAAGAATATAACTAAAGATCGTTGAGGAAATGTATATTTTATTATTTGAAAATTGGAGACGTTGAAATATGAGAGCTATTGTCATACTCCTATGGAGGTGTAGTTTCGGTAATTTCTTTTTATTTCATTGTGAACTTTAAGACCTACCTACATTTACTTGGACGGATTGTAATTCCATAAGTTATAGTATATCGTTCTCAGAAAACAATATTGATAATTTCAAAGTTATTTTAAGTAACGAATCGTGGAAGGAGTTCTGCAACGAAAGATGCCCAATACAATGCCTGTGATTTATTCCATAACATACTTCATTATTATTTCGAAGTTGCTTTTCCCTAGAAGCGCTTTCAAGAACGGACAAAACAATTGAATGTCAATCAACTCCAGAAATTCACGAATTGAAAAAACCAGTTTCTTCATGCTATGGATGCGTTAGAGTAAATGCAAATTTCAAAGATTTAAGTATAGGCAAACTATGCAAACATACCGAGAGAAACTGATAGAAAGTTACAAACACTGTGAAGAGGAAAAAAATTATCAATTCGGCCAATAAATCAAAGACGATGTGGAAAATCGTGAATCATATTCAAAAAAAGAGAAACAACATGTCAAAAAAATAGTGTTAAAACTACACAACTTCAACACTTAAAATTCATCTCACATTGTTGTAATAATTCTGAAAATTCCTTCTTCATTTTTCTTTCCAACCAGTTCTTCGTTCCATCGACATTATCACACATAACAAATGCTCGAAGTAAACAAAAACCACCGATTGAATTGTAATCACTGGTGGTATTACACTCGACACATACCAGAATTCCGCAAACATTTCCAACGATCCTTCACGTCAAACTTTTTGCGCGCCCTGTTGAAAACTCCCGAGTCGTTTCTCGTTATGCACATTGAGACGTTAATAAATAATTTTCGTGGATTCCTGGTGGTCCTATTAACATTCAACACAGAGCCCGACTGAAAAAGTGGGCCATAATTTCGATATCTAAACCAGTTTCATTAGCTTGTTAAAAATCAATCAGATATTCGGACACAGTGGCGTTTCCCAATTAAGGACACGGCCACACATGATATACCCCACCGAAATAAGGTCAAATTTGGCCTTTACAAGAAATGCGCGCTTCGAGTACATTTTTCGCTGCTCGTGGAAGGCACGGAAATGAAAACATTCGGTGAAGCCCTCAACAAAGAACTATTCTATCATTAAAACGGTAATTTAGAAATAGAATAGAATGTTCTATCGTGGTGGCATTTAATATGTGTAAATTCATCATGAATGATAAATAAAGAGGAAATAAAATCTTCCAATTTACACAAAAAATATATACTTGTAACGTGCTTACAATTGTTTCGACACACGGTGTCATCATCTGAGCGAGTTATCAACTAAAGAAACGTCAAAATCACCTTCTTAAATATTAAAATAACATGCATGAAATTTCACTAATGACAATTGCAGGTATGAAATTTCCTAATGACATATAGCTTGGATTAGGGAGCATTTGAGTAGTTACTAGTGAGATAATTAATTATAGGTGAATTGTACAGGTCAATTTAGTCATTGAGAACTAAATTGCTATTGTTACGTAAATGTTTCTTGATTTCTAAGGATTCTAATACGTTTAATTAAACATATTAGACGTTTAAACGTAAATGTTTCTTGATTTCTATGGATTCTAATTAAACATATTAGAATCCATAGAAATCAAGAAACATTTACGTAACAATAGCAATTTAGTTCTCAATGACCAAATTGACCTGTACAATTCACCTATAATTAATTATCTCACTAGTAACTACTCAAATGCTCCCTAATCCAAGCTATATGTCATTAGGAAATTTCATACCTGCAATTGTCATTAGTGAAATTTCATGCATGTTATTTTAATATTTAAGAAGGTGATTTTGACGTTTCTTTAGTTGATAACTCGCTCAGATGATGACACCGTGCGTCGAAACAATTGTAAGCACGTTACAAGAATAGAATATATAGTGGAATAGAACATAATAGAATAGAATGGAATAGGACAGGATAGGATGGGATAGAACAAAACAGAATAGAATAGAATGGGACAGAATATAACAGAACAGATCACAACAGAGAAGAATAGATTAGAATAATATAGAATAGAAAAGAACATTATGGAATAGAATAAAACAGGACAGAATAGAATAGAAAATAATGGAACAGAACAGACTGAAATAGAATAGAATCGAATAAACGTAATGGAATAGAATAAAACAGGACAGAATAGAATATATCAGAACAGGTTAGAATCGAATAGAATAGAATGGATGATAACAAAACAAATAAGTGTAATAACGTTGACATTAGAGATATTTGAGACAAAAAAGTAATAAACTAGTGATCATAGAAATACCACGGTTCTCGAAAAGCCATGCACAAAAAAGTATTTTTTATATTGGCCCAAAATTGTATAACTCAATTTCATTTGAACTAAAAAATATCAAAAGTAAATTTATTTTCAAGAAAGAAATAAAAAACTTATCAATGGAAACGAAATCAATTTAGATGTAATTGTATAATGACACTCACTCATTCACTCACTCCCACTGAAAAATATTACAAAGTTTAAATACTGAATAAAAAAAAAATCTCCTTTTGATCCAATCAATGAATTAGTCAGCTCCCAAACTGAATCTGCCTATTATCAAAATATTATTATCATTATTATGTTGTTCTATGTTGTTCTCTGAATTGGTATTGGAAGACATAATACAAGCACCGCAGTGCTAAGATGACTTCCTATCAATCTGGGTATACAGTACAACAATCTATTTTTGATTTTTATATTTATTTTTTAATTGTTATTATATTTAGGTATGTATTATACTTAGGTATTTGACAAGAGAGAATATTTAATGCAATGTTATTTATATGTGTATACATTGAAGCATCTGAATAAACTTGAAACTTGAATAGTCTAAATAGTTCTAATTTAAATAGTAGTTTTGATATAAAAATCAAACAATAGTATTTATTTCAGAAAATATTATACAAACAGTTTTAAATAATGTTTTAAACATAAAATCACATTTGATACCTACTATCAAAAACAATGAGACCATATTACATAACATTGATAACACATTAAAAAATTAACTCATGTCAAAAAAATCATCAGCAACATAACAATATTTGTTCAGGAATTGAGTTTTTGTGTGTTTTTTGAAGGAATCTGATGGTAACCGTTTCCTTCATAAGATAGATGATTGAAACATTTGCAGGCACTGAAGTATAAGGGTTTTGTATATAAACTTGTGTTATGCAAGTAATGGCATATTGTATATTTATTGCGTTATGGTGATGTTGAGTTCGGGTTCAAGAATCAGATCTTTATTTTCAAACACAAAAAGTACTGTTTCATAAATGTACACGATTTATTTTATGGTAAAAGTTATCCAGGATCCAGATAAATCATTTTTGAAGAATACAAATATTTTGTGTTTCTCCAATACACACTTCCATTTTCAAAATAGAATGAAATAATCCAAAATAGTATTGCCTCAGGATTGTAAAATGAAATGGTTTGGTCACCTTTTTCTAACGTTATTATTTCCATAATCAATTCAGGATGCAAACAATTTTTTTTTTGTGTACATATTCGAAGAAAATATTGTTGTTGTTGCCGGCGGAGGTGGCAAAGTTTCGGTGAGACTTATGACATAGAGATGAATGTCTCTTTGCGTCTGCCACTCTTTTAGATTTGTTTCGGCCGAGTTATTGAAAAATGTATGAATAAATTAGTTATCAGATCGAAAAATTTGTGTTTTTTTAATGACACATGAGGTCGAGGCCAAAAATTTTCTCGAATGTGCCATGAAAACATGAATTTTATACACGAAATACAAACAACAATTTTTGTACAACTGTGAATGTGAATTTACATCGTCTGAAATGAATAGAAAAAATACTTCTAGTACATCTTGATGTGATTTTTTATACCGATAAGTTATCGCTATAATCGCGACATAAGCTCGCTGAGGTTAGCAGTGCTTGATCTAACGGAATTCTGTATGGAGGGAGTTTTTGAATGTTGTGGAATCACGATACAGAAATCCAGTACAGTTCTTGTGTGTATTTATAGACCACCATCAGGTAACTTCAATTTATTTATACATTATCTCAATGGGCTGCTAACTCTAGTGAGTAAGACAAATGACAAAGTTGTAATAGAAGGGGACTTCAACATCAATTTTTCTGTTGAAAGTATAAATTTACAGCTACTCCGAGATCTACTGGCATGCTTCAATATGAAATACACTATCTCTGAACCAACAAGAGTAACTGCAAACTCAAGGACATGTCTAGATAACTTCTTTATAAACGAAGAAACAGAATATAGGGCGGTAGTCAAGGACCTCAACTTGTCTGATCATTTTGCTCAAATCGTACATTTTCCCATGATGAAGTACATAAATCTGGATAGTAAAAATAACAAGTAGTGTTCAGTGATCGAAACTGTAAACATTTCTCTTGAAAATGCCAACCACTCGTGTTGGCGAAACGTCGAGATTTTCTCTAAATAAACGTCGGCCTAAAAACCCGAAAAAACATCATTCAGTAAAAATAAGTTTAGTGGTAGAGTATTTTCAGAGGGCAATATGAATAACTTCAAATTTTTTATTGGAAAGGAATCTTGGGACGACCTTTATAGAGAGACTTGTCCGAACAAAGCCTACGAGGTCTTCCACAACATACTTCATTATTATATTGAACTAACAATCCCTATGAAACGTTTCCAAATACAATCTAACAAATCCAACATCAATACTACTCCAGAACTATGTGAACTGAAAAATCTGGTTTCTTTATACTCCGAATGCGCGAGGGTTAATGCGGAGTACAAAGAACTAAGCAGGCAAATAACACAAACGTACAGAGAAGAACTAAAAAAGAATCGCAAGCAAAGCATAAATCATAAATGGATGGTGTTATGCAACAATGAGTCAAGCAACATTTTTTAATAATTGAGCTATCATAGTCATTGGAATCGCCAAAGTGTTATTCTACAATAATCAAAAATGGTTCAACCCGCAATTGTAAGGGGGCTCCATCCACTGACGATAGTATTAAGCCACATTCCATCATTCCATGATCTGCCAAACTATTTTGATATTTTTTACGAAACTAGCTGACTGTGGCTTGACCCATTATTGCATAACATCATCCAAATTATCAGTCTCAAGCAACAAATCGAAAACCATGTGGCAGACAGTAAACCAAATTAATAAAAGGGTTAAAAAATCTAATGATATCATTATTCATGATGGTGATACGGCACTATCCGAGACTGAGATGGCTAACAAGTTCAATCGTTAACGAACAGTCGTTACCGACCGATGATGAACCCTTTACTCCCATAAACACCTACTACGTAGGCTTATTATGGCAAGTACCTGTCAGAAAACAACTACTCCCCTGGCTAAGACCACGACGGGTATTGAATTAAATCTAACAGCTACCTGTGCAACGTTCCTCAAAGTATCAGAGGACGCAATTGCAAGTGCCCTCTATGACCAGCCAGCAGAATTATGTATTGATTTGGACAGGGTGACCACCTGCAGACTAGTTTCTGATGAGAGGCAACAACCTCGAAAAACAAATCAAAACATAATTCTGCTGGTTGGTCACAGAGGGCACTTGCAATTGCGTCCTCTGATGCTTTGAGGAACGTTGCACAGGTAGCTGTTAGATTTAATTCAATACCCGTCGTGGTCTTAGCCAGGGGAGTAGTTGTTTTCTGTCAGGTACTTGCCATAATAAGCCTACGTAGTAGGTGTTTATGGGAGTAAAGGGTTCATCATCGGTCGGTAACGACTGTTCGTTAGCGAACGATCTCCCAAAGATTTCTGTTTTTTTCGATTAAATCTCTCAACCCGGAGATTCGGAGTGTTCTCCTCTGCTCGCTAGGTGGAGCAGCCTAGAAACTGCTTCCATCTCGTGAACCAGAATTGACTAATCAGCGGAGTGTGTATTGATTTGGACGGGGAACAGATGGCTTCAGTGCTGTCTGTGTTGACCTGCCCTTGCACTGATGAGAGGCAACAACCTCGAAACTAGTCTGCAGGTGGTCACCCTGTCCAAATCAAAACCAAAACATAATTCTGCTGTTTGGTCATGGAGGGCACTTGCAATTGCGTCCTCTGATGCTTTGAGGAACGTTGCACAGGTAGCTGTTAGATTTAATTCAATACCCGTCGTGGTCTTAGCCAGGGGAGTAGTTGTTTTCTGACAGATACTTGCCATAATAAGCCTACGTAGTAGGTGTTTATGGGAGTAAAGGGTTTATCATCGGTCGGTAACGACTGTTCGTTAGCAAACGATCTCCCAAAGATTTCTGTTTTCTTCAATCGTCTCTTCTCTGGAGCAATGAAACAAATTGGTATCGATGAACGATTCATGGAAAATAATATATCTACCTGTCAAAGGTTCTTTTTCATACACCCAGTAACTGTGCATGAGGTCACTGTTTTGATTAAGGGATTGAAAAATTCCCCCGCATGCGGATATGATGAGATCTCAAATAATCTTTTGAAAAAATGTGCCCATGAACTCTGTCATCCGTTGAAATATCTTATAAATTTGTTCTCTCAACACGGAATCTTCCCTGAGAAGCTGAAAAAAGCGTTAGTAACACCAATTTAAAAAAAAGGTGACTGTCATGTGATTGAAAGTTACAGAGGGATTAGTCTACTCTCTTGTATATCAAAACTTTTCGAGATTAAAATAAAAAATCAGTTAGTTTCATTTCTCGCGAGTAATAAAATTCTCTCTCCAAATCAGCATGGTTTCACTCGAAACAAAAGCACGGAAATAGCACTTTATGAATTCAATGAACATGTAATAACTGCTCTGGATTGCAAGTTCCATGTCTGCGGGTTATTCATAGACTTTTCAAGAGCCTTCGATTGTGTGAATCATAAGCTTCTAGAGTTAAAAATGGAGCGATATGGTGTTAGAGGAATCGCATTGGAGTGGATGAAGTCCTATCTGAGCGACAGAACCCAAAAAGTAGTTATCAAAAATACTCACAGTCAAGTAGCAACTATCGAACAGGGTGTACCACAAGGCTCCATGCTCGGACCTTTATTTTTTCTAATATATGCAAATGATTTAATCAACTACTTTCATGCTCTCTCGTCCGTTCAGATGATCGCATATGCTGATGACACAAACTTCCTCATAAAGAATCGAAATACGTCCGCCCTCGCAGAAAGTACGGAGACTTGGAATTGAATGTAACGAAAACAACCCTGATGAATTTCACTTTCAGTAATGCTACTGAAACCCTCAACATTTTTGAAAATAATGAACTACACGTTGAATCGTGTAGAACTAGTAAAATGCTAGGTCTCACTTTAGGTTACAAACTAACGTGGACACCGCACATTGAATCACTTTGTGAGAAACTGCGTAAAAACTGTTTTGCGCTGAGGTTTATGGCGAACCACTGTGATAAGGAGGTCCTGATGAATCTATATTATGCGACCATGAACTGTCTCTGAGATATGGAATTCTGAACTGGGTTACTGGGTCATCTGCTAACTGGGTGTTCATTCTGCAAAAATATGCCGTTCGCATCATTGTTGGTTTGGGATGGCATCAATCATGTAAAAATACTTTTAAAGAGCTTAAAATAGTCACGGTTGCTGGTTTATATATTTACGAAGTCTGTATCTATGTTTATAAAAACAGACCTATGTTCTCATCCAATCGACAAGCTCATGAATACTCAACTCGGTCCAAGGATTTACTAATTCCCAATGCACATCGTACCTCTCTCTATCAAAAAAGTCATCTCTATTTAGGACCTTAGTCTCCTCGAGAAAAATTGCTACACAATCGACGAATTTTTAAGCTGAACTGTGATTTTACAATAGTTAATTATAAGATATATATATTTACTTGAACAACTGTACACTTTTCCTTTCTGTCTTTCTTATTTACAAAAGAACGTGTTTTCTGTTTTTCTTAAATTTTACTCCCTGTGACTCTTTCCTAGTCATTGTACACTGTAATTGTCTTGGCTTCCACATTTGTACTTTTTAACTAGCGAAATAAATATTATTATTATTATTATTTTAAACGACTTTTGTCTTGAAAACATTATCCGCGGGGGTAGTTTTCGATGAAACGCCGAGCAAGTCTAACTGATGACCCTGTATACGCTATCAAAAATAAACTGGTCTGCTTGAGCTGGCGAATTTCGAAGACAACATCATCTCGTTTACCATAAAAAGCTGTAAAAACAGTCAATATTTAATCACCGATGGGTTTTATTACCTCAATCATAATCGTATCATAATCACTCCGAACGACCAGTTAGGGAATATTGAAATATCAATAATTACCAATAAAGTAGGATCTATGGTGAGCAATTGCTTCAAAACGCCGATTACGGAGTATCGCAGTTAAAAGAGACAGACAAGACGTCGGGATGAAATGAATTTTGCACACGCATTTTCATCCGGGTGGGGGTCTAGTTTTTAAATATTAACTAGTGAAATTTGTAGTAATTCGAACAAGCCAAGTTCGAACTGATTTCATCGATGATTTTTAATTCGAAATCGAAGTAATATCACATTGTCGAAAGGATGATGAAGTGATTGCTTGAAATTTCAGAAGAGCGTCGTTCATGAACATATCTATAAAACAACGACCGATCGCCAACCTTCCTGAAGCGTTCCAGAGAAATGAGCGAGCTTGTAAGAGAAGTTTCACCCACGAGACAAATGGCTCTTTTTTGGACATAATCTAAAAGTTACAGTGTGTGTTATATGGCTGCATATATGGGAACAGTATAAGCAGAAGTAGGGAATGATTCTAAAAAATTCTGGAAAACAATTAATGATGTATTGACCAAGGTATTGACCAATGAGGAACCTTTACCTATTCAATCAATATTATCCAAATATGATGAACCAATAACCGATTCGGTCGAAATAACCAACAACTTCAATGAATATTATGATTCTGTTGAAAAAAAAATGTCTAAAAAAATCAATAGAAATTTGCCATGTGCAGAAATAAAAACCACTAATTAATCCTACACCCAACAACGGAAAATAAATAAAAGAAATCATCTCTCAACTGAACAACAAGAAGGTTCCTGGCATTGATAATCTCAAAGCAGAAACCATCAAACTTGTTTCAGAATATTCAATTTATAAAAATGGAAACAAGCGAAATGTTACTAACTACAGGCCTATTTCGGTGCAATAATTTTGGAAAATCTCATCGAAAGAAGATGGGATGAGTATCTTGAAAAATACCACCTAAAGACAAACTATGTCTTCGAAAGATCCAATTAAAATACTGACCCAAAACTTATACCAATCCTCGGATGAATCGACACCATCAATTGCTGTGTTTATAGATCTAAGAAAAGCTTTCTTTACCGTAGATGATACTATACTGCTGATATAGATATTTGCTGAATAGAAAACAAATAGTTAAAATGCGTGATGGAGTGTATTAGCACCAGTATTATTCAATTTACATCTCAACAATATTTTTCTTTAGATTACTACTCCAGGATTATTAGTTCTGTAAAAACGATGCCTGAATTTGATATTGCTTCCTCCGATACGACTGTTATCAAAATAACTTTCATAAAAATTGAGTACCTTAGGAATAATCCTAGACAGCCACATTTGATGGAACAAACATAATTGGTGCATTCTCAACCTCGAACAAAAAATAACCATATACAAAAGTTCAGTTGACAAACATCTACAAATTATGGCATAATTGGCTGGAAAACTCATCTGCAAAAATTTTGTCTCAGGTGTATTTTGCAGAGGGATGTTTAACTACCCTAGTGAGCTCCTTTACGAAAAATCCGAGATTTTAGACCCAAGGCAGCTGTTCTTAATCAGTATAACCTCAGAACAATATAAGCACAGGCATAAACTGATGATCATCTCAGACCATCAATATTTATGGTACCTGTCATGAAAGAAATAGAGTAAGTAATACCAGTCTTGCAAAATTCAGTAGGTCAAAAAAATCATCAATTCCTAGTCCCAAAACTTTTCAGCTCACTATTTATATTATTATTACTATACTATTACTACTACTATACTATTACTATACTATATTTTGAAATTACTGTTTTCCTTACACAAGCTTCGTAAGTATTCGTCCAATTTGTTCACCATTTATTGTTTGAATGAACTTGTAGATATTTTAAATGACAAAATAAATAAATAATAATTATTATAGTATTCTACGACAGGTCTGATCTGTGCAGGACACATCTGTGCCTTATAAATCATAATCCGTTGACGTTGACGTGAAATAGCTTTTTGCACGAAACAGAAAATCAAGTTTTTGGTAGGAACTATTGGCAGTCGATCTCATATGGTTTTCCCATAAAAGAGTCCTGCTGATGCATCGGTTATATCAAGCACTGGAATAAATACTTATTTTATCTGACATTGAGCTTATCCTGGACAAAATGACACATGTATTGGTATATGAAGCATCATATTCAAAGTTGAAATTATGTGTTATTTAAAATTGCGGCATTTTGGAAGCATTCCTAAGAATTCAACAATCCGAATCAGTCGGTCAAATTTTAAAAGATTTATTTCGAAATCAAATATTCATAGAATCGACTATGATTCAGTACTCGATATAATGAAACTATGGTTCAAATGATTTTCACATAAAGAGGGTTTACAAAACCACGACAATTGTTTCGCTTTACAAAAGCTTCTTCAAGTGGTGAAGATATACTAAATCACATATTTGCTATGTAACCTTAAATACTTATCCAAAATTAATTAGGGTTCGGTTGTATACCTAACTCCCAGTAAATTCCCGATAGGAACTTTTACATTTCTAATATTTAAATCTAACCTTTCCAGGAAAACAAATTGATTAGTGGTCACGAATTTAATTCGATTTGGTCATTGAGCAAGTACTGAGAATTTTTCCATTTATTAATCTCCATACTTTCTAAAAGATTCAGCTTCTTAACTTTGTTTTCGACATGACGGATTTCAAAATCATGGTCGAAAGTATGGTTTTCAATTAATAAATGGTTAGCATACGTGGAATTTGTTTTCCCATTTACAAAACTACTTCTGTGCTCGGCTAGGCGTTATTTGAAGGTTCTACCTGTTTGGCCAAGATAAAACTTGGGGCAACTACCACAGTTTAATTTATAGACTCCACATTTTTCTTGTTTATCCACCCTATCTTTGTTATTTTTAATATGTCTGCCAAAACTATTGTCTGTCTTAAATGCAATATTTAAACCTTGCTTTTTCAAGAAATTACCTATTTTATTGCTTGGTTCACCGATATATGTAATTGTTTTGAACCTTTGGTGGTCTTTTGTAGTAGGATAAACTTCTTGAATAGCTTTTTTGTATTTCTTCTTGGTCAAAAGGTTGTCTATCAAAGATGATTTATAGCCATTGTTAACTGCAATTTGTTTAATAATATTAAGTTCTTTATTAAAATTTGAAGTACTAAGAGGAATGCTAAGTAATATATGTATCATACTGTTGTAAGCTGCTACTTTGTGTTGATATGGGTGTGGAGAGCTATTGTGAATTGTGATATCTGTATGCGATGGTTTGTGGAAAATAGAAAATTCATGTTTATTATTTACTTTAGTTATTGTTTAAGACAGACAATAGTTTGGGCAGACATTTTAAAAATAACAAAGATAGGGTGGATAAACAAGAAAAATGTGGAGTCTTTAAATTAAACTGTGGTAGTTGCCCCAAGTTTTATCTTGGCCAAACAGGTAGAACCTTCAAACAACGCCTAGCCGAGCACAGAAGTAGTTTTGTAAATGGGAAAACAAATTCCACGTATGCTAACCATTTATTAATTGAAAACCATACTTTCGACCATGATTTTGAAATCCTTCATGTCGAAAACAAAGGTAAGAAGCTAAATCTTTTAGAAAGTATGGAGATTAATAAATGGAAAAATTCTCAGTACTTGCTCAATGACCAACTCGAATTAAATTCGTTACCACTAATCAATTTGTTTTCCTGGAAAGGTTAGATTTAAATAATAGAAATGTAAAAGTAACTATCGGGAATTTACTGGGAGTTAGATATACAACCGAACCCTAATTAATTTTGGATAAGTATTTAAGGTAACATAGCAAATATGTAATTTAGTATATCTTCACCACTTGAAGAAGCTTTTGTAAAGCGAAACAATTGTCGTGGTTTTGTAAACCCTCTTTATGTGAAAATCATTTGAACCATAGTTTCATTATATTGAGTTTAATGGATTTTCATCAAGTATCGGCTATATCAATTCAAAATATGATTCAGTAGTCTTGAAAAAAGTGATGTATGGAATTCTCAATTCAAGGCTTTAGTTCTTCAATGTCCGTCCTGATATTAGCTGAAGAAGGAGCTGTTATCAGTCAGACATTTGCCCCATATTTTTCACTTTGTGAGAATGTGCAAAAAGAAGGGCATTCGTCTCCGATAATAATCACACTTTTTCTAACTCCTTCGAATTATTTCATCACATGTGAATGACCTCTCGATTCAAGTTATTCTAAGTTTGGGCATCACGAGCAGATGAATATTTTTATTATTGCGATTGTGGGTGGCAAAGTTGAGATCTAACCGTCTAAGGTTTTATGGACTAGACAAGCAAGATGCAGTTTTCTGCCGAGGAACAAGGATGACCAACCTAGTTTATATACTTTTGGTGAAACATAATCCCGTTTAGTAAATGTGCAAATTAGCTGAACAGAATAATTCTGAATACGATGAATTCGTGCTACAGTGTGAGCATGCAAACATAGCCCCATAATTTGTTTATGCATAATTCGAGTGGCTCAAAACTGATAACTCAAAAGTTGTTTATCAAGTGATTGAATAATGAATTATAACTATCTCTGTTTATCACATCTACAATTGTGAATTAAAAAAAAACTTCTTTAAAACTCATATACAATAATAGGTATTAAATCAACTAGTGTATTAATGAACGCGATTAATGTTCGAGATATCTTAACGTGTGAGCAAAGCGAGCGAATTAATTTTCGAGATCATTTATCGCATTTTAATATAAGAATTGATTACAATATTTTTCCATCTACATCATTCTTGTTGAAATAAGGGAATTCTAATTTTCTTGTGGCAATAACGTTCAAGATGCTACTTTAGAAGCTTCCGCAACATCACACCACGCACAAACCTTATGGGAAATGGCTTTCGGTGAATTCTTCTGATTTTTTGGTATGATGAACTTTTCAATGTCCTGATCAGAAGTCTCCATGGGCACAACGAAAAATAATGGACAATTTTTGAGAAAAAAATTGCTCAAAGTCGGCAAAATCGGGAATTTGGTATACTAAAAGGGGCGAAATAGTCCGTGTTATTTTGCAACTTTATGCCTCTTGGAAATTGTAGCATGAGCTTTAGCAATTCTTTCATAGGTCTTGTGTCTTTACAGCACCGTTTGCCAATAATTGCAGACTATACAGGGTGATGCATAAAGCCATATTCCGAGGAATGATAAAATAATGTTCATAACATTACGAAAACAGCAGATTGTGAGAAAATTAGTCAATGGATATGGATATGGTTCTATAGAAGATGACTCAGTTGATATATAGGGGGTAATACAGGGGACAATAATGGAAGTTATTTGTATTACAAAATATATACGAAAAAATGTGTCGGAAGATTTAATGAAGAATAATATATTTTTCCCGCTGCCGACACTGTAAATAGTCCATACATGCTTAGCAACGAAACAGGTAAATGGCCTATATCATTCGTTTACTAATTCATCTTGACAACGGAACTTAATAGTGTCATTTACATGCCTAGGGTAATAATGACTTTGACTTTGACAAGTAATACCTTCAGCTTCATTCATATCAATTTTTAGGTTATGAGACCTTTTGTATATTATTGTTGTCTGCTTATTCGGTAACTTAGTTACACGCACAAGCAACTTAGAATGAAATAGCGAACGAATAATCATGAAGGAAGGGTAAGAAAACAAACTTCAATTCAGGCAAATTTTGAGAAATGTCAACAAGAAGCGGGAAAAACGTAATAAGTAACACGGAATGTATCGACTGTTATCATCCTCGGCAAGCGACAAGCCTCGGCTTTGCCTCGGCTCGTACTCGCTCACCTCGAATGTTAACACGTCTTTACATTCCTTGTTACTTAAATAACTATTAGAATTTTAATACAACAAATAATATACATTGAAACAATAATTATTCAACAAAACACAAAACATAGACTTTGTTGAACGAACTGAAGCGCATTCAGCCAATGACATGAGGTTCCACCTCATTTCCATTTCGATTTCCCGCATCGATAATGTGGTCTAACAAGTTTGTTAATGGATACTTGACATTTGGTTCATGTCTGGCGTAACCAATGAACCAAAGAACACTTGATATATGAGCACATGTGCCCAGTGTTCTGGCACCTGCCTTACAAGTACAATAATAACCTGTTATAGGGTTATCATTTTCATTTGTGTACTGTATCCACATTTTATATTTTGTGTCGTTGCGATGACGGGAAAAAACTCTGAAACACAGTAATCCGGGATATCGAAGTGAGGTATCGAAATGAAGTTCATTTGGAGCTTCCCGCTGATTTGAATCTTGTATATAAGATGGAGCAAGTCTCAATTGATATGTACCGACAGTCAAATCCTGTAAATAGTCCAGAGTCAGCCTAGGAAAATAAGGAAAATGATGATGGTCCAATGGTATCCATCTTCCACGTCTCCTCATGAGATTTTCTTCCTCAATTATGTTCTGTACCCTATTTATCTGGCGAGATCTTTCCAGAATCAGTTGGGCTAATTCTGCATCTGCTCCTCTCATTTCAATCACTGGGTGGTATTTGTTAATAATTGCTCCACCAATAAGAAGACAGTCTCTTAAATGATAAATATGATGGGTTGATATTGTGGTCGAAAAAAACTTAAAGATTGATTTCATGTGTCCATTGCGCGCTTCAATTATCCACCGGGTTTTGGTCACGAGGCGAGAGACATTAGCCTCTTCAGTAGTAGGTTGTTGTCCATGCTGTCCACTGTAGGGCATTTTATGTACAATACCTAATTCTTGCAGAAGAGGAATGGCGTCTCTATAACCACGATCGACAACAAAAATGTCATCCTCAACAAACCAGTTTCTTATACCATTAATATCTCGCTGAAAATCATTTCGCAAAGTTGACGCGTCGTTGTTTTTGGGGTCGGAGAAGTAAGGTCCTTGAATTGACAAAATGTAACCGTTGGGAGCAACAATTAACGTTGGCTTCAATAAATGGTAATTTTTGTGTCTACAGTAAGACTGACGGAGAACTTTGAAATTCTTGCTTTTCTCCACTTCACAATACGTCCCATCTACGTATGCAATGGCTTTACGTTGTTCAGGACTTGGATTATATAATATATTTGTGAACTCATTTACATGGCGTTGAATGTATTGTTCCCGAGTGATTGAACCGAAACCAATATTTTCTGGGACGAATCTTTGTGCAAGTGATCTTCTCACATTTGAAATTGCCATACTTGTGCATTGCCGTGAAGGATATTTGAAAATTACTTTCAAAAAGTCGTCGGATAGCCCTTGTTTAAGTTTGCACAAAAAATCCAGGAGATCTTTTTTATAAATATATCTGTCTCCACCTTCTACTGGTACAGAATCGCAGTAAGTATAGATATTGCGGAACTGATCCTTATTCATTGGAATCATCGATTTGAATTATTCATCTGTGAAACTCTCTTCATCCTGGTAATCCCATTGTGGCATGTTCTGTACATTCCTGAGTTCTTGCAAGAAAGCCACCAAATTCCTTTTTTTCATTCTACATGATCGAAAATTGAACTGCATCCCAGGAAGAATTTGTCTCAAGAAAAAACCGTTATCATCCAAGTGATGTATGCAAGACCTAGCATTATCTCTGATATAAACGTTTTGCAAAACAAAAACATTGACACGGCACTTCAGAGTTAACCGATTCAGATTGAGTCTAGCATTACATACTACGCACGATTCGCTCGAAGTTTGTTTCAAAACATTCAGCTTCAGAAACGTCCAGTCGTCTTGCAAAGCAGTTACCTCTTCTATTACTGCCCTATTACAATTGAGGCACAGTCTTGTAAAGTTGTCAATGGGAATATCTGGTAGTCCTGATTCTTCCCTTTGTTGAATAGCAATCTCCCGCTTTTCTTCATTGTTCACCCCATCTAATTTTGCCATTCGTTGTATATGGAAAATATTGTTGCATATGAAAGAATGTCTTTGATTTTGTCATCATGACAACCAATAGACAACTGGTAACTTGATCAAAAAACCATGATACCGGTTAAAATATTAGTTCAGTAGCGGATGAAGTAGATAAAACTATGTGACAATATAGGAATGCAATTATGGAATGATTGGTTCAATTATATGATGAATAAAAATCAATGTAGGATTATATCAAATACATTATTACGTAAAGGAATGATAGGATGATTGAAAGAATGAGAATAATGAAACATTGTTTACTTTTAACAGGTTCAAGGTTTCATTTCCTCAAACGCTATTTTGCCGACTTTGGGCCGTTTTTTCTCAAAGACTGTTCATTATTTTCCGTTGTGCATAACGATACATTCGATCAGGATGGTGAAAAGTAGTTTCAACAAGGTTATGCTTCAATGAATCTTTGCGACACGTTTTTTCGTACATATTTATAGTGTTGTCATAAGTAAACTTATCAATATGCCCATTTTTTTATCTTTCATTATTGTTCCCTGTATCAGACCCTATATACCAATTGAATCATTTTCTATATAAACTAATCCATATCCATTGACTAATTTTCTCACAATCTGTTGTGTTCGTAATGTTATAAACATTATTTTATCATTCCTCGGAATATGGCTTTATGCATCACCCTGTATAGTCTGCAATTATTGGTAAACGGTACTGTACAGACACAAGACCTATAAAAGAATTGCTAAAGCTCATGCTACAATTTCCAAGAGGCATAAAGTTGCAAAATAACACGGTATATTTCCCCCATTTAATATGCCAAATTCCCCATTTTGCCGACATTGAGCAATTTTTTTCTCAAAAACTGTCCATTATTTTTCGTTGTGCCCGTGGAGACTTTGGATCAGGACATTGGAAAGTTCATTATACCAAGAAATCAGAAGAATTCACCGAAAGCCATTTCTCATAAGGTTTGTGCGTGGTCCTTTGTCAATATCCATTTCAGCGTCCATAACATCCGAATTAGTTAATATTTGATTGCTTATGCAACAATCATGAATTCATAAAGAAATCGACGATTTCTTGAAATCATTCATTAATAACAAATCGTTCATTAATAGGGGTCATTAGTGGTCGATTTCATGTGCATTGAAGAACATAAACAGACATGTTAATACGAGGTTGGCAGAAATAGTATATTATTCAACAAGTGTATAATGGCGGCTATTACCCACTTAGATGAATTTAGGTAATGGTCATTTTACGTCTGTTGAATACTAAATTTTTTCCACAACTTTATATGATTTTGTACAAAAAATTAAAAATACATTCAAATTGACAATATTTTTTATTATTGATACGTTGTTTATACAAAAAAAATGTTCGTTCACATAATGATTACCAAAAGTTACATTGCAGTTGTCAAAATTCATGCCAGGGATTACTTTGTCAGTCATACGAGGCAGTCTCTTTCAGATGTTTTATATGTTGTATATAAAGTTAATTGAATTTGAATTCACTGTAAATCAATATTCATAAACCAATATAATGCTTCTTTGGGTTTTATTTTTTTATAGGGTATGCAACTAAGTCTGCAAATGATACTATAGTATTAAATCATTCAATGAAAGTGAGAACGAAAGATTGCATGGAAGAATGCAGCGTTAATGATTGGTGAAACCAGTTCAATAATTGAATATCTTTCATTGAGTGTAAATCCGAATATAATCTCATAACTACCTAATAGTCCAAGAAAAGAAGTTCGAAAATTTCCAAAAAGATCTATGAAGTATATGGTTTATTGTGGGTGGAACGTTGGGCAGTATTACTTCAAATTGACAATAGCGTAAGCATGAGAACAATTTTGATGCTACTTGATGGAAAATAATTTATCTAATAATAAAAAATGGATCACATAAAGGATGTATCTAGCGCCATCTGTAGGTTCCAGAGAGCAATTCAATAGCTCTACTTTTTCCGAAGTGAAAGTTTCATGAGAACAATGTTGATACTACTTGGCAGAAGACAATTATTCTAATGATGAATTTAATTGTGAGAAGTACCCTTCGCTGATAAGTGACAAAAACCATGGAACCGGTAGGTGTTACCCCATTTGAATCGAAAAATAATTTCGTCTATGGTATCCAAAGAGCATTGCAAAATTGTTCTTGCAGAAAACTTTGCCAATAATCTAACAGATACAATTCAACTGACGTAGGGGGCAGTAGCTGTTTTCTGTTGGAGACTTGCCGACGAATATACCTATTGTGAAGGTTGGAGTGGAAGACTGGTCATTATTAGAAAAGCGAAATCGTTTGAATGAAAACATATATAATTTGCACTTTTGGTAATCTCGAGGAATTTTCTATCTCGTAATATACGCTTCTTTCATACAGTTTCTGCGTTATGGAAATTGAATTTTTGCACTCTGGGGTTGAAAAAAACGGATGCCATAAAATCGAATTTAACCAAAATCGATTTAAATTTGACTGACTAAAATTTTGTATTTGGACAGCTAAAAATAAATATTCGAAACTTTTTTTTTCAAAGCACATGGCATATATACCGCTAATTACAAGAGGAGTATTTTACAATGAAAGAGAAATTGCAAACAGAATGCATTTATATCCTACTAATAAAATAAAAGTGGAATCAAACAAAATGGAATTAAAGCCAAAAAATCACCATGTGATGACGACATCTGCTTTGAAACACTCACACAAATAATTAATTAAATTAAAACTCGTCGACTTATTTAATAAATCGATGTATGGATACAGGGTGTTTTCCAAAAATTCTCAAAATAGGGCTAATAAACCATTACCTAAAAGTGGAGAGAAAACAGAAATTATGACAATTTGGTTCCGGGGAAGGGAAATCGACAAAGATACCATACTTGCCTGAACGTCTGAAATTTATGATGCAATCGGAAAAAAAAGAAATGCTTCATGCATATTCGTCGATCTATCAAAAGCATTCGATTCTGTCTGCCATAAGAAACTTTTGAAAAAATGTCATTCTATGGACTAAGAGGGAAGGTATATAATATACTGAAAAATTATTAAACTGAGAGAGAACAACGAGTGAGGATTGATGGAATAACAGATGGACCAGGACTGTTTCTAACGGGGTTTCAAAGGGAGCAGTACTGGCTCCACCATACAGCCTTTCTCTATAAATTTGAAACATGGAAAGAACTGAAAACGCTGGTGGAAAATGATTTCCTGTACTTAAATAGAAAAATGATTCAGTTACAATGAGCTGACAGTATTAACCATTCTCCTCTTACACCAGCGACACCAATGTCTTAGGAAAGAAAAGGGGAGTATTATATAATTTCAAATATCCATAGAATTTTCTAAATTTTTTAATTTTAAGAACTTTATACTATGTATTGGTTGAGTCTCAATTGCAATACGAGATGATAGGATGGGGAGAACTGACTGATAATTACCTCGAAAAATCAAATGTCATCCAAAAATATTTTCTCAAAATAATTTATGGTAAAGTTAGTACTTACCCTAGCGATGACCTATGTAGAGAATCAGGCGTGCTCGAAGTGAGACAACTTTTTTGTTTGAGTATTTTGAAAAATATCAACAAAGGATGAATTGCTTTACAGAACCACGGTCATTATACTAGAAACAAAAAAATAAAGTATTGCAACCTTGATATGATAACGTCAACGTAACGCATCTCACCTTGGACCTCGTCTTTGAAACATCGAACCAATACCTACAGAGGATATTACAAATAAAAATAATTTCACAAAATAGGAAAAATATGGATAAAGAAAATTGATAGATATTTTTTTGGAGATTTTATAAATCAGGTAGTTATGATTCTGTCAATCATCGATGTTCACTTCTTAATAAAGTTAGATTGTTTTTGTTAACTTTGAATTATGTGCAACAAGCCACCCCCCAAAAAAAAATTATTGTGTATGTTTATATGTAGGTAAATAGGTAAATTGTATGTGTGTTTAGTAAGTCTTGTAATATTTTCGTCCTATATTATATGTCGTTGATCTTGAATGATTATGTTTTATATTTTTACATATATTTATAGTTTATTGCCATTTTCAAATATCTGTGTTACTATGTTTAATTTTTAATGATTCCATGTACCTCTTAATTTTTAGTTATATATATATTATTCAACATGTATATAAATAAATAAGTGGTATAGCAGCTGATACCTGCTGTGGGTATACATTTCAGAGAAGTATTCATGTTTATTTCCCATGTCAGATATCACTATGTGGAAATTTTATATATGTGAATATTTATGCAAATGAACATTATTATTATATTAAGGTGTTACTAAATTCACGATTTCAACCCCTTAATATATAGAACCTTTGAAATGAAGGAAGTAAAATTGAATTGAACTGGTATTTTCATACCTTCAACTATTGTATATTGACTTTCATTTCAAAATTGACTTTTCATTGAGGTTTTCTTTCGAATCATCTTCAGTATTTTCGTCTGTAAATAATTCAGTATTTTCAATTCTATTTTGCTCATCATAGTTCTTCGTGGACCCTTGAAAATATTCCACTTCTGGCTGAAATAATGCTCATTGCTGGGACCATAAAACAACGTGGTGCAGCTAATAGTATAAACGTTTTTTTGCCAGTTACAATAATAACTGCAAATTATTACTTTCTGTTCTATAATTTGCATGCAAATTAATACATATCTGGCTTTTTGTTCTGCTACACACATTGAATTCCTCGAATTACAAGTCCACGCCACCGATCTGATTTCAGCAGAGGTCAACGTAAATCAAGAAATCGGCATGCAACGAAAAGAAATTCCATTAATTATGGTAATCATTATAATAATGAGACTGGTATTGTGCCCTATATTCAAGGGTCATTTTGAATTATGAGTCAATGTGACATTTTCATAGGTGCGCAGAAGAAGGTAACTGATACAATTTGATCATCACTTATGCGTGACTTCAACAACATTGATATACAGGGTGGTCGTAAATAGTTTTCCAGCCGTGCTAACTTTAAATCCGCTTGGTATATTGTTATCAATTGAATAGGGCAAAAAACGGTTGATTTTTGCCAAGTGCAAGTTTGTGGTCGTAAATCAAGTTATGATAGAGACAATAAATTAGATACTCAGGCTAAACAGATATCGCTTATCGTCCATTGAAATGTTGATTATGGATGCTTAATCTCCATCCATCAGATAAACTAGGAAGGATGACTTCCAATCGACAGATGCTACCTCCAACGACTAGATTGCATCATAAGGTGACCAAAAGACTTTTATATAACCTATACTTACGACTATAATCATACAGTCATGAAGGGATATATTCTTCAGTATAATTTAGTAAAACGTTCCTTTTATCATCTTAGATTGTTTCAGATGAATAAAAATACTAGAAGTGATTTATAGAGTGATTCCGTTTTATTGCAAGCAATTTTTCTGAGATGAACCACTGAGGTATCAAAATAACTGAATTACTTGGAAGTTTCTCTGGACACAAACTTGCAACGGTATAATCATAACGTTAGCGATACAGAGGCTGCAATAACATGCACCTATCCTTTCATAGCAAAAAATGTAAGCTCAAGTTTGAGCAAAGAGTTACTGGTCTATAAGCAAATTATAAAACAAGCAATAATATAGGCTGGTCCAATATTTCTGCAGCCTAAACAAATTGGTTCTTTGAAGAAGACTGGCCAAACACGAGCAACACATTTTTTGAAGTGGACAAATGAACAGGCAAGGGCATCAAATCATCTCTGATAGGTTCACATGTTGGCGGATGAATCTAAAATGCACTCGGAGAAAATTGAGAATTTTGTTAGACACTGCTTTTTTCCAATTTGTGGAGTCTTCAAAGTATCCCTCTGCAACTGAAGTCAATTCCTTTCCTCCTGGACGTTTGATATTTGTTATAACTACACCAATGGGGCATTTTACCCATAAGGCTGTTTAGGCTAAAGTCCCAATAGAAGGATCCTTCCATCCACAAGTTTTTGCCTAAGGCACCTCTGGCCTTTAAAATGCCCCTGCCTACACTACAACCAGCCAGTAAATTGGCCAAGGAACGCCTAAAGATGGTGGCCAGTGAAAAGCTCCGGATTTTGAAAGTACAGATAGACTGCAATTTCGAAGGGTATCTTTCCTATGATCTGTTTAGGGCGTTAATATGCAAAATTCTGTCGTTAACCATTATTTGCTACTTCAGATATCATGAAGGATCTAGAGGACATATTTTTGTAGTCCTTGATAATGACAATCATTATTAGGTTTTCATTGTCGTCAATGGTTAGTTTCGTCAGTTCTTCTCGTCTGCAGGCACCACCCAATCCAAAAATTGCAACCAACTCAATCATGAGGTATATTTATTTCATCAGGTGTAAAATTTTTGGCTTTTTGGGACCAAAACCGACATTCTGTTTTTTTCATGAATGCAATTAGAAAATTTTGGATGAAAAGTGTATTCAAATTAAAGAAAATTTTCTTTAATTTGAATACACTTTTCACTATTGCAGGTTTTAGATATTTCTAGAAAATAAGCCAAAATAGTTTTACTTTACTTCATGTTATCAATTTTTCATTGTTACACCATTCCATGAAACGCCAGTATTGCTCCTCATATTTTTCTTTAGATTTCGTTAGGAAATAACTATAAGTTTGCACCAGAGGCTGCTTGCACAATTTCTTCATCAGATGAATAATCCATCGTGCAATTTTACTGAATCGAAAATTCGATAAGTGACGCTTGTCAGCTTGTCTTGTCACTTTGACAATCGCAACCAAATTTATGTTTTGATTGGCATGACAACAATAGGTTTCAGGTTGTAACGGATATCAGATCATTCTGAGTATAAAAGGGGGAATCTCATAAAAATCAAATTTTATTTTTCAATATTTCTTTATTTTTACAATAAATAGTGCAAATTGGTGGAACAAACGTTCTTACTTCTACAGCAAACAAACTAAAATTTTAATATTTTGACATCAACTACTTATAATTTGCGAAAAAATGATGTTATTGTTTTTCCCGCACCAGTGTGGGGAAATTTTTTCAGCAATAGTGCGGGAAAATAACACTTCCCAAACTGAATTGTGTGCGAGTATAGGGTGACTCAAGCATGCTTACTATCTTGGTGTTAAATTATATGTTTTGTGGTCAAGGAATTAAAAAAACTCAGTGACCGCCAATAAGTATGTACCATATGGGAGAAAAGTTTATTGTTCGACTATTGGAAAAACATTTCTGGGGAAAAGTTTGTGCTCGTCCGGTAACAAAATCGATTTTGATGCATGTCACGTGACCATTAGTATGGCGGAAAAAAATGCCACGAAGAGGCAAAACAGGGATAAAATGAAAAGATATCGAAAAAAAGTTATTTGAAAAAGTTTCTTGGCATTCAATTACATGCTCACAAACAGAGTTTCAAGTAATAAATCGGAAAATTTTGAACTAGCAATAAAAAAAATATTTTCCGATCTCTTCAGAATGGCTCGACTGTAGTGGAACGTTTGTATTTTGATGATAATGAGATAATGACAAGATTTTCTCATTTTCTCCTCCCCAGATGGCACTAAATTGAAAAATATGGTTTTTGCCAGGAACTCTCGCTGTTGTAATGGTTCGTATCTAACAGTTATATCAGAATTACAAGACTATAGTGGTGATATAGCAATCTAGAAATATTCTGGTAATCAAGTTTCGATGATAATCGTGCATGAGCGTTTTACTTTGCACATAAACTTGAAAATAGTGCTTCAAATTAAAGAGGCTTGGAGTTTGTGTGCGAAGTGAAACGCTCATGCAGCATTATCATTAAAATTCAATTACTTTTTTCGATATATTGCCATTTTACCCCACTTTTGGCCTCTTCGTGGTATTTTTTTCCAATTTGCTGCCATACTAATGGTTACGTGACATGTATCAAAATCGGTTTTTGGGTTATCGGACATGCACACACTTTTTCCCAGAAATGTTTTTCAAATAGTCTAACAATAAACTTTTTTCCCATATGGTGCATACTTTTTGGCGATCATTATATGTATAAATTGATGAGTTTTTTGAATTCCTTGTCTCCAAAAACATATAATTTGACACCAAGATCATGTTTTTAGGTTGAGTGGTTTCCAAAGTAGGAACAATCCGCCATTTTTTAAAGTGGCGTCCAGAAAAGAGAGTCCCACTCATACACACTGAACACCGGTCAAAATATCATCTATACTACTGAAATATAAAATCAAGCATAGTGGTTGCTGGTTAGGTTTCAGGGTGAGCCAAATTTGTCATTTTGGCGATCTGCCTCCCCACTATCAAAAATATGTCATTTGTAAGTTATATAAAAAATGCGTTTTTGCTGTCTTGAATGTTGAAGAGTATCGAAGGATTTTCTCAAATATTTTTTCCAGAAACTTTGATTTTGTGTTTGGGTAGGTTTCGTGTTTTTGAATTGAAGGGATACGTGAGCATACGATATGACATGACGCTTGAAACGACTCAATTGCAAAGTTTTATACTCCTTCATTTTAAAACCCCGTGTGTTCTTGGAAATAAACCACAGTCACACCCTGTCTTGCCGATTCAATTCCACATAATCATTACCTCCAAGTATGGCGAAAGTAAACCGTCGAAAAGAGATTACCGCGTAAAATGAACTCATAACGAAAACCTCTTTGAAGGGTATCGTTGCATAAAATGATATAAAATCTACTTAAAACTATAAACATGAGATGCCTCCGACGACTGCTCCGTACTGGCCTTTGTGTTTATCTGTAGCAGAACCACTACATAAATTCTAAGATTCCCAGTTATATCTTAATAACACGGTAATAAAACTGCACAAATTATTATGTGAATATTGGCTTCGAGTGTCGCAATAAAGTCGCTCGATGATCTCGGGAATGGAAAGTTGAAGTAGCTATAATAACGATAAAAATTGCGGCTCCTCAGGGCACACAATTCCCGGACCGAATATCTAGTGACGGGTTTTTGGCAAAAGGGCCTAGCTGGAAATTTACCAATGGGCCCTCCCAATTGGGTTTTTACTAGAAGTTGGGCAATAACTTGGTGATCTAAAGAACGGCTGACAAAAAATGGGGACTATATATTTCTCTTAATTGTTTCCGATAGATGGTATTTGCCTGAGTTCAATAAACAGAGTGTTCATCAGGTACTTCTTCAAACTCAAAAGGGTAAATCTTTGACTAATTTGAAGATGAAAAGTTCATATGAATATGTGACAGCAAATGTTTCGTTTCGGAGAGACAGGGTGTTGAAGTTGAAAATTTTAAAATTATTTTGTATAACTTTTGCAAAAAATAATTTTTACGCACAAAATTTAGTGAACGAGGTTTTTTTGAGATGAGAAATCAATATAATACTATGGAATACACTTTTATGAAGCACTCAGAGGGCTCTGCGAATGCTCTCATTAATTATTTTAAATTGCCATAACTTTTTTGACAGTGTACGTTTGGTATTTTTTATATTCAAATCTCATACCTACATCTTTTCTAAGCCGAAAATGTATACAACGCTTGGGGCAGCCGTTTTTGAAAAATTTGCAAATTTCTGCATCGACGCAGATCTTTACACCCGATTTTTTTTCAACTCCGTGTATTTTGAGAGCGAATAATTTTTCGATGAGTCTGAAAAAAAGTTATTTATTTTGGTGATATCTATCAGATACTAACTTTTGTAAAGTTCTGAGCAACTTCATCTGGCGCCTAAATGACCCCATCCTGTATCGAAAAAGAAATTTGCAAATTTCTCAAACACGATTGTCCCTAGCGTTGTTGAACAGATATACCTTTTTTGTTCCGAAATGGTGTGGGAATGAGACATCAATATAAAAAAATCCAAAAGTTCACTGTAAGAAAAGTGAGGGCAAATTAAAATAAATCATGATAGCGTACATGAAAATTAATACCAAATTTTGATTTTTTTCCACAAAAAAACCCGTTTACCAAATTTTCTGCAAAAATATAATTTTTTGCAAAAGTTATTCAAAATAATTGAAAATTAAATTTCAACTTACACACCCTGTATCTCCAAAACGAAATATTTGAAATTAGTCAAATATTTATCCTTTGGAGTTTGAACAAGTACTTAATAAACATCCTGTATATCTTATAACATACATGTATTCATCAAAATACAAAATAAAAATATGGCGTTGATCAACTACATAACTAAGAAGAATAAAATAACACAAAACATTTTATTAGTAATTTAAACTCTTTGGAGAAAGAAATATTTACCTAAACGATTAGGTAAGTTTTCTATATTGAAAGTTTTCTTCCATACTTTGAGGATATTTTTTCCAATGTATCAATAATTTATATTTATAATTCAGATTATTTTAGTACATCACATTCAGCGTTTCCTAGTAAATATGCCTCTAGTCTTTTCTGCCCTAAAAAAGACATCGGTCTATTCACAATAATCTTCGTTTCACTAAAAACCCTCTCGCAAGAAACCTGACTTGTAGGCAACGTATATAATTGAATATGTTGCAGAGTACAGATGATATGTTTAAAGGATAATAAAACAACATACGAAGCAACAAGAACATTAATTCTTTTGAACGAAACTTTTATATTCTTCCACTTCATTTCGATAAAATATGTGACTCATGAGATGATTGTTTTACTCTGACAGGAGAATTATTCTATAAACTCTCGATCTTTGAGCAAATCTGAATAGTTCTTTCATTACTGAAGACAAATCCAACCCAGTTAATTTATACATAACGATGCATATGGATGGAGTAAATTCGATATTTAAAAATAGGCGTCTTTTGGAAGAAATCCAAACATCTCAATTTCAATTTTTGACGGCCAATCTCATGATATACATGTGAGATACATAACGTCACCGGTGTTGGCGTGATGACGTAATCGACAATTTTTTCGATTGCAAATAAGGTGCCACATCCTTATAGAACGTCTACTAAACGTCTATTTATACAGGGTAAACCAAAACACTATTCTAGTAGGTTCGTACATCAACGGCATAGTGTTGGGCGCCCCATCCTGTTGGAAACACAAATCATTTCTATTTGGAAGTAGCTGATTCAGTTGTGGCACCAGATAACCCCGAAGAAAGTGTAGATACCGCGAGCACCAGCAAACATTCACTTTTTGTGGATATTGTGTGCTATGCTCATTCATCCAATGTGGAATTTCTATTGCCCAGTATCGATAAGTATGACGGTTTACGTGACCGTTGAGCATAAAAGTAGCTTCATCTAAAATAGTTCATTTTGTTGAAACTCCGATCTCTGTTACACCGTTCCATCATGATTTCGCAGAAATCGACTCTTCTATCAAAGCCATCTTATAAAAATTCTTGGACCAGATGAACTTTATACGGATGCCACTTTTAACAACAGTCGATTGGTGTAAATTATTATCCAGTGCGGCTTGCCTCGAGCTGGAATGGGGGTTTTCTTGGAACGCAAGTACCACGTCAAGTTTTTGGGCTTCTGAAATTGATTTTCTATCACTTTTAGGGAAATCTTTAACATGGCCCGTTTCTCTAAACTTTTTCTCCATTTTACTAATTGTTGATTGAGAAACGTGTTCTCAGTTGGGGTATTTATTATTGAATAAATCAGGAACTTCTGCCTTAGTCATTACTTTATCTCCACAGCCATTGATAATTAAAATTTCAATTCGCTCGTTTTCTGTAAGTCTCATTGCCATATTATAAGTGATTTAAATATTTTTATAGAAATAATTTCAAACACTTCAATTACATCGACTTATTTCAAACTAGAAAGTAGAACTTTAATCAATCAATGTATTTCTTTTCCGAAACAAAAACAATAGAAGACACTACAATTTTTTATTCTCAGCAGCGGTCCTTAGCATAGTTTAGTTTAACAAATAATAAAAAAATATTAGAATAATTATATTGTTGAATAGACGATAAATAGACCTTTCCAATAAGGGGCCACATGAACCGTGTTTGCAGTAAAAAAAAATCGTCATTATCTCATCACGCTAACACAGGTGACGTACGCTTCTTGTTTGTATATTATGAGATGGTTATTCAAAAATTAAAACTTACATGTTTTGAATATTTCTCAAAAGTTGCCTATTTTTGAAATAAAGAATTAATTCCATACATTTGCATCGTACTGTATATTACAGACAATGGTGAACTAAGCAGCAAATCGGCATTTTCGCTGTTTAACACATGTTTTTGAAATTGAATTAAAATAATAAAAGTCTCTAATACAGATCATGAAAATACATATGCATTTTCATGATCTGTGTAACGGTTTTTGAAACTTTCATTCACTTGTATTACTATGGTTTTGAAGCTCTCTATTTGAATTTTTTTGTTGGCACCTGCACCTTTTCGTATGAGTACTTCTCTGTGCATTCTTTAATCTTTCTTTGGCGAGTTACTGGGAACGCTGTTTCTATGTAAATTTCAGTGTTTACCAAACAACCGTTTTACCTTATGTAATATATGAATTTGTTTATATTGTCGGGAATATCTGGAAATTTGTTAAACAACCCACCTATATTTTTCTGAACATTTTTTATAATACTTACTGCAAGTATTGAAATCAAGTCCTTTGGTTTAAGATGTGGTGTAAGATTTTCCAAAAGTGACAAAAATGTGAGAGCTATGCTGTTTCATAATTTTCCGATCATTCAAAGGACTATAGGTTCAAAGAAAAGAATAATAGAAAAAAGGGGTAAGATTGAGACAATACTAGTAGAGAGCAAGGTCGAAATATTTAATATTCAAACATTTTCTGCTATATAGGGGGTCCCTCCGGAAACTGCATCGATCAATAAATAGAAAACTATAGGTAGGCAGAATTAGAAAATTTGGAAGTTCACTATTGTTGATAAGGGCTATCCGGCTGAAATATTTTTAAGAATGTGGCACTTGCGGTTGTACCGGGAGTGGTTCCCAACTTCGTTTTTTGAATGGGAGTCTCTGTATATTATCAAAGTTTTAGATTTTACGCATAATTCTGAACATGTTTCATGTATAATGACCTATACCCAAATCTAACCGTTTCAAAAGTATTTCTAATTATAAGTTGAAAATTGAGTGTGCAGACCGAATATATATATATACCGGGTGGCTACGGAAGTATTGCCTACGGAATATCTCAGTTATTGTATGAAGTAGGTTTGTGAAATTTGGAGCGTCGATATAATGACATAAGAGCTAGAATTTGAGCATATTGACATGTCGAAGTTAACTTCCGGTCTGACCGGAAGTAACATCAACTTTCTTATTTTAAATGGAAACCCTATTTTTTTTCTTTTCGCTTTATTCAGCATTCAATTCCCTTTCTAATGACATATCACAAGTTGGTATCTAACCAGAAACTAGATCAGAAAAAAATTATTATTGAAATTCACCGAGTAGGCCGTGGAAGCAAAATGAAAGCCAAAAATTGAAAAGTTGGCTATGGAAACCATACGTCACTTGATAACAGTTGCTACTACTGTGATATTTTATTTTCATTCGTCGGCGTTATAAAAAGCCGCCAAAAAAATATTGGAAAAATTGGGAAAAAAACAATACTCTGTAGGTCCATAACTTAAATAGGAACATGCAACTTTTTCTTGCCTGTACTATTCAGCATAAACATTCCTTTCTAATGATATAATAGAAAATAATTTTTTGAACTGAGATACCGAAAAATCCAATTATTATTCTTCAAATAACAAAACAGATTATCGCCATCCGCAAAAATAAAATTAAAAATAATGTGGAATGATAAATTATATCCTGTAGGTTCTAGGTTAAATAGGAACATAAACGTACTTGGTATGTGCCATCGTCCATAGATATTCTAATATCTACCTATGGACGATGTTTGTGCATTCCATTGCAATAATCATTCGAACCAAAATATTAACAAGTAGGCTGATTAAGATGTATTTTGGAATGAAACAAAAAAGAAATGAGAGCTGTCACGAACGCTGCTATCCATATTATTTTGACGTTCGAAGTAGTGTTTTTGATTCTGCCATTTTAAAAGGGTTTGGAAATCGAAATCAGTTAGTGGAATATTCAAAAAATGCCCGTTATTCACGAACCGAACAAATTGACATGCTTTTCATTTATGGTGAATGTTTAAAAAATTCTTATGCTGCTGAACGATTGTATTTAGAGCGATATCCAGGGAGGCATCAACCGTCAAGAAGGTATTTCCAGTGTCTTGAAGAAACATTAAGAACTGAGCCTGATGTTCACGAAGACCAAGAAGCATTTGTTATTAATGAGGAAACTGAAATTAATGTATTAGCTTTAGTACAATATGATAGCACAATTTCCTCAAGGCAGATTGGCGCCGAATTAGCTATAAGTAAGGACTCTGCTAGGAAAATTTTGAAAAAACATCGATTGAAATCCTTCAATTATCAGTTGCATCAACATTTGTATGAAAATGACGGTGAAAGGCGCCTGGAATATTGTAATTGGTTTCTTCGACAAAATGCTGAGAATCACCTATTTAACTATTATATCTTGTTTACGGACGAGTCAAGATTTACCAACAATGGATTATTTAACAGGAATAATACAAGGTAGGTACTGTACTTTATTTGGATTATTGTCGATAGTCGCGAAGTGTAAAGTGCTAAAAGTGTGAACGGTCTTTTGTTCCAGGTACTGGGCGATAGCAAACGAGCACCGGTTTCGACAAGGCGGCTTCCAGGAGAGATTTGGTGTGAATGTTTGTACAGGAATAGTTGGAACTCATATTGTTGGCCCCATTCTTTTTCAAGGCCAACTAACCGGAGGGATATACTTTAATTTTTTAACGAATGAAATTTCGGAATTCATTAACAACCTACCAGCAGAAATAACTGAGAGAATGTACTTCCAGCAAGATGGCGCCCCTCCGCATAATTCAAGAATAGCGAGAAATTATCTTCAAAATCGCTTTCAAGAGAGACTTATAACAACCCATGGTCCAGTCAGGTGGCCACCAAGGTCGCCTGATCTTACTCCGTGCAACTTTTTTCTATGGGGGCATCTTAAAAATAGGGTGTATTCCACACAGCCTACAACTCTACATGAGCTAGAAGTAAAAATTCGTAGAGCTTTCCAAGATATCACGCCCCAAATGTTGAGAAACGTTTTACATGAAAATATCACCAGAGTCAATAAATGTATTGACGCTGAGGGAATGCATTTCGAACATTTGTTTTGAATTTATTTTATCTTTAATCCTATCAATTTGAATTTTTTTTTTTGATAAATCTGTTTTTTCGTTATTTGAAGAATAATAATTGGATTTTTTGGTATTTCATTTCAAAAAATTACTTTCTATTATATCATTAGAAAGGAATGGTTATGCTGAATAGTACAGGCAAGAAAAAGTTGTATGTTCCTATTTAAGTTATGGACCTACAGAGTATTGTTTTTTTACCAATTTTTCCAATATTTTTTTTGACGGCTTTTTATAACGCCGACGAATGAAAATAAAATATCACAGTAGTAGCAACTGTTATCAAGTGACGTATGGTTTCCATAGCCAACTTTTCAATTTTTGGCTTTCATGTTGCTTCCACGGCCTACTCGGTGAATTTCAATAATAATTTTTTTCTGATCTAGTTTCTGGTTAGATACCAATTTGTGATATGTCATTAGAAAGGGAATTGAATACTGATTAAAGCGAAAAAAAAATAGGGTTTCCATTCAAAATAAGAAAGTTGATGTTACTTCCGGTCAGACCGGAAGTTAACTTCGACATGACAATATGCTGAAATTCTAGCTCTTATGTCATTATATCGACGCTCCAAATTTCACAAACCTACTTCATACAATAACTGAGATATTCCGTAGGCAATACTTCCGTAGCCACCCGGTATATATATATTTTATTTCTGAACATGATCATTTATTCATGGTTGTGAATCAATTTAATCGTAGGGAAGGACCCAATTCAGCAGAATTTTGATATCAAATCGATTAGAGTTATACAGGGCGTTTGCCAGAAATTGATATGGATGCGGTTGAAAAAATTGTTTTAAGAGGATGTATTGATATCTAGTTAGCCTAGACCAGTTCCCTGCACAAACAAAATATTGCGTTATCATAGCAACGAACAATAACTTATTAGGAGTGTCAGTGTAAAATTTGACGTCAAAAAAGTGAACCAGAAAAAATATGTCCACCGAAATTGTGAAAATCGAAAAATTGGAGTATCGATCCATCATCAAGTACCTGTATTTAAAAGGGTTAAGAGGTAAGCAGATTTACGAAGATATGCTTAATACCCTTGGTGATCAATGTCCTTCGTATGTGGCCGTGAAAAATTGGACTGCAAGCTTCAAAAGAGGTAAATTTTCTATTGAAGATGATGACAGATCGGGAATGCCAGTTTCTGTGTTAGTCCTCGAAAATATCGATGCAGTTCATGACATGATTTTAACAGACCGTCGAATTGGGCTAAAACTTATATCTGAAGCACTGAATATGTCATACGAACGCGTCCATCATATAGTTCACGTCAATTTGGACATGAGAAAAATTGCTGCAAAATGGATCCCCAAATGTTTGAATGTTGACCAAAAGCGTTCAAGGGTAGTAGCATCTCGTTCGATCTGCGCTCGATTTGAAAACGATGTAGACTTCTTAAACCGAATTGTTACTATGGATGTGACTTGGGTACATTTCTACGATCCAGAAACAAAGCAACAATCGATGGAATGGCGACACCCCGGTTCTCCAAGACCTAAGAAGTTTCGTGTCCAAAAATCTGCTGGAAAAGTTCTTGCTTCAGTTTTTTGGGATTGCCATGGAGTAGTCATGATTGATTTTTTGGATAAGGGTAGAACAATAACTGGAGATTACTTTTCGACATAACTGACCACTCTACGGGAAAAAAATAAAGAGAAAAGACGCGGAAAGCTATCCAAAGATGTTTTGTTTTTGCAGGACAACGCCCCTGCACACAAATCTCATGTTGCCATGCAAAAATTCGTGATTTAGGGTTTGAATTACTAGAACACCCCAACTTATTCACCAGATTTGGCTCCGTCCGACTATCATCTCTTTCCTCAACTGAAAAAAGTTTAAAAGGTCGTTAATTTTCTTCCAACGAGGAGGTAATAAAAGCTGTGGAGGTCTGGTTTGCAGAGCAAGAAGAAACATTTTTTTGAAAGGTCTAGAGACGTTGCAGGTTCGCTGTAATAAATGTATCCAATTAAGAGGATAAAATGTTGAGTAATAAAATATTTTTACATTGAAATTTTGTTTGGTTCTATAGTATGCTTGGAATTTTTCAATATATCCTCGTATATAAGGCAATACACGATTTGGTAGAAGTGAATTCTCTCGTGATTCTCATAATGAAGCCTAGATTCCTTAATGCTTTCATGATGATACCATTAATGCGAACATAAAACATTAATTTTGAGTTGTGTTTGTGTTTGCTTGTAGTTGCTTCAATTTCAAGTTATTTTCAAGAAGATGGATGTTGATTATGATAGTGGTAGTGATTTCCCATCAGTTATATCTGAGAAAGCAAAATGCAATAGTATCTAATATGTTACCGGCCATATCCAAGTTAATACATGAGAAGACATATGACCAATTTCGCGAATGGTGCGACAAGAAACATGTAAAATGCCCATTTTTCCAAATGGAAACCCACCAATTTTATATTATCATTAGATTCGGCATCAAAAATTAATCTAACTTTGAATATGGTTATCTGTGCCTACACTTACGAAATATTGGCTAATTAACATTGTCTCTGTTCCAGAAAATCACGTATTCTTGAGTTTACTTATTATTAGTTGGTCATGGCGACAGCAGTTGCGTCGGAATCAATCAACTGCCATAGAAATATTATTGTAATCAATCATTTGAATTATTCGAATGAAGAATGAAGATTACTTGAATCTATTTATTATTCATGGCGAATATAGTAGGGTTATCTCAAGAACATGTGATATATTTGCTATTCAGGATCCGCGTCGAATTCCGAATATGCGCCCCGGAGTGCAAATAATCTTTTTTGTCGTTACATTGTTATAATAATTAGATACATAATAAATTTTGACGAACACCTGTATGTGACACCTCGGTACATTTTCCAGATCTCCTTTTGGTCTCAATAACATATTTCAAGTTTTTATTGATAATCTTACAAGTAATTCCTGAGTTACATATCCCAGTTGTTGATTCAGATCAATTGAACTAACTTCAGCCCGATTTCATCAAATAACCATATGATTATCTTGACAGCTTGTCTTGTTACAGCATGTTGATTGAATTCTAACGAAGCATTAAATTGAAATGTTCACCAATTATTCGACTTGATTAGGAATTAGAACAAAGTTGCGAACAGGTTTCAATAACGACCACGTGGCGTGCAAAAAATAGCGGCGTGATATAAACAGTCGGAAATTGCAATGTAAATGCGCAAAAATCAATGAACACAGATTTTATAGAATACTTATCACTTTCTTCAAACTATACAGTGCGGCTTTTTTTAGCCCCCCCTGTTAACTTTTGAACGGTTTGACGTACAAACATGAATAAAAAATTGTTTGGAGAGTTTCACCGATACTACTTTTTGAATAAAAAAATATGGTGATTGCTCGACAGGGGGCGCGGGGGGGCACATCAATTCAAAAATTTGAAATGGCATGGGGGGTCGAGTGTCTCATCGTTATCTATCTATCTAATTTTTTTTGAATTTTGTTAATATTTTTTTTGTAATTCAAATTCGAAATATCAAATATAAATGCGGATCTGAAAACTAGTCATACCTTGATAAATTTGAACGGTTTGTTGTGGAATAATGAAACCAAAAACACTTTTTGAGAGAAGAAATAATGCAATTACACTACAGATGGCGCTGGAGGCACACCAAATAGAAAATTTCGATAGGCATTAAAATCGAAATTGGGAAAAAATTCCTCAACTAAATTCAAAGATATTTAGATGGTTGTAAAGAGAATTGAATTCTCTTTCCAACGATGTGACACTCGACCCCTCATGCCATTTAAAAATTTTGAGTTGATGTGTCCCCCCGCGCCCCCTGTGGAGCAATCACCATATTTTTTGTTTCAAAAAGTAGTATTAGTGAAACCCTCCGAAATTTTTTTTTCATGTTTGTACGTCGAACCATTCAAAAGTTAACGGGGGGGGGGGGGGCTAAAAAAAGCCGCACTGTATAAATAATTTTGGCATCAGCACCAATTGAACTTATAACTTCAAAAAAGCTAATTAGAATAGAATAGAATATATTTTCTTTCAAGAAATACAATAATTCTTATAGAAATAAGTTTGGCAAAAAAAGAAGATATTAACATTAGTTGATATTCGCTAAATTCATTTACTTTACACTACCTACGGAATTAACTCTACTCTTGATGTTTTGTTGCTTCATAGTATTTACTAGCTTAAGATAAATGACCTAAGTTTTAAAATGGATGTGAAAAAAAGCTAATTATCATACATTGTACAATCAATTCTCACACACAAATTGGGATTTTTTAGATATAAAACTAATGCATACACGGACATTGAGGACATTGAATGATTCTATAACAAATTCTTCGAAATCCTAGATATGCAAGTACCAAATTACAACAATTATAAAAGTGCCTAAATATTAGGCTGGTGGCAAAAACGAATTAAAAACGCTAAAAATGAGAAGAAGACAAAATTTAAACACAAAAATGGGGATCAATAAACCACCAAGTTGCATACACCATTTCAAAGTAGACATTATAATAATTATAATGATCACTTATAGACCTTCGAAATACAAAAAATATCAAGACAATTGTTCGTGGAAGTTAAGGGTGTTTTTTTCGAAAAACGTATATAACTCTAAAACTAGTCGTTTTCTGAATTGCGAAAAAATCGTGCTCGTTCGACACCAAAAAAGACATACTTCAACAAATTTTCATCTAAATTAAATCATTTTTACGCGAGAAAAAAATTGAATACTGAAAATTCTTTTTTCCGTCATTCTGACGGTTAATTTGAGGTTATGACAAAACGTTTTGAGAACAAAAGTTTTCGATATTTTTATTATCTACAACTTTTCCATTGAAAATTTTCCTCTAGAAGGTCATGTTTCGCCGCAAATCACAAAAAACCGTTTACAACCCCCGAAACTGCGTCCCCATTTTACCATTTTGAGTGTTTTCGTGTTGTAATATCTTTTTTCCTTAAAGTTGGAACCTCAACAACATTTTCCACCTGGTCCTTCCTTGCCTGTTACTTTTTTCTTTTTCAAAAAAATTATAGGCACCAGTCTATATCCAGTATGGTACCAAGTAAAATCATAGGACTAAAACAAAAAGCAAAACTGCATTAAAAATACAAACAGAAGATATCGCTTGTTTCTATTTGCAGTTTCTGATTCAGGAAAAATCTTGAAGAAAAAATTAAAGAGGCTTACACAAATTATCTTCAAAATATTCAGGTCCAGTTGTAAAATGAATATGTCATTTTAGTCCTTTTAGTCCAGGAGCCCGATAAAAATTTGGTCAGTCATTTCCTCTCAAGCGATATTTAGTGGAATGCATCAGAGAGTCGTATTATAAAGATTCGTGAACCTCAGCTGCGATTCCGTTGGTGGGGGGGGGGGAGGGATGATCAGCACAGTAGCTTCCTACGCACGAAGAAAAAAAATATATTCAATTATGTCCACCTTCCCGGAAACACGTTAAATTGACGCAATCCGAATATAAGGTAAAATTTTATTTGAGAGGAAATCATAGAAGGTACAATTTTTTTTTGTGTTCGACCATCTAGCTGTCGTATAATACACCATGCTATAGTCAGCTGATTTTTTCTTTCTTCAAGATATTGCTTTAGCGATAATTTAACATGTTTTCAGGTAGGAAAACAAAATTGAATACATTTCTTTTTCTTTGTGCGTGGAAGGCTACCACCGCTCATCCCCCCCCCCCCCCACGGAACCGCAGCTGACGTTCACGAAGCTTTATAATATAACTCTCTGATGCATTCCACTAATTTTCGCTTGAGAGGAACTTGGTCATGGAAATCTGTCACTGGCTCCCGGACTATTTATACATTACAAAAATAAAACTTCTAGAATTCCTGCAAAAATGTTTTACTGTCATGATTCAAATGATAATCCTCACTAAATAGTGAATGGTTTCGGTAAATAATTTGTAAATGTCCACACAGTGGCGAAACCAGATTTGGAAAACATGCAACTATAACACATTAGATATCAGCTGTAAATCATTAATCAAATCAAAAAAGTAATACTAGATGCTGGTAACATTCTCAAAAATAAATTCACCTCAGGTTCCGACAAAATTCCATCCTTCATCATGAAAGATCGGTCCTGCCATAAAAGCTGAAAAACTGAGAAACTGAGAAACTGAGAAACTGAGAAACTGAGAAACTGAGAAACTGAGAAACTGAGAAACTGAGAAACTGAGAAACTGAGAAACTGAGAAACTGAGAAACTGAGAAACTGAGAAACTGAGAAACTGAGAAACTGAGAAACTGAGAAACTGAGAAACTGAGAAACTGAGAAACTGAGAAACTGAGAAACTGAAAAACTGACAAAAACTGAAAAACTGAAATGAAAAACTGATTAACTGAAAAACTGGGGAACTTAAAATCTGAAAAAATTAAAACAGAAAAACTGAACATTGAAAAACTGAAAAACTGAAAAATTTAAAAACACTCTGAAATACTGTAAACTGATAAACTGAAAACTTGAACAACTGAAAACCTGAAAAACTGAAAACCTGAATAACTGAAAAACGAAAAACCTGAAATCTGAAAAACAAGGTGTTCACCAAATATTTAGGAAAAAATGCGTTCACCCTTCTTAAAAAAAGAAACTGAAAAGAAGAAGAATTAAATTTCGAAAAAAAAAACATGTTCATCCTGGAAATTTTTAAAACAAAGAAAAAAATCGTTAGAAATCAGATTATTCACCTTTCTTGGAAAAAGAATTGAAAATTTCTTGAAGAAAATATTTTTAACGAAAAAACAAGGTGCACCTATCTTGGACAAAAAAACTGAAGATTTTTGAAGGAAAAATTGTTCACTCAAATCGGGAAAGGAAAAAAAATAAAAAAAAAACAATGTGTTCACCAATCTTGAGAAAAAACTGATTTTTTTAAAGAATAAATGTTCACTCGAACCAGAAAAATGAAAATATTTTGAAGAAAAAAAATTCGAAAAAAAAACACGGTGTTCATACTTCTTTAAAAAAAAACATCAAGTGTACTACATTTTTGGAATGGTATTTTCCATCTCTATTGAAATATACAAGAATGTACATATCTCATTTAATATTCTCTTCTATTAATAACTATTGATATACGATTTGAAAAAATAAATTACCTACACCATACAAAAAATGCTTTGGAAATGTTTTCACAGAAACAAAAAGAATTCATGACAGGAAAGAAGTTACAGCAACTATTCGAAAATGCACATTTTCGAAAAACATGCTGTAACTCAGAAACGATGATAGATATCGATTTGCGGTTTCCACCATTATGTTTCTTATAAAAATTGACCCTTAGACACAGCCATCAGTTTTCATTTATCTAGTTCAAAAGTGTCAGATTTGGCCTAGTTTGTACAGTGAAAAAACTATCACGCTACTATTACTATTATAATATCAATTTGAATCATCCCAACAATTTTCATTTCAGGTCTCCCTGGTATTCCTCAAGCACCCATCGTCATCGAGGGTAGAAAAAAGCGAACTGTGCACATAGACTGGTCCACGGCTGAATCTTCTCGGCAGTACAAAGGTGGAGGAATAGTTTTGTATCTAATAGAAGAGAGACACCACGATGGAAAATACTTCATCGAAAGCCTGATGAGCGATTGGAGCCTGTGCTCAAAGTCCATGAGGCTAAGGAGGGCTTTGAAAAATGTCGTCAAGCCCGGAAAATGGTACCAGTTCAGAGTGGCAGCTGTGAACGAGAATGGTACTCGAGGATTCAGTAGGAGCACTTCGCCTTTCACAGTGTCAACAAGTAAGATAATATTTCATACTGTGGAATCAATAATTCTAATTGAGTGCCATAAATTCAAAATTAAAATAAAAATTTCAAGGCCTACTTCTAATTTTTTTCAAAGTCAAAACTCCACAAAATGTACTAGCGATTATTTTAAATAAAATTTGAAGACGCCACAGGATTTCAAATGGGTGTGACCAAAATTTCACGATAAAACAAATTTTTTCAACAGAACACGAAAGCTCTTCGGGTTGCTACGCATTGAGAGTTGTCTTGATGAATTAGGATTTTCAGTTTCTACATCAAATTATTATATTGAATAACATCTACGATATGGCATTACATTTTGGTGATTCTTATGTGGTCATCGTTTACAGACTGTCGTAATTTTCCAAAAGCGTTCTCTACGGTACTTATGCAAGATGAGATATTGGGATTCATGCCGACCTCTTTTTATAAACATGAAGTTCTTGAAGGTATTGCAATTTTTCTACTTCAAATTATTTGTTTCATACACAAATATAAAACAAAGTTCTATATTGGCAACAGTTCTTCTGATGATAGCACCAGATAGAGTAATGATTTGAAACTTACAATTCCTAAAAATACACGCATCTAAAACTCGACACTTGATAATAAATGTAAAATTTTCATAATGTTGTTGATATTGTTGAGTTTTGTATTTCACTAGATATTCCGAAATTTTGATGAAACCCTAAATAAAATAATCTGCGTATGCACTGAAAATATATTTCAATGAATTAGGTCGGGTTTTCTTTCTAGCTCCAAAACCTCCAAGGGCGCCCGAAAATGTAACAGTTGGCCCATTGACAAGAACGAATGGAAGTTTGAATGCTGAAATGCAATGGACGCCTTCAGCTTCAGACTTACCAATACAAAAGTACAAGGTTTTTTGGAGTAGGAGACTATTTGGAGCCAAGGCGTTGGACTCTGTTCTGGTGCACCAGCAGGTCATACCTGGGGTGAGTTTTACTTTGTATAGATGTTCAAACAACAAGCAATTCAACAATCTAGACCATTTGTTCAAGATAATTTTTTTGTGTACTTTAATCGTTCGCCACCAGTAAGCTCATTATTATTTTTACTAACATTTTTCCTATCCGAGATAGCATTGATTCGGTTCTGGAGAGATGAGTTGGCGAATTCGCCATGTTAAAAAAATCTCCTTTCCAAAAATAAACACGTTTTATGAAGTGGCACAATAGGCGATAACACCAAATTTTATAAATATTTTTAGAGGATTCTGCAGCTTGTGAAAACTCTGTTGACAATTTTCTTTTTTTTTCTGTAAATTTTTTTGATCTCAAAAAAATATTTAAAGTCGACAAAATTCAAATGGCTTCTTTCTCGCGCCATTGCAAATTGTCCCGAAAATTCCGAGAAGCCAATAGCATTGCCGTTTCATGTCACAATCAACCTGATTGGAACATGCTCTTTGGCTGATAAGGGTCGGAAGACTACGTCACAAAGAGCACCAATGTCAGTAGCTTTGAAATTTGCTGATTCTCAGACACGAATCGGAACGGCTGTATTTGAAATTTGACTTCAAAACTATTTTCTCTGTTCATGCGTTGTGTATTTTAAAGCATATTTGGAACGATAATATTTTTTCGTGTCCTCTCCTACATAGGTACTTAGTTTATATAACACTCAAAAACTTATACATCACAGGCAAACTCAAAATATGCCAGTATTATTAAAAAATTGTTATTTCTGTCAACCTAATGCACCCCTACGAGCAACCCTCAGAAGACTTCGAGAGACTTGTACGAACCAGGAAAGACGCATCCCTTACCTTTTTACGTGTGATACCATGCCCAAGACGGTGAATCGGTGGATCGAACCCATGACCCTAAGGTTGAGAGGCGAACGCTCTACCAGCCGACCACCATGGCCCAATATAGTAGAAAACAACCATCTGTCGGACGCTTGAACTACTATTGTTAAGCCACTCTTACAGAAAATAAATGGAGGCTTTGTAGTAACTACCGTAATGTTATTTCATATTTGTAAATTTTTGACTTGCCTTTATTCCTAGCATATAGCCGACCAATTGCAACATGGAAAATTGAATTTGGCTTATTTATGGGCTGGTTGTGGAGATGTGTGAAATATATTTTGGTATTCAACAGTTTTGTATATGATAATTGAGAAAGGTGTTGTTTCTGTATTCGATTACATTGTTGTATGCGTCACTAATAACGGTTTTCATTGAGAATATACTAACTCATTATTAAACTATTCTCATATTTCACCATTCCTTACACCTAAAAATTATTGTTCGTAGTTGTGCATTTTTCACGTAAACTTCATGCGTTATTTACACTAACAGGGACCCTATGTTTGAGTTCACTCGATGCAATATCGCATGCGATTTTTGCACTTTATCGAAGGATACCCCAAAAATGGTATGTTCGAATATCACCAGCGATAATTATCGACCATAAAACAACGAGCGGATATTTAGCATGCGATAAGAATTATCGATCGGAATAATTGACTTAAATCCTAACCTCGATAATAATCCATTGTTTACATTTTACTCGTAATATTATGAAATGGCAAATTTTGATGAAATTGCAATGATCGCTATAGCAGAAGTAGTAGACGATGCTGCGGGAGCAGCAGAACAGCGAAGGCCCTTCTACCCTCGTATGAATGCATTGAAACTTTGAGATAGACAATTTGTTAGAATGCTTCGTTTATCAAAAGTAATAATTCGTGAGATTAGTCAGCTATAAATATTGAGTAAAGTAAAGTAAGTTACCTTCAGTCTAAATAGGCAGGTAAATGAATGTGATTTATAATAAAACATGCTTATATGAATGTTTTAATAAGTCTTGGATTCCTCGCAAGTGGCAGCTATACCAGCTAGACTCAGCTTCCAATATACACGTAGCATTCAGTAAATCATGTTTCAATGTGCCTTGATAAAGTAATTGATGCTTTAAATCAACCAGATATTTTTAATCGATTGATTAGTAAAACAACACAAGAAATACAAGCAGAACATTTGTCAACGTGACGCGCCACGTCATGTGATTTAAATACCTTCATGCTATTGGTTGAATTCGTGACCCAAGCTAAGACTTCCCTCACACCCTTCGAAACCGACCAACTCTTTATCGCATTTAGTTCGGGAATAGCGTATCGAACGAGAAAAGTATCACATACGAATTTTTGGCGATGTAAATATCACGTTCGAAATTTATCGCGCGAACTCCAATACCAACTCCTATCCGGGTTAATTTTTATGCATAATGAAGAAATTTAACATTTACTTCCTGAAAATATGGTTCCCATTGCATATTTTTACAACCATGTACAAAGTGCACATTTGTTCGCAACCTACAAAATGGTGAATAGTACTCCTTATTGAAGTTGAAATTTTCTTTCCTCCACCGACACACATCATTCAACAAAAAAGTGTAAATAATAGTGCCCGTTACTGAACCAGAAATATTATTTTCCTTACCAACTTCATTTGTTTCAAAACAAGTGATCATGATCATTTTCTCAAAATATCAAAATCTTATTTGGTTGGACCTATTCAAGCATAAGAAATTAAAATTAGATAAAGCGGGTTTTCCTCAGATGGAAAAGCAACCGTATCATGTGTCTTAGAGTGTTGGTCATTGTCAATACGGTGAGGATGTGCAAGACAAACGGAGTCAACTGCAGGAAGCCAACTACCCCTTTCAGATATCAGTTGGAAGACTCTGAAATTCCAAAGTAACCAACGTCATCACGTAGGCAGCTATGTCTAAACAGACAACATAACAAAAAAGAGATACAGCGAAAGAACCATAAAAGATTTGAGAAAACCGATTACATAATCATGATGGAAAACTCCGCAGGACTCGATAAAATATCGGCAGGCACAATACCCATAATTATGATAAAACTCCCTCATAAAAAATCGTAGGGTGTATCCAAAGGCTCAGCCTGTCCGGGTAGAGGACAGTTATCATTTGCTGTAGCGCAATAAAAGCATTGTCAATTCTAGCCCTGCATAGACCATAGACTAGACCAAACTATGAATTTGACGTTAAATGAAACTGCTTCAAAAAAAAGAGGAGAATGTAAGAATTAGAGATACGATAAATAGTAAAAATAGCTGCCCTCTACCCACACAAGCCATGACTCTAGGTACACTCATATATGACTGTTTATGGCAGAGTATATTGTTTTCAGAAGATTGGAGGATGGATGAGTCTCACCTTATGCCACGTCGTAGGTAGTTCTATATAAGCCTTAAATATACCACACAGTAGTTAATACTTCCTTAAGGGCGATTCCATATAGTCTAGGGAGTTTATTAGGTTGACATTTACTGATAGCCTGTTCTGCCTCGTTATTGCCATAGAAATCACGACAATTTCAAATAATTCAGTTAAAATATAGATTATTACGTTTGCTTCTTCAATAAATCCAGAAAGACAGGCAAACAAGAACAGGAAAACTTCGGAAATAGTAATAAATTATTACTAAAAAGAGATAAACAAAGCCAATATGAGAAGAGGAAAAAAGAGACACGGCTATATCCAGAGCCCAATACTTTTCTTTTTAGTTCGGTATGAAGCAATAGAAGAGGAACAAAAATAAGAAGAACCTAATGAGATCAGATACAAAACGTTGCCAAAAGCTGGTGATAAAATGGAAAGAAATATTAAAATGAACATTACAACAACAAACTAGATAATTTGTAGAGAAAATCGTTAAAGGTGTATCCACAATAGGCAGTCTGTACCAGGTAGTTGTTCTTCGACAGTCAGTAAGGCATTTTCAGATAACTACCGACTGCTGACGACCAACTACCATTTACCGACTGCCTATTGTGGCTTCAGCTTAACTCTGATACATGAAAAAAAATAGCGAATACAAAATATCTGACGAGGAGGAAGAAACACAAGAGTAAAAAAAGAATAGCCTGAAGAGAGCATCATATCAGGCGATGGATAATTAGATGAAGACATCGACAATCAATAGCATCAGGAAAAACAGAAACGAAACCATTTCCACCAACATGCCATGTGTGCTTGTTCATAGATGAAACAACAAAACGAAATGGCTGAACTTTAGATATTCATTTATTCTATTTATGACACTAAGGTAAACACGAAAAAATTTCCACAGATTTATTGTCTACGCGACATGTTTCGATACACAGTCGCGTAGACAATAAATCTGTGGAAATTTAATCGTATTTACCTTTTTTTTTTGTATATAAATAACTTTCAGTCAGAACAAGTTCTGGTATAAGGAAGTTTGAATGTACATCAATGATAAAATAAAGTAATCTGATTCTAATACATTATCAAATAATACAAATAATTCATAAAGTTTTGTAGTATTCTTATGAACATCATTTCAATGCTAACATTTCTTTAAAATTTTTGGAAAATGAAAATATCGTTTTTGAATTTTTTGTATGTTCTGGTAATTTATTAAATGTTTCTATAGAGCTGAAAATTGGATTTGCTTTTCCTTTGTTGGAATGGATATTGTCCAAGTGAAAGTGGTTCAAAATCCGAGTATTATGACTATGTAATTTGGAATTTTTCTGAATTGTTGTATTACTCGTTTTAATATTTTTGGTTAATTTAAATGCAAATTTAGCTTTTTCAAATTTAATAAGTTGGTTCATTGTCATATTATTGGCGTTTTTGTACAAATCTGAAGATGGTATATCCCAAGGTTTACCAAATATTACTTTTACTGCTTTATTCATCAATCTATAAATAATTTCTTTTTGTTTTTGACTGCATGATGACCACACTGTGATCATATATCTGATTCGAGAGATAATATGTGCGTTATATATTAACAATTGAATATTTTTTTTTAGAAATTGTATTCTTCTGATAGCTCCTATCAGAGGAATAATAGAATTTTTTATTTTCTCTATATGACTCACAAAATTTAAATTTTTGTCAATAATCAGACCCAAATAATACTTGTGTTTCTCAACTTCAGCAATAGTTCCGTTTTTAATTATAATGTTTAATTTAATGTTTTCCATATTCTTTTGTTTATATATCATATAGACAGTTTTTTTCTGAATTAATAGTTAAATTAAGTTCATTCAACCATATTTCAATTGTTTTAATATCTTTTTCCAAATTTGTTTATAAGGTTTGAACATTTTTAGATTTGTGATAGAGTACAGTATCATCAGCAAAAGAAAAATGCGTACCAATTAGGTTGATATTCATAATGCTATTAACATAAATCAAATAAAGAATTGGTGCCAAAACAGAACCCTGCGGAACTCCAAATGTTGATACTTTTTCGTAACTTTTATATTGGTCAATAAGTGCATATTGTACACGATTTCGGAAATAATTTTGAAATATATTCAATGCATGTCCCCTTATACCCAGGTTATTTAAGTACCATTTTCTATACAATTATTAATAATTAAGGATAAAGGTAAGCTTACTAGATCAACAATATCTTTTAAATTGTTTGAAATAATTTGATCTTCACCAGGTGCTGTATGCGATTTGAGAGTCATAATTATTTTATTAATTTCTTCATCTGAAATTGGCTTCAAAAAAATTTACTTTTTATATGGTGACAAATTTTTCAATATATTTTTCAATTGTTAAGATAATGTTAATAGTTTGTTTAACTAGGCAGCAAAGTAGTAGATTGACTGCCGAGGCTGAATTCATAGCCGAGCGTAGCGAGGCTAGGAATTCAGCTAAGGCAGTCAATCTACTTTACTGCCGAGTTGAACATATATTTTTTTTCTCAGATTGTTCATAATGATATAGGAGGATATTGTATTTGCAAATTATTACAATTCCCACAATCTCTTTATTTTTCTGTAGTGTTCAATTAAAATAAAATTTGATAGAGATCGCAGTTGTTGGAATGGTTGGTTGCTATGGAAATGTCCATAATAATTATAGTTTGACAATTCATGAAATTTCTGACAGCTGTGCGAAAAAATATCTGTATATTTAAATTATTATATAATGGACAGTGATAGCGACCTGGAAGTACTTACTCCTCCAGAAATAAGGGAGGTGGCAAAAAATATAGAGTTGAATGTTTTATTCCCATTGAGTATAATCACTTTGTTGCCTAGGCAGCAAAGTAGCCACTTTGCTGCCTAGGCAGGAAAAGTAATACTTTGCTGATCGATATGTGTCAGCAAAATTAATATTTGCTGCCAATCGGAGAAAAACCAATTTCTGTGAAGAAATTAATTCATCACATATATCATTTGCATTACCTTAGTGTCATATACTATGAATTTTCATCAAGTAACGGCCACTTCATCCAAAATTTATTCCATTTATTTATTCATTCGTTTATATTTGGGATACCGAGAGAATATTAAAGGACCCCGCACTTTTTATAGGTAAAATGGTTCTCGGTGAAATTGTCTGAATTTTCAGAATATTGTAGTATTCGATGTACTGATTGAACGTGCAGAATCGCAAAGTTCGTTGATCGATAGAGTTTGAAATACAGGGCGTTCAAATTAAAAATCAGTAATTTTTATTTTAGTAATGTCGGAAAATTCGATGTAATAATGAAATATTGATAAAATTATTTTGGCATGCAATATACTATTCTTATTCCATTATTGATCGTAATTCTTCCATTTCCTACAGGGTGATTTAAAAAATTGATGAAATACATGACCCGTTCTTTTGTACTTATCCTGTATATTCAAGTGAATTACCATCCTCCGAAGATAGCTGATACCGTATAAACATGATTTCGTTGGGATATATAGAGCGATCATTAAAATTTTCGATGATAAAAATTACAAAATATCAATGTTTCAGAAATCACCCTGTAATTCACGAATAACTCGGTGAAATTTCTTTAGTATATTCACCATTCTCTCCTCAACACTGTCCCAAAAATTCAGTTTCCTACCATGACTGGTTTCATAGTTATTAATTGAGAAACGTACTACCATTTGCATGACGAGCTAAAGGAACTTGTTCACGCGTACATTCTACTAGTGGCCAAGATTTTTCACAAATAGTGAAACGTGAGGAAGTGGAGATCAAAATAAATGTAACATTATATGCAGGGTGATGACCAATGACGGTCCATCCAATTCCATCTACCATTTAGGAACTGACTGAATATACGACACATCAGTTACAACTTACAACTCAGGCATTAGCCAGCTAAAATTCCTAATGCTTGGATAGTTTGACTCGCCCAATCGTGTATGAGGCCCCGGTACGGGAAATCACTTATCACTGAAGGTGACAAGGAACAGCCTTAACCGAATCCACCTCCCCCGTAGCAGCGCTACGGTCCTCATACAGCAAGAAAACCCTATCGCCCATCGGGTGCATTTTGATTCTGTCGTAGACGGAGAGTGAATGAAAAAGAAAAATCAATTAGTTCCATCAGTGATAATTATTATTACTTTAACGTATTAAACCACCTATATTGATGAAATATAATAGATGTCTATATGTTTCTATTGATAGCCAGCAAATATGGAAACTTATTCTATCCGAGTGGAACATGCATTGGAAAAAAACCGTCGCTGCCCAGATTCAAATTCTCCTGTTAGAAATAAAAGCGTCCTATCAATCATTTTCACTTTTCCCAGATAGTTTGTTTCTCACATTTCACTATTTGTGAAAAATCTTGGACACTAGTAGAATGTACGCGTGAACAAGTTCCTTCAACTCGTCATGTAAATGCTAATAAGTTTCTAAATTAATAACTACTATGAAACTAGTAATAGTAGGAAACTGAATTTTTGGGACAGTGTTGAGGAGAGAATGATGAATATATTGAATAATAATAATAAAGGAATTTCACCGAGTTAATCGTGAATTACAGGGTGATTTCAACATATATAAAAATCATGGAAACTTCTATCCGAGTGGAACACGCATTGGAAAAAACCGTCGCTGCCCAGATTCAAATTCTCCTGTTAGAAATAAAAGCGTTCTATCAATCATTTTCACTTTTCCCAGATAGTTTGTTTCTCACGTTTCACTATTTGTGAAAAATCTTTGACACTACCTAGTAGAATGTACGCGTGAACAAGTTCCTTCAAGTCGTCATGCAAATGGTAATAAGTTTCTCAATTAATAACTATGAAACTAGTCATAGTAGGAAACTGAATTTTTGGGACAGCGTTGAGGAGAGAATGATAAATATATTGAATAATAATAAAGGAATTTCACCAAGTTAATCGTGAATTACCGGGTGATTTCAACATATATAAAAATCATGGAAACTTCTATCCGAGTGGGACACGCATTGGAAAAAACCGTCGCTGCCCAGATTCAAATTCTCCTGTTAGAAATAAAAGCGTTCTATCAATCATTTTCACTTTTCCCAGATAGTTTGTTTCTCACGTTTCACTATTTGTGAAAAATCTTTGACACTAGTAGAATGTACGCGTGAACAAGTTCCTTCAACTCGTCATGCAAATGGTAATAAGTTTCTCAATTAATAACTATGAAACTAGTCATAGTAGGAAACTGAATTTTTGGGACAGTGTTGAGGAGAAAATGATGAATATATTAAATAATAATAAAGGAATTTCACCGAGGTAATCGTGAATTACAGGGTGATTTCTGAAACGTTGATATTTTGTCATTTTTATCATCGAAAATTTTCTTGATCACCCTATATATCCCAACGAAATCATCTTTATACGGTATCAGCTATCTTCGCAGGATGATAATTCACTTGAATATACAGGATATGTACGAAAGAACCTGCCATATATTTCACTAATTTTTCAAATCACCCTGTAGGATATGTATGAATTGTCATTAATGATGGACTAAGAATAGTATATTGCATGCCAAAATAATTTTATCAATATTTCATTATTACTTCGAATTTTCAGACATTACTAAAATGTTTTTATTATTCACTCTGTACATAATGATATAATATACACCATCTGAATGATATTCAGTAATATGAAGGTACGTTGATGATAAGGACGGAAAAAAATGCAGTTGGCACTTTCAAATCCTGAGAAAATAATTAAATAAAAATTACTGATTTTTAAATTGAACGCCCTGTATTTCAATATCTATCCATCAACGAACTTTGCGATTCTGCATGTTCAATAAGTACATCAAATACTACAATATACTAAAAATTCATACAATTTCAACAAGAACCATTTTACCCATAAAAAGGGATTCAGAAAGTTTTAAAACAGAATAATTTTCCCATTTATTTTGTTGTCTCTACGGAAAATAAAACAGTCATTTCAATTATCTTTTATTATCTTTACATCATGAGCATTTTAAAAATTGTAATAATTTCGAAATATAACTTCCACACTCAAAATTCTACAAATTGTTTTCATACACCATTTGGAATCCTCTTCTACAGTCACAAGCAACTGTGACGGAAACATTTTCCGCAGTCCAAAAGTCTCTCAGTGTTCTCGGAACGGACAAAGATGACCTGTCCTCGGTTATTTTCGAATCCCTACGTTTGAGTACGACGACTACATACTTCTTCTCAATGCATTCATAGTCTTCTTTGCAGGAATTATTTTGGCAAGATCCGGTTGGAATTTGTCTGAAAAAGAATTTAGTCAAAATTATTGTGACTGATTTTAGAATTTATTTGATGGTTTTGAATCGTTGAGAACTTTTTGATATTGCCTGTATTGAATAATACCTTTGATGAATAACATTTGTTTCTACTAATGATTCAAGTAAGTTTGGTTTCAACTCTAGGCACTTAGCAACGATGATTTTTCAACTTAATGTACCATGAGATATACCTTGTGACAGAGGCTCATGGTACACTCCACTTTTCTCCTTTGTTTCCCTAGCTGTTTCTGAAATTTGGAGCATTCAATATGCTCACTGGATGGCTTTTTGACATATTTAGAAAAAAAACAACTTCCGGTTTTTCCGGAAATGTCATCAACTTTCGATTTTCAAATAGGACACGCTGAATATTAATACATTTTTGAAATCTTCGTAATTATCTGAATCCAACGATACCTCATAGTTGATATTTCACACACATTTGTTTTTTCGATCTAGAGAGCCATGATTATTCCAAATAATAAAAATAATGCTACACTCGCAATTTCGATTAAAATGGTATTGTGTTTCATAATACGCGCTGTTAAGGTTTCTCTCATACCTGTATTCATTAGTGTTTGTGTACGTCTAATTCGAAATTAGTTTTAATTTTAGTTAATCTGAATTTATATATTATTATATAAACAAAATGCAAATGGTCGAAGCAATGGTCTAGATTCAGGGGATTTTTCTGAGACTTTGTTAGTCTATATCTAGGTTTTCTAGGTATCTCTTCTAATTAATCTTCAATTTCATTTCCGAGGAAACTCAAGTATCTACCACCATTCTTACTTTCATCAAATATTATGGGACCAATTGTTCATTCTCCAAATACTCCCAGTCATACATTGATTCCAAAACGAGAAATACTCAAATTGCAATTAACTCACCTCGGAAAATAGGACCATCCTAAGTCGAGGTGTTGGAATTTCAACTTACAGGAGCATTTCCCATGTCCAGTTGTGGTTTCAAATAGTGGTCTGGATTTTGTCTGCACCTATGAGTGATGATACGAAAATTAGTACACTTATCAAAAACTCGTTATGAAAGATATTTTATCGCTTTCCAATAAATATCAAATCAAAAGTACCAGAGCATATAGTGGTGGTGTTCCCTCTCATTTGGGATGATGTGCGGATGGTAGGGAGTATCATCATTGTACTTGATAATTATTAATTCAATTTCAATAAATTTTAACATTATCTTTGATACAATAAATATTCGTCTAAAAGTTTTTAAAACTTTCTATAATAAATTATATTCTGACTTCGACTAATTCTATATGAACAATAGCATAATCACGATAATATTTTGAGTATCGATACTATTTGTGAATAACCTATACACTGTTATAATTTCAAATAGACATCATGAAACGCATTGATTATAGTCACTTACCAAATTGTTTATAACTGGATATATTCTCTTGAACAGTTTCGGTATTATATTTTGATTTCCATCTGTATCCATTTCATTATCGTCGTATTCTATCAAGTTATCTTCTCTCTTATCCCAACGCTGCAGTGCAAATCCTTGGGGAATTTGAACTGATACTAAAAGCAGTATAGTCAAAAGTTCCTGAAACATGATGATATTTACACATATTCAGATGATTCAATTCTTTGAATCAAAGAGTAAAGAAAACTGCAACTTTTGTCTAATTTCCACTCAACTCATTTTTTGATTTTTGTGTGGAAACTCAATTTTTTATTGCCAAGTACTGAGGGGGCAAAGTGACAAGTGCCAAGTACCAAGTACAAAGTGTCGTGCCGTTCAGTGCCGTAATTTTTTTCCAAGAGTGATGTAAAAAACACTTCTTTTAAATATATTTCAGTATTTTCCCATTTTCGGTAAGAATGTTTTTCTGTATTTTTTTAATTTTACATAAAATGATGTGAATCCGAAAAACGCTGAAATAATGACAAATTAAATAATTAATTGGGATGGATTAATGAGTTGGCACAATCCTAGTGACACGCGGTATTTTTCGAAAGGCAGAGTACAGAAATTATTATTTTAGAGTGAAACTAGGGAACCAAAACCAAATTTTAATTTTAAAGTTATGTGAGTGCTTCAGGTAATCTGAGGGTACCACTGAAAATGTTTAGAAACCAGTAGAAAAAAACAGATTATCAATACAAATGTCCAGGCATATGAAGAAAATTAGTTGTATATGTCATGAGTTGTTATTGAAAAAATTTAAACATTTATTATTGACTGAATAAAACTTCATTCAGAAAAGTATATTATATTTTTTCTTCGTGAAACTTTCACGGATATTTAACAAGTTATGGGCCCAGCCCAGTGTTAACTATTTAAGAAAAGTAGAAAAGAGATTCAGTCACAAAAACTATCAAGTTTGGAAAAACAAAATGGAGTTACTTTTTACTAAAGAAGAATTATCGGATGTCATTTCCGATAACAAGCCGAACCCAGAAACAGTTGACTGGAAGAAACGAGACAGCAAAGCCAAAGCCACGATAGAGGACTCCTGTTAGAACATAACCAAGAAGCTCATGTTAGAAATGTGACGTCAGCAAAGGAAGCTTGGGACTCTCTGAAGAAGCATGACAAAAAATCTACTCTGACAAGGAAAGTTTCTCTTCTCCTCGAAGAATTATGCAAACGAAGATTATTGGAACGTGGAAATATGGAAGATCACTTAATGTAAGTGTTAGATTTTTTTCATCAACTCACAATCTTAAGTAAAAAATTAGGGAAGCACTTGATTGTAGCATTCGTGCTGATTAATGTACAAGAAAGCTATACTTAGTTCTTTGAGGGCAGCATTAGAAAGTAGAAAAGGGGAGGATCTGATTTTGGAAATAATAAGAGAAAATCTTCTTCAGGAGTACAGAATAAAACAGGATAGTCATCAATATGCAAATGGTGAAGAGAAGGTTCTGAAGACTAAAAGCATTTACAAGCCAAAAGTAACTTTGTTCAAATGTAATGAAGAAGGCCATTTAAAACGCGACTGCTACTTCTATAAAAAAATCATTGCAACGAAAAGAAGTTTCAGAGCCCATAATGTCCAAGATGCAGAAGATAGACCGGATACCAGAGAAAAAAACGAGTAGCATATATGCTTCAACATTTCCGATGTTAACCAACGAAATCAAAGATCATGGTTCGTGGATTCAGGCTGTACTTGTCATATGATCGGCAACAAAGTTTTCTTCACAAAACTCAGAGAAGATACTCATACAGAAATACTAGCTAGGCGATGGGAAGAAAGGCAAAGGCATTAGAAGGAGTTTTGGAACGTATTGTAGAAGATTAAGTACTAAAAATTCTAATGAAAGATGAGCTAGCTATATATACCACATCTCTGAGAAAATTGGAAAAACAAGGATTGAAATTATTTTTGCAGACAGAAGCTGTAAAATAAGAAGAAATAATATGACATTCGCCGTTGCAAAACTTTACAAGACTCTCCTCCACATGCTCCAGTCTCCTGAAAAAGCGTACTCTGTGTGGGATAAAAACCCCAGTGAAATGTATTCATTGCTGGCATCAAAGATTTGGACATAGTGATACAGAAGCACAGAAGAATTTGTTTCGTAAAAATCAACTTGATCGTATTGAATTAAAAGAATGCACAGTTGAACTGACATGTGACTGTTTCATACGTGGAAAATGACAAAATAACCATTTCCAAAGAAGACCGAAAGGAAAACAACCAGAATTTTAGAGTTGAGAATCCAGATGTCAGAGGACCAAAGCAAGCAGTCACACCAGAGCAGATTGATTCTGACATTGCTAGATGATTTCAGTCGTTTCACGCTGATATATCACTTAGAAAAAAAGCGATGTTCATTCAAAAATCAAGAGTACCTATGTAAGACAAGTTGAAAATGAATTTGGTATGAAACCAAAAAAGTTCTGATCGGGGAGTTCATGATTAAAGATATTAAGGAATTTTTCAAAGCTGAAGGAATCGAGCTGCAGTTTTCTGCACTCCCGCATCAAATGGTGTTGATGAAAGGAAAAGACGTTCTCTGACGGAAATGGCCCCTTGCATGTTATTGGATTCATATTTTGGTAATGAATAGTGGGGAGAAGCAAAATCGACTGCCAACTATTTACAAAACCGTTTACCAACAAGAAGAAATAATGGAAACATACCGTTGTTGATTGGAAGAAATCCCTCAATCTGCCACATTAAAACTTTTGCATATGCCCTAATTCCAAAAGAAAAGAGAGGAAACTTTTATGATGAAGCAAATGAATAGGTACATATTCGTTGGAAACAAAGAAGGTTCAAAGTCTAAGAGGTTTAAGATAGAAGAACAAACAAAATAATCATCAGCAGAGATGTTCATTTTATTGAAAATGATCATAACGATACAGTTTTCATTCCGTTTGAAGAAATAGAGGAAAATAGAAGAAGTCCACAAGAATTTCCGAGAGGAAATGAAGCTAAGCTCTACCTGAATGACCATAGAAACGAGAAAGATGCAGAAACAAAAGATTGTGGTCTAGAATTAGAAAGCGAGACAATGATTCTTCCTACAGATATTTGAGCAGAGGTTAGAAGATCACAGAGAAAGATAAACGACAACCCCTAGAGAAATTCGATAAAAGTAGTTTAAATACTAGTGATTTTCTAATATTCTAATAATCTAATTTCTAGAAATTGAAAATTTTTCGAGTACTGTCCAAGTAGTCACATGATTGTAGATATAGTGACGGAATCTTTGAATTTAAAGAAAATAAAAAGATTAAGAGAGATGATGGGTTTGATTTCTTAATATTGAGAAGGAGTGTTGGAATCAATATTAAGAAATCACTTGTACCTACATTGTACGTTCTACTTATGTTTTAAGAAAATGAGTTGGATATAGCATGAATTGTTATTTATAAGATATGAAATGACCATTATTGAATAAAATTGCGTCATCCAGAAAAGTTTCTGTTTCTTCGTGAAACTTCCAAAGATATTTAACACTGAGGACAACCCCACGTTTTTGTGAATGGATTATCAACTCAAAACAATTCGCAGAAACAATCAAATAAGCACAACAATTTATCATTAGACGATCCTTACCTTGTTCGAGCGAGAAGCCATTTCAAGTTGCTTATGATGCGCCCATTTTCATAATTTTCTTTATATAAGAGATCGTCACAATGGGCTTCCTGAGTAGGAGCTATAGAGTTACAGTGTCATAGTATTGAATAGACAAGTAATGGATCTTCAACGGAGGTTATTTTTGTTTCCTTGCACAACATCGAGACAATGGAATTATGTGGGGTGTACAAGATGCGTTCGTCATACAGGATGTCAGGAATTTTACAACCGAAAATCTGTTGCTCAGAAGATATAGGTGTGAGCAACATATGGAATTTTTTTTTGAATAATAATTATCAGTCAAATAGCATACTGGGTAGGTCATAAAATATAAATATTGTACAAGTGTAAAGTTATACCCTTATTTCAGAAAATTGAGCAAAATGTTATTGGGAAAAATTGTTAACAATTCAAAGTTATGGCTAAATACTAAAACATGGCCTCCTAGAGATTTCAGATGACGACAGATTTTGCTGACTCATTTTCTCTCTTCTGGGAATTAAAACACTGGAAATTATGTCAGTGTTGAGTCCAAAAAATGAAAATTTAGTGATCGGGCGTGTGCTAGACATATAGAAAATTAATTTTCCATTTGCAGAAAAAAATTGTTTTTTTTTTTATTTTCTCGTTTATGGCATTTTAACACATGAATAGGTATAACAATCTAATAGTGAAAAACCAAAGCCATAAGGTTTGCACGTGCTTGAAGGGTTGAAATAGGGGCGCAAACTTGTAAAAAAATAGCTGGTTGCTGATGCATTCTCTCTCTTATGACAATCGACAGAATTAAATTCAATATTGTTAGGAACCTGAGAAGAAATTCCCATAAGCCGGTCTGCTGTTGAGGTCAATTTTCCGGAAGGAAAATTTTGTGAACATTTTTTTACGTTTTCCGGCAAACTTTCTCGCTTATGGCATTTGAACCATATGATTTTGATGATGAATAAACATCATAATAAAATTCCCATAAGCTTTGCATGTACCTCAAGAAAAGCCATGAGTTGTAAAGTTGTTGGAAAAATTGTGGAAAATATTTTCATTTTCTCTTTGGTGGGAATTGGCATGTAAAAAGAAAATAGTATTGCAAGACCAGAAAAAAAAGCCATGTCTAGTTCGTGCTTATCATAATATTGGAAACTGGAAAACTTGCATGAAAATCACAGGAATTTTGTTCATTTTCTCGTTTATGGGAATTGGCATGTAGAAAGAAAAACTGATTCCAAGACCAGAAAAAAAAAGCCATAAGTCGGAAACATGATATCGATGTTTTATACAGTGTGGCCCATTTGAAATGGAAGCACACTTATAAAACATACTTTTTTCAACCGATTGAAATGGTTTTTTTTCATTAGGTAGAAAATCAAAAAGTCCACTAGAACACCAAATTTCATGAGTAAATCTTCATTTTCAGGGCCAAATATTCTTTTTTTTTTTCGAGGTAAAAAAACTGTTTTTTTTTAGCGCTTTAAAAAAAATACTACACCACTGGATTCGTGACTTTTTCAAATGGTTCATTTTGGAATTTTGTTGGAATTCGTCCATCAGTAGAAAAGTTATGGGATAATTTAATTTAAAAAAATATGCCGTTTAATCAACCCACCATTTCAATTTCTACTCTCATCCAAAATTCGGAATACATCACTGAATTCAGGGAGTTTCAAAATATGACTAATCAGGTCATCGAAATCTACTAATAAATAATAATAAAAAAAATCACTGAATAAAATGATATTTTCATGAAATTCTATCATCATCATATTTTTCAAATTTTGTAGGCCGGTCTGCTGTTGAGGTCAATTTTCCGGAAGGAAAATTATGTGAACATTTTTTACGTTTTCCGGCAAACTTTCTCGTGAACGAAATAATGTGCAATAAAAAGGACCACACACGTTTCTTATGGAAAATGGCTTTCCGTGAATTTTTCCCAATTTTTGGTATGGTGTAGATCTGGATGCACTGATTAAAAGTGTCCATTGCCAAAAACTCCAAAAATGGACAGTTTTCGAGATATGGCTCTATCAATGTAATTTTTTTTGCATTTTTTGGATTTTAACACATAATCAGTTCACTCTCACACTTAGGAAAAACCGAGTTTCAATGATTTCACTGCAGGAATCGATTGAAAAATAATTCTTTCTTCGTTTCAGATACTGCCATTTGAAGAAATTATTGTACACTGCTCGTCGCTGACGATGTAACTGGACTATTATTTTCAATTTCTATAGTTCAGTTTTTGTAGAAACAAAAACTTCTGAATTGCTCAAGGTATCACAGAGTCACATATATTCAACACCTTTCGATAGGGGCACTAGAAAAATAATATTCGATACACACTATAGGAACTGAATCTGAGATACTTTTTTTTTTTAAATAGACGTCAAAGAAATAGTGGTGAATGCAAAATGAGCATATAGAAAATCGTTCATAATGTAGGCTGACGACATAAATACTCGTATCGAATGCAGTTTGTTTATACCGAGTGTTAAATATCAATAGAAACAAGGGAATACATCCCCAATAATCATTTCTTATCGCTAATCGAACCGTTAAGGCAAACGGATCCGTGAAAATGTCTGAATATTTGATATGATGTGGATTTAGATGCACTGATCAAGTGTCTATTGCTACACTCTACAAGAATGGACTGTTTTCAAGATATGGCCGTATCAATATCTGATTATTTTCGTTTTCTAGATTGTGGCCCATAATCGCTTAGCTCTTATACCCAACAAAAACGGAATTCTATCGATTTCTGCGCAGGAATTGACTGAAAAACAGTTGTATTTCATTTCAGATACATTCATTTGGAGAAATTAGCATACACTGCTCGTCACTGGCGATGTAGCTGGGCTATTATTTTCAACTTTTGTATTTCCGTGTTCGTAGAAACAAAAACTCTTGAATTGTTCTAGTTTTAACAAACATACTTTAAATATCCAATACAATTCAATTGTGGCATTTGAAAAAATAATATGCGATACACACTCTAAATATGATTTGAATTTTTTTTGAAATATTCTCCTGGCCATCAGGAAAATAGTGGAAAATGCAAAATGAGAAACTGGAAAATCGTATTTATAATGTACACTTTTGATCAGTTCATCCAGATCTACACCATACCAAAAATTCGGACAAATTCACGGAAAGCCATTTTCCATAAGAAACGTGCGTGGTCCTTTAACGAGAATTTAGGTATTTTCAAGAACTATATCAACAAACAACAGGGGTGGTATGATTAAAAAGAGTATTTGCAATTCAGATGTTTTTGTTTCTACAAAAACTGGACTATAGAAATTGAAAATAATAGTTCAGTTACATCGTCAGTGACGAGCAGTGTATAATAATTTCTTCAAATGGCAGTATCTGAAACGAAGGAAGAATTATTTTTCAATCGATCCCTGCAGTGAAATCATTGAAACTCGGTTTTTCCTAAGTATGAGAGTTAACTGATTATTCGTCAAAATCCAAAAAATGCAAAAAAAATATATTGATAGAGCCATATCTCGAAAACTGTCCATTTTTGGAGTTTTTGGCAATGGACACTTTTGATCAGTTCATCCAGATCTACACCATACCAAAAATTCGGACAAATTCACGGAAAGCCATTTTCCATAAGAAACGTGCGTGGTCCTTTATTAATGTAAAATTCTGTTATAAAAAAAGCCAAAAGTCTAGTTCGTGCTTATCATACTATAGGAAACTGGAAAACTTGCAGGAAAATCATAAGAATTTTTGTTCATTTTCTCGTTTATGGGAATTGACTTAGTCAGAATTTCAATTTTTTTATTTTCATATTGCCAGCTACAAAAAAAATATCTGGACATAGAAAGTAGATAAAAACTCTCAGTCGTATTGGAGTTTGCATATGAAGTCAGTGGTGAAAAAAAACTCCTACCTCAACGGAGTTAAAACCCAAAAAATGTTCAAAAAAAGGTGGTTTTCGTGAATTTTTATGAGGTTGGCAGTTTTTTTATGACTGAGTCACCCTGTATTCCTTGGAATTCATGATTATATATTCTGGAAAAATTAAACAAACATTTTAACTCAACTCAAAAATACTGGGTGTCCACTGAAACTCCATTGTGAATAGTTTCTATAATTATGGATCACACAGTATAAAGTATGGACATGTCAGTTTCTTTCAATATAAAAAGAAGGTATCTAGTGAAAAAGATCATTTTGAAACCGGTGCACTTTTTGTTTATCCCAATTTTTAATTGCTTATAGTGCCCTAACGGCTCATTTCTGTATAGGGGTTAAGGCAAAATAGCTCAAATTACCTTTACAACCCCTATGAATATGTCGCAATAATGCCCATAACTATTTTTTTTGCACTCTATAAAAAATTATTCAAATGAATAAATTATGTGATTTTAATATAACTATCATACTTCCGACTTTTTTTATATGGCCTAAGAATGAAGTTTGCAATGCATATGCTAAATCCCATAAAAGAAGAAATGAGCAATTTTATCTTTATTAAATTCTCGCAGCAGCATTTTCAAATAATTGTATTTATATATCCAGTGTGACCCATTTAACTCATATCAAACTTTAATATTCCAACCGATTGGAATAATTTTTTTTGTCAATAGGTAGACATTCAAAAAGTCCATCAGGACACCAAATTTAATGATTAATTCTTCATTTTCAGTGCCAACTATTCTCATTTTTCAAGGTAAAAAATCTGAAACAATTTTTTTAGAAAAAATCTGACGAATCCACTGGATTCGCGACAATTTCTAATAATTCTTGTTGAAAGTTTGTTGAAACTCGTCCGTCAATGAGAAAGTTATGGGAAAATGAAATTTTCCGTTTAATCAACCCACCAATTCAATTTAAAAACTCTTATCAAAATTTGGAGTACACCAGGAAGTCTCGAAATATCACTGTTCAGAATTTCAGCAATATCTATTTATGAATAAAAAAAATACAGGATAACAAAATTTGAAAAATATGTTAATGATAGAATTTCATGAAAATATCACTTTATTCAATGATTTTTTTTTATTATTATTTATTAATAGATTTCGATGACATTCTGATCAGTGATATTTTGAAACTCCCTGAATCCAGTGATGTATTCCGAATTTTGGATGAGAGTAGAAATTGAAATGGTGGGTTGATTAAACGGCATATTTTTTTAAATTTATTCTCCCATAACTTTTCTATTGATGGACGAATTTCAACAAAATTCCAAAATGAACCTTTTGAAAAAGTCATGAATCCAGTGGTGCAGTATATTTTTTTTAAATCCCTAAAAAATCAGTTTTTTACCTCTAATAAAAAAGAATATTTGGCCCTGAAAATGAAATGAAATGAAATTTGGTGTTCTAGTGGACTTTTTGATTTTCTACCTGATGAAAAACAAATCATTTCAATCGGTTGAAAAAAGTATGTTTTATAAAGGTGCTTCCATTTCAAATAGGCCACACTATATAAAACATCGATATCATGTTTCCGACTTATGTTTTTTTTTCTGTTCTTGGAATCAGTTTTCCTTCCTACATGCCAATTCCCATATACGAGAAAATAAACAAAAATTCCTGTGATTTTCCTTCAAGTTTAATAGTATGATAAGCAGGAACTAGACTTATTGCTTTTTTTTTCTGGTCTTGAAATACTATTTTCTTCTTACATGCCAATTCCCACCAAAGAGAAAATGAAAATATTTTCCACAATTTTTCCAACAACTTTACAGCTCATGGCTTTTCTTGAGGTACTTGCAAAGCTTATGGGAATTTTATTATGATGTTTATCCATCATCAAAATCATATGGTTCAAATGCCATAAGCGAGAAAGTTTGCCGGAAAACGAAAAACATTTTCACAAAATTTTCCGTCCGGAAAATATACCTCAACAGCTGACCGGCTTATGGGAAATTTTTTTCGGGTTCCTAACGATATTAAATTTCATTATGTCGATTGCCATAAGCGAGAAAATGAATCAGCATCCAACTATTTTTTTACAAGATCGCGTCCCTATTTCAACCCTTTAAGCACGTGCAAACCTTATGGCTTTCGTTTTTCTCTTTCAGATTGTTATACCTATTCATGTGTTAAAATGCCATAAACGAGAAAATTAAAAAAAAACGATTTTTTTCTGCAAAAGGAAAGTGAATTTTCTATATGCCTGGCACACGTCCGATCGCTAAATTTTAATTTTTTGAGCTCAACACTGACATAATTTTCAGTGGGTAAAATCCCAGAGACGAGAAAATGAGTCAGCAAAATCTGTCGTTATATGACGGTCTATAATGAATAGCGCATAATTTTGTTCAAATTGAAGCATACTTGTGAAATTAACTCAGAATTTTATTTTTTTGTTGCAGCGATATTAAACTCAAACTTGAAATCTTGCAAACAATATTTTTAACAAATTAAAACATTAGTAATGATAACAAACATATTAAAAAATTCGTATATGAAGTGATTTTTTTAATTCTTTTATTTTTCATTATTTTTATTATTTTTCACTTATTTTTATTCAAATTCAAAAGCGTCTTCCAAGACAGTTAACGATACCCAAGTAGGCAGAATTAGTTTCAATATGTGAAGTAACTATAAACCATTGTGTGAAGCATCAGATATTTTCAATTTGAGTCATCCAGACAAAAAAAATTCACTATTCACCTGTAAGAAAATTTTTAATTAATTACAGACAGACAGGGTCTTCAGACTATAGGTATAAATATTATCGTACCAAAACTGTATGTACTGAAGAAAATCAATTAGGAGTACTTCAGACAGTTGATGAAAACCTCAGATCCACAAAAGAAATGTCTGATTATATGGGTGTAAAAAACTCTGTTAACTCTGTCGTGAGAAAAATAAATATTATACCGATAAGCCAATGTTTTTTTAGTTCCATCAGTTAAACTCCAGGTTAATTATGGTTAGAATGTGATCCTTCAAACGCCATTAAATGCAATAACCATGTAAATTATAAGTAAGTTATCTGGAGCTTAACACGAACATAAAAAACTGGCCCTCAAGGATGAATCCACATTCACAACGAATGGAGCTGTCTCTTCCCAAAATCGTGGGTGGTGGTCACACGAAAATTCTAATTTTATCATTGACAATAAAAACTGGTATTGCCGAAAACAAATGTGTGGAGCGGTATTAATAACGACAAATTAATAAGGGCCGATTTTTTTTCGCTAAAACCTGACTGGTGATACCTGGTTACAGTTTTTGGAAAACGAACTGCAGGATTTTTTGGATGATATGAGATCACAAGAACGACACGAGTTATGGTTTTACAATATGGGTGTCAGGCTCATCTGCTAGAATTGTTTCTGAATGGTCAAATGTGGAATTTGGTGATAAATGGTTAGGACGAAATACCGATCCACGGTGGCCTCTTCGTTCGCCACATCTCACCCCATTAGATTTCTTATGGGAATATTTAAAGCAAAAAGTTTATAAGGATCGACCATTCAATGAAATGGAGGAGCTTGAAAATTCGATACGACTTCATTGCAGAAATGTACCAGCAAGTTTATTGCGATCTTTACTCTTCGGGAATTTTATGATCGGACAATTAGATGCATTGAACGAGAAGGTGGATATATAATGACAGGCAGATCATTTTGTTTACAGATAATTATAATTTTTCGACATTTTGAATATTTTCTGTTTTATTTTATTTTGATTTCAAATAGCCCCACATTCAAATACGTTTAAAAACATTGTAATATTGCTTTTGAAATTTGGGTGCGTTCAGTGCATACATAATGCATTTCTCTGTTTTGTCGAAACTAATTCATAATAATAATGTTTACTTTCAACCCTCATTGGTTTTGTTACATGGGTTTCCGCAATTATTTTAGTAAGATTTTATGATCGCCGATTCATTTGTACAGTTTTTAAATAAACATTTACTATAAATAATTCACTTTAAATGAAAAATTTTCAATATACTTATTATCATTTCTAATGTTTTACCTTGTTGAAAATAATGTTTGAGAAATTTCGAAGATGAATTTACTATCGTTGCAACAAACATGAAGTTATCGATTCCCTAAAACAATAAATCTTAGTAAATTTCTCAAATATGCTTCAATTTGAACAAAGTTATGTTCAATTTATTGATGGTGGTTGATTTATAAAAGCATTCATTGTGAATACGAAAAAAATATAAAAATTAGGAAATTATTGATGTTGAAAAATAAATCAAAACATTTCTCATGAGACCATGTTTTGGTACTTAGGCTTAACTTTTTCCAATAACATTTAGCTGAATATTCTGAAATACTGGTAGGTATACTTTACTCTGGTACAATTCTTATAATTTTTGACCTACCCTGTATGCTGTTTGACTTGCAACCATTCCGAGTGCATAATATGATTATCGAACATGCACTTTCGGCAATATTTGTGTTTTGGTTGTGCAATTATTAAGAAAAAAATTCAAATGGCCACACTACCTTGCTTTTTTAGTAATTTTCATTCGAATTCAAATATCAGCAACAAGTTCCCCTTCATTTAAACGTTCAATTGTTTGATTTGCACTATTTTTTACTATAGTAAAAAAATATAGAAAATGTTGAAATTTAACGAATTTTGTAATTTGGCCAATAAAAAATTGGAATGCATCTATAATTTTTTTAAGAAAATGAAATAGTTTTAGCAACTGCGTAAATGGAACAATTTAACATAAAAACATATATTTGCATTCGAATAGTTGGCGGCGCAAATCCCAAGTTACTACAAGAATGAAAATCACTATGAACCAAAAAATAAATGTTAGATTAGTTAGGAAAATAAGGTCGTATTTTGTGTGAAACATTTGGATTTGTTTTGGTTTTGATTAGCATCTGAATAAAGTATCGACAAAAAGATGGAGGTATTTTGTGCGATTTTTTACTGACAATTTAATTCATGCACTAAAAATGCCACATGCGGTGTTTTGTCATTATGACAGCGAATAGTATATTGTGTATCTAGTAGTGAAAGCAATACATTCCTGGACGACAATGTAAATTGTTGGCCGAGGCGTTAAGCCGAGGCCAACAAGCATTGAAGTCTGGGAATGTGCTTTTACTACAAGGTACACATACTATTTTTTTCTGAAATCGCAATCAGCATTATCAAAAACTAAGGAATTCTACATATTGTTTGCGTGAATTCAATAACTGTCTAAAATGTAAACAAGCCGGCAAAAAATTTCCCGTATCGTTTTCGATACGGGAAAGTACTTTCCCGTACCGGTTAGGTCCGAAAACGGTCCGGGAAAGTTCGTTGCTTAGCAACGGACTAAAATACTAGATTAGCGTATTTTGAGGCCTGAAGTTGCTCCGAGAAAGTCGGCATTCTTGAACGATTTCAGAAAAAAAAGTTTTCCCTAACTTTTCCAGCGACATAACGGAACCTAACTTTTGATAGCATGACACCCAGCATTGTAAACCAATTTTTGATGACTTTATGTCAATTTTTCTCAAACTTGCGTTGTCATAAAAGTATCTTATTTGTTGAAATGTCGCGATTTGAACAGTCTTCGAGTGGAGAAATCGAAGAAGCCATCAATAATAATGTGCCTCGCTATACTGTGAATTCAACTACGTCAATTTGGCTACAATTTGCGATGTTTTGTTTGTAAATAAAATTTTAACTCATTGCAGAAACTTCCACTGAAGAGTTAGCTTCTATTTTATGGGCAGTCATCATGAAGAAGAACAATGGAGAATACTATAAAGAGAGTGCAGTCAAAACGATTTGAAACACTTCAGCAAAAATGTTACAAGAGAAGTACTTCAAAGAATATAAAATAATTTTTATCCGTTCACGGACATACAGTTTAAGAAAGCGAGAAATGCACGCGATACAAAACTCAAAATTTTGCAAGTAATCCCAGAAAAAAGGAAGGTGAGTTCTAAGGCTCTCGCAAAACAAGAAATTTTTGAAATGACACTGTTCTGGAGTGAAGAAAATCCTGTAGGCCTTCAAAGAAAATTTTATCATATTGCTGCCTATGAATTGGCTTGGAGAGGTGGAGAAGCAGCGAATTGTAAAGTATTCTATTTTGAAATCGAGACAGACAACCGTGGAAGAGAGACCGGAAGAGTTGAATATAACCCAGTGTTTTCGAAGACAGCACAAGGTGTGAATCAGAAGTTGATCGACAGTAAATGGTTGGTAGCAAACACTGAAGAACATTGTGTATGTCAAGTAAAATTGTTAAAACAAATTATGGGAAGACGGGGAAGCCATATCACATGCGAATTTTTTTTTTCAACTCCAAATCCTTTCTGGCAAAAAACAAAAGGATGGTATAAGAATTCTCCTATTGGGATAAATGAAATATCTAAATGGACCAAATCCTCGGCAAAAAATATTGGACTTGACGTCAAACGAGTGATAATTACGAACCATTCTAATCGAGCTGCCGCCGTAACTGAATTGTCCAGGAGTGGTATAGGTGAACAAAAACTTGTGAGAATTACAGGACACAGCCACCCATCGTCATTAAAACCGTACCTTCAGTTAGATGAAGAAAATCATTAAAAAATCATTGGTTCCATTAGTAATACCGTCCAGAAAACAGTTAATACCACCGCTCAAAATACTAGAATGCAGCAAACTACTAACAAAAGACATGAAAATCAAGATTTTTTTAATAATTGTGTTTTTAATAATTGTACTTTTCCGTTGAATTAAATAAACTAATCTACATCTTAGTTTTTAAATAATTGATTTACACATTCATTAAATTGTCTTACCGAATTACACTCTAGCTTTTTTATTTGTCGAAGTGAATTTTGTTGCCATTAAGCAATTCAACTCAAAAAACTGCCAGAAAAAATTACTCGTCCTACGGACTTGTAATTTTTTCAGGGGCAGTTTTTTTCGTTAAATTGCCAGGCAACAAAATTCTCATTAATATATGTCAAGTGTACTTCGACAAAAAAAAGCTCTCGTGTAATTATAAGTGAAAAGTTCGTGTTTGGAAATTGTCAGTTTTCAAAATTTAAAAGGCCATAATTCTATAGTATATTGTGTATCTAGTAGTAAAAGCAATACATTCCCGAACGACAATGTGAATTGTTGGCCGAGGCGTTAAGCCGAGGCCAACAAGCATTGAAGTCTGGGAATGTGCTTTTACTACGAGGTACACATACTATTTTTTCTGAAATCGCAATCAGCATTATCAAAAACTAAGAAATTCTACATATTGTTTGCGTGAAATTAATAACTGTCTAAAATGTAAACAAACCGGCAAAAATTTTCCCGTATCGTTTTCGATACGAGAATAGTAATTTACGTAACAAGTCCAGAAAATACTGTTTTTTTGGACGATTAGACCAAATTCTCCAAAAAAACTGTTTTCGGACGTGTTGCGTACACTATTTTTTCGGCAACCATGTAGAATAACAAATCAATGAAACGCATTTAGTCTAAGAGACGAAGAGAGGTCGACCTTCACCCATCTGTTAACCGGATGACACATACTTTTTTCTCAGTTACATAAATAGACGAAAACGCCTAAAATGGATTGATGCCTATGAAAAGGTGGTCATGACTATATACAGTGAGTTTCAAAAATTTGCACCATATGGAAACATTTTTATTTTCGATTTGTCAGAAAATTTTATTCTTACGAAGTACTTATATTTAAGTTATCAAACTTCTAAATTTCCCAACGGTGTACAGGAGGGAACAAAAAATAGAATTATGATCAAGAGTAAACTACCCTGGCTGTGATTCCAAATTTGATTATTTCGAACATTTTAGTTCTTAGTTGTATTATATATTGAAATTCGAGCAGAAGATAGGTACCAACAGAAACATTCTAATTCTTATTTATATTAAATTTCGAGCACTTCCCGGCCTAGTCCGGGAAGTACGTACTTCCCGGACTAGGCCGGGAAGTGCTACTTTTCCAAAGAAAAAGAGACCGGGAAGTGAACACTTCCCGGATGGTTGCCGAAAAAGTACTTTCCCGTACCGTTTAGGTCCGAAAACGGTCCGGGAAAGTTCGTTGCTTAGCAACGGACTAAAATACTAGATGAGCGTATTTTGAGGCCTGAAGTTGCTACGAGAAAGTGGGCATTCTTGAACGATTTCAGAAAAAAAGTTAACCTAGAGGAGTATCATACAGGTTGTTTCAAAATAAGACTAACATACTAGCTAGGCTTTCATAAAGAGTGGAGGAAACTATGACGAAAGATCATCAACTAATAATGAAGAAATAAATGCAAATTCGTTGTTGACCAAATTGTGAAATTCGTAAAATTTCTGCATTTTCGATTTTTTACAATACAAATATAGTAAAAAACAGCGCAAATTGAAAATTGAACCCGCGCATTTTATGCTGGTGCCAAGACAAATTCTAAACGCTTGAAAAAAAAAGTAACAGGCAAGGACCAGGTCGATAATGTTGTTGAGGTTTCAACTTTAAGGAAAAAATAATATTTAAACACGAAAACACTCAAAATGGTGAAATGGGGATGCAATTTAGGGGTTGAAAACTTTTATTTTGCGATTTGCGGCCAAACGTAACCTCCTAGCGAAATACGAAGATGTATTGAAATCTAGTTAGCCTAGACCAGTTTCCTGCATAAACAAAATATTGCGTTACCATAGCAACGAACAATAACTTACTAGAAGTGTCAGTGTAAAGTTTGACGTCAAAAAAGTAAACCAGAACGAAATAAATTAAAAGAAAAAATATGTCCACCGAAATTGTGAAAATTGAAAAATTGGAGTATCGAGCCATCATCAAGTACCTGTATTTAAAAGGGTTAACAGGTAAGCAGATTTACGAAGATATGCTTAATGATCAATGTCCTTCGTATGAGACCGTGAAAAATTGGACTGCAGCTTCAAAAGAGGTAAATTTTCCATTGAAGATGATGACCGATCAGGAAGGCCAGTTTCTGTGTCATTCCCCGAAAATATCGATGCAGTTCATGACATGATTTTAACAGACCGTCGACTTGGGCTAAAACGGATATCTGAAGCAATGAATATTTCATCGTTCATCATACAGTTCACGTCAATTTGGACATGAGAAAAATTGCTGCAAAATGGATCCCCAAATGTTTGAATGTTTACCGAAAGCGTGCAAGAGTAGTAGCAACGCGTTCGATCTGTGCAAGATTTGAAAACGATGTAGACTTCTTAAACCGAATTGTTACTATGGTTGAGACTTGGGTACATTTCTAAGATCCAGAAACAAAGCAACAATCGATGGAATGGCGACACTCCGGTTCTCCAAGACCTAAGAAATTTCGTGTCCAAAAATCTGCTGGAAAAGTTCTTGCTTCAGTTTTTTGATGATTGATTTTTTGGATTAAGGGTAGAACAATAACTGGAGATTACTATTCGACATTACTGACCACTCCATGGTAAAAAATTAAAGAGAAAATACGCGGAAAATTATCCAAAGGTGTTTTGTTTTTGAAGGACAACGCCCCTGCACACAAATCTCATGTTGCCATGCAAAAAATTCGTGATTTAGGGTTTGAATTACTAGAACACCCCCCTTATTCACCAGATTTGGCTCCGTCCGACTATCATCTCTTTTCTCAACTAAAAAAAAGTTTAAAAGGGCGTAAATTTTCTTCCAACGAGGAGGTAATAAAAGCTGTGGGCGTCTGGTTTTCAGAGCAAGAAGAAACATTTTTTTGAAAGGTCTAGAGACGTTGCAGGTTCGCTGTAATAAATGTATCCAATTAAGAGGAGAATATGTTGAGTAATAAAATATTTTGACATTGAAATTTTGTTTGGTTATATAGTAGGCTAAGGATTTTTCAATATATCCTCGTATGTTCAAAGAAAAATTTGTAGATTATGAAAAAATCGGAAACCTCTTCATTCAACACTTTTTGATATAACTTCAAATAAACCGTCAAAATGGCAAAAAACCTAATTTTCAGTATTATTTTATCTCGCGTTTAAATGATTTAGTTCAGATGACAATTTGTAGATATACATGTCTTTTTTGGTTCGAATGAGCATGATTTTTTCCCAGAAGAGAAGACTACTAGTAGTTTCAGAGTTATTGACATTTTTCGAAAAAAATATTCTTATCTTCCACGAATAATTGTCTTGATATTTTTTGTATTTCGAAGGTAATAAGTGATCAATTTCAATTGTTGAAAGGTCCAATTCAAAATGATCTACGTACCTAGGTGGTTTATTGATCGTTAAACCGCTCAAAATTGAGAAAAAAGTCTCTCTGAATCCTGATTTTCTCAATATTTTCAATAATTTTCGACTTTCTTCATTATTTTTATAACAAAAAATAGTTTATATCAAATTATTCAAAATAAAATATTGGAATGCATAATTACACTACAAAATTAATTTATTTATATCATTTTCAGTCCTTCCTACAACCCTTGAATATCATTGTGAAAATCATGATTCAGAGAAACTTAAAAATTACTAAAAAATTATGTTAGGTTTGATAGTAACAGCAGGCTGTTTGTTATGATGTTTTAAATTAACAAAAATGGGTAGGTAAGAGTATGATAAAAGTGTCTACAAGAAGAAGTAACATTTTGTGCGATTTTTTAATGAAAAACTAGTGTTTGAAAATGGTCGATTTTCAAGATTCTTAAGGTCATAACTCGAAGAGTATTGTAGACCCCCACGAAATTTTGGATTCGTGAGGAACACTTTTTTTCTGGAAGAAGCCCGATAAACTTACTTTTACCGATTTTTTAATCAAAACTTCTTGATCAAAACCACTAAATCAACGACCTACCTGGCTCATTCTTCATTCGCCATCCAGTAGGATAAAAGAAACTCCTACACTCAGCCGAATATTCCAGAAACTCACAACAGATTCCAATTTTCACACTAAAGTCAAAGCTAGCACACCGCTGCACACATAAAAACCTAAAAAATTCATTATAAATATCTAGATACCTTTTTTTCTTATAACAAAGGGCAGAAACGTGCCAACAAAAGTTTGATCTCCCGCGTCTTGAATACCTGAATAAGATTCGGTACAAAAATTGTTTATTTCATCTCCATAAAAACAGAGATTTCTCGGAAGCGTCTATAATAGTGTATTATCTCGAGTGCAGTTCAAATGGCGGAATGAAGAAGAGGTCACGTTTTGAATTTGTCGTAAAAGTCACTTCAGACGCTAACACTTCACGAACACTCGTAAACCTGGAACGTATAAAATATTATATCAGTTTTGTCTCAGGTAATAACTCAATTTTATAGTAGTTATTAGTGTCATGTCGGCATATTTTGTCTAATTACACTTTCTTTGCGTTAGATGCAAGATGCAACTCGCCGGTCAGTGGCGTGCATTCGTACCTGCAATATTAAAGAAGAGTGTTCAACTATTTTTGCACGATAGGTAGATACCTCAATTTGTAGTATTTACTAATTCGATTAAAAGATTGGTAGGTTGTGTTTGAAATCTATTTTATAGTGGTTTAATGACGAAGTGACAATAAACAAAAAAAATGTATTTTGAATGTCTTAATCCAGAAAAAACTGAACATGGAAAAATACAGTGGAGTACAACGATTCGTCTTAATATTAATTAGATTACCCCTTGGGACGCCACTGGGACGCTATAAGTACATTGAAAGAAACCCCTTATACCACATACAAGCATGACAGGTTTTCTCGAAATCAGCTAGAAGGTTTTTAAATAATTGATAAAAAACTATTTCTTGTAAAAACGTTGAACACTCTGTAGTTCGAAAACGAAGCAAGTTAGGACACATTGTTTTAGGAAAAAAAGTTTCTTTTTACCTAAACAAATAATGATCCTGAACTTTGGCAGTTTAACCCTGGGTCACCCTGTAGAATGCGCTGGAATAAGTCTATTAACTTCTTTTATTTTTATATAATCAGCAAAACGCTCGTACAGGTCGTTTTTTGTTCTCGCTTTTGCGTTAAATATACAGGGTAATAATTGTAGGAGATATGACGTCATCGGCAACTTTTTAAAATGAAAACCCCTAATTTTTATTGCGGATTCTGAAAAAGCACATTTTTACGTACAAAAGTCTAATTTTTGGTTATACAGGGTGTCCGAAACTGATTTAGGCCGTGGATTTAGGTGGATAAAATCAAAACAGTTAAAATCGTAACGAAACACTATTTATTTAATTTTTTTATTCTTATTTTTGCAAAGGTTGATTTGCGCCATTTTTTTTCAAACGACAACCCTAAATTTCCACTGGGAAATCTGAAAGAGCACACTTTTTTGCAAAACGATTGCGTAATTGATAATTAAACAGGGTGTCCCAAATTCCTAATTAAATTAAAACAGTTTGGGAATCAGGACCTGGCAAAATTTACGTACCTACTCTGATTGATGAGAAATACAAAATGTCCCAAATTGATTTAGCCAGGCACTAACTCACAAAGCGAAACAATTGTAAATTGTAAAAAACAAATTTAATGATTTATGGAAGTTAGAAATCACAACTAACAGCTAAGGATGTATTGAAACAAAAATTTAATGCAGAAGATGTTCAAAATACCTTGTCATTCGGCGATAGTTCTTTCGCGAAGTTGATTGATTGTTATAGGTTGGGTTTCGTAAACCTTGGATTTTGAGTAACCCAATACAAAAAAAATCTAATGGGGGTTAGAGAATTGTGTATGAACTTCTCGAAATAGTCAAGAGTTTTCACCGGACCAGTATCTTACATTTTGCCGATGAACGTTACCATTAATAAAAATGTTGCTTCATCGCTAAAACAAATATATCGTACTTAGATAGTCAGGATTGTGTGCAATATTATTTGTTACTAGTTCATAATATTCTATGCGTCTATCCGAGGCATCTTGTGTGAGTTCATGTACCATTTTTATTTTATAAGGTTGGAACTTATTTTTCTTCAGTACCTTTAAAGCTGTCTTCTGATCTCCATAATTTTGAGCTACAGTTCTAGTTGAAGAAGATGGGTTAACGACGAACTCACTCAAAACAGAATTCAGCTTATCTTCGGATATTGGGTTTCTGCCAGTCTGTTTCTTATTTTGGAGTACGAAAAAAAGTGGCGTCCAGAGGCAGCCCGGATATTTTGGATGAAGATTGCATGGAATGCAGCTCCTAAATATACTCTTTTAGAGCTTTTAGATTCTGCCTCAAAAAGAGCAATTTGTCTCGTCGCTGATGCCTTGCTCACAAACGCACTGACATCTCTGGAGTACCGTAGAAAATTTGGCATTGAATGCAGCTCCTAAATATTCTCTTGAGGTTTTAGATTCTGCCCAGAAGGGAGCAATTTGTCTTGTAGGTGATGCCTTGCTCACAAATTCACTTACATCTCTGGAACACCGAGGTAAGGTTGGCGATATGCATGCATGGAATGCAGCTCCTGAATATACTCGAAAGCGTTCATATTCTGCTTATAAAAGAGCAATTTGTCTCGTTGGTGATGCCTTGCTCACAAACTAATTTACATCTCTGGAACACCGTGGTGAAGTTGGCGATCTGCCTGCATGATATGCAGCTCCTGAATATACTCTAAAGCGTTAAGATTCCGCCTATAAAAAAGCACTTTGTCTCGTTGGTGATGCCTTGCTCACAAACTCATTTACATCTCTGGAACACCGTGAAAAAGTTGGAGATTTGCCTCTACAGCAAGCTTTTATTTAGTTTCACCTATCCCGGTGTCTGTCTGTCGGTAATAAAATCTTACAGTTAAATTTAACCCACTTCTGGTTGTCCGAATAACTTGAAAATTGAAATAGAGATTTCTTATGACTTTGTACACCATCATATAAAGAGACAAATGTTCTTAATTTTTCCATCCTTGTAGCCAGGGGACGTACTCTGTGATTGGTCATTATAATGGCAGGGAGTTGTGACTTTCAACTGTAGCTGTCTTTTCATTCAAACTTCCCGCCATTATAGTGTCCGATCATAGAGCGCGTCTCCTGTAAACAAGGATGGAGAAATTGAGAACTTTTGTCTCTTTTCATTAGGATGTCCAAAGCCATTAGAAATCTCTATTTGGCAGATGTTCATAAATGCTGGTGACAATGCATTATGACATTTTTGTTGCTCTAATATGGTGTACGAGTTTTGTGATTATTTTCCTACTCGATTATAAACTGATATGTGAGGGTTTTTGAACGAGGAAATTGTAATTTTTTTTTTTTGTCAAATTTCATGAATTCATTATAGCTCATTCCAGAACACGTGACTTTGACAGGTCCGCCATATTTGCTGGAGGGCACACATGTTTAGTTTAAAAGTTTATTTTTCTGCTGTTATTTTGATAAAATGATGACAAATATGCCTCGAAGTACTTTTATTATTTATCCCTTAGCGGTGATGTCAAGTGCCGGTACTATGAAAAAATCGTATTATAGACATTATCGCGATCCGTTCCAAAATTAACACTGATATACACTAACTTTCTATAAAATGTCGAGAACATGAATCTGCAGACTCATCTGGTTTCCCACTTGTGGTGTAGCCTATATTTTTGGTAGGAATCCTGCCAGGATGCATTTTTTTCTTTAAGGCATTGGGTTTTCCTAAAATATATATATGATATATACTAACTAACCTTCGATAAAATATCGAAGACTCAAGTTGTGATTTACTGAGGGGGGCCGTTTTAAAGTATCAATCCAAGCATCGCGGTGTTGTGCAGATAGATCATTCAAATAGTCACCATGTTTCGTTAAAACTGCCGGAAATCGAAAAAAAGGTACCTCATCCCTTTCTCCCCGCATTTCAAACTTAACAACACTAAAAATCGATGCCATATTAAAACATTTAAGAACTAATTAATAACTATTGACAGTTGTTTACCAGTAAACAATGAAAACTAAATAGAATATCGTCGTGGTAACCGTAATATGCGTATGTCAAAAAAATTGATTTCTGGATTTTTGAATCTATGTAATCAAAATGAATTATAAGTCAATTAACCAACCGGGTACCGACCAAGCATCTTGTTGCAATATGACAAAATTTTAACTTATGCGATTTGGTTAAAGTAAAATGACGTATTTCACAGACTTTCGCAAACATGACATAATTGATATACAATATATTGCTGTTACCACGATGATATGTGCCCTCCAGCAAATGTTAGTGGCGTTATTCTGGAATGGTCTATAGCGGCTTCAAGGTGACGGACGAGTTTTGTGGTTATGATCACATTCTATTCAAAATTGTTGTGTGGGGATTTTCGGGGTTGGTTATTACGTTTTTTTATGCTCCTAGTCAAATAAACATTGATGTGTAAGGGTTTTTGAGGTTGGATATTATGATTACATTGTCAACATCCAAAAATCCAAAATAACGGCTCCTATACATTTAGATAGAGAACTAAAAAAATTTAAAATGAAAGTAGGTAGAAAATATTCTTAAAGACAAGATTTCATTGAAAATGAAAAAAATTATTTCTTCTGATGTGTGACGTAGGTTATTTTGTGAGTTACAGATTCAAAAGCTTGCCTCACATAGTTTTTAGTTAAAATACAAAAGCGATAAGCTTTTGAATCTATCACTTACACATCTGAAGAAATTAATTTTTAGTTTTTAGTGTTTTTGAGTAAAAGCTTATCTTTAAAAATGTATTTTTACCAATTTTTTTATAGATATTTTCATGAGATATGCTTTTCTGAAATTCCATCAATCGTTCCACCATTAGCTGTTTCAACACGAATTCATACCTTCTTTCCCTTGATTCTCACAATGCTGTCTGAATACTACATGATTTTAATTTTCAAGGGAAAAAAGAGGCCACCTCAAAAAATTTCCCTGATGATGATACGCCAATGGAATTTATTTTAATCACATGTTTTGATTTCCATTTGCGTCAATGAGCTAGGTTCGTTCGTTAACTGTTTGCTCTCAATTCTAGGACCAAACTTACTTCAAACTTCGCAACCTAGAGCCAAACTCCCAATACTTCCTTCAAATACAAGGACTTGCACAATTTGGAAAGCAACGGTTGAAAGGCGAGAAATCTGGAGATATACTGAATACTACAATAAATGGTGAGTTTCTCTTTTATCCATGATTGAAGTAAAAAAATAATTTTTTCTAATTATGACATACAAAGTGACGCTTTTCAAAACTGACGTGAGTGTCATAACGTCCAACATTTCATCACCAGTTAGGAAATGGTTTACTTTTCCTAACTGTTTGAGAAAAGTTCGTTACATCATCAATTAGGGAAAAAAATCAATAGTCAAAAATAAAGAAAAGTGAATTTTATCGATTATTTCCTTCGTCCATTAAATATCAGTCATCAACCAATCATACGTTTGTTTCCTGTTTGACAGGACCAATCAACACGCTCTATTAGCGACTATTTACATGATGCACAATAGTCACCGACTATTCAGCATGATACTCATATCAAGGAGCCTGAGCATCTGACAGTACTCTAAATAAATACATATTAAACGTCAAATAAAATCAATCGTGTTGAAGCTGTATAAGAGAATGAATGTGGACCTTCTATGGTTAATACTGCAAGTTCTTCAAAAGCTGAACAAATGTCACAAATTACGCATGGTGGAAATGTCACATACAATAATTGTGTTTTTAATTTCAATTGATGAATTATAAAGATGGTGCTGTTTTTGTTTAGATTTTGTGCTTTGTTCTTGATATTTTGAATAAATTATTCCAAATTGTTTAATTTTCATTCATTCATATGACTGATATAAAGAAGTAGATTCAAGAAATAATCTTCACAAATATAACACGACCTTGATTAATTGTCGACTATTTTATTGCTGCTAAATTTCTCTGGTATTTATTAATTTTACTCGACATTATTTTGGCATTAATAATCAGAGATGAAAGCCCTCGAGCTTCGCTCTCGGGCTCTCATCAGATTATTAATGCCAAAATAATGTCTCGTTAAATTATTATAAAATACAGTCAAAATTTAGATGCAATAAAAATAGTCGACTATTTATCAAGGTCTTGTTATATTACCCTTGACTATTCCACTCTTCTCAAGATATTCACGTAATCTGACCAATCACAAATCAAAGACAACGACAACGAAAACACCAGCTGTCTCTCAATTCTGATTGGTCTGTCAGCGTTTGTGTTTTCAACGATGTAACCATAGATGACAAAGCAAAGTTTGACATAATTGTAGGCGAAAACGTCAAAATGAGTCGCATCGTAACTATATAATAAATTATTGATAGTTATAATACATTTCTTGTGATTATAGTTGATTGATTATGGTTATGATGAGATTGTTCATGTTTATAATAATACTTTTAATGTTTCGTGAAATAGTCTAATAAAATTCAACTCGTGATTGAATTTATCTCATAAGTCTGTCTTTTATTTCTGAACTCAACTGAATTGTATCAAGAAAACACCACCGTTCAGAAATGAATCGACAGACTTATCGCGAAAATTCAATCACTTGTGGTATTACTACTGAAAACACGATACAAGTTTATAAGAACATGATGTATCTTGATCATGAATGCTGACATTGCAATTTGTGCAGTTTGATAGGTTGACGGTATTAATAAATTATCTCCATCTTTGAAATTGAATAAATAACGTTTGTAAATTTTGACACTGAACTTATGTATTAAGAGCATATTAGTAACTGAATGAAAAAAGTACTCTGCTGTAATTTTTACATTTGTTGGAATGTGGGAACATTGTGTATCCTTTCTGAATAATCGAATTTTTCATTTTTCACATTACTGTTTTGTCTGGTAACATATGTAGAAATATCACTTATTGTGAAATTTGTTTTATACTTGACCATCACAGAAATGATGTGACATGTACTTGTTAAAAATTGCGAATACTCTGTGCTGGGATCGCACGTTAAAAGGTGAGGGCCTCGTCATTCCTTCCTCGCACAAGTCTCCTGAAGACTTCTTGGGATTGCTCGTAAGGGTGCAACCGTATGACGGAAAGAACAATGAATCCCGAAACCTTGCTCTCAATGAATATACAGTGTGTTTCACTCCTCATGGGAGCAGCTATAGTAGCTGATTTTTCATTTAATAAAACATGAAAACAATATCTTTCAAGAACTTTGTAATTGAGGACTAAAGCAAGCTTCTCAAAATGCTATATCACATAGCATTAGCAAATGCTACCCAATCAGATTTTGAATCCTGAAAATCACAATTCTTTCGATAAAACTAACTCTCAATGTGCATTATCACAAATGTAAACGTGCAGTTCAAATTTCAATGAATTATCAAGAAATGGCCATAGGAGTTGACCCATAAGAAATTTATTTACCTAACTGGTATGGGTAAATAAATTTCTTATAGGTACTTTGCAAATGGAGACAAAAGGTTCCCAGAATGATATACCATAGGTATGTATCAAATGTTTTCCAATCCCAATTAGAGTTTGAAAATAAAAAATCGCAATTCTTTCGATACAACAACTCTCAATGTGCATAATTAAAGAAAATTTTAGTGCGTTGCAAATTTCAATTAAACACCAAGAAATGGCCATAGGAATTGATATTTCATTTAGCTAAATATAAAAAAATAAATTTCCTTCGGTAGTTTGCAATTGATGACTATAGCAAACTTCCCTAATTGGTCTACCACACAGCAAATGTTTCCCAATCAGATTTTGAAACTAAAAAATACCAATTCATCGATACAACTAACTCTCAAAGCTGGATTTATAGATTGAGTCGCAGCCGCAATCGTTGCAGTTGACGTTGCCGTACGAAGATAAATGTGCCGTTGCTCATGCATATGTTTATAGATTCATTGCCGTTGCAGTTGCTGTTGACGCTGCCGCCGGTAGTTAACCAACTTTTATCTTGGACGGCAGCGGCAGCGGAAAATGGCATGAAACTCAAAATGTCCTTGTCAAAAATGAACGAAATGTCACATAATTTATGTTATGTTGGTTATGTATTTGTTTACATAGTTTAAAAGCAAAAATTTATTTTATTCAGAAATGTTAGAAAATGAGGAAAATATAGATGTTAATGTAGGCGTATTCCTAAACATATTGGAAGGATTTCCACATCTACATAATCTGAAGGACAAGAATTCTAAAAATATGTTCATGAAGGAAAACAGTTGGCGCTCAATGAACACAAAATAAAACTATAAATTGGTCATAATTTTGCCAGCGGCTACGGTAACGGCTACGGCAGCGGAAGCAGCTGCGACGCAATCTATAAATCCAGCTTTCAAAGCCCATTAAGACATAAAATTTCAACGTGTTGTCCAAATTTTAATGAATCAAGAAATGGCATTGGAGTTGAAATTTCATTCAGCTACCCAAAATTCTATACCATATCGCAAATGTGATGTAATCAGGTTTCGAAACACAAAAAACTCAATTATTTCTATACAACTAACTTTCAATGTGCAATATCACAATAAATGTCAACGTGACGTTCAAATTTCAATGAATTATCACGAAATTACTATTGAACCTTTGGGACCGTTTTGTTACAGAAAACGACAACGCCTTAGTATTGGACACAACTGGCAGAACTAAAATAGAGGCACTACACCTACAGAAACTAACATGGAACAGGGGAAAACTCACGGCTAGAATAATATGGAAGAACTTCAACAGGACCTCGAAATCTATAGTTACGTGGTGGAGCAATCCTTGCCATGGACGTGTGAAGGGCCAGAAGCATTTCAAATTAACTGAGATGACCAAAGTAATGCCACTATTTGAATTTTTATCCTGTTTTAGTTCAATTTCAACTGATTTTGTTCCAGAGTTCAAGTACAACGTTCAACTTCAACTTAGCCCAGGAACAATAAATTTGGCAATGAACATTTTTTATCCATAGAATGTATTTTTACTAGAACTCTTCTTTACCGATGGGATTGTCACTTTGAAGTTGAAGCATAATTTGTTACGTAGAGGTGCATTTAGTCAACATAAACGTAACTTTAAGAAAAATAAGAAAAAAAAGTAACAGGCAAGGACAAGCAGTGGGACTCTGTGTCATATAGAATTCTACCCCTCGTTTTCTACAGTCGATTACTACTATCGCAAGCGACGATCACGTTATTTGGCACTCTGTGCATTAGTTGCCTGCACATCGGGTTTGTTCGTCAACGTACTACCCGATTTGAAAGCATTTGCCAAAATTTGGTAATATTCTAGTGACATTTTATGTTCTTGTGTCCAAAATTACTGTCACTGTCACGCATTTTTATTTTCAACTGCTGGTAATTTGATGTGCTTTTTAAAAAAATTTAAATAAAATTTGATATTATTGCATTATTTTACCTACCTATAAACGTATTAAATTTATTAGCTCTGAAGGAAAAAGAAAGGCTACAAGACATTTGTTCAGAAAATATTGGAAGAAAATTCATGATCATTTCAATAGCAAAAACAATCAATCAATAGTTACATGAAATTATTTATATAAATTATATAAATGTAATATTTTGTAGATTTGTGATCAAGACTTACGAATTGTAAATATAAATGGGAGATTTATATCGAGTATTATTTGCCATTGTTCATTCCGTACCTTCATTATTCAATATTTCATATTATTTGCATATTTGGATTTTGAAATAGAACAATAAATATGTTTGACAAACATAAAAAAAGAAAACGACATATCTCGACATCTTGCTTTCTTGCTCAGTCATGTCGAATTCAGTCGATAAGTAGAATTCAATATGACACAGAGTCCCACTGCAGGTGGGGAATGTTGTTAAGGTTTTAACTTTGAGGAAAAAAATATTTAAACACGAAAACACTCGAAATGGTAAAATGGGGATGCAGTTTAGGGGTTGAAAATGTTTTTTTGCGATTTGTGGCGAAATGTGACCTCTAAGCGGAAAATTTTCGAGAGAAAAGTTGTAGATAATAAAAAAATCAAAAAAATGTGTATTGCCAAGTAGTATGTGATGTGACCTGTGGTTACCAATGGACAATTATGAGAAAAGACAGTATAACCATGGAACATGTATTTATTCTTGACAGCTGAAATGAAACTTTTTCTACACGCACATTATCGACAATATTTTTATCAATAACATAAGGTTTTTAAAGTTGGGATTTTCAAGGTTACAGGTTTTCAGCATAAACTTATTATTATTGTATAAATGGTGCCATCTTATATTACAGATTCAAATTTCGTTTTCAACATATACCTATTTGAGCACAATTTTAAAATGATGTTGACAAATGCACATTTACTAGACCTTTACATTAAAGCAGAATTGTCACTTTGACCTTGAACCAATATTAAATTAAATCATTTAATTTAAGATGTGTAATGTTTATATGATATTTTCAAAAACAGATTTGAGGATGTATTTCTAATCAAGTTTTTGTTTCAGGCTAATTTCTTCGACCTATATGATCTCCAGTTCGATTGCCGTTACAGAGTTAGTGTTAGAGACATTTCCTCGAAACCAGCTAGATCGGCCCAAGATACCTTCGTCACATTCACTACTCCAAAATGTAGTACTTTCAAGAAGAGCCATAAAAAAACAAAATGTAGTTAGTTGCTGAATGTCCGTATTTCGATTTTCGATTGTGATAATTTTTTAAATGTATATTTTATATTTACGCAAAAAGTTTCACTACACTAAAGTGTTTGATTTTTTCACGTCTGCCCAGTTTCAGGATACCTATATTAGTAAGAGGACCGCGATGATCCACAGATTTACTGACAGGTGAAGAAACCTCCGAGCAATAAAAGATATAGAGAGGGCTTCTCTGTCTCTTTCTTGAAAGCAACATACCCGACGTTGTTTACAAACATCTCAACCCGAATCATGTTAAAAATGGCATTGTCGGATATGACCGTTTGCACTAGGTGACCAGGTTGGAATATTCACTCTTAACTTGGCGATCATGTTTGTTTACGTCCATTTACGACTTATTTATCGTCTTGTCAAATCAAACCATGGGCGTCGCAACATGGTAATCATGGCATAATCCTAATTTTGAGACAAAAATACACTATTTATTGAAATAGCTGTAAAAAACATTGTTACTATTCAAGTCGACCTCAAAAACGATTACATATCAATAATAATGAAAAAACTTGTTGTGGTATAGGTACACTAAAAAGTAAATAAGCAAACTCAACTCTTCTGTCTTGTTGGAATGTCTTTCGAGTACTTAAAACATAGCGTATATGATACTTGTATACGAGCTATGTCATGAAACATTTATTTCACAGAGGAGACTGTAAAATGATAATAGGAACTACATAAAAATTTCTACACGCGATTATTTTATACTTTAAATTCCAAAACAATGACCGGTAGAAATTATTTTGTAGTGGTTATTTTTTTTCTTAGGTGTTTTGGCATCGACTGCTATGGTCTTTAGTAGTTATTATCTACAGTCTTCTGTAAAATGAATGTTTCTGGGCATAGCTCGTATTGCAGTAGTGATATTTGTTTACCTTGAATTTGTTAACATGGAATTTACTTCACTGTTCTGCAACTATAACATTATAATACCTTGGCAGTTATGTGTGTGTGTTTGAAATGTATGCTATTTTAGAGGAATTTGTGATTGTGAAACCGATGATATGGACACAGATGATACCAGAAGAAAGTGTTTAAAAGTAGCAACGAGAACTATAATCCGTCAGATACAAAAATTTAGACTAGAAGAATGCGATCAAAAGTTTTATTTTGTTTCAAGCTGGACAGTCGATTAACAATAAGCAAGTCATCGCTCCACCCTGTGAGCAAATCAAGACTACATCAAAATAGAGCTGTTTTTTTATATATCTGCAGAGATGTCTTCAGAGATACATGTTTGTAGGCCCCTATTTAACTCATAAACTTCAATAAGTCTCACCTGTTTGATGTTTAAGAAACAGAAGTAAAATAATAACTACATGAGAAATTCTCGTTTTTCTACCAGGCAGACTTGTAATATCGATCGCTCCCTGAGCCTAACTCTACATAAGTAGAGATATTAAGTACTCCTTGACAACTCTAAAACACTTTTTGATTATCTGCTTCAGGATATTAATAATCTAAAAAACATAAGAAACTGAGTTGAAGAGCTATTGAGGCTTTTACCAGACTTTGGATGAGTATTTTAATGATACACTTTCAACGTAAACATGTGTTTATATTTAATATGTAAATTCTTATGTGTATTATAATGCATATATAGCATATATATAGTGTATAGTTTACTGATGTGATTCAACGATTTGAATATTTTTTGACTTTTTTACTTCAGCACTTTCATTTATTTTTTCTGTATTTATGACCTTATTCTATGCTTTGTCAGCAAGAATCTAATTTTTCGAACAATAAAGTATTTTTGATTGACGTCTTGACAACACACGTGCTTTCCAACCAGGCATATTGTCGTCTAGAGACAATAACATAAGATGAAAATAATTTATCAGCACGCCGCCACTGGGTCTAATCTTACATCCGAATATCATAACAATAACAAATCTCCCCTTCCGAACTCGGAGGTTACCCTTCGCCCACAACTATCACAAAGGATAGTGATATGCAGCTTTCATAACAACGTGTGTTGTTTATACAGAAATGGCACCTCTATATATTTTATTGCTCGGAGGAAGAAACCGTTTGCTGGCCATGAAATAGCATTCTTGGTGTTGCCCCAAGTAGCCTGCGTATAGTTGTCAAATTTCTCAGATCAAGGTCAAGGAGGGGTGGGGACGTTTGAAAACCAGTCAGTTTGTGACCGTCTGCTGGTTTCACACTTCTGTCATGTTTGGCCCGCGAACGAGGTCAAGATCCAAAGTTATGCCGAAAAAACCGCGATTTCCGTTTTTTGGTCCAGTTAAGATGATAGTTCCGAAACTAATCTTATGTTCAAGAGCGAAAGTTCATTTGTAAAATAACGTTCATCACCATTTTCAACAACCTCTACTCGTTTTTCAGTCACAAAGTGAGCATCTTCAGGAGGAAGATCAAACTCAGTCTACTGATTTGTCTCATTTATATATTATAGTCCAAGATCCCAGGGCCACCAGACATCACTTATTTTCTGACGAACGAAATGTGTACGATTGAGTAGTCTTAGTATGTACTATGATCGTATGTCTACCTGCTGGCTTGGCCAGACTGCCATTTTCCAGCTATCAGGTGATCAAGGTACCTACGTAAAAACATTACTAACCTCACTTAAATTATCATGACTGATTTTTAAGTATGAATTAGACAATATCGTTAAAAATAAGTCTTGAATACTCCCAGACAATTTCCGTCGGCGGTATTGCTTTGCAGACGCTTTAAAGCTCTCAAAATAATTATTCAATCTCACGTAAATTATGAAGCTCTATTTTTATATATGTTAGCCGGACAACTTTTTAAAAACGTTTTATAAGAAGGCAGCCCGATCCAAGGGGCCAATCATCCCCTAAACCCAATTTAAATGCTCCTGTGGGTAGGAGTACAAGGGCATTATCCACGCGCATGAAAGTGAGTGAGACGTGTATTATTATTATATTGACCTCTATTTCTCTCACAGTTCAAAATATGGATTTTTCAATAATTTCTGAGTATTTTGGCTTCTAATCTTCATTGTCTTCGTCGTTGAAATTAGACAATTCATCATCGAGCCAATCTTGATATTGAATATCTAAATCGTCGTCCTGATCATCAGCATTATATGTATGTTCTTCCTCTGTAGAAAACAAGTCAAACAGATCTGAAAAACTAAAGAGACTTGAAAGTTTTAAGAATTGTTCCTCCAGTGACTGACTGACAAAATCCGGTAATTGATCTCCATCGAACCAATGAAAATCATTTTTACCATCTTCCATTGTTTTCGGGACTGAAAATATTTATCATCTTCGTACTTGCGTTGTTCCGAAGACTAGCAATATAGTTAGCCCGTCAGAACTGTTACCAAAGCACACTATTTCAAGGTAAATTGGTAGCATCGAAGTTTTTCACATTCTTCCGATTGAATTCTTCATTAACATCAGATACCATATATGTACGAGGATGTATTGATATCTAGTTAGCCTAGACCAGTTCCCTGCATAAACAAAATATTGCGTTACCATAGCAACGAACAATAACTTATTAGAAGTGTCAGTGTAAAGTTTGACGTCAAAAAAGTAAACCAGAGTTACGCAATAAATTAAAAAATAAAATATGTCCACCGAAATTGTGAAAATCGAAAAATTGGAGTATCGAGCCATCATCAAGTACCTGTATTTAAAAGGGTTAAGAGGTAAGCAGATTTACGAAGATATGCTTAATACCCTTGGTGATCAATGTCCTTCGGATGCGACCGTGAAAAATTGGACTGCAAGCTTCAAAAGAGGTAAATTTTCCATTGAAGATGATGACCGATCGGGAAGGCCAGTTTCTGTGTCAGTCCTCGAAAATATCGATGCAGTTCATGACATGATTTTAATAGACCGTCGACTTGGGCTACAAATTTAAACTTTTATGCATAGTTGAAAGGCTTTGTCAATAAGTTGAAAAACTTCTGGCATCACCCACTTCTGCTTTAGAGAATGTCTTCGAAATTCTCGAAAATATAGGAAGGAAGGGATGAAAAACTGACTGATATGGTGAAAAATTACGTTTTGTGTAACACAGTTTCTTTATATGATGTAGTTCATTCTGATAATATGGGTGTTCCCTGCATAAAAATATTAGACAGTTATACATGAGTAGGGATAGAAATAATGCTCTAAATATGCAAGACTTACCAACAACAAAAACATTCTATTATATCATGAAATAAAACAAAGGAATTGAATAGAAACACAATTTTACTAAAACTTTGAAAATATTTTCAAACAGCCTAAAATTACAATAAATCCGAAATATCAAAACACTCCTTAGTACATTTGTAAAGAATACTTTCTGAATATATGATCTAAAAACTTTCAACCTGTCATCATTAAAACTTATCGATAGCACTTCAAGCCAGTAAGCGAAAAGATCAGTTAAAAGTTTCAGAAACCTGGAAGGAAATTAATTAACAAGTGTTTTTAAGCTTTCAAAAATCTTGATGAAATTACACGAACTCTTACTGTAAATATGTGAAAACCTCTTAAGAGTACCATTACAAAGTACTCTGAGAAGTATACAAAGTACTCCGGGTATTAGAGAGAGGCTTATTACAGTTATAATCATATACCATGAATTTTAATATTCATCTTTCGTAATAAACAGTTCAATTTTCATTTCGGGGGAAAACTTTCTGGGTTTATTTTCAATACTGCTATTATTCCAACCATTAGATAGAGTAAGCTTCACCCATGAATTTTCAAACGGTTTTAAGAATCAAGTGATTCATCAGCATGAAGGTCATCAAATTCTCCTTTAAATAATCCCTAGTTGATTTAGAATGTTATCAATAATATGAATTTAATATTTATTTTTCGAATGGGTACAATAGTTATTTATGTACCAAGGGTATAAATAGATGTTTATACCCTGAGGGCGACGTTTTACGAACCCGAGGGCCTCTGGCCTGAGGGTTTGTAAGTCGTCCGAGAGTATACAAATCTGTTTATGCCCGCGGTACATACATAACTTTATGTCATACTAGTTTGTTATTGCAAACCAATCTCAATACAAATCAGTATTTTAAAAAATCCGGTTTGAATTAATAACATTGCCTATTTATCATAGTAGACACTATCGTTGCTAAGTGAATGTTGACAAACGTAAATGTCATAAAATTTTATATGTGTCAAAGTTAGAAGTCAAAATGAACGAAGATTTTGGAATTCCTGACGAAATTATTGCGCGGGCCATAAAGTGAACTTTATGCCCGCACGGGCATAAAGTACGACATTAGATAGTTGGTAACTAAGCAATAAAAACACATTAATGAACTAAGTATGACATGAAATATATTAAAAAGTATAATCATTGTTTAAATAGAATATAGTTAGCCAATGCCCGTGGAAAAGGTATTGGACCCAAACGCGAGTGTCATCTAGCGTGATTAGTTACAAACATGAATATTTCACCTCAGTTTGATGCAGGTTTCTTCAAAAATCCCTGATTTTAATGCTGTCCCATTTTTTTCTATCAAGTTACGACATGACTTGTAGGCCAGATCACTGAAGTTACGACATGACTTGGATGCGAGCTCACTATCGCCATCTATATGTCGCATCCATTTTGATACAATTAATCCCATAAGGTTGACTATCTTCTATATAAACAATGGTATAATACATTACGAGTAGGTTTACATTTACATTATTTATGAAAATAAAAACCAGCCTACCCACAGCCGGTTGGCAGAGGTTCGTTATCTCTATCTTGCCTAACACCATATATTTTCACTGGCCGAAATTCTTTTGGGATTGTGAATTGTCTTTACTCAAAAGTATCTGAACCATATGGGAAAGAATTGTACCTGGAAGGTTCTCAATATCTGAAAGGTTTTTCCTAATATAAAACATTAAATACGAAGTTTCAGTAGGTTTCAAGTAACTCAAGTTCTCCGGCATGGCTTCAGAAACAAACGAGATATTGAATTTGCACCAACACACGGGTTTGATAGAGCTATCCAGTTCTCTTCTCTTGGTTACCAAACTACTTAACTACTAGATTATCATTCTTATAGGCAAAGGATTCTATTTTTGTAAAACGAAGTTACTATTTTTATATGCCTAGGGCAACTCATCCTATAGGAATAGTTATTTGATTATATATAGAGCTAGTCGAATGTATGGACCCGCCCATGTTTCTCAGTTAATGTGAGGGTTATCGAAAAAAGTTCAGATGAAAGTTGGAGGGTTCTTTACTCTACACCTTCTTATGAATTCAAATAATTTTTAGATGTGCCATTGGTGAAGAAGTGACGTCATCGAATTTTTTTTGATTCGAACTGTATGTCATGCTTGGTATCGCTAGATAGCTTGCTTTTTTCTCATTTCAGTAGTACCAATATTATTCTAATTCTCTCGATAGGTACAGTGTGGTTCATATTTTTGTGTCCACCTCTGTAATTCACTTACCTATTGCTTGATTTGTTCAAAATTTTTCTCAATCGGGGAATGTAGCCAGTTGGATATTCAATTTGTTTCAGACAGTGGCGTACGCATGTGTTTATCTGATGCTTATTTTTCGAAGAACATTTCCAATCATTTTTCTATATTATTATTATTATAGGAAAATGTCAATGGAAAATTTTGTTCCAGAATAATTGAAGTGCCCTAATCCCGAATTTTTCCTTAAGTGAAGTTAAAAAAACAAAAATAATCATTTGTTTCAAATTATCAAAATATTACTATTTTTCAATGAAAAGAAGGACAATATTATGTAGAGCGGCTTTTTCATTTACTTATTTATTAGTCCTGAAAACTAATTTTTTATTTGAACCCGTGATCTGAGATGAAAAATGTAATTTCTGGAATTTTTAAAATAAATAACTGTAAACATCGTAAGTGGAATTTTTTATTGAAACGTCAACATAAAAAAATATTTTTTTATAAAAACTCAGGTACGCCACTGTCTGAATCAAATCGCGATTTCGCTCAAACTATCTACCTGACTACTTTCCATAATTCAGAAAAATTTTAAACAAATTAAGCAATAGGTAAGTGAATTACAGAGATGGATACAAAAATACCAAACACACTGTACCTATCGAGGGAATTGAAATAATACTACTGAAATGAGAAAAAAACAAGCTTTCTAACGATACTAAACATGACATATGGTTCCATTTAAAAAAAATGCTGATGACGTCACTACTCCACCAATGGCACATCTAAAAAATATTTGGATTCATAGAATTGTGTAGAGTAAAATACGCTTCAACTTTTATGCGAACTTTTTTTCGATAACTTTCATATTAACTGAAAAAAATGAGCGGGTCCATACATTTGACTAATTCTGTATGAATGTAGTACAGTATAGCCGGTTATCCGCCATTCAGATATAGAGTACATGAATATCGGATACTTTGTATCGGATACTTTGTATCGAATCTTTTTTTCGTGCACACAATGGGTGTCTACAGTAAGCAGTGTAGTGACTAATATCTGTAGTTCCGCTATGATTAGACATTGCATACAGGTTATAGCGACAAGGGGCTACACTGCCCACTGCATAGTTGCCTGTAACCAGTCCGTCTGAAAGAAAATGAATGGCCAAATTGACTACTGAAATTTTCCGAAATTCACAAATCGTTAAGGATTTCGTGCACTTCTTTTTCTCTTTGCACTTCGAACATTTATCTTTATCATCATCATCGAAAGTTTCGTCTCTATTATTTGCAGAATCGGCGAGAAACAGTCTCAGTATGGATCAAGGGTCACTGAATAGTGACCACCGTATGTACAACTTTATGTAAGCCAACAAAGTCATCTACAATCTTGGAGTTATCCATCATCAGGACTCTCGACCATAACTCACTGTCACTTCTGTCGAGGAGGGTTATCGTAAGAACTCCCGGCCATCTTGCTGGGCGCAACCGAAAAAATTGAATGAAAACTTAATTTGACTTTTTAATTAGGCAGTATTATCTACACCTGACCATAGTTTCTTGATCACCATTGCAAATGCTTTGATTGAGGCTCCTGAAGCTGGAGATACTCGTGTTTGTATCCCTCGTGTAGACATCAATTGTCAAATACTCCAACAGACATCTTGTGTTATACAAGCTTTAGATAACACTATTCATAAAGCTAGTATTACCAATATTCTATTAGGATCGAGTGTTGTGACAGTACTGTGAAGTACTACAAGCCTAAATGTAGGTGTTTCATTTATCACTCATATTTTCAACTGAGTGGTTTCAAAAATAATGGTTGTGTCTATGTCACTGGAGCGGTGTAACCAATGACATATTACGGATAGACTCCGTTATTTACATTCCGAGATGCGGACACAGTCTAAGCACAATTTTTATTACTGCTTGTTTCGTGGTAAATTATTGCCAGTAAACCCAAAAGTCGGCAAACTTAATTTCATGCTGAATTATCTGCTTATATACAATGTAATATAAGCAGATAATTGCCGCGAAACAAGCGGCAGTAAAATTTGTTCGTAGAATATGACTCTGTATTGACCGCAGCTCGAAATGTAAATTACGGAGTCTAACGGTAATATGTCATTGGGTGTAACAACGAACTGGAGTTACTGGCTATTGAATTGGAAAGAGATATGGCAGGTCTTGATAGTTTTTGAGAGGTTGATGGAACTCTATAGTTTCTACAGTTTTGAAAGAAAAGTATCCTTATTATCCATATCATTTTTGGAACATTGTATTTGAATTTGACTTGGGAAAAGAAGGGGAAACGAATATCTCTTCTAAAGAGTGGGATGGCGATATGAATTCCCACTTCGCTTACAAGACTGATTCTATGTATGAAAAAAGAAGTTTAGAAAAATTTATGATAAAATAATAATTCAAATATAAAATTTGCAACTTTTAGAAAGAGAAATTAAACCATCCAGAGTTTCTTCTGCAGTAAAAAAATCCAAACAATGTGACAGTCTTGGTTGTCCTGTTCTTTGAGGAATCGATAGGGAAATGTTCTAGAATGGATCAAACGTGACTAAGCAATTACTAAAATGTGTACATTTCAATGTAGATTTCAGTTATTCATGCACAAAAATCTCTTTAATGCCTCTTCAGTGTTCTCATAATCACAAAATTACTTATCGACTTTCGTCAATATGTTTACAGGCGTCATCTTTCTTATTTACGTCTTCGTGTAGTCCCACCAGGAAGGTACTTGAAAACCTCCTGAGCACCTTGCTAGACGTAACAGACTAAAGGAGATGCAAATCTTTGAATTGACGTTTCATTGAGACAGTCTTAACTACATGATCTGACGAATCTTCTGACCATGGTTTCATCATCATCTTTGCAAAGGACTTGTTATACAGGTTCGCTGATATATATGGATACGGTCGATTATTTCATAAAGTAATCATATTAACGAAAAATTAAGTATACAGGGTCAGTTAAAAATCAGGACGAAACAAGGTTGCTTTTCTCAAAATTCTGAACAAAATTTATTCAGCACATCATTTCCTAAATTCAACAGTTTTCGAGATATCGAATTTTGAAAATAAGTTTCTAATAAATTATCCAAAAATGTTTTAGTCCATTAAGTTCATAGTCCATCAAGTTACCTTTGAAAGTTTCCAGCTCCATAACAACGCCGCGTCGTTCTTTTGTCTAACAGTGATGATCTTGACAACACATGTCAAAAATACATTTGGTGTCAATAATTTTCGCGCAAAAATGGCACGTTTATCTGATACTGAGCGTATTGAATTTTTAATGATCATAGGATACGGTGATAGAAGACGAAGTTGTGACCAAGTAGTGGATATTTTTAATGAATTGCATCCCAATCGGGAACCCATTTCTAAATCAACCGTTTCAAAAACATTGTAGCGTTTTCATGAAACTGGAGGTGTCAAAGATCGACCAAAAAGTGGAAGACCAGTAAGCGTTACAAATGAAGAAAATTCTTTGAATGTCATGTTAAATGTGGTGGAAAATCCAATAAATTCAGCACAACAGAGGGCTTTCAATAATAACATGAGTCGATATTCCATTCAAAAAATTTGCAAACTGCAAAAATTCCATCCATATTAAATTCATTTGACACAAGAATTGAGTGAAGAGGATTTTGATCGTAGAATCGAGTTCTGTGAAGTTATTATGGATAAATTAAATGAAAATGTCAACTTTGTCATCCACATATTGTTTTCTAACGAATCTACATTTTGTTTAAACGGGCACGTAAATCGGCACAACTGTAGGTATTGGTCAGTCCAAAATCCACATTGGATTGAGGAAGTTCACACTCAACGGCCACAAAAAGTAAATGTCTGATGTGGCATTATTGGTGGACACGTCATAGGACCCTATTTTATTAACGGAAATTTGACCTGATAAATGGATTGGGCGCAGGGGAGCAATTGAATAGCCAGCTAGGTCTCCCGATATGACCCCACTTGACTTTTTTTATGGGGTCACATAAAAAATGTAGTCTACAAAAATAGGCCGCCAAATATCGAAAAGTTGCAAGAAAGAAAAAGGCATGAAATTTCTACCATTCCTCCTCACATGGTTTTAGATTCACTACAAAATGTTGTTCAGCGAGTTCATTACTGTCAGGAGGTAAATGGTAAACACTTTGAGCACCTTATTAAATTGAAGTCCAAAGAAAAATTTGTTGTTTATTAAAACTTGGTTTCTCTCTTTTTCTTCTGGCATAACTATTGTTTCATAAAATTTCAAATATCTTAGACATTCATTAAAAAATGAATTTTTTTCAACCCTGAACAAATATGCTTTTTTTATTTTCTGTAAATTAAATAATTAAATTGAAATCATATCCACATACTCCACCTTGTGTGACTTTCATAACGAATATTCATTATTTCGTGCTTTTTCTTTAATAAATGTGAGAGTAGTAACAAGTTATTTTCAAAATTCGATATCTCGAAAACGGTTGAGTTTAGGAAATGATGTGCTGTATCAATTTTGTTCAGACTTTCGAACAAAATTGAAATATGGAATAATATACAGGGTGTCCCATTAAAGAAAACGCAACTTTGTTTCGTCTTGACTTTTCGACTGACCCTGTATACTTAATTTTTTGTTGATATGATGGATTCTTAAAAACTCTAGAACTTTTGTATCCCAACATTTTTCGCTAGCTATCTTACTTTAAGAGATAATCGACCGTTTCCATACATATCAGCGACCCTGTATATACCTACATACACATTATATCAATAAGAAATCTATTCTTTGATAATAAAGCAAATTTGGTTTGATTTTGATATGATAAATGAACACTGGATAACACTATTCATAAAGCAAGTATTGCCAATCTTTCTCAGACCACTGAGACCATCTGGACTTGATGGTGTGAAAATTGTTTATGCTGCGTTCACCACTGCTATCTTCTTCTCAGTAGTCTCTAATTGAGTGGCTGTCTCTATTATAGCAGTGACATAAAGACTGCTGGATATTGAATTGGAGAAAAGTATTGCATATCTTGTGAGTTTTGGAGAAGTTGATAAATTTTTTAACTAAGAAGTTTATTCAAGATAACTCTCCTTATTATCCAAATTATTTTGAAATGTTCTGGGATGAGAGAATTTCTTATTGACTGATGCTCTTTGTGGGCATATGAAAATTCCATGAAAGGAAGGAATGGACTCAATATTCAATCATTTATTTTACACAAAATAGAAGATGTCTGAAAAGATATAATGGGATACCAATCGAGTTGGAAGTGAAAAATCCCCCTGCTTATAGAACAGAACGCATGCCTCTGCGCTTACAAGGAAAACGAGAAGTTTCTTGATATTAGTCATAATATTCATTCAAATTGTTATTGTTAGTTGTCGATTATAACGAAAATTAACATCTCAACAAATTGGAGCATTACCACAATATACCGATTAGGTCCAATTTACTTGTTGCGGGGTTTCCTTGGAAGTCAAATTCATAGAACACATCACAACTCCAGATATAAGTATGAAAAAAAATGTATACTATTACATGAAACTTGGAATTCTTCGATCTGAATCTTTATTCAAGAGGATTGGATGAAGAGAATTTGAGCCGTAATGTAATTAAATTTCAATGTGTATTTCGGTTGACTAAGTTATTCTTTTTTTTTCCAAAAGGATTTTTATTATTCAAACAATAACACACTAATATAAAATTTTACAATAAAAATAGAACTAAATATGATCTCAAAGGTGCGATTTAGTGCCTTCTTGTTCATAAAACAGAACATAAGCCTCTCCGCTCACGAGGGATCTGGATGAAATAGGGGACACGCGAGAATCATTATATTCGTGCCACATGCCCGCGTGAGGATGCCTACAGTAGGCAGTGTAGTGCCCGCTGTAGGTAGTCCTACTATGATTTGACAATGCGTACAGACTGTAGCGGAAAGGGGCTACATTGTCTGCTGCATAATTACTCATATTCAAACCCTCTAACGGAAAATTGATGGTTACATTCACTTTTCCTCTGAAACGTTCCATCGGAGAAAACCTTTTTAAATGTATCACTAAAATCTTGGGAAACTTGTAAATTGATAGAGATTTGGTACACTTCCTTCTCTCTCTGCATTTAACACATGTCAGCTTCTCGTCGCCATCCAAGATTTCTTCCCTCGTAAACGAATCTAAACACTGTGATAATCTCAGTTGACCTGTTCGTTGCGGTATTGGAAGTGATAGGTCCCAGATCGGATCGAAGGTTACAGAACAGTGCCCGCAATACATACATTTCAATGTGGACTTTAGCTGGCCAACGAAATTATCAACGATTTTGGAATTGTCCATTCTTAACCCTCCGGTGGTCGGGTGGGGTCTGTGGGACAATCGTTTCTCGTTTCCTATTCGGATTCATCTGTTTCGTGGCTGATCTGTTTGCGCATGCCTGTACCTTTCAATCAACCGGTTCTAGAGGTACTGTTGAAAAAGTACCAGTCTATCTTAAAAATTACGCGTAGTAGGAGAAATAGTGGTCTCACAGACACCACCCGACCATTTTTGCAAGCATTTTCTGCAAGCAACCTTTCAACATTTTATGATTTGACAAAGGCAGGTATTGATTCAGTGGATCAAAACACGGGTGCTTATAATACCAGTAGAAATGCGAGAAGATGGCCTATGACCCTATTTTATAATTTTCTGAATATTGCTGGAAAAAATGATTATGTGGTCCATAAAGGCCGAGACTGAAGTAATTAGGGAAAGACGCTTGTATTTGAAAGAACTTAGGTTGGCCGTTGGCTTTGGCATTATTGAAGGATCATGTGACTGCTAGAGCAGATGACCCTAAGATATAGGAAATCTAGGAAAAAAATCAGCGGAATTGTTCATAACCCATTGCCAATCCCGAAAAATGACAAACAGGGAGGGGGGGGGGGTGCGCGCCCGTTGGCAAAATCGGATAACGCTATATTTTTGTGAAAAATGTCATAAATAGCTTTGCTTGAAGCATATTGAACCAATGTGCGAAGATTGTTTTCAACCTGTTCTTCAAAACTGAGTTTTATGGTTTGAAATGTATATTGTTGCAATTTTTTTTGGTCGTTTGGAAAATGAGGAAGAAAACTTGAATTGTTTATTTTCATATTATTATTTATGCAATTACACATGTTAAAACAATCATAGAATACATTTATAACTCAGATTTTTCTTTTTCAAATTTTGTTGGAAAGTTTTTTCCCCCACTTACAATTTGGGTCTGATAGACACAACCCGACCATGTATGTGCTTTCACATCACCCGATTACTGGAGGGTTAAGTACCTCGACCAAGATTCTTGCGCCTTCTCACAATCTTGAAGTTGTCAATTTTTAAGTATCTTGACCACGACTCATGAGCATTTTCATTGCTAATTGTTTCATTATCAGGTTATCATTATCAGATTTAGGCTTCTCAGTTCCATTTACGTTTTCATTCACCTCCTCCATCAGATATCGTAGAAACTGAGCATCTTGTTGGGTGTAAGCGAGGTGCGAATCTTTGAATCCCAACTTTGAAAGACAATGAATTTACCCTCGATCCGGTAAATCTTCTCAATGTCACAAATGCTTCAAATACTGCAGCTACCTTCTTGTACTCGAGGAACACTGGTGTTCATAAGAAAAGAATTACAAATATTTCTCAACCCATCAACACCAAGTGTTTTGACAGTTTTTTAATATATCGCTGTAGGGTGAGATCAGAAAATCAAGTTTGTGCTGACTATTGGGTTGTATCGAGATATGGCGATTCTTGTTTTGGAGTTTTGGAAAATTCGCATGTTTTTCAACATCTTCTCTTAAACGTTAAAAAATACTGTCAACCCAGCTCAATAAAGTTACATTAAGGTACAAATGAGATTTTTTCATTACATCTTTGCTAATTTAAGCCTGATATATTTTTTTGCGAAGTGAACTGGGAAGCGTTACATAAAGAATTAAAGGAGCTTACTTGAGCCCTTTTCACGTTTAAAAACGCAGTGGTGAAGCTTACTCCAGCTAGAGGGTTGTAATAACAGGATCGAAATAAAAACTGAGCCGTCCCATTTTATTTCGTTCAGTTTTGGATCAGTGTGCTCCAGAAAAAATACCCAAAATCATACTGGATCATCCACTATACTCCGAGTATAGTGGAGACCCTCAAAAATATAAAAAGCCCTAGCAAGCATGACTGACCAATATACATTTCTACTACAGACAGGTTTCTAAAACTTCTTGAATGAATTAAAATTTAATATTATACCATCGGAAAGTGTATTCCTTTCATTCGTTGAGCCAAGTAAAATATTTCTCTAAGCACGAAAATGTAAAATGTGTTTCACTTGCCAGAATGAACGAATATACCTTCGATTTTCAAATTTTATGTTCACTCAATCAAGAGACTATATGCATCAAGACTTCATATGTGATCCCTGAACCACTTACCAAAGGTCCAAGTTTCTAATGCAAGTACTTGAAGCACCCAAACGACCAACACGTTTCGAGTTCACGAAACTTATATCCGACCCCATATATTTTTTGATCTTAGCCGACCGAGGGTAAATAAAACAAATAAAAACGAGCGAGCAGAAAAAACCTTGACTAGTTCTTTTGGATGGTGCACATTTTCTTCCTGTCGGGTTCGCCAGCACTTTCCTCCGCGTCCGCGAAAAACATGTCGGGCGAAAACTTCAATCCCACTTCTGATTTCCCGGCAGTCAAAGACAAATCCTCGGCTAGCTGGGCTTTGTCGTCGACGACGTCGTTTTCGCTCATCGTACTCGTTTCGGAAGCGTTGGACTTCATGTGTGGAAAAAAATTAGGGACGATTTCGAATTCTTCCGGCAAACTCGCCTGAGTTACCTCGAAGGTCGGCTTCATATCCTGAGAAGTCAAAGATAGGTCTTCGCTGTTATCTAGAAAAACAAAATGCTTTTCAAATTTCCGCAGTTTTTGGAGTACAAGCTATACATTTTCTGTTAATAATTTAATGTTTGAACGAAATGAAAACAATTTTCAATAATTTAAGTGCATTATCATCATGGATCTCTTTTCATAATTCAACATTGTATGCCGGGTGTGCGCGGAAAGTGGCTAGCCCCTATAACTTTTTATTTTTGAAGATAATGGAATGAAAATTGGAGGATCTGTATCAGACATGAAACTACATCTTCTGACAAGTAACTCAGCTTCATGCAATTTCTGGTTTCACTACAAGTGTCATAAGCTTTCAAATTTCAAATAAGACAACCGGTAAAATAAACCTTATGACATACTGAATACAATCTTGTGTTACTTGTCACTTTTTGTAATCGAATTCTATTTTTGTTTAGAAACTTATTCTTTATTCTAGAGGGCTAGGGATGTCATCAAATCACTAATTTCAGTTCTAAAATTTTGAGAATAATATCTACAACTTCACTGTTTTTGATCAAAATGTATCTGATATGAAACATTTCATTTTAAAATTTCTATTACTAATTTTTTTCAAATGGCAACGTAGTGGCTCGTTGGGTTAAGAAAAATAGCATTTGATTACGATTAATTTGATACTGCACATTATTAGGTTTCAAACAAACTTCCGTTAAGAAACTTTAAAAGATTGAATTAGAAATTTCTCAGAATGAAGGATCTTAAAAGCTTAAAATAATATATGAATGCATCGAACAACCTGTAAGCAACACAACTTATGAAATAACATCAATAATCCAAAAGCTAATAAAATATTTTGTTGCCTAAAAATTATCATGAACATGTTCTTTGAATAATTACATAATAAATACCTAGTAAACTCTTGGAGATGCGATGTAAAAGCCGACCTCCATAACGATTTTGTTTAATCAGTTGTGTTTGTCAGAGATTACTCGATGCATTTAAATTTTATTTTAATACCAAAAGATGCTTTATTTTATAAAACATCTAATGTAGTTTTTTGAGTTGTTCAAAACCTATTAGTGTGAGGTATCACATTAATCGTAATAAAATGGTATTTTGAAATTAAATTTCATATAACACATACGTTTTGACCGAAAACAGTGAAGTTGCATTCATCCCAAAGTTTTAGGGTTGCAATTAGTGATTTAAACGTATCCATAGCATTCTAGATTAAAAAATAAAATTCAAATTTAAAAAAAATGTCACAAAAAGTGACAAATGATAAGTGGTTATATTCAGAATTTCATGTGGAGAGAAAAGAGGTGAAAATATACTGGGTGTCCCATTTAAAAATCGAAAGTTTATATCACTTCCAGTGAAACCGGAAGTTCCATGAACTTGTGTTACTTGTCAATGAACGCAGTTTTGTCCATTCCATTATCCTCAAAAACTAAAAAGTTATAGGGGCGAGCCACCTTCAGCGGACACCTGGTATATCTAAAGCAGTATTTCCCTGAAAATTTCACATCTTACATTTTGTTACCTGATCTATCGATCTAAAATATTTTCAGCTTTGCGGCGTTGCCACGTCTATCAAAAAAAAACTAGCAACTTCATTTTTTTAAATAGAACACCCCGTATATTAACTCATTTTTTGAATCACTCTTTCATTATAATACTTTTTTGTTAATAATGTCCTATACCTATCTCTATCTGTTTTCGAAATAAAAAATAATTTGTGTTAAATATGGTCCTAAACATAGCCCTAATTGAACTTTAGTACATCAGTACTCTCAACTCATGAAAAGTTGATATTTTGATTATAGGTTGGACAAATTCGAAGTATTTACTTAACACCAAGAAATCGACTCCATATCATACAGGGCGTGCTAAAATTACTGTTATATATAATGCATAAAAGTGGTCTAAAGTTCATTTTTTCAAATGAAACCCCCTGTATATTACTCGATAAATTGAAAGATGATGAAAAATGCTTCAAGATGATATATCATGTCCCTATACCTAAATCATCAACTTTTCTTAATAAAGCCGTTTTTGTGGAAAAATAGTTATTTATGATACCTACAAGTGATGGAAGTGGCATTTTATTTTGTGAGTGGGGAATATTGCGAAACGAACGTCAGCGAGTGGAGTAAATCCATAGTATCCTACACATTTTTGTGTACAACAGTTACAGCTAGTAATGGGATTCGAACACACGATCTTTGGATTACAAGGCAGATGCTTCAACTACATACACCAGCGAACATGTTTATTTAAATGTTATTATTGGTTATTCATAAAGGACTTTCTACAGTTGAATTGAATAGTAGGTACTTCGTCAGTTACTTCACAGGGAATAAATATTACCAATTGCACAAACTGCCAAATACATGTGTGAACTTTTCTAAATAATTCTTTCTAAGTAGATGTTCTGATTGTTTCTATTAAAGAGATTTTTAATGACAGTTCGGACAGTTGTATAAAATATTTAAAGAATTTGATTTTAGGTGGCCGTGGAAGTATCAAGCTTATGACAGCTTGGTGACTTTTATAAGTAATTAACTAATGGTTATTGACGGTGTTTTAAAAAATCGCCAAAAATGAATGCTATTGACTATTCAAACGAAGTTCTTATGAAATTATTTATTATACACGGGCAGTGTGATCAAATCATTGCCAGAACTTGCAGAAAATTAAACCAAATGTATCTTGAATTAACACCAATGAACGAGAGGAAGTTTGTAAGATTACAAAATAATTTCCTTAACTATGGCTCAAAGTTAAAAGCGCCTTCAACATTACCAAAACCTGTTACTTTAAATGAGGAAAATACTGTTAACGTCTTGGCATATTTTTATGCATATCCAGAAGTTTCCGTTCGCAGTGCAGAAAAAGATTTGGGTGTATCACATGCTTCAGTACAACGAATTTTGGAAAATCACGAAATGCATCCGTATAAATTTACCAAAGTTCAAGCTCTCAAAGTAGAAGACTTGGAACGCAGAGTGCATTTTTGCGAATCCCTTCTAATACATATACAGGAAGATCGGGAATTTTTGTCAAAACTAATTTGGAGCGACGAATCAAAATTTACGAGGGATGGCATTTTTAATAGAAGGAATAAACATTTTTGGGCTGATCATAATCCTCATGTGACAAAAGAAATGGGTTTTCAAGAAAAATTTTCTCTGAATGTGTTTTGTATTTTGAAGAAGAATAAAATTAGCTTTTTTATTTATGAAGACACACTGAATGCAGAGAGATGTCTTCATATTTTAAGGACGACTGTTACCGATTTCCTTGAAAACTTGTCTTTAGAGGAATATAGGAATTCGTGGTTTCAACTGGACGGAGTGCCAGCTCATTGCACTGAGGAAGTTTCCAGGAAACTTCACCAAATGTATGACGATCGTTGGTTTAGGCGTTTAGGGCCGTGGGATTGGCCACCGAGATCACCCGATCTCACGCCACTTGACTTTTTTTATGGGGTGTTTTAAAAGAAAGGGTGTACAGTACTCCAGTGCCTACCAAAGAAGAACTGCGACGGCGAATAGTGCGGTGTATTGAAGATCTAGATCCCCATGAAATTGAAAAAGCAACGACAAGTCGCGTACAAAAGAATATTTTAAAATGTTTAGAATGTAATGGACAACATTTCCAGCATTTATTGTAAAAATGTGATATTTTGTTTACAATTTTGTTATTTTTAATCCTCCTAATTCTGTTTTTTTCTGTACTTTCACATGTTATATTCCAGAAAATCGTACTTTTCACCTAGAAATGCCTGGTTTTTGGACAGTTGTTCCCTGGAAACTTTCAGCCATAGTTAAGAAAATTATTTTGTAATCCTACATACTTCCTCTCGTTCATTGGTGTTAATTCAGGATACATTTGGTTGAAATTTCTGCAAGTTCTGGCAATGATTTGATCACACTGTCCGTGTATAATAAATAATTTCATAAGAACTTTGTTTGAATAATCGATATTTGCATTCACTTTGGAAGATAATTTGAAACGCCGTCGATAACTATTCGTAAATTACTTATAAAAGTTACCAAACTGTTATAAGCTTGACAAATCCACTGTTACCTAAAACCAAATTCTTAAAAAGCAATTTTATTAAGAAAAGTTGATGATTTAGATATAGGGACATGATATATCATCTTGAAGCATTTTTCATCATCTTTCAATTTATCGAGTAATATACAGGGGGTTTCATTTGAAAAAATGAACTTTTGACCACTTTTATGCATTATGGAAATAACAGTAATGTTAGCACGCCCTGTATGATATGGAGTCGATTTCTTGGTGATAAGTAAATACTTCGAATTTGTCCAACCTATAATCAAAATATCAACTTTTCATGAATTGAGAGTACTGATGTACTAAAGTTCAATTAGGGCTATGTTTTGGACCATATTTAACACAAATTATTTTTTATTTCAAAAACAGATAGAGATAGGTATAGGACATTATTAACAATAAAGTATTATAATGAGAGAGCGATTCAAAAAATGAGTTAATATACGGGGTGTTCTATTTAAAAAAATGAAGTTGCTAGTTTTTTTTTGATAGACGTGGCAACGCCGCAAAGCTGAAAATATTTTAGATCGATAGATCAGGTAACAAAATGTAAGATGTGAAATTTCCAGGGAAATCCTGCTTTGCGTTTACCATAAACGTCTAACCTACCATCGACCGTGAGACACGCTGTATATACCCTAGAATATCTTGCGGCTTTGACGAGATTCATGTTCAAATTGTAAAAATTTGTCAAATCTGAAATTTTAACATAAGTACATATTTTTAAAATCATTTGAGACTATTATTATACGAGGATATATTGAAAAATTCTTAGCCTACTATAGAACCAAACTAAATTTCAATGTCAAAATATTTTATTACTCAACATATTCTCCTCTGAATTGGATACATTCATTACAGCGAACCTGCAACGTCTCTAGACCTTTCAAAAAAAATGTTTCATCTTGGTCTGCAAACCAGACCTCCACAGCTTTTATTACCTCCTCGTTGGAAGAAAATTTACGACCTTTTAAAATTTTTTTCAGTTGAGGAAAGAGATGATAGTCGGACGGAGCCAAATCTAGTGAATAAGGGGGGTGTTCTAGTAATTCAAACCCTAAATCACGAATTTTTTGCATGGCAACATGAGATTTGTATGCAGGGGCGTTGTCCTGCAAAAACAAAACACCTTTGGATATCTTTCCGCGGCTTTTTTCTTTGATTTTTTTTCCCGTAGAGTGGTCAGTAATGTCGAATAGTAATCTCCAGTTATTGTTTTACCCTTATCCAAAAAATCAATCATGATTGCTCCATGGCAATCCCAAAAAACTGAAGCAAGAACTTTTCCAGCAGATTTTTGGACACGTAACTTCTTAGGTCTTGGAGAACCGGAGTGTCGCCATTCCATCGATTGTTGCTTTGTTTCTGGATCGTAGAAATGTACCCAAGTTTCATCCATAGTAACAATTAGATTTAAGAAGTCAACATCGTTTTCAAATCGAGCACAGATCGAACGCGATGCTACTACCTTTTGGTCAACATTCAAACATTTGGGGATCCATTTTGCAGCAATTTTTCTCATGTCCAAATTGACGTGAATTATATGATGAACGCGTTCGTATGAAATATTGAGTACTTCAGATATCCGTTTTAGCCCAATTCGACGGTCTGTTAAAATCATGTCATGAACTGCATCGATATTTTCGGGGACTGATACAGAAACTGGCCTTCCCGATCGGTCATCATCTTCAATGGAAAATTTACCTCTTTTGAAGCTTGCAGTCCAATTTTTCACGGTCTTATACGAAGGACATTGATCATCAAGGATATTAAGCATATCTTTGTAAATCTGCTTACCTCTTAACTCTTTTAAATACAGGTACTTGATGATGGCTCGATTTTCACAATTTCGGTGGACATATTTTTTCTTTTAATTTATTGCGTAAGGGTGGATTTAGTCAACTTTAGCATAAGCATTATCATAAACATAACGGCAACATCAAAGGTTTTTAGCATAAACTTAACATTGTTGTATAAACGGTGCCATTTGATTTAACAGATTCAACTTTCGCTTTTAACATAAATTTAAGCACAATTTTAAAATGATGTTGACTAAATGCACCTTAACTCTGGTTTACTTTTTTGACGTCAAACTTTACACTGGCACTTCTAATAAGTTATTGTTCGTTGCTATGCTATGCAGGGAACTGGTTTAGGCTAACTAGATATCAATACATCCTCGTAGTACCAGATCACATGAAAATTGCATTATTTTTAGGATCACTCATATATGAAAACTATCAATAATTGACTATTTCCATACTTCCTATATCATTTCCAATTTTATTCTAAGATCCAGAGATACAGAAAGAGTGGCACAAGATGTAGTATCATTTGTACAAAAAAAAAAGTTGATGGTGGTTAGTAATGTGCCATACTAATTATTACTTCAAAAAAATCCACATATTGCAAGTAACATGAAGGTAAATATAATATTAAAAATCTGTAAAGAAAATCATGAAATCAGAATTGAAATGGATTCAACGGAGTAAGTGATTCTTCAGATTATTTTTGAATCGCAAATCACCATACGTCTTAAATAATTTGAAAGATCATTGTAAAATTTCACACCATCAAAATAAATAGATTTCTTTCCAATATTTCTTTTGATTTTGATAAAATATAGACCGTTAGATAGTGACAGATTTAGGTGCCCCATTGTCACATACAAGCCTCCAATTGAGGGAAATTTACGAGTGGCTCCTGGGGAGAACATATGGAGAAGTCGATTTTCCATGGAAAATCAGATTTTCCATACTTTAACGCGAGCCGTGTTCACCTAATCAATAATTAATAAATCCTGGCTTCGGAATACAAAAGGCTTGAGTGTTGCAGGTGGCTAAAGGGTTAAAGTGAGGGCGTACCATAATATTTTACTAAAACCGGGCCTGTTACAAAAATCACGAATGACGCGCATGCGCATTGCGGACTAGCCTGAACTTTTGACAACACTTTTGACATGGGGATTAGCATTCTAGAGTAAGTATATAATATATATTTCTATGCACGTCACACAGAACATTCGAATTTTCTAATCCCTCCCAGCTAAGTTTTGTAGGCATACTTATCAAGAGTGGGAGAGATATTTTTGTATAGGCTTGGTGGTCCTATAAGAATTTGGGAATCTCTCAATTTATTAAATTCATCAAACGCATATACGATGTGTTGCCAAAATGTCTATTTTATTACTTTTTGCCTTCACAAACTCTACTGTAAGAACTTGTTTGAAGATGATCCGGAATGGCTAAAAATCTAAAATTTTGGGAAAATTGTTTCTTTCCAATAAATCTATCATAAGTGTACAAAATCTTATGACCGGGAACATGGGACTCAGAAAAGCTAGCCATCCTTTGATCAAATTTTTCAAATTATCGTTTGACGATTTTTTTGTAATGAACAAAAATGAGATTTTCTCTTGATTTTTGTAAAGCTTTTGACACTGTTGACCATGGAATTTCATTGAGAAAATTGGGTGAAATTGATGTCATAGGGCACGTTCATAATTATTGGTACAAACACTTTTTGTCCAATGGGAAACAATGTGTGTGCATTGTAGAAAATGAAAGTCAGTATAAAAAATATGGATTATAGTGTACTACAAAGATCTGTGTTAGGACCTGTGCTATTCCTACTTTATATCAATTCTATTCCTTTTTTTGAAATTGATAGATGATATAACGATAATTCATTTAGGACCTGATCTGAAATTCATTAAGTGATATGAAGTATGATTCCAGGATCCTCTCATGGTTACAGTGTCATAAATTAACAGTATTTTTTTTCAATCCTCACACATATTCATATCGAATAAAATAATGGGAAATACCTTCCTACATGTGGAATTTGAAAATAATCATATGATATACTTCATATTGACGAAATCCCCAGTAGGCAAAAACATAGAAATGTACCGAAAAAAATTAAATAACACCCATAATCGGTTTTCTTTACAAAATTAGGAGGGTACCCAGAAAAGAACATTTCTTTCAGTTTCATATATTCTAGATTGTAATATTTAGTTACTATATGGAGATCAGCCAGAGCTTCTGTGTTAAAAATACATAAAAATTTTAAAAACAAATCAATCAAATATGTATGCAATGCGGCTTTTTATAGTCCCCCTGTTAACTTATTAACAGATCGACGTATAAATGAAATGAAATGAAAGATATTGTTGTTGCTCGATAGTGGGAGCGGGGGGACAAATCAATTTGAAAATGTCAAATGGCATTTGAGTCGAGAGACACATCGTTGAAGAGAGAATTCAATTTTCTTTTCAACCATCTACATTTTTTAGGATTTCGGTAATATTTTTTCTTCTCAACATGCACTTGATATATCAACTATCAAGTATAAGTGCGGATCTAAATGGTACTCCTAGAAAAACTGCAACGGTTTGATGTTTATTTATTTATTTATTAATTCAATCCCATGAAGCATTAAATGCTTATAAGGGGACAACGAATATAAATATACATATGAAACCAAAATAAAATAACAACAATATTAGTTATAGTTGATAGGTAACAATTAAATATAAATATAATAGTTAAATCAGTATTGAGCAGAAATAGGTCAGATACATTATACTACTTCATCTTCAGTAGAAATGATAAATTTTTTTAATTCCTTTTTGAATTTTGTGAGGTAATTAATAGATCTTATTCGTTTCGGCATGCTATTATAAGCTAAAATACCGCGATAATATAATGAATTTTTGCCAAATTGAGTTTTAATTTGGATAGTTTTTAGGTTATCAAGTTGCCTGGTTAGATGAATATGACCATCAGAAGCAACAACATAGGAGAGATTGGAATGTTTTTTCTTATTTTTTGTTAGGTGAATAAACGTGCAAATTTTCATTCTGAATAATGAATCAACATCTAGAAGATTTCTTGGTTTAAATAATTTAGAAGTAGGTTCCAAGAAGGGTAATTTGAAAATACATTTCAAAATCTTATTTTATAAGGTTTTCAATGGTTTCATAACTGATTTTGTTGCAGTTCCCCGAATTGGAATTAAATACTGAAGCTTTGGATATATCAAACTGAAGTATGTATAAAATTCCAATAATAGGAGATATTTTTTTTTCTCAGATCCAGAACATGCGTAGACCAGGAGAGAGTTTGATCAATGGTTAAACCTAGAAATTTAAAGTATTTTTTGTATCGTATACAAGAATTATCCACAGAGAGGGGTTTAATCTGATTTTCTGGTAAAAAGATCTTTTAGAAATATACATAAAGCAGGATTTTTCAAAATTTGAAGTTAAATTATTTTCTTTTAACCATGACGAAATCAAAGTGAGGTCACCTTCCATTTGTTCGTTTATTTCTTGAGGACTTTTTCCATAATAATACAGGGTAGTATCATCCGCGAATAATTTTAAATGGCCTTTCAAATTCAGACATGATATCGAATTTATATAAATCAGGAACAAAGCAGGCCCAAGGATAGGCCCTTGAGGTACCCCTCAAGAAATATCTCTCTTCGAGGAGGTTGAGCCCCTCATATAAATAAATTGCTCGCTTCCTCTAAGGTAATTTTCAAATAAATCATAAACGTTGCCTCTGGTGCCAATTTGTGGAACAATAATTTTAATTATATTACCGATACAACTTTTTGAGATAACACGTACATATTGGAATTTCTCAACAGATGGCGCAGGGGGCACCGTAACTTGAAAATTTACGAAAGGCAAAGTGATTGAAATCGTGAAAATACTTATTAACGAAAACCAAAAAAATTCAGTGGGTTGAAAAGATAACCAAAGTCAAAGTCGAAGTATACTTTGTTGATGAGTTGAAAAACCTGACATTAAAGTATATGTTGACTTTTACTTTTTTGATAGATAATTGATTCTCCATTTCATTTGTTTTACGAATTAATGGTTTTCTCATCTATCGTCAATACGAAAATAATTCTGCTATTCTATGGCCCACCCATTTTGGTTGCTAGATATTCTTACCTTGGACTAACGAATCTCCACACTTCAAGTTACCAATAGTGAGCTCGTTAGAGTCTTCAATCACTTGTGAAGCAGAAAAATACTTGAAGTTGGTTTCCAACGATTCTGTGGGCTCCAACTGATCAATAGACAACCCATTAGGGTCCTCACTCCCTGAGGCGGCGGAGAAATACTTGAAGTTAATGTCTTGACAACTATCATCGTTTCGAATCGATAAGTCTTTTGGCAAGTCCTCTTCGGGCAGCTTTTCGATCTTATCAACGTTGTCTTTGCCCAGAAGACGCAGTTCTTGCAGTTCTCCCATCCTGCCATTTTCATCTATAACCTAAGTTTTTCCAATAGCAATTATTTATTTATTTATATATTTATTTATTTATACTGCATACAAACAGATAGACCTTTTACATGTATACAGTTTAGATATATAAGTATGAATATTGTAGATGATAAAATATTATAATATAATATAACATAATTTTAAATTAAATTTAGATATGGTCAACTTATAAAACTTATAAAACTAGACATAAAATACAATTAGTACAATTAGATTTTAAACAACCCTGGAGTATAGATTATAGTTCTCAAATCAGAATATCACAATTCATAGTCAACTTATATAAAGAAATAAATGAATGACTGAATGACTATTCTCTTAATATTGCTAGTATTTGAGTTTTCTTCATATTGAACAAATCTATGTCATTGTCACTGTTTTTTATCAACTTATTTGCAGCAATCATGCAGTATTCAATTGGTGAACCTATATTAAATGTTTTAAAAGTGGTTTCTCTACGTCGCAGTCTTATGTCGGGTACGTTTATATTGATTTTGTTTAGGATATCAGGTATAGAAATTTCACCTTGTAAAACATTGGAGATAAAAATAATTTGTGCATTTTCTCTTCGTCTGCTCAAACAGGTCATGGTAAAGTCCTTCCTTTGTTTTTCATATGATACCCTAAATGGGTACACACCGTATTTTTTAAAATGCATTGATCTCAGAAACTTTTTCTGTACTCGTTCGATTGTTTCAGAATGCATTACAGTTTGTGGACTCCATATGACACTGGCGTATTCCAATTTGGAACGAAGGTATGTGTTACATAATGTAATACAAGTTTCCCAGGTGAACTCCTGCCCTCTTCGTAATATGAAACCGAGAGTTCTATTGCACTGGGATACTAGTGTCTTTATATGTTCAGTAAATTGAAAGTTTTTCGAAAATATCACCCCAAGATCTTTCATTTCCTTAACTACCTCTATTGCAACTCCATTTATGGAGTAATCTGGGAGTAAGTAATCCCTTTTCCTCGTAAAGGACATTGCCTTACATTTTGATTCGTTTAGTGCGAGATCGATCGCTTTGCAGTATTTAGTAACAGAAGCAATATCGCTTTTGAGCTTATTCATGTTTTCTTCAGAGCTAATCTTCATGTACATTTTTAGATCATCTGCATACAATAAGAAGTTGGCATGCTTGATGTGATCAGATATATCATTTACAAACATTACAAACAACAGTGGACCCAGTATGGACCCTTGTGGTACCCCTGAATTATTAACAAAAGGATTTGACTGGAAATTGATGAATTTGACTACGTTTGTACGATTTGTGAGATAGGATTCCAGAAATCGGATGACATTTTCTTGAAATGAATATGATTTTAATTTTTGTAATAGGACATAGTGGTTAACTCTGTCAAACGCCTTAGCCATATCAGTATACACAGTGTGAACTTCAGATTCTTGAATTGCACTTGCTACGTAGTTACTGAAAATCGTCAGATTCGTAACTGTAGATTTATTTCTGATAAAACCATGTTGTTCACTAATTAAGACTGGATCTACATGGGTAATGATTCTATTGTATATTGTTTTTTCAAAAAATTTTGATGACGATGAGAGGACAGTTATGGCACGATAGTTTTTTATTTGACTGGTATTACCAGATTTATGAATCGCTGTGATTCGTCCGTTTTTGAATTGGTCTGGAAAAACTCTTTTTTGTATGGATATATTGAAAATAATTGGCAGGGGTGCACAAAGTATGTCTGAATATGCTTTAAAAAAGTAGGTCGGTAGTCCATCAAATCCGATTTTTTGGTTTCAAGGATTTAATTGCTTCTATTATCTCCTGTTTGGTGAAACTTATAATATCAAAAGTGTTCAGGTTGTAGTCTTTGTGTTCAAAATTATTATTATTATTATTAAATAGAATAACTAATAATTCCATTTCAAGTGCAATCGATTGTCTTGTCAAGTGACAATTATGCAATCGCCTTTGTGGTGGAAATTGTTGGTTCAAAATTCCAATTATCAGAGTTGAACAAAGTTGAAATAAACAATGAAAAATAACCTGTTTGAGGAAATAATTGATCTTTTCGTATGGCTTTAGTCAGTTATTCAGTGACCATTTTTTTATGTTTCTAGAAATCAACAAAAACTTCCAATTTAAATCATTCATGTGCGTCTTGGTCAATCAAAACATTCGTATAGTGGAAATTTTCTACCTTAAAATTTGCCATGGGAATTCTTTGAGGTTCTTATTTTGTTTTCATTGTCTAACGTGTATGATAACATTGATAATGTCCATACAGGGGCCTTGTACTTGAAAAAATTACGAAGAAAAATAATTTCAATCGTGGGATCGTACACCTGCTCTTCTGGAAAAAGTTGCGAAAACTCGCATACATAACATCAGAAAAATCCGTAAAATTATTGAAAAACATCGGACCGTCGATTACTTTGATTTCAAATAATATAACACCCTTTCCGAAATGAAAAAGCATTTTATGGCACCATGTAATTTAAAAGCATAAAAATGAAACAGAAAAAATATTACACATATGTCTATCAAATATCATTATAATTATTTCCTTTTTAGTTCCACAATCGTGACATTATTTCGACAAACAAAATCATATCGTTTGGAGGTCACTGCAATTTCTCTACTTATACCCTCTATTTATAGAAAAATCTAAAATGAATATCTTTTACATGGTGGTTCTTCGTGTTGTAAAGCCGACGTATGTTTATAGAAGATCTCGACGTTTCGCCACACGAGTGGTTAGCATTTTCAAGAGATATTTTCAAGTTTCTGATTTCTTAAATCGCTGTCAAATGCTTGACATTTGTTATACGTTGTCTCAATATATACCTGTGATTTGACGTTCTTACATCTGATTGGTCCATAGCGTTAGCTGACATCATAGAATCGTTCGTACCGTTATTTTGTGGGTAGGGAGCTAATTGAGAATTTTTGAGAACTGGAAGCCAAACCTTGTTCAATTGTAGTCCTTCTGCGGTTCTGTTGAAGTTGTTGTGGTCTCTCTGAATTTCAATTGCTTCCCGGAATAGTTTTGGGTAATAGGCAGATGTTGAAGAGATGACTTGGGTTTCTTCAAATTTCACTCTATGGTTATCGTTGTTAAGAGTATGTCCTGAGACAGCGGATTTCTGTGTGTGCCCTAACCGACAGCAAGCCTTGTGCTCTTGTTTTAACGGAGTGTTTCGTGGTTCCGATATAAACGCTGCAGGAACAGGAACATGGAATGCGATAAACCCCAGAAGAGTATAGTACGTCTCGTTTGTCCTTCGCTGATCTAAAGTGGTCTTTCAGTTTTTTTGAAGGTTTATAAACGGTTTTAATCTCATATTTTCGTAGAATACGGCCAATACGATCTGTAACTCTGGGAGCATATGGTAAGAATGCTTTTCTTTTGTCGGTGTTGGTTTGACTACTACTTGGTTCACTGGATGGACAGTCATTTGGACTACTATTGATTCTTCCGTCTCTGATTCCTCTTCTATTTTTCATACACCTCTCAATATCTCTTTCTTTGTACCCATTAGAAAGAAGAGCGTTTTTTAGATGTTTCAGTTCAGCTTCCAGGTATTCAGGTTCGCTAATTCTTCTAGCTCGATCAACTAATGTCTTGATTACACCTTGTTTTTGGCACGGATGATGGTTTGAGGTATTGTGGAGATATCGATCAGTGTGTGTTGGTTTTCTATATACCGTATGCCCCAGACGTCTTTCTTTTCGAGAAATGAGAACGTCTAAGTATGCCAGTTTCTTCTCATTTTCAATTTCCATGGTGAATTGAATATTCGGGTGTATGTCATTGATATGGTTAAGGAATTCATTGAGTTTTTCTGGTCCATGGATCCAAATTATAAACGTATCGTCTACATATCTTAACCATACCTTGGGTTTTAAATTTGCAGTTTTAATTGCCTTTTCTTCTAGTTTTTCCATGAAGAAATTAGCAATAACTGGGCTAAGTGGACTTCCCATTGAAACACCATCTAATTGCTCATATATTTTGTTATTGAAAATGAAATATGATAATGTTAAGCATATTTTGAAGAGATTGGATATATCACTTGGGAAAAGTAGTTCAATTTCCCTCATGGCTTCATCTAACGGGACCTTTGTGAACAGGGATACTACATCAAAGCTATCTAGAACGTCATTTGGATCAATAGTAATATCTTTGATCTTTTCGATGAAATGTGTGGAATCTCTTACATAGGAAGATATATTACCAATGTGTGGCTGTAGTAGCGTGGACAAATATTTCGCAAGTTCATAGGTTGGTGATCCAATGGTGTTGACTATTGGTTGGAGCGGCACGTTGGTTTTGTGAATTTTTGGTAGACCATACAGCCTAGGAATGAGAGCCTCACTTCTACACAGTCGTTTTTGGGTGTTGTCATCCAATGAAGAAGATTTGATAGAGCGATTTACATTTGGACGGTTCAGTTCAGTTCTTTGTATATCAAAGGTTTCATTAAAACATCTATCTTATTCAAATAGTCCTCTTTGTTTAAGACAACGGTTGTCAGCCGGTAGAATCAGAATTTTCTCATCTCTGATCAATTCCCTGATGGCCTGCACTTCGGATTTCGACAAATTACTCTTAGGTGGTTTAGCCTTACGTAGTATTCTTCTTGTGATAAAGAGGCCATTTACCGAATGTCGTGCACCTGTTTGTTTTTCGTTTTTTTAATTTTACCGAGCAGTGTGGTGTTTAAAAAATTGTTAAGAGTTTGAAAATAGTTAGTTATTGATATAATTACTCGAGTTTATTACAATTTTGAAAGTACCTTGGTATTTTGGCCACCTGAAAACTTGTTTACTGTAGTGTACCTATATCGGGTCTAAGTGGAGTAAGTAATAAGTATACATTTTTATTTTGAAAAACGTCCTCGCTTCAGATTTTTGCGTATGAAATGAGTAGAAAAGGGTTAACCTATGAAAAGTTATTAGACTATTTAGAAAATGATGATACTGACATTGACATTCTCAGCGACGAGAATGATGGATGGGAAGAAGATTCGTACCATCATGGAGGTATTCGTATAATTTTGGTTATTTTCAGACTAAGGTACGCTTTCCTTTTCAGACATGTTTGAAGAATTAGATGAATCCGAAAAATGTTACATCTAGATGCAAATTCCCCGAGTGCTAAAAAAATTATGGTTCATTTGCAAAAAACAAAACTTTTTTTATTTATATCAAATTAATAAATAGAAGTTGTATAACTACTTTGTTTTTTACTTAGGTATTCCCAAAAATAAATAAAATTACTAGTTATCATCCGAAATGTTTCCATTAGCAATCATTTAACTCCCAGAGTCCATTGTAGTGCACATATGAAAAGTCAAAAACGGAATTTTTCATCTATTCAAGTCGGGTCTGAAAGGGATAAACGTTATATTTATTACGTATGTACCTGGTACTGTAGGCCGTCCTTTTGCAAATTCTGCAACACCTCGTCGGTCACGGTAACGAAATTGCCGTCGTTCGTCTTGAACATGATCTCCACGTTGGAGTTCGCCTCGTTGCCCAAGATGTTCTTGATCTTATCCGCCGTCAAGCCCTGCAACCCGCTCTGCAGCGTCAGCTGGATGATGTTCGACTTGGCCGGATCAGGAAAAGCGGCACTGTTCATGACGCCGTTGAAATCCCCGTCGACGAAGTTAGGGTTGGCGTGATGGGGAATGAAGTTCTCCACCTGCACCAATCAATGGAGCATAAAATGAGTGATTTTTTAACAAAAATGCTAGTAGGAAACCGACTGTGCCATCATATGAAAGACAGTCCGTTATAACTACGGACAGCGAATAGAAACGAACAAACCTTATGCAACTTTACTACTATTCTGTGGTTCCTTTTACCAATTAAAATGCTTTCTTTCCAAAATGATGTCTGTATATTTTCTTATTTACAACTCATTCCATTCAACTTTTTTCCTTCTTTCAAAATGTCGACAAAAACTTCAAATCAACATACATGTACAAGGTAAATAAAATCGAAGAACAATATCATAACTAAATCTTCCTTAACACCTTACAAATGGCCCGTTATTTCTAAATTTTTAATATGTTGTCTAGGGTTGTTATTATGTGTTTTAAATGCAAAATGCACAATTCTCTCCCCTCCGCGCCTGCCGCCATATTGAAAAAACCGTTAAAAATTGGCGCTCTCTTCAGAATTTCGCTTATATCTTTGTTTTGGTGTATTTTAGCTACAAAAAATTCCACTCAATGTTGAAGAGAATAAAATTTCCTATAATTTTCAATTTAAGTTTTGTTTCTAGGACTGATAGTTACGAAATTTTATTCAGATGCTTGTGTTTCTAGAATAGGCCATAACTGAATTACAGCGTTCTAAAGATTGACAAATTCCAGAAAGGCGATTTTTTGTGTTTTATTTAAAAGTACCTATCTCCGTAACTATCAATCCTAGAAATCAAACTAGATCGTAAATCATAGGAAATTTAATTCTCTACAACATTGAATACAACATTTTCGTAGCTAAAATGTACCAAAACGAAGATATAAGCAAAAATCTAAAGGAAGTGCCAATTTTTTTCAGTTTTTTCAATTTGGCGGCGGACGTAGAAGAGGGGAACCACCAGACCGTTGGTATGGTAACCTTCCTCTTACTCACTGGATTATTATATTCTGTTATGTTTTCGACTTGCAAGTGTCATTTATTAATTTGTTATAAACATTAAAATACAAAAAACGTGTTTTTTATTGTTTTGTTCATAAAATGAAAACTAATAGAGCAGCAACCAGGTTGCACCAATGAGAAAAATTGTAGAAAATTTAAATAGGAAAAAAAATGTATGTTTTACGACCCAATCGGATCATTAGTAACGGAGAAAAACTGGAAAGACCGGAAAATTTTGCGATTTTTTCAAAAATTCATAACTCCGCAATTTTTCAAGAGGTAGGCCTTTCTCATGAAAGTATTGAATCATGTGTACTTCATGTGTGCACTAAACAGGCGCTCTCGGATCATTGGTTGTGGCACAATGGACCTTTACATTTATGAAAAATAAATTGCAAAAATCATTTAAATCGATTGATGTAAGTCTGAAACGTCCATTTAACAAAGAGTTCCACTATATTTTTTTCATTTTGAAATAATGTCTCATTTGAAAGTGTGCCGCTGACGTCACATTAATCGGAAACAACCCCCTCCATAATCCATGTTCCGAAACATTCAATACCGTTCTCAGAAATATAGATTCTAGCGTGGTATAAGCCATTGAGAGGTAATTGAAACTTCGTCACTTGATCAACTAATAGAAAAAAATCCGCATATTAGCTACTTTTTAATGTATTTGTAACTTTCAAATTTCCTGAATGAACCATCCTTTCGATGAAGAACGAGCATTTACAACTCCGCAAATCATTATGACAGTTCTCATGCAACAAAAGTTATCTCGAGATTTGAGGTTTTTTTACATTCGACATTTAACTGATACATTCATTAATACTGTAGCGGGGTGTTATTATGACCGATGTGGTGTGAATTTATTTGTGTATTAAATGGATGGTGTTATGCAACAATGAGTCAAGCCACATTTTTTAATAATTGAGCTAACACAGTCATTGGAATCGCCAAAGTGTTATTCTACAATAAGCAAAAATGATTCAACCCGCAATTGTAAGGAGGCTCAATCCACTTACGATAGTATTAAGCCACATTCCATCATTCCTGCTAAACTATTTTGACATTTTTTACGAAACTAGCTGACTGTGGCTTGACCCATTATTGCATAACATCATCCAAATATGGAAGGCTTCGTGAAGAGAAGTTCGGATCATTTACCGAGGGTAGATTATGAGATGATTGACTCTTTCTATTTAACAAATATGAATTTATTTTTTGCAATGACTAAAATTTAAAATTTTTCTTGAACGCTGCTTGAATACAGCAATATTCAGTTGGAAATGTTCTTCACAAAAAAATAATTATATTTCCGCTTTTTACACAAGGTTTATTCATTGCTTCGAACCACATTTTATAATTTTAGGAGCATAAAAAATTGTTTATTAGAATATCCACTGGTGTTCAGACAACCAGGTACAAAGCACCTTTTCGACATGTTCACAGTTATTGCAGGGATACAGATACAGGAATTAGGAAACAAATTTAGAGCACAAACAACAAAAACATTTCAAAACTTTGAAAACCGTATTAACCTAAAAAAAGAAATCAAGAAGGGCCTGTTCGTTTGCAGCATACATATTTGATGGAACTGCTCTAATTGTAACAGAGACAAACGATTCTTATTGATGCTTCGTGAAACAGACGAACGAACCCATCTGGTATCAAATGACAACTGTCATACGACACAATAATATTCAAATGAGAATTTGAGATTCCACGGTGCACAACTTTTACAACGTTGCCAAGTCTAGTTTTGATGAACGTGACTTCACGAAAACACTTTTCTTCTGATTATAGAGAAACTAGCGGTCAGAAAAGATTAATAAAAATTCCCGATTGTTATTAGCGTATACACTTTCTAATTACAGTGTTCTCTCATATGTCGTGGAAAGGTCCGCAATTTGAATTTTTTTTGCACCATCTTGCAGCGTGTCTGGGTGCTCTAGTGATAGCCCGATTTCAATTTCTAAAACAGATTTCGAAAGTAGAAGTACAGTAGCACAACACGTTTATTCTCATTTTGCGCTAAAATGCTGCGAAATGGATGAAAAATGCTTGCAAACATGACTGAAAGAGGCCGAGCTCGCGTGAGCGGACGAGTGGTAGGAGAGACCGGAAGATGAGGGGAATGAACGGGTTACGTGATAATTCGCTTCCCTATCTTCCGGACTCTCCTTCTACTCGACCGCTTACGAGGGCTCAGCCGTTTTCAGGCATGTTTGCAAGCATTTTTCACACATTTCGTAACATTTTAGCGCAAAATGAGAATATACGTTTTGTGGTACTATACTTCTACTTTCAAAATCTATTTGAGACTTTGAAATCGGACTATCACTGGAGCATCCAGACAAGCTGCAAGAAAAATTCAAATTGCAATTGTGCCAAAACTAAGGATCCGACAGCGCCTGTTTTGTGCACACATAAAGTACACATGATTCAATACCTTCTTGAGAATGGCCAACCTCACTTCTTGAAAAATGGCGGAGTTATGAATAAAAAAAAACGCAAAATTTTCCGGTTTTTCTCCAGTACTAATGATCAGATAGGGTCGTAAATCCTTCCATTTTGTTCATATTTCAATTCTCTACTATTTTTCTCATTGGAGCAAACAGATTGCACTATTAGTTTTCATCTGACCAGGCAGTCCAGACTTTGCAGAGTTGTTTCAGGTTGGTTGCATTACAATTATTAAAGCTGCGGTTTGTAGTTGCCGCGGTGATTTCTTTTGTGTTTTTAATTTCATTATTAATTATTTACTTCAAATATTTGTTTAGTGTAAAGTTATGTGTTGGTTTCGGGTGACGTTAAACATTCGTTGGTTTTACATCACAACGTATCTAAGTGTTGTAAGCATAATTAATACGCCTCTGTTCTAGTTAGGCGTTTACGTGCTTTTGTTGTCATCGTCATTATTTGCAATGTGAATACGGCCAAATTTTTGAATTTGTCGATGGATAATGTGCATTCGTGCAGTCATAGTCATTTTCCTCTAGTCAAATAACGATGCAATGATGATCAATGGATGATCCATCGATGAATTTAAAAACTTGACCTACACCTTAAAGAATCTAGCTCCGAATGTGAAATCGCCCCTCTTTTCGATGCGCGGTAACAGAAGAGCTCAGTACAGTGACAGTCCGAAACAAGTATTAGTTACTGTACTGATACTGGAGTGTTTTATTATATCTGTCGCATCGCGAAGTGTGCTGTGAAGTTTCATTACTGAATGTACAATTATACTACAATCTTATCGTCCGAATACTTTCTCATTCTAAATTCGCGCATCTCATTCGTTTCTCGACATTCATAGCTATATTTGCCAAGCTGAACACTATAGTATATTTGATACCAAAAAATCCTCTATTGATTAGCCTAACCGTCGTTTCCGTGCAAGTCTCCTCGATGATGAACGTGTTGGCTTGAGGTGCGGACGCTATCTCCTTCTTCAGGTTCGCGATGGCCAACCTGCTGGCTTGAGCTTCCTTCACGCAAGCCTGGTGTTCGGCTTCGAGTCGGAACTTGCGTTTCACCTTGTGCGGCTTGTAGTTGGCGTTGTAATTGGTAGGCTTGGTCGCAATGGCTTGAGACGGGTTCGTGATGAAGGGGTAGGCGGGGTATTTGGGTTTTTTCGAAAGGAACTGCGGTTTCGGCAACATTACGATGTCACCTGAAAACCAAAGTCGGCAGTGAAACAGATTTCAGAGTGAGAGTGTAACAGCCGTATGCATAGTCAATTCCAGCGACTCACCATAGTTTCGCCGCTCGCTACACAAGAACTATAATACACAGTCGAGCTCCAAAAAAGTGGTACATCGCCAGCGTTCATCCAAAATGTGACTTATCGCGTAGTTGTCACTTTTTTGGAGCTCGACTGTGCATTATAATCCTTGTGTAGCGAACGGCGAAACTCTGGCGAGTCGCTGGCGATTGACTATGCATACGGCTGTAAGAGTCGAGAATTATTGAAAGAAATTATCTATTCTGGAGAAACTAGAGGGCCTATAGAGAGAATGTATGACATGCATCATTGATAATAGTTATTCAAGTAACAAGGAATGTAAAGACGTGTTAACATTCGAGGTGAGCGAGTACGAGCCGAGGTTTGTCGATCGCTTGCCGAGGATGTTAACAGTCGATACATTCCTTGTTACTTATTACGTTTTTCCCGCTGCTTGGTGATATTTCTCAAAATTTGCTTGGATTGAAGTTTGTTTCCCTCATGATTATTCGTTCCGCTATTTCATTCTAAGTTGATTGTGCGTGTAACTAAGTTACCGAATAAACAGACAACAATGATATTCAAAAAGTCTCATAACCTAAAAATTGATATGAATGAAGCTGAAGCAGGATTTATAATAAATGAAGCTGAAGCAGGATTTATAGATTGTGTCGCAGCCGCTTCCGCTGCCATAGCCACAGGAAAAATTATGACCAATTTATAGTTTTATTTTGTGTTCATTGAGCGCCAACTGTTTTCCTTCATAAACATATTTTTATAATTCTTGTCCTTCAGATTATATAGATGTGTAAACCCTTCTAGTGGGTTTAGGAACACGCCTACATCAACATCTATATTTTGCTCATTTCTGAATGAATTATTTCTTGCTATCAAACTATATAAACAAATAAAAAACCTTAATTATGTGACCTTTCTTTTATTTTTGACACAGAAATTTTGAGTTTCATGTCATTTTCCGCTGCCGCTACCGTCCAAGATAAAAGTTGGTTGACTACCGGCGGCAGCGACAACAGCAACTGCAACGGCAGCGGATCTATAGACGTATGCATGAGCAACGGCACATTTATCTTCGTACAGCAACGTCAACTGCAACGACTGCGGCTGCTACTCAATCTATAAATCCAGCTTAAAGGTATTACTTGTCAAAGTCAAAGTCATTATTACCCTAAGCATGTAAATGACACTATTAACATTCCGTTGTCAAGATGAATTAGTAAACGAATGATACGCTATCAACCTGTTTTGTTGCTAAGCATGTATTTACAATGTCGGCAGCGGGAAAAATAACATTATTAATCCACGCATACAATAACAGACAAAACGTTGATTACGAATGGAAAAAATGTATCAGTAGAATATTCACTTTTCAGTAGAATATTGAAAAAAAACTGTTTTCCTTCGACCATATAGGAAAGTAACGTTTATCTCACTGTTCAGCCCCACGAAAAGTACTTTCCCCACACATGCGGAAAGTAACTTTCGGCACGCGTGCGGATAAACTGTCAAACAGGTTGTCAAATAAGTTCATAACCTTCAAAATTGATACAATTACCGGATAAAGAAATATAAAACAGATCAAAATTCACAAACTTACACAGATATTATTGTAATACGCATTTTTCTGCAGTACAGAGACCGAACGAAAATGCAAGCTTAGTATAAATTTCCTTATAAATATTGGGATAGGTCAAGATCGTCATCCATTCATTCATTATTAATTATCCAGTCATTCATTATCTAGAGTTGATTATCAGTAGACACTATAATGTGTTTGATCTCCCCATCTCTGGATCTGCTGGTTTCCAACACATTAAGTATAAGTTTTTTTTTTCTCTATAATTATTTAAGTAGTGATATTTTTTACTAAATATTAATTTTTTTTGTAGTAAGTTCTTTCATTAACTCGATAAATGTGAATTGGGTGAATACAGCATAAAATCTCCTTGAAAGAGAAAGTCAAGAGAATACTGAGTTGCATATACAGCTTTTTTAGCCCCCCCCCCAGGTAGCTTTTGAACGATTTGACGAAGCCACATGAAACAAAAACCATTTCGAATGGCATCGCCTATTCTACTTTTTGAAACGAAAGACATTGTAGGTGCCCTATAAAGAGGGTGAGGGAAAACATCAATTTCAAAATTTCAAATGGCATGGGGGGTCAAATTACACATCATCGGAAAGAGATTTCAATTCTTGTTTCAACCGTATAATTTTTCACTATTTTCACTATTTCTCTCTCTTTGCCACTCGAAATTTTCAAGTTGATGTGCCCCCAGCGACATCTTTCGAATAATTGCAAAGTAGTATCAGTAATAGCATTCAAAATATTTTTGTCCCATTGTTCCAAATCAAACCGTTCATATTTATCGAGATGAGGGCATCATTCAGTTCCGCACTAATTATACTTTGATATTTCGAGTGCATATGAAAAAAAAAACAAAATAATTTAGATGGTTGGAAAGAGGATTGAATTCCCTATTCAACGATGTGTCACTTGGTCCCCATGCAATTTGAAAATTTTAAACTGATTTCCCCCTCTATCAGAAATCACAATGTCTTTTATTTCAAAAAGTAGTATCGGTGATACAACTGAAAATGGTTTTTGTTCCATGTTTGTATGTCGACTACACCACTGGATTCAGGGCATTTTCAAAATTACCATGAAAAATGCCCATCAATAATAAAGTTATACTCAAGGGAATAAAATTTGAAAAACATGCCGTTTAATCAACCCGCTACTTCAATTTCAGAACTTTTATCATAATTCTGACTGCACCACTAATTTCAGGATGTCTCCAAATATTACTGATCAGAATTTGATCGGAATCTGTTCTTAAATACAAAAAATAATAAGAAAATAAAATTTGGAAAATATGGAATTGCAGGTTATTTCCATTAAACAACATATTCCCCAAATTTTATTCTTTCATAATTTTTTTGTTTATGAACAGAAGTCGATAAAGTTTACATCAACGTGATATTTCGAGACTTCCTGAATTTTGAAAAAACTTCTGAAAATTAGTGAAAATGAAAGTGTGGTTTGATTAAATGTCATATTTTTCAAATTTTATTCCCTTGTAACTTTTTTATTGACCCCAACGCAATTTCTAACCTAAACTTGAAAATATTCATTCCTGAAGCACGGTGACTTTAGTACAACCCTGTATATTGAACAAAGGAATGTTGGCTCAGACTTTTGGTTTAGACTGGATAGAATTAAGTTTCCCAAATTAATTTCTTTTGTAATATTTACGGCCTCTGCTCCCAAGATTGGAAATTGGCTGTCACAAAACATTGTGGAAATTAACGAAAATTTCACTGTCACAAAGTTGTTCTTAATTGATACCTAACGATTTCTACCTATGTGATGATTAGGCAAGTCCGCCCCTGCGCCTCTAAAGGAAAGGCGACAATAAAAGTGCACGGCATAAGCGCTCTATGAGTGGCAACTGTAATGGCGGTAATTTTAAATGACATGACAAGAAGGCAAACTTGGAAATGTGTGAAACCTAACCTAACCCGACAAACCTTACGTACACATAATAACCATACAAAATTGTTAACGATTTAAAAGTTATTCATCCAAATTTGTTAATAACACCAGTATTGTTCGGAGCGCATATGTCGTGCATTTTACTAATATCTACTTAAAATTTTAGTGTCATTGCTCACCTGCGAATGGGTATTCCATTGAAAGATTTTCCAAATTCCTCATCTGAAAAAGCCTAGCGGCTGCTACGAGATATTTTAAGAGATCTTCAGAAATTATGGTTTCACCACAATACATGAATTCGATGAGAGATCTAACCACTGCAAAATCACAACCACCAATAATCACTTGTTCAATCCCCGGATTTCTTTCTAATTCATCCTGCAAATTGATAACATTTCAGTGCGATATTTTTCGAGGTATTCAGGTTCAATACTTACCCTGAATAGAGAACTGCAAGCTGCCAGAACAATTTTATGGGCGTGTAAAATGCTACTGCCGCAACAAATTGCAATATCTACCAAACTTTGATGTTCCATCAATGAACATAGGCCCAATGTTGTCTGAATGGGATGTTTTTCCGATTGTATACAATATTTAGCTTTAGACTGTGTTGTTTTATTCATCTTTCTTCAATCCGTAGAACGTTTTGGAGATACCGGACAACTTAACCTCAAAATTTTTGAATTCCTCTTGGCGGCAGCAGAACCAGGATTTTCTTGGTTGTAAAAAGGAAATACCTGTGGAATTATGAATTATCATGAAATTGAAATGAGTAAATAAGAAATTTACTTTACCAGTTAGATGATATTTCCTCGTTGATGAATCCAGAAATGACACTTTTCCTGTTTAATTTTGAACAAAAGACTGTTGTCATAGAAATAACTCGATCATTTGAGGCTTTGAGAAAATGAAAAATAAATCTACTGAGAATGACTTTCGAACTTACCAAAGTTGAATTAAGACAATATTTGGATATGCATTTGTTTGTGTTTGCCAATGTGTTTTTCTTAAAGTAACCAGTTCAAGTGTGTGCAGTTTTTTAATTGACAAGTTGAGTCGTTTTCAATAATGAAGTTGTTGCGCTCTCTGCTGTTATTTCAGATTGATTTAATTTGCGCATACTTGGCGCAATACCTACTTGCCACCTAGATCTTCTCAGTTCTCATCCTCACATCCTCTTGTAAGATGTCTAAATAACCAGACATCTTATCCTCTTGTTATCATTCAAGCAAGAAAATGCATTCTAGTGAAGCGTATCTGAATGACTCGAAATTTACTGTTGAAATTTATTGAGTACCAACAGCTTCTGAAGAAAAATTAAAACGGCACGATATGAGGTATAGGTAAGTATAGGCATGCAACAGGTTTTTTAAGATTACCTACGAAGATTTAGGAACAAAATCATAATTCTTTTCAGATACATTTTTCCGGTCCTCAAGTGTGTTTGTAACGGCTATAAATCTGCGTTGTGCACCATGCAAGGATAGGTAGGTACATAATGTATTATTTTGAAATTAGTTAAAAGTTTGTGAAACCAGCAAACGCTTTAATAATTATTATGAAACGAATAAAGTTGAATAACAGATTATTGAGTCATATGACTGAACTGTGAATAGGACTTATTTTCCGTTTTTTGAGATAGGTAGGTATGAAGGAGTTAAACCTATTGATTGAATGTTTTCAGACTGTGAAAGGTTAGAAATTACCTAAAACACCATGTCAAATTGTTAAGGAAGTGTATTGAGGTCCGAGCGGCTTATTGGTATTTTGATCCGAGCACTTCTGCAGATGATAGTCCAAATAAAAGTTTTCCTCAGATGCCAATCTACCTTAATTTAATAATTATTACTTAGTGCCAATACATAACCATTTTACACGAAAATTTGACCTTCTTTATATCCAAAACATTTCATATTTTATTAGTTACTTTTCTTTTTCGCCGTTATTTGATCACTTGGAATATACGCCGCCGGCTATAAAATGCAATTCAAATATGTGCAAATAATTTTCCCTTCAATTATATATTCAATTGTTTAATTTTAGCCAATGATACATTTAATAACAATTTAAAAAATGGATTACCTAGCAACGTAGGTATATACTAAAAGAGCTTATGAGCCTGGTTACAATCCAGAAAAAAAGCTCCCTTTGTTGGCTATCTTATGGCTTAACCCTTTGAGGACTACTGGTTATCAGTGAAAACCACATTACTAATAGCCATACTTTTATTTTCCTACCGGTTTTATTACGTAGCCACAGTGTTTATTTTGTTGCCTACGCATCATTTTTACTCTTCTCGCCGATTGCAACGAGTTTTGGTAGTCTTTAGTGACATTTATATCATGTCGAATTGATGGCGTTTCGAGCCCAAAATTTGGAAATATTTAACATGCCAAATTGGGTTCTTCCTAAATAAAGACAGGTACTGTTTTGCGTTGTTTCATTCAAAATGAAAGAATAATTTTAAGTTTCAGTTCATTGTAAACAAAAAATGATAATTTTGAGGCATTTGTTAAGTTGCAATTTTGCACGATTTAGTTTCTATCGTAAATTCTCATTATTTTTCACTTTTAAAATTTTCGAATTAATTTCGGCCTCAAAGAAAAAATAAGGAGAAAAAACCAAACCTAAGCAAACCTTTCTACTATCCAAGTTGAATGCCTTTCACACTACAATCGGTCATCTAACCTGACTGATAAGGTAAATTGGAATATTCTCGTTTTTATGAGGCTTAGGGGTAATGCAAGCACACTGTAAAATACCCTGTTAAGGTGTAATGCATAAGTTCAGATGCTCGGACCAAAATACAAAAGTGTCACGGGTCCGACCGCTCGGACGTCAATACACTTCCAATTGTTAAAAGAAAGTACCTACCTACCTATATGCACTTTCATTTTTCATAGTCCAACGATTGGTCCAAAGGAAAATTACAGCAAAAAAGCGTGAACGTATACCTATTACTGTTAGTACAAGTGTATAGGTAGGTCTTTATTCTGAGATACAAGCAAGAGCCAGTTCCACCGGTTTCAGTTAACTCCAAATAACTAACTGATAGTTCAGACTGTGAATGACATTCTTCAAATGGCGTTGAAAGGTTCACATTCTAACCGTCAGTTAATTAATCTGAAGCTTAACTGGAAGCTGTGGAAAGAGACATATGTCACTTAGCAAAATGGCTAAAGAAACCAAGTGATATCGATGGTTTAGATCAAAGAGATTAAACGTTCCTTTACTCTCTTTGGGTTTAGACATTGTTTAAATAGAACTTCTATTTAAACAATGGTTTAGATGATCCTAGACCAAGGTGGATAGGTACCTAGTAAAGATCAGAAGAGTAGCATACATTCGCAAGGGTGCCAAAAAAAATATTGGCAGACTGTCATTAATACAAAATGTCTGATAATGAAATGGTACTGAAATGTGCGTTTTCAAATATTTTGAGCGTAGAGCGTTTGAACTAAAGTGTATTTTTTAAAATGTCAAAAGTCTGTCCTAGTGACCCATAGCAACACGGTTAACACGGTCTGTTTTTAAATCGTTATTCAATCAACTAGTGTATTAATGAGATCGAGATATAACGCGTGAGCGAAGCGAGCGCGTTCATTTTCGAGATCATTAATCGCATTTTAATATAAGAGTTGATTAGTATATTTTTCCGTCTACCTCATTCACTACCAACGTCTCACTCACTCTTGTTGAAATAAAGGAATTCTAATTTTTTTCTGTCAATAAATTTAAATATGCTACTTTAACAGTTTCCGCAACATCTGGACACATAAATTTATTGTAAATGTCCTTTTATCGTCCATAACATCTGATTTCGTTTATGTTTGGCCTATGCAACAATCATGCATTCATAGAGAAATCGACCACTAATGACAAATCGCCCATTAATAGGGGTCATTAATGGACGATTTCTCGAAATCATCCATTAATAACAAATCGTTCATATTATTGATCGATTTCATTTGCATTGAAGAACATTGAACAGACATGTTAATACGAGGCAGGCGGAAAATATCATAATAGTATGCATTCCCAGATTTTCAGGCATCTTTGGTGTCGCCTGTAAGGAAAAACGTTCTTGAAGTTAAGGGTGAATTTGTACCTACTGATCAAATAACTTTATTTTTAATTTCACATGAAAAATTGTACAATCCAAAGTTGTTTGAACTCGAATATGTTACAATTTTGGACCTTATCATTTGTTCCCTAGGATCGATATATTTCGATCAAGTCCCAACAGAGGGGGTGAACTTTAGTTATTGCATTATCTCGTTTATTTTTCATTTTAACATACAAACAAATTTTTTGGAGATTCAATTTGCTTCAACTTTGTTTTCCATCGTTTTTCTGTAGGATCAATATTATATTTTTCAGATCCAAAAATCTTAGAAATCTTAGAAAAAGAACGAAGCTCACTTTTCTGCTTTGTTTAACCTTTTTACCGATTTCAAAGCAACCCCAGTAATTGCTTGTCAGTTAGTTACCAAAATCAAATCGCATGATTAGTTTCGGAAAAACAGGGTGATTTTGAGAGTAGTTACAAAAACAGACCACTTAGTGGGAATCTGAGACAGAGAGAGAATGATACTTTGACGCTGTCGAAATTGTTGGTCCATTTATGTAGTTTTGAAATAATATATTTTGAAAACTATTATTATAAAACTCTTAGCAAAAGTTTTCAGGTTCAATTATTTCATACTTTTGATTTTAATGGAAGGTGATTAAACATCTCACTATGAATTATCTAATGTTTAATTAGAGTAATTCGAAAACAGATTAAATCATTCAGAAGAAATAAATCTATATTAGCTTTATGGATTTTGGTAGCTTCTATTAATTCTTCAAAACTAGGCTTATGTGCTCACCAAATAATTTTAAAATATTCATATAAAAATTTGCTTATGTTCCTTGAAGTAAATTGTGTCTTCAGAACTCATAATTATAATTCGCTGAAGTGAAAATATCCAGTATATTTTTGTTTTCTATATTTATTTGAAAAAAACTCAAATGAAACTTCCCTACTTCCAAAATATTTTTAAACAAATTTTCCAGCTTTTTATAACTGTAGAATTATTTTGCCATATATTTTGTCAACAATCAGTATTCGTAATGGAGTCATTTTGAAATGATTGGATGATTAATAGTTATTGATCAGAGTATATTGCAGTTAGTTACAAGTTTGCTCTAATAATGATAGCTTTTCGTGGTATTTTCAATTAAAAAGAATGTAACAAGAAAAAAATTTGATACATTGATGTACTCTTTGTCCATTGTACTGAACAATAACCAAATATATTTTTTTAGATTTTTTTAAAATCAAGTGACATGATTTCTTAGGTATTTTAACCTTCCACAGTCTGAAGATGAAAAAAAAATATTTCAAGGAAATCTGTTAGAAGGGCAAATGAACCAGTGTGCCCCGATAATAGTTACAACGTTTACAAGACTATTGTCTTGAATACAATTATATTTTGTCAGTAAATTTTGTCGTATTCTGAATTTGCATATCTAAAAAAAAAAAAATTGAAGTAACTAAAACATAATTCTTTTTCAAAAAACGTTGACATTTCAGAGATATACCTGCCTCCGTTATCAAAATTCGCTGAAAACTCTATTTCTATCAGGTTTATCAAAAAAGTTCTTATAAAAAACCTGTTAAAAATTAATAGAGATATAGTGTCCGAAACGTCAACGTTTTTCGGAAAAGAACTATTTTTAGTTAATTTAAACTTATTTTTTTCCAGGTGGGCATTTTAGAATACGTACAAATTTTTATTAGTTTATTCAAGACAACAGTTTTTCTTGGGATTTTCAAAATCATGCATTTTACATTTTCTTACCTGTACTTGTAAATATTTTCGAATTCTGCTCAGTACTACTCTTGAAACATCTCTATACCGCTAAACAATATATCTTTTGTTTCAATTCGGATGTTTTTGCAGTTGATGAAAAATGGCATGTAATGGTACAAGTGAGCATTTAAAGTAGGCGATGCGAGTTTGAGGGCACGACGCAAAGTAAGTAAGTGATTTAGAGGCAAGGAGACTAAAATTTAACAAGGAGAGTTTAATCCCCATAAGACAATGGAGTAACAAGTAGAAAGAGATGAAAGAACATTTGTGATGAAATGTGACGTAGTTGGACGTGTCATGGCTGCCGTTCTCTATAGACAGTGACGGACTAGTTCTTGGTATATGAGAGTTACTGCTGACAGTTTTGTTGCTTGGTTCGAGTTCGACTCTGTACTCATATCCAACTACGTCACTATGACGCGTTGATGCTACAAAATTCTGATTGGCTAGAGCTTATTAAACCCCCCTTATTAGTTTAGTCTCTTTGATTTAGAGGCACTTGTACAAGGGTATCATATGCTATTTTTTACTATGCCTGCATTGTGACTCCAAAAACAATGTTGGAAATCAATTTTAGATCAGGATAATTTCTCTTATATTTGATTACATCTAATCAAGTAGGTAATGGACATCTGATGTCACCATATATCTATTAAATACGAATGTGGATAATAAGGACAGTCTATGTGATGCCAAACAAAATTAGCATCGACTTCGAATTGGACGCTGCTGAATTAATGCGCTTGCGCCAGAGATTCCAATTCAAAGACATGATTTTGTTTTTCTATCTCTTTCTAGCGTGCATGGTTCGGCAGCAACAATTATCGATGAAATGAGAAGCATATCTTATGTGATGCTAATTCGGCAAATTCCATCATAACCTCATAATATAGAAAGGGTTTACAGAGAGCAAGTGTAGGTTGTGCTAATTATAAGAGGGCAGCTCTATAAGGGTTTTATTTCTGAGAATATTACACATTTTATAAATTTCTAGATTCATGCCTGAAATAATTTAAGATCGCAGCGTTTTACTTCGAGTTCGTGTTCAGGAGGCGAAAAATACATCACTACCAGCAAACTATTTTAATCGGAGGTTATGAGGCCGATGTGGAACGAGATTTACCTTTTCAAACAATTGTCCGTCACATACCCAATCCATATTTGTTCAAGTTTAATGAGTTTTCATTCGCTTTCGACAGAAAATTGATTGATGGAACTCTGGTAGCAGGTAACAGACAGACATTTTATTATTAGAGTTACAAATGGATCAACGAATCGTTTTTTTAATGACACGAAGTTTAATTGACCATCTTGCATAATTCTCATTCTTCATTTATCTACATTATAGAAAAATGTTAGACCATTTTCAATATGGGACGGTTGAAAATGTCAAAAGAAACATAACCTTAAAAATGTATGACATTTCTCGTGATTCAGAATTCGGCATGCGCAATAGTTTCCCAGCGCCCGTTTGAGAAAAGGTAAGAGATATTTTTGGCATCAATTTGATTACATTGCGTCTTATGGCGTGTAATCAATATTTGTAGTTAATAGATATATGGATGTCACGTATTGCTGACATAGATGCTTATTTGACATTATATATGCTAAAATAGAACTTGGCGTTATTAAATAGCGACAATCTTTCTAGCACGGCGAGGTTTAAGGCATTTGACAAGGATTATGATTCAGGTATAATGAAAAAAGTCATGCTTCAGCTTTCTTATTCCTTTTCAAATATATTCCATTTATTAATTTGATTTCATGCAGTATCTTGTTTTTAATTTTCTTGTGAAATACTATAAACACCATGAAATTTTTATCGGACGTAAATTTCAGATTAGACTTTATATGGTGGAGAGGGTGGACAACAGTATAGGAATCAAATAACAAACACTGCTGGTACGGTGAGTAGAAATTTATTTTCTAGTTCTGAAGTAGGAAACACATCCTTTAAATAAATTCAACAGAAAATAATGATATATTACATGTAAGGTACAAAAGAAATCATCTGTGGGTATCATAATACATCACAAGGTACTGTTTTCGAAATGTATCGTCACAGCTAAGCTGTGATAGTGTTTAGTTTGGAATATGAACAACCCATTGACTTTTACCAATGACATATTAATTACGGCTAGACTCCGTATTTACATTTCGTATTTACACTTTGATATGCGGTCACATCTAAGCACAATTTTTATTGCCGCTTATTTCGCGGAAGATAGTTGCCAGTCCACCCAAAAGTAGACAAAGTTTCTGCTGAATTATCTGCTTATATACAATGTATTTAAGCAGATAATTGCCGCGAAATAAGCAGCAGTAAAAATTATGCTTAGAATGTGACTCTTTATTGACCGCACCTCGAAATGTAAACAACCGGTAATATGTCATTGACACTAACTGGTGAATCTCCCAACAATGAACACACTCGAAATTTAATACACCTGAATTGACTGAATAATGAATCTATAACTATTGTTAACACTGTAAACGTTCGGTTTGTCAGTAGTCAGTAGTCAATAGTAAATAGTCACTTTCTGTTAGGGACAGATTTTTCAAATATTTTCTGATAGTAACTATAAGTAACCAAAAAAACAGTGTAAAAAAATTTAACTTAATTTAATGTTCTCTGGACGTTATATATTATTTTTCAACATTATTCATCAAGCAGATTTTTTTTCCAATTGATTATTTTCAATTATAAAATGGGATAAGCAAAAAATAAAGCAAAATAATTATTACAAAGTCCATATATCTCAGATACACATACCATTAACATAATTTTTATAGTAGGTATTTCTAAGTCTGTACGGTGTAAAGTTAGCCACATTTCCAGATAAACTGCAAGATAAAAGTTAGGTCAATATACTTTCAAGTTTTATGAAGGGAATAGCGCGCAAACAATTATTATAATCAAGCAATTCACGCACGATAATATTACTCCCACTTTCGTACACCCCTCTTACCTTCAGAGGGTGATAGAGGGGGTATTTTCTACAAAATATTTCAATAATACCGCATTCTGCTTCCAGGATGAGTTACATAGAGGAGAAATGGATCAAATGACATCCCCATAATAGTTTGTCTGACCTTCAGGGGGGGGGGGGTAGTTTCTAGGATACGAATCAATAAATTTTCCAAATGAAACTGTACCGCATTCTATTTGGAGTATATATTTCATGAAGGGATAAACGAATCGAATGAATTCCCAATGCAGTTCGTCAGGACTCCAGAGGGTGACTCCAGAGGGTGGTAAAGGTCTATACTTTACCAACTTTACCAGATGAAACACACCCGGAAAGAAGAATGCGGTACTCTTTTATTTGGTAAGATCTGGCAAACTAAATGGAGGACATCATTCGATTCGTTTTTCCTTCCTGAAACAACCTGAAAGCAGAATGCGGTACTATTTCATTTTGGAAATATTTTGTAGAAACTACCCCCTCTACCACCCTCTGAAGGTCTGACAATTAGCAAAAGGGGTGTGAAAAAGAGGGAGATCATATTATCGTGACTGAATTGCTTGATTGGAATAATTTTTTGCGCGTTATTCCCTTCATAACAACTGAAAATGTGTTGACCTAACTTTTTTCTTTGATAATATCTGTGGATGTGGTCAACTTCGTGCAAGTAGTCTCTGCAACTCTAAAAGAAATGATTTGAAATAAATTTTTCCTCATCTATGTTTGAATTTCTGTCACTCAATATTTTAATTTGAAGTATTTCCATTTATTTGTGACTTGTCATAAACATGCATCTGTCTTTGGTCCTTGTGATTGAATTTATATGTATATTTTTATGATGAATAAATTGATTGATTGATTGATTGATTATCAAGGGAGAATTCAAACCCACAGTGTCCATTTCATGAGTTCAGATATTATTCAGGTCCACTAAATCGAGGATAGTTTTGTTTTATTTTTGTGAGAAACACAGTCAGTATTTTTTTTAACCTAATAAAATTTCTGATAAGAGTACGATTTGAAGTTTCAAACATCCCACTAAGTATAGAACAAAATTTGAAATAGATCTCAAAACTGGAAGAAAAAATTTGTTTTCTCCTTTTGATTGTAATTTCAACGTTATATATAGAACATTCACAATTTTTCAAAATAGATACTTTCTGGTTAGTATTTATGGCTGTCATTGAAATGAATCACTAAAATAAATCACTGAAATAAAATTTAATATGAACAATCATGTGAATGATCTGGATCGCCACTTCCTGTGACTTGATCATATTTTACAGTTTTCCTTCCAATAAAAATATCCAAAATCGAAGTTTTTATGGAATGATTTTAAGAGAATCATTGTGCATGGGTATTCAAACTGAGAATACAGCACGGGCAATGTATTTTAAATTACTCCATGTTTCTCTATAAGACCATGACTACATTCTTGGGTTGAACGCGAATATAGTGATATATGCCCTGAATGTATGGCCACAACCTTCATCCCCCATTCACCAATATTGTGTAGAAATAACTTTTTTGAAATTATAGTCATTCCCACACTCAGGCGAATTCGAGCCAATAGGCCTGATGTATTACCTCCTTTTGCATAAAAGTGTACAAATATCTTTCAATGAGTATTTGCCTCAAAGTGAACAAAATTTAGCTTGAAGGGAAGGAACTATTTATGAAATATCCATGCCCTTTGAATTCTTCCGTATTCTCACGTCATTCTGTTGAGATCATAGTTCGGATTTTTGGAACTCTCGATGAAATTATTCCTTCTCTACTTTTGTATCCGAAGATAATACCAATTTGGCATATTAGAGCAGATGGCTACCATTCTAGGTTTGTTAAGAACAGCTGATCATATAACGGTCAGTAGAGAAACTTCTCGGCCTACCACGATAAAATACAAAACTTAAATGATAACATTTGTCATATTGAAAACTATAAGATGAATAAAATAGTCAAAATACTGTTATAAATTTAATTGAATCATCACATTCACAGGAAGTAGCATTTTACTGACCTGAATAACCCAAAGTAATACAGGATATTCTTAATAAATTACTGGCATGGGGAATGAAAATATTCATAATAAAAAAATAAGTAGTAGTTAAAACCCTAAACCACCCCATATCCATAAAGTTTTCTGAAGCGGACCAATCAAATCAGAATTCATAACAGGAGAAATTTCAAAGAGATATACAAGAGCGTTCAAATATAATGAACAGTATATTTTTTGGAGCTAATAAAATTGACAAATTAATATTTTTGAATTAGGATATTTTCAACTTATGAAAAAAACAAATTGATATGTATATGTAAATCATGATGACGCGATGGTAATGCTCATCCATTTATGGAGAAACAACACAAAATATAAAGAATAGCAAAGAACGAATTTTTGGGGGTGATCTGATATGAATTTAATGCTTTTTCATACCATATCTGTTTGTTCTATTGCTCCCTTGACTTTCACAAGTAACAAAAGAACTTCTGAGGATTGCTTGTAAGGGGGCACCTGATTGAGGGAAATTAACAAAAATGCTTGCAAAATTTCTGTTCAAACTAGGAGTTAGTACCCACTTTCTCATTTCATATAGAACACACTGCATACTATTACATGATTGATGACCTGAACTCTTTTTCCCCCATACAATAACATAACAGTTTTATATAAGAAGGTATGGGTAATTTTGCGAGATCTTCCTTTTATTTTTGTGGTCTAGGCATATTTGAACCAACTTACCCCCCCCTCATATTTTAGTTTATGCTGCCAGAGTATGAATACCGATTTTTCAAATATATCAATAGTTTTTGTATTAATTTCCTCATTGAATGCTAAAATGGGTTCAATTTATTTCCTAAGAAACATACAGTATATGAGAGGGAAAAAGTGCACATAATGCAAGTAATATGAAGGTTGATTAAAAATTAATAAAGAAAAGCTCAAAATCAGAATTGGAATGGATTCGATATAGTAATTAATTATTTGGATTATTTTTAAATCACAATTTACCCTACGTTTTTAAATAATTATTATAAATAAATAAATAAATTGATATCTTTTCAATATCTGTTTTAATTTTGTTAACATACAAATTTTGGGCTTGTCTGGTCAAGTGATTGTGTTGGTCATTATTCATTTTGAAAATTAAAGTGGCACATGTCATTTTTTTCTTAAAAAGATTAACGAATATGCATATTTTCAATTTGTATAGGGAATATATGTATATCCAGGAGCTTTCTCGGTTTGTATAAATTTACAGTTGGTTCTTAATAATCAAGTTTGAAATAGTTATTTATGTACCAAGGACGAAAAACTGTCTATTATAGTCGAGCCTGCAAATTGATAGCCGAGGCGCAGCCGAGGATAGCAAGCAGGCGAGACAGTAGACAGTTTTTCGCCGAGGTGCATATTACATTTTTTCGTCGACCTCTACATACCTTTATGAAAGTAAGTACTCGCATGTTTGCTGGTCTCAGCTACGTCCAACTCTTCGAACTGCAGACTCGATCAATTCTTGATTATTATGAACACTAATATTCACACCACGGTCTAAATTCACACGTAAAATCTAGCGGATTTCGTAAATAATTAATTTGACAACAGCAAATGACAGTTATTGTCACAGGCGCCTATGTATTAATTAAAACGTGGATTTACGAAAATGACTCTATCGCCGCTCTCGTACCGTGCCGTATCATAGTGACCACAGCGGACGAAAAGAGTTTGCGGACGAAAAGTGTTTGCGGACGAAAAGTAATTGCCTTCAAAAATAGTCGATTTTTCGTCCGGAAATTAGTACGTAAAATGTCATTTTTTGCAGAGGTCGACGAAAAATACATTTTATAATTCAATTTTGTAATGGTTCATGAAATCAGTTATAGTATGCTAACCAAAAATATTTGAATTTTAAATATTTGAGAGACATCAAATTTCGAATTTTAAAAATAATCCCAACTAATGGTGAAATCTACCTCCTTGAGTTCTCTATATGTCTTGTCCATGATAAATTGTCATCTATAAACAGTCCTTAGAATTTCAGTATGGTTTCATGTATTCATTATTGAATTTGATCGGATTTTTCAAATTATTGTTTGACGATTTTTTTTAATGAACATTAATGATGTGCCAAATCATGAAATAGACCCACACAATTGCCATAATAAAACAATCGAACTTTGAAAGTTGGTCTAGAGGTGAAAATATATTATAACTACAACTCTACATTTCTCCAAATTAGATAGACAAAGGGATATAGTTCATTTCTATCAGGTGTTTGTCCCAACAAAGAGACAACGGTATTTTGAATGGTCCAAAAAAATACTCCTTATCATCTCAGAAAATAAACTGTTGAATGCCACAAGGATCAATTCTTGGGCATTTCTTATTTTTCCTTCACATAAACAACATGACTAGGAATGAGTTCGGTATTTATTTACTTTGCTGATTATAAAACTATCCAGTGATGATACTTAAAGGCATATATACAGTATACAAGGTAACAATAAAGTCTGTTTCAAAAGGCAGATTTCATAGTGCTCCCGGTAACTAAGTGTTCAAGTTTCATGTCATGGCATGCTGCGGCAGTTATTTCACGTAGTTCAGTCCCAACAACAAACATGGTAATACTTCAATTGGGTTTTGGGATGTTGATATACAAACTGCAAGTAAGGTTTCCGGATAGTAGAAAACTTGCATCAGGATGCAATCATGGTACTACAAATGAATTAGATATGCTCACGCGCATCTTCCCTCGACGCCCCTCCTATCGATGACGTCAGTAAGTGACAAAAGTAGTGATCAGCTGTATGTTGTCTTATGGGTAACGGGTGTTTTCAAATTGTTTTTGCCTCATTTTGAACGAAAATGGTTATGTGCGCCGTTGTAAATTGAAATAATAATAACAATTTAAAGGTCAAAACCAAGTGCAGCTATTTTTCGTTTCCTAAAAATACGACTTTATGCGGAATATGGGTGCAAAGGTGTGGTCAGCAATTTAAATTCAATGTCACCAATGCCAGAATTTGCTCAGAGCATTTTCTAAAAGAGGACTATAGTTTGAAACATAGGCTGATGAATTTTTCTGCAAGGCGACCTAAATTGAAAACTTGTTGGGTATGCAGCAAGTATAATCTTATAACACTTGTTCTAATATTTCGACAAAGTTTATTGTCATCATCAGGGAATGAGTGTCCGTGCGGTTCTGTGCATAGATATTATAAAATATAAGTTAACAATTGCAATGTACATATTAAAACAATTAGTAAGAGTATTTAAAGGTTGCCATCACCATTAATTAAACTTATATAGTCGGAAACAACAATAATAAAATTCAAAAAAACGTTCAACATAGCTACCTGTATTTGAAGCTTAAACTACGACCTCAGGGACACTCTTTCCCAGATGATGACGATAAACTTTGTCGAAATATTGGAACAAGTGTTATAAGAGCAGTATGCTTCCTGCATGCTGCGTACCCAACAAGTTTTCCTAGCTTTCTCTTAACTTGTCAGCAGAATTCACATTCGTAATGAACATTTACTTTAAGATTCCTGTGGGAAGTTCTTTTATCAAAAAGTCTGCATTGTTGAATACATCTTCATATTTAATATAGTTGGAGGGTTTCTATGCATCTAGACTTGGAGATTTCATCTTCTGTGACATGGATACATCACTAATAAATGCTGTGCAGATAAATCCATACTTTCCTTTCAACACCAAAATTATCCGCTAGGTCATTGTCTCCGACGGCGGCGTTTACTGATTACCATTATCAGTCTCAGATGAATTATACAGAGCATCGGATCCAACAAATCAATATTCAGTGTTTGCTTCACCCACAACAAATTTTGAATATCACTCAACCAAACTTCAATTACTCCTTTCAAAGTATAAATACCAGCTGTAAAGGGGGCAGGTATATATATTGTACACATAAATGGTACGTTTTGTCTATTCATAGTACTTAGTAAATGAGAAAACGGATTTACTTGCACAAAACTAAAAAAAGCTAATGTAATCAGACGGTACAATAAGGACCAAATTCGCATATTTGTCACTTACTGACGTCATGCGCGGCCGTGTCTCAATTGCGTTCTTCTAGTGAGCATATCTTTATATTTTATAGTATCATGGGATGCAATGGTAGTCCCGACGTCCTATGACCAATATTTCTCAAAACCAGAACAAACCTTATGTAAAACAGTACCTACCTTTTCCAATCACTATAGATCTGTCACTTTAGTAAAAGGGTTGATTCAGGACTCACCAGCCAGATAAGAAAAAAAATGAGCTTTTGGTAAATGATAAATTTGGTTAATAATGAAAGCAATCTATACTGGAAGAGTCTGAGAGATGGAGCACCCCTATTTTTGAGAGAAATAATCCGATTCAAAGCACGATAATTTAGGTCGCTATTGCAGAACTAAAATGTGATTTTTTGAGGTGAATATGAGTTCTTTAACACTTCAGAAGTAGTCCTAGTTTTAGTTTTTTAGATGGAACACCTTGTGTATTTTCATATTCTTTCAAATCTAGAACAAATTCTGAAAATTATTTAATTTTTTTTTATTGATGATGATTTTTCCCATGCGAAAGTTTTCCGAACTTTTAAGGTGAAATTTCAAGCATATGTATGTATATTAGCTTACGTTTTGATTTGGTAAGAAATTCGTGGACCATTTTATTTATAAATAAATATTTATATGGTGATCTAATTTTGCGATAGTGATCTTTGCATGAAGTCATTCTAAAAAGATATCAGTTATCTGATAATGGTAAAATATCCAGAGCACTCGATTGAAATGAAAAATTTATTTCATCATCGAAAACTTCATCTTGCTATTCCTTATATTATTATTCAAATTGTTTTTCCAAAAATGGCTAATAATGAAATAACATATACAAAACAAAATTAATGAGAAGAGTGATTTACATATCAAACATACAACAAATCACTGAACTTAATGTATATTTTCCAAACAGTTCAAATAAAATTATATTATATGGGAATGTGAGGTTTTTTCATTGGCACTTGCAATGAAATATCTTTTCAGATTTTTCTTCAACATAAATGATTGGACAATCGAATACATTCTATTAAAACAAATACTTTTCACGAAGCGAAATACTACGAAGAATACATTCTCTTTTGTTCCGGACTCATTGCTTTCCCCAAAATTTCTTCAGCTGATCATCCCCAGAACACAACTGATTGGTCCAAAAAAAATCTAATCCTACATTAAAACCATAAAAAGTATAAAACATAAAGCGATTCAGTTAGCGCGGAATATTTTTTCCACAGCCTTAAAAAAGTAATTTCGACTCCGAGCGAGACGTACGCGATACGTCAGTCGTCCGAAAACAAAAATTCACTTTCAGATAAGAGTACTTCTAAATCGGATTGGACGGTATGAATATTGGAATCAATGTCAGGATTCGCATTGATTCGAGGAGACGACACGAAGTCGACCGCGTCTACACTAGCGACCGCGGCAGGGGCAAGTTGCGGCTTGTCCGCTGTCACTTTAACTTGCTGCACCAACACGCCTGTTCTCGGCACCTTGTCCGGCTTGCGCATCACTTCCGGAGCTCGCTCGATTACGACGCTCGTCTTTTCCGGTTTGCGCAACTTAACACTAAACTTGAACGGAGGTTTGTACACCACTTGCAGGCGGACTTTTTCCTTTTCGCTCGGGATGTTGCCGACGCTGTGCGACTTGCTCTTGTCGGTCCTCGGCCTGATGGTCGGTCGCTTGTGCGGGCTTCTGCGCGTCTTGTCGGTCAAGCCGACGGGCGTGGATTTGGATTTCGGCAAGGCGTACTGCGATTTCAACAGCCAGTTCTGGACTTTGCCGACCGAGTCGGATTCCGGCGTGATGGGGTTGTGCACCACCTCTGCACCTGAAATTACGGTTTCAGATAATAATATATAGTATCGGAAAGAATACATCTTTTACGAGGCAATCAGATAATCTGCCAGTTGTCAAAGTGAAAACAAATGTGGGTCAACAATCAATATACTTTAAAGAAATAGTGCATTCATTACAATGAATTACCAAAATCATTGAAATCCAATGGTAAAATGAGATTTAAAGTAAATTTGAAAATAGTATATTACGGTATAAGTGCATAAAAAGGTCTTTCAAACACGAGCAGCTAGAGTGCTCGAAATAGAGCAAGTATCTGAAAGACCAGTTATCCACGAATACTTTACGCTATTTTTTTTTGGTATCCTTTCAAATCATAAATACTTGAAAAAATCTAATGATGCGTGTAAAAAAGAAAATGACAGTTCATCAAATGGACGGAAAAGGTAATCAGATATAAATGAACGAGTTGTGCTGTCTTGCATTTGTTAGTAATATTTTATTTGACGTTACAAGGTACTCCTGTCAGATGAATAATAAAAATATTTTCATCCAGACTTCACGTTTCAAAAACGCGCGTTTTTGAAAGTTCGATTCAAAAACGCTGAGGCGTGCTTGAAGTTGGTAAAATGGGGCACCAATAAAAAAATATATTATCATGAATTGTAGAAATAATATGAAAATTAGAAATATCTAGTTGGTAATTAATTTAGTTTTGTTGAAAATGTGTTAATTTTTTTCCCTGTCATAAACTTGTCTGTTTCTTGGGAAAATAACTTAATGTTATTATTAATGAGAGCGTAAGAATAGCTTGCTAAATATCGAGAGAGCATTACAATTTCTCCTTGAATGGCTTAAAGAAGGGATATCGAATTGTCGTTCGACGTGTCACTATACAGAGACAGGTCAACTAACAGTATCTTACCAGCAGCCGTCAAGAGAATGTGCTTGCGACGATTAATAAGAAATATTTACGATTATTTCACATCAGATAATTGAACAAATTAAACTAAGTCATTCATTCAATTAACTCCGCTATTTGACTGTCAATGTTAAATAATCATAAACTATGGGTAACTTTACCCAATTGTTAAGTTGTAGTTACATCTGCAGTCCATAAAAGCATATTATTATTATTAATTTGTCGAACGACATGTAGGTAGTCAAATCTTTGTTGCTGCTGTGCGAAAATTAAAGAAAATTATTAAACATAGACGAAATAAAACAATAACCCTTTAAAAGATTTAGTAAAAATTATTTCCAAAAGAAAAACAATACTTTTTCGGATAGATTATGAAAAAATATTTACAATAAAAGACAAGCAAAAGTAAATATTTTTTCGAAGAAATTATTTGTTAAATGTTCGAACAAACCACCATTTTGGGCCAAAATTCTGTGCTGGTTTCCGCAAAAGTCACTGGTGTTACCTGAGAACACAACTGAATTATTTTTTTTTACTTTATTATTTTGCGGAATTTAAATCCCCTTCAATAAAAATTGGGCATATGACGTGATCGCCTAAAAGTTAAGTCCACACATTTAATTTTCTCGGGTACTGTGTCCTCACAGCAATACTCAATAACGTACTACGGATGGGTTGTATTTTCGATGAATTGAGAAGGACGATTCATCGGTAAATAACACCTTTTTCGAAAAGTCCACAGGTCTTGATCCAATTACATGCCAAAAATCAATAAATATTGAACAATTCCTACTGCAGAATTGAAAAACTATTGGTTGCACTTATTCAGAATGAATTGTCTCTTGCAATTATTTTTACAATGTTGATTTTTTTTTGTATTTTAAATCATCCATCCATCCATATTTTATTAAAAATCATCGTGGGACAAAGGATATTGAAGTACCTGTATTTTTTGAATTATTCGTTTTAGACCAAAAGTGTGATAATTCGTTGAAATTGTTGAAATTCGTTGAAATCATTGTAAATTCGGGGATTAGTTACTTGGTAATGGTGTAAAAGCCGAAACGACGTGTAACAAATTAACCAAACCTCAGTGGGAATTAGATACAAGTTGTTTTTTTTTATCCAGTAGAACCTAAAAATTAAACAAAATAAACAAATATGAGAAACACTCCGACACCAATCTGATATCAACTGATATCAAAATATCAAATTAACGAATAGGTATATTTAAAACAAAAAACGAACCGAAAAAAGGAATAAGGTTTTCGCATTTTAAGAGAAAACACTACTTGTTAAAACGGAAATCGGTTTTACACCTACAGATTTAACTTAAGAAGTTTTTTTTCTATAGAAAATGACTAAATGTTTTTGTGTGAATTCCGGAACTTCAGTGATTTTTGGTTATGATAAATTTCAATAAAAACAATTGAAATGACATGATGAATTTAAAAAAAAATGAGAAATTCCGGAATTCTTATGGGACCACCGAGCCCATACAAAAAATATCTTTCACGGAATCAATGTTTTATGCAAAAAACCTATTCTATGACCGGGAAATTAATGGTGTATTTATGCAGCAGTCATAAGTTTTGAGACATGATTGGTTGTAATAAACGGATCAACCAATCATTGACGAATATTCTTCCTTATGACTTAAAACTTATGACTGCTGCAAAAATCCACCATTAAATATGATTGGCGCTGTAATCGAGAACGGACAGGTGCTGTGTTGTCAATGTTAATTGAGTTCATTATCTTCACACCTTTTCTTGATAAGTATGCCTACAAACCTTAGCTGGAAGGAGTGAGGAAGAAACTCCACTTATCAGTGTGACGCGCTGATCTGGCTCTTAAGCCATTTCCGAACAGGCCCTCATCAATCTACAAGCACAATTCATATTATCTGTATAATATAGCTTGTCTCGATTGACCCTCCAGTAACTTTAAATATCCCCAAATTTTATGATTATAAAACGCAAAAACGCCAAGAACTTAACAGAGATGATAAAAAAGTCCTTTACGCATCTTTCAGTCTGTCATCCGTATTTGTTTTTAAAGTCATCGAGTAGTTTTTGATAATTCAGAAAATTTAAACTTGAAAGAAGACAAGTATGGTTCACGATATATCATTAAGAATCATCCATTCTCTCCCAATATTAATAATATTTTCAACAAGTTTACATGATGATTGACTATATACTTCAGTAGTCACTGATACCACTTTAACACGTTCACTGCTCATGACGGTTTTTACCATCATGTCCCCACTTTCAGTATTGCGCATGACAGTTATTACCGTCATTAGTCGAACGTGCCAAACTTGAGCATTCGCCCGGGATGTTTGTTATTTGAGCATGGTTGAAAAACAAGAGCTTCGGAAAATTTCAGTATTGCGCACGACGGTTATTACAGTCAACAGCGAACGTGTTTTGATATTTTCAAATTCGAAACAGAACAAGCTTTACAACATATTTACCAATGAGCCCCTTTTTACCACCTTCGATATCGGCTTGGACGCTGCTATAGTCTATGATTTCTTTCTTCTTCTTCTTCTTTTTGGCAACGTTGGCTTGCGTGAGCTTCTTAATTTTATTGTTTGGCACTTCGAACACATTGGTATCGACCGGTTTGGTCCTCGTCTCTTCGGCCCCGACCGCCGCCGACACTCTCTTCTTCTTCTTCGGCGAAACCTTGGGCTTGCTCGGACTGTTCAGGTTGTTGTTGATCGACTCTACTTTGCTCTTCCGTTTCCGCTTGACTTTGCCGTCTCGCACTTTGCGTTTGAGGGGGAGTTTGGAGCGAACGCCCGGGTGGACCGTGACGCCCCCCTCTCCTTCTGGGGGTAAGCGGACTGCTTCGGTGGAGGACTTGTGCATAATGGTGACGGATTTGATTTTGAAGTTTGGTCGCTTACCGAGATACTTGGTGCTGAGGATCTATGGAAATAATAAACAGATTTGAGAATTTCGTTAGTGATGCCTTATTCATTTGGGAAAATACATAAGACTAGTCTAGCCGAAATTGGCATGAAAAGATAAACAAACCTCACTTCTTTATGGAATCGAATGAAAATCAACGTGGGGTTTACCTTGGATTTTTGAATGATAATACAGATTTCTCTATAAAAGCAATAACAAGCAAATACAGGTGTTTATACTCAGAACTGTTTTCTAAGTTCTACTTGTTTTGAAGGTAGAGTCTGAAAGAGTATTTTCAAATCTCCAAAAAAACCTGTTTTTGACTAGCCGATTTTGCCTGATATTTAAAGTTGACTGAACTCACATGTGATGACAATTTATTAGAAAAATATGGAAGAACAGGCTTCTTCTTCATCTCATGGATTTTTTTCATAGAGAAATAATGTGTTCCAGTGATTCCAACCACCATTTATAATAAGTTTTTAATCCATCTTGGTTTTTGACTGACGTGTTTCTGAATGAGATATTCCATTTATTTTATTCACTGTTTGAGCTTTTTGCGACGTCATTTCTTGGTATATTAAATTTTGGAAGATGTCCTCTTACTATTTCATTCAGTTTGGCAAACATAGCTGCAACGTTGTAAATTGCACGCTCATGATGCGCGCGCATTAGTCGTACGGCGGACTATCCAGTGATTGCTCGCGATGAAGTGGGGATTTCACATACTCAGCGATGTTTGCCAAACAGATTTTTCTTTCTAATGACTCCAAACTCTCGATAACGGTTTTGTCGTGTAAATTCAGTCTGCTGATTTTCCTGGCAAGAGACGTGGTGATTTTCGCAACTTTTTCATCTTCCTAAGAGAGCCTAAACTGGGCTCCTCCTGAGAAGCACCCAAACAAGATGATGTGGTAGGAGGTTTGAGCCGGTTCTAGATCCCCCTACCAATTTGATGTATCAGTGACCTTTTAGTGACCTTCAAAGGCCTGTCTTATGCAGAGACGTGGTGGTTTTTTATAGCTTTATCATCTTGCTAAGAGAACCCATACAAGAGATGAAGTAGGAGATTTGAGCCGGTCCTGGACCTCTCAGCCACCAATATGACGTCATCAGTGACCTAATGACCTTCAGGGGTCTGTCTGGAGCATAGGTGTCATTGTGTGGTTATGTCCTTAATGGCGTGAACACAGGTCTGTACACCTCGGAAATCCAGTGACGAATGTACGATCTTACTCCTTTCTGGCTTGGCATACCCCCTCTGATGTTGCGAGTGGTGGTTTCAACTGGAAAATACTGACAAACTGGTGCGACCTTCACTTGTACTCAGACTAGAAGACTTTTTTTTTGCGTACTGACAATTATGTATGGCCTATAAGTGCACTTTCAGAAACTATGAAGCTTGTAAAACAGTTCCTACAGAAACCATTGAAGACATATTGAATCTTACATTCATGATCCTCACGACAAACTCGTTACGATATTTGTAAAAAGGACACGCCTCACACATCTGCACATCACGATGGTGGGTTTATTTGTGACGTCACACAGCTTGAGAGATAACAGTTCTACAGAAAGCAGTGGTATTTTTTGTGTCCGCATTGGAATCTTGCACAGGTTTAAATTGAGAGTGGTTCTCTTTCCATAATAAAAGAAATGGGTATGATAAAAAATCAGTAGAAATATATATCCACAGCAAGTGGTAAATTAACTCCACAGCACATGTTCAATAGGATGCTGGCCTAGACATACTGATATTTTAGCCTCTTTTCTAGCACTATAATTCTAACTACCACCCATTTTGTACTGGGTTACTTTTGCTTTCACTAGTGGGCCTTTGTTCCACGACCTCCCTACTTGGTATTCTCATTGGAAAGTTTTGGAAATGATGACAAGTCAAACATCTATAATAGGAACTATTTGATTGAGTTTAGACACATGTTAAATTTCATTGCCAAAAATTATAAAATGCAGTATTTGTTTTGTATGTTTTGTGCTCATCGAGACGTTTCAGTTGTTGGCGTCGAATTATAATTTCGTGAGAGTAAAGATCAGTTTCTGACAGTCAACTCGATTCCATTAGGATTGAAAAGTATCCTATGGAAGATATACAAAACCAAAATTATACGAAAGGGGTTATGCGATTACACAAGATATTGCATTTCCCATATAGTATCTATCTACAGCTTGGCAAATGGCTACAATTGAATTTTGCAATGAACAGTTCTATTCAAAACTTACTTTTGTTATAATCGCAAATGATTATTATGATTTTGATCTAGAGGAAAAAAGTCCAAATAAGTAAATATATTATTGTGCTGTATAGTTACAGTCATTATTCCTAATGTCCTGGAAGTGGAAAACTATGGTTTAAAAATATTAATGCGTATTCGTTACAACCAACTTTGATTTGAATTTTTTGCCAGTATGTTAGGGTAAGGGAATTTCAAATATTTCAGTTTTTTCATGTTTATTATTGGCAAATTAATTATGAAAACGTGAACAACATGTTGAATAAATATACTTCTTGGCATGATATTCCACTTCCAAACACATTTTCATCATTGTCACTTACCAGTAATACAATAACGATCACTATAATGGCAGCTACAGCATACCAATACTCGATAACCCATTGTTTGAAACTGGCTATACTTTCATCAGACAGCAAGAGTTTTCTCAGAGTGGCGAGGGGTCCTGAAGGATCTACCTCTCGGCACATTTGGAATACATCGCAATAACCTACGGAAACATAATATAATAAAAATAATTTCATTAACACATGATTAAATTTTGCTATATTTTGACACATTTGGAATACATGGATAATGAATAATATATTATGAAATGTGGTTGATGATGAAAATTGAAAGAATTAATGGTATATGCATATGTGGGGTGAAGAATGAATCCCAGGAGAATCTGGAATTAAATTAAATGTCAAAGTTGAATTGATAACATTGATCAACCCTGCAGGGAGGAAATATAATTAGTGCCTATAGAGTAGTCAAACCAACCAATAGGCGACAAGAGAGATTTTGGAAAACAAATCAGTGGGATTCATTCTGCTAATCTTCTTGAAAAAAATCAAAGATAAAAGTTTTATTGACGATCTCATACAAATCATACAAATGGTCTAAATCGACCACCTTCAGCATTTTACGTCACGATTTCAGAAGTAGGATTGTAAATTGCATAGTTGACTACAAAAATCGAGAGCCAAAATATCATTTTAGCTAAGGAGTTTGATTGAGAAGCTTGATTTTATATCTTATTATATATAGTACCTATTCATTAGCACAATTATTTCATGAATGATTTCTTTCAGCAGTTAGATTTACACACACATAGAAAACGGCAGTACATAGACAGTATACCTGAAAGTAAAGAACGGTAGCAAGCATATATTTAACATTATTCATCTGCAACACAAGTTAAAGAAAAAGTTAAACCAATTGTTCTTGTATTTGGAAGATAAAAGTAACTTTGAAATATCCAATTTTGATATTAATAATAATAATGCTCTTTCATGAATCTTCAACTGTGTGACATATGTTTTTTTCCCTAATGAATAAACAAGGTAATCACCGAAGCTGTTGGGTATAGCTTATTGTGCGTAATAGTGTGCAAAATGGTAATCATATACATAAAATTTGTCTCTGTTGAATAAGAAGAGATAACATGAAAAGTAGACAGTTGTTCTGGTTAATCCATATTTGAGCTATCTTGTTGATAAAAGCAAAATGAAATAATAGATACATACGAACCAATTCTAGAAGTAAGAAGGGTATTGACAAAAATTTGATCGGCATCATAGCCTCATACCTTTCAGAAAGGGAAATCATTTTGAAAGCAGAGGGCAAATCTAAGGAAGTAACGATAACTAGTGGTGTCCCACAGGGATGAGTTCTGGGGCCAATCCTATGGAATATCATGTACGATGACCTACTGGGGATAGAACTACCGAGAGGGACTACGCTGATTGGGTTTGCTGATGACGTGATGTTAGTAGTGACAGCCAAAAATGAGGAAACGCTAATGAATACAGCGAACACAGTTCTCCAATGGGTATCAAATTGGATGGAAAGAAGGCAACTTAAATTAGCTCCGCATAAAACTTAGGCTGCGCTCCTCACCACAAAGAGAAAAATAGGCCCGATACAGTTCAACATTCAAGGTCGAGTAGTTGAACTGTGCAAAGCTGTGAAATATCTCGGGGTGTGGCTTGACACCAAGCTCACTTTCGCTGAACACGTCAGCAAAACTATAGAGAAAGCTGAGAAGACAGTAACGGCTCTCTGCAGTATCATGCCAAACATGGGAGGACCTAGGGCCTCAAAGAGGCACATGCTCGCCAGCGTGGTTCACTGCCAGTTGCTATATGCTGCTCCTGTATGGCACACAGTTACAGGAAACAAGAAGCTCATCCAACGATTGAATAGAGTTCAGAGGCAGATGAACATTCGGGTCTGTTGTGCATACAGAACCGTTTCGACAGAGGGCGTGGGTGTTCTTGCTGGTATTCCTCCAGTAGAACTCCTGATTCAAGAAAGATTAGAAAAATACAACGGAGTACCGAGAGCGACAGCCAAAATCAACCTCATGAACCAATGGCAGGAGAAGTGGAACCAAGGAAAGTATGTGCACTGGACATGGAGCCTCATTCCGGACATTCAAAGATGGATAGATAAGCCCTACGGAGAAGTTGATTATTTTCTCACCCAAGCACTATCTGGTCATGGGTGTTTCAGAAATTATCTTTTTGAACGAAGAAGAGTAGAATTCAAAGATGGATAGATAAGCACTACGGAGAAGTTGATTATTTTCTCACCCAAGCACTATCTGGTCATGGGTGTTTCAGAAATTATCTTTTTGAACGAAGAAGAGTAGAATCGAACGAATGTAACTACTGCCCATGAACCGAGGATGATGTGGCTCATACTCTATTCATGTGTTCCAGATGGGGAGAAACGCGAGAGCAGTACGAAAGAACGACCAACACGACATTTAATGCCTTCAATATGATTGAAAGTCTCATAAAATCTGAAGAAACCTGGAAACAAGCCTACACTGTTATAAGATACGTGATAGAAACTAAAGAAAAAGAACGCAGAAGTCAGTGATTGACAGACAGCCTTCACGCTGAAGTAATGCGAGAGCGGATGCCAACGCGAAGAGCTCAGATGAAAGAAGGGGAAGTTTTTTCGTCGGTAGGCGGCAGTAAGGACCGAATCCGACACTGACCAACCGATAGAACACCAGGCTGGTGCGTCTTTGGAAGATGTTTTACCCTTCAGCAAAAAAAAGTAGACTAGAAGTTAACACAGTATATGAGATATAGGATAGATGGGACGTTATAATATTAATAAAAACGTAAATATAAAAATGTAAGAAACAGATAAAACCATAAATGTAAAATGACAATTGTAAGTATATTACGAATCCTGTTATAATCTGAATGGCGGTGAAGTTATCTAGTTAAAATATGGCTTGGCTATCAAACACTTTAGTGAAATTGAAATCCTAGAATTTTTTTTTTAATAGATGACACGTCATTCATACTAACCACATGTTGCCGTCCACCCTTTGTGAATTTGGAAATATATCTGAGGGAACTAGAGAACCAATGCAGATATGATAATTTTCGCAGGAGATTTAAACATTACCTTTCTGTATACCTCTGATAGAAACGTTATTTATTGCAATCGTATGATACAGGCAAAGATCTGTTTCCTATATTTTATTGTCATTTGTTTTCGTTTTATCATCTACATGTTCTTTAGGTTTATCTAAAGACATGAATTTGTTAATGCAGCGCCCTTAGTTACATAAACATACAAATATTGGGTATCCACCCCAGACTCCACTGGGTTGTTTAGTCGGAGCATACCCCTATTCAGAACAAGAAGTTATATTTCAATTCTTAGGAAATCAGTATATAAAGGTTTTAGTTGAGAAATATTTTATGTTACATACTAACCTATATAATTGTTGCAAGGAGTTCCAGGCTTCGAATACATATCTGGTATATCAAACGGCATATCATTCCATTCGAACGACGAAAGGCAGGGCTGAGTATCCCCTGGTAATTTGCAGCAGAGTTCGCAGGCTTTAGTTTTTGGGTCGCTCTTAGTTGGTATACACTGACATGATTCCAAACCGTATGCCAAACATATTGATCCAGTACATTCCTAAAAAAGGATAAATCTGTGAATTGTCAACACTATACTGGAAACCGATTTCTGCCATGACACACTATAATTTTCAATCTTCTCTTTCATATCAACAAACGAATAACTATTATTTGAAGCAACAACATCAACTTCATATTTTCAATCATGATTGAAATGAAACACTGGTCTAGATAGTTTTGGGGTTACGTTGGAGATTTTTACGCGTCTTTCACAGATAGATCGCACAATGTGAACTTCTCAAGAAATTAATAATTTGTAACCATTTCGTAACCATTCACAGGCAACACTGAAAGCGCTTGAATCCAACTGCTTTAAATCTAGAGCAGTATGTAACTACAGAGACACCTTACACCGACTAGCGCAACGCAACAACGTTACCCCAGTCTGGATACCAGGCCACACAGGCCTAGAAGGCAAAGAAATAGCGGACGCCTTAGCAAAAGGGGGGCCGAAACAACGTTCACTGGACCAGAACCAGTAATCGGTTTAGCATATAGCACTGCCAAGAATGTCATAACAGCTCGGGCAGACAATAAAAGACTCGAGTAATGGCGTAGTCTACCGGGCCTAGCCCATTCCAAACCATTTATTGCTTGTACAAGGAAAAAACAGGACTCTGACAAACTTCTAGAACTCAGCAGAGCGCATCTCAGAGTTATAGTAGGTTTGCTTACTGGCCACTGCAAACTAAAACATCACATGCATAAAATCGGACTTGCACAAGATGCAGAGTGCCGGCTATGCATGGAGGATGATGAAACGGTTAAACACATTCTGTGAACATGCCTTGCAGCAGCCAGAACCAGATTATCAATATTTGACGATACGACAGGCCAGAAATCTTGGTAAATTGTTCTCCCAATACATTCCTCAATTTCGTTGAGAGATTGGGTATACTGGGAGAAATATAACCATAGGCCATTGGCTGCAGTGGAGGGCCTAATACGGGCCCACTCACGTTCAAACTTAACCATTCACATAATAGTTTCGTTTCTGATTCGAGTAATATCTCTGATAATAATCAATCGACAATGATACAACAAGATAACGAAGTGTCAGCTGGTGCAGTTTTACAACTTAACCCTACAGTGTGACAAAAGCAAAATTTATTGATGGCAAGCTTTTCACTGAAACAGCTAAATGATGTGAATGAGAGTGACAAGAATTGAATCACCGATACGTACAAAGATGTTTCAAAATTCGTTCAGCATGAAATAAAGTTAAGATTATTTTTGGGGCATTACTAGCGTCGACACGGATTGTAACGTCATAATTATATTAGATCTAAATAACGTATAAACTATGTATTATCAGATACGTCGTCACAGGTTTAAGGATAAAACGATATCAAACCTAAAGGGATGTTTCTTGCTCAGGTAACTAGCCCTTCAGGGTTAAAATCGTCAAAAATTAAGAAAGGTTGAAAATTTCGTGGATTTTTAGTCTTTTTTGTATTTTTGACAATTTTGCGTTCGGCGCTCGAGGTAAAAATTTTGGATTATTCATTACATTATGAACTATCAGATATGAGGCAAGGTTTGATGTATATAAACTATTATTGCATAAATACACATTGGCATGGTACAACTTTAACTCCTCGGCAACTTACCCCCATGAAACAAACAAACTCCTTGTTACAAATCGTTTTGTTGGGCTTATTGATCGACGGTGGGCATTGCGGATCTCTTCCATTGCAAAAGCTTTCGTCTCTACATCCATTGTCATCCCTGCATTTGTCTCCGAATTTGACTTGACAATCCGACGTGCAGCACGGTCCCTAGACACACAAAATAAATTCGACGTCAAATAAGTAGATTGCACGTACAGACGTACAGGGCCGCCCAGAGGATAAAGTCTCATCAGCCCCTCTCCACACCAATTCAATATAAAATCGGAAATTTCTTATAATTTATAAACAGGAGTATAGGTACTGGACGTACTGTCATACTCTTTTCTATAAAGGAAGAGAGTAAATTGAAAACTTTTTCTGTCGACCGTTCATTTATGATGTATTATAACACACTCAAAATCGTTGATTAATTACCCCTATTAATGAATGATTTTCTATCAGTGAACGATTTTATTATTTGCAACCCAATATACATTGATCTAATACAATAATATTGGCAGTGACAACGGTCGATTTCTCTATGAATGATTGTTGCATAGGCAACCAAACATAAACGAATTCAGATGTTATGGAAGCTAAAATGGATATTGACTATATAAATTAATTTTGACAGATGTTGCAGAAACTGCCAAAGTAGTGTCTTGAACTTTATTGTCATAAAAAATTGAATTCCTTCATTTCAACAAGAGTGAGATAGGTAGACGGAAAAATATTGTTATCAACTCTTATATTAAAATGCGAATAATGATCTCGAAAATTAACGCGCTCGCTTCGCTAACGCGTTAAAATATCTCGATCATTAATCGCCTTCATTAATACACTAGTTGATTAAATAACTATTTTAGCAAGTAAACACTTCAATTTCATTTTACTTCAAATACACTGATTTATTCACTCACAATACAAACAATTATTTGCAACATAGCTTTCCTTGCTTTCATTTCATCAAATGATTGTATTACATTACCAAATTCAAGAGTACGGGCAAGTTTTGACTCTATAGTCGGCAGCCCCAAATCAGACAACCTCTGCTGACACATAATCGATCTAAAACAGTATTTTTATTCTGTTTAATACTGAACTACCTTTCAGCCTATGCTACGGAAGCCGGCAGGCAACAGAATATCCGCAAAGCAATTCATACATTCGGGAAAAGGTTACTTAGTCAAATTTAGTTCAAAACTTCTAAAGGTTTTAGTGAGGTTTCTGCGATGTTTTGATTTGCTTATACTTTTTATGTACTTCGTTTCCTCGACTAAATCACGGCTTACATCTGATTTGTACTCTTCAGCAAATCTTACGCAGTTCTCTGCTCTAATACTGCTCTAATACTGCTCTCATCTATTTCATGATACTTACATAAAAATGAAAATTTCATTCCGATTTCTCTTGGAGCTGTAAATTTCGATGTTACGTTAGAATGAAAACATCAATTATTTTTTAGAACACTTCAATTTTGAAACGTTCTTCAGGGGACAGACATATTGAACCTCTGATCTGCTGCATGCACACGCAACAAGTCTAGATTAGGAGAATATTTCTGTACCTTGGAAGAGAAAGGGCCAATGTTCAATTTCGCTGTTTCAAGAAAAAAGAGTGCAAAAATTTTCAGTATAGAATCATGCTCGTCTTGAAGAAGTGTACGAGTATAACATTACATGAGTCTGAGTCTTTCTAACACATATTCTTTTGTATTATTTTACAAATAATTAAATATTATATTAGCTGTTTTCTTGATTTGTGGAAGATTTTGGACATTGGCCGTGAGAAATATATCATTCAATAGGACATTGGCCTCTGATATCGGACTTTGGCCCTGAGGAATAAATCTTTCAAGATGACATTGGCTATTTCATTTCACAGACAATGTAACAATAATGGCCAATGTCCCTCATTTTATTACGCAAGAATGGACATCAACCTTCAATAATAAATTATTTTTGCTCATTGGAGATTCCTAGGACTTTTTTCTACGTGAAAATTGAAATATTCCAATTATATTGGGCCAAATAACTCAATTCTGCATAATGTGGACATTGGTCCTTTTTCTTCCAAGGTACAGTTTTGTCCCAGGTATTTTTTTAGTGCACTTAATTCGTCAATGACACTTTCAATATTATCAACTTCAACGCCCAAAGTACATCGTTTGGAGCAGTTGACTTCTGTAATTGATAGGTATTAAAACCTTTACCCAAATTGGCACCATAATTACACACTTGAAAGTGTTTAGATATTCTAATACTCCAATGATTGTTATTTTGTTTCCACTGTTATGTTGAGATTTAACAAAGATGAAACGGCTTCTGTAATCTTGCTTATGTGTGCAGCTATTATTGGTCTGACACATTCCACTCGAGCACTCCTCCTCGTGTCTCATAATGAGTGTAGTAAAGATCCTACTGTTTCTTTTGAAATCTCCCATATTGTTGGGCTACAGCTGAACAAATTGTACAGATTCTGAACAATTCCAAAGAGACCATGTGCTTCACTGCAACTCAGCAGCACATTCTCTACAAAGGTTCAAACTGTGGTATCCACAGGGTGGATAGATAGCCAGAAGGTTCGATTTGGAAATAATAGCTTGTACATCCTTATACTTGCCACACATATTGCTACCATTGTCGAAACCCTGGCCTATAGTGGGCGTGTCTTCTTTGCGTGGAGGATAACCATTCAAACTGATCCTATGCATTTTAAATGGGTGAAATGTGTTTCAAAGGCTTTTTCCAAGTTTTAATATGCTATTTTCAATAAAAAAATTGAAGGAACTCATGTGATTCAGGACTATAAGAATCAAAAGTAATTGGAATAATGAAACCAAATAAATTAATAAGGGGATTTGTTATCCAATTACCTACATGTAAGAACCTGAAATTGTTCCTATCCATTTTAAAGGACTAATTATGTGGCCAAATTACGTTTTAATTATACCTTTCACATTAGATTCATGTATAGTGTGAGATCACATAATTATGATTCTAATAATGAAAATGGATTATATAATTCAGTTTTCCACATTAACCTATACAATAGGTATATTCGTAGGCAAGACTCTAACAGAAAACAACTACTGCCCCCTGCGACAAATGAATTATATCTGTTAAATTCTTGGCAAAGTTTTCTACAAGAACAACTTTGCACCCAGCGAGCAAACACATCTCTGGGAGGATTTGAGATGATTCAAAAATGTAGTCACGTCGATGTTTCTTTGAGACATACTATGTACTTCCCAAAGAGGTCCCTGAAGGATATTCAATGTTCTCTTTTGGTTCTTTTGTGGCGGTTCTGACTTGTAAAATCATCATCATAATCGTACCTTATCTAAAGTGATTAGTCAAGGACACTGTATTATTCAGAGTGTATTCATAGTTTTGTATAAATTCAGTTGAACCAGACAACAACCAGTAGTGTTAGTGATATTTACATTTTGGGAAAGTTATTCTTTTTCTATGAACAGAAAATATTTTAGATTTAATTTGTATGTGTGTTCCTTTGTTCCTATTAAAATAAGTCTTATCGATTATTCTTTTTTAAATCGCCACAGAGTTCTCTTCATATTTTGACGAAGGTTGATTTGTACGGTCCATGACAAAAAACGAGATAAAAGTGCATTTTGTGATGAGGAACATCTCTAATGATGTTTTATACACAGTGATTTAATGTAGGCAAAAAGCTTTGAAAATGTTAAGTTGTGTCTTTGAAAAGGCATTGAAAAAAATTGAAAGAAATGCCTTTTGTGATGTCCCAGGATCATCCTAAAAATAGCCGCGTGCGGCGGACATTTGCACCTACATACACGTTCTATTCATGTATGAACAGAACATCGCAGTTGAGGTTTAATGTCTCAAAAACTCTTACTTTTAACATCTCTGAGATGTTTTTGTGCTCGCTGGGCATCATCATCATCCATTTTGAATTTGTGCTGATGAAGTTACATTGTATTATTTGAGTATGTTCTTAAGTTCTGAGTATTACATTTTTGTTGTTTCTGAAAGAGCAATGGCAAGTGAACATGCTGAAAGATATATGGAAAAAAAATTGTATAGGGTATGAAGATCCATATTGTATGAAAGATTGTTCCAGGAATATTGTCGACCTGCCACCAATACTGTATCCAGATATTGTCCATATTTCAGTTTAGTGTCTGACAAATCTGTTCTTATCAAAGATTTGATCGATGCATTTCTTCTTTCCTTGGCCAGGTCATGTTGTTTTTTATGATTGTCATACCCTGACGGAATCCTATAAAATACTACTTCATCTCTCAGTCTATTACTGCCATAATTCACTACCATACAGAAATTAGGCATTGTATAACGAAATCAAAAGCTTTAACTACTTTAATCAGGATCAAAACATATATAAAATATACAACTGCCATGAATGTTTATCCTCCAAGCAACTGACCTTGAAGATCGTGAAGTCAGCCGCAGATGGTCTATAGACCATTCCAGAACACGTGACTTTGACATTTGCTGGAGGGCACACATATCGATTAGTTGGTGTTTAACCTTGTGCATTTAGTTTAAACGTTTTTTTTTCTGGTTTTATTTTGATAAAATTGTAACAAATATGCCTCGGTACGATGAAAAAATTCGTATTATAGACAATATCGCGATCAGTACCAAAACTAACTGATATTCACTAACTTTCTATAAAATGTCGAGAACAAGAAGCTGCAGACTCATCTGGTTTACCACTTGTGGTTTTCTTAAAATTATTTTTGAAAGTCATTTTATGTACAAAAATTAACTGATATACACTAAGTAACCTTCGATAAAATGTCGAGAACACACACGCCAAGTATTAAGTTGTGATTTACTGAAGGGGCGGGGCGTTTTAAAGCATTAATCCAAGCATCGTGGCGTTGTGCGAATAGATCATTTAAATAGTCATCATGCTTCGTTAAAACTGCCGGAACTGGAAAAATAGTTACCTCATCCCTTTCTCCCCTCATTCCACACTTAACAACACTACAAAACGGTAGCATACTAATACATTTAATAACTAATTACTAATTAAAGTCTAAATATTGACAGTTGTTTACCAGTAAACAATAGAATACATGCCCTCCAGCAAATGTCACTGACGTCATTCTTTAATGGTCTATTGGATCATCTAAGGAAATGTCGTAATTTTTAAGAACTCTTTTGATTAGATTTCCATCTTCTCGTGTTATTTCATTAAATTTAGAAAACTCCAAAAATTGTTCAGGTATTTCATATTCTTGTACGTTCTCTCTGAACGCAATCAACCATAATTGTTGTTATAAAATTGTTATTTCCGTCAACCAATAATGGAACCATCAACCATAATGGAATCATAATGGAATAGCATTAAGATATTTTAAGCTCACCTACAATAATGTTATATAAAAGGGAAATTTTCCGTTTTTAGTTTGCAATACAGTACAAATAGGGCCAGCGGCCGGGCTCCTTCGGGTCCAGGGCCCCGGAGATTTTGTCCCCCTGCACCTCTCTGGTCGGCCCTGCGTACGTACGTATGGCGAAACGTCAAGGGTAATGTGCGAAAATTCGAGGGGGCGGAGGGCGGGATGGATCCACCGCTCGCGCGTTGTGTATTCTGTCGTTATTATAACGACCGTTGGGGCAGAACAATTAATGAGGCTTGTTTCGGCTTTCGAGCATCGTTGGAAACAGACTAACTCGCTTATTTCGTCAACGGCATATGACTAATGAGGTTTCGCGGTTACTTACTCTGTTACCGACTGAGACGGTAACCGGCAAACCGACTGATGCGGTTGTGAAGAATAATGAAGAGGAGGCTAACGGTCAAGGGTCACGAGATGAAATTGTGCAGAAGAATTATCACAGATATAGTCACAATTATTAGATTGTGAATAACTGGTTGCATAAAATGATCTCTTCATAGAGTTCTGTCTTGTCATTGAGCGATTTCTTACGTTTCGACTACTGCAGCTATAATATAAATTGATTTAATTAATATTCGTGAATAATTAAGTTTCCGTTTCTCGTATGCAAAGTTTTATATCCACTGAGACCGATATTCTCTTAATTCACAACCACGATAAAAAACTTTTGTAATTATCTCAATGCTTGGGTGTATTGAAAATAGTAGCGTCGAGAAAAACAATTTGATGAATGTTTTTCAGACATGGTTGTAAATGTACATGAATACGTTAAACATTTATTTCAATCATTCATCCGATTTGCAGAAGTTTTATAATTTTTTTAAACAAATTACAATGGAAAACTAAAATAAATGAGGAAAAACAAATTCCGTAACATTCACAAAGTCGTAACATTGACAAGGTTGTAACCTTAACGCATGTTTTAAAACATTACTACTAGCAGTATTCCTAGTTTGCAGAACTTTTCCAATTAAAAAAAAAATTCTGTTCATAGCAGATTTCTGCAAAATTTCATGGTTTGCTTTCATTAGTGCACTAACATAACACTGAAGTTTGAAAACTTTTAAAATTAATGTGAATTGATTGTCTATATTTACTGTCCTATAAGCAGATAGTGCTAAAATTAAAAAAAAAATTATCGAGTGCACAAATATTATCCATTGCAAAAACAAATAATAATAAATCAAAAGGAATAAGTGCAAACTGAAGCATATTAAGTGAGATATCCAGAGAAAATTAAGTAACGTTCCACGTAACTTTTTGAAACTGCAAATAAAGAATCTTCCAAAAGTAGTAGAGTATAGTTTGGAAGTGTTTTAAAAAAATATTTGCCAAAGACTGGGAACAAATGCCCTGTACATATCTTTGACAAGTCAATATCTGAGTAAAATATTTGAAAATCATATATTTCAGTGTTATTTTATTCAAAATTGCAATACTTCATTTCTGTTTGGGGCTCAGCCAAAAATGTCTATCATGAAACCACTATAAACTTTGCAAAAAAGCTATAAAATGCATATACCAATTGCCCTTTTTAGAACCCTCAAAAAAAATTATATAAACCTAATAATTTACTAAATCTTAATTAAATTATATGAATTTAAAATTTCTATTTTCATCCACTATGTTGGTGAAGGAAAAAACGTTCGGATCTTACTTTTGATCTTATTTCGAATATCCATTACCATAAAACAAGAAATGTAAATAAAATAGACGTATTCCAAAGTTTGATTTGAAACGTTTATTTATTTACGAGGGAATTGAGATATATAATTAAATACCACAGGCAATAAAAGAAATATACTTAACAGATTACTTCCTATAATATAACAATCAGCCCTATACTGTATCACTTTCGTTATGATCAGACGTTATCCCAACTCAATGGCAAATTGCCATTAAGTTGGGATAACGTCTGACCGCTAAACGCAACGGAAGTGATACAGCATAGGGTTGAATGTTTCACCTTTGACTGTTTTTCTTATGTTTCTTTTTGATTGATAATATGACTTATTTACTCATATTTCACATATTATCTGTATCATTCCTTTTCTAATAATTGTTTGATTTCTTCATCAATTTCATATGTACCTATTGCCGTTATACAATTTATGTAAAAATGTAACCCCTTTATAAACAGAAATGTTTCTTTGGATCAATAAATAATAATAACAATATGGTTTAAAAATTTGGTCTACCTGAGACGGACTGCATACACTATTAGGAGTGAGATGACATGGCGGTTCATCTATACTGGCGTATCTTCTCATTGGATAGCAACACTGATCTCTACAGTCTTCCTCCCATCCGCAGTCGCATTCTTCTCCTTCCTCAACGACTCCGTTGCCACAAATCGCTGCTTTCGGCTCTGAAAGTCAAGATAAAAATTGAAGTTAGGGCAGAAATGAAAAAACAAACATCTTGACCGGAGCATCATATTTTGTGGACCACAACTTCCTTATTTTAAATGGGACCGCCTATATATTATCATATTTTTAGATTTTTGCAACATTCTGAACACATTCCTCTACCCAAGTCTAACCGTTTTCAAAAGATTTCAATTTTTAATTTGGAAATTGCGTGTGCAGACAGATTTTTTTTATGCACAGAATTTTATATTTTTTATTGTGTTTCGATGTATTCATAAGAGAGGACAGTTCACGAGATGGCATAATGGGACAGAAACTTCATTTTTGATTCCTTCCAGATTTTCTGGCCGTATTCCTTCGATACCAGGAGATTTTTTTATCTTTGAGGATGCTAATTATTTCACTAATCTCTTCTTTAGTGCTTCTAACATATAAAATGAATTTTTGGATTTTTCTGACGGCTGTTGGAATTTTTAATGTGAGTTTTGATTTTGTTTGCCATATTTTCTCAATATCTGTGGAATATGCACATAAATATTTGATATTTTCCAAGGGTTTGTCGTCTGATGTACTGAGAAACTGTTTATTTCAGTTATATAATATTATTTTGTTTCCTTTGTGTTGGAATTGTTGGAAAGTTCTTTGACGTATTATTCCCATAAAAGTTTACCGATATTTTTATTGGATTCAATTTTTTCATTGTAGTATTTACTTTTGGCAATTCTTATTAATCAGTTCAAATGGTTCTTGTATCTTCTGAATTCCAAAATGTTGCCGTTCGTATAATTTATTCTTATTCTTCTGTAAAGTCTTTCAAATGCGTATTGATTGATTTACCAGTTGTGATGCATGGTTTGGACTTCGGTTTATTTTTCTTAATTTTTGACTCTTTGAGAATTTTAATGAATCTTTGAGCTCTTTTCAATATAATGATTTATCAACGTTTTCTAAAATATCAATATTGATATCTCTGGTAATCCATTGAAAACATTTGTAATACAACTTTCCAAGTATTCTGCAAAATCGTTATTGAAAGTTGTCACGCATGATGATGGTGGCCTATAAATAGCATTGAGTCTGACAGTTTTCCCAAATATTTTGGTTGATATTTCTATAACTTCAATACCACTGGAGTACCTACTATATTACATTCAACTTTTACATAATCTTTCACATAAACCACGACCTCATCATTTCGACTGAGGCATCGTTTGTTATAAAAAAATTAGTAACCTTTCAGTTTAAATATATGTTATATGCCAAGTGTCTGTGAGAATGATAAAATCAAAAAATTGTGAAATATAATTAGGAACAGTACGTGTTTTACTGTAATATAAACATAACATACCTATTAACTTACTAATAAATACATATGTACTTAGGAATTCTGAGTAATAAAAACAATAAATTTTTGGTCTGCGTATACGTAATTTTCAACTTTAAATAAATTTGAAATGTTGCGAAAACGGTCAGACTTGGGTATAGGGCATTATACATGAAATGTCTTCAGAATTTTACGATTGAATCTAAAAATGTGTTAATATACAAGGAATCCCATTTAAAATACGGAAGTTGGGATCAACAATAGTAAACTACAATATTTTGAAATTCGGCCCACTCATAGTTTTTCATATATTGATGGATGCAGTTCCCGAAGTGACTACCTGTATAGAAAAGAAAGATTACAGTTGTGAAATCGCAAAGTACTATGTGAAAGAGTTTCCTGAGCTTGAAGGGATCACTATCATAATTATATCTAATAACTACGAATACGGATACTTAGGACAGCTCAAAAATATGAGCATCGACTTCGAATTGGACGCTGCTGAATTAATGCGCTTGCGCCAGGAGATTTCTATTCAAAGACACGATTTTGTTTTTTCATCTCTTTCCAGCGTGCATGGTTCGGCAGCAATAGTTATCGGAGATAGTTGAAGCATATCTCATGTGGTGCTAATTCGGCAAATTCCAACATAACCTCATAATCATAACCAAAGTAGACCCAAAGTTGAAAGAAGACTGCCTGCCCAGTCCTCCTCAAAAAAATAATACAATTTTTATTCAAATGCCAGGAACGACGATGTAGGTACATGTGCTCTTGTCTGTTCTTAATTTGGTAAATGTCTTCCATTGGGCTCACAACCTCCGAGAGACTTTGATAGGTATTTTTTTTTGTTTCTTTATTACAAAGTCAAAATGTGGCTCCCTCGAATACTTAGCAATTAATTTTTGAATCGTGATTTCATCACAACAATAGCTGCTTAATCAGATGCATATGTATCAAACGAAAATTCACCTTCCTGACGAGGTACACAAAATATTCTAACCAATGACGAATTTCTCCCCAGAGAGTTAGTGTATATTATGCTAATTACAAGAGGGCGGCACTATGAGGGTTTTTTCCTGAGAAAATTACCCATTTTGAAAATTCCAATATTCTTGACTGCAAGAATTTAAAGATTGCCGCATTACCTCGGGTTCGTGTTCAGGAGGCAAAAATACATCACTACTACCAAACTATTTTTCTAGGGGGTTATGAGTTTTTATCCGTTTTTTGGCAGAAAATTGATTGATGAAACTCTGGTTGCTGACATATTATTATAGTTGCAAAATGAATCAATGAATCGTTTGAATGATAGGAAGTTTAATCTTGCATGATTCTCACTTCATTTATCCACATGATAGAAAAATCTTAGCCAATTTCCAATAAGGGACGGTTAAAATATTGAAAATGTCAAAAGAAATACAACCTTAAAAATGTATTATTTTTTTTGGATTGACGTGGCCTTTACTTGATGGAAATTCATAGTATATGACACTAAGGTAAACACGATTAAATTTCCACAAATTTATTGTCTACGCGACATGTATCGATACACTGTATCTTTTTCAAGCGAATGTAATACATTTACTTGAAAAAGATACAGTGTATCGAAACATGTCGCGTAGACAATAAATCTGTGGAAAGGACCACGCACACACCTTATGGGAAAAAGTATTTCGGTGAAAATGGCTGAATTTTTGATATGTTGTAGCTGGAACCATTTTGAATAAAAGTCTCCATTGGCCCAACTCGATCGTATGACTAGATTCGGCGCTAGAAGGCGCCAAATCATGAATTTTGTGATTTTTTGAGAAATTCCGCTGAATGAAAAAATATCAATATCTCATTTATATTCAATATTGTGAGCGACTGCGAATTTCTAATGTTCGCGAGAAATATTTTTCCATAAAACAGAGAAAAAATACGCTGTTACAGGTAGTTGATCTCTCAAAACAAAATTCAAGTGAAGTACATAGTGTTTCACACAAGGAAGGCTCCTTTCAATTTGAATAAGTAATTACTCTTTTCGAGGATTCAATCATGACATCGTCCTTAACCTAACTATGTCGTAATACCTAAGGGTTCGGAGATAGAGAGCACCAAATGATTAATTTTGTGTTTTTGTAGGATTTAGCAAGCTATAAAATACGAATATATTTTGTGAGTCACTCAAAGAAATACATCTGATATACCGAGGATAATGAGTATATTTCCGTCGAATTTATGTTCGAACTGATTTAACTATCCTTCGATTATAAAACCTAGAGGAACGTATATTGTTCATAATTTGTTGGATATCTTATAATTCGGTGACATTATGGTAGTATTTTTTTCTGGTACAGATGGTGACTCCGAACTTTTTCCGTAATTACTATTTCCACTCTAAGGAAGTCGTCATTGTGAGAATTGAGATAAGCTGTTTTGAAAAAGTTATTTGGGATTATTCATATTTACCTATGCTTGGTCTACAAACAGGCACATGTAAATTCGACCGCTTGAGGATTTTTAATCTTCTCGATCAAAGGATACCCCAAAATACGGTGTGTAATCTTGGCCGAAACCAAACCTGGGCTCATCTTCATTATTTAGAATAATCGAACCAGAACGAAATAACCTTACGTATTGAATGCGTGAAAATTTAATACACACATTTTGTAAGAAAGTAATTATTTAGTGTAATCGAACCAGAACGAACTAACCTTACGTAGACATTTGAATGCGTGGCTATTTGGCTGTTTGCGACTCCACTTCATTTCGCCCATTTTCAACTCTTCAAAACATGTTAATTATTGTTATATAGATATTATAAGCGGCCGAGTTTTCATATCCGAAATCAGGTAAAAAATTTTGGACGACCGAGATTACATACTCGTTAGTGAACATTACCTGATAATCGGCCCAGTTTACAGTCGCTCATAAAAACAGGGGAATTCTTTCACCTAAAAATTGAGTATGTTGTAAAGTACCCTATAGAAAGACAGTTTCGTTTTCTTTTGTATTATAGACAAATCATGCACGGATCTTGGTAATGCTCAGTTGAACAACAGTTTTATATCGATTACAAATAATATGTAAATGTTTTTCATTTGTCTGAACTCACTCAAAAATAATAAAATTTGTGATTTGGAGTAATTACATATTTATATAACATGGACCCTTTCTTATTCCAAACACTCTGTATTCATAGCTTCATATATTTTGGTCGATCAACAAACCATTCTGATTGATCCTCAATGATGAACTCAATCAACTTTTGACTTCGTAGACGAATTCCATCACTGAAGAATTGAGTATATTGTTGACTACCCTGTATGAAAATAACGGCGTATTTTTTCTCTGTATTATGGAAAACTATTTCTCGCGAACATTCGGAATGCCCAGTCGCACACAATATTGAATATAAATGAGATATTAATATTATTTCATTCAGCTGAATTTCTCAAAAAATCACAAAATTCATGATTTGGAGCCCTCTAGCGCCGAATCTAGTCATACGATCGAGTTGGGCCAATGGAGACTTTTATTCAGAATAGCTTCAGCTACAATATATCAAAAATCCAGCCATTTTTACCGAAAGACTTTTTCCCATAAGGTGTGTGCGTGGTCCTTTGATCGTGTTTACCTTAGTGACATTAAAAATGTATGACATTTGTCATGTTTCAGAATAGACCATTCCAGAATACGTGACTTTGACATTTGCTGGAGGGCACATAATATATCGATTAGTTGGTGTTTAACCTTGTGCATTTAGTTTAAAAGTTTTTTTTCTGGTTTTATTTTGATAAAATTGTAACAAATATGCCTCGAAGTACTTATTTATTCCTTAGCGGTGATATCAAGTGCCGGTACGATGAAAAACTTCGTATTATAGACAATATCGCGATCCGTACCAAAATATACTGATATCCACTAACTAACTTTCTATAAAATGCCGAGAACAAGAAGCTGCAGGCTCATCTGCTTTACTGTGGTGTAGCCCATATTTTGGGTAGGAATCCTATCAGGATGCATATTTTCCTTTAAGGCACTGGGTTTTCCTAAAATTATTTTTGAAACTCATTTATGTACAAAAATTAACTGATATACACTAACCTTCGATAAAATAACGAGAACACACACGCCAAGTTTTGAGTTGTGATTTACTGAGAGGGCCCCGTTTCAAAGCATTAATCCAAGCATCGCAGCGTTGTGTAAATAGATTATTTAAATAGTTACCATGCTTCGTTAAAACTGCAGGAAATTGAAAAAAAGATACCTCATCCCTTTCTCCCCGCATTCCACACTTAACAACACTACAAAACGATGGCATACTAAAACATTTAAGAACTGATTACTAATTAAAGTCTAAATACCAGTAAACGATGAAAACTAAATGGAATATGTGCCCCCCAGCAAATGTTGGTGACGTCAGTGTGGAATGGTCTATTCTGCATGCGCAATCATTTCCCAGCGCCCGTTTGAGAAAAGGAAAGGTAGATATTTTTGGCTTCAATTTGATTACATTGCTTCTTATGGCGTGTTATCAATATTGGTAGTTGATAGATATATGATTACTAAGCGATTATTTTGACAAGAGTTGAAAAGCAAGGCGTATACTTAAAATAACAATAATTGAACAGCATCATTGATCCATTTTGTCATTTGAATATTTGAAAGTGATACAAACAGAGAATCCTTTTCTGTTGTTTTTTATCTAGAGCTAAAATACATTATTTATGAGTTAGAAGGAGGAAATTAATCAGTTGGAAATGAAAATAAGCAATAAACGAGCTCGGCACATTATAATTTAGGGTAAATTAAGATTATTTTGTGAAGTATTTCCGGTATATATCCGGCAACTTCCACAACAATCTTACTTTTTCATTAAAACTTCTTGCTTCTAATTTAACTTTCGAGGAAACTCCTTCTCACCGAACATTTTAAAGTAGGTAACTGTACCTTACTTTGTATCCCACTTCTGAATTGTTCTCGGCAACAGTATATTGTCATTAGACAAGTTTCTGTGTACATAATTGAGGACAATATTTATCTCTGGAATTAATAGTGACTTTCGTGGAAACTAGAGTTCGTTGATGAAGATATACTGAGGGTACAATTATATGTTGCTTAAACGGTATTTGATTTCTGAGACTAGAAGAATGCTCAAATTGTTCAAACACAAAAAAATACATGAATAGAATCGACAAAGTCGAAGTACCCTTTTCTCCAAACATTCCCACCAATTGGAAAATATGAGGCAAATATCTATCAGAAAATAACTACTTTATTGGATAATACAACGACGGACATCGAACTACATCTGAAGTGCTTATTGCAAGTGCTTATTGGAATTGAACAGTAGAGATTATCTTCGTTTGGATGGGGATGACTACCTGCAGATAAATTTCAAAAATTTTGCCTCTCATCACTTATTTTTCTCTTCATTATTTGTAAATTGTTTCAATTCAAGTATTTCTTGAAACAAGAGTGAAAAGTACTTGACGAGAATTCATTTATTCACATTCACCTTATTTGTTTACATGGTATTTACCGTTCCTGCACTAATAAATATTATTATCATTATTTTTACTAATTAATTAAAATTAAAATTTGCCAGTAGAGCCCTGTCTCCGAAGCTTGCCCCAATAACCACTCTCCAAAATGTCTCGACCTCCTTGTTGTCGGGGGATATACAGTACGATGCAAATGTATGGAAAAAATTCGTTATTTCAAAAATAGGCGACTTTTGAAAAAATCCAAAAAGTTTTAATTTCTGAATAACCACCTCATGACATACAAACAAGAGACGTTACGTCACCGGTGTTAGCGTGATGAGGTAATTGACAATTTTTTTAAATGCAAACAGGGTTCATGTGGCACCTTATTCAACAGGTCTACTAATCGTCTATTCAACGGTATAATTATTCCAATATGTATTCATACAGGGTCAACCGAAATTATGTATCTAGAAGAATAAAATTACAATAAATGCTCATTCGTTGAATTAAATTATGCCACTGACTGAGAATAAAACATCGCAGTGTCTTCTTTTGTTTTTGTTGAGTCGGAAAGAGAAATACATTGATTGATAAAAGTTCTACACTCTAGTTTGGAATTAGTCGATGTAATTGAAGTGAAGTGTCATTGAAGTGTTCGACATTATTTCTATAAAAATATTTAAATCACTTACAATCTGGCATGAGACTTGCAAAACCCAAACGAATCGAAATTGAAATTATGATTGGATATGGAGTTAAAGTAAGGACTCAGGCAGAAGTTCGTGAATTATTCAATACTAAATACCCGTTTCCTAATCAACAATTAGTAAAATTGAGAGAAAGTTTCGACAAACGGGCCATGTAAAAGATCTCCCTTAAGAAAATCAATTTCAGAAGCCCAAAAACTTGATGTGGTACTTGTGTTTCAAGAAAACCCCCATACCAGCTCGAGGCAAGTCGCAATTGATAATAATTTACACCAATCGACTGTTGTTAGACTACACTTTCTTCGGGGTTATCTGGTGCCACAACTGAATCTGCTATTTCTAAATAGATATGATTTGTGGTTGCAGCAGAATGGGGCGCCCCCACACTACGCCCATGTACGAACCTACTTGAATACTGTTTTTCGAGGTAAGTGGATAGGAAGAAGAGAACCGATCGAATGGCCACCAAGGTCTCCGGATTTGACTCCACTAGACTTTTTTTATGGGGATACTTAAAGAGTAAAGTTCACCAAATCGACCAAAGTTCTCGATAAAACGGTATAGAGGAATTCACTGCCCGTATTGTATTGTATTGTATGTTAATTTTGGTGTACCCTGTATAAATAAGTATTGCAATAATTATACCGTTGAAAAAACAATTAGTAGACGTTTTGAATAAGGTGCCACATGACCCCTGTTTTCAATTAATAAAATCAAATCGTCGATTACGTCATCACGCCAACACCGGTGACGTAACATCTCTCACGAGCATATCATGAGATGGGCCGTCAAAAATTAAAATTGACGAGTTTTTGGATTTCTTCGAAAGGCGCCTATTTTTTTATTATCCATTCCATACATTTGCTTCGTACTGTATAACCTGAGATCGAACGATTTACGATGATGAAGGGACAATATACAGAGTGTTTTCTAACTACGGGACGCAACTGCAGAGGGTAATTGTTAGATCGTTTCAAGTAAAAAAGTTCCTCTGAAAATATGTCTGAGTTTCAGAGATACAGGGCATTGAAATTAAAAAAAAAACGATATTTATAAAATAACGTAAATACCCTTAAAATGATTTGGTTGAAATTTGAACTAATAAGGCGATTATTTAGCCCTAACTATATTGAAAGTAAGTATTACATTATTGAAAGAAAAAGTATGCCTCTGACTTATTTTTGTAGTTTTTCTTTAGATTGCAAAACTAAAAATACAACTTTTTGGTGTCTTGTGTTTTCTTCATATCTAGCTCCATTTTTGAGAAAAAACAAAAAATTACTTGAACTCGTTCTGAAATCTATCTATGGACAACATAAAATAAAAACCCAAAATAAAAAATGAACAAATTCGACCTTACAGTAAATGAGCAAAATTTCCACCTTCTGATAAGATACTTGACTGCAATCATTTTGTCATTGATTGTCTGATACTTTAAAACATACCAGAAGTAGTCCTTATAACACTGCAATTGTCAATTATTTGATTCCTCCATTCATTCACATCTAGTACAGGAGTTTTATGAAAAAGAGTCTTCAGATGACGCCATGAGTTGGTCAATGGTAGTGACCAATAATTCCTACGCAAATATTCAGCGAAAATTATGACTTTCTCTATTAAGGTAGGAATTTTTTTCGGCACAAAAATGGTTATTGTGAAAGGTCATAACAGAATCTCGTAAAAAATTTGCCTTGCCCGTAAACAAAATATTTGGTAAAAAATTAGTATTGTGTGCCATGTATGAATCAACCACCTGCAAATCATTAATTTTGGGTGGAAATTCCCTAGGCAGTAGAGCTTGGACCCGCTGTATGTGATATGGGTATAGGAGGTTTCGTTTTAGAACTTTCCAAACGGTTTTTGGGCTGACTCCAAGCTGCAGTGCAATCTTCCTGGTACTATTTGACGGATCTTCTTCTATCGCATTAAGTACGGCTTCCAGTTTAAGCGTTGTTACCTTTACTGGTTTTTCAATACCTGCATTTTTATAACTCCCGGATTCACATAATCTTGCATGTAGCATTCTAAATGTTTTAGCACATGGACTGTCACTGTGACATTGATGAGCAGATTGTTTAGAATAATCAAATATTAGAAAACTGTATAGAGTAACATTTTATATTTGAAAAATTGTTATTCTTTGATAAACTATTGATTGTTGTTGTTGAAAAAAAAATTGATAAACTATAACTTTAATTATATTTAATTCAATGAATACCTGTGAAACATCCTTTGGAAGACCTTGCCTTGAAATTCAGCACAGGGTTGATGCTCTTCAGGCTGCACGGAGAAAAGCGATTGTTGTTTTTTTTATCCCCGGATGTGGCCCTGGCAAACATTATGAAGTTCCCATCCTCGCCGCCAGGTGAACACTGTTCTGGATCATGCTGGAATAGACAAAAAAATATTTTGATATTTGATCACATGCAGGATATGACAGAGACACTGTATTTTCTCAGTTTTTATCAATGGAAGTTGGGATATTCAAACACCTGTATTTATTAAAGGAATAATGTCAAAATGTCCTGTTTCTAAACATGACCACAAAGAAGGAAATATAAACGGTAAATTACTACTTCCTTGGCTAATATCACGATGGACACCCGCAGATCGCTATAGAGTTCTGTAGAGTTGATTATTTGAAAGGAGATGATTTTTTATGTAAAGTGGTAATTTTTTTGAAATCATTTTTGGATCATGTCACCTGAATATTTATAAGATAGGACGTCAAGAGACCTTTGAGACTGTATACACTATACAGACTGTTGCAAAATTCAATACAACTGTTTCAAACCGAGGTTTTACGAACTGTTCATAGTGGATTCAGATGTGACAGTTTAACGGTAATTAATAATAAAAATTATGAGAGTACCCCCACATAAACATTCACTGGCAGGATAGAGGAAGACTGTTATTATTATTTGCCGTGGTGTTAATTACAGAAAGATTGAATATCTGAATTGGAGATTGTCTTGTGATGAAACTTTTTCAGTTTTTGAACCGACTGTTATTATTTGGACACACAAATAATGAACGAAGGATGGTATTCTTCTTGAAACTATTAATTGTTCTCTCTCAAATCTTCCATCAATGCAGAGTCAAAACTCTTCATTTCCAACTCTCTCAGAAGCACAGCTGATTCAAGAATTCACACGGTATTCAGACGGTTTCAAATATTTCTATATCTTTATACGCAAAGCATTTGTAAATGGAGGAACCATTGCACGAGTGTTTGAAAAATGTTATTCAATGGCCGTGTTGATTTCTGTTAGAAACCTCCAGATAAAATTCCTATAATTTTTAAAAAATTTGCCAATATTTTTTACATTCGTTCTGCTAATAATACAAAATATACTTTTATAGCCATTCATTACAGCTGCATGAATGAAGATATATTATTATTTGTCAATTTTTTATTGAATTAGTTTTTATCAAGTAATGTTCCCCTTCATGAGACCCATTAATAATTTTCTCTTCCAGTTTCCAGCTCTGATAGAATGCGCCCGGAAATAAAAGGGGGCAAGATGAATATTAAATACGTTTAATTCAGTCTTCTTTATTTCGGCGTTAAATGGCTTGACAAAACGGTGTTAAATGACGCGTATTTTTCGTTTTTCTTGTTCATTTAACATTCATGAGCTACTAATCCAAGATATTACCTTAGAAACGTTTCTTTGCATGGCTTTCGCGATAAAGAGTTTGGATGCTGCATTCCTGAAGTTAAGTGTTTTTATTCAGTAAATCATGAACTACGAGTCTGGCACTGAATGTTTTCAGAAACGTAGTATGTCATGCCAGCAGCGAATTGAAAATGTTATGTTGACATTTGATGGCCCTGCTGTTTTTTTCATTTATCCAAAACTGTACCTTTTACCCTTTCTGATATCCCTATGATGGACAGTCTTATCTTGGAATGACTATGTATAATTGAAGCAGATGGAGTTTATTTTTATTGCAGAAACAACAGAGGTTTCATAATTGTTTCAAATATGTGATATATGCGATAAATTGAGTATCAGTGCATTGAAAAAGATAGTCATAATAATACAAGTAATAACTTCTAGGATATAAGGTGTATCAAAATGAGATTTGGTATAGGTAAATTTGGTTGGAAATCGATTCAGGGTATTAGACCGGGGGATAGTGACAGATTTTGGGATACGATTTTACTCAGTATGCCTTTAGGAGGGCAGTACTGTCCGTATATCCTCGTGATAATAATGCATGAATCAAAGAGTCGTCGTAGGTTCTTCATATTGAAAAATAATAATAATATTTTCGAAAAATTATGTGTTTCGGTACGATTCCAATCAGGTTGCCATGTGTTTTGTAATAAAGTAATAGACATAAAATACTCGAAAAACCATTGGCATACCATCAGGATGGGCGGAGAATTCCTTTTTCCAAATACAATCATTTTTCGAGTATTTGAGTTTTATTATTTCATCACGAAACACATGGTAGTCTGATTAAAATCGTACCCGAATAATAATAGTAATTAAAATTATTATTATTATATTTTAATATGAAGAACCTATGACGACTCTTTCAGCCGTATGCATAGTCAATTCCAGCGACTCGTCAGAGTTTCGCCGCTCGCTACACAAGAACTATAATGCACAGTCGAGCTCCAAAAAAGTGGTACATCGCCAGCGTTTCGCCAAAATGTGACTTTTCGCGTAGTTGTCACTTTTTTGGAGCTCGACTGTGCATTATAATCCTTGTAGCGAACGGCGAAACTCTGGCGAGTCGCTGGCGATTGACTATGCATACGGCTGTTTGATTCATGCATTATTATCATGAGGATATACGGACAATACTGTCGTACAAAAGGCATACTGAGTAAAATCGTGTCCCAAAATCTGTCACTATCCCCCGGTCTATATTATCACAAAGATGCATTTAGCAACTTTGTGATAATACCCTGAATGGATTTGAACAAGCTACCTGTTTATCAGTTTGCTACCTGTTTATAAGTACAATGCCTTCCCTCTACTTACCTAATTTCAAATAAATATAAATATCTCGGTACATTTACTGAATTCCATTTTATGTTTGAGAAAGCTATAGTAATAGCGAAAAGCGTCACATATTACAAGTAGTAATTGGTGGTCGGCTGGTAGTGCGTTCGCCTCGCATGCGTGGGGTCGTGGGTTCGATCCTCCGATTCACCGGTCTCGTGCATGGCATCACACGTTAAAAGGTAAGGTCTGCGTCTTCCCTAGCTCACACAAGTCTCTCGAAGACTTCTGAGGGTTGCGCGTAGGGGTGCAATCGGTTGACGGAAATAACAATTGTGGATATTGATCAGGTGATTTTTTATTCAATTCTGAGAATATATTCGAATATTAACAACACTTTTTCACTCTGAAGACCTATACGTTATTTTGAAGAAAAATTGAAGGGAAATTTTTCGAAAATTAAGACACTTTTACTTTCTGCTCATAAAGCTTATGTCAATACCTAAGTGAATGTTTTATTCTCAAAGGAAGACTTAATAAAAACAACTGCAAAATATTATGCACCATGGCTATCCATGGCACACTTGACAAAAGTAAATAGAGTATTATCCGGTATATTCCTCAGTATAATATTTAATTTATGTTCTTATTATCAACCCAATCGTAAATAAATTATTATCGTTAGATTATTCAAAAAATCCTTTTTTCGGAAAGTGGTTATCAAAAAATTGTGGCCATTTGAAAAAGATAAAATAATTGTAATTTTGCAACGTGTCTTATTTCTATCTATCGTACACTAAAACTTTGCGATTGTAATTTTATGACATCAGTTGAGGTCATTGGATGCACCTAGATGCAATATTGAAAGTGACTCTAAAAAATGGTGTAGGAGTGAAAAGATTTGGAAATGTCACATTCTGTTCCAGAGGTGTCTTAGAAATAAAAAAAATTTACAATATACAGGGTGTTTTTTTTTTAAATTCAAAACTGGAGACCTTTCCGGTGAATTCGGAAGTGACCGGAAAGTGAAAAATATCAGTTGTTATTGACTTTAGTAGTACACTTTTTTCATGATCTGACAATCATAATCATAGACCTGTAACTTTGAAACAAATAAAAATGAATTAACTTACAAATTTTGCGTTTTTCTTACTTGAAATGAAGTCGACTTTGCACTTCCAAAATTTTAACATAAAGATACGGGACAGCTTGTTTAAGAAATATGTTAATCTACGGTGACCACTTATCGAAACCAGTATTAACATTGGAACCCACCTAGAGTAGTAGCTAAATTTTTAAATCTGAAGGATCCTGAAAAATACACTGTTCTAAAACTATGTTTGAATTGGATAACCAGATCTGTCTCAAAAGACAACTCACACTTGACAACTGTGATGAAAAGTTTAACTGGACACTTCAATTGAAAAATCTCTTCACTTCTTTGAACTTACCTGAAATTTGGTCCAAAATTGAACGTGGTTCCATAACAAGTCTTAAAAGATGATATTACTCAAATTCTAGGAAAAGCTATTTCAACAAGATGTTTCACTTTCAAGCCGTGCTACGTTTCTTTCTCTCCATTGTTTTTTCAGAGTTCTCAGGTCAAACCAAGATTTTTTAAGTCTTTATTTACCCATCCAAGTATAGCACAACTCCGTCTTTGTAATAAATACATTATCAAATTCACACTGAATGGCTCCACATATAGAATAGATCCGAGCTAGAAACTATAGAACATATTTTGTTTGAGTGTCCAATTTATTGTGCAATGAAAACCCAAAATTCCGACTCGTTATCTAGCCTTGACAACCTTATCCATTCTCTAGATAACATTACCCCAAAATCTGTCAAGGTCATAACTAACTATATCTGGAACGTCTTGAGGTTCCGATCTTTCGTGATGAATGAATGAGTTTTTCTTACAATAATATGTACGTTACTTCAATATTCTGTTCTTTCTCTTACCGACTTGTATTTTTATCTGTTTGTTTTTCTCATTTCTTTCTTTTTTAGGTAAATGTTTAATAACAATAATAATAGTGATCTTTGTTAGCGCCTGTACTTTCGAATCCTTGCTAAGAACTGTATGTTTTTGAAGCAATAAACATATTCTATTCTATTCTACACTGGGAACTCATTGCAGCTAATCTGCTACGATATTGATAGATGCAGGAGGTGATATAACTTCTCGGGAAAGACATGAGGGTTAGAAATCGTCCACAGTTGCAGAAGAATATATTCTTGATACTGCTAGTACAGGTTTAATATTGCCAATACAATTTTGGGTACCATCAGCAGTACTTCGAAAGCCGTTACTCCACCTCTATCAGAAACTGACATCGAGTCAGCTTATATACATAATGCTTGAATATCAGAGACAAATCTCTTTGATCATAATAATGTATTTCTTTCAATTTCTTCAATTTTAAGTGGTGATATTTCATGTTTTTCTTGTTTAATCATTAGTTTTTTCTTTGTTGTTTGTTTCATTTGTTATTTTCTTGATTGTGCATTGATTTGTAGTCTTAGGAAAAATAGTGTACATTGATGCTTACCGGAGATCCAAAATTGTGGCCAATTTCATGAGCCAAAGTAACATGAGACACTGCCGGTGGTACATGTTTGCCATAATTGAGAAGGGTCACTATACCCGTGTTCAACGATTTCATGCTTCCCCTGTAGTGCTGTAAGAAAATAAAATATATAAGCTGAGTTTATAAGCCATGTCGAAAATCCTATAAGTATAGGAGAAGAACCAAACTATTACATTTTGTTGTTATGAAATTTGAAGAGGATGCGAATGAATATTTATAATAACATAACTATGGAACCCCTATTGCGATTTGCTACATGTTTATTTTATACACTCATTAATTTAATTTCCAGTACAATTTTATGGAACACGGTCTCACGTTTAATGACGAAAAATCTAATCCTTTTTTAGAAAAAAATATATTCATAATGAACATCGGTTCTTTCGCCATATTTTGAGTTCCAGAGCAATTTCATCATTTCTTTGTAGCAGAATGTAACAATTCACAATTCATTATGTAAATAAAATTCAGTGTTGACGTGATCAGTGTTGTAACAATTATCTTGTATTTAAGAAGAGCGGAACACTAAACAGCAGACGTTTTGTTGAATGGAATAAATCGCAAAATAATCTGTTTAAAAGTTTAGGAATTATAAAAAATCGTGTTCCTCAGGATCCAACAATTGGAAACTAGGGATAAGCAGTATGGATTCTTTATTGAAAAAAAAAATTAAGCGTCATTTCGAAAAGTAACACCATTAAAATTATAATATTGTGAAAAAAATTCATATTGTACAAAAATTTTGATATTGTGCAAAATATTTCAACATTGTGCAAAATATAATATTGTGCAAAAATTGAATATTGTGCAAATATTTTAGTGTAAATACTCTCTATAAGCACCTTGCACATGAATGCATCTACTTAAAATTAAATAGCCTTTGGGGATTGTTTCGTATCACCTCAGAGTAACTAGACATTCGGTTAAATAATTTTTTTCCGATTTCTACGGATGCTTCATACAGTGGGTCCAAGATATGGTCCACCAAGGGCATATCTGAAATGGTAATATACAGTGTCCCAATTACCATGCTCACCAACGGTGAGAGATATGAGGCCGGTTAAATAACACCAAATGTGGAGTTTATCAAGGCCAACTATAATGTGAAAAAATGTTTTGATAAACGTGAAAAAATATTTTGTTAAAATCTTTTCGTTTTATATGCAAAAAATTGATTTTGATCATTTTCATGTTTCCTCAGTAACTTTATATTTATGGAAATATTTGAATGGGAATTTCACATTATTATAGCAGTTTTTCAAAGAAATTTAGGAAGAAATATGAAATGTATCCCAACTCTTCTAGATTTTGAGATATCAGCACCAACTTTTCAAACGTAGGTTATAGCTCACTATGACTTAGTTACAAATAACTTATTTTTCTGTTCCAGATGATTTGTCACATATATAGTTATTTGTTGATAACAACGGAGTGTTCGCCAATTGAAAACAAAAAAAAAATCAGCATAACATACTCCGTTTATTGTGAAAAAATAATCAATCGAAAAACTATAAGAGGTACTCAGAAGGTCCACCTTGACATTCTAAGCACTTGATACATCTTCGTATACTTGCTATCAGAATGTTTCTCAAAGTATTATAGTCAATTGCTCTAAAAGTGCGAAGAACAGCCTCTCTCAATTCCCCAATGTTGTTATAGATTCTCTGATATATCTTATTCTTCACTTACACCCAGAGACAAAAATCCATTGGGGTGAGATCAGGGGATCTGGCAGGCAATAAAATTGACCTCGAGTAGCAAACCATCGTCCCGGAAACCTCTCTCTCAGATAATTTGAAATTATAACACGAAACTACATGAATTTTCTATAGCTATTCATTATGTGAAATGTAAATACCTACTTTGTTCCTGAAACATACTTGGCGAAACTGAAAATCTGAAATAACTTAAAGAAACGCTTTAAGGTCAAGTATTCAAAATTGGTTTGTGGGAGATTTTGAAGACGGACATCGTGAATTTTTTATTAAAACTCATAAATTCTGGCGGCTCCAAAATATTTTTTGTTGTTGCATAAATGATAACTCCATTGTTATCGAAAATAAATTATTACTGTGATGTATCACCTTGAAGAAGAAAAAAAGTTCGTTGCACCTAAGTTATAGTGAGCTAAGTCCTAAATTTGAACAAATTGAAGTTGGTGCTGAAATCTCAAAATCTAGAAGAGTAGGGATATATTTTTTTTGTTACTAATAAAATATTCAATAAATAAACATAAATTCAATTTATAAATAAAACAACAAATAAATAACATAAAACAACGATAATGAAGGGTTTAATTTTTATTACTATAAGCAAGACTCGAAAAAGAACATACGAGGATGTGTTGATATCTAGTTAGCCTAGAACAGTTCCCTGCATAAATAAAATATTGCGTTACCATAGCAACGAACAATAACTTATTAGAAGTGTCAGTGTAAAGTTTGACGACAAAAAAGTAAACCAGATTAAGCAATAAATTAAAAGAAAAAATATGTCCACCGAAATTGTGAAAATCGAAAAATTGGAGTATCGAGCCATCAAGTACCTGTATTTGAAAGGGTTAAGAGGTAAGCAGATTTACGAAGATATGCGTAATACCCTTGGTGATCAATGTCCTTCGTATGCGACCGTGAAAAATTGGACTGCAAGCTTCAAAAGAGGTAAATTTTCCATTGAAGATGATGACCGATCGGGAAGGCCAGTTTATGTGTCAGTCCCCGAAAATATCGATGCAGTTCATGACATGATTTGAACAGACCGTCGAATTGGGCTAAAACATCTGAAGCACTGAATATTTCATACGAACGCGTTCATCATATAGTTCACGTCAATGTGGACATGAAAAAAATTGCTGCAAAATGGATCCCCAAATGTTTGAATGTTGACCAAAAGCGTGCAAGGATAGTAGCATGTGCTCGATTTGAAAAGATTCAGAAACAAAGCAACAATCGATGGAATGGCGACACTCCGGTTCTCCAAGACCTAAGAAGTTTCGTGTCAAAAAATCTGCTGTAAAAGTTCTTGCTTCAGTTTTTTGGGATTGCCATGGAGTAATCATGATTGATTTTTTGGATAAGTGTAGAACAATAACTGGAGATTACTATTCGACATTACTGACCACTCTACGGGAAAAAATTAAGGAGAAAAGACGCGGAAAGCTATCCAAAGAAGAAGCTATTGCAGGACAACGCCATTGCACACAAATCTCATGTTGCCATGCAAAAAATTCGTGATTTAGGGTTTGAATTACTAGAACACCCCCCTTATTCACCAGATATGGCTCCGTCCGACTATCATCTCTTTCCTCAACTGAAAAAAAGTTTAAGGTCGTAAATTTTCTTCCAACGAGGAGGTAATAAAAGCTGTGGAGGTCTGGTTTGCAAAGCCAGAAGAAACATTTTTTTTTTAAAGGTCTAGAGACGTTGCAGGTTCGCTGTAATAAATGTATTCAATTAAGAGGAATATGTTGAGTAATAAAATATTTTGACATTGAAATTTTGTTTGGTTCTATAGCAGGCTAAGAATATTTCAATATATCCTCGTATATGCCTGTATGCCCACAAGTAATATTAATGAAATTTTTTCCGAAATCTATTTGAAAAACTGCCATGGAAAAGTGAAATTCCTATTCGAATATTTTCATAAATAAATAAGTTACGGATTTTATAATATTGTTCCAAGTCATAGTTGGCCTTGATAAACTCCACATTTGGTGTCATTTAACCGACCTCGTATCTCTCACCGTCAAAAAAATTCCCAATTGTGAGCATGGTACGTGGGACACTCATTTCTTTATATTTTTAATTATTTATTCCAGTCAAGGTATTTCCGAGTTTGTCTTGGAAGACAAATCATCAGCTATTGTTCTCTCCCGCTACTGAGACCAATACTTGACCCACACAATTGGTGATCGACGAGGCACTAAATCCCTAACGAAGAGTGCTCATTACACGGCCTAGAACGGTTCTTAGATCTCGAACTCTATCCGCTCCGAGTTAGACAAGGGATAATGAACTGGTTCAATGGAGATCGATAATCCCGTCGACATAACTGTAATTGGCGCACCACTTATTATGGACTAATTCTTAAAATTTAAGTAAAATGAAACAGAAATGTGAAAGAATCATTGAAATATCTCTAGAAATGAAAAAGTTATGGGACTTTGAATTTGCGCCTGAAAGAATAATTTCACAGTACGCGGCGCTCTAGTGTGTGACGTCACTCCACATGAACGAGACGACTGGTATTCGCAGAGTGCTTACACATTTATCGGTGTACAATTACTTGCGCCGTTCGTGTCGTGTATTATTCATTACTCGATGTCTGAAATTAAAAAAAAAACATCCTACAAATATTGTATTGTGCCTATGTGTAAAAGCACGACAATTAAAAACCCCAATGAATTGTTTTTTCATGTACCAAATGACATGAATGAAAGGAAGAAGTGGTGCAAACTAATGAGGCGTGACTTAATTGGACCTAAAAGTACTACATATGTGTGTGCCTTTGGGGCGGCTAAGGATCTACTACGTAATTATTTGTGGTGTGGGGATCTCAGAGATGTGGAGTGACGTCACAGAGGAGGCGGAGAGCAAAGACGTTCCGCGCTAAAATACGTAAATTTAAATGAGCTATATCTCAGTCATGTATTGATGGATTTAAAAAAAAAACACTGATTTACTAGTTCTGGTCTATATTCTAATTCCATCGCGTCAAATATAGTATTTTCAACATCACTGAACTAGTCCATTATCTCGTACCAGAGAGGCCACAGAAGCGTTCGGTCGATGAGATGGTTTACAGTAATTTGCATACAGCTGAAAATTGGTGCAGGTCCTAGGTACGCTAGTGAGTTGTCTTCATTCGTTCTATTAAATTAAATACCTCAAATATCTCATAGAAGTGTAGAATGTCAGATAAATAATAAATAATTTCAAATAAATTAACAATGACTAAAATGGTATGTCGTTTCACACTGCTTGTCATGAAAAACATCAATGAAAACATATTGAAATTTTGGTAGTGTATAAGGTAAAGGTGGTTGGCCCCAATACAGATCCCTGAGGTACGCCCGACGATATTCTGATAGAAGGGGATACGACGTCATTTACTTCAACTGTGTTCTATTATAAAAGTAATTTTTGAAAAAAAGAGCATCCTCCAAGATTCCACTTTTTCAAAAAGAATCCTGTTCTTTGGACGATAAGGTATATTTTGATTTGTTCTGTGTTGGACGTCTCAAATTCCAGAAAAAATATCATAATTACTTAGTTCATTTGCTTTGTTCAGTCTGATCAACACCTGTTGAATGTTAGCGAAATTAAATAGAAAAAATTTGAATAGCAGTTGTAATAGCACTCACCAAATCCCTTAGAACGGAGAAAACTTCTTCCAACGCGAGCGTGAACTGTTTAGCGAATTTTAAGCGGCTAGCGGTTGAAAAGTTTCTTGGATGTAAGTGATGTAACTGTGATATAATGTTCCTAATTTTATGACACCGATCTGTCACTTTGTTTACATAAGTAAACAAACTCCGGTTTTATCAAATCTTCTTAGCATACTTCAGTGCTTCCATTCAAAATTCGCGTAAGATTTTACTAACTTATATTCAAATTAGTGGAGTAGACTGAACAACACCAAATCCAAAAAAAATGTTTTATATTTTTCTATTAAAAAAACTGAAGGTAAAAGAGAAAATTGGAAATAAATGGAGAAATAATTACAAATCCTGAAAAAAATGTGAATGAGTTTAATGAATATTTTGCAACTATTGGGCAAAAAATCGTCAACACAATTGAGTTGGAACGAAACAGTAAAAAAATTGATTTGAATTTTGAAGAGGTATTCTGTGACCAAAGCATGTATCTAGATCACACAGATGAGAGGGAAGTTTTAGAGGTAATTACTGAAATCAATATAAACTCAGCAGCAGGTAGCGATGGAATAAACATTAATAATATAACTTCGGCAAAAAATATAATCATACCAATTCTTGTGTTACTAATTAATAATGTCTTCGATAGTGGTGTATATCCAGACATCCTCAAAGTATCTAGAGTCGTACCAATTCATAAGTCGGGTCCACAAAATAAAACAGAAAATCATAGGCCAATCTCTGTCATAAGCGTCATATCAAAAATAATTGAAAAAATCATTAAAAGAAGAATAACATGCTTTATTGAAAAATACGTGAAACCAGACAAATATCAATATGGATTCCAACCCAAAAGCAATACACAAAGTGCTTCAATAGACCTTGTCAATCACATAACCACAGAACTTGATAGTAAAAAATGTGTTATCACTGTATTTGTGGATCTCCAAAAGGCGTTTGATGTAGTGGACCACAAGGTACTCCTAAATAAGCTTGAATCCATGGGGCTGAGGGGAAGAATTTATAACCTATTACGCAGCTACTTATGGAATAGGAAACAATATGTTAATATTGGATCAGAATCTAGTGAACTGGTTGTAAATAACTGCGGAGTACCCCAAGGTTCCGTTTTAGGGCCTCTATTATATGCACTACATGTATTGAGCTTACGGCTGAAAAAACTGCGTGGACGCTACTACACATTTGCCGATGATACAGTGTTAGTATATAGTGGCATAGATAAAAAAACATTACAGGAAACAATAAACGAGGACTTGAAAACGTATTCATTTTGGATGCTAGAAAACAAACTCAAAATTAATGTTAAAAAAACAAAGTATATGACATTCCATCAAAAAAATTCACAAATTGGGGAGACAACGATTAAAATTGACGGCGGCGAGATTGACAAAGTCGAAAATATCAAATATCTGGGACTTGTCATTGATGATAAACTTAACTGGCAGAAACATATTGACCATTTGATTTCCAAAACAGTACCTATGATTGGTGCACTCTTTAGATGTAGAGAATATTTGTATACAAAGAACCGCTACTTAATATATAATGCGTATTTTCTCTCAAATCTACGGTATTTGGTCACAAATTGGGGAATATGTGGCAAAACAAATTTTAAACATATTCAAGTACTACAAAACAAAATAATAAAAATATTATTCAATTATCAGTACCGGATACAAACAGAAACAATTTATCGAGAAACAAATATAGTACCAATAAATAGAATTTTGAAAATAGAACAATGTAAGTTCATATACAAAGTTATAACAAATCAACAAAAATGTAACACCCCTCTCAACTGTGTAAATAATATACACTCGCATGAAACAAGACAACTGAGTAGTAACAACCTCTATTTACCAAATGTCAGAACAAGTCTAGTCTTAAATAACCCAATAAATAGATGTATGGAAGCATTTAATACAATCCCGATCAATATAAGAAATATAAATAGTTACAGGCAATTTAATATAGAACTTAAAGCACACATAACAAATGAAATATAATTTTAATTAACTAAAAAACGATCCTAATAATCACATCAACCACATAGATAAACATACTCCGATACCAGCGTCTTTGCTGATTAGGAGTCTTAGTACAAAATCTCATGAGTAAATTTATCATAGCAATTATATGTAATTTTATTTTTTATATGTATGTAGAATTATAAAATTTTGTAAACTATTTGTGTAACCTGAAATATGTTTATATCATGTAATGTACCTATACTGATGAATGAATAAATTGTGATATGCTGAAAAAGGTCCTTCTATTTTCAGTTATTTATTCGGGTCAAGGTTGTACAAGTTTACCTTGGAAGGCAAATCATCAGCTATTGTTCTCCCCCGCTACTGACAGGTCTCCTTCAACACTTGACCCACACAATTGGTGATCGAGGGGCACTGAATTCCTAACGAAGAGTGCTCATTACCACGGCCTCGAACGGTTCTTAGATCTCGAACTTCGTCCACTCCGAGTTAGACAAGGGATAATGAACTGGTTCAATGGAGATCGATAACCCCGTCGACATAATTGTAATTGGCGCACCACTCGATAAATTCGAATTTCGGCATTCCTCGAGCATAACCCCGACAATTATTCGCAATTATCTCGTATCAGAGAGGCCACGGAAGCGTTCAGTCGATGAGATGCCGGGCTTGGAATTCCCAATCGAGCGGGTCCCGATGCCGGAAATCACTGTTCATAATCAGAGGAACAGTGAACCGAAAGCAAACACACCTGTTAGGTTTATACACCAGTCAAAATAGACAACGAAATGGTTTACGAAAATTCGTATATAGCTGTAAATTAATACAGACCCTAAGTACACTAGTAACGTGTCTTCATTCGTCCTATTGAATTACATACCTCATAGAAGTATAGAATATTAAATAAATAATTTAGAATGAATTAACACTGACTAAAAGAAAATATTTCCATGGTACGTCATTTCACACTGCTTGTCATGAAAAACATTATTAAATACATATTGAAATTTTGGCAGTGTATGAGGTAAAGAGGGTTGGCCCCAATATAGATCCCTGAGGTACGCACGACGATATTCTGATAGAAGGGGATACATCGTCATTCATTTCAACTCTTTGTGATCTGTTAGGGAGGAACAGTGAACCAAAAGCAAACACACCTGCTAGGTTATACACCAGTCAAAATAGACTACAAAATGGTTCATGAAAATTCGAATAGAGCCAAAAATTTGGAGTACCGGAAAGTTCACCAAAAACACTTCACCGCATACAATTCACCGAATACAATTCACCAAAAAACAATTCACCGAAATAGGAATTGACCGAACAAACGATAACCGAAATAAAATAATCAACTTTGATTTTAACTTCTATTTTGAGGTATTGGGTCATATGCATAAAGTTGAGTGGCTACTTTTTACCATAGAAATATATATTATATACTTACTCTAGAATGCTAATCTCCATGTCAAAAGTGTTGTAAAAAGTTCAGGCTAGTCCGCAATGCGCATGCGCGTCATTAGTGATTTTTGTAATAGGCCCGGTTTTAGTAAATTATTATGGTACTTGTGAAGATTAACAGACGTTAATTCTGAATCTCGGAGAATAAGGTTAGAAACCTCATTGTGCCTGTTATTTGTATTTAGCCGATTTGAATACATATTTTCACATATTTATGATCCCGAATATTCAGCAAAGGCCATCAGAAAGTAGAGTACGGTTTATTATTTACCGCTCTGAAGCGACTGATTTTTGATATCACATTCACTTTTCAGCTGTAGTTAACCAACAAAAACCTACGGAAACCACCCCAAATCGTCGGTGCGAATTTCAAGGAAGCACTGGATTGGAAAATCAATAGAAAGTGCAAAAAACTATGAAAATTTATTTCAGCTAATATCATGAATAATTTCAACTCAATTGGATTTATAAAATTGGATGCTTGGAAGCTCGAGGTTTTTTGTCTAGAACGATTCATGTCAAAATACGCAACTGCACTTAATTTAATTCATTTGAAGAGATTAACATGTTATTTCTACGAGTATTTCTGGTTGTATTACCTTAGTGCAATTTCCCCAATGGGGGTGCATGAAAAAGTGAGGCCCGAAGCATTTTCCTTACCATCAAAGAAAAGCACTTCCATATTGACATTAATTTTCTGAGGCGATTCTGTGTATGTTTAGTACTTTTTGTATGAATCTAGAACTCAATATAAGTTGTATCACTCGCCATGCATGCTTACGCAGACACAGTATTGGTACTGCACTAGGTTTCAAATCATTCTATTGTCGTTTTCACACGAATCTTCATGTCTTCATGTCTGCCACAAATTACAATTTTCTCACTCAAATGTTCTGCTGAGGTCTCTTCTTTAAAATAATTACCAAAAATCATACCTTTTTTTGTCAGGCTAAAATAATATTTAAGATATTTTGAGCAAAGCATATAGGTATATAAAAAAATTCATTATCTACCAAAAATGATTTATTTCAGGTATTTTTTCTTTACACAACACTAAACAGTTCATTGTTTATTTTTAGGAAGAAACGACTTTATTAGAAATTGTCTTTAAATGAACAAGATTAATGCAAATTCACGAAAGATGAAAGAATAACCAACGACAACAAACACCACACAAAACGACAAGAGAAAATCTGAAATTCTAAATACCGTCTCTGTCTCTGACAAGAGTGACAGATCTTAGTGACAAGTCTTCCCATTGATGAAAAAGCACTGTTGCACGGCCATTATAATTACAGTAGCATAGGGTACATTATTATTTTAAATAAATTTCTTTCGCTCATAAAATTCGGAGTAATCTATCTCTAAAAGGTTCTATTCGGTTTTAAAAAGTCCTAAATGCTCTGTCAAATTTCTCTCTTTTAAATGACATGTGTTTTATTACCTCATAACAAAGAACTCTGAATTGGAACACCAAATTATTTTCAAACTTGGCAACGATCTACCCAAACTACACTGATGACGCGCATGCGCACATCGTAAACGGGTCGCATACGCGGCATGCTTTTCGCCGTGAAAATTGGCGGGATTAGCATTCTAGAGTAAGTATATAATATATATTTCTATGCTTTTTACTCACATTTTTAAAGAAGCTACTCCATTTGATAGGCATAAAAATGTAGGCATAAGCTACAACTTGTGAGTGTCTACTCTTTCCGTGAGGATGTCCTCGCTCCTTAAGTACCGACTTTTATTTTTATATTCATAAATGCAAGCGTCAACTCCGTCCACTGAGTATCTACTTCAAAAAATGCGAGGCTCCTTAGTGGCAGCCTCAGCGTGTGCGTGATGGCTGAATGTATGCCAATTCATCAGCCTACCAAGGTGTTTAAGGTTCGTAGGGAATTAAGAGAACTAGAGTATCGTGCCTTTATATCGGTTTAGCAGAGTAAATGTTCAGTGGAACTATCTTTTTGGAGATACTGAAGAATGTAGGGACTGAGCCTTGAGTAATGAAGAAATAGTGAGGATTTTTTCACGTTAGTAGCAGAAGATATTGGTGCCAATCAATCAACGGAATCCCGAACCGTTACCAACGTCATAGCACATGTTATGCAGAAATCAAATATTTGGATCAAATTTCCATCCTCTCATGAAAATCTACAGAATGCTAAAAATAAGTGGAAAGGAAAGTTCAATTTTCCTTAGAGTAGACTGTACTCATGTTCCTATACTGACCTTGTAATCGAGCAATAGTAGGATTTGCTGCTCCTTGCAAGAAATTGAACAGCTCTTGCTCCCATCCTTTTAATTTTATTTATTTCTTGTTCGATTTCTGCCTGTATTCTCTTCCAGTCTGGTTTTTACGTTTGGAATCTACTTCTAAATCTGCCCTTCATTATATTTTACTCCTAATTCAGCTTCTTACTTTTCTTTTATTTCTTCAACCGATTTACGTCTTTTCTTTTTTAGTTCCAGGATGATAGATTTCTCTAACAAAACAGGATATTGTTTAATTATCTTCACAAATACGGTTTGACTTTCAGAATAATCCTCCCCAGAATAGCTCGACATCTTGTAATCAACTTATTAAACATACACAACCGTTGTAAAAAAATTTAATATCTGAATAACGGTGATATATGCGACTTCGGGGAGACCACGAAAGAAGGTCGAAACCTGCAAATCAGAGTACCTACTCGACTGTTTCCTTCAGACCCGAGTACCATCTCCGTTTTTCGTTATATATTTTATGCATAAAACGGAGTTCGCTCTCACTAAGAGGATTAGTTACTCGCTACAAAATGGAGTCGCTACTTCTGAGAGTCCACTCAACTTTATGCATATGATCCAATATGACATTACAAGTATAATAGACAGAACTCTAATACATGTGCAAAACGTACCTACGTTATTAATTTTCACGAGCTCAAATGTCTACGTATAGGTAGTTTGAATTCTGGTTGGATCTTACTAAGAAGTTACTCATCACAAAATGTATTTTCATAACGAAAAAACCATGTCGGTTAAAATAGATAGAAGTGTGAATTGTTCACGTGGTGAATAGTCGTTGTAGTGAACTGTCGCCGTGGTGAACTGTCTCCGTGGTGATCTGTCGCCGTGGTGAACTGTCACCGTGGTGAAGTGTCCGTGGTTAAATGTCGTGAAGTGAAGTGTCATGGAACTAGTCCTGACTTATACTGGAATACTATTCTCATGAATGGAGTGCACCCCCTAAATACATACTGAATAAAGTGAGAAGGGAAGTTAATTATCATTTTGTTCTTGACACACTCAGAAATGGGTAATTTGCCGTGATGGTGCATTTATTTATTACATTTTATTTATGTCGGTGAACTGATTTGCAATTTCGATTAATTGTTTTTCGGTGAATTGTATTCGGTGAACTTTCCTATGCCCTAAAATTGGTACAGCTCCTAGGCACATTATTATTAAATGAAATATCAAATATCCCCACCGATCCTAAGTCTGCTAAAAAATGTATTCAAAGTAAAAGTTTCTGATTGATTCGACCGTTACTTGATGAAAATTCATAGTAATTTGGGGGTATTTCCGTCCAACTCGAAAATGGCTGTGAACTGCTTGTGAAGGGGAAAAAATCTACCTAGTAACTACAGACCTATCGCACTGCTCCCTGTTATCTCGAAAGTAATGGAAAAAAAGCCATCAACACATCAACATCGAGATAATGAAATATCTGGAACGATCAGGAATTATGAATGATCGACAATATGGTTTTCGTCATCAGAGATCAACTGGTGACCAGGTTGCCTATGTATCTCATTTATGGCAACTATACATTGAAAAATATTGTGAAACTCTGGGGCCTTGGAATTAGAAATCTCCAAAGCATTCGATCGCGTTTGGCACCAGGGACACCCAAGGACCCCAATTCTCGAGTTCAGGAGAACGGAACACTCCCTTCACTGGATGTGTGACTGTTCACAACGCATGCAATGTTCTCGCGCTAGAAATCGGTATTCTCGAACGCATGTGATCACAGCTTCTCGAGAGAACCGTTGACACAACGTTGCCAGACGATATTTGGTAGAAGTCTTACATTTTCAGTGGTTGAAGGAAGAAGAGTTACAAAATGATGTGTGTATTATATTATTATCCACTGAGCTGAACTCTATCTTCTTGAATAATACTAATTTCATAAAAAAAATCGTATCTTCATAGGTACCTTCTGCGCAAATTTTCTAACTCTTGAAGATTATTTGCATCTGTCACTCCTAAATGCAGCGAAAGTGCTTGATTGACTTATACCAGAATTTTTTTTAATCCCGATTCTGATAACTTCCTGAAGCATAAAACTCAAAGTTACAAGCATCTCCAACAACAAAGTTATTTGAAACTTATTTATATCACTTTTCGAGTAACCATTTCCATCAAGAAGCCTGTGAGGTTTTTAATGAGTCTAACATTTTTCGGGGCGGACGCTCTGATTGCCCCTCTGCTTCTTAAACAATATAAGAAGCAGAATCGGTTGATAATGTCGGGAATTGTAGAGAATCACAGTGCAAAACAGATTAAAGGCCTTCCGCGCTAATGTTACTTTGGATCAAAATCTTACCTTGGAGATTGTTGAGAACAACTTCAAAACTGTTCCTTCTAAAGGATCCAATTATATACGAAAAACTAAAAGAACTGAACAGTAAACACCTGTGTCAAAATCAAGTCTACAATGCCAAAAATCAAGGATAAAAATTGAACGTCAGTTGGTCATTCTCAGGAGAATCAAGCGATCTCCCACAAAATAGCAAGAGAATCACGTTTCCCAACTTTCACGCGAAGTGAATGATCACATGTGTTCGAGAATAGGCTTTGATGAGTTTCAGGAGAACTGTGCCTACTTTTCTCAGGAGAACGATGTTCCTCAGTTTCGAGAATAGACCTCCAGAACTCCTCGCCAAGCTTCCATCCAAGTTCCGATATCAGCCGAATTATAGCAGCGTAAGAGCCGTATCATGTTTGCAAGTTTTCAGTCAATGCGCATGCGCCCGTGCAAGTTTGTGGCGAGTTTCATGCCAGGAATAAAATTCGAAGGAATTCTATTTTGATGGCGACTTTCATGCGATTTCGGTTCTTTTTGTGAGGATATTTGTGCTACCAACTGAGGCATATGTCTCTAATATATTTTACATCAAGTAATTGTATTCTTGTCACAAAAAACGGTATTTTTCGATATCTATGAAGATGTGTAGGGTCAAAAGATATAGAAAGTAATGAATTTGTTTGTTAGATGAATGAGGTTATGAACACATACCACTTTCAAAGCTGGAAATAACCGTTCATTCAAACAGAATTGCAACCAACTTGCATCAATGTAAGAGACGGTGCAAGGCGAGAGGCATGCAATTCTCGCTCTTGCACCAAACTTTCATGCCGTGAAACTTGCAAATGTAATACGGATTTAAAGATGAAAATTCGTTTAAAGAATTGTCAAATTAGTTGTTTCTTGTTAAGTTTTTGAAGAACAAGTGGAGTGCCTGGAGAAATATAAACCGTCATTTATCCAGAGAAAAAGGCATCGAGTTCATGCCGAGCTTGATTACCACTTTCGAAAATCACGAGTCCATTACATACAACCGAAACAACAAGGTCATTCCATTGATAGCAAAGAAATCCGACGAAGAGATGAAGAATTACCTTGAATTCGAACTTGCATCATTTCATTTGTCGCTTTTTTCGTAAGAAAAAATGCGCAAAGGCATCATTATACCCTATTTTCACACCACTTCAAGAAGGCGTGGAACTCGGAGCTAACACAATAATTAGTGTTGTGGGTGGAGGGTATCTTTTACACAAGGTTGTGTGGCATCGTAATGATTGTTTTGGGTTAATCTGTGAAAAGTACATTCAATATGTACAAAATCACTACGGTTTACAAGCAGTCGTTGTTTTCGATGGTTATCCATATGATGGTGACCAAAAAAGTACCAAGAGTGTAGAAAGACGTCGTCGATCGAAAAAGCAGATGTCTGCGGATGTTCTTTTCGATGAAACAGTGTCGGCTCAGAAAAATTTGATCAAGCTGCAATTACAGTTGAGCAGGCCGAGGAAGATGCAGATGTTGTGATTATCAAGACAACAATTTTCCTCTGCTCAACATGTTGTTTTTGTCATTGGTGAAGACGTCGATCTTCTTGATTTGCTGACAGCATTAGCGCCATCCCAAAGTAAAATATACTTTCGCAAACCTGGGAAGGGAAAAACTGCTGAAAGACTGTATTCTGCGAATAGTTGGAAACATGAAGGAGCAGCTGAAAACATCCTGTTTCTATGTGTTTAATGACTGCGACACGAGGAAAAAAGGGATTTTGTTTGCTTGTACAGAAAAACACAAGACTCAATGACATTATCATTATCTTCAGAGAAACTTGGCTTACTCCATTAATGATGACAAAGTCACCAGCACCCGAGACCTTATTGAAATTCATTTGGATGCAAGAAAGTTGGGTTAAAATGCTCTATTGTGTGAGGATTTTGTAATGGTGAATTATGCGAGAATGCATTAGAAGTTATCATCGAGAGCGAGGACGAAGACGACACAATATCAATTGATGACCAATTTCTTCAGGTTACAGACAATTAGTTGAAAGATGACATTGAGGACGAAAACTATAACGAAAACATCAACATCAACCAACGCGGACCCTCAAAAATGAGAAAAAAAATAATGATATTGAAAAATGAGAAAATTCGTGAAAAATGTTAATGTTATCATAATTATGTAGGGAATAACGAGGGGAATAACTAGAAATAATAAAAATATATCCACAACATTGGAAAATTGACAATTTTGTAAATATTTTTTAAGAGGTTTAATGACACATAAACCACCAAGTTACATGGACCACCAAGTTACATAGACATTTCAACAATTAGAATTATCACATATAGACCTCCGAAATACAAAAAAAAACAACAAGACAATAATTGTTTGTGGAAGATAAGGTTATTTTTTTCGAAAAATGTACATAATTCGAAAACTAGTCGTCTTATGAATTGCGAAAAAAGCAAGCTCATTCGACACTAAAAAGGACATATTTTAACAAATTTACATGTTTATTAAATCATTAATATGCGAGAAAAAATTTAAATAAGTACTGAAATATCGGTTTTTCCCCTTTTGACGGTTAATTTGATATAATGTCGAAAATATAAAAGTTTTCGTTTTATTTGTCTACAATTTTTCCATTCAACATTTACTGCTAAGAGGTCATATTTCATATGCAAATCGAAAAAACCGTGTTCAACCCTTAAACTGCATCCACATTTCATCATTCTGAGTGTTTTTGTATTTAAATATTTTTTTCCTCAAAGTTTCCACCTGGTCCTTGCCTGTTTGATTCTTTATTTTTTACAAAAATCAAAGAGGATGTTTGATATTTTATTTGTAATACTGTACTTGATATCTGTACCACTTTACAAGCGCTATATGCGAATTATAGTATATTGAAATGTGAATTTTGACTGGATTATTATTCCGTACCTACGTCAAAATCTCTCTCGCAATAGGGTCCACGGAATGGCACTTCGCCGACGAAATGTGAGGGTATAATGTCCTATTTTGGCTCTGTTTGTGTGTTTGTGTAGACGGGTACACTTGTTATGGCTGCCGAAACGTCCGGATCCATTAGGGACATAATTAGATTCGAAGGAAATTGTTTTTGTGATCAATTTCCGCAGGGGCTCTAATCGAATTTCATCAATTGGTATACCTGATATTTATGACGATGAGTGGAATAGAGTGGCCTGCAAGCAAATTATGTTGAAGTTGGGTAAAGTAACACGCTCAAAATTCAGTGAAACTTTGGTCGGATACATATGATGGAAGCTGTTTTCATAAATTAAGTTATTTCCTCTTACTTCAAACCCTTCCTGCAACCGTTAGTTTTTCAAATTAGCACCGAAAAGTTCACAGGATGTCTCAATTGTTACGGAAAACACCAAAACCCTCAATGCGACTGACTTTTTGCAACATTTTTCAACATTTGCAATATTATTTCACTTAAAAGCAGCAAAGCCGAGTGTTTTAATTGTCCTAGAAATCAAAATGAAGGAAAGTATTTCGATATCAAGATACCTAGTTATAAGTAATGGTACTTGATTCTTTTTTCTTCTTATTTTTGAAAATATATTCATAATCGAATTTTGGTTTCGACTGATGAATGGTTTTATATTTGATTTGTAATGGGTTTTGTTTAAACCAGTTCTGAGGTGAGTTGTCACTAAGTATATTGAACAGCTTATGACCGAAAAAGAACACACATCTTTGAGTATGACGTTTCTTAAAACTCGGTAAGTTCCGACAAAGGTTTTTTGGAAATCTACATGTGTAATTTTATCCGTTTTGTATAAATGTTTCTTATGGAATATTCAGTAACTGTGTCACATTTTATTGTTCACCCGAGAATAACCTTTGTTTTTGTAATATGATTTTTTCTACAACCACACTCCAAAACATGCTTTTCTGCATAGTTTTACGTTCGCAAACATGATTATTTCTCACGATAATTGAAATTTGACATTAGTGTGCCGCAAAGTGACATTTCTGTGCCACAAAGTGCCTAATTTCTAAGCAATACAGTTTTCGTGACAGCTAGGTGAAAGTATATTTTGAAAATTCTGCATTTCGAAGGGATATTCGATCAGGCAACTTCAAGAATGAATAGACAAAGTCTATTGGTTTATATAATATGAGGGAAATTGTCGTACAAATTCATAATATTCTGAACAAAAATCATAGACATCACTACTGCTGCCTCAAATACCCACATACACACTATCCATTACTAGGCAACGGAGCAACATCTATTGAATCATTTGAATGTCAACAAACGTCAAGCATAAAATATTCGTAAAATATTCTTCCGTCATTTTTTGATGAGATTGATCTAAAATGGATAGCGACAGTTCTGAAATTGAAAATACTCCGCCAGAACTAAGAGAACAAGTTAATTCATTGTCATTGAATTTACTACCTTCAACTTCATGAGGAAAATATAAGAATGAGTCACTGACATTTCATTCCGTCTTATAGTATAGTATTATTTTTAGCAAAAAGGGTGTTGTAGAAAAAGTATAGTGTGTAACACGAGCACAAATGCAATTTCTCACTCGTTTGAATTGCAGCACTCGCTTGCGCTCGTGCCGCAACTTTTTCAAACTCGTGAGAAATTAGCACTTTTCTGCACTTGTTGCACAATATACTATTTCCTACGAGTGTGCGGAAAAGTATCTTTTCCGCACGATTTTTCGTTTAGAAAGTTCTACTTTTCCGCACGATTTTTACTTTTCCGCACGATTTTTACTCTCATCGATTTCAAAACAAAAACAAAAAAAAAAGTAACTTTCCCAGGATTCGAACCACCTAACCCATTTACCATTAACCAGCGTAGAACGACTGCTCCCTTACTTTGCCAACTGAGCTATTTTAGATATTAATTTAATTGCTATAATACCATATCAAATCCTATCAAATTTTAAATATCACTATTTATTTTGATAATGTCTTTATATTTTGAAATTAATTTTATGAAAATTACGGAATATCGGAAAGTTATTATCAAACAGTCGTTAATAGACTAGATTCGATCCCAAATTATAAATCTCGCGGAAAGATAAAATCATGCGGAAAAGTTACTTTTTCCGTACTAATGCTGAAAAGTTACTTTTCCCCACAATTTTTATATTGTTGAAAATGAGGATATCTAGGACTAACTAAATGATCTATGTAACTATTCTGTCTTATGTGTCATTTTGTAGCATTATTATAAAATCTTGTTTAATTGTTTAATAAAAACCTTTTTTTTCATAAATTAGATGGACAAAAACACTCGTAGGAAAAACATTGTACAGGTCGACAAGCATAAGGATGCCTCTGAGATGCGCAAACGATAGAAAGCGTGAGTAGATGTGCGACAAAGATCGACTACTGTACGGCTGGTTATCATCGGAATGTACAATCGGGAGAGACATTTTTCTGCAACACGTAGGAACGTAGGTTCTTATCTGAATTTTCATTAATTCCTAATGAACTGTTCGAATAATATAATTGTCTGTGATCACTGGACCGAAGCCATAAGTGTAAATAAAGTACGACTAGAAAAAGAATGCATCGTCACACAATATCAGAAATAGGTAAATAAATATAATAAAGAACACGAGGAACATACTTACAGAAGTTGACTAACAATATCACATGACCTCTGACCACTGCCAAATCAGCATTGTCCATGGTAACTTTTTATTTTTTGTTTCTCTTTTTATTTGGAGTTGAGAATTGTTGCATTTCACCTTTTTTCAATTTTATTCATTTCTGAATTAATTTTCCTAATGCTTCTAACGCAAACTCCCGTTGCGGCAGCAACTCGTTCTTGAACCTTCACAAGATGAATACTGGTTTCACCTATTATTGCTTCTGCCTGCATGAATTTGATGACATTACTGACAATTTCCCTACTTTGTCCACTCAGAATCTTTTTCTCACTTTACTCTTTGAAGGCATTTTCAAACACAACAAACTACACTATAACCTATCTAATAATATTTCAAAACTATACACAACACAAGGATTTCAAATTCAACACACAATCAGAATAACGCCACAATAATTTTATTCCACTGACTGTACACTCACGACGTTAACTGCTTGAATAATGCAGAGCGAGTGAGCTCCTGCCCCACTCCAGGGTTGTGTCTACTGCGCAACCAATTCTCGGAGGCATCCTTAGGCTTGTCAACCAGTACCTAACTCTTGCGGAAAATGTGTTTTCCGCCCTTGACGGCTTGCCCGAACTCTGCTCCGCGTCGTTCGTGCAACTGCCGTCGCGTACGGAAAAGTACTACTTTCCGCACTTGTTAGGTAAATAACTATTTAATCATCGTATTTTGTATAGCTTGAAAGCCACGCAAAACACTATTGAACATTCCACCCCAAGCAGCAATACCATATTGTCTAGCCGATTCTGCCATTGAACGGTTATAAGATATAAAAATATTTTTCCTATTCAAAATATCTCTCAAAGTAAAGAATGTGTAGGTCAACTGTCTGAATCTTTTCGTGACGTATAAGGCATGTTCGTCCCGTTTCATATGCTGGTCAAGTATAACCCCAAGATATTTCTCAGTTCTTGGGCAGGTACAAGAGATTCAATCATACATTGAGGAGAGTCTATATTCATTTAATTGCGGTTGGTCTCTCCTATCAATTGTGAAGGAAATAAAGTACCCCGCACATTTCTTATGGGAAATGGCTTTCCGTGAATTTGGCTGAATTTTTTGTATTTTGTAGTTCTTGATGAGCTGATCAAAAGTGTCTATAGCCACAAAGCTCAAAAATGGACAGTTTTCGAGATATGGAGATTTGAAAATGGATTTTTTCCATTTTTTGTAGTATTTGGTCATCAATCCGATAGCTCTTATTTCTTGATGGGATGGCATTTGAATGTTCGGCGCCCCCAATCGGACTGAAAAATGGTCTTTTTCAGTTATGTTAGGCACCGCCATCAAACAATTTTCATACACTGCTCCACACTGGTTATAAAATCAGGTACTATTTCCAAGATCTTCCATACATCTTTTTATGCTACAAGATAGCGCCAGTATAATTTTAATTGTCAAATACGACATGTGTTGGGTATTTTTTGAAGAGAGGCCATAATAACTGATACTGAATATATCTAATGTCCAATAATATCGAGCATGTTTTCCAAAATGTTCATAACGAGGCTCAGCGAGCTTCGATAGAAAAAATGGACAAATCATAATACTGTGTTCACAGAGACAACAGATGTGATCACTATCGATGTCATTTACATGAGATTACGTGATTTATTTCTCGCAAATCTTGATAATCTGACAATGGTGTGCCAAGACATTTTCCTCAGGGTGGCTCGTAATGGATGATAGCATCTCACAGCCAAACAAATCAGTGAAAATGTCTGCATCTTTAACACCTTGTAGTACTTTTCAGGTAGAATAGAGAAGTTCAGGTGTTGGAAGCAAACTATGAATGGAACTTTCGATATTTACCACCGAAATCTTGAAAATACTATTTTTATAAATGTTGCATTAGAGTTTACACTTCTATCTACTCATATGATCGTTTGCAAAATGAATGGGTAGATCAATCAAAAACAATGTAATAGTAGGAGTAAAAATCATAGTAATAATGATATTAAATGAAAAAACAATGATAATCTATCTTGGCAATCTCAAAAAATCATTTGAAATTTGAGCGAAGCGGATTTATTTTTCCTTTATATTCTTGAAATGATTTATGACTGTGTTAGGTTCGTCGATATAATTATAGTTATGTTACCAGTAAATCACTATACCCTTGATCTGACTGATAATATTTTCTTGAGATTGCTAAGTTTATTTAGTTTTTTATATAATATCATTATTATTATTAGTATTATAATGAATGCAACTTTTACTATTATAATGTTTTTGAATGATCTAATCATTCATTTTACCAAAAATCATATGAGCAGATAGAATTCATTTATTTGTGTAAACTTTGATGCAACATTTATAAAAAATTATAGTAGTTTCAAGAGTTCGGGGGCAAATATCGGAAGTTCCATGCATAGTTTGCTTCCATCATCTAAACTTCCTTATTCTACCTGGAAATTACTAGAAGGTATCAAAGATTCAAACATTTTTACGGATACGTTTGGATGTGAGATGCTATCATCCATTTAGAGCCACCCTGAGAAAAATGCCTTTGCACACCATTGTCTGATTATCTAGATTTGTGTGGAATAAATGACATATTATATGTAAATGACATCAATAGTGATCAGAATTATTATCTCTGACGATACATGATTATGATTTTTCGGCTTTCCCCCATTAAAGCTCTCTGAGACTCGTTATGAAAATTTTGGAAAGCATATTTGATATTACTGGACATCAGATATTTCTAGAATCAGTTATTTCAGAGAATACCCAACACATGTCGTTTTTTGAAAATATGAATCATTCTGGCGTTATCTTGTAGCTTGAAATGTTGGATAGAAGATCTTGGAATTATTATTTCATGTCCAGTGTGGAGCAGTGTATGAAAAATTATTGATGGCGGTGCCGAATGTAACTGAGAAATACCATTCCTCAGTCGGGTTCTGGGCGCCGAACATTTAAATTCCATCCCAACAACAAATGAAAGCTTCCCGATTGATGGGCAAATACTACAAAAAATTTAAAAAAATCATTTTGTAAGCTCCATATCTCGAGAACTGTCCATTTTTGAGGTTTGTGGCTATGAACACCTTTGATCAGCTCATCAAGAACTACAACATACCAAAAATTCAGCCAAATTCACGGAAAGCCATTTCCCATAAGAAATGTGCGGGGTCCTTTTTTTTTATATTCAAGCTCAGTCCATGTTTTTCAATCCTGTTTCCACATCATTGTATGTCTGACTCCATTTTCCCCTGTGATTATTATTTCTGTCTCGTCAACATATGAGATGAGATCAGAAAAAAAAGAGTTATACTGTTAATATACAGGGTCCTGCAACAAGGGCGCGGTCTTCCATATCTCTATTACGGTAAAGGATAGATGGATGATTTTTATGAGCAAAATGATATTATTTTCTAAGCTCTACAAAATGAAAATAATGAAACTTACACAAGGTGATCAGTTTTTTCTGGGCAGATCTCAACTTTGTTTTTTTAAATGGAAACCTGTATTTTTATAAGATTTTCGGTTTCTACAAGGAAAATAAAAGGTACTTTATTGGAGTCTTTCTTTCGAAAATATTGACGGTTTTCGAGATTTTTAGCATGACAGTTTTTTTTTTCAAAATTGGTCACTCATTATATTAAAAATTCTAAAGTTGTACAAACTCCAATAAAAAATTGTTTCTGGTCAAATAGTGTACGTACGTGACTCTCTCAAACGATATATCTAAAATCGACCTGTACAGGGTGCGAAAAACAACTTGCCAAAAATTGTAAAAAAAAAAATTCAAAATCTTCTTTATTTCAAATGGAACACCCGGTATATTATCGATCCGTAAGAAGCGCCAACAAAGACTCTACAAATTTCATTGGATATGTCCTATGGTTAAAATCAATAGTTTTGTCTCAAAACGCTTTTTTTCGGAAAATGGATATTCTTCCCATTCCTTCGCCATAAATTTAATGAATGGCCTTTTTTATGGCGAATCCCATTTGAGTCGACTGATAAGGATGTACAAAAGATATCTTGTTTCAATATGTACATTTCATATAATGTGGTTAAACATTTTTTTCACTTTTGTATGATATGTAGTCTCACATTATTCTAAATAATAACCTATTGTTTTCATTTGATGCAGAATTTTACACACAAATCTTGTGCAGTATAACCGAACACGATTATAAAAAAAAAAACATTGAATATTACTGATAATAAATCAATTTATTTCAGGTTATGGTGGATATTCATTAATTATAAATTCTGGGCTTAAGCTCCAGGTAGTTATTTAATTGTCAATTTGCAAATAACAAAACTGTAACAAGAAAAGTTCAATGAAAGTTAAATTGACACTTTACAAAATATGTTCAACATGTCTTCCATTTTCTTGAATGCAGAGCTGAATTCTATTTTCGAAAGACCGTTCCACCCTGCGCAAGACAGCTGGTGTAATGCTGCGAAAAGCATTCGTTATTCTGAGTCGCATATTTTCGGATGAAGTTGGTGGCTCAACGTAAACAATGTTTTCTATGTATCCCAAGAAAAAATCCAGTTTTGTTAAATCTGGTGATCTAGCAGGCCACTTGACAGGTTCATTCCGTCCTATCCATTTATTGGGAAATACCTCATTTAAATGATCTCTCACTTCTCTTGAATAGTGATAGGGGCGCCATCATGTTGTAACCACATTCTATGGCGAAGATTAAGAGGAATATCTTCCAACAAACCTAGAAGATCATTTCGTAGGAAATTGAGATACATTGCTCCATTCAGATGTCCTTCAAAAAAGTATGGCCCAATAACGTATTCTCCAATGATTCCTCCCCACACATTTATAGACCACCTATGTTGATAACCCACCTGCCTCAATAAGTAGGGATTTTCTGTCGAATAATAATGGTAATTATGTCGATTTACTAATCCATCTTTATGGAATTTCGATTCATCCGACCATAACATGTTATCGAAAAAATGGTCGTTTCGACGAATTTTTTCCATTGCCCAATTGCAAAATCTCAATCTTTTTTCAAAATCTGCATGTAGTAGTTCCTGATGTAATTGAACATGGTATGGATGAAAACGATGCTTCTTCAAAACTCGTTGCACTGATCTCTCACTTATATCCACTATTTCACCAATCTGCTGTTGACTCCTACGAGGATCTTCTTCAACAGCAAGGAGAACTCTCAATTCATTATCCTCATTAGTGGCTGGTTTGATGCGCTCATGTTTAGAATAATTGATACATCCAGTTTCCACAAATCTAGTCTGGACCTCTCGGAATGATCTTTCATCTGGAAGCCCTCTATCTGGATACTGTTGAGAATAAATTCTACTTGCCAATACACAATTCCTTTCTGATACACCTAATATGAAATTCATATCAACCAAATCAGTTTTTGAAAACAACAATTTGATTAAATTGGATCAAAACTTCTTGATATAGCAACATTCACTAAATACTTCAAATCGTACACTGGCATTGACTAAAGATTTCAATACTTATACAAATTGGCAGGCAAATATTTTTACCTGCCAAACTGATTGATTTTCAAAAAATATTTATTCGATTTTCCTTGAAAGGTTGCTGTTATCTTCTAAAAGAGTAATTATAGGCATGAAGCGATAATTTAAAGAAAGGGTTAGACAAAAACTATGCCTCAAATAAAGGAATTAGAAGGTATTTCAATACGAGAAATGTGTTATAAACATCGTTCGCAGTCGCCAAATATGAATTTCGTCGGTTATTAAAATTATGGCGAAGAAATAAGAAGAATTTCTATTTTTCGAAAAAATAGCTTTTTAAGAAAAACTATTGATATTAACCATAAGGAATATTCAATGAAATTTGTAGAGCCTTTGTTGGCGCTTCTTACGGATCGATAATATACCGGGTGTTCTATTTAAAATAAGGATGATTTCGCACATTTTTATTTACAATGTTTGGCAAGGTGTTTTTCGCTCCCTGTATATCACAGGTCGATTTTAGATATATACAGTGCGTTCATAAAGTGTGGAAACGCTCTATTATCTTACGAGTTGATCATTTTCGGAGGAAGAGCTCGGACGGTCGATTTTGTTTTTCCGTTTTCCACCTTTTTTTAGAAAAAAATAATTTTTTCCCCCACCAGCTTTCAAGATATGACGTCATCGATATTTTTTTAAAATTGAAAGGGTATATTTTTATGTCAAAAATTGAAAGCCTGTATTTTTCTGAGTTCAACTATACCACATACGTCATATCTCACAGTTCGATTTACAGTATACCGAGTATAAAGGAAACCAGTGTTCATATTTTCAACATTCATTTCATTATTCATTTTGCAACGTAAACCTGAGAATTACTCAGTAGCTAGTACGAGTATATTGCTATACTTGAATAGTAGGCTGAGCAAACATCTGAAAGCCCTTAGCAACCAGACAATAATTTCTTAGTTACCATTACATTTGTCATTATTCTATTGATTTGTTGTGCAGCATATCGATTTATAAGTCTGCAATAACTTTCTTAAAAATATTATCCTAAAAGAAACTATTTGAAATAACGATGGTGCTGTCAGAAAAACAGAGAATAGAAGTTCTGATGATCTTAGGTTATGGCGATCGTAAAAGAAGTATGGCAGAAGTATGCGAAATCTTCAATGAAAAATATCCCAGTCGAGAACCAATAAACAAATTGACGGTGAGCAAAATATTACATAAATTCAATGAAATTGGCAATGTTAGGGATAAGCCTGAGAGTGGCAGACCAACCGTTGCCGAAGAAACTCAATTGAATGTATTACTTGGAATTGAAGAAAATCCTCATTGTTCAATTACAACTTTATCTGACAACAATGAGATCTGTCGTGGTGCTGTACAGAAAATTCTTAGAAAAGCTAAATTACATCCATATAAAATTAAACTCATACATGAACTTAATGAAGACGACTTCGATAGACGCATGGAGTTTTGTGAAATTATGCAAGAAGTGTGCAATCAAAATAATGGGTTTGAATTTAATGTCTTATTTTCCGACGAATCAACTTTTTTTTACAAACGGTACTGTGAATACACAAAATTGTCGTTATTGGGCAACAGAAAATCCCAATTGGACAATGGAAGCTCATACCCAATATACCCAAAAAGTAACTGTGTGGGCTGGGATTCTCAGGAATACCATTGTAGGACCATATTTTTTTGACGGTAATGTGACAAGTGGAAATTATTTGGAAATGTTACAAACTTATGTGGTTCCTTATTTAACTGAGACATTCCCAGACATCAACCAACCTGATCGAATAATTTCTTCTATTTGGTTCCATCAGGATGGAGCAGGTCCACATTATGCTCGAGTTGTTAGAGATTTTCTTAATGAAATGTTCCCCAATCGCTGGGTTGGACGACGCGGACAAATTGAATGGCCTGCTAGGTCCCCAGATTTAACTCCCATGGACTTCTTTCTCTGGGGTTACTTAAAAAGTAAAGTGTGCATAAACCGATCCACCAATTTGGAAGACCTTAAGGAGAGAATTCGAACTGAAATTCAACTAATTGCACCAGAAGTGCTGTCTAACGTAAACCAAGAATTCATTAAACGTCTTGGATATTGTCAACTGACCCAAGGAGCTCAATTCGAGCATTTGCTGTAGATTTCTTATTTGTTTATTTTCACTACTAACCTATGATATTTTGATAGCAAATAAATTATGAAATGAATGTTGAAAATATGAACACTGGTTTCCTTTATACTCGGTATACTGTAAATCGAACTGTGAGATATGACGTATGTGGTATGGTTGAACTCAGAAAAATACAGGCTTTCAATTTTTGACATGAAAATATACCCTTTCAATTTAAAAAAAAAAATTGATGACGTCATATCTTGAAAGGTGGTGGGGGAAAAATTTTTTTTTTCTAAAAAAAGGTGGAAAACTGAAAAACAAAATGGACCTGTCCGAGCTTTTCCTCCGAAAATAATCAACTCGTAAGATAATAGAGCGTTTCCACACTTTATGAACGCACTGTATATATATATATATATATATATATTTTTTTTTGGAAAAAGAACACGAAAAATTTAATAGAGCACAGGATATAAATCCTATCTCAAACAACAAGACCTGTTTCGAACATATATATGTTCATCATCAGTTGGTACAATTAGTTATAGAGAAAATAAAGTGTGGAGAGAAAAATAGTATAAACTAACAATTGAGAGCTAATAGTACATGATGTATTTTTTACGACCTTTGAGAAGTTCTATTGCTGAAAATACAGGTTTAGTAAACCTGCCAATCATGATAATACCCAAAATATTACCTTGGTCTTGCTGTGGGCATCGGTTTACGCTAGACTCCAGATAACTCCCATCATTAATTCCATATAGACCATTCAAAGGACTTCGTCCTTTAAACTATCTGAGTTTCTCTGATAATTTTCATGAGATTTTACTGAAAATAAGCAATCCTGTACACATGAAACAAAATATATACAAATAGTCCTAACCTCAATTTTCAATTCAGACTTTCCTATGTCTATCTCATTTTTGAGGATACAACCTCTCATTCATTCCATATTTCAACTTTGACATTATCTATCAGTGGAATCGGCAAGCCTGGGTGAAAAAAAGTCGAATTTTAATGGAACTTTGCAAAACTTTATAATTTCAAATATGATGAGTGACCAATTTTAGAAAAAAAAAGCTGTCATGCTAAAAATCTAGAAAACCGTCAATATTTTCGAAAGAAAGACTTCAATAAAGAACCTTTTATTTTCCATGTAGAAACCGGAAAACTTATAAAGAACACAGGTTTCCATTTGAAAAACAATGTAGAGAAAAAACTGATCACCCTGTGAAAGTTTCATTATTTTCATATTTTGAAGAGCTCAGAAAATGATATCATTTTGCCCATAAAATCATCCATCTATCCTTTACCGTAATAGAGATATGGAAGACCACGCCCTTTTTGCAGGAATATTAAAATCAGTATTGGCCTCAATACAGTTCCCTGTGGCACCCCATTTGTTATTTTTAGTATTTTGCTTGATGTTTTATCAATTTCGACTATTTGATTTTTGTGTGATGAATAATTTCGCAAAATCAGAGGAAACAATCTCATGAAAAGAATCAGGTACTAAGTAGGAAACAACAACCTCAAAAGCCTCCATAAAAAATAACCATTTTATTTTTAATGGAGTACTTACCCCATTTTTTTCGCAAACTCCACCGGCATTTTTGAGGTCACCAGTCCATGCTAAGCCAAGCGTGCCCATTTCAAAATCCCGATAGGTGAACATGTACGCCAAACAGAATGCGTCATAGTCTTCCTCTGTAACAAAAATTCAAATAAGAAAAGCGTACTCCACTCTATTAGAAAGAAAATACAAAGAACCCTATGAGACCTAAGGATAGCCCCTTCTTTCCCAACTCAACTGATACAGGTAGATATTTGAACCAGTTTCCAAAACGCTTGTCAATGTGTAAAATTATCGCTAACTCTGAGAAATGTTGCTGATCAATTTTTTATTTGTATATCACATTAGCTTGTTAATGTTCCATTCGAAAATAAATTAATTTGTTTCGCAGTTCGAATATCCGATTCAATGTTTTCGCAGGCATATCTTTCTCATATTTATATCTCAGATGGAATAAAAAATTACTCAACACAAACAATGAAAAAATTTACTCAAAATTCAACCTGACACAAACAACAGAATTTTTGTCAAAAAGCATCCAACAGAAAACAACTACTGTTCCTTACAAGCATCGAATCAAAACAAACCAGGCGTCTACTAATACAAACGCCTTATGATGAACTATTTCAAGCATCAAGTGTATCACTTTTATGAAGTGAAATATACCAATAGAATAGTTAATAGGGAATATGCATAATTTTTTTTTATTTGTTTAATAAATTTTTTACTTCGTTACTACATAGTAAAAATTATAAATACGGTCTAAAGCCTTGGAATTAATTTTTAAAATAATATATAAAAACCGATTGAATTTGACCTATTTGAACGCCTCCATTTTCGCACGCTGTGGATGACGTCACATGGCGCGATCAGTGTTTTTCTTCTTCAGTGTCGTTCGTTGAGACGTACTCTGATTGCTCTACTTGCTCGAAGTTGATATTTTATAAAAGAGTGAGACAAATGCAGTACAAGTGTTAGAGAGAGATGAACATATGCGAAAGTGATCTCGATCGACCAGAGCAGTCTTCAATGAACAAGCCTTTATATAGTTATGGCTATTGACACTATTGACAGTTATATATAGGTTAGGGATTTGCAGTTTTAATCGCTATTACGATGATGGAAAATGCTAAAAAAACATTTTATAGGTATGGTCTAGTACCGGAATGCCAAAAACACAATTTTTTTCTGTTCCAAGAGATGCGAAAATACGTAAACAATGGTGTAAGGTTGTGAGAAGAGGCGAAGTATCTCCAATATCACATTTACATTGTTGTGAAGATAATTTCAATGTGAGTACATTGTATTTCGATAGTTAACATGAAGTGAATTGATCAGAAGTAAGTTTTGTATGCATAAATGTTTTGTATTCACCTGCATCACCTAAATTACAAAAGGAAAACTATTATTCGATGAACTATTACTACATATCAGTTCATGTATTGTGGGATTGTGCTTTGACAAAACCGCTTTCAGTCGTTGCTCTTGATAATTTACAATTGTCACCAGACCAAAATCGAACTATGTAATGGAAAACACTACAAATATATAAATAAAAATAAATTATCTATGAGAGTCGACTAGCACAGTATGAATATCAACACAGATAAATTTCATAACGTGCCATGTGACGTCATTCTTCGTTTCGACCAATGGTGATGCGTTTCGCAAATTTGAATTCCGCGCGCTTATTATGCACTTTTTGAGTTATGGAGTTAAATACAAACTAAATGATAAACTAATGGTTTAGGTGTAATTTCAAGACAATAAATTGTATGAGGTAAAAAAATCAAGTAAATTTAAATCACGTGCATATTCCCTATTATCATTTATTTCAGCATGTGAAATGTTTTATGTCAATCGTATTTGATGTACTTGTTGCTAGATGAACTGAGTTGAATATTTTTACTAAATTTACTGTTGAAGTGGGTTTTTTTGTTTTAAATCAGCTGGTTCACCGCTAGACCGAAATATCGAGTGGAGTGCCAGTAGTTGACCTCTTTGGTTAACTACTGGCATGTCAATGTTATCACGTAGGTATCTGTCTGTTTAATATCTTCAGGTATGAGTTGAAGATATTGGATCTAGTAGTTGAACCACAGTTTTTTAGTGGTCATCTATTGGTTTTTGCCACGGTCAACAACTGGTAAATACATTTAACTTTATTTCTTTCATACTATATGATTAGTGAAACCACTGCATTTTCGTTTAATTAGAATGTTTTGAACTTCCATTGTCTAAAAAAACAAATAAAATTAATTCTCTGCATTTGTTTGAGTCATGACGTTTCGGCAGTTAACATCTACTGCCGTCATCAAATGTGTATGCTGCAAGATATCTAGGGTACTTTTGGTATGGTAATCTATGTCATTAGCATGCGAATAATTTACCCACCATGAGGTAATTATTCTCCGACGTGGAGCCTCTCAGGTCATCAATCTTTACCTTCTACGTCGTAACAATGCTTCATCCATTTTGGACCATACAGGTACACCAATCTCAATTGGTTTATTTTTGGTCCGTTATTTTGATAGACGACCCTTGATACAAAATTTTTTTGGAATTTCGACTGAGCCAGTTTTATTTTATTTTTTCTGGTGTTATCGACAGAGCTTCAACAAAACAAGAAACATTCAAATGGAAGTTTTAGATATAAGCTTTCTCATGATATCAGTTCGACTGTTCGACGTTGTGTTTTCATCAACAAACATCAACCTGATTTTTTTAAATACCTGATCTGTTTTAGTGAATTGAGTTTTTTGGAGTATATTCCAGTCGCCAGAAACTTTTTCCACTATTTCCTACAGTAAAAATTTTTCGTAGATTTCGAATCTGAGATCAGATTTGTGATAACCATTTTACAGGGTGCGTTATTCTTACAAGACTTTAACATGAAAAAAAAATTATATTCCGGTCCTGATATTGGTTTCGTTCGAAGGGCTTCTTGTTGAGGCCTTTCAGTGTGATTAGGTACCAAATTTGAACCCAATCGGCCAATCCCTGTATTAAATATGACGGTTTGAATTTCCTGTCTAACATCACAAATCACTCTGTATGTCGGTAACGAAGCGGTTTTGGACATTTGTATATGACATTTTGCAATCGTATGGGCAGTCCCTTCAACCCCATAAGTTTTGTCGGTTTCATCTCTGGACACTCTGTATAGATCTAATCTCTGGACCACGTTATTGATCGTTGATTTAAAATGTTCCTTCCTCAAATTACACCACTTGATATGTTCATGAATAATCCCGAATCCCAAACAACACAGTGACTTCATTTTATTTTCTCGATCATGTGCACCATAACCGATGTTATCAAAATGACATTTCCATTTCATTCATAATACGAAAGTATAACAGACCCTGAAATGAGTGGCATAAACAATGGCAATTTCTATCAGAAAACTACTGATCTAAGAAATCAATGAGAATGTTGGTGAAGTAGGAACTAATATATTTGAATTTGGCTTTTCGCCGCCCATTTCTTATTTAAAGTTAATCTTCTGAACGATGTTGATTAGAAATTTGCTTTTAATCGAAAGTTTTTTATGGGTATTTCATTTGAAATGAAGTAGAAGAGGGTACGGGCTTATTTCCTTCAATTGCCGACCAAACATTTTTTCAATTTTAGAAATGTAGTCAATCTGAATATTTTCAAATGGTACTCCAATCCTTTCTGAGTACACCCACTAAATTTGAAATCACCAACTGAAACCGTTTCTCAACGCAACTTCAAATAAAACCTTAAAACACTCTGGCCTGTCACACAGACCATCAATATAGACGCAAAATCAAGTAGGACACACAGCAATATCTCGAATTCCGCCGCAGACGCTGCAGTTTCTCTCTATTTTCCTCCCTCGGGATAGGAGACAGGAGGAAAGGCATTATCCATCCACCGTAATTGATTTAACCGTTATGACGTGAACGTCGAGAAAAAATCACGCGTTCCCTTCGAAAATTGCGCTTTTCCTTATTCCGACCGACTAAACAGGTTAGGCGTCGGAAAAACATGCCGACGCCGTTGATTTTTTTCGGTGCCGCCGTGGAATGATAACCAACGGCAACTAGGTCGACAGAAAATTCATAAAGACGTATTCGACAAGGGAATAATTATAGTCCAGGAACAAACGGTTAATATCGGAAAATCAATGTATAAATGAACAGACCCATTTTGACACTTTGAAACTTTTTAACTCTTTAATATTCTGATAACCTACCTCTAGACCACATTATGCAATATCTCAATGAGACTTATATTCTTTTGTTAAATATTTATTACAAATTCTCTATAAATTTTTACAAGATGAAATCACAAATTTTCTCCACTATTCTACAGAGCTGTCAATCGACGATACTTTGGGGAATATTTTTTTTGTTCCATGGAAGCATGGGACATTCCATTATATTCTCTGCCGCCTTGAATCACGACAACCTATTGTTACTTCCTAGTTGTCAGATGTAAAGACTTGTTGCATGATCTTCTTTTAAATTTAAAAGAAAAACAAAAAATTCTTTGATATGTTGTTGGAGTGGACCAATATGGTCACTAAAATATGTGGTCCCCGTGTTTTTATGCGAATATCTCAAAAAGTATTGGAAGAATCGTTTTACAGTAGAAAGAACTTTTGTAGAGAATAATTAAACATACAAATAATTTTTTTATAAGACCAGATCGGTGAATTTTTCACTAAGAAAATCCGGGAAAACCTCGAAAAAGAGACCATTTTTCAAAAATTCATAATTTTAATAAATCTGAAGATGGACAGACAATATTGCGGAAACTGATGCATAATAAAATGTGGTTCAACTGTGCGCGAGATGGTTTCTGTCCGATGTGTAGTTTTTGCACAATAGCGTTATAAACAATTTAAGGGCAAATTTTTCTAAATGCGCCGATTTAAGGGAAATCATCTTATTCAAGTTCTGTAAAAGGCATTTGGAAATTGAGATCATTATCAACAATCTGTATATTTTGGATTTTCACCTGAGAGGTGGGAAATGTGTTGAAAATGTCACTGGAAGTTACTCTCAATGCTTCAAAGTGCACCCGAAATCGCCCGAACTCAACTCGAGTCAATTTCAGTGCGACTTCGGGTGACTTCGGACGCACTTTGAAGCGTTTTAATCAACTTTCAGTGACGTTTTCAATACATTTCCCATATCTCAGGTAAAAATCCAAAATATACAAATTGTAGATATTGATCTCTACTACCAGATGCCGTTTACAGAATTTGAATACGACGACTTCCCTCAAATCGGCGCATCTTGCAAGATGTGCCCTTAACTTGTTTATAACACGATTGTGCAAAAACTACACATCGGACAGGAAACATCTTGCGCACAGTTAAAACACATTATTATCTATTATCTATCAGTTTCCGCAATATTCAGATTTATAGAAATTATAAATTTTTGAAAAATGGTTTCTTTTTCGAGATTTTCCCGTATTTTCTTAGTGGATATGAATTTCAGAATGTTCAGATTTTGCAAATCAATCATCAACCAAAAATATGCTTCATTGTCTAAGAAAATCTCATTGACAATACTAATATATACTAATATATACAAGGAGAGTTACATGATCAATGTGTTAGTACTAGAATGTGAAATTTATAAATATAAAGTTGGGAAAACATTACATATAAAATAATATAGAACAACACAACGGGTGTGAAAACAGCCACGGTTTTTTCATCCACGGTTTTCGATTTGGCAACACCGCGCAGTTCCATAGCGTTCACATAAGTTACGGCTCTTGGCCATTTATGAAACCAATAAAATAGCGATTCAAATGGTACATATGTTATTCTTGAACTGGATGTTGGTAGAAGTTACAGATCACGAAAAAAAAAAGATAATATGAGGCAGTGGTTCATGAGGTAAAATGTAAAACCTATTCCGAAAAATTATCGGTTCATGGCACGCAATGTGAATAAGTGAAAAACAGTCTTTCACATCTCAACTTTCATACCTCACCCCCAAAAGTCATTGTCGGGCCGTCATAAGGGGTAAAGATTTTTTTTTATTCCAATTTTTTACCAAAAATTTATATGGCAATAGTACTCGATATTAATGAGTAGATAACAATCATTTGCATCCTTACTTTCACCCTCCACCCCTAAAAGTCATAATCGGGCCGGCCGGGCCGTCAAATGGGGTAGAGATTTTTTTGAAAATTCCAATTATGTACCGAAAACTTATTAGGCGATGGCACTCGAAATGAATAGGTAGAAAATGATCATTTGCATCATTACTTTCATCCTTCACCCCCAAAAGTCATTGTCGGGCTATCAGAAGGGGTACAGAATTTTTTTAAATTCCAATTATTTACCGAAAACTTATTAGGCGATGGCACTCGAAATGAATACGTAGATAACAATAATTTGCATCCTTACTTTCACCCTTCAACCCCAAAAGTCATTGTCAGTCCGTCAGAAGGAGTAGAGAATTTTTTGAAAATTCCAATTATTTACCGAAAATTAATTAGGCGATGGCACTCGAAATGAATAGGTAGAAAATAATCATTAGCTTCCTTACTTTCATCCTTCACCCCCAAAAGTCATTCTCGGGTCGTCAGAAGGGGTACAGAATATGTTGAAAATTCCAATTATTTACCGCAAACTCATTAGGTGATAGCACTCGAAAGGAATAGGTAAAAAACAATTATTTGCATCCTTACTTTCACCCTCCGCCCCCAAAAGTCATTGTCGGGCCGTTAGAAGTGGTTGAGAATTTTTTGAAAATTCCAATTATTTGCCATAAACTTATTAGGCGATGGCACTCGAAATGAATAGGTAGATAACAATCAGTTGCATCCTTACTTTCACCCTTCACCCCCAAAAGTCATAGTCGGGCCGTCAGAAGGGGTAGAGGATTTTTTGAAAATTCAAATTATTTACCGAAAACTTATTGGGCGATGGCACTCGAAATGAATATGTAGAAAATGGTCATTTGCATCCTTACTTTCATCCTTCACTCTCAAAAGTAATTGTCGGGTGGTCAGAAGGGGTACAGATTTTTTTGAAAATTCCAATTATTTACCGAAAACTTATTGGGCGATGGCACTCGAAATGAATATGTAGAAAATAATCATTCGCATCCTTACTTTCATCCATCACCCTCGAAAGTCATTGTCGGGTTGTCAGAAGGGGTACACAATTTTTTGAAAATTCCAATCATATACCGCAAACCTATTAAGCTATGGCACCCGAAATCAATAGTTTCAAAAATAATCATTCGCATCCTTACTTTCACCCTCCACCTTCAAAAGTCATTGTCGGGCCGTCAGAAGGGGTAGATAATTTTTTGAAAATTCCAATTATTCACCGAAAACTTATTAGGCGATAGCACTCGAAAGGAATAGGTGAAAAAACATTATTTCCATCCTTACTTTTACCCTTTACCACCAAAAGTCATTGTCATTGTAAGAAGGGGTAGAAAATTTTTTGAAAATTCCAATTATTTACCGAAAACTTATTGGGTGATGGCACTCGAAATGAATATGTAGAAAATGAGCATTTGCATCCTTACTTTCATCCATCACCCCCAAAAGTCATTGTTGGGCCGTCAGAAGGGGTACAGAATTTTTTGAAAATCCAATCATTTTCCGAAAATTTATTAGGCGATGGCACTCGAAATAAACAGGTAGAAAATAATCGTTTGCATCCTTACTTTCATCATTCACCCCCAAAAGTCATTGTCGGGCCGGATTGAAGTAGGGATTCACATGATTGTTTTCTACCCTTTCTTTTCAGAAGTGACATCTCCTAATTAGTTTTTGGTAAATAATTCTAATTTTCAAAAAAAAATTTACCCCTTCTGACGGTCCGACAATCACTATTGGGGAAAAGGATGAAAGTAAGGGTGCGAATGATCATTTTCTACCTATTCATTCTGAGTGCCATTGCCTAATAGATTTTAGGAATAAAATTGGCGTTTAAACAAAAATCTGTACCTCTTCTGACGGCCGAACAATGACTTTTGGGGGTGAATGATAAAAGTATGGATGCAAATTATTATTTTCTACCTATTCACTTCGAGTGACATCGCCTAATGAGTTTTCGGTAAATAATTGGAATTTTCAAAAAATTGTGTACCCCTTCTGACGATCCGGCAATGACTTTTGGGGGTCGAGGGTGAAAGAAAGAATGCAAATTAGCATTATCTATCCATTCATTTCAAGTGTCGAAAGTGGAAAAAAATTGGAATGTTCAAAAAATTCTATACCTACCCCAACTGACGGCCCGATAGACTTTTGGGGGTGAAGAATGAAAGTAAGGATTCCGATGATTATTTTCGACCTATTCACTTCGAGTGCCAACGCCTAATAATTTTTCGGTAAATACTAAATTGGAATTTTCAAAAAAATTCTCTATCACTTCTGACTGCCCGACAATGACTTTTGGGGGTGGAGGTTGAAAGTAAGGGTGCAAATTATTGTTACCTACCTATTATTTCGAGTGCCATCGCCTAATAAGTTTTCGGTAAATAATAAGAATTTTCAAAAAATTCTGTACCCCTTCTGACAGCCCGACAATGATTTTTGGGGGTGAAGGATGAAAGTAAGGATGCAAATGATTATTTTCTACCTATTCATTTCGAGTGCCATCTCCTAATAAGTTTTCGGTAAATTATTGGAATTTTCAAAAAATTCTCTACCCCTTTTGACGGCCCGGCCCGGCCCGATTATGACTTTTAGGGGTGGAGGGTGAAAGTAAGGATGCAAATGATTGTTATCTACTCATTATTTTCGAGTACCATTGCCATATAAATTTTCGGTAAAAAGTTGGAATTAAAAAAAATTCTTTACCCATTATGACGGCCCGACAACGACTTTTTGGGGTGAGGTATGAAAGTTGAGATGTAAAAGACTGTTTTTCACTTATTCACATTGCGTGCCATAAACCGATAATTTTTCGGTATAGGTTTTACATTTTACCTCATGAGCCACACACCACTGCTTCATATTATCTTTTTTTTTCGTGATCTGTAACTTCTACCAATATCCATCAAGAATAACATATGTACCATTGAATCGCTATTTTATTTGTTTCATAAAAGGCCAAGAGCCGTAACTTATGTGCGAACGCTATGGAACTGCGCGGTGTTGCCAAATCGAAAACCATGGATGAAAAAAACGTGGCTGTTTTCACGCCCGTACAACACAGTATATTGTTTTACAAACACATACCAATAAAAACTTTCTAAACGCTTTAGATATACAGGGTGTTCCGTAAAGATATGCTAATATTCGAGGAGGTGATTCTTGGACTTATTTTAAAGAAAAAACTCTCTATAAATGTATGTCCTAAAAGTCCTAACTTTTGAGATACAGAGTGATAAAGTTTTTTAAAAAAAAAACAGTTTTATAATAATAACTGGGATAATATTGTACGCATCTTCATAAAATTAGGTACATGTCTTTTGTGCATCAAGGTGCATTTTGTGATGTACAAAAATGTTCGTTTTCTCTGCCAGTGGCGTCCGCGCGGGTGTTGCATTGAATATTTTTGAAGAAAAAATACTACACCACTGCTTTTCCTCGAAATAAAAAATACTTTTGAAATTCCCATTCATTTTTGAGCAAATTCAATCTCTTGGGTTTTCTTCGTCCGACGCATGGTTTTCTATTAAAAAAATAAAAATCGTTATCAATTCCTCAAAAATCTGATGTGGTGTGGAAATGATTGTGCATCGACTTAAAGCAAATTAAGGGATCAGATTTGTTCCAAAATGAATGAGAATCCAAAAAATATGGATTTCAGCTTGTACAAAAACGAATTTTATTTTATTTTATAAAAGTAAGTTTAAATGAACGGATCATTACTTATTGACAATACTAACACTGATTTGTTGGAAATGGCCACTTTCACTTCACTTCACTCGTCTCAGGATGTTCTTCGATTTCTTGCAGAACCGCGTCCTCAATCTCAAAAGTTCTAACGCTCAGAGGTCTACCTTCCGAAGTACCTTTCTTGAAACTACCAGTTTCCCTAAGCCGGCGATGAATATTTGAAAAGGTACGGCTATCTGGTGAGATACGATTGGGATATATTTCCTGATGAATTCGTCTGGCTTCTGTTGCATTACCATCAGCGAGGCCATATACGTAATGCATTGCCGCCATTTCTGCATTCGTGTAATTCACCATATTTACCGATATTCAGAAAAACAGCGGACAACCAAAATAATTTCAATAACACACTTAAAATTCAAGTAAATAATAGTGCGCTTCGCTTTTCCTATAGCTTTTTCAAAAACAAAATGGTGTTCATAACCAGTGAAAACACAATATTTATAGTGATTTGAAGAACAAAATATACAGGTAAGTAGCTGAATTAATATCGGAAATCCATTCATGTATTGTCGACATAGATGCATTTATTATGAAAAAAGAAGTGGCGAAAAGAAATATCAATTATAAACAGGTAGCTAAATTACTATCGGACGATTTATTGTCAACAAAATGTTAGGTACTGCGATATGAAGCAATTTCAATTTAATTATTTTAATCAAAAACCGAGTATCTGACAAGAATTACACATTTTTTTGGATTCTCATTCATTTTGGAACAAATCTGATCCCTCAATTTGCTTTCAGTCGATGCACAAACATTTCCACACCGCATCAGACTTTGAAGAATTGATCCTGAAATGAAACGATTTTTATTTTTTTAAGCGAAAACCATACGTCGTACAAAGAAAACTCGGGAAATCAAATTTGCTCAGAAATGAATGAGGATCCCAAAAGTATTTTTTTTTCAGGAAAAAAGCAGTGGCGTAGTATTTTTTTCTCCAAAAATATTCAATGCAAAACCCGTACGGACGCCACTGGTTGAGAAAATTACAATGTTTGTGCATTACAAAATGCACCTTGATGCATAGAAGACATGTACCAAATTTTATAAAAACGTCTACAATATTATCTCAGTTATTATTAAAAAACTGTTTTTTTTTAACTTTATCACCCTGTATCTCAAAAGTTAGGAATTTTAGGTCATACGTTTATAGAAAGTTTTTTCCTTAAAATAAGTCAAAGAATCACCCCCTCAAATATTAGCATGTCTTTAAGGAACACCCTGTATATCACAATTTGTCACTATAATACTACTAATAGGCTTTTATACACCATTTATCTTTAACTGCCTTCCGGAATCTAGGTAAGTCAGACATTTACTTCAAATGAATTGGCAAATGATTGAACATTTTTTTACTTTCAAACATCACTGAATTTTTTGTTAAAGATGATTTTGGAATTGGTAAAGGTATGTTATTAATTTGTCTAGTTTCGTGTGCTCTTAGATTTGTCATGTTAAGATATTTCTTTTTCATCAAACATACGGTTTCAAGTCTTAAGATGCTACAAATAAAGTTAAAGTTTTGTGGAGCTTCTGATTATTCGTACAGCAAAACAACCGCTAGACAGTTTTTTGATCAAGGACATTATATTATTATTGAATTTCAATTTATCGTCTACATATATACCCAAGAACTTTGTATTTGACTTATTAAGAATTGCTCGGTTATCTAAATAAATGGTTGAAATTGAATGTTAGAATATTAGTTTTATTTGCATTGAAACACAGAAAACTGGCATCACACCAATTTTCAACCTTTTCTAAATCGATCGATATTATGTTCTTCAGCGCATCTGTCATTCCCGTGCCACATTAAGGTTGTATCGTCAGCGAATATTGTGAACTTCCCTGATATATCGATACTTGCTTAGTCATTCAAATACAATAGAAAGAGAATAGGGCCTGGTACTGATCCTTGAGGAACACCTAAACAGATCTTTGATTCTTCCGATGTCATTTTTGCATTCTGACCATTTGCATCCTGTCTCAGAGATACGACTCAATCCACTTGTGGACAGTGCCTCTGATCCCTTAACAATCGTACAATTTTTGAAGCAGTACTTTGTGATTTACACAATCAAAGGGTTTTGAAAAATCACAAGATACTACTCCAACAGCATCACCATCGTTCAGGTTCAGGTCGAAGAGTCCAGAAGATTAAAAACTGCATCGTTTGTGTTAGCTGCGATATTTATGAAAAGAAAAATATTGGGAATCATGTCGACCTGTGTTTTAAAAACATAAAATTATAACAGTTGCAATTTTCATACTTGATCCTTAAGCATAAAACAAAATTCACCAATGGTAGTTCTTCTGATTATTATTACAAGACAAAATAATCAAAAGAAATTGCCAATCTCTAAAAGTACTCTTATCAAAAATTAAATAATTCATAATGGATGTAAGATGTTTAATCACCTTCCATCAAATCACTTTTTCAGTTCAGAAAGGATGTAAATTGTTTGATGTCTGGTATATATCGCAAAAAGAAGTGGACCCAAAATGGATCCCTGAGGTACCCGACTTTACATACAATAGTTTTTGTTGGCGACCTCGTAAATAATTACGGAATAAATTAACCGAGCCATCTGAAATACATATGTAATATAATAATGACAATAATAACTCATGATCAATAGTGTCAAATGCCGTACTGAAATATAATAGAACTAGAACAGTAAAACGATTCTGATCAATTGCGTTGAGTATATGGACTAATTTTCAAAAGTGCTGAAGTTCGGCTATGACCACTCCTGAAATCTGATTGTGTTATAGGAAGTAATTTACTCTTTTCCAAGTAAGATGATGCAGTTTATTTGCCAATGAATAAATGTTGAGGGAAATAATCATTTTCAATTTCAATTTTCCACCCTGCAAGCACTTCACAGAAACAATGAAACTAATGATATTCATTGGAAAAATCGTGAATTCTCCCCTTCGAGTATAATTGGACGAGTGTCTGTCAAAACATAAAACCGGCCAACAGAACGGCTTTATTTTATGGATGTTCTGGATACTTTTACTTTCGTAGTTTTTCTCTGAGTCGGTGGATGAATGTGACCGGAATAATAAGTGGCCGGGATAAATCCGCGGAATTACTCTATGGTAGCTGCCGTACATCAATTGCTTGCCTCCGGTGGTCTTTATTGCAGGACGGCTCGTAAAAAAAATATTAGTACGGTTTTTGTCAGGTAATTTGAGTTGCTATACAGAGATCCACACCAACAAGTGATAAGTTTGTGAAATCTGCAAGGAGAAACAAATAGCTGGATACCCATAATAGTTCTTGTCGCCTGAAGGGGACCTTAAGTCAGATCCGATAGTTCTGATTTTTTGCAGAGTTGTTTATGATTTTGACCGAATAAATAATAAAAGTTTTCGTTTTCGAGTGCCGAACGCAACATTATCAGAAATCCAAAAAAGTCACGAATTTTTCTACCATTCTTCTTTTCTAGAGTCCCTGTATGCAATTTGACATTAGATCGTAAATTGGTTTGGTGCGTAACTGACAGCTTGGAGGTACAACAAACTCAAAAGAAGAAGAAATAACCTTACTTTTCTGTTTGTTTTTGTAAATAAATAACGTTTTTCGGAGTTTTTTCTATTTCTGCCATGTTTTAACTGTTTCTGCTGTGTTATAACTATTTCTGATGTGATTTTTTTGTTTCTGCTGTTATGTTGAAATTTAGGAATAATGGATTTTACAACATATTAGTCAAGTTTAGATGATGTTCATCGACAACGGTAAAGATAAAGATGAGTAATCTGCATTTATTTATCTATTTATTTATTCCAAATTTGGGATACCAACAGGTTATTACCCATACAAGCATCCACTAATACAATCAGTTACAGAGATAACATTCTTGTCTAAACAAATACAAAAAATACACCTAATTATATCGAAAGTATGAAAATAAAATATATGAAATACGGGAAAAATAGTAAGCATTCTCATTTATGATTACAAGTTACTTATTATCTTGACATGAGGAAATAAAAATGTTTTTTACAGTTTTTTTAAAGGAATATAAGGATATGGAAAAGTTGTCTACATCATTGCAATATTTGTTGAATGAATCACACATTCAGCTCATTGGAGAATTTTTTCCTAAATTTGTTTTATAATTGTCTATTACTGGCACTAATTTCGGTGAGTCATAACAGTTTGTTAATATTTTATAAATGATAAGTAAATCACTGATAATTCTTCGTTGTTCGAGAAGTTGTATCTTATAGTGGGTACGAATTTTACTAATACCTGTAGTTACATATATATATATTAGTCATTTTAAAATGCAGGAATCTCACAAATCTATTCTGAAGCCTTTCTAATCGTACTTTATGTATGTTATAATATGGGTTCCATATGACACTAGCAAAATTTAATTTGCTGTAAACAAATGAGTAGTAAACTGATTTTATTGCCACTTCATTGTTGAAGTCCCTACACATTCTGCAAAAGAAACCTAAGGCTCTACTGCAGGAATTCATTACATAGTCAAGATGTGGATCAAAACTCATTTTAGAATCGAAATATACTCCAAGGTCTTTGATTTGATCTACTCTTTTTATTACTTTATCATTTATGGAATATTGAAATTCAATGGGCGTAATGCTTCTGCTGAATGATATACAAGCACATTTCTTAACATTAAGTTTCAATCTGTTGCGATTACAGTAATTTGAAAATTTTGATAGATCTTCTTGAATCTTCGTACAGTCCCTAAGAGAGGTTACTTTTCCAAAGATTTTCAAGTCATCCGCATATAAGAGTATATTAGAATGTTCAAAGCACCCTATCAAATCGTTAATGAACACCGAGAACATCAAAGGGCCAAGATGTGAACCCTGCGGAACTCCTGAAGTGACCATGAACGGTGCCATGATATATCCATATCTTCTTGAAACTGAAGATATTTCAGTTTGCCCAAAAATAATGTATCCTGATATTGTTAATTACTAAATGGAAACGAAGAGTGCTTTCACAATGAATGAAATAAAAGCATATAAAAGTTTAGAAGCTCACAAAATAGCAATTTGTGTGTGGGTGAAAAAAAATGTATGTGCAGCAGATAAATTCGCATTTTCTAGTAATTGGAAAGGTGTGAACCATCATCTATAGAAAAACTAATGACTAAGTTTTGAAATTTTTCTAGAAGATGCATTCTCAAAGACTGAACGATAAATTATTAACACAATGGATAATGTCTTGAAGATGGCAGTTTATTTGTTAGTTGTACAGCAGGTTTGGGGAGATTTGTTCTCATGTACCTACAGTGTTCTTTTCAATAGACGAAATAACAAGAAAACAGGAGTAAGTTATGTTGACAGGAAAAAAAGCAACTAATAAGCCAGCTGAACCCTGCAGAGTTTTGGACTAAAATCTAGCAAATCCCAAGTGTCTGAACCTCACTGAAGATGAACCCTTATATAAAAGTGAGGCAAACTCGTTAGATATATCTCCTGTTTCTGAGGAAGGGGAATAAAATTTATTGATGAGCTTGGTCAAGTCCAAAGTGACAGTTCTTCATTCCATTTTCAGAATTTTTGGCAGAAAAAATTAAATCCAAGAAGTTTTGTTGTATTGAATCTTTTTAGGGATATATAAATAAATAAATTAGATGCTGTGCCTCTTCCTGCCCGATAATTGTACCATGATTTGCACTTTGATTGCTCACGAGTTGCTCTTTTAATTTGTTTAAATTCTTTAATTGTTAAAGATATGTCAACCTTTTCACCTACTGTTATATTTCAATAAATTGAATACTTTTCTAGATAACTAACTTTATTTTGATATTCAAATCCAAAATGTTACAAAATCTGTGTTCCTAGTAACAGATGAATGTTTTAAATATGTTTCAGGTCAATTCCTTCTTTGATGGAAATGATCCAAGCTTAACAAATAATAGGTATTCAACATATTTTCTTCCTTCTCAAATAAGCTGATTACTAAGGAAACAGACATATGTGAGTTCAAGTTACAGGTCTAGGGTGGTGGGTACTGTAGAGACCCTTGACGATCTTTGAGTTAGTTCTGGTGACACTGAGGTTGTGCTAGTGGAATTTTTTTCTAATGTGGTAGAAGAAATTGAAGAACTTATAGGTACATTAGAACTGCCTTGTTCACTTTGAAACGGAGTTACCTCTACTGAAATAAGTTCCCTGCCACTTCAAGACTACATACTTTATCAAATTTTATTCATTGTAAAACCACTCTTCGTGTCCACTAAATAATTTACAAGATCAGGATACATTCCAGAAGATATGGACCAATGTCTATTACTGATAGCACAGAGTAGCTAATAGTTTATTTGTATCCCGTTGTCGATGAACATCTTCTAAACTTGAATAATATGTTGTGAATGAAGTCCATTATTTCTAAATTTCAAAAAAACAGTAGAAACAGAAATAAATACATCAGAAACAGTAAAAACAGGACAATAACAGAAAAAAAAACGCGAAAAACTTTTTGTAATTACAAAAACAAACGGAAAAGTGAGGATATTTCTTCTTCTTTTTCTACGATTGAGTACGATTGAGTACGACAGGTACGCACCAAACCAATTGGTTTCGTGCGTAACTGACAGCTTGGAGGTACAACAAACTCAAAACAAGAAGAAAGAACCTCACTTTTCTGTTTGCTTTTGTAAATAAATAACGTTTTTTGGAGTTTTTTAAATTTTTGCCGTGTTTTTACTGTTTCTGCTGTGTTATAACTATTCCTGCTGTGTTATAACTATTTCTGGTGTTTTTTCTGTTTCTGCTGTTATGTTGAAATTTACGAATAATGGATTTTACAACATATTATTTTTAGTCAAGTTCAGATGATGTTCATCGACAACAGTAAAGATAAAATATCAGTAATTTGCATCGTTCCATATCTTCTTGAAGCTGGAAATAACAAGAAAACAGGAGTAAGTTATGTTGACAGGAAAAAAGCAACTAATAAGCCAGGTGAACCCTGTAGAGTTTTGCACTAAAATCTAGCTAATCCTAAGTGTCTGAACCTCACTGAAGATAAACCCCTATACACACATAAAAAGGATTTCTTCCTCTAATGCTATAAGCTTTGCTTCAAGAGTATGGCTTGTTTATATATACTGGAATAAACGATTTCTCGATCTGAGCATTTTAAATTTCCAATTCAGTACTCTCTGATCAAGCGTACAGATTGCTTGGATGATAAAAAATATATATTCTTTGTGTGAGTAAACCAACTTTACTCCAAATAAGAAACTCATGTTACATAGGTCAAGACAATCATAATCTTCTTTGAGAAATTACTTCTCTTGAATCAAATTGCACAAATTCTTAACATTAGCTATGCTCATTTCATACCAAAAGACTGCTATGTTTGGATGAATGAAACCACATTATTGAATTAAGATACAGCTCTTCATTTGATAACTTCACTGTGTTGGGGTGTTGAAATATTTGCTTCAATTGCTGACTAAGAAGACTATCAGTTGCTTGATTTGAGATATCAGAATTACTTGGATTAAAAAAAATTTAATCGAAAATGAAATACAGGCACATGGTTCAAATTCAAAGTGGTATTTAGACATCTCAAAGTATTTTAGTATTTGGATTTGGATATGGAAGAAAAACTGAGGGGTTGGTGAATCTCTGAAGAGATTATTGATGATTTCAAAGGTAAGTGTAGGACATAATATCAAGATAAGGTTAGGTCAGGTTGCTATATAGTATATTGTACGCTCGTACTACAAAATTTCATATACCTACTCGTGGGAAATGTATGTCATTTCATGCTCATTGTACAATATATTATATAGAAACCTGACCTAACCTTATCTTGATATTATGTACTACACTTACCTTTGAAATTATCAATAATCTCTTCAGAGATTCCCCAACCCCTCAGTTTTTCTTCCATATCCAATTCCAAATACAAAAATACTTTGAGATGTCTAAATACCACTTTGAATTTGAACCATGTGCCTGTATTTCATTTTCGATTAATAATAGCTTCGACTATAAACAGAAAACAGCCGGCAAACAGGGGTGCGACTGCGAAAAGTGCGTAGTGGCCGGTGTGGAACTCAGAAGTGCGATCAACAATCAACAGGTGCAACTTGGACGACTTGGGAAACACTGTTGCCGATTTTCGTAGTTGAAATTGCAGACTGCAGGTCGTGATCTCACGTCCTCACGGACTTGAGAATTAGTATAATAATTGTGTATTAATGCTTTGAGCTATTAAATATAGTGTCTCTTTTGCACTTTTTTTCCGGACCAATCGTACACCTAGTGGTATTAATGTTGGTTGCTACTCATATGTAGGCACTTTAGTTCTTTGGAAACAGGTAGATATACCTACCTACAACTAATGAATGTTGCTACAGCTGGTGTTTGTGTGATAGCTTCCTAGGTAACTATAGAAAGGAATGAGAATAACAAATTTGGTTGAAGCGATAGTTACCTTACCTATGCTAAATAATCATGAATAGGTACGTAATCATACTTTTGGCAACAATACCTTTGAGAGGAGAAAGAAATGATATTCAAGAAAGCATAATTATTAATTCAAGAAAATTGCATTCGAAATTTACTCCACATGATACAAATTTTTGGCACATTTCTTCAATGAAGAAATACTTTATAATATGGTGTCTTGGAACAAGAGATATTGAGTTACCAATATCTGTCAATAATTGTAATTTTGTTTCCTGAATTCTGTTATAATTACTTGATTGAAAAATATTTAGTAAAAGTGAATAAATATTTCAATTAGATAATTTTTTACATTAGAGATTTTGAATAACACTATATGAAATACTTTACTTTAGAAGATAAAGTAGGTACGCGTTTTCTCAATTTGAGAATTTATAATTGAAAACGTATTACCTATATCCAATGAAGAAGATTTCTTTAATGAAGAAATACTTGATATATTTTCTTGGAACAAGAAATATTGTGTTATATTTTTCAAGACTTGCAGTTTTCTTTCCTGAATACTCTTAATTACTTGAATAACGAATATTTGGTAACACCAAATAAATATTTCAAATATATGAAATTCTACATTAGAGATATGCAATAATTTTGTATCAAATATATTATTTTACAAGAATAAAGCGTTTTATCAGTTCAAGAATTCAGAATTGAACAAATGTATCATCTCCAATGAAGAAAATGTTTTTATGTGTGTATAAAAGGGAGGCAAACTTGTTTCTGAGGAAGAGAAACAAAATTTACTGATGAGCTTGGTCGAGTCCAAAGTGGCAGTTCATTCTATAATCAGACCATTTTCAAAGTCTTTGGCAGAAAAATTAAAATCCAAAAAGTTTTGTTGTATTGAATCATTATATAAATAAAGAAATTATATGCTGTGCCTCTTCCTGCCTGATAATTTTACCATGATTTGCACTTTGATTGCTCAGGAGTTGCTCTTTTAATTTGTTTAAATTATTCAATTGTTAAAGATATGTCAACCTTATCACCTGCTGTTATATTTTAATAAATTGAATACTTTTCCAGATAACTGACTTTATTCTGACATTGAATATTTTAAATATGATTCATGGTTCAGGTCAATTTCGCCTTTGATAGAAATGATCAAAGCTTGATAAATAATAGACAATATATTTTCTTCCTTCTCAAATAAGCTGATTACTAAGGAAACATACATAGGTGAGTTCAAGTAACAGGTCCAGGCGGGTTGAGGTTGTGCAAGTGGAATTTCTTTCTAAATTGGTAGAAGAAATTGAAGAACTTATAGGTGCATTAGAACTGCCTTGTTCACTTTTGAAAGGGATTTCCTCTACTGAAATAGTTCCCTGCCACTTGACTACATGCTTTGTCAAATTTTATTCATTGTGAAACCACTCTTGACTTCCACTAAATGATTCACAAGATCAGGATACATTCCAGAAGATATGGATGAATATGGCTTTTCGGAAACCTATTCGGCTTGATGAGGTCCCTAACCTGAGTTACCAACCCGCGTTCGGAAACTTTAGTATTTCATACGCCGATCACTGACTCGGGTTAATTTTTTGGACCAGGTTAGTAAGCCTGAGTAAAGCTGGATTTATAAACTTGCCGTTCGCCGTTGGAGTTGGCGTTCGCGCTGGCGTTCCCAATTGAAAGTACAGAAACCGTAAGACCTTTTATATCTACCGTCGGCGTTGCTGTTCTCCGATGGGCTGACGTTCGAGTTAAATGAATTTTAAGTCGGACGCCAGCGCAAACGCCAACTCCAACGGCGAACGGCAAGTTTATAAATCCAGCTTTAGTTTCCGAAAATTCCTTATGTCTATTAAGTACTCTGATAGCACACAGTAGCTGATAGTTTATTTTTATCCCGTTGTCGATGAACATCATCTAAACTTGAATATGTATGTTGTGAAGTCCATTATTTCTAATTTGCAACAAAACAGCAGAAACGGAAATAAACACATCAGAAACAGTAAAAACAGGGCAGTAACAGAAAAAACTACGAAAAACTTATTTTAATTACAAAAACGAACGGAAAAGTGAGGTTATTTCTTCTTCTTTTTCTACGATTGAGTTTGTTGTACCTCCGAGCTGTCAGTTACGCACCAAACCAATATACGATCTAATGTCAAATTGCATACAGGGACTCTAACGATTTCAACCTTGAATGACCATTGTTCGATCAAAATTGCTCAATAATTTCCCAAAGTAGACTGAATTTGCTATAATTTGATTCCAGAACCGTCTCTGTAGAGCCAATAGTTTTCTCTTCAAAATTTATCAAATTTTTTTCAACTTGTTTTCAAATGTTTAGCAATATGTTGCTGTTCTGCAGAAATATCGACCCTGTAGGCCTGTTGTCTTCGGCAAATGCCCCTCTTCTTTCCATATTCCAAAAACCGCTGAAGAGGTTTGAGGGACTGTTTCATTTCGCACTGGTGCATAATGAAAGTACGAAATTAAATATTAAATAAAGCACAGTTAATCTCAAAACTAGGTTTTTCTGTAAAAATTATGTATAACAGGAGTTAGGCAAAATTTTATTTATTTGTTAATATTCTATTAGTGGAATCTCGCAGTATTTTGTTTTTCAGGTAGATCGTCGAAAAAGTATGGTGTAAAACTCGTGCGGAAACTGGATATTTCATCCCCGTGAGACAATGTTTCTGCGTGCGAAAAAGGCACTTGGGGAAGGGGTTATTTTTCCTACGAGCTTCATATCAGATAGCAACGGATATAAAAAAATTATAACCTATTGAATAATTTTTATTTAAACTTGAGAGAAAGAACCATACAACAAACAATTACATAACAATAAGAAATTAAATTATTTGTTTGTAATATTTATAATGAAAGAACAATTATTGACATTTTACAAAGGACCCCGCAAACGCCTTATGGAATTTGGGTCCCGGTGGATTTTTCTGAATTTTTGGTATGATGTAGTCCATGTTATTCTCAACGAATGTTACCATTGCGCCAACCCAAAAAAATGAATAGTTTTGCTGCTAAGGGGCGTTGAAATCACCCCTTGCGCAGATTAAACTATTTTTTTTTGAACCCGGTAACAATATTTTCACTTGTTTCATTGTTGCTAATGTTGCACAATATTGTGCTGTTTTATAAAAAAATTCTTACTCCCTTCCATTTTTCCCCCAACTCCTATTACGAAACGCAAAAAAAATATTTCTCGAGTGTCTTCAAATGTATCGTCGAATGTTTAAATATGCCTAAATAAGGAAAATAGCAGTTTTTTATGATTATCCCCCCACCCCCAAAATGACACAAAACGAAAAAATTTCGGTGTAGTTTTCTGAATTTTTGATATGATGCAGTTCAAGTTATTTTGAATAGAAATTAATTGGGTGACAAACCCCAAAAATGAATAGTTTCGGATCTAGTGGGCTTCGAAATCATACTTTGCTCAGAATAGAGTATTCATTATTATAGGAGGAAATAATAGCTCTACGGATTTTACTTTAGATTGTGCTGATCAATTGTCTAATTTTTTATAAATTGAAAATCTAAAACCTCCCCCTTATCCCCTACCCCTATTATAAAACACGAAAAAAATTAATTCCCGACTACTTGTAAATGCTCTGTGAAAATAAATGTTTTAATCGGCTCAAATTAAGAGGCCATGAGCGCAATTATATTTGTGGCGCTTTTAAGGGTAAAAGAGTCAATTGATAACTCGAAAATGGTTCGTCGTATCGATTCCCAACAAGGACATGATTCTAGAGGACATTCAATTCTAGGTACGTGCTGTAATGGAAATTGAAATTTCAATCCACTTTTTCACAAAAAAAATATCAAAAATGTCCCAAAAATGCAGTTACTTTGAAGCAAGTTTTTGGGTAGATGAACAAATAATTTCAAAAAAACATTACAGCACGTACATAGATCAACGTTTTAACTTTCCTCTGATACCAAATTTTTTTCGATTGGATGAAGATTGCTTCAAGTTTTAATGGAAGAGAAATATCATTGCAGCTTCCTCGATTATCTGTAAAAAGCATCGTGAGGTGCTGCCGCAGACGTAGGTACATAGAATCGAACGTCCTCTAGAAGCCTGTCTTTGTTTGGAATCGATACGACTGACCGTTTTTGAGTTATCGGCTCTTTTACCAAAAAAACCGTCCCAATTATGATCGCGCTCATGGCCTCTTAAGGAAATCGTACAGTTGTTTAATTTCACCTTTCCCTTCTTTCAGAAAAATATTGGGCGAATATCTTGAAAATAAATAAAAATTAGACATCCACAATTTGAATTTGAGGTGGTGCCTGAATGAAGTTTTTTCGTGTTTTGAAATAGGGGTTGGGGGTAAGGGGGAGGTTTTAGATTTTCAATTTTTAAAAATTTACACAATTGTTCGGCATAAAATAAAACAAAAATACGTAGAGATATTGTTTCCGCCTATAATAATGAATAGTCTATTCTGAGCAAGGTATGATTTCGACGCCCCCTAGCACCGAAACTATTCATTTTTGGGGTTCGTCACCCAATTAATTTCTATTCAAAATAACTTGAACTGCATCATATCAAAAATTCAGAAAAATCCACCGAATTTTTTTCGTTTTGTGTGGGGGGGGGGGATAATCATAAAAAACTGCTATTTTCCTTATTTAGGCATATTTAAACATTCGACGATACATTTGAAGACACTCTAGAAATATTTTTTTTGCGTTTCGTAATAGGAGTTGGGGGAAAAAGGGGAGGGGGTAAGAATTTTTTTTATAAAACAGCACAATTTGGTGCAACATTAGCAACAATAAAACAAGTCGAACTATTGTTACCGGGTTCAAAAATAAATAGTCTAATCTGCGCAAGGGGTGATTTCAACGCCCCCTAGCAGCAAAACTGTTAATTTTTTTGGGTTGGCGCAATGGTAACAATGGTTGAGAATTACATGGACTACATCTTACCAAAAATTCAAAAAAATCCACCGGGACCCAAATTCCATAAGGAGTTTGCGGGGTCCTTTATTGCAGTTCATTTAATGGGTGACTTGTGGTACAGCCTAATAAACACTGACTTAGCGCAGAAGGGCAGTAAATGATATGGCTTGATGAAGGTTGATTTACATCAAGACAGTTTTTCAAATAGCAACTAAATTAAATATAAATTTTCCATTCCAGTGAGATTTTTGAGTAGTTTTACTTTTCCGCACTCAGTGCGAAAATAGTATATTGTACAATGAGCATGAAATGACATACATTTCCCACGTGTAGGTATATGAAATTTTGTAGTACTCGCTATGCTCGTACTTTGTGAAATTTTGTAGTACGAGCATAGCGAGTACTACAAAATTTCATATACCTACGAGTGGGAACTGGGTCATTTCATGCTCATTGTACACTATAATTTTTCTACGACCATCTGAATCATTAACAAATCTGTAATATTTTTAATAATCTTTTTTATCATAAACTCTCCTGCCGTCATTTTTACATGGTTTGATATTTTTTCTTTTTGTACACGTACCTACCTACGTCGTGAAACAAATAACATTCAAAATTTTCAAATTTTGACAACTTGGAAATAAAAAAACTTTATGCAGAAAAAATCAAACACTAATCGATTTCATAAAATTAAAAAAAAAAATGTGGCTGCGTGGATTTGAACCCTCGCTCCCACCATCCAAAGTCCATGTGTCATCTGAATCAACACTCGTCCTTACTAGAGCACATAATCATTTGTTCAATTAATTAACTGCTATATAGAAAGTATCTGTCAACTATTCAAAAATATAGAATCCGATTGTAATCAATCTTTTTATTGAAATTATTCTGGTTTTATGAAAAGAAAATCATACCTTTGTCAGAAGATAGGCATCATCGGAACTTCTGATATAAATTTATTAATTTGATTGTTAAATCATCCTCACTATCGCTAATCATTTTTGATAACTTAATTTTCCCGCTGCCGACACTGTAAATAGTCCATACATGCTTAGCAACAAAACAGGTAAATGGCCTATATCATTCGTTTACTAATTCATCTTGACAACGGAACTTAATAGTGTCATTTACATGCCTAGGGTAATAATGACTTTGACTTTGACAAGTAATACCTTCTGCTTCATTCATATCAATTTTTAGGTTATGAGACCTTTTGAATATTATTGTTGTCTGCTTATTCGGTAACTTAGTTACACGCACAAGCAACTTAGAATGAAATAGCGAACGAATAATCATGAAGGAAGGGTAAGAAAACAAACTTCAATTCAGGCAAATTTTGAGAAATGTCAACAAGCAGTGGGAAAAACGTAATAAGTAACACGGAATGTATCGACTGTTAACATCCTAGGCAAGCGACAAGCCTCGGCTTTGCCTCGACTCGTACTCGCTCACCTCGAATGTTAACACGTCTTTACTTTCCTTGTTACTTAAATAACTATTTTTCAATCGAATTTTGTAATTGTCTACTGATGTGAAATATCAAATTATTAGACAGACGTAAACAAACTTGATTCCATATTATTTATGTTCATAAAATTCGTTAATACCTACCTATAACGACAGTCTAGTAGTTCATGAAAGTCGTAGGAAATGAAATATTCCGATACAGCTAGCCCGTGGGAAATGAAAATCGGTGTTACAACGTGGTAGGTTTCTTAATCGAAGACGCAATTGAAATGTTCATTTTTCTTAATGGTCGTAGAAAAAAATCTTTCCGCACGGGGTGCGAAAAAGTGTAACTTTACGCACGCAAAGGCGTGCGGAAAAGTACTACTTTACGCACGCAAAGGCGTGCGGAAAAGTACTACTTTACGCACGCAAAGGCGTGCGGAAAAGTACTATTTTACACACGCTCGTCGGAAAAACACTTTTTACCCAAACGGCGTCTCATAGAAAATAGCGACTAAAGTTTGTCTTTCAGATTCCACATTTGATTTCACATCCTGCTGATAATTTAAAAAAAAAATAGCTTGAACACATTGCCTGAATTCAACCGACTTTCCCCAAACCACATACAGTTAGTGTTGTTCACTCGATCGATGGTAAAAAAATATTATTGGCATAATAAAACTTCATGTACAAAATAACCTGATCCAGACTCGTCGCTTTGCCAAATCGCCAAACTTCCAACTTCCTAATATGGAAGTCGCATCAGCACCAACAAAGTAGCATTAGCGTAGTAATTTATTCAGAGGTTTAGCGGCAAACAAAATTTACTGTCTACACATTGCTAAATGTCGAGGGGGAGTGGGTGGATGGCGATAAACACGGTAAAGGAATGAGCGTACACCCCAGAAACACGGTAACCGATCGACGTAAACACTCTAGACGAATGTTGTTGGTCCGATGGCAAACAGAGCCGAAGATGAGGACCGAAGATTGATGTACGTTGAGGTATGGTAGTATACAGCGTAATTCAAATTCGACACCCACCATTGGGTTCTCGTAAACCACAAAATTCTCCTTTGAAACTTCTGAATATTTCTGGGAATATTCGGACAAAACTGAAACTCGCAGTTTTCGTTTTTAATTTTTCCGACTTCATTTGACAAGATAGACCAAAACCAAGAATACATTTCCTTTGCTATATTTTTTCAGTCACACGTTGGCATTCAGGTTGGGTTCAGATTTATTATTTGATGTTTCGTCTCCTGACAATCATTATCGAATTTTGTTTCTATTATGTTCGCCATATTGTTTTTTCAGTCAGAAAAATAGTGCTTCACTGATACGTAATTGTTGTGATTTGCTTTTCTGAAGCCCCATATATAAAAAAATCAATGTCATCTTAGATGGTCATGTTTCCATCGAATAATTTAATTTAATGAACGCTATTTACATACTATAAACATTCACACTAATAATTTATTTAGGCCAATCAACCTCAACTTAAATTGCTCCACCAATAATTTTCTTTTTTAATTGTAGAACACAGTGTCCACATTACTTCTGAGAAAAATTATCACTTCCAGGGGGGATGGAATCCCCCCAAAAAACGCAATGAAATTTTTGAGGTAATTTCGAAGTATCTCAAAAAATTTAGTTTGAATCAGAAAAATAACTTGATATTCAGAAAGAGCACAAATTTTTACAAAAAAACTGTTTCCACCAAAATTTTGAGAAATCGCACGTTATTCTTGAAAAAAATTGTTGATGTTATAAGCTTTCGCAATGGGGCAGGTGTTGCGCCGGCTCCCGCCAACGTGCATTTTTTCAACCAGCGCGTGAAGTAAAGTTCTATAACTCCTCACATGAATGTTCAATTCGGATAAATTTTACGTCATTTCGAAGGTAAAGATCGTAGTTTCGTATTCTGATATTATTTATATTTATACGCGCAGTTTCCAGCTGCAAAATTGCAATTGAAAATCTTATAATATTAAAGTTCCTGACTTCGTGAAATAATGCTTGTGATTGCTGAAATAATGTCTTATTACTTGTAGCAAGTAAAATGAACAGTTGAGGAATACTTCATTGTCAAATTGCATAACGTTTAACCGGTCGAAATAATGTTGGTTTTAAATACGAGTGTTTTCAATTCTTCGCATATTTTAGGAAATCTTGAGGAAGTTTATAAATTCAAATGCTAATAACTCAGAGATTAAAGCACGTATCAACATGAATGAAAAGCCAGTTTGCAGAAAAAACCCTGCTCTTATTGAAAATATCCATACAAATTTGGTACTTGTAAAAATTTTAAATGCAATCCAGTAAATCTTTTGAGTACTTAAAATAGAGGTTACTTGGCATTTGATCGCATTATTGTTCTATGGAAAGAAAAATAAAATCAGTCCTTGATTTAATATGGAGATTCGAGGAAACTGTCTCGAAGTGTACCTGCTTTAAACTCATTGAGATTCTAAAACCTGAAAAATATCGGCTTGGGACCTTGTCAATGCGGCAGATAGCGCGCCGCCGTATAGAATACAGCGGCGCGGTTCTGTAATGCGCAGTGGGCAGCAGTCAACGTTGCTCTATGTAAACGTCAGATAATATAAAAGTTCCTGTGCAGAAAACACTGGATACTGGGATAACATCGATAGTCGGAGACGAGGAAACATCTCTTAGTGTTGATCTTCTGTCGAATTTGTGAATAATTTTCATAACAGCACTTTTAAATCTCAATAACGACAGTTCTCAACGATTATTTACCCACATTAATATCTAAAAGTAGTAGTTTGAGAGTTTTTTAAATATTCTCTCCCTTCCCTCTCACCCCAATGTTTCCGGGATGCGGGGGATATGCCCCGAATGCGGGGGCGAAAAAATCGTTTCTAATAGTTTATACCTATTATTTTTACAAATTTTCGCTCAGTTTCATTACTCAAGAGTGACAATTTTACATATTCATAGAAAAACACGATTTCGATAAGGGATTGATGCCCCGGGAGGGGGTTTTATTGTTGAAAATAATTCGCCCCCATTATTAATACCGATTTTCACTCATATTTATTGCCCAGAGCTGAAATGGCAAGAAAATACCTTCCAGAAAAAAGTTTTTACGATTTTGGGGGGGTGCACCCCCCAGGGGGTGATAACTCTATTGATAATTATTCAACCCTCCGTAACGACCATATTGCAAAAAAGAAATCGGCGGAGCAATTTAAGTTGAACTTTTATGAGAAAAATTGCTCTGTTTAATGGCCTAATTCTCAAATTGGCTGACATTTTATATTACAGCGGGATGAGTCGAGAAAAATGTGTGAGCTCAAATGATTTTGTTATGAGTCGTCGTTTCTAGATATAAGCGTTCAGAGTTCGTAAAAACGTCATTCTTGGGTAGGATTGAGAAAGAAATAAACATTCTCGGAATAGTTTTTGAAATATTTTCTTTGTCAATCCTACTTACCCGAGTAAGACGTTTTTACGAACTTTGACAAATACCAAATAATTCAAACTTATTCATTCATATAATGACCCATCACACTATGACATGATAAAATTACAGCCAATTTGACAAGAGCCAATTTCTCATGTTTTCGTGCGGAGTACTTAACTAAAAAAAAATTATACCGGGTCCTGCAACAAGGGCGTGGTCTTCCATACTTCCAGTATGGTAATAGATAAATGGATGATCTCATGCGCAAAATTATGATATTTTCTGAACTTTAAATGAGAAAGATGGCACCCACACAGAGTGTTCAGTTTTTTTCTGGGAGGGTCCCAACTTTGTTTTTTTTAATGGCAACCTGTTCTTTTTTCTAGATTTTTAGCATGACATGTGTCCTTATGATGGTCAATGAATAATTCAGAACTTATTCTGTTAACAGCGTTTCCTCAATTCATGCACGCGTCTTTGTCTATTTTGTTTACACCACAGATTGAAGTTCTGGACAATGTTCACATTGTTGGATAACCAGCAACCCGTGCAAGACCAATACAAATCCCCAGACGTATATTGAATGTTCGCTCTACCTATTCGGATTATCCATTCCCATCCACTCATGTCCCGAATTGTAATTTCGATTGTTTGAATAATAAATTAGTCTTTCGATTAGAGAGTAAATACATACCTCAATTTCCTGCGTGCGAACCAACCGCTTTATTACCCTCATCGCAATAACAATGCTAATAGTTGATGTTTAACGGTCGATGAAACAAATGTTTACCATGTTACTTTGGTCCTTTTAGTCCGAGAGCCAGTGACAGATTTCCATGACCAAGTTCCTCTCAAGCGAAAATTAGTGGAATGCATCAGAGAGTTATATTATAAAGCTTCGTGAACGTCAGCTGCGGTTCCGTGGGGGGATGAGCGGTGGTAGCCTCCCACGCACAAAGAAAAAGAAATGTATTCAATTTTGCTTTCCTACCTGAAAACATGTTAAATTATCGCAGAAGCAATATCTGAAGAAAGAAAAAATCAGCTGACTATAGCATGGTGTATTATACGACAGCTAGTTGGTCGAACACAAAAAAAAATTGTACCTTCTATGATTTCCTCTCAAATAAAATTTTACCTTATATTCGGATTGCGTCAATTTAACATGTTTCCGGGAAGGAGGACATAATTGAATATATATTTTTTCTTCGTGCGTAGGAAACTACTGTGCTGATCACCCCCCCCTCCCCCCCCACCAACGGAATCGCAGCTGACGTTCACGAATCTTTATTATACGACTCTCTGAGGCATTCCACTAAATAGCGCTTGAGAGGAAATGACTGACCAAATTTTTACCGGGCTCCTGGACTATTTGTTCAGCGGCCAATGGGTTGTATTCAATAGAACTCTAGCCGTAGGAGGCTCAATGTTTACGATGTGAAAAATCATTGAATTTTCAATTCAAAAGGCTACAAAAAGGTGTCAAACTGTCCTGCAACGGAGTACACATTTCTGATTGACTAGGCCGTTACTTGATGAACATCCATAGTAATTGAAGGTACAAACGACACCGAAAATGATTCATTCTTCACAAACTTTATTTAATCACAGCACGTTTCGCTAATACAGTGCTTGTTCAAGTGAATATACAAGATAAATAATCATTTATATACCTATTTGCAATCATTAATGAGAACTACACTTTCAAGGTAAGTACTAATCAAAATTACACAGTGGTTAACCCTTATCATATCTACATTGATAAAATGACCTCAAAGATTGAGATTCTGAATTACGAATATAATATAATTTCGAAACAAGAAATTGAATACATGTTTTGCTGTTACACGAAGTAAGAAAATCTAAACTAACTAGTTTAGTTTACTATAGTTTAGTATTCCTATTTTCGATTTTTCGAATATAAATGAGATATTGATAAACTGAATGTATACAAAAAAAACTTAACGAATGGTTGCTCCAAATTCCAAGTCAAAATATTCGCAACATGATGAAGTCAAAATTATTTTTGGAATGTATATTTCCATGGAAATAAATATTACGATTATTATCATTTTTGTTTATTCATAAATTGTTTCTCGTAGGCATTTCATGAAATCATAATAATACTTTCGAAAAGTAGTTTGAATCTTAAATAGGATGTTCTTTTATTTTACCTACAGAACTGATTTTAATGTTATATTTTTTAGAAACAATTCTCGTGCTTCTTCAAACTTCTGTATTTTTTTTTCTTTTGTGTATAGGCATCGACTGCTGGTCATTAGCCACGTGTTCTGGATAGGCAATGTTACTAACACCATGCGCCACCTTAGGAGCAGCACTGTTAATTGGAACGCAACAGTGAATCGTGCAGGATTCACCCCAGTCCAGCCAAGAGATTTGAATAATTTAATCAGTCAAATTAAATAAAAAAATCCCAGCCGCAACTGGGGCTCGAACTCCGGAACTTTCGAATCAAAGTCGGACGCTTTAACCACTGCGCCACGCTCCGAAATCAAACTTCTGTATTATTCTCCCTTTTCTCTTTATTTTTTTTTATTTTTTTCTCTTAAATAACAGACACTTCTAGAGTTTTTATAATTATGCAATACAGGAATCAATGAAGCATATAATGAGTGATTTTTTAACAGCAACACTAGTAGAAAAGCGACTATGACACATGAAAGACAGTCCGTAGTTATATTCTGTTATGTTTTCGACTGGTTATTATTCTGTTATAAACATTTCAATATAAAAAACGTGTTTTTTATTGCTTTCCTCACAAAAAGATTACTATTAGAGGAATCTGATTGCAGAGAATTGAAATACGAACAAAATGGGATATTTTACTACCCGATCGAATTATTGGTGACGGAGAAAAACCGGAAAAACGGGAAAATTTTGAGATTAAAAAAAAAATCATAACTCCACCATTTTTCAAGAAGTAGGGTTGGCCCTTCTCATGAAAGTATTGCAACCTGTGCACTTTATGTGTGCACAGAACAGGTACTGTCAGACCATTCTTTTTGGCACAATTGCAATTTGATTTTTTTGCACTCTCTTGTAGCGTGCCTGGATGGTCTAGTGATAGTCCGATTTCAATTTCGCAAGCAGATTTTGAAAGTAGAAGTATAGTACCACAAAACGTATTTTCTCATTTTGCGCTTCATTGCTGCGAAATGGGTGAAAAATGACATGACGACCGAAAACGGCCTAGCCCGCGTAAGTGGTCAAGTAGAAGGAGAGACCGGGTGATGAGGGGAAGCGTATTATCACGTAGCCCGTTCATTAAAAGAATTCTAGACACATCGAACATACGTCTACTTCATCGACCGCTGAGTTACCGGCCATATAATTCGACACATTTCTTATTAGCATACATGCATTTTAATTTCTAGGACAAAATTATAAAATAGACGACCTCAAAGGAAGTGAATTAAAATATAATTCACGTACATGTCCCCTTTTGGAGTTTCAGTTTCTGCAGTTAACGAAACGGAAGTTTGTATTACCAATCAACCCCGATATCCGAATTCCACATCTCTCCTCAGCATTCCCGACCGTGGAGAACACCCCGAAAAAAACCGTGACAGAACCGTTCGTTAAAAATTCAAAGGGAATTGAATAATAAATAGGCAGTTCACGCGGGGCGACCGAATAAGCTCTTTGATCCGCTCCTCCGATAAATTATTGATTCGAGGCACTGATTGTGTTATACGTCTGGATCACCGCTGGAAAAGGACCCAGACGCTGCTCCCCGACCCCAATAATGAAAGAGGGCGGATCATCCCGAACGCTCCTGAGGGAGTCGGGATTGTTTACCAGGGGTTTATTTTTTTCTTCTGGGAGAGCTGAACAATTCATTAAGGAAAGCGTCGACGATATAGACCGCTATTTTTATCCATTAGCGGCTAGAGACGAGTTCGGGGAGAGAGTGATGGAAAGGGAAGGTTTTCGTTCAGGCGATGAATGTAGCATTTAATAATTGAGGATTCAATATACAGGGTGAACTATAACCAAATACGGATAATAAAATGGTGTAATAGATTTCCATGTGAAAAAGCATCTGTAAAATTTCAGAGCAATGCATGATGACTCATAAAATTGAAGCAAATACACTATCATTTTGATAATACACCACGTACTCTGCCTACGATCTCCAACAGGCATTCTTGCTGTCTACGTGTTTCTATCCAGAGGCGGCGCATTCTTACACATACTAAAGATATATTTTTTGTCCAAATATAACTTAGTTTTCCGCTTAGTTGGGGAGAGTTCAGTGTATAATTTTTCGTAATTAGTCGTAGTTCACCCTGTATTTATAGCTACAAATATACAAGAGAAAAGAATGTTGTTACTACTTCGCATAATAGTTTTTGTTAAGAACCTAACAAATATAATTTTACTGTAATGGGAGGAAGTAGAACAATTATATTTATTCATATCATACTCCGATCTCAACTCAACCTCTTCGTGAGAAAATCATCTGAGGAAGTGTAGGGGGTTATTGAGTTTCTATACGTAGGCTGATCGGAAAACGTATTTTATTGGGATCATGAGTAACCCAGACTTCTGTGACATCAGCAATTGTATTTGCAGCACTCGCACAGTGAAAACAACAAGCACTGGAGAAGAGTGTAATTGAATATTTAACTGATAGCAAAAGATAATTTTTAATAAACTTTTTACTAGAACAGTGTCAGTTAAAGTATCTTCTTATTATTGATTGATTCCATCGCTAGGTAACCTCTGACAGCTTCACAAATACATACAGAGGTACATGGTGACTCGTTACAGAAGTAATACCTTTGAAATTAGAAAATATGTTCCCTGAACAGAATAAAATTAATAATATTGAGAATGAAAATGGGGATTTGGTAAATGACTCCAAAGAAATAACAAATATATTCAATAAATTTTTTGTGAATGTAGGAAACAACTTAGCATCAAAAATCAACAGAAATCCAAACTATAATGCAAAGAAAAAAATTTCTATAAATTCAATTTTTCTGGAACCAACAAATGAACTTGAAGTAATGAACACGATTGCCCAACTGAAAAACAAAAAAGTTCCGGGGTATGACGGTCTGAAACCAGAAACATTGAAAGCTATCTCAACCTTTATATGTAAACCACTAACACACATAATCAACAAATGTTTCGAACTGGGTCAATTTCCGTATGCTTTCAAATTATCAGTGGTGACCCCCATATACAAAAATGGAGGAAAACAAAAAGTTACAAACTACAGACCAATATCTCTTATAACATCTCTCAGTAAAGTAGTTGAAAAAATTCTAAAGAGTAGATTAAATAAATTCTTGAATAAATATAACCTTCTATCAGCATCCCAGTTCGGCTTTCGAGAACATAAATCTACACAAGACGCTATTCATGTTTTAACAAATGACATTTACGAATGTTTAGAGAAAAACATTCCATGCTTAGGCGTATTTGTAGATTTAAGTAAGGCTTTCGACACAGTTGACCACACTGCCACACTAGCCACACTGGATGATATAGGAATACGAGGTACAGCAATTGACTTACTCAAAGATTATCTGACAAACAGAAAACAGAAAGTAAAAATCCGAAATGATACAAGCTTGGAAGAAATGATCACTTGTGGTATTCCTCAGGGGACAGGGTTGGGACCGATGTTGTTCACAATATACTTAAACAACTTATTTTTGCAAGAAAATTCTGGAAAAATCTTAAGCTTTGCTGATGACACAGTCATTGTTTATAAAGAAAATAATTGGTATGATTTAAAGACAAAAGCTGAAAATGATATGAATAATTTAAAAGATTGGTTTGATAGCAGACTTCTCTCAATTAATTTCAGCAAAACTCACTACCTGTCATTCAGTAGTACAGAAACGTCTCTTCCAGACTTTGACTTAACCGTTCAACAAAATTTGCATATTAGACCTGTAAAAAAAATTAAATATACATATTTTCTTGGACCCTCACCTGAGATGGGATCAACATATTATATACCTCACTAAAAAACTACGCTGTATTCTGTATAGATTTAAGCAGGTAAAAACATATCTTGATTTAAAGCAAAAAAAAATAGTTTATCAAAGCTTAGTTGAGTCTCACTTGAATTATGGGATTATAGGATAAGGAGGAGTTTCACGAACCTACTTGAATATGCTTGAAATCTAGCAAAAAAGGTTTCTAAGAATGATACTGAATCAAGACTACAGATACCCAAGTGACTCTCTATATGCTGAAACAGAAATGTTCGATATAAGACAGGTCTATTCTATTCAACTACTGGTTATGCAACACCTGAATAAAGCACAGCTGAATGTTCTGACCCACTGGTATTAATTCTACCAGAAAAAAACATAAATATATTACCCCATTTATGAAAAAGGCAATAGGACAAAAAAACCATAATTATATTGCTCCAAAGCTATACAACTTCCTACACCTGACTCTCTGAAGACTGAAACTTCCTTCTTCGTATTCAAAAAGCAGTTGAAAAAATTCATAAAGGATATTGAAAGAAAGAAAATCCATAAAATGATTGAAGGCTAAAAAATAATAACTCGAGAAATATTTTGATGAAAAATTTCAGTTAGCATGTAAGGAAAAAAAAAGGTACCAACAATCGAAACTATCGAAATATACATTTTTATTTTATTTTAATTTACATTTATTATCTTTTAATCACATTAATATTATTATAAGTAACTAAAATATTTGATTACCCGTTTTTTTGTACGCAGACAGTATTTATATTTTGTATAGTAGTGTTTTATACTACTTGTTTGTACTAATTTCTTATACTACTTGTTATATGTTTATCCAAATATTCACCCACACACAGGGCTTGCCCTCAGTGGGATACCAATTTATTCATCTATACTTTATTGTATTTTCGTTTTTATGTTCAATGTTATGCTTTAATTATATTATTTTACCTGTATATCGTGAATCGAAATGATGAATAAATATTATTATTATTATTTTTTTTTTTTTTTTTTTTTTTTCCTTGGTGTTTTGGCATCGACTGCTATGGTCATTAGCCATGTGTTCTGGATAGGCCTTGTTACTAACTCCATACGCCACTTTAGGAGCAGCACTGTTAATTTTTAACGCAACAGTGAATCGTGGAGGATTATTCCCAGCCGACACGAGCCTCAGTCATTCAGACTTTCACATCTGAAAATGAAAAAAGATCGCACCGTCTGGGAATCGAACCAGCAATCTCTCGATTACCAGGCGAGCGCTTAACCACTGCGCTAATCCCCGCCCTTATTATTATTATTATTATTATTATTATTATTATTATTATTATTATTTTTATTATTATTATTATTATTATTATTATTATTATTATTATTATTATTATTATTATTATTATTATTATTATTATTATTATTATTATTATTATTATACTAATAATAATATTGGTAATGATATTGAATAATGATTAAGAAATGATGACTTATTGACGAATCCATAAACCTTTTGCAAAAAAAATATCTTGCGACTCATTAATTATACTTCCATAAGTTGTTTTCTTATGAATTTTTTTAATTGCATAGCACACATAGACTTCAGTTCATCAGTGATTGAACTCTAATCCCGCGTTATTTGATATGAGAAGGACCTTATAAACTTTTCTGTTCGGTGTTGTGAGTTTTTCTCTATACCGAATATAAATGTATGTACATCCGAACGATAGAATATTTTTTTGTACAAAAATCGAGAAAATTTCTCAACGACAATTCTATGGTAGAGACACACGGTATGTAATAATTGCTATTTTGACAGATTCAGCCAACTGGTCTCCCGTGATTTGTAGGAAATACTTCTTCTACTCCGTATGGCGTGAATCAAGCGAAGACAGTTATTTTAAATTACTTCTACACGTCTTTGTCTTCCAAATCCAAAATCTGCACTACCATAATTGAACTTGGATAGTACCTGGGAATCACATACAATACTATTGATCTTCTTGTTTAAATATTGTATATTTGCGTATCTCACCTTTATATCCATGCTAACACATTTGTTCACATGACCGTTGAATTTGCACCTTAATGCGAATCCATAATTAGACCTACATTTTTTGTGTATTCAACTGGAGCAATCAGTCTTTCTTCCATCCATATTAATTTTCACATAACCACATTTCTGGCATTAACAACTAAGACAGAAGTTTCACTCGCATTTATGAGAAGCGAGTGTTGTTTAGAGGTCTCAATGAGTGAAGCTAGATCGTCATTAAGCAATTGAATTGCCAAGTTCATTTCCGAGGGAAGGAAGGAAATATGTAATAAGCATAATATCCGTCTTAGAATGAGATACTGCATTTTTTTATTTACTGTGCATAAAATAATAAAGGAATGTGGTACTCCTTTTATTGTAGCCACGAAGAAGGCCAAAATTTCGCCGAAACGTTGGCCAGTAAAACTGTAACCTCTTAGTGCGATTGAGTAGCCTACTTGCAAGTTAACAGTGAAACGCGAAACATCTCTGGGCGTTAAAACAGAAAGAATGAATAAAAAAAAAATTGAAAATGAATCAAGTAGCTTTTAGGAAACGACTTGGAATTCAGTCAGTCATAGTGTTTTCTCTGTTTTTATTGATTGATCTATAGATTTTGATGAATATGCATCCATTATATTCAGTTTAAAAACTCAATTATATATGGAGAAAACTCCAGTGAACATAATTATTTCATTTTCTGAGATATATCTTTTTAACTAAAAGTTGCATATTTCTGGTAATAAATATACGTTATTTCTAGCCTCAAAAGAAGAAAATGCTATTGTTATTGCACATCCGTGCTTTCAATTTGTCTTCTCTTGAACATTGCCATATTATACAGTATCATACATATAATATTTCATAATTTGTTATAATTTATAATAGTTACTGAAATAACATTATAATATTAACATATGCTGTGAAATGAATTAAAATATATCTATGGTTTTCAACACTATTTGTGTTAACACATAAAATTTCTTTCAAATAATATTAATCTTACGATAATTTATACCTGTCACAATATATAGTACCAGAAATTTTGGTTGTCCACTGTATATTAGCTATCGAGATCTATTTGTACATTAGTCATCCAGTATTCTTTGGTCAGGAATTCACCATAGTCCACATCCAAGTTTAACTTTTGTTCAATCGGCGTTTTTTTGAAAAAAGGCCCTATTTGAAAAAAGGCCCTATTTGAAAAAAGCCATATCCGTTATATTCGAGATAACTCGTGAATTGAAGCAAAAAATATAGTTTAACTGTCCGCATTTCTCAACAAAGTAGACATTCATTATTATCGATATTTGATATTGTTTAGTTTATATGAGTCGAAAGGTATATGAACTCCCGCGAAAGAAGTCTTGACTTGAGCAAAATATCCGTTAAATTAAACAAGAAATAAAAATACAATTTTCTTAATCCAAGGATCATCGCATACAGGGTATACCATAATTGAATAACAGTGCCCACTGTTACATTTCTATCCAGATGCGACGCGTTCTCACACATACGAAAGTTAATTTATCCAAATTTGTCCAAATTTCACTCAGTTTTCCGCTTCTTCAGGTGGGGAGAGCACACAGTTTAATTTTCCGTAATTCGTCGTAGTTCACCCTGGATTTATAGACACTACTTCGAAACATAGTTTTTTTAGAAAACTAACCAACATATATAATTTTACAATCATACGAGACATTAGAGCTCATAATGATGAGAACTACAAAAAACATATATGCCTCATTTATCAGACCCTGGAATTGTTTTATAATTTTTTTTTATAAAATTCCAGCATAGATTAATTCCATTGATTTATGCACCACATGGTTTATACCCAGTTTTTTTACGATTTTAAAATCCTGATGACCTGAATACTATAAAAATACAAGTTTCCCCACATAATTTTGAGGAGGTGGGGAAGGGGAACGTTCTAAAAACGCCTTAGGCACTGATGCATGTAGATAAGGGTATCATCTGCTAATATTGCAGAGGCGGACCCCAACATCTCTTCGGATAAGAGGTCCGTTCTACGGTTGGTTCGACCGCCCGTCCGCCGATTCTTCAGAAGGGCAGGCAAGAACTCCTCCAAACCCCGCATGGTCGACTCCTTGTCTTTCTCTATCCTTTCGACATGAAAAGTACAGTATTTTATTATACTATGCAGCTTTTTTAGCCCCCCCCCCCTGTTAACTTTGGAAAGGTTTGTCATAAAAACATGGCACAAAAACCATTTTGAATGGTATCAAGGATACTACTGTTCGGAATGAAAGACATTGAGATTCCCCGATGGGGGAAGCGGGGAGGGGCACATCAATTTAAAAATTGGCAATGGCATGGAGGTCAAATAACACATCGTTGAAAAGAAACTTCCATTTTCTTTTCATCCATATATTTTTTTTTTCGTTAATACGTATTTTCACAATTTCTATCTCTTTGCTTTTCGAAATTTTCGCATTGATGTACCCCCAGCGCTATCTGTCGAATAATTGCAATGTATCTTCTCTCAAAAAGTAGTATCGGTAATATCATTATCAAAATAAGGGTGCTATTCAGATCTGCACTATTACTTGATATTTCGAGTGTATATGGTGAAAAAAGTATCATCAAAATAGAAAAAAAAATCAGATGGTCGAAAAGAGAATTGAATTCTCTTTTCAACGATGTGTCACTCGAGCCCCCCCATACCATGTGAAATTTTTTAATTGATGCGCCCCCCTTCCCTTCTATGAAGCAATCACAATGACTTTTATTTTAAAAAGTAGTAGCCGTGATAACATTCAAAATTATTATATTTTTAGTATAAACTATGAGTAGTGCCTTTGAGTAGTCCACTTGCTCGTGAACAGCGGAACGCAAAAAAAAAACATCTTTGGGCGTGAAAACAGAAAAAAAATTGTTAGAAATATTTCGATTAAGTTTTTACTGCATTTTTATAGATTTTGTATAAATATACACGAAGAAAAATACAGTGAACATATTTTATTGTAAAGAAATTATTTCATTCTGAGGTATATATCTTTAACCTTCCATATATTGGACTTTATTCTCTGGCAAAAGTTCATCTACCACGAACAAAAAACATGAGTGATAACTAAACAGTAATGATAACTTACATTACTGTCAAAAGTCACTGATCTGGATATCTTCATTCCTCACTGATAGAGAGCAACGTGTTTCACTTAAATTTGATAGCGGAAATGCCCTATCGTTCTCAACATCAGAAGCAAGATTGGTTTGGATGGGAGTGCCTCAGGGTTCCATCTTGGGACCAGTCTTATTTCTTTTGTACATCAACAACATAGATAGAGAATTGTCATACCCTTTCTTTATTGCCTACGAGGATGATATCAGCTTATTGATCTCTGCTAAAGAAACGCAAGTTTTAGCTAGTAAATGCGAAGAAATTTTGAAAGCGGCTTCCCGTTATTTCAACCAACAGAATTTATTACTCAACAGTAAGAAAACTCAAGTGATACGTTTCCACAATTATCAAAAGAAAACAGACACATTTCAACTAATCACGAATCATACCATCATATACACATGTGATAAAGGCACGTTTCTAGGAATTCACATGGACGAGTATCTGAACTGGAACACACTGTGGACAGTTAGTTTCTAAATTGAGCTCACTGATTTACATGTTCAAAAATTTAAGAACGGTATTAAACAAAATGCAACTAATGAGCATATATTATGCCCAAGTTGAAGCCAGGTTGTGCTATGGCGTGTGTTTGTGGGGCAACTCAACAATGAGTAAGAGCATTTTTATTGAACAAAAAGCTATTTTGAGGGGTATATTCAATGGTAAAAAACGCAGCTCATGTAAAACTCTATTTCAAAAACACAAAATTTTTACTCTAGTCAGCTCGTATATTAGTTGTCGATATACATTTTTACCAATAAAACCGACTTTACTCTTAACGGCGAAATCCATGATAAAAATACGAGCCAAAAACATTTGATACCTACATATGAAACAAACTAAATTTAAAATTAGTCAAAATGCTCCAGACTCCATTGGACCGAAAATTTTCAATCGTTTACCAGAAACAATTAAATCCATTGGGAATTTTGTTAAATTCAAAGAAAGTCTGAAAACTTTTTTGCTAGAAAATTGTTTTTATACACTCGACGAATTTTTTATGTAACCAATCTGTGATATCTCCGGTTAAATGTATTTGTTTTTTATATGTGTGTACTTTATTCTCACTCTATTTATATGTATACTGCCTTTGCTACTGCATTTTTATTTTTATATTCCTTTACTTTTAGGTACTTTTTGACTATTCCTATACAAATTGAAAATTTTTGTCATTTGAAGGAAATAAACGGATTTGATTTGATTTGACTGAAGAACATACATTTGGTTTCACGTCAGAATGATTTAGATACAGAATATCACGTCATAATATCACATATATGAGTAACACATACAAAAATAACTTTAATGAAATACAGGGTGGGTCACGGTCCATGGTACCATAGACGTTTACGGAGAACGGGACATAGGATCATTATGAAAATTGGGTTTCTCAAGTAGTTGCTCTTGGTCTATCGATCTGAAATATTTTCAGCAATGCAGCGTTGCCGCTTATACCAGAAAGTAGCAGCATCTTTGTTATTTCAAATGGGTCACCCTGTATATTAACACATTTTTGAACTTGTCATTCCTTTCTGATTATTTCTGCCTCATACTCCCGTATACCTATCTCTAAGGATTTTTGAGATATTGGTTATTTTCCATAATTTTTATCCAAAACATAGCTCGAATTGAATGTTTATCTCTGTGGTATTTGGATTCTTAGGAAGTTGCAATTTTGTGATTAGTTCATCAAGATTATGTACATTGATTCTGTATAGAGTAGTTTGTTCTGCGTTATACAGGGTCGTTCAAAATTCATGATCTTACTGCTAGATACGAAAAGGGTTGAAAGTGCGTTTTTTTTAAATGGAACATCCTGTATATTATGAAATATCCTGAAAAATGACTAAATTCCCTTCGAATTGATATATCATGTTCCTATACCTAAATAGCCAGAATTCCGAGATAATAGCAATTTTCACTTGTAATCTCCCAAGTGCTTGAATTATTGCCGGAAATTTTTCGATAAAAATTCATGTACGAGATAAATTTACGGCAATTAATTCAAGCACGAGGGGGATTTGGTAAGAAAACTTCACACCGAGAAATGAAAATCATCCAACAATTCATAAGAAATAACTAACGATGGTTTCACCTGAACTATTTATAACCACTGAAATATTGATATGTAAAATACTTAACAAAATTTTCATCAATAAATGTGTTTAAATTTGGAACAAAAAAAAAAGTGAAAGAGTTATATTCTTATCGTGGATTGAACCATCGACCTAGCGACTCATTGGCCGCAACACTACCGCTGAGCTCAAATTCAAACTCAAAAACATGTATATTCAGATATTTAACTATTTACATTGCATTTCGGTGAAATCTATGTACAACACAACTCTGCTTGATATGTTCCACCCACCTCCGTGGGCTGATAGGGATCCCGCAGGTTGTGAGGGAGTGCTGGGGTGGGGGGGCTCCGTCGACCCCTGTTGCCAGGGGTCGGCGTTGTCCCGAATGTAGTGTCTCCTCGGCTCCTCAAGAGGAACAGGTGAGCCACCCCCGCTGGTGTTGACGGGTGTAACTCAGATTTTACCTACCTACATCATGGTATTAGTATACCATGTCTTCCGCTATGCTAATACAGGGGTTGATTGTCAGATTGATCAGATTTTAGAAGTGTGATTTGTGAGGGGTGTTGTGGATTCCCGGAAAAAGTTTTCGGCAAAAAACCGGGTTCTGGTCTTAGTCCTCTATAGAGGTGACTTGGTGCTTAGTCTTGGCGTTCATGGAACAAGTCCAGTTTTTGGTAAATGAGCACGCCTTGTTTGCGGGGCTCATTGTGGTGTGCTCTTACTCTTGTTATTTCCCTGGTGAGTGAACTCTTGGGAATGTGATATTTGTAAAATTTATATGAAAGATTCATTATGTGGTCCTGGATAGTGGTGACTTTAGCTAGGTCACGCACGTTTCAAAGAAAATTCGAAAAATTTCCGGCAATAATTCAAGCACTTGGGAGATTACAAGTGAAAATTGCTATTATCTCGGAATTCGAAGGGAATTTAGTCATCTTTCAGGATATTTCATAATATACAGGATGTTCCATTAAAAAAAACGCTCTTTCAATCCTTTTCTCATCTAGCAGTAAGATCATAAATTTTGAACAACCCTGTATAACGCAGAACAAACTTCTCTATACAAAATCAATGTACATAATCTTGATGAACTAAACACAAAATTGCAACTTCCTAAGAATCCAAATACTGCAGAGATAAACATTCAATTCGAGCTATGTTTTGGATAAAAAATATGGAAAATAACCAATATTTCAAAAACCGTTAGAGATAGGTATAGGGGAGTATGAGGCAGAAATAATCGCAAGTTGGGAGCTGAGAAGTTGAAGAAAAATTCATTTTGAGGGTAGTATTTTATTAGTCTGATCTAACCTGAACGAACTAACCTAGCTCGCAAGTTGGGAGCTGAGAAGTTTAAGAAAAATTCATTTGGAGGGTAGTATTTTATTAGTCTGATCTAACCTGAACGAATTAACCTAGCTCGTAATCATTGGTATTTCTTTCCGATAATAATTCTGAAAGTGATATTTTCTCCTAATGTTATTCATTAATAATGTTATTTCATATAATTGTTATTCTTTCCTGTGTTGATTTAGTAAAATAATATTTTGTTGTGTTATTTTCACAAATAATATTTGAAAATATGATTGTGACTTGCCTCCATACATTTTACTTACATTTGAAATTATTTATTCTTACTGAAACTAAACAATTTTCTGATTTTAAATATGTTACTTTCAAATTCTAAGGGCCAGTTTCACAGGTTCCACTTGAGTTCCAGATTAATTAAATAATGGTTGGAATGTAAACCTCCTAACACCATTTAAAGAATGTCATTCACCATCTAAACTATTAGTTTTAAGAGTTTAACTGGAACCTGTGAAACTGGCCCTAAAAATAATTTATATGTCTGCCAGATATATGGATTTTTAGTATTGTTCATATGATATTTCATAATTTGTTGTTATCATTTAAAATAGTTACTACATTATAAGATGTTACGTACCAACAATAACATATGCTATGAAATGATATAAAATATATCTGTTTGCAACATAATTTATGTTATCGCCTATAATATTTCTTTCATTTCAAATAATTGTAATAATTCAAAATTAATAATAAAATAAAATAATAATAAAAGGTTTTCAATTCTAACCATAATTTATACCTGTCACATATACCTAGTAGCAGTAATTTTGGTTGTCATTGCATTTTCCTAATTATAGCTAATATAAATTTTTCTTCGTTTACCAATTTTGTCGTGCATTGTATATTAGTTTTTCAGATCTATTTGTGCATTAGTCATTCAGTGGTCTTTCGTCAGGGATTTACCATAGTCCACACCCCAGTTTATATTTCGATCATTCGCCGTTTCTTTGAAAAAAACCCCCATTTGAAAATTTGGGTCGATCGCGAACAACGCAGATCCGAAAATGTCATTCGGCGTCAACAATGCGCCAGCGGTGTAATCGGAGAGATAAAGCGCTACTCCACCAGGCAAAAGGGCACTGTAAATATGGGGGTGCGAACGCTGAATTGTTGTTTAACTCGATAGCATGCTCTGCTGATTTATTCTCGATGAAAGGAGGCTCGAAGTGCGGATTTTTTATTATTGCCGCCATTCCATTATTTCTTTTCTGTGAATTGTAGAAAGGCTGAGTTTATCAAGAACGAAATTCAGCGAAAGAAAAACTCAATAAGAGAAAATTGAGGCTTGATATACCTGGTGTCTACAGCCTTTATAGTTGTTTGGAAGCAAATGAAAAAAAAATAACTGAATCAAATGCATATTTTTAAAATACATACATAAAAATATAACAGGTGACCACGAGGTGCGGTACGCTCCTCAATTTTTTTATGGTCCTGAAGATACAGGTTTCAAATTTGCCATGTCGCTATAGTACCTAAATACGCCTACTTCGACACCACTTCCAAAAATGTACTACTTCCAGTTTCCCCGACTGTGACACCAAACATTTGTTCAACATTTGTAACAATCTGTAATTTTTTTTCAGATGATCCGAAAGAGCCTCGAATTTGTGACATTTTTAAAAATTGGATCAAACAAGGTTGGCCATGAAAATTAATCTTAAATCAACATAACTGACAAATGGAAGATGCCCGAGGAAGCTTCGAGGTAAGATACAGTTGAGAATTGGGGTTTTCATTGAATGTCACCTCCTATATTTTCCAACAATTACCGATAATTTTCTTAAAACAAAATAGTTCCCGTAAATAAATGCTCACAACTACCATTTCTGAAATAGAAGGATGCTCTTTTCACTTCGTCATGTTGAAAAATGTTGAAAAATGATGAAATATAGTTTTGGTGAATTTCAGAAGAATTCTCACTATTGCTTCCAAATCCCCATTTAGATGAGCACGAGTAATATTAGCAATTGCTGCTCGTTGTTCCAAATCCTCCTCTGATGTAGGTCTAGAAGAGTAAACCTGGTTCTTCAGGTAACCCCAAATGAAAAAATCAAGTGGTGTGAGGTCGGGCAATCTCGGAGGCCATCTTATAGGACCATTCGTGCCAATCCATCGATTTGGGAATTGTTCATCAAGGTCACTGCTCGGGAATCATTAGAAGGTGCACTATTCTGTTTTGGTAGATATCGAGAGGTGAATTCCCTATGAATCTTGCTATTTCGGTCTGTAAGAATTCCAAATAGCGTTTCCCATCGAATATTACTGACTCAATAATTCACGATCCAATCAGACCCATCCTTACGTTGAACCCAAAGTGTTCCTGGAAATTCCCTTGTCTCATGAGCCTGGGGTTTTCAGTTGCACAGTATCTGATGTTATTTCTATTGAACATTCCAAGAATCGTAAATCTTGTTTCATCGGAAAATATAATGTTTTTCGTGATACTAGGGTTCCTTATGTAATTCTCAAGTAGCCAAAAGTAATATCGGTCTCATGATAATTTTCGTAAAGTCACTGATGTATATCATAACTATAGGACTCAAACCCGTCTATAATCCCATTCTATGTTTCCAATGATTTATCGAGCTGATTCTTGTCCTGCTGGTGATTCATGTTCGATTTGTCGAAGAGGGATCCACAGCAGCAGCCAAAAAATTGGTTTTCGTCAGCTCAACAATAATAAACTGGTATGGTTTATGAGCATATTGAAATCTGGTTATATTCTGAATTGCCTTTCGAAACGTACAAAATAGTTTCTAGACGGTTGTTGTTGACAAAGTCAAAGCCAGTTTGAGAATGCCTTCAGAGCCTCAATGAACTGTCAAAACACAACAAGGTTGCACTTGACTTGTGTGGGTTCCTGGGCATAGGGGCATAGTAGAAGGCAATGAAAAGACGGCCAACTTGCAAGACAAGTATCTTAACCAATCACAGGCCCAGAACCAATGCTTGGAATTAGCGAAACCTGATGCGGGGTCCAATACCCCCGTAAAGCTAGCAGAACCACTCTGGAATTTCCAATTTATTTTTGGCCATAATTTTAGGCTAATTTTAGGCTAATTTATTACCCTATTTCCAAATTTTTTGCTCTTCAATTGTGAGAGATATTTCGGGTTCTGCTAGCTTAACGTTAAGGTGGCAAAACCAAACCGCTAAACGAATGATTATGAAAAGTCTAAGCACACCATAATTTTAGACTCATTTTAGGCTCACGTTTGAATTTATCGCCGATTTTTTGAAAAGCGTTTAAAAAAAAGTCCTGGGTTCTGCTAGCTTTACCGATAAGCTAGCAGAACCCAACCATAAAGGAGCAACTCAGAACAAATCCAGTTGGACAATAATTATAGACTCTTTTACCAAATATTATATATTTTTTTGCACTTCAGTTGGAGGAGAAATCAAAGGCTGCGTTAGCTCAACACTGAGCCGGCAGTAACAAAAGGCTAACCGAATCGTTATGAAAAATCTGATAGCACCATAATTTTGGGCTCATTTTAGGCTTGCGTTTGAACCCATCGCCGATTTTTTTGGAATGCATTTAAAAAAAACTGGGTTCTGCTAGCCTTACCGTTAAGCTAGCAGAACCCAACCATAGAAAAGCAACTCAGAACAAATCCAGTTGGACAATAATTTTAGGCTTTATTCAAGCGAATTTATTACCCAATTATATATTTTTGATTTCTCCTCCAACTGAAGAGCAAAAAATATATAATTGGGTAATAAATTAGCCTGAATAAAGCCTAAAATTATTGTCCAACTGGATTTGTTGTGAGATGCTTCTTTATGGTAGGGTTCTGCTAGCTTAACGGTAAAGCTATCAGAACCCAGGTTTTTTTTAAAAAAAAACGCATTCCAAAAAAATCGGCGATCGGTTCAAACGTGAGCCTAAAATGATCCTAAAATTATGGTGTGCTTAGACTTTTCATAATCATTAGTTTGGCGGTTTGGTTCTGCCAGCTTAACGTTAAGCTAGCAGAACCCGCGATATCTCTCACAATTGAAGAGCAAAAAATTTGGGAATAGGGTAATAAATTAGCATTAAATTATGGCCTAAAATTTTTTTTAAAATTACAAGGTGGTCCTGCTAGCTTTTCGGGGGTGAAACCAATTAAATGAGTGTAAGAAACCAAAACACCAAACATATTGGGACGGCATAGCCATGGTGATTCACCTGAGCTAAACACTGATGGCTGACACCCTCAACTTTGACAGATTTAGGATACCCACAATTACTGGCTCACCTACCGGACACTGCGATTAAAAAAAAACACCTTCACTCCATGGGAATATATAGATAAACCGTGGATTGTAGACTCTCTAGTGACGAGGAGGAAACAGCCTCTGACATAATCTTCGAATGCGACGCGATGCACAAGAGCCGCAGAGAAAGATCAACCTGAAATACCTAGTTAATGGACTACTGAATCTGGTGAAAAATATAGGTCCATTCACCTAGGAACCAATGACGCCAAAACAGTACAATAAACTCCAGCAGGTCTCAGTGTTAACGGAAACCCTGAAGGTAAACCCGATATCTCTCTCGTTAGTGTTTAACCAACCAACCACCTTAATCTAGTCATCATAGGTCCTGACGTCCAAGAAGATATCCGTACTATTTTGTTTGTCTACAGGAAGAATTGTGAAAGATGAAACGTTACGGATTACAGTTGACATGTAACGGATCAAAAGTTATGAGTGACAGGTGAACAACTGACAATTTCACGTGAATACCATGACGAAAAACAAACAATAAGAAAGAATATTTTCCTATTCAACTTTTTCTATACGTATTACGATTGAATAAGGAAAATTTGTACTCGATAAAAGAATAGAACGTGTTTTTAGACTCACTCGTAAATTTCCAGACATATGCACCAGATTAACTATCAGAATCAATAAACCTTCGAATCTGTCGCTCTACCATAACATAACCAGGGTCTGAACATACCCCTCTGACATCAATCAAATGAGCCTCTGTCGTCGCGAAATAGTGCATTTGATCGAACCGTCCGTCCCGAACGTTATTTGCACTTTCGGCGGTCGATAGACGATCCCTGCGACATCGACATTCATAATTTATATCGGATCTAATCCGGCAAGTTTTATGATGGCACCCAACGTAATCCTGATATGCCAGACAGCTCAATCAACGTTCGGCCCCGAGGTAACAACCGTTTTAAATCCTGCTCGAACGCGATACGGAAGTGTCGGTGCAGACAGGGCCGAATCTGAAGGTAACTCGTGATCAGTATTATGAGAAGAAAGATGGTTTCGGTAGGAACGAAGTATTATGGGGGTTGCAAGTGGTGTACTGATAATACTCTTGAGTGTTTGGAGAAACAGTTGCTGTTTTGGGAAATGTAAACCAGTTTGGGAATTAGAGGATGTAGAGTGATAATTGATAGAAAATTAGAAAATTTGAAGAATTGAAAAATTTAATGCAATCAAAATTGATCTGTTCGTTCAAAGAGTCAGTATTGATATCTTTCAAAGAACGATTCATTTCGAAGATTTCAAATAGGTTCCACAATGAAATCTTCGATTTAAATCGTTCTTTGAAAGATCTCAATACTGACTCTATGAAGGAACAGATCAATTTCAATTGCATTAAATTTTTCAAATGTTTAAATTTCTAATACTTTCACTAAGTATGTACATGTGTGTTGTGATCCCATAGTATTGTTCTATAATCCATGACTTAACAGCTGAGATGCATATATCAATTGTCTTTCCATTTTGATTTTCGACAAGTCCGGTTACATCCATGATATTCGAATCAATTTTTCTTAAAAATTATGTTTTATGATGGATAGTGTAACGGCAAAGATCCCTAACATCTTATGAAAATCATGTGTCTTCGGAGCGCATGTATAAGATTTCGTGTTTTAATATTGAAATAATTTTTTTTTTCACTCAACTACTATACCATGCTTGGTAAGTTACAGTGGTTATCTTTGCAACCATTACCATTATATCTCAACCTCAATTCTAGGGTACCAACCAACATACTGTTATTTAAGTTTCCTCCATTCCAGAGATTATATTGACTATATTGTTCCAAAATCCAACAAGTTTCTAGGCTATATACTAAGTCAACTTATACATTTCTCCTCCATTTAGGCGATAAAAATATTTCCTCATACTTATTTTTAGAGTAAATTGAATTTCGCAAATCATCAGGTACTGTATATAATAAAAACTGTTTGTTGGGGTCTAAGATTAAAAAGGTTGAAACGAATACAGTGTGTTCCAACGAAAACTTGACTCTCCTTAAGGTAGTACTTCCCTAATCTTTGGAGTAAAACGTTCTTAATTGATCCGCGCAAACTGCTATGGCAACGGGTATATCTGTAGACTGAGTCGCTTCTACCGAGACGCGCGATCGCCAAATGTTTCTGTGCGTTCGCCAAATGTTTTGGTGCGATCGCCAAATCTTTTGATGTGATCGCCAAATATTTCAAGTGTTCAGCTAGACTCGAAAACAAAGCAAGAATTGATTAATATTTTGATGATAGTCTCGATTTTGATTGAAAAATGAGTTTTAAGAGCTTGAACTTGTTTGTGTTTGGTTCGGAGATTGAAAGACAGGCGTTTTCGTCTTGGTTCAGTTGGAAACACTGAATCTTTAAGTGTTCTGTTTACATGAGTCGTTGTCCAATTGTCCTAAGGAGTAGCTCCGAGTAGCTCGAGGCAGTTCCTGGACTGATTTTACAGACCGTGAACAAACAAGGAAGCGCATTGTCTGATAATGACAGTTTTTGACTTTGACGTCTGTCATTTTGAGTGACGTTTTTTCCGGTTCGATGTTCTTGGCTAACCTATTCGAATTCTCCTGAAACAAAAAGAAATTTGATCATCTCTGGTGGATCTTGGGAAATCTCAGATCTGGATATTTCCTCATATTGTTTGTGATATTTGACGCTGTATATTTTTGAGAAAATCGCTTCGCATTGCGGATTTTGGGGTTATGTAATTTTTTCATCGGTAAAACCACTGGAACGAGAAACTATCTATCAGACAGCAAACAGACCATCAAAGCTGTTATCAGAACTTAATAGAGGGTTAGTGCTCTATTGCTACTGCTCCGTTGTTACTGCTCCGCTACCGTTTTTTGGTGTTCTACTACTGTGATTGTTCCACTGTTCCGTTGCTACACAGTTGTTTTCCACTGTGGTCTTTCTACTATACCGCTGGAGCTCCACGGTTCCACTTCTGTGATTGTTCCTGCTCAACTGTGATTGTCCCACTGTTCATCTGTTGTTCAGTATTCTTTCTCTGTTCGTCCCCTATGATTGGTATTCCCCGTTAATGGTATTCGTCCCAACTGTACACGTACTTCGATTGATAGTGTCGTACTCATTGTGCACACCGGTACTCACCGTAGCACTGGTGAACTACAGCTACAATTGGTGAACTGGCCTGATTGAGAAAATCCACTTAGTATCAGATAAGTTTAGATCAAGACTTTGCCCCTAAGCCATAGGTATTCATAATTGTTAGCTATCATCGTGACGTCACACACACTACTCTCAATCATAGGGAACACTTAAATTCATCTTGGTAGTGCCATTTTCACATTAATTTAACTTCATTTTGTATTGTGAGCCGAACTGTGGACATACAGTGTGTGTAACATCAATTAATATGTTTTATTAGTAAGGGACTTGACTATTTCTTTTATTCTGGTTATCCAAGCGTAAGGGAAGACAAAACCTCTACATGTTTATATATTATTTTTATACCATTTATAGGTATCTAGTGTTTGATATTCTAGTAATATTAGTGCAGTGGGTTGTCCCATTCCATCAGGGCAGTTTCGGATTTTTCACTGGCGATAAATCCGTGACGCCCCGGAAAATTAAACCCCATATTTCAATCTTATGGAAATCAATTTTTATTGTCGAATCCACGTCCCAAACTGAGCTCCTGGGTATGTTAGTGGCGTGAAACACCACTGCACATTCACTGCTCTCCTTTAACAAATTTCGCCCTAACAAGGCATTAGAGGTTTCCACTTCGAGGGGTGTTAATTTGATATGAAATTCGTACCCACAAATTCATACTTATGAGTCCAGCATCAAGTCACAATTTTAATTCAATTAAAATACGATTCAAGTTAGATATAATTCTGAAAGTGTTTTTTTTTCTCCATTCAGCCATCCGTTGTTTTCAAATGTGTGAATTAAGATTCAAGAAACAGGAGTTAACTGACACAGGTAAATAAATGATCTAGATTTTTGTCCTTTCCGTCAACCGGCAGCACCCTAGATCAACAATAAGTTACTGCGTTTATTAGACTGTTGTCCTGAACAAGAAATTTCTTCGATATGGAATTGGAAACACCCTGGAAACTATATCAAACAAAATCAAACTTTCAATCATTTCTTCAGGAGACCTTTGCAAGCTAGAGAAGACGATATGAACTTGCAGTGACATACATTGGTTTGAACTTGCCACTGTTTCAAAATAATATGGAATACAAGGGGTATAAATGGTACTAAATGTGTTCATCCACAACTTGCTTATAAAGTCATAATACATCTGTTAACAAATGTCTTATGAAGTCAATGAAACACCAGTGTCTTATGATTATCAGAAAAGTGTATTTTGAGTTAGTCATATTGATCTGACATGTCGAGAAAAAAATGGACACCTGTTTGTTCGTACTCCTTTTCTATACCATAACCTCGGCCATGCTGCCTGATTTTATGGTAATTAAAGAAAAGCAAGCAAGCATTCCATTTATTTTTCGGAAAAGTCCCAGCAAACGTGCTTCTTGATTTTCCAATATTCCTTTCGGCATACTACTTTTTTTTAAATATTTTTTTGTCGGTAAACTATCTAAGCTCACATAATAAACAAATGATTTGTTATGAAAACCGTATCATTACCTTGATTCATAATGGCTTACCAGGATGGTCAATACCCTGGTCTACTGTAGTCGCATGATGGGTATAGAGATCCTAGATGCAGAGCGTGGACCATATAATTAATTTGCTTGTCTCAGCCTATATACACAGACATAACGCGGCACTACGAGTGTTATATTATCGTATATGTCACGCGTACGGTATAGACAAGTTACCTGGCATGCCTCATACTCTGGAGGATATAGAGTCCGTTGTCGAGAATTTGAATTATCGAATATATTGAAACTACTGATTCCCTATGCACCCTCAGGCAGAAACAAGCCATTAAGCCAAATGTAGTTTCAGCCTCCTTCAGAGACTGTATTAGAATTACAAACTGAAGGAAATATTTCTGATCCGAATTCAAACTATTTCAGTTTAATTTTCAAAATTTACCATAATGGTCAAATCAAAAATTTTTAATATATTATTATAGTATAATGGTGTACTCACCATCGGGAATTATCTCCTATAATAAAGAATAAAACTAATGATTTCACTACGCAGGTTATTCTTCAAAAGTGAAATCTGTGAATCCAAGGAAAGCGCAGTAGTCTTTGACCCTTGGGCATGTTGGTATTTGGTATGTGGGTATGTCCTATACACAAAATTCATTTTGAAAAGTATAATGCAACAATTTGCAAGTTTCATTTTTTGCCAGGTTTTTGGGATTTTGCAACAGTGTGCATCGGGACATAATCTCAAGATGATTGATTGAACTTTGTAGAAAATATACATCCTTCAGAACTACAAAAAAAATTGTTTCAGGATTTTCTGTTGGTTGATTAAAAAAATTGGCGGATTCAAAATGCCCTAACGATGACGTGGGGCTATCACTTTGCATACTTATTAAAACAAGGTTAATTTCGCAAAATTTTCAAATTTGTTTGTTACAAGCTCATCTTTGTTTCAACTCATTATGTTCAAGGCATTCACAAAAACCACCATGCCATATCGTTTGCAATTTCTATATTTTGTAGAAAGCGATTTTGACAAAAAATATTCTAAAGCGCTATATAGTAATTCTGACGGTTTTACCAACAAAAAGTGTTCAATTTGTGTCAGAATGAATAAACAAAATATACTTGATAAAACGTGTACTTTACCCCATTCCATTGTTCGAAAATGTTTTGGGTAACAGTACTCGATGCATTAGATCGAATAATGAGATGTGAAATTTCAATTCAAGTTCATGGACAACTGATTCAACTTTAATGAGTTTGAAATTCCATACTTTGTGTTTGACGGACTCATTATAATAGTACCACATCAAACTGATCTCGAATATCAGTTGTTAGGAATTCCAACCGTATAACTATAAAATTATATGTAATCAGATCGCTATTTCTAAAACTTTCCGAACCAATTTTTTTTAATACGGTTCTGTGGCATAGTCACGAAAATCACGCTATATCCGGCAAATTAATGACAGTGATAAACTGGTCAGGCTATCTGTCGCTACCACTGGCCTTACCTGTCACCCCACTACGTTATAATATGCATGTAGTCTTTTGTCAGCTTTTATTTTTGTTTAAAGTAGTAAATTCATAATTATCATGGGAGAGTGATAAAAAGTCAGTTTTATACGGGTTTGTCGAATACATTCGAGAGTATTATTCATGTTGAGAGAGATTAGTAGTTTGAGGACGGATTCTTTGACATCCTTAGAATGAAAAAAATTTATAGAGTATCAGGTATTCTGTTCAACGAACTTCAAGTAAAAACACTTTATATAGGGTGTCAATTTGAAAACTTCCCACCCTTAATATCTTCCTTCCAGTAAACAATATGAGTAATCGAAAAAACAGGTCAATTTTATTGTCAAGGGGGACATTTTCACGGACTATTTGTAGCCCTCGTGGTTCAACCCCCTAGGAGGGGTAGATGTTACCCTTAGAATTTTAAATGGGAAGGGGGGTCAAGTGGCACATCATTTTGATGGGCGTTCAATTCTTGTTCCAATGGTACCCTGACTTATTATTTTGTGATGAGCATTTTCCGAAAAATTGCGTTCTAAACTAACAGAAGTAATTATTAGAACGCCTATACTGAGATGCATTATTGTATTGACTCCCTTTAATAAAAATGGTTAGAAGAGTAGGTGGCACCGCTCCAACCCTTGAATGACAGGAATAAATTTATTACGCATGGGATTTTTTATTTGGTGGTTATTTTCCTTCTACACAATAAAATTTAATTTGCGAGAAAGACATTTCCAACATAAAATCTACTTACGCTTATCTTATTAGCTGTTCGAAATGTTGTCCATTTTGCTCTAAACAGTAATACAGTCTGTTTTCGAACTCCCCTCTAACATTACGGAAAACTTCACTAGGAATTGACCGGCATGCTGCTGTAATCGTCTTTTAAGTTCGTCAATATCAGAAGGTTGTGTTTTATAAACAACGGATTTAAGATGCCCCCAAAGAAAGAAATCTAAGGGTGTTAAATCCGGTGATCTCGGAGGCCATTCAACTGCTCCCCTTCTGCCAATCCATCTACCCGGAAATCTCTCGTTTAACCACTGTCGGACGGGAAGAAAATAATGAGGTGGAGCACCGTCCTGCTGGTAATGTAACAGATCCTCCTGCAAAAGTTCATTCCCTTCTGCATCAATTTGAGTTTCTAGCTCGTGAGTTATAAGAGGATCGATAGTCTCTTCAGGCATATCAAGGTACAGATTGCCAGTCAAGTTTTCTTCCAGAAATAATGGACCAAGAATGGCATTTCCAAGAATACCAGCCCAAACATTAACTTTTTGTGGGTGTTGTGTATGCCCTTCCCGAAAAATATGTGGGTTTTCGTCACTCCAATAGCGACAATTTTGTCTATTAACATTGCCATTCAGAAAAAATGAACACTCATCGCTGAAACAGATGTTTAACAGAAGATTAGGGATGGTATTGACTCGATGAGACATGATTTCACAAAACTCTATTCTTCTATCATAATCATCCTCGTGGAGCTCTTGAAGAATCTGCATTTTATATGGATGAAATTTATGCATTTTCAATGCTTTTCTTATAGTCTCGCGTGACATTCCCGTCTGTTCTGATACTGATCGTAAGGAGCTCGTGGGCTCTGCAGCAAATGTTCCCAAAATTTCAATTTGAGCTGCTTCATTTAGTACTCTGGGGTTATTTCTTTTTTTATTTGTCACTGAACCAGTTTCGTAAAACTTATTCACCAAATCAAGCACATACCGGTGACTTACATTACAATTTGGATGTCTTTCGTTAAAAATACATGCCGCCCTTCGTGCGCACTTTCCAACTTCTCCATAAATTACAATCATTTCAATTCTGTCTTGAAGAATGTAAACCATTTTTACACTTTTATACACTTATTAAAGTAATTCTTAAACAGCCCAACAGGTACAACGGTATTCACAATACTACCACATAGTTCAAATTTGCTAACCAATTTTTTGCCGGAAAACAGAAACTTTTTACAGCAGAAGTAGTAAAAAAGGAAGGCTATCTGTACAATTTCTGCGATGACACTTAAAAATTCAGCATTTAATAAACACAACTTTACTACCATCTACGTTTTACTATTAGACTACTTTTTTATGTAAAGTGTTTGGAGCTAATGGCTAATGTTACCCCTAATAAAGGGTTGGAACGGTACCACCTAATATTCTAACCAGTTCTGGCCAAACCATGCATCTCAGTATAGGCGTTCTAATAATTACTTCTGTTAGTTTAGAACGCAATTTTTCGGAAAATGCTCATCAAAAAATAATAAGTCAAGGTACCATTGGAACAAGAATTGAACGCCCATCAAAATGATGTGCCACTTGACCCCCCTTCCCATTTAAAATTTTAAGGGTAACATCTACCCCTCCTAGGGGGTTGAACCACGAGGGCTACAAATAGTCCTTGAAAGTGTCCCCCTTGACAATAAAATTGACCTGTTTTTTCGATTACTCATATTGTTTACTGGAAGGAAGATATTAAGGGTGGGAAGTTTTCAAATTGACACCCTGTATATTTAAAAACACAGTTACCTATTCAAATACACCCAATGACGTGTTACCGTTATTTACATTTCGAGCTGCGGTCAAGACAGAGTCACATTCTAAGCACAACTTTTACTACCGCTTGTTTCGCGGCAATTATTTGCTTATACAGTGTGTTCCACTTACCATGCTCACCATGGGTATCTTTTCAATGGTGAGAGATGCGAGGTCGGTTAAATTACACCAAATGTGGAGTTTATCAAGGCCAACTATAATGTGAAAAAATATTTCAATAAAATCTATCCGTTTTTGTATTATGCGCAAAAAAACAGATTTTGATCATTTTCTTGTCTCCTCCGTAACTTCTTTATTTATGAAAATATTAATATGAAATTTATACCAACTCTTCTAGAATTTGAAATATCAGCACCAACTTTTATTTTTCAAATGTAGGTCATGGCTCACTATGACTTAGTTATGAATAACCTTTTTTTCTCTTACAGATGATATTTCACAATAATAGTTTAGTTGTTTACTCTAGAATGCTAATACCCATGTCAAAAGTGTTGTAAAAAGTTCGGGCTAGTCCGCAATGCGCTTGCGCGTCAATAGTGATTTTTGTAACAGGCCCGGTTTTAGTAAAATATTATGGTACTTGTGAAGATTAACAAAAGGATAAGGTTGGAAACCTCATTGTACTTATACCTGTTATTTGTATTTAGCCGATTTGAATACATATTTTCACATATTTATGATCCCAAATATTCAGCGAAGGCCATCAGAAAGTACGGTTATTATTATTATTTATCGCTCTGATGCGACTAATTTTTGGTATCACTTTCACTTTTCAGCTGTAGTTAAACAAGAAAAACCTACGGAACCACCCCAAATCGTCGGTGCGAATTTCAGGGAAGCAATGGATTGGAAAATAAATTGAAATTACAAAAAACTATGAAAATTTATCATATAATTTCAACTCAAATTGGATTTATAAAATTGGTTTCTTGGAAGCTCGAGGTTTTTTTCTAGAACGATTCAAGTCAAAATATGCAACTGCATTTAATTTAAATCATTTGAAGAGATTAACATGCTATTTCTACGAGTATTTCTGATTGTATTACCTTGGTGCAATTTCCACAATGGGGGTGCATGAAAAAGTGAGGCCAGAACCATTTTCCTTGCCATCAAAGAAAAGCACTTCCATAATGACATTAATTTTTTCTGAGGCGATTCTGTGTATGTTAAGTACTTTTTGTAGGAATCTAGAACTCACAATATAAGCGATGTGGCAGAAAGTTGTATCACTCGCCATGCATGCTTACGCAGACACAGTATTGGTACTGCACTCTAGGTTTCAAATTATTCTATTGTCGTTTTCACATGAATCTTCATGAGGAAAATGTCTGCCACAAATTACAATTTTCCCACTCAAATGTTCTGCTGGGGTCTCTTCTTAAGAACAATAACCAAAAATCATGCCTTTTTCGTTAAGCTAAAATAATATTTAAGCTAAATTGTGAAAGGCTTTCGCGGCCATCGTCACTTACATGGTGGTTCTTCGAAGAACCACCATGTAAATATTTAAGCTATTTTGAGCAAAGCATATAGGTACATAAAAAAATTCATTTTCTACCAAAAATGATTTATTTCAGGTATTTGTCCTTTACACAACACTAAACAAGTCATTGTTTATTTGTAGGAAGAAACGGCTTCATTAGAAATTGCCTTTAAAGGAACAAGATTAATGCAAATTCACGAAAGAATAACCAACGACCACAAACACCACACAAAACGACAAGAGAAAATCTGAAATTCTAAAAACCGTCTCTGATCTCTGACAAGAGTGACAGATCTTAGTGACAAGTCCTGAATGCGCTGTCAAATTTCTCTTTTTCAAATGATATGTGTTTTATTGCCTCATAACAAAAATCTCTGAATTTGAACACCAAATTATTTTCAAACTTGGCAACGATCTACCCAAACTACACTGATGACGCGCATGCGCACATCGTAAACGGGTCGCATACGCGGCATGCTTTTCGCCGTGAAAATTGGCGGGATTAGCATTCTAGAAAGTATATAATATACAGGGTGGGTCACGGTCGATGGTACCTTAGACGTTTACGGAGAACGGGACATATGATCATTCTGAAAATTTGGTTTCAGAAGTAGTTGCTCTTGGTCTATCGATCTAAAATATTTTCAGCAATGTAGCGTTGCCACTTATACCAGAAAGTAATAGCATCTTTGTTATTTCAAATGGGTCACCCTGTATATTACCGCATTTTTGAACTTGTCATTCCTTTCTGATTATTTCTGCCTCATACTCCCCTATACCTATCTCAAACGGTTTTTGAGATATTGGTTATTTTCCATAATTTTTATCCAAAACATAGCTCGAATTGAATGTTTATTTCTGCGGTATTTGGATTCTTAGGAAGTTGCAATTTTGTTTTTAGTTCATCAAGATCATGTACATTGATTCTGTATAGAGAAGTTTGTTCTGCGTTATATAGGGTCGTTCAAAATTCATGATCTTACTGCTAGATACGAAAAGGGTTGAAAGTGCGTTTTTTTAAATGGAACATCCTGTATATTATGAAATATCCTGAAAGATGACTAAATTCCCTTCGAATTGATATATCATGTTCCTATACCTAAATAGCCAGAATTCCGAGATAATAGCAATTTTCACTTGTAATCTCCCAACTGCTTGAATTATTGCCGGAAATTTTTCGAGTACATGAATTTTTTGAAAATTCATGTACGAGATAAATTTACGGCAATTAATTCAAGCACGAGGGGGATTCGGTAAGAAAATTTCACACCGAGAAATGAAAATCATCCAACAATTCATAAGAAATAACTAACGATGGTTTCACCTGAACTATTTATAACCACTGAAATATTGATATGTAAAATTTTCATCAATAAATGTGTTTAAAATTGGAACAAAACAAAAATAAAAAAGTTATGTTCTAATCGTGGATTGAACCATAATAAGTGGAAATTTTTCTGTCAAACATTTGACATGTGACAAGTTGATATTTTGCTTTAATGTACAAATGGAGGTCTAGTTTCCATATGAAAGGAGATAATTATGTATTTACCATTATAAATAACAATATGACCGCAGATCGAAATGTAAATAACAGAGTCTAGCCGTAAGTCATTGCATACACCTAGACCCTTCGCCAAAAATAAGGTTCGGTGCTTCCGCAATTATAAACAATACCCATAAGTGTTTTGGATACCATTTTATTCATGAAAGAAAGTTTGAATGCGAGAACGTTAGTTCGAGCTTTTAATTTTCTTAAGTGGATGAAATGCCTCTAAAACACGCATACGCATACAACGTATTATCCAAAATCACCACTATAGAATGGAAGTATTTCAAATTGAATTTAAAAATATTTGTATTTACGTAACGTGGCAGTATGTGGCATACTTATAGGTTCTATTCCAGTTGCAGAAAACATAATTGACACACCTGCAATCCGTTATATGAAATGCAGTTCTACTCCTTGTAAAGAATTTTTCATAGATCCCCCATCACTGAAAATGAAGTCATGCTGTGGCAGAGAACTACATTGAGGACTCCGTAACTAACAAACTTGATACTGCAAGGAAAATCCAAGGATTTTATAATTCAAGTAGTTCCTCTGGAGAGGAGACATCCCTAATTTGTACCAAGTATGATTGCAAGTACAAGCTTGCAATTAACGGAAATGAAGTAAAATAAGAAGAAGCGAAGAACTAAATGTCTATTAATACAAAAAGAACTAAATGTCTATTAATACAAATGTCAATCTTAATTTTAATTAAATGTGATGTCGGGGCGTGGCGCAGTGGTTAGAGCGTCGAAAGGTCCGGAGTTCGAACCCTGGTTGGATTTTTAAATTTAATTTAACCGATTAAATTATTAAAATCTCGTGGCTCGACTAGGGTGAGTCTTGCACGATTCACTGTTGCGTTCCAATTAACAGTGCTGCTCCTAAGGTGGCGTATGGAGTTAGTAACAAGGCCTATAAAAAACACATGGCTAATGACCATAGCAGTCGATGCCAAAAACACACAAAAAAAATTAAATGTGATTTATTTAATTCTATTTTTTTCATTATTTCTCCAGTGGAATAAAGTTACTTTATTCCAATAGTGACTAATAGGGCACTTTATACATATATTAATTTATAATCGAGGATAAAACTATATATACAGTGTGAGTCTTTATAAAGTGCACATTTTGAAATGAGAAAAACTATGTTGAATTATATAGACGGAAAACGTATTGAAAAAATCTTGAAAAAATTAAATATTTTATGGAATTTTTTAAAATTTTGTTCGCTGCCCCCTGTGTGAACAAAACAGTGTAACTTTCTAACTAAATGGTCTATCACGACGGAATAAACTCCATAATGATTGGAAGTAATAGGGCGTCCTTCTAAAATGTGGCAAAACAGTGCGCCCAATTGAAAATAAAGATGTGTCTTTAGCAAAAGTATGTTTGTTTTTCATACATTTTTAAAATAATCTCAAATTGTTCAATAAAACGCACACATAACCTACCATTTTTACTACTATAAATTAGTATTCTTTATCGTATTAGCTAAATACAAAAATAAAAAAAAACAAAATTAGCTACCTGATAATACAAATTGCATGTTTATAACTGAATCGTAACATTTTATATCAACTGTTAAAAGAGGGAATTCTTAAGGCTTTGCTTTATTTGGGTAGATAATTAATTTCTCTAACAGTAGAGAGAAAATGTTGTAATATGATGAAGAATAACCTGAAGTAATGTAACAGGACGTATTTTATGACCGGACATAAGAATTTACCCAACCCCTAGTTTATCCTCTCAGGTCAAGAAACCGTCGAACACTTGTGTAGAAATAACGTTATCCTAACAAAGATTCTCAGAAATACATTGGTTACGAAGGAACATCTTTAAAACGAGTGTATCATATTACTTTCAAGAGTCTTGTAATAATATTTCCAAATAGGGCATTTCAAAGTACCAGAGAACCTTTCAATATCCCAATAGTTTGCATATGTTATTTTTGTTGAGAGGCACAGATTTTTATGATAGGCCACCCAGAAAGCACTTTGCAGAGAGGATAGATGATCGAACTTTGAAATTGGACACAATTTCGAAAGTTAGTCTTTCGTTTCATTCGTTCAAGTCAACATGTGGTTGCGCAGTTTTATTAGTTTACTCCAGTTATTGTAATTGTCATATTTCAACTCTGTTCAACATAATATTCAATCTGGGTACTATCGTTAATTTTGATTCTTTGAATATATATATATAAAGTCGATCTTTTCCACTTGTCTCTAAAAAGTTGATTCTTCTAATCAACTCTTAGTATTTGTTGTATTTGAATTATTTCGAGTCTTTTACGTTTTATCTTGTTATGTTATTAGTAAATCATCTGGCCTCATTCACCTTTTTCCGGTTAAAAGTATATTATCAGTTAAAATCAGAAGTTGCTTTATCAATTAATTTGAGAAATGTCCCAAACATATTTTGTTGTTATTCTTTATTGAGAATAAATAGCCAGAATGCATAACACTTATATCTATTAACAAAACAATAAAGAATAACAACAAAAGATGTTTGGGACATTTCTCAAATTAATTGATAAAGCAACTTCTGATTTTAACTGATAATATACTTCTAACCGGAAAAAGGTGAATGAGGCCAGATGATTTACTAATAACATAACAAGATAAAACGTAAAAGACTCGAAATAATTCAAATACAACAAATACTAAGAGTTGATTAGAAGAATCAACTTTTTAGAGACAAGTGGAAAAGATCGACTTTATATATATATTCAAAGAATCAAAATTAACGATAGTACCCAGATTGAATATTATGTTGAACAGAGTTGAAATATGACAATTACAATAACAGGAGTAAACTAATAAAACTGCGCAACCACATGTTGACTTGAACGAATGAAACGAAAGACTAACTTTCGAAATTGTGTCCAATTTCAAAGTTCGATCATCTATCCTCTCTGCAAAGTGCTTTCTGGGTGGCCTATCATAAAAATATGTGCCTCTCAACAAAAATAACATATGCAAACTATTGGGATATTGAAAGGTTCTCTGGTACTCTGAAATGCCCTATTTGGAAATATTATTACAAGACTCTTAAAAGTAATATGATACACTCGTTTCAAAGATGTTCCTTCGTAACCAATGTATTTCTGAGAATCTTTGTTAGGATAACGTTATTTCTACACAAGTGTTCGACGGTTTCTTGACCTGAGAGGATAAACTAGGGGTTGGGTAAATTCTTATGTCCGGTCATAAAATACGTCCTGTTACAATCCTCCCCCCTAAGAATAGTGACAATTTTTTTTTCTCGAAATAAATTGTTACTCCAGATCCTCCTCACATTTTTCAAACTTACAATTCTACAGTCTGTGTTTATGCAGTTCGTATCCCGCGCGTAATGGGTTTCCGCACGCCCATGGTCGTAACACTAAAGTCATAAGTCTGTTCACTCACGCACTCGTCGATGTAGCTCCGTAGATGTTGATAGTGCTACCCAAATTCCATTGGCTTCTGAATCCTTCCTGGTCCGGTTCCTTGGTTCACGGAGCTATCAGGTAAGCTCCGATCCATCATCGTGAGTAACAAATGGAATCTGTTCACCTGAGAACTGGTTACTCCTTCCCAAGTGTCCAAAGGAAGATGTTATCCTCGGACTGGCTATCTCTTGCAACCGATGTCTCACACGCTCCATGTACTAGACACACAACTCTGCCCCATGGTCCTCGCTTGGCACCAGGATCTTCTTCTCGGAATGGTAGTGTGGTGGAAACTGGATGGTGATGTTCCCTTGATCTCCTGACATCCTGCAACCTGCTCTCCCATCGCTGACTGCTGATCTCTCGGAAGTTGGTGGTAGAAATTCTCGATGTCTCTCGGCTGGTCTAGCATCCTGTATCTTGGATCCTAGGGTCCTTTGTCTAACGTCCTTGGTCCTTCGTCTGGAATCTTCGGTTGTACGTCTAGAATATTCGGTCCGACGTCTTGGGTCCATGGTCCTTCGTCTTGTGGTAGCCTCAGCTGTGGTCCTAGGAGGTGGCATCCTGGTTCTTCTTTGGTATCCTTGGTCTTCCTCAGAGCAAATTCGGTTCATCTACGTTGGGGTCCTGGCCATTAGAACAGGGTCCCGCTGCCATAATACCTGTAAATACAAATTAAATTAGAATCCAATAATTTGCGTTGGTGGCTAGTACGAAATTCGGAAACTGGAAGTCTCATATTCCAGTCTCCGTTACCTAATTATGAATTCCTCCTCCATCGGTTATTCTTGGTCCCTGATGGTATTGAAGTGGTCCTGCTCAGCAGTGTCCGAAGTTCTTCATTTCCGTGGAACTGCCGCATCCCTCTTTGCTACCATACTCTTTATCCCCTTCTGACTCCGTTACCGTCTGATTTAATTTCCACCATTACGTTTTCTATCATACTGTAGTTTTCTTTTGTTCGCGAGTTTCCGATCCTACTGCCTTGGTTACGCTTCTCCTAACTATACGGTACTGCATATCACTTCGTGTTTGAATTTATGTTTTACATTTTTTTTTTCTTTACTTTTTAGCCATATTTCTATTTTCGTTTAGCCTAGAAGTAACCGATTTCCTTTACTGATAAGTCATTTTCCGCAATATACCGTTGTAAATTTCGGGCTTTCTTTACTTGACCTCTTGATATAATCGTGCATATTGGTTACCGTTAGGCTTTTATACAAATTGACAAAATATGGTCTGACTAATCCAATTCAGTTCTTTCTTTCTAAAGTTTCAGGAATCTGACATTCATGCACTTCTCGATGGTATGTAGATAACTATGTGACATATTTTCATTCCCTCTATTACAATGTGTCCCTCTGACAATATTGAAAATTTTCAGTCTATATCTTCTCGGTGATATACTCGAAACGACTGAACTTAATACTTACTTAGATATGTTCTAAGACTTCAAAAGATTAGTAGCTAATTAATTCCTGAAGTCTGAACAATGAAATTCGATTTACGAATTCAACTATTATCTCCCACACTTGTTAGTTCATTCCTCTGTTAGATTCTCATTTTCTCTCAATTTCTCGTTCCTTTCTCATCTCACAGGTTATTCTTTCATTCAATATACTCTTACCAGATTCATTCGTCAAATAGTTGAATACGTGCTTATTTTTAAATGTGGAAACTTTCCAATTATTAAATCGTTATGTTTTTTGTTATTTTTTTCACATACAAAATTTCACTCTCAATTAATTCGGCTAACCAATACACATTTTTCTGCATTATTATTATTATCTGTAATTTTTTTTTCTCCTCTTCAGACTCTTAACTGAGAGTATTACGATTAATTCTTCCTCGTAACTGAACTTTTTCTTCGCTTCAGCCTATTTTCTCAAATTTCCACAACTGTTTTCTTCTTTATGCTTCTTCAAAATTACAAAAACTTTTTTTTTTCCGCCTATGTTCTCGAATTCTCTCTCTCTCGAATTCTTACCAACGTTTCTTCTTTATTTTTTTCTTCAAAATGACTACAACTTTTTCTTCTCCTCAGCCTATGGTCTCGAATTCTTTCTCTTGAATTCTTACCAACTGGTTTCTTTTTTATTCTTGTTCAAAACCACCAGAACTTTTTCTTCTCCTCAGCCAATGGTCTCGAATTCTCTCTCTAGAATTCTTTCCAACTGGTATCTTCTTTATTCTTCCTCAAAACCACCAGAACTTTTTCTTCTCCTACTGAGCCTATTCCAGGAAAGTTAAACAATTTTCTCTCTCACAATACTCGAATTTAAAAAACATTTACATTCCTCGTAGGTAATTCTATTGGGATTCGAACCAAGTAATTAGCTGACCTGACCGTTCCAGGGGGTCGACTTCCCCTGAGACACCCAAATCGCGAACATGAAACTGGTACATCCACCTTCTAAAATTTGAGTTTGGGAAAGTCCCTATCAAAATTATAAAATTTTCCGATTTTCACTTTCCTGGTTTACAGCTCAGTTCGGCTCGGGATTCGGGAAAAACAGGATCCTTTGTCAAACGGCTCAAGATGCCAGAGGAAACCGTCCTGGTTTCTCTGTGGCATTGGGGAAACGACGCGAAGTGCTAAAGGGTACACTTTTTATTTTTCCTCGACCAATTTTATAGCATTACTTGCTCTTCGAATTACTCTATCGGTATCTATATACAACTTATTTTCTATTACGGGGTCGGTATCACCTCTGCGCGGAAATATCCTTCGCTGCCGGAATATGATCATAGCCCTGCTGGTGCCTATGATCGGTTTCCCCCGCTCCCTTCCTAGCTAAAGCCTTGGTCGAATGACATGCATTTGTCCCTCTGTCCTTTACTACGAAGAGAAAGCTGTATTGGTTTTCCTATGTACAATGTTCCGGATCAAATCTTCCGGCTAAATTATCGGCTGGTTTTTTTTTTTTGTAATAATTTTTTTTCTTTTATCTCCATTTACTTTACTTTTATACCCCGTTTGGAACTTTATTTATTTATACTTCCTTCCCTAGGAATAACATTCTTGGTTGCAAGTTTCTTGATAAAATCCGAAACGTTCCCAGTTCAACCTACTTTTCAGAAACAATATATAAATGGTATGACGATAAAATTCGTATTCTAATTATATCATAAATTCAATCAAATTTTGGTTAAATAAAAAAAACTTTGTGCAAATGAAACCAAAAGTTACTCTGGCAGAAAAATTCTGATATACTGTCCTGTAATGGTGTCAATATCATTGTAATGTAGTATGCGAAACAAAAATTTAAATAATTTCACCTGTAATAAATACCATATGTAAATCCAAATGTTACCTGATCCTCTTCTCTAAACTATATACCATCCGTGTGTATGCAGAAATTTTCCTCAATTTCTCGTAAATTCCATTGCTTTTCGTCCCTGAATACTATCAACTATACCAAGATTTATTCTAATACCTTTTGAATTAATCAATTTCTCGAAAGTTTGATCATTCTTATTAATTTTTTTTTTCAAAACGATTACCTTTCAATTACTAGAAAATCGGCTACTTTCAATATTTTTTTTTTTGCTGGGAATGCAATGAATCATTTCTGCGTACTACTTTTAATTATTCATGTAACACATGTGTTATTTTAAATCTGTAATTTTCGATTTCAACTTTAATTTTCATAACAATTTCCTTTAAAACATTGCAAAAGTAGGTAAGTCCCACAAGATACGAAGATATCTCAAATACTTTTTTTTTTTCAAATTTCAGGATACTCATTTCATTTTAACAAAAATTAGTCAATATTTAATTCGATAATATTCCTAAGAAATAATATCAACCACACATCAATAAAAATTATGGTTTCCATCAGATACTTATTCACATGCCGTCGGCGGTGGCGACTATGGACCTTTCTCAGTTATCTGACTGAAACCTTTTCTAGTTGGTACCTGAACTAATTTTAACACCAATCACAAAACAAGGTACATAAATTTTGACTATTTTAGCAGTTTCAGTTCAAACTATATAAGAAATGGCAAAAAGATAAAATAAATAAAAAAGAAAATATAAGGCTAAAAGAGAACTATACAAATACAGAAATCATTTAAATAAACTCATCGATGTTACCAAACTCAACCATCATAAAAATCGAATTGAACAAAATAAAAATAATTCGCGAAAACTCTAGGTAACTATAAAAATATTACGAACACCAACAATAAACCTACAATAATAAAACAGCACAAATCAAAAAATGGCAAGTACTTGGACTCCAATATAGAAATCGCCAATACATTCAATGATTTCTTCTCCAACGTAGGGCAAGAACTGGTACAAAACATAGAAAGGTCCCCTGTTTCACCCTCACCCAGAGTGGTAAATCCCTGCTCATTCTTTCTCAAGTCTACGGATAAAAAAGAAATTAGGGAAATTATCTTATCCCTAAAAAATAATAAGACACCTGGTATAGACGATATTAAAGCAGAGACATTGAAAGCAATTAATGAGGAAATAGCAACACCCCTGTGTTATATTATCAATAATATAATGGAAAATGGAATCTGCCCTACTGAATTCAAAATCGCGGTAATAAAACCTTTGCACAAAAAAGGCGACAAAACTTTACCGTCAAATTTCAGACCAATATCTCTGGTAACTAACTATGCTAAAATCTTCGAAAAAGTTATTAAAATTAGACTCGAGCTATTTCTGGAGAAACATAAAATAATTGCTGATAATCAATTTGGATTTCAAAGCGGAAAATCTACGGAAGGGGCCATTGCGTCACTAACTCAGAAACTATATGATGCAATCGATAACAGCCAACCTGCCATCGGCGTTTTTCTGGATCTTGCAAAGGCGTTCGACACTGTCGACCACGTACAATTGTTGGAATCCTTGGAAGATATAGGAATACGAGGACTAGCTCATGATTTATTCAGATCATATCTGTACGATAGGAAACAATCTGTCAAAATTGACGATACATATAGTAGATTTGAATTGGTTAAATGCGGAGTGCCGCAGGGGACGGTCCTCGGACCAATTCTTTTCATCATATACCTCAATAATTTACTCACCATTAGAACCTCTGGACACATAATAAGCTTTGCCAATGATACAGTTACATTGTATACATCAAACAGTTGGGAGGACCTAAAGCATAAAATTGAATCAGAAATGAATAATATTATTGATTGGTTTAATTATAAATTACTTACCATTTTTGACAAAATAATGTTCCTCCCAATAACAAGCTACAAAAACAAACTACCTCAATACAACACTTTAGAGATAAATAATCACAATAAAACAATAACAATAAAACTTACTGAGAATGTAAAATATCTGGGGATTATTATAGATTATCATCTTCGTTGGAATTATCACGTTAATTACGTTGTTAATACAATCAGAACCTTTTTGGGACGATTCAAATACCTTACAAAAATTTTACCTTTACACCTACTGAAAATGCTTTATTTTACTATTGTAGACACCCGTATAGCATATGGAATTATCGGATGGGGTGACATCACGAATGTATATCTAGAAAAATTGAACACACTACAGAAATATTTCTTAAAAATCATATTAAAGAAAGAAAGAACCTACCTATCAGATAACTTATACAAGGAAGCTAGGACACTAGATATTCGACAGATCTTCTTTCTTAAATCAGTGTGTTTTATACACAAGAATAGGAAACATATTGACTTTCTCTCGCATAATTACCCAACAAGGGCTAAATATTCGAATAAGGTTAAAATTACATCAGCGATAAAAACAGTGGGAACAAAATGTCATGCGTTTCTAGGACCAAGATTTATAAATATTATTTCAGAAAGCTCCCTATTGAACAATTCTAATTCTGAAATATATTATAGGAATAAGGTTAAGTCATTTCTATTAAGCAACCAGAGACAACTTATTCATAACCTCTTTAACTAAAAAAAGCCAAGATAATTACATGTACATCAACTCAGTCATATTCTTACATAGATCATTTTTTTAAATGTTTGTTTATGTATGTAGTAATTATGTTGATATATAATGTGTTTGAGTATATGTGTGCTTCTATGTTTATATTCACTATATATATGTGTGTGTCTTGTGCTTCTTCTATTCATTTGTTTGTGTCATAAAAACTATGTCTGATTCATTATTATGTTTATTATATTATATCTATTGTGAGGATTTCCGGTGAGATTCAATTATTTTGTTAAATAATTTTTTTGAATACCTCTCAGATTATAAGTATTTTGTAAGTATTTTATATTGAAGAAATGCTAGTGAAAATATAGATATTGCAGTGACTAGTTCTACCTCAATTTTTTGTTTTTATTATCTAATTTTACATATACACATTTGCACCACGGACAGCCTATGGCTTTGTGGTTCTCCATGTTTATTCGTAAATATCTTTAATGTCTATCCATTTTATAGAAAAAAACAAACTTATTATTATTATATATATATAGTAACTTGTCCATTTGCCTTGGAAGTTGCAATTTCATCTTCACTATTTCAACAACAGATTGCGCTTTTTGCGATTAATTTAGAAATGAATAGTCGTAAATTGCGTTTTTAATTCACCAACACATAGAATATTTCTATAATCGGATATTATTTGTTTTGCATATCTCATTATTCTGACTTCTCGATGAATTTTCCATTTCACCTCGTCGCGTGGGTGATCGCGAATGAAAACGATTTCCATATATGCAAATATCCAACCGGACACTGCTTCATCCCTCGAATGTTTTTCCCGCATCATTTGAATAATAGCTTTGAAATATGGCAGCCAGTCCGAAAGGAAGCATCACTCGAAAAGCAAAAAGACCGTGACAGCCTCGTCAGCTGAGCGAGGCCTCCGCAGATACGAGCCGTTGCAGTCAATCTAGCCACCATTCCAATTTTCTGTCACGAATACATCTATTACGATCGAGCTAATCGGATTTGAAAGCCGTGGATGTGCGTCTGTGGACATGTTGTGAAAGCACATTTTTCAATTTTATGTTTCCTCGTGGAAATAATATGCGGAAATTAAATTCGTTGAAAACTGAGCGCTTAATACCTGGGAATGAACATTGGAAAACCGTATTTATCAATTATTATGAAAAATATGGCAAGTTTTTAATTTTGATAGGTTCATAAGATTACTTTCAATCATTTATTTACAGGGGGTCCCTCCAGGAACTGCATCGATCAATATATAGACAGCTATAGTTGGCACTTCCGGTTGCACCGGAAGTGAACCCCAACTTCGTTGGGACTCCCTGTATATTCTCACAGTTTTAGATTCCAAGCATAATTCTGAATATGTTTCTTATATAATGTCCAATACCCAAGTCTAACCGTTTTCAAAATAATTCAAATTTTAAGATGAAAATTGCGTTTGCAGGCCGAAAATTATGTTTTCACTTGCGAAAAAAGGGTACATCACATCCTATTCTTGTTTCGATATTTACGTAATTTTCTCTTACTATTTAAGTTTTCTTGATACAGTGCCACGGCGCTATCACTTCTTATCGCACAATAAACATTGAACAGCCAAGACTCTTGAAAATTGAGTTCCTTGACTACATGTTGATTTGAGTCACTCCAAAAATGGCAATTACGTCGGTTGAATACATCATTCTTTGTAAATTCAGCTTCGTCTGTCCATATATTACCCAAAAATAATTCGTTCCCATGCGACCAAATGAATTAACAAAATCTCACTCTTCGTGGAAAGTCTTTTTCTTCCAGTTGCTGGAGTATGGAGAACTTGTATGGGTGAAATTTATGTGCAATGAAACATTTCATTCACAATCACATTCATTTAGAATCAGAATCACCGAAATTTTTCATTAAAAGATTGTTTGACATTTTACTCTGACAGCGGCTGTCACCCCCTTAAAAATCATTGAAATTGCGAACAAAAATTTCGGGCGGAATGGTTGCTATTTATTTTCTACTGTTTATCGACCCCTATTTGTAAATTTTGTGAAGTTGGTGTAAAATGCAAGAAAACAATTCTTCTCCTGATATAATCCTTGAGGAAGCTGAAGAAGCAACACACCAATTATTGCTTGCCAAGTCCAGGAAACATTATGAAAAACTATTTGCCGAATTTGATGAATGTCGCTATAATGGTCTGTAAAACAAAAGACATTGGGAAATTTAGTGAGCTCAATGCCTATCTGAAGAGTGAGTCTGGAGGATACGAGGCGAAAAAAGCTGCAGTATTGAAAAAAACGAATGTGGAAGAATCTTTGACAAAAACTTGCAATAGAGAATATCTGATGATCAAGGTTGTCATAGCTCGTAACCTTTTAGACAGTTTAGATAATTGAAATATTCAGGTTGCACTAGTAATGGGAGAGTCTGGTACCTGTCAGCGATGTGCAAGACGGGCGTATATCTGCTTGTTTTGAAACCAGATACGAAGACCGACATTTCACGGAAATTCACAATTATACTGTGTAGAAAACACAAGTCCTTACGTCCGAAGAATATCCAACGACAGATTATTTCTACGATACGCTAATCAGAAATGTACTTCACAACCTGTTGGAATCAAAACTTTGTCTAAAGTACGTCAAAGAGATGCTTCATTTTTGATCTGGCAAACGCAGATGCTTAATAGCGGGCATTGTACGAGGCACACTTCAACAACCTCATTGTCTGCAAAAGGTGCTGATCTTACAACAATTAAACGACATGGCTCAACTGTAGCAGAAAGTTACATCGAGGATTCTATATCTTATAAGCTTGATAAAACAAGAAAATTCAAAGGTTCTTCTGGTACTAATCGTTCCTTACAAGAAGAGTCATTCATTGATGACAACTACAATCTTGTTATTAATATAAATGTTTATGTTAATATTGATAATAAATGAGTAAATTGTGGAATAAAGTGATTTCATTATCATTTGAATAATAACTTTGAAATATGGCAGCCAGACCGAAAGGAAGCATCACTCGAAAAGCAAAAAGACCGTGACAGCCTCGTCAGCTGAGCGAGGCCTCCGCAGATACGAACCGTTGCAGTCAATCTAGCCACCATTCCAATTTTCTGTCACGAATTAGTATATTACGTATCAAGTGTTGTAAAAAGCATATTACGCACGAATGGAAAAATTGCGCACGAGCCGCGTAGCGGTGAGTGCGGTAATTACATGAGTGCGTAATTGCTTTACAACACGCAATACGTACTATACTTTTTCTACGACTCTTATATACTGGATGGTGCGTTTGATTAAGCTTTAAGTAATAAAAAAATGAAGGTAACTAACGCAGTTTATGGTTTAATTTCCAACAACAACAAATTAAATCTAAGAAAATACAATTTTGTACTATATAGCATAGAAATGATGAATTTAAGAATTCAAATTTGAATGTTATTAAATAATTATGAATTACTAATTATTACTATCAGTTGTATTAAAGTTAATAGTAAAATTTTTACAGTTTTTTATTACAATGGGAGCATTTGATTTTTCCAATAAATTATTCATTGTTAAAATATTTGACGAAATCTCAATATCATTATTTATAGCCGACGTGGATGGTAAATTATTGTTGATGGATTGCATTATTCTTTCAGAAGTGGCTCTTTTGTTTACAGTGGATTCGTCTACGTATCCTTCTGCTACGGTAGAAGACTTCCACCCACCGAGTCGTTTCAGCGCCATTAAATCACCCCCTGCGTCGACCAAAATGGTAGCCGAAGTCCTTCTGAAGCAATGACCGGTGTACGAAGCAGCATCGGGCAATTTCAAGTACTCTGCAATTTTTTTCGGCACTGCTCCCAGTTTATTTATCCCCACTACTTGTCTTGTCAGTTTTCCATTTTGATAATTTAGGAAAAACTCACTAATACTGGTCCCTGTTACAGCATTTCTCATTTCCATATATTTCTTGCAGATATTGTAGAAAATTCCGGAAACGATGAATGATCTAGGTATTTTATTTTTTGTATCAGAAATTCTTATTATAAGAGTTTTCCCATTAGAATCTTCTAAATCACTTGTTTTCATATTTTTGAGTTCTTGTTTTCTACAAGCCCCAGATATTCCAATAATCAGGGCTACTTTCATAAAGAGGAATTCCCGATCCGGAGCTTCTTGCAAAAATTTTTTTATTTCTTCCGCCGTAAGAATTTTAGATTTTTTCCCCTTGTAGCCGTCGGACTGCCTCTTCAAATAAGCTTTTAATTTTTTATAATTTTCGATATTAACATCGTGCTTTATATTTAACGTAGTTCGTAACATCGAGTATATTGACCAGAGCGAGGAGGGTTTAAATGTTTTGGTCAATATATTAAAATAGGCGAGCAATACATTTTCGGAGTACGTACTCACGTGGTTATCCATACTCCATTCCATAAATTTTTGATAGGCTTTTTCATATCTATCCTTTGATTTTTGCGGCAGAATATTCTCCATAGCAGAAGCAGCCTGAAGAACAATTTCCGGTGGCGTTGCGCTCATTTCATTATCGGAGTTGCTCATATTTGTAGATATAAAATTAAAGATCGGATTATAATTTATGAAGTATCGATTTGAACTTCAAATCTCAAAAAGTGACAATGTCACTGTCAAATATTTAAAACGCAAGACAGATAAATGTCACGATTTGAGTGGTTCAAGAGGCAACTTGATTGTTACCTATTATACTAGCCATCATATCATGACGCACAGTTGTGCGTTTTTATTCTTTACGCACAGTTGTGCGTAAGAATGGATTTACTTATAGAGTGAACTGTTTGTAAAACAATGTTTACTAACATAGGAGTAGAAAAACATCTATTACGGTCGAGCTAATCGGATTTTAAATCCGTGGATGGGCGTCAGTAGACATGTTACTCTAGCTCATTTTTCCATTTTATGTTCCCTCGTGGAAATAATACGCGGAAATTAAATTCGTTGAAAACTGAGCGCTTAATACCTGGGAATGAAGATTGAAAAACCGTGTTTTCTAATTACCTTAAAGAATAATGGATAAATATGACAGGTTTTGATTTTGATTGAGGATCATATGATTACTTTGAATCATATTCATATTTCTATTGAAGTCAACAATCAATACAGGGGGTCCCTCCAGGAACTGCATCGATCAGTATATAGAAAACTATAGGTGGGTCGAATTTAAAAATTTGGAAGTTCACTATTGTTGATAAGGGCTATCCGGCTAAAATATTTTCAAGAATGTGGCATTTCCGGTTGTACCGGAAGTGGATCCCAGCTTCGTTTTTTGGTATGTGTGTGCGTGTGTGGAGGAGAGTTGACATCGGAGAATCCATATGCCACAGAATTGAGGACTTCCTGTGTATTATCAAAGTTTTAGATTTAACGCATAATTCTGAAAATGTTTCGTGGGTAATGCCCAGTCTAACCGTTATTGAAATATTTCAAATTATAAGTTGAAAATTGCTTTTGCGGACCGAAATATATATTTTTTTAATTTCTGGACATGAACTGTAAAATGAAACATAAAAATACGACGAATTCCTTTGCACATTTCAAAATAATTTTGTAACGTGTTGGGAAGAATTTACATTCAACAATAATTAGAAGAAGAATTAGAAGAATAATTTGATGAACATTTGTTGAAACTGAATTTATAATTTCTCAAAAAAGTGCATTTGTTTACTTCATTGTAGCTAGTAGGTATGTAATTAATTTATGGTTGCTCTAGGTGTGTTTATTTAAGCAATCATCACAAAACGTCAACTCAAACTTTTGATTTTCTTGAAATACGACACCAAATTTTGGTGAATTTTCTTCAATTCAGGTCCGTACTCAAATGTTTATTAAAAAATTCGTGATGGTGGCCGAAAACGACCTGAAACGTAATATAATCGACATATGTGATTCATCATTGAATTCAGAAAAGAAAATACTTCATTTTCGAAACACGTCCGTATAAAAAAATTTAAGTTGATGGTGAAAACGTCGGACAGTAAAACTGATACCGTCCCAAAAAAGCTTATGAAAACTGTTCCAACTGTGATGATGATATCAGAAAAAAATTAAATAAGAAATCGAAAAATTCAGTTTTTCGAAATTAACTTGAATATAAAAAATATTTTTGGAAATTTCATAATAAAAAACTATTAGTACAAGTTATGCGAGTTACATTTAAGTTGTCAAAGTTTACAAGACACAAAATATCGTAACCAAGTACAGGTACAAGAAATTGTTAAAATTTGTTGTTATTTCCTTCAACCGATTGCACCCCTACGCGCAACCCTCAGAAGTTTTCGAGAGACTTGTGTCAGCTAGGGAAGACGCAGCCCTTACCTTTTAACGTGTGATGCCATGCACGAGACCGGTGAATCGGTGGATCGAACCCACGACCCCACGCATGCGAGGCGAACGCACTACCAGCCGACCACCACGGCCCAACTGTCGATAAATAAATTAAAATTCAAAAGCACAAAACTATAATGTATACATAAAATTCAGAGTAGTTTATTATACATAAAATGTAAAAGAATGTATACAAAATTAGTCAAAATTACATCACAACAGATAATACAGACAAAATTTTCTATATATTAAACAATTGTTTCGTCATAAATATATTCGAAATATTCTTCTAGGGAATAAAATGCATTTTTTAATGAAATTTTGATGATTGCTGCCCTTAACTGATAGGGGCATCTTTCAGTGAATTCGGTAATTTGTTAAAGATTTTTAGGGATGATGATTAATTGGCTGTTGAGATTTTTTCAGGCGGTTATAGGGAATGCTCAACGAATTTTTATTTCTCGTGTTATAAGAATGGTAGGCTGAATTTGAAGAGAGTGAGTTTTCGTTTTCTTTCACAAACATTAGGCATTGCATACTGAGAGTAAAGTTAAGATATTGAGTTTTTTTTTAATAACGGTTTACAGTGTTCTCGGTAATTAGCCTTTGCTATTATTCGTAAAAAATTTTTTGTAGTTTAAATATTATTCATCCACTTTCTACGGAGTTGCCCATAAGAAAAAATGGAAAAGAAATTGCTATAATAATATGTTAGCGCCGTATCTAGAGTTGTGAATTCCGTTACTTTCCTAATTTGGTACACTACTTTATATAGTTTTTGGATGAGTATTTGATGTGTTCTTTTCAGTTCAATTTCGTATTAATATATATACCTACCTGATAACTTAACGCTATTTTCTTGACCAGCATTTAAAAAAAATAGCTGACTTGTTTTTTCTGTCTTTAGTTTTAAATTATTTGCCGAAAACCATTCTGAAGCCTTCGCTACTGTTTCAGTATTTTTTAATTTTATGTTTATTATATCTGGGCTTATATTTAAAATTGTAGAGTCATAAGCATATAATGCCACTGCATCAGTATTCAAATATTTTGGTAAATCATTTATAAAAATAATAAAAAAATATGGGCCCCAAAATTGATCCTTGGGGAACTCCAATATCTATAGACAGTGTGTCTGACTTCTCACCTGAAGGTAGAACCAAATCACTTATTGCTGTCGACGGTGCAAATAGGAGGTGAATAATTCCGAAGCATTAAGGTTCCGTCAAACCAAAGCGGGAATGCGGGAGCGGGAGCGGAAACGGAACTTTGGAACCGTGTGAATTGCTAGAAAAATGGTACACGTAGCAAACCATATATATTTCGTTGCTCGTATGCATTTCGAAATACGAATAATCACTCCGGTAAGTATTTTTACCTACTACCAATATGTAATATCAAACATTACGATACTGATATGAGTTTCGTAATAAGATACTTTACCGCTTATAATCACTTATATTCTTTTTCGTATCTATTGCGGGATTTAGCGGGTACTAGGGTTTATGTTGCGTTATTTGCAGAGTGTTCTATATCAGAATCCACACTTTCATAGTCAGAACTCATGTCGATACAATTATACCAAACTGAAGTGAACGCGTCAAAATTGACAGTTCGCAAAATAAATCAACAATTGGCGCAATGCTTGCTTGTTACATGATTCTGATATCATTAATTTCAGGAATACTGACTAATTTTGAGTAAATAGTTAACATTATTGGTAGTCGGTAAAATAATGTACTATATTCATATTACGATACTAAATGGGTTATCAAACTCGGCCTAACGGCTTCGTTTGACAAATTTCCCATCTCATTTCGTAATATGAATCTTTACTACACTTATATCGTAAATATCTATTACCTATCCCATTATCGAATTTAGTCTCGCATTCATCCCGCTCCCGCTCCCGTCCCGCGTTCCCGCGTTGGTTTGGGGAAACCTTTACCCATGATATCATATAAATCTAATTTACTCAGTAGATACACACATGTGCGGCGCAATCAAATGCCTTAGATAAATCCAACATGACACACGAAAAGTTATTTTCATCAATCGCATCCATAATTTTTTCAAAATAACTATTATTGCTTTGGTGGTTGATTTTTTACTGCGGTAACTTGTACTGAAACTGTGTGTCCTAATTTATATTTTCTGTCTTAAATTATAGTTGTTAATTATTTTCATCCACAAAACAATTTTCATCCAACATCCAGTACACTATTGTATTTTGGTACATTGATCTGTCCGTGATTCCTATTTATTTATTTTTCTCAAATCATTTTGAATCCTTTGTAAAAATATTTTTTGTTGATTTCATCTGACAGGACTGGGTTGTCAATATTTGAAATGAAGTAATATAAAATGTTGAATCTTTAATAACGCACATATATTTGTTAAATATATATCAGATTGGTGTTTGGTCACTTTTTAGGTAAAAGTTTAAAGAAATTGTGAAAATTGGTTCAAATTTAAACTTTTTAGTTCACTTCAAACCATATTGTTGAAATTTGCTCAATTACTCAAAAATAAATATTGTTCCTGAGAATTCAGGAGTTTGGCTAACCCAAATAAAACTCGTTTCTTCACAAACCATATCTTTGCAAAGAGTTCTGTTACGGGTTTATTTTGCAATAGCCCTTTCTGTTTTAATACAAAAATATCAGAAATTCTCTGTCATTGATATACCCTTTCCACTCTGTACGCCACTTTATCAAAATGACAACTTGATCGTTGTCATGTATAGCTTGTTCCGAATGTTAGTACTTACCTTTGCTGTACTAGTTGGAGCGGACATGAACCGGCCTTAAGCTAATGACAATTATCAGTTGTTCTATTTTGCGGTATGACAGCGTTGTTTTGTAAACACACTTTTGGTTAGTCTATTGTTTTGTGTTAAGAACACCAAACTCATTGCTACTCTATCTCTGTCTTGTGTCATTGAGGTACCTACTTCACATTCGAATACTTGACCTTTTGTTTGTTTGTTTGTGTTTGGTTCTGAGATTGAGAGGCTGGCGTTTTCATCTTGGTTCAGTTGGCAACACTGAATCTTAAGGTGTTCTTTTCATAGCTCCAAGTAGCTCGAGTTAGTTCCTGGACTGTTCCCACCGAACACTAATGAACAAGAAAGTGCCTTGTCAGATATTGACAGTTTTGACTTTGACGTCTGAGATATATTTTCATCTTCCTTATTTGATATTGATGAGTAACTGACCTATTTTGAAGATTTCCAATTAAAGTTTGATCATCGATGATGGATCTTGGGAAAATTCATATCAGGAGAGTTTCTCGTATTGTTTGCGATTTTTGACGCTATATATTTTTGAAAAATCTCCGTTCGCTTTGCGGATTTTTGAGGTTAGAAGTCACTTCATCATTGTGTGAAACCACTGGAACGAGAAACTCGCTTTCAGACAGCAAACAGACCATCAAAGCTGTTATCAGAACCCTCCCACTTAATAGAGGTTAGTATTTGCATTTGGGCTCTACTTATGGCCCCATAAAAGTGTAATTGGAAGTCAGACTCTGCTACCACTCTGCTACTACTCTGCTACCGTTTATTGGAGTTCCACTAATGTGATTGTTCCATTGTTTCGTTGCTACACGATTGTCTTTCCACTATTCCACTGCTGTGATTGTTCCTGCTCGACTGTGGTTGTCCCGCTGTATATCTGTTGTTCAGCATTCCTCCGCTATTCGTCCCTGCTGTACATGTACTTTGATTGATTGTGTCGTACCCACTGTGCACCTGTATACACCAAGGCACCGATGAACTACAACCACAATAATTGGTGAACTGGCATGCTTGAGAATATCTACATAGTATCAGATAAGTTTAGAATAAGACTGCCCCTAAGGCGTAAGTATCCATAACTGTGAGCTATCATCGTGACGTCACAGGCATAGCCCTCACTGGAGGTTTCATATTGATATATTCAAACAATACCATACTCTCAATCACTGCATTCACTTGAATTCATCTTGGTGGTTGATATTTACATTAATTTCATTTTCTTTTGTATGGTGAGCTGAACTGTGCACATACAGGGTGTGTAACGATCAATATATTTTATTAGTAAGGGACATGACTATTTCTTTTATTCTGGTCCAAGTTATCTAAGCGTAAGGGAAGACAAAACCTTTACCTATTTATATATTATTATTATACCATTTACAGGTATCTATTGTTTAATATTTTAGTAATATTAGTGCAGTGGGTTGTCCCATTCCATCAGGGTGGTTTCGGATTTTTCACTAGCGATAAATCCGTGGCGCCCCGGAAAATTAACCCCATATTTCAATCTTATCGAAATCAATTTTTATTGTCGAATCCACGCCTACTGAGCTACTGGGTATGTTAGAGGCGTGACACATCATTGCACATTCACTGCTCTCCTTTCCTAAATTTCGCCCCTAACAGTTCTTTATCTTCAAAATATGAAACTATCCTAGATTTCAGTAAACATTAAAAAATTGAAAATACAGGAAGCACTGAAATCGGCCTATTTCCAAATAGGTGTTGTATAGACGTTAAGCAACTTTTTTCCTATTTAAATAAAACTGTATCTATTACCGTTTCAGATATCCCCGTGGTGGACAAAATGAACTTGTACTGTATTGGTAAGTACTTCTTGACACTGACTTCTAGTTTCATTTAACTGACAGTTTCTCTTTACGGTTGCGAAGAACGATGCAATTAACCAGTATAATTCACCTCCGGTTCAATTTCCAACCCAGTGCTATCTCAAATCCCACTCATCTAGTTCATTAATGAGTTATTACCCCATCGACACACCTGCTTCAGACGAATAAATCATGAGATGAAATGACCGTCAGAATCAGGGCCACCGACCACTTCCCCTCTAATCGCCATTGAGCTCATGACTGAAATAGAGCAGTTCGACTGGATAATGGCAAATCGAGGTGATTTCAGCGCGGTTAATACATGAGTCCTCTGGAGTTCAAAGGAACCGAATACCGCAGTGCATGGTGATGGTTTCGTTTCCAGCTTCGCTATAGCCATTGATATTGGCGCTGAAGGAACGTAATGTTACGGTAATAGCTATGAAACGTGAATGTTTCGGAAACCCGAAAACACCTGAAAGCCCTCGATATTGATAAAACCATATAAGTTGATTGAAAACACAACGCTGGTGGAATAAACTGAAGATGAAAATAAATGGCGCGATAGAGTTCCGTTTTCTCAGCGGTATATATATATATATATATATATATATATATATATATATATATATATATATATATATATATATATATATATATATTTCATTAAACGAGGATATATTGAAAAATTCTTAGCCTGCTATAGAACCAAACAAAATTTCAATGTCAAAATATTTTATTACTCAACATATTCTCCTCTTAATTGGATACATTTATTACAGCGAACCTGCAACGTATCTAGACCTTTTGAAAAAGATGTTTCTTCTTACTCTGCAAACCAGACCTCCACAGCTTTTATGACCTCTTCGTTGGAAGAAAATTTACGACCTTTTGAACTTTTTTTCAGTTGAGGAAAGAGATGATAGTCGGACAGAGCCAAATCTGGTGAATAAGGGGGGTGTTCTAGTAATTCAAACCCTAAATCACGAATTTTATGCATGGCAACATGAGATTTGTGTGCAGGGGCTTTGTCCTGCAGAAACAAAATATCTTTGGATAGCTTTCCACGTCTTTTCTCTTTAACTTTTTTCCGTAGAGTGGTCAGTAATGTCGAATAGTAATCTCCAGTTATTGTTCTACCCTTTTCCAAAAAATCAATCATGATTACTCCATGGCAATCCCAAAAAACTGAAGCAAGAACTTTTCCAGCATATTTTTGGACACGAAACTTCATAGGTCTTGGAGAACCGGAGTGTCGCCATTCCATCGATTGTTGCTTTGTTTCTGGATCGTAGAAATGTACCCAAGTCTCATCCATAGTAACAATTCGGTTTAAGAAATTTACATCGTTTTCAAATCGAGCACAGATCGAACGCGATGCTACTACCCTTGCACGCTTTTGGTCAACATTCAAACGTTTGGGGATCCATTTTGCAGCAATTTTTCTCATGACCAAATTGACGTCAACTATACGATGAAAGCGTTCGTATGAAATATTCAGTGCTTCAGATATCCGTTTTACCCCAATTCTACGGTCTGTTAAAATCATGTCATGAACTGCATCGATATTTTCGGGGACTGACACAGAAACTGGCCTTCCCGATCGGTCATCATCTTCAATGGAAAATTTATTAAGCATATCTTCGTAAATCTGCTTACCTCTCAACCCTTTTAAATACTTGTACTTGATGATGGCTCGATACTCCAATTATTCGATCAAAACAATTTCGGTGGACATATTTTATCTTTTAATTTATTGCGTAACTCTGGTTTACTTTTTTGACGTCAAACTTTACAATGACACTTCTAATAAGTTATTGTTCGTTGTTATGGTAACGCAATATTTTGTTTATGCAGGGAACTTGTCTAGGCTAACTAGATATCAATACATCCTCGTATTACATTATATTCGAGGCAATGTATCAGAATGGATTCGTTCGTTTCTACAAGGGCGTTCATTGATAGTGAAGGTAAATGGTGAAACTTCTGATGAGTATCCAATAGATTCTGGTGTTCCTCAAGGAAGCGTTCTTGATCCTCTCATATTTTGATTGTTCATCAACGATCTTCCTGAATATATAAGCGATGGAGAAGTATTTATGTTTGCAGATGATACATCAATAATAGTATCTAGTTCGGACAGAAAACAATTATTTATAAAAACAAAAAAAAAGAAAGAAGTTCAATAATTGGTGCAAAAAAAATCGCTTGATTATAAATTATTCAAAAACCGTCGATGTCCAATTCACAAAATCACCGACAGAAAGACACGACACTGAGCAGCTATATATCAATAATGAAACATTATCGCTCCAAGAAAACTGTAAGTTTCTTGGCACAATTATCGCTCCTCCCTAAATTCAAATTTTCATAATTATTTCACTCGAAGGAGAAAAGAATTCAGACTGGAACTAGCTACTCACACTAGCTATAAAAAATCCCCACGATACGCAGGGGCATATTTTTTCAATACTTTACCAGCCAAACTTGTTCAGATTTAAATCTAAGTTGGAGTCATTTCTTATTATTAATGCATTTTACAATATACAGGAATTCATAACGTGTTGTCAGCGTCTTACTGTTTTATAGTTTTATACACTTGTAAATATTATATACACTGTGCTTTTGTTAGCGTTTATCACTGTTTGAAAAGAAATATTTCTCCTTGAATAATTTTCCTATTAATGTTCTTAATACTGTGACAGTTTTGTATACTTATATTTTACATTTTATTTGTTCATTCAGTCATTAACCTCGACATGTCTCAATGTTGAAATGATGTAAGGTGTTGTTTTGTGACTTGTCAATCAAATGTATTTTGGTGTATGATTGATAAAACTCTATCTATCAATATCATACAGTGTGTCCATTTAGATCTTTCGCCATTTCATCGCTGGAAAAAAAATTAAAAACCGCTGCGGCGTTGTCAAATCATGAGTGATTTCCTTATGTTCATCACTATCTCAGGGTTATTTATAAGGCATGGTTCCTTCATTTGATTCATTGTGGGAATATTGCTTGCCACAGGTCAATCGAGTTTCTACATTAAGGACATTGGTGGCCGTGCTGTAGAGCGTTCGCCTCTTAATCGAAGGGTCGAGGGTTCAAATCTCCGCATGGTCATCGGTATCGTGCATGGCATCACACTTTAAAAAGTAAGGGCTGCGTCTTCCCCAGCTCACACAAGTCTCTCGAGGACTTCTGAGGGGTGCAATAGATTGAAATAACAACAACAATAACAACATCATAGATCAGTGCTGCTCCTAAGGTGTCGTATGGAGTTAGTAACAATGCCTATCAACACACGGCTTATGAACATAGCAGTCGGTGCCAAAACAACAAGAAAAAAAAACAACATAGATCATTCAGGTATTTTTGTGATATGTGCAATGTTCAAATTTGAAATATTCCGTAATCTTGTCACTTTTGATATAAATCATGAGTACCTATGTGAAATGAACAATTATGTCAAAAGTTGGGTGTCTAAAAACTGATTCCTGCAAAACTGTGGGAGAAAACGGGAGACAATTCGCCAGCTAGATTAAGAGAAAACAAATGAAATCGTGACCTGTTTCCCAAATATTCCGCTTTTGCGTGTACCGCCACGGTCGGTTTTCCTGTTAGGGTAAATTTACAAGCACAGAAGTTTTCAAGTATTGTCGACGGATGAACTGAATAAAGAAACCTAATTATTGAAATTTACTGAATCACTATCACCAATCAGTTTTATTTGTTACATTTTCGACTTATTTTTATAATTTTCTACTGAAATTCAATTAACTACAATAATAACCACGCATTTCATTAGGAAGTATCGAAATTAAGCTTCATGTAAATTCACCATTAGAACCTGTCAATCTAGTGCTAATATTATCAGGAATGGCGGGATTCCGTGAGATATATTCGTGCCATTATTTTCATGAAAATGTTTTCTAATAATACAAGATACTATGTGATAATCTTCATAATATGGTGGTAGTCACTTTCGGTACTGGATATACAGCGTGTCAAACGGTCGATGGTAGGTTAGACGTTTATGGTAAACCCCAAGCAGGATTTCCCTGAAAATTTCACATCTTACATTTTGTTACCTGATCTATCCATCTAAAATATTTTCAGCTTTGCGGCGTTGCCACGTCTATCAAAAAAAACTAGCAACTTTTTTTTTTAAATAGAACACCCCGTATATTAACTCATTTTTTGAATCGCTCTTTCATTATAATACTTTTTTGTTAATAATGTCCTATACCTATCTCTATCTGTTTTCGAAATAAAAAATAATTTATGTTAAATATGGTCCAAAACATAGCCCTAATTGAACTTTAGTACATCAGTACTCTCAATTCATGAAAAGTTGATATTTTGATTATAGGTTGGACAAATTCGAAGTATTCACTTATCACCAAGAAATCGACTTCATATCATACAGGGCGTGCTAAAATTACTGTTATTTCCATAATGCATAAAAGTGGTCAAAAGTTCATTTTTTCAAATGAAACCCCCTGTATATTACTCGATAAATTGAAAGATGATGAAAAATGCTTCAAGTTGATATATCATGTCCCTATACCTAAATCATCAACTTTTCTTAATAAAGCCGTTTTTGTGGAAAAATAGTTATTTATGATACCTACAAGTGATAGAAGTGGCATTTTATTTTGTGAGTGGGGAATATTGCGAAACGAACGTCAGCGAGTGGAGCAAATCCATGTATCATACACATTTTTGTGTACAACAGTTACAGCTAGTAATAAAAAAAAACAAAAAAATGAATGAGGTCCATGGGATTCGAACACACGATCTTTGGATTACAAGGCAGATGCTTCAACTACATACACCAGCGCACATGTTCATTTAAATGTTATTATTGGTTATTCATAAAGGACTTTCTACAGTTGAATGGAATAGTAGGTACTTCGTCAGTTACTTCACAGGGAATAAATATTACCAATTGCACAAACTTCCAAATACATGTGTGAACTTTTCTAAATAATTCTTTCTAAGTAGATGTTCTGATTGTTTCTATTAAAGAGATTTTTAATGACAGTTCGGACAGTTGTATAAAATATTTAAAGAATTTGATTTTAGGTGGCCGTGGAAGTATCAAGCTTATGACAGCTTGGTGACTTTTATAAGTAATTAACTAATGGTTATTGTTTTAAAAAATCGCCAAAAATGAATGCTATTGACTACCTATTCAAACGAAGTTCTTATGAAATTATTTATTATATATACACGGGCAGTGTGATCAAATCATTGCCAGAACTTGCAGAAAATTCAACCAAATGTATCCTGAATTAACACCAATGAACGATAGGAAGAAAATTATTTTGTAATCTTCCATACTTTCATACTTCCTCTCGTTCATTGGTGCTAATTCAGGATACATTTGGTTGAAATTTCTGCAAGTTCTGGCAATGATTTGATCACACTGTCCGTGTATAATAAATAATTTCATAAGAACTTTGTTTGAATAATCGATATTTGCATTCACTTTGGAAGATAATTTGAAACACCGTCGATAACTATTCGTAAATTACTTATAAAAGTTACCAAACTGTTATAAGCTTGACAAATCCACTGTTACCTAAAACCAAATTCTTAAAAAGCAATTTTATTAAGAAAAGTTGATGATTTAGGTATAGGGACATGATATATCATCTTGAAGCATTTTTCATCATCTTTCAATTTATCGAGTAATATACAGGGGGTTTCATTTGAAAAAATGAACTTTTGACCACTTTTATGCATTATGGAAATAACAGTAATTTTAGCACGCCCTGTATGATATGGAGTCGATTTCTTGGTGTTAAGTAAACACTTCGAATTTGTCCAACCTATAATCAAAATATCAACTTTTCATGAATTGAGAGTACTGATGTACTAAAGTTCAATTAGGGCTATGTTTTGGACCATATTTAAAACAAATTATTTTTTATTTCGAAAACAAATAGAGATAGGTATAGGACATTATTAACAAAAAAGTATTATAATGAAAGAGCGATTCAAAAAATGAGTTAATATACGAGGTGTTCTATTTAAAAAAATAAAGTTGCTAGTTTTTTTTTAAAGACGTGGCAACGACGCAAAGCTGAAAATATTTTAGATCGATAGATCAGGTAACAAAATGTAAGATGTGAAATTTTCAGGGAAATCCTGCTTTGCATTTACCATAAACGTCTAACCTACCATCGACCGTGAGACACGCTGTAGATGAATTATTTTGTTCGTCTCTCTGGATTGACCACAAATGATACAAAAACGGAACATGATCAAATTATTATTGTACAGACTACACAGAAAACGATTAGATATTCACAAATTTTATTCAATCAGACATATTTTGCCAGCACAGCAGCTTCTTCACTGTCTGATTGAACAAAGTTTGTGGAGATCGAATCGTTTTCTGTGTATTTTATACAATTACTATGGATCTTCATCAAGAAACGGCCGAGTCAATCAGACAAATTGAATTATTATTAAATGAATGATGAATGTCTAAGAAAATATGCAGCAAAATGAAGAAACACATTAATAGTAGTCATCAATACAGGGAAATTGCACTTTGAAATTCAGATTCCGTCACAACTATTCATTTTTGAACAGTATTTGAAGTTTGTTGAAATTCCATAAAGTTGACAACAGTCGTCAATCACCATATCCCTGGAATATTGACATGACTAAAATTATATAAAGGCGCCATCTCTGGGACCGACTGAAGAAGCAGACCACTATTTCGTTTGTTTATTTTTCTTCTGAAAAATCAAAACAAAATCGAATCACTCGACACACCAGGGTTTTTAGCCATCTTAGTCAAAAGCAATGTCTGCCTTTAGATCAGTGGTCTGGAGGCAGTTCATTCACTGGCCCTGCTCAAACAGTTGAATCGAATTCAAAATGATTCGTCATAAACCTTAGCGAGTAACACATTTTTATCAATTTCTCAGGATGTCTATATGTGTTCTATATGTCGTGTCCAAGCCCATTTGTCATCTATAGTTAAACCTAGCTTGATTATCTTTTTAGACATTTTGACCGAGTTGTCAGTGTTTTCAAAGAGAGTCCAACTGAAAATTTGAGGAATTTTTTTGTTGAATTCATGGGAGTCGGTTGAGACAAGAATATTGCAATTTCAGTAATGAATACTGTTCATCTATTAACTTTGCACCTTGTTATGAAAGTATGCAACGGAAACCATTTTCAGCAGGTACATGTTTCATTTCTTTATTGTGCATGAAATGAGCCCAGATAGTTGTAAGTTTCAACGCATGAAGTTTACATCAAAAATTAATTTTGGCAACATTAAATATACCAACAAAATCATAGATTCACAACTACGAACAATTCAGGTATAAGTAATGGTTATATATGAGATTAGTTTTATAATAACTGTATTCTCAATAAAAACTGTTATCAGTGCATATTATTAGCGGATATAGCAATGTGATCGAATACATAAACAACGCCACTATCAGACACAAAACTGTTGAAAAACATTATATATTTCACTCAACTTTACAAGTGGCCCATAATGAGTCAAATTCGATTTTTCATACTGCATTTTCATTGTATAGAAACAGTTTTCACTACACACAAAACTAATATTCATGAACGCATAACCTCCAACCCGAATGGTCCAAACAGGATAAAATGGAAGTCGCATTCGCAGGTCACGGTGTCACCACCTGCTTTGATTGCTCATTGGTTGAGTGTGTCACGTGAAACGGGTAGTGTTATCTATCTCTCTAGGAATTATATTTTTGTGTCAAGGGAATTATATTTCACAATGAGTTAATGTGAGTGTTTTCTGTGGTGGAGAGTGGAATGTTTTCACTGCAAGCAAATCAATTTCAAGAGAATTTATGTAAAGAAGCAAATATCTCAATCAGATTGAAATGGGAGTATATTCATCAATTAGAATCAGAAGAACATTCTATTCAAGAGTTTGTATATTTTAGATTGGAGACATTCTTTTAATCTGTGCGTATAATCTTCTCTTTGCTCTGTTACCTTTCGTTTCGAGAACCGCGTTTGAAAAATTAGCTGGTGGCACCTATTTCAACAACAACAATAACTTTAGTACGCAGTTTACCCTCAGCCGCACTGAGCTTGGGCAAGAGGTTGCGCTTCTAGAACTAGTAAGCAGTCAAGGGAATAAAAATCATAAAGCACGTAACAGTAGATGAGGCTGTGAACAACAAAGACTTCTTGAATGATATTCTTTGTCCTCGCTTTTTTAAACCAGATTGAGACCCAATATCATAATCAACTTACGAGTATCTTTCAGAATATGAATGTGACTTTCAATTGAGTTTCAGCAGTTTCATAATGAACTCAAAGTATTCTTTAGGATTTAGCGAGCCACTCGAAATAACCACGGGAGTTCCGCAAGGGACAGTTTTGGGGCCAATATTGTTCCTTGTATATATAAATGATATTGGTTATGTAAATAAATTGAATGGTCATCTCATTTCATATGCCGATGACACTGCCATTATATTTAAGGAAGACAATTGGAATGAAGTCTACATTGAAGCTAAAATAGGGCTCTCTAGTATTCACTTTTTCCCTCACTTCTGAAGATCAACCAAACAAAATGCTGAAAATTCATAAAACTAACTGTGACCACCAAACCCGTATATGTTCTAAAATAGAAAAAAACATATCCCTTGAAATATTTTAGTTATATTGGACCAACATATTAGATGGGATGAACAGGTTTCAATAGTAATCAAAAGAACGAGACTCATGATAGCTAAATTCTACACCCTTAGGAACATTTTGCATGAAAAAAAATTATTATTAAGGCACTAGTAGAATCAATCCTGCGTTATTGCAATGTTGTATGGGGTGGATGTTTCAACGTTATGAAAAGTCTGCAAACATCGCAACCATTCTTCTCCACACAACAAATGTATGCAGATACAAAAGTATTTAATATACCTACGCAACTTATATGGTCAACAATGCCTTCTATGGACTTTTGAAAATACCGAAACAATCCTGTCGGATAAATCTAGAATTACTAGAAATACGTTAAACCGAAAACTTTTCAAGAAGACTCACACACAAAGATACGTTTTTTATTATGCACCAAAATTCTATAATTTACTACCACTTCAACTGAGGGAAATATCCAACATAAAAAAATACAGAATCGTAATCAAAGAACATGTCCTAAATAAGCTCAAGTATTTTTGACTTCTAATACCGTTTTCTTTGTCATTTCCCTGTTCTATTAATTCGCTTTCTCCACAATTCCTTGCAAAACACAAATAATATAAAAGGAAAGGATTACCAAAATTTTCAAAACCTACAAATATTTCTAGTTGATAACAAATAAGATAATTCATCCCAACTGCTATAGGGTAGCACATAACAAACATAATTGCTCAGGTGAACTCTCACAATTAGTATGGAGAATTAAAATGTATTAAAATTCGCATACTACCATAAAAAAATTTATATTGATGTATTACTTGAAAAATCTTGAATTGAATTGAAAGTACATGATTGTGACTTTCAATTTCATAATCAACCCAAAGAATTTAAAGTACATACGAATGTGATTCTCAATTCAATTTCAGTAATTTCATAATCAACTTAGATCCTTTAGAGTTTAAAGTACAAATTAATGTTACTTCCAATTGGGTTTCAGTAATTTCATAATCAGTAATTTCATAATCAAGCGAAGTGGTCGAGGTGTTAGAGCGTTTGGCTTCCACCCAGACGGTCCGGGTTCGATCCCCGGTTGTGTGTCACTGAGCTGAAGTGGTTCGGATTCCACTTTTATTTAAACTGTAGGTCCCGGATCTCCCTTGCTCGCACAAGCTCTGCGTTTGAGGGGTTTTCTCCGAAAACCTGGGAGTTTCGTAAAAACAAATTTTACAAATTTTTACTTGAAGTATCCTTTAGAATTCAAAGTACAAATGAATGTTACTTTCAACTGAGTTTTAGCAATATTATAATCAACTAAAAGTATCCTTTGGAATTCAAAGTACATATTAATGTGAGTTCCAATAGACGGGGAAAGTGTGTCGTCACAAATGTCATTCTTGTCAAAAACTGATTCCAAACAAAGAATTTTAGGTGACATTCTCTGTTGATTATTTGCAGCTTTGCTCTTTAGTTGTTGTTTAGTTGTTTGGATTTTGTGTTCTCAAGCAAAAGAAGTTGAAAACTTTAACGGAAACAATGTGGGACAAGCTGATTTAAATTCGACGGAAGTTTGTTTGGAATCAGTTATTGACAAGAATGACATTTGTGACGTCATCACTTTCCTCGTCTATTGAGTTTCAGTAATTTCCTAATTAAAGTATCCTGTAGAATTTAAAGTACATATGAATATGACTTTCAATTGAGTTTCAGCAATTGGAAGTTAATTTAATATGTACTTCTAATTCTAAAGAATACTTTAAGTTCATTATGAAATCGGTCCCGAGTAAAATTCAACGCTCTTTTGAACGTTAAAGAGGAAAATAAAGTTTTCCATCGATATATTTGCTTATCGGAAACGCTTTAGGAGTGAGGCACATTAATCAACCCTCGTGTTGACTTTTTCTTTGTCTTTCGTGTTCGAGGATCTGCTCCGAGAAGATAAACACGAGGTAGTTAGTTGCCAGAGCGCCAACGTAATCAAATAACTCGAACGATATCTCATTAACATCGGCCCAATAAGAAAAGCCACGTCTCGAACTCAGTCAAGTTGTCAAGTTCGAAGTTCTGCGAAGCTTTCACCGATCACAGCGTCGGGAAATATGATTTTATTATCCAATTAGCGAAATGCAATGCCGAGTGCATTTGCCGGGTGTCGAGCGACGAAAATGCGACTTCATCATTTGCAGGAACTGTATCCGGAACGTTACTTGGTTCTTTGTCAGAGGCGTGTTACGTACGTAACAGCAATAGTTGTTAGTTTGGATGACAATAGGGTGGACCAAAAGCTTCCACGAACAAAGAAAAGTAGTTCGGAGTTCACTCAGCTCATCAGGTAACATATAAAACTTCTCTAAAACAATACTTTAAAGAAAAAACCCCGCAAAATAGTATGAGTCCATGGAATCCTCAACTAATGTTTCAATTGCGCTAACCCCAAAAAATTTACAGTTTTGTTGCTGGGGGGCGTTGAAATCTCCAAAGCGCAAGTGGGACTCACAAAGCGCAAAGTATGAATTTCTTACAGATAAAGAGGCCATATGAAAGGATTTTTTCTACAAACGCTTAACAAAGTAGCCTTTGACGCTTTCAGATTTCGACGCAAAGTTGACGTTTTCCGTGAAATGTCATTTTGTGACAGCATTTGCGCTCTAGAGCGGAAATATTTCGAAAACGCTCGCTTCTCCAACGTATTTCTGCATGATGATTGATGATAGTGACAGCGAATTATCAAACACTCCTGTAGCATAATGTGCAAAAATTGTTACTTTGAATCTCCTACTAGAGAAATCAAGGAAGAAATATGAAGTAGCTGTTAGATTTAATTCAATACCCGTCGTGGTCTTAGCCAGGGGAGTAGTTGTTTTCTGACAGGTTCTTGCCATAATAAGCCTACATAGTTAGGTGTTTATGGGAGTAAAGGGTTCATCATCGGTCGGCAACGACTGTTCGTTAGCAAACGATCTCCCAAAGATTTCTGTCTTCTTCGAAGAAATATGAATTACAATACGGTAAATTCATGACATGGTGCCAGTCAAAACATTCACCACTGAAGATATTCACAAATTTTTACAAGAAGCGCCCGATGGAGAATATCTACTAAAAAAGTTAAATTTTAATATTTCTTGCTTTTAGTAGTTTGAGAAGCGATTAGTATTTTTTTAATTTAGTGCAATTTGGTAAGCAAATACATTATGAAAGTTTGTTATAACGTGATGTACTTTTGTTGAATAAAGCATCTGGTGTTTCTTTTTCTGAAAACTGCGTTTGTAGAAAAAATTTTGTGTGTATTTCGAGCACAAAGTGTCATTGTCGCTCTCCAACTCTCTTTGTCAAGCGACAATATATCACTTTGCGCTCTTAATACACAAATAGCTATTTTTCTAATATTATAGTAACTTGAGGATAATTTTTTGCATAGCATGCAAATGTGGTCTTCAAATCTCAATTTATCTTCAATATGTAGCCCCAGAAATTTGATCTCAGCTTTGGGCTCGATAATATGTTCAGTCAACGAGATATATAATCTATAATTTAGTTTAAGAAACATTGAATGTTGATAAGTTTGAACCACTTTTTAACTTTTTCCAGATCATTTTCTGAATTATTTTGTAATGTGACCGTGCTGTTATTGTGCCATAGTATGGACGTATCATCTGCGAAGATGGAAAATTTCCCATTAATGGGTGAATCGGCCAAATTGTGTACATACAGTAAAAACAGAGGAGGACCGAAAACAGACCCCTGTGGTACCCCGTATTTTATTTACTGTTCCGCAAATGTTATACCATTGAATGTCACCTTCTGGACACGACCTGATAATTAAGATTTGAACCATAGTAGAATGTTTTCTCCAAACCATAAATTTCAAGCTTTTGCAGCAGTATGTTGTGATTAACTCAGTCGATAGTCTAGTCAGGGCTAATTCGATTCGGAATGACCTCTAGAAACTTTTTGAAAAATTTGAAGGTGCGCCGACACAAATTTGCAAGAGAATTGCAAGAGTGATAAACAATTTAGTAAGAAAAAGGAGGAGGTTTAGTTTTTTGCCAATATCTCGGAAGCTATCAGCGATATCCAAAATTTGAAAAAATATCCTGAAAGAGGAGGAAATTTCCAAAAAAGTACCACATCCCGGAACTCTACCACCAATATTTAGAATTTTAATTTAGAGGCGAAAATAGCACTAAAAGCGGGTGATGCGAGTCCCGCGTGCGCTGACTGATACGGACCCTTGAACAATAAAAATAATTTTATCCTATTAAATATCAATATTGAGAAATAAAAAAATTCACTCACCTTCTAGACACTCGAATAAAGGAAAATCCAGGGAAAAATTTTTTCCGTAATTATTTTATTGCTTTTGTTAATTAACTAGTTTTAACAAGTTTCAAATTTACATACAAACCCTGATAATTATTAAACTGAAAGCCTCAAATTTGTTTCACTTCTTGGAGCTATTGTTGAAAAGCTTCAAAAAAGATCCCCATTGGAAAAATAAAAAAATTGTTGATTTTCCATTTTGAAAAATGCAAATAAAGCTATGACATTTTTTTAAATATTCCAATTTGTTCGTATTTTAATTATTTAAACTTACATGACAATGATCTTTCAAAATTTCTTACTATAATTGTTCAAATGATTGTTATAAACAAATGCATTGTTTGTAAGATATTTGAATTTTTGTTTTTGGAATTTCAATCAGCGATAAATATTATGATCTTTAAGAACAAAATCATTTCTTGAAAAAAACATTTATTGCTTAAAAACGCATTTGTTGATTAACTATTTTTTTTCTACCAAATATTGATATTAAGGAACCTTTTTTTTAATCATAATTTCCATTGCTCTTCGATATTCTGAAAAAAATATGTATCCATATTTTCTGTTCAATAAATAATTTGTTATAAACAAATGAATTTTCACGATAATTTTTTTTTCTACATTCATGCAAAAAGCAAAACTTTATTGAACTATATTCAGCGGAAAAAGAAGTTCTTTATTGCACTAGTGCAATAAAGTTTTTATTGCACTCATCTGTCATTCTACTTCAACGTGCTGTCATCATGACAAACATAAACGTTTAAACCTACTACATATTTAGCAGATATTCTGTGAGATTGGCAATAGGTTTCAAACAGTTACATATTTTATATTATTTTGTATTATTGTTAGCAGCAATAACGATGTACAGTTACCAAGTACTAGTACGTTTACAGCAGTAACAAATCAAGAAGTGGATTTAAAAAGTACTTCACTACGAAATATTCATATTGAAAATTGCACCAATCATTCACTTTCAACATTGAGGGTAAAAATAAAGTTTGAGTTAAATTATTCGTAACGTATTAGTTCCTGTTTCAATGCAAATCGATATTAATAATAAAGTATTCAAGTTGCGCTTTTCATTTTCCTACACCTAGTGCCGCACCTCAATAAATCATTTTTTGCTTTTTGCATGAACGTAGAAAAAATGTTGTATGCAACTCGTGTAAAAATTGTTTATTCCACTCGACGTGTTGTCCAACTCGGCCTAACGGCCTCGTCGGACAGTTTCACGTCGAGTGCAATAAACATTCACTTTTTGCACTTGTTGCATAAATAACTATTTAAATACTGAAGAAAATAACAAAAACAACCAATCATTTGTTGTGTAAACAAAATTTGTTTTATTTTCTACATAATTTTAAATATTTTTCTATTTTTACGTTTGGCGTTTCTTCGTAGTTCTCAATCATTGTTATTAAAATAACTCATAAACAAATAGAGATAGGACAAAGACACTTCAGGTCTTTTTAGGATAGGAGTACAGCTTTTAAACAAAGCTGTACTCCTTAAAAGCTGTACTATAATAATAATAACGTTTATTACCAAGACACCAAAGGAAAAAAATAACGTTTATTAGAATAGAATAAAATAATAATAAAGATAACAATAATATTAACACAAATATCCCTTGTGCGTGGTGAGATGTAAATATATATATATATATATATATATATATATATATATATATATATATATATATATATATATATATATAGATATAATGGTAATAGAACTAGATAAGATAAAAAAGATAAAAAAAAGATGAGATAATCTAAAATCGAGTACAATGGTCAATATTCATAGTGATGGTTTGTGAATACAATCTTAGTGTTTTTTGAATTTACTTCTGGTTTTATTATGTATTGTTTTTCTTGTTTGATAATTCAGCCAGTGCCTCAAGAAACGTTTAAAAGTATTTTGGGTTTTATTTTTTCGTATTTCTTCTGGTATAAAATTATAGATTCTAGGTGCCAGATATGTTAACGATCTACAACCAATGGTTTTGTTTCTTCTAGGTAAGTAGTAGTTTTTCGATATATTCCTAGTTCTATACGACTGAGCAGCATTTTTTTTTATTCAAGCTTTTGTTTGAATACATTCAGTGAAACTTTCCAGAAATACAATTGTCTAGCATCTAAGACTTACTGGTCTCGAAGATCATATCACTGGAATATCCACGGTTTTTATTATAAATTATTTTTAGAATCCATTTTTAAATTATATCTAAATTGTTCAGATATATATCATACACACCTCCTCATCCTAATATGCCATAGCTGATTTGGGACTGAATTAACGAAAAGTATACTGTTTTCAGTTGTTGGGTGTCGAGAAAGCTTTTCAAGTATTTGAATCGCCATAAAAGTCCTCTAATTTTATTCACTACGTTTTTAATTTGTAGATCCCATTTAAAATGTTGATCAATTATGATTCCTAAATATTTAATTTATTTAGCCTCTGGAATGAAAGTGTTCAATTGTAAGAGTACCAAGATCAGCTAAAGCGTTTCTGTATGATGCGAAAGAAATGTATTTAGTGTAGTTCATTGTCAGTGTGTTGAATTTGAACCATTTATTAATAAATTCAATTTCTTTTTCTGCCATTTCCTTTAATTTCTGCCAACTTTCTTCTCTGTATATAACTGCTGTATCGTCAGAAAAACTTATGACTTTACCTCTAAGATCAAGTTCTAGAAGTCCATTGATATATACAGAGAACAACAGTGGACCAAGTACAGTACCTTGGGGGACCCCGTATGTAACAGGTCTCGCAGAGCTCATAGCATCGCCGATCTGAACATATTGAGATCTGTTATCTAGATATGATTCCAGTGAAGCATAAACTTTGCCTCTAAGGCCGCATAGTTTCAGTTTTTTCAACAATGTCTCATGACAAACCGTGTCGAACGCTTTGGCTCCTATCATTTATCAATTTTTTTAGCAATTGTTTATAAAAATTCCCCCAAAATATGATTTTTACGAATTTTATACTTGAAAAACTCATTAACTCTTTGTCTTTTTTGTTCTCCTTTTAATAATAAACAAATTAGCTTTCAAACAAAATTTCTAACTCTATTATTTATCAACTTCCTTAGCAATTATTTATAAAAATACTTCTAAAATCTGTTTTTTACGTTTTTCATACTTGAAAGTCTCATTAACTATTCGAGATAGGACAAAAACACTTCGAGTCTTTTTTGATATCCTTTGAATAATAAACAAATTTAGCTTTCAATCAGATTTTGGGGGTATTTTTATAAACAATTGCCAAAGTTGATAAATGATAGGAGTACAGCTTTGGTTAAAAGTTTTGGTTCAAGTTTATAAACAGTTCCTCAATCATGTGCTTATGATATATGAAACTTGGAGAACTGTTGTTGAAAGTTTTGGGTCACGTGGATGGGAAAGATTGAAAAATATTCAATAGAGAAGAACTTTTCAATAACCAACAATCAATATAGCTATTTAAGGAGCACAAGAATAGACATACTTTTCAATATTCAATTCAATAAACAAGTTTCAAGGTGCACCTGAATAAAGCCCATTACCAGAAGTAGTTTCCACTTCAAAGTGAACTCTATGAAAATTTGATTTACAAAGTAATACCGGTAAGTAAGTATTAGTCCACTTACTTTTTTTTTTGTTTTTTTTTCAGACCACCCACTGTCTCTACTTGTTCATGTCGTCTTTGACTCACAGACACATTTTTCTCGAACGAAACTTCACAGCGACAAAGAGAAACGCACACAAACACATATTCGATAAAGTTCCAAAAAGTTCAGTCGTAAAGTTCGCCTCTTCCATTACATACTTTTATCGAACGGTACGGGAGGCACTCTGTGACGAAATTCAATTTGTACAGAGGCCTGACGGCATGGCACGTCGAATTAATTTTCATTTCGATGAAATTTAATCAAGACGGGCCACTCGCCTGGAAATAAGTATGTTTCACGATTATCAATTTCTACGAACGAGTTTTTCGATAACTTTAAATGAAATATTGGATCTGAATCGAAAACGACTGGCAATAGGACATTTCGCTATTGTATTACATAAACGGACTTTTACGTTGAGGATGTATATTGATTTTAATTGCATTTTGCGTATGGGAGAACTTATAGGAGGTCGTAACAACCGCTGATATTCAATATTGTTGTAAAATATTTTCACAATCATGAACATGATTCTCTTGATATTAATGATTTCGACTATAATATAACTAGAAGTACGATTATCATCGAAGAAATTATGGGTGAAATTGAGTAAAACGCTGGATAATTTATTATTTATCACTCGTTTCTCGTCCCCTGGCTAATAGTCTAGTCAACAAGTGCCTTGGTGTCAACTTTTTTCAGCAGTCTCCGAAAATTATGATTGAGGTGTCATTCGATTCAGAATGGCATCTAGATAGTTTTCGAAAAACAATGGAGTTCCGCAAACAAAAATTACAAAAGTTATTAACAATTAACTAAAAAAAAGGGAGGGGGGTTTAGTTTTTTGTAAATATCTCATAAACTAATAAAGATTTTTTAAATTTGAAAAAAGATTCAAAAAGAGGAGGAAATTTCCTAAAAAATGTTCTGACTCCCGAAATTGTAGGACTAATATTTATAATTTTCCCAGAGGGTTGAAAATACGCCCGAAAATGGGTACTCCGGCTTGCGCAAGCCACGCTTCCTTCGGACCTTTAATGAATAAATATTATATAAACGTATTGAATATGAAAATTAAAAATTAAAAAAATTCAGGTGCCTACAGGACAGATCAATGAACAATAATCCTATGCCAAAAAATTTTTATCGCGATTTTTCAATAAGTTCTCCAATAAATTAATTAACAATTTTTTGTTGCACGAATATTAACATTGCAAATGCGATAATTGTTAAACTATTAACCTAAGAATTTTTTCCTTTCGTGGAGCTATTTTTCAAAGGTCTAAGAATAGATTCTCGTTGGAAAAAATTAAAAAATTGTTAATTTTCATTTTGTTATTAACAATTTACTAAGGTGAAAAAATTATAAAGCTTTATTAGAAACTGAAAAAAAAAATTTATAATATTATTATTGATCCGTTTTCTTATGATCAGAAGATACTTAAATTTTTTTTTTATAATTTTTATCTCCTATTGTTAAAAAAATTGTTATAAACAAATGCGTTGTTTATGAGATAATTTAATTTTTTTTGATAACATAATCTTTGATGATAATTATGATTAAAAAAAACCGTTTCTTAAAAAAATTTGTTTATTGCTGAAAAACGCATTTGTTGAGTAACAATTATTTTCTCCCACTTCTAATTAACATTAAGGAACCATTTTTTTAAAATCATTATTTATTTTTCTATTTGATATAAAAAAATTGTTTTATTTAAATTTTTTATTGTTTATGTAATAAACAATTTGTTATAAACAAATACATTTTTACCTTTTATTTTTTTTCTTACTTTAGTTTATTGTCACAAAAACAGACAAGATTTAGTTTTTTAAATTTTTTTTTTTCTATTTTATTTTTATTTTTGAATATTCATTGTCCGTAATTTCGTCAGTCTTGCCTGGTTTTTCATAGTTAAAATTATTATAATTTATAAACTAATGGAGATATGATGAAAACACTTAAGACTTATTTATGCTTTATTAGTTAAAGAATAAATTCAGCTGACAAGTTTAGTTGTTACTAATTTATTTATTATATTTATAGCAATTGTTAATGAAAAATACTCTGCAAAAATTTTTTTTCTTGCTTTAATGCTTAAAAATCTTATCAATTATTAAAAATATGACTACGTCATTCAAGCATCTTGTCATTTATTGTTCATTAGTAAACAATTTTATCTTCTACATTTTAATCTTACTTAATTATACTTCAAATTTTGAATATTACTAAAATAAACATTTTTGCACATTTCATTAGCCTAAGCGTATTAGAAAGGAAGAATTATCTTTACATTGTGTTTTATTTAACAACATTTATTTACAAGTATGTATTAACATATTATAATATTTTTTTTCATTTAATTTTACATTATATTTATTTTTTCGAACGTTTCTGTGATGGTGGCTCGTAGTCTTCAGTTTCTTCTTGTATTATGTTTTCATCGTTCTCTTCGTCCCCTAGCAAAGTTTCCACAAGTTGTCCAATAGAGACGTCAAAATCAGCACAGGCACTATCGTCTTCATTCTCATTTCGTAAACTGTTTTCTTCATCAACATCATCGAATTCTTCATTATCATCTTCCGTCGCAATTTTTTTGCAATTATCGCAACTATCTCCTTTGCAATGCTTGCAAAGAGACGAACATGGAAGACCAGCCTTCTTGCATCCGCATCTTTTTGAACAATTTTTGAGGCAATTACAGAGAACTAATTTTAAGAGTTCATCAGGAGCTATCTATCTCCATTAGTTTATAAATTAGGTATAATAATTTTAAGGATGAAAAACCAGGCAAGAATGACGAAATTACGGACAACGAATATTTAAAAATTAAAAAAAAAATACTAAAAAAAAGGAACTAAATCATGTTCGTTTTTGTGACAATAAGTAAAATAAGAAAAAAAATAAAAGGTAAAAATTTATTTGTTTATAAAAAATTGTTTATTACATAAAAAATGAAAAATTTAAATAAAACAATTTTTTATATCAAAAATAAAAATAATGATTTCAAAAAAATGGTTCCTTAATGTTAATTAGAAGTGGGAGAAAATAATTGTTAATCAACAAATGCGTTTTTCAGCAATAAACAATTTTTTTAAGAAACGGTTTTTTTTTAAAATCATAATTATCATCAAAGATTATGTTATCAAAAAAAAAATTAAAATATCTCATAAACAACGCATTTGTTTATAACAATTTTTTAAACAATAGGAGATAAAAATTATAAAAAATCATTTTTAAGTAGCTTCCGATCATAAGAAAACGGATCAATAATAATATTATGAAAAAAATTTCTTTTTCAGTGTTTAATAAAGCTAGTAAATTGTTAATAACAAAATGAAAATCAACAATTTTTTAATTTTTCCAACGGGAATCTATTCTAAGACCTTTGAAAAATAGCTCCACGAAAGGAAAAAATTCTTAGGTTAATTGTTTAACAATTGTCGTACTTGCAATGTTAATGTTCGTGCAACAAAAAATTGTTAATTAATTAATGGATAACTTATTGAAAAATCGCGATACAAATTTTTTGACATCGAATTATTGTTCATTGATCTGTCCTGTAGGCACTTGAATTTTTTTAATTTTTAATTATCATATTTAATACGTTTAAATAATATTCATTCATTAAAGGTCCGAAGGAAGCGTGGCTTGCGCAAGCCGGAGTACCCGTTTTCGGGCGTATTTTCAACCCTCTGGGAATATTATAAATATTAGTCCTACAATTTTGGGAGTCACAACTTTTTTTAGGAAAATTCCTCCTCTTTTTGAATCTTTTTTCAAATTTAAAAAATCTTTATTAGTTTATGAGATATTTGCAATAAACTAAACCCCCCCTCCTTTTATTTTTAGTTAATTGTTAATAACTTTTGTAATTTTTGTTTGTGGAACTTCATTGTTTTTCGAAAACTATCTAGATGTCATTCTGAATCGAATGACACCTCAATCATAATTTTCGGAGACTGCTGAAAAAAGTTGACCACCAAGGCATTTGTTGACTAGACTATAAGATTAAAGTATAGTGTGTAGATGCAAAATTAATTGTTTTATTATTTGAATGAAAAATAAAAAAATATGGGAGGCAGTCAGGGATGACCAATTTAATGAATATTCTTCGTTTTTTCAAAAATGTTAATTTTTTTTTATCAGGACTCCTCTACAATAACAGATGTAACTAATATCAGAATAATCACATTATATAAACTTCCCAACATAAAATTGCTGAAAAATGATTACCATGAGGAACATAAGGAGTTTCCTCTTTAATAGAAAAAAATACAAATGTATTCATGCTATTCATGCAGGTGGAATAAAATAAGTTATCAAGGAGGACGGGTACTCGAATTCAATTGACTATGTTTGTGAAGAAAATAAGAGCCTATTAATATTAAGTGAGCAATGAATATCTCGGATATTCGTAGATTCTTTCATTTATTGTGATAGATATTTTGGAACGGGCTTTCACATGATTTCACCACCGACAGTGGCTATTTTTAGGCCTTTTTTGTGGATGAAAAGTATAACAGTTTATTTGTCGAACTGACAAGTTCATTGCTCTCTCAATAACAAGAAAGGGAATAAGATGATAATTAGTTTTTTATACGACTGCCACAGAAAACTGAAAACTCGCTCTTTGTGCATGTATCTCTCATTTACTGTGATTTTTTTTTGGTTCTCTCCTAACAACGTCAAAATCCTGCAATGTTTCCAGTTGAATGAGTTTCGTAGCATCGACACGGCTCCATGTTTTTTTTTTGATTGAATATTTCAAAGGTTGTGGAAGAAAATTCCGAATTGTGCATAAAATGAGATTTGTATGGTTTCTTTTTGCAGTCGGTTAAAAAGTTTCGTAAAAAATTTGTTTGCTCAGTCCACCAATTTGTCTCGCTCGAATGCGAAGAGTCGTTCTCAAACCTTGTTATTGAATTCTCAAATGGTCGCCTTAATCCAAGAAGTTAAAAATAAAACAGAACCAAACCTAACTGACCCTAGAGAAGAGAAAGTCTCTGGTTTTATATATAAAAAATTATAAGGTGCAAAATTAAATTGTGAAAATGCTTCACGTAAACACTTGGTGAATTCAAAAGATAAAATCAATAAACTATCAAAACGTGGGATTTACAAACTCAATTGTAATGTTTGTGAAGGTTCCTACTTAGAAAGGACTTATAGACCTTTGAAGGTTCGCATCAAAGAACATCTGAATACACAAACAAAGGAGAGTTTACCATCCAACTATAATAGACCAATATCATTGATTACCAATTTTTCTAAATTATTTGAAAAAGTAATCAATATTAGACTTGAATCCTTCCTATTATTAATAAGATGTTATCACCTCAACAATTTGGCTTTCAAACAGAAAAATCGACTGAGGATGCTATATCTTCATTGTTCACTAAATTGTATAACGCTATTAAAATTTCTAAACTAGCAATTGGGGTTTTCCTGGATCTTTCCAAGGCTTTTGACATGGTTGATCATAAACAGTTATTATCTTCATAATCGTACATAGTGTGTGAAAATAGACAAATATCTGAGCTCAGAAAAAATTGTTAAATGTGGCGTATCTCAAGGCACAGTTTTTGGGGCCGTTGCTCTTCATTATTTATATGAATAACTTTTTCAAGATAAATACAGCTGGAGTAATATATAGTTATGCTGATGACACTGTTTTATTCTATACAACAGAAACATGGAGTGATCTAAAGTGGAAAATTGAACTTGTTATGATAACTATAATTGAGTGGTTCAACTTCAACCTGCTAACACATGTTTCTTCCTATATGTACAAAAATAGTCTTACGAATTACTATGAATTAGTAATTCCAAACAATGATTTTATTAAAATAAAATTCGCGAACAATATTAAATACCTCGGTGTTATTCTTGACTGTCACTTGAGGTGGAATTATCATGTAAAGAATGTCGTTAAAACTCTTAGATCATTTTTAGGACGTTTCAAATATTTAACAAAAATTTTAGATCTAGCTCACCTTAAAATATTGTACTTTGCGCTCATTGAGTATAGATTGTCTTACGGTATACTTGCTTGGGGAGGGAGGAGGAGGAAACTAGAAAAATTGCAAATACTTCAGAAATACTTTTTGAAAATAATACTCAACAATGAAAATCTTACCCTACTGAACAGATCTTCCGGGATATATCTGTGTTGGACCTCCAACAATTTTTTTTCTGATAACATTAATATACACATTCAAAACAAAAAAAGTACGTCGATGTTGTCTCCCATTTGCATTCGACAAGAGCCAAAGAAATAAGTAAACTTCAAGTTCCCAATACTCAAAAAACTATTAGACAAAAATGTTTTATGTATTATGATTCTGTCGATTTTTATTGAATCGTCTTGTATAAAATAAATATTCGACAAGTAAGCAATTCAAAAATTTGTCTCAATCCTCTCCAACAAATATTTTTTTATTATACATGTACACAAATTCAACAAATTTCGCCAATATTGTATTTCTCTTAAATATATCAAACTTGAGATTGGTGACAAATGACGGATGACAAGTAACATGTGATGAATGACAAGTGACAGGTGACGAATGACATGTGACAGATGATAGGTGACTGAGGATAGGTGACTGATGATATGTAACGGATGAAAGATCATGGATGACTGAAGAAAGGTGATGGATGACAAGTGACAGATAATGGATGACAGGTGATAGATGTATGAGGATGGTATGTGGTGGATGACAGGTAATAGAGATAAGAGACAAATGATAGGTGACAAATGATGAGCCAGGCATATTCAGGGACAGGTAACAAGAGTGGAAGTGAAGAAGGTGATTTCAATCCACGCCGTAGCGCAGTCAAAGATGCAAAAAAGAACTGAAATCTTCCGATTAAAGCTTCAAGATTTTATTTTCTCTCAATTGGGATGATTCGGGCCAATAATGAAAGACTTAATAACATTCAAATTTATCCTTCCATATGGGCCGTGGTGGCCGTGCTGGTAGAGCGTTCGCCTTCGGAGCGAAGGGTCGAGGGTTCAAATCCCCGAATGGTCATCGGTCTCGTGCATGGAGTCAAAAGGTAAGGGCTGCGTCTTCCCCAGCTCACACAAGTGTTTCGAAGACGTCCGAGGGTTGCGCGTAGGGGTGCAATCGGTTGACAGAAATATCAATTTGAACAATATTAGTATAAACGCCTATATTGAAAAGCATCTATAAATATCATTTTTAGAACATGTGGCAATTCAAATGTAAAAGCCATTAACATGATTCCATTTAGGAAAACTTCCTTTACATTGAATGGAATGAATTATATGATGTATAATTTGACACAAATTATACAGTATATGTGAATACTTCATCAGTTCCATTTCTGACGATGAATTGCGTGATTTTCTGAATGAACCGACACGAATCATTCAAATTAATTCCAGATTACTGGATTTTATTCGCTTAGAGGGTGGCATACGCTATTCGCAGTTGCTTACTATGATTAAGTATAGAACTGAGAACAATATTGCTATGACTATGACTGAAAAATGTCATACATTTCCTCAGACTATACATCAAAAACGAACTCTTCAACTTTCATTTCAGAAAATCATTTTTGTTTATATTTTCATCACGTTACAATCGTAAGTGTAAATGAAAAGCTGGACTTTATTCCAATTGAAAGGTGCAAGAAGAGTTGTCTCAGTTTTGAAGTATTCAAATTTTTTTGAATTTTTTTCATTAATTTCAGTATTTTTCGTGAATATATCTTTTGAATTTTGAAGATGATATCCCAGTAAAAAGTTATTTGTGAATGCTTCGATAATACTGCATGGGATATCTTATAGAATGTAGAATGTTTTTGCTATCTTTATGAGACAATTTAGTAAGATCACTATTTATTTTTTGGTGATGAGGTGGAAGAAATATTTCATGCCTCAGGCTCAATACTCCAGACCTACTATGAGACTATACTGATTCACAGGGTTACTCACTAAAACCTCAACCTCTAGGCTCGTCAGGTTGTTGCCCCCGGTGACACTTAGGCCTATTTAGGCACATTGTATCATGCCTATGATGTGCACTGTCAAAGTACCCAATCCAGTAATTTCGTGCCTTGTACGAGCCTGTACAAGTCCTTTACTGGGTGCGATCTGTATAGTTCTGGATCGCCCGAAGATTGAACGTCTTTTGCGGTCTAGTGCCTCGCAATAGCACAGTATGTGTGTCACTGTCTCTGGATTCCTACCGCATATTCTGCAGGTAAGGTCTCCATTGTACAGTCCCATTTTGTTAAGGTGCTCCTTCATTGGTGCATGACCAGTCAGGAGTCCCGTAACGGTTCTCAGCTGGCTCCTGTTCATCGTTAACAGGTCTGCAGCTCTTTTATGGTACGGTCCTTTGATGTATTCTTTCCCGTGTTCGTTTCCTGGGATGCTTTCCCAGTAATTTTTGTGACTGTCCCCAATCCAATCTCTTACGGACGCTCTTACTGTACACTTCGGTACCCCTAGTGTCTGCCCTTGGTTTGGGGGATTTTCCGAACTTCCTCTTGCTAGTTCGTCTGCTTTTTCATTGCCTCGGTGTCCTGGGACCCATATCAGTTCGACTTGATTCCGGTCTGCCAGCACTCCTAGTTCTTCTTTGCAGTCCCATGCCAGTTCCTTATGGCACAAGGCCTTAAGTGCCGCTTGGCTGTCTGACAGGATGTTGATATGCGCGTTTTCAACTTTTCTCCTGTTGTTCTCCCTCGCGCATTGGAGAATGGAGTACACCTCTGCCTGAAAGACAGAGGTGTGTTTGCCCAGTGAGTAGCTGATGCCAGTACTCGGATTCCTGAAGAACACTCCTGAGCCCACTCCATGTCCAGTCTTGGATCCATTTGTGTACCAGATTTTTGCCTGTAGAGTGTTCCTGAGCTGCGAGCCGTCCCACTCAGTTATGTCTTGTATCAACACTCTGAATTGGTTGTTGAAGCAGTATCATTCCGGAATGTCATCCGTTCTCGTCCCCAGCACGTCCCCGATCACAATTCTGACGATGCTCAAGTGTTCCATTCCAACATTCAAGTTGGGTGTGTTCTGCAGTCTAGAGACACCAAGCCTTGCCTCCCCCTGCACCACTAGGTGGAGAGGACAGTCCCAGGAGTGTATCCATGGCTGCAGTTGGTGTTGATTCAATTGCCCCTGTGATTCCGAGACAGGCAAGTCTTTGTAACTTGCTTAGTCTTGTTATGGCTGCTCTTTGTTGTGTCTTGGGCCACCACACCAAAGAGGCGTATGTTATGGAAGGCATGACCACCGAGGTATACAACCAGTGCAGCATAAGTGGTTTCAGCCCCCATTTTTTTGCAAAAGATCGTCTGGCCATCACTAGTAAGGTCACCGCTTTTTTTGTTGTTTTGTTGATTACATGAGAGTTCAGGGCATTAATGGCTGCTTGGATATCTGACATGATGGTAATCTCATGCCTGCGAAAATTTCGTTCTATATTGAACTAGAGGCATTTTCTGATTGCGTAGATTTCCACTTGAAAAATGCTAGGTGATTTGTCTAGACTTTCGGAAAATTTGGTTCCAGGCTCATATACTCCTATTCCAGTTCCTTCTGTTATTCTGGATCCATCTGTGTACCATTTAATAGCACTTCTCTTGAGTCTGGAGAAGGAGACTGCCCCATTCACTTTTGCTACTCAGTTTTGTGTTGAAGTTTTCCACAAAGCTAAACTATTTTGACTTCTCATATTGGGGCATATCCCAAGTTAGGTGATTTTCAGGGAAGATTCGAAACTTGCGTTTGGTGGTTTCCTCTCTGGTGTTTCTGTATGTTTTCCTCATCGCTATACTCTTCACTAATGTATGAAGGGGTGTAAGGTTTATGATTACTTCCATAGTGACCGTTGGGCACGTTCTCATTGCACCTGTTATGCATACATAAGCTAGTCTTTGGATTTTCGATAGATTTGCCTTTGTACTCCACCGTTAGCACTTTGCTTGAGATTGTCTCCACTAGATCTTTACGCCCTATTAGAGATTTCCAGAACGTCTCTTTCCCAGGACTCGTTGTTTTGGCGAAAGCTTTTCAGTCTACTTTCTCTTGATTTTCGTGATGATATCTGAACACGGCATGTTTCTTCTTCCGACAAATGATTTTTCATTAAATTGGAAATAGAAACTGTGCATAAATCTCTTCAGATTGTCCGCCAGGTAACTTCCAGGTAATTTTAATCACTTTGACAGGCATAACCACACCTCCACACCACCATTATAACTACGTAACTTTCCGGCATTTTTATAGTTCAATTTGAGTTAATCCTCTCATGAACTGGCACGAAAAATGTGTTCTCTTATAGTCTGGCTTTTGCTGATACTGAGTGTGGTACGTTATATGTTTAAATTTATAATACAACGAATTGAAAATCTCCCTTACTATTATTTTTGTTTATGAAATTCGAAGAAAAAGTTTTGTTATATTATATATATATATATATATATATATATATATATATATATATATATGAAAACTAGAAGTTCGGGTTGAACCGCGTCTGGAATTTGTTGAAATTCGACGTTTCGGCTCCGATTTTGGAGCCATTTTCAAGAATAAGAGGGATAGGTATAGTGAGGAAACGTGATTCTACACTGAGGTCTCAGTCTGCCTACTCCTCAGGTATTATCACGTTAGGATTTTATGACTTGATGTCGGGGTCTCAATCTGCCTACTCCCCAAGTCTCGTCACTGGCTCTCTCTAAGGTCTCAATCTGCCTACTCCTTCGAGAGAACTTTCAACAAATTCCAGACGCGGTTCAACCCGAACTTCTAGTTTTCAAATATCTGACCGCGGAAACCTATCCGAACACATATATATATATATATATATATATATATATATATATATATATATATATATATATATATATAACTCATGACTTCAACTGTAAATAAAATAACTTTTTTTGGCGATGTATTGTTTGAAGATGAATGCGGCGTTGGGCATTCCAAAAGGCATTTGCAGAAAACATGGAGCATATCTGGCAGCATGCAACAAAATTTTTGTATGGAATAAGGATGCGAGTGACTATATATCACTTTCGAATGAGACAATGACACGACCAATCCTTGATAAGTTTGGACAGACGAACAGAACCCTGAAAGCTGTGGTACACAATGTGAGAATACTTTCAGTAAAGTATGAATTACTATTACTTTTTCTTCCTGTTTATAGTGGCGTTTATAGCTCTGGTCATTGGCCATTATGTGTTCTGGGCAGGCCTAGTAACTATCTTCATATGACACCTTAGAAGCAGCACTGTTAGTTTATGTGCTACACTATCGTGCAGAACACACCCCAGACGATCCATGAAATTTTAATGATTCAATCAGTCAAATGAAATTGAAAAAAATTCCAATTCCAACTGCGGCTTGAACCCAGGACCTTTAGCCCCAGAGTCGGACACTCTTCCACCGGACCACGACCGGGTGTGAATTATTATTCTTTCGATTTCGCTAACAAATCGAATATCCAACTAGGCTAAATAGAGCATATAATCCTAACAAAAATACTAGTTGAAAACCGACTGTACCATCACATGGAAGACAGTCCGATGTTATATTCTGTTATGTTTTCGACTCGCAACTGTCATTTATTAATTTGTTATAAACATTTAAATAACAAAAAACGAGTTTACTAAAATTTAATTTTTTTTAATTAGCTTTATTTATTGTCTCATCAACCCTTAAGGTTATTAAAGACATTCAGTTGACATTGATATTCTTGATATATAACTAAATTTTGTCTACACACTAAGTTTTGTCTACATACTAAGTTTTGTTTACATACTAGATTTTGTCCATAAGGTTACTGTTTTTCAGAAAATTTATCACGTTTTCAGTAACACTACATTCTCCTAAGGTATGGATAATACTCTCTGGGATTTTATTGTCCTGTCTTTGTTGGTAGTATAATGGGCATTCTTGAATAATGTGTTTCACAGTGATTTTTGTTTGGCAAATATACCTATGATGTATCTATGGGTAAGACGTGTGTGTCCTTTGCGGAGTCTTGCGAGAAGGACCTGAGTTTATTAAAATTGTTTTCCTAATAAAATGAAAACTAAAAAAACAGTTTGGTTTCTTCAATGGACAGAATTGTAGATAATTGAAATACGAACAAACTGGGATTTTTTACGACCCTGTCGGATCATTTGTAACGGAAGGGAAACCGGTAAAACCGGAAATTTTTAAGATTTTTTGAAAAATTCATGGCTCCGACGTTTTTCAAGAAATAGGGTTGGCCATTCTCATGAAAGTAGTGAATCATGTGTACTTTGTGTGTGCACAAAACAGGCTCTGACGGATCATTAGTTTTGGCACAATTGCAATTTGAATTTTTTTTGCACTTCTTACAGCTTGCCTGGATGCTCTAGTGATAGTCCGATTTCAATTTTTAATACAGATTTTGAAAGTAGAAGTACAGTACCACAAAACGTATATTCTCATTTTGTGCTAAAATGCTGGGATATGGGTGGGAAATGACTGAAAACGGCCGAGCTGGTGAAAGCGGTCGAGTGGTAGGAGTGAGCGGGAGATGAGGGGAAGCATATTATCACGTACAGATCGACAAGCGTAAGGATGCCTCTGAGATGCGCAAACGATAGAAAGAGTGAGTAGATGTGCGACAAAGATCGACTACTGTTTAATAAGGCAGAGCGATTGAGCTCCTGCCCCACTCCAGGGCTTTGTCTACTGCGCAACCAATTCTCGGAGGCATCCTTACGCTTGTCGATCAGTAACCCCTCATCTCTTGGACTCTCCTATCACTCGGCAGCTAACGTGGGCTCGGCCGTTTTCAGTCATGTTTGCATGCATTTTTCACCCATTTCGCACCATTGTAGCGCAAAATGAGAACATACGTTTTGTAGTACTTATACTTCTACTTTCATAATCTGTTTGAAAAATTGAAATCGGGCTATCACAGAGCATCCAGACACGCTGCAAGATAGTGCAAAAAAATTCAAATTGCAATTTTGTTAAAACTAATGATCCTACAGCGCCTGTTATGTGTACACATAAAGTACACATAATTCAATACTTATTCTGGGTTTTCTCCGTTACTAATGATCCGACAGGGTTGTGAAACATCCCATTTTATTCGTATTTCAATTATTTACAATTATTCTTATTGAGTCAACCAGCTAGCTCTATTAGTTTAGGGGCCAGGTAGCCAAGTGGTTAAAGCGACAGTGTTTTAGTCACTGGCTGCCGGTCGGCGGTGGTTCAAACCATGGCGACTGCAGAATTTTTTCTGATGGCCCGAGAAAGTGCTAGGAATCGCACGTAAAAAGGTAAGACCTCGTTAATCCTTTGCTCGCACAAGTTTCGACTTTTGAGGGCTGCCGTTCATAAGGGGACGACAGCTGGTTAACGGAAAAAACAATTTTTAAAATTTTTTAACAAAAAAAATATTTCATAAGCAGAACAATTTTCAAAAACACGTTTTTTGTTATTTAAATGTCTATAACAAATTAATAAATGACAGTTGCCAGTCGAAAACATAACACAATACAACTACGGACTGTCTTTCATGTGATGGCATAGTCGGTATTTTTGTTATAAACTCACTCATTTTATGCTCTATTGCTTGGTGTAAACGTACACAACGTAAAAATAATATGTATTTTATGAAAACCAAAGAACTTTTGAAAAATGTTGATATTTTCTTAAAATCTTGAGGCTTGAAACGTCATTACACATGAAATGAAGCTTCAAGCTTTTTGAAAAGTTAATTGATTTTCATAAAATACATATTATTTTTTCTCCACGATAATCACAGAATTTGCCAATCCTGAAATCAAATTTGATTACAGAATGCTGGAATTCTCTCTCTTGAGATTGAAGAAATATTCTGCAACACCTCTGCCCCCATGCAATTTTAATGTATTTACATTCTCCCTCTTGTGATAGAATAATATTCTCACACTGGTTAGCAATAATAACATTAGCCTTGAAGCAGTTGATTCTCATCGTAGTGGCAAAATTTGAGTAAGTGTCAAAATTATTGCTGTCACGTTTCCATCTTTGATCGTGGAGAAAGTATAGTCTGCTACTCGGTTAGAATGAAAATTCGTGATGATCGTGGTTCCTCACGCTCGCCTTCGGCTCGCGCTCGGAACTTTCCACTCGCATCTAATTTTCATTCTAACCTTGTTACAGAATATACTATTACGTTCTATGTCACTAGTTTATAAACAAATGCTTGTTCTTTGAAACCTTTTTTTATGTTTATTTTGTATTGAGATTAATTTTGGAACAAGATCCACTAACATAAAAAATTCAATGCGAACGAGGATGTGAAGATATAAATCAATATTTATGGTTTTTCTATCAAGTTATCTTTCCAAAACACCATTTATTAGAGATTTCCAAAACACCATTTATTAGAGATTTTCAATATTGTCCCATTTCAGAATTTCACCAATCCAAATACCAAGATACCTCATTTGTTCAGTTCGTTTCATATTTCATTTTTTATTGAGATTAAGGAATATTTTTGTTTGTTTTTTGCCGGAAAATCATATACTCAGTTCTAACAGTACTTATAGGAAAAAAAATTAGATGTTTAGGGCATTGTCGAAAACATACTCAAACTCAAAACTTTCGAAAACGGTCGGAGATGCAAGTAACTCAGTAATGAAGTACTAGTGTCAGTATTTTATCATGTATTATACGAGGATGTATTGATATCTAGTTAGCCTAGACCAGTTCCCTGCATAAACAAAATATTGCGTTACCATAGCAACGAACAATAACGTATTAGAAGTGTCAGTGTAAAGTTTGACGTCAAAAAAGTAAACCAGAGTTACGCAATAAATTAAAAGAAAAAATATATCCACCGAAATTGTGAAAATCGAAAAATTGGAGTATCGAGCCATCATCAAGTACCTGTATTTAAAAGGGTTAAGAGGTAAGCAGATTTACGAAGATATGCTGAATACCCTTGGTGATCAATGTCCTTCGTATGCAACCGTGAAAAATTGGACTGCAAGCTTCAAAAGAGGTCAATTTTCCATTGAAGATGATGACCGATCGGGAAGGCCAGTTTCTGTGTCAGTCCCCGAAAATATCGATGCAGTTCATGGCATGATTTTAACAGACCGTCGAATTGGGCTAAAAGGGATATCTGAAGCACTGAATATTTCATACGAACGCGTTCATCATATAGTTCACGTCAATTTGGACATGAGAAAAATTGCTGCAAAATGGATCCCCAAATGTTTGAGTGTTGACCAAAAGCGTGCAAGGGTAGTAGCATCGCGTTTGATCTGTGCTCCATTTGAAAACGATGTAGACTTCTTAAACCGAATTGTTACTATGGATGAGACTTGGGTACATTACTACGATCCAGAAACAAAGCAACAATCGATGGAATGGCGACACTCCGGTTCTCCAAGACCTAAGAAGTTTCGTAACCAAAAATCTTTTGGAAAAGTTCTTATTTCAGTTTTTTGGGATTGCCATGGAGTAATCATGATTGATTTTTTGAAAAAGGGTAGAACAATAACTGGAGATTACTATTCGACATTACTGACCACTCTACGGGAAGAAATTGAAGAGAAAAGACGCGGAAAGCTATCCAAAGGTGTTTTGTTTTTGCAGGACAACGCCCCTGCACACAAATCTCATGTTGCCATGCAAAAAATTCGTGATTTAGGGTTTAAATTACTAGAATACCCCCTTATTCACCAGATTTGGCTCCGTCCGACTATCATCTCTCTCCTCAACTGAAAAAAAGTTTAAAAGGTCGTAAATTTTCTTCCAACGAGGAGGTAATAAAAGCTGTGGAGGTCTGGTTTGCAGAGCAAGAAGAAACATTTTTTTTTAAAGGTCTAGAGACGTTGCAGGTTCGCTGTAATAAATGTATCCAATTAAGAGGAGAATATGTTGAGTAATAAAATATTTTGACATTGAAAGGACCCCGCAACAACCCTTATGGAAAATGGCTCTCGGTGAAATTGGCTGAAACTTTAGGATATTGTACATATCGATGTCCTGATTAAATATCTCAATGAGCACAAAGTCCAAAAATGGACAGTTTTTGAGATACAGGGTGTCAAACATGCAGAGAGAAGGTGTTACTTACCTTCAAAAAATCAATAGTATGGCGATTATTTCGTTACAAAAAGTTAGGGAATATAATTGCAATCTTAATATTGTCAACTCGAGTTGTAATGAAACGTTCTAAGACACCATATACAGGGTTATTAACAATTACATATTTTTTATATAATTCTTGGAACAAAATCAGTCAAACGCAAAAGCTGGTAGACTTGCAGAATGAGTGAATATCATTTGATTTTGATATTGGGTGATCTGAGGTTACTATTATACAGGGTATTTATTTATTTTTTTTTAGAAACATCGATACAAATTAAACGTAAAGTAGAAAACTGAATATAATATGATCAATTGTTGCTGACTATTGTCTATTTGTTGCATTTTGTACGGATTTTGGTCAACGGCGTAATGATGCAGCTATTGCAGCTATCAAAAGGGAGACTACTTCATTGAAAATTGTTCTTACTTTTTCATACAACTTATACGTACATAGAAAAAAGTAGCAATTTCCGTGTTCTGCGACAGTCTTACTCTTTGCACAAACATCGGCATTTGATTAAACCTACTATGATCGTTGCACCTAACGGCTACATATTAAGCGTACTCGGCCCGTATTTTGCTGATAGGTGCAATAACGATGCTACAATTCTACAAATGGAATTTAGCAGAGATGCTAATGCCATGCGTGAATGGTTTCAAAATGGAGATATTTTTCTAGTTGATAGAGGATATCGTGATGTCTTGCCATGGTTGGAACAGTTAGGTATTTCTTGCTGGATGCCTGCTACAAATGGACAACACCAATTAACCACGGAAGATGCTTATAGAACACGAATTGTGGGTTGTGGAAGCAAGAAATGAACATTTCCGATCGATTTTCAAATTCTTAGCTGGAGTTGTTATAGTGCGACATTTACACACTCTTCACTATTTTTACTGCATTGCTGCAGCTATAATTAACAAGTATCATCCACTAATCATCATGGAAAATGCTACTGCGGGGCTTGCAAGGGGAATGATTAGGAGATCTCGAACACCGAACCATGTTCAAATTCGAGTACAAGAACAGAATCTCCGTATGAGACGGGCTCAATGGAGAAGACTTATCAATGAAGCGGTTCCAGATTCTCCAGTTCTAGATATTCAATATTTGAGAGATATTACCTATGGCGTCTACCTAGTTAATATTGCTCCTTCGTATATACAAAATAAGCTTAATAGAGATGGCGATGAGGAAATCGAAGTCGATGAAAATATTTTAGAACGAGGATTTATAAGATTGAGAATATACTCTAGATTTCGAAGAGCTACAATACACCAACTATTTATTTCATATAGGAATATTGACGATGAGGCCTTAGAAAATGGAGGTGATCCTATAACTGGATATTACTGTACCTGCCAGTCAGGAGCTCGAACTTTAGGTACCTGTGCACACATCGCTAGTGCAATATGGTACCTATGTTACGCTCGACATCAAGCGAACATGAAATATCCTGATACAGGTTTATTGAATGTTATAAACGATGCTAATGTGGATATGGAACAGGAACCTGTAGTTATCGAATAATAGTTTTGTTACATAGTTTCATTCAATTATAATTAAAGTGACTCACATTTGTCCTTTTAGTAACCATGTGCATACTGGTAATTACAATGTCTTAACAGACATGGTATGAACAAGTAAAAACAATTTTCAATGAAGTAGTCTCCCTTTTGATAGCTGCATCATTACGCCGTTGACCAGAATCCGTACAAGATGCAACAAATAGACAATAGTCAGCAACTATTGATCATATTATATTCAGTTTCCTACTTTACGTTTAATTTGTATCGATGTTTCATAAAAAAATTAAAATAAATACTATCAGAAAAGAAAATTTTGAGTGACCCTGTATAATAGTAACCTCATCCAATATCAAAATCAAATGATATTCACTCATTCTGCAAGTCTACCAGCTTTTGCGTTTGACTGATTTTGTTCCAAGAATTACATAAAAATTATGTATTTGTTAATAACCCTGTATATGGTGTCTTAGAACGTTTCATTACAACTCGAGTTGACAATATTAAGATTGCAATTATATTCCCTAACTTTTTGTAACGAAATAATCGCCATACTATTGATTTTTTGAAGGTAAGTAACATCCTTCTCTCTGCATGTTTGACACCCTGTATCTCAAAAACTGTCCATTTTTGGACTTTGCGCCCATTGAGATATTTAATCAGGACATCGATATCTACAATATCCTAAAGTTTCAGCCAATTTCACCGAGAGCCATTTTCCATAAGGGTTGTTGCGGGGTCCTTTTGTTTGGTTCCATAGTAGGCTAAGAATTTTTCAATATATCCTCGTAAGTAGAACACAAATTGTGGATATTTATGTTATGTTTGTAATTATTGTTGTGCCCGCTTCTGTTTTTTTGTGTAAGTAACGTTTTACGCATTCTTTATACACATGCTTAAAAGTTACATCAGTGACATTACTTTGCATCAGATTTTACTCGAAAGTCATCATTTTATAAAACGACGAAAATTGTATGTAAATGTCACAAATTGTCAATATAATAACTGTCGTAGAAAAAATGTTGTACGACACACTTACTTGAAAAGCTTTTTTCTACTCGCGTTTTTTGTTGAACGAGAAAAGTCCTACTTTACAAACTTGTATCATAAATAAATATTATACCTTTTGCAGATGAATCCATTTATAGTTTACATACCTGACTCGAGGCAACTTGTTGGTTATTTGGGAGATTTATGGAATATAATACAGGAAGCAGCTGGACTGACGTAAGCTGAATGATTTTTGTAATACAGTGCTTTTCTTCAATGTTCCCCCTCCCTTTTATTTTTTGAACGGGTCATCTCAAAAAATTTAAACTTGGGATAATGAAATTGATGCAGGAATCCTATATTTTGGAAAAAAAATATGGAAAAAAGGGTTTTGTGACACATTCTTTTGAAGCTCCTGACGAATACTTCACAACCTTATGATATAAAGTCAATATCTTCACCAACTACAAAATGGCGGAACATTTAATAATTATCTGAACACAAACACATTAACATCGATGTTTCTAGAAATATTTGCTTTTCTCTGCCATATGGCAGTCCCAACAACCCGATAAGGTATTATAGGTTATTTTTTGTTTATAAAAAAGACAAAAAATGTCAGTGCGACAACGAACATCATTGTTCAGTTGAAATATTCTCATTTAGTTTTCGGTTTTACTACTAGATAGGTACCACTGCACCACATTTCACCATTTTGAGTGTTTTCGTGTTCAATTAAATTTTTTCCTCAAAGTTGGAACCTCAACAATATTTTCCACCTGGTAATTGCCTGTTACTTTTTTCTTTTTCAAAAAAATTATGGGCGCCAGTCTATAACGAAAAAAAATTCTATATTTCAGTGTCAACATAACCTCAATAAAATCCTTCGATGATGGAGAAAAACTCATTGGTGCTGGAAAAATTGATATATTCCTTGGTGCTGGCATTGCTAGTAACCTTTCAAATGTATATTATACGCAGCCGTATTTGATAAATTGGTAAGTTCCTCAAGTATAATGAATTTCATGGAAAAAAACAAAAAATTTTAGTAACGAAATTAAGTGTTGTATGATTTCTATCCTCTAGAGTATTGGTGTGCAGCAAGGATCTGTCCTTGGACCCATATAATTTTTTATACTTCATATGGTTTTACAAAAGGCATTTTTTGCCGTTTGTATACAGATTAATTCTACACAGGTTAGATTTAATGCAAACCCGTCGTGGTCTTAGCCAGGGGAGAAGTTGTTTTCTGACAGGTATTTGCCATAATAAACCTATGTAGTATGTGTAAAGGGTTCATCATCGGTCGGCAACGATTGTTCGTTACTAAACGATCTCCCAAAAGAACCCTGTTTTCACATAAATCCATGAACCCGGAGATTCGGAATGTTCTCCCTCTGCTCGCTAGGTGGAGCGGCCTAGAAACCGCTTCATCGCGTGAACCAGAGGTGACCAAGCAACGGAGTGTGTAATGATTTGGACGGGGCACAGACGGCTTTGGTGCTGTCTGTGTTCATCTACCCTTGCACTGATGAGAGGCAACAACCTCGAAACTAGTCTGCAGGTGGTCACCCTGTCCGAATCAAAACATAATTCTACTGGTTGATCACAGAGGGCACTTGCAATTGCGTCTTCTGATGCTTTGAGGAACGTGGAACAAGAATATGTTAGATTTAATTCAATACCCACCGTGGTCTTAGCCAGGAGAGTAGTTGTCTTCTGACAGGTACTTGCCATAATAAGCCTACGTAGTAGGTGTATATGGGAGTAGAGGGTTCATCATCGGTCGGCAATGACTGTTCGTTACTAAACGATCTCCCAAAATAACTCTGTTTTAACGTATGTCTTTATTAAATATTTTACCATTTGACCGTATATAAAAGAGGCCATATTTAAAGCCTCAATTATTCAAATTCGTATGAAAACGTGAATAATAGATACTCTTTGCAATAAAAATTAATTAAAAGCTGGCAGTGAATTAGTAGAAACATAGACAATGTTCATCATTCATAGATGAAATTGCTGAATTTAATAGATATTTCACAGTTAATTATAACAAATTCATTGTTCGAGTAAATGAATACTAGTAACCAACCAATGTTTTCTCATTTCCCTTTATTAATAAATAGAATGATTCCAAATAGACCAGGTTGTATGGACAACAATACTGTTGATTCAAGTTAACAATAATTATAATTACTCGAATCCCAGAGCATTGCGAGTTCGATATTCCAAACGTAAAACAAAAACAGCATCCCAAATGATGATCCAATCAATTTAATGCTTTTCATCAATGAGCTCAAAAGCTTTAAATTCGTATTCAAAATTCAATATTTTCGAAGGAAATCCCTGAAAGTCTACACAAACACAACTTCGGCAAATACTCGCAGAATTTACATAATATCCGTCGTTAATTAGAGGATTTTCTGCTTAGCGATCGGCATAATTGCACCGTATCGCTTATTTATATGTTTAATTGGTAAATTTAAAATAACTGGAGTTTGGCAGAATTCCAGATCTAATGGAGTTCTGAAATTTGCTATCCTTTATAGCTATTTAATACGGGTCAGAGTAACATTTGATTTTCACCCTTTGTACCACTTCAGTGCAGTTACTTTGTTTGGAAAATAACGGTATGAAACATCTTTTTGAAAATTCATGGTGTCCCATTTGAAAAGTTGAGGACATTTCCGGTAAAACCGCAAGTAACACAAAGAGCAAAATAATATCAATATAATTATGTGAGATAAGATATTAAAAGAACACTCCAAATTTCAAAACTGTATCCCAAATGACTCCAGACTCTCGTCTAATAATTATTTATCCCCAGGTAGTATCTAACGTCATCATAATGCTTGTATTCGCTAATTAGTCTGATACGATATCATTTTCCTTTTGAATTTTTAGGTAGTTTTTGTTCCCAAAATAAACATTTATTTTTTCTTTTTTACTTTATAAAAAAAATGATTTGGCGGTAATAAAATGAGAATATTTTTTGAGGAAATAATGAAAATGAAGTAGCTAAAATAGAAAATCTCAAGTTTCCACGTTGTACTGCGGAATACAGATACTATTTTCAGTATATCTGCAATCTAACCTAAAATTTAACATCCATTTGATCTTCGTAGTAAACAAGGCTTATAAAATTCTAGGTTTTGTCATTCGAAATAAAAAAATTCTTTAAAAATGTTAACTCTATCATCAAACTTTACAACGCATTAGTGAGACAACAACTTGAATATGCTTCAATAATATGGTCTCCAAAAGCTGAAGTGAATATAAACCTTGTTGAAAAAGTCTAAAAAAGGTTCCTACGATACTTGTATATACGACAACATAATACATATCCCTGTATGATCTCATATAGGAGTATGCTAGACAGTTTTCATATGGTAAACTTAGAACAGAAACGTTCATTCCATGCTGTAGTTTTCATTTATTATATAATCAATAGTATAAAATACACAGATTCACTCCTAGTCAACTTTATAAAAATATCAATACCTGAAGTTAATTTAAGAATAAATAACAAAAAAAAAATTATACAAATCATTTAGATTGTTCTCCTATGAATGAAATGTTAAGACAGTGAAATATACTTACAGAAAAGTGCAATAATGACTTTCTTAACTGCAATGCAAAAAAATCGGCAGTATTTAGTATCTCTGGCTAGTTTTTAAGTAAGCTTTAAGTCTATGTGTTTTGAAGCACTATCTGTTATATGTTAATCCTCCTGGGTGTGTTTGCAAGAGAAAAATCCTAAATAAATAAATGAATGAAATTATTTGATAGATTTTTTGGAGTATGTCATAAATGCTGGAAAAGCTTTCAGTTCATATTAATATGTTTTTCAATATGCAGAAACAATGCCCCTTTAAAGTATTTTTTGTAACTCTGATAATAATTTTTTTTTAATATGCTGCGAACATCATGGCACACACTGTATATCCTGAAATCTTTTCACACAATTTGAAATGATTACAAGTCGATTATGAAGGGTGCAACAAATCACGTTCCAGTTCTTCGGCTGGTCTCAAGGGCTGACATTTTATTTTTCCGTCTACCTCGTATTAAAATGTCTGTTTAATGTTCTTCGATGCAAGTGAAATCGATTATTAATGACCCCTAATAATGAACGATTTGTTATGGAATGATGATTTCGAAAAATCGTCCATTGATGACCCCTATTAATGGTCGATTTAATATTAAAATAATATCTGCTAACGGAATATTGAACAATTTGGCCACATTCTTCAGTGAGGTTTCAAATCTGTCATGCGAGGTATAGAAATACATAGAGAAATTATAATATAGTTTCCAGTAGTAGGTCATGTTTGAAAATATTGGATATTGACATCGCTGCTTAAGAGAACTGAAATCAAACACTTCAATCAGAGTACATTACATATTTATTTCTACTGATGGCGGCCATGGTGTAAACTTCAAAATATACCTATATATTATTATTTTATTGAGTACTGACTAACCCCGTAATTCGAACATATCCTGCATATCTATGATCTGAGAGTACTCCCAGTAATAAAAAATGTGGGGGTCATTTCGTCAGAAATCAATTTCAAATATGCTTCAAAATAATTATCATTTGAATTTTCAGCATTTCATCCATTAAACAAAAACCAGATATGGAATAATTCTGTATTTGATCCAAAAGTTCATGTTATATCTTTTTTTTATCAAATTGTTTTCTTTTATTCCTGAACCACACTGTATACTACTCAAAATCCACGTTCCTTCAAGTCGCCTCGTGGCACATAATATAATCGGTGCTCTGAGTTGATTAAATCACATCATCCGAACCAAATATAACGGAGACAAAAAATTCCAATGCCCTCTGTATATTTGAATACTTGACGACACGATGGCAGCTCGAGACATGTTGGCGACTGAGTTGAATAAATTGAAGAAGAACGATTTAATTGACATAATTATTAACTTCAAAGTGCCAGTGAGTGTGACGAATCCAAATGTGATTAGTTACATAAATAAAATTGGTGAACATATCAATAGTGAGAGTGATAAATTCCATGACACGGTGGAAGATGTGATTTGTTCGCAATGTGAAAAATTCTCAGGAAATAACAGCGCTCTTAAGAAAGATCTTGAAACTGTAAGTAAGCTTTCATATCACTTAGAAAAAAGATGTCAGAAACAAGAGGATCTCATTTTCTTATTGAAACAATTAAATAATGGTCCTGTTTCACAAATACCAGCAGTGGCGCCATCCATTAGCAAGATCGTGAATTTCAATATTCAGAATGATCACAGTTCGGGAATCTCTACAAAAAAGGTAGAAAACGTTATCAGCGAAACTAAAGAAAGCAGTCAGATGAGGGGTCAACAAAAACCAGTCATAAATAAACAAGGGAATTCCCAAACAATAAGTACCACAGATGTTTCCCGAGAACTGCTTCATGAACAGAGTAGATCGAAAATGAATCAGTTGATCAATTTAGTACAGGACGAACAACCTGAGGTTGAAAATACCAGCAGAGAGTGGAAAACAGTCAGCTCCAGAAGGCATTACACAGGAAGAAAAGTTGTTGTGGGGAGCAACAGAGACAGTGAGAATGTTAAGGGCGTTCCAAAAACATCAACCCTACATATTACAAGAATTGACAAACAGACAACCGTAGATTCCCTCACTAATTTGATGAAATTGCATTTTCCTGAGGTAACATGTGAAATAATCCAATCAAAATTCCCAACAATTTATTCGTCATTTAAAGTAAACATTTTGGCGGAAAACTTTAATAAATCTATGAATCCGGAGATTTGGCCTCACGGAGCAAATGGTAGAAATGTAATATTCAATCCCGACATTGTGGTATTGAATGCACGAAGTGTTAATCATAATAAGATAAACAATTTATATGTTGATATACACAGTTATGCTGTTAGTTTTATTTGTTTGACAGAAACTGGGTTTAAAGAAAACTCAGAAGACTGTTTTCATTTTAACAATTTTTTATTAAAAAGTAGCTATTGTAGAAAAAATAAAAAAATGGGAGGTGTGGCAATTCTTGTAAAAAATGATTTAGATGCATATTGTATTGATCTCACTAAATATTGCGTTGAACAAGACATAGAAATTTGTGGCATTTCCTGTAATTTGAGTATAGGGAAAACTATAATTTTGTGTTGCTATCGATCTCTATCGGGCAATTTGAATGTTTTCATAGACACTATTCATGACGTTTTAAATGTAATTTTTAAATCAGATGTCAATATCTTCTTATGTGGGGATTTTAATGCAGATTGTTATGATAAATTCAGTCCGGCTTTTAACAAGATTTGTGATGTTTTGGAGTGTTTTAACCTGAAATATACCGTATCGTGGCCTACACGAGTTACCACTAGTAGTGCCACTGAACGAACAACATGCTGTGTTATTGATAATGATATATATATTTTTTTGTAAAATTTGTTTTTACGAAACTCCCAGGTTTTCGGAGAAAACCCCTCAAAAGCAGAGCTTGTGCGAGCAAGGGAGATCCGGGACCTACAGTTTAAATAAAAGTGGAATCCGAACCACTTCAGCTCAGTCCGATCACAGTCTAGTCTTTTGCGATATGGAGTTGAGCAAAATATCAAAAGCAACAAAAATAGAATACAGTAGGCGTTTCACCAATTTAAGGAAAACATCGGCAATGAAAATTGGGTTGAAGTTTTGAATGAAACCGATATTAATCTTGCATTTCAGGCATTTTGGTCAACGTTCTCTTACTACTTCGAAATTTCTTTTCCAAAATTACCTACTCATTCAACAAATCAAAATAAGAAGAAATGGATTACACATGAAATAAAACAAGTCAGAATTTAAAAGACCTTTTCAACCTACAAATATTTTGTCCTGAACTGAAAAACATCTATAAAGTCAGAAAAAAGACCCACGATGATTTGATAACTAAAACAAAAAAGGAATATTATCAAAACAAAATAAATAATTCCGACAATCTCTCAAGATCTGCGTGGCAGGTAGTGTCAGAACTTTCTAATAAATCGAATGCTATGAAATCTAGTATAACAATAAATGATAATAACACAATCGTTACCGATCCAAGAGACGTAGCCATTCTCTTCAATAAATTCTACGCAGATGCTCCCAAAAAGATATTGAACGATATAGTCCTGTGACAAGGACTTCAGTCTTTTTCTGCGTGACGTTACATCACCATTCAATTCTTTGTTTCTTATGCCATATCAGGAGCTTGAACTATTTCAGTTACTCAAAACGAAACTAAAAAACAAATTTTCTTCGGGGTCGGATGAGGTACCTACGATTTTATTGAAAGTGCTTATCGGAAATTATTATACCACTCACATTTATGGTTAATCTCTCATTTTCTACTGGCGTTTTTCCAGATTTACTTAAATGTGGTAAAATAACACCTGTGTACAAAAAGAACTGTCGTCAGAGCCTTGAAAATTACAGACCAGTCACAGTACCATCAACTTTTTCTAAAGTGTTCGAGTATTGTTTTTTAGACAGATTAATGTCATTTTGTCAAGAATATAATATAATTTCGAAAAATCAACACGGATACTTGAACAAAATATCTACAAATACCGCGGTGTTTTCCTATTATCAAAAAGTAATTGAATGCATCGAGGCAGGAGAATGCCCTGTTGGAATCTTCTGTGATCTCAGCAGGGCATTTGACTGTATCAATCATGACATACTACTTGAAAAGTTAAGTAGGCATGGAATCAGAGGTTATCCCCTAGATTGGATTAAATTCTTCCTATGCAAACGAACAAAGTATGTAACTATCAACGATTATTTTTCAAAGTATGCTGAAATAGACACTGGTGTTCCTCAAGGGTCCATACTGGGACCAATTCTGTTCTTATTTTATATTAATGACTTAGATAAACTTTCGGTATCTGCATCTTTCACAATGTATGCTGACGACACGTCGTTAATCGTATCTGATAAAATGGACTCCTCCTTGCGTGATAAATGCAAAGAGGTGATGATCTCCTTGAATGAATGGTTCTCAGCAAATTATTTGTTTCTCAATACTTCGAAAACTCAAGCCCTGAGGTTTCACCACGTCCAAAAGGAATGTAATGAGCTATCATTCCAATTCAACGAATCGAGTTCATCGATTTCAACTAATTTAGATGAAACGGTTTTTCTAGGATTACGAATAGATAAAAATCTCACTCCAATTATCTAATCTCAAAGTTGAATTCGATTGCCTTTCAATTCAGAAACTTGCGGCATGTACTTAATATTGATCAATTGATACAGCTCTACTATGCACAAGTTGAGAGTAGGCTACGATACGGTATAATTTTTTGGGGTTTATCTACCCTAGCGAAAGATATCTTTGTTGCACAAAAAAGAATTTTACGATCACGCATTGATTCCTGCAAAGATGTATTCAAAAAACTGAAAATATTAACAATCCCTTGCTTAGTTATTTCAGAGTTGAGTATACTAGTTTTCACAAATAATGATGAAAAATATGTGAGAAACAAACAAAATCATAGCGTCAATACAAGACAGAAGAATTATTTTTCAATTCCATTCGGAAAATTTAAAATAACTCACCAATCTCCCAGTCATATGGCTCCCAGAATATATAATGCTCTGCCTTCAAATGTAAAAAACTGCTATACGAAAGAATTATTCAAACGTAAGCTGAAATCATTTTTAACGGAACAAAGTTTTTATAGACTGGATGAATTCTTGTCATAGGAATCTGCGGTAAAATCAGGAATTTTTAGCATTATTTTATCTTATTTTTTATTGTACGTGTTTAGGTATATCTACATTTTAAATGTAAGCAGCTGACTTTTTCCATACGGTTTGTAACTGTCTTAAGGAAATAAATGATTATTATTATTATTATATGAAATGAATAATCATATATTATAGGTTCAGCCGATCTTATTGGATATATTCAACACAAACACTTTTTTTCCTTACGATCCGACGATGACGTTGATGATCCATTCTGAAATTATTTTCATTTTGTGTAACTCGAAAAAAGCCATGATTTATCCTGTATACAGTTTTAAAAAAATGTTTGAAGAACATACCATTGCACTGGCCAAGTATAGTAGTATGGTAGAGATCGAAAATCCACCAATAATTTTGTGATATTCCCAGCAATAAAGTTCAGCCAATAATGGCCTGAAAGTTCCATTTTACAACTTCAACACTCTGTAAACTATACATAGAATTTTTGTGTGCCTATTAGACCGTCAGATAGTGACAGATTTAGGTGCCTCATTTTCACATACAAGCCTCGAATAGGGTTGAAAAGTAAGTCGATGTTGAGTTAAATGAAGGGAAATTTACGAGTGGCTCGTGGGGAAAACATATGGAAAAATCAAAAAGAATTTCCATTAAATTTTCCAAAGACAAAATCTACTTTTCCATTCGCGCCACTCAAGCCATTATGTTTTTCGGTCTAGTGACGATGTAGGTTTTCATAGTTTCGATGGGCTTGCGTGGGAAAATCTGTTAAAATCTAGATTTTTCTTTACAAGATTACAGCCTTATTTTAACCCTTTAGCCACCTTCAACACTCAAGCCTTTGATCTTCCGAAGCCAGGTTCTACTAATTAATGATTAGATGAACACGGCTCGCGTTAAAATATGGAAAATCTAATTTTCCATGGAAAATCGAATTTTCCATATGTTTTCCCCAGGAGCCACTCGTAAATTTCCCTCCATTTTACTCAACATCGATGTACTTCTCAATTCTATTCAAGGCTTGTATGTGAAAATGGGGCACCTAAATCTGTCACTATCTGACGGTCTATATGGTCACTTTTGTTCAGGAAGCAGAGTTCAACAACATACTAAAAATTTGGAAAATTTGACAGAAAGACTTTTTGCATTAGGTGTGTGCGTGGTCCTTTATATTGTCAGATATTGCGGAAATTGCTAAAGTGGCATCTTTAACTTTATTGGTAGAAAGAAATTATAATTCCTTTATTTCAACAAGAGTGAGATAGACGGAAAAATATTGTTATCAACTCTCATATTAAAATGCGATTAATGATCTCGAAAATTAAGGCGCCCGCTTCGCTCACGAGTTAAAATATTTCGATCATTAATCGCCTTCATCAATACACTAGTTGATCAAATAACTATCAACAGGTACCATTTATATCTGAAAACTCCAAAGGTGAAGGGTTCAGCGGATTCCTACCGGAAAACATTTGCAGTTGATCTATGGTGCGCCGTTGGCGGAGTATTTGCGATATTGACTTTGACAGTTTTTCTGACTAACAAACTCCTGAACAGATTGGACAAGGTGGAACCTCATTCATTATCATTACCTTCTTGCTTGTTAGGCGTCGTGTCTGGATTCATAAATCAAGGTGAGTTGACGTAACTTTTGCAAAATCTGATATCGCTCTTCCATTATTTTTTTTCGCACCTTTTTCTGATAGCATTCATTAGCTCACGGCTATCATTAAGATGACAATGGATGATCACAAGTAGTCCTCAGGATGTCAATTATTGTAATTCATACTGTTGTCAAAATGGTTAACGTGTTGTGCCAAAGCGCATTAATTGACATTCCTTCAACAATCACTCCCGAATTGATTGATATTTTAAAACGAACTAATAATAAAATTACAGAAAAAAGAGGCAGAACTGTGAGTCAACATTTTTTCAAGTTGAAGACTACTCTTGAAAGGTTAGTATTCAATGATTATATGTTTAATTTTTTTAGGATTGAGCAATTAGAAATACAAATTTTTTTGCCTGTTTAATTTTTTTCGTATCTCGCATCATTTTTGAAAAACAATTGAAAAACCGTTTCCAAATACTGCTCAAAATAACGGGTGTGAAGTTATCCACATCCACAAGATACACGGAGAAAAAAATATCGAATTTTTTTTATTTTTATACTGGACATTTTGTGTACCTCTAATCATTGAATATGCTTTTTCCGGCGTCATCTCAGTAAAAAACATGGTGCCTCGATTTTTCAAACAGTCTTAAAGGGTGGAAAGGGGGTGGAAAACCATAAACAAACTATATTTCGGTAAGTTGACTTTGTACACCATCCATTTTCGAATATGTTGTTTCTCGTGGTCGAATTGACTAGAAAAATTATATGCCTGAGTTTTTCAGGCCGTCTAAGGGGGTGGAAATGGGGTTGAAAACTTTAAAAAAACTATATTTCGGAAAGTTGACTTTGTACACCATTCAAATTCAAGTATGTTGTTTCTCGTGGTCGAATTGACTAGAAGAATGCCATTCCTGAGTTATTCAGACCATCTAAGAGGGTGGAAATGGGGTTGAAAATCATAAAAAACTATATTTCAGAAAGTTGAATTTTTTCACCTTCCATTTTCGATTATGTTGCTTCTCGTGGTCGAATTGACTAGAAAAATGTTTTTCCTGAGTTTTTCAGGCCGTCTAAGGGGGGGAAATGGGGTTGAAAATCATAAAAAACTATATTTCGGAAAGTTGACTTTGTACACTATTCAAATTCAAGTATGTTATTTCTCGTAGTCGAATTGACTAGAAAAATGATACGTCTGAGTTTTTCAGGTCGTCTAAGGGGGTGGAAATGGGGTTGCAAATCTTAAAAATCTATATTTCGGAAAGCTGACTTTGCACATCATTCCTATTCAGGTATGTTGTTTCTCGTGGTCGAATTGACTAGAAAAATACCATGCCTGAGTTATTCAGGCCGTCTAAGAGGGTGGAAATGGAGTTGAAAATCATAAAAAAACTATATTTCGGAAAGTTGAATTTGTACACCTTCCATTTTCGAATATGTTGTTTCTCGTGGTCGAATTGACTAGAAAAATGCTTTTCCTGAGTTTTCAGGCCGTTTAAGAGGGTGCAAATAGGGTTGAAAATCATAGAAAAACTATATTTCGGAAAGTTGACTTTGTACACCTTCCATTTTCGAATATGTTGTTCCTCGTGGTCGAATTGACTAGAAAAATGTTTTTCCTGAGTTTTTCAGGCCGTTTAAGAGGGTGGAAATAGGGTTGAAAATCATAGAAAAACTAAATTTCGGAAAGCTGATTTTGTACACCATCCATTTTCGAACATGTTGTTTCTAGTGGTCGAATTGACTAGAAAAATGCTACGTCTGAGTTTTTCAGGCCGTCTAAGGGGGTGGAAATGGGGTTGAAAATCATAAAAAAACTATATTTCGGAAAGTTGACTTTGTACACCATTCAAATTCAAGTACGTTGTTTCTCGTGGTCGAATTGACTAGAAAAATGCTTTTCCTGAGTTTTTCAGGCCGTTTAAGAAAGTGCAAATAGGGTTGTAAATCATAGATATATAGTTTTTTTTCATTTTTCAACCCCATTTCCACCCCCTTAGACGGCCTGAAAAACTCAGACGTAGTATTTTTCTAGCCAATTTGACCACGAGGAACAACATATTCGAAAATGGAAGGTGTACAAAGTAAACTTTCCGAAATATAGTTTTTCTATGATTTACAACCCTATTTGCCTTATACGGCCTGAAAAACTCAGGAAAAGCATTTTTCTAGTCAATTCGATCACGAGAAACAACATATTCGAAAATGGATGGTGTACAAAGTCAGCTTTCCAAAATATAGTTTTTTTAAGGTTTTCAACCCCATTTCCACCCTCTTGGACGGCCTGAAAATCTCAGACGTATAATTTTTCTAGTCAATTCGACTACGAGAAACAACATAGAATAGAATATAATTTATTTGACCAAGTTAAAATTATGTTTTTGGCAAGTCAATCAGGTACAAAACGTTAATTAAAAGTCATTTAAAAATACACCTAAAATATCACAAACAGACATAATAATATATAAAATCGAAACAAGAACATGACTTAATGTCGAAATCAGAGTCAGGACACAAGATTGAGAAGTGGGGGTGCTCTCAGATATTCGTCGATAGAGTAAAAACAGTGGGACAGTAAGTGTCGTTTTAGTTTTAATTTGAAACAATTGTAATTGAGCATCTTGAACTCTTGAGGCAAAACATTGTAGAGTCTAACATTCAGAGAATTCATCTGAGATTTGTTGAGCCTATATCGGGAAGGTCTTATGTCGTGCGCTGCACGAGTTTAATAATCGTGCGAGAAACAACATACTTGAATTTGAATGGTGTGCAAAGTCAACTTTCCGAAATATAGATTTTTTATGATTTTCAACCCCATTTCCACCCTCTTAGACGGCCTGAATAACTCAGGCATGGTATTTTTCTAGTCAATTCGACTACGAGAAACAACATTCTTGAATATGAATGGTGTACAAAGTCAGCTTTCCGAAATATAGTTTTTTTATGGTTTTCCACCCCCTTTCCACCCTTTAAGACTGTTTGAAAAATCGAGGCACCATGTTTTTTACTGAGATGACGCCGGAAAAAGCATATACAATGATTAGAGGTACACAAAGAGTCCATTATAGAAATAAAAAAAAATCGATATTTTTTTCTCCGTGTATCTTGTGGATGTGGATAACTTCACACCCGTATTTTTTTCAATGCAAAGTTCGCACCTGCCAATGACAGATTTTGCAGCTGCACGGTGTAATCTCTGGTGCTGCTTGAACAATTATTTCCCGAAAAGTCCCTTCGTCGTTGTTGGGCTCAGCATAAACTTTGGTTTTCATTGCACCTTATGCAAAAATCCATAGGGGTTAAGTCAGGAGAGCTCGCAGGTCAAGGAACTTTGACACCCTGTATTTCGAAAACGAAGCAAGTTAAGACCATAGGAAATAAAAATATTATTTTTGCCTGAAAAAGCGATCCTAAACGTTTGGCCGTTTAATCCTGAGAATATCGGACGGACTTCCAGATTTTTGAAGGGTAGAATCATTTCACAATGTCAATTCATATGCATTTGCCACAATCTGTAAACCATCTTTTATATTTATTGTCAGTCAAGAATCCATCCGATTATCATTATGTCTATATACAGGGTGTTCCAATTTAAGTCGGCACCACTGCCAACTCCGTTATTATTGATGTTACGAATTCGGTTAAATGGGTAAACTAGTGGCCTTCTAGATGCCAAAAACAAAAAAGAAATGCGACACTCGCGTTTTCAGAATATTTCATAAAATTATATTTCCTATATTCTTATATTTTTTCATGCATTTCGATTCGTAATAACATTCTCAACAACAAAGCTGATATCATCTTTCTTCCTAAAGTGGAAAATGAGCGACTTATGTGGAAATATTTATTTCTTTCACTATAGTACAAAAAATTTCTTTGTTTTGGCAAATAAAACCTCATGATTGTCCAAACACCCAATTTTGGTACTTACGAATGACAATATTTTGTTACTAATAGCAAAATAAGACAGTAAAAAGAAAAAATTGCGCTGGGGTGTGAACTCGTGAAACCCATGATCATCATGTCAAACCACTCAATTGACACCACTGAGCTTGTTGGGGCGAGATCGCAAATGAACTATGAATCAATATTGGGTCGATTTTGAACTGATTATACACATTGAATCGTTAAAGGGCACATACCTTGCCTCGTGTTGCTGCGGCTGCTTGTGATCTTGATTTGATAGTGTCCTTGGGGCCCCAGACGACTCCTGAGTTGACGTGGAATGGCTGTTATGACGGTTGTAATGCACAAAACACACATTAAACATTAATTATATGAGAATAAGTCGATGCTTGCGACGAGGAAAAGTGGTCGAAAATTAACTTCAACTTTCTTGAGTGAAAAGATGTATATGTTCGCGCGCGCGCACTTCTGTCGCGCCCTCTCGCTTCTTGTCCATCCAAATTACGCAAACGCAGATTAGTATAGCACCCTATAGACTCATGTGGGAATATACACAGGACCGTAATTAAATATTTGCGATTCCGCAACAGAGCTATTTGGTATTAATGTACAAAACGATAATTTCCATCTTAAAGCCATTCCGCTAGCCGCATTTATTTTGTGAATCAAAACATATCTGCTGTAATGATAACTTTGAAGCCGTTTTTGTACAGAACAGAAAATACTGGAGGTTCATATGAATGTGGTTGTAAAAAATGTGTTTGATTCGATAAAACATAATTATTATGAGCAATCGAGTTGCCTTGAAACTTTGTTGAAATACTATTTGTCAAATATTCTCAAGTATATCATGACAATGTCATAAATTATTATAACTGTCAACTACCGTTCGAATATTTTTCGAAATGCCGTTTTCCCATCAAGAAAAATGTGATATGGTAGAATCCTACTTGGTTTGCCAGAAAAATAGTGTAAGAGCACTCCAACACTACATAAATTCGTTCCCCGATCGTGAATTACCTAATCGGCGTTTTTTGCTGTGCTTCATCGTCGATTCAGGAACAATGAAAAAGTTTTTGAGAAGAGGAGAACTAAAAAACGTTTTGTAATATCTGAAGATACAGAAATTGACGTTTCATCCTACTTTGAGATATATCCAAATAATTCGATCAGAGATTTATCTAGAGAAATAGCTGTTCCACTGTCTGGTATTCAACGAATTCTGAAGAAACAAGATTTCTCCTTATAAGTTGAGACCAGTGCAAACACTAGAACTTGGTGATCCTGAGAAACGATTGGGGTTCTGTCGGTGGTTTATGAATAAATGCAGACAAGATCCAAACTTCTATAGAAATATAATATGGAGCGATAAGACTAATTTTTCAAATTGTGCGATGTATAATAAAAAGAATTTTCATTATTGGAGTAGACATAATCGATTTTTAGTCCATCCCCACAATCAGCAAAGACGATTTAGTACTAATGTTTGGTGTGGTTTATTTAGAGGCAGAATTATCGGTCCATTTTTCTACCATGGTTCTTTGAACGGACCCCGTTACATAACTTTATTATCAAGAGTGTTGGAAGAGTTTTTCGATGATCTTGATCTGGAGATGATCTATTTTCAGCAGGATGGAGCACCAGCACATGATGTTAGTGGCGTAAAAAGAATGCTGCGGGGCTGTTTTGGAAACAGATGGATTGCTACAAATGGTCCTGTTAAATGGCCCCCTCGTTCACCAGACATGACACCTCTAGATGTATATTTTTAGGGATTTCTGATAAATGAGGTGTACCAAATAAAACATAATAATGTAGATGAACTGAAAAATTATATTGAAACTATAATTAATAGAATTGATGGCCGAACTGTGTCAATAGAAGGGCCCGAATATGTGTTCAACAAGAAGGCGGTGTTTTTGAACATTTACTCGATATTTTATAGCGCTTTATCAGATTCGTTTGTTATAAATTTTTCCTATTAATAAAACTGTCTTATTTTCACATTTACGAAAAAAAGGCAAATGAGATTTGTTGTTGAGAATGTTATTACGAATCGAAATGCATTGAAAAAATATCATTTTATGAAATATTCTGAAAACGCGTCAATGTCAATTTTTTTTTGGTTTTCGGCATCGAGAAGGCCATTAAAAATGCTACTAGTTTGGCCATTTAACCGAATTCGTAGCATCAATAATAACGGAGTTGGCAATGGTGCCGACTTAATTTGGAACACCCTGTATACTTTATTTATTATTCATCAATATTAGTGCAGTGGGTTACCCATTCCATCAGGATGGTTTCGGATCTTCCATGGCGATAAATCCGTGGCGATCCAGAAAAGTAAACCCCATATATTTCAACATTAATGAAGCTGCTTAGACAGTTAGTGGCGGTTATCATCTTTTGCACATTCACTGCTCTACCCACCTTAATTTCACCCCTAACAAGATTGAAATGTATATTTCTGATTCGGTGTAGAGTTTTATATTTTTTCATAATCTTAACAGAGTTTTTAATTTTTCTTGCTCTAGTACGTGAGCAACTGCCTTACTTATTCCATTAGCGTTCGCTCAATGAACTTAGAAACCCATATTCTAAGGAGAAAAACAACAATTCTTTCATACTTTTTCTTATTTTTTTACGGTGTTCTGATCTTTATACTTTTTTTAGTTTTGACGTACAAACATGAAAAAAAACCGTTTGGAGGGTTTCACTAATACTACTTTTTGAAACAAAAAAATATGGTGATTGCTCCACAGGGGGCGCGGAGGGACACATCAACTCAAAGTTTTTAAATGGCATGGGGGGTCGAGTGTCACATCATTGAAAAGAGAATTCAATTCTCTTTACAACCATCTAAATATTTTTGAATTTAGTTGAGGAATTTTTTCCCAATTTCGATTTTTATGCCTATCGAAATTTTCTAGTTGATGTGCCCCCAGCGTCATCTTTAGTGTAATTGCAATATTTCTTCTCTCAAAAAGTAGTATCGATAATACCCTTCGCAATGTTTTTGGTTTCATTATTCCACAACAAACCGTTCAAATTTATCAAGCTATGACTAGTTTTCAGATCCGCATTTTTATTTGATATTTCGAATTTGAATTGTAAAAAAAATATTAACGAAATTCAAAAAAAAAATTAGATGGTTGTAAAGAGAATTGAATTCTCTTTTCAACGATGTGACACTCGACCAACCATGCCATTTAAAAATTTTGAATTGATGTGATCGAGCAATCACCATATTTTTTGTTTCAAAAAGTAGTATCGGTGAAACCCTCCAAACGGTTTTTTATTCATGTTTCTACGTCGAACCGTTCAAAAGTTAACAGGGGGGGGGGGACTAAAAAAAGCCGCACTGTATAGTACTCCTTTTCATATTCAATTTCAATTATAAGATAAGAATCTCTGAAACGAGCTATAGAAAATAAAATCAGACACAGCTGTTGAATTAACCTCTACCTGTAGTGTCAACTAAAAGCTCTCTGCTATTATCTAACTCAGTAGTTTGAATGCAGAAACTTGATTTTGAATTTCTTGGGTTACCCATCGACTATCACACCACATTCCAGCTAGTTTCTTGGGAACAACAACACGAAACACTGGGGCGAGATATTATTAAAGCATGTCCTTGTACGAGAATATGATTTATCAAGTTTCTGGCAACTTTACTCCGGCATACGACAAAGGGTTGAGGCTGGATATTAAACGACCCTCGAGTATAAGGAATCACTGGTGGCTGATCCAAACGGATACAGGGTGATGGATAGTCATGGTAAATGAACTAGTGGAAGATAGAGGTGGATAGGTTAATGTAAACATTCCTGAAAGATATGATATTGTCTGAAAGTTATCTTGGAGGTTTGAAAGTTATTTCAGGGCTCAACAAAATATACTATCTGGCTAGTAGATAAGATTAGTTTTCAGATCTATTGTGTGTGCCCCCGAAATCATTTAGAGTTCTCTATCTAGCCCTGTCTTCGTTACGAGACTCCATAGGCTGGTTTTCAAAACTCCCATGTATCTGGGAGCTGTTGGTTTTTCTCCTCCCAGCGCCAGCGTTAGAAACCTTAGCCTTGACTAGCCCTTGCTTTGTCATAGTATGTGTACTGACGTTTCCTCTTTTTCCTGACAAAACCTGCATAGCATTTATTTTGCCAAACCGAATGTTCTCATATGTTTGATGAGACTACAATGCCCAGTGAGAAGTCCTACTAATATTCTAGTACTAATCGTCTGCTGGCTTAGTAGATATTCTGTGAATGTTGACTGCGGTTATTTAATCAACTCTCTGGCCTGTCTCATTGCTGGTGAATTGTTCCACCATTCTTGAGATTTCTGTTGGATCCATGATTTGGTGATTGTTTTTAGTATAGCTTCAGTATAGCCACTCAGTGCCTCACTTGCTCCTTCTCGGGCTAGTGAATCGGCTTCTTCATTAGCTCTGTAACCTGTGTGTGCTGGTATCCAAGCTAGGGTCACTTTGTTCTAACTGTCCAGCTCTTTTAGGGCTCTTATGCAGTCCCAAACAAGTTTTCAGGTAACTTGCAATGAGCTGACTGCTTTTATCGCAGATTAGTTGTCTGAGTAAATGACAATGTTTTTCTCTGAAAACTCATGCCTTATTAGGTCTTGAACGCAATGGTGTATTTCTCTTGAAATATCGTCGCAAATTTGTCTAAGCTGTATGAGATTTTTCATCTTCGGCTTGGTTCCATAAATGCTGGCTCCTGAACCTTTTTGAGCCATCTGTGCAGACAGCGATTTCCGCGTTGATATTGAAGTCCCTCCTTCCATGCATACCTGTCCGTTATACTTGTCTTAAGAGTTCTGTCAACGCTATATCTGGAAAGTATGCCATCTGATAACAATTTCTAACTCTTCATATAGCTTGCAATCTCTCCCATGCACGTTGCTTATCCTCTAAACAATCTGATTGTGACTAACCTGGCTTCGCCTTTAAGATAATATACAGGGTGTCCGGTAAACCTTGTACAATATTGAAACTGGTGATAGACCAGATCATGACTTTTCAGAATATCGTAATTTTACCTTAGTAAAAATCTCACTGTTTTCGAGATAATGAGCATTATTTTAATTTCTGGAAAATCACTACCTCACCTTGGATTTTTTAATGCCATGTTTACAAATTGGGACGAATTTAAATATTTTTGCTGCTGGAGATTACTGATGAGTGATGCTTTCAGACGTACGAAACAGTTTTTCAGAAAACATTACATTTTTTCAAGAAATGAGGGTAAAATGACAGATTTGAGTTACACCAATTTTTTTAACAACAGTTTGACATTATTGTTTGAAAAAACATAACCAAGTGGAACTGGATATTCATTACGAAAGAATGCCCATTTTGTCCAGGCTTTACTATGGTATAAAACATACGATCATTATTTTTGGAAGGAGTAGAATTTCGATAATATTAGAGTGTGATGTTATTCTGAGCTAAAATCAACTCCATTAAACTTTGACAGCAATGTCTTTTATTTTTATCCTATCAAGATGAAATGATTAAATAACTATGAGTAATAACGAATCAACTGCTTAGAAGCATTCAATGAGATGTAATGATGTAAATACTAATTCAACGTTTTTTTTAATCAACATACACTATAAACCTCAATAACGATTATTCAACATCGCACTGAATAATATTACTAAAATGTTATTTTCCACCCACTCGTACGCAGAGACGACATAATTTTAAGAAGAACCTTTTAGAATGCGGTATAGGTTATAGCCCCCAAATCAGCGATTTTATGAGCGGCATTGTGCAATCGGATATAGTTCTGCATAAAGCGCTGCTGCAGCAGTAGCACTACCTCCACATTCACCATAAATGTTGTGCATATGCGCATATTCTCGGGGAGTATAACGTATGTACGGCATGACAAAGAAATAAATACCACTAAATGAAAGAAGCGGAATAATTTCAAAAAACTACGATAGAGGTCACAAGTTGTTCAAACAAAAGTTTTTAATTTTCGACAAGGATTCATCTCTTGAAAAAGTTTGCACTTATTTGGTTACACCCTGTATATCTGTCGGTCTCTGAAACTTGGTTGGAATCTGGAAGTTGGACAATTGCGACATTTATCACAAGAATTCGTATTAATCGGTGCCATGTCGGATAATCGACATTTCATTTCGATAATTTTATTAGGCCTAATTACATGAAAAGTTAATTTTATTGACATACTATTTAATGCCACCAAGCAGTCTATTCTTTATTATTAACAATTATTTCCACATTTTATCTTGATTAAATCTAAATTAAATCATTTTTGGGCGTAAGTATAAAAGTTGATCAAATAAATGAATATTTTGGAACCTTTGGTGTAAACACAATTCAAGAAAAAATTAAAATACCCAAACACCAAAACTACGTCACAATCTTAAAATCTTAAAAGCTTACTTTTAGCTCCTGAAGATGCTAACTTTGTTGGCGAAACGCGCGTCGAGTGTGATTGTGGCGCAGTTTTGGTGTTGGGTAGTTTCCTTTTTTTTCTTGAATAAAAGTTGATAGAAGCCTAGATGAAAACCATGCCTAATTCAATGGAAACCACTTCTTTCAAAAATAATTATAGTTTGTTTTATACCATGGTAGAGTCTGGACAAAATGAGCATTCTTTTGAAATGAATGTTCACTTCCAATTGGTTATGTTTCTTTCAGATAATAATGTCAAACTTTTTATAAAAAAATTGATGAAACTCAAATCTGTCATTTTACCTTCATTTCTTGAAAAATGTTTTCACTTTCTGAAAAACTGTTCTGTATGTCTATAAGCATCACTCATCAGTAATCTTCAGCAGCAAAGATATTTGGATTCGTCCCAATTTGTATACATGGCACTCAAAAATCCAAGGTTTAGTAGCGATTGTCCAGAAATTCTTAAAATGCCCATTATCTCGAAAACGGTGATATTTTTACTGAGGTGAAATTCCGATATTCTGAACAGTCATGACCTGGTCTATCACCAGTTTCAATATTGTACAAGGTTTACCGGACACCCTGTATGTGTAGTGGAGGCCAGTTTAGCAAGACCTCTAGTGCGGCTGTTTAGGTGGTTCTCATGGCCTCGGTGGCATTCAGACATGCTTGTTATTGCAATCCTCCGAGCCGTCGAACCACTTCTACCTGGTCATAGACCAGTACTTTATCATGGGTCTGATAACTGTGGCATAGAGCCGCGTAGTCATTTTTAGTTGTAGCCCCCAATTTTTTTGGCATATTCTCCTGCGCAGATTGAAGGCTGCTGCTGTACTTTTTTCTATAATTTTTTGTAGGTGTTGATTCCATGCTGACTTGTGGTCAAAGATTACTCCAAAATTTGTTTGCTTCTTGGACAAATAAAATACCGTTCAGTACAGGTGACCTTCCAGTACTTTTTTTCGTGTGACTGTAACTATTGTGGTTTTATGAGGGCTCCTCCTCTTTACACCACCTGTCGATTTTATCTTGGGCTGTCAGTATAAGCTCCGACACTGTCCTTGCGAATTTGCATTAATCGCATGAACGTCGGCATATCCCAACCAATGAAAGCCTCTGGATGCTAGCCTTTCCATCAATTCATCCATTAGTTGGTCTGGTAAGAAGGATGAAGATATAGGGCCTTCGGTTTCTTCATTAATTTGAGGAAAATCAATGCATCAATATTGTAATGCTTTTTCTGTCGGATTGTAAATTTGGGGTCTTCTGTACCAGAGTAAAATAATATATAAAAAATAATATTCAAGAAAACTGTATATATTCAATAGCTCAACAATTACGTAACCGCAAAACAACATATTCGGTAAAGGGAAGTAATATCTTATCACTACAAACAACATCGTTGATCTAATATACCGTGCACGGTTAGGAACTCTCGCGAGAGGGTAGAAGAGTGGACATATATCTGCAAGGGATGATTTTATCCAGTCTCCCCTACAGGTTAGGTTCTATACCTAGAGAGTAATTAATCAAGTACTTAGTCAGTAATAAGTATGAATGTTCACACACTGTTAGAGGTATCAAAAGTAAAGGCTCATTTATATTGATGAAAAGTCTGTCTGCAAAAAGGGGGTTGAACTCATTAACTAAAGCCGCTATGCGGTACTTAGCCTCTTCGAGGGTCCTCTGCAGACTGCAAGGCGCGGGGTGATGTGAGGCAACACCCAGACAACAGAAGAATGGTGCAAAACTTCCTTCTCCAAGGATTTTCTAAATGCCTCCATAATTGTTCAGTCCACCACAAAAACGCCTCCGATTATCGATTATTCCCTAATAATCATGAGACGTTGAATTTTGGTTCCACACAAATAGTTGATATACGATCCTCAAACGAGAAAAATCGGTAGTAGAAAACAACACTATACGTAACTCAACTCGTACTATCGACAAAATGCTTTTGAATTGAAACCGCCTAATGCGTAAAATAAATCAACAATTCATTGCTAAGTATGTCAGAGCCATTCTTAAAAATGAATCAATCCACTATTCTCGATTCCTTTCGAGTTTTCAACAAAAAAGAGGTTTCGCTTTCTAACGAAGCGGCAGCAGCTCTCGGGTCAGTCCAACGAATATTGTCATGAAGTTTATACCGGGTGTCCCTCCAAATGAAATTTGTAAGATTTTACGCATAACGTAACACACTATTATTAATAGTATAGTGAGCAGGATGATCAATTGCACTGGGGTGGGGGGTTCTAAACTTTCAACTGGTTTCTGAAAACATGAATGTTGGTGATCTCTTTCAGTTCCATCGGTATGAAGTTATACAATTTTGGGGCAACAAATTCAGAAGACTTATGTCCCAGTGCTTTTTTTCACCAAGAGAACTACATGTTTTTTTTGTCTTGTTTCATACTTGTAAGAAACACTCTGGTTCTTTGTTTTGTTTTGATGATATGACATAACGTTTTGTGCAAACAGTTGTCTAACACCTAGGGCACCTGATTCTTTATACAGACTATAGGAATGGCAAGTCCGTTTTTTTTGAAAAAAGTATTATAGTATATTTAAACGAATTCACTCTAAAATAATTCATTTTACGAAATACAATGCCTCAATAACTTCAACACAATACTCTAAATCATATAACAATCACTGTACTATTTATGTTCGACTTCCGCTTCACTGACTGTCCCAACTCTGCTGCGTGGTTCTTTTTATATTCACCGTTAATTTTTCGGAATGCTCCGGATATTTCTAGAAAGCCTTAGGAACGTTCTCCTATTCGACCAGATTCTTCTCGAAGCAAAGCGCATCTGAAATAATTCGCGCTCACGCGCGGTCTACGTGTGCGTTCAGGCCGAGGAGACTAAAATTTAACAAGGAGAATTTAATCCCCATAAGACAATGTGGACACTAGTAGAGAGAGATGAATGAACATTTGTGACGAAATGTGACGTAGTAGGACGTGTCATGGCTGCCGTTCTCTATAGACAGTGACGGACTAGCTCTTGGTATATGAGAGTTACTGCTGACAGTTTTGTTGCTTGGTTCGAGTTCGACTCTGTACTCATATCCAAGTACGTCACTAAGACGCGTTGATGCTACAAGATTCTAATTGGCTACAGCTTATTAAACCCTCCTTGTTAGTTTAGTCTCTTTGGGTTCAGGCCCGGCATCGCCCGCAGCTTCGCCACAATATTTTTAGAATAATTTTTTGTGGCACTTCAAGAGAGTTGATGTTTGCCTTTGACGAACATCCCCAGCCGTACAGCCGGTTGACGGAAAAAAACAAACAACGGCCATGATGGAGAAATGGTGATTACAAACCTAATTAAGGCTGAAATGATGAGAATTTAGGCATTCCAGAATTCTGAAAATTGTGTGTTCGTCTTTTTTAGGTTTCAATTTGAAGCTGAGGAGTATCTCCGGGAGAATACAGGTCTTCTTCGCTCTGCTTCTTGGAGTGGTCCTCTATTCCTCGATGAACGCTGTACTGTTTTCCCGACTGGCAGTTCTTCAGCTGCAATTCCCATTCAAAGACCTTTGGGACATTCCCCAAGAAAAATACCTCTCGCTCTGTCTGCGAAACGAGAGCTTTGTTTATGATAAATTCATGGTAAGTTGTCAAAAACTACAGTAACCAAATCAATTCAAGAAACATCTTCAGAAGCTAAAAGCCAACTCGACTACTTATTCTGCCTCAGAACACTCCGTAACCTTCCTTAAAATTAATAATAATTACGTGGCGCAGTGGAAAAATTATTCAACTCTGGCATTTAAGGTGCAGGGTTCGAATGAATAACTGAAATCTCGACGATTCACTGTTGCGTTCCAATTAACAGTGCTGCTCCTAAGGTGGCGTATGGAGCTAGTTACAACGCCTATCCAGAACAAATAGTGGCAGCAATCGATGCCACCATAAACAATATAAAATTAAAATGCCATATCACAAAAAATTCTAACAGCCTACCCAGAACACATAGTGGCTAATGATCACAGCAAATAATGCCACTATAAAAACCAAATAAAAAATGATTACCATAACACAAAAATATGATATACTAGAAGTGTAGGGTAAATAGAGGTGGTATCTCCCAAAAAAACTCTCAGGGAGCTTGTCTATGGGAGTTTCCTACTCTATGAAAAACAAAATAGTCGAGTGATGTAAAAAAACCGTTAAACGTCATTTATTTATTTATTTATCAATTCAATTCCAAGAAACATACTATGTAAAATGTACAGTGTTTATCTCAGGACAACCAATATAAATAACTGCTACTTCATCGTCAGTAGAAATGGGAAATTTTTTCAATTCCTTTTTGAATTTTTTGAGGTAATTAATAGACCTTATTCGTATCGGCACGCTATTACAAGCAATAATACCGCGATAATATAATGAATTTTAGCCAAATTCAGTTTTAATTAGGACACTTTTTATATTCATGTTATGAGACATTGTAATGGTTTTTCTTATTTTTTGTTAACTGAATAAACGTGCAAATCTTTTTTTTGAATAATGAATTATTATCTAGAACATTTCTTGATTAGTATAATTTTGAGGTTGTTTCCAAGAAAGGTAATTTGAAAATACACTTCATAATATTATTTTGTGAGGTTTAAAATGGTTTCAAAATTAATTATGTTGCAGTGTCCCAAATTGAAATAAAATACTGAAACTTTGAATATTTAAACTGAAGTAAATTGTATTGTATAGGGTGTTTCTTAAGTACGTATAGAAACTTTAGGAGCATGTTGCTGACGCCGAAATAAGAAAAAAAGTTCCCATAAACACATGTCCACAAGTTATTCGTTTCTAAGATACCGAGTATCAAAGTTTAATTCTTAAATTTGTTTTTTGTTAGTAAATTCCAAAATATTTTTAATATTCGAGTAAAGTTTGGTATCTGGGATAATTTTTCGATGACAAACCAAATTTTACGTTAATTTAAAAAAAATTAATTGCTACTTAATTGAATTTATTTTAAATTTAAAAATCTTGTCATTCAAAATCACTTCCATCGATTATTTCAAACCTCAATAACTCGAAAACAGTTGCTCGCAGTGACCTCTACCAAGAATATATTTTTACACAAACAAAATAATAAATATTCCCAGATACCAAACATTACCAAAATATCAAAATTATTTTGAAATTATTCACAAAAAATAAAAATAAGAATTCAAATTTGACACTCTGTATCTCAGAAACGAATAACTTGCGGTTTATAGGAACTTTTCTTCTTATTTTGATGTCAGCAACACGCTCCTAAATTTTCTACACGTACTTAAGAAACACCCTGTATATTGGTATATTGTAAGATATTTTAGTGGGTTATAAAATGCCAATCTATTTATATTTCTTTCCTTGAATCAAAAACATGCGTAGACCAGGAGAGAGTTTGATCAATGATTAAACCTAGAAATTTCAAATTTCATTCGTATATGTATGCCATAAATACTTATATTAAGATGTTTAATCTGGTTCTGTGGTGAAGATATTTTGGAAAAGTACATAAAGCCATAACGAAATCAAAGTAAGGTCACATTCCATATATTTCCTTATTTCTTGAGGACGTTTTCTATAATAGTATATTATTTATTCATTTATTTATTGAGTGAATACCTTCCAGAAGAACAAGTTCTGGTATGAGAAAGTTGTACATATAATAATAATAAAAATGATTAACAATTGCAATTCAAACAAATATATCATAAATGACTGATAAACAGAGTAAAAATTTCTAAAATTTTTAAAATTTGTTTTTTCGAAACTCCCAGGTTTTCGGAGAAAACCCCTCAAAAGCAGAGCTTGTGCGAGCAAGGGAGATCCGGGACCTACAGTTTAAATAAAAGTGGAATCCGAACCACTTCAGCTCAGTAACACGCGACCGGGGATCGAACCCGTTCCGTCTGGGTGGAAGCTAAACGCCCTTACACCACGACCAAAACATATACTTACAATAATGATGGAACCATAATAAAATCATAAATTAGTGAACAAAGATTGATAGCAGGATGCTAATTCCGTAAGGAAATTATGTGTTTTTTTTACAAATATTTTGAATTTGGAAAAACTTCTGCAATTTGTTATATTATAAGGTAATTTGTTAAATTTATCTAAAGCAGCGTTAGTGAATCTTTTTTGGCCAACTGTAGAGGTAGAATCGAGGTGAAACAAGTTATATTTAAATTTGATGTTAATTTTTCATTTATGATATTGAATGCAATTTTTAGGGTATTCATTTTATAGAATTCATCTAAAGAAAATTTGTCTGTTATTGCAAATAGTTTATTATTTGGTATGGCAAGTGGGAGACGATACAGTACTTTCAAAGATTTTCTATACAATGCTGATATTTTATTGAAATTACTTTTGGAACAAGATCCCCAAATGTTTATCAAATAGGTAATACGACTTAGTATGTGAGAATATAGAATCATATTTATAATTTTTTTATCAAGTTTAGGATATCTTCTCAAAGCACCAACGATTGGAGAATTTTTTTTAATTTTAGACCTCAATGTGTTTGATCCATTTCAATTTTTCATCAATCCAAATACCAAGATACTTTATTTGTTCAGTCCTTTTCAATAATTCATTTTTGATATTGAGGTTGAGGGAAATATTCTGTTTGTTTTTTTGCTGGAAAATTATATACTCAGTATTTATTGATAAAAAGTTGCAATAAAGCCATTTTTCAAATTTTTTCAAGTCGTCATTAATAATGTTTTCTAGAATAAGAGAGATTTTGTTTTCATATAAAAGTAATGGTAGTATCATTCGCAAGTTATTTTAAATAGATATTGAATTATAAACAAAACCGGCCCAAGTATGGACCCTTTGGGTACTCTACTAGAAATAACTATTCTAGAAATAAATTGCTGTCTTCCATTGATTTAATTTTCAAATGAATCATAAACTTTGCGTCTGATACCAATCTGTCTCAGTTCAACTAATAAAATATCATGATGTGCAGGTGATAAACAACACAGCGTCTGAACTATAACAAATCATAGGTAATCCCAAAGATAAGACAGAAGAAAAGGGAAAGTCGGGAATGTATGAAATTAGTTGTATGGACTGTGGCGTTACCAAGATGGAAAAGTTCCACCAGCGCGACAGCCTAACAGTCGCAGAGATGGCGTGGGGTCAATGGAGATTTTATGAAATTTTATTTTACTAAGATGTCAATAAGAAGTAATATGAGTAGGCGGGGCGCCACCCAGTAACAAACTAGGAAGGATGGGAGTGACAAAACAAAAAATATACACAGTTTAATTTTGTAACTATAATTCTATCCTGTTAGTTGAACATTGAAAATTTGTTCTTAATGATTTGAACAATTATCATCTCTTAGTAAGTTAGTTGCAATTCGAAGATTTATCTCTAATAAAGTTTGTTAGTTAAACAATAGAAAAATGTTATTATATAATGACTTGAACAAATAATTATCTCTAAGTTAGTTTATTAGTTGCATGGTAAAGTTATTTGTAAATGAGCTAAAGGATCTTAAAATTAAAGTTAAATTTATCTACTTGAAGTTACGAACTTCTTTGGGCTGAGAATGGGAAATTGTTATCAACAATAAAGTATCAAAAATTTGGCAACAAGGCAACTCTCCAAATACAATAGCAAAAATATGTATAACGCAAGGCAGGAATGTTTCAGAGAAGTCAAACACCAATAATAATGCCTAAAAATGCGAGGGAAGTGGAATATCGGCCGATATTGCAGTTCTTACATAATATGCATATACCTACGACCTGAACTATAAGCAAATAATGAATACTATAAAATAATACTGCGTGTCGCCGTGAAATAGGTACCTCTTATCTTCTTGGAAGGGAAATATCAGAATAACTTGTACTCACAGAAAATCATTCTAACTTTCAGCCGGTTCGACAAAATGGCCTCTTACGATATTCTTCCGTATACCAAAATAAGAGTTGGATTAAATTTATTGGTTTTCCATCCATATTAATCCAAAATTTAAATGGGGTTAATGCCCAGGGTAGTACGTCGTTCAGCAAGAATTCAGTTTATTTTCCACAGTCTGGCATAGTTTGGAAATTTCACATCAAATACATGGAAGCCATTATGTTATTCTAACAGGATAAAATCATAGTGTTCACAAGGCGAACAGTAAAAGGAAAAATAAGAAGGCCTGAAATAAAATTCAAGTTTATTTTCAGGAACGAGAGAGGATGATATAGCCACAGGAATATTATAACATACCTTCAGTTCTTAAACGGCCTTAAATAAAGATATAAACATGGTCGACACCATTTTGACATCGCGTGAGTCTCAGATATCAACCTATCTTCACTGATCAAGGTGGCGACTGAACATGTTAAAATTGTCAAGCGCAGAAGCCTTCTTTGCTGGTAATTACTTATCGCGCATCGTGGCGTTGACTTTTAGGCAACCAACAATGTGGCGAAGTACGTCTCGTATAGGATATACAGGGTTGGTTGGGTAGGTGTTGTAGAATAATTGCTGAAGCATTTACTCGAAGATTGTTCGAGGAACAAACAAATGGGGAAGAAATGCAATGCTCTTAAACTGAACATGGACTGCAAGAAGAAGTCTGAGAGTCAAACTAGAAGAGTCATGAAAGTACACATTGCTCATGATCGATTTTCAAAATCAGAAAGATGGACAACATGCTTTGGATCACGACTACCAATTTGATGACACAAGTTACAAAACACAAGTTACAAGTACAAAATTAATGAAACAGGTCCATGACCATAGACTTCTTTATGCACTCGAGTGTCTAGAAATTGCCAAGTGTAAAAATAGTATAAATGCTTGCAAGAGTCTTATTCCATACAGCCCATTGTTAGAGTTCATAGTTTAATAAAGGTTTGTCCTCTTTATATTGAAGTCATTTGTCAATAATTTCCAAAAAATGTATGTCATTAAACCTAAAATAAATAGGTATAAAATTAATTTAGAGCAGGGAAGTAGGATTGGGGTAGATAGTATAGTTTAATAAAAAAATTTCTCCTGAATTTCAAACTCGAAATTGTGAAAAAATACCGGGTGTTCCATTGACGATAGGAAATTTGCTGTTGATTTCCGCATAACTAAAAGTGGAGGGAGGTTCAGACTTTCTAGCATAGGTAGACCATTTTTGTCCATAAACCGCTGCGATGGTAAAAAAAAAATTCAGATTTTAAATCGAAAAACGTCTAATTAACCCTCATAAAAAACACCATGTACACTTTGGGGTTATTTATTTGTTGTAAATGTAGTTCGAACCCTCTGAATCTTAAAATCTCTTTCAAACTCAAAATTATATAACGGCAATGACGTAACTCATATTCGTTTCATTTCAGGACGACAGCGGAAAGATATTACCAGAATGGGAAGGCATAGTTAACAACAAGAACTGTTTAGACATAACCGACCAATCTAATATCGACAAAATCATTTGCAAAGACAACGTTGTGGTGTTAGAGAACAGAGTTATCATGTCGGCAGCCAAAAAACGCACCAAATTCCTCTGCGATGTGATTTCGTCCGATATGGAATATTTCCACGTAGGAAACGTTTTCCTGATGGCGAAATCATTGAAAGAAAGATTTCTTATAGGAAATATGTGAGTTAATATCTCTGGATATCCCCTTTTATTCTTTGCCGAAAAGTGTTCAACATTTTCATCTAACACAGTTAAATATATTCACAATTAATTATTTATTTATTTATTTATTCATTGTTAATAATACAATATTTATCTATTATATAAAGAATAGGAATAAGAAACATGATCAAATAAGTGAAAAACTTGTCCATGATCATGTAAAATTAATTATGAAATAATCCACATCAAAATACACATGATAAATATCCATAATATATACATATAAAGAAAGAAAATAAATAGCAAAATGAACTTGAATGTATGCTTGAATAACATTGGTCACATATTGTATAAATAAAAACAATAACAAAAAACTATGTTGGTACTAATTAAAACATCAAAATTAGAAATTATTTTATATACAAATAATTTTCCAATTTTTCAGAATTCTCAATCAACCAGAATTTGATTTTATTTTTAAATCCCCAAAAACTAGCTTTTTTCAAAGAAACTGGCAAATTATTATAAATCTTTTTACCTATATAAATGGCATGTTGTTGCATTAAAGTTGTAGAGAACTTTTCAGTTGATATCCAACCATCCATTTTATTCTTTGTTTCATATTTATGTTGTATACGATTATCAATTTGAAAATTTTTTCTTATGTAAACTGTCGATGCTTTATAAAATAATTGTTTGACAGATAAAATTTTAAATTGTCCAAAGAGAATTTTAGAAAAATAATCAAAGGGTTTTTTAAAAATTATTTTCAAGGTATACTTTTGAATTGAAGTAAGTGGTTTTAAAACTTGTTTGTAAATGCCTCCCCAACCTATTATACCATAGGCCAAGATAGACTGAAAGAGACTATAATGAAAACTTATAATTAATTTACGACTGACAATGTTTCTCAACAATCTAAATTTATAAAGTGTTTTCCTCAGTTTCTTTATCAATTCAGTAATTTGTTTATGCCACTTGAGGTTGCAATCTAAATGAACTCCTAGATACTTTATAACATCAACTTTGGAAATATGTTCGCTACAGTTACAAAGTTCTTCATTTTTTATGCATGAAATAGTATGGATCTTTAATTTTTCAATTTTTTCTGGTTGTTTATTCTCATGCAACGTGAATGTCACAAAATGAGACTTTTTCAAATTCAAAGTTAGTAAATCGTGATTGAGATTGTTTTTTAAAATTGATAAATCAAATTCCGCATTTGATACTGTTTCTTCCCAGGTATTCCCACTTCCTATATAAACTGTATCATCAGCATAAGAAAACAGCTTTCCTTTAATTTTCGTATTTAACAGATCATTGATATAAATCAAAAATAAAATAGGTCCAAGAACTGACCCTTGGGGAACACCACATTTAACTTTTCTAGAATTACTTTTGATATGACCAATCTGAACAGTTTGTTCCTTTTCAAATAAATAGCTTTCAAATAGTTTCAGGCAAATTCCTCTTATGCCAAACCGTTCTAATTTCGATAATAATTTTGTATGTGAAACTGTGTCAAACGCTTTCTTTAAATCTAAAAATATTCCAAGGGTTTTCTTTTGATTATCTAACGATTTATAAATAGTTTCCGTAACATTAAATATTGCATTCTCTGTTCCCTTTTTTTCTCTGAATCCAAATTGGTTAAAAAATAATAAATTATGTTTTTCGAGAAAATCTGTCAATCTAATTTCAATACATTTCTCTAAAATTTTGGCAATGTTATCAATTAAAGAAATAGGTCGATAATTATCACAATATCTTTTATCTTCTCCTTTATATATTGGAGTAACAAATGATTTTTTTAGAGATTTTGGGAAAATACCTGTGGCTAAACATAAATTGAAAATATGTTCAAGAATATTTGAAGTGTATTTCACTATAATCTTCAATACATTATTATTAATTCTATTTGGGCCAGGGGCAGAATCATTTTTAAGTTCATTTGTTAAGTTGATTACTTCATTTTCTGTGATAGGCAACCAAAATATATTACTAGAATTATAGGAATTTTCAATGAATAGATATTCATTTGTTTAGTCAATTTTTTCAGCTAACTCAGATCCTACATCACAAAAATGATTATTTAAAATATTTGCTATTTTCTTTGAGTCATCCGTAATAATTTGGTTGTTTTCAAATAATTCAACGACTCTGCTCTGCTTCAGTTTCTGCCCAGTTAATTCATTCACCACTTTCCAGATCTTACCAATGTCACCGCCAGCTTCTTTGATTTTATTTTGATAACACTTTTCTTTTTCATTTTTTATGAGTTTATTCAATAAATTTCTATAATTTTTATAATTTTGAAGAGTTTCATGATTTTTCAAAACTTTCTTTTTTAATTTATCTCTATGTTTGATCGATTTGATCAAACCATTTGTGATCCATGGTTTGATTTTTTTATATTTCTTGGGTGAATTTTTCACTTCGCAACATTCCTTAATTTGATTATTTATCCTTGATATAAAATTATTGTATGCTATATTGGGATCAGAATCTTTCAGAATATCATCCCAATTTTAATTTTTCAACAATTTTTCTAATTTATCAAAATTCATTAATTTTATATTAGTAGAGTTTTCTTCGTAGGCTTCAGAATCGAATGATATGTGACAAGAAATTGGAAAATGGTCTGTAATATAGGTTTCAAAAACATTAAAATTTATTTTTAAAATATTATTGTTCATCTTAACAAAGAAGTGGTCAATACAGGTTGAGGAGTTCCTGAAGATTCTTGTTGGTTTATTCAAATATTTGTCAAAAGAATAAGAATTAAGTATATTCAAATATTTGTTTGTGTCTTTATTATACCAATCTAAAATATTGATGTTGATATCTCCCGAAAAAATCTCTATTCCTTCGTTGCACTGATCAAAAACATAATTCAAACTTGAAAGAAAATTTTCAATATTGGTAGAAGGTGGCCTGTAGATTGTGGTAATTCCAAAGGAATTATTACCCTTATTGCCAATGACCCTTATAAATTGGAAATTGTTATGTTCAATAATAACACTATTCGCATTTATATCATTATTGATGTAAATCAAAAGTCCATCATTTTGGCAATAAGTAGAACGATTGTGAAATATATCATAGCCATCTATATTGAAACAATCTAGATTAATGATTTCCCAAGTTTCAGAAAGTATAAGAATATCAAAAATTTTACCTTGTTTTTTGAAATCTTTCATGTTGAATATCATATTGAAAATACACACAAAACAAAATTATGTGTATTACCTACAACAGAGTTATGAAAAAGACAGAAATCTTTGGGAGATCGTTTGCTAACGAACAGTCGTTACCGACCGATGATGAACCCTTTACTCCCATCAACACCTAACTACGTAGGCTTATTATGGTAAGAACCTGTCAGAAAACAACTACTCCCCTGGCTAAGACCACGACGGGTATTGAATTAAATCTAACAGCTACTTGTGCAGTGTTATGAAAACTACTCGAAATAACCAACTCTAACCATTGGACAGGAATCAAGTCTTTGTCTCATAGAATGGCGCAAACGTTGAATTATTCCTGGTGTATTGAATGAAAGTTTGTTTTTGTGGAGGATATTCGTTTCTTGACATACCTTTTTGGGAATTTTAACCTTCCACAGTCTGAAAATGAAAAAATGGTAATTCAAAGAAATCTGTACAAGTGTAGAGGGACAAAAACCACTGATGAGTGTTCCAAAAATTGTGTTTACAACATACCTTGTTCGTGTGATAAAAGTTATATAGGTGAAACATCAAGACCTTTGACTGTGCGTAAGGAAGAACACAAAAGTTATATAAGGAATCGGAAAATAACTGGTTCGAAAATATCTGAACATATTCTGACATCGGATGGCGATCATATGATGAAATGGAATGACACCAAAATTTTAATGAGTGAATCAAATCAAGAAAAGAGAAAGTTGAAGGAAACTGCCTGTATTTTATTATCGACGAACTGTTTTTCGACCAACTCAGTAGAAATGGATAGCACATTGTTACCTCTCCTCAGAGAAGATTTGAGAAGTAACAGATTGATTGATTGATATCAGACACCCTATATGTATCCAGACAGCAAATGTCATCATAAAAAATATTTGGCAGATTTCATTTGACTTTGTCAAAACAAATCCTTTCATATCCAAGCTGATAAAAATAGAATTTTTAGCAAGTTTCATCCTTCGAGTTTTGATAACGGGGACAGATTTAGTCTCCGAAACATCAACATTTTCGAAAAAGAGATGTATTTTTAGTCAATTTAATTTTTTTCTACTCATATAGCCAAATTTAGTATTTGATACGTTACTGACGAAATTAATAAACTGTTTTCAAGACAACAGTCTTCTAAACGCAGTAACTGATCGGGGCAAATTGATTATTGCCCCTCTACACTTGTACAGATTTCTTTGAATTACCGTTTTTTTCATTTTCATACTGTGAAAGGTTAAAATTCCTGTTGTGTTTTGGATTGTCTCGCAACCTGCAATGATGCGATTCCTTGAATAACACATTCGATGGGGGTCCTAAAAGCCAAGGACTAGTCAGATGCAAAAGTACATGGGGTTCGAGTCTGGAGATCTGAGAGGCCAAGGTTGAGGTCCTGCTCGGCCAATCCAACGATTTGAATAAACGTAGTCCAAGTACTGACGAGCAGTACTAAAATGGCCAGGCGTACAATCGTGCATAAACCAGATTCGTAGTTGAATAGCTAGTGTTTTTCTTTTCAACACATATTCCTAAATTGAGAAATTTTGTTACGATGGAAAGTTCTGGAATACTACAGTGGAAAGCTATCTATTTATTGTTGTTTTTATTTTCAGTATGAATAAACTTTGGAGTGCTGGAATATTTACTCGATTGGAACATCACTGGATCAAATCTGGTATATCCGAATTCAATATCAAACCTTGGAACATAGTCAGTATGCAACACGTCAGCATTGTACTTTATGGCTATTTGACCATGTTATTAGTCTGTTTGATTATTTTAGCAATGGAGATTTTATGGAAAAGATACTCCAATGATGAAGAAGATATAACATATGTCGCCGCTTTCCAATGGGTAGAGTAGAATTTGAATTAGTAGTAGTAAAAGTAGATTCAAATGAGGCCATAGTCCAAAATTGGATGAAAGCAAATCAATCTAATTTTTGGTAAATCAATTAAACTGAAAATCTTTTGCTTAAAGAAACATCCTATCAAATTTGTGTATTTTTAGTCACGTGTGTCGAAATAAACAATAAAATCAACATTACAACTGATAACTACCCATGAATAGTTTTCACGGTTAGTTATTACTAATGTCACGAGGTTGACACAATAATTTCATTTATTTCTTATATACAGTGTGTCCCACTTTGAGCAGCCACACCCTCATATTTCGTTGAGCATGAAATAATTCGAAATTTTCTTTGACTCAAGTTGTAGTACTCGGAAATACCTACCTTTATGTTCACGTAACCTTTGTATATCCATTTTCCACGGCTAACTACGACCAAATGAAAAGTGAAAAATTGGGAAAAACATACTAGGCATTTTTTTATCGCAAAAATAACACCAGATTCTGTTTCAGAACACCTTAAAACCCCCAAATCTCAATGCTTGCATTATTTGAATATACAGGGTATCATCTGTAGCTGGTAGCATTATCAACTCTAATCCATAAATAATGCTTGTAAAATGTCACAGAATTCCCAAAAATATTTAATTAATACTTTGAAAAATAGCCAAATATCACTTTTCCAAGGCTAAGTCTGATCAGAATGAATGATACCCTGTATATTCAAATGATACAAGCATTGAGATTTGGGGGTTTTGAGATGTTCTGAAACAGAATCTGGTGTTATTTTTGCGATAAAAAAATGCCTAGTATGTTTTTCCCAATTTTTCATTTGGTCGTAGTTAGCCGTGGAAAATGGATATACAAAGGTTACGTAAACATTTTCCGAGTACTACAACTTGAGTCAAAGAAAATTTCGAATTATTTCATGCTCAACGAAATATGAGGGTGTGGCTGCTGAAAGTGGGACACACTATATCACTGTCCTGAAATAAAAAATTCCCCCGAATATCCCTCGAACATTGATAAATGACTCATAATTTTATCACAACAAGTATGTTATTATAGATCGGGCTGATACCAAATAACGTGCTTTCGGAAACTGTGATAAACAAATTATATCGTTACCTAGTTACCAATGTCCTTGGAATATTATAGCTGATAAGGTTTTACCCAATCACTTGTGAGTAATCAGATTCGAATATGACATCATAACAAGTACGAGTTTTTGCGTCATCGGAATGTTTTTTAAAAACTTAAAACTTTCTAGTATACCCATTGTAGAGTGTGTCTACTTGATTTCCATCAGAAATGTATGTGATTCTTGAGGACAGTAAAAGTAGATATTGCGGCTTTTGAGACCTACCCCTCCACATCCATTTTCAGCCACGCCCCCCTCATTATCAACCTGTCAGAGCCCGCCAAATTGTCACGTGGTACACACACCCCAAACAGTGTCACTTGTTCCTGTCCTCAGCCAATACTTCTATAGGTATGTCCACTTATTTTTAATTATATTATGAAAGTCTCAAAAATGAAAATGTGATTAAATAAACGCGAAACAAATATGATGAAAACAGCGAGGCTAGAAAACGTACCCTGCACGAGTTTAGCAGCGATTGACATCATTTTTTTGATAGAGTGAGCGGAGTGCATTATAATACCGCGCGCTTTTATGTGTTGATCATTTACAGCTGTGAGTTTCGCTGGATTCAGTCTGAATTAATGATGAGTGATAATAAGAGGTGTTTTGTTCCTGGATGTGTAAACACATCCAAAAATAATATGGAGAAAATATTCATAACAGTTCCAAGAAATCTTGAAAAAATTGGTTTACTGCTAGATAAAAGAGGTGTCGGTGAAAACAGTTTTTTTTGTTATGAAGATCATTTCAACGTGAATTAGGGTCTTTGGTAGTATTACTAACGAAATATTAAATAATTTAAGCTTGCAGAAGATATGGAAAACTCTAAAGAATTATAAGTTTAGTAAAGTTAAAGCTCGAATGAAGCCGGGAGTAGTACCGCATATATTCAGTTGGCAGGTGGAGAAAAAAACAACCAATTCCCGTTTGAGTAGCGAGATTAGATCAAGAAAAAGGAAAATTTCTGAAATTTTGAATGAATCTGAAATGAATTTACTGAATTGAATTATTATTATTGTATATACTGGAGTTTTATCTCAACACCAAACCAATATTTTCAACACCTCGACACGTGTTTCAATCACCAAGTGATCATCCTCAAGAGGAAGATTAAACTAAGTTTAATCTCAGATTAACCTCCGTTTAATCTTACTGGCGAGGTGTCATTAGTATACCAAAGGTTCCAAATAGTATATTACAACTATTTTTAGCAAAGATCATGAACTGCGGTTTGAACTATACAAATACTTTATTATTTACCACTTTTTTTAAATTTCAGCCTATATTATCATGACATCCAAGCAAACTAAAATCGAAGTAAACCAAACATTGTCATTAGCTACTGATTTTGAAAAATATGTTATTTCAGTAAACACGGAAGTACCATACATTTTTATTCAGAAATTGCCACACCTCACCTAACTTATTTTATTGCCGCTAGTTTCAGCTGAAAGATAGATTTTTACACTCTTATGACAAAATTTATATAAAAGTTGAACATCATTTCGAAACAAATGTGCATATTAGCATCACTATTATTGGTAGCAGAATCACTATATAGTCTCTGCCATACAATGAATAATCAAAATATGCACGTATACACTTAATGTTTAGCCATTACTTGTTGGCGGTTGATTCAGGTTTTTGCACTCCGTTAAAAAATCAGACACCATAACAACATCTCTACTGATGGTAAATTATGGGATTCAGCCTTTTGAAACCCCTCTTCCGTCATGCAGTAGTTAGTAGAACAATTTACTCAGGAAACAAGGTTACGGCTTTATTTCAAAAGAAATGCCAGCGTTCAATGCGAAGCGAATGCACCTGTTTTCGTTTTGGCGCGGGACTCACGATCGAATCGCTGACGTCACGCCAATCGGAGAGCGTTTCGTGCATTCAAGCGAATGCAGCAATTTCACATGAAGATTATGGTCTAACGCCTTTCTGGAATTTCATTAAACTTCACAGATCTAATTCCAAGGTCATAATGAATGGTTTCATTGTATTTGTTCGCGGTTTTATTTTTTTGTGAACATCCCTATTGTCACTTATCATCCATCATTTGCAACCCGGCAACGCTGCATTAGCCATATGTTAATTACCATTTATGAATACTTCATCCATCATCTGCCATTTGCCATATAACGTTTCTCCTAAACGATTTTTCGATGCAGTACAGTTTTAAATAAAAAGTACTCCAATAATTCGGTGAATATTGCGTTTCAGAAAAACGTAAAGGATAGTAAGTCGATAAAATTAATTCAAACAAAACTACATCGGGCAATAACGCTGAAGATGAATTCAAAAAAATATTTATGATTTTACTTGAATTTAAAAATAATACATAATAACTGAATTAATCTAAAAATTCAGGAAATGAAAAACATCATTCAAAAGCATGTTTTGAAGAGAAATGTCCCCAGAGAAAAAATACAATGGATTTGGATCAGGAGAGCGTGTCGGCCAGTTTATTGGACCACCGCTTCAAATCCATTTATTAGGAAAACTGATATTCAGTTGGTCACGTACTGATCTTTGGAAATGAAAGGGTGCATCATCATATTGGTAACACATTCTCTGATGGACCCAAATTGATACATATTCCAATAACTCCGGCAGAGTGTAATGTAAAAATGAGTTTCAATCATCAATCGTCGAGAAAACAATTAAATGGTTCTCCACAATTCCAGCCCAAATATTTATACCAAATTTTTGTTGGTGTCCCCTAAAATGAACCCCATATGGATTTTCTTCTTCCCAAATATGTTTATTATGACTGTTGAAACAGCTTTCTCTGGTGAAATGCACCTCATTAGTGAACAACGTATCTAAGGATATCGTTTCGCTTTCCTCATCTGTTTAAATACCATACACAGCAAGTTAAACGGGGTCTGAAATCGTCTGGTCCTAAAGCCATTACGTTTTTTCGAAAGAAACGGATATAGCTTTTCTTCATGAGCAACTTTCAATATGGTCGATTTTGAAATATACAATGTTGAAGCAAGTGCCCGAGTGCTGGTTTGTGGATGGATTTTTATGTGACGTAAAACATCAACTTAAAAATCCACAATCAATTTCGTAAGGCTCAAAAGTTTCTCTTTCCTTGGCTCTTCGATTACCTGCTGCAAAAGTTTTATGAGTCGTTTGGTGCCTATCCATTTCATTACGTACAATCTGACAGAAGCTGTAGAATTTTCTCTTGTTTCTCCATAAGTGTATCTCTTATTCTGCAGCATCATATGGGTCCATGTCATATACACATACAATTAGTGAATGATAAAATTAATTGATGGATTCAGGCAGTAACGCATTGACTGAAAACTGTCAATATGTCACAATAATATTTTTCGTCGTTGGATTACACACGATTTCCTTTCAGAACTATTCAATAGTAAATTATTATGGACATTATTGTGAAGAAAACAACCTCACTGCAATCCAAATGTTTTGGAGAAATATAAGAAGAAACTGGTTGTTAACACTGACTTTCAGTACAAAATACATATCAACGTTTAACAGTGACTTTCCATATCACATACGCACGCACTTATTCAATTTCAAATATCTTGAAAACCGTTGATATTTTCGAAAACGAAACCTACCCCTTTCTGTATAGGAAATATTGACAATTGAGGAAATGAAGACGATATCGATATTATTCCAGTGGCGTGAAAGTTGGGTAGGGGCGATTACGGGTACTCATCTGTCATACGTCCCTGTCTGGAGATATAATCACGTGATTTGCATAGAAATTTGGAACTGAATACTGACGTACCAAATTTCATTATGAAAATTTGAGACGATATGGATTTTGTCACTCATACTCAAATTATTTATTTTCCTCAAAATGATATAGAAATAGTCATGAAAATAATGGCAAAGGACAAAACAATATAAAGACTAAAAATACAAAAAAAGTACAATGAAATTCACAAACACTTTAAAATCACTACTCAGTTTAGGCTAAAATATTCATTCAGTGTATAAAAACATTTATTCTATATAAACAATTTCAAGGTCTTCTAAGGGTATATGTTTATGGGGACTTTCAGCTTTAAAATAAAGTGAGGATTCTACCAACTGAGTTTGTCCCCTTCATTCTGGGATACTCTGTATAATTGATATTTTTAAAAATGAAAAAAAATCTTACGAGCCCCAGGAATACATCTATCCAGTGCAATGTCCTTTGCCAAAAGACAGGGTACAAAACCCTATGAAAATGGCTTTCAGCTGAATTCAATAATTATTTTTTGATATTTTGTTTGGTCCAAAACCCTACACAGGTTATAGGAGGATCATATGGTTAGGAAAGCCGCTAGACGGCGGCAAATTCGAATAGATCAAAATGAATTATAATGGTATTTTCTATAGAAAAATTATTATTTATTTTATTGGGATCCAATTTATTGCAAAAAAATTATCAAATCAAGGATCAGTTAGTAATACTCACATGTGTAGAGTGAACACCAAAACTCAATAAATTGAGTGATTACAAGTAGTGAAGGAGACGCAACAATAAAAAAATGTTCGAAATCGAAATACTCAAATCAATAACAACAAGTAATATGAATGGAATTCAGCAGACTGATATGTCATTCTCATACTTTCCGAAAATTCGAAAATCGAATTGAAACTCATTCGTTGAAGAACGTTCAAGGAAGTGAAACTGCTCATTCTGGAAAGACATGCATTTCTTCTCGAAATTGAAAAGATTTGAAAGGTATCAGAAGTAGAGGAATGCAGTCGTATGCATAAACATGAATTACAAAAAGTAATATCCATCATCATACAAGGTGTCCAACATCGAAAAACACATTTTAAAATGAAAAACCCACCTTGAAAACCTGCGCTTCTTTCCAGAAGAGTAGCTTAACCGTTGACAAGATTTTGGATACGAGTTGAAGAAAAACTGTTTTTTCATTGGGAATATAAGTGGTGTTTTGTTGAATGATTGATTCTTAGGTAACCTAGATCATTTTTGGTTTTATCATCATTTCGTCTTCAACATTTTTTTTGATATGAAACTTGGTAATTTATTAGTAAAAATAAATATAATAAATAAATAAATTATCATCCTGTGATAAAATAAAAACAAATAACAGTCAATGGTGGAAATTTGTATCCACCTGCTCGTAAAAGAGCACGTACGCATCGCCACTCACAACGGTCCTCGATGATACCCGAGAAACACGAGAGTAATTGTATTCGTGCCATGTGCCGGAGTACGGATGTCTGCAGTAAGAGGTGTAGTGGCCACTGTACATGGTGCCTCTGTGATTGAAGAGCGCATATAGATTGAAGCGACAAGGAGAGACGTTGTCAGCGACGTAGTTGCTCAAATCTAACCCCACGAGCGGAAAGTCTATGATGGCGTTGAGTTTGTCTGGTGATCGTTCGGACGACATAAAACGTTTCAGATGAATAATCAACACCTTCGGAAACTTGTAAATTGACAAAGATTTTGTACATTTCCTACGCTTTTTACATTTTGAACAAGTCGGCTTTTCATCTCCGTCCAAAATCTCCTCACACGTAAAAGAGTCCATACACTGTGATAGCCTCATATGACCGGTGCTTTGCGTGAAGGGCAAGGACAAATCCCAAAAAGAATCGAAGGTGTCCGAGCAGTGGCCACAGTAAGTATATTTCAGGGTCGATTTTAACTGACCGACGAAAATATCTACTATTTTCGAATTGTTCATGAGTAAGTAACTATACCATAATACCTGTGCTCTTTCCTTATCGCTCAGATCTTCAACCATCTCTGTCAAATTAGGTTTCGGCTTCACCAACACTCTATTCACATCTTCATGCAAACCTTCCAGCAAGTACCGTAGGAATTCTTGTGCATCCTGTTGGTCGTAACCCAAGAAACGTGGCTCGAACCGTTGGATTTGGTTCTTTAATAAGACAGCGTCAACGATCCTAGGTGAAGAATCATCGAACCACAGATCTTTAATGACATCGGCGAAAGCTTTCATCAAATTACCCTTCATGATGGAAAGACTGACGTTTATGTCTTTCACATACTCTTCCTTCGTCACATATTCTAGAAGACATCTCGTATTGGAAATACATTGGATAACGCTATTCATGTAACAAGTGTTCCCGATGTTCATGAGCCCATTAAGACCTAGAGTTCTGACGGCACCGACGTGTGTGACCGTTGCAGGCTTGAAGGAGTTTTCTCCATTGGAGCTGTATTCGCCATGGCAAATGTCATCCGAAAAATTTGTGTTCTGGCATTGCCTTTGACTGTCGCACAAAAGACGTTCCAGCGAATTCGAAATCTGGCTGCTAGCTAACATACTGGATGAAAAAAAGGCAGACGTTGTCAATTGCGGAGGTGGCGATGGATCTTTGCCGCAAACTCCACCTGAGATGTTTTTCGCAAACTCCTTATTAACTACTGGATTTTGCGAACGATGAAATTTTGTAGTAGGATTCATGAATAGCTCATCAAAAGACTTTAGAAAGGGAATCGAACCAAAAAAGGAAGCTGCATTGCCTCTTTGAATTGCGAGACTGATTTTTTGAAATAAAAAGGAAATTGTCCTTGGTTCATTGGTTTCTTTGGAAATTTTGTAGCCAATTTCTCTGATAAATTTCGAAGCTTGTGGCCCGAAAGCTCCAAAAGTTTCGCCAATAGGGTAAAAAATATATTTATCTCCCAAGTACTCATATTTTCTGATCTTCGATTTTTCTGCAGCTGCAGCTGCTGATCCGGGAGTAACTGAAGTACTAGGAACATGTGACGGTGCCAAAGTGTCTACACACGTGAAATCCCACACAACTGGTCTACCGCGCTGCCATGGGATGAGTGTCATTCCATCTGGTCTCTTACCATCATCGTTCGAGGTACCGCTTGGTTCCAAAACAGCAGGAATTTTGGCGGAGACTAAGGCACGATTGATCAGATCGTTAACAGCTTGATGACGAGGAAAACGACCAGCACTCAATCTACAACTTAAACCATATGTACCTTTGTTGTTGACTTCCGAACCACACATACACTGATGTTGCACGCAAATCACAGAACCCAAGCGGAAGCCAACTGCAACTCTGAATGATTCATTATCTAAAAGAGTTCCAAGGGAGGATACTGGTAAAGCATTCAACCAAGCTCCTGCACCACTTGAAGAGACTGCTTTGAGACGGGCCATTTCAGATGGAGTTGAAGCAGACTTCATAAGAAGCTCTGATGCAATTTTTATAACTGGAATATCCCAAGCACGCTGAAGATTTTTTTGTTTAGGTGGAACTTCCGAACAAGTTTGAGAAATTCAAAGATGTTCTCCTTCTTACAAAGAAAAATCGGCTGGAAAACGCAAAGGCAAAATCGAATCAATAATGTCACCAACGCTATACATAGATAAAATAAATGTTGGCAATGCGAGAGAAGTTGTTTGACGAATGCCCAAACCTCCATTTGAAACTGTAAGAGTAGCTTGTATCCAAGAAGTATCATCCATTGGATTATTCAAAATCAATTGAAGAGATTCCCGTACTGCTAAGTCGAAAGAGTTCAAAAGAGGCTGTTTGTGCCAAGATGGACTGCACCTCAAAACGAAAATGAGCTTGGGAATGGCCAAACAATTCTTCAGCAGGTGAAACGCAACATGTGTTGGAAGTTTATTAAGGCGTGAGGACATTGTACGAAAATAGAGCATTTTACTTTCCAAACAGGGAGAAAGAGCTTCATCGGTGAGAGGTGCACCAAGTAAAAGAAGATTTGATCTTTCTATAATGTTGATTCCAGGAGCTAGACGATCGAAATTTGTGAAAATTTCAGCATCAAATTTATCAAGAAAGAAAAGTTCACATTTTTTGTAATTCAATTCAAGCCCAACTTCCTTGGTCTCAGATATGATGGTTGAAAAGGCCTGCAGAACTTCATTGCCGTCTCCCCCAAAAGAACCATCATCTAAATACCAACCATTCAATTCAGAACTGATGTTCTTTAAAATGTCGTTGAAATAATTCAGACGAATTCGAGTATTATTGTTAATATCTTCCTCGTGTCAACCTATAGAGTAGAGATCATCTACGAGTAACGCTTATGATTATTTTTCTCCATCTTCCTCCCGTCAACAAGTTTCAATTGTTTCAAATCAATTTCACATACGTAACATCCATACATGTAACATCTATAAGCAATAATAAAATAGTTACAAACATACGCAGTCTCCTTCGAAAAAAATGCGGATAAGTGAGCGTTATAGCTCTTAAAGTAATCCAAACCCAACTATGATTTGAATATGATTCACCAAGACTGAATTCCATAATAGAATATATATGTTTATTTGGATAAATACAAATCACATCACATATCATAAGGAACACATAAATAAACATAGAAGTCATCACGGAAGTATGTTGCAAGCTACTGCAACACACTTGTGTGTGATATAACAACTATAACTGAATATAAATTGTTATTGCCTTTGAGAATAAATATGTAATTATATAATATATATTAATAAACATCATCAAATATTAAAATTTTAAAATAACCTAACCTATATAAAATAACTTCGGCTAGTATAAAAAAAATATATATAAAAATCGCAAATATACACAAATATGCTTATTAATAAAACACTAGGATATAAATCCAAATCAAATCAATTGCGGGAATTTATAAAATGGTGAATTCTTATTCTGGAAGTGGTCATGATCCATTTTTTTATTTTTTGTGTGAAAACTTTAATATTTCTGCACATTTTGATATCTTCTGGTAGAATATTGTATAACCTTGGAATCAAGTAGGTGTATGTCCTTTGGCCAATTGTTTTTTTTGGCTTTAGAATTTTGACATTCATTATTTTTATTTCTAGTAAAATACATATGATCAATATTTTTGTTGTTTTCCATGTTTTTGTATAACATTTTTGATATCGACAATAGAAATATTTGGCTTGTATCCATAACTTTATTTTGATCATAGAGAATGTCACTGGAGAATGTCCAATTTTTATTGTTTATAATTGTGAGAAACCATTTTTGAAGTGTATTCAGATTTTTCAGGTGAACATCATTTGCCCCTCCCCATCCTATAATTCCATAGCTCAGTTGACTATGTACCAATTCATAATGCATAATATATAGCTGTTAATTGTTTTATATCTAAATATTTTTTAAGATGTTTAAAACGTGGTAGCAGTCCTCTAATTTTATTACAGAGTTGTTTGATATGTACATCCCACCTGAGGTGTCTGTCAATCATTATCCCTAAGTATTTAACAGATCTTGCTTCAGGGATTTCTACTGCTTCCATTTTCAATGGGCCAAAATGTGGCAAATGGTTACTATAAGAGGTGAATGGGAGGTAAAAGGTTTTTGTGAAGTTAACTGTTAAAAGGTTATAATCCAACGACTGTTTAACAATGAGTGAATGAACAATATGAATGAATATTTTAGTTCGCCACGCGGCTATGAATATTAAAGCAAGTCAACTATATGGAGATAATCAAATAGTTTAAGCAAGATACTTATAATCATATACCCAAATGAAATAACAGTTTTTCGATATGAAAATCTCATGGATAGTTAAGCTATCCTTCGGAAATAAGCACAGGTTTTCAAGTCGAAGCTCTCAATATCAAATATTTTTTAAGATGTTGGACATACCCTGTATAATAATGGATATAACTTTTTTCTATCGCATGTGATACGAGTGCATTCCTTCAATTCATATAACTCTCAAATCTTATCACTTGAACCATTGAGTTTTGGTGTTCACTGTTTACATGCGAATATGACTGACCCTTGATTTGAAAATGCATGGCAATCAAATGGATTCTTCAACTTTGCTGCCATCTAGCGACTCTCCCAATTCTGCGACCCTTTTACAACTTTTCAAAACTGTGTTGGTGTTGAACTGAACAAAATATCAAAAAATTATAAAATTTTTGCTAAAAAACATTTTTATCAGGTTTTGTGCACTGTTCTTTAACGATCCATGAGTCTAACGGTCATTTAGATCCCCTTACAAACTTGAGTCACCGTGTATATTGACTCCACGCACTACTTTGCTGCTTTTTTCACGGATCAATGAAACTGAAACTAAGTACCCTCACAAATTCCAGTCCTGAATTCGGCGTGTCAGAGATAACAACGGCTCTCGATTAAATCGCCAAAATGACATCCTCCGCTCTTGGAATCATAAAAAATCCCCCCATTCATCACCGCGGTCGTGAATGACTTTATCCCCACTCTACATAAATCTTCTTCAAACGTCGAAGGTCGGCGAACGTAATGTTCGACTTCCTTAAAGAACTCCGTCACGTAACTGACGTCGAGGTCAACACACTCCGCGCATAAAATTGTAAATGCGGTCGGATAATGGCGGAAACTTTTCGCAACTCTGGCTCATAACAAACAAAAAGCACTCACCTGAAAAAAGTTCGAGAAACTTCTCAACTCCGTAATTGTTGGGGAACCTGTAGAGGGGGTCCTTGAGAGCTTCCATCGTGTGAACTTTGATTCTTTTCACCATGAAGGTTATGTTGTCCTTTGTGCCGTCTTGATTGAAATCTGAAATCGAACGTGATATTTGGTAATTAAAATAGCACACTATTCAGTTACTTCGAAAATAATAAATATCACCCTAGTATTGAAAATTAAAATATCAGTTCAAAAGCACCACGAATCTACATAACTTGATATTTCATTTGAAAAAATATCTGGTTTCACAATTGTGAATGAAACTTTCAAATAAGTACTGTACTTTCTGTTTAGGACTTTATGTGACACGGCTGCTTCAACTTCTATGTACACATACAGTTGTTGTAATGTAAATATTTTGGCAACGCAGATGAATTCTCACAAAAGAAAGATGCAACATAGAAATAACGCATGTGTTCAATTGGTGTTCAAATCATAAGAAGTATTTTAAAGCGTTGAATCTCCAGCTACCGGGTGGAAAGTTCAATAGTTTATACCGAATATGTCGTTCTTCAATGAGGTTGGACAGAAGGTCACTGAATTACTCAAAGCAGCCATAAAGATTCATACCATCATCAAAGTGAAGCAAAAGGGCGTGGGTTGAAATCCCAACACCATTACGAATCTCGTGCATAGAATCACACGTCAAAAGGTAACGGGATCGTCATCGTGCATGGCATCAGACTTCGAGAGGTAAGGGCATCGTCTTCGCCAACTCTCACAAATCTCTCGTTCGTAGACTTCTGAGGGCTGCGCATAAGGTTGTGGTCTGTTGACAGAAAGACCAAACAAATTCTCAACATCAAATTGTGGATGAATCTACTGATTTGAATTGTCTCAAGTTCCCCAATCGGGTTTAGGCTTCACTGTCATGGACATGGCTCAAAATAAGGAACAACTGAGGCGGCTAATATACGAAATATTAAGAGAAGTTGATTTAGTGTTAGTCCAGTGCCTAGTGGGAAATATCCGCGTCTGGTGTAGGAGCATAGGCCACTTCACTTAATTCAATAGTGTAAAGTGTTTAGGTGAATGCACCACTGGTCTCCAGAACTGCAAGAGAAGAACAAAGTTGCTGTATATAATATGTTTGCTGTTCCGACCTTACTCTACTACAGTGATGGAACTGACCCAAGAAAAGCTGCATCTTGGATCCTGAATCATCCGTTCCATGCTTATACTTCCCCAGTCAAAGAGAAGACCATGGACTATTGAGTTTGAAGTGTTTCCATAACATGTACTGCATGGAGATTTCCATATCCGTATGGTCTGTGACCATGGAAATGTAGGGATCAGAACCAGACCCAAATTCAGTCATCAAATTGGAAACAAATTCAAATTGTTGTTTATTCATTACTAATTGTTTTACATTCCATCTAACTCTTTCAAAACATTTCTTCCTGCCTACTTCTTTGGCGGGTTCTAAAGGGGGAAGGAATTGAGGTGGGCTACGATGATACTCCATCTGTCCGTGCTTTGCCGCTTGGCCTGGCAGTACCACACCGTACCAATAGTGGGACGCCGGATGACTACGACCACTGGTGAAAGCGGAAAGTCCGGTTTTCAATGGATATGATAGGGATATGTGTTAAAATCCGCGCCTCATGCAGAACTTGATTTTCATTCGGTGTAGGTATTGGACGAGCTGGATTGTCAGGTGCTTCATTGTTGTTTAGGCTCCCGGCATATGCTATTGCAAAAACCGGGTTTTTGAAAATGTTGGCTGTGTCTATCACATCATTTTGTACTTGATCGTCACGGATCTGGTTTAGTCCCTGCGTTCTTGGAAGATGTCAAGAGCCTGATAAATGAGTCCGCCGTGACTGCGGGGTTCATTGTCATGTTTCGATTAAAACCGGTTCGACAAATATTTCACATAAGGATAAGTCAATGGGGTCGCTGACCTTGGCGTATCCAAAAATTCCACCATAAACCTTCCTCAGATCAACTGGGCCGAAGGATTCATGATGGCCTTCTAGGATGGGGTCTTCCACACCCTCGTCTACCGTAGTCACGTGATGAGTATAGTGGTTCCTGGCACTAGATGCAGGACACTTGTCGTTGGGCACTTGTGACCTTAATGCATTTGTATGTCGTAATATACTTTGTATAATTGTGTTATTATACGTAGTGGGTAGATGTGTATTGTTTTATAATATTGAATTTGTTATTGTCATATTGAAAAATGAAAAAATTCAAAAGATCGTAAATATTCAATGGGTCGTAAATTTATTTTATGTTCAGATCATAAACCATTTTTGGCAATATTTGGAGAAAATAAAGGTATTGCACAAATGGCTGCACAACGTTTACAACGATGGGCACATTTTCTTAGCGGTTTTGATTATCCTTTCAAGTATATTAGTGGAACAAATAATGATGCCGCTGACAGTATTTCAAGACTACCTGTAAAACGATAAACTCGATGTTATCATCGAATAATGAATATGATTATTTTAATTTTTCAGTTTGACAAAATTTACCAATAGATTCTGGGAAGATTCGATGCGAATTAAGGAAGGAGAAAGAATTAAGTAAAATATTTTTATTTTTTATATGTTCAAAATGGATGGCCTGAAAAAAAATATGTTCCGGAATTAAATCATTATTTTTGAGACAGGTTTATTAATGTGGGGTTATAGAGTTATCATTTCTCATAAATTTGGAAATCAACTGCTGAATGAATTACACAGTACCCACTTGGGTATAGTGAAGATGAAGTTAATGGCAAGGCAATATTTTTGGTCGCCTTGTATGGATAAGGATATAGAGACTTTAACAAGAAAATGTGATGTTTGTTTACGTTTATCGAGTAATCCTCGGAAGACTGAATTGACTGAATATGAGGAAGCAGTAGAAGTATTTGATAGAATCCAATAAACGGGAAAATGTATTTAATCATTATAGATGTCTGTTCAAAATGGCCTGAAATTTTTTAAATGTTGAAAATTGATAGTTTCAATACAATTGAAAAGTGACGTGAATGTATAGCTCGTTTTGGTATTCCTAATAGGATTGTCACAGATAATGTCCCGTCTTTTTCATCATTTGAATTTAATAAGTTCTGCGAGGTAAATGGTATAAAACATATCTCAACTGCACCTTATCTTCCTTCAAGTAATGGTGCTGCTGAAAATGATGTGAAGTCTTTTAAGTTAGGAATGTTGAAGTCTTTGAAAGATCAGGAAAATGCGGGATTGAGTACCGTAACAATGATGAATAAATATTTATACGCTTATCGAAATACTCCACACTGTTATACCGGTGAATGTCCTTCAAAAATTATGTTAGGAAGGAAAATGATAACTAGATTCCGTCTTTTGAGTAAACCTTTTATAGAAACTACACGAAATAGACTAATAAAGAATTATTTGGGGAGCAGATTGGTTACTTTTAGAAAGGAAGAGGTAGTGAACATTAAAGATTACAGAAATACAAATAAGCCATGTTGGAAAAGAGCAACTATTGAAGAAGTATTGGGTAGGAAACATTATTTATGTAAATTAGTTGATGAACCTGCAATGATATGGCGAAGGCATACCGATCAAATTTTGAAAATAGAGAGTAATTTCCGGAATAGTATTAATCAAACTGAACATAAATTGGTAACTGATAATAGGTTAATAGGTCTAAATCCACATAATAATGACTCGAATACAGATTCTGATTCAGGAAGTTTTCATTGAAGAATTTGTTGATAATGAAATTACGTCAGATGAAAATTCAATTACTAATGGAAGAGGTTGTAGTGAAACTATTTTGAAGTCTAATGATCCAACACATTCTGAAATAGAGAGACCTAGAAGGGTCATTAAACCTCCTGATAGGTTGAATACCTGATGCCACTCTTTGTATCATGTTTGGAGTTAATGAACTTATCAGGGAGGATTGTAATATCTTTTGTATAATTGTGTTATTATACGTAGTGGGCACATGTGTATTGTTTTATAATATAGAATTTGTTATTGTCATATTGAAAAATAAAAAACTTCAAAAGGTACATTTGCAATCATTTCTAATATATTATACAGTGTGTCCCATTTTGAGCAGCCACACCCTCATATTTCGTTGAGCATGAAATAATTCGAAATTTTCTTTGACTCAAGTTGTAGTACTCGGAAATACCTACCTTTATGTTTACGTAACCTTTGTTTATCCATTTTCCACGGCTAACTATATACGACCAAATGAAAACTGAAAAATTGGGAAAAATATACTAGGCATTTTTTTATCGCAAAAATAACACCAGATTCTGTTTCAGAACATCTTAAAACTACAGGGTATCATCTGTAGCTGGTAGCATTATCAACTCTAATCCATAAATAATGCTTGGAAAATTTCGAAAATGTCTTCTCTTGTCACAGAATTCCCAAAAATATTTAATTAATACTTTGAAAAATAGCCAAATATCACTTTTCCAAGGCTAACTCTGATCAGAATGAATGATACCCTGTATATTCAAATGATTCAAGCATTGAGATTTGGGGGTTTTAAGATGTTCTGAAACAGAATCTGGTGTTATTTTTGCGATAAAAAAATGCCTAGTATGTTTTTCCCAATTTTTCACTTTTCATTTGGTCGTAGTTAGCCGTGGAAAATGGATATACAAAGGTTACGTAAACATAAAGGTAGGTATTTCCGAGTACTACAACTTGAGTCAAAGAAGATTTCGAATTATTTCATGCTCAACGAAATATGAGGGTGTGGCTGCTCAAAGTGGGACACACTGTATATGTCAGCCTGTACAGTTTCTGCGGTCTCAGCATGTATCTCCAGACATAACACGGCATCACGAATTTTGTACTACCACCTTCCATCTGCGATACTCGAACCATGTAGACGATACACTTACCTTATGCTCTGGGGGATATTAAGTCTGTCGTAGTGAGAGAAATGCTGAATATGTTGGAACTACTCATTCCCCACCCATCAGCAAATAGAAGCAAATGAGCCTACTGTAGTCCTTCTCGAATCCTAATAGGACGATTATTGCCCGAAACGAGGAGAAAAACGGACGGAATGGCATCAGCGCGCCCTCTGAATTTGAAAGGGCCTCAGGGAAAAGACCTGATTGAAACATTCCCAAAGGAAACAAATATAAGAATAGAGAACGAAAAAATTAAAGAATCTCGAAATTCGATAATTTAACTCCGCATCAGGCTTCACACACACCATTCTGTTAAAATGATGATTCTGATCATAGGGATCAATAATACCGGCTTGCCGTAACACAGAAGAAACGAAATCTGGGCCAGATGAAAACAGAAAATTGTTATCCTTGCTTCTCCTCGGTTACTCAAAGTATATGATTCTTGGACCCAAAAACCACTTACTCAACGAATGTGGGGAGTGGTTGTTTGAGTGAATGATATCAGCACGCAATTGTGGACTGCACACAAAGGCATGGCCTGTGCGGATAGAGGGCGGATAGTATTATTTGCGATAGCAGACTGATTTTTGGTGACGCATTTACTATTCAGCTGTAGGAAAACGTATATCATAAACCCCTCTCAATTAGACGTCAGAAGAGAACATTTTTCTCCTGTTCAAATACTAAGCGAAATTTAAGCGGGCACAGCTAGCCGCGTTCCTCCTTCTACAGTTCGAATTTTCCGTCGATACTTCCGTTTTACGCTTCAAAATTATTTCATCAACGTCCATATTCGAAAGTGTGTACGCACGCCAGCAATAACCTTCAACATTGTAGAGTTATTTCCATTTCCACGTTTGATACCCCTCCATGCAGTCGGATCCAGCGGTAGGTAACGCAAAACCAGCGGAAATTTATGTTTGTTCGGTTTTATGGCCCTTATATGCTTTCATCGTAAATACAAAGTAAACGCATTATGATGCATTATGTAGGCTTTGACGTGGATCGGGCTACGCTGTTTTGCATATTTTCGTTGCGAGCTTCTAGCTAAATAATATTAGGCGCGTTCCCGCAAACGAAATTCAACTGGAATTGTACAGTGACCGGTAGATTTTTGCATAAAACTGAAAGAATGCTTATTAGGTCATTCCTTTTAGTGTGATACCGCTTTAACCTCGGAATACATCATGAGCACTTTGGTTTTTTCCTTTTGTGTATGAAGGGGACAATCCAAATGTGTTGGACCATAAGTTTGATGTTTGAAAAACACATATTTGTTGTAAGGGTGAATTCTTCTGAAGAAAATCGTACAAAAAAAAACAAAATATTCCAAATGAAACTGAAGACAAGCTTTCAAATTCCAAACGGAAAAAATTATTGCTTCAGATGTGTAACGTAGGTTATTCTGCGCATCACCGTTTGTATCAGAACCTTTACTTGGCGACACTCATATTTCCTGAATCTGGCTATCTACCACCATGAAAATAAACAGTTCATGACTACCATCGAACATATTCAACACAAGATTCAAACAAATAACAAGTGACTTGTAGCTACAGCAGCCGTATCACCCTGCCAAATCCGGAAATATGGTACAATTTTTTACATTTTTATTACAACTCATTACACCAGGCCCGAATTGTATTACACTTGCCGTTTTTGAGATATGCTTGGGTGGTGTACTTGTAATTTTTTAACCAATTGTGATAGCGGGATGGGATTTGGACAAGAATTTATTACAAATGAATTAAAACTGACTGGTTGAATTGAACCCCCAATTATGACCCTCCCAAGGACAAAAAAACACCAGATATCAAATAATTCGTCCTGATGTTGAGAATTACTCATTGACATCCAGGTTTTCACAATTCACTAAAGTGAGCTGGGACATTTCGAATTCTCATCTTTAGAGGTGGGAAACTTCTACTTCACAATATAAGGAGCAGATTGAGGTGAAATATCGCTCAAATATTCAAAATATCATGCAAGCGATGGTTTCGAATTGAAATGATTATGAAACAGTGGTAATATCCGTCCTAACGAACAACCTCTATATGTTTCCCTATTTAATTCATAAATCGTGTATGTGATTGATGTCACATACTCACATAAGTGGTTTAGAAGAACTTCGTTCAAAATCGTTTTTTTAATAAAACACACCAAGACAGTGATCAACTACCCTGTATATTGTTCACCATCCATTCGATGAAAGGCGAAGAGGGATGTTAAAATCCGAATGAATTATATTTTACATGCATTCGAAAAATTACTATTATTATCGTTTAATATTTCCAGTCGGCATTTCACATTTTCCTTCAACCGACTGGATTATAATTACAAAATTATCATTATAATAATAGTAGTTTTCGAATACACAAAACGAATCTTATCCAGTCACAATTTCACATTTTTCTTCAACTGAATTGAATGCATTCCCAAAAAAAAACTTATACAAGGTGTTTCAATTCTGTAACATGAGGATGTCTGATTTAATAAAATATTGGATGATAATGATAGTAGTTTTTCAAATACATGAATCGCCCTATTCCATCCGCAATTCCACATTTTTCTCCAACCGAATAGATTGTCTTCACAAGAAAACACATTATACAGGGTTTTTCAACCATGTCACATCGGGCGATGTGGTATAATGAAATACTGAACGATCATAATAAAAGTTTTGCGTTTGCACAAAACGAATAATTTTCGAGTCGCAATTTCACATTTTTCTCCAACCGTATAAATAAAAAATAAAATTATACAGGATGTAACCCTGTAACATCAGGCGGTTTGGTGTAATAAAACATTGAAAGATTATAGTAGTTTTTCGAATACACGAAACGAATCATATTCCAGTAAATGGTTTGTCATTACAAAAAACACATCATATAAGGTATTTCAACCGTGTAACATCAGGCGGTCTGGTCTTTTAAAGCGCAGTCGTTCTGATCTTGCTGATCCCCATCAGTTCTTGAATAACTTTGTCTCAAAATTTCTTTCTTTGTCCAAAAGTAATTCTTTCGAGACATCGAACCTTGAGAACATCTTGCTGATGTGGATGTTTTTCGGTCTGGAATGGCTCACGCTTTTACGAGGATGTATTGATATCTAGTTAGCCTAGACCAGTTCCCTGCATGAACATAATATTGCGTCACCATAGCAACGTACATTAACTTATTAGAAGTGTCAGTGTAAAGTTTGACGTCAAAAATGTAAACCAGAGTTACGCAATAAATTAAAAGAAAAATATGTCCACCGAAATTGTGAAAATCGAAAAATTGGAGTATCGAGCCATCATCAATTTCCTGTATTTAAAAGGGTTACGAGGTAAGCAGATTTACGAAGATATGCTCAATACCCTTGGTGATCAATGTCCTTCGTATGCGACCGTGAAAAATTGGACTGAAAGCTTCCAAAGAGGTAAATTTTCCATTGAAGATGATGACCGATCGGGAAGGCCAGTTTCTGTGTCAGTCCCCGAAAATATCGATGCAGTTCATGACATGACTTTAGCAGACCGTCGAATTGGGCTAAAACGGATATCTGAAGCACTGAATATTTCATACGAACGCGTTCATCATATAGTTCACGTCAATTTGGACATGAGAAAAATTGTTGCAAAATGGATCCCCAAATGTTTGAGTGTCGACCAAAAGCGTGCAAGGAGTAGCATCGCGTTCGATCTGTGCTCGATTTGAAAACGATGTAGACTTCTTAAACCGAATTGTTACTACGGATGAGACTTGGGTACATTTCTACGATCCAGAAACGAAGCAACAATCGATGGAATGGCGACACTCCGGTTCTAGAAGACCTAAGAAGTTTCGTGTCCAAAAATCTGCTGGAAAAGTTCTTGCTTCAGTTTTTTGGGATTGCCATGGAGTAATCATGATTGATTTTTTGGATAAGGGTAGAACAATAACTGGAGATTACTATTCGACATTACTGACCACTCTACGGGAAAAAATTGAAGAGAAAAGACGCGGAAAGCTATCCAAAGGTGTTTTGTTTTTGCAGGAACACAAATCTCATGTTGCCATGCAAAAAATTCGTGATTTAGGGTTTGAATTAATAGAACACCCCCTTATTCACCAGATTTGGCTCCGTCCGACTATCATCTCTTTACTCAACTGAAAAAAAAGTTTAAAAGGTCGTAAATTTTCTTCCAACGAGGAGGTAATAAAAGCTGTTGAGGTCTGGTTTGCAGAGCAAGAAGAAAAAAATTTTTTTGAAGGTCTAGAGACGTTGCAGGTTCGCTGTAATAAATGTATCCAATTAAGAGGAGAATATGTTGAGTAATAAAATATTTTGACATTGAAATTTTGTTTGGTTCTATAGTAGGCTAAGAATTTTTCAATATATCTTCGTACATAGCGATTTGTTAATGGTCCGAATAAGGATTGACACCGGCCGAAAAAACAAACAAGAGCAAACATTAGCGAATAAACGTTTTTGTTCAGTGTGGACGGTGAAAACAATGAACATACGTTTGTTTGTTCTTGTTCACACATGTTCGAGTAGGCGTCAGTACATCAAAGATAAATTTTGTGTATCTAGTTTTGGTGTAGACGGGATATTTGTTCGCCGAAATGTTCTTTCAGTTCAAACTAAACGCGTAGTGTAGCACGGAAGTTGAACCCATGTAATAATTGTATTAAAAATTATATTATTTAATTTCAAATAACAGTTGGTCTGATTTTTTTTTAGTTTTTAAAGATGGAATGGATACATAAAAACGTGTTAAAACTGATAGACGCTTATAGGTTTTGTCCTGTATTGTGGAATTCGCGTGACCTATTACAAAAATAAATACAAGAAAGAAGATGTTTGGGCAGAGTTGGCTGATATTTTTGATACGCTAGTCGAACTACTAGTCGAACAAGAGTGAACAAATATTTGTGTGCGAAAAATGAACAAAGAACACATAATGAATGATGGTTTTTCGGTTTTTTAGACCAACGTTTATTTAGAGAAAAACTCGACGTTTCGCATTTTCAAGAGAAATGTTTACAGTTTCGATCACTGAACTCTACTTGTTTGGTATGCGTTGTCTCAGCCAGTATTTATGGGTCGACGTACTCGTACCTGCGTCCGGTGCCATCGTCCCTGCGTCGGGCACCCCCTCGGATTCATTAATTTCCCGGTATGGTGTTATTACCGTTTTCTTGAGAACAGGTAGCCATGCTTTATTCAATTGTAACCCTTCTTCAATTCTGTTCATACATACAAACAAGGTGAACAAGAACGAATGTTTGTTCTTTCGGTGTGTACATACCCTGATGATATAACGATATTCACTTTGTGACACTACCTACTCGCTAACACGCTAAATCAGCAAATGTTATCAAGTATTCTCTGTTATTCACTCGTTCTTATGAAGCTCAATTACTGTGATGCTGTCTAAGGACATTGGCATTGATACGATTAATCTCTGATAGAAGTCCATTTCAACTCGAAGTGAAGTGGTACTTGATACAGCCATAGGCGTACCACAGGGATCAATACTGGGGCCAATATTTTTCGTTTTATACACTAATGATATAGAGCACTCTTCTGACGATGTGTTCTTAACTCTTTTTGCAGATGATACTTCTTCAATAATATCCCATAAATCTGATGAAACTCTTTAAAGTCAGTGCAATAATAAACTTCTGAAAATAAACGATTGGTTTTCTGAAAATTCCCTTTACATGAATAATAAAAAGACTCAATATATCAGGTTCCGTAGCACTAATAAAGTATGTTCAGAATTGAACATCAGATACAACAAAAATGAATATTTATCTGAAGAGTCATCTGTTAAATTTTTGGGTTTAAAACTGGATAATGTTTTAAATTGAAAAACTCACTGTAATAATTTGAACCGTACCTTATCTTCCTATGATTTCCTCATGAAAAACCTGCGGGGAATTTTGAACACGCATCACTTATTGATGGTGTATTATTGCCAAGTTGAATCGCACTTACGATACGGTATTTGCTTCTGGGAATGGTCAACCAACTCTGCTGAGGTATTCATTGCTCAGAAGAGAATTATTAGAACAATATTGAATATGTCACGTACAGATAGTTGTAGAAATGTTTTTGAAGAATTAAAAGTATTGACACTTGCATGTTTATATATTTTCGAAATGTGTGTTTATGTCCTTAATAACAAATTTTTTTTGAAAAATTCACAAATTCATGATTTCAACACTAGGTCAAAAGATAACCTACATCTACCTATTACTGAGAAGACTCTTACTTTCAAATCTCCCAACAATATGGGTCTAATGTTATATAACAAAATATCACCAAAAATTAAATCTTGCTCCTCAACCAAAATTTTTAAAACAGAATTGAAACAATATCTATTGTCAAAGTCTTATTATTCTGTAGATGATTTTTTGTGATACCACATTTTGGTGGCACTTGTTTCTTGTTCCTGTTCTTGTTCTCATGCTATTCATGTCCTGACTGCGATATTAGATTAAGTTAGATTATAGTTTTATAATGTGACGATTCCTATACAATGTATTTTGTCTGAAGGGAATAATAAAGTTTGATTGATTGATTGATTGTATAAACGAATTGGGAGGTGAATAGTGGGGGAGGGGGTGAATATGAAACATGTACCCCCTATTTTGAAACTCGTTTATCAATTAAAGTTATGAAGATGATGTTGTGATACTTCTTCCCGATTCATTGATAAGATTGATCAGCGTAGAATACCGGTAAACTCAAAACTCTTCTTCGAGGCTCATATGTGAAATTGGTCAGAGTCAAAACATGTTTCTAAACCAAGAGAACTATCATGGAATAATATCCGTCATAAAATTCATAATCTCAATGAAAGGCAATGGTTCGGATACAATTGAATATACCAACACACAGAAAAGAAATGTTTAAACGATCTCCTTAAAATATCTATCTCAAAATGAAAATAAGGCACGCGATGCTTTCTGAACCAACGTGATGACTATTATGTTTCCCTCTGAATGACCACATCAACACGCAATGTTTTTTTTTCGGTTTCAACAATTATATAGTTAATTAGATTTGTTGGAGCTGGGACGGTATAGGTTTATTAGTGTAGTTTTTTTGATCATTTTGAATTAATAAAAGTTAATATATAGTATTGAAATTTCAAACATATTGCCTTAACGACCAACTTGATTTGAATAATTCACCTTAGTTGAATTCATTTCCTTGGAAGTAGAGCAGAATTTCAATCTTTGAGGTCATTTTATTAGTGTAGATTTAATTTTGACTGGTACTTACCTGGAAAACGTAGTTTTTATTTATTACTACAAAGGATTATATAAATGTTTATTTAGCTTGTACATCTGAAATAAGAAAAGGAAGAAAAAATATAACTTTTGTCCAGTTTCCATTAACACTTTACTACTTTATTACGACCGGTTTCGGCTTTTACACCATTTTCAAGTAACTACAGATTTCATCAAGTTCGTGAATATTTATACATAAGAAAGTAATTAAAGAAAGGTTGGGTTTAAATTACCTAACTGAGGTTTCAAAACAAGTTGGGAAAATACCTGGAATCTACCTGATGAGTCAATCTAATTTATCTAATAGGGGTTCATACAATCGGTGGGTCCAACTTTGTTATCAAAAGTCACAAATTCAGAAGTGGAGAGCTACATAATTCTAACTGGTCATTGAGGGTATCAAAATTGGGGTTTTTATTCAATTTGCTTATTTCCAAGGCTTCCAACAAGTTCATTTCTCTTCCTTTATTGCACGTATGAAGGATTTTCATGTTATTTTTATTTATTGTATGATTCGTTTCTTGCAAATGTCTATATATAGCTGATTTTTTATCTGATAACACATGTTCACGGTACCTTATTTCAAAATTTCTTTCCGTTTGTCCTGAATAAGCTGCTGTACAATCACCACACTCCAGTCTATATATATACCTGATTTTTTCCATTTATCCATTTTGGGTTTTGCATTGAATAGTATATTCCCTAAATTACTCCTACTAGTGAATGAAGTTATTATATTGAATTTTGAAAAATAGTTTTTAATATTTTCTGAGAGTTTTCCCGAGTAGCTTATACTAGCATATTTTTTATCTCCTTTGGGTCCTATTTGATTTGGATATAATTCATTCCTGATCATTGTCTGCTGTTTATTGAAGATGATCTGATCAATTAAGTGGACTGGAATTTGGTTATTTATTGCAATCTATTTTATGCTTTGTATTTCTTCTTGCAAATCCTTATCCGATGAAGTAATCATAAATGCCCTATGTATCATTGATCTGAATGCTGATAATTTGTGTGATAATGGACTGAAGGAATCTAAAGGTATTGTACAATCCGTAAAAGTATCTCTTCTGTATATGTTGAAGTGAAAATTATTATTAATGTTTGTAATAGTAAGATCTAGAAAATTAATTTTATTGTTTTGTTCTATTTCTACCGTGAATTTTATCTTATCATGAAGGGTGTTAAGGAAATTCAAAAATTGATTTATCTGTCTCGTTGAGCCATTAAAACCTACGAGAATATCATCAACATATCTGAACCAGAATGCAATATGTTTATGAGATAAGGCGTTATTTAGGATGCGGGTGTTTTCTAAGTTATTCATAAAAATATCGGCTAGTAAGGGACCTAACGGAGAGCCCATTGGAAGACCCGAATTTTGCAGGTAAAAATTATTTTTGAATTTAAAATAATTTTGTTTGAGGCATACATCAAAGAGGTTGTATAACTCCTCCGTGATGTAAGGATTAATATTATGTTTATCAAGTATGTCTTTCAAAAGGGGAAGGCATTCGTTTGTTGGAACGTTTGGAAACATGTTCTTCACATCGAAGGAAACTAATTTAATGTTATTTTTGTTGTTAATATTAGACAGCTTATTTGCTAAGTCTATAGAATTTATGACTGTGTTTGTTGGAGTGAAATTTGTGAGCTCTCTGAACTTAGAATTTAAGAATTTTGACAACTTACCGGTTGGAGCATCAATATAGGAAACCACTGGTCTGGTAGGATTGCCTTCTTTGTGTAATTTGATCAAACCATACATTTCTAGAGGTTGAGGGTTCATGCAGGTTGTTTTCTTGATATCCCAGGGTGTGGGAAACAGGATCGATGATTCTTCTAAAGTGTTTTTGACCTGTTGCGTGAATGTTTTTGTGGGGTCTTTCTTCAGAAGGGTAACATCTAGAGTGTCCACAACATCTTGCATTTTTGCAGTATGGTGTTCTTCTAAGCACACGATACTGTTACCTTTGTCAGCTTTTGTGAATATCAGTTGGTTGTTGTTTCTTTTCTTTGTTATCTTGTTCACTGTTTCCATAACTTCCTCGGAACTGGTTGTTGGTACATATTTACTGATAATGTCTGCTAGTTTATGTCTATGGAGGGTTGGGTTGTTTATTATATTAGAATTGTTGGCTATAATTAATTCGGTTTGTACTCCTATAACCTCTTTCTTATCGTTGGTGTTTGGTGGGGTGAATTTAGGTCCTTTATCCAGAATTCTGATTTCTTTCTTGTTGAATCCCGTATTAGTAAGGTTGACAAATCTCGGGTAGAATTTGTAATCAGGAAAGTGAGTGTCCTGTTTCCTCTGAGTCGTCTCTTGTTTGTTAAGAAGTCTGGATATCTTCTTTTTTAGTTTACCATACTTCACTTCGGATAATTCACTCACTTCTTGTGCTATTATGGATTCTAGACAGTCAAATTCTATATTATGGAGGATATATCTCTGTACTAATTTGAGGTGTAGTTTGATGTTATCCCTTGCCCTATATGAACGACTGATTTCTTCTTTCAGCCATATATCTTCGAATTTCCGTTGAATCTTGGATGTGGTTTCATTCTGGTTGCAGAATTTGAACTTTATATAGTTCAGTTTGGCGCACTCTTTGTTAAACATCAGGTTTAGTGACACTTTCTTGTATTGTTTTGAAACATCAGTGAGGTAATTTAAACCCAACCTTTCTTTAATTACTTCTTATGTATAAATATTCACGAACTTAATGAAATCTGTAGTTACTTGAAAATGGTGTATAAGCCGAAACCGGTCGTAATAAAGTAGTAAAGTGTTAGTGGAAACTGGACAAAAGTTATATTTTTTCTTCCTTTTCTTATTTCATCATGAACTTCCACAAAATAAATAGATCATCAATCAAACAAGCTTGTACATCTACTTGAAGAAGCTACTGTTAGCGAAATATGTGTGACTGAAATAGTTCTCTGTGTAGTTTGTTCAATAAGTGTAGTTTGTTAAACATTATGAATAACTGTATTATTAATTTTTTACAAGGTTGGGTTGAAAAACAGAGGAAACGGTGCGTATCTACACATCGTAACCAGTTTAAACCTTGCATCCTTCTATTACTTACGTTTTTATACTCAAAAATTCTTCTATATTTGCTCAAATGGAAATAAAAACATATTATTATTTATATAGGGTATCATAGGGCTTGCATGCAGGAATGTTTCGAACCAGCATCATTCACAAGCCTTCCTGTATAACTAGCCACAAATCATATTTCTTTATTTTGATTTTCTGAAATATTGATTAACGAAAAATAAATTCCTCAAAGGGTTTCATTCACTCTGTAAATTTGATTTCTAAAACCATACTGGCTTTGATCTAACTTATTTCCATTCCATCATCTCCCATTCAAAATATCCGATTGAAATTCCCTCCGATTCCCGAAACAGCATCTATCAAAATTCAAGGAGGACCATTTACTTTAGCTGAAAGAGACGATTGTGCGTTTGATTGAAGATTTGCGACTACATGGATATGCTTTCAGCCTTGGGGCGCTCGAATGGCTCAATAACTCGAGTAAACAACATTGTTTTTTGCCTCGCGTTTTGTTCTCTCGAGATTCGGGATGGGATTGCTCGACGCGTAGAAAAACTTTCTTCTCGAAGTTTTCGTCCACTCGATTTTGCATTTCGAAGTGAAGTGGAAGGATTGGTGAAAATATTGCCAATCTGTTCTGGAATCGCCATCATTCACTGTTATTGTACATATTAGTATGAATTTTTCTGATATGATTTGATATGAAATGAAATGTTATTGTGATATTGATGTTTGTTTTTGTAGTTATGAATAAACTTTCGGCTAGACTCTTTTCTTGGGGGTGGGTTCCATAGGAATGGCCCAGTTGTGTTTCAATTTTAGGTAATCTTTCTTCGAAAACAAAAATCCCAGTCCAGTTACTAAATCTGTTTAAAAAACACAAAAAAAAATCGAATTGTAACATGTAACATTCAATTTTCAACAAAAAGACTTATAAAATTATTTTAATTTGTTTCGTTTCTTCTTCAATTTTGAATCGAATAAATAGTCTTTAACTCTAACTCATCCAATTCTTCCCACGAGTTCATTAGTTTGAAACCCTACAGCATCTGCCTTGGTATCGTAGGTCCCCATCATTTTATCACTGGCACTCTGGATGTTCAAACGGACTCGTTCTTGGGCATCGTCCATTCTTTGTCGAAGTTTGCTAACGTACTATAATTGGCTGGTTTTTTACACAGCTTGTATACAGGCCGTTTCTTTTATCATGTGGTAACATTGCTATATTCTAAACCGTAACAGATACGAAGACGATTAAATGGGAGAAAAGGTAACTATTGTGGAGAACAGTACAATGGTCAAAGAAAATTTACAGGGAGTCTCGCTCTTCCCGAGTTGTACAGGGAAAACTAAAAATGCTGTTATTTGTTTTTTACGAATAGAATTGTTATTTCTGAAAATATAAAAAAATGAAAAAAGAAAGTTTTAATGTATTCTAAATGTACTATAAAAATGTAACAATGAATCTTTGATTAAACGTTTCGTGTCAACACGGCCACCATCAACATTTCTTTTCAAATACGGACCTGTCTGTTTTAGTACAAATATTGATAAAGCGATAAAATCACAATTCAGTGGTACATCACACTTGATATTTTTATAACGTTTCATTTAAAATAACTAACATCATCAGTGACAACAATTTTTAATTACGGTCCTGTCATTAGGTCGTTTATGGATTCCGCAAAACCTAACTCTCCGATATAAAAATTATCAGTGACGCTTTGAATAAATGTACCTATTAAAATTATGTTCACACTATAATAAAAGATATCTGTAGTTTCAGAGACGGACGATAGCAATTTACCTCGGAAATAAACTTACTTAAGAGTAGAAGAAATCAAACAAACAGAAAACAATTTATTTCATATTGAATTTTTGAGTGAAAATAAAACAAATACAGAAAAAGAATTCTTCATGATAACCTACATTAAATTCTCGAATTGCCGACCTCTTTGTTGAATGCACATAAGTTGTATTTTAACTCGTTGTGGTTTGAGTTAGACCCATAAAAGGTTGCATCGTCAACGAGTAATACACAGTACAATGGATTCTTGTAATCAAATATATCATTGTATATGATCATATCTAAATGAGAGACAACAAATAGTAGTAATCAATCATTTCAAATCGGAAGAAGCTCATGTGAGAATTGGAGTGCCTCAGGGATCCATTTTAGGTCCCTTACTCTTTATATTATTCATGAATGACATAGAGGAAACCTGTAAGACTCCAAATCTTGTAGTAGCATACGCAGATGACACAAATTTTTGTGTCAATGGAAAATCCCAGGACTCTGTCTCCAAAGCAAATTCGAGTGCAGAAGAATTTCATCAGTATTGTCTGAGCAACGGCCTTATAATTAATAACAAAAAACTCATGCCAAAATTATAATAATTTAGTGAGACTGAATGGACACTCAATAGAAGAAGTTAATTCTACCAAATTCTTGGGAATCACTCTTGATAACAAAATGATATGGGAAAAACACATTGATAGTATTGTATCTAAATTGAGCTCTGTATGTTTTCTTATCAGGCAATTAAAAAACACTGTCTCAATAAATGTTTTGAGGATTGCATATTTTGGTTTGGTCCAGTCGATACTCTCCTATGGCCTTATATTTTGGGGGGCATCAGCCCATTTCAATAGAGCATTCACCCTTCAGAAAAGAATTTTGCGATGCATGAGTGGTATACATCCTCGTGAGTCTTGTAAGAAATTATTTATTGAATTGAAAATCATGACGTTGCCATCACTTTATATATATCTTCTTATCCTGAACATATCTAACAAGAATAATAACATAATGCACCAGCAAACAGCTTCATCAGACATATTCCAGACTCACGGTTTGACAAGACTCTTATACTTACCAACAAATAAAATTCTATAACAAATTTGTAAATCTTGTCGGAAATGTAGAAAGTAAAAAGAATTTTAGAAATATGTTAAACGAATATCTTCTGAACAACGCATTTTATTCCACAGATGAATTTTGAAAAATGTGACTTGACATAATTGTATTATAATGTTATTATTATCTATTTATATTTTTTATCTATTTTATGTATTGTCTATTATACACCATTTTCTGATTTTGACTAGTCCGATAAGCTTTTGTATATAATGTATATTTATGTTCTGTACAAGAGTTTCAGTGATGAATAATAAATTTGTATTTGTATTGTATTGTATAATGAACAAAAGTGACCCTAATACCGATACCTGTGGTACTACGTGTTTCGCTATTGAGCCAACTGATGAGGTGTGTTTCAAAGTGACTAATTGTGATCTGTCAGAGAAGTAAGATTTGAAAAAATCATTTGCTACCCCTGATGCCATGATATTCCAGTTTATCAAGGCCTTGCTCAGATCACACTTGATTACCGCCGTGTGCTTACCCTGTTCAAGACCCTCGACTATATCATGAAGTAATTTCGCAGTAGTTTGAACCGTAGAACGATTCTTCCTAAACACAAATTGATTATCATGGAGTAGGTTGAATTTTTCAGAGTATTTGGATAGTCATTTTTTGACAATTTTTACACAATTTCACCTATTGTGGGACTGATGGAGATAGGGCGATGGTTTTCATAAAGATTTACATTACCTTTCTTAAAAATTGGGATTAGCTTAGTGATTTTCAAGTTACTGGGAAATATACCCTGACTAAAGAATAGGTTCACCATGCAAGAGGTTCTGCGAGGATATCTCCAACATATTTTATGATCTGGCTGTTCAAATCATAGATTTCATAAAAATTACCACTTTCGAATTCATTTATGGCAATGATGATGTATTCATTGTCTGCTGATGTGACAAGAATAAGAAAAAATGAATCTTCGGTATGGAATTTGTTTTCAAGAAATCAGAGGCAGCTAAACTTGTGAAGGGAAGTTCTGTGTTGTTTTCAGTTAAAGATGTAATGAACAGAGTCGCCTCTAGCTCGTTACAAAAATAAAATTCAGTCACATCGACAAAGAACCACATCAAATAGGGTGATGTGCGACGTCCTTGATTTCCACTCTTGAATTACTATTATTCGGAAATATTTTTCTCTGAAGTATCAATATCGATAGACAATTTGATTATCTATTTGAATAAATAAATAAATAACTCGGAATGACCATCTGAATGGACCGGATGGATAAGGTGTAAATCCTAGTTCAATACAAAAAAGTGAGGAAAATGGTAATTTCAAAGAATCCGAAAACTATTCACCCGATCACGGTGTAACTCACCTGTATTACTGTAGATGGCGTTCACGCGCTGCACGTGCCGAGTCATGACCTCGATGCACGCCTCCTCCGTGCCGTACTTGGAGAAAAACTGATGGTCCGCCTGCAGGTACAGCATGCACGTCGTTTTCTTCGGATCGACGGTCGCGCGCTTGTTGACGTTGCGGAAAATGAGACCCGAAACGTCGACGTTCGTTCTGTTCGTCATCAGGTCGAATTCCTCGTCGATCGGCTGGTTCAGATCGAAGATCGGCGTGAACGGGCGTCTGAGGATGGTTCGGTTCGGATGGAAGAAATGCGGCGGCTCGTCGAAAGGCAGTTTGGCCTCGGCTTCCAGCAGCCAACGTTTCGTTCTTCGCTTCGAGGGATTCGGGTCGGTTTCTGGGATCGAGTTGAGGTGAAGGCGGTGTGAGGCACAAGGCTGGCCTGAAAATGAGAATACTTAGTAGATCTTATTCACGAGCTGGAGTTTGATTTCAACGGATTGGAATCGATAGTAATAATAATCTTCAAAATCTTTAAAATACATTCTTATAGCAAGAAATGACCCCGCACCATTCTTATGGGTTTCTGAATCCCGGTGGAATTGGCTGGAACTGTAGTATGTTATTCTCTTCAGTATCCTGATCAAAAGTTCCTATGGGCCCAACTCGATCCTATGACTAGTTTTCGGGATACAGCCCCTCAAAGATAGGTATGATTTTCCACCTGAGTGTAAGTACGACAAAACATATTTTTGTGTATCTGTGCCTCGTTATGAGTTTTCAGTATGAATTGTACTTTCAGAATCATTTCGGTCGATGAATACTCAAATTACTTGAACACGAACAACGGGGTGCTGACACAATTCATGACAAGTTATTGTCCAGAATTTAGTTAACACCCTGTGGTCCATATTCAAGTAATTTAAGTATTCATCAAAAGAAATGATCGTGAAGGTACAATTTATACTGGAAAATTCATTCTGAGGCAGAGATACAGAATAGTATATTCTGTAACAAGGTTAGAATGAAAATTCGATGCGAGTGGAAAGTTCCGAGCGCGAGCCGAAGGCGAGCGTGAGGAACCACGAGCATCACCAATTTTCATTCTAACCGAGTAGCAGATTATACTTCCTCCACGATCAAAGATAGGAAACGTGACAGCAATAATTTTGCTTCTCGGCCTCTGGCTAAGATCAAAGTGTAGTCCAGAGTGTAAAGTTTATAAAGAAAGCTACATAATCAAAGTGATTTATAAAATTCAAAACCAAAAAAAAAAAAAAAGTTTATAATAAATTTAATAAAAAAAAAAAAAAAAATAGTAGTGAAATTATGAGTGAACAGAATGGAACGCTACATTTTACAATACCCATTGCCACCTACGATTACATGCAATTACTGTGAAATGGAGCCCCCCAGAACCTACATCAACCACAACGATTTGAATAAACATTTGAAAAGGCACCACAACAGATCAATTTTCTTTAAATGCGGTATTTGCGAAGAAGAAATTGGAACAATGAGGCAGGTTAAGACCCACCAGACAAGGATCCATCCAGAACATCTACTTCTGGAGGTTCCCGTGGAGAATCACAACGAGGAGCAGGTGCCCCCTCAAGCTAGGCGCCCCCGAGCACCACGTAGAGCAGTAGACATACCCCCAGTTGTTCCCGTTAACATACTTGTGCCGGAACCACCACCACCACGTGCCCAAGATATTCCAGCTCCTGAGGTGGGTCCCCCTCCACCCGAGCTTATCAACCATGTCAATGGACAAACACCACCGCAAGCCAGGCAACCCCGAGTCCAACGCAGACACGTGGATCCACCAGAACCGGAACACCCCCTACAGAACGATATCGTTCCGGTGCCGGTACCTTTGCCACCACCTGCCATCCAACAGAACCCTCAAGGGATTCTGGAACATGACGATGCAGTTGGAGAACCCCCGAATGACCCGGTACAGGAAGAAGTCCGTCCTCAAGCACCTCCGATCGCCCCAAGAGCCCTCACCGAAAATCAACAAAGGTGGCTGCAGTGGATCGAAAGCATCCAAAACACCGATGACTTGAATACAGTAGCTGAAAACATCACCAGGGAAATCGTAGAAAAGTCAGCTCCTGCAGGAATCAACCCTCGACCACCACCAAGGGCCCCACGACCACCCCCTCGTCCAAGAGATGCCCCAAACCGTTACGACCCTTTAGCAGCGGCCTCAATCCAGAAAGCATACCGAGCTAACAGGAGTAAAGCGTTCAAAAGAGTGACCAGTCAAGGGGTTGGGGGTGAGTACTGCACTATTAATCCAGATCGCTTGGTGGAATACTTCACTAACGTCCACCAGCTTCGTGAAAGGGGCCTGGCCCCTCACGGCATAAATCTGCCGTTTGCCCCAGACAATCTGCAAATACTGAACCCACTCACAGAAGGCGAGGTATTCAGCAGACTGAGGAAAACGTCAAACACAGCCCCTGGCAAGGACGGGCTCCGCTACTGGGCACTGAAACGTCTCGACCCAGGATGCAAAGTAGTGACAGCTCTTTTCAACAAAGTGCTGAGCCTCAAGAAGTTGCCAGCCCCATGGAGCTATGCATCGATTGTCCTCATCCACAAGAAGGGGGCCCGAGATGATCCGGCGAACTGGCGACCAATATCACTCTGCCCATGCCTGTGCAAGCTATTCACATCCTGCTTATCGAACAGGATCACCAGCTGGGCCCTGGCAAACGACATCATTTCCCCGACACAAAAGGGATTTGGACAGTTTGAGGGATGCTTTGAACATAACTTCACCCTTCAGAGCATCCTGGACAACACAAGAAGGAAGAAAAGAAGCTGTGCCATTGCGTGGCTGGACCTAGCAAATGCATTCTCCTCGGTGCCCCACAGCCATATACTAGATACCCTGGAGGCGCTGGGCCTCAACCGGGATGCAACTACCCTAATCCAGAATATGTACAGTGCCAGCACATCTACAATCAGGACGTCTCAAGGTGAGTCCAGAAACTTCCCAATTCAGGCAGGGGTACGCCAAGGGTGCCCCCTGAGCCCTATCATTTTTAACATTGCCCTAGAACCCGTTCTCCGGGCCGCTGCTAATACGCAAAGGGGATTCAAAATCGGTGACAACACAATCACTGTCCTTGCGTACGCAGACGACCTGGTTCTAGTTGCTGAAACCCCCGAAGACCTCCAGCTAATCCTGGATCGCACAGGAGAGACAGCGGAACGGTGTGGACTCACCTTTAAGCCTCAAAAATGCGCATCTCTAACGTTAAATTGCCGGAACCGGGTCGTTTGCCACAACACCCAATACCAGATACAGGGAAACCAGTTTCCAGCACTGGAGGAGGGGCAGGCGTACGAACACCTTGGCATCCCCACCGGGTTCCACGTCGATCAAACGCCGGAAGACACAATCGACAGGATGGCGAGGGAGTTGGAAATGCTAGATTCGTCACTTCTAGCACCGTGGCAGAAAATAGACGCAGTGAACACTTTTATCCTACCAAAGATTTCATTCGTTCTACGAGGATGCCACGTCCAGAAGAACCCCTTGAAAGTCCTCGACAAGAAGGTGAAGAGAGCCCTGAAGTCCTGGATGAACCTTCCACAGAGAGCAAGCCCCGTGCTCCTGTATGTTCCCATGAAGAAAGGAGGCGCTGGAGTCCTACCATTGGCCGACCTTGTTGACGTGGCAACCATCGTACAAGCGTACAAGATGGTGACATGCGCAGAAGCCCTCGTCAGAGACACCGCGCTCTGCCAGTTGGTCGAAGTGGTTCGACGTCGGATAGGGCGCCATCCATCGGTGGGAGACCTAGCCCGATATCTGTCTGGTGACCTGACAGGTGAATTTGGCAGAGATGGCGGTGACATAGCGTCTTTGTGGTCCAGAGCACGAAACGCATCAAGGAGACTGTCCAACAGGTTGGACATGAAATGGACGCGTACCGAAGAGTCGCTCTCCATCGTATTGGGACGAGATGATGGGCCCTCAGTTAAAATAACGCCATCTACCCGTCACAATCTGGAGTGGAAGCTCAAGGATTCCTTAAGAAACCTGTACGCGTCCATTTTGGCTCGTAAACCGGATCAGGGCAAAACCTTCAAGTGCTTCTCGAAGAGTGCCGCCAGTAACCACTTTCTGAGAAGCGGTTTTGCCACAAGGTTCTGCGACTGGCGATTCATCCACAGAGCCAGACTAGACTGTGTCCCCTTGAATGCCACGAAACGTTTCGGAGACGGTGATAAACGCTGCAGGAGATGTCAAGAATTCAACGAGACCCTGCCTCATGTCCTGAACCATTGCAGAATCCACTCTGCAGCGTGGCAGAGGAGACATAACGCCATTCAGGCCCGCCTGGTGAAGGCGATCCCGCAGCGTTTAGGGACGATCTCCGTGAACAGGCAGGTCCCCCACACTAATAGTAATCTGAGGCCGGACATAGTTATCACCAACGAAGCCGATGCCAAAATTATTATTATCGACATCACCGTACCCTTCGAAAACGAGCCACAAGCCCTCACCCGAGCCCGAGAACTCAAGAGGGAAAAGTACGCCGGCTTGGCTGAGGAGTTGCGGGCGCAAGGGTACGAAACGTCGGTTGATGCCTTCATCGTGGGGGCCCTGGGCACATGGGACCAGGAGAACGAGCCAGTGTTGCGACAGTGCTCTGTATCGCAGAGATATGCGAAGTTGATGCGCCTGCTCATGTGCAGCGACGCCATCAGATGGTCGCGCGACATCTACGTCGAGCATCTGACGGGCACCAGGCAGTATGTATAACGAGCAGCTGTCTTGTGATATTGTGACCACCCATATATATTTATTTACCATATTTACTTACTGTTGTATCGTCATTTTACATTTTATCGTGATTGTATTTTATATATTGACTATTTATTTATCTGTTTTTTTATCATATTTTATATATTGACATTTAAATTTTTATACCTCTCGTGATTATCGGACTTTATACAAACAATTTATTATTTATAACATTTAGAAATGAAAAACAATGTACAAACTTGTAAATTTAAATATTTATTAATAAAAGATCAATCTTCTCTTCAGTATCCTGATCAAAAGTTCCTATGGGCCCAACTCGATCCTATGACTAGTTTTCGGGATACAGCCCCTCAAAGATAGGTATGATTTTCCACCTATGAGTGTAAGTACGACAAAACATATTTTTGTGTATCTGTGCCTCGTTATGAGTTTTCAGTATGAATTGTACTTTCAGAATCATTTCGGTCGATGAATACTCAAATTACTTGAACACGAACAACGGGGTGCTGACACAATTCATGACAAGTTATTGTCCAGAATTTAGTCAACACCCTGTGGTCCATATTCAAGTAATTTAAGTATTCATCAAAAGAAATGATCGTGAAGGTACAATTTATACTGGAAAATTCATTCTGAGGCAGAGATACAGAATAGTATATTCTGTAACAAGGTTAGAATGAAAATTCGATGCGAGTGGAAAGTTCCGAGCGCGAGCCGAAGGCGAGCGTGAGGAACCACGAGCATCACCAATTTTCATTCTAACCGAGTAGCAGATTATACTTCCTCCACGATCAAAGATAGGAAACGTGACAGCAATAATTTTGACACTCACTCAAATTTTGCCACTACGATGACAATCAACTGCGTCAAGGCTAATGTTATTATTGCTAACCAGTGTGAGAATATTATTCTATCACAAGAGAGAGAATGTAAATACATTTAAATTGCATGGGGGCAGAGGTGTTGCAGAATATTTCTTCAATCTCAAGAGAGAGAATTCCAGCATTCTGTAATCAAATTTGATTTCAGAATTGGCAAATTCTGTGATGATCGTGGAGAAAGAAATGTTTTGTCATACTAATTTATTTATTTATTTATTTATTTACCATAGTTCCAGAAAACAGCATCCACTATATAAGAATTATTCTAAGCTATTTCCAAAATTATACATAAACTTTACTCATCGGTATAAAATTATCTGGCAGTAATACAAATACGTGACTTAAAAATATGGTGTGAAATGTTTTTATATAATATAGTCAAAAATAATAGAACATAATAGATTATAAAAGAACAAGTACAGGGAATGAGGAACCATACCTATTGATTTGAATTGAGAAATATTTTTCTGAAAAAAAAAATTGAATCGAGGCAGAGACATCGAGAAAATGTCTAGAGATGAATTGGGATCGTGACAGTGTGTGTTGAATGCTTTTTGCATACGAACTAGTGGAGAATTTTGTCCTAGATTGGTTCTATACAATAAGGGATATTGAATGGAGCATAATATCGAAGATTTTTTATACTGGGAACATTGAAATTTAGTAGATAAGGGCAATCGACTTCATGTCTAACAATTTTGAAAACAATAGATAAGTCTGACATAATACGTCTTTTACTAAGTGGCATAATTTTAAATTGTTTTCGAATCGGTTGATAATTATTGTGGTCCTAAAAGCGAATCTTGTTTTGAAAGGCTAGGAATCTTAACAATTTATTTTGAACACTTTCTATCCTTGAGTGTACTGCATATTGAGGGTTCCAAATTGTCGACGCAAAAAAAAGCTTGCTATTGACGAATGCATTATATAGAGAATCAGAATTATGAAAATATTTTCCGTTTCTTTTTATGAACCCAACCATCCTGGTTTTCCCGTTGATCAATTTGTCTATATGATTGTTAAAAGTCCATTTTGTATCAAGTATGATGAGTAAATCTTTAATTTCACTGATATATTCAAGGTTGGAATTGTTAATTTTGAAGGTATGCTGGATGAGATTTCTATGCCTTGAATATGTTATTTTCGCAATATTCTGTCAAGGTCACTTTCAATTTTCAAGCAGTCGTCGAAATCTTTTAACAGGGAAAATATTTTCAAGTCATCAACGTATAGTAGTATTCGACAATGTTCAAAACAGTTCTTTATATTATCTATGTAGATGATAAGAAATATTGGACAAAGATAGCTACCCTGCGGGACACCGGAAACTGCTTTGAAGGTATGTGAATTGAATTCATTCACTGACACCATCATCTCCCTATTAGTTAAGTAGGACCAGATCTGTGCACACCGACTTCCGCCAGCCTTTCCACAAGAATAGAATGGTCGATCTTATCGAATGCGTTGCTGAAGTCGGTGTACACAGTGTCTACCTGAATTTTTTTTATCTAGAGCATCGGAAATAAAATCAGGAAAACATAATAAATTCGTCTCGATACTTTTTTTTGGGAAAGAAACCGTGCTGCTCCTCCACAATTACGCTTCTCACGGATGCCAATATCTCTTCATAAACGATCTCGAATAGTTTTGCGAAAATACATAATTTTTGATAATTCATGAGATCCCATTTGGCTTGGAAATAATTTCTCATCAATTGGCTAGGTGATTTTGTAGGGATCCGCATAGATACGTTTGGTCTTGTTTCAAGTTTTACAGTTTAATCATTTTGACATTTTGATATGTCAAACTTGTCAGCCCTCGCGAATGTCTTGTAAATTGTCAATATTAGTTCACTACAGTTCCAGTTTGATCTTCATTCACAAAATTGATCAAAAAATGTAATCATGAAATAATTACAATATGGGTTCGTTTGTTCTCAAATCAATTTAATGTTGATTTTATACAGTGCGGCTTTTTATAGACCCCGCCCCCCTCTTAACTTTTGAACGGTTCTAAGTACAAAAATACAAAAAAAGGGATAAAAACCGTTCTAACTGATATCACAGATATTACTTTTTGGAATACAAGACATTATCATTGCCTGATAGACTGCGCGGGAGGACATATCAACTCTCAAAGAGCATGGGGGGGGGGCGCTAATCAACAACCTGTCAGAGAGCCGAGAGGCACTTAAGGCCTTCTGCCACAAGGAAGTATCGTCCAAACTGGTATGGGACTGCAAAGAAAAACTAGGAGTGCTGGCAGACCGTAATCAAGTCAAACTGATGGGTTCCAGGACACCGGTGAATTGCAGGCAATGAAAAAGCAGACGAACTAGCAAGAGAAGGTTTGGAAAATCATTACACTAGGGGTACCGAAGTGTACAGTAAAAACGTCTGTAAGAGATTGGATTGGGGACAGTCACAAAAATTACTGAGAAAGCATCCCAGGAAACAAACACGGGAAAGAATACATTAAAGGACCGTGCCAGAAAAGAACGGCAGACCTGTTAACGATGAACAGGAGCCATTTGAGAACCGTTACGGAACTCCTGACTGGTCATGCACCAATGAAGGAGCACCTCAACAAAATGGGACTGTACAATGGAGACCTTACCTGCAGACTATGCGGTAGGGATCCTGAAATAGTGACACACATATTGTGCTATTGCGAGGCACTAGACCGCAAAATACAGACAATCTTCGGGCAGCCATCTGGCGATCCAGAACTATACAGATCGCACCCAGTAAAGGACTTGTACAAACTCGTACAAGGCACGAAATCACTGGATTGGGTTCTGTGACAGTGCACATCATAGACATATAATAGGCCTAAATGTCACCGGGGGCAACCACCTGACCTAGAGGTGGAGGTTTTAGTGAGTAGCCCTGTGAATCAGTGGAGTCTCACGGTAGGTCTGGAGTCTTGAGCCTGAGGCTCCTTTCCTCTCTATAAAAAAATTTCTCCACCTCTTAAAAAAATGAGGGGGGGAGAAGGTTAAGTGCCACATTGATGATTGAATTGTTTTTTTACTACCTACGTTTTCTCGAATTTCGTGGCAATTGACCCCCCATTCTATCTACGTCTACGTCATCTATCAATCATCTATCAATAACAACCATAATGTATTGTATTTCAAAGAGTAGTATCGGTTTTTTTCGTATTTTTGTACGTCGAACCGTCCAAAAATTAACAGGGGAGCGGACTATTAAAAGCCACACTATATGTAAGGAGATAAGATACTTTTATGAAAAAGATGCTTGTCAAACTTATGAGTGAGTAACCTCAAGTAGTTCTTTTAGATTCAGAGCTCAAATTAAAAATTATGAAATTTGAATTTCCAAAGAGGTGCGCGCTATGCTACAAAAAGCAATAATTTACAACGGAATACAAATTTCCTTCGAATTACAAATGTATATACATTCGCAGTTGGTCTACCTGAACTATTCCTTGTTTCCTAGATCGATGAAACGGAGAACCAATCATAAATTCCAATAACTCGCCAAGAAAATTATGGCCTGGATTCGCTTGAATATTTAATTCACCTCTTTGCCCTTATCCTCCAAAATCGAATCCCGCTGTAACTTATTTTCAGACGGAATGCATAAGGGATGGACTGTTGAAAACCACGATCACTTCAAACGGTCGAAAGATAAATTCTAAATTAAAATTCCGAGTTGAAAGAAATCGGTAGGGGATTATCGCTTCATCGTTTACTCGATAGTTCGTTCCTTCAGCTCCGGGCATGTTATGGCCCTGTAAAGGGTTGAGAATGAGTAAAAAAACTAGTTTTTTGTTTCGTTCTTCAATGCCGTTGGGTATTTTCTCTAAATGAACAATGAAACGCACTTTCCTAGTAAAAAAGCAATTTTCAGGAGTTGGAAAACGAGTATTTTCAAATGTGAAAAAGACTGCTAGGATTGAGGATGTTGCACGAACCAAAGAAAGTTGATTGAGGTCGATGTTATGAGACAGTATATGTCGGAAGCTTTCTGAGCATACGCAGGGTGTTCCAAATTAAGTCGGCGATATTGCCAACTCCGTTATTATTGATGCTACAAATTCGGTTAAATGGGGAAACTAGTGGCATTTTTAATGAGTTATTCGATCCTGAAGACAAAAAAAATTACAGTCGCGTTTTCAAAATATTTCATGAAATGATATTTTTTTTTAAATTGATCTCCCTATATTTTATCAAGCATTTCGATTCATAACTACATTCTTAACATCAAAGCTCAAATGACTTTCTATCCTAAAGTTGAAAATAAGACAGTTTATTAATTGGAAACATTTATGACAATCGAATTTGATAAAGCGCTATAAAATATGAAGTAATTGTTCAAAAACACCACCTTCTTGTTTATTTATTTGAAACAAGGCCATCCAACATATACAAATCCAATAACACGACGGCACAACATAACAATCAGATTAACAAATTCAGATGATGAGTGAAATAAGACGATGTGATAATAGCATATGTGTGAAGAAGATAGATATATACAAAATTCAAATTAAATTACATAAATATGTAACAAGCGTATGACTATTATTTTTTTAAATATTTCATACAATTATTCTCTCTGCATCAGATCACATGAAAATTAGTCAAAATTTTGGGTGTTCGAAGTAATGGTTTCAATTTTGAGTTGTGGAATTCAGTCAGGAATCATTCATCATAAGAGGTGTATTCGAAAACAAATCGTTAATAACAATGTAAATAATATAACTTGATAAATCATTTCATGAGAATGGTAGGTACCTAGATATAAGTCATAAAAATTGTTCAAAGTGACGCCCATTAGATATTATACAGGCTTCGAAACGTCGAATCACTTCTCTCGTACAAGTCGCTCTTATAATATTAGGCGTAATATCACTGCACGCTAGTCGAATTTTCATTTTCAGATCATCCAAATTCAAAGGGGGAGTAGTGAAAACAATATTTTTTAAATAACCCCATAGGAAAAAATCAAGCGGTGATAAAGCTGGGGAACGAGCCGGCCACCGAATTGGACCTTATTACCAATCCAACTATTTGGGTACGTTCTATCCAGATATTCAGTAACAACCTGTGAATTGTGAGGAGGAGCACCATCTTGTTGCCATCAAATTCCTTGTCGTTCTGCTATGGGAATATCTTCCATCAACTGGATCAAATCATTTTCTAGAAAATGTAAATATCGCAATCTATTGAGATTTTCATTGAAAAAGTAAGGTCCTATGATGCGGCCATTGAACAATCCACACCATACATTAATATCCCAAGTAGTTTGAAAACTACTTTCGTGTACCCAGTGGGGATTTTCTTGAGACTAATAGTGACTGTTATGTCGATTCACAACTCCATTATAGTGGAATTGCGATTCATCGCTCCACAAAATTTGACTGAATATGTTAGGATTTTCATGTAATATTACCTGAATACAAGCAATGAATTCAAGTACAAATACAAATACAAATCTTTATTTCCATAGACTTTGCAGTATTGGATAATGTCAAAATAAGTTTAAAAAACTTAGAAAAGTTTACAGTAAAAATTAACACAAATAATTTGTAGAATACAAATAATACAAAGAAATTTTACAAACAAACAAAAAAGACATCACAACAAAGTAATAAATGCAGGTCAGAGACGTTGCAATTAACAAAATCATTAATAGAATAAAATGAATTCTTAATTAAAATAACTTTCAGAGTATTTTTGAATTTATGATTATTTGAGATTTTCTTTAATTCAGTTGGCAGTTTGTTGTATAATTTAATTGGTAGCACGATAGGACTGTTGGCTACCTTAGTCAATTTGTGCTTGGGTAAAGCCAAATCCATGCTTACTCTAAGACAATATTGATTGTTTCTAGAAACTAGATAGTCAGATAGGTTATTTTTGACGTGCATTATTGACGCAAGAATGAACAGGGAGGGAAATGTTAGTAAATTTAACTCAGGGAATAATTGTTTACAAGAATAGGAATAAGGTTTAAATGACATAATTCTAATTATTCTCTTTTGAGCTCTGAAGACCTCATCAGCCCAGCACAGTTGCCCCAGCATAAGGTGGCATAAGAAAGGCAGGATTGAACATATCCAAAATAATATAGTAATAAAAGATTAGCGTCTACTTTCTCCCTATGCTGCCAAAGAACGTAAGTGTAGCTTGACAGTTTTTTTAATACTGCATCTATTTGACACGACCATGTCAGATGCTCGTCTATAAATATACCAAGATATTTGGTAACCCTCGTTTGTTCAATAGTTTTGTTGTTGAGTTTAACAAACAGACTTTTATTCAAATCTGTCAGGCTAAAAAGTATCATTTCAGTTTTAACTTCGTTTAACACAAGTCCCTTAACATTGCAGAAGTTTATCATTTGATTAACCGCACTAGATGACATTTTAGATAGTATAGTTTTAGATAGTTTAGTTTTAGAAGTCGTCGTTCAAAGTCCGTGGGTTTCAAACCTTGTACCAACTGAATTTTGAATGGGTGGTATTTATTTTCTTTCAGAATTCTCTGTACATTAGATTTACTCACACCGACTTCTTCTGCAAGAGTACGGATAGAAACATGTGGATGAATAATGATATAAGCCAACACATTGATCTCTTAATCTTCAGTTCTAACAGATCTCGTATGATGACGATGCTTTATAGTAGAAGGAAATGACCCCGTTCGCAATTTTTCTTCAACTCTAGAAAAAGTCATTCGTGACGGAATGGGTCTGTCAGGAAAACGTTCTTGGTATAGACGTTGTGCTTGACGGCAGTTTTTCTGACATTTCCCAAAAATTAATAACATATCAATGCAATCACTTGGACTAAACGCGAAAGGCATACTGGAGTTTTCGCACAAAGAACACAGTTACTGTTTTGCAAAGAATCACTGAATCGAACTGGACAGTAGATACAATTCTACAACATTTGTTACTATGGCATCAACAAGCATAAGCTACTTGATGAAATTGTGCAATATAAAGCAATTCACCCTCAAGTTAGTCACATTCTCAAGAATTTCAATATTATATTCAACTGATATAGATATCGTATCGTAGAGGTGAGAATAATGGTTTGTATTCAGTAGTAGTCTAGTTCAATTTAATAAAAGATATAGACTGGATACGTGTACGAGTAAATAAGTTTTTTTGAAACCTTATATTTAAGGAAAAGTGCAATAACTCAACAACGCCGTAACCGAATTTCAAAAACCAAACATGAAATGATATCAGAATTTAACGTAGCATCCGAATATGTAATGATATACAGGGCGTTCTATTTTAAAAAATGGAATTTTGGTCTGTAGCACCTACACTAAACACCCTGTATATTTAAAAATCATATCAAAATATAGCTCTCATGAACTCATAAAACTTTTGTGAAAAACATTTTTGTATATCTCTTCCAACAAACCAGATATTGCCTGTCACATAAAATTATATACAAAATTCAAATTCAATTACATATTATAAAGAGTGGAGAGCTGAGTTTTCAATTTCTTTTTGAATTCCTACACTCGAGTCGAGAGACTAAAGTCACTCGAGTCGCACATTGAATTACATGTTACTACACATCGGATGAGAGGTGAGTTACAATAATAGGGCACAAAATATATTTGTGATTGTCGAGTGTTGTATATTCTACAATTCAGAGACATGTATTTCGAGCAAGAATCAGAATCTATGGTTATTCACCAATTTGAAAATGAATATAATATCATAAAAGTCCCTTCTTCATGAGATATGTTCGAGTTTGTAAAATGTAATGTTACTATTGCATGAGAAATAACTTCTATATCGAAAAAATTTGTAGTTGATTTTATTTACCAATTTCTTTTGAACATATTCAATTCTTTTAATGTATATTTCATATATAGGATTCCAGATCGTGCTTCCGTATTCTAGAATTGATCTGACCAAAGAGTTGAAAAAAGCAATTAAGGAATCGTAATGTCTAAAATCTTTGCAGGTTCTGAAAATGAATCCAAGCATTTCCAATGCTTTCCTAACAATTTTTTTAATATGAGTTTCGAAACTTAGTTTTTTATACAATATTATACCTGGGTCTTTAACTTCCGATACTTCAGGAACTACTTATAGCATAATTAATCGTAAATACAGTAATAGGGAGATCAGTAGAGCGACTAAAAATTATTGTTTGGCATTTTTTTATGTTCAGAGCTAGTCTGTTAATATGACAATAATCAGAGAAACGATTAAGGTCGTCTTGTAAATCTTCTTAATCCAATTTCTTCTCTACCTTTTTGTAGATTTTCAAATCGTCCGCACAAATAGGGATAGAGGAGGATCTGAAAAAACTTTCGACATCACAATACTAAAAAGCAGTGGTCCCAAATGACACACTTGATACGTTAGATTGATAGTTATATAATGCCACGTATTGGGTCCTATCACATATATAAGAGATAAATAACAGATTACCATGTACACCAACATTTTCTAGCTTAACGATTAGAGATGAACTTTGTCAAACGTTTTTGAAAAGTCAGTGTACACGGCGCAGGTCGAGGCTCCCTTCTCCATATTTTCATAGATGTTTTGTACGTACGGGATCATTGGTTAGCATTGACCTTTTTTTAAAGAAACCATGCTGATGAGTTGTTATTTTAATTTTCACAAGGAAAAAAGTTCTCCGCACAAAATAGCCTCGAACAGTTTGCCAAACTGATTCAGCAAAGAGATAGTTCTGTAATTTCCAACTTTGTCGTTTTTCCCTGATTCGAAGACTGGGACAACTTGAGCTATTTTCCATTTCTTAGGAAGAATACGGAGAGCCAAGCATTCATTAAACAAGATATACAGGGGTTCAACAAGATTATCTTTGCAGGATTTAATGAAAATTGCTGGAATTCCATCTCGTCCTGGACCCTTTGAGATATTTAAGTTATTTAAGAAACTAGAAATCTGTTTTTCGTGATGTATGGAATATTGAAACTATTCTGATTTGCGACATCTAATGTGATTAGGAAGGGTGTGGTGTTACTTGGCTCAAAAACAGTACCAAAATAATCTGCAAAAAGCTCACAGACTGAAGCATTATCAGAAGCAATCTTGTCATCAAAGTACATTTCACAAGGTATTGATCTATAACCCGTAAAAATGACCAGAATTTTTTTGTACCATTTTTGATACTTTGCTCCGATTTTTCTGTAAAATTACTATAATCGCATTTGATTTCTTACTTTTTCTTACTTCAGAAAATGTCTCGTAATCAATCTGGTTCCGATACCTTTTTCATTATTTTATGGGCTTTTATTTATTTTTTTCATCAATTTGATGGTAAGTTTAGAGTACCAGGATGGGTATATTACATTCTTGATTATTTTAAATGGAACGTATATACTAATAACTGATTCAAGGGTATTATATAAACTATTGTTTAACACATATCTGGGCCCTTCTCTTGACACTACGTGATGCATCCAACACAGTTTGGCAATCAATTGTATTAATTATAGTGTCAATATAATTATAATATAAATATAAATAATATAAATATAAATGAAAAGTTATTGGGTATAGCCCTCAAATTGTTGTGCAACCGTAGACACGTGTTTCGAGCTTAAGCTCTCTTCAGTACGGTAAAATCAAGTGCGAAGATGTACAACACTTGGATGTGAAAATAGAAACAAAGGAAGTCAACAACAGGAAGCAAACCACACATCCAAGTGTTGTACATCTTCGCACTTGATTTTACCGTACTGATGAGAGCTTAAGCTCGAAATACGTGTCTACGGTTGCACAACAATTTTTATACCCAATAACTTTTTATTTATATTTATATATTTCCCCACGATAAATCCATCCTGATTTATATATCATATAAATATAATAACAGCATTTCGAAAAATATTCGAACAGTCGATAGTTACAATAATTTATGACAAGATATGATTGGGAATATCCCAACAAAGTTTCAGACAACTTTTTATCGAATCGAACACATTTTTTTCCAACCGCGCTAATATGACGCTGCGGCATTTTCAGTTCTGCACAAAAACGACTTCAAAGTTATCTATACAGGGTGTTTCATAATAAATGCGCAAGACTTCAGGATGTGATAGCTCGTCCAAAAATATGAAAAAAAGTTTCTATTAACTTTCCCTCTAAAATGCACCATTTTCGAGATACAGGGTGTTGAAATTTAAAAAAAAATATCGTTTTTTGCGAATATCTCTGGAACCGTTTATCCCACAGAAAACAGATTTTGTAGGCATTTTCTACTCATAATAGGCTATGTATTGTGTGTATTTTTTATTTTTTCAAATTCATAATTGATGAAAATTTTGAAGGGGTAGTGGGTGTTTTTTTCTCCAACTTCTACGCCACTGGAAAAAGTACAGTTTTGAGCCTCTTATATGAACCGCCAATGTTTTCTACACAAAAAAGGTATTTTTAGTCATAAGCTCTAAAGTTGACCGTTTCCTAGAAAAATGAACTTTCATGTTGAAATAACGTTTTTTCCTCGAAGGTAACGGCGAACCTTTCCAACAATTCAACTGAGTATGATTGTTTTCTATTTGGTTGTATTTCTATTAACTTACCCTCTAAAATGCACCATTTTCGAGATACCGATACAGGGTGTTGAAATTAAAAAAAAATTATCGTTTTTGCGAATATCTCTGGAACCGTTTATCGCACAGAAAATAGATTGTGAATGCATTTTCCACTCATAATAAGCTATGTTTTGTGTGGATTTTTTATTTTTTCAAATTCATATTTGGTGAAAATTTTGAAGGGGTAGAGGATGTTTTTTTCTCCAACTTCTACGCCACTGGAAAAAGTACAGTTTTGAGCCTCTTATATGAACCGCCAATGTTTTCTACACAAAAAAGGTATTTTTGGTCATAAGCTCTAAAGTTGACCGTTTTCTAGAAAAATAAACTTTCATGTTGTTGAAATAATGTTTTTTCCTCGAAAAATTGCTGCGTGCATTGAAGGTAACGGCGGACATTTCCAACAATTCAACTGAGTATGATTGTTTTTGTTTTTTTTGCAATTAAGAAGTCAACGTTTGGTTTTGTTACTTGTTCTAACGTTTGAATAAATATTGTATAATTAGGAAAAAAATTATTTAAAAAAATTTACCATGTTTTTCAACATGAAAGTTGATTTTTCTTGAAAACGGTCAACTTTAGAGCTTATGACCAAGAGTACATTTTTTATGTAGAAAACTTCGGCGGTTCAAGTAGGCGGCTCAAAATTATACTTTTTTCAGTGGCATAGAAGTTGGAGAAAAAAACACCCACTACCCCTTCAAAATCTTCACCAATTATGAATTTTAAAAAATAAAAAATCTGCACAAAACATAGCTTATTATAAGTCGAAAATGCATTCAAAATCTGTTTTTTGTGCGATAAACGGTTCCAGAGATATTCGCAGAAAACTATAATTTTTTTTTAATTTCAACACCCTGTATCTCGAAAATGTTGAATTTTAGAGGGTAAGTTAATAGTAACTTTTTTTCATACTTTTGAACGAGCTGTCACATCCGGAAGTCCTGCGCATTTATTATGAAACACCCTGTATAGCAGACATATTTTGATTCACAAAATAAATACGTCGAGTGGATTGGCTTTGATGTATAAATGATTGTTTTGTAAATGAATATCAAATAGCTTAGTGGTATCAAGTTCTGAAACCATAAAATGTTAACATCGTTGAAGAAATTGAATCAATTTGAATTTCAATTTGAATCTGGATTTGAATTTGAGTGGCTCTGACATGATTATTACGGGTTCCACGAGTTCAAATCCCATCGCAATATTTTGTTTTGCTGATTATTTTGCTGTCACTAAAGAAATATTGTCATTCGTACAAGTAGTACCAAATTTAGGTGTTTGGACACTCATGAGGTTTTATTCGCCAAAACAAAGAAATGCACTATAGTGGAAGAAATTAATATTTCCAAATGATTCGCTCATTTTCAATTTTAGGAAGAAAGGTCATTTATGAGCTTTGTTGTTGAGAATGTAGTTACAAATCGAAATGCATCATAAAATATAGAATATTCCATTTGTTACGAACTAAGCTTTCAATTTTGATGTAATTATAGTTTGTAGCATTCGATCAGTTTTCTTGTTGAACCACCCTGTTAAATTTTTTCATCAAGAATTGTTCTGTCCTGAAGTTCAGTCAGAGTTTGAACATTGTATCAACGTCAATAAAAAGTATCTGTTTATTGTTGATAATTCCTGATATTGCTGCGGTGTACGAATAGTTCATGTTTGATATATTGTCGAACTCAGAGAACCGGAGTCAAACGGGTAGTTTTTCTTCTGGTCTCTACAGTTACTTAGTATGGGAGCATGTCGCTGTGCCCACATTTCACTACACCCACATTGCGTTAGGCCCAAATTTCGTTACGACCACATTTCGTTATGCCTACATGAATTAATATATAAATATATTTTTCCCAGTTTTATTAGAACACTGGGAAATATTAGTCTCTAAAAGAGAATTCCCACTTCGAATAACTTTGCAAACTAGAACAGAAAATATGAATAACAGACCATAGGAAAACAACTAATTTCCGGGATACAATACCTTGGTTACTATTGAATAACATCCAAATATTTACAAGAAAATATGTTCATAGGGTAAGGGCGAAGAGTATTTCTGACAGTTTGAACTTCAAACTGAATTCTTTTTCAATTATTGACATCATTCACTTCTGAAGGAAAAACAATCTATCAAAACTTTAAACAATTATCATTTGTCTTATAACTTATTTTTGCGTCTGTTGTAACGTTATTTTTTTAATTATTAACTATTCAGGGTATATTGAAATTTTAATCATATTTTACATGTATTTTACCACTATTTGCGTTCTGCATTTATTTCATAATGTTCAAATACTAACAATACCTAAATTGCTATCAAAATGTTGCTTCTTCGAGAGTGTATTCACTGATAATCCATCCAACTATTTCTCAATTGAACACGGAATTAGGCGGCCCCATTGCATAATACTACCAGGTATATCCATTTTACATTTACGTCATTGTGTTTTGGAAACGTCATATTTCAAGTTAACCCAAGGTAGTAATTTAGTTGTTTACTTTTGGAACTCTGTTAACACTTTTCATTCCACGTCTGGGGGGTGCGCACTAAGCGGAGGACGCCATAACCTTGTAGTTGTTGTGACTTCTACATTCAGTTGGAGTAGCACGGAGTGACTTTTGTTGGTTTCATAACTAAAGATGAGAAATGGGTTATGCCATGCAGTATTACTCAGGCATGTTTCATTTGAGAATAGGGCTTCATAATATCTTTCTAGCTTGTGGAAAAAGAATAATAAGTTGAGGATGTAACACTCTTCGAGAAGTGTACTTGGCAACAATGCACATGGATTTGACATTTTGACCTAAAGTTTGAGAATAAGAAGATTAATTAGTTTTGACTGTCGTCTGTCACCAGTGTGCTGGATTTTTCACTTTTGACATGATTGGTGAATAAGTTGTAAGAATTTTATTTCTATTTGAATCGTCCGTAAAGGGATTAAATCATGCAACTGCCAAAAGGTTTAAGTTTTCGTTTAGTCGATTGAATTGCTGTGTATGCATATTTCTGGACCTTACCTCTCGGGGGATTATATAAACCAATTATTTCTGGTAAGTCTCGCACATGGTATTCTTCTATCATTTGGCAATTCTTCATGTATTTTAGGATCTGATTTGTTAGGCCTTTTGGGTACTTGACCCTATGTGCCGCTGTTGACCCTTTGACCAGGATATTTTTGACATCTGAAAGAGCCTACCGAAAGCATCTTCCACTGTGGGAGCACCTAGGCCTGTTCTAGACAGAGGTAGTAATTAGGTCATCCAAGTTGTCGAACAAAATGTCAAGTTCTTGTTGCATTTCAGGGTTTATGTATAGGGCACTATAGTTCTGTCCCACTATATTACTTTCCTTCCTGGAGGAAGTTTCATGACTCCGTAGATGTATGGTATGTCTTCCTTGTGACCATCTTCCACCTACTATAGCCATTGAGTAGGGCATTCAGGTACTGGTAGCGTGACTGCCGAAGAAGCAGCATTGTAGTTAACATCAGCTCGGTGGTACCAGTCTAGTTGACCTGACGTTGCACTCCAAGTACCAGATGATAGCACTAAGTATCCTACTGATATCCTTTTTCATATCAAAGTCTGTTGCTAATGTGTAAACGCTACAAGGTAAGGTGCACCATACTATTGGTTAATACATATTATTTTCTCCTACCCTACAGCGGTAGATATATTTTGTGTTTAATATTGGATACGTTAACCTTGTCTACTTACTAGTGTTTGTATAATTTCACCTTAAAGGTTGGTTAATGTTTGAACACATATTTGGTCATTGAACTGCACCTGTAGACCAATTGTAAGGTCAATTTTGATAATCAGTTATTTATATAGCTATTTAGTTTTTGTGTAAGAATGTACCCGTACAGCCAGTTCACTATAATTTTGATGTTTAATTAATAATTATACTTCTTCAAACAGTAAGCTGTTTATCATTTAGAATGCGGTAACTTTAATTTTTAATACTATTCGTGTTATATGGGAATCAGTATAAATAATCTATAGGGTGAGCCTGCATCATATATCTGGCGCCCACATTCATACATCTCATCATAATTTATTGTGTATGACCCACTCCCGTCTCCACTTGAGTTAGTCGCGAGCCACCCTGTCATTCTGACAGCTTCGTTGCCATTATAAAAGTCGAAAGCCTGTGGCACTGTATTTTCACGGCACTCAAAGCCAAAGTGAAAAGTAAATACGCCCGAATCCTCGAATGAAAAAACTCCAGTGGCATCGACTGAAACGAAGTGAAAAACAAACAAAAAAAAAAACGTTTCGAGAAATACATCTTTGTTACCGACGAACTAACGAACAAACCTTTTCGTGGATCCCGGACGTCGGAGGCTCGGTAAATGATCGAATGGAAGGACGGCTCTTTCGTATTCTCCTCCGTCAAGTATCGGCTGACAGGTTCGACGTGGTAATCCTCGAGGGCGGTCGAGATGCTGCCCTCGAACAGCCCGTTGGTTGTAATGAGCCCGTGGACTACAGCCGTTTCGTCATCTGGAAAATAAAAACAACGGAATGAGCTCCGAGGTGTACGTTCGGGTCGACTGGGTGGGGGGTGGAAGGCCGCGGAAAGCTCAATTGGCATTTTACTCTGGTGGCTTATTTGTAAACTAGTTTCTGCGACATTATTTACTAACCACACTTTCGTATCGTTTGTTTACCATTGATTTTTTATGAATATAGAGCCTTTCTTTGAACCGTTTTTATTTCATCTTAATTTAGTGATGAGAAATTGCCTTTTTACAAGTAAAGCGACCCTTCCGGTCTTATAATGGCGTCTTACAATAATTATTGTTCTGTGCAACATTGAAATCCCTAGGCCAAAAGAAATTAACTTTTCAAAGACATCCCGAGAAAGGTTGATTTTGAAACGGAGATGGGACGAGAATTAATCTCAAAAAGAAAAGCCTGGATATTAAAGGTTCGGATTGGCAAACCAATAAGCAAATTTATGAAAGTGTGTTCGCTCTATTTTTTTTATTAGTTTTTATTGACTTATTTACATTTGCATAATTTTAATATAACCGTCTATAATTCTGAGTTCTCCACTCACTTGATGAGGCTCGGATTGCAGAGCGCTTGTCTGGAGACAGAGGGCACATACTTTTGTCACTGAAGAGTTCCATTTATTTTTTCCATATAATATTATATGGTCTGCATTGAGGACTTCTTCACCTTCTACTACACACCGTGAACTTTAGGTCCCTTCAACATTCCTCAGAAATTCCAATAAACTTGATTTTAATTGGGCCATTTGTCTTTGTTTATAAGAAGACCATTGAAGTATTTTATCACTGGCTTTTTTCTAACAAGGTAACTATTAACACCTTAACACTAATACTTACACCAATAATTATTTATTTAAATGAACATTAATAAATGGTAAAAATCATCGAAATCACAGTTTTAACAATGTTTAAATGGCCTAAACCACGCTTCAAATACTCAATACACGATATAAACAAAGTAAACAATGAAATCTATATGGAAGAAAAAGTAAGATTATAAATCAATGTCGTAGAAAGTACTTCATCGTCCGCCGCCGGTAGCGCTACAATCTTAATTTGAAATCCCAATTGCAGGTAGACGTTGGGCTCAAATAGGAAGATACGGTGGATAGCGGAAAGTTTCACAACTTTGCAACGAATAGATAATAATAATAATGGTTAACATTACTAATAAGAAATATTTATTGGGTCATGCCGCAAAATAGAGATGACAAGCAGGGACACCGATGCAGGTGTCATCCCTAGTGACTAGGAAAAAAAATCTAATTCAATTTGAAGAACAAGTAGCAATGACTTTTTTATTTAACAAATTTTAGCTTCGAAAAGTAGATTTTTGTAAACTCTCCTGAACTTCAGTGTTGACAATGTTTTTAGGTTTGCTGGAACCTGGTTGTGAAGACTGTAAATATTGTATGTGGAGGACCTCACGAAAACAGCAGTTCGATGAGGTGCCGGTGAGATTATTCCCCCGAAGCGAGTGTTCAAATTGAGAACATCACTACGAAATGTTATTTTGTTGTAAAGATAAGGAAGGGTTGTGTTGAGAATAACTGTTACGGGTTTATTTTGCACTAGAAAACCCTTTCTGTTTTAATACAATAACATCAGAAATTATCTGTCATTGATATACACTTTCCACTCTGTACGCCACTGTATCAAAATGACAACTTGATCGTTGTCATGTATAGCTTGTTCCGAATGTTAGGACTTACCTTAGCCGTACTAGTTCGAGCAGACATGAACCTGCCTTAAGCTAATGACAGTTATCAGTTGTTCTATTTTGCGGTATGACAGCGTTGTTTGGTAAACATAATTTTGGTTAGTCTATTGTTTTGTACTTAGAACACAAAACCGTAACATTCCTACTCTATCTCTGTCTTGCGTCATTGAGGTACCTACTTCACATTCGAATACCCTTTTGTTTGTTTGTTTGAGTTTGGTTCTGAGATTGAGAGGCTGGCGTTTTCGTCTTGGTTCAGTTGGCAACACTGAATCTTAAGGTGTTCTTTTCATAGCTCCAAGTAGCTCGAGGTAGTTCCTGGACTGTTTTCACCGAACACTAACGAACAAGAAAGCGCCTTGTCAGATATTGATAGTTTTGACTTTGACGTCAGAGACGATCTTGATGAATGACTGACCCATTTTGAAGATTTCCAATTAAAGTTTGATCATCGTTGATGGATCTTGGAAAAATTCATATCAGGAGAGTTTCTCATATTGTTTGCGATTTTTGACGCTATATATTTTTGAGAAATCTCCATTCGCTTTGCGGATTTTTGAGGTTAGAAGTCATTTCATCATTGTGTGAAACCACTGGAACGAGAAACTCGCTATCACACGGCAAACAGACCATCAAAGCTGTTATCAGAACACTCCCACTTAATAGAGGTTAGTATTTGCATTTGGGCTCTACTTATGGCCCCATACAAGTGTAATCAGAAGTCAGACTGGTATTGTATATTTTAGGGTGCTCCGCTGCGGCTATTGCTTGCTACCATTCTGCTACCACTCTGCTACTGCTCCGCTGTGGCTACTACTTTGCTACTGTTACTGCTTCGCCGCTGGTAGTGCACCACTACGGTTTATTGCTACTACTCTGCTACCGTTTATTGGAGTTCCACTAATGTGATTGTTCCACTGTTCCGTTGCTACACGATTGTCTTTCCACTGTTCCACTACTGTGATTGTTGTTCAGCATTCCTTCGCTGTTCGTCCCCATTGTTGGTATTCTTCGTTGAGGGTATTCGTCCCAGATGTACTGGTACTTGATTGATTGAGCCGTACCCACTGTCTTACTGAGGAAAGCTACTCATGATCAGATAAGTTTAGCATAAGAGATTGCCCCTAACGCATCAGTAATTATAATTGGAAGCTATCGTGATGTCACAGGCATAGCCCTCACTGGAGGTTCAATATTTTATTTATTTAAAAAGTACACCACTCTCAATCTATTGAATCCATCTTGATGGTACCATATTTACAGTAATTTCATTAATTTTTTTTGTTATTGTGTTTCGAACAGTACCCATACAGGGTGTGTAACATAGATCAATATATTTTATTACTGAGGGACATGACTATTTCTTTTATTCTGGTCCAAGTTATCTAAGCGTAAGGGAAGACAAAACCTCTACATATTTATTTATTATTTTTATACCATTTACAGGTATCTATTGTTTAATATTTTAGTAATATTAGTGCAGTGTCCCATTCCATTAGGGTGGTTTCGGATTTTTCACAATCGATAAATCCGTGGCGTTCCGGAAAATTAACCCCACATTTCAATCTTTTCTAAATTTCGCCCCTAACATAACTGTATAAAATAAGGTCGCAGAATGCAGTTTCCTCCTAGCAGACATATTAAGCCATATCGTGTCCTTCAGTTTATGTGAGATGGCTTCGTTTTTTTTTATGCTATAAATAAACCTAAGACAAGATTTTTTGTACTCGCTGAATCCGATTAATTTCTGTAGTATCCAGGCAGGGACCATAAATCGCGTCACCATAGTTAAAATGAGACAGTACTAAGGAATCAGTGAGCAAAATCTTTGTTGATTTTTCTAAAACGTGACTGTATCTAACTCCAAACCCAAATTTCTAGCGACTCTGACACAAGATACATTATTACCACCAATCTCAATATCAATATCATTTTCAATTTGTGTTTTATTTTACCGAATATTGAAATTTGAGTTTTAGAAGGATTGACCTGAAGCTGATGTTGTTCTGAAAAGGATTCGAGATTGGATAGCTCTTCATTAATTACGATATTTGTTGAATCAATATCAGCTTCTAATAAGGTAAATTTCCTAAATGAAGAATTGAAATTTTCTGAACGCATTTTTAAAGAAAAAAGAATGATCGTAAACTCATTGCAGGAGAAATAGTGAAACTCTGAACGTTAAAGTTTTCAGTTATAATATCACAAGAAATTGAGAATGAAGTGAAAATTATTTGACAGATTTTTCCAGTGAGGCAATTTTTGAATGACACTTTTTCAGTCAGTGGATTGGACGGAAAGGTCCAAACGAATGGCCAGCGAGATCTCCCGATCTAACACCCATCGACTATTTTCTCTAGGAACGTTTTAAATCCGTCATATTTAAAATACAACCTAATTCAATAGAAGATCTTCAACAACGAATTTTGCAGAATGCATATCTATTCCAAGAGAAGTAATACAAAATGTTAGAATGGAATTTGAAAATCGGATATATTATTGCTTTCAGCAGAATGGAATGAATGCATTTTGAACATCTGATCAAATAAAACATCATTTTTAACACAATACAATTCATTTTATACGAATTTAGGTTTTTGTTACACCCTGTATTGAATGGAAGAAAAATTCTTATGCAGGTGAATACTACTGATTGAGACCTTTCATTTGAGGTATCACAAAAGAGGTAGTGCCATTTGACATTTCAAAGTTGGGGTGTGACTCACCCCTTGACTGAAATATGGTGGTTTTAGTTCTTTAGCATTTGTGCCACACAGCGTTCTTCTAACTTTTTTATTTCTCGAGATATTCGCATTGAAAAAAAAACCTGTAAACCTCCTCATGAGTATTATTTTCATCGATTTCATATGAAAAATCTGAAAAAAATCGGAGATCATCTATGAGATTTATAAACTCACCAAAAAAAAAAAGTTTTAGAGAGTTTTAGACAATATGGCGAAGAGTAAATAAAAATACGCCAATGGAACATCATTAAACGAATGGATTCAGACTTTCTCGCTGAAACAAAAAGAAAATGCTGAAAAACAACATGAACCAATTAGTAACCAGGGAACACTGGAAACACCATTAGGCGAATTAAAATGGAACTCTCAAACAAATCAATAACTTCGAAAATTCGGAGTTTATCGGTGAAAATTTCCATAAGGCACCTGTACAGATCTTCGAAATGGAAATACTTTGGAAGGAATTAATTTAAAAGGTACTGTTTGGAGATGATTACGTCAGATGTTTTTTCTAAAAAAAAACACATCTTACTTGATGGACAATGAAAACATTGTTAACAACATTCGATATGCTATACTAATATTCAAGGCGTTTCCTCAAGAAACAAACACTAGAATAGGTTTCGTAAATCAATTTTATATGGGTACTACAGTTCGTTCATAAAGTATGCAAACATGTAAAAATGTTCTACAGAGAGGCCCTTTTGAAAGCGGGGCATCAATGTTACTTTTTTAATTGTTGTCCGATTGAAACGATTTTCAAACAACTCTTCTTTACTTTGAAATAAAATTCAAAATGTCAATGCCTTCTACGAATTTTTTTAGAATCCAAGAATCCAAAAAAAAATATTGGTAAAGAATTTTTTTAACGACAAACACTCATTCAAATGCACTGAAAAGTAAAAAATATTGTGATGTAGGTTCATCTGTGAGTAACATATTCAAAACTTGCCGTGCAATTGTTTCAGTTTAGATGCGCAAAGGACCCCGCACTATCCTTATGGAAAATGGCTTTCGGTTAAAGAACCCCGCACCATTCTTTGGAAAATGGGTCCCGGTGAAATTCGATGAATTTTTGATATGATGTAGTTCAAGTCAAGCTGATCAAAAGTGTCCATGGGCCCAACTCAATCCTATGGCTAGTTTTCGAGATACAGGGTGTCAAAGTTGGTAAGTGGCCATTTCTTTCGCGACAGATATTGCTTACCCATACAGCAATACTTCTAGACTGGTTTTTGATAAAAAATATTGTTGGATACAGGGTGAGTCCAGCATTATTCAAAATGAAATTCTCAATCAACCCTACGAAGTGGAGATGTGACCAAACCAAGTATCACACTGATATGCTCATTATTTGAATATGTCAAAATTGATAAATTCAACATTTTATACAGGGTGAGTCAAGATGTGACAGTTTTTATGGTGACATTTTGTATATCTTTATTTTATATTTTGAGCTTTAGGGATACTTGACCACAACTATTCAACATATTTCTTGAACAAAATTGATATACAGTATGAGACAAACACTAGATGATGACAAAAATTGCGAAAAGGAGATTCTTTTATAACTCAACCTGTAATTGATTTGCTGAATTTTTGATATGATGAAGTTCAAGTCAAGCTGATCAATAGTGTTCATGGGCTCAACCTTGAAAAATAAACAGTTTTTTCTCTACCAGGTGTTGAAGGTTTATGGATAAGACTAACTCAGTTATCCACATATTCCACCGAGCTTATAATCATATTTTTTGTTTTCAATTCTCACTTCAAGGGTTTGTTGAAGGATGTTCATTATGTACAGGGTGAATCATTTTCAATGACCAATGTTGAAATAACGACGAAAACCAGACACCATTATTGAACTGATCCATCTAAAATAATATTCTGTGATAATTATACTTATCGACTGACCCTTCGATCATTACCAATTGAAAAAAAGTTGTCAGAAGTTATTCTCGTATTGTTGGTTTCCTGTATTATTACTATTCTATGGGTATTTTCCCGGACGTTGCTAATATTATTAATAATAATAATACTCCCTCATGAACACTCGTAGAGCGTACCCTGATCGGGCAGAGGACGGTTATTATTATTTTAGCCGTGGCGCTTCGGGACGACTTACTGATTTTTGGTGGCTTATTCACTTTTCAGCTGAAGGTAAACCCGGAAAACCTACAGCTCTACCTCGGGTGGTCCGTGTGCACTCCAAGCTAGCACTACACGGAATTGGCATCTAGACAACTCACAATACACTTGATTTCCAACGAGGCATGTGATCGTCTTTCGATAGTTTCGTTGCGATAACATGAAAAATACACTTTTCCCACCACTTTGTTGGAAGTCTGAAGACCCACAGTACCACCCCACCCTCTCTCTCTTTCTCTTCTCTTTTCCTCTCGCTCTCTCTTATATTTTATTTGTTTTTGAACTGAACAACCCAGCATTCAAATTCTTTACCGAGATATTTGTTCCCTGAGAATTGAAATATTCAAAAATTAAAAATTAATAAGATTTTTTTTTCTTCACACGATGTTCCCTGGACGTAACAGGAATTTTCCTTTTGTGAGAAGCTGAAATTGAAAAATGTAAAAATATTTTAATATAAATGAAACGAATCAACAAATATAGATCAAAGTGTTTGAAACGGTACCCTTCAACATCTTGTAGAGAAAAAAACTGTTTATTTTTCAAGGTTGGGCCCATGAATAATATTGATCAGTTTGACTTGAACTTCATCATATCAAAAATTCAGCAAATCAATTACAGGATGAGTTATAAAAAAATCTCCTTTTAGCAATTTTTGTCATCACCTAGTATTTGTCTCATACTGTATATCAATTTTGTTCAAGAAATATGTTGAATGGTTGGTGGTCAAGTATCCCTAAAGCTCAAAATATAAAATAAAAATATACAAAATGTCACCATAAAAACTGTCACATCTTGACTCACCCTGTACAAAATGTTGAATGTATCAATTTTGACATCAGTGTGATACTTGGTTTGGTCACATCTTCATTTCGTAGGGTTGATTGAGAATTTCATTTTGAACAATGCTGGACTCACCCTGTATCCAACAATATTTTTTTATCAAAAACCAGTCTAGAAGTATTGCTGTATGGGTAAGCAATATCTGTCGCGAAATACATTTTTATTTTAGATGTTTTCCTTAAAGCAATACTACTTTAAAGAAATGGCCACTTACCAACTTTGACGCCCTGTATCTCGAAAACTAGCCATAGGATTGAGTTGGGCTCATGGACAATTTTGATCAGCTTGAATTGAACTACATCATATCAAAAATTCATCGAATTTCACCGGGACCCATTTTCCATAAGAATGGTGCGGGGTTCTTTCCTAAATTTTTGGTATGTTGTAGATTTTGACTTCCTCGGCAAAAGTGCCTATGGGCACAACAAAATCGGCGTGCTAGTTTTCGAGATACCGGGTGTCAAAGATGAAAAGTGAAACTTTCTGCTTAGAATTTTTAACAACTCCGAGAATTGACCAAACTCCTATTCATTCTGGGAATAATATGCCACAATGATGGTACAATGTCATCTTGTTCTCATTTTCATTACACTTTTCGTTCTGTGCTCTACAACAGGGTGAACAATGAATTTTAAACCGACCAGTGTGAGTTCTTTGATGAGAATTAGAGATTCAATTTAGCTTCAATGAACTCCCTCAATCTCGGTCGAAGGTTACTGACACATTTTTTTGCACAGGGTGGTTCGAAAATAGGGGTACGTCAACCCCCCGTTTTTTAGTTTGGATAGGGGAGATCATGTCTTATATATATATATATATATATATATATATATATATATATATATATATATATATATATATATATATATATACATATATACCAAACATTCTTCAATGTTGAGAACGTCGCATAGTTATTATATGTATACAGGGTGTGTAAAAAGAAACGGTACAAGTTTCTTATAAAAATTATGTTTTTTTTAAGGAATACCCTGTATTTCGAAGAAGAATCGGATAATTTTCATGAATTTTCGACTATCTGAAAATATTTTGATTGTTTTTCGTGTGTGGGGTCGATTTTCCAGCTCCCTTGCACACATTACAATGGCATATACCTCTGCCTGAAATATCGTAGCTAGTTTATCCATACTGAAGAGGAGGCTTACAAAATTTATGAATAGTCTCATTTCGGAGCAGCAATTCGGTTTCTAAGAATGACTCTCAACTGATGACGACCTTCAGTACTCAATTTCTTCAGTCTATGAGTCTGTTGATAAGGCCGAACCAATAGCAAAAGCATTTCTTGACTTGGCAAAGGCGTTCAACACTGAGAACCATTTAGAGTTGATGGATGAGGGTTGAAAGGTACTTGTCACATAAAAGAACAGGATGGTGGTAAGAATAGAAGGGGAACTAAGTACTGAAAAACTTGAGTCGATTTGGGGTGCCTCATGGAACTATTTTGGGGCCAATATCATTCAATTTAGATAAATGATTATTCACTTACAACTATACAGGTAAATCAATAGGGTTTGCAGATGACACGACCGTGTGCGGCTTTTTTTAGCCCCCCCCCCCCCCCCCCGTTAACTTTTGAACGGTTCGACGTACAAACATGAATAAAAAACCGTTTGGAGGGTTTCACCGATACAACTTTTTGAAACAAAAAATATGGTGATTGCTTGACAGGGGGTACGGGGGGGGGGCACATCAATTCAAAATTTTTAAATGGCATGGGGGGTCGAGTGTCACATCGTTGAAAAGATAATTCAATTCTCTTTACAACCATCTAATTTTTTTTTTTAATTTCGTTAATATTTTTTTTGCAATTCAAATTCGAAATATCAAATATAAATGCGGATCTGAAAACTAGTCATACCTTGATAAATTTGAACGGTTTGTTGTGGAATAATGAAACCAAAAACATTGCGAAGGGTAATATCGATACTACTTTTTGAGAGAAGAAATATTGCAATTACACTACAGATGGCGCTGGGGGCACATCAACTAGAAAATTTCGATAGGCATAAAAATAGAAATTGGGAAAAAATTCCTCAACCAAATTCAAAAATATTTAGATGGTTGTAAAGAGAATTGAATTATCTTTTCAACGATGTGACACTCGACCCCCCATGCCATTTAAAAATTTTGAATTGATGTGCCACCCCGCACCCCCTGTCGAAAAATCACCATATTTTTTGTTTCAAAAAGTAGTATCGGTGAAACCCTCCAAACGGTTTTTTATTCATTTTTGTACGTCGAACCGTTCAAAAGTTAACAGGGGGGGGGGGGACTAAAAAAAGCCGCACTGTATAATGCTATAACATGGGAAGATTTAAAAATACTTTAAAGGTTGAGAATGATTTTAAAAAATCCATTTGTCATTTTCAGTACTAAGATATTAACAGTTAATCATAAAAAACATTGTTTCCTTTACTAGTTATGGAAATGATTTACGTACTTTTAAGAAAATAACTGTCACGAACATTGATATCTTCCAGAAAAATTAAATAAAATATCTTGGCTACAACTAGATTTTCATTTGGAACAGGTTGAAATACTTGAAAAAAAAATATTGAAAACGATTCATTTCAAAAATATGAAATACTGCACAGAGCTTCTGTTTAAAGAAGCAAATGTAATGAGTCTGAGGCAACTGTATATCTTTGGATTGCTAATTTACCTATTTAAAAATTGTTCTCACTTTCAAACACTTGATCATCATCACCAAACCAGAAATAATCCTAAAGACTTTATACAAACAACTGCAGCTGAAAAAACTATAGGAACCAGGTATTTTCAATTCATGGCACCACGTTTATTTAACTTTCTTCCTGGAATGTGTAAAACCTATACAGGGTGTCAATTTGAAAACTTCCCACCCTTAATATCTTCCTTCCAGTAAACAATATGAGTAATCGAAAAAACAGGTCAATTTTATTGTCAAGGGGGACACTTTCAAGGACTATTTGTAGTCCTCGTGGTTCAACCCACTAGGAGGGGTAGATGTTACCCTTAGAATTTTAAATGGGAAGGGGGGTCAAGTGGCACATCATTTTGATGGGCGTTCAATTCTTGTTCCAATGGTACCCTGACTTATTATTTTTTGATGAGCATTTTCCGAAAAATTGCATTCTAAACTAACAGAAGTAATTATTAGAACGCCTATACTGAGATGCATGGTTTGGCCAGAACTGGTTAGAATATTAGGTACCGTTCCAACCCTTTATTAGGGGTAACATTAGCCATTAGCTCCAAACACTTTACATAAAAAAGTAGTCTAATAGTAAAACGTAGATGGTAGTAAAGTTGTTTATTAAATGCTGAATTTTTAAGTGTCATCGCAGAAATTGTACAGATAGCCTTCCTTTTTTGCTACTTCTGCTGTAAAAAGTTTCTGTTTTCCGGCAAAAAATTGGTTAGCAAATTTGAACTATGTGGTAGTATTGTGAATACCGTTGTACCTGTTGGGCTGTTTAGGAATTACTTTAATAAGTGTATAAAAGTGTAAAAATGGTTTACATTCTTCAAGACAGAATTGAAATGATTGTAATTTATGGCGAAGTTGGAAAGTGCGCACGAAGGGCGGCATGTCTTTTTAACGAAAGACATCCAAATTGTAATGTAAGTCACCGGTATGTGCTTGATTTGATGAATAAGTTTTACGAAACTGGTTCAGTGACAAATAAAAAAAGATATAACCCCAGAGTACTAAATGAAGCAGCTCAAATTGAAGTTTTGGGAACATTTGCTGCAGAGCCCACGAGCTCCTTACGATCAGTATCAGAACAGACGGGAATGTCACGCGAGACTATAAGAAAAGCATTGAAAATGCATAAATTTCATCCATATAAAATGCAGATTCTTCAAGAGCTCCACGAGAATGATTATGATAGAAGAATAGAGTTTTGTGAAATCATGTCTCATCGAGTCAATACCATCCCTAATCTTTCTGTTAAACATCTGTTTCAGCGATGAGTGTTCATTTTTTCTGAATGGCAATGTTAATAGACAAAATTGTCGCTATTGGAGTGACGAAAACCCACATATTTTTCGGGAAGGGCATACACAACACCCACAAAAAGTTAATGTTTGGGCTGGTATTCTTGGAAATGCCATTCTTGGTCCATTATTACTGGAAGAAAACTTGACTGGCAATCTGTACCTTGATATGCTTGAAGAGACTATCGATCCTCTTATAACTCACGAGCTAGAAACTCAAATTGATGCAGAAGGTAATGAACTTTTGCAGGAGGATCTGTTACATTTCCAGCAGGACGGTGCTCCACCTCATTATTTTCTTCCCGTCCGACAGTGGTTAAACGAGAGATTTCCGGGTAGATGGATTGGCAGAAGGGGAGCAGTTGAATGGCCTCCGAGATCACCGGATTTAACACCCTTAGATTTCTTTCTTTGGGGGCATCTTAAATCCGTTGTTTATAAAACACAACCTTCTGATATTGACGAACTTAAAAGACGAATTACAGCAGCATGCCGGTCAATTCCTAGTGAAGTTTTCCGTAATGTTAGAGGGGGGTTCGAAAACAGACTGTATTACTGTTTAGAGCAAAATGGACAACATTTCGAACAGCTAATAAGATAAGCGTAAGTAGATTTTATGTTGGAAATGTCTTTCTCGCAAATTAAATTTTATTGTGTAGAAGGAAAATAACCACCAAATAAAAAATCCCATGCGTAATAAATTTATTCCTGTCATTCAAGGGTTGGAGCGGTGCCACCTACTCTTCTAACCATTTTTATTAAAGGGAGTCAATACAATAATGCATCTCAGTATAGGCGTTCTAATAATTACTTCTGTTAGTTTAGAACGCAATTTTTCGGAAAATGCTCATCACAAAATAATAAGTCAGGGTACCATTGGAACAAGAATTGAACGCCCATCAAAATGATGTGCCACTTGACCCCCCTTCCCATTTAAAATTCTAAGGGTAACATCTACCCCTCCTAGGGGGTTGAACCACGAGGGCTACAAATAGTCCGTGAAAGTGTCCCCCTTGACAATAAAATTGACCTGTTTTTTCGATTACTCATATTGTTTACTGGAAGGAAGATATTAAGGGTGGGAAGTTTTCAAATTGACACCCTGTATAAGAAGTCTATAAACTCACTCTCCTAACTGAAATATTCAAAAGATGCATAAAAAATTTCGATGCCGAAAATATTGATACAATTCTCGAAATCTAAAAAACAAAATAATGAAAACACTGAAAAAATACATATACTCAATAAATATTTAAAAAATATGCAATGTCATAAATATAACCTTTTACTAGTCAGAGTACTACCCCATGCTCAACCTTGACGGTCTCAATGGGGTGTACTGGTCAAATTATATGTATCTACACTTTTATGTTTAATGTTACCCTAAACATTATGTTTGTTTAGTTGAGTTCACTGTTCTTACCAACGTATATTTATTGTATTGTTCAAACTAAATAAACATTGTTATTATTATATCATTATACGCAATATGGTTATTTATTATCAATAAAAATGATATGATGCAATAAAAATAAGATTACTGTGAATGATTCTTTATTCATCAAGGAGTAAACAAAAAAATTATTTCTTCCTTACACATGTTTAATAAGCCATTTTTCAACAAGGGATTTGACAGTCCATACTTATAACCAAACTGTTCTTTCAGTGCATTTAAAATAGTAGTCCCATTATCGTATGTCAAACCATTCAAAAGCTAACAGGGAGAGGGAGGTTTGTGAAAAGCCGCACGGTATAAAAGCTGGTAAAATGCAAAGACTGAAACAACCTCCAGAAATAGGGTTGGAAATTAAACTGGAATAGACGTTTCCCACTCCTCAAGGACCAGTTCTTCTCGTCGGAAAACCTGTAAACTTCCCGCAATAATCCTCCACGTGTGTCTGTAGAATGAAAATAATATGTCGCCAGAGAACATTAGAATTTTAACGGTACGGGCTTAGTCTACCCCGAAAGAAAATTGCTACTCTCAACATACCATGTTTATTAAAGTAAAGCACATTATATTTTCTGGCAATATCATCAGTATATGAACCTGAAACATTCATGTTTCTGGGTACGAGTCAAGAATTTTCCAGAGTTCACATTGCAGTTTTTAATGGAGAAACTTGTTTAAAATATTCCGCTCAGGAAATGATAGTTCCTGCAGGATTTCCTGAAATTAATCTAGTAGTTTTTGGAGACGAGCTGCATGAAATATACGAAGTCAAGTCTCACAATCACATCTGACAGCTGAATTTGAATGTATTAAACAAATGTAGTGATCGAGATGAAAATCATCATAAAATGAGTCCAAGAATGTCTACCACGGAGATTTTGGAACCCGTTTTCAATAAAAATAGTTTTGATTTAATTGGAAAATATTTACGCAACAAAAGAATCAATTATACCAGGAGTCCCAGATCATTTTATACAGCCAATATCTTAGTTATGCAGGATAGAAAAATATTTAAAAATATATATACTTATGTGTTTCAAACGCATTTGTCTTTGAAACTGTTCTGCCAAGTTTGATCTCTGTCAAACTACCCCTGAGAAACCACCCCAACCTCAATATTCAAGCGGCACCCTATACATTTTGTATTTGATTTGTGAAGTGCGATCAGTTCTAACTACAACGATGCATCACACTGAACGTTTTGACAGATCTTCAACTGTCATAATTAAAGAGTTTGAACAATAATATACAAAATTCCATAACAATCAATTTATTGAAAACAAGAGTTGTAAAGGCTGTTCAATATGTCTACCTTTATCATTCATACATGGTTCAGATCATCTTAACAGTTTCCTCCTACAAGATTTCCCAATCATTTCCTCCGTTACTGTTGTGCAGGCGTGTACAATCTTCTCTTGTAAGTCGTTGAAATCGATTGGTCTAGTTTCATTCACTATTTTCTTCCAATATCGCTACAGGAAAAAATCTAACGGTAATAGATCTGGCGAACGTGCAGGCCACCTGATGAAACCTCTGCTTCGTATCCATATTTCTGGAAAATTTTGATCTAGTCTTACGACTGCCTGCAGCCGGTATTATTCCTCCTAAGTTTATTCCGTCTACTCGTATAGAGCTGAAGACGTTTGGTTTCTTGCTCCGGCCCACAGATCGGAGTTCCGGAACCGGTTCTGGCAAGTCGTCTGTCATCTCTCTGGCCAGGTAGATGCCTGAATCCGAAGCCTGTTTGTAACTAAGTCGCGAACTGTCCGTATAACATATTGGGCTGCTCGTGCGAAACTCCACCATATTTCCTTCCCATTGTTTTCTGCTTGAAATAGAGAGATCAAACTCTCTATTCCTCCGCAGTATATCCTGTGCGTTTTTCACTCTTGTAAGAAAACGTAATTTTGGAATTTATTTTGAATAGTGCTCTAAAGGTACGGCCATTAAATCTACACCCGGAAGCCATTGAATTCAGCATTTAGTTCATAATACCAAGAAGGGTCCAAAATCTTCGCACATGTGTTAGCTATGAATGTCGTTCCTATACAGACTTTAGAGTTATACGAGGGGAATTTTATAATTCGAACAAAATATTTGTATCCAATAATCATCATTATGAATTGAACGTCATATTTCCATTTAGAAAATTGATTCAAACTATAACTGAGTGTTACAGAAAGATCCATGACATAGAATGAGTAGACATAAGAATAAATGTTCAGATATAAAGTTTTTTTTTTCATAATGAGAAAAATTTGCATTATGTTTTTTTTCTCTCGTAAGGTCAGAATATCTGAGTTATGAAATACTTAATGCACAAGCAGACTGTAGAAGAGAACGAAAAGTAATTCAATTTACTATTTAATTTCTGAACAACACTCATAATTATTGTCGGGCCTGAGTAGAAATGAGGTTATTTGGAGGCAAGATATTTTATGCTTCTTAAAATCTTGAGAGAATTAGATGTTTGCTAGTAATGTGACCTTTTCTGATAAATAATGTGTTTCAAAATATCAGTTCAATGTTTTAGTATAGGAATAATACCTTTTTGCATAGATTAATAATGTAACATTAAATTTCATTTATTTCATTCTAATTGGGTTTGGTTCAAGAACTTATAAATTGAAACTTCTTAGTTATTCCGGCGTTCAAATTTTTTTTTCTTTCGGCATTTCATCTGAAAAGCATTTATTATACTCTGTGGGCGGAAATCGGGATCTCTTGCTCCGCCCGCTTCGCGATTTCCGCATGACCTGTCATAGCTCCTTCATTTAAACAGACTTCCGAGGTGCGTATCCTCAAATGGACTGCCATTGGCTCCTTCTTGATCCAGAATGGAAGCGGTGGAAACCTTACCACTACGGTTGGAGTCGTTTTCATTGCACCAGTTATTACCAAACTCTGGACCTTGCTAAGTCTTCGTACTATTGTGCTGCTCTGTGCGCCTGTCCACCACACGGCTGACCCATAATGGGTTTTTGGTCTTACGACTGCCGTGTACAGCCAGCGCTTGATCTTTGGGTTGTTACCCCAATTACTTCCTACAGTTCTCCTCAGTTGCCATAGGATTGCCACCGATTTTTGAACAATCCTATCTACATGCGGCCTCCATAAAAGTTTGGAGTCCAGGACCACTCCCAGGTATTTGACCTGCTGGACTAGCTCCAACTCTTACCCTAACATGATAGGTGGCCTGAATCCGTCGTTTTAACTTCGTTTGGTGAACATAATCATCTCTGTATTTGTCGGATTCACTGAGAGCCCTGCTTCAGCGCACCATCCTTAATTATTCTGCAGGCTGCCTGCATACGGTCGCAGACGACTCAGATGAATCGTCCGCTGATTAGGACAACTCTATCGTCCGCGTATGTCTGTGCCTCGAAACATTCTTCTGTAAGTCTACCCAGGAGTTCGTCCATGACTAAGCTCCATGGATAAGGAGAGAGAGGCAGCTTCCCTGAGGGGCAACCCAATCCCCCACCTTGGTTTCCTGTTTGATGCCCCCCTGGGATACCACGACCTTTCTTATTGTAAGCGAGAATACAATCCAACTGACCATCGAGTGAGGCGTTCCTCTGGCCATTAGAGCTGCCTCTATAGTCGCAATGTTTCCTTGTTAAATATGCTTTCCACATCGAAAAATACTCCTAATGTTACTTCTTGGAACCCTAATGTCTTTTCGATCCTTCGCACTACAGTGTAGAGGGCCGATTCAGTTGACCTTCTTCGCATGCATGTTGATTTCTTTCCAAGGGGCTCACCCTCAAGGGCACCTCCACCAGGAATCTGTTCAACACATTTTTCAGCGTTTTAAGTGAAAACGGAGTTAGGCTGATGGGTCTGAAGGACTTTGCTACTGTGTAGTCTATTTTCCCCATTTTGGGGATAAAGACTACTCTCGCTCTTCCATACCTTTGGAACGTACCCCAGTACTTTACAAGAGTAACAATGGAGTGATCCAATCTTGTATCCCATTGGCAGACCTTTATTGTTACCATGATGATTTTTTTCCTTCTGTCCATATATAGATATATTATTATTATTAGTAGTAGACCGGAATATCCTTCCCAATATTTGGGAAAGAAGTTCCAAGCACCTCTTCAGCATTGTCCGCAGAATTCCGTCATTTATCCAAGTGAATGATTCCATTACTGAAATGAAACAACACCAAAATATTCTTTTTGGGGGTGGCAATGATCAAAAATGCCCAAAAATGGAGAGGACTGACCTTTTCGTTCATTTAATACACACTCATTCCTTCACCAATCAGAAAAAATCGTTTCTGACTCTGTTTTTTTCAGTGACGAAGACCTTCAGTCTTACTCCAGAAGATGGTCACTTGATAACTAAAAAACGTGTCGAGGAGCAGAATATGGTGGTTCGGTGTTAGAGTGGATAGAAATGACATCAAATTCCAACGATAACGGGTTTTAAGTCAGACGCATCAACCAATCTGTTCTCTGTCAACCAGCATGCCATTGTTTACAACGTGAAACGTAAATAACAGATACTATACGATCATCGTCTGCACACTGCTTTGTTTCTGAGTTCCAAACACCCAGACCTCGCTTACATAATATACCAGATATTTCATCTTCCACATCGTCGTTCGCTATTGTCGGAATACTCCCCACTCCATTTCACAAACATGTATCCTCTCTATCCGAGTATAATGGCGTATTGTATTATCTTGACGCCGCACACCGCTATCTAGTCGGCTAACGTGCGAGGAGCGTTTTATTTACATAGGTGGCGCATGTTGTGCCCGTTGACATCAATGGAACGCAATGAATAAAATTCCCAGGAAGTTTCATCTGACACTAGATAGAACGTGAATTGTGAACGGAGCGGAAGAAACGGTCGATTGCTCTGGAATTCGCTACTTGTGAAATGGCGAACAGGAGGATGGGGAATAAGGCCTTTATGCCATTTTCTAATACATGATGGATATGTTACTTCCGCTGCTGACTCAGAATGATTTAAATCGTGCTGCACTTTTTTATACTTTTATAGTATCCTATAAAGTCATAATATTCTGTTCAAAAACGTCTTGTGAGGTTAACACTAGTATCTTATGAGTCATATTGTCGCGAATAGGGCTCTATAGAGAAGCTATAAGCCCTTCGCTTGAAACGTAGGTTAGCAAGACCCAGGGGTAACCTGATACTTACTCAGGATACCCTCTAATAAATAAAACAAGTCACAAAAACACTTCCCAACTTTTATATATATATATATATATATACAGTGCGGTCCAAAGGTATGGAATAAATTCATTTTTAGCGTTATTATGTATTTTATGAAAAAATCCTGAAACAGGTCAATTTTTATTGGCAATTTGACAATTGACAGTATGAAAATATTACCTCCTTCTTGCACCCCCTCTGAATTATGAGCACCCCCTCAAAAATTTTAAATGAGAAGGAGGGTCGTGTGGCATCTTGTTCGAAAGGGATTTTCATTATCTGTTCAGCAATACTAAGTTTTCCATATTTGGTGCAACCATAACGAAGAAAATTTTTTATTAAAATTTAAAAATATTGACACTGTAAATTATGTACTTATCCGTTGAAACAACCTGAAACAGGTCGATTTCTATTCTCAATTTGACAATTTATAGTATGAAAATATCACCCCCTTCTTGCACCCCTTCTGAATTAGGAGTACCCCCTCAAAAAATTTGAATGAGAAAGGGGGTTGTGTTGCACCTTTTTCAAAAGGGATTTTCATTCTCTGGTCAGCAATACTGAGAAAATTTATTCTGAATATGTAAAATGTTGATAGACTGAAGGAAATAATGTAACATAATGTTTAGGAAGTATATTTCAATTTGTTTTACAGTTAAATTAAATGTTCAAAATGACCACCATTCACTTCTTGACAATAAGCAAGGCGATCTTGGAATTCTCGTAGAACATTTTGTATGACCTCAGGGGTTATGTTGTTAAATTCTTCCGATATCCTAGTTTTTAAATCTGCAATATTGTCTGGTCTATTGAAATATACTTTTGATTTTAAATAACCCCATAAAAAGTAATCGAGAGGAGTCAAATCGGGGGATCTAGGGGGCCATTCAATCGTTCCACGTCTGCCAATCCACCTATTGGGAAAAACTTCTGTCAAATAATCTCGAACAATACGTGTGTAATGCGGTGGAGCTCCGTCTTGTTGATACCAAATTGATCTATCTATTCCATTTGGATCATTAACATCGGGAAAAAGTCTTTTTAATGTAGGCACTAAAAAGTTCATCAAAAAACCTAGAGAAACCTCACCATTAATTGTGCCTTCAAAAAAATAGGGGCCAATAATTTTGTTTTTAATGATACCAGCCCAAACGTTCACTTTTTTGGGATATTGTGTGTGAGCCTCACACATCCAATGAGGATTTTCTCTGCTCCAATATCTACAGTTTTGTCTATTAACCGTTCCATTTAAATAAAAAGTAGCTTCATCAGAAAACACAATTTTGTTTATGAACTGCAAATCTGCTTCGATTCTATCCATCATCAGTTCACAGAATTGTTGCCTTCTATCAGGGTCATCCTCATTTAACTCCTGAACCAACTGAACTTTATAAGGATGGTATTTTTCTTTATGTAAAGCTCTCAATATCGATGATTTACTTACATCATTGTCGGCGGCAAGTTGTCTACTTGTCATATGCGGATTTTCCTCAATCGCTAACAGTACATCTAACTTTTTCTCCTCATCCAATGCAGCATTTCGACCTGGTTTTTGACGAGTTTTTACATGTCCAGTTTCACGGTATTTTGTTTCTATTTTGCTAACTGTAGATTGTGATACGTGTTGACCAGGGTATTTATTATTGAACATTTCACAAACTTCCGTTTGAGTTCGTGTTTTATTACCGCATCCAAGCATAATTGAAATGTCTATTCTTTGAGTTTCGGATAAATGAGCCATAGATGAATCAAATACACACAAAAATATTTTTCAATACACCGACGTCTGCCAGCAACTCACAAATATCAAAATAACAGTAGTTTACTAGATTGACATTATATTATTTATGGGTTTTGTGAATAATTTTTTGGTGTCTTCAACGACTTTTTCCTGACTTTTTTAGCAAGACAGATAAGAAAGTATAAATTGTCAAATTGAGAATAGCAATCGACCTGTTTCAGGTTTTTTCAACGGATACATAATTTACAGTGTCAATATTTTTAAATTTTAATAAAAAAAATTTCTCAGTTATGGTTGCACCAAATATGAAAAACTTAGTATTGCTGAACAGATAATGAAAATCCCTTTCGAACAAGATGCCACACGACCCCCCTTCTCATTTAAAATTTTTGAGGGGGTGCTCATAATTCAGAGGGGGTGCAAGAAGGGGGTAATATTTTCATACTGTAAATTGTCAAATTGCCAATAAAAATTGACCTGTTTCAGGATTTTTTCATAAAATACATAATAACGCTAAAAATGAATTTATTCCATACCTTTGGACCGCACTGTATATATATATATATATATATATATATATATATATATATATATATATATATATATATATCAAATAATGAACCTGGTGCACACAAGACCTTATCAACTGGAGACATAATAGAGGCACAAAAGGGCAATGTAATACACAACAACAACAGTAAACAGTTTGTTCCAAATATAAAAGGCTCTTACCAAACGCAGACACTCAGCGTACTTGGGGACATCTCTTAGAGGAGGGCTTTACATGAAGGGCTTTTTGGAAACCGATCTATCTTTCCAATAAGTACCAACGACTCAATATTATTGGCTACGATACTGGATCTCTCGGAAACCCGCGATACTCGCAACTGAGCCCTCATCTTTTCGGATCTCGTGTATTTATTCAACTTTTGTAAATGTTTTTGTTTTTATTACGTGCGAGAAATATTCAATGTCGAGCCACTGATATGCCGAATAACATCGTCAATGAACTGATAGTTCATACTTTCGTGGGTGACCCTGCTGTTATGTTTTGTTTATCAAATTATAAACTTCAATATCTGATTTGTATACTAATTCATAAAATGTGAATTTTGGGAAAATAGATATGATCTGATAATATTTTAAATGAATTTTCTTGACAATATTGATGATGAATTGACGTCTGTTTGTTCACTAAAGTCACTCCTTTTCTATATCGTAATATTGGCAACACTGCCTGATCATTGATTAAAAAAAGCATTTTACATATTTTTTACCTTTACATTGATATTTCAATGGATACATTTTTTTTTAATTTGCTTCTCCGCTTTACACTTTACACAAAAGAGGTAGGTTTCGCCAAACTTTTTAGTACATAAATGAAGCAGACGTAAATTGTCCCGCCCACCCTTCTGTTAACTTTCGAACCAGGCCAGATCTTGTGTCAAACTCTACTTTCGGAAAAAATACTATAACTAGGCCAATAATGAAGTTTTCGAAAAAACCATGGAGAACATAAGGAAACAACGTGTAGTAAAATGATGTGCAGAATAAACATCTTCTACAGTCTGACAGATAATCGTTAAGTATATTTCCAAATATTCAAAGAATCGTAACACCAGACTGAATCAAAATTATCTTCGACAAGAAAGCGATGATAAAAAATATGAAGGCCTTTTTGAGGTGTCTCTTGAACACCTTATGCTCCTGGTTCACGGTCAAATAGTTTGATCAAACTGCTTTGTAGTGACGTGATTTCTATTGGATTCTTTGAATGTGCAAGAATTCGAACAAAGTTCGAATTTTTTTGTTGTTGCTTCAATATAGGTCGTTGTAAAAGCATAGTGAGTAACACGGTCATAAACTTCAGCAGACACTCTTTTATCAAACACACGCTGCGCCTGTGCTTAAAATACCCGTAAAAGAAACACTTATATAATAAATCTAAAAGATAAAATTCAAAGGTCGAAGGGGGCAGTGGTTGTTTTCTGTTAGAGACTTACCTACGAATAAACCCATTGTAGAGTTAAAGCGGAAGAGTGGATTATGTAATCCATTTGTAATTATTTAATAAATACACTATTAACGAACAACTTTGAAAAAAAAAAGTAGAATAACTGTATATTGGGTCATATTATAAAATCAGTAGGTAGATAGAAGACGTACTTAATTTCATTTCTTTGAATTTTGTAAAACTGTGCAAAATACATACTCTGATCCCTGTAGTATGTATATCCAAAAGGGTGACCATAAGGCAAGTTGGCGCGATGGTCACCGATATTTCAAAATATTCGTGATGGATACGTTCAAATCTTTTCATAGCGTGTACTCGATCGAAACAAACAAAAGTTTCCACAAAACATCAAACGCGCATTCACCAATTTTACAGTGCGTTCGCATCCACCATATTCTGAAATTATACGTCCACCATATTTTGAAGATAGAGGTCCACCATTTTTGCTTGATTCACCAAAACCGATATTCTAGCGATTTGAGTTGACAATCAAATTTTGTTTGCAATTTTAACATCATCCCGAATTCACGCCTTAAACTGAAAATTGCAATACCTACAGTCTCAAGATTTTTATCTACAGTTACAACATACTACTGCTCTTTCCCACTGTTTTTTACGTAATAATATGTTCATTTCGGTTAAATGAACAACAATATAAATCAAGTATAGTAAATTTATAAACGAATGAACATGTTTGCTCACAGAAGCAAGTGATTGCTTGTGCGTGAGAGTTTACAACAACAAATACACAACATTATCACAACTAAATACTTAATGACAAAGTAATATATTGGATACAATCATATACAGTGTGTCCCACTTTGAGCAGCCACACCCTCATATTTCGTTGAGCATGAAATAATTCGAAATTTTCTTTGACTCAAGTTGTAGTACTCGGAAATACCTACCTTTATGTTTTCGTAACCTTTGTATATCCATTTTCCACGGCTAACTACGACCAAATGAAAAGTGAAAAATTGGGAAAAACATACTAGGCATTTTTTTATCGCAAAAATAACACCAGATTCTGTTTCAAAACACCTTAAAACCCCCAGATCTCAATGCTTGAATCATTTGAATATACAGGGTAGCATCTGTAGCTGGTAGCATTATCAACTCTAATCCATAAATAATGCTTGGAAAATTTCCAAAATGTCTTCTCTTGTAACAGAATTCCCAAAAATATTCAATTAATACTTGAAAAATAGCCAAATATCACTTTTCCAAGGCTAACTCTGATCAGAATTGAATGATACCCTGTATATTCAAATGATTCAAGCATTGAGATTTGGGGGTTTTAAGATGTTCTGAAACAGAATCTGGTGTTATTTTTGCGATAAAAAAATGCCTAGTATGTTTTTTCCAATTTTTCACTTTTCATTTGGTCGTAGTTAGCTGTGGAAAATGGACATACAAAGGTTACGTAAACATAAAGGTAGGTATTTCCGAGTACTACAACTTGAGTCAAAGAAAATTTCGAATTATTTCATGCTCAACGAAATATGAGGGTGTGGCTGCTCAAAGTGGGACGCACTGTATATTGGAAACAATCAGGATATATTTGACACAGTCAGGATATATTTGACACAGTTAGTATATAATTGACACAATAGGGATATTTAACATAATCTTGATATATGTGACACAATCGGAATACGTTTTTTTTTGTTTGTTTCAGAGTTTGTGTGTTTAGAATCCACATTTTAACCATATATTTGAAAGAGTTTTCGATTGTTACAGATTTCAGTTCAGGAGCAAGGTCGTTTTATAATTTTGGGCCCAAATACAGTAAACCTATTTGTCTAACGTTGTCATCGCTCTTAGGGTCTTTTACAGTAGTGTATTTATTCCGTCTGTGGGTTCCAGTGCAATTTTGAATTCATAGATTTCAATGATTACTTTCTGATTATGATGATTATTTTCTGATAGTAGGTATAATTGTCTATCTGGGATTTTACTAATAGGAGTTTTTTATTGTAAACAATCCTCAGAACCCATAGTTGTACAACATTCAATCTTTCCAGATGACAGTCGACAACTCATCTCCAACCCATAATACCATACCTCAAGTGAGACTGGATGAGTGCTTAGTATATTGTTTTTAGGTGATGAATATCTAAAAATTGCTACAGGTATCTCAATCTTATGAAAATAACTTGTAAATCTCAACGTAAATGTTTATCTATCATTGTGATACCCAGATATTCAACAGACTCTGCTCCAGGTATTGTCGTATTTTCATCTATATTCAAGTTTCCTAAATATGGCATATGCTAGAGGAAGGACGTAAATGGAAGATAATGAGTTTTACTCTGGTTGAGTGTAACTTTATTATATTGGAACCACTTCTTGATGACTTGGAAGTCAGTTTCTGCCTTGAGCTTCAAGTTTCTCCTTGTCTCTGCAATATAAAATAATACCGTATCATCAGCAAAGCTGGGAACTGTACCTCGGGAATCGATTCATAAGAGACTATTCATTTACACTGTGAACAATATTGTATAGTTCAAAGCAGAAATATTGTCCTGGAAGTGAAAGGAATCCTTAACTTTATTTGCAACGTTCTAACCCAGATCACCCAGTACCTAATAAAATAACTAATTGTTTTCTGATCTTATATTTGTAATCATTGTTTCACGTTTATTTTTGCTTTTGCCACTTTTATTATTCGAAATAGTCCACAATTTTTTTGATGACCCTTTGTTACCATCAATTTTTTTTTTGTTAATTTTCATAAGATTTATTTTCCATTTCTAAAATTATGTTATTTGGATCTTTTTGTAATTAATGGTACAATTCGTATTTAGTTGATAAAGAATTTAACATACCTTTGGTGATCCTGATTGAAAACTCGTCGATGTGAAGTACTTTTATAACGACTCTTCCATAGTTCAGGAAATGTGACTCAAACAGAAGTTGACAATATCCAGCAGCATTGGTGTGTATGGTATGGTAAACACATAATAATATGTCATTTATCCCTTCGAATTTGAAATCGGAATTTACAATGGACCTTTACATTTACGGAAAATAAATTACAAAACTTGTTTAAATCGATAGTTTCTAGTCTGAAAAGTCCATTTAACAAAAAGTTCCATTATTTTTCTTCCATTTTAAAAAAATATTACATTTGAAAGTGTGCCGCTGAAGTCACGTTCATCGGAAATATCTCCCACCATAATCCACGTTCCGAAACAGGCAATACCGTTCTCCTTAAAAATGTAACTTCTAGCATAATATAAGCCGTTGAGAAATAATCAATACATTGTCACTTGATCAAATCCTAGATAAAAATCCACATATTAGCTATTTTTTATTGTATTTGTAACTTTCAAATTTTCTGAACAGACCATTCTTTTGATGAAGAACGAGCATTGACAACACAGCAAATCGTAATGACAGTTCTCAACTGTCAAAAGTTATATGGAGATGTGAGGTTAATGTTTATTTTATTTACATTCAACGTTTAAAGGTTAAGTCGGTGCATTCAACAATCAACATTCAACTGATAAAGGTTTCCTCAAACCGACGCGGGAACGCGGGAGCGGGAACGAGATGAATCCGATACTAAAATCCATATTGGGACATACGGGTGTGATTATTCGTATTCCAAAATGCATACAAGCAACGAAATATATATGGTTTGCTACGTGTACTGTTTTCCCAGCAATTCGCACGGTTCCAAAGTTCCGTTCCCGCTCCCGCGTTTCCGCGTCGGTTTGACGGAACCTTAAATTCGATAATAGTGTAGTGAGGTGTTATCATAAACGATTTGGTGTGAATTCATTTGTGTAATTGTGTATTAAAAATATGGAACAAGGCTTTGTGAAGGGAAGTTCGGATAATTTACCGAGGTACACAGCACCTTTTCGACATGTTCAGTTATTGCAGGGATTAAGGTACTGGAGATACAGGAATTAATAACCAATTTTAGAACACAAACAACAAAAGCTATCAAAACTTAGAAAACCATTAACCTCAAAAAATAAATCATGGTAGTGTTCGTTGAAGTTTAGATCTGATGGAACTGCTTCACTTGTATCCAATGGGTAGGCAAATGAGTTAGACAGAGACAAACTATTTTTATTGATCGCACCGTGAAACAGACGAAAGAACCCATCTGGTATCAAATGACAACTATCATACGACACATTATATTTGAATGAGAATTTGGTGCACAACTTTAACAACGTTGCCAAGTTTAGTTTTGATGAACGTGACGTCACGAAACCACTTTTCTTCTGATTATAGATAAACTAGCGGTCAGAAAAAATAAATAAAAAATCCCGAGTGATATTAGCGTATTTACTTTCTAATTTCAGTGTTACCTCATATCTCTTGGAAAGGTCCATTTCAGTAGTAGCATAGGGCAAGACAAGGAGTTCAGCAGGTTCTCTTGATAGACATGAATTAGTGAAAAATTTGTTAATCTTTCAGGTTATCTGGTATTGAGTTCGATTTACTAACAATAACACTATACGCTTTCAAAGCTTTCCAGAGACTTTTATAATTTTTGTTATTTAATGAGAAGTTTTCTCTTTTAATAGAAGAATTTGTTTAATTCCTCATATTCTGGTGAAACTGCAAGTAAATGATGTAATTTCGTTTTATTATAATTATTGAACTCCTTAATCTTGATTGACATAATTTATCTGATAGTCCCTGTTAACAGGCAATCGTCGACAAATATAATAATAATAAATCGACTTAGTCGGGGCGTGGCGCAGTGGTTAGAGCGTCCGATTTTGGGTCGAAAGGTCCGGAGTTCGAGCCCCAGTTGCGGCTGGGATTTTTTAATTTAATTTGACCGATTAAATTATTCAAATCTCGTGGCTGGACTGGGGTGAGTCCTGCACGATTCACTGTTGCGTTCCAATTAACAGTGCTGCTCCTAAGGTGGCGCATGGAGTTAGTAACAAGGCCTATCCAGAACACGTGGCTAATGACCATAGCAGTCGATGCCAGAACACCAAAGAAAAAAAAATAAATCGACTTTAATCATAAAAAAAGATTTAAATTTTTTGAAAAGGCTGAGTGACCGCAGAAGCTGTTTTTCAACTCAACCAAATATTCACCTATCGATACAATATCGATTTCCAAAAACACTTGGTGAATTCACGTTATTTCCACTATCTGATAAGTTTGATATCCATTTTGAACTAGCCCGACCTATCAAAAGGTTGAAATGGACATGAATTAATCTCCATTTTATGTTTCCTATCTATCATTACTTCTCATACAAATTTAATATCAGTATCCGTTTTAGGAATATCTGCGCTTGTACTTTCAAGTTGGCACTTTTTTTATTTATTTCTATATGTGTTGAACCACCTACTGTTGTGGATCCTTTCATATTTGTTCACGAAAACCAGTGTTGTGCGGTCCAGACAAGTAGACAGTTTAGTTCCAGTTGTCCCGGAGGCCCGCAGGCACAATGGTGTAATACTCTCGTGAATTTTCAGGTCCGAAAACCCGCTTAACACTGAGAAATGGCCTTTGGAGAGTTGACCCCTGGAAAAGTTCGCGCATTACGAGTTATGAATTCCATTCAAATATTTGAAATTTCCACAACGCCTTGATGGAAGAACGTAGTACTGGCTAGAGAGTTTCCACTCTACCCATGGAAATTGAGGAAATATTTGATTGCTCTTTTTCAGAAAAGGAAACTTCCGAAGTTTGATTTATGAAGGTCTAGAAAATTCTGAAAAGCTCGTACGTAACGTTTCGTATTACAGCGTTCTCTGAATGAAAAACACTATTTCGAAACAGGGAGTGGTGTATTCTGGATGAATGGTGGATATATTGTCTTTCTGTTTATTCTAAAATTGTCTCTGTCGACCCATTTATAAACTTGTAGAATGGAAATACACTGCTCTTCTTAAAAAAAATAACATAACAACAGTATATTTTAAAATAAGTATAAAGTTTGGAATTTTACAGTACGAGCCGAAGACGAGGGTTGCAATTCATACAAGTGCAGAATTGCTATTTTGAAGGACAAATTATGAACACGAAAATTAAAGTTTCACATTCAATTAATAAAGATTCTAAAGTCCGCCTCTGGTTAAAAGTTGAAATTTTTATACTACTACCTCTAAAAGCCGTATTACATTTGCAAGTTTCACGACATGCAAGTATAATAGAACGCTATTCCGGTGAAATAGAGTTTCATCACAGCTGATACTATTAATTGTTAGGCCGAGCGGTATCTTTGTCAGTATTTTATATCAGCGTTTATATAGGGTGTTTCATAATAAATGCGCAGGACTTCAGGATGTGATAGCTCGTCCAAAAATATGAAAAAAAGTTTCTATTAACTTACCCTCTAAACTGCACCATTTTCGAGATACAGGGTGTTGAAATTAAAAAAAAATAATCGTTTTTTGCGAATATCTCTGGAACCGTTCATCGCACAGAAAACAGATTGCGTAGGCATTTTCTACTCATAATAAGCTATGTTTTGTGCGGATTTTTTATTTTTTCAAATTCATAATTGGTGAAAATTTTGAAGTGGTAGCGGGTGTTTTTTTCTCCAACTTCTACGCCACTAGAAAAAGTATGATTTTGTGCCACCTACTTGAACCGCCAATGTTTTCTACACAAAAATGGTACTCTTGGTCATAAGCTCTAAAGTTGACCGTTTTCAAGAAAAATCGACTTTCATGTTAACAAACATGGTAAATTTTTTTAAATAATTTTTTTCCTAATTATACAATATTTATTTAAACGTTAGAACAAGTAACAAAACCAAACGTTGACTTCTTAATTGCAAAATAAAATAAAACAATAACAATCATACTCAGTTGAATTGTTGGAAATATCCGCCGTTAGCTTCAATGCACGCAGCAATTTTTCGAGGAAAAAACATTATTTAAACAACATGAAAGTTGATTTTTCTTGAAAACGGTCAACTTTAGAGATTATGACCAAGAAAACCTTTTTTGTGTAGAAAACATTAGCGGTTCATATAGGAGGCTCAAAACTGTACTTTTTCCAGTGGCGTAGAAGTTGGAGAAAAAACACCCACTACCCCTTCAAAATTTTCACCAATTATGAATTTGAAAAAATAAAAAATCCGCACAAAACATAGCTTATTATGAGTAGAAAATGCCTACGAAATCTGTTTTCTGTGCGATAAACGGTTCCAGAGATATACGCAAAAAACGATTATTTTTTTTAAATTTCAACACCCTGTATCTCGAAAATGGTGCATTTTAGAGGGGAAGTTAATAGAAACTTTTTTTCATATTTTTGGACGAGCTATCACATCCTGAAGTCCTGCGCATTTATTATGAAACACCCTGTATAGGAACACATCAGGAAAATTATACATGGACTTACCTATCAAATCTCAATCTTCGGCAAACCATATCAGGAAGCTGCTGCCAGTTCTGCGCACACTAGTTTTATTTAATCAAGTTACTTTATCCATTATCTTTAACACTTTTCTGGATTTCAATCTGTTCTAATACTTATCAAATTGTTATTGAATAATATCTGGGCCGAAGGCCCAGGTGGAAAATAAAATGTAATTCATGAATTTTACGTTATTAAATTATTCAAAAGGTATTATTCTTACTAAGGCATTAAAATGATATTTCGAAACAGATCATTTACTAGAAAAGGTCACATTATTACCAAATCTAACTCTCTCAAGATTTAAAACAGGACTGAAGATTAGGAGCATAAAATATCTGTACCCAAGTTAGCCTGGGTCTCGTAATCCCAATTTCTGTTTATGCCTGGCAATAAATAAAGGAGTTTGTCAAAAATCAAATAGTGAATTGACTCTCTTTTATTTCATGCAAGTTCTGTGCAATTCCAATTCAGTCAATGCGCATGCGCCCGTGCAAGTTAGTGGCAAGTTTCATGCCATGAATAAAATTCGAAAAAATTCTATTTTGAGGAGGATTTTCATGCAATCTTGATTCTTCTTGTGAGGATATTTTTCTTATCAACCATGTTTCTAATATATTTTACATCCAGTATTTGTATTTTTGTCACAAAAACCGTAATTTTTTTATATCTATGAAGATGTGTAGGGTCAAAAGATATGACAAGTGTTGAATATGTATGTTAGATGAATGAGATTTAGAACACATACTACTTTCAAAGCTGGAAATTACTTTTCATTTAAACAAAATTACAACCAACTTGCATCAATGTAAAAGACGATGCCAGGAGAAAGGCATGCACATAACTTGTGTATCAAAACGTAATTTGGGAATTCATTTTGAATAGTCACCAAAATGTACGATCATTTTAGGGCACATCTAGAAGCCATTAAATTCAGCACTTAGTTGATGATACCAAAAATGGTCCAAAAACATCACACGTGTATACTATAATCATCGTTTCTCTAGAAGACACGAGAGTTATACGAGGAAAATTTATTAATTCGAACAAAATATTTTGTATCCAATAATCAGTTTAAATATGAATTCAACTTCATATTCCATTCAGAAAAATTTATTCAAAACTATAACTAAGTTTTACAAAAAGATCCACGACATAGAATAAGTAGCAATGAGATTCATTGTTTAGATATAAAGAGTTTTTTTTCATAATGCGAAAAATTTGCCTTATGTTTTTTTTTCTCGTAACGTCGGAATATCTGAGTTATGAAATGTTCAATGCATAAGCAGATTGTAGAAGAAACCGAAAAGAGAGTCAATTCACTATTTGATTTTTGATCAACTCCTATACTTATTTATGGCCAGGCATATACAGAAATTGGGAATACGAGACCCAGGCTAACTTGAGTACAGTACAGATATTTCATGCTCCTAATCTTCAGTCCTGTTTTAAATCTTGAGAGAGTTAGATTTGGTAATAATGTGACCTTTTCTGGTAAATAATCTGTTTGGAAATATCAGTTTAATGGTTTAGTAAGCATAATACCTTTTGAATAATTTAATAACGTAAAAATCATGAAATTTCATTCAATTCACCGACTCTAATTGAATTTGTTTTAAGAACTAATAAATTGAAAACTTCTCAGTTATTCCGGCGTTCTATTTTTTTTCTTTCGGCATAATTAATGATTTTGGTCGATTTCTTTGTTTTATTGAGTTAAATTTTATTTTCCACCTTGGGCCTTCGGCCCAGATATTAATCAATAACAATTTGATAAGTATTAGAATAGATTGAAATCCAGAAAAGTGTTGAAGATAATAATAGATAAAGTAACTTGATTAATTAAAACTAGTGTGTGTGCAGAACTGGCAGCAGTTTCCTGATATGATTTGACGGAGATTGAGATTTGATAGGTGAGTAAATGTATAATTTTCCTGATGTGTTCCTTTATAAACGCTGATATAAAATACTGACAAAGGCACCGCTCAGCCTAACAATTGATAGTATCAGCTGTGATGGAACTCTATTTCACCGGAATAGCGTTTTATTATACTTGCATGTCGTGAAACTTACAAATGTAATTCGGCTTTTAGGAAGTAGTAAGTATTCTACGATTCTCTAGACGGACCCCACCTTTTTATCTGACATTTTAGACCCATAGTTACTTTGGACGAAATGATGCACGTCAAAAATAACTCTGTCTATCCGTCTGTATATCTGTTGCCCATTCAAACCGTTATGTTTTCCGAACCCTTGGAGGTATAACTTTGAAATTTGAATCATTTTATAACTCGAGGACAATATTGTCAGTTTTTTCGCGATCAAAAAATCGGGAAAAATTTTACGAGGTTTTTTCGTTTTTTCGTTTTTTCTTCACGTTTTTAGTTTACTCGATGCAGGCGAAGGAGGTGAATTGATCCCTTCCATATTTCTTGAAGATATACTTCAATGTATCCTACAATGATTTTTTTCTGCGACTTTCCGAAACATGTCCATTTTTTTTTTAAATTCGAATACGCCGAATCGTTCATTTAAACTGAATTTTAAAAAATACGACTAGTAGAGTTCGTCTAGACAAACAAATCCTACTGGAACTATTTTTCATGAAAATGTTCGGAAAACCGGGAAAACTTGAGAAAACTGAAAAGAAAATCAATTTGGAAAATACGGAATATCTCAGAAACGGTTGATATTTCCCCAATTTACCAGGATATCATTTTTGACTGCCTTCAGAAGAACAACAAAACTGTCTAATGTTTTTCCGTAAAATCAATAGTCTAGGAAATATTTCAAAATAATGGAAAATCGAGATATTGACCGTACTAATGAAACAAATGAAAATCTTTAAAATGCTTTAAATACATCTTCACAAGCCACATCAATATTTATGAATCATTTGTCTCCACTCGAATATAAAGTGGAGAAATATTGAAAAAATTGAAAAGAAAAAGTTGAAAATTTGTACTCTCCTTCTATAGTTGTATAACAATTTTTTTTTGCGCTTGAACAGTTCTACAAAACGTATCAATGACATTTTTTAAAATACAGAAATTTAATGGACTAAGAAAAAAAATTCGAAGACGAAACGAGATATCGAAAAAAGGTATATTAGTTTTATAGATCAAACAGTTCTACAGAAAGTAACTGTGAAATTTTTTCATATCTTAAAAAAATGCGATTTAGACTTTTTTTAACACTAAGAACTCGGAAACGAATCGAGATATCACAAAAATGCATTTAAACAGTTTGATTGTATCCAAACATATTTACAAAAAGTATCCTTGAAATATTTTCATATGTAAAAAAAATTGAGATGTGGACTTTCACATTTTTTTCGAAAAACACTAGACTCGAATACTAAACGAGATACCAAAAAATGTAAATGAGCACTTTTATTGTCCTCAAACAGGTCTACAAAAAGGTATCATGAAACTTGTTCATATCTTGAAAAATAAACGGAATAATCTTCCTCCACCGACAGATTTACTGTTTGAACTTGAAAACTTACTTTAATACGGCAGAAATCTTAACCGGACGAATACAGAAAGTCATTGTTGTTGGAAACATTATTTTCGGTCCCAATAACCACTTACCCCAAGGATGTGGGGAATTGAAAGATAGGTAAAAAACTACTTTAATTCCAAATCATATAAAAGGGATCAAGTCATTATTCTCATTCAAAAAACAATTGAAGAAATGGATTCAAGAGTCTCATCGAAATGTATTTCATGATATCTTTCACTTCAATTAACTCAGGTAGTTTATTTTTATTACCATTTGTTGAATTTTAAAACTTTACACAACATATACCTACATGTAATTCTTACCTAAAATTTCTCACTACAAGTTTTTAACTTCGCGGGTATAATTGAACCGTTTATTCACCTTTTATACACAAATTGATGTAATGCTTTTTAATTGAATTTTGAATAAACTTTATTATTATTATTATTACTTCAATCTATCAAACTGTCCCCCCTCCCCTTCTACACCAACCATACCCACCCATTCAAAAATCTGTTGTGGGTAGTAGAAGATTATTAATTATCAACTCTTCATTAAATATAATTTCGGAATGATATAATATTATTCTCGAATGGAATTATCTCGACTCAAAAATTGTTTTCATTAATGGAAGGCACTTTATGGTTCTATTTGGCTATATACCATACCTGCAGCCAGTGCGGTAAGAAAACGACATTTCTAGTCGATATATCGTATGCGACAGAAGAGCAATGCCATATAAATATCATCGAAATATTCAAGTGCAGAAAAACCTGGCTAGTTTCAAACGGCATTATTCAGAAAGAAAACACAGGCTATATTTTCCGAGCCGAAATGCATCGCAAGCTTTAAATTCAAAGCACTTGAGATAGCAAATGGCAGTAGTTCTGCAAAGCGTGTATATATGCAAAAACTTGGACGAATTTGAATTTGCTTGCTATCGCAAAGCGAATTCAGGGTGTGTTCTTCAAATTGTGAACGATCATCTATTGAAAGAGGTAATAGTGGGTGTAATATTGGAAAAAAAATTATTCTCAAAATATTCTTAAACTGCTATTACATTTTTACAAAGAAAAATGCATTGAACTTATTCTATTTTTTTGGACTTAATTACTGATTATCCTAATTTATACCAACTATAAAAAGGAATTCAATAGGGAATGTGTTCACCAATATTTTATATTTCCATAAGTTATAAAATTTTAACTGTATTAACCACCTAACAAACCCCTAATACTTGGCTCCTAATTCCTATAACACGAGGTGTCATAGGCCCCCACAACCAATCGCATTAAGTTCCCTAGAAAGTGGGCGATTGGACACTGTAATAGCGGTTCTTGCCGCATGTAAACTGAAGTAATATTAATAATGAATAAATAAATTCTTTTAGTGTATATTATATATTCATAAATAAACTTATGATATTAAAATACTTGATATCACTAATTACATAATTCCTTGAAAACGAACATATGGCAACACTACTTCAAAATCGTATGAGGAAGGAATGGCAACAAGGATGAAAAAAATAAATACAAAACTGAAAGAAAGCAAAAGATAGTGAGAGAAGGAAAGGAAAGATAAGAGAGTAGAAGAAAACAAGTAGTAAGAAGAATAAGTATTGAACTGATTGTTGAATGCTTAGCAGGTACTTTTTGTATTGCGTTTCAAGTGTAGATGGCACAGTTGAAGAGAGACAACTCAATTTGGTTACTGAGGATGACAGCAACGTGTTATGAAAATTATATTTCGAAAATGTTTTTCCGATGAGTCGGAATAGTAATTGAATGAGGTTTTCTGTGAATAGCAAGGCAATTTGTATTTAACAATCATGAAGAAGAAACATGCTATATGCAATTGCCTGCGATTATACTTACATAGATAGTTAGTTACAAGCTTTGAGTTTGTGACAAAGTCTTTGTCTGCTTTGGATTCCATAGATTAATCGAAAACATGTATTTTGTACTTTCTTTATACGTTTTTATCATGATTATCAATGCAAAGGCCATATACACTATCGCAGTTGTTAAAATGGGATAAAATAATGGATTCACATAACATTTTCTTGACACCAGTCTGAAGGTAATGTCTTTGGGAATAGATTAACTTCAACGCTGAATACGCTGACTGTATTCTTTTGTGTCATGATTTTTGAACCTAAGTTGACTGTCCATGATAAGACCAAGACTTTTTCCATAATTGATAAAAGGTATATTATCATCATCAATTTTCAAATCTGTAGATTCTAGCGTACTAAGTCGTACAGATTCTTGACAAAGTAATATTGCATTGTGGGTTCATTTCAAGCAGACGATCACAAGATATTTTGTACAGTTCGTTGAGATCGTGATTATTCAGATCAACAGACTCGGCAAAAGGACCCCGCACAAATCAAATGGGAATTGGATCCTTGTCGAATTGGCAGAAATTTGAATATGTTGTAGTCTCAAAAGTCTCCATTGGCCCGAGACCTAAAAATGGACAGTTATTTAGCTATCAAAAGTCAAAAGTTGCAACTTGTGCAAATCTCCCAAGCGATGACTTTGTTTAGTTTTGACAGGAATAATAATAATTTCTGTCAATAAATGTCAAGTTTCTACAAAAACTGATGTTTTGAAGATTCTTATACTCGCATTATTTTGAATAATATGGCTTTTAGAAGAAACTGTCGACAAATGTGAAATTGCCATACGCAGACGAGAGCGGTTGAACAGACCACCCAAACAAAGTAAGAGATGCAATTTATTTTTCGATCGCTTGAGAGATCTGCACTAGTCGCAACTTTTGATCAGAAGGGTATATACAACATATCCAAATTTCAGACAATTTGACAGAGATCCATTTCTCATTTGATTTGTACGGGGTCCTTTTCATAGTCAAATGAATCAATTTGCATGTCAACAGCGTATATGTGATATTTGCAATGATTCAAAGAATCGAATAGTTTGGTTGTGTACATAGTATACTGCAATGGTCCTAAAATACTTCCCCGAGGCACGCCTGAAGTTAGTGAAATTTCCGATGATATTTTTTCTCCAATTTGCACTTGGTGACGTCTGCCTGTTAAATTAGACTCCAGAAACTCAATCGTACTCATATTGAAATCTAGATGATTGCAAATAGAGAGAAAAATCTCATGATTAATCATATCGAATTCTTTCGAGTAGTCTAAAAAAAGTTAGTACGCTAGATTGTAAGTTCTCAAATGTTCTCTAATTTGTATGTCCATAATTTTTTCAATAATTTTGGATGAAGTGGGTAGCAAACTTTTTGATCTCAGATGACTATATTCTATAGGTTGATCATTTTTGGTAGTGCAAATTTCCAGGCTTTCAGAAAATATGACATTAAGATACTTTCGTTAAAATGATGTGTGTAATTGATGGGTATTATGTAAGAACAAAATAACTGTATGATGTTTTAAAGGTATAGTCAAAATCGGTCTTAACGTGCGGGTATGAGACTTAATCACCGACTAACTTTCTAGTTTTATCTTTTTCCATTGTGTAAAATCATACACTTTCAAATAAAATCCCAACGATAAATGAGACAGGCATATACGATTTTCACATGCGAAAAGAAGATGTGTTGATATTTTTCAGCGGCTCTAAACTTTTAGACTCACCGGCTTTGTTTTGATTAATGGATGACAGTTCTGTTCTGTTCTGATTTGACAGTTTGAAGTTTGTGAAATGGAGAATAAAAATCAATTCTCCAGTTTCTTACATCCGCAAGCAAAAAAATGGTACTGAATCTTTTGAGCTATTTCGAAACTAAAAAACGAAATGAAGGTTCCTCTAATAATAATATACAGGAAACAGTAGCAAGAGCACTGGGAGTAAGTTTGAGATTTGTGCAGAAAATTGTGTAAGAGAAAAAGAATAATATAATCCCCAAAATTTCCAAAAAATTTAAAAGAAAAAAACCAAAGACTGGAGATTTGAGAGATGGTATCAAAATGGAAGTACGCAATGTAATTTATGATTTTTATAAATTGAAAACAAACGTGACACTCCCACTTTTGAAGGATGCTCTGAAAGAGCGGGGTGTTTTAGAAATTGGACCTGGTGCGTTGTCAAAATTGCTAAAAAACTTGGGTTTTCGCTTTAAAAAAGATTGTAACCGAAGATATTTATGTGAAATGCCTCAAATTGTAAGTCAACGTGTTAAGTTTTTGAAAAAATATACAGAAAATTACAATTCAAAATTAAGACAAATTGTGTTTTTAGACGAAATGTTGATATTTTTTAATGGGAGTGGGTCAAAATCGTGGCAGGATGAGTCCGTAAAGAGCGTTAAAAGAAAAAGAGGATGTGGTTCGGGAAAACGGTACAATATATTACATGCCAGTTCTTCAGAAGGCTTCGATCCAGAAGCAAGTTTGATTTTTTCTTCAAAGTCAAAAAGTTTGGATTATCATGATAACATGAATTGTGACATGTTCGAAACGTGGCTTAGAGAAGGGTTGATACCAAATTTAGAAGAAACGTCTTCAATTATTTTGGACAATGCCTCTTATCATTTAAGAATATTAAATAAACAGCCTAAAGGTTCATTTAGTCAACATCATTTTAAAATTGTGCTTAAATATATGTTAAAAACGAAAGTTGAATCTATTATATCAAATGGCGCCATTTATACAACAATGTTAAGTTTATGCTAAAAACCTTTGATGTTATCGTTATGTTTATGATAATGCTTGTGCTGAAGTTGACTAAATCAATCCTAATTCTTCATGGAGAAAAAGTGACATTTATGAGTGGTTAGAATCACATAAGCAAAATGTGTTACAAAATATGTTGAAATCAGAACTTCTGTCAATTGCAAAATCCATAAAAAAAAACCTACAATGTATGCCGTGGATGAGTTATTACGTGAGCATGTCCATGAGGTATTACGGCTACCACCATACCATTGCCAGTTCAATGCAATAGAACTGATATGGGCTGGGGCTAAATCATACTATGAGAAACATGTGGGTAATGGCATTAAATCCGATGAGGTGGAGATGATTTGAGAAGCTGTACTGGACCACAGTACGGAGGAATATTGGAAGAAATCGGTTAAAAATACCGAAAAATTAATAAGGGATTGGTGCTTACTCGATGTCGAAGTAGCACCTGTGATAACAGTTCCATTTGAAAACGATTCCGAAAGTGATGATTTTATTAGTGACATTGAGTGTTTCTGAGTTAATCTTGTTAAAATGAATTCTATTTTTTTTCTCTTCATTAAACAATTATTCTCATCCACATAGTTTTTTAGAAAGGGGCTATGACAGTTCAAAAGGTATCGCTGAGAGTAACTGCTTTCGCAACTGTACTGTTTATTCAAATAACATTGCACAAACGATTTTCGTGCTAAACATGGATGATATCGTGAAAATATACCTTAATAAATAATTACAAAACATTTTGGTAACCACTAGGTTTTTCAATTTGATTCATATGCACGCTGACCTTTGAACCCGCACGATAAGGCCGATTTTGATTATAGATCATCAGTACCACTTGCTGTCGATTTGATATTTTAAATAATATTGCAAACATTTTCTTGTGGTGTAGTTGAGAAAGTAAATAACGTGTTTATGTTATTTTTGATATTGTGAGGATAATGGTTTACAATTTTATAACTAGGTTGTGGTTGACTGTTAGAATTGCTTACAAAAAATTTATTAAATACATCATATAGATGAGACGGTATTTCAGTGTTCTTTCGTTTGGGCATGTTCAATTTTTTTAGTTTTTTCTTTAATTGTACTGGTTTGTAATTTATATCTCAAATATGTCTTTTTGTCTGCTTTAATAGCTGAGCTGGTGTAATATCTGAGCTGCTTATAGTATGCCCATTTTGTTGAGGTGAAATTTGGTTGAATACAAATGCGTAAATTATAAGCAAACCTAACTTCACCTACTAGCCTTACGTAAACAGAATAACCATTAAAAATTGTTTCGATGTAAAGATTATTCATCGGAAATTGTTAATAATATAAGACATATAAATGATGAATAATAGCGGCGTTCAGACAAGTTTTAATTCCAGAAAAAGACTATACTCGAGCAAACCTGATTACTATAGTCAAGTAGAAACTGATATCTTTTTTGTTGAATCAATCATTCAAAGTTTAGTGAAAATGACATTGAACGAAGTTAATACTCTCTCCCGTAATAACAAATTAGTTACAAATCGTATGGGCAGGGTTATACGTTTCGACGATAGAAATCGTCAGACACAATTTACCCTGTCAGCAACGGTTTCGACAGCAAAATCAATAGTAACAGAATCATTCATCTAGCCTGTGGCAGTAACCCTTGTAACAATTTCAGTAGACAGGCACTTCAGTCCATATTTGAAATAACACTCCACAAACAGTGAGACAGCCAACCCCAACATGAATCATGTTTTAATATTGCATCCATCATTCGGGGCCTTAATCCGGGGTAAATCAACTGGAAATTTCAATTTCGGTAAGATGGCCTCTGGCGTCAGATTAAACATATATCGATTTTGTCTTGCCACATATCAAAGTTCGTTTGCTATGTCGGGGAGCAATATCGCCATCTAAACGAAGTTATACAAACTCATCTCGGTTACCAGCGAAGTGTATATTACATACTATGCCGAGGATAGTCTGAGCCGTTTTCATCTAGTTTTACGCAAAATTGTAATTGAGTATTCCTCCAAAGAAGGATAGTTATTTCGTTTCCTGGAAATTCCAGAACTTTGATTTCGACCGTATTTGAGTTTGGCACCTCCGAGCAATAAAATATACAAAAGAACCATTTCTAAAGGCACAACACACTATCCTTTGTGATAGGTTGTGGGTGAGGGGTAACCTCCGAGTTCGGAGAGGGAGATTTGTTATTGTTATGATATTCGGATGTAAGCTTGTAAGAAAAAAAATTCCTTGAATTAAACAAATCTTATTAAATTCAAACAAATCTGAAGTTTGAATAGATCCAACAAACAAGCTCGGTTGATTTAAAGTTTCCATTCTTTTGAATTTTCAAATAACTCATTATTTTGTTTTCATAAAATTTCTTCAAAATGCTATATTCAATTATTTGACACAAAGTATAAATTTGTTTCAATCAAAAATGATTTTTTTCAAATAATCAACAGAATTATTCGTAGTAAATAGATATAATTTGAATTGAAGAAATCAAAGCTTGAGACTAGAAGATGATTGCTTGGAAGAAACAAATAGGTATTTGTGAGAAATAAATATATTGTTTTTTGTGAAGAAGGAATATTCACTTCAAGGAAAGAAAAGTCACCTCAAATAATGGAATTCCTTACAAGGAATAAATATTTCTTCAATTTTCATAATTATATGTTTGAACGAAACTAAAATTCACTGAATTCTAAGAAGGTGAATCTTCATCTGAACAAATCCATTTCTTAGAGAGAACTATTTCTTTCATTCATGGTAAATATATATTTGCCTATGTGGACACAATATTATTTGTTTATGTAGACAAAATATTATTTGCTAACGAACAGTCGTTACCGACCGATGATGAACCCTTTACTACCATAAACACCTAACTATGTAGGCTTATTATGGCAAGAACCTGTCAGAAAACAACTACTCCCCTGGCTAAGACTACGACGGGTATTGAATTAAATCTGACAGCTACTTGTGCAACGTTCCTCAAAACATCAGAGGAAACAATTGCAAGTGCCCTCTATGACCAACCAGCAGAATTATGTTTTGATTTGGACATAATAAGTCTACATAGTTAGGTGTTTATGGGAGTAAAGGGTTCATCATCGCCGGTAACGACTGTTCGTTAGCAAACGATCTCCCAAAGATTTCTGTCTTCTTCGATTAAATCTCTCAACCCGGAGATTCGGAGTGTCTTCCTCTGCTCGCTAGGTGGAGCGGCCTAGAAACTGCCTTCATGTCGTGAACCAGAATTGACTAATCAGCGTTGTGTGTATTGGTTTGGACGGGGAACAGATGGCTTCAGTGCTGTTTGTGTTGACCTGCCCTTGCACTGATGAGAGGCAACAACCTCGAAACTAGTCTGCAGGTGGTCACCCCGTCCAAATCAAAACATAATTCTGCTGGTTGGTCATAGAGGGCACTTGCAATTGCGTCCTCTGATGTTTTGAGGAACGTTGCACAAGTAGCTGTTAGATTTAATTCAATACCCGTCGTGGTCTTAGCCAGGGGAGTAGTTGTTTTCTGACAGGTTCTTGCCATAATAAGCCTACATAGTTAGGTGTTTATGGGAGTAAAGGGTTCATCATCGGTCGGTAACGACTGTTCGTTAGCAAACGATCTCCCAAAGATTTCTGTCTTCTTCGATTAAAATATTATTTGTTTCTCTCAAATCATTAATTTTTCATGTCCGAATTTTAAATTCTTATTCCACCATAATCAATGTGAATTCTTTTGAAGAAAATAAATACAATTACTAGTTGAAACAAGAAAAAAAAATTGCAATTTTTCAAAAAAAAATTGTCAAAAACTTGGGAAGGCTTTAGGAAGCAAATATGAAATTACACATTTGCATACTATCATCGTATAGGTTATTCGGTAACAATATCAATATAAATGAAGAGGGATCAGAAATTAATAACAAAGAAAATTAGAACTATGGAAAACTTTATTGAAATTCTAACGAAAATACAAATAATAACCAAAATGAATAAATAAATCAGTTCCTTGAGGTCCTCATCGTTCAGTGTTTGGAAAATGTCAATTGAACTGACTTTCTAATCTGAAAAATTCAACAAAATTTTAACATTTCTCTAGTGGGTGACATGGGGCTGTTGCCAACCTTTCAATTCAATTCAAGGGTGGATTTTGATGAAAAATGACAGGGCATATTTTCCTGGTTGCGGCAGCGGTATCCCCATAATTGATTGAATTTGGTATGGAAGTACTTTAAAATTGAATTTTTCAATTGTGGTCGTATACCACCTACCCTAATAAACATCCAACTAACAGTAGTAAGCGATCATAAACTTTAGGGTATAGTGACATATGACCACGGCTATTCTCTGAACATCATATTACGATATAAAATGGAGAATTTGTCGAACGAGGCCGTTTATGAATATAGTACAATAATTTACCTACTATCAATAACGTTAATTATTTACTCAAAGTATGTATTCCTGAAATGTATGATATGAGAATAAAGTAACAGCAAATATTGCAAAGGTTAGAAGTATACCCATTTTTATTCATTGATTTAGTGTGAATTTATGCAGCGACAATTAACATTTATCAATCAACAATTAGCAATTAACAAGTGATGGAAATAGGTATTATAATTTATGCACACTTACTTAACAATTTATAAAGGAATGGTGCGCTGGCGCACAATCCGGAGTTTCTCGGACTATCAGAACCATAAACTCATATTATTGTTCACTGTTTTTTACCAACGTACCCAATTTCCATTAGAAAAAATAGTACCTATATTAAAGTATGAGTGGATAAAACGGTACTTCAAACACACGCGATTTTCGAGCACGACGGCACATTTTGACATTGTATTTTTTATTTGTTTCATAGAAACAAATAATTTGTTTGAAGTGACGCTAATGACAATTGAATGAAACAAATGTTTATTTGATTTCATGGAATCCGCCACACCCACAGTTAAACGAGTATTACTTCATTTGTTTTTGAAAAAATGGAGAAACTTCATATGAACTCTTTGTAAACCTATTCATATACATTTTTTCGATATCTCGGTTCGTTTTTGAATTTTTGGTGAATTTGGAGAAAAAAATCACTTTTCAAACGAGTTGGAGGAAAGCGGTTTGGAAATATTGATGTGGCTTGTAGAGACGTATACGAAACAGTTTTAGGATTTTTATTTATTTCGTTAGTACGGTCAATATCTCAATTTTCCATTTTTTTCCAAGTATTTCTCGGACTTTTATTGATTTCTCGGAAAAAATTTATGAACTTGTGAAAATATCGACCGTTTCGGAAATATTTCGTACTTTCCAAAATGTAAATTTCGATTTTGAGATTTTTCAAGTTTTTCCGCTTTCCCAATCATTTTCAAGAAAAATAATTCCATTAGGATTTGTTCGTCTATTCGAGCTCTACCAGTCGCATTTTACGCAATTCAATTTGAATGAACGGTTCGTCGTATTTGAATTTTTTTTAACGACATCATTTGGAAAATCACCAGAAAACCCTGTTAGAATTTTCCGATCATTCTCATAAACCATAAACTTCTGTAGGATATATTGAATTATATCTTACAAAATTTCAGAATAGCTCAAACTTATTTCTGAACCTGTATCAAGGGAAGCAGAAACGAAAAAAAAACGGAAAAACCGCTGTAAATTTTTTCCGATCGCAAAAAATTAAAACTGACAATTATTGTCCTTGAGTTATTGAAATGATTCAAATTTCAAAGCGATAACTCTAAGGGTTTGGAAAATATTTTGAAGTGCAAGACAGACAGAGCAACAGATAGACCGACAAATACGGGTCCCCTCTAAAATCAAGCGTAGTATACTAATCCTTATAAAGTCGTGTATAAAAAGTCGTGCATAAAAAGTTGTTGTTAAAATTGTTATTTACGCGCAATTCTCAGAAGTCCCCGAGAGACTTGTGCGAGCTTCGGAAGACGTAGACCTTACCTTTTAAAGTGTAAAGTGTGTCTAACTATGATATTGTTCTCGTAGGTATTATGTCATAAAGAAAATATTTTGGTGTTGATGATAATGATTCAAAATAGATAAAGTGAGAAATGGTTCTTCGTCATCCTTTCTGTTCGATTTTCTTGCACACATGTCAATAACATTCAGTTCTATCACTTGTTCGAAGTGCATTGTTTTCAAAACACAACTGTCCCCTGTTCGAACAACCAGAGTACATATTCTTCGATGTTATTGAGAAAGAAGTCCAGTGGGGTAAGATCTGGCGACCTAGCAGGCTATTTTACCCCCGTACTACTCGAAGCAATCATGATGAAAATGTATAGTGCGTTGTTTGATTCAACTCAGAAAGACTTTATATCATCATTCACTTGGGAAAAAAAAGTTGCCATATAAGTCCTTGACAGGTGACAAAATGTGGACAATTGGAATCAGTTATTCAATTACTTTCAATAAATCATTCAAAAGCTTTACAAGGTAAGTTATGGACTTTTCTTCAAAGAGGAAAGTTTCAAGGCCGCGAATACGGGTTTAAGCAACCGGTATATCAAAATAAATGAACACACATAAAAGAAGAGCCAGCCGTCGCTCTTTTTTTTTAATGTGCTGCAGGTGTCGGTGCAGTCACACGAAATATTTAATTCAACGAAATTGCTTTCAGACGCGAATAGTTCTTCACAGGACCGAGTGGCTGAAGTTATATCAGGATGATGCCGCGACGACGGGCTTCATGATGATAAAGCGACGGCTGGGTCTCGCGTCGCGACGCTCGAATTACTTCGGATAATGTGAAGTATGTTGCGAAACATGCATCGCGCATACTGAGAGGACTCGGTGTTTTTCCTAATCAAATATCGTATAACTAAGCGTTGCTATAAATCCTTGTGGATTCGTTGACCTACAAGCTTGTTGCTCCGGAGGATTTGATTAGTCCGGTGATATTAATAGGTACGAAGGTGGTGAAAAATTGGAATATTGAAGTTTTCCTTTGGGACAGGACTATCTAAGTTGCTTTACATAGGGCTGGAAAACCTGGTGTCCGCGGAAGGAGGCCCGCCTCGATTTTGAAAATAATGTAATGAAATTAGGTTGAAGACATAAAACCGTATTTTTTGACAAGTAACCAAACTTCTTGCAACTGCTGGTGTTCAAGGAAGGTACAGTGTTGTTGATTTGAGAGAATATTGGTGTATAGTGCTCTCTCTCATGTTGGATGAGTAAAACGACAGTTGTTAGTCATTTAGTTCAGCAAGACAATATCATGAACTTAAAAACCAAATCAAATATCAAATCAAATATACTTTATTGTCTGAAGAACATAATTCTTATTGACAAAGTCACATAAAAGAAAATACCTAACAATAATTACATATAACAATAACATATAAATACAATATATATATATATATATATATATATATATATATATATATATATATATATATATATATACATATATATACACATATACACATATACATACATACACATATATACACACACATACACACACACACATACACATACATATACGCATACATACCATACATGCACAACAAACAGGTACAAAATAAATAATGAATTAAAAACAACATATTATGCGCAAAAGTAAATAAAATAGAATTGGTACGATATTTTCACCGTAATGGTCAACTACAAACAAGTAAAAATATAAAAATATAAAAATACCAGTACAAATTGAATAATAAATAAAAATACATCATAATTGGCACACAGGTAATTAGAATAAAAATTTATAGAAAATTTCCATCGTCAACAAAAAAATGTATAAATATAAGATTATGAAAAATATAAGAAAATATATACAAAAAATTAGGAAAATGTCAGTACAAAATAAACCTTAGAACAATTATCATAATATAAAATAGCTAAGAAGGGATGACGAAGTTGAATTTCACAGCACTAAAGCTTCTCACAGTAGAATTCATCTAATGAGTAGAAAGCGTTTGCCAGAAGAAGATTTTTTACGGAATTTTTAAATTTTCTTCTATTGTCTATGATTTTAATCTTGTTGGGTAGATGATTAAATAATTTTTTACCATTATAAATTATAGAATTTTTAACCTGTGTCAATGTTGGAATTGGTAATTTTATATTTAGTGGCTGTCTGGTGTTATAATGGGTAATCGTATAGATTTCGTTTTTAAAGTTACTGTGAATGAGACATACTGCTTCTAAAATAAAAATGCACGGTAGTGGTAAAATTTTATGTTTAATGAAAAGTGGCTTGCAAGAATCCTGGAATTTAGCTCTGCACATATACCTAACTGCTCTTTTTTGCAAAACAAAAACCGTATTAAAAAGATATTGACTACATGATCCCCAAAAACAAATTCCATATCTTAGATGTGAGTCAACTAACGCATAATACACACTCTTTGCCATATCTTCACCAAGTTCCCATGAAGTGGTTCTTACTGCAAAACATCCTGATGATAGTTTTCGTCTGAGTCTTTCAATGTGATCTTCAAATTTCAGTTTATCATCAATATGTAAACCCAGAAATTTTGTGTCTGACCTACAACTTATCACTTGATTTCCTAAATGAATTTCTGGAAGATTACATTTAAAAGTGAGAATGTTAGTTTTGGATATGTTGAAGGAGAGCTTATTAGCATCACACCAATTTTTCACTTCACCAATATCATTCTCCACCATTTGATACAGTTTTGAGTCATCTTCATCATGCCAAAGTATTGTGGTGTCATCTGCGAATTGGGTGAACTCTCCGGAAATATTAATTGAGGTTAGATCATTTATATAAATTAAAAACAGTGTTGGTCCCAGAACTGACCCCTGAGGTACTCCCCATTTAAATTCTAGTTTGTGCGATAAGCTGCCTTGAAGAGATACGCTTTGAGTTCTTCCAGATAAATATGACTCAAACCACTGGATAACTACCTTCCTGAACCCATATACCTCTAATTTTTGCAACAATATTTTGTGATTAACGCAGTCGAAGGCCTTTGTCAAGTCACAAAAAACCGCTGCAGCAACTTCTTTATCATTCATTTTCAAATAAACATTTTGTAAAAGGTTGAAAATTGCATCATTTGTGCCTTTTTCTCTTTGAAATCCAAATTGAGTAGGGTTAATAGAATTGTGCTTATTCAGAAAAGCCATTATTCTTTTTTTCACGAGTTTTTCTATTATTTTCGAAAGTGTGGGTAACATTGAGATGGGTCTGAAGTTTGCAGGATTATCAGTATCACCCCCCTTATGTAATGGAATGACTATAGCGTTTTTTAAACATGATGGAAAAACTCCTGTGAGAAATGAAAAATTTACAGCCTCAACTAGTACCTCAAGGGCGAACTCAGGGAGATATGAAAATATTTGTAACGATAAGTCATCCCACCCAGATGCATTTTTATTTTTTATTTCATTGAAAATTTGCTTCATCTCTACGATGTCTGTAGGCGCGAAAAAGAAAGACTCCGAAACAGAGATATGTTTCAAATAACTCAATGGATCGGTTGGAGAGTGAATCTGTTTGGAAATAGTTTCTGCTATTGAGCAATAATATTCATTGATATCGTTACATTCTAAATTTGTTTTTACTGGAACGGAGCTGTTTTTACTTCTCAAGTCATTGACAATTACCCAGCTTTCTTTTTGCTTATGTCTTGCATTTTCTATTTTGTTCCTATAGTGTAGTTGTTTAGCAGCTCTCAAGGTTCTTCTATAAATGGACCTATACTTGTTATAAAAGGAAATAAAGTTTTCGTTATCACTGGCAATTTTTTTAATTAAATGAAGGGATCGAAGATTTTTTGCAGATACTTTAATACCTTTTGTTAACCAAGGTTTTTTGGCTTTAGTCTTAATTCTATTGAGCGGAAAGCTCTTATTGAATACATAAGAAAGCATAGAATGATATTTAGTTAAAGGGTCGTTGCATGTCATTGCTTCATTCCAGTCGAGATCATTACAATTATTCTTGAATTTATAAAAGTTTTGTCTACTAAATATTCTTCCAATACGTTGTGTTCTGTTGGATATTTCAAATATTTGAGGTATCTTACATAAGACTGCTTCATGATCCGAAAGGCCTGCATTGATGACGTCGCATTCGATATTTTTCATGTTAGAACAAACATAATCTATAATTGAACTAGAAAATTTTGAGTGACGGGTTGGCAATTCAACATGCATCTCTAAATTGAAACTAATTAATAAATTCTCTAACGATTTTGTAGAGTTTGAAGTTTTGTCCCTAAAGTTTATATTGAAATCTCCAGTGAGTATCACAGACGCTTTACAAGGAATCTGTCCTAGCAAAATTTCCAATCTTTCTAAAAAATTGTTTTCACTGGATAGTGGTGAACGGTACAAACAAATAATGAATAAATTTTTATTTTTACTATATATACACGAAAATTCAAATTCCTTCTCAATCAACATAATATTATATTTTTTTATCTCGATAAAATCGTTTCTTTCAATGAAATCCGTATGAATGAGGATCAATGTGCCACCATGATGGCTATTCTGCCTTGAATATTTTGCAATAGTAATGTAATTAGGCACGTGCAGAGGTTCTTCCATTTCGAGCCAGTGCTCAGTTAGTAAAACTATATCAGGTAAATTTTGGCTATCTAAAAATACATACAGTTCATCTGTTTTGTTTCTTACCGACTGAATGTTCAACAGCATCAGCGAAATCCATTTTCTGCAGTTCTGAATTCTAAAAAAGAGTCATTTTCTACTTGAACAGCAGAATCTGATTCTAAATTTACTACTGAGTCATCATAAGCTGAGCTTGTACCAGGACTCAAATTTGTATTATGAAATTCATCTCCGTCCATCTCAATCCTATGTATTGTTTTTAAAACAACATTGCTATATTTTGATGTACTCAAATAATTTTTGAGCTCATGTAAAATCTCGAATTTACTTCCCTGTTGTTTTTTATCAACTAGGAAAATAATGGAAACATTTCTATTCATTCGAGAAAACCGGCTCACAGCATTCCTCAATTTCTTAATTATAATGTGATCTATTGAAGTATCACATTCTGACAGTAGTATAACATTTGTCGTTTTGCTGATATGCAAGATTTTTCGCAATGCTAAGTTTAAAGTAATACAATTACTGATATTCTTAGTATTGAACATCACTATAACATAGTCATCCTGGCCATAATTAAGAGTGTTTTCAAACCTAATTTGTTATAAGTAGTAAGGAATACAATGTTATCATAAATAATAATATCCACGGGGAGAGCTCGAACGGAGAGCGCCGGTTCATCGATATATGAAGCCAAGCAACGCTAGGCGAGGCCGGGGTTAGAATGGGTGACCAACGGACCTCCTTTCGGTATTCTCCTCGGATAGTGCTAGGAATCGCACTTAAAAAGGTAAGACCTCGTTAATCCTTGGCTCGCACAAGTTTCGACTTTTGAGGGCTGCCGTTCGTAAGGGGACGACAGCTGGTTAAAGGAAAAAACAATTTTAAAACAATTTTTTAAAGTCAGTTATTGTTTATGTCACATAATAACATTGAGCTCGGTATGAAGTGTGACTGAAATATCATGGAAATAAAGAAGAAATTGGATTTGTTATGAAATGTTGCTTAAACATCGATTTCACCGGAAGTGACATAAACTTTCGATCATCAAATGGGACACCCGGTATATTTTCATTCGAATTGTTGAATCAACCAAATGCAACCCTACGCGCATCCCTCAGAAGTCTTCGAGAGACTTGTGTGAGCTAGGGAAGACGCAGCCATTACCTTCTAATGTGTGATACCATGCACGAGACCGATTACCATGCGACGATTGGACCTCTTGACCCTTCGCTTGAGAGGCGAAGACTTTATCAGCACGGCTACCACGGCCCACGAATGGTTATAGATAACCAAAATAAATCATACACTATACCATTAGATTATATTTTCATTCCTATCCATGATAATTTAAATAAAAGTGTAAGCAATGACTATGTTTGAATAAAATCAAAATGGCACTAGTGCGGCAAAGTACCACTTTACCGAACTAGCGCGGTAAAGCATCTTATTACGAAACTCGTATCAGTACGATACTAATACTGATGGTTTACATTACATATTGATAACAGGTAAAATCTATTGATCAACCTCAATATCACAGCAATAGACCGAAAACGTGACAAAGCTTACGCAATGAATCTTTCAAAGTTTTGAAACTAATGAAAATCAGCCAATAGATGTGAACAGGAAAGGATGCGATTTATGATACAACCGTTCCTTATTTCGAAGAAAAATTCAAAATTATTGGTGAAATTCAAGTACCTACCTAATGGGACTAATTGTTGGTATTAAGGGTACAACCACAAAATTTTCGAGGATTTTGCGAACTCTTTTGATGTACCGGGTTATTCACAGTTAGACAATTATATATCTATCAGAGTGTATTATTTGTAATGAACTCTACTAGGACGTATGTATCACATGATTATAACACACGTATGAATAAAAATCAAACTCTACAAATCCCAAAATGTCGACTAACACACGAACAAAAATTTATTACTTACGTTGGCACCAAATTGTTCAATCTGCTACCAGATAAGTTGAAAAATATATCCAACAAACGTTTCTTTAAAAAAGAACTGAGACTATTCATTTTATCAAACTATGAACTACTACAAAGTGTTTTTCAAAGCGAAAGAATCTAACAGACTCATCCACCTCAATATGTGTATATATGAATGTATTTAAATATGTGTATTTTTATATATGTTTACCATCCAAGACATAATCATTGCGCTCACTTAGCTGCTTAATAGGTGTAATTGTATATATATCCCCCTTTTTACCAACTCTTCAGTGTGTTTCTCTCCACTTGAAGTTATCCAAAGTAAACAGAAATATATTATTATGATTATACTACTTAATATGCTTCACTAACGGTAAGGTTACATATTTCTGGTGGATTTCACAAAACAAGCTCTGCTTAGGTGAAATCCTCATAATATGAAACCTACTTCTTACATTTAAATACCATATAAATATTATATTTACTTGATATTTAGTTGACTTACTATTCTTTAATGTTTTTCAAGATATATGTAAAAAAAAATAATTTATAAATCCAGAAATCCTAATATGATGCAATGTATGCAATGTAAATTATAAATACTGGGTAGATTAATTAGGTACAATCACTGCCAAAATGCTCATCTGTCTGAATAAACTACTTACTTACCTACCAACGAAAACAGTGTAATTTATTGGTTTAGAAGAACTCAAGGACTCGATAAAAATACTGAAGTTTTTGATCATTTACTATAGTTTTTTTCCTTACTCTTTTTTATATTTTCTATTAACTTGTTTTATTGATTTTAGTATTCCTTGTTTTTATACAGATCATATGGACAATGGGATATCTATTAAAAAATATATAAAGAGTTACTCATTTGAAAGCGGGTAACTCTGTAATTTTTTTATTTGTTGTCCGATTTGGACGACTTTTTTCTGAAGGAAAGAGCTCCGATAGCTCCATTATATTACCATGAAATTCGAATTGCCGAAGCCATCTTCGAATTTATTTGATGGCCAAAAATCCAAAAAAGATATCAGCAGTTTTTTAGCTGAAATTTGACTACGCCACTGGATTTGGGATGATTTCAAACCGGTGTAGCAAAAATTACGCAGCAAAAATAATAATAGGAATTAGGCTTGACCTGGATGCTCTGAGAAATAAAGTCGTGTCGCTAGAAAAAGAAAATACTGATTTGAAAGAGAAGATCGAATTACTGAATCGAAACCACAAAAATAATAACCTGATTATCTTCGGATTGAAAGATACCAACAAGATTTTGTTGATATATTCTGCACAGAAATTAAGAAACTCATCCAAGTTGATCTAACGGTGGCAGAGATAAACGATATTTTCCCTCTTGGTCGTGCATCTAATTGTCCCGTGAAGTTAGAGCTGATATCACATTTGAAAAAAAAATTTATTCTACAAAACTGCAATAAGCTGCGAGGTTCTAACGTGTCTATCGTTCATGATATGACAGAAATCCAGAGAGTGGAAAATAAAATTTTGCGAAATCACCTGAAAAAAGCCCGGGAGACAGTGACTAACATTGCTTTCATAAGAGGAAATAGATTAGTTGTTAATAATATACACTACACCATAGACGAATTGGAATCACACGAAGGAGAAGAAGAAGGAGAAAATTTGAACGAAACTAAGGCAAACAGTGCACCGGAATCACCTAACATCACAATACTACAAGATTTCACACAAATACCAGCTCTGAAAAATTTTCCAACGACAACCCACACTTCATGTGAAAGTGAGAAGAAACTGTTATCTTCACAGAATACTCCCAAATCAAACAAGAAGCTGGATCAAGAAATTGCGGCTAAAACAACCTTCAAAACATTCAGTACAAGAGAAAATTTAAGAAGTTCTTTACGAAAGAATTCGAACTCATAAACTCAGATTTTGTATCTCGGTGATTTCGTGCTCAATTTATATTTCATAGGCCAACTATTATTGCTACGACGCCCGTACTAACAAAGTAAGAAGGCCTGATAGAATTGTAATCCTTCATAAACAGTGAAATACCTACCTAAGATAAGGAATTTGTTGCTCGTTTTTAAACAGATTTTATTTTCCATATTGTTCTTATACCAGTAAGGCTATTTGTTTTTCAGCTGGAATAAGAAAATATAATTCACGATATTGATTAGTATACAGGTTTGTTCCGTTTTGTCACTAACATTAGAAGTTAATGATGCAGAACTCTTTTAGTTTTTCACATTTGAATGTACGATCTATATTCACTGGGTTTGATGTACTTTCAGAACATATTTCAAATTCCAATTTAGATATTTTCGCTCTCACAGAAACATGGCTTTCATCTGATATCTCCTCCAATACAGTTGGCATCAACTCATATCACCTAGTTCGAGCAGATAGAGATGGAAGAGGTGGTGGGGTTGCTTTTTTTATCAATGAAAATATAAATTACAAAATTATCTACTCTGAAATAAGTCCTGCTCTTGAGCAGCTTTGGATTTCGATAACCTCTAAATGCAAAATTTACTATTTCGGTGTGTTGTATCGCCCTCCCAGTGCTGATGTAACTCATTGCCTAAACGAACTGGAAGATACTGTTAGCAACCTGATCGCCTCAAGTGATTTTCTTTTAGTAGCCGGTGACCTTAATATAAATTTACATGCAAATGACAGATGATGTCAACGGTTTTATGAATTCCTAAGTTCCTTCAACTTCCATCAGCTGGTTGACAGTCCCACTCGAATCACTTCTCATTCCCAAACTCTTTTAGATGTTTTAATCGTTTCCGATAAAGATAAAGTTAAATTGGTCGAAGTTTCTGACATACAGGGTATCTCCGATCATATGGCTGTCTCATGTAAAATTGATAAAATCGAAATTCAGCAAAATATTAAATTCATATCCTTTCGTGATTACCGTAACTTTGATTATACTTCTTTCAATTCGGATCTGCAAAATATAGAATGGGATAATATTTATTTAATGAGTGATGTTGACTACATGATATCATTTTTGAACGAAAATTTATTAAACATATTCGAAAGACATGCTCCTATTCGAAATAAACGGGTGAGTAAGCCTCCAGCTCCATGGTTAACGTTTAATATCAAAGAAATGTTATCACTGAGAGACCGCGCATTCAGCAAATATAAGAAATCACACTCAATAGCTGACTGGAATAGCTACAAAGAACTAAGGAACTATACAACTGGGGCTATTCGTAGAGAAAAGAAAGCCTATCTCAATTTCATCCTTGCTAAAAAAGATTCTAAGAGGACTTGGAATACTCTCAGATCTCTAGAAATTTTAAGGGACAAAGCCAATCCTGGAATCCCGAATGATTTGAGAGACGTGAATCTTATCAATTCATATTTCAATAATATATTGCAGCCTGGTAGGTCTGTATACCAAACTTCTCTACTTGACCGCTACAAAGAACAAGAAGAGTCCGAGAACCAGTTTTTCTTTTCCACTGTAACTGCCTATACTGTCAGAAAATACATAAATAAGATAACATTTCTGTACAGATGATACATCTTTTTGATAATTATTTACTGAACCACATAACCCATATCATCAATTCTATAATAAATTCTGGACAATTTCCTAACTTGTGGAAAAGCGGTCTAGTCATACCTCTGCCAAAGTGTAACACACCATCTGTCTTATCTTACCTCAGACCCATTTCCATTTTACCTTCTCTTTCCAAAGTGATAGAAATGATACTGAAGGACCAAATCAATGTCTTTGTAAATGAACAAAAAATTATTTCTTCGGTTCAGTCAGGATTCAGATCACAACATAGTACTACCACAGCCCTTCTTTCATTTACAGATGATATTTTCCAAGCTGTTGATAAAGGTAGTGTCTCTAGTAAAGCGTTCGACACCATCGACCACGATATCCTTTGTGAGAAACTTGTCGCATTTGGCTTCTCGCAAGATGCAGTACGTTTAATAAAAAATTATTTATCTGACCGGACTCAAAAGGTAATTCTAGATGGAGTAATTTCAGAGGCCTTATCTGTAACTAAAGGTGTGCCACAGGGATCTATTCTCGGACCCTCATTGTTTAGTTTATATATATCTGACTTCCACCATTTTGTTAACAATTGCTCCATACATCACTATGCTGACGACACCCAGATCTATTTTTCATTTCCCATTTACGATCTAGACCTGGCTCAAACTCATATAAATACTGATCTCCAGACCATCTTCGATATTTCTACTGCTCATAAGCTCAAACTCAATCCAAAAAAGTCTGCAGTGATGCTATTTGGCTCCAAGAAGAACAGGGATATCGCAATGAATACCATACAAATTCGCCTTGAAAATGACTCACTTCCAATTCTGAAAGAATTCAAAAATTTAGGACTGTGGCTCGATCCTGAGCTCAGATTCACTAAACATGTCAGCCACCTCAGTCAATCCTCCTACAATGTTTTAAGGCAACTCTATCCAAACAGGGACTTACTTTCATCTGAATTAAAGCTTAAACTTTGTGAGTCACTAATATTCTCTAAAATTTCCTACTGCGACAGTATATATGGACCAGCTTTACGCCAACTTGACCGTCACCGCTTGCAACGTATACAAAATAATTGCCTGAGGTTTTCTTTCGGTGTTCGTAAATACGACCATATATCTGTGCCGATGAAGAAATCAGGTTGGCTGAATATGGAGAAACTTAGGAAATTACACCTTCTAACAAATACCCATAAAGTTCTAACTTCCCAAGTACCAGATTACCTTTTCAAAAGGCTAAAAACCTTTTCGGACCTTAAAAGATTTTCCACTCGTAATAAAACCACACTTATCATTCCAAAGCACAAAACTTCATTTTTCACTCGTAGCTTCTCGTACAACGCACCGAAATATTATAACTCACTACCCAATGAATTTAGATCCTATTCATTAAATAACTTTAAAAAAAGATTGAAAGTTCTTCTCGGTGAGTAGACTGTCTCCTTTCGAACTGACCGGCTATTAACCAAACTGATATGCATTGCTGTTCTTAATGTTTTATGTATAATATCTACTTTGTAATTCCCACAATGGGGTTAACATATTGTTCATATTGTTTATTTATTGTCCGTATTGTTCATATATTGTTCATATTGTTTATATTCTTTATATTATCTTATTTCTTTCACTTCTTTCCCTTCAGGAACATAGGGTTGAGTTTAAAAACAGCTCACGCTGACACTCCGCCTTTTCACCTCCACTGTTAAACTGTACTTGTTCTGTTTGTTTTATGGTGAATAAAGACGAATTATTATTATTATTATTATTATTATTATATTATTATAAGTCATGTACTTACGTAGCAAAAATCCTCACTAATGACTCGATTAATTTGACTGGTTTCGTCTTTTGTTTCGTGGACTTATTACCTATAGCAATATCAGTTTCGATAAAAAATTAATTTTTCAATATGAATCTGTATCTAAAACGAGTTTATAACAAACAAAACTTGGCAATACTAGTAACAACTGTTGGATAGAACTTTAAGTAATAGTAACAATAATATGTATCAGCATAACATTTTCATACGGGTAATTTTACATTTACAAACATTAATAAATAAATGATTGAAACTGCATGGATATAGCATCCGCTCGCGGTCTACATACATGTAGATATCTACTTATCCAAGATCCCAGGGCCGTCAGACATTACTTATTATTAAACGAACGAAATGTGTACGATTGAGTAGTGTTCGTTGTTTTTGTAACCCATAGTGGATCAGTGGACAAAGTAACTAGCTACCAACTCGGAGCTCCGAGTTCAAATCTCGTCTCCAACATTTTTTTTTAAACCCAGCAGACGCATCACACTAAGGTTAGCCATCTCGGTTGGAAACGGCTTCGACTCTGGGAGGATTTTTGTTCAAATAGAAATTTAAAAGAAAACAGAATTTTGATAAATAAAAGATTTTGTTAAGATTTCCTTATGAGTAAAATCCCAGGGCCTTACATAAGTTATTTTTGAAAAGATGAAGACTTTGAGTGGTGTCTCATGTACTTTTAATACCTGCGTACTTGTGGAGTTCACTCTGTGACACCTGGGCAGGTACCTAACTTTAATTTGTATGGCTGATTTTTATATATATTGTAGAATATCACTCTTAAGTAATTTCAAAAGTGTCAGACGCTTTCCATAGACCAGAACTTTTGTCAAACGCTTTAAAACTCCACAAAGTATTCAACAAATTATACATAAAAATCAGCCACACAAATTTAAGTTAAGTAACTCTTATTTTTAGTTACCTTTCTCACCTGGTACCTGCCCAGGTGTCACAGAGCGAACTCCACAAGCACGCAGGTATTAAAAGTACATGGGACACCACTCAGAACCTAAGTCTTCATCTTTTCAAAAATAAGTTATGTCTGAAGGCCCTGTGATTTTACTCATAAGGAAATCTTAACATAATCTCTTATTTACCAAAATTCTGTTTTCTTTTAAATTTCTTTTTGAACAAAAATCCTCCCAGAGTCGAAGCCGTTTCCAACCGAGGTGGCTAACCCTAGTGTGATGCGTCTGCTGGGTTTAAAAAAAAATTGTTGCAGACGAGATTTGAACTCGCTCCGGGGTGGTATCTATATACCCTGTCCACTGATCCACCATGGGTTATAGAAATAATTCTGTAGACTGGCAATTCAACTAAGTGAGTAGTGTTTTTACATACCTTGATTCCCTAATATCTGAAGAATCGTCATCAGGACAAGCTAGCAGGTAGGCATGCGAACATAGTACATACTAACACTAGTCAATCGTACACATTTCATTCGTTTAAAAATAAGTAGGTAACGTCTGACGGCCCTGGAATCTTGCTCTATTACATTCACACACACAGACATATTTATTTACTGACATATATATAGATGTAGATGTTATATCAGAATATAGCTATGAATATAAACAACAATATAAACAAAGAAGAGTTAATTAATAATTTCTAGAAGTCGATGAATATCTGTTCTTGACTTTTGAAACATATGCTTTTTTATTTTTGAGATGAACACCTTGTGGGAGTTTATCGACTTGATATCAGATGGCAACATATTATAAAGTTTTGGACCCATGTAAATGAAGCTTCTTTGGATTAATGTTTTATTTACTACATGTAATGTTATTGAGGAAAGTATGTATCTTGTGTTATATATATGTTCTATTGTTTGGCTCTTATTTCGATACTGCTGTGTTATCAGTGTTTTGTAATGTATTTGCCTCAAGTCATGCTTGCCACTCAAATTATATAATAATTCGGTTGAATATCGATAAGGTTTATAGAATATAATTTGGAGAATCCACTTATGAGTTACTTCAATTCTATTCCGAAGATAATTTGATGATAATTTTCATAATTCAAACTAATAGCCGTCTAATGAAGCTTTGATTTTACCTTTCGTACTACTTAGGGCGGCTTGTTCAAAACAAGTTCACAAACAGTTAAAATAAACTCGCTTCAGTTGCTAGGGATTAGCCAATAAAATGTATAGTTCTCTCTCTCTCTCTCTGTATTTGGTTGGTCGTTGCTTCCTTCAAACAGGCGCATTTGACCAAGCCCCGCTGCGAGAAATCCGTTCTCATCCGGCCTTTAACCGGCGTAGACAGCAAGGTTTCATCAGGGGAATGCAGTTGTCTTGCTCTAGGCAATACTGCATCCCATATTTTACACTTTTCAGTTTTTATTTAACAAAACACTTCTATACAATCTGTCAAATGCACGTCTTTAAGACTGCGGACATCACACACATTAACCTGACTTCCAACACAAGACCGCCGTCTGATCTCAACCACTGCCGGAAGTCGAATCAAATGTATAGTTATTCAGCAACTGAACTCAGTTTGGTGAATCTTGTTTTGTACAACCCGCACGTAGTGATCGAATTACCAGCAAATTGGAAAGCTAGGCTGGTTAGGTTAGGTTGTGTCCCGTTTTTTTACGTTAATTAGTTAGGTGGACAGCCAGAAGAAAGAGACACGCGTGGCGTGTCTCTTTCTTCTGGTAATTTAGAAAATGCGAACGCAGCATACATCTGCTTTGATTTCACCTTTTCATACTAATTATTTATCGAATTACCAGCAACTTGGAAAGCTAGGATAGGTTAGGTGCAACTTGGGAAGCTAGGTTAGTTAGGTAAGGATGTGTCCCGTTTTTTACGTTAAGAAGAAGTCGACAGCCACTAAATTCATAATTTGCAAGCATCTGCTCAGTGTTCACTTTTTTTAAACTAATTAGTGATCAAATTACTAGCTACTTGGATAGATAGGTTAGGTTGTGACCCTTTTTTCGTTAAGAAAATCGGTCCCTCGTCGAAAACGTGGTAATTTGAGAGGTAGGTATGCTGAAGGCCTGCCTTATTTTCAAATCAATTTAATAAGACTGGCGGGTCTTACATTCAAATGATTTTTTTGATGTTTTTTATTCAGATGTTAATGTTTTTCAGATTGTTTATTTTATTTAGAATTAACAATTTTTTTGATTCAAATTATATTGTGGAATTGGGTTTTGGTTTATCTCGTAACAGGGTTATTTTGTTTCGGGGGTTTTTTGTTCTAATGTTTTTTTGTACCGAGGGTATTTTTCAATAGGGAGGTTATGTCACGGGGGTTATTGTCGGAGGTTTTTCTCCGCGGGGTTTTTGCCAGGGGAGTTTTGTCAAAGGGGTAATTTTCCTAGAAACATTAATAAAGTGTTCAGAAATAATTGAATGAATCGAAGGTTCCAAAATAATCCCATTCAATTTTGTCTCCTTCTCCTAATAACTTATTGTAAATATCTTTTCAAAACATACTCATATTCAAAACCATTGAAGCGTGCGACACTGTTTCATCATCTCTTCAACCTCTTCAACACACACGAAGGGTAATTCCTGCAATATTCAAGCCGACACTGTACATATTAGGAATTTCGAATATCCCACAGTGTCTCTGGAAACGCCACGATGGGTTCCGTAATAGAAACACATTGATTCAGCCGCCAGGCCCTTTTTTACTCGAGGGAATTTAATGAAATTTCTCTCGTAAAAATTCCATTTCGTAAAAATTCTCTGAGGTACGGTTCGAAAAAAATCATTGTTTGGTTATTCATCGTGGAGTTGGATTTTTTCATGTCATTTCGATATGAAAGGATTTCTCTAATCTCAGGAGTCTCTGCTACGAATTCTTTGGTGAACAGCGTTATCAAAATACGTACTGCTCTTCACAAAATGTTGCCATTGTGTGCTGAATTTGTCGAAGAAAATGAGGCTTTTTGTTAAAAGTCAATTACATATTCTTTCTACGACTATAAAGGAAAATGTACATTTGAAGTGCGTTTTCGATTAAGAAACCTACAACGTAGTAATACAGTTTTTTTTATCCTACGGGCTAGCTCTATCGAAATTTTCATTTCCTACCTATAGACTACAAGCCCATATAACGATTTTGGGGGGTCATTTTATACAGCATGAAACATATTCAGAACGATGCTGCTATATGAAAAAATAACTTTAGGCACTATGCCGTCAATTCTTGGTGGGACAAATGACTGTAATAATAATAATAGTAATTTTTCATCTGAAGATGTGCTCTACCGACAAAATATTCTTGTACGGCATTCCTCACGTTGGTGGATTATGAAATAATAATCTCCTCCTGCTGTACAAAAATAATGGAACCAAAAGCCAGGAAAATTTTTCAATTTCCGAAAAAAAAAAAAAATTCTGGTTTTTGGTTTCATTATTTTTGTACGGCAGTATGTTCTATGAGATTATTCTTTCATAATCCACCAACGAGAGGAATGCCCTACAGGAATATTTTGTCGGTAGAGCACATCTTCAGATGAAAAATTACTATTATTATTATTATTACAGTCATTTGTCCCACCAAGAATTGACGGCATAGTGCCTAAAGTTATTTTTTTATATAGCAGCATCGTTCTGAATATGTTTCATGCTGTATAAAATGACCCCCCAAAATCGTTATTTGGGCTTGTAGTCTACTACTTTTACGTGCAAAACTAGATTGTCAATACAGTGTGTCCCACTTACCATGCTCACCATGGGTATCTTTTTAATGGTAAGAGATACGAGGTCGGTTAAATGACACCAAATGTGGAGTTTATCAAAGCCAACTATAATGTGAAAAAATATTTTGATTAAATCTATTCGTTTTTGTTTTATACGCAAATAACAGATTTTGATCATTTTCATGTCTCTAGCAAGTGAATTTTGACCCACTTCTGGCGGTCCTAATAACTTGAAATTTGGCAGATGTTATAATTCCTGTGACGATATAAAAGATAAAAAATGGCGGATCCTCCAATATGGCGGACGAGATTTGTGATTATGGTCCGATTCCATTCAAAATTGGTATGTGGGAGTTTTTGAGGTCGGAGATCATGATTTTTTTGTTAAAATTTATAAATTCAAGATGGCGACTTCAAAATTGATCTTGTTTTTGTATAAATGACGATAACTCCGTAGTTATCAACAAAAAACTATTACTGTGACATATCATCTGTAAGAGAAAAAAAAAGTTATTCATAACTAAGTCATAGTGAGCTATGACCAACATTTGAAAAATAAAAGTTGGTGATGATATCTCAAATTCTAGAAGAGTTGGTATAAATTTCATATTTTTTTCTAAATCTCAATGAAAAACTGCCATCAGAATGTGAAATTCCTATTCGAATATTTTCATAAATAAAGAAGTTACGGAGGAGACATGAAAATGATCAAAATCTGTTTTTTTGCGTATAAAACAAAAACGAATGGATTTTATAAAAATATTTTTTTAACATTATAGTTGGCGTTGATAAACTCCACATTTGGTGTCATTTAACCAACCTCTCACCATTAAAAAGATATCCATGGTGAGCATGGTAAGTGGGACATACTGTATATCACCAAAAATATGAAATATTATTGTATGAGTATATTATTGGTCGGGGGATTATTGGCAGGATATTTAGTCGTAGACCAGTGATGCCAACTCTACGTCTTTTTTCTTAGATCTACGAACTTTAGACCTTTCCTGCAAACCTACTGACATCATCCCCCTAATCTATGTCTTCTTCGTCAAATTGTACAAAGAACCCTGCACCCATCTTATGGAGAATGGGTCCCAGTGAAATTTGATGAATTTTTGGGATGATGTAGTTCAAGTCAAGCTGATCAAAAGTGTCCATGGGCCCAACTCAATCTTATGGCTAGTTTTCAAGATACAGGGTGTCAAAGTTGGTAAGTGGCTATTTTTTTTAAAGTAATATTGCTTTCAGGAAAACATCTTAAATTAAAATGTTTGGTTTTTGATAAAGAATATTGTTGGATACAGGGTCCAGCATTATTCAAAATAAAATCCTCAATCAACCCTATGAAGTGAAAATGTGACAAAACCAAGTGACACATTGATATGCTCATCCTTTGAATATGTGAAAATTGATAAATTCAACATTTTGTACAGGGTGAGTCAAGAAATGACAGTTTTTCTGCTGAAATTTGGTATATTTTTATTTGAGTATATTTTGAGCTTTAGGGATACTTGACTACGAACCATTCAGCATACTGCTTCTCCAAAATTGATATACAGACTGACACAAACGCTAGGTGATGACAAAACTTGCGCAAAGGCGTTCAGTGCGTAATTCACCCTGTAATTGAAGATTTCATCTGTAAAATTTTACAATTTTCAGTTCCAACGGGCCCAAAATTGCAACATTAAATATTTCCGTCCATAGATTGCCTTAAATCGATATTGTGATTTATCTTCTCTCTTCTTGTGTGGAGTAATAATATGACAGATAGGCAAATTGTGGAGATTAATGTTCCCATTCTTCTTCTTGAAAAAATCTGGATCTGCATGATGTTTTCGCAACATTTGCCGGCAAAATTGAGCTCGTGCTGGGTAAACTCTGGGTGGCAATCTTAACTCGTTGTTGTTGACAAATACCCCAACAATAGTCGGTGGAGAGCAGCTCCTCGCAAGTAATGAATAATTTTAATTATGGTAAATAATTCTGAAAGTGGCATTTTCTCAAGTGAAAGTTTGAAATTGTTCACTAGGCAATGCAAAATAGAAGATTTCTTGAAAGAATTGATCAACAATAATATGTCAGAAACGTACCCTTTCGGATAAAAATAGCGATATCTTATTCTTTATAACAAATCACTTGTGTTATACCATTTTGAAACCACCAAAAATGTATTGATGTAATATGCAGCAGTAATCCAGTACATGTTGGTGTCACTACGAGGGGCTAAACTTCATGAACAAAAAAGTCTACTACCAAAACGTTCCTCACAGCCCCCCCCCTAAGACGTTCATAAAATGTTTTTGAGGTAGACGTTAGAATGATTCTTCAGGAATATTTTACCAATTAAATTAATTAGAAAATTGTGAAATTATACCAGTCGCACAGAAAAAACTAATCACAGCAGATAGGGCATTCTTTGATTTAAATTCACGTTAAGTTTGACGTGGTCTTTACGGGATACCCTGTATATAAATTCAATTTGCCTTAAAAAAGTTATGAAAATGAATAATTTAAATGAATTGAAAAACAAAACACTCGTTTCATTCAGTGTTACCCTCTTCATTTCATTGAGAAAAAGGTGGGTAGATATGAACTTTTAAATACGTAAGTTTTTCATTCTGATTAACGTCTTTTTCAAAATCCGAGTATACAACACTGCAAAGATATTCATCGTACCCACCATTACGATTTTTTAGAATAAACTGTAATCAATTCAAATCAATACATCAGTTTGCTGTCAATTTGCTGTGAATGACCGCCCATTTGAAGAACTAACGAACGATTATTCAATGTATGCAAATTCCACACTGTAAACATTTATTTTACCACACCGATTTTGACCATTTGTCATCGCAATTTTCATAGGTAATACATACTACATACTACATAGTACTGAATCTGAAACCAAATTTTTCAGTATTAATGTAGATGAGGATGTCTCTTTTTCAATAGTCACATCTCGAATTTATGTAAAAAATTGTCATCAGGAAGTTTCGCAACAGGGTAATCGCGAGAGAACTGAACATGACAATAGCTGGAGCATATAGGAAAGCCGAACTTTTGGGTGAAGAACAAGTTTTCCATATACAGATTCCTGATACAAAAACCAAAAAAATCACGGGAATTTTTTGTAACTTTTGAGGTACCGAGGGACTAAATTTTGTCCAAATTTTTTTGCAATATTTGCCTCTGCGAGCCCGTCATACCGTCCATGGAAGATTTTTTGATAGATAAAACATTACTTTGTTTCTTAAATTTCTTGATCCTGCTCAATATACGGATCACTACTTTCGGCGATCATCAGCATCATGGCTTGCAGATTCAGGTGCAGATCTTTTAACTATAAAGCGACATGGAGCCTGGAAAAGTAATACTGTTGCTGAGGGATACATAGATTCTTCCATAGAAAATGAAAAGAAAGTTGCCGCGAATATTTTAGGAGAACTTGAACCTTCAATAAGTCTCAGTAATAGCTTTAATAATTTCGCTTTAAAAGTAACAACAAAACGAGGATTAGCTTCTTTGGGAATAAACTTGTCAAATTGTGTGAATTGTACGATTAATATTTACAAAAAATAGCTTATTTACAGTTTCAAATATTTTTAATTCTTCTTGTAAGTTTCGTGTTCAAATAAAAGATCGTTTTTTTCTGAATTTATCTTTCATCATTAATCGTCTTTGTAGTACTCGATCAAACACCCTTGATCAACGAGACTTGTCCAGTTATGAAAGCATTCGAATTAAACCAAAAATATTTGTCGCACCCACCCTTATGGTTTTTTTACAATTCAATTACAACTCAAATCAATACATCAGTTTTCTGTCAATTTGGATTGAATGACCACCCATTTGAAGCACTAACGAACGATTATTCATTGTATGCAAATTCCACACTGTAAACATTTATTTTACCACACCGATTTTGACCAATCGTTATCAAATAAATATTAAATGTGGTCATAATCTACATACAAAAACATAATCAAAGTTGACAACGGAACAGGTTGCCGCCTACAATCCGCGTATAGAGTTTGAACCAACTCAATTTGAATTTAAATGGAAATCCATCGAACGAAATTGTGGACAGGCATAAAGCTATATTTGTGAGCGCGACTATCAATTCAAATGGATTTATAAAAATTATTAGGTCAATATATCTGTATGTGAAATGAATGCTTTTGATGGAAAACAGAAATGGGCTTCGTTCCGGATGGAGTCCATTGAACAGAGAGTAATCGCCTTACGAGTGACTGTTTTTGAATGCGAAAAGATGAAATTTATTCAAATTTCAATTGAATTGAAATTCATATTCATATAGGAAAATGAAAGATTGATGAAGAAGATTGATGGAATTTTGTGGTAGTGGGTTTTACAACATGCCTTCTCAACTTCCTTATTTCAAATAAAACAACCTGTATTTCATTAAATTTTTTTAATATACCAGCAGATTTTAGGCCCACTATGTGTAACAATGACTATACCCAAATTTGTTAGTTTTCAAGATATAAATTTTGTTTTGAAAAATTTGACAGTTACCTACAGCACTAGTTCAAAAAAATCATAACTCATAGACAGTGACAGTTGGAAATGTGAAATTTCCCAGAATCACATCTGGGACCCAATTTTTGAAATCATAGGAATTGACTCTCTCATAAAATATTTCTCTAGATTAAATTCCTACGTGAAACAAAGAAACGAGAGAACCGATATTTTTGTCATTGTTTAGTTTTGAAACGTATGCCTTGCATGCGATCATAGAAGAATTTTGTTTGACCAATTAAAAAATAGGATTTTTGGGGACACGCATTTTAATTTGACGTTTGCAGATACGATTTTTGCTGGGTTTTGGAAAAAGCCGTCAACATAATATTCATAAGCAACGCTAAAAAAGCAATGCATATAACTGTAGAAAATGATTTAGAACTAAGAATTGGTAAATTTACGAAAACTTTTACTCATAATATTGCAAAAGAAAGGTGGGATAGTATTGCCATTAAATTGAATGCCATTCCTGGGAAACATATAACTGGGGTTTGCTGGAAAAAAGTATGTTGGTGGAATCATACATAAGAGATGAAGTGAAGGAAAATTTTCCTATCGTAGAGTTGGCAAGATCTAAAAAAATCATGCAAATAAAAAGAATAGGGACTCAAAAAATTATAACAAAATGAACCGGCGGATGGCCACAAAAATATTAACACCGATAATGAATTTAAAAAAACACAGCGGTCTATAATTTCAGTTTATATTTTCATTGCGAAATATTATCATCGATTTCTAACTTCTGAAAAGTGTCCTTCCGAAATCTGAAGTGTTTCACAAACTGTCGTTCACTTGAATTATGGAACGAATTTTGGTGACCCAAAAAATTGTGTCGTGCTTTAGCCTTTGCAGCCTCCAAATTGTTAAAAACTATCCATCGTACAATATCCATACCTATACCTACCAGAATAATAATAATTTCGTCAATACATAGAAAAAATCTTCGAGTTTCTTTAACCTGAAAACTAAATTACTAGGAGAATTTTCCTGTATTGGGTACTAGGAATTTCATCTGTCAAAATTTTCCTATCGTAGAGTTGGCAAGATCTAAAAAAATCATGCAAATATAAAGAATAGGGACGGAAAAAATTATAACAAAATGAACCGGCGGATGGCCACCAAAAATATTAACACCGATAATGAATGAATAATGAATTTAAAAAAACACAGCGGTCTATAATTTCAGTTTATATTTTCATTGCGAAATATTATCATCGATTTCTAACTTCTGAAAAGTGTCCTTCCGAAATCTGAAGTGTTTCACAAACTGTCGTTCACTTGAATTATGGAACGAATTTTGTTGACCCAAAAAATTGTGTCGTGCTTTAGCCTTTGCAGCCTCCAAATTGTTCAAAACTATCCATCGTACAATATCCATACCTATACCTACCAGAATAATAATAATTTCATCAATACATAGAAAAAATCTTCGAGTTTCTTTAACCTGAAAACTAAATTCCTAGGAGAATTTTCCTGTATTGGGTACTAGGAATTTCATCTGTCAATATCAAGAGAAATATTTCTCTCGTGATATTTCAAAATTAAGTATTGCTTGAAAGTGAGAGAAAATGACGTCATATTTTATATCTAAAACATAACATAGAGAAAATTGATGAATCGTGATTTATTCAAATGGAAATCATTGCACTATTCTATTATTTTTGGATACTACGGAAAGAAGAAGAATACCCTTTACCTAAGCTAAAATACACCTCTGGCAAGATATATCCAAAATATAATTTAAATGTAAATCATTCAAAGCTAAAGCAAACCAAACAAAACAAACGAAGTTACAACAAATTTGTCAGAATTTGTTGCGATGTAATTGAAGTGTATTTCCTAGTTCTCTACTTGTAAAAAATGTCTCGTTTGGGGTGTTGACGATTTCATGAATTGAATAATTATTTATGGCGAATGCAATAAGATGATGAACAGAACTTGTCGCGTTTTCGCAGAAAGATTTCCAAATCTACACAGACCTAAGTAATAATAATATTCTGAGAAGCCTTCTAAGAAACTGCCGTGATTTAGGATCTTTTTTGTCTGTTATCAACAAAAAAACACTGGAAAACAATGAGAACAACGAAATCGTAGTTTTGACCAACGTAACAGCTTATCTAGAAAATTTGTTGAAAGACGCAGAAAATTCGCTTGGAATTTCATGTTCGTCAATAAACCGGATTTTAATCAAACATAATATCACCAGGTTGAAAATCTGAAACCTCAATCAAGCCTTACATGCACTGGTGAAATTCTGCAAAAGGTTTTTCATCCGGATACAGAAATACCCTGATTTCATGAAGAACATGATATGGACAGATAAAGCCAAATTTGTCAAGAATGCTATGTACAACCGCCACAATTGTCATTTTTGGGAAGCAGAATATCTAGAGCACGTTCGCCAGCGCAACCTCCAGGATTAATGGAGTTTTAATGTTTTTTGTGTTATAAAAAAAAGTATTCTCAATGAATACTTGTTCTCAAAGCGATGAGGATGTTTGTAATGCAGCTTTCCATAAGGAATAAACAGTGCGACGCTAAATTATGGAACAAATTCATTATTTCAGAATATAAAGATATATCGGAAAAATCCTCGAACAGGTTGATTTTCTTTTCCGATGGGCCAATTTTTGAACCTCACCCAAAATATATACGGTTATCCGCATTTAAGGAAAAGCGACTTTGATGATATTTTTAAATGAAACACCCAGTATATTTGTCCATATTTGGTTAGGGATCGTCATTACAAATCCAGTGATACCAAGTTTGATGGGATTATGTCAAACGGCTGCGGAGATATGACCAAAAAACTTCTCCATATACCCAATGAGTGCGACAGAGACTTTTAACCTTCTGAATCGTGTGGAGGCTCGCAGTCATACTCATTAGACATACGGGGGAGTTTTTTAGCCATATCTCCGCAGCCGTTTGACATAATCCCATCAAACTTGGTATCACTGGATTCGTAATGACGATCCCTAACCAAATATGGAAAAATATACTGGGTGTCCAATTTAAAAATATCACCAAAGTCATTTTTACTCAATTGCGGATAACCCTATATATTTTGGGTGGGGTTCAAAAATTGGCCCATCGGAAAAGAAAATCGACCTGTACGACGATTTTTCCGAAATATCTTTATATTCAGAAATAATGGTCGCACTGTATTCAAGAGAAGAGATAATATCCCATCCTCAACAGTGGTAACTGTACCAACTGCATTGTTAATATAAAATTTTAATATTCAGGCCTATGTCCTTGATAATGTAGATTATGTTTAAATATTGTTAAATGAGTATTTCTTCATTGAACTGAATTTATTGTTTCGTGGTAGGTCTGATACTTGTTTGAAAGTAAGGAAAATATAAAGAAAGTGATGAAATCAAAATAGCTATGCTGCTGAGTTTGATAGGGACTGAATAGAAGGTTTGGATGTTTTCAATACCTTCGAATAAAAACAAAAAAAACTTTCCAATGATGTTATTAAAGCTTCCGATGAACGTTATGAACCAAAAAGTAATCCTACAATGGAGACCTTAAAATTCAGTAGTGGGTATGCACCAAAGTTCATAATTTATGGCACTGCACTAGTCCGCCACCTAGATGGAATATGAAACTTGATGAATTTCTGGAATTGCAGTTTTCGTTGGCGATCTCAGTTCAATAATTTGTAGAACATTAGATAATTTGCTTGGACAAGGTCAGCCTTTTGTTTTTGGGACAAAAAATATTTCAAATAAAGACAATAGAATATTAAATTATTTCAGCAGTGAGTACTACAGGTTGATGAATGTATTCAAATGTGATAAATCGAAGATTATTGACTTATTTACTCGGCGGAAGATCATTAAACTAATAATGAAAAACTGTAATCCAGTCTTCTCTTTTAATCTCAAGAACATGATAATAATAATAATTTTATTGATTTCAATACTACTGTCCATGAACAACCTTTGTGTTAACATGAAAAAAAAATCGATAGGATCCGCGATAAACATCGCCTCACTCAATAAACAATGTTTTAGAGCGTCGCAAATTTCGACAAACACCCGTGTTAGTTAACCGTGCAGTTAGTCAACCGTCGAGTGACAAACTGCACCAGGAGTTGTGTTCACCTACGATTATCGGACTAGGTTAATCGATCGCTCCAAATCGACGCTGATTAATGTAGCGAAAACAATTTATGGATTCCACTACTTGATTCAATCCCTTTCTGATATACACGTCGATTCGATCATCGTTTCCAGGCGGGAATGCTACCGCTACCGCAGAAGTTGTACAGTAAAATTAGTCACAAAAATCAAGAATGAAAATATCGATATGAAACTATTTTCATGCATACAGTTACCTTCATAACTTATGAAACCCTAGACTACACTTACAAAAGATTGTCAACAAGGCAACTCGCTTACTGATAGTATTTATATACATATATATATATATATATATATATATATATATATATATATATATATATATATATATATATATATATATATATGTATATATCCAAACTGACCAGTAGGGTCTAATAACATGGATAATCGTACAATCGACAATGTATTAGGTCTTAACAACATCCTTGAAATATGTATTGTGAGGTAGTCTATTCTAAATTTATTACAGCATTGAAATTATTCGCTATTCGACATATGGCCATAACTGGAGCTCTAGCAGATATATTGTAACGAACTAAGGCCGGACCTGTTGCCTCATTTGCATAGATCGCTTCACCGGCGTTCGCCCGTGGTCTACGATGATGTCACCACTCACGTATGTCGGAATGCCAGCTGGCATTTTCTAGAACGCCTAGAGCCATATAGCCGAACAAATCTAGAATCTACAGAACAATCGCGAGAGAGATCTACTTGGATATACAGGGCAATTCAAATTCCCACCATTGGGATCTCCTAAACAACAGGAGATAAGTTGCGTATTCTGGTGCTTAACAAAATACTTTTTTGAAACTTGGAAAATTTCGAGTATTTCCGGAAATATCGGGAAAAACTGAAAATCGGAATTTTCGTTTTTATTTGTTACTATTTGTTTCTATCGTTATTTGACAACATAGCTCAAAACCAAAAGTACATTTTCATTGATACTTTTTTTCAGCTACACGTTTTCATGTTCAGATCTACTATGCGACGTTTCGTCTTCTGGCATTCATCATCAATTTTTTTTTCTGTTATGGGAGCCATGTTGTTTTTTTTATTTTATACAGAAAAATAGTGATTCTCATTCTGATTTCATTGATGTATAATTTGTTATGATTTGCACTTATGAAACCATAGATATTGAAAAAAAAAACAACTTCATCTGAGATGGTCATGACTCCATCGAAAAATTTTCTTTAATGAACTCTAGTTGTCAGAACTCATTAAATATCATAAGTTTGCACAAATACTTCAGTCGAAATGTTCTCAAATGAAGAAAAACGAGATATGTTGAAACTTTATTATAAATTTGATAGGAATAGTACGAAAACAACACAAATTTATTTTGAATTATATCCGGAAAGACAATAGCCGGATAGAACATTATTCGGAATTTTGAGCAAACACTTGGCTGAGTACACGCCTAGGAATTTAGAAACTTTTCTATATTCAATAGATTCAGTTACGAATGATGGTGGATCAATGGCATTGTTCATGTTTTTTTTCGAAATATACATAAAAGTGGTTTTAGTAAAATTTAAAGTGAGTTTCACAACTTGCAACCAAATTGAAATCTCTATCAGATCACTCTTCATATTTTCTCGTATCTCGTTGAGATCGTTTGCAAAATATATTGACGTAGTGTCATCCGCAAAAAGTTTAATTTTTCCTTTCAGTTCCAAATTTGTGATAGAGTTGATATAAATCAAAAATAAAACGGGTCCCGAAATCGATCCTTTATGTCCATTAGTGAACTGCTAATACTATCAACTAATGCATATTGCTTTGTATCAATAAGGTAATTTTGAAACCATTCATGAATGTTTTCTTTACTTCCAATGGAGTATAATTTTGCCAACAAAATTTCGTGGTCGACGGTATCAAATGCTTCGCACAAATCAAGAGACAAAAGAACGCATTTCTGATTGTTGTCAATTTGAATCTGAATATCTTAAACAACATCGAAGATTGCTGTCTCTGTGCGTTTCTCTGGTCTTGTTCACTAACGAGTAAGGGATGAAAATTTATACTCAAAGTCGTCAGAAATCGATAAAGTAGTGATGGGAATGCGCGCGTTCGCTTCGCTCGCGTCTTTCTCGCAAATATCTTCACCAAGAAGTAAGAGATAAGTTACATAAGTTACAAAAGTAGTAATAGGAATGCGCGTGCTCGCTTTGCTTGCTGCTATTCTTGCTGAATATCTTCACTAAGAATGGTTCACTCTTCGAGTGTTTATTAGGAACTATTATTATTATTATTGATGAAAAAATTGCCAGTCTCTAGGGCGCCAATACTTCCGAAAACTATTCACTAAAAATATTGCATATTCATGAGTATTCAGTATGCAGGAGTTTTAGGGAATCTGACAACGTCGCATTGTACTCTTATAAAGTAATTAAGACTCATTGTTGTTGTTGAGCCAGTAAAAGACATTGATACTGGCTACTTTGTTATGAAAGAATCCATTTCGTTGTCAGATAACTGGATTGGAAAAAAAATCTTGGTATCAATATTTTGAATGCACAAAAGATATTTTTGAATAGACAGAGCATGTAGCAGGCATTTTTTGCGAACAAATAATTACCTAAATAAACGTGTCAGATCACATTCATTTTTGATATATGCGCATGCGCAAACAGATAGAAAAGATGCAACCTATCCGTATCGTATAGTCGGGTATGCTCGGTTAGGTTTGCATAAGATCGGGTCTGTCGGGTTAATTTATAGTCATTAAAGTAGGTTATTTTATGTGAAAAGTTTTCTTAATTTTTTTGTGCACATGTATATTCATATTTGTTTGCGCACATTTCCGTGATCTGTCTCGTTCTTTTGAATTTTGCTAGTCATTTAGAAACAGTATGAGTACCATTGTTTCCAATGTGCAGTCAGAGTGTTGATGGGAAAATGTTGTGGTTACATCAACTCATTTTTTATAATCATTCACTAAAATATTCTATGTGATACGTGAATTGAATATTTCTGGAATAACATTGGCAATGTCGCAAAATTAGAATCGCCTTTCCGTCAATTCCATTGTTACCAACCTGACAACTGAAATTACAGATATTCAGTAAACAAAACAGCATGATGGTTCTTCGGGTAGGCCGCGAAAGCCTTTCACAATTTATAAAACAGCATGAATTTGTTGATTTTGTATTTGCTAGAAAAAGCTACAATTTGTTGATAAAAAAATGTTTTCAATGAAAAAAAAAAGTGTTAAACTGGTGAATTAGGGTGTGTATATTGTGCTGGTGAAAATAAGGAGGCATTTTGTGTGTTTTTCGAAGAAGAAACGTGTACCAGAAAATGCCAATATTCATTCAAAAAAAGGCCCGTATCTCCGAAATTACTTGAGACCGCTAAAAATTTCAATGGAATTTTTTGTTCAGGAGGTCAAACTACGTAAGTCCCAAAAAAAATTTTTTTGTAGCTTGTAGCGCCCGGTTAACGGAATTTTACCTTGCATTCTGTCATCGATTTATTACTTGTGACATATAACATGATTTTTCAAGAAACTGTTCGTGATTCAATCCTACAAAAAGTCATATCTTATGTTGAAAATGGTTGGCCTCAGAAGAATAACCTTCCAGATAAATTGCATAGATTTTTTGCTAGAAAAGAATCATTCTCCGTTGTCAACGGCTGTCTAATGTTTGGAACCAGAGTGGTGATACCGCATGTTTTCCAAAGTAGGATACTTCAGCAACTACATAAGGGTCATAGCAAGAAGCTACGTATATTGGCCAAGTATCGATGGAATATTGAAAGAAAAATCTTTCAAAAGCAATGATCCTGTTAATTGTAAACTTTTCAGACATAATCAGTTTGTTTGGAAACATGGTAAAATGATAGAAAAAATCGGAAATGTGATGTACAATGTTTTGATGGATAATTCTGGAAGAACTGAGTTACTGAGATTTCATGTTAATCAGCTGAAAATAAGATATGTGGGTCATGTTCGAAATGAAAACAGTTTACCATTGGATATTTTATTGGACTCGTTTGAACTATCCAAAGAAATAGACCCTCGTGCTCTTGATGTCACTTCCTTGAGCAATGTAGAAGAAAATGTTCCAGCTGAAATGCCTGAAAACCATGATATCAGGATGTCATCTGATTCGTCAGTGGAAACTACTACAATAGAAGGAAGTTCTATTTCTAGTGCTAGACCGGTTAGAACAAAGACCATTCCCAGATACTTACAGGACTTCATTTAAGAAGGGAAGATGTTGGGAAGTGAGCTCGTCATTATACAGGGTGATTCAAAAGTACTTTGACAAACTTCAGGAGGTGATTCCTCACAATATTCTAATATGAATTGCCCAAATAAATATATGTCCGGAAACGCTTCGTTTCCAAGATACAGGGTGTTGAACTTTTATTTTTATTTTGGTTTTTTTCAAATAACTCTTGAAATACTGAACTTAATTAAACGAAACTTGGTAATAAGAGGTTTTTGAGGTTTTTGAGGTGTTGAATTCGAACCTAATGTTATTATTTCTCCTACTCGTAGGGGGCGCCACCTACACGTCTTTTTCTTTTTTGAAGATTCATAACTTTTTTGAGCGTACTTCTAGCACATTTTTCAGTAAAAAAAAATGATTCCTCTATCATATCTACGTAAAAAAGCTACCCTTGTTAAAAGTCGCTGTAAGCAACCGTTTTCTAAATATTTGGACTTGAAAATTTCAAGTCAATTATTCGATAATCGATGCATGTTGAAGTTATTACCAATGTTTTGCATTTTTCACAAGAATGCTTTGGAAAAGAATTTGACGTCTAAGTAAGTAGTTTTGGTAATTACATATTTTGTGACAGTTAAACGTTTTGTTGAAGTTTCCGTAAGTAGAAGTAGAAAACACTAATTTTGAAAAGACGGATTATTTAAACAATAATGCTCATTTAGCCGATATGCATTTCGTTTATGGCCTTGCGGATGGCAATGCGCGCGAAGCAAGACGTATTTACCAGGAGCGATTTCCTATTCGAGTACTGCCTTCAGCTCCAACATTTGCTAGTCTCCACCATCGTTTGGCAGAAACAGGTAGCTTTAAGAGGGCAGCTGATATTATTGGAAGACCACGAGCAGTCCGAACCCCAGAATTGGAAGAAGCTGTTTTGAACGCTCTCGAGGAGAATCCAGAAACAAGTACAAGAATAATTGCTGAAGCTGTCAATTCTACTCAGTCCACAGTTTGGAGGATTATCCACGATCAACAGTTTTATCCATACCATATTCAAAGGGTACAAGCTCTTTTGCCACGAGACTTTCCCCAACGCATTAGTATGTGTCAGTGGTTTTTGAGAAAATTGGCTGGAAATCCTCAATTTATAAGATATGTACTCTTCACGGATGAGTCAAACTTCTCCCGAAATGCTATCACAAACTTTCATAACAACCATGTTTGGGCTCTCGAAAATCCGCATGCAGTTAGTGAAAGGCATTATCAGTATCAATTTTCTGTAAATGCATGGGCGGCAATGATTGATAATTACTTGATAGGTCCTTTCTTTCTTTCGCTCCGACTGAATGGCGCAACTTACAGACACTTTTTAGAAAATGAATTGCCGGGACTACTTGAAAATGTACCATTAGAAATTCGTATCCGCATGTGGTTTATGCATGATGGGGCTCCGGCCCATTTTAGCGTTGTTGCCAGGGAATTCCTTAACACAGTCTATCCAAATCGATGGATCGGTAGGGGTGTAGAAGAACCTAACCAGCCGTGGGCACCAAGGTCCCCAGATCTAAACCCGATAGATTTTTATTTTTGGGGACATTTGAAGTCACTAGTTTATGAAACTCCAGTAGCGAACGAGGAAGATCTTAGAAACCGAATAGTAGACGCATGTGAAACAATAAGGAACACACCAATAATTTTTGAGCGGGTACGAGATTCAATGACTAGACGACTGACTGCCTGTATCTTCGCTGAAGGTGGACACTTTCAACAATTTATTTGAATACAATTTAGTTTCGTTTATTTTAGTTTATTCTACATATTCAAAATTTCCTGAAATAAAATGTTGACATTTCTTGCAAATTTTATTAATATTAATTATTACTATTGAATTATTATTATTAAATTACTATTTCGCTTAAGGATGTCATAAAGGAACGTACCAAACAGTAATGACCTCTTCAAGCGAGTAAAAAGTAATAGAATAGGTGGCGCCCCCTACAAAAAAACCAAAACTGCTTACTTAAACGTCAAATTAATGCAAATGCAAATGCAAAATAAAGCTAATGATGATTACATGCATAGATTATCAAATAATCCACTTGAAATTTTCAAGTCCTAATATCTAGAAAACGGTTGCTTACAGCGACTTGTAACAAGTGTAGCTTTTTTACGTAGATATGATAGAGGAATCGATTTTTTTACTGAAAAATGTGCTAGAAGAACACTCAATAAAGTTATGAATCTTCAAAAAAGAAAAAGACGTGTTGGTGGTGCCCCCTACGAGTACAAGCAATAATAACATCAGGTTCGAATTCGACACCTCAAAAACCTCTTATTACCAAGTTTCGTTTAATTGAGTTCAGTATTTCAAAAGTTATTTGAAACAAACGAAAATAAAAATAATACTTCAACACCCTATATCTTGGAAACGAAGCTTTTCCGGACATATATTTATTTGGACAATTCATATTAGAATTTTGTGAGGAATCACCTCTTGAAGTTTGTCAAAGTACTTTTGAATCACCCTGTATAAATGAAAAACAAATATGTACCACTGAAATGTGAATTACTTTAGTTACTGTCATAATAAAAAACTACAACTTGTCTTTCGTTCATACTGAATATTTTACTTTCGAAAGTTTATTAAAATACGACTCAAAATCGTAACAGATGATTACTTAAATTACTTGAATACGGACAACAATGTGTTGACTAAATTCTGGACAATAACTTGTCATGAATTCAGTCAACGTCCTGTTGTACGTGTTCAAGTAATCATCGAAAGAAATGATTCTGGAAGTACAATTTATACTGAAAACTCATTACGAGGCATATATATACAAAAATATGTTTTGTCGTACTTACACTCATAGCTACAGAGGATATATCCCGAAAACTAGTCATAGGATCAGGATAATGAAGAGAATAGCCGGGATCCAGAAACCCATAAGAATGGTGCGGGGGCCTTTATTTGGTATTTTTTCAAGAATGAGTAATGTTAACATATATTGTCCAAACCAAATTTAAATGACAAATTACATTTATTAAGACCTCATTTACATAACTGTTTGTCTTACGTATCCTAACAAGCGATTCGCCGATTTATAAATATTTCTGATATGCTTAGTGAAGATAACGAGCTCTCATGAGTAATGCTCAAATCTTCATCTTCTTTACAACACTTTGAATTCTCCTGGTCAATTCTATATTAAAATATAATCGGCTAACTCATACGCATTATAATCATTCGTTGAAGTACAATTTGTTAGTCAAGCTCCATTCATAATTATTAATTAATTTTTTTTGTGATGAAACAGAGTCTCTAACAGTTTGCACCTCCTGAAAACTCATTAACAAAATAGAAGACACTTAGAGAAAAAACATTTCATTACTGATGAATCATTGATAAAAAATAGTAACGAGAACGGTCTCAAATTGGAGCCTTGAGGAACTCCAGAATTAGCTTCAAATTCACCAGATGCATTCCCATTATGTTTCACAACGCAAACTAATTTTGGAGGTAACTACACATCAGTTTGATGAATCCATCGTTGAGCCCAATACCTTCAATTTTGATACCAGTACATCTACCAGGTCTAAAGGATTTACGAAAATCCTTATAAACAGTGTGCAGTTGATGTTTATTTTCCGTAGTTTTATAATTCTTTTCAGCACATTGATATAGATTGGAATATATTATTTGTTCAATAAGATTGGTCGGTGAACACATTATTGATATAAGTCTGAAATTTTCGATTAGCATTTTGTTACCCGACTTGAAAATGTGTGTAATTGTGGATGTTTTCCATAACGACGGAAAAACATTGGTAGAAGCTATTAAATAAAACAAATAATTAAAAATGGATTACATAATACACCCTTCCGCTTCAACCTATACAATAGTTGTATTCGTCGGCAAGTCTCCAACAGAAAACAACTATTGTCCCCTAAAACCGTTGAATTATATCTGTTAGATTATTGGCAAAGGTTTCTACAAGAACTTCTTTGCGGTGCTCTTTAAATACCATAGCTAAAATAATTTTTTGATTCAATTGGGGGAACACATTGATATAAGTCTGAAGTTTTCAATTAGCATTTTGTTACTCGACTTGAAAATTGGTGTTATTGTTGATGTAAAAATGTGAAGTCATGTTTTCTTTAACCAATCACCACTGGCCTTGATTATATAAGGTGGAATTCCGTCCACCCCAGCAGCTTCTTTAGGTTCAAGTTTTTTCACTGAATTTTCAAATTTCTCAGCAATAAGAGAATTGATAACGAACAAATCATGTCCTGCTGTATTATTCGTCGAAAAATTTGAATTATGAGACGCTTTCATTAGTGAATATAATGATGAAAATGAATCTGCAAATTCACCTGCAGTGCATTTTTCATTAATTTCTACCCCTCTCTCTGGTATAAATTGATTTCTGAGAACATCTTTGGGTTCATCACTAACCATCATACCATGACCCTAACCTTCGCAAAATTAGCCCTCCGCACTATAATACGGGGTTTATGTGAAAATATTTATCAAAAGGGTTAACAACGTTATAATTGAATAAGGAGCCATTTTCACGATATTTCCGATATTTTTCACAACTTTTACGGGATTTCCCGATTTTACTTTTGCAGCAATTTTCCAAGTCTTACGCGATCTCTATCTAGTCTTCAGGAAAACAGGGAAACATTTTTTGGAATTAAATTATGCTGATTTTCCCGATTTTATTTTTGAGAGTTTATGCAAATTGCAGTCGTCGAAGTTACATCTGTTTACCAATATTCATTGCAATTCGTTGGAGAAACTGAATCAAGATTCAGTTACAAGATTTGACCACATACTAATACGGCAAGTTGAATGAAAGCTTGTGAAAACTACATGACTACAAATTAAAGCCTTCCAATGAGTGAATACTCACCACAACGCCTAGTTTTCCTAGAATATAGAGGTTCTAAATTATTCCCAATGGGTTTACAAATTAAAAAAGGTCAAAGTAAATTTGCGGTGTAAAGGGGGAAGTAGGAATCCCGAGCGAAGGAGGCGGAGTCTAATATTAAAAGAAATCTAATAGCGTCTCACTCCAGCACATTACCCATTTACGTTGTAGTAAACTTGGCCTTGAACGCCCGAATTTACAAACACACCGCTTTTACAAGCCGGCCTACTAAATAAAAAATGTGACCTCGATCCTCGTCGGGGCTTTGTTATCTGCATATCAAAGGCGGCCGCAAACTGCGGCGGACAAAATGCATTGTTTCCTTTCTTGGATGAATATTTCGCATATTGATAATTACTGATAGAAGTAATAAAAAAATATATATGTTAATCTTTTTTCTAAAAAAATAGAACATTAACAAAAGTGGAACAATCAAAGTCAGATATTAATCTTTTAGATATTCGGTTTATTGATTTCAAAACACAACTGTCCCCTGTTGTTGTGTGTTTTCTTCGGAGACTGGCTTTGTTCAACGTCTGACACTCAATGCATATTATACTTGAGGTCTTCGATATTTGCAAGGGCTCTAAAGTGAACAAATTATTTGAGATAGGACCAGATGAAAAAGTCCAGTGGGGTAAGATATGGCGACCTAGCAGGCCAATTAAACCCAGTACTATTCGATGTAATTATGATGAAAATGTATAGTTGTACTCTGAATGACAGTCTCTATCATAATTCACAATAAAAAATATGAGCACTCCTTTGAAAAAAAAAGTTGACAGGGCAGAAAATATGGATAATTGGAATCAGTCATTTATTAAATTAAATAAGGGACGTTACAGATTTTTCAAATGAATAAGTTACAGGGCCGCGAACACTTGGGCGAATCACCGCAGGTACATAGAAAAAATGTTCAATATTACCACCATTGTTGTTCAAACATTGTATTATTTTACCTCAAACAGATATGGGTAGCACGTCTAATTTCGTTGGGCTCGAGACTGTCAAACGTCTGTATTATTCTAAGTCTCAGCTCATTTATATTGTGAACTAGTGAAGAATAGACCAAATCTAAAAATCTAAAGGGGTAAGACCTGGAGATCTTGCAGGCCACAGAAAAGGTCCTCGATTTCCCTACCAACGGTGCTCGAACATGGATGTCAATTTGGTATACACAGTTCGTGTATCGTGGGGCGGTGCTTCATCCATCTGGTACCATGAACGTGCTGCTCTAGCCAGTGGCAAATTGTCAAGAAATGTTTATACTACGTTTTGAAGAATTTCTACGTATCTGTCACTATATTCAAATTTTCATCGTTCATAAAATAGCGTTCATTACCAAAAAAAACACATTTATTTGAAATTGTACTTGATTTTCAACTTCGAACACAATATTTGGATTTTTAGAAGCCCAAAAATGTCGATTGCGCCTATTGTAAACTCCCTGCTGACAAAACTATATTATGTTGTCTAAGAATCTGGCATACACAACTGCGTTTGTATAATTTTCCATATTTGAATCAATTTTATTTAAGATTTTTACTTTGACAGAATATTACCTTCTTATTTACAGTTGTTTTTTGTTTCCATGGCATACTTGAATAAACACAGAAGCATTCGGCCAGATGAGGCAATTCTTGATATTTATTGAAAAACTCGATAGAGGTCGAACTTAGGTATAGGGAAAGCTAAAATAAGTCATCCTTAAATTCAATTCTCTTTTGAATGGTTAAAAAAGTAATGTTAGGTGCCATTTGCAAAATTTGAGTATTTGACAATTTTATAATGCGACATTCGAAAATCGGCTATGACCATATGGTACAAAATGGGACCGTCGATAGGATATCAGGTATTAGCCTGGACTACCAGCTAACTGGTCCATGAATTTGGTGTCCTAATTTTGGACGGTTTGCGGACTACACGTGTTTTCGTAAACTACTACAGAGCTAAATTTTTTCAGAAAAATGAGCAAATCTCAAAAACTGTAATAGATAAGTTAACATAACTCAGGTTGTCTAAAGTAATAATCAGGAAGCCAATCGAACCATGGCAAAAAAATAGGTTATTTAAAATAAGAAAGTCTGTGCCGACTTTTGTCATACCCTGTATAGTCGTAGTACTAAAAACATTTGAGGTAGACCGCACATCAATTATGACAGCATACCAAATTTCAAGTTTCTAGTCCAACTGCAACTTGAAAAACAATGCACAACCAACACACGTAAATCACGCTAAATACCTAAATATCACTTTTGACTTTTCAATAATTAGGTGGAAATTAATTTATTTTAATCGAGGGAAAAAATGCTAGGATCGTACAAAAAACGCTATATCCATCACCAACGTTAAGTACCACCGATCTCAGACAATTGTTTGCTACGCGGTAAAATGTGCTTATCGTTCTTCATACTCAATATACTACTCAATATACTATTCAAAGGTTCAGCCAAGTGTCACTATCACAATACAAGAGCAAACTAAACTCTAACGGTAGCCCCCTCCCCCGTCCCTTCTCTGAAACACTCATTTCGGGATAATTGGTCCCTTTGCGTCTTGCCGCCAGTCGCTCGCCAGCCCCTTGCAAATTGCAAAACAAATTCAGTTTTTAGTAACTGATTGTGTGAGTGACCTGGAACAATCACGATCCGTCAATAAATCATTTCTGCTGATTATTACTTATTATTTTTCCATTTCCAGAAAGCAAATGTTCAAGTTTTATTGAATTATGAAATACATAAGAATTATAATTTGATAATATATAACTTCATTCTTCTTATATTATATGCTACCCAATTCGGCATATTTGCAACTTCAATAAACCCATTTACAACTTTTATTGTTTTATCTCCAGTGCTAAAATTTCCGGAATAGCTTCAGAATAATTTTTCATCTCATGAATGAATATACAATTCATTCAGTTATCCATAGTAACCATGTAAAAGGGCATAGTTATGTGAGGGCGCTCGAATCAGTGAAGATAAATGCTCGAAAATTGAGTCTGCAGAGGATCAACAGAAAACTCTTTGACGATGTAATTTTGAATGGATCAATCCAATTTTTTTTGTGAATAAATGTATAAGTGAGGCATCTCACGGAGTACTTTTTCGAAAAAAAAACAGATCCTGAGATAAAAATTAGTGAATCTGGTCAATGTTCTGCCTATTTTTTCAACGTTTTTCTTTTTTTTTATTTGAAAAAGTACTTCGTGAGATGCCTAGATCCAACATTCGAAAATCGGATGATGAAAAAATATCTCGAGTTTATTCAGCGAGCTCCGAGTATTTTGTTTTCTTCTGTTCCTTGTTTTACTAATATAGTCACTAATAGGGTTAAACCCCTCTTAAAATTGAAATTGGTTTAATTGCTGGCTGCAGACAATTTTAACCACAGACAAAAATCCATGAAAATCTGGAAGAGGAACAATGAAATGTTTGACGCTGGAAGAAAGGCATGTGGAAATTTAAGGATTCAATGATTATTCAGGTTTCTTTTCTAAACGTTGTTTCAATTTGGTTTTTCTTCAAATATAAAATACAGTGTGTCCCACTTTGAGCAGCCACACCCTCATATTTCGTTGTGCATGAAATAATTCGAAATGTTCTTTGACTCAAGTTGTAGTACTCGGAAATACCTACCTTTATGTTTACGGAACCTTTGTATATCCATTTTCCACGGTTAACTACGACCAAATGAAAAGTGAAAAATTGGGAAAAACATACTAGGCATTTTTTTATCGCAAAAATAACACCAGATTCTGTTTCAGAACACCTCAAAACCCCCCAAATCTCAATGCTTGAATCATTTGAATATACAGGGTATCATCTGTAGCTGGTAGCATTATCAACTCTAATCTATAAATAATGCTTGGAAAATTTCCAAAATTTTTTCTCTTGTCTTAGAATTCCCAAAAATATTTAATTAATACTTTGAAAAATAGCCAAATATCACTTTTCCAAGGCTAACTCTGATCAGAATGAATGATACCCTGTATATTCAAATGATTCAAGCATTGAGATTTGGGGGTTTTAAGATGTTCTGAAACAGAATCTGGTGTTATTTTTGCGATAAAAAAATACCTAGTATGTTTTTCCCAATTTTTCACTTTTCATTTGGTCGTAGTTAGCCGTGGAAAATGGATATACAAAGGTTACGTAAACATAAAGGTAGGTATTTCCGAGTACTACAACTTGAGTCAAAGAAAATTTCGAATTATTTCATGCTCAACGAAATATGAGGGTATGGCTGCTCAAAGTGGGACACACTGTATATGTAAATTAGGATTAACCTTTAAGGTCTACAAAACAGATTTGAGTCATCGTTTCTGGAAGAAAAATTCCACTGTATATTCAGAAGGTGCTGAATACAGAGAAAGCAAACCCCATTTCAGATTTTGTATCTCAATTCTCATCTCCGAAACTAAGAATTAAATCTGTTTGTAGATTTCTTTGAATTAAGGGGTAGTTTCCAGGATGAGTGAGATACAAAATCTGAAATGGGGTAGGTATGTACCTATGCTTTCTCAGCTCGTTCTGAATATACACTGGAAATGAAATGTCAATGAGGCAATGATGTAAGTATATGTCGAGGGGGAAACATCTCCTTTAAATCTCGTACAATCAGAAATTTTAAGTCATTTGAGTCAATTTTCAGTCATTAATTCTTCGCTTCTGTCATCGGTTTGAGTCTTTCAGTCATCAGTTTGAGCCATTCAGTCTTTTCAATATTTTAAATCTCGTACACATTGCAGCGAGATGTTTCCCCCTCGGTATATGTATATGTTTACTAGCGAAGTGGTCGTGGTGTTAGAGCGTTTGGCTTCCACCCAGGCGGTCCGGGTTTGATCCCCGGTCGCGTGTCACTGAGTTGAGGTGGTTCGGATTCCACTTTTATTTAAACTGTAGGTCCCGGATCTCCCTTGCTCGCACAAGCTCTGCTTTTGAGGGGTTTTCTCCCAAAAACTGGAAGTATCGTAAATACAAATTTTACACCTTTTTTTATTTTTACAAAAATAAGTAATATATGATACCCTTGCGCATATACTAATATTTCCCTTCTGGCACGCTGATCACAGCTGACAGATAGTATTCATAGTATCTATACCAACACCCAAGTAAAATTTATTAGTACGGCTGCAACGTACATTTGGTACAGCACAATTTTGTTGGGTTAGACTCATCAAATTGAAAAAAAATAGTTAATTCGTTCGCTCGTTTTGGAAAATAAAACATTCATATAAAAAATAAAATTAGTCTTTTCATAACTGGTTATGTAAATAGCTATATTATCATATAATATCACAATCACATATTGTAATAATAACTATTTATGTTACCAGTTACGAAAACCTTAATTTTGAGTAACGAGTGGATGTTTGCGGGTTGAGCTAAGCGAGTTCTCGCAAAATGACATGAGTCACACAAAATGTTTTTTTTCTTTGGTGTCTTGGCATCGACTGCTATGGTCATTAGCCACGTGTTCTGGATAGGCCTTGTTACTAACTCCATGCGCCACCTTAGGAGCAGCACTGTTAATTGGAACGCAACAGTGAATCGTGCAGGACTCACCCCAGTCCAGCCACGAGATTTGAATAATTTAATCGGTCAAATTAAATTAAAAAATCCCAGCCGCAACTGGGGCTCGAACTCCGGACCTTTCGACAAAAAGTCGGACGCTCTAACCACTGCGCCACGCCCCGACGTCACACAAAATGTTACATCGTAACATGTTACATACAAGATTTTTTCTGATTTTCAATGAATGTGAATATAAATGGCTGAATGGATAAATTGATATAAATGAAATCTATGACACATAACTTCAGTGTCAAAATTATTTATTCAATTCCAAAGACCGCTATAATTTTTTAATACAGTTGACTCAACAAACTGCACGAACTGCATTGTCAACATTTATAATTAAGATACAAAATGTTCTTACTCACTTGTATCATGTTTTCTATAACATTCCCTTCTCTTTATCTTTGATAATTTATGTTTTTTCCTAATTCTAGATGTAATGAACTTTCACTAATCAGTTAGGAAAAATAAAACATTTTCTAACTGGTGATCATAAGTTGGACCTTTGACTTTATAGGTACAAATTAGGAAAAATCGTTTTCTCATCTTCATTCTACTCACCCGGGTAACTTCACACCCTATAATTCCACTTTGAATTGACGTACCTGAAACAAAGAAAACATCGTTGAGCCGCTTTAACGCCAGAGAGGATTTAAAGCTCAGTTTTACGAGATCAATCAGCCCCAATTTAGCGTGGTGTGGACAGGCCAGATAGGAAAGCTGGAAGGTGATTAAAACCAGCCTGATGACGATATTCTGCATACGAGCTGACAAGGCTAGCGCGAGAGGAATGATTCATATATCAGGGTTGAATAGGGTTTGGTGATTTGAATTAACTGGATTTCTACGAGAAAGTAATCAGTCTGAGGAAAAGCCGCAGTTGAATTAGTGCCACAAACAAAACAATACTCGGACCCACACTGTTTATACTTTATACTGATCGACAAGCGTAAGGATGCCTCCGAGAATTGGTTGCCGCAGTAGACAAAACCCTGGAGTGGGGCAGGAGCTCAAACGTTCTGCCTTATTAAATAGTAGTCGATCTTTTTCGCACATCTACTCACGCTTGTTATCGTTGCGCATCTCAGAGGCATCCTTACCGTTGTCGATCTGTACATATAAATCATATTACATCTAGGAAGTATAAATTATTTGCCATATTTTGGCATGATAATGATGAGCATACACAATATTCAAGTAGACATACAACAAATTAAATCTTGGTTGTTTTCAACACCCCTAAATCGAATATACTAATATTAATCTTAGGCACAAATAATATCTAAAATGTCTTCAACAAAAAATTTCTCTGACTTCCCATCGACAAAAAATTCAAATTTGAAGAGCATGTCACGAAATTGTGCTAGCAATTGTCCTCCGACAAAATTCGAAATGAATTGCTGAATTTTAGTGCAATTATTGTATGATAAGATAACTCTTCTTGCTATAAATATAATGTAACAACTCAATTAGTAGAATTAATGAAAAAGTTAAATTATTATGGGCATCATAATAAAGTGCCACAGAAAGGTTCATTTGCATAATGTTTAAGCATTACTTTTTTCCCCTAAACGTCCAATTATCTAAGGCTGGAATATTTGATGCATTATTATCGAGATTGTGAAAATGAAACGGAAATTCGAAACGGAAATTCGAAATGAAAATATAACACGTTTTCCACTCCTGATTTTAATCCGTCAAAGGAATCCAAAGAAAGTCCTTCTGTTTGTTCCCAAAAATTCAATTCACTCACTCTGTTGTGAAAGTTACTTGCAATTATATAAAAGGTTTCGACATTCCTTGATGAAAGATCATAAATTAATTATCATTTATAGTATTCACTTGTAATCTGCCAAATAATTTATTAAAAGTAGACCTTTTCAGGTGTCTTATGTCTTATGTTATTCATTTTCAGTTATTCCATTATTATTCATGAAATAATTGTACTTTGGTTGAAAACTCAATGAAGCGATTCTCAGATAACTGATAAATAAATAAATTTATCTATAGTGGCTTTTGCAGATACACCATACCTACGGAAGCGACTGTAGTTTCAATTGCACATAAATTTGAGAAATTTTTATGTGTCAAAGCACATTGCAAAAATGTTGACCCACAAATCCACCGCGTCCGAGACAAATAACCAATGATTGGGAAATAAGAGGAAAACAAATGTGTGCAATGGCAGAAGCGACACATTAATTTGAATGACAGAACTGTTAGGAGTATTCTGATAAGAAATGGTTATACTTAATTGTTTTAAAGTCAAGACCGAACAAGAAATTTTCCTGAAGACCATTTCACACGAATGGAGTTTTGTGAAACTATAGTCCAAAAATGCAATATGGCATTTCGTGTAAATGATGACTTTTAAAAAATAACCGATGAATCGTCCTTCACAATTCATCATTCATCCATAGTACGTTATTGGTCTGGGGAAAATTAATAATTCGGTATTGCTATGAGGATACAGTACCTAAGAAAACTAAATGTGTGAACTGGACTTTTAGGCGATCACGTCATATGCCCATTTTTTATTGAAGGGAATTTAAATGAAGCAAAATATTTGCAGCTTTTGCAAAATCAAATTATTCCTGCAGTTCACGCTCCTCCGATTAACTTTGACGACGTGTGGTTTCAACAAGACGGTTGTTCTGACTACAATGCTGGCACGGTGGTAACAAATTTGAATCGACTATTTCCCGATCCGTTAATTTGTACGCGTGGTACAATCAACTGGCCACCTCGATTACCAGATGTAGCACCTCTCGACTTTTATTTCTGGGGCATGTTAAAATCCGAGGTATATCGTCATGAGTTCAAACGTGCCACCAATTTGGATGAAATGAGGGAAAAATTATTCATTTGTGTGCTCAGGTAACACCAGTTGCCCTTGCGGATACCAGAATAGAATTGTATGATAGATTTAGCTATTGTTTGGCCCAAAATAGTGCTTTGATCGAACACTTGATAAAATAATTTTTTGAAAAATCCGAAAGAGTATTGTTTCTCTTTTGGAAATGATTTTTTGATTCAATTTGTTCACAGAATTATCGTTTTATTTCGTTTATGTTTAAGAATTTTCTCTTCTCCACGATCATCACAGAATTTGCCAATTCTGAAATAAAATTTGATTACAGAATGCTGGAATTCTCTCTCTTGAGATTGAAGAAATATTCTGCAACACCTCTGCCCCCATGCAATTTAAATGTATTTTCCTACAAGTGTGCGTGATTCACCCTCTACCCGCACGCAATTCAGTTTGGAAAGTGTCATTTTCCCACAGTTGTGCGGGAAAAGTTTTCCCACACTAGTGCGGGAAATTTTTTCCCACACTAGTGCGGAAAAACATTTATATGATATCCTCGTAAAATATAAGTGGTGGGTGACAAAATATGAAAGTTCAAGCTTTTTTGTTGCAATACTAAGTGGGTTTGTTCAAAATCATCCATCATTTTGCACTATTTATTGAAAAAATGAACAAATATTGATAAATAAAAATGTATTGTTATGAAAATCACCCTATATATATGCTTTGATTGATGTGATAACGAGTAGGTAACAATTGATGTTGTCATGCCGATCAATACACAAATTTGTTTGTAATTGTCAGAGTGACAGACAAAGCGTTACTTATATAAAATTTTCGATTCAGGGTTGATTTAGTCAACTTTAGCATAAGCATTAGCATAAACATAACGGTAACATCAAAGGTTTTTAGCATAAACTTAACATTGTTGTATAAATTGCGCCATTTGATATGACAGATTCAACTTTCGTTTTTGACATATATTTAAGCACAATTTTAAAATGATGTTGACTAAATGCACCTTCAGTGAAATTGCCACAATGGATTATTCATCTGATGAAGAACTTCCACAAGAAATCGTGCAAGCAGCTACAGATGCGAACTTAGAGTTATTGCCAACGAAATCTAAACAAAGGTATGAGAATCAATTCACGAGTTTTATTGAGTGGTGCAACAATAAGAAAGTGAAAACACCAAATAAAGTAGAAGTATTCTTGGCTTATTTTCTAGAAATGTCTAAAAACATGGAAGCCAAACACTTTATGGGCAAGATATTCAATGTTGAAGAGTGTATTCAAAGTAAAGCAAAATTTGGATATTAGCAAATTTTACAAAATAATTGCATTCATTAAAAGAGAGAATGTCGGTTTTCGACCGAAAAAGGCCAAAATCTTCACTCAAGAAGACGTTTCAAAATTTATGACTGAAGCACCCGATGACATATACCTCATGATTAAGTTAGTAGCAATTTTTGGATTAGCTGGTGCTTGCAGACGAGAAGAGCTGACAAAACTCACCATTGACGACATAGACGAAGAAAACCTGATAATTGTTAATATCAAGGATTCCAAAAATCATTCCTCTAGATCCTTCGTGATATCTGAAGAAGCAAATGATGGTTATTTTTTGAACGTATACAGAAATTATGAACATTTACGTCCAAAAGAGACTCCTCACCGTCGTTTATTCTTGTATTACAAAAGTGGAAAATGTACTGTGCAATGTGTAGGAATCAATACCATAGGAAAGATACCCGAAATAGCAGTATATCTGCGCCTTCAAAATCCAGAGCTTTACACTGGTCACAGCTTCAGGCGTTCCTCAGCCACTTTACTTGCTGACAGTGGTGTGGGTATAACTAATATCAAACGCCTAGGAGGATGGAAATCGACTTCAGTTGCAGAGGGGTATTTAGAAGACTCCACCAATCGAAAAAAAGAAATGTCCAACAAAATTCTCAATTTGAACACTACATCGTCTTCCGGGTGCATTTTAGAACCATCCACGTCTATATCGATCGGCGACGATTTGATGCCTGTGCCTGCATATTCGATTTCTTTCGATAATGTATTGCCCGAGTTACCTTCTTCTTCAGGAAATCAGCCATCTTCAAAAAATATGCTGGCTTCCACTATAAATTTACATAATGCATCAAATTGTACATTTACAATAAATATTACGAATAATTAGTGGATAGAAAATGTTACTCTTGTTAGTTGTTTCCATTTGCATGAATAAATAATTGAAAAAATGAATTTGTTTCCTACGCTTGTAGAAAAAGTATTGTTCCTAACTCATGCGGAAAGTGTCTTTCCCGCACTCAACTGCTTACCCGAACTCCGCTCCGCGTCGTTCGAGTTAACGGCAGTCGCGTGCGGGAAAGCATCACTTTCCGCACTTGTTAGGAAAATTACTATTACATTCTCTCTCTTGAGAAAGAATAATATTCTCACACTGGTTAGCAATAATAACATTAGCCTTGACGGAGTTGATTGTCATCGTAGTGGCAAATGTCAAAATTATTACTGTCACGTTTGAAGTCGAAAATATAAAAAGTATCATGAATGTATCCAGTGATTCAGAATCAGAGTGTGAAAATACACCACCTGAAATTACAAAGAGTGAAAATACACCACCTGAAATTACAAAGAGTGCAAATAATATACTGGAAAGTTTACTACCAAAAAAATCAAACAATGAATATGAAAAATATTACAAACTGTTCATGGATTGGAAACAAACAAAGCAAACGTATTCCTTTTCAGAAAATATTTTGATTGCGTTTTTTGGTGAATTATCGGAAAAATGGAAATCTTCAACAATCAATACAAAGTAGAAAGTTTCTTGAACTATTGAGTATTTACCTAATATAATGTATTGTGATTGAGTTCTGTAATATAAATTATCTTTTGTTCGTTTCCATTCAAAAATATATATTTAATATCTTTGATCGTGGAGAAAGTATAGTCTGCTACTCGGTTAGAATGAAAATTCGTGATGCTGTGGTTCCTAACGCTCACCTGCGGCTAGCGCTCGGAACTTTCTACTCGCATCGAATTTTCATTCTAACCTTGTTACAGAATATACTATTATTTTCGCTGCGACAACGGCAACAAAGATTTGAACTACGTACCTGTCGTTCGACAGATTAAATTGAAACATGAATAAGTTTAATTTGTTCAAATATCTGATGTGAAATTATCACTTATAATATCACAAAAGCTTAAATCATTTCCAGAAATTTTTTTGAGGGCACGAATATTTTGAAAATTAATTTTCTTAAAATATTTGTATCCGAAAGAAAATTTCCAGGAATAATTTTAAGCTTGCGTGGTATTCGGTAAGAAAATTTCACACCATAATTTGTAAAAAAATTATTAATCCAATCTGACATTTAAAATTAATTTCACTGCTTGTCAAGTCCACCATGTTTCGTTAAATAAAAAATATTACCAACTTTAGTTACACCAAATGCTAAAACTCAGATGGGTATTATTAGATCAGTCAGTAGATCACCCAGTCATAATTTTAGGTTACTAAAGGTGGTAGAAATGTATTTTTTGTTAAAGTAATCCATAACAATTCTAATGTAAAAAATATAATATTTACATGGTTTGTTGCAGTAGGTGGCCGTGATATAGGCGGCCATGCTTTTGACAGATGAGGTTTATATTAGTAAATTACATTGAGTTACTGTATAGTAAACCAGTAAACAAAGATGTAAAACATTTCTTGTAAGCATTTGCGTTAAACAATTTGAGAAAAATGAAATGCTTTGAAAAGTACAATTTATGTAAATACTGCAAAGAGTTGAGTCAAGTACAAATATGTCATCCAAAATTGATATATTTAATGAATTTAATGGAAGATTGCGACCAGGAAGCGTTAGAGTCGAATGGTTTGTTTACGAAAATCCAAGAAAGTCTGCTGCAGATGTCAAGTAAATATGGCCTTTTGCGTAAAAGAGATTTGAACAAAATTGTTTCAAAATATTACAAATATGTCTTAAAACACAGATATCTAATTAATTCGTCACCTTCCTATTCACCATTAAGAAGAGAGGATGGGTTAAAATTCAAGCAACATTTAAATCTTACTATGTTTGTAGATCCTACGTTTTTTGAAATATAAATTGTTAATGCATAATAATTAAACAAATTTGTGTTTTCTGTTTAATGAAATGTTACGACTAGAAAATAATGCACATGTGAACGGTTCAACGATTTATTCTAAACTAAACTCTTTTACAATTCACATAGCAGATTCAAGCTATGAATAATACTTTAGTCATTCTCTTATCTGGTTACGTAGGTGGGTCAGAGACCGGTACCTGCTCGTACTCGATCCTAAATGAAATTGATATATACAGGGTGCTTCCCCACTGCACAGGAGTTGGATACAATGATGATTACAACAATAATACCGGTACATCCGGAAATGGTCGTCACAGAAACTTTACAGAAAATAATAAATAATAATGTTAATTCTTATAGAAATTTTGTTGTAGATCATATGTTTACCTTTAAAACTATCAAAAAAATTCCACTTAAATATCGTGGCGCCACGAATAAATTTCCGGAATTTTTTTTTAGTTGCCATGGTAACTAGTCAAAATTGAGGCATCTTATTGGTGAAAAAGTAGAGGTGTGAAATTTTCGTAAGTATTTCTTATCAACAGCTGCAAACACATTCTCCCGACGGCTGCTGGTATGATACTGAAGTGTTAGATTTAGATGACTTACCACAGTGTAGTGACGTCGAACAACAATTCGATATCCCTTCTTCGAGCTATTCGAGGAGTACTTGTAATGCTCTCTCAATATTTAGCAAGCTAATCTTTACGCTCTCATTGAACCACAATACACAAGATAAATTCTTTCTGATACTGTATAACTGATTACGTTATATCTATTCCCCGTAAGTTCACAGTTGGACCTTTATTTTCAATGCACAAATGTCTATACACTTCCGCAATTCCATTGCGAAATAACTTCAACCTAATTTTTTCTTTAGGCAGTTTTCGAGAATATCGGAATAGTATATTTCCTTACGAGTTCAGAAAATATGCTTTTTCCGTGCGTGCGCGACATGTTCCCGTTGGAGGGGAAACCGAGCACGGGAAGTCGTGCAAGCACGGAAAAAGCATTTATGGACGAGTAATGAACGATATTTTTCATTATATCTACCTGAAAACCACAGATTGTTAAGAAACGTTTATTTTTAATAATGAAGGAACAAAAACATGTATTATTGATTGAAATATTTATGGTGCAAAAATATCCAGAAATTGCCACAAAACAAGAGTTATTTACCCTGTTGGTAAGGAAATATTCAAACAATTTGCAACTTCTAGAGAACTGTCAAGAACATATTATTTAATTTTGACATGTAAATAGGCAGCTATAATGACACCAGCGCACGGAAAATGTTTCCGTGCGGGCGCACGGAAAAAACCCTTTTCAGTGTGCTAAATGAGCATGTAAATATAGTGTTTGCAGATAGCTATAATGAAAATATATTTCCTTCAGATCAATTTATAAATCATGGAATAAGAAAAATATTGAGAATTATAGAACTAAGAGCAATCAGTCAAAGATGGCTCAATTTTTCAATTTGTTTGAACCAGGAAGAAAACCATTTACCCAGGAATACGCCAGTTCAATCATTTCCTAACAACTTCGTGAAATGATGGAAAACGCGTTTTCAGACACCACCATTTGCTCCTTCACCCTTCTGCTAATTCCATTCTAAGTTCGAATCCCACTCAAAACATTCCATTGAGATACCGACTCCTGAAATGCAGTCACGAATGTTCTCAAAATGCTTTCGAATATTCCCAATCGATAGAGTGAACCATTCCAAGCGTGAAACTACGAATACAAAGCCAACACACGATGTTTTGTTTCCGTCAGCGCTGTCTTATAAGAATCACATACTAGGCCAGTAGATAAAGACAAGATTTTTCCAAAATTCAATAATAATTACAAAAGTTTTAAAACTTCAGTGAAATGAAGAGTACTTTCAAATGGTATCAAGTCTGATTTTGCAACACTTTTTTCTGAACGGAAAATGTTGAAAACCAGGATTCAATGAAATTTTGCATTATTAGCTCTGAAAAAATTGCAAAAGTTCAGAAAACTTTCGAGGTGTTAACAAATAGCAGTTTACATCTTTTGATAAATTTGCATTACTTCTAACAAAACGGAAATGTATGTTTTATAAAGTATGCCTTGATAAATAAGTGCACACAGAAGTACCACAGGGAACAGTATTGGGTTCGATACTTTTCCTTGTGTACATTAATAATGTAACTAAAATAAATGGCATGAAAGGTCATATCATATGTTACGCAGATGATACTGCAATAATCTGTACTGGACCAATGTTATTTTTTATCATTAACTATTCGGGGTATATCGATAACATACATTTTACTACTATTTGCCTACTGCATTTATTTCATAATTTTCAAACACTAACAATACCTAAATTGCTATCAAAATGTTGCTTTTTCGAGAGTGTATCAACTTGTAAACCATCCCACGATTTCTCAATTAAACACACAAGTTTAACCTACGGCACGGTATTCTGTGTAAACATCCCCAATGCGTATTTTCATGATACTACCAGGTATATCCTTTTCACATTTACGTCATCATGTTGTGGTAACGTCATATAGACCGTCAGATAGTGACAGATTTAGGTGCCCCATTTTCGCATACAAGCATCTAATAGGGTTGAAAAGTACAACAATGCACACGGATTTGACATTTTGACTTGAACTTTGGGAAGAAGAAGATTATTTAGCTAGAGACGGAGCTGACATAATTTGTGGAAAGTTTGTGAAATTCTGATTCCATTTGAATCATCCGTAATAGTATTATATTTTGCAACTGCCAAAAGTTTCCAGTTTTCGTTTAGTCGTTTGAGTTGCTTTGTATGCATACTTCTGAACCTTACCCCTAAGGAAACTCTATAAACACATTATATTCACGCAAGCCTTCTCGCACATGGTGTTCTTCAAACATTTGGCAGTCCTTTATGTATTTCAAGATCTGATTAGTTAGGCCTTTGGGTACTTGACCCTATGTGCCGCTGTTAACCCTTTGACCAGGATATTCTGACATCTGAAAGAGCCTACCGAAAACATCTTCCACTGTGGGGGCACCCAGGCCTGTTCTGGACAGAGGTATTTATTAGGTCATCCAAGTTGTTGAACAAAATGTTAATTTCTTGTTTCATTTCAGGGTTTATTTATAGGGGACTATAGTTCCTCCCCAAATATAGTATTTCTTCCCTTTCAGGTGGAAGTTTCATGACCCTCCGTTGATGTATTATATGTCTTCCTGGTGACAATCTTTCACCTACTGAGTAGGGCATTGATGTACTGGTAGCGGAGACTGTCAAAGAAGCACCATTGCAACTAAGATCAACCTGGTTGTACCATCCTAATTGACCTAACTTGGTACTCCTAGTACCAGATCTAGCATTAAGTATCCTACCGTGTACTGATATTCTTTTTATAGCATAGTCTTTAACCCAAAGCTAATGAGTGAACGCTACAAGGTAAGGTGCACCATACTTTTGAGGATTAATTTCTCTTACCATACAGCGGCATATTTTTTGTGTGATATTGAATACATTTAACCCTGTTTATATCTATAAGTGCCTGTATAATCTCACCTGAAACGTTTTTTAATATTTGTAACATATTTGGTCATTGGACTGTACCTGTAGACCAGTTTTAAGATCACTCACTACGAATTTAATAATATTCAGGTATTTATTGATCTAGTTAGTTTTGTGTGAGTACGTACCCGCAACAGTCATTTCACTACTGCATTTTCATATTAATAATTATACTTCTTCAAAAAATAAGCTGCTTATCATCCAGAGTGTGGTAACTTTACTTTTTAATACTGTTCGTGTTATATGGGAATCAGTAAAAATAATCTGTAGGGTGAGCTTGCTTTCATATATCTGGCGCCCGCAATATTCCATCTAATCACAATTTATTTTATTATGATCCACTCCCGTCTTTACTTGAGATAGTCGCGAGCCACCCTGTCACTCTGACAGCTTCGTTTTCATCATAAAAGCATAAAGCTAATTAAAAGTCGTGGCAATGGTTAAGGAATAAAACAAATTGCAGAAAGAGATCTAAAACGAATCCACGCATGGCTAAATAGCAACTGTTGTTCCTTAACATTACAAAAACAAAGTTCATAAATTTCTATCCTACACTTCGAGATCAACCAGACGACTTTTAGATATTGTCTTCATTTTCAACCACGATAATTTTTTTTGTAATTATCCCAATGGGTGTATTGAAAACGGTAGCGTCGAAGAAAACAATTTGATGAATATGCGTTTGTCTGACATGGTTGCATATTGTCATAAATATGTTAAACGTTATTTTATTCACTTATCCAATTTGCAGAACTTTTGTAATTTTTCTGAATAAATTACAAACATATGAGAAAAAACAAGGCTCCGTAACACTTACAATGTTGCAAACTGAATGCATGTTTTAAAACATTATTACTAACAGTATTCCTAGTTTGCAGAACTTCTGCAATTTTCAGTGCAAGAATACAGCAATAAAAGGTTTCTTGCCATTCAAGCAATGTTTCGTTCATAGCAGACTTCTGCAAAATTTTATGGTTTGTTTTCATTAATGCACTAATATAACACTTAAGTTTGAACACTTTTGTAATTATTGTGACTTGATTGTCTATATCTACTGGCCTATACAGTGGAATGTTCTCTTGTTCCAATCAAAGTTTTACTTCTTGTAGTTTTAGTTTTTTATGAACTTCTACTACCCCACTTCTGACACCAAATTGAGTATCGTCTATACTGTCTGCAAGACGCCTAGAAGCTATCCTTCGAATAACACTGTTTTCGATAAAGGAAAAAACAGAAACGCACTTAGCTGATTGAACAGCGCGGAAAACTTTTCGAATTGGCGAAACTCTAAACTCTAATGTCCTAATTTGAATATCGAATCAACAAGAAACCTTCGGCAAACTATGATAAATCCAATCGCATTTGCAGGAACGGGTCTTCCAGTGGCACTGAAAAGGGTCGCAGATTTCTCCAAGGAATTCATCCTGGTCAAAGGAACTGATTACTATTGTACACTTTCTTGACCTGTATACAAGGTGGATCTATTTGGAACTGATAGTTTCATTCTTGCACTTGACTCGACTCGGATGTTATTTAGTCTTTTCAAGGTAGTGACATCGAGAAAACACAGGCCGTAATCAAATGGTTATAATAATGATAATGCTTATTTGTATAAATATAAACTGTTTACAGATTTTTTGAAATTATAAATAAGGCGAAATTATGGTAAATGTGAAAATTCCTCAGAAACAAACATGGAGGTAGGTCCCCACTAAAACCGAAGTTGTGCGTGGGTACTAATTTGTTGCTGAAATGCAACATGTATAGATTCTAGAATTTAGCATGTTTTGAATCTTTGACCCTTTTGTGTCTAAATGAATGTGCATGTTAGTACGTTATGGAAATATAACTAATCTATACGAATTAACTATTTTTTCTAATAAATAATCCTAAAATGTACTATAGTATATAACAATGTGACTAGTTACAAGTGTATCTGTAAAGGTAAAAAAGTAATTATGTGTGGTAGATTAGTGTAGTGTAGTGTTAATGTAGGTGAATACGAACAGTACTGTATTATTTTTTTCGGTATTACTCGTAAGTATATTATGAACAATATCCCTATTCGGGTCAAGCAAATACCTTTCGAAAATTTTCTTCAAAAGGTTTAAATTATATGTTTTGCGTATATACATGTTGTACATTCCAGGTAACTAGTTGAATATTTTACTACTGAAATAATTGTATGTATGTTGTCCAATGTTTTTTTGTTGTAATGACCTGTACGTTACCCTTAGATTTATTCCTGGTATTATAATCATGTTCGACATTTCGAAGAACATTTTTATTGTTGTATATAAATAATATGATGTTATACATGTATAGTATATAAAGGGACCAATGATGCCTTATTTTCTTTCATGGCAGAAGTATACAGAAATATCAATGCAGGCGAGTGCGCTGCTGCGATATTCTGCGATTTCTCTAAAGCGTTCGATTGCGTTAATCACGACACGCTGCTGCAGAAACTTGAACGTTATGGTTTTAGAGACACAAGCTTAGACTAGATAAGATCCTACTTGAGTAACCGCAGTCAAATAGTGCGCTGTAACACTGACTCAAATATTGCTGATATTGCATTTGGAGTACCACAGGGCTCAGTACTCGGCCCCATGTTATTTTTGCTCCATATCAATATCACTGCCAAGATCACTCTTTTTGCAGATGATACAACTTCCCTTTGGCATGACAAAACAGAGCATCATCTGCTTGACAAGATTGAAAAAGAGTTAGTGCTAATAAAACAATGGTGCCACTCGAATTCCCTGGCAATTAACATAAAAAAAACTAATATAATCACATTTCGATGTAATACAACAAGATTCCTTGGATTAAATATCGACAATAAACTAAAATTTTATATTCACATTAATAATCTCTGCCACAAGTTATCGTCAGGATGCTACGCAATTCGAATCATATCTAAAGAATTGGATTACTCCGCTGCCAGAACCGCCTATTTTGCCCTAATTGAGTCACATTTGAGGTATGGGATTGCATTTTGGGGTGCATGCAGCTCTTACCTACATAAAAATGTATTTGTACTCCAGAAAAGAGCTCTGAGGTATATTTGCAAAAAAAGGCCAAGAGATTCATGTAGACAGTTATTCAAGGATCATAAAATACTCACAGTAACATCTATTTACATTTTAGAATAATACACAAAATAAAAATCTCCTTGAAACCCATGAGCTTCACCACAACACACGTCGAAGTAACTTCATAAGATTACCTAGACCAACTAACAATATTGTGCGAGACTCAATAATATACAACGGCATCAAAATGTATAATCACCTGCCCATAAACATTAAGGATACAACATGTATTAGTCAATTCAGAAGGGATACAAAAAACCTCCTGGTACAGCAATCATTCTATGAATTAGAAGATTATTTTACCACAAACCTATGACATGCTCAGTTCTCCTTGCTTAGGAATTATCTTGGAACCCTTGCAGAACTTGTTATGACTGTATATAGAAAATAAAATATTTGTTAGTTTTTTATTTTATTTATTTACCACTGTTTGTATTTTCTCGAATGTCCCATATGTCTGTATACACCATATTTTAGAGATTTATTTATATATAGTTGTGTCATATTGTTATTTTTATCCTATTTTTATTTTTAGCTATACATTACTTGCTTACACATGCTTTGTCTTTAAGAACTCGATTCTTCCGACAATAAAGTATATCTTGATTGATTGATTGATTGATTGATTGATAGTTACCGTATATCAAATAATTGTAACTCTCAGAAGATATAATTTGATGGATTTTTTTTGCAATAAATTATTCTGAGATTTTATTTGCAATACTTTCATTTTTTTTAAGGTGGATATCAAGTAAGTTACCCCAACTGAGTATAGCATATTGCAGTCGAGATTGTACCAATACATGGTATATCGTTTTGAAGTGAGTTGTATCGAGAATAGATCTTGAATATTTGAATTTATATAACATGTACCTGAGTGTTTTCGAAACATTGTTATTATTGTATATCCCACCTGAGATAGGGATCTATCGTGACTCCTAAATACTTGATGTGGCTTGCTCTGGTAATTTTCATGATTTTTCCATGATGTTAATAATTCAATTCAGCAAAATTTGGCAATCGGTTTTCATAGCTTGCAAATGGCAAACAGTGCATTTTTTCGGAGTTGATTGTTAGTGATTTATGATTAAACCAGTCTTTAAGTGTTAGATTTTCCACTTTTGTTTTCAGGATATTCCAGTCTTCGGCTATGAAGAGTATGGTAGTGTCATCAGCGAAGCTGAAGATAGAACCGTCACACGTCAGGCTGAGTAGGCTGTTTATGTATAGGGAAAATAACAGAGGGCCAATTACAGTACCTTGTGGGATAGCATAACTAATTTCTGCTTTTGTGCTGAGGACGTTGTTGATTTTTACAGCCTGCTTTCTTCCATTTAAGTAGCTTTCTATAGAATAGAATATAACAGAATAGAATAATGTTTTATTTTGCAAAAAAATATATGTAATTAAATATAAGATCATCAAAAACAAATAGCAAAATAAGCACGTACAATGTCTTACTGAAGTTTTCACTTGTGAGTGAGATGGAGCAAATTAGTGCACCTTAAAAAATTTATTGATTTTTTTTTTATGTTACCATCATTTTCATAATATAATTTTGAATGATTTGAATTCATTTATATAAATACGTACACACATTCTGAAATATACAGTGCGGCTTTTTTTTCCCTCCCTCTTAACTTTTGAACGGTTTGACGTACAAACATGGAACAAAAACAATTTTGAATATTACTTTTTGAAATAAAACACATTGTGATTGCTTGATAGAGGATGCGGGGCATTTTGGAAGGGGGGCATGGCATGGGGTTAAGTGACACATTCTTGAATTCTCTTTTCAACCATCTACACTTTTTCGAATTTAGTTGATATTTTTTTACCATCTGCACTAGAAATATCAAGTATAAATGTACAGATCTGCATGGTACCCTTATCTCGATAAATTTGAACGGTTTGATGTGGAGCAATGGGATAAACTTTTTTTGAATGATATTACCGATTCTACTTTTTGAAAGGAGATACAATGCAATTACTCGACAGATTTCTCTGGGGGCACATCAAGTTGGAAATTTCGAAAAGCGAAGATATCGAAATTGTAAAAATACGTATAAACGAAAATAAGAAGAATTATGATTGAATTCTCTTTTCATCGATGTATAACTTGATCTCCCATGCCGTTTGAAATTGATGTGTCCACTTGTGCCCTCTATCGGGCTATCGCAATATCTTTTATTTCAAAAAGTAGTATTAGTGATACCATCCAAAACGGTTTCTGTTCCATGTTTGTATGTTCAAAAGTTAACAGGGAAGGGGACTAAAAAAAGACGCAAAGTAAAACACGTAAATAAATAAAATTATTTAAAATATACATCATCAGGAATTTTTTCACTCCTACAAACTAAACATTGATTTAAAAAACTTGCCAATAATAATCGATATTGTCAGTAAAAAAATTAAATTTGAAGAATCAAGAATGCCACTATATCAGGGTGAATACAAGCGTATGATCTCTGGGGAAGTATTTTTCGAGTAGATTGTCAAATTTTTCTGGAATGAGTAGAATTTTTGACATTCCTGGATATTTTTTGGTAAGATATTGAACAGTTTTTGAATTAAGTAATGATCACTTTTTTGGCCGATAAATGTGTGTTTTATGTATGGGAGAGTTTTAGTAGATTACTCTCATTTTTTTATTGCCATTTAGTACTTTTTTATAGTATAGCTGCCTGAGGTCTAGTTTACCAGATTCTCTAAATAAACTTTTGCTTGGATATCTGGCATTTTTAAATAACATTAGTTTTGGAAAGCGCTTTTGAAATACTCTGAGGGAGCTAATATAAGTTTCAGCTACTCCTCCCCATCCAAGCAAACCATAAGTAAGGTGACCTAATAGACTGTAGTAGATCTTTTTCTTTCTGTTTCAGGTCAAGGATTCAGTTCTTAAAATGTATGAAGAACAAAGCAAAGTTTCTTGAGGATAAAATGTATGTGATGATCCCATCTATCTATCTATCGTTATTCCGAGATATTTTATATGAGGTAGTGAGGAAATATATAAAATATTTTGAAGCGAAAAATTATGAAAATTTGGTATGATTGGTTCAAATATAGTGAAAGGTAGAAAGTATGTATTATCGATGTTGATAGTTAATAATCTGTAATCAAAAAAGAGAAGTTTCTACATAATTTTTCAGAAGGATTCGTCCCCTTTTTAAAAAATTGCGGTAGAGCATTGGAATTAGATTATTCTCATAGATTGAGAAGAGTATTGGGGTCTATTTTTCCTAACTCGCTGAACGTTTAATTTATTTCAAAGCATTGTTGACGTTATCCAAGGTAACTTTTAAATAATTTGAGACAGTCGTCCCTTATATTTTGTCTTCAAGCATTCCACAGATTGGTGAAATGAATCCCATGTGTTTAATCAAAGATCGTCGAAAGGGTTTAGTCGAAGATCTTCGAAAGGTTCTTGAAAGACAGAATGACGTCATTCATAACGAAGTACAGACTTATTTCTAACAACAAATATGGTTTTAAGGAAAAAACGTCAACGGAAGATGCTGTTCTTGCGCTAACTGAAAAATACATACATAACTGGAAAAAGGACGACCATATCTATGTGTATTCATTGACCTTTCGAATGCTTTTGATACTGTCAGCAACCAATTGCTTATTGAGAGGAAAATGTGCAAATCTGCTCAAAAATCATTTACAAAAACGGAGGCAAGAGATAGAAGTGTCTGACACAATGAGTGATCTGGGAGAAATCGAATATGGAGTACCTCAGGTAACTGTTTTTGGTCCACTCTTATTCAATCTGTATGTTGATGAATTATTTTCACTCGATTCTCAAGGTAGCATAATAGGATATGCCGATGACTCCGCCATTTTCTACGACGCGGAAACATGGCATGAAATGAAGAACAAAGTTGAAAATGATTTCAGGATCCTGAAAAAGTGGTTTGACAGCAAACTACTGACAATTAATATTGACAAAACCAACTTCCTTCCTTTCAGTTGCAATAAAGCTGTAAATTTCCCGTTTCAACAACTCGACATGAAAGTTCAGGGAGGCAAATATTTGCAAAACAAACAAATATGTGTTTCTTCTTTTATAGAAACAAATATTTGTTTATTGACGCTAATTACATTTAAATGAGAAAAATATTTATTTGACTGTATGTAATCTTCAACCCCCCTTAATAATTAAAACGCCATTTCACTAGGAGAATTTCAAAATGAATATATCAACGTATCTACCTACCTAGGTACGAATAGGTATTTTGTAGATGTGCACTGTGAGTTCCTTTTTTTGATGGTGGACCGGTATGAAAGCACCAGAAAATCAAGAAATCAGAAAAATATTCACACCAGTATTGGCATAGGTAGGAATTCAAATATATATTTATACCTTTATATCAAGGTAATCATTCTTCTAAAATTTCCATGACACACAAACTACTAACCAGAACCAGTAAGAAGAAACGATTAAAAATCGCATTAATCGCAATGAATAATGAAAGGCGAAAACAAAGCACCAGCCACCTGCGAAAACCGCGAACAAATGCGTTTTTCACAAATAAGTAGTCGTTTCTTCCAAACAATTTTCTTTTTTGCCAAGGTTTGATTTTTTGATTGAAATTACATTTATTCACTACGAAAACATTTATAATTGAAACTAATGAACACTTTTCTTTGACCTGAATATCCATTCTTCCCAATAAACCAATATATTAATTTCTCAAAAATAAATATTTGTTTATTCCAAACAAGTTTATTTTTTCTCTAAATTTCTTTGATTCAAATAACATTTATTCGCCACGAATCATTCTTCTCAGGAATTGAAAACATTTTTGATTGAAATAAACAAACACTTCCTTTAGACTGAATATATATTCTTTCCATAGAACCAATATATTCATTTCTCACAAATAACGTATTTCTTTCTTCCAAACAATTATTTTGTTTGTCTCAAGGGTTGATTTCTTTGAATCAAATTACATGTATTCACCACGAATGAATCTGTTCATAAATTGAAAAAAACATTTTTGATCGAAACAAATATATGCTTTGTTTCAAATAATAAAATATAGCATTTTGAAGAAATTATATGAAAACAAAATAATGAATTGTTTGAAAATCCAAAAGAATGGAAACTTTAAATCAACCAAGCTAGTTTGTTGGACCTATCCAAACTTCAGATTTCTTTGAATTTAACAATATTTGTTAAATTCAAAGAAATCTTTTTCTCTGCGTGGGTTAGAAACTAGTACCTCGTACCCTATATTTCCCAAACCTTTCCTTACAATATCTGGGAGATCAGACCTGTTGATACTATTTTTATAGCATGCACAGTCTTTAGTGCACTCCATCAAATCCATTACACTCAAATAAGAATACTGAACTTTCCAGTATTCGCCTGAAGACGATTGCAGACCCAAGCAATCGAAAAGTTGTGCAACAAGTGAAAAAAGTAAAAATCGTTCAATCTCTTGAGAAAATGTACGTCCAAGAAGTAATTTGGTTTTGTTGTGCAGAAATGAGACGTGATAATTTTATACCTCCTAGACTCTGAACTGTCAGATATACGCATCTGATATCCGTAGTAGAAAGGAAAATAAACAAAACGAAATAAATGGAACCCAGACATCATAAAAGGTAAACCTTGCACTAAAATGGCTACGTGGTCACTATAACTTGCCTAACGTCTCGTTTTACGGTCAGTGTTATTGCAGTTGCGCTTTTATCAGGACTTATATACCATTATGTTCCATGGAATATAACAACAGAAGGTGTGTGATGCGAATACTTGCCAGCTATTAATATTTTATGATACGTTGTGATACATATTTTATGATACGTTGTGATATATATTTTCTGATTGGAAGGAATGTGTACGTCAAAAGATACGTCTTTACTTATTACAATGTTGAACATTCTAAAAGGTCATATACAGGCTGATTCACGGTGGATGGCACATTAGACGTTTCTGGTGAACCAGACAACGGATCACTTTGAAAATTTAATGAAGGGCATATTCGGACATTCTCTAGCCAACTAAAATATTTTCGACAATGCGGTGTTGCCGCTTCTATTAGAAAGCAGTAGCAACTTTGATTTTTCAAATGGAACACTCTGTATATAATATTATTTTTGGAATCTCCAACAATTGCCCGACAACTTCTCTTGATATTTCCCTATACCTATCTGTTACCGTTTTCGAAATAAAAATTAATTTCAATTTTTTTCTTCGAAAATCATGACTTCTAAAAATGCCGATATCTTTTAGTTAAGAAGTACTATGATATCGAAATTTGGTTTGGAGTTAGGTGATACTTGGACACTTCCCACACGTCAGCCTAATCTCCGTTACTTCAATACAGGGTGGTAAAAAAATACAGTTTTTTCGTTTGCTTGAAAAAGTTGCTGAAATTTGATTATTTTAAATGGAACACCCTGTATATTATTGAAAATTCGGAAAGCTGCTGAAATTTGCTTTCTTTCTATGTATATCATACCTATACCCAACTAGTCAAGTTTCGGACTTATAAGCATTTATTTGTGAAAATGTCCCTTCAGAATGGTATTTCCATTCGATATTTGGTAAGCAGGCCATGATTACTATTTGACAGTAGCGTTGTGACATCCTCCTAATAATATCGACATTTTCGTCACTTCAAAAGTTGCAAATACCTTCAAAACGATGGAACAAAACTATTCAAACGAAGTTCTTATGAATTTGTTTATTATTTTTGGACAGTGTGATAAAATTATCAGCAGAACATGTAGAAAGTTCAATGAAATGTATCCGAATCCACCGCCAATGAACCTCAAGAAATTTATACGAATTCAGAACAATTTCAATGCATTTGGATCAACTTTAAAAGCACCAAGAAACTTGCCTCGACCCGTAACTTCTGAAGACAACCAGATTAATGTCTTAGCATATTTTCACGCATTTCCCGAGTCATCGATAAGAAGTGCTGAAGAAGATTTGGGTATAAAATATTCATCTGTTCAAAGAATCTTGCGAAGACATAAAATGCATGATTATAAATTCACCAAAATTCAAGCAATGAAGCCTCAAGACCCTCAACAGAGAGTAGAATTTTGCGAAATGTTTTTGACACGCATTCAAGAAGATCCACTTTGTTTAAATAAAATTATTTGGACTGATGAATCGAAATTTTAGAGAGAAGGGATTCTCAATAGAAAAAATCGTCATTATTGGTCCAGTGAAAATCCTCACGTCACAAAAGAAGCCGGATTTCAAGAAAAATTTAGTTTTAATGTCTTCTGCATGTTGATGGACAACAAATTGAGGTACGTGATATACGTGGAGTCATTAACATCCAGAAGCTACCTGAATATTTTGGAGAATACTGTAGAGAGTTTCGTTGATTATCTGCCACTCGAAGAATATCGAAACTGTTGGTACCAACTAGACGGAGCTCCTGCACATTGCACAAGAGAAGTGAGCGCAGAACTGGAAAGACTTTTTGACGATCGGTGGATAAGGCGCTTGGGACCATGGAATTGGCCAGCGAGATCACCCGATCTTAATCCATTAGATTTTTATTTGTGGGGAAAGTTTAAAGAAAAAGTTTACAAAATACCCGTGCGTTCGAGAGATGAATTGTTAGAAAGGATTGCCCAAACATTTGAAGATTTGGATCTCAATGAAATCAGATCTGCCACCACGAAAGCAGTCAACACCCGCATTTTAAAGTGCTTGGAAGTGAACGGCCAGCGATTCCAACATATTTTGAAATATTCCACATGATTGTTTTACTTTTTTATAATTATTCATATCAATATTTCCAATTTCAAGTTTCTTGGTGCTTTTTTAAAGTTTATCCAAACATATTGAAATTGTTCTGAATTCGTATAAATTTCTTGAGGTTCATTGGCGGTAGATTCGGATACATTTCATTGAACTTTCTACATGTTCTGCTGATAATTTTGTCACACTGTCCAAAAATAATAAACAAATTCATAAGAACTTCGTTTGAATAGTTTTGTTCCATCGTTTTGAAGGTATTTGCAACTTCTGAAGTGACGAAAATGTCGATATTATTAGGAGAATGTCACAACGCTACTGTCAAATAGTAATCATGGCCTGCTTACCAAATACCGAATGGAAATACCATTCTGAAAGGACATTTTCACAAATAAATGCTCATAAGTCCGAAACTTGACTAGTTAGGTATAGGCATGATATACATAGAAAGAAAGCAAATTTCAGCAGCTTTCCGAATTTTCAATAATATATAGGGTGTTCCATTTAAAATAATCAAATTTCAGCAACTATTTCAAGCAAACGAAAAAACTGTATTTTTTTACCACCCTGTATTGAAGTAACGGAGATTAGGCTGACGTGTGGGAAGTGTTCAAGTATCACCTAACTCCAAACCAAATTTCGATATCATAGTACTTCTTAACTAAAAGATATCGGCATTTTTAGAAGTCATGATTTTCGAAGAAAAAAATTGAAATTAATTTTTATTTCGAAAACGGTAACAGATAGGTATAGGGAAATATCAAGAAAAGTTGTCGGGCAATTGTTGAAGATTCCAAAAATAATATTATATAGTGTTCCATTTGAAAAATCAAAGTTGCTACTGCTTTCTAATAGAAGCGGCAACACCGCATTGTCGAAAATATTTTAGTTGGCTAGAGAATGTCCGAATATGCCCTCCATTAAATTATCAAAGTGATCCGTTGTCTGGTTCACCAGAAACGTCTAATGTGCCACCCACCGTGAATCAGTCTGTAGAACTATATGAAACTTCTAGAACTTATATCCTATTGGTAATGTTTTTATTGTCAACATTTTTCTACTGCCGAAGTTGTAGAAATATTACTTAACAGATTTAAAAAACAAGAAATCTACGAAGTATCGGTGTATCTCCTTAAAAGAATTTCTACGGAAATAACAACCTACTCATCCATTTATTCTCAATAAATCGTTTGAACTGGATCAATTTCCGAGTGGTGTGAAATTATCGTTTGTATCTTATCACAAAAGGGGAGACGAAATGTCAGTAATAAACTACAGACCAATTGCGCTTCTAAGTAGTCTGTCCAAAGTTTTTGAAAAAGGTACATCCAAACAAATAAATTGCTAGCTAGAGAAACATAACATATTGTTGCAAACCAACTTCCCATATTTTGCCTTTAGAGTAATTATTGAGTTTTATCCAAGTTTAGTTGCTTTCAAAGTTATATTATAATTTCTTGTTCTGTCTCGGTGGAAATATGAAACTTCCTTTCTTATCAAGCGTCTTATGAAGCTTATAAAACTCACGAAACTTCATTTGACACGTAGGAAAGATGATACCAGTAACATCTCATGCACATACTTCAGCAACTTCCTTGTTCTTTGTCCATAATAGGAAGCAAGTATAGAGTTCACGATTATTTAGTTCATATGTAACCGCAAGAGTTTGAAATATACATGGTGATTGAATTGTTTTATAATCACTCCCAAAATATATTGGCATCCACATATTCGTAAGTTTTTGTACATGGGGCAACAAAGATAAGAATTTTTCATTTTCTTATGCAGGTGTTATTGATTTGCAGGTACTTCATAATTTACGTATAGAGCGAAATATGAAGTACATTTAAAACTATAAAACTTATGATAGTTATTACTGTGACAAAATTTTAGAATACGCTCCCTTGGTTTTTCAAGACTGTGACCAAAAAGTGACAAAACATTTGGTCAAAGTATGTTGCGTCTCAACAAATCATTTACCATTCTTTATAATGCTTTTAAAATATATATATACAATGTCCGCGAAATCTTGGAACCACATGAGAAAATTTTTTATTAATAGTTTCTCAGAAAATTTCATTATTTATAAGAGTTGGTGCATTTCATTAGATTAGATACGCGCATATCGGTTATTACCAGTGGCGTGCGACTAAGCAGGAAACGACCGATATTCCAAATTCACTATACCGGGTGTTCCAGTATACCTGTTCAAATGTATCTCAGCCATTTCAAAAGATAAAAATTTGAAAATTCCAAGATCTCCAATTCATCCAAAGATCCTTCAACTGAGAAGAACAAAAATTGAAAATCACTTCCGGTTTGACCGGAAGTGGCTCTGACTTTTTCATTTCGAATAGCACCCTGTATATTTTTTGCAATTTTTTATTTCTACTCAAAATTATCTTTCAAACGATGTATCACACTTTGTATCTTACATTTGATTTGATGGAGAAAACTACAATTGAAATTTCAAAACTGAAAAAATTGCATAGGCTACGGATTTTTTGTATTAATCTTGATTTTGACTTCAATAATAATTGATAATTCATGAATAGTTTTAAATTCGAGATGATGAAAGGAATGTCAAATTTCAAATCATTAGAATTGTAGTAGAACTGGAAGAATTTATAATTCTTAAATGAAAACCTTAGTGTGCCATGGAAACATTTGAATACATTTGTTTGAAACTTTGACAGTTAATAATTCTGAATAGTTGTGTGCGTGTCAGAAAAACTAACATTCAAGAATAAATAATCGTGAAAATGATGATAACTTCATTTATCAAGATAAATTGGATATGATACTGACTTCTACTAAGATTTCATTGGGACAGATACAGGGTGATCAAAATTCTGAATTCTGCACCACCATGTATTTGTTTCATTTAAATCTTAGTAGATAGTGAATGAAAAGTTATGACATGCAAGCCATTTTGACCAATAATGAATAGTTTCCACACAAAAAATTCCTAAAAATGAAATAATCTCAATTTTTCACACCCTATATCTCTGTGATCATTTCAGCTAGACCCCAACTGTGATAGGTCGATGAAATCAGCTTTCCAGGAAGAATCTTAAGATGCAATAAAATATAGGGTATGCCATTTAAACAAATATCATTTTATGAAATATTCTGAAAACGCGACTGTCAATTTTTTTTGTTTTCGGCATCGAAAATGCCATTAAAAATGCTACTAGTTTGCCCATTTAACCGAATTCGTAGCATCAATAATAACGGAGTTGGCAATGGTGCCGACTTAATTTGGAACTCCCTGTATAATGAAGTAAAGCCAGGATCCTTAAAAAAATGATAATTGTCAATAGGTGGACTAAACTGAATAACTAGGAATATCATTTGATTGCAAACAACTGTTAGGGGCGAAATTTAGGAAAGGAGAGCAGTGAATGTGCAATGATGTGTCACGCCTCTAACATACCCAGTAGCTTAGTAGGCGTGGATTCGACAATAAAAATTGATTTCGATAAGATTGAAATATGGGGTTGATTTTCCGGAGCGCCACGGATTTATCGCTAGAGAAAAATCCGAAACCACCCTGATGGAATGGGACAACCCACTGCACTAATATTACTAAAATATTAAACAATAGATACCTGTAAATGGTATAATAATAATATATAAATATGTAGAGGTTTTGTCTTCCCTTACGCTTAGATAACTTGGACCAGAACAAAAGAAATAGTCATGTCCCTTACTAATAAAATATATTGATTGTTACACACCCTGTGTGTGCACAGTTCAGCTTGCCATACAAAAGAAAATGAAATGAATGTAAAAATCAACCACCAAGATGAATTCAAGTGAATGCTGTGATTGAGAGTATGGTATTGTTTGAATATATCAATATGAAACCTCCAGTGAGGGCTATGCCTGTGACGTCACGATGATAGCTTACAGTTATGGATACTTACGCCTTAGAGGCAGTCTTATTTTAAACTTATCTGATACTACGTAGATATTCTCAAGCATGCCTGTTCACCAATTATTGTGGTTGTAGTTCATCGGTGCCTTGGTGTATACAGGTGCACAGTGGGTACGACACAATCAATCAAAGTACATGTACAGCTGGGACGAATAGCGAAGGAATGCTGAACAACAGATATACAGCGGGACAACCACAGTTGAGCAGGAACAATCACAGTAGTGGAATAGTGGAAAGACAATCGTGTAGCAACGAAACAATGGAACAATCACATTAGTGGAACTCCAATAAACAGTAGCAGAGTAGTAGCAATAAACCGTAGTGGAGCACTACCAGCGACGAAGAGGTAACAGTAGCAATGTAGTAGCAAAGTGGCAGTCGCAGAGGAGCAAAGTAGTAGCAGAGTGGTAGCCGCAGAGGAGCACCCTAGAATAAACCATACCAGTCTGACTTCCGATTACACTTTTATGGGGCCTTAAGTAGAGACCAAATGTAAATACTCACCTCTATTAAGTGGGAGGGTTCTGATAACAGCTTTTATGGTCTGTTTGCTGTCTGATAGCAAGTTTCTCGTTCCAGTGGTTTCACAAAGTGACTTCTAACCTCAAAAATCCTCAAAGCGAACGGATATTTCTCAAAAATATTTAGCGTCAAAATTCGCAAACAATATGAAAAACTCTCCTGATATGAATTTTCCCAAGATCCATCAACGATGATCAAACTTTAATTGGAAATCTTCAAAATAGGTCAGTCACTCATCAAGATCAAATAAGGAAGAGGAAAATATATCTCAGACGTCAAAGTAAAACTGTCAATATCTGACAAGGCGCTTTCTTGTTCGTTAGTGTTCGGTGGGAACAGTCCAGGAACTAACTCGAGCTAACTGGAGCTATGAAAAGAACACCTTAAGATTCAGTGTTGCCAACTGAACCAAGATGAAAACGCCAGCCTCTCAATCTCAGAACCAAACACAAACAAACAAAAAGAGGTCAAGTATTCGAATGTGAAGTAGGTACCTCAATGACACCAGACAGAGATAGAGTAGGAATGAGTTTGGTGTTCTTAACACAAAACAATAGACTAACCAAAAGTATGTTTACAAAACAACGCTGTCATACCGCAAAATAGAACAACTGATAACTGTCATTAGCTTAAGGCCGGTTCATGTCCGCTCGAACTAGTACGGCAAAGGTAAGTACTAACATTCGGAACAAGCTATATATGACAACGATCAAGTTGTCATTTTGATACATTGGCGTAGAGTGGAAAGTGTATATCAATGACAGAGAATTTCTGATGTTATTGTATTAAAACAGAAAGGGTTTTCTAGTGCAAAATAAACCCGTAACACAACTTTGTTCAATAAATTTTTTCGATATTTTGCATAGTAATGTCACTTTACTCTAAAGTGAATTTATTTATAATATCGACCGGTTCCCACTGACCATAACCGATATGCGCGTATATAGTCTAATTGAGAGCATCAGCTTTTATGAAGGATGAAATTTTGGCGGACACTGCATATATCTGGTAAACAATAGCAGTACGCAGTACTAAAATTAGGATTCGAAATGTGATAGGCACAATAGAGACCACCATCGGGTTCATTGAAAATTATCATCGTTATTGAGAACTTGTACTTTACGAATATGTATATACTTTATATTTTGTAGGATATTATGAAACAATTCAATAAACCTGTATATTTCAAAATCTTACGGTTATTTATACATGATCAAATATCATTGAGTTACTCAAAAGTAAAAAAAATGCAAGTTCTCTAGTTAATAATTTGTGAGCGTAATTAAATTTGATGATTTGCTGTATGGCTCACCCTGTATAAAAATAATAATAGCGAAATTTTCCAGCCTCGAAATTGTGAACGTGTAGGTTATAACTTAAGGAAATATTTTCTCTGTGGCGCAAATGTTGAATTTATTATTGAGTGTTTGGAAAACGACGAAAACTTATTGTAAATTATTCGTGAATCAGACTGTATATCTAACCAAAACTTATATTGGGTGGTATGATTAAAAAAAGCATTTGCTTGTACTTCAAGTAAGAGCTTTCACTTCCTAGTATTTTGTGGAGTATAATGTTTTACATAAAGTAAATTCTTCGATGGGAAGTGTTGACTTAGGTTAGAAGTATAAACTACTAGTAAACACTGGTACATGATTAACCTCAAATTGGTTCGATTGTTGTTGTTTGTTTGGTACTTAATAATCATGAGTGAGAGTAATGATAGTGTTGAACCAAGTGCCGAGGTTGCTGAAAATTTGGAAGTAGATCTTCAGATGGCATTCGTTATTTTGTAAGAAGATTGTAAAATACCTTCTGACAAAAGGCAAACTCAAAGCAGAAAAAGAGAAAGCAGCTCAATCACTCGCTGAAGCGTATACCACGAATACCTGGGTATATTCTTTCCTCAAAAATCGTCGTCAATGTGTTTCTCTCAAATTTGAAGTCGATGAACGTATTTCAAAATGTTTCTTCGAAATAGGACAGGTTTCTTTAGGGGTGCCTCACGGGTCCGTTTTAGGGCCTATTTTATTTTTGATCTACATTAACAATCTCGAATCTAAAATAATGCATTCTAATTTTATCGCGTATGCAGATGACATAACGCTACTAGTATCGGCAAAGAACACCGAATCTTTAAAAAACGAATGTGAAGTTGCCCTAATTAATGCCTCCAATTTTTTAAGTGATCACAACCTATTTTTGAATCCACAGAAAACTAAAATTATTCGTTTCCACAATTATCAGAATAAAACTAATCCATTTTCAATAAATATAAATGATACAAACTTATCAAACCAAACTATAGTGAAATTTTTAGGCTTGCATGGAGACGAACATCTAAATTGGCATACACATTGTGAAAATTTGATCTCTAAATTAAATTCTATTCAGTACATGATTAGGAACTTAAAAACTGTATTAGACAGAGCTAACTACTATGCAGAAGTTGAATCGAGACTGAGATATGGCATCTGCTTGTGGGGCAACTCAACCATGGCCAGAAATGTTTTTATCAAACAAAAATATATTTTACGTTGCATTTCTAGTACTTCTAGAATGTCTTCATGTAGACCTATTTTTACCACTTATGGAATTTTAACTCTTGTTAGTTTATACATCTATGAATTGGCAGTTTATATTTTCAGTAACAGAAATGATTTTAAAACAAACAAAGATATGCACAATATGAATACTCGGAGAAAGAATGAAATTCATACCCTTGTTGCCAGGTATAGAATTACACAAAATTCTCTCAACTATATCGGCCCCAGAATTTATAATCATTTACCACATGATATTAAAACATCTTGTACTGTTAAACAATTGAAATATAATTTGAAATCATTTCTGTTGAAACATTGTTTTTATTCCATAGACGAATTTTATTCATTCAGGTCTGTACATTCATTGGATAGATTTTTATTTTAAATATGATTTATTACTTTGTGATATATACTCTTCTAGACTGACTATTCCTATACAAAATGTACTTTTGTCGTTCAAAGGAAAATAAATAAATTGAATTGAAAAAAAAAAACCTACCCAAGAAAATACATCCATTTTCGTTAAATTTGATAAAGCTGCTCCCCTCGTCTCAATATGATTTCCTAAGAACTCTCTAGCTATCCATTCATCATTGTTTTTATTGAACCTAAAAGTACAGAGCTTAATAGTAGCAATCTAGCTAAAATAATTGACTTGAAATAATTTTCTATATTGTACCTCCCCGTACGTTCTACGTACACACATTTCCCTCCTTTTCCTACCATAATTCATAAAAAAGTCATAACACCTTTTCAATTGAAGATATGAAGTTGGTCTATGAGTAGCTTCTTAAAAACTACACCAAACACTCCCAAACGGAGGAAATACTTGACAACATTAGTAATTACTGCAGTATTAACTTCTATATATCGAAGTAAATAAAGCAAAGTATAGAGTAATTGCTACTAGTACTTACTTAAGTGTTACTTCAAGAATTATGTGGAGTAAGCACTTTGATTTTTTGAAGTGAAAACTACAACATGAAGTAAAAGCAATACTCTTTTTAATCATACCACCCATTGACTTAACATACGCAACATAGGTCAATGTAGTTTTTCAATTTGAGAAAAAAATCTGATGCCATTTGTCCGGTCAATACAGAGTCACATTCTATGCACAATTTTTACTGCCGCTTCTTTCGCGGCAATTATCTGCTTATGTTACATTGTATATAAGCAGATAATTCAACAGAAACACAGCTTTGCCGACTTTTGGGTTAGACTGGCAACTATTTTCCGCTTAGAATGTGACGGCAGCTCGAAATGTAAATAACAAAGTCTAGCCGTAATATGCCATTGCAAGTATCCATCAGTAGACAACATATTTCACCAAATCTAGAAAGCAGATATTCTTTTCTTCCTTCCTAGTTCCTAGTTCCTAGTTCCTATAATTTTTGTGAAAAAGAGGTTCCAACTTTGAGGAAAAAACATATTTGAACACGGAAACACGCAAAGTGGTGAAATGGGGATGCAGTTTACGGGTTTAAAGCGGTTTTTTGCGATTTGCGGCAAAATGGGACCAGTTAAGGAAAATGTTCCATGAAAAAGTTGTAGATAATAAAAAAAACGCCTTTCGGCATAACCTCAACTAAACTGTCAAAATGGCGAAAACCTGATTTTTCGGTATTTAATTTTTTTTCTCGCGTATAAATCATTTATTTTGAATGAAAATTTGTGGAAATGTGCCTTTTTTGGTGTCACATGAGCATGATTTTTCCGCACTAGTTTTCGAGTTAGGTACATTTTTCGAAGAAAATACCCTTATCTTCCACTAACAATTGCTCTGGTCCTTTTTTTGTATTTCGATGGTCTAATAGTGATCATTTGAATTGTTGGAATGTGTTGGTGGTTTATTGATCGTTAAACTGCTTAAAACCGAGTCTCTCTGAATAATGATTTTCTCAATATTTTCTCAGTTTTGTAGTGTAATTATGTATTCCAATGTTGTAATATGAATAATTTGATATAAACTACTTTTTGTTATAAAAATAATGAAGAAAGTTGAAAAATAATTGAAAATATTGAGAAAATCATACGTCCAAAGGTACCTTCATGCCCAAAGCCATGCCTCCGAGTATTTTTCACAAGCAACAGTCATTTCCCAGAAAATTATAATAAAATATACCCATAGTAAATCGAAGCGCGAGACTCGTCTCTCATCGCTGCGAGTCTTATAAACTCGAAAACCATGGGAAGATTCTCTTAAGACTCCAATTACATAATCGCTATCAACCTCATAACACATGATTGCAGAATTAGGCAGTTCCGCGTATCATCCTGACCAGGGCCGGCTCTACAGGTTTGTGTGCTAGTGTGCAAATTCCAAAGTTGCGCCCCTATTGGAGTCTATTAACTGAAAAACTGAAAACTGAGGCGATAAAATCAAACTTTTTGATGTTTTCATTCGCCTCTCTTTATTTTGTGCTCCAGATAATTCTTTAGATTTTCTCTCTTATTATTCATTGAATTCATGATTATAGTGACTATGCAAATGAAATATTTCCAGTCACTTTACTCACCATTTTATCTTTCCACTTCTAGTTTTAAATATTTTTTTCTCCAATTAAACACAAACACTGGAGGTAGAGACCATGAAACCATGGAAAAAGGTTCCCTATAGGAGAAAACCAACAAGAAGGAAGGTAATAGTAGGAAACAACATGGAATCCGTTGTGAAAGGAGTCCCCAAAAGTGTGTTTCTTCATGTATCCAGAGTTGAACATACTACATCTGATGAAGATTTGAAGAAACTATTGAAACCCACTTTTCCAGAGGTGACAATAAATGATAGCAACTTCCGCACAGCTATGAATCCAAATTTGTGGCCAACTGGTGCATGTATTAGTAAGTTTTTTCAGAAACGGAGAGAAACAACTTCAACGGACTAATGTTTAATCCACAAATTCTTCTACTGAATGCACAAAGTCTGAATAATCCAACAATTAATTCATTAGAAGTCGATATTTTTTACTCTAACTTACAGTTTCTCACTTTCACAGAAACTCACTCTACCACTGAGTCTATAGTCTATAAAAATATAAACGGATTTGAATTATCCAGCTACTTCTGCAGAACCTCATTCGAGAAAGGTGGTGTTGCCATATATTCCAAAAAGGGATTGAAATGTAAAAAAAATCGATTTGAAAAGGTACTGTGTTGAGAAAGATTTTGAAATTTGTGGTCTATCCTGCAAAAAAGACAATAAGAGTACAGTCATTTTAACATGTTACCGTTCACTTAGCGGTAACATGGATGTTTTTATGGAAAACATTTTGAAAGTTTTAGAGGTGGTATATTCACCGCATGTGGATATCACTCTAACTGGAGATTTCAATATTGACTCCACTATCAGTTCCAGAGATTGTGCAACTTTCAGTAAGCTCGCACATATTTTAGATAGTTTTAATATGGCACCAGTAGTGAACTGGCCTACGAGAGTCACATATCATTCAGCGACTATAATTGATCACATATTCACTAACGTAGTTGATCCGGTAGTGTGTGTCATTGACAATGATTTGTCTGATCACCGCACTGTATTACTTGAGATTCCTGAACATGATTCTGAATATTGTAAAAAAACTTTTCAAATTAGAAGAAGCTTCAACCAGCAAGCTATTCCCAATTTTAATAATGATCAGTTAAAAGAAAACTGGAGTGAGATTCTCAATCACTCAAAACTTGAGCCATCTTACAATTCATTCATGGATATTTTTCTATTTAATTTCAATATACATTTCCCTCTAAAAAAATATTTTGATAATAATGATGACAGTAACAAAAAATGGATTACAGATGAAATTAAGAAATCTAGTATAAAACTGAAAGATTTACACCATCTTAAAAAATATTATCCCCAATTAACCATTCAGTACAAAAAAGCTAAAAAAGAACATGAAGTTTTATTATCAAAGAAAAGATACTACCAAAATAGAATCGCTAATTCCAGTAACGTCAACAAAACGGCCTGGAATGTAATTTCTGAATTCCGCAACAAGAACAAGAAAAGTCGTCATCCTATTATTATAAAAGAAGGTGAAATGACTTACGAAGACCCAAATGATGTATCAAACTTATTTAATGATTTTTTTATAAATGCTCCAGTACCAAGCAAACAAAATGAAAAAAGTAATATTTCCAATGATATCGAGGTAGATATGAATGAGTACTCTTTTTTTCTTGAACCCTTTACCAGTCTCGAACTGATAACAATTTTAAAATATAAACTGAAAAATAAGCATTCATCTGGGCATGATGAAATTCCTCTTTTCATAATAAAGGCTTGTTTAGAAAATATTATTGAACCTCTAACACACTTAGTGAATCTGTCCTTTCTGAATGGAGAGTTACCCCATCTTTAAAAAGGCGTGTACAACTACTATGAATAATTATCGTCCAGTTACTATAACATCAAGTTTTTCTAAAATATTTGAGTATTCATTTCTCAACCGTCTTATGACATTTTTATATAGATTCAATATCTTCACGGAAAATCAACATGGATTTTTAACCAACCGTTCTACTAATACTGCCATTAATGCTTTTTTTGAAAAGGTCATACATTTTATGGAGGCAGGAGAGTGCCCTGCTGGAATTTTTTGTGATATCAGCAAGACATTCGACTGTGTCAATCATAATCGGCTAAAATCTAAACTATATAATTATGGAATACGAGGTGTAACATTAGAATGGATTTCCTCATTTTTGGAACACCGTCATCAGTACGTATGTGTACCAAATATTCAATCTCAGAGTGTTGGTTACATCAATTCGAAGAGTAAACTCGTTAATGTTGGTTTACCACAAGGTTCCGTCCTGGGGCCTATTTCTTACTTTATACTAACGATCTGGATAAATTCTTGAAAGGTGTTCACGTAACAATGTATGCAGACGACACGTCATTGATAATATCACACAAAAATGAAATTCGTATTCAAGAAACAGAAAAAGTCTTAGAGCTGATGCAGGACTGGTGCAGTACCAATTATCTGCATTTGAACGCTCAGAAAACACAAATTATAAGATTTCACAACTATCAAAGAAAGTGCGATCCTGTCAGAATTCAGTTAAATGATGATGTTACCATTGATAGCTTAGACGAAACCAATTTTCTTGGTCTTTCTATCGATAAACACATAAGTTGGAAAGGTCACTGTCAAAATTTGATGAAAAGGTTGAATTCCTTATGTTTCATGTTCAGAAATCTCAAACATATACTTGAAATTCCTCAACTAGTGGCCCAATACCATGCACAGGTTGTTGCACGAATTAGATATGGATTATGTTTGTGGGGCAACTCCACCTTGGCGAAAGATGTTTTTGTAGTACAAAAAAGAATATTAAGAATAATAGCTGGAGTTCCTAGTACACATTCTTGTAGAGACATTTTCAAACAACTGAGAATATTGACTTTAGTATCTGTTTATATTTATGAATTGTCAATATTTATTTTTAAATATAGACACAAATTTGTTCTCACTGGAGATTTTCATTCCATTAACACACGTCAAAAAAAAAATTACCATATTCCATTTACAAAATATAAGGTTTCAGGTAATTCACCTACAATATTGGGATTGTCTGTTTTCAATCATCTACCTGAAAACACAAAAGAAGCAACATACTTAAAAAAATTCAGTAGTTCACTGAAACAATTCCTGACTGAAAAATGTTTTTATTCATTAGAAGAATATTTTAATATGTAGTTTTAAATTATATTCTAAGTTTACATGTGTGTATTCGTGTTGACTTTTAAATATTTTAATATGTAGTTTTAAATTATATTCTAAGTTTACAATTTACATATGTGTGTATTCGTGTTGACTTTTAAATATTTTTTAATATTTAAATTTTTTATATTTACAGTGTAGGCTTTGACATTTTGTTACTGCTATTTCTATTTGCCTATTCCTATACATATTCATATATCTTGTTGGAAAATAAATATTATTATTATTATTATTATTATTAAACGAACTGAATTACTGAAGTAGATTAAAAGACAATGACACCTTTATGTATTCCCTGAACTTTGTCTAATATACCAACCCACTCAAACCCCTACTGCAAATTATCTATGTGTGAAAAAAACGCCGACTATAAATAAAAATAAGCTCGTGTTGCTGGGCGGCTTTCAAAAAGTGAATTGCGAATTGTTAAGATCAAAAATTAGGCCAATTATATATTATATGGACTGCAACAAACGCATTATGGAATCGTGCGCGTGTCGACAAAGGATTTCATGAAAGATAACCAACTGGTGGAAGGAATTAAATTCCGTACTTTGTTTTTACGCCCCTGTCCCGAACCCCTGTCGGCGGCTTGTTTGGAATGGAACTAGTCAATTTTTTAATTGATATTTTTATTTGAAAGTAGGAATTTTTCTATCGTTTTTCCTTACGTTTGGCGCCCCTTCCTGTTCCTGTTCCTGTTCCTTGTTTTTACGCCCCTGTCCCGAACCCCTGTCGGCGGCTTGTTTGGAATGGAACTAGTCAATTTTTTAATTGATATTTTTATTTGAAAGTAGGAATTTTTCTATCGTTTTTCCTTACGTTTGGCGCCCCTTCCTGGCCTGATGGTATGCGGTGCACACCTCGCACACCCGCTAGAGTCGGCCCTGATCCTGACGCACCCGAATTCCATATGTAGAAACCCACGAGGAAGTTTCGTCGTCCCTGCTGGCGTCGGCGACATTCGTGTGCCGGAACTACTAAATACTGGGTAACAACGGAGCGAATTCCGTTCGGCACGAGCACGTAACATATTGCAAGTGACGCTCGGTCGTCGGGCTAAAAAGGGAGATTCCATCAGGGATCTAATTTAAATTGCTACACTTCATGCACAGCTTCGGATCCGGGACGTCTCGGGAAGGGTTGGACGATGAACGGAAAATTCCATCACTCGGGGTGTGTGTGGATACGGGATGGATACGGGCGATAACTTCTGTGACTGAAGGCGACTCTCCATAGGCTTGTGAATGATATGTTAATCAGGGTCTCAGGAAATCCTCATGTGGCTTTGTAATATAATATTGAGACGTCTCTGGTCGTGGGACCAAATCCATTTCAATAAGAAAGTTGCATCCCACTGTCCCACTGTTCCTCTGGGCGATAATACCGAACTTCAGTTACAGAAATAATAGAACTCAAAATTTATGAGGGGCATATTACAAACAATAGATTTTTCGTGAGAATCAGAAAATCCATTCAACTTTGAAGATATTATAAAATCTGGTAATTTCAGCCTGAATAGCCCAAGGATCGATTGTTTACCATCTGGTACAACTCGTTTTGATGACAGATATTCCTAGAATGAACGGTCATAAATATCTTTCTGACCGTTCAATCAATTAATTTTTGTCTTAAATAATACATATATGGAAATAGGTCAATTGTTGTAAATGTATGCAAATTATTGTTATTTTAAAAGTAAGAAGGCAGAGTGACATCGGACGAACAAAAGAGAATGTTTGATAGTATTTTGTCGACCGTTTTCTATCAAAGAGAAACAAAACCACATTCGACGTGAGTCCTAAAATGTACGGGGCGGTCAACCATATGATGTCACATGATAGGAAAACTTACATGTAATTAATTAAGACTGTAGAATACCAGAATAGGGTTTAGAATGGCAAGACCATTCAAGTAACGACACCTACCTTAATATCTTACAAGTAAAACATTCTGATCATCCCCCCTATCTTTTAACGAATTATAGAGTTGAACCGTTTAAGATCTCAAAACAAGAGTTAGTTGAAATGTTGTCGAGTGAAGAATACTCAGGTCAAGGCCTCACCTTGACCTGGGACATGTCCGATCTATTTTCTCAGAGTTGAAGGGTTTCAAGTATTTTATCATGTATTTTGCCATAGTCACTAATCAGTTTCAAGTATTTAAAGATGGTCTTGGTAAGCTAACATGCTAGATAATATATTGTCAATTAAATAAGTCTTTGTTTTGAGTTATAAAAATATTGTTTTCAGTCTGTTCTTGTTTAATCATTGAAATTTATTTATCTCCGTTTGCCTTAATAAATGAAAAACAGACTATTTTTCGAGTTTCCTTGATTAGTTAAGTTAATAATTGAACCAAACCAAAATTAATGAATAAGTGGAACCAATCAGCTCTGAAGGGGCTAATTAAAGGTGCATGTTCGATAAGTTAAAGTGTTACAAACCCAGAGCAATGAACCGACGACGGGGGTATTAAGGTGAGTAAAATTCATTGTTATGATTGAGATCACATATGAGGGTTTTATAGCTGAATTAATCTCCACAAAAGTGTAATTCTGTGAAGTTTTGTGTTAAATGAGAGTATATTGATCATAATAGAACCAAACATATTATTTCTCTAGCTTAAAGAATTCACACGCTAACGGCCAACCAGCGCGCTGAATTATATGTAAGAATAAATAAAGGGATGGGACATTAAGAGTCATTCTAATCTGATATTAAATTAATTAAAGGTTCAATCCAAATGATTAAGATTTGCTCAGGTTACAAAAGGTTGAAATCATCTTTAATTAGCCTAGGCCAGTTCCAGAGAGACATAAATAATTGGATTACCAGAGTAACGTACAATTGTAAGATTGATCGACTTACCTGTAAGGATGATCGATTGCAATTATCCTAAAACCGCGGTCTTTCTATGATTCATCTGGTAGATGTAACCAAACGTACAAAGGCCATTTTAAAGCCGGAAATATTAATTTAAATAAGACCAAACGCCCGGTTTTTGCAGTGAGCCTTTTCCGGTATGCTCTACCCAGAAACCTCTGCAATGATCAAAACTATCTATTATCTGTATAAAACACATACAAATACATACACCAAGCAATAGAGCATAAAATGAGTGAGTTTTCAACAAAAATACTAGTACGAAACCGACTATCCCATCACATGGATGACAGTCCGTAGTTATATTGTGATATGTTTTCGACTGGCAACTGTCATTTATTAATTTGTTATAAACATTTAAATAACAAAAAACGTGTTTTTTTAAATTGTTTTTCTTATAAAATAAAAACTGATAGAGCAATCTGGTTGCTCCAATGAGAAGAATTGTAGATAACTGAAACACGAATAAAATGAAGTATTTCACAACTCTGACGGATCATTAGTAACGGAGAAAAACTGGAAAAACCGGAAAATTTTGCGATTTTTTGAAAAAATCATTATTCCGCCTTTTGTCAAGAAGTAGGATTGGCCTTTCACATGACAGTATTGATACATGTGTACTTTATGTGTGCACAAAACAGGCGCTGTCGGATCGTTATTTTTGGCACAATTGCAATTTGAATTCTTTTTGCACTATATTGCAGCGTGCCTGAATGCTCTAGTGATAGCACGATTTCAATTCCTCAAACAGATTATGAAAGTAGATGTATAGTACTACAAAACGTATATTCTCAATTTGCGCTACAATGGTGCCAAATGGGTGCAAAATGCATGTAAACATGACTGAAAACGGCCGAGCCCGGCGCGTTAGCAGCCGAGTAGTAGGAGAGTACGGGAGATGAGGGATATTCCTTTAATGAACGGGTTACGTGATAATACGCTTCCACTCACTCCTACCACTCGACCGTTTCCACCAGCTCGGCCATTTTCAGTCATGTTTGCAAGCATTTTTCACCCATTTTGCAGCCTTTTAGCGCAAAATGAGAATATACGTTTTGTGGTACTATACTTCCACTTCCAAAATCTGTGTTGGAAATTGAAATTAGACTATCACTAGAGCACGCTGCAAGATAGTGCTCAAAAATAAATAAATTGCAATTGTGTCAAAACTAATGATCTGTGCACACACAAAGTACACATGATTCAATACTTTCATTTCATTTCAATTACCTACAATTCGTTCCATTGGAGCAACCAAATTGCTTTATTGATTTTTATTTTATTAGCAAAACAATTTTAAAAAACACAGTTTTGTTATTTAAATGTTTATAACAAATTAATAAATGACAGTTGCGAGTCGAAAACATAACAGAATATAACTACGGGCTGTCTTCCATGTGATGGTACAGTCGGTTTTCTACTAGTATTTTTGTTAGGAAAAAATGCTCTATTGACTGGCCTAAAAAGTCACGCATAAGCTTTGCAGGAGGCGTGAATTCTGTATAAAATCTACCCATTCCTTGAGTATTTACGGTCCTGCCCAGTAAGACCTGCCCACTAAGAGTCTCTCGCAAGGTGGGCCAGGATTCGACAAAGCGTTGGAACAGTGGTGACAGCCATGCAACTGGCTGTTCTTATTCCTTCTCCTTCCCAGAAGGAGAATGGGACATCAGGTGTTAACCTAACCTAACTGTTTCATAAATTTAGTGTTCTAATTTTGAACGGGTTGCGGACTACACGTGTATTCGTAAACTACTACAGCGGTGATTTTTTTCAGAAAAATGAACATATCTTGAAAACTGTGATAGATAAGTTGACATAACTTAGGTTGCCTAAAGTCATAATCAGAAGGCCAATCGAACCATGACAAATAATATTAGGTTTCTATTTAAAATAAGAAAGTTGGTACCGACTTTTGGCATATCCTGTATAGTTGTAGGACTAAAAACATTTGAGGTAGAACGTACACGATCAATTATGACAGCATAACAAATTCCAAGTTTCTAGTCCAACTGCAAGTTGGAAAACTTCTAATGCACGAGCTATATAAAACGGAAAAGAAATCTGTAGGTCACAATGAGCTCATGACATGAGGCATAAGATGTCCGGAGGACAGCTCATTGCTAATATCCTATACAATAGGAAAAGTTGGTTCGAAAATCCTCCAGAAAACAACTACTTTCCTGGCTAATGCCACGATGAACATTGAATTACATCTGATGAAATTTCCGTGCAGAGTTCCTACAAGGTTCTCTCTGCAATTGCTTGGTTGCATGGGAATGTTCATCGAAACATTCGGACCACCTATATATCGATTTCGGAGTGTTGCTCCTCATCAGTATAGGGTAGGTCTAGCAGTCAATAACTAATGACTGCAACGAATGAATCGACAACCAAACCCATTTAAAGACCGAAACTGAGATCGCGCCCGCACAGTGGATAACTCCAAACTGCGAGCGCCATCCCAGCGCTGGCCACACAACCAAGCAATATCCATGAACCACGATCGTCAAGACCGTATATAAAACGGAAAAGAAATCTGTAGGTCACAATGAGCTTATGACAAGAGACATAAGATGTCTGGACGACTGCTCATTGCTAATATCCTATACAATAGGAAAAGTTGGGTCGAAAATCCATCAGAAAACAACTACTTTCCTGGCTAATGACACGACGAACATTGAATTACATCTGATGAAATTTCCATGCAGATTTCCTACAAGGTTATCTCTGCAATTGCTTGGTTGCATGGGAATGTTCATCGAAACATTCGGACCACATATATATCGATTTCGGAGTGTTGCTCCTCATCATTATAGGGTAGGTCTAGCAGTCAATAACTAATGACTGCAACGAATGAATCGACAACCAAACCCATTTGAAGACCGAAACTGGGATGGCGCCCGCACAGTGGATAACTCCAAACTGCGAGCGCCATCCCGGCGCCGGCCACCCAACCAAGCAATATCCATGAACCACGATCGTCAAGACCGTATATAAAACGGAAAAGAAATCTGTAGGTCACAATGAGCTTATGACAAGAGGCATAAGATGTCTGGACGACTGCTCATTGCTAATATCCTATACAATAGGAAAAGTTGGGTCGAAATTCCATCAGAAAACAACTACTTTCCTGGCTAATGACACGACGAACATTGAATTACATCTGATGAAATTTCCGTGCAGATTTCCTACAAGGTTATCTCTGCAATTGCTTAGTTGCATGGGAATGTTCATCGAACCATTCGGACTACCTATATATCGATTTCGGAGTGTTGCTCCTCATCAGTATAGGGTAGGTCTAGCAGTCAATAACTAATGACTGCAACGAATGAATCGACAACCAAACCCATTTAAAGACCGAAACTGGGATGGCGCTCGCAGTTTGAAGTTATCCACTGTGCGGGCGCGATCTCAGTTCAAGTCTATAAATGGGTTTGGTTGTCGATTCATTCGTTGCAGTCATTAGTTATTAACCGCTAGACCTACCCTATACTGATGAGGAGCAACACTCCGAAATCGATATATAGGTGGTCCGTCCGAATGTTTCGATGAACATTCCCATGCAACCAAGCAATTGCAGAGATAACCTTGTAGGAACTCTGCACGGAAATTTCATCAGATGTAATTCAATGTTCGTCGTGGTATTAGCCAGGAAAGTAGTTGTTTTCTGATGGATTTTCGACCCAACTTTTCCTATTGTATAGGATATTAGCAATGAGCAGTCCTCCGGACATCTTATGCCTCTTATTATCGATTGTTATCTTTGATGATGTGTTCCCCCCTAGTAGCAGCAGTGAGAGCTAGAAATGTTACTGATATCAAAAAAGAGCTTTTAGATCTAGATTCTCAAGAACAAGTGTCTGTAAGTAATTCGAAACTCGTGATGGGCCCCAAAGTATTGAGTACTTGGGTTTGGCAGGTTTTTTGTCTTCTGGCTTAAAGATGAAAAGTTTGACCAGACCTGACCAAGGTGTTCATTGAGGTGTATGATAATTTTAACACAAACATTTATGTCAAAAACAACATTATTGTGTTGAAGTTTTATTCCTGTGGATTGTGATGCTTTTACCTACAAAATTGCAACAATTTTTTGTAACGGTTTGAATACTGTGATAACGTTTTTTCAGATAATGAGGCTATCAACACTGGTACCGGTGTTTCTGGAACTTTTGTGCAAAATTTGTCCCACATAATTTCCCTGCAACCACTTGAAGCGTTTTGTTGAGTGGGATTGGCTCTCTGAATGGAGATGAAATTGAGTTCTTATCAGGGCTAAAACTTATTGGTTCTTCTATCAAAAGATTTTGAAATAGGTATACCAGGGCTGTAAGTGCCAATTAGGGACTTTTACGATGCCTGTTGCATCATTTTTCACATTTTTTAAAAACTCTATCTGCTATTGCAAATGGTAGAAAAGCAAAGAATTTTAATCCTTTCCAGTTTTTAATGAAGGCATCTACTTCCAAGGAATTTGAAGATGATAATTTTTACGCTTTGCATTTACTTTTGAAGCAAAAAGGTCTACAATTTATCATTTGATTCGTATACCGTATCGAATTTCTTTATTCTAGACAATATATCTCCTTGCTTAACAACCAATCAGTCTATTTCAAATTTTGAAATTCAGCCAATAGAATCGGAATTACAGTGAAAATATAGCTTGTCGCTGTATTTTCACGGTGATAAACCTGCTTAGTTTTTGTTTTACTAGCTGTCAAGTGAAAATAATGATTTAAATTATAAACGTCAAATCTTTGTGTCTTGACTAGTTATATTTCTTAATCAATATGAGCGATCGTTGGGGACATATGGCTATTGGTATCATAGATGAAGCAGTGGAAAAGAGTATTCCGTTGAATACGGCCAGAAATAAAGAATCAATTACCAGGCAATTCAACAATTTTCAAATCGATATATTGTCGTCCTAAATATAATTCGTGGTATGATTAATAACCTATAATTTTTTGGAATATCAATTCATTGGCAATCCCAATGGAAGAAAATACAACTCGTCCTGCGGACTCGTATTTTCAGCTTTGGGATTGCAATTCATTAATATTCCAAAAAATTATCGGTAATAATCATACCACTTATTATTGGTATTGGTATTGGTAGGTATGGATGGTGAATGATGCGCTGTGACCTAGTTAGATCTATTGTGCCCCATCTTCTGCTATCTCAAGGTGTTCTCGTTTACAGCAGCCCTTCAAGCCTCAATTCCTTCAGGAATTTTAGGATTTTGAGGGGGTCCATTTGTGGTATTTCTTCCACAGTCAGCTGGTGTGATCCCAGTATATTTAATCTTTTGTGGTGTACAGCATAACACTCCATCAATATGTGGTGAGGTGTTTCTGGATGTTCCCCACATCTGCAGGTGTTGTCCTCCTCTAAGCCTAGCTTCCTTAGGTGTTCTTTGAGTCTGCAATGCCCCGTTAGAAATCCTGTGATTGTCTTCAGACTAATTTTGCTGAGGTTAATCAGTGTTTTCGATCTTGCTCGGTTGAAATTGCCGAGGAGATCTTTGGCCTGCCTTAGCCCTGGAAGTCTTTGCCAGTATGTTGCTCTCATTGCTTCTTCAGTTTTATTGAGTTCTTCTTGGAAGTAAGATTTTCCAAATCCGCAGAATGGTTCTGGTCCGATCAGTGGTGTTGATGCCCCTTTTCGTGCCAGGGTGTCTGCTTGTTCATTGCCCTCTACTCCGACGTGCCCAGGCACCCAGAGGAGGATCACCTTGTTGTTCCTGCCTAGATCATTAAATTTTTCTAGGCATTCCCAGACCATCTTCGAGTTGATGTTATATGAGCTCAACGCTTTGATGGCTGCTTGACTATCGGAGAGGATTGCAATTTCCTTGTTCCGGTTGTTCCTGTCAAGGTTGAAATGAAAGCATCTTGCTATGGCGTGAATTTTCGCTTGAAAAATGCTGGGGAAGTGTCCCATGGGTTCCGAGTACTTGGTACGAGGTCCAAATACTCCTGCTCCAGTTCCGTCGGGAGTTTTAGACCCGTCCGTGTACCATGTAATGGTATTCTTACCCAGTGCTCGAATGGATTCTGTGCTCCATTGTTTCTTGATATTTAGTTCCTTTCGAAAAAATTTCTCAAAACTAAATTTCCTGGTAATTTCGTCAGTTGGGAGATCGGCAAGGTGTGCACTTCCGGTGGGGTTTGAGCCCCTTACACTGTGTGCTGTCCCTTTGAGTCCGACTTTGGCCAACCTCAGGTTTGCTCCCCAAGCAGTTCTCCTCACCATGAGATGGAGAGGAGTGAGGTCCAGAATGACCTCTATTGCTGCTGTTGGAGTTGACCTCATTGCTCCTGTTATGCAAAGACATGCTAGTCTTTGTACTTTCTCCAGGATTTTCTTTGTTGTGGCGAGTTCGGTTCTACCGTGCCACACTACTGCTCCGTAGGTGATCATAGGTCTCACTATCATGGTGTACATCCATCGCAGTATTGATGGGTTACAGCCCCATGTTTTTCCTGCAATGTTCCTGCACACCATCAGTGATGATTTTGCCTTGTTAGCGATCTTTTCTACGTGTCTGTTCCAGAGTAGTTTTGAGTCTAGGGTTAGTCCTAGATACTTCACCTCTTGCTGTCACCCTAAATCTGATCCGTCGAGGCGAACAGTCTTTAGGTGCTGAATCTTTGTTTTTCTAGTGAATGTTACCATTGTGGTTTTTGATGAGTTAATTCTCAATCCCACAGAGAGGCACCAGCTTCTGGTAGTCTCTAGCTCCCATTCTATGAGATCGCAGAGGGTTCCTTCGAATATGCCTTTGGCCATAATGACTATGTCGTCAGCATATCCAAAGCAAGTGACTCCGTTCCCGGTAAGTGTTCCGAGTAGTTCGTCTACTTCGAGACTACACATCAGATGTGATAGTACCCCTCCTTGTGGGCATCCCCTGCTTGTTCCAGCAGTTCTTGTAGCCAGCATTTGGCACATCCATCTGGATGTGGTTCTGTCTACTCCCTTGTTCGTTAGGGCCCTATTTATTGCTTCGTGAGAGGTGTTGTCGAATGCCCCCTCTATGTCTAAGAAAGCGCATATGGCCATTTCTTTATACTCGAGAGATCTCTGGATGCTTTCGGTAAGCACGTACAGAGCGGTTTCCGTTGATCTGCCCGCCCTGTATGCATGCTGCCCGGGGTGCAATGTCACCCTCTCCAGTATCTCGGTTCTGATGTAGTTATCTACCGTCTTCTCCACTGTCTTCAGTAAGAAGGATGAGAGACAGATTGGTTTGAATGACTTCGGGAGGGTTGGGTCCTTCTTTCCTATTTTGGGAATGAAGGTTACCCGTGCACTCCTCCAGTCGCTCGGTATGTACCCGAGCGCCAGACTGAATCTGGCCACTTATTATATTACCCCTGATAATGTATCTGCTCAACATTTTCTGAAGAACTCATATAGGATGCATGAAAAAATATATTTTTAGATTCACACCAATTCCAAAACTTTCTAGTTGATGATTCAGATACTGGGACTTATATATGCAGCTTTTGATTCTGGACAATTGATATGCTTTTCTTTTTGTTTCGCACTCCAAAAATCCCGAATACCAATGCCATTACAGAAACCTCCCCAACCTATAGTGCAAAAATCGGAGTTTTCAATATCAAACTTTTTCTGTTCTAATGCCCATTTTGGAAACCAGCAATCAGATGAGGTAATGGAATGATTGAATTGTATCAGTTTGGTGATGAAATTCTTTGAGTTTCTATATCGAGTGTGTGTATCATTTGATGCGACAGTATTAGATAAGTAAGTAACATTCTTCAGACAGCTAATTTCATCAATCAACCAAAAGACGTAATCACCGAAAAACCGCATATCCCAGTTTATATGACTCCATAAAACAAAATTAAAATCAACGTCATAACACTGGATATCAATCTTGGCGAAGTCGTAAACATTCGGGATAGTCTGTTTTATTAGAACAAAAATGCCGCAATTATTTTCCAATGCAGTAAAAATTTAATATGTTCGTGCTCGGATTGGTAGTATGTTACGAAACAACTCAGAATTCTTAAGTGATGAAATTTTATCGATTACTCAGCATAATGAATCACTGAAAAATGTACGGTTTTTGATGTTCACCCTATCCACAATAATAATAATAATAATAGTTTATTCCTGTACAATCCTTTTCTACATCATAATTAAAACCATATCAGTTAAAAATGATTGTGCAAAAACAAACGAATAACCACAAAAGTTTCCTTGCTCGTGGGTCTCATTGTCCTTATGCAATAAAGGTTATCCTTCATTTATGGTTTGTATAAGTCTACCAGTAAAAATATAAAAAGAGTTTACGATGTAACAATAACAAATGTGTATATGTATATAAAAAGTGATAAATGTGTAAACAAGAGATTTTTTTTTTAATTTGAACAGAGAAGTTAATTTGTACATTTAAGAAAGTCTACCAGTAAAAACATCAAAAAGAAAAGTTTACTATGCAACAACAACAAACAAATATAAAAAAAAGTTGATAAAAACATATAAACATGAGCATTTTAAAATTTATATACTAGAACTATTTTGTAATTTTATGAAAGTATACCAATAAAAACATCAAAATAAGTTTATCATAAAATAAAATACATAAAGTTTATGAACTAAAATTTATGAGAGCATGAATATCAGTTCATGAATAACTTAGCAGCTATTTGGTGAGTCCAGCTTTGAATTGTTTAAGGGTGTGCTTTTCTTTAAGTTCAGGTGGGATATGATTCACTACACGTGGAGTAATAAATGTATGACAACGCTGTCCAATTACCTTTTGTTTTCTGGGAACAACTGCTTGTTCTCTATAGCGTGTATAAAAGCCATGTCTATTTTGTTGCCCCGTCTTTTTATTTTTGTACCACTTAATTGCTATTTGTTTATAGTATAGTTGTCTAGCGTCAAGGATTCTACTTTCTTTAAATAAAAGGTCGGTGGAATACAAGAAAGGTTTGTTGAAAATGATTTTTATGATCCATTTTTGAGTTTTTTCTAAGATATCCAAGTGACTTTTCAGAAGTCCACCACAAGAAATTATTCCGTAGTTTAAATGCGGTTCTACTAAAGCTGTGTATAGCATTTTCAGTTTATTTAAGTTGAGTAGTTTTTTGTATGTCTTAAATTTAAATACTAGGAATCATTTTTTATTCAATAACTTTATATGTTCATCCCATTTTAAATGTGAATCTAATATCACTCCGAGATATTTTGTTTATGAATTTATTTTAATTTACTGATTTCCAACGTTAACTTTTTTTAAATTTGGCAATGTTGATTTGTTACAGGTGAAGGGCATAAAAACTGTTTTATCCCAATTTATGGATAGTTTTTTGGAAGCAAAAAATTCCGAAAATTTATTGAAATCTTTCTCAGCGTTCTTCTTGAGACTAATCCAACTCTCTCCTTTGAAAATTACTCCAATGTCATCGGCAAAACCAACTAACTCCCCACTAATTGATATTTCGAAAATACTATTTATATAGATGGTAAAAAGTAAAGGGCCAAGAACTGTCCCTTGTGGAACGCCGCATATAACTCTTCTGAAACTACTCAAATTACCATCTACCTCAACGCATTGTTCTCTTTCTGTAAAGTAACTCTCCATTACTTTGAAACTTGAATCTTTGATTCCCAGACAGTGAAGAATTTTGAGCATTTCTGAGTGATCAACGGTATCGAATGCTTTGGCAAGGTCGACGAAAATGCACATAGCTGGTTTACTTGTGTCTATTGCCTCATATATGTTTTCAGTTAGAAAAGCCAGTGCATCCTGCGTCGACCTCCCCTCTTGGAATCCATACTGTCTATCACTTATTATTTTATGAGAGAATAAATATTGAACAATGCGTTTTTTATATCAATATCAATGAAAATTAACAGCTTTCATGCTTGATGAAAAGTAAAAAGTTTAAAGGATACATATTTTCCACAAGTGTAGGTAATTCTGGTATGATTTTCACAAAAGGGAGTATTTTCATCGTCTCTGCTTGAGAAACATGAAAACCGTTGTTGTATTTAACCTAAATTTCCTTCCAAATTTTTTGTACAGGACATGTTTCAGGGTGAGGTGCAATTTGTAGGCACAATTTTTTTTGTGCAGATACCTAATGGGGGCTTGGGGGGTATAGGGCTAATTTTCATTGATTTATATTTTATCGTTGTATGTTTTCCATATCATTTCAAATAATGATTTTGCGACGCGTTTTCTTAATACATGTTATTTTCATTTTGAAGGATTGAAAGCAGTGAATCACACCACACCATAAAAATATAACTGCGTGTAATATTTTTATTGAAAAACACCTATTATAACAATATAAAAATAGAACGTGAAGCAAATATCATGAAAATCTGACATCTATACAACGAATTCTACTTTTCTTTTTTTACTTGTCAAAACGGTTGATGACAACATCTAAATGTATGTCTATGTTCCCATGTATACGTACAATATCATCAAGCCGGTCAGTTTCTCTTCAATTTGTGTGCAGGGGCGTGTGATGGTATATATTATTATAGAATTAGCATTTTTAATATAACTAGGAATTCCTATTATTAAGTTGAACAACCTCACCAATTGACCTGATGTATTGTAACATGTAAGCAATATCGATACATTCATCATTAGACATCAAAACCGAACGCATGTGTTTTATTCAGATAAACTAAATCAAGTAACTCCAAGTTTATCACATGGCGATCCTGCTTTAGAACAAAATGGAAATTAAAGTTCTATCGAACTGAATTGTTTTATACAAAAATGGGATTTTCGAAATCGAAAGTCAAATAATAATCAATATTGGAAACGTTGGATATTGGATATTGGAATAGAAGATGCAAATTGGAAGTAATTAGTTGAGGAATAGCCTAAAATAAATGTTATACCCCGATGAGAGCCTATGAAACAATGTAATCCACTCACTGTAGGAAGTTATGTCTAACCCAGATGAATTGAAGTATCTCGTTGAAGAAGTAAGAGTATTCCATAGGAATCTACAGAAGGACAATACTGAAAGACGAAGAGACGAAGAAATTACACGTCGTAAGTTTAAAGAATTAGAAAAGCTCAGGGATCAATATCGTTGTTTAGTAGATAAATTTAATAAATATGGTAGAAGATAAAGTTAGGAATGAAATTAGGTCTTATTCAACATATATTGAACAATTATTTAGAGAAATTGATGAACATTTAAACAGTAGATTAGGTAAATTTTTTGACAAATCCATTACTCTTCCCTCCAAAATCAAAGTCACTATACGCTCCTCTTCAGACTCTACAGATTCAGATTTCTCAAGTAAAACCCAAAACATGACAGAAAAATTTGATTTAAGAACGGCTGCAAGCCTACTGCCTTTCATGGACGGTACAGAGAACGTAACTAAACAGCTCATTGATTCCATTGAATTGTATGATGCGTTATTAGATGATGCAGGAAAAAAATCACTAACTAACTATATTTTAAAAACGCGATTGTCTCAAAGTGCAAAAATTAGAATGAATTGTACGTATGTCAGTAATGCACAATTGATTTTTGATTTAAAAACTCATTTCATCACTAAAAAATCTATTTCAGCTCTATCATTTCAGATGCATAATTCTAAACAAAGAAACTGTTCGATTGATGATTTCGGAAAATCTATAGAAAAAATTTTAGTTGATCTTACAATTACGCAAGCTGAAGGTGATCAAAATGCTATTCAGGTTTTAAGGGGAGTGAATGAAAAAATAGCAATCAATGCATTCGCCAACGGATTACAAAACTCAGAATTACGAACTATTATTAAATCGAGAAATTATTCAAAATTAAGTGATGCTATTCAGGGATCAAAAGATGAAGATATACCCAAGCAAAATGCAATTTTTCACATGCAAGGACGTACAAATTCCAGAGATAATACTGGAAACAGAAGATTTTTCATGAATTCAAATTTTTTTCAACAAAACAGAGGAAATTTTTCATTTTCGGGCAATAGAGGTCAAAATTCTTCACGAAATATACGTAGAGGTTCCAACTACAGGGGTTATCATGGTAATTCAGTGAGAAACAATCCACAAAGGGCATATTATTCAAGAAATTCCAACGAAAATATACCTATTAACAACCTTGAAACTGTGTCTCATAATTCTCCACGCCCATCAACGTCATCTGAACCGTTTTTTCGAGTCTAACATAGATATCGAGAATAATCTCAGTTTTAATGTGAATGGCCTGAATTTTGTAAAATTAGTTTATAGGGAATCATTACTAACATTTCTAGTTGATACAGGTGCATCAGTCAGCATAATTTTCAAACAATATGTCAACAAAGGGGAAGTTATTGACCGTTCGAAAACACATCGAATAACTGGCATATCTGGGTCAACAACTTCTGAAGGTAAAGTTTATATTACATTACAAGCAAATGATACAAAACTGTGTCATCCATTTCTGCTAATGGAAGCTTTTGATAACGATATGCATGGAGTATTAGGTTCAGATTTTTTCCATAAACATAGCGCAATAATTGACTACGAAAAGTTTTTATTTTCATTCTGGAAAAATAATAGTAAAATCTCACTATCAATGCATTCCAAGCATAATTTATATACTTCGATGTCGCCACGATGTGAAACAATTAAATTTGTTCACGTTGGAAACATCTGATGATTGTGTTGTTTTACCTAGCGAATTATGCGAAGGTGTTTTTGTAGCTGGATGTTTAGCTAGGCCAGATAAAAATAATATGATACCTGTAAAAATTTTGAATGTTCGGGATGAAGAAGTTCTACTAAAAAATTTCAATCCTCAAATCGAAAAAATTGATGACTATGAACTTTGTCAATTCAATGATACTAATACCAATTCGGTGAATAGAGTTGATCATCTATTAAAATTGATCAATACAAATCATTTGAATAGCGAGGAAAAGCAGTCAATCGAAAAGATTTGTGCGAAATACTCTGATATTTTTCACTTAGAATATGATCGCTTAACGGTCACTAATATTTATAAACAAAAAATACATTTGAAAAATTCCGCAAAACCTGCGTATGTCAAACCTTATCGGTTACCACATGCTCAAAAAGAGGAAATTCATAGACAAATCGATCAAATGTTATCTGATGGTATAATAGAAGAGACTGAATCACAGTGGTCAGCACCACTACTGATTGTCCCCAAAAAAACCGATGAAAACGGAAATAAAAAATGGCGAGTTGTGATAGATTATAGGCTGTTGAATAAACAACTTGAAGATGATATTCCTTTACCGAATATTACTGAAATTTTAGATTCACTCTCTGGCGCAATGTACTTTTGTCATCTTGATTTATCTCAAAGGTATTATCAAATAGAATTGGAAGCATCTTGTAGGCCTTGCACAGCTTTCACTACTGATCGAGGACAATATCAAATGACGAAACTACCCCAAGGAATGAAGGTTTCACCAAATTCTTTTTCTCGAGCTATGACAGTCGCTATGGCAGGTCTAAATTACGAAAGTTGTTTCGTTTATTTGGACGATTTGATTGTTTTTGGAAATAATTTATCGAACCATGACAAAAATCTGTCGAAAATATTTCTCAGATTACGGAAAGTGAACCTCACAATGAATCCTAAAAAATGTCAATTTTTGAAAAAAGAAATTCTTTACCTTGGACACAATATTTCGCATGAAGGAGTCTCTCCCGATCCATCTGAAATTAATGCCATTGAAAATTATCCTGTTCCAAAAGATTGTAGCGATACGAAAAGATTCGTAGCTTTTGCAAATTATTATAGGAGATTTATTAGAAATTTTGCAGATATAGCGGCTCCTTTGAATCAATTGACAAGAAAAGGTGTAACATTTAATTGGACAGACGAATGCCAAAAGGCTTATGAAACATTGAAATTATCACTGAAAAGCCCTCCTATACTGCAATATCCAGATTTTTCTCCGGATAATGTTTTCACCCTCAAGTGTGATGGTTCAGGATATGCAATAGGGGCTGTTCTTTCAAATGGAGATGACAAACCCATTGCATATGCGAGCAGATCTCTTAATAAGGCAGAAAGAAATTATCCTTCTATACATCGAGAAATTTTATCTGTGGTTTGGGCCGTGAAACATTTCAGACCTTATTTGTTTTCGAGAAAATTTGTAATTTTCACAGACTGCAGGCCATTGATATATTTATTCGGTATGATGGACCCATCAAGTAGACTCACAAAATTCAGACTTGTTCTCGAAGAATACGATTTTGAAATAAAATACATCAGAGGAAGAGACAACGTAGTAGCGGACGCGTTATCTAGAGTTGAAATCTCTTCTGATGAATTGAAAAATATGCAAAGTAATGTAGTAAATACAATGTATGTCATGACGAGAGCTCAAGCAAAGAAAACAGTTCACACGAATAATCTCTCGAGGAGTATTAATAATTCTGACGAAAGGATTGATCACCCTGGAGTTATAGAATTACTAAAACGTCCCGGAGACTCGTATGAACTATGTCTTGTTTCAACTATCGATTTCAATAAAATTGCTAAGACTAAAAAGTACTTCGTTGTTAGAAAATTAGTATGTAATATTGATTCGCGAATCATTTACTTATGTCAGGATGTTCGATCGACGATTGACTTAGGTACAACGTTGAGAGATCTCAACATTATTTGTAAAGAATATGATATTCCGGAAATTTTAATTATGAAAAATGAAAAGTGTGCACAACTTTTAAAGGACATATTGACATACCGCAAAAAAGTACAACATTCAGGAGTCAAAATATCGATAGTAAAGGATGTAGATAATATAACTAATCTTGAGACGAGACAACTTATTCTTAATGACTACCATATACTACCGACTGGAGGACATGCAGGGATAAACCGAATGTACAATAATATAAAGAAAAACTACTTCTGGTCAGGGTTACGAAAAAATGTAGAAGATTTTGTTAAAAGGTGTGACGATTGCCAACGTTACAAACACTCCAAACCTAACACAGAACCAATGACAATAACAACAACAGCTTCTTCCGGGTTTCAAAAAATATTTTTAGATCTTGTTGGTCCATTACCAGAAGATTCTGACAATAACCGTTATATTCTTACTTTACAGTGTGAACTCACGAAGTTTGTAGAAGCCTACCCTATTCCTAATAAAGAGGCAATAACTGTTGCGAAATCTTTCGTTGATAATTTCATTTTGAGATACGGTATTCCAGAAGAATTCGTTACGGATAAGGGATCTGAGTTTCTGAATTCTACTATATCTGAGACTTGTAAACTCTTGAATATCAAACAATTGAATTCAACAGCTTATCATCACGAAACTATAGGTTCACTTGAAAATACGCATAAGAGTTAGGGAAATTATTTGAGAATTCATGTTTCAAAACACCCAAATTTATGGAGTTCATGGGTTCAGTATTGGTGTTTTGCATACAACAATACAGTACACACTGAAACTAAATATACACCATATGAACTTATTTTCGGAAAACCTGTACGATTACCATCAAACTTAACTGATGCAATTGATCCTCTATATAATTTCGAAAACTATCCATTGGAATTGAAATATAGATTACAAACAGCATGTAATGATGCCAAGTACAATCTAGTGGAATCAAAAGCTAAAAGAAAAAAATAGATATGACATTAAATCAAAACCATTTAGTTATCAAGTAGGAGATAGACTAATGTTAAAATGTAATGATGTAAGTAAGTTAGAAGCTCTTTTCAAAGGTCCGTTTACTATTGTAGAAAATAAGTCACCGAATGTTAAATTAGATTTAGGAAATAATCATTTAGTTGAAGTACATAAGAATCAGATTAAGAAATATTATGTTTAGTTTAGAAAAAAAAATAATAGTAGCTCATTTTTTTAACTCTCCCCCTGGGAGATGTGATGGTATATATTATTGTAGAATTAGCATTTTTAATATAACTAGGAATTCCTATTATTAAGTTGAACAACCTTACCAATTGACCTGATTATTATGTATTGTAACATGTAAGCAATATCGATACATTCATCATTAGACATCAAAACCGAACGCATGTGTTTTATTCAGATAAACTAAATCAAGTAACTCCAAGTTTATCACAGGCGTTGTCTTGCAAAAACAAAACACCTTTGGATAGCTTTCCGCGTTTTTTCTCTTTAATTTTTTCCCGTAGAGTGGTCAGTAATGTCGAATAGTAATCTCCAGTTATTGTTCTATCCTTATCCAAGAAATCAATCATGATTACTCCATGGCAATCCCAAAAAACTGAAGCAAGAACTTTTCCAGCAGATTTTTGGACACGAAACTTCTTAGGTCTTGGAGAACCGGAGTGTCGCCATTCCATCGATTGTTGCTTTGTTTCTGAATCGTAGAAATGTACCCAAGTCTCATCCATAGTAACAATTCGGTTTAAGAAGTCTACGTCGTTTTCAAATCGAAGACAGATCGAACGCGATGCTACTACCCTTGCACGCTTTTGATCATCATTCAAACATTTGGGGATCCATTTTGCAGCCATTTTTCTCATGTCCAAATTGACGTGAACTATATGATGAACGCGTTCGTATGAAATATTCAGTGCTTCAGATAACCGTTTTAGCCCAATTCGACGGTCTGCTAAAATCATGTCATGAACTGCATCGACACAGAAACTGACCTTCCCGATCGGTCATCATCTTCAATGGAAAATTTACCTCTTTTGAAGTTCGCAGTCCAATTTTTCACGGTCGCATACGAAGAACATTGATCACCAAGGGTATTAAGCATTTCTCCGTAAATCTGCTTACCTCTTAACCCTTTTAAAAACAGGTACTTGATGATGGCTCGATACTCCAATTTTTCGATTTTCACAATTTCGGTGGACATATTTTTTCTTTGAATTTATTGCGTAACTCTAGTTTACTTTTTTGACGTCAAACTTTACACTGACACTTCTAATAAGTTATTGTTCGTTGCTATGGTAACGCAATATTTTGTTTATGCAGGGTACTGGTCTACGCTAACTAGATATCAATACATCCTCGTATTTAAGTCACTTTTTTCCAATAGTCTTTTGCTGCTAATGTTTTCAAATCAGGAAAATTGTCTCTATGTCGTTGTTTAGAGGCATGACGAGAAATTATCAGTTGTAATACCAAAAGTAATTCAACTTTCGCGATAAGTCTGTCGATTTATTCTGAACGCAACTGAATTACTTCGAGAAAACACCACGAGTCCGCAGGACGAGTTTAAAGATGAAAGACAGACTTATGAGATAAATTCAATCACGAGTGGAATTTTATGAGACCATTTGACAAAGTGAAAGATAAAAATCTGAAATTCGGTAGAATTAGAGGAAATTGGCAAATAAGTTAAGAAGTTGATCTGAGAAATTGATGAAGTTCAATAAACAGGACACATTTGACGTTAAACTGTCACATAACAAATCTGAAAACACGGAACTTGACAGGCCAATCAGAGTCAAGAGTCAAGTTTGGTGTTATCGATAATCCGAACTTGAATAGAGCTCCTGATTGGTTCATTTGACAAGTGAAATAGTCAATTCATCATTTCCATGTTTTCATCATCTTCTCAGCCTCTGTCAAAATATCTTCGAACCCTAAATCAATTTCAGTTATTTTATCTACAAGAGTTTCAGTAGTACTTTCAGTTTTGAAATGGCAATGAAGACGACCACCAACTGATATTCCTCCCAAGAGATTCTGGCAGATTACAACGGTACCCCTGACAGTTTTGAAACTTCGCCTGAGTGGCACATTTTGAGCGTACCGTAAAACATGAATTTAGGCCTCTACAACCAAAGAGCATGGTCCTTAGAAGTCGTACAGCTAATTCCCAGATAGCGTGGGAGCACTCCGGCTCAACAAATTTGAAAGTTCTGGAACGGGCCCAGAGCAAATATCTACGGATGAAGGTGAACGCACCTTGGTTCGTGCCAAATTTATAATGATTTGAAATTACTTTCTTACCAAACATAACATTCAGCCCCTTGTACCGCCGCTGTGGATACCCAGCCGAAGCTCCTAGTCGATTAAAAATGACCAGAATGAGCCCTTTACCAATTTGGTGAAAAGTTTGAAATGATGTATTGACAACAAAGTTCAACTCCCAACCCCAGCGAATACGAGAACTTGCAATGACGGCTACCTGGCTCCTACACATAGAAATATATATTATATACTTACTCTAGAATGCTAATCCCGTCAATTTTCACGACGAAAAGCATGCCGCGTATGCGACCCGTTTACGATGGGCGCATGCGCGTCATCAGTGTAGTTTGGGTAGATCGTTGCCAAGTTTGAAAATAATTTGGTGTTCTAATTCAGAGTTTTTGTTTTGAGGAAATAAAACACATGTCATTTGAAAGAGAGAAATTTGACAGAGCATTTAGAACCTTTTAAAACCGAAAAGATCTTTTAGAGATAGATTACTCCGAATTTTAGGCGCGAAAGAAACTTATTTAAAACAATAATGTGCCCTATGCTACTGTAATTATAATAACCGTGCAACAATGCTTTTCCATCAACAGGAAGACTTGTCACTAAGATCTGTTACTCTTGTCAGAGATCAGAGACGGTTTTTAGAATTTCGGATTTTCTCTTGTCGTTTTGTGTGGTGTTTGTTGTCGTTGGTTATTCTTTCATCATTCCTGAATTTGCATTAATCTTGTTCCTTTAAAACAATTTCTAATAAAGCCGTTTCTTCCTACAAATAAACAATGAACTGTTTAGTGTTGTGTAAAGGAAAAATACCTGAAATAAATCATTTTTGGTAGATAATGAAATTTTTTATGTACCTATATGCTTTGCGCAAATTAGCTTGAATATTATTTTAGCATGACAAATGATTTTTTGTTATTGTTATTAAGAAGAGACCCTAGCAGAACATTTGAGTGAGAAAATTGTAATTTGTGGCAGACATTTTCCTCATGAAGATTCATGTGAAAACGACAATAGAATAATTTGAAACCTAGTGCAGTACCAATACTGTGTCTACATGCATGGCGAGTGATACAACTTTCTGCTACACCGGTTATATTATGACTTCTAGATTGCTACAAAAAGTACTAAACATACATAGAATCGCCTCAGAAAATTAACGTCAATATGGAAGTGCTTTTCTTTGATGGTAAGGAAAATGTTTATGGCCTCACTTTTTCATGCACCCCCATTGTGGAAATTGCACTAAGGTAATACAACCAGAAATAAATAAATTAATTTAAATGCAGTTGCATATTTTGACATGAATCGTTCTTGAAAACAAAAACCTCGAGCTTCCAAGCATCCAATTTTATAAATCCAATTTGAGTTGAAATTATTCATGATATTAGCTGAAATAAATTTTCATAGTTTTTTGTACTTTCAATTTATTTTCCAATCCAGTGCTTCCTTGAAATTCGCACAGACGATTTGGGGTGGTTCCGTAGATTTTTGTTGGTTTACTACAGCTAAAAAGTGAATGTGATACCAAAAATCAGTCGCTTCAGAACGGCAAATAATAATAATAACCGTACTTTACTTTCTGATGGCTTTTGCTGAATATTTGGGATCATAAATATGTGAAAATATATATATTCAAATCGGCTAAATACAAATAGCAGGTATAAGTACAATGAGGTTTCTAACCTTATTCTCCTTTAACTTTTGTTATAATCTTCACAAGTACCATAATATTTTACTAAAACCGGGCCTGTTACAAAAATCACTAATGACGCGCATGCGCATTGCAGACTAGCCTGAACATTTTACAACATTTTTGACATGGAGATTAGCATTCTAGAGTATGTATATAATATATGTCTATGGTCCTATACTGAAAGAAGGCTTCCTCGACCAATCGTGAGTTTACATTCTGCCCTGAGGCACCGAGTCAAAAGGGAAAGAGGACATAGGAACATTCGAAAGATAGTCACAGAGAATCTAACAGCCGTATGCATAGTCAATCGCCATCGACTCGCCAGAGTTTCGCCGTTCGTTACAAAAGGATTATAATGCACAGTCGAGCTCCAAAAAAGTGACAACTACGCGATAAGTCACATTTTGACGAAACGCTGGCGATGTACCACTTTTTTGGAGCTCGACTGTGCATTATAGTTCTTGTGTAGCGAGCGGCGAAACTCTGGCGAGTCGCTGGAATTGACTATGCATACGGCTGTAAGTGTTCCGCTAAAAAAAATATCTTGGTTCATTTATTTTAAAATTAATACGGGTGGGTTGAATGTCCCAGAGGGATATCCTGTACTCTCCCCTCCCCCACCCACCTGTATCCACCACTGATTCAATTTAATCACGGTTTTGGTTTCAACATTGACCACCCCCTTCGATTCTTGCTCTCACAATTAGGTACTCTACTTTTATTATCGTTTTTACTACTGCGTTTTATGGTCTCTCCTTTTTAAAGCTTCTTAAAAAAGCAATCAACATGAAATAATAAATCGCTACTCTTACTACTTACCTACTACATTTTAACTGTTTCTCTGCCACTCCACTTGGTTGGAGACACTCAACGACTACAATTCCAAAAAGATTTCCGTAATACAGGATGTTTCTTAAATCACGTGAAGGATTTTTTTCAGTCAGACTGATGGACAACAGATTTAAATTTTCTTCAGAACGCAGCATAGCAAGGAAAAGTAAAAATCTCCGAAGAGGTGTGGCTTAATGAGGTCGTTTGGGAGTTTTCAAAAATAACCGCAATCCCACACGGGAGGCCATTGTTACGAGAGCTTGCTTTGCCAAATAATGGTTTTTTAAATGAATTTTCACTAGTTGGAACATGAACTCAATTTACAGGTCCACTGTTTGAATGTGGCGACATTTATAAGAACATATTTCAGTAGAATGCTAATAATGATAGCATTGAAAATTATATGCTTTTTCGCGTTGAGCTGAATGAATTATCGTATGTTATATCACAAGACCTATAAATTCAATCGATTAAACTATCAAAATATTTTGAGCATTACTATGATTGGAAAATAGTTGAATGAACAATAATTTAATAAAATCTCGAGACCGCGAAGCGGTCTAGGGGTTCCATTTTGAAATTATTGTGCATTAATCAAAAAGCACAATCATGCAAAAAATATTTTGATAGTTTAACCCTTCAAAATTTTTAGGACGTGTGATATACGACAAGATTATTTTTTGAATGAGGTGGATTAAAACCAACAACAAAGAATTTTATTGATACTGAACACCGACATTTTCTAACAATTTCTTTATTATAAGTACATTGAGAAAATTATTATTTTTATTTTGTATCCGTAGGTACAGTTGTAATATAAATTGCAATTTGTGTAGGTCACAAATGTTTTTTTTTTCATTGCTATTTATATTAAATGAGACATTGGTATTTAATGAAGACGATTGGGCAGATGAAGCTGGAACAGAGGCTGACAGATTGTTGGCAGTTGTTGATAGACCGGTTGTTTTAATATTAAACATGTTTCTCATTTTGTTAATTATATCCAGATGATGATTGGGATCCAAATATAGTGCAAGTAAAGTACCAATTAATCAATAAATCAATCAGAACCATATGTTAATATCCAAAGAATTCATGATTGACAAAGCTTGAGGATATGAATACAAAGAGATGATTAAAAAACAAGATAATTGCAAAAAATTTTCACTTGTTATACATAGTTACATTATCTGTAAGATATGTTATACTATTCTTTAATCCATATCATTCTATGCTTCTCTAACCCTATGTGAAGGGGAGCACTGAACACTATCATAATGATTTATCATCTGTCAACTGGCAAGTGTGTGCCAAGCTGATAATAATACTATTATTCCTAGTGAGGCTTTTTAATATACTTCATCTGTGTTACTGAGTCTTACATTATCAGATCTAACTCTGAATATTGTGGTTCTGAAATGTTTTTCTTCAATCAAAACAAGACAGAGGGAGAGAGATATATGTATTTTATTGCGTGAAGAAATGAATTCCAATTGACAACGAACACTAAGAAAATAAAAGGATTTTCTTTTTACTAAATGAATGATAATGCCGATTGAGTTTCATTGAACAAATTACATGTTAGTGATATTACTTTTATGCGTGCTCAATATCACGACAAATCTATTGCATAACCACATCCAATTGATGATTATTTCAATTATTATTGACTACTTCATCAGTTGAAATGTTCAATAACAGGTTATTATCAAATACCTTTCCTGTAGAGGTATTGGGTTCAGGGTGAATATAACTTATTCAATATTTTTATTTACCACTAGAAATGATAGCACGTATGAGATTACTTCCTGGGGTGCTATTCTCGAATCATTAGACTTCCAATTCGCATACGAATAAAAGAGACAAATATACATATTTCGAAAATCGAATTCGCATACGTACAAACTCGAGAATAGGACTCCTGTGATGTCAAGATTTACCACTACGAAGAGTATTAATCGAATTCCGAAAAAAGCCGAAAGATTCCGAACGAGCTCCCGATAATCGATATGATCCGTCGCCATTTCCTGTTCTGTTTGCCGTATTGCCGTTCGTGAGTCGTGACTTTTATACCCATTCTCACTGTTTTAATATTGCACTACTGTTGAAAGTTGAAGTTCAAGGACTCCAGTCAATGAGTCATCAAAGTGTTCATCGTGTTCTTGGGTTGAAGTTGATGGTGTATTATATAGAAGCCAAATGATAGGTAATCCTACTCGATAATAAAGAATTTAAAAACTTAGATTTCGAATTTGAACAAATAATTGAAACTCTATTTGTGACCAAGAAGTTTTTTTGGATTTTGTAAATATAAAAATTCAGGTTTCAATCATCATTATCATAGTTTTGAAGTTGCCAAGACATCAGAATTAGGATTAGTCAATTACAAGTTCCTATTTAGTAATATTTTGCTCGTTATTTGATAAGGGTAATATGCATTTAGTAGTTCTTTCTTGTCATATTTGAATTCATTTGTTGATGTTGAAATGAGTTTATATTTCACCTTCATATTTCTGCTGAAATGATATTGTGATGAAACAATGAAAGAAAAGAATATCCCAGGTATCACATCATATGGGCTGAATCTTGGTTCCATATTGGGCCAATATAGATATACTGTAAATGGAAAATCAATATTGGTCCAATATGGGTGAATATTCAAAATATCCAATATCGATAATACAATATTGGTTATATATTGTTTTCCACATCTAGAATAAATATTGCAATCCAAATATTCCAGTCATATCGATTATAGGAGAAAAAAAATATATTGTATTTCCAAGTTTGTTAGAATATTGGTTGATTATCATTTTCACTTTATTTGACAAACTGTAATAACTCATATTGAGTCAATATTGGTTGAATGATATTTACCAATATCGATAAAACAATATTGTCTTCACATCGTTTTTAACATCTAAAATAAATATCGCAATCCCAATATTCCCCTAATATCGATTCTAGGAATAAGAACTACATTGTATCTCCAAGTGGATTACACATTGGTTGAATATCATTTCGCCAATATTCAACAAATCTTATTAATTAATATTGGGTCAATATTGGTTCAATAATATTTATCAATATCGTTAAAACAATATTGTCTTCATATAGTTTCCTACATCTAGATTGAGATGAAATTTGAATATTGGCCGAATATTCAATGAAACATATTGAAATTATATCATGATCAAACCTGGATAAAAATCCGCTAGGTGGCTCTACATATAGAACGTCTTCTAAAACCTACGAAAGTATATTAAATACTTCCCATAACTCGTTTTCAAGACAGCTCACTCAGTGGTTATGGCGAACAAAAGGCAGACTCTGGTGTCACCTTCATCAACTAAAAGACATTTAATAATTTACCAAGGTATATTGGCATCCACCAATATTTCCAACTGATATTGTACCAATATCGATAAATATTTTGAGGCCATTATAGCTTCAAGAATATTTCACCAAAACTATTTCTAAAATATTCAAACAATATTCGACCAATATCGCAAAATGTTCACATTTTACTTCTCGACAATATAACTTTTGAATATTGTGCCAATATTGTCAGAATATTGTATCAGCGATTTTGTACCAATATCGCCGAACATTTTGAGGCCAATATTAATTCAAGAATATTTCGCCAATATTATTCAAGTAATATTGGACCAATATCGCCGAATGTTCACATTTTTTTTCTCGCCAATATTGCAATTCAAATATTTCGCCAATATGTTCACAATATTGTACCAATATTTTACCAATATAGGTGTGCTACTTGGGATATATTTGTTTTTGTACGTGTATTTGATTATCCACCCAACTCCTGAACATCATACATAATAACAATTGGTTAGGTTACCGAAAAACAGCATATACGTATGAAATAGTCATTTAGTGAAGTTATAATTAACCTGCAAAAACTTCTGATATTACATCAGTACAGATAAACAATACCCAAAAATTCATGAACAAAAAAAGATAGGTAGTATTGTACATTGTCTTATAATTGCTAGGTGATATCCTGATTTCGGTATGTAGTATTCCATGCCACCGATAAATAAGAACAAATCGACAAGTGGGAGTTACTTGTCTGTAGTGGTAAATAATAACCGAACCGAGAAAGTACTTGCTACTCCAAGCTTCAGTATCTATTATTGTTTGAATCATACTATTTTGTAGTGGTAATATTTAATAAATGTAGTGATTGGCGCCTATTTGACCACAACGCTTGGTATAATATAGTCATCTTTCAGTATTCACAATGGATTATTTTTCTTAGTGAATAGTTTCAAAAAGTTATTTGACTCCATTCCAGAGCCACGCCAATGCATGTTGGGCACACCTATCGTACCGGAAATAAGGGATTTTTCCAAGGGAAATTAATGGCCCTCATTAATTGTTCTGCCGAGAGAAATGCAATATTCTTTCGTTATTAGTTGTTGGAGCGGCCGCCCTCGTCAGGATGATTTATCCTGAAGTACGTGATAAAATTGAAAGAAAGTCGACACTCCTAGGGGGCAATTATTAACGCATCCGAGAACATTCCGCTGATGAGGCATCTGCGGAGGGCTTTATTGGAATATCTAATTGGATCGCCACATTCATTACGGCTCTCACAAGTTAGTGGAGTCCTTTCGAATCAATGCAGAAGTTTGTTTATTGGCGTTATTGCGACTCTGCGTTTCTGGGTATAGTCAAGAAAGAAATTACGAACCATTTGAACATCTGATTTGCTCATTATGAGCTGTATTCTACTCTCAAATATCTATGAGAGGTCCTTGAGCAACCCTAACGCAATATTTTCGTCAATTTTTTTAATTAAATAATAATTGGAAACATCAAGGCCCCGAACAATATGCTTCATAATACCTACCCCTTTCCCCTTGGGTTAGTATGGTTTGACTTTTCGTTGAGAGTATGTCGGTTGGTGAATTGGTTAAGGCTTTTGCGGTCAAAATTTGAACTATAACTATTCTTTTCCAGGTTTGAAGGTCGTCGTTATCACAACTGATTTGTGCGAGAAGCGATAGAAATCCATAAACCATAAAACTGAACCAAATCTGGAATTCGATTATAAAAAACGCTAGGAAAGTCCCATTGAATATCGATCAACCACCAGCCAATAGTATCTCAGCAGAACCCGTAGCCACGCCCCCAACTCCAGCGTATAAATATATCCTAAGATCAAATAGGAGAAATAATCCTAAGGCACAGCCGAAGGAAGACATGCCGCATCCACTTCACGATGGAAGAGGATAAGTTTTCATGGCCGATGCATTCACGGACTCTTTCGAACTCCAATGCTACACCGACGAAGGGAGACATATATAATCTCCCTATCGCCTAACTCGAGCCTGTGAAATTCTCCAAAAGAGAGTCTGAGGAAATTGAGGAGGCTGCATTCTTACCAAAAGGAGGCAAAACAGCACGGACAGCTGGAAACCCTGCGAAAAAAGACTAGGTCCTTTTTAATAAGGCATATAGAACAAAGCAGTAGGCCTCTCATCGTTCATGTTCGAAATAATGGAAAAACTAGTTGGTAAGAATATCCGAGATAGTTATATAGAGTATCCAATTTTCAAGGAGTACCAACAAGCCTACCAACCTGGAAAATTCTGTCAGACGGCGCTCCATAGCCTAGTCGGAATGATTGAAAAATCTTTCTCGAATTAAGAGATCGAACTCACAGCGTTTCTTGACGTAGAAGAGGCATTTACATTACTAATAATTTTTTTAACATTTTTTTATTTGTTTAATATTACTGACAGTCGATGTTACCATGGGTCCAGAGAACAGTCACTTTGAGTCGTGACGTCTCACTCGACAGATGTTAACCTCTAATTTCACTTTCATTCTTTCATAACCCTTTTGTTTTGCATAAAGAACACGTGTATGGTCACGGTTTAACAATTTTTTTTTGATAAGATGCTTCATTTGGCGAGATCAAATCATAACCCCTAACAATTAGGGACCCGCTCGTTATGAGACTACCGTCATATTGACAGTTGTTTTAATTCATTTTAATTATTCTACATTTACATAGAAGCACTTTTTCCACCACATATGGTATGTTCTAACTTTAACACTGTTATTCTCAATATTATAACATTTCTCTTTGCTGTTACCTTTTTTCGCTGAATATGAAGGATTAATCCTTCGAAACATGTCGTGCTGCTGATGTAAGTCTTCCGACTACATCTCGTAATGTGCTGACGTGTGTCCTCTGACTACACTCATATTATCAATAAAGATTTTATTTGGTGGAGTTAGACTGTAAGTTTTTTACCCACCCATCTGATAACACATTATATGCGTCTATCACATCAGCCCTTAGGGACAGAAACGTTATTCAAGCCCTGAACCAGTGGATATCGGCCATGCTTGGGTGAAGCGTGATACAGGCCAACCTATTTGGGGACAATGGAGGTAAAAGCCACGAGAGGATGCCCTCAGGGATGAGTACTATCCCCACTATTGTGGAATCTCGTGGTGGATAACTACTTACAGACCTGAACTAGAGAGGAATGTATGCTCAGGACTATGCTGACGATATCGTCATAATGGTTACTGGGAAATACATAGGGGTCTGTATGTATCTAATGCAATCAGCTCTCACAGGCGTACAGACGTGATGTATGAGGGAGAACCTAAAAGCCAATCCTTGAAAAACCGCGATTGTTCATTCCACCAGGAATAGAAACCCAGAGACCAACAGAGCTCTTCGAATCTTTGATGAAAACCTACAGAGAGGTAAAATATATGGGGTTTAACCTAGACTCGAAGCTCACCTGGAACAAACATTTGGAAAAAGTACTAATAAGGGCAAGGACATCACTAATAATGGTCAGGTAAAATTTGAGGAGTCGGACCGAAACAATCCATTTGGTTATACACAGCGATAGTGAGGCCCCTCGATAACCTATGGAACCCTGCTGTGGTGGCCGAAGGTTGAACAAGTGACAACCAGAGAGAGGCTGGCTGGTTTACAAAGACTTGCCTTGGTCTGGGTCACTGGTGCTATGTCCAGCATATCTACGAGTATCCAGGAGGTGATACTGAACCTCCCTTCTCTGTATTTGCATATTGCATCGGAAGCGAGGATAGAAGCCTCCAGACTAAAGTGCCTAGGCCAATGGAGGGGCAATAACCTAGGCCACTCCAAAATAATGGAGGTCATGAGAATCTACACATCTGAGATGCCGGCGGATAAAATTCTGGAATATACACCACCATCATACAAAATGGAGAGGTCACATCCAAGGCCATACCAATGATGTCGAGAAAGCAAATTTGGCACAGGGGTTTGAATATACGTGGAAAGACTAAGGCAATACATTAGTCTAACCTCGGTGCTCAAGCCTCAATATTCCAGGCCTAGGTAACGGCTATTTCCGTTAGCACGAGAGATATTATAAGAAGGAGCCCTAGATACCAACCCGTAGTCCTCTTCCCTGAAATGAGGCTGCAATCATACAAGTTTCCTTCCAAACTAGTTTGGGAGTCTCACAAAAACCTCAGCGACCTAGGAGCAGAGAACAAGGTGAACTTTGTCTGGGTACCAGGTCACAGGGGCATCCAAGGAAATGAGGGCACATATGCTCTAGTAAGAGCAGAGGCAGCATCAACTCTCATTGGACCGGAACCAGCATACAGACACGAAGAAATGGGTTAAGAACCATCACCAATCCTCCTGGGAGAACGCCTCTGGCAATACTCACGGAAAGATGATGATGATGGGGCCAACTGACTGGCTCTCAAGACATCTCCTCGAACATAGCCGGAACTTTCTCAGAAAAACACTAAACATGCACCTAAGCATGCTGGGTATACACCAAGAAGAAACAGCCTCCCACATAATGTTCGAATGCGAAGCAAAGTAGCAGAAAGAGAGATCCAGAGAAAGTGTGAGGCCATGACTGAAAATCCTCCTGAATGAACAGTTTGAACAGAATGAACAGTTTGGCACTAGACAGAGCTCCAGATTACCCCCATAGTGTACACGATAGTAAAAAGCTGGAACCGCAATGTTGTGAATTATTACTGAACAATATCAATTCTTTATATTTCCTGAACTATTCATGTTTTTAGTAGTCAGTGTCACTTGGACATCTTTTCAGTTCGAGCAATCGACTGATATATGGAGGTGTTTCTACCCCATCGGCCATGATGGACGAGTACAGAGTGGGTTACGATTGCAACCATCATTGCGTACCTGTCCACACGATCGTGCATATTTATTGTTAATTGTCATTTGTCCGACATTGATGTTGAAACAGTGGCTGTCGCCATTTATTTATTCACAGTTTATACCCATTATACGAATTTACACTATAAAAGAGTCGTTAAGAACATATGGAGGAAAAGGAGGTGGTGGAGGGATGGATTCAATTCCAGTGAAAATACTACTTGCCATCACATTGAGGCAAATTAAGACAAATTTCCAATTTAAAAAATAACGGAATCAGAAAGAATACTCGTCTAGTCCCACCCAGCCACCATGACTAACTATTCTGTCCATTTCACTCCCCCATCCGATGGACCCGCCATCGACGCCTTGCGCTGTTAGGACCACATGCTATTTGTGTAATATATTTGCTACAAGAGTCTGTTTCAAATTTTTTTTTTCTGATTTTTTTTAATGAAAAATTTTTTTGTATTTTTCTTTGACAGATATATTCATTTAAAATGCTTTTCACCAATGAACCTTTTTTTTTAAATACCACGCGTCGTCCCCGTTCCATAAACAAATATATATGAACTGTAATTGGCGATCGTGTGGGCACGTGTACAATCATGGCCGAACTTCCTTTGATTTTTTTCTGAAAAACCGCGACACAGTGGCGATTCCGCTCAATCATCTCCATTCATGGGCAATTACAGGCAATTATGCCCTACACACGTTCGAGATCGCCTGTATTGTCCATCATGGCCGATGGTGTAGAGGAGCCGTGAAAAACCGACAATGTGGCGATTCCGCTCGATCGTCTCCGTTCATGGGCAATCACAGGATATTATGGGCCTGTACGTTCGTGATAACCTGTATTCGTCAATCATGGCCGATGGTGTAGAGGCGCCGTTATATACATAGAAATGGTTCAATTAAAAAAAAATACTAGTTTGACGAGAAATTTAATTAAAATAGAAATTCAAAGAAAAAAACAAGTAACCCCTTGGTAATGGAAACGCAATGTAAAAGGACAAAAGGACACACAAACAGGGCGGTTTTCTTGGACATACCAAAAGCCTTTGACGAAATCTGGAACGACGGAATCATAGCAAAGCTGATAGACGAAGACTACCACACCCCTATGGTACTGGGGCCAGGTAGCCGAGTGGATGGGACCAGGTAGCCGAGTGGCTGAAGCGACATGGTTTAATCACTTTGGATGCCAGTCGGCGATGGTTGAAACCACGGCGACTGCAGAATTTTTTCTGATGGCCCGAGAAAGTGCTAGGAATCGCACGTAAAAAGGTAAGACCTCGTTAATCCTTGGCTCGCACAAGTTTCGACTTTTGAGTGCTGCCGTTCGTAAGGGGACGACAGCTGGTTAACGGAAAAAACAATTTTTACTACAAGTTTTCTCTTCAGTCTTTGTAAAGACCTCAGCGAATTCCAACTCACCGTATATCTTTCTATCCATTAGTCCATCAGACGATTCACCTTTTCGCTTGCCCTGAAGATGAAAAAAAATCCCTCATTCACGTGCTCATCCCGACCTGATTATTCAGTCGTATCTAATTCGCAAGCAACGATTCGTAAAATCCGCATTTCCTCGCAATACAGAATAAATTGAGTAATTCGTTACATTGTACGGTGCACTACTAAATTCCAAATTAGCGAGCTTATGTGTTTGGTTTATGAAAATAGAGATGCATTGGACGTTGCTTTATGTTTCCATATTACTTTAGTGGTAATTAGGTATACGAGTTGGGGTCTGCTATAATTTTCTGGAAAATACCACCAGGAAACTATCGTTCTTTTATTGTGTTGAGAGAATTTAAAAGGGATTGTACTAACGATTAGTAAAACCAGGGTAAATGCACATTATGAAACTGAAACGCTTCTTTAGCGAATGGAGTTTCACCACAATATACAAGATATAGTAGACAAATCCTCATTGGAATTTTCAATAAGAACACCAACGAGTTAAGATTCCTAGGTAATATATTTATTAAAAGGAAATCTTATACCGTATATGAATTAGAAATGGAGTTACTATAGAGAATATCTATTGACTATGAAATGTAATAACTTGTTTATTTGAAAATTAAAACTTATTCTTCGAGTTCCAATTCTGTTCTCAAAAAGCCTGCAGAATACATGTCACTAGGTATTAGCGAAACGATGAGTACAAGGAACTCTTTACACAGTTGTAGCAGTTTTGCCCAATCTGCTATAGAAAATAGCTATTTATAATGAAAAGTATATGTTTGAAGTACAGAAGTAAATGTTTTCAGAACGAGCATAGCGAGTTCTTCAACTCACACCAGTGCTTTAAACATACTTTTCACAAGTGTATCTTTCTTACTCGGAAGTATAGGTGAAGAAAAAATATTAAAATTTCAGATCAACGTATTCATGGCGTTGGTGTTACTAAGGTAGCGATGTTAATTGCTACGGTTCGTTTCCAAATAATATTGCTTGTGGTATTTTTGAATTATCTTAATTAAATTAATAAAAATGAAATTGAAATCTTATAACGGGAACAAGGTAAACGAAGAAACGGTCACTGATATGAATTCAAACGAAATCGATGAATTTGGCAAAACATCCGACATAGGGAAACTTCATATCTGTCAATTTCAGTCATTCTGATGCTTGCATTTTCAATAAGAGCACTTACATTAAAATAGCTATTAAAATACCTATTTTTGTCTTTCAAGTTTTGTTGTTTTTTCTTCTGAATTTAAAAATTGTACAACTGTCTGAAAATGCTCGAAAATGACAATTTGCCTCATGTTTGAAAGTGGTTGGAAGTCCAGAAGAATTCTACTAAATTTTTCTCATATAATATAAACCAATCAAAAGTCACCATTTTCTCAATCTAAACCAATGACAAGACTTTTTGAAAACACTGCTTCCAGCTCATAATATTTTCAGATCGGTGTTTCGACGACTCCTTAATTCTATATTTCCAGAGTAACAACAATCATGGTAAATATATAAACGTCAGTTTGACGCCTGAAAGACATCAAATACCCAAAAGGAACCATAAAGTATAACTTCGTCTATTAATTCTTGAAATTGTCTGATCGAATATCAAAATATCAAAATGCAGAATTTTCACAATACTATCACAATGTTTCTAAGCAACACAGTTTGCGTGATAGCAAGGTGAAAGTATTTTTCGAAAATTCTGCATTTTGTCAGAATATTATTACTGATTAATAAAAGAGTATTCTACGAACCAATGAGATTTCTTCAATTACTCAAAATCGACCAATTGACATTCATTTTAAATGATAAAAAGCTACTTAGCTTTCCCAATAACTGATAAATATGCACCTTGCTTTTGATCAACTGTCCAAGATCCCAGGGCCACCAGAAGTCACTTATATTCTGACATACGAAATGTGTACGCTTGAGTAGTGTATTTACTTTGATCGCATGCCTTACCTGCTAGCTTGGCCAGAAGACCATTTTCCAGATATCAGGGAATCAAGGTACGTAAAAGCATTACTTACTTTGGGTAAATCCTCAGTCCACAGCTTTACATTCGTAAAGCCATGTGGGTTTGTTATCTCCGACATTTTTTTTTTTTTTTTGGAAAAATACACTCACCGGCAAAAAACCGTCCACTTAAAAATGGCCCTAAATTCAAAGTTGGCTTCCTCACGAACCGCTCAATTGATTTTGATGTTTTTTTTTCAAATTGTAGATTAATTCCTCAGCAACGATGTTATGTCAGAAATATTTATTCAGATTTGAATTTGAGCATATACGGGGTGCATCAATGAGACGAAGTTTCTATTCCAAAATTTGAAACACCTTGTGGAGTGCAACAACTATAGCAGCTATTGCAAATTCAAATATGAATAAAAATTTCTGACATGGCATCGTTACTAAGGAATTATTCTACAATTCAAAAAAAGAAACATAAAAATCAAAGGAGCGGAAGCCAACTTTGAATTTGGGGCCAGTTTTTAGTGGCCGGTTTTTTTGACGGTGAGTGTATTTTGAATTTTATTCCTAAATGATTTTTAAATTTTTTTTCAACTTTTGTTTTTCCTGGCTCTGAGAATCAGGGGGTTCAAAAATTCCGTTTTTTGAGTCTTTGCCTTGCAATAAAGAAATCTTAACAAAATCTTTCATTAACTGAAATTCAAGTCAAATTTCTATTTAAACTCAGAGTCGATACCGTTTCCAACAGAGATGGCTGACTAGAGTCAGTCATCAGCGTCACACTAGAGTGTGAAGCGTCTGGCTGGGCTTTTTCAAAAAAAAAATTATTGATGACGAGATTTGAACTCGGAGCTCCGGAATGGAAGCCCGCGACACTGTCAACAAACCTGTCAACAAAACTGTAGAAATAATTTGTGAATATTTCAATATGTTTTCTATTAATTTAAAATGTTTTTTGTTAATTTGAAATTCTTAGTCCTCAATTGAATTTTCTATTTCAAACTAAATTGTCTTTATAACGTAGTTGTGTATTAATCTCCTTAATATACATTCGAAACAATTTTTTATAGATGAATGCATTTCGAATTGTTTTCAAATTTTATTGTCATTTGGCACAAAATCTCGAATCAAGGGAAGTAGAAAAAATCGTATTTATCGATAAGAAATTAAGTCTTATGTATTTACCAGCGATTATCTAATGTAGTGTATACTGAATATTTTCAATGTAAAGTATAACTGTCAGTGAGAATTCTGTCAAAACAAATTGAATAAATATTGTGTCAAAGCTAATAAGAAGTTGAAAAAGTCAATATCTGAAAAACTAATGAGGTTAGGTATCAACGGAAATTTCACTAGTTCATAATCACTTTATTCAGTAATTTGCTCTTTCGAATAATTTTTTGTGAACCCTTTTATTAAAGAATGAACACTTCCATTGTTATCCCTGTTATTCCGATAATTTTATATGCAACTAAGCAGCGTCTAACTGGAAAAAATTTTTTTCCTACGAACATGCTGGAAATGCTGAAATTGCTTTCCAAAACTGCGGAAATGAAACCTATTATTAAAAATCGATTCCAGAGTGGCGAGTGTCCCGCCGATAGCTCGTATATATTCATTGCAGTAATTGACATCTATTGAAAAGCCTTCAATTCATCACTGAAAGCTATTTTTGTTTTGGCGTCCATGAATGGGATATGGGATGAATTGGACAAAAAATTAAAATGGAAAGGGGCTAAATCGGAGAATAATTCAGGTTTTAACGAGATATGTAACTGAATGGGTGAACATCATTAAATCACGATATTTCATGTTTGTCATAATATGAGTACAGATAGTCATTAAAATAATAGTAATAACGTACAACTCCTAACGATCTCATAGCTGAATGATTGTTATAATTTTCATCCACTGGCATATTATCGTTAAAACCCTGGATTTTCAATAGTAGATAGACGAACCAGTTGTCGGACCGTTTTCAAAATCTCAGAATCTCAACATTCATAAGTACATATACACCAAGCAATAGAGCATAGAATGAGTGAGTTTCTAACAAAAATACTAGTAGGGAACCGACTATGCCATCACATAGAAGACAGTCCGTAGTTATATTGTGTTATGTTTTCGACCCGCAACTGTCATTTATTAATTTTTTTAACATTTAACATTTAAGTAAAAAAAACGTGTTTTTTAAATTGTTCTGTTCATAAAATAAGAACTAATGGAGCAATCTGGTTGCTCCAATGAAAAGAATTGTAGATAATTGAAATACGAATAAAATGGGATGTTTCGGATCATTTGTAGGAGAGAAAAACTGGAAAAACCGGAAAATTTTTCGAATTTTTGAAAAATTCATATCTCCGCCAGTTTTCAAAAAGTAGGATTGGCCTTTCTCTTGAAAGTATTGAATCATGTGTACTTTATGCGTGCTCAAAACAGGCGCTGTCGGATAGTCAGTTTTGGTACAATTGCAAATTAAATTTTGTTTTGCACTATCTAGCAGCCTGCTTGGATGCTCTAGTGATAGCCCGATTTCAATTTCTCAAACAGATTATGAAAGTAAAAGTAAAGCACTACGAAACGTATATTCTAAATTTGCGCTACAATGGTGCGAAAAGGATGAAAAATGCATGTAAACATGACTAAAAACGGCCGAGCCCGCGTTAGCTGCCGAGTAGTAGGAGAGTCCGGGAGGGGTATCCTTCTAATGAACGGGTTTCGAGATAATACGCTTTTTCTGAAATCGTTCAAGAATGCCCACTTTCTCGGAGCAACTTCAGGCCTCAAAATACGCTAATCTAGTATTTTAGTCCGTCTTTCTATGACTATCACTTATATGTGTAGATATGGATCTTTGTTGTGAATACAATTCAGAAAACGATCCAAACTGACGTGGTGTTGGTGTTTGGGTAGTTTTTTGTTGAACTATTTGTGTGACATTTAAATTATAAAATCACAGGCCTACACGAAAAAAATCAAAATTCGAAGTAATATAATTAAATAGACACTGTGGTCAAGTTAGCGATCTGTCTATATATTTTCGGGTATATATTATCAATCATTCAATCGAGAATTGTTTCTTATTTAATTATAAAGTATTATCCGCAATATTATTCTTCTGAAACCTTAAAAACAACTTTACAATAATACGAACTAGAAAATTGATCCTGACTGGTTAGTGGTCAAGGTGTCAATGGGTGCTTCTAACAGCATGTAGCGGCTGCAGCCGCTACAGATCTGTAAATAACGATTTTTTTTCTGAAATCGTTCAAGAATGCCCACTTTCTCGGAGCAACTTCAGGCTTCAAAATACGCTAATCTAGTATTTTAGTCCGTTGCTAAGCAACGAACTTTCCCGGACCGTTTTCGGACCTAAACGGTACGGGAATAGTAATTTACGTAACAAGTCCGGAAAATACTGTTTTTTTGGACGAGCAGACCAAATTCTAGGACGAGCGTTAGCGAGTCCTGGAAGTCTGCGAGTCCAAAAAAACTGTTTTCGGATGTGTTGCGTACACTATTTTTTCGGCAACCATGTAGAATAACAAATCAATGAGACGCATTTAGTCTAAGAGACGAAGAGAGGTCGACTTTCACCCATCTGTTAACCGGATGAAACGATTACAAATTTGAAAATTTCGAACATTTCAGTTCTTATTTGTATTATATATTGAAATTCGAATGGAAGATAGGTACCAACAGAAACATTCTAATTCTTATTTATATTAATATTTGTAGCACTTGCCGGACTAGGCCGGGAAGTGCTACTTTCCCAAAGAAAATGTGTCCGGGAAGTGAACACTTCCCTGGTGGTTGCCGAAAAAGTACTTTCCCGTACAAAAAACGATCCGATAATATTTTTGCCGGCTTGTTTACATTTTAGACAGTTATTGAATTCACGCAAACAATAGTATGTGTACCTCGTAGTAAAAGCACATTCCCAGACTTCAATGCTTGTTGGCCTCGGCTTAACGCCTCGGCCAACAATTTACATTGTCGTCCGGAAATGTATTGCTTTTACTACTAGATACACAATATACTATTCCCTCATCTCCCGCTCACTCCTACCACTCGACCGCTTTCACCCGCTCAGCCGTTTTCAGTCATGTTTGCAAGCATTTTTCACCCATTTCGCAGAATTTTAGCGCAAAATCAGAATATACGTTTTGTGGTACTGTACTTCTACTTTCAAAATTCGTTGTAGAAATTGAAATCGGACTATCACTAGAGCATCCAGACACGCTGCAAGATAGTGCAAAAAAAATCAAATTGCAATTGTGCCAAAATTAATGATCAAAGTCTGTTTTGTGCACACACAAAGAACACATGATTCAATACTTTCATCAGAAGGGCCAACCCTATTTCTTGAAAAATGTCGGATTTACGATTTTTTTTTAAATCGTCAAATTTTCCGTTTTTTTTCGGTTTTCCTTCGTTACTAATGATCCGACAGGATCGTAAAAAATCCCATTTTGTTCGTATTCAATTATCTATAATTATTTTCATTGGAGCAACCAAATTGCTCCATTAATTTTCATTTTATAAGCAAAACAATTTTAAAAAACACGTTTTTTGTTATTTAAATATTTATAACAAATTAATAAATGACAGTTGCGAGTCGAAAACATAACAGAACATAACAACGGACTGTCTTCCATGAGATGGTACAGTCGGTTTTCTACTAGTATTTTTGTTAGGAAAAAATGGTGTATTGACTGGCCTAATACATTTATGAGTTATTGCAATATAACAAGTTTTCAGATTCTTAATAGAAATGCAAACCATATCACTAGGAACTTGCAACAGCTGGAAGTGCCAACACTCCTCGACTTATGGCCATAAAAGTTTCCAACAAATTACCAAATGAATTCAAGAATTTGCCTGTAAAACTCTATAAACATCAATGCTCTCTCACCTTGAATCGTGACAGATGTCCGGGAAGTACGTACTTCGCGGACTAGGCCGCGAAGTACGTAAGAATTAGAACAAATAAGAACTGAAATTTTCGAAATATTCAAATTTGGAATCGATTCATCCGGTTAATAGATGGGTGAAAGTCGACCTCTCTTTGTCTATTAGACTAATGCGTCTCGTTGATTTGCTATTCTACATGATTGCCGAAAAAATAGTGTACGCAATACGTCCGAACAGTTTTTCCGGACTTGTTACGTAAATTACTATTACCATTAACCACCTTAATCAAAGACTCGGTTATATACAGGGTATACCACATTCGATGGCCTATTAGACGTTTCTGGAAAACGGAACGATGGATCATTTCAAAAATTTGTGGGCATGAATAATTAAACATGCTCAACCCGTCCAAAATGTTTTCGTCAATACAGTGTTGCCACTTGTATCAGAAAGTAGTAGATACTTTGTTATTTCAAATGGAACACCTCGCAATTACATCATTTTTGGAATTCTTATAAGATTCCTCACAACTTTCCCAGATAATTTCCTATATCTATATGTGACGGTTTTCGAGATAAAATTATTTTGTCAAATTTTTGTGTAAAATCCGAACATTGAAAAATAACTTTTTTTTGAAACTGAAAAACAAAAATTCAGTAGCTTAGATGCTTGAAATGCTGACCATTCACTTGCAAACATTGATGGATCGACGTAATTACATGATCAGTAGTGGCTCTGCGGATTTCCGATGGGTCGATTTCTCCGAGAACACATCTTACCCTGTTTTCCAGTTCCTGTTTTTTATTCACAGGTGTTCAAAAAACCCTTTCTTTTCTTTTTGACCTGAGATAAAAATCTAGGGGAGTGAGATCTGGTAACCGCGGCGGCTAATCCAAGGACCTAAACGTTATATCCACATTTCCGAACAAATTAGTCAGTTCTCTGCTCACTTCACGTGTACGATGTCCAGGAGCCTCATCCAACTGATGCCAACAATTATAATATAAGTTCAAAGAGGTCTATCGGAAAGAATAAAGCGAATTGGGTCGAAATACAAAATACGGACATGTTTCAAGTCAGGTAACACTATTCGCAGCCATCTCACAAAGACCAGACCACGTAACGCTGACATTGACTCCAAAAACTGCATCTACCGCATCCCTTGTGAATGCGGCGAAGCTTATCTTGGAGAAACTAAGAGACCACTTAGCGTTAGACTCGCTGAACACAAGAGAAACACTCAACGAGGAGAAACATCAAAGTCAGGGATAGCGGATCATGTCTGGACGACCCAACACAACATACAATGGACAAGCCGAAGTCATCCATAAAGAAGAGAGCTGGTATAGAAGGAAGTTTAAAGAGAGTGCATATATTATGAACAACACAGTCTATAGTCAAGCTAGCATAGAAATCCGTAATGTGTGGAAACCCTTAATTAGTGGCATGGATCAATTGAAATTGCGATAAGAATTAACAATGCTGTACCGGAGGGGCCTGCCAACAAGCTTACCTGAATACCGCCAAATTACCCCTAGGCTGATGACACAAAATTATCCACAGCATATATAAGAAGTATCCTTAAGATTGTCGCATTATACACCAAAAATTATTATTCCGATTTTTTAAAAAAGTTGGGATCTTCGTATGTCCATGTTAGTAACTTTCGCAAAATTCTATACGTTTTGGTGGATCATCTCTATGTAAAGCTTGTAGCCTGATGAATTTATTTTTTTGAATTCTCCATATGGAAGTTCGAAAAATTCCCAAATCCACCGCAGCATTAGTAATAGATGCATGAAGATAAGCATGAAAATATCCCAGAACATTGATTTCATTAACCATGTCGCCAGTGACCTGATTCATTTCATTTCTTGAGGCGTGAACTTTTCCGAGGTTGAGATAACTTCGTTCAATTCTTCTGAATTTTCTTTCGTTCATTCATTGTTGGTAAATTTGGATATAACTCATTGAATCTTCTACAGGTCCTCAATATGATTTTATTGCACTCACCATGAATATAAAACAAATTCAGGATATCAGAGTTTGAATAATTATTATTTTCCATTTTCACCACTCTGGTATGACAGTCGGGCTATTTAAACACGTTATTGTCATGTTCATTCTTTTGTTTTTCAAATCTGGCTATTAGGAGCAGATCATGACACACTATTATTTTTGTTGAAATTCAGTAGCGAAATCCAGAATACATTCATCAGGCTGCAAACTTTGCATAGATATGATCAACTGAAACGTGTAGAATTTTGCGAAATGCTATTAAAATGGACATACGAAAAAGTAAAATATGGAGTGATGAGGGAGTGTTCAATCGTCGGAATAATCATTTCTGGACAACAGAAATTGTATGCTTATAGATGACAAATTTTCAATTTGCATTTATGGAGAAAAGTTGAATTCCGGAAAATATATGGATATTCTGAGAACAACTCTTGGCGAATTCTTGAAAATTTTACCTTTGAACTCATATTATTATAATTACGTCGATCCATTCATGTATTTTTGTTTTTCAGTTTCAAATGTGTTATAATTATTGCTAAGTGAATTTTGTAATATTATCTCTTGTGTCGAATGAATTTAATCAATTTCTTTTTTCATTCTTTAAACTGTCAACATAACCAAGTTCGTGTATTCAATTACAACTTTTTCAAAAAAAATTAAGGACTTATTTCCTTTTCGATAGATTTTCAACAATTTATATTTGAAATTGTATACTTGCACAGACCTCAAAAATCATAAAATCATCAATATCTCATAAACGGTAGGAGATAGGTAAAGGACATAGTCGATGAAACTTATTCAAACTGGTTAGTTATATTGAAAAATTAGATAGTGTACTATTTGAAAAAACTGAGTTTCAATCATTTTCGTGAGTCTCCGAAAGAAACTTACTTCTGAGCCTTCCTGTATGCTGAAACTGAGAGCCAGTTCTTCGCCAGAATACTTAATGGTGTTATGCAGCTATGACCCAAATTGAAATAATTTTTAATTTGCATTGTGAAAAAAAAATATTTTTCAATGATCAGGTTTTACACAAAAATTTGACAAAATAATTTTTATCTCTAAAACCGTCACAGATAGGTATAGGGAATTATCTGGGAAAGTTGTGAGGAATCTTATAAAGATTTCAAAAATTATGTATTATTTGAGGTGTTTTATTCAAAATAACAAAGTATCTACTACGTTCTGATACAAGTGGCAACACTGTATTGACGAAAACATTTTAGACGGGTAGAGCATGTTTAATTATCTATGCCCGCAAATTTTCGAAATGATACATTGTTCCGTTCTCCAGAAACGTCTAATAGGCCATCGAATGTGGAATACCCTGTATAATGGATTAAAGATATATAATTACCTACCCACTTTATCAAGGAAATGACTGACAATAAAAATTTCAGAAAGAGTCTCAAACAGTTATTTGCTGAAAAAGCCTATTATGAATTGAAGGAATATTTTTTTGAGGTGTCTTAGTCTTCATTCTATAAATTTCAATCATTACTCCACATAGTCGATCCTTTTTATAGCAGATTTTATTTTTAACATTATTCTAAAATTGTATTATTATATAAATGCATGTTTGATATTTGTTATATTGTTTGTTGTATTTTTACATATCTTTGTCTATAAGAATAACTTTTCTTCTGACAATAAAGAATATTCTGATTCTGTTTAAATTGTTATTTCCGTCAACCAGTTGTCCCCTCCCCACGCGCAACCCTCAGAAGTGTTCGAAAGACTTGTGCGAGCTGGGTAAGACGCAGACCTCACCTTTTATGTGTGATGCCATGAAAGAGACCGGTGACCAAGCAGGGAATCGAACCCACGACCCAACGCTTGCGAGGCGAACGCTCTACCAGCCGCACAGCAAAAATCGAACAACTGTACAAATGTAAAGAGTATGGAGTACTGGGTACGATATTGCACAAAAGTTGTATTTTTTTATCCATCTGTTGGTAATTTTCTTAACAATCAAAATCTTGCAATTCCACAGATATTCCGATAAAGTTTACCGAGCATATCAGTACAGCTCTACTTGGGAACTCCTAAAACGTTCTCAAAAAGACAAAATCAGCTAGGATTTCGCAATCTAATTATACGAACACCACGAAACGTGCCAGATAATTTGAATCCCACTCCGAAATAATCCATTCCCATCACGGAATCGGTGTTCAAGTGCGATAAAACTTTTGCTATGTTTAGATAACAATTCAAGATTAACAGATAAGAGAGTGCAGACTAAACGCCGTGAATCTTGGTATAATGAGAATTTCAGAGATCTCGAAACTCCTCACTCAGTTCTCAATTAAAAGGCGAGTAAGTAAGCGACTGTCTCGTCCCAAGAAATTTGTCGCATCTATCGCCGAAATAATTTGGATTCTCCTGATGGGGTTTGAAATATTACGACAGATTGCTTTCTGAATGGAGTATTCACAAACAAACGAAACGGAACATGATCATACCTGGAGCATCTCGATTAGACATAGAGAAAAAATTGTGGAATATATAAGTCTCATTAGTAGAACAATCTAGGAACATATTGAAAATCATAACAATATCTTGTGCAAAAGTGTCTCTCAAAAACTTGGTTTTCTTTTTCGTGCCAAGAGCTATTTACTTCTCATCAATTGATTATGATTTTTGAGGCAAAAATCCGACCTGTCCTGGAATACTGTTTTCATAGATGGAATGGAGCCCCTAACCCACACTGAAACTTTTAGATTATGTCCAAAACAAGAGCCATTCATCTCGTCTGTGATACTGCGCTTACAAGCTTGGTCACTTCTTTGAAACACCGCAGAAAGGAAGACGCTCTTCTGAAATATCATCTATCGTTAGCGGTCTTGTGGAGCTCAGTCTTCACATCCCTTTGTCGTTACTCTGGCAGGCATTCAGCCTGCAGAAAATCAAGAACGCCAATTCCTTTGGCTCTCATGATGTTCTCTGAACACTACACGATTTTCCTTTTCATGTGAACCAAAACATAAAAAAATTAGGACAAAATAGGAACTTTCACGGCTCATTCTAAGGAAATTTTCATGAAAAAAATAATATAAGTTGAAGGATTTTTAGTTTCCTCTGAGTAGATGATGAGTCGCTTGAGTTCCTCCCATCACATTTACTTTCTGCCTCGCCCCCCTTACCATCAACCAGTCAGAAGGCACCAAGCTGTCACATGACACCATCCACCTATAAAACTTGTCAACCCCCACCTATAATCCATTATATGTCTCTTATCAACTATCACTTATCAAGTGTCACTTTCTGTCTACTAAACTGTCTGTCATCCGTCAACTTCCATCCCACACCTATCATATGTCACTTACAATCTATCACTTATAATAATAATTGATTTTATTAATAGAAATGCATGCAAAAAGTGATATACAGTGACCGCCAAAAAGTATGTACCATATGGGAAAAAAAATTATTATTGGAGTATTGGAAAAAATATTCTGGGGAAAAGTTTGTGCATGTCCGATAACCTAAAAATCGATTTTGACTTATGTCACGTGATCGCTAGAATGGCGGCAAAATGAAAAAAATTGCAATGCAAAGGCAAAAAAAGGGGTAAGATGGCAAGATATCAAAAAAAGTTATTTGAAAAAGTCACTTAGAATTCAATTTTATACACATAAACGAAGTTTCAAGAGATAATTAAAAAAAATTGAAAATAGCAATTTTTTAAAAATATTTTCCCATCTATTTAAAAATATATTTTTTTTCTTATGAATAGCTTGACTTTACTGAAACATTTGCATTTTAATGATAATGACAAAACTTTCTCATTTTCTCCACACCAGAGGGCACTAAATTAAAAAAATTGGTTTTTGCCAGAACCCTCGCTGTTACAGTGGTTCTTATCTAACAGTTATATCAGAATTCCAAGACTATTGTGTTGATATGGCAATCTAGAAACACCATCTTTCCTGATTTTAATCAAGTTTCAATAATAATGCTGTATGAGCGTTTTACTTTGCACATAAACTTTAAGAATCTTTAATTTGACGCACTATTTTCAAGTTTATGTGCGAAGTGAAACTCTCATGCACGATTATCATCGGAACTTGATTAAAATCTGGAAATTACCATGTTTTTGGAGTGTCATGTCATCACAATGGTCGTGGAATTCGGATATAACTGTTAGATACGAACCGATGTAACAGCAAGGGTTCTGACAAATTCCCATTTTTTCAATTTAGTGCCCTCTGGTGTGGAGAAAATGAGAAAGTTTTGTCATTATCATTAAAATGCGAATGTTTCAGTATAGTCAAGCAAGGGAAAATATTTTTAAAAAATTGCTATTTTCAATTTTTTTGAATTATCTCTTGAAACTTCGTTTATGTGTATAAAATTGAATTCTAAGTGACTTTTTCAAATAACTTTTTTTGATATCTTGCCATCTTACCCTTTTTTTTACCTTTGCATTACAATTTTTTTCATTTTGCCGCCATTCTAGCGATCACGTGACATGTGTCAAAATCGATTTTTAGGTTATCGGATATGCACAAACTTTTCCCCAGAATATTTTTTCCAATACTCCAATGATAAAATTTTTTCCCATATGGTAAATACTTTTTGGCGGTCACTGTATGTATATGAGATTTGATCGGAACTTGCTCTTCCATTCAACCTTGTCATATGTCATCCTGTCACTGTTACTGTCACCTTACATACTCTCATCTGTTATCGATAATTTGTCAACTACTATCACATATCAGATGTCTCTTAAAATTTATCTCCAGAAATGGCTGATACGCAAGCTGGGGATGGTTTCAGACTTGTTGAGGTTGGTGAGGTATAGGTGGCTTCGAGGCAGGGTGGTGTATCTGAGCTCATAGAGGAAAGAATTATCGGGAAGTTGTTCATGTGTCTCATATTTGAGATTAGATTGGATATATACCCACTTCCTTAATTAATCAACATTGTGTTTAAGTTAGGTTTCGATGAAAAATATTTTAGTGTACTAATCGGTTGATAAAGCTACAATAAGAGTATTTGAATCAATGGAAATCTTATCGTCTCCATCTCATTGTGAAATCCTTCAAACATTTATTATGGTGTTCCCCAAGGCTCGGTGTTGGGACCAATTCTTTTTATCATTCATTCAAATGATCTTTGTAAAATCAACATTTCCAGAAAATTTGTTTGCGGACGACACTACAATAATGTGACAGAGATAATATAGACCTCCTAAGAAAAAATATCGGTTCTGAGCTGGAAAGAGTCAAAAAATGGTGTGACTCTAACTCTGCTCCAACATTGATAAAACAAGCATATTATCCTTCAAATTCAACTTTGATAACCTATCTTTAGGCAACCATAGAGTAACTAATCAACCCTTCACCAATTTTTTAAAGTTTATACCTAGATGATAAGCTGAGATTTAAAGCACACTTGAAAAACTGAGTCAAACATTAGCATCAAGCTGTTATACTGTCCGATTCATTACCAAAGAGCATGGCCTCAATACAGGCTGAATGGCTTACTTCTCTCTGATTGAAACTCACATAAAATATGTCATTTTCTTCTGATTTTTTATTTTGCAAATGTCGATCAAGGGTACACTGTAAACCTCTTTTTATTGAATATCGAATTTTTAACAATAAGTTGAATGTTTATTCTCGAAACAGTGCTTAATGCATAAAACAAAATCGAAAGAGTCGAATAATAAATAGACCCTATTATACTGCCGTCAACACAATAATATGAGTTTGTTTGGACAAAGATTGCCTCATTTTCGAAAGCAGAAAGATTCATAACATCCTACCTAGTCTACACTGCAAAGGCTGTAAATATTCCGGCGGTTGTAATATGACTTTTAAAGAAGAATATTATCATTTGATTTCTGAAATAATAATAATAAAAAAAATTATATATTTATTTCTCTAGTTAAAAAGTACATCGTAGAAGCAAAGCAATTACAAGTGTACAATGACTAGGAAAAAGTCAAGAGAGTTTTTAATACTACGATTGTTAGAATGTATGAGTACAAACATACATCCTAGAATGTCAACGGCGAAATAAGTAAATAAATGAAAATAATACTAGAACAACAATAAAAAAACACATTAAAAATCACTAGAACAACAATAAAATCACATAATTAAAAATCAGTTTAAAAATTCGTCGATGGTGTAGCAATTTTTATCGATAAGACTCCTTTTCAGAGCAGATTTGAAAATATTTATGTTTGGTGAGAGTTTAATTGATTCATCTAACTTATTATATAGATTTGGTCCTAAATAAAGATGACTATTTTGATAGAGAGAGGTTCGATGTGCATTGGGTACTAGTTAATTTTTCGAACGAGTATGCAGAAATAAAATGATAATATTCTTCTTCAAAATTCATATTACAACCTGCCGGAATATTATAGTGACAACCTCAATCAGATCAATATGTATGACTAGCACTATACACCTAATTATTCTATTGTATTTTATTTCTACTATCAAACTTAATGTATTTTATATAAGCGTATAAATGTGAACCTCATTCAATAAATATTTTTTTCTTCAACCGCTTATCCTTTGTTGTTTCAGATCTCATCGCAAAGTTATTTTGTGACAGCTTTTTCGCTCTAGAGAGACAATATTGAGAAAACGCTCGCGTCTCCAATGGTTTTTTAGAAAATGAACCTATTCTTGCATGATGGAAAGTATAGACAATAAATTCAAAGCACTCTAAGCGACTGAGGTGGCGCAAGGGTTACATCGCTGCAACGTTCAAATTCATAACCTGGAGGCATCGGGTTCGATCTCAGCTTTCGGACCATTTTTTGTTTCTTCATTTTCCTTTTGCTATACATGTAAACTATTGGATATTTGAATAGCTTATACATTTGGGATAACTATTGAGCGTTAATTTTTCTCATAGGTCATATTAAGTGGCTATTTTAAAGATTGAAGTGTCTATCATTTTCATGTATAAGAGTTGCGTTTGTAAAAAAATCTGTGTGTATTTCGAGTACAAAGTGTCATTGCCGCTCTCCAAAGATTATCGTAACTCTCGTTGTCGAGCGGCAATCAATCAATTTGCGCTCTAAATACACAAATAGCTATTAACGTGGTAGTTATGACAATCAACAAAAAATATCTTACCATGATTTGGTAGTGTTATTTCTTGTACATTTTATTGTATGTATTTTTGTGTAGTTAAATGTATCTGGATGTATTATGTGTATATTTATGTATAATAATTTGTATTTAATTGTTTCTGATTCGTCTTCACCTAGCTTTGTCCACAAAAATTTCTTTTGGATAATAAACTGTATTTTGTTTGATTGATTCAGGACATTTTATTTGTACCCACTCCTGACTATTCCTCTACAAACATTAAATTTTCTCATCTTGAGGAAAATCAAGAGTCTGAATTTGCCTGTTCGCATCCTCTCATCATGAAAAGGAGAAGACTAGCCGTTGTAATAAAGAGTGTTTGTAATTCAAGTGGTGTACTACCCATTTAAAGTCCCAGAAACGTAACACTAATAATATAGACTAACTGAGCCAATTACATCAAATTAATAGTTTTCTCAGTTGTCCCGCACCGGCAGAGAAAGCACGAAGCTGGTTCGAGAAAATGACATCCACGGTCCTACACCCATTTCAGTCTGTTAAGTTAGTAGTTCGGATCTAATGGAGGCTATTAAGTACATAAATCCTGGGCGCGCCGCCATTGGGAACCGCCTTCTTGCTTTCCCAAATTGGTGTTTCGGTTGCCTCTACAGATAAAATGTTTCCTGTGAAACACCTTCCCGGCGGCGGTATATCACAGTTATTTATTTTCCGGCTAATTGTTCCGTTTCTGAGGAAAAATCGCGACAAGGGATTGCGAGATTCCAGTGGAATGTGATTTCCCATTTATTTTTCCAGGAAGTCGACTTTTGCTGAGGTCAGATCGTCTACGAACAATGGAAGAAGCTACATACGTAGAATAGAGAAAAATAGTTTGAAAGAATATTGATTACATTTTCTAGCCAAAGTCAGCAAAACATTATTTTGTTCTGTCCCTGTCATTATTTTCACAGGGATAAAATCGTTACTTCAAAACGCAGAATAAAAGTATTCGATACTAGTATCTTTTGTTGAAGATCACAGTTTTTAGAACTATAATTCAACCCCAACGTGAATATTGTGCCAGCTTATTACACAGACCTGTAAAATTCAACTTTGTGGTTCCCCTTGCAATCATTATATTATGTTTTTAAATATATAGCAAAGTTAAATGACAATTCAGCTTTGTTTGTTTTTTAGCACATCGACTTTATTTTTATTGGTGACACGCATATTTTAGATATTTTGAACAGTTGTAATAAAAAAACAAAAATTGTTTAATTTAAAATAAAATTTTTGTACAACTGTCAAGAAAACTTGACATTTCTGCACCTTTATTGATGCTAAAATGTAAACTTTTTTCACTGCCAAAATAATTCACAAAATAAACATGAAATATTACTTTTTGAATATTGAAATTACTACTAATGTTACAAAATTATGATTATATCTGTTTTATTTTTTTATCTGAATTATATCAGCACCTTGAATAAATTAATTGATATCATACCTTGATAAAACTTTAGATTTCTTTCCTCGGTATCTGACGCTTTTGTTCTTTATGGGCGGGACCAATTTCGAAAATTTCCTTGTACCAATATTTTCCTAAACATTCAATGTACTTTTCAACATTGAGTAGACACTCCATAACGTAGGAGGTTTAATGATTTTTTATTTTTCCTCAAAATAACATACAAGCACATTTTCAGAAACCTTTTTTACAGGTTTCTTGTTGCACCATTCACGAAATTGGTCATATGTTTTCTCATATATTAACTTGGATTTGGCCGGTAACATATTAGATAATGAAGAAAACAGAATTCTTTGGGAGATCGTTTAGTAATGAACAGTCGTTGCCGACCGATGATGAACCCTTTACTCCCATATACACCTACCAAGTAGGCGCATTATGGCAAGTACCTGTCAGAAAACAACTACTCCCCTGGCTCCTCAAAGCATGGTTCCTCAAAGCATGCGTCCTCTGATGCTTTGAGGAACGTTGCACAAGTATCTGTTAGATTTAATTCAATACCCGTCGTGGTCTTAGCCAGGGGAGTAGTTGTTTTCTGACAGGTACTTGCCATAATAAGCCTACTTGGTAGGTGTATATGAGAGTAAAGAGTTCATCATCGGTCGGCAACGACTGTTCGTTGCTATATCAGATACTATTGCATTTGCTTTCTTAGATATATCAGATGGGGATCACTACCACTATTATAATCAACATTCATCTTCTTGAAATAACTTGAAATTGAAGCAACGACGAGCTGACACAGTCAAACACGCGGCGTGCCAAAAGACCGTTTCTATAGTAACGACACAGAAAGACCACTGGATGCTGCGAAATTGCATTGGAAGTATTGATAACATTAAAGATAACATGATAAAAGATGATGAAAGATAAAACTCAAAGTATCACATTCTCTACAAACAATAATATAGCTGAAGGTGAAACTGTCAAACTACCAGGCATCACCCTAGACGATACTCTGAATTGGTCATATCACATTGAAAAATTAGGTTCGGAACCTTCCAAATACCTATTTTTACTCAGGCAATTGAAGAATTTTGTCAGCTTGGACGCTCTTTTATCAGCATACTATGCTTTCTTTAATTCTCATGCTAACTACGGAACTTTACACTGGGGCAACTGCCCCAGTGCTGAGGAAATATTCTTACTACAAAAGCGAGCTATTATAATAATTTCAAATGCCGGTTTCAGAGATACCTGCTGACCCCGTTTTAAAAAACTCAACATAATGACGGCACCTTCTATTTTTATCATAAATCTCTTTTGGAAATCCATAACCACAAAAACAAACATCTGACCATTTCACAGGTTCATGAACATAACACTAGAGGTGCAAATCTTCTAAGACCACCCAAGCTAAAATTACACAAATCCTCGATCAGTTCACTCAATGTTAATATTGATAATGTATTGCCAACCACGGTTGAAGATCTACATATATGTAGTTTCAAGAGGTTAACCAAAAATATCCTAACACATGGTTTTTATAGTGTCATCATTATAATTGTGGACTTTTAATTCTTTAGTTATTTACATCATTTTTCTGTCTTGCATATAAATCTGTGTTGATAGTTGTGTTCGTGTGAATGAAATGTTTGTTATAAACATACTCTGTTATTCTTCTGTTTGAACTGTTCACATTTTTTAAATCTGTATTCACTTGAAATGTTTGTTATCCATCTATTTGTATAGCTCAAACATTTTTGTCTTGACTTGCTACAAATGTATTTTTTACATAACGTGGTTAATGAACTATCTACGAGGATGTATTGATATCTAGTCAGCCTAGACCAGTTCCCTGCATAAAAATATTGCGTTACCATAGCATAACTTATTAGAAGTGTCAGTGTAAAGTTTGACGTCAAAAAAGTAAACCAGAGTTACGCAATAAATTAAAAGAAAAAATATGTCCACCGAAATTGTGAAAATAGAAAAATTCGAGTATCGAGCCATCATCAAGTACCTGTATTTAAAAGGGTTAAGGTTAACAGGTAAGCAGATTTACGAAGATATGCTTAATACCCTTGGTGATCAATGTCCTTCGTATGCTACCGTGTAAAACTGGACTGCAAGCTTCAAAAGAGGTAAATTTTACATTGAAGATGATGACCGATCGGAAAGGCCAGTTTCTATGTCAGTCCCCGAAAATATCGATGCAGTTCATGACATGATTTTAACAGACCGTCGAATTGGGCTAAAACGGATATCTGAAGCACTGAATATTTCATACGAACGCGTTCAGTTCACGTCAATTTGGACATGAGAAAAATTGCTGCAAAATGGGTCCCCAAATGTTTGAATGTTGACCAAAAGCGTGCAAGGGTAGTAGCATCGCGTTCGATCTGTGCTCGATTTGAAAACGATGTAGACTTCTTAAACCGAATTGTTACTATGGATGAGACTTGGGTACATTTCTACGATCCAGAAACAGAGCAACAATCGATGGAATGGCGACACTCCGGTTCTCCAAGACCTAAGAAGTTTCGTGTCCAAAAATCTGCTGGAAAAGTTCTTGCTTCAGTTTTTTGGAATTGACATGGAGTAACCATGATTGATTTTTTTGATAAGGGTAGAACAATAACTGGAGATTACTATTCGACATTACTGACCACTCTACGGGAAAAAATTAAAGAGAAAAGACGCGGAAAGCTATCCAATGGTGGTTTAATATTGCAGGACAACGCCCCTGCACACAAATCTTATGTTGCCATGCAAAAAATTCGTGATTTAGGGTTTGAATTACTAGAACACACCCCTTATTCACCAGATTTGGCTCCGTCCGACTATCATCTCGTTCCTCAACATATTGTTTACGTGAATTCAATAACTGTCTAAAATGTGAACAAGCCGGCAAAAATTTTCCCATATCGTTTTCGATACGGAAAACTATTTTCTCGTACCGTTTAATTCCGAAAACGGTCCGGGAAAGTTCGTTGTTTAGCAACGGACTAAAATATTAGATTAGCGTATTTTGAGTCCTGAAGTTGCTCCGAGAAAGTGGGCATTCTTGAACGATTTCAGAAAAATTACTATTTTTTAATCTTTGAAATTTTCACACATTTTTCTTGATGTCATAGCGAACCCGAAGAACCATCGCACGTATTTAAATTCCGATTAGCAAGAACTAAAACGTTATTGGGCTTGTGAAATAGTCTATATCACGAATGTTTAGTCTTCCATGTTTAATAACTATCCACCCAACCATACGCCTTTCCGTGTCCGTTTGCGCTTCACTAACACCTCAATGTGAGGCAACTGATGCTAAACTCGAATAACCCACTCCCAATTAGCGAGAATCCAGTGCACTCGTACGTACATTTCGTAAGTTTGGATGAAGGCAATCGGAAAACAGCGAAAGCCATCAACTAGCAATATTGAACATTCTCATGTGGAATTCGTTTCAGTTTCCGGATTGGATTGCAGTCGTAAAAACAATTTTCTTTCCTGTTTATTCGATGTTTGCGAAACTGCATCGTCGGAATTCGTCGGAATTAGCATATTATTCAGTACACAGCAGGAACAATTTGTATAAGGAAATGTTCTGCAGGTTGTCGGAGACAATAATGAAAGTATAGAGGGAGCGTGATGGCAGGAATTTCGATCCACATCCCACTTGGGAAGGAACTAAATACTGTTACGTTTTCGGGTTCTAAATATGTGATACGCTACTGTGCAACTGCTTTCATTGACACAACTGAACTTGACAACACTGTACTATATTTGTCACTTCAAATATTTATTAATCATAAACTGACAGTTACTGAACTACTTACTACCCAACTGATACATGCCATGGAACTATAAAGTATTGTACTGGACCCAGCTGTTTACACCCTGGTCTGAAGTCGTGAATGGTCACAATCTACAGTCGTGATATTGAGTTGGGCGTTGTCATATCTCATAAGTCTTTATTATAGTCAAAATTGTGTCACTATACGTATTCATTTCACTCGAAGAATGAAGGAGGGTGAAGGTGACATTATCATGCAACTCAAACCGGTAAAACTTCCGTTACATTGAGCATCTTAATTTTTAAAAAAACATGGAACATACGTATTTTGACCTCCTGAACAAAAAATCCAAATAAAATTATTGGCGGTCTCAAGTAATTTCGGAGATACGGTCCTTTTTTTGAATGATAACTGGCATTTTCTAGCACACGTTCCTTCTGTGAAAAACACTCTGAAATGCCTCCTTATTTTCACCAGCACATCATACACACCCTAATTCACTAGTTTTACACTCTTTTTTCATTTTTTAAACAAAATTAACAAATTCATGCTGCTTTGTTTAGTGAATATCTGTTATGTCAGGATTGTCAGGTTAGTAACTTGAAAATCACTAGCCGCCAACTTTTCAAAACAATGGAATAACGTGAAGGGCTAATTTTGCGACATAGCCAATGTGATTCCAGAAATATGTAAGTCACGTATCACATGGAATATTTTAAAGAATGAGTATGAAAAATGAGTTGATGTTACCACTTCATTTTCCCATAAACACTTTACCTGCACATTTGAAAACATGGTAAATATAACGGTTCTAATTGACTAGCAAAATTTAAACGACGAGACAGATCACGGACATCTGCGCAAACATACCTAATATGAATACACATGGGCACAAAAAATAAAGAGCACTTTTAACATAAAATAAGCTACAGTTGAATTATTTTATCTTTACCCATGCGTCATCAATTTATGATCTAAGAAATAACACACCCTCTATGTAACATCTCTGTCTATCAACCGCTAGGAGCGAATCAAAATTCGTTGACATTTGTCTTCTAAGCAAAGAATTATGGTATTGTGATGATCCATTGAAACTCAAAACAGTGAAAAGAGATAGCCATAAAGCTGACAGTGTTTTTACATTTTAACTAAACTTGCCAAATAGTGTACTGACTAGAGCAGAACCATCAATCACGTCATTATTTTTTGTCATTGAGGATTGTTTGTCACCACTTTTACTTCGTTTTGCATCAGTCAGAAACATTATAAAAACAGTTTTTTTCAAAACTAAACGTCTCTTACAATCATTAATTTCAAAGTAAGAACAATACTATGTGTTTTTTCATAAATAATCTTTGAAATTTCTAACCCCACAATTGATATATGTGACTGTAATTCCGTATTACCGGGATATTCACACAACAGTAATTCAGAGGTTATTAAAGGATTTAATATGGATTTACGACTGCTAAGGTATGGATAATACAACTTTCTTATATGAATGTGACTGAAATTAGATTAGAGTAAGTAGGTCAAAAGTTTCTAGTAAACTCACTGGCCAAAAGAGGAAATTTTATGAACATATCTTTGCCCCCATGTTTCATTATCCTATCAAACCTGATGTTACCGGACTCGAAATAATTGAAATATATACTGTGTTCAGTTGAATTTTAAAAAAAATCTCATTGTCTGGAGGTTCGCCATTTCCATGAATTTGAAAATGTTAATTTAGTTAATTCAATAATTCATTATCTTATCTCATTATCTACACGTTGTAATTTTTATCGGGATATCAGCCACGTCGTTTTACATTTAGACTTTGTTTTGACTAAAATTTCTCGAATTATTTCATATGCATTACAATGATGACGCACGGGTAAAGATAAAATAATTGAACTGTACTTCATAACTTAACCCTACCGGCCCGACCTTATGCAAACATAATCGAGGTTACCCTGACTATACCTACAATACGGCTAGGTTGCGTCTTTCTCTATCTATTTGCGCACATACCAAAAATGAATGTTTGTGATCCGACACGTTTTTTAACTAATTATTTCTTCGCAAAAAATGCCTCCTACATACTATGTCTGTTTTGAAAAATAGGTATCTTTTGTGCATTCAAAACATTAATATCAAGGGTTTTTTTTCAATCCAGCTATCTCACAACCAAATGGTTTCTTTCATTACAAAGAGAAGCCAGTATCAATTGTTTTTCATTGAACCAACAATGAGTCTTATATCTATATAAGAGTACAATGCAACGTTGTCAGTTTCCCTAAAATTCCTGCATACTGAATATTGATAAATGTGAAATTTAGTGAATAGTTTTCAGAAGTATTGGCGCCCTAGAGACTGAAAAAGCGGCTTTGTTGAAAAAGTTGAGGATGAAATGTTCAACTGAATGTGTTCCTGAGTCGGTAAAATTTTGGTTTACTGGGAATCTGCTTTGAAAAAAAAATAATTGAACGTCGCGGGCCCTCAGCCAATTGTAATGGTACCCTTTTTGTTTTGCGGAAATGCTCTGTTGCCAAGTTGATCTCTTCGGATTACTGGAAATCTGATATGAAAAAACAGTTAAACGTCTCGATTATAGACCCTCAATCTATATATATATTCTTATGGTCTATTTTCGTTTTGCGGAAATGCGCCGTTGCCAAGTTTTGGTAAATTGGGATTACTAGAAATCTGATATGGAAAAAATAGTTGAACGTCACCATTTTGTGCCATCGGGCGATTCTAATAGTACCATTTTTGTTTTGCGGAAATGCTCTGTTGCCAAGTTGGTCACTTCGGATTACTGGAATTCTGATATGAAGATGAATCGAAGTGGACATTATTCTATTCTATTAGGTGGTTCCTGACATGACATTTTGATTTTGCGGAAATGCGGTGTTGCCAAGTTATAGATGCGGATAATCGTTCAGAGAAGCTTTATAGAAATTTTCAAATAAGAGTATTTATACAGACTTTCAGCCGATTCTAATAACGCTATTTTTGTTTTGATGAAATGCGCTGTTATAGATTACCAGAAGAAAGAGACACGCCCTCGGCGTGTATCTTTGTAGATCTTATTAGGAACTTATTAGGGTAAATCAGGGTGTAATCAGGAAAACGATAGTTACACTTTAAATTATAATATCAAGAGACCCAAAAGAGATAGAATGTTGATTTTTTACAGAGGTACTACCTATCTAATCGTTAACTAGGTTAGGTTAGTTTTGAACGTGAGTGGACCCGTATCAGGCCCTCCACTGCGGCCAATGGCCTATTGTGGCTCACCCTATGGTTATATTTCTCCCAGTATATTCAATCTCTTGACGAAATTGAGGAATGCTTTGGGAGAACAATTTACCAGGTTTTCTGGCCTATCGTATCGTCGTTTTACCAAATATTGAGAATCTGGTTCTGGCCGCTGCAGGGCATTTACACAGAATGTGTTTAGCCGTTTCTTCATCCTCCATGCATAGCCGGCACTCTGCATCTTGTGCAAGTCCGATTTTATGCATGTGATGTTTGAGTTTGCAGTGGCCAGTAAGCAAACCTACTACAACTCTGAGATGCGCTCTACTGAGTTCCAGCAGTTTGTCAGAGTCCTGTTTTTTCCTTGTACAAGCAATAAATGCTTTGGAATGGGCTAGGCCCGGTAGACTACGCCAGTACTCGAGTCTTTTATTGTCTGCCCAAGCTGTTATGACATTCTTGGCAGTGCTATATGCTAAACCGATTACCGGTTCTAGTCCAGTGAACGTTGTTTCGCCCCCCCCCCCTTTTACTAGGGTGTTCGCTATTTCGTTTCCTTCTAGGCCTGTGTGACCTGGTATCCAGACTAGGGTAACGTTGTTGCGTTGCGTCAGTCGTTTTAAGGTGTCCAGTTCCATACTGCCCTAGATTTAAAGCAGTTGGATTCAAGCGCTTTAAGTACTGCCTGACTATCTGAAAATATTTTTATTGTTTTTCGTGTGTGGTGTCGATGTTCCAGCTCCCTGGCACACATTTCAATGGCATATACCTCTGCCTGAAATATCGTAGCTAGTTTACCCATACTGAACGAGCGTTTCACTACTGGGTTCATCCCATATATTCCGGCTCCGACGCCTTCCTGAGTTTTGGAACCGTCGGTGAACCAACGTTCAGTTTCCCTACATAGGTTGGTTTCATTCCGGACCCAGTCTTCTCTTTCAGGAAAGACCACAGTGTAGGACATGTGAAGGTTGATAGTTTTAGGCATGATGTCTCAGGGCATTCCTAGAATGTTGTGAGCTATTATGTCCTCCAGCATGCTGCTGCCTCTCATGACACATGCCTGCGGTAGACTAATGGCCGCTTGGTAAAGTCTGTATGTTGCCCATCTTGCCTCTCTCTCCAGAACTAAGTGGAGAGGAAGTAATCTAAGGAGGACTTCCATTGCTACCGTTAGCGTGGAGCGACTGCTTCCAGTAATCGCCAGGCACGCTTGTCTCTGTAGTCCGTTAAGTTTAGCAATGGCCATTTTCCTATGACCCTTGCTCCACCAGACTATACAGCCATACGTTATCATTGGACGTATGACGGTCACGTACAACCAATATACGTGTTTTGGTGACATGCCCCATGTTTTGCCACATATTCTGCGGCATGTCCATAATTATAGGCTAGCCTTCCGGATAGTCTTTTTCAAGTGCGAGTTCCAATTAAGTTTTTTATCCAGGGTTATTCCCAGATATTTTGCTTCACTCGCAAAAGGAATTGTTACACTATTGATGGAAGGAGGTATTAAATGCTCCAGCTTCCTTTTCCTGGTGAATGGTACTATGACCATTTTGTGGGGGTTAATGAACATTTCCTCCCTCTCACACCATTTATATAAATGGTATCCAATATATCCTGAAGGACGTAGGAGATCGTCTCTTCGGATTTATCGTTTATTACTAGGACCAGATCGTCAGCATATGCTTGCAGATCAACCTCCCAAAGCGAGAGAATGGCCACCAGATCATCCACCAGCAGTGACCATAACAGTGGGGAGAGGACCCCCCCCCTGAGGACAGCCCCTGGCTGGCTTGAAGCTGACACTTTCCCCCTGTAGAGAGGTTGTTATAGTTCTGTTGTGAAGCATAGTTCTTATCCAGTCACATAGTATCGGTTCAATCCCTCTAGAGACAGTGGCCTCATATAGGGAGTGAGGTAGTGCATTGTTAAATGCTCCTATGTCCAAGAATGCAGCGACTGCTGCGTTCCAGGGCGTCGCTTATTCCTGAGACAAGGTTATTGAGGGAAAGTTCTGTTGATTTGCCAGCCTGGTAGGCATACTGGTGAACATTGAGGGTGTGCTTTGTTAGTGCCCCACACCTTATATGCCCATCGTTAACTAACTGAAGTATTTATTTAATCTTCTTCTACTAGCTACAGTGCATTTTTTATCAACAAAAATAAAAACTTATGTTCGCTGATTACACTTACCCCAGCATTTGGGGCAAATGTAATCAGGGTTTATTTGCTAGAGTATTTGGGGCAAGTGTAACGAAGTATGAAAAATGCAGTTTCAACAAAACAATGAGTACTTTGTCCTAGAAACGTTTAGTGAAATATATTAACTTAAACATAGTTTTTCCTTTTACTTTACATTATATGTAGCGAAAAATACTGGAAAAATTAATTCTTCTATTCGTCCTAAGTTTGGTTATGGTAAAACTAATTCGATGTCTGATGCAGGCACGGAGTGATGGTCAATTTGTTCAAGCAAATGAAAAATCGAATGTTGCAAGTTTTAGTCGGATTTTTACATACACATAATCTGGGGCAAATGTAATCACTGATTATATTTACCCCAGTCTCTGTGATCACATTTACCCCATATACAACTTTTAGTGGGGTTAACGTAATCACCACTATTTTGTTTTTTGTCGTCATCTAAATCGAAATCTGACAGCAGAATCGGATTCCTTGTTGAAAATAATCTAAGGAAGCAAAATACTAAAATCTCATTGAATTATGTGTATTAGCAATATAAAATTTTAAATTACAATCGATACTCGCATAGCAAGTGAAAATACAGGTGATCTATAAAATAACCATAGGACTCTGGAATGGATAACAAATATCATATGAAGGCAAAAATGGGCACACTTTCAAATTTAATACAGAAACAATCAAAAACGAAAACACAAAAGTTAGAGAGTGCCTGATTATACTTGCCCCATGATCATATTTACCCGCACTTCACCCTATATAAATTTTTTCGAATTTTTGCAGAAAAATTATCAAAATTCCGGGCGCAGAAAAATTGGGGGTATCAAAAATCTGGGTGCGAAGCGCCCTTGAAAAATGGGCGATCCGGTGGGGGGAAATGGGGAGGAAGTAATCAAAAATCCGGGAGCTGAAAAATTTGGGAACGGGAAGGGGGAAATGATGAGTTGAAAAAAATACACAGGGCGCGAAGCACATGGAAAAATTTGGGGGAGGAGGAGAAGGGTAAATTAGGAAAAAAAATTCTATAATGTTTCGTTTCCTGGACTATCGATAATACCGAAAAAGTTCAGTTATATTATCAGAAGGCCATCAAAAAAGTTATTTTTTTTTAAATATCAATATTCTGGTAATTTTCCAAGGCATGAAGAAACTTTTTGTAGATATGTTTGAGGACAATAAAACTGTTTTTATTTTAATTTTGGGGCTATTGAACCATTGCTGTGAAAATTGATACACTGATTTTTTTTCCCATCGCCAAATCGGTCAGTTACACACGAACCGGTTTATCTGTACATTTTCTGAGACAACAATAAATTGCTCAGATCGATCGATAAATTGTTTCATGTATATCCTATAACCTAGGTATAACAAAGGACCCCGCACTTGTTATAGGTAAAATGGTTCTCGGTGAAATTGTCTGAATTTTTAGTATATTGTAGTATTCTATGTACTGATTGAACGTGCAGAATAGCAAAGTTCGTTGATGGATAGATTTTGAAATACAGGGCGTTCAAATTAAAAATCAGTAATTTTTATTAAATCATTTTCTCGGGATTTGAAATTGCCAACTGCATTTTTTTTCGTTCTCATCATCAAAGTACCTTCATATTACTAAATGTCACTCAGATGATGCAGATTATATCATTATGTACAGAGAGAAAAATAAAAACATTTTAGTAATGTCTGAAAATTCGATGTAATGATGAAATATCGATAAAATTATTTTGGCATGCAATATACTATTCTTCAAGTCACAGGGTGATTTGAAAAATTGATGAAATATATGGCCGGTTCTTTCGTACATATCCTGTATATTCAAGTGAATTACCATCCTCCGAAGATAGCTGATACCGTATAAACATGATTTCGTAGAATGTACGCGTGAACAAGTTCCTTCAGCTCGTCATGGTAGGAAACTGAATTTTTGGGACAGTGTTGAGGAGAGAATAATGAATATATTAAATTATAATAAAGGAATTTCACCGAGTTAATCGTGATTTATAGGGTGATTTCTGAAACGTTGATATTTTGTCATTTTTATCATCGAAAATGTTCATGATCACACTATATATCCCAACTAAATCATGTTTATACGGTATCAGCTATCTTCGGAGGATGAAAATTCACTTGAATATACAGGATATGTACGAAAGAAACGGCCATATATTTCACCAATTTTTCAAATCACCCCGTAGGAAATGCATGAATTGTCATTAATAATGGAATAAGAATAGTATATTGCATGCCAAAATAATTTTATCAATATTTTTTTATTACATTGAATTTTCAGACATTACTAAAATGTATTTATTTTTCTCTCTGTACATAATGATATAATCTACACCATCTGAATGATATTCAGTAATATGAAGGTACGTTGATGATAAGAACGAAAAAAAATGCAGTTGGCACTTTCAACGAACTTTGCGATTCTGCACGTTCAATCAGTACATCGAATACTACAATGTACTAAAAATTCAGAAAATTTCACCGAGAACCATTTTACCTATAAAAAGTGTGGGGTCCTTTCTGAGCATTGCAGGATTTTCGTTTTCGTAAAAACCACAAAATAAAAATCTCTCATTCCTCTTTCTACAATCCCTTATTACTTCCCAATTCAGTATTGGCGACTGGCCTACGCTGACTTAATATAAAGCCAGCCCACACGAAATACATTCATTGATATTCCAGCAATCTCCTGTTGACTCGTCGACCGCTTCAATCAATTCTCCGAATATTTCCAGCCGAAGATATTTAAAGAGGATTCGTCGATAGCCGTCTCTGCAGAGAACAGAGCCGCGAGCAACGCACTCGATCCATTATTGGTTTATTTGCTTGTCCTCGGCCAAATGATCTCTGTTTCAGGTTGCCCCGAGATATTGACGGAGGGATTTTATCAGGCGGATTGAACGGCGTACGCGATGAGTGCCACTGGTGGCTATTTTACGAGGGTGGGATCAATAGTTGAACCTCCAAACTGCGGGGTTAGTTTCAAGAACTTGTTAAGTGACACTGATCTAGTACATGATTTTATACCAATCTCCTATTTTCCGAAAAGTTGAGTATCAAATTATAAATAAACTTTATTCAAATTTCCTTTGCTGCCATTAAAGAGTGCAAAGTCGATACAAAGAAAACGCGACAATAAATGGAAAGGTGCCGAGATTTCATGACAAACAAATTGACAGAACGAAGGCAAAGAAAACTTTTATGTTAAATGTTGGTAAAGTACGTAAACTGTCCAAATTTGATTAGAGTGAAGTTAGCCACACTTTTCTGGTCACAGTTTCTGACTTGGAATATTTCCTGGTCACACTTTCTGGTGTGGAGGACGTCGAATGTGGGATAAGACAGAGAACGTCCGCGGTGTTGCCATTACAATTATTTGTACAAATATGCTCATAATCAGTTTTCTCGGACGATTTGATGATTAACGGTATTGTAAAACTTCTAGAAAGTATGATAATGTGTTGGATATTATCACACCTTCAATAATGGAAAATAAAACGAAAATACTGTTACATAGTCGACATCATGAAGGGTAGGTACAAACAAGGGGTAAATTGATTCTTTTTACGTCACAATCAAATAAAAAAATTATATTTCGACGCCTTCAGTATTCTACCAGAAATATTGTAAGTTGTAAAAATAAATGAAACAGTATCCGATGAAAAATTAAGTGGAAGGATCAAATAAATGTCTTTGGCCTGAAAAGTGTTGCAAAAGTGTATAATGAATTTGGATTCCGTCATTAAACGTCTCGAAATATTCATCACCATTCGATAGAATGTTGAAAAAGTCGCAATTTTATAAGGATTCCATCAGTAAACTACCCGAAATGTTCAGATTACCAAAACTTTGAAAACACCATTCGATAGAGGACGTTCAGGAAGGTATATATACAGGATCAAATTAATTTGTTTGGCCGGAAATGTGATGAAAAAGTCGCAATGTTATTTGGATTCAATCAGTAAATTACCCGAAATGTTCAGAGTACCAAAAATTTCAAAACACCAATCGATAGAGGACGTTCTGGAAGGTATATATACAGGGTTAAATGAATTTGTTTGGCCGGAAAAGTGTTGAAAAAGTTATAATTTCAAATTTCCAAATTTTTGGTACTCTGAACATTTCGGGTAGTTTACTGATGGAATCCAAATAAATTTGCGACTTTTTCATCACATTTCCGACCAAACAAATTCATTTTTCTTTGGATATTCTACTCATATCAGGCAGAAAAGTACCCAAAAATACGTAGTTAATGGATCGATTCAAATATAATATTTTCTTTACTATATTACGAAACATGTAAAATATTCATATTTTTCCTGCTGCCAAGAAAACTTTGGAGACACAATGTTAGACAATGTTTGAAAACATACATAAATAATATGTTTATATTTGACTTTCCAAATTACCATCACTCAAGAGATATATTGATGATATAATAATTTTTATTGATTATTTACATCAATAAGTGAACATATTTTTACAGGTACTCAACTTACGTTAGAAAAGGTATGCAAAAATACATGGTTATATTTGGTCGGAAAATTTAATAATCTGAATGGAATGTTTTTATTACTATACTGTGGAAAACGAAAAATACACATATTTTGTCTGATACCAGGAAAACTTTGGAGAGACAAAGATTGGATACATATATGAATGATACATTTACATACGATTTTCAAAATTATCATCACCCACGACGAAATAGTTTATATCGATTATTTTGATCAATAAATGAATACATTTCTTCAGATATTCAACTTACGTCAAGCAAAGTATGCCAAAAATTTGGTTGTTAAATGTATCGAATTTAATATAATATTATCATTACCATATTAGGAAATATGTAAAATATTCATATTTTGCCTAATGCTAGGAAAACTTTGGAGAGACAATGTTTGGAAACATATATGAATATGTATTTACATTCGGTTTTCAAAATTATCATCACCCATAATATATATCTACTATGGAATAATTTATATCGATTATTTTGATCAATAAATGAATATACATCTTTAGATATTCAGCTTACGTCAGGCAAATTATGCAAAAATACATAGTTATTTGGTCTAATGAATCGAATTCAATATAATATTTTCATTACTATATTAGGAAATATGTAAAATATTCATATTTTGCCTGATGTCGGGAAAACTTTGGAGAGACGATTCTTGGAAATACATACAGTGCGGCTTTTTTTAGTCCCCCCCTGTTAACTTTTGAACGGTTCGACGTACAAACATGAATAAATAACCGTTTGTTCACCGATACTACTTTTTGAAACAAAAAAAATGGTGATTGCTCGACAGGGGGCGGGGGAGGGCACATCAATTCAAAATTTTTAAATGGCATGGGGGGTCGATTGTCACATCATTGAAAAGAGAATTCAATTCTCTTTACAACCATCTAATTATTTTTGAATTTCGTTATTATTTTTTTTGCAATTCAAATTCGAAATATCAAATATGAATGAGGATCTGAAAACTAGTCATAGCTTGATAAATTTGAACGGTTTGTTGTGGAATAATGAAACCAAAAAGATTGCGAAGGGGATTATCGATACTACTTTTTGAGAGAAGAAATATTGCAATTACACAACAGATGGCACTGGGGGCACATCAAATAGAAAATTTCGATAGGCATAAAAATCGAAATTGGGAAAAAATTCCTCAACTAAATTCAAAAATATTTAGACGGTTGTAAAGAGAATTGAATTCTTTTTTCAACGATGTGACACACGACCCCCCATGCCAGTTGAAAATTTTTAGTTGATGTATCCCCTCGCGCCCCCTGTGGAGCAATCACCATATTTTTTGTTTCAAAAAGTAGTATTAGTGAAACCCTCCAAATATTTTTTTTTCATGTTTGTACGTCGAACCGTTCAAAAGTTAACAGGGGGGGGACTAAAAAAAGCCGCACTGTACAAATAATACGTTTATTTTCGGTTTTTAAAATGATCATCACTAAAGATATGTATTGATGATATAATCATTTTCATTGCTTATTTTGATCAATAATTATATGTATATGTTTCTTTGGGACATATAACTTACGTCTGGCAAAATATTTTAAAATACGTAGTTATTTGGTCATAATATTGATTATATTGACGAAGATGTATCCACGATTATATTTAAAATAATAATAAATTTTTATATTTGTCTTGATGTCTGCAAATTATTGAAACGACAATATTTGAAAATTTATCATCATATCAGATGATATATTCATGATTATGCAGTATTGATCGTTTAATTTGATCAAAAATGCAACATAATAGAAATGTGTTAAGGCGAACGTTTGACGTGAAATGGTTTAATTTTGGTATATCATGTAATCATGAGTATGACCAATTTTTTAAGTACTTATCGGTTAAGTTCATTCAACATAACGCACGTGACATCTGATGAAACCCATAACTTATAATTGTAAAGTTGAATGTTCACCGGGACAGATACTTCTCGCGACAAGCTTTTATATCATTCAAAATTTTATAATGTAATAAACTGATGGGTTTGATTCACTTTAAATTTTATTTTCTTCTTTCCAGTGCATTTGAATAAAAGCTTTTTTTAAGTTTTTTATTAAGTTTAATATTTATTTCCTGCTGATGCCTGTGAAGGAAAAAGAAATTAACCAAAAAAAAATTTTTTGAAATGAAATATGCAATATTTTTGTCCGAGAGTGTATAATCTACAACCAGACCGCCAGTTGAGCTGACTTACGCGAATCAAATTATTTTATATTTACTTTCAGTCTCATATGATTCAACAACTGAGAGTATTTCCTGTATCATGATGACACCGAGGAAGATCTAACCTTTCTCAAAGTGATACCTGGCAGTCATAACATCTATATGGCCTTTCGTTCATTCAATTCCGCAATAACGTCTCCAGTGAAGGAAAATATCAAACTAAAACCGAGACAACAAAGTAAGGAACAGTTATTAGCCGGAATGTTTCCCTCTCGTGTAACGACCCTCTCGTTATAATTATTGTCTAGTAAATGCCTTATTTTACAGAGCAGCAGATATTAGGAACGGTAACATCTGGGAATAATAGAGATGCGGGCGTTCACTGATATTGCAATCCCGTCTAAATTATGGCCAGGAAGAGGTAAACGAATGACAATTAAAATACGAAAGTACGTATAAAATATTGAAGTTGCCGACTGAATCCACTTCTGTGATTACGATGAATAAACACGGAACAATAACTTTCCAGTCCCAGCAAGAGGGGATTTATTGCTCTGTGCTGTTTAAATTTCAATTTAAGATCATTTAAACAAATTTGATACTGCGTATGTTGCTAAGAACTCTAGCAGAAAGTATAATTGAATCTCAAAATACTAATATATAAATTGAGGAAGGATGTGATGCTGACTGCTAATATTATTTTTTTTAAAAGTATAACATGTACAAAACATAACAATGTCATTTATGAGAGAAATTCCATAGCTGAATTTGTAATGCAAAGGTCGAGCTTCAAGTCTCTTGCAAGTGAGTGCTGTATTCTCAATGCCATGAATAAGATCAGTAAGTACCTAATATGGGCCGTGGTGGTAGAGCGTTCGCCGAGGGGGAAGTAACTCTTTCATTAGGTGTACATCATAACATTTTCATTACTTCATTAATCATTTCATATTCAACTTAAAATCGAAATCTATGTTTCTGGGGATCTGTGATATGATTTTTTTCGGTTCCAAGTTGGCAAATTTATGCCGTCTGACAATCGGTAAGTGATCGCCTCGGTGATCGCTGAGCAGACGCGGATCTTAATCAGTGATTTTCCGATGAATAGTATAACATCATTAATGGTAATTATTTTTCATTAGAGTTAATTACCGCATTATTTTCATTAGGTGTACAAAACATGGCTAGTTACTTCCCCCTCGGCGTTCGCCTTTGGAGCGAAGGGTCGAGGGTTCAAAGCTTGGTATGGTCATCGGTCTCGTGCTTGGCATCACACGTTAAAAGGTAAGGGCTGCGTCTTCCTTAGCTCACACAAGTCTCTCGAAGACATCCGAGGGTTGTGCGTAGGGGTGCAATCGGTTGACGGAAATAACAACAAAATTAAGTGTGTTATTTCATAGATTACTTAAAGATTTTCCAATTGATTGATTCTTCATCTTCATTATTTACATAAAATTTTTTCATTGTCGTTAATCAAATTTAAAGAATTTATCGATTTATTGATCTCTGAACCTTCTAAAAGATTAAGTTTCATACTTTTTTTCGATATGAAATAATTTAAAATTATGTTCGAAAATAAGGTTTTTTGTTGGTAAGGGGTGAAAAAAATTAATTTGTTTATTTGGTTCGTTAAACTATTTCAGTTCAGTGTTTCTCTTTTCGAAGTTTCTACCAGTTTCTCCACTATCCAATATCCAAAAAACAAGTACCACAAGTTGATTTATAGTTTGTTTTTTTCAACCTTTGTTGTTTTTGACATTTATTCCAGAAGTGTTATATGTATTTTATTACTGGGTTCTCCACTCTAGGTAAGACACTAAGATGAGTATTAACTTTTTAAATTACATTTTTACACAGCTTTTTTGCAAGCTCTTATTCAACTTGCCGTGTTGTAACTGAATTTTAGACCAGTTCCCCCAATCAATTAAGCTGAAATTTGGTCCACATATGTAACTTCTATGACAATGCAATAATATATTACCACTGAAGTTGGATCCCCTTCTTCTTGAAAGAAAGTTGAAAAAACTCGCAGAAGTAACATCGGATAAATCCATAAAAACAATGAAAAACGTCGGATCGCCACATAATTTAGTTTCAAATAATTTCCCCCCATGCCCTTCCGAAGGCTAGGTGAGGGGCGTTTTACCCACAAAGCTGATAAGGCCAAAGCATATAGGTTAGGTTTGAACGTGAGTGGGCCCGTATCAGGCCCTCCACTGCGGCCAATGGCCTATTGTGGCTAAACCTATGGTTATATTTCTCCCAGTTCTTCATATTAGTTAATATCGAAATAATACGACGACGAATTCAAATTCAAATTCCATCTCTGTTATCTATTCACAATGTAAATTATTCAACGCACCATGTCTCTAATCGATGGTTTCATTTATTGGACAAATTTTTACAGAATTATTCTGGATGAAATTTTACTAGAGCATTTCAGGATTACGACAGCTTTCACAGCTTTCATTGGTAATACAAAAGTAGTGGACCAAATTGATTTGACCAACCCTCCTACCCCAGCAATACCTAATACGAGAAGAACGACTGGAATAATGTCATCAAACGAATAGCTGGAAAAAATCTAATTTTATAGGAAGAATACTGTTTAGTATTCCTACTGATGAAGATAACTTGGTCATCCAAATGCACATCTAGGAGTGAGAATAGTTGTGTAGTAAAGGTAAAAATACTATTTATTCACAAAGTGTTGTGCCATTTTAAATATTTTGTATATTTTCTCAATTCAAGATGACATGTTTCTTAACAAGAAATTAACAACATAATATCATATTTTCATCAACCCCTTCCCCCCCCCTTAGATGGCCTGATAAACTATAATTCCACAACTCCTTCATCACATTCAATCATTTAATTTATTTCCCGCCTCCAAAATTCAAGTACAACGGGTAAACAGATATGATATTATATTTTCTAAAGCAAATCCTTTTCGACTCTCTTAGACGGCCTGACGAACTGTAATTTCACAAGTCCCTTTTCAAATTTAATCATCTAATTAATTTCCCGCCTTTGAAATTCATTTACTATGTATACCATATCAAATTTTCTTCATAAACCCCTTTTGTACCTCCTTGGACGGCCTGACAAACTATTATTTCACATATCCCTTATCAAATGTGATCTTCTGATCAATTTCCTGTCTTCGAAATTCATGTGCAACGCGTATTAATAGAGATAATATCATATTCAACCCTCTTTCGATTTTGTGTCAAATATTTGCCTCAATTGAACCAAACATGACTCCTCTGGAATAGGAAAGACCTCCGATAAATTGAAGTTACTTTTTTGTAATATCTAACAGAAAACTTCTTCCCTGGCTAAAGCCACGCTGAACATTGAACTACATCTGATAGATTTCTATCAAAAGAACTAGTTATATATATATATATATATATTTACATCTATGAACATTAAGACGTCAAACCAGATCGCATACCCTACAGCGTCTTGTTGAAGAATCAAGTATATCCTGAGTTTGGCTCATGTATATTCATCACGAACAGTCCTATCCCCACCTCAACCGATCAGATGGTACTAATATGAGAATAATAAAATACATTTTCTCACTACTGATAGTACCTTGGCACCTCTTCACAAATCACTGTCATTATCACGTCAGTTTTGTATATTTTATCCGAAATGTGAACATTAAAAACTCATATACGATACATTATAACGTCAGGCATTGTTGCCACGTCTATTGCCACGTCTAGGTTGTTATTGTGGGAATCTCCTAGCTACCCAGCGTCCAATACTCTCAATTGACGGATGATTATTTCAAGTCTGTTTGTGTGAGGTACTGGTGGAAATTAAAAATGGACAAATCAACAAGAGCCTACAAAATGATGTTGACCGCAAGGAGTTCTATAGGTGAGTGGAATAGTATCGGATTTTATTAATGAATAAAATTTACTGGTATTATTCCCAGAATACCTACAAACAGTAAAGAATCTTCAATGGCGGGAAAATTCGCTCATTTTTATCGCGACGACTAAAGATTTGTTACTGTCGAAGTATTAGAATGAGGGTGAATGGTTTGATTATTAGTTTTAATTATAAGCCGATTCTATTCAAAATTGGAAGCTGGGGAATTTCGGGGTCGGGGATCATGATTCTTTTGTCACCATTAAAAAACTCAAGATGACGGCCCAAATGACGGTCGAGTTTTGCGATTATGGTCCAATTCTATTCAAAATTGGTATCTGGGGGTTTTCGGGGTCGGAGATTATGATTATTTTGTCAATTTTCAAAAATTCACGATGGCGTCTCCAAAATATCGAAAGAGATTGTTGTCCGATTCAATTCAAAATTGGTATTTAGGGGTTTTGGGAGTTTGCGATTTTTTGTCAAAATTCAAAAATTCAAGATGGCGGCTTCAATACGGCGGATTCATTTTGTGATAATGTTAGAATTGAGAAATTCAAGATGGTGGCTCCAAAATGGAAGACAAGTTTTGGGATTATGGGCCAATTCTATTCAAAATTGTTATCTGAGGATATTTGGGTCGGGGATTATGATTATTTGGTCAAAAAATTGAAAAATTTAAGATGGCGACTCCAAAATGGCGAAAGAGTTTTGCGATTATGGTCCGTTTATATTTAAAATTGGTATCTGGGAGTTTTCGGGCCGGAGATTATGATTCTTTTGTTGAAATTCAAAAATTCAATATGGCGGCTACAAAATGGCGGACGAGATTTGTGATTGTGTTCCAATTCTATTCAAAATTGGTATCTGGAGGTTTTCCGGGTAGGAGATTATGATTTACTGTCAATATTCAAAAATTCACGATGGCGGCTCCAAATGACGGACGAGTTTTGCGATTATGGTCTGATTCCATTCGGAATTGATATCTGAGGGTTTTCGGGGTCAGAGATTATAATTTTTTTGTTAAAATTCAAGATGGAGTCTCCAAAATGGCGACCGAGATTTGAGATTGTTGTCCGATTCAATTCAAAATTGGTATCTAGTGGTTTTGGGAGATTATAATTTTTTGTCAAAATTCAAAAATTCAAGATGGCGGCTTCAATATGGCGGACCCGTTTTGTGATAATGGTCCGATTCGACTCGAAATTGGTATCTGGGGGTTTTCAAGGTCGGATATTATGATTTTATTGTTAGAATTGAGAAATTCAAGATGGTGGCTCCAAAATGGAAGACAAGTATTGGGCTTATGGGCCAATTTTATTCAATATTGTCATCTGAGGATATTTGGGTCGGGATTATGATAATTTTGTCAAAATTGAAAAATTCAAGTTGGCGACTCCAAAATGAGTTTTGCGATAATGGTCCGTTTATATTCAAAATTGGTATCTGGGAGTTTTCGGGGTTCGAAATTATGATTCTTTTGTCAGAATTCAAAAATTCAAGATGGCGGACCCGTTTTGTGATCATAGTTAGATTCGGTCCAAATTGTTAAGTGGGTGTTTCGCCTAAGCTTGAAATTTTGAACATGTATAAAAACTAAAAAAAGTTAAAATAAAATTCTAGTTCAAAAAACTAAAGAAGACACTTCACTCCTAACATTGACTGAAAAGTAGAAAATAAATTTTAATAATTTCTGAAATGTAAAAAATGCTTGGGTGCTCTTTACGTATATAGTTCTTGAACGCTAAATGATAATAATATAAGAATATAGGTGAAGAACACCCAAGATTTTTTACATTTTAGTTATTATTATATTAGAAATTATTTTCTACTTTTCAATGTTAGGAGTAAAGCGTGTTCTTTAGTTTTTAAGAACGTGGTTTATTTAATTTCTTTATTTAAGCAATTATTTGAAAATATATTACGAAACCGTTGAATGCTAATGCAGAAAACATAAATTTGTGTTGGGTAGTAATGAATGAAATTAATAAACTAAGTATTTTCAAAGAAACTTTAACTTCGTCGTTTTGAACATCTTCATGCGTAAAAATCGAAATCATATTTGACGTCCACCATAAAGATCCATATCTTTCGATTCTTATTTTACAGGAGGAAATAATTCTTCAAAAATAATGGAATGTGGAACGGTAAGGAACAAAATAAAAATTTTGTAATTAGATGGAAGGTATTGAATAAAACTATTCCCAATGAAAAAGTTCTGATGCTGTTTTGTCTGATACCAAATTCCTCATTATATTTAGGTACCACTTGAGTTTTGGGCTGAAGGAAGAAATAAAAATTGGTTTTGTAATAGACCTCTGTCCCCCGTTAAAGACGGAATCAAAACTGTTGTGGCAGATGAAAAAGAAAACAAAACTATAATTATAAAAATAAGAGAAAGAGGGGTCAAATTAGCTCCGAGAGAAAAGTGAGTTTTGATTATTCATTAATTCCTAACGGCCCATTTTCATTTTCAGTCATTGTTACTATTCTCTCTTATGATGAATATTCGTTATCGTGATTTTTTAGAAATTTGTTCTATCTATCGAAGTATTATGGCATTCTGAGCACGAATACTAAAGTATTGGTTCTTCAGTATTCAAGGAAGGCAAATATTCCAAGTCGTTTTCATACAATAGAATACACAAGACATTCGATGCATTTTCTGAGTATCTAAGATTTTGCAAGTACTTATAGCAAAAACATTTTTTTATTTGTGGGGAGTCACTTAAACAGGAAAGGTATCCTCCATTGAATTCCTTTACAGAAAATGAATTTCAAACAACTCATTACTCAACTCGATTATTTATTCTCCTACCTACCTTATACAAGGTAGCCACTTTTTTAATGGGATTGTATTGGTAACTTCCAAACCATACTGGTTCAATAGAGAAAAAGTTGATGCGTATCTGGAAGCATAATCTAGTGGTAAAAACTAATTGAAAATAACAGGGCCGGTTCTTGAGATATAACAAAAAAACAAAATTCGATTATTTCGGTTTTTTGGTTATTTATTTTCGGAACTACCAATAAATATTTTGGAGGCTTTCCTTTTGATAGTATTGGCTTTCTTTCGATAGTTTTGACTTCGACTCAGATGTGGTTTTGATTCAGGTGTGGCATCCAACGTGTCGTAATCTCCGAACCACCCTCAACTTTTTTTCAAATACGGACCTGGATATTTTATGAAACTATTCGAAATAACTTTTGATCCTGAATCCAACGGTGTATCAAACAATGCCATTTAAATGCGGTTTTCAGGTAATATGGACCGTATCCAGATTTGATCAAATTAACAGTTAGTTTCTGCCATTTTCAGTTGAATCAACAAAGTCAGTCAATTCTCCCGAAACTTATGTAATTCTCTGAAAATTAAACACAATTCATCAACAAGAACAATAGTAATGTAGATATTTCACCTCGAAATTATTCGAAAAAAATGTGAATTTGCATTGAAACCTCGTTTGGAACCACAAGACCGTTACACTAGTGAAAGAAAAGCAGTTGAAATTGCATAATTGAATAAAGTAGTAGAAGTTTTGAGCCATTATTTTTCGATCACTTATTAATTATTTATCTTAAAAAAAAATTGTCTGAAATTGCCCCATAATTGGATGATTATTGATTGTCATTTATGTTTTCCTAGTTAATCACTTTATGCTCGAAGTATTCTACACTTTATTGAAATGAACACTGATTATAAATTCAATACAGATACAGATTACCCAAAACCTGTCTTTGAAAGGCATTGTAAGATACACCGCTGGATTCAGGATGGAAACTCATTTCGAATAGTGTCATAAAATATCCAGTTCCGTTTTTTAAAAAAATAAGTTGTGGGTGGTCCAGAGAATACGAAACGTTGGATGCTTAGTCTGAAAACGTCAAATCCAAGACCATTAAAAACTTCCAAAATATTTTTTGGTAGTTCTGAAAATAAATGAAAATAAATGAATAATAAATGATATTTTAGATTAATTTTCACTGCTAGATACATGAGTAATTATACAGCAGACAACGTAGCCCCCTGTCGTTATATAGTCTATATGCATTGTCTAATCATTGTGGGACTTTCAATAGCGGACACTATACAGCCTACTGTAGACATCCTTTTGCAGGCACGTGGCATGAGTATAATGATTCAAAAGTGTCCCCAATTTCATCTGTTAAAATATCCCACTGGCTACATTCCCCGATTGAGAAAATTTTTGAACAAATTAAGCAATAGGTAAGTGAATTACAGCGGTGGACACAAAAATACGAAACATACTGTACCTATCGAGATAGTAAAAGTAATATTAGTACTACTAAAATGGGAGAAAACCAGGCTTTCTGTCGATACTAAAATATGAGATAATGTTCCATTTCATTCTCCACCGATGGCACATCTAAAAAATATCATAATCCGTAGAAAGGTGCAGATCGAAATACCTCTCAACTTTCATCCGAACTTAACTGAGAAAAATGGGCGATTTGACAATAAGTGTTTTATTAACTAGTAATTATTAAACTTTTCAAATGTTAAGTGTTCAACTGAAAACATTCATTTTCCTACGACAGTGCATATACTAAGATTTCACACACCTTCCACAGGGCGTAAAGTTATATTTTTTCGCAGAAGTGCGTACAAAATCACTTATGCGTAAGTACATCAACAGTGCATGAAGAGATTTTTTACACACTATTCATATATTATTCAATTTTTGAAAAAAGTTTTTGCATACAATTTACTCGGAAGTGATTTGATAACATGAAGAAAATTCAAAACTTCAGATTGAACATTCAAATTAATGATATAATCGCTGCAATTTGCCTATACAATAGCTGTCGTAGAAAACACATTTAACGATACATTTTTGTAAACAACTCTTTGCACTCGCGGGCTTTGTTGAACTCCGGCTCTGCCTCATTCCACAAAATTCACTTTCATACAAAAAAGTCCTACGTGTGTCGACATTTTTGTAGATTTTCTGAAGGCGTTCAAAATATTGCGAAAATATCAACCGTTTCTGAGATATTTCATATTTACCGAAATACAAATTTCCATTTTCAGATTATTCGAGTTTTCCCGGTTTTCCGATCATTTTCGTGAAAAATAGTTGAAGTAGAACTTTTTCATCTGATCGAGCTTCACATCGCATTTTTCGAATTTTGATTTTTTTCAAATCGATGTTTCAGAAAATCGCCGAAAAGAAAATGTTAGCATTTTCCTTAAAACTATATACTTCCGAACAACACATTGAAGTATATTTTCAAGAAATATGGAAGAAATCAAATTAATTCCTATACCTGTGTCGTGGGAAGTAGGACAAACAAAAAAAACGAGAAAACCCAGTGTAAATTTCCCAGATTTTCCAATCGCGAAAAAAAACGGAGAAATATTGTCCTCGATTTACAATAACGATGCAAATTTCGAAGAGATATCTCCAAGGGTTCGGAAAATTAAACGGTTTGAGTGTCCAATTAACAAAAATACAGACCGACACAGAAAAAAAAATTTCGACAGGGATAATTTTCTTCAAAATAACCATGTGTCTGAAACGTCGAATGAAACAGTTGGGGTCCACCTGGAACCGTAGTCCAATTCAAGAAAACCATTTTTTGTTTGGAATATGCAATACCCGTTTCAAATAATGCAACATAAGGAAAATGTCAGATTACAGGTTGTTAGTAGCTAGCCAGTTTAACCAAAGCATGTTATCGAGTCTATTCCATTCAAACCAACTTTGTTTATTACTAAAAGCCTATAATTGTAAAAACAATTTCCTCGCATGAAATATAACGTTTTCTTGCACATTTGCCTAATCAGTCTTTCGATATGAATCTTAATGGTGGAACATTCAAATACGGCAGGCAACGAGTGTTTTTGATTGATTAAAACTCATTTCCCACACATGCCACAAGCTTTTACATGTTTTTAATTTCGATGAAACCGCGTTGTTTCAAGATATCTTTCACCTGATAACATGGAAATTACTGATCGATATTGGAGACATTTCTTATAATTGTGTAAATGAGAAAGTTTTTATAAATGAAATGTGGACTTCTTATGTGTTTTTTTAATTTTTTGTTCCTTTTCCTACATAATTTTTGGGTTAATACTGGCATCATTTAGCTTCCATCTCATTAGAAATGGTGAAATGTTTCTATTCCTCATTATCGTTTTGCCGGACAGGGATAGATTTTTTTCATCGTTATTTTCCATGTCCGAAACTGTTGAAACATTTTCCGAATTCCTTTGCGTTCTCTACCAAGCTTTTGAGTGGGAACAAGGGGAAAGTGAATTTTTTTTTAACCATAATATTCGACTGTCAGATATTTTCCTCCATTTTTGCGGATTTTCGCGAGTTTTCCAACTTTTTTCGAGAAAAGTGGGGGCGAACCCGTCCTATCTATTTTTTTTTTCATGTAATTTTTGACGTCCAAATCACTACGCGTTCTCTATCAGCTTTCGGTGGGTAGGGGAGGGGAGGGGGGGGCAATTTCTTCCACATTAATGTATTGTCATCGGAACTGAATCAAAATGTGAAATTTCAATTCCATAGGATAAGAAAAAGTGATTCTAATTCAGTTTGCAAGATTTGTTCCCATCAAACACACCCACACGCAGAGAAGTTAAATAAAAGCTTTTAATTTAAATAATAGAAACGGTTGATAAAATGAACATTGAAATATACAGGGCCATTTTAATAATGTACGCCCCAGCTAAATTATTTGAGCAGATAATTCATACAAAATTATGTGCTCACATCGAAAATTACATAGTTACTCAACAACATATTTTTATGGCCAATAGGTCTATCAACCCAAATTTGTTTATTTTTGCAAATGAAAGCATGAAATACTAGGGAGTGGGTCCTCTTCGATTTTCAAAAGGCCTTGATAATGTGAATCATGATTTTGCTAAAGACAATGATTAAGTTAGGTCTTTTAAAATTACTATACTAACAAGACAGAAGTTTCATAGTTAGGCACAAAGGAAACAGTTCTGGAAAATATGCAAATTCGGCAGTACCACAAGGTTCAAACCTGATACCTCTCCTAATTATTGTAGTTATAAATGATCTTCCTTTTGTACTTAAGTATTGTATATGCCTCATGTTTGCAGATGATCTAAAAGTATAGAAAACTGTGCAAACGGTACGTGATTGTGTGTTGCTACAAAAAGACATGCATAGTATTTCTGAATGGAGTCGAGTAAACCAATTACATTTTAATCTTGACAAATGGAGGAAGAAACACCGGTGTAGCGAAATCCTTGACCTTGGAAATACAATAATGTTTCTTCATTTACAAAATACATTAATTTCACAAGTTCTGCAGCTAGCTACACAGAAAATAAAATTGGACCTAGTATCAAATACCACCTGTGATTAACGAAAAAATCATTGTTACAAGGCAATTTTCATTATCCCAATCAGAGGGTATAGATTTTTCAACAACCACATTCCTTTACAAGATCAATTAGTGATCATCAATTTGATTGTCGGAAACTATTTCGTAACAAGGACATTTTCATGAGCACAATCAACAAATTGATTATAAACTCTCATTATTCAATTACTAGTGTCATTAGTATCATCAACATTAGTATCGTTCTCAATAATTAATTTCATCGTTGATCAATGTTGAAATTTGGTAACACTATCATGCGAAATCTTCAACGTAAACCCAACCTATTCTAAGATCAGTGCACAACTGCATCAATTTACTGATGTAAATCTAATATCCCGTCTACATTGGCACAATATATATGAATACAAATATTAAACATAGTTGTTTTCGCAACTGATCATCAAAACATCAAGCCAATCCCAAAAGTATAACCATAATTCTCAGTTCCTTGATTCGCATTGCAAATTACCACTTCCAGACAAGGTATGACCGGGACCGGCGTGCCCTGACGCTGTCTTTCTGTTTTCCCGCAAATTTTGTCATAGAACCACTGAAAGAAAGAAGAAATCGAAGATTTTTATTGTGACTGTGTAGTTTTTGTGTAGTTTTTTTGTGGCAAATAGGTAAGACATCTAATTAGACGAGTTCTTGTTATATTATTTGAACTGAAATAAGTTTCATCCCAGAAAGCTTGTATTTTGTTAGGTTAAGGGGCGAAAAATATCTGAAAATGTGAACAGTTTCACAAAAGAAAATAAATACTACCTACCTATCCATGTAGACATAGGTATTAGAAACGTAGATAATTCCCTAAAATGAAGTGATCAGACTGAGATATTATTCCAAGAAATATAGGGAATGGAAATTATGAGCTACATAGGTATCATGAATTACCGATACCAAAGGTGTTGGATTTCAAACTTCCATAAATTCTAAACAGGGTTCAGCGTCAGTGGCGCGGTCTTCCCATAGAAATATAATACACGGTATTTCCTATCTCTGTTAAGAAAACAGAAGTTGATTTTGTTCATAATTTTCTAGGGAGTTGAATGGTTGCGCTGTTTTATGGGCAGATCTCTTTTTTTTTATCAAATGGCAATCAGTTTTTCAGCTTCAACATACTTACTTAAGTATCTTGAATCTCAAAAATCTTAAGTATTATTCATTGCGAATGAAAAACTTTTAAGTACCTATTTGAAAAAGAATACCTTTGAGTGAATTTATTCTTATTAATGTTCATTACAATTTTGTAATATTTGTACAATTTTGGGAAGTGCTCTGACGATTACGTCTTGACACAAAAAATTAAATGATTGAATGAGTTTATAAAATCAATAAATTTTGACATTCATTTTATTTCAGAAGAAGGTAATCAGCTTCAAAAGAAATAAAGTAATTTGTTATGAGAGACATTCATATCAAAATGTTATGTTTTTTATGCAAAAGGAAATTTATTGGTTTAAGTATTCTGATTTCACATTTCAAACGAAGCCATAATTTAGATAGACACTCTTTAGTGAGATTTTGTGATTGCACTCAAATGTTTCAAAATATTTATAGTTTTAAACGACATGTGAATCGTCACCACCTAAATATTGCCGTGGAAAAAATTTTTGATTCAAATGATAATGTAAGGGAATTTGCACCTGTGCCTTCTACTTCTTCAGTTCACTCTAATTCTTTTAATTACGAACCAGATGTTTTGAATGTGCAAAATGACTGTGAATTACAGAACAATGCACCCATACCACCAAAATTTGATTTCGAAAAAAGTATGAAACAATTTACAACATCCATGTTAGAATTTGTACTTTCTCTACACAATGCCGATAACTTTTCAAGAAAAAATGTTACTGATATTCAGACGTCTGTGAACAAATATTCAATAGAACCTTTACTAGATACATTTTTGGAGTTTGCGCAGTAGAATGTCACTCATAATCAAAAGTTTATAGAATAGTCTTAGGGAAAATGTATGATTATATCGAGAATAATGAAAATTCCGATAGATTACTCTTCAGTACTCTTGTACATTTACCGATACCAGAGGTGACCCCTGTCAATACTGATATAACTTCATCAACAATGGAAAATAGTACCTATATAGAAAATGCTTCCGGATCTACTTGGACATCTACAAATAATGTCCTGATAAAGTCAGAATTATCAACAGATCTCCTCCTGAACAAAGAGGGAGAAAAAGAAGAGTTGAGATCTTTACTGGTGAGTTTTCAACAAGAAAACTTACTAGATCATTTCATTGGTAAGTCACTCTCCAGCACTCTTTATACAATACCAAAACTAATTCATTCTAGTAAAGTTTGCATAATCTTTTTTTCTAGAACAAAATGTGTTTGTTAATGTCCTACGAATGATAAAAAGGCATCGTATTGAGAGACTTTTGAGCAAGTTTAATATGGGGACACAAATAACTTTTGAACACAATTTGGAAGAGTGGCGTCAACTAATGGGCATTCCTCTTAGTGACAATATAGGGAATAGCAGAGGAGACGACTCACCACGATCTACAAATACTTTGATGTCATCATCTCCCAGCTGTTCCAGATATTCTCCATACCCATCTTCTCCATCTCCAGACCCAGGAAATAGTATTTCGTTATCAGACATTCTGAACGAATCTTCTAAAGCCAATATGTTGGCAGAGTACTATAAAAAAATTTCAAAATTTCAAGAGGAACAAGTTATCGTTTAGATCGTGAAATTTTGGACAGATTTCCAACTGAAAAATTGGTAAGTTTTGTAGTATTGTAGATATTCATTACTATGTATTTCAATTTTCTCCATTCTAGGAATTCTATCGTACTAACAAACGTGGGAAAATCTACAACAAATGGAGAAACTCAAATTCTACCTTCAAGTCGACTATATCAGGCAATATAACTCCAACATCTAAATCAAAAACAAAAAAAGGAAACGAGACAAGGATTAAGAAAGTCTTTGGTAACAATTTATTTTTTTCGCTCATACAATGTGTACTATATATATATTACGAAAAGCTATACTGGATATTTAAACCATATTGTCCTTTCACAGGCTAAATTGTATTATTTTTTTTAGTTGCCGAAGAAGATGCAGAAGTATACTTGAGATCTTTGCAATTTGATCCACTTACGGCCGAAAAATTTGACAGTTGCTGGAGAGCATGTAGTAATTATAGATTGCAAGAAATAAAATCATTAAATACTACCAAAGCCATACTAGACAAATGGCCATTTTATAAACAGCCATCTGGATATCGTCTGGTAATTTGTTTTGCTGCTTTATAGTAAATAGTGAATTATATTCAATCTTATTTTCTGCAGGTTGATATGGACTTCAAGGCCAGTTTCGACAATTGTGACGGATTATTAAAAAATTGGACACGGGATGCTCCAAAAATTCTTTCATACATGATGGATGAGCATCATATCAAAGATAAAAATATAAGGTCCATCTTGGAAAAATTGCAAGAAGAAAGTATTCATGAAAGTAAGTTCAGAAATATTGTCAAAATATACTTCAATGTCAGAAGTTATATATACAGAGTGACCCATTTGAAAGCGGGCCACCTCTCTAAAATTGTTATTTATTATCCGATTCAGAAGATTTTTTTTCAATAGATAGAGCATCAATAGTTCTAGTTGATCGCCATAAACTCGAAATAAAAATTTCAAGGCCAGAATATTTTTCAAGGTCAAAAATCCAAAAAACATGCTAGCGATTTTTTTAAATAGGATTTGACGACGCCACTGGATTCACGATATTTTCAAATCCTTTACGTGAAAATAACGTGGGAATGCGTATATCAATAAAAAAGTTATATGGGAATGAATTTAGAAAATTATGTCAATAAATCAACCCACCACTTCAATTTCAGAACATTTATCATAATTCTGACTACACCACTGGATTCAGAATATTTCGAAATAGATTTGGCCAGAATTTCATTGAAATCTATTCATAAATAAAAAAAACTATAAAATAATAAAATTTGAAAAGAATATTGTTTTGTGGAATTTCAGAAAAAAATAATTTTATTAGTTTACAATTTTTTTATTTATGAACAGATTTCGACGAAATTCTGGCCAAATCTATTTCGAAATATTCTGAATGCAGTCAGAATTTTGATAAATGTTCTGAAATTGAAGTGGTGGGTTGATTTATTGACATAATCTTCAAATTTCATTCCCATATAACGTTGTTATTGAATGACGCATTCCCACGTTATTTTCATAAACATAAACATTTTTCCTTATAAAATTTGACATATTAAAATTATTGTAAGTGAGGATAAAAACATAAATATCCAAGAAAGCACGGAAGGCAATGTGACAAGCACTTGATGCTAAACCTTCACATTTGTTTACATTTAATACCCCAGTGAAATGAAAAAAATTATTCTACATAATTCAGTTTATATATTGAGAGAACCATTTTTTCAGATGGCCGTGATGCTGCAATATTATGATGCCTTCATGGCTATTTTGTTCCAACAAACAAAATAGTGAAGAAAGATTGTACTGGAAGAAACCAAACTATAAAATTCACCATACGAGATTCTCAAGTATCTTTTTTGTGTCTAGGAAAAACAGCCAAAGACATAGAAGAAAAGATATTGGCTTTAAAACAGAAGAAAACTGCAATTCAACCATTTATTTTTGCCATAGGCGAAGACATTTTTAGAGTAACAGATATTGGGTTGTATTTTGATGAAATAAAATTCAAACTTTTTAACATAATTAGGGCAGTTGACATTTGTTTCAAGCTGTTTTATCTATTCAATTTAGATTAGCCGGTAGAGAGTAGAATGTTTTCGAACTTCCTTGAAACTCACTTTTTCAAAATTGAACCTTCCTCAAACTTTTCAAAAGTGCATGTTCTATGTCAAGAACTGATTGAAAAATAAAGTAGAAAAATCATCATTTGTGTTTTACTCATTTTCTCCCCAATCAATTAACTATCAGGTATTTTTTATGACTATTATAGTCATTGAAATATATTCACCTGAAGACGATTGCAGATTCAAGCAATTATTGAAACTTAGTAAAAATTGAAAGAAGTAGAAATCTTTCAACCATTAAGGCGATGGAAGTCCGAAGTACAAGTAATCAAGTTACTACAACCTTCAAAAAAATCATTGAAATATATCTTTGACAAAACATCATTTCAATAGTTGAAAAATATTATAGAAATAAAATGTCCAATGATGTTTCCAAAACATCTGGTATGTTGGTATGAAATCCAGTTTATATTTATCATCATATTCATTATTACTATCAATGATGGACTTGAGAAAATATAAACCTCCTGGAGGGAATGAGGTAGACATCAGGTGTTATTCAAGAAGAATGGAAGAAGAGGTGTAGTATCACGATACATTTCACGAGTAACTCCTTTACCTATCTTACTCTGTAATATCTATATATGCGTTTCGATAACTGAGTTATCATCATCAGTGAACACCTTATAGTTTAGATACTGATGATGAACTTGGTAATTGGAATGCGTATATATTAGATGTTGAAGTGTGGTTAGGGTAATACTCGTGCACGTTATCAAAGTATATTCAATAATAATTCAATAATATCATCATCATTATGATGTAACAATTCATCGTAGTGATGTCTACATTCAATGAACCCATGGTTCATATCAATGTCTGAATGATAGAACTGATGTTTAGAAGAGATTGGACAGAAAATATTTTTCATTGTAATGATTTAACAATTCATCTTAATGATGGGCTACATTCAATGAACCCATGGTTAATATTAATATCAGCATGATAGAACTGATATACAGAAAAGATTGGGGCAAAAAACTTTGGTCATGAGTTAATGCATCAGCTATAATCATTTCAATATCAAAAACCTTGTATTGATCATCACATTTGTTCGATATTCCAGGATATTCAATGTTATACTATTGAAAATCAATGGTTCGATGGATTAATTCGATCATTAGCGTTGATTGGCTCCAACATATTATTTATTGTAGCAATCTAGAGTAAAAGAGTAAATATATCATCCAGTTTCATTAAAACAATGTCCCTCTAAGCTCTCCACAACTCAATCACTAGTGCTACATTGAACCGAGCAGAGGAAGCATCGGTTGAAAATGAATCATAGAAAACGTTGAATCAATCACTTTTATCCTTGTCTACAGGCCAATTTTTCTTTCTGTGTAACAGAGTATTTAGACCAGTGCTGATGGATGCCAAAAAATATAAAAGTGGGGAAAAATTAACACCATGAGATCTACTGGAAGAGGCAAAATAAATTGGAGTCTAAAAAATAGATAAGGGTGGAACGGGGTGAATTTTTAGGGGTTGAAAGTGGTATATCACGGTTTTTCGCGAATTGCAACGAAAGTTAACCTCTTATCGAAAAAAGTTGAAGGACAAAGTTGTTGATAATGAAACGATCAACAATTTTTGATTTCACCGTTTTTCCACATTACCTCAAGTTTTCCGGGAAAATTAGAAAAACCGATTTTTAAGTTTTTAATTTTTTTGTCGAGTAAAATTATTTTATTTCCACGAAATTTGGTGAAAACATGACTGATTATGTTTCAAGCCTGCCGCCAATTTTTTCGTTGAAGCGTCTACTTTTAGATTATGTAATGAAAGTAGCACTATGATGGATTTTTTTCCAGAAAACGAGAAAATAAAAAAAAAAATTTCACCAATCACCAATCAATTTTTAAGGTTATACTCATTTATTAAAATTATTGAAATTAACAGTTGAAACATTTCGAGAATATTAATTTCATGTTATCTTAAGTGCATTACTAGGGGATGAAAAAATTTGAACGTGACGGTAAAGATCTAATCTATGTTCCCTTTTTCTTACTTTTTCGAAATTTGAACAGGTTCTTTAAAAAAAAATGAATCATCAAAAAACATGGATATTTTTCAGAAAAAACTAAATCAAATTTTGAAAAATTGAGAAAGAGGGAACATAGACAACATCTTTACCAATAATTACTAATTTTTTAATTCACTCAAAGTGAAAAATGAACCAAAAAAGTTAGGGACTACCAAACCCTTGCATACACTGTTTCATAGTATAGTACAACTTCCTCTTAATAGGTACAAAGAATAAACAATGACATATATAAGGATTTGATTATGATTGAAGGGCGAAAGGAGGTGAACTTTAGGGGGTAAAAATGGTTTCTCACGATTTGAACTTATTTTGAAGCGAAAATTAACCTACATAAAAAAGTTGAATAAAGAAGTTGTTGGCAATAAAAAGACCTACAACTATTTTGTACTCAACATTTTTTCACATAACCTCAAATTTTACGGGAAAATCGGAAAAACCGTTCAAATTTAGTTTTAATTTTTTGCTGGATGGATGGATGGATGAATGGATGGATGGATGAAAGGATGAATGGATGAATGCATGAATGGATGAATGGATGAATGGATGAATGGATGAATGGATGAATGTATGAATGAATAAATGAATGAATGGATGCATGAGTGAGTGAATGATTGAATGAATGATTTAATAAATAAATAATTATATAAATAAATAGATGTAACATGTACTTTACTGGCATCGATTCTATCCCCTTCTAAACATCCACAAATAATAATAAAAGACAACCGGTTGTTCCTGTAACACGAAGTAAACCTTAAGTTTGTTTGTTGGGGTGAGCTCGATGCAGTATACCAATTTGTTGACTTTCGTTATGATGACATAGGGGCCTATCCAATTTTTCTGTTTATTAGGTTACATCGTTAAATGCTTTTTCCTCTCTCTCTCTCTCTCTGGGGTTGGTACAGCCAAACGGCATCACATGTCTCGAAATGACTGCCTTGGGTGATCCCCTCAGTTATTTTTCATTTTATCGATATTATTCAGTACAGTTTCCATTCATCCTGGAGCTAAGGATTCAACTCTCACAAGGATTTCTCCGTCTATACACGTTCACTACATTAATCAAACCGAAATAACATTTCTTCCAAAATGAAACAAAAAGACTCTCGACCGCCAGCCCGCCATAGAGACCTGATCGTTACGGGAGAGTATCCCGGGGGCGGTAGTCGGGGGCAGTTAAAGGCAACTTTGTGAGTTTTTAACGTTATCTCTCCCGATGGTTCGATTCCGCGATATTTATAACGTCGGAAAGTAATCGAAAAACTTATCCAACGAATTGCATAAATAATACTCGGAAATGGCCGATTGTCTACCGCGAAAGATGATATAGCGACGTCGTAAATCTGCGAAATTATGAAAAATTCGCTGTAATTCCATTCGGAGCGGGAAAGGAAACGGGAGGTTATCTGTCATTCCCGTTTATTTTGGTTAACGAAGATTCTTGGGTGAAGTGGGCGAATTCGAGCTACTTTAAAGATATGAATAGGGTTGCAGGAAGCTTATGAAGAGCTACATGAAGGAAACTTGTTGACAAAACGTGCAATTTGTAAAACTCATTGAGAAATTTTGTGACTCTTATTGAATTAGAAAGCTACAAAACCCATTTCATAAAGAAGTTTCTCTATTGTCTAATTATTCAGAAAATGTATACAAATACATATAGTGTGATATAGAATTCCGATAGGGCCAAGTTATGACGACATAAAAGTTAGACCTTGACAGCTGATTTATTAAGAATCACCTAATGAAAATATTTAAAATCGAATTACATTCTCATTCTAGTTGTCGGTCGGACCGTAAGGTTGAGGGGGCTCCAATAAAAAAACACCTCCTACCGAGAGTTTTCGCATATGACATGTTGTATGACCCGACATGAAGAACAGACATAATCAGTCTCAAGGTTTGAGTAATAATGTTTTTAAAAGGCTCCAGTATTAGGCCGGATGTTCACGTTGACTTGTCCCAATAACTTTTATGTTTTTGAAGAAAATAGAATCAAAATTGGAGGATCTGTATACAACATAAAACTGCAATTTTTGTAATAAGACTAATCTTTATGCAACTGCCGGTTTCACCAGAAGTGACATAAACTTTCGATTTAGGAAAAAAAGAGCATTTTATTACGATTAATTTGATATAGCACAATATTAGGATTCAAACACACTTTCGCTGAAAAAATTCAAAAGATTATAATAATTCTTTCTTAGAATAAAGTTTGTTTGTTTGTTTCCGTTAACCAGCTGTCGTCCCCTTGTGAACGACAGCCCTCAGAAGTCGAAACTTGTGCGGGCCAAGGATTAACGAGATCTTACCTTTTTACGTGCGAATCCTAACACTTTCTCGGGCCATCAGAAAAAGTTCTGCAGTCGCTAGGGTTTGAACCTTTGACTGGCAGCCAAAAGTGATTTAAACAATGTCGCTTTAACCACTCGGCTACCTGGCCCCGTCAGTATCTTTCGAGATTGAAATAAGATATAAATGCATCAAGTAACCTGTGACCAACACAACTGATAAAATAAATTCATTAATCCAAAAACTAATAACATACCACATGTTAACATTAACATGTTTCTTCAAACAATATGATACACAATAATTATCTGATTCACTTTTGAAGATCCAATAATGATTTTGTTTTATGAGTTGTGTTAGTCACAGATTACTTGATACATTCAAATCCCATTTCAATGTCACTTTCGAGAAAGATCTAACATAATCTTTTTATGGTTTGTTGAAGGAAGGTTTGTTTAGTACCTAATAGTGTGCGATATCAAATTAACCGTACGGAAAAGCCATTTTTCCTAGACTGATGAGCCACCATTTACAATACAAATTCAAAAATTAAATTTAGCATGGCGGGTACATTTGGACCAAAAACAGTGAAACTGTATTTTTCCCAAAATTTCAGAACTGAAATTAGTTATATGAACGTATCCATAAAAAATATATTTCAAAATAAAAAAATAGTGGTTACAAAAAGTGGCGTATGATGATACACGGTTATTGTCTGAATGTCATATGAAGACGAAAGAAGTGAAACTACACCAGATGTCTCAATGAATTCAACTATAATGTCATCTCACTGTTAATAATACAATATAAAAACAATAAAGATACAAATGAAACATAAAATGAAACTAAGAATGATCTGAAAGCGGCGATTTAGTGCTTTCCTTCTCATAGAAAAAAACGCATCTCCGCTCACCAGGGATCTACATGAAATTGGGGTTACACGTGAATCATTATATTCATGTCAGGCGTTCGTATACGGGTGTCTACAGTAGGCTGTGTAGTGTCCGCTATAGGTAGTCCCATTATGATTAGTTAATGCATAAAGACTATATAGACAAGGGGTTAGGTTTTCTGTAGTTCAATTACTCATATCCAATCCCTCTAAAGGAAAATCAATGGTAAGATTAAATTTTCCTTGGAATTTTTCTGTTGAAGAAAACCGTTTCAAATGAATTACTAAAATTTCAGGGAATTTATGAATTGATAGGGATTTCGTACACTTCCTTCTCTCTTTGCACTTCGCACATGTCGGCTTCTCGTCACCATCCAAAGTTTCTTCCCTTTTGAATGAATCCAAACATTGTGACAAATTTAGTTGGCCTGCACTTCGTGGTATTGAGAGGGAAAGATCCCAGAACGGATCGAAAGAGACTGAACAGTGACCACAATGAGTACACTTCAATGTAGATTTTAATTGGCCAACGAATTTTGAAATTGTTCGTCCTTGAGTATCTTGACCATGACTCTTGAGTCTTCTCACTGTCACTCGATTTCTCATCTAACTCTCCCATTATGGGTATCAGCTTTTCCGTAACTCTATTGACGTCTTCATGTAGGCCCTCTAAAAGGAATCGTAAGAACTCTTGAGCATGATGAAACGAGGAGCGATTCTTTGAATTTGACATTTTTTCCACTTTCAACACCCTGTAAGTCAGTTAATACTAATCTAAGAGGATATGTTTATTGCAACTTTTTATCTTAAAATCAATCGAGGAATCAACTAACGGAGTTTGTTCCCACTTTTCCGAGGCACTGTATGAACCTTTCATATAAAATAACATTTATCAATGAGTTTTGGAACCACTAAATTGTTGGGTTGAGACTGAGCATATGTCCTGCATGGCGTTTTTGCTCTGATATGATCTGCAGACAAACTTTACATCGTCGGATATAATTTGCTTCATATTGGGCAAGTAAAATCTTGATGAAGTATATCCAAAAGCTTTCCAAATACACGAATGACCACAAATAGTAGTAGGTGGTTCATGGTTATTGCCAACCAAAAGTAATCCATCTGTATCGTCAGCTTGATCGGGATATTTTAAAAAGAATATTTTATTAATCTCATCTCTAGTAACCCTCAACAGCAGATATTTTTTACGTGATAATTCAATTTTTTCCATCATACTGGCACACCAGCAATCTTTGAGAGTTTTACTTCCAGCAGCTTGAGGTTCGACAGCGTCCACCACTGGAACTGAACGAGAGAGTGTCATAAACAACACGGATTTCCTTATGGTGAACGATGTCAAAGCCGTACTGCTGGATGTGTAGGTACTGCCAATCGAGCGATCCGACCAACAGGATCTTTTATATTATAGAGCTATTTAAAGCTGTAGTGATAAGTTATGACTGTCAAGCGTGTTCCCTTGATAAAGGGTCTCAGTTTCTCCATTGCGAACAGAACTGCCAAACACTCTCTTTCAGCTGTACTATGCTATCTCTCAATTTTTGTCAATGACTGGCTCAAGTGCAGATAACTTTCTCGCCTTCAGGCTGTTTCTAATAGATTAAAGTTCCAATGCCGTGTTCAGAGGCATCCGTCTGAATTTGAAAAGGAAGATCGAAGTCAGGACATTTGCGGGACATGACAGTATAGGCGCAGACACGAGATAATTCTCTGACAGGTTTCATTCCACTCTATTTTTTCTCAGCAATGCTGTCATTGGAGATATCAACGTCGAGAAGTTATGGGTGAAGCTAGACGCTGGTATAAAACCAGGATGCCATTCTCAAGATACATCTAATTTCAGAGACCTTTCTGGACGCTGGGACTCGTACGATCGCTTCAACTTTTTCAGGGTCGACCATCAGACCCGAGGCATTCACAGCATAACCTAGGTCTCGCAATTTCGACCTGCAAACCTTGGAAGCTCTTGGAGTATGTTATCGTCTGTTTTACATATTCCTGTTGATTTTTCCCCTTCATATATCAACTCTAAACCTACTCCACTTGCGGAAAGATTCTTATAACTTTACGATGGTTAAATATGATCAAGCCGAATGAAGCCGTAGCTATTCTACAGGAAAATACTATGAACCCAGATAAGAATAATTTTCAATTGCTAATGTTCCACTAGCTGATGTGGAAGGCTCTCTGAATCATTGCAATATATTTGATATACCACTGAATTTACAGGAGGTGTTTCATATTAACTTGGTTGGTATTCAAGCGACCGAAATAAATTTAGACAAAATCAACATGAAAGTAAATCCAAAACCATAGCAGCTTTTGATTTATCGTATGACTGAGTTTTATATATAGCGACTAAAAAATCATCAAAAATCGAAACTGATTCAGAAGGTATGGCGGTATAGCGATATTGCAATGACAAATCCAATTACGAAATATTGCACGAAGCAATTTGCTAAAAGCCAGTTGGCATAGAAGCCATGAAAAATATCCCATCACTCTGATAAACAGGTATTCAGAGCCTCCTGTTCGAAGTAAATCTGTTTATTCCGTTTTTTTTAGAGGAATATTTTTTTTTAAGATACGATGAATATTCAATACCGCTCTCATGAGTGATATATTAAAACAAGAAATCAGCAGGTAGAGAAACCATTTTTTAGTAATGTGATAATTATTTCAGAGATGGTTTTCCTAATTGAACAATATTCGTCGTGTAGAATATAACCAATAGATTTTATTGAAAATATGAACAGGATGTTCATAAAGTCAGTTGTGGAATCATCTGCGACTGAAAGTTAGAATTTAGTCGCTACAAGATAACCTCTCTAAAGGATTCATGTTTTAAAGAGAAACATTCTCAATTGAAAATTGAATAAATACATGACTCCTCTGGAAACTGAAAACGATAAAATTGAAGTTACTTTTTTGTAATATCTAGCAGAAAACAACTACTTCCCCGGTTAAAGCCTCGCTGGACATTGAACTACATCTGATAGATATTGAGAAAGACCCTATATAACTTGAAGAAAAAATCTGAAAGTGAAAATTTGCATTTTCATTCAGATAGTTGATTATTTATTAAATGTCCAGTTTCCATTGAGATTCTTATCTTTAAATGAGATAAGGGAGAATGTTATTCAGAAGTATCACTCACAGAAAATCGCTCATTGCATTGATGCGTGAATTGCATCTCTTTCGCTAGGCCTCCAATACATTTTGGTCGACAAAAATCTATTTCACTCAAAGAGATGCAATTCACGCATCAATGGAATGAGCGATTTTCTGAGAGTGATACTTCTGAATAACATTCTCCCTTATCTCCAATGGAAACTGGACATTTAATAAAATCCACTATCTGAATGAAAATGTAAATTTTCACTTTCAGATTTTTTCTTCAAGTTATATAGGGTCTTTCTCAATATCTATCAGATGTAGTTTTATGTCCAGCGTGGCTTTAGCCGGGGAAGTAGTTGTTTTCTGTGAGATATTACAAAAAAGTAACTTCAATTTTATCGTAGGGTTTTTCCATTTCCAGAGGAGTCATGTATTGATTCAATTTTCAATTGAGAATGTTTCTCTTTGAAAAATAACCAATAGAATTATTAAAATATTACCATTATCATTTTGTTATGTTGGCTATAGGAACGACCTGATAATAAATTGAATATATTTAATTATTAACTCTACCTTAAAGATTGTAGGTATACCGTCTATAAGCAGAAATATTCAACCTAATATATTAGTACATAGAAGGATGATATCTATAATTATGGAAATGTAAACCTTCTGTTCAATATTCGTTGGCAAGAAAAACAAAACGCTACAACGTTAATCGTTATGGTAGTTTTTTAACGGCTGTCTCTTAGTCCTCCCTCACCTACCCAGTTTAAAACTTCCTCCACTTCGCAGTACTGTTGGAGTTTTTCCTTCAGAATATCCTGAGGCAGTGAATATTCTCATGTCGAGTCTACTTAGAAGTGTATCCATAACAAAACTGTTTAGTTGTATTCACTGTACTCCCAACGGAAATCTATCAGTGCATTTCATGCGGTTAACCCTGGTACAGCAACACCCAATATGCATTTCTGCCGAAATAAATGAAAAACGCATAAATCACGTACAATCATCAAACTCTCGAGACGTTCGGGAAAACTTTCGCGGTTATTTCGAGTGCAGACCCTTCGTCGGCGTCCCGCTTGAATAATAACCTTGGGGAATTGCAAACAATGTCAAAATAATGTATGCACTTCCAGCAGGGATTCAAAAGTTGCCAGAACAGCCATATTGCTCCGGGGCGCGCCTGGCGTGAATCCGGCAGCACAATTAAAAGTTCCGGAGCAAAGTCAAGTATTGTTTCATTTCGTGGGAAGTGAGCGACATTACCGCCAGACAGTGGCTCTATCTGGTGGAAGAGAACTGACGATAACGGTGTTCTCAAGAGGAATGGAGGAAAGTCTGCCGAGATCGCTTTATTAATTATGCGTTCCTTCGTTATAGTTGAACTGGTTTTTAAACGCAGTTTGGATTTGATTTGGCTACCTGTCGATTCAGGTGTGTAACAAGTGGCCTATGTTATAGAATACAATTTGTTTAGAATCAAGGGTTCATTGTGACTGGAAATTGAATTATTTCCAGAATGAACTGTAGTCAATATTTTCTTTATTTATCAATTATCGAAAAATTACTGAGAATATTTAACACCTCGTTTTTTTAGCCAATAAAAAAATTGGTATTTGTTTAGTTGCTTTGTAAACCCAAAAATTTCCTGAAATTTTTATCCTCCAGGGTACCCTGGGCGACGTTAATAAGTAGACATTTTTTTGTCAAATATTAGGCATGTACGAAGGCGTAGAAGGGCCACGGTTTTTTCCTATTTTTCATCCCGACTTCTATCTTGGGATCTCGAGATCCCGACATCTAAGTCGGAATTCCGACTTCTATCTCGGGATCTCGAGATCCCGACCTGCTCTGAATCAGCCATGGGTTTTCTATCCTTCCTGACGAAACGAGTTATATTTAGAGTTCACAACCTCGCATGCGTAAAGAGTGTAAAGACTGACGAGTGACGACTGAAGTTGACTACAAAGAGTAGATATAGGCGATATAGCCGAAATCCCGACTTCTATCTCGGGATCTCGAGATCCCGAGATAGAAGTCGGAATCCCGACTTAGATGTCGGGATCTCGAGATCCCGAGATAGAAGTCGGGATCCCGACTTAGATGTCGGGATCTCGAGATCCCAAGATAGAAGTCGGGATCCCGACTTAGATGTCGGGATCTCGAGATCCCGAGATAGAATCCCGACTTAGGTGTCGGGATCTCGAGATCCCGAGATAGAATCCGGACTTGGATGTCGGGATCTCGAGATCCCGAGGTGGCCCTTCTACGCCATCGTAGGCATGTGATAGTTGACATTTTGCTTTTACGTACGAATGGAATTTTATTTTCCAACATTGAATAGGTTCATTTATAAAAAAATTATATCAATCAAATGTCTACCTATACTTGACAACATGAACTTAATATTTGAAACAATTTTATTCAACTTATCTTTTCGTGAAAACTTGGTTGAAATTTCCAGACGTCTTCTTTGTACTACGCTAATTGATTTCTCATTTTTGTTTTCTTCCACATTGCATTTCTTATTCAAACAGTTAAGATAAGTATTTCAATTATAGGTGACATCTTTTATCTTCATAAAGTTATTCGCAAATTGCATAATGTATATTGTTTTTGTTGTTTTTCCATTATTTCTTATCTAATTATAAAGTATTCTCCGCAATATTATTTTTCTGAAACCTTGAAAATAACTTCACAACAATACGAAACGAACTAGAAATATTGAGCCTAACTGGTTAGTGGTTGAGCTGTCAGCGTCTAACAGCATGCAGCGACTGCAGCCGCTTTTACGCTTCACATATTCCAGCCGCTACAGATAAATGAAACACTTCATTTTCCGCTGGATTTATTTGAAGCGGTTCAGTGGTCTATAATTTGGACCGTCTAGTAGACTTGTGAAGCGCTTTTATGCTTTATCCAGCAAAGCACTTTTCACTTTTCTCTGATAGGCACACCACCAAAATAAAAATGCGTATCTGTCATTGTGTCAACAAAAACCATTCAGGGCCAAATGATGTTATTACTTGTTTTGTCTTAGGATAATCTCCAAGTCAGATTAAATCAGCATTAATTAATATATTTTTTAAGAAAATTCATGTCTTACTCGAATCCGGCTATAATTCAAGCACTTGGAAGATTATAAGTGAAAATTTCACTCGTGTATTGAAATGTCCATTGAAATGTCCATAAGAGGTGTGAAAACATCGCTGAACAAATTGGTAATCCACCTTCTATGTGGATTATCGTAGGTAATGTCCCAAGACCATGACCAATAGACGACTATTATTTTCTTCATAATTCTACCGAGAGTAACTTTTTCCGTTCATATACGTTTCAACATTTAATTCAACCGTATTTAAACAACCATTCTGTAGTTAAATTAGATTAGATAGATAGATTATTTTAATTTATAATTCATTTAAATTTTGAGTGACAGTTAAGTCAAACTTTGACAGCCCTTAAAAGTCGAAACTTGTGCGAGTTAAGGATTAACGAGGTCTTACCTATTTAGGTGCGATTCCTAGCACATCCTACCACACATCATCTCCTATTACACATCATGTGACTTCATTCATGAAATTTTATTGGGGCAGCCATGTTTGAATGAAATAATCGTAGGTAATACCACAAGTGTATCGGTGATTATCGAAATAGCAATTCCTTTGAATTTGAGAATCAAATTATGTTGCTTGGCAACCACACGAGCGCTTGCGCGAGTGTGGTTGCCTAAATCAACATAATTTGATTCGAAACCGAGAAGGAATTAACGATAATCGCCGATAACACGAGTTGTATTTGTTAAGATTATTTCATGAATAAAATCAAAAACATTTTTATTCATTTACTATTCATTTCAACTAGGAACATTTAGTTCTGAAATTATGCAACTAACAAAAAATTTACTTGATAGTTCAAACATCCCTCTATATCAGTTACCAATGACAGAGCGCGTCATTCGTAGTTAGAAAACATTATGTTTTCGATTTTGTAGTTCGGCTCTTGATTGGCTACTGGATATGTAAATGATGTGTTTTCGATTTTGTAGTTCGATTCCTGATTGGTTATTATTAAAACAAAAATTTACCACTAGCAAGCTCTAATATGACACAACACCAAACTTTGACCAAAACTAAATAAGCACTCACTATTAATTCATATCAACTTCACAATTTTCGACAAATTTTGCATACTCGTTGATTAATCAAATCACTAAATCAAAATGTTATCAAAACATAACTTCGAGCGTGAAGCAGTAGACTAGACATGCAATGACGAAACTACGAATGACGCGCTCTGTCATTGGTAACTGAAATAGAGGGATGTTTGAAATATCAAGTAAATGTTTTGTTAGTTGCATAATTTCAGAACTAAATGCGGGATTAATGTTCCTAATTAAATTGAATAGTAAATCAATAAAAATGGTTTCGAATTTATTCATGAAATAATCTTAACAAATACAACTCGTGTTATCGGCGATTATCGTTAATTCCTTCTCGGTTTCGAATCAAATTATGTTGCTTTAGGCAACCACACTCGCGCAAGCGCTTGTGTGGTTGCCAAGTAACATAATTTGATTCGAAACCGAGAAGGAATTAACGATAATCGCCGATAACACGAGTTGTATTTGTTAAGATTATTTCATGAATAAATTCGAAACCATTTTTATTGATTTACTATTCAATTTAATTAGGAACATTAATCCCGCATTTAGTTCTGAAATTATGCAACTAACAAAACATTTACTTGATATTTCAAACATCCCTCTATATCAGTTACCAATGACAGAGCGCGTCATTCGTAGTTAGAAAACATTATGTTTTCGATTTTGTAGTTCGGCTCTTGATTGGCTACTGGATATGTAAATGATGTGTTTTCGATTTTGTAGTTCGATTCCTGATTGGTTATTATTAAAACAAAAATTTACCACTAGCAAGCTCTAATATGACACAACACCAAACTTTGACCAAAACTAAATAAGCACTCACTATTAATTCATATCAACTTCACAATTTTCGACAAATTTTGCATACTCGTTGATTAATCAAATCACTAAATCAAAATGTTATCAAAACATAACTTCGAGCGTGAAGCAGTAGACTAGACATGCAATGACGAAACTACGAATGACGCGCTCTGTCATTGGTAACTGAAATAGAGGGATGTTTGAAATATCAAGTAAATGTTTTGTTAGTTGCATAATTTCAGAACTAAATGCGGGATTAATGTTCCTAATTAAATTGAATAGTAAATCAATAAAAATGGTTTCGAATTTATTCATGAAATAATCTTAACAAATACAACTCGTGTTATCGGCGATTATCGTTAATTCCTTCTCGGTTTCGAATCAAATTATGTTGCTTTAGGCAACCACACTCGCGCAAGCGCTTGTGTGGTTGCCAAGTAACATAATTTGATTCTCAAATTCAAAGGAATTGCTATTTCGATAATCACCGATACACTTGTGGTATTACCTACGATAATTTTACTCGCCGTATGAAACCCTCCTTTCCTGCAAAATGAGGACCAATAAGGGACGTATGCCTCGATAACACGCAGTTCCTAGCTTTCGAGCCGATAATACCACTTTATCATGGCAACCATGTATCCAAACAACAACGGCGAACTTAATATCATCTTGCTACTGATATGAATGTCAGTCTGACAGACGTCATGTCTATCATGCACTATCTATAACTATTGAAGAATTCACGACAATTGAACTTTTTTTACTTCGTTGGTTCGTGAAATTATCTCAATAAATACTACTTGTGCTCACAATACTAACCATAATTCTGTCAGAAATCTTAAACTCGAACAAATTGCTTTGAGGTAACACCACTCGTCCTGAAGGACATTTGATCTCGTTGATTTCTGGCAGAATTACTATCGATATTATTGTGAGCACTCGTGGTATTACCCCCGATAAGTTTTTGTCAGCTCCTTACTTGTGGTGAAATGTGCGGAGCATACAAACCAATTATTTGCTTCAGAATCCGTGAATAAGGAAATTAAAGACCAAATTGATGAAACAATATGTCGATTCAAATATAAGAGCTGCTATCTGACTAACAAGTCTGTAATCTAGCAACTTCTACCTGTCTGCCTGGTTTGTATAGGAGGAACTTTGGAAATTTCACATGGTCTCGATTTGGTCGGTTACCACAACCCGCAACAGAACTAATCTCCATAATTTATCTCAATAAATCTAAAAGAGAAGACTACTGTTTAGGTGTGAAATCATCATGACAGATTTTGAAATAGGAAAATCCATGTTTATAACTCCTCTACAGCCTTATGCACTGACATTTCACTATACACTACAATAATCACCACAGTGCCAGGAACTTATTTGGGGAATAACTTTTTTGCAGATAATCCATAAAAAAGATGCACACACTCTTATAGAAAATAAGCTTTGTTTCTCCCCCCATCGGATGTTTGACAAGTGACAGCTAACGTCACTTACAGTTCTCTATCGGACCGATGAAAACGTTCTTTCACATTACGGCAATTCACGGAGAGGGGGAGAAGCGGCTAGATGTAAAGTCAAGTAATTTTGTAAGGAACTCAACAATGCAGGTGTATTCACTGGGCAGCTCATTTATAACCCTATGTTTACGAAGACAACCTAAGGCGGATCTCAGCTTTGTGCGGATGATAAATGTTTGACAAACAATTTCAGGAATGTAGAATTGTGTCCAGTTAGATAATTCAAGAATCTACTGTCAAAACGTACTGAAAACATCAAAACAGACAGGTTATTTCTATCAGTGAATCCATTCTGGAACCAAAATAAGAAATGATTATGATACCAAAATTGTCCAGTGGGTTGCAATAAGATTGCCAAATGGAAAAAAAATCGGCAGAATCGGTCCGGTTGGAAACCACAAAACTAAAAATCACCAATCATTCAAACAGAGCTACAACAGTAAGTCAACTCGGGTCTAAATAAACAAGAAATAATAAAAATCACGGGACATGGCAGCGGCGAATCCATAAATCCTTATTTACAATTAGTGAGCACTATCGGAATATATTGGACAAACTCCGAAACGAAGAGAACCTAGCGACTCCATCAAATTCACAAATTATTATATCGACTTTCAAACAAAATATGACATATTGTGCGGTTTGTTTAAACCCCCCCATGTTAACATTTGGGAATTTATTTAAAATAGTTACCGAAATGCATTGGCGAAGAGTTCTTTTAGTATACAAGCGAAAGCCATAAACATCGTTCCATTGCAGACTCGAGAGTTATACGAGGGGAATTTAATAAATCGAATAAAATATTCAGTTTCATTGTGAATTCAACGTTATATTTCTATTGAGAAAATTGATTCAAAGCATAACGAAGAGTTACAGAAAGATCCATAACATAGAATAAGTAGAAATAAGTAGAAATAAGAATCATTGTAGGGGTGAAAAAAACTGAAAATTATTTTCCTGTCAAATCAAAAAACGACGTGCGTTTTTCCAAATTTCAACTACTAAAAATTGTGGTGGAAAGTTTCCATTACCCAACTCTGTATATGAGAACCATTCATTCCTTAGGTGATAAAAACGAAGGCACCATTTTCCATTGAAATCAAGGGAGACATTACCAGACTCTCTGTACGTTTTAATTTCATTATTAAGTAATTCGGAATTCAACGAACGTTGATATTAATTCCGTATTATGCAGCAAATTAAATGTCCAGGCACAACGGGGTATAACTGCTGAATTTCACGTACCTAATCCAATTCATTAGAACATAATGCTTCCGACTGAAATTACACACTGTCCATAGGTTTGAATTCAAATTCGATTTCGACTACTATTATACCGTATTTCCTTCTGGAGTAAAAGCGAGTAAAATATTACGTAATAAACAAGATGTATGCCGGCTAGTAAAGAAAAAGTCTCGAATCGCCTTACTTGCAGAAGATGCTGCATATATGTTGGTGGAAACATATCATTACGAATATCAAGATTTATCATATCACAAAGTACGAAATCTCATACATGGAGAGGAGACCAACTATTTATATTACGCTCCATACAAGTGTATGCTGATTCAAAAACTGGAACACATTTGAATATTCTGGTCTAAGCTACATATTATTATGGTCTAGAATAAAATGAAAAATCACATGTTGAGTGTGCAATATTTTCAGGAATTTGGTATACGAAATGGTAATATGACAAATTATGATCGTTTAACAGTGACTGTGAATTTACTTCTATCAAATTGTAATTTATTTACACAATTATTGGAGAAAGAAGTATCAACAATTCGAGATTCTCCTAAATACAACCACCAATATTTTAGGTTGATTTAGATAAGGATATCAGTTATTTCTGGAGTTCCTAAAATTGAATTTGATGTGTTCGAACCAGATACCTACATTCTTAGATTTTTTGGACAAATCGTTATAAAACAAGGCAGTTACACCATTACCAATAAAATTGAAATTAACAAAATGAAAAATATAAAATCTTAAATCACTATGAACAGACAAATGTACACAAAAATAACATCAAACATCAAGAGCAACAAACACATGAATATAACTCTACAAATAATGAATAAGAGCAACAAACACTGACAAATTGAAATATTTCATCATAGAATTCCCCCAATGAAAAAAATGCTTTATTTAATAGTGAATCCTTGAGAGCATTCCTGAATTCCATGTGCACTTTTAAAGATTGAATGTACAGGGTGATTCACCACCACTCACAAAAAATTTGTCAGTGAGTTTTCCCCACCAAAAGAAGTTGAAAAGCAAAAGAAACTACAAAAATAGAACAAAAAAATTATTGATTTGTAGGAAAATATTTTTGCAAATCACACAACACAGCTCAACAGAATTATATTTTATCATGTCAAAGAAAACGTTTGAATTTTGCTCCTTTACCATCAATACTCAATTCGCGTATTCTCGAATACAAGCACTGGCATTTTCATTCACTGCACCATATGTAACAATCATTTCACAATATTCGCTAGAGGTAAACGCTGGCATATTAAATAGTACCCATTTATGAAAGTCCTCAAATTACGATCACTATTGTAAATCAACCTGACGATGTTTTGTCGGGTTAGGTTTCTGAGGACAACTAATGAGAAAGAAACCAGATCTGTTGTAAAAAAGTCTGTCATGCCATTATTCAAAAAGAGTCACTCACAGAGATTTGTACATTACTTTGGTCCAAAACTTTTCAACTTATTACCACTAGAGTCGAGAAATATTATAGATTTTTAAAAATACAAAATTGCTATAAAATCATTTGTAAGCTACAATCAACTTATTATTGAAAATATAAATTGAACATATAACCTTGAAATCTCCATTCTCCACAACACTAACTAAAACTGTTGACATAGTGAAAATATCCTTTCAAATAAAGGATACATTATACAACACAAGCACATCTGCGCGCTTAGGAGAAGGGTTTCAATACATGAAAGGAGGTTCTTTTACTAGAATAAGAAATATTTTATTATAAATAATACCTAAATTCAGTATCTGTTACCCACTTACTAACATATGACCCAATAAATTTGATTGATTGATTGGCATACATACGTACACCAGTGCCAAGTCTTCCCCAATTCTGTACTCAGGACTATTACGGTTCATAATTGCATCATCTAATATACGGATAATTCCCCATGTCAAATATTTTTTCTCAAGACATGTTCAATTCCACTTTTTGATTTCTTAAAAATTTTTATTTTCTCAATTTTTTTTTCAAGATATCAAAAAATCTTATGGGAACTTTTTAGTAATCTGATCGAGTACAATGAAATTGTTAACATCCATTTTTTGATATCTTCCAATTTTTTATTTTTGTTAAAGTTCCGTAAAAACTTTTTTTAGGTTCATTCGGTTTTTACGAGCTTATTTATCAAGATAATGAAAAAGTTGATTCGACTTTTTTGTAGAACTGTTTAAGGGCAACAAAATTGTAATCAACCATTGTTGTGATACCTAGTATCGTTTTCGAGTTTTTGGCGATTTTTGACACAAAATAGAGAGAGAGAGAGAGAGTATGTGTTTATTATCCAAGATATAAAATCTTATTGACAAACACTGGTAAAAATAAAACATAAATAATAACACTAAATACACTAAATACACTAAATATAGAATTGTACGGAAAACAAAACAAAACATAATAATATAATTAAATATAAACAATAGCATCTATACATTATATATTAATACATATTACATACTATGATCATCATCAGTGTCATATCAGTGTCATATCGATCCGTCATTAAAATATTCGGTCAAGTTATAATACGCTTTTTGTACCAGTCTTTCATGTAACTTTTTTCTAAAAGCTTTGAGAGAATCCAAGTTCTTTATATCTGCGGGTAATTTATTATACATTTTGACACCGTTGTAAATTATTGAGTCTTTGATCAGTGTGGATTTAGGAATAATTAATGATAGATTATTTGCATTTCTTGCAGTGCGATTGTTATTTTCGTATAGGGTTTTATTCTTGTAAATGAGACATGTAGTTTCTATCACGTAAATAGAAGTCAGCGTCAGTATTCTGTGTTTCAGAAAGAGAGGTTTGCAAGAACTCAACCTAGATACTTGGCACAAATACCGCACTGCCCTCTTTTGCAGCAGAAATATACTCTCAAAGAGTTCATTACTACATGAACCCCAGAACTGAATTGCATATCTCAAGTTTGACTCGATGAGAGCGAAATAAACATTTTTGGCAGCGGCATAACCTAACTCTTTGACTGTAGACCTGAGGGCAAAACAGCCAGACGATAGTTTTTTGTTCAATTTGTCAATATGATTGGTGAATTTCAAGTTGGTATCTATGTTAAGCCCCAAGAATTTTATATTGCTGTCAGATGGTATTGAGTCTGTCTCTAGTTCTATATCAGGAATAAGACATTTAAACGTGAGTAATTTCGTTTTATTGAAATTTAAACATAGAAAATTTGCATCGCACCACAATTTGATTTTTTGTAGGTCTTTTGTGACTTTTTTACGAAGCAGTACCACATCTTCAGAGTGCCATAGAATGGTAGTGTCGTCGGCAAATAAAGTGAAGGAACCTGATATATCTAAGAGGGATAGATCGTTAATATATAGGAGGAAAAGATAAGGACCTAATACTGAACCTTGGGGTACTCCCCAAGTAACGTCTTGTAATCCGGATGTTTGGTCAGTTTTAACTAGTTGGTTTCTTCCTGTCAAGTATGATTCCATCCACCTCAAGGCCATGTCTCTGATACCATAGTGAGATAGTTTCTGCAGTAATAATGAGTGATTGACACAATCAAAAGCTTTAGTCATATCACAGAATACTGCCGCCACATGCTTGCCTACATTGATGTTATTGTATGCCATTTCTAGACAATTAAACATGGCATCAGATGTATTTTTGTTATTTCTAAATCCAAATTGTTCATTGCTGATTAATTTGTTGGCTTCAAGATATTTTATCAGGCGGATTTTTACGAGCTTCTCTATCACTTTCCCTAAGGTCGGAATCAGAGAGATTGGTCTGAAGTTAGATGGATCTTGAGTATCCCCTCCTTTGTGAATAGGAATTACCACACTTGTTTTCAAAAACTCAGGAAATGTGCCCTTTTTGAATCCGTCATTAATTAGCATTGAAAGTACTGTTAAAGCCGTGTGAGGGAGATTTTTAAAAATTTTTATTGACAACTCATCATAACCTACCGCATTTTGATTTTTTATCGATTTGAAGACTTCTATCAATTCCGATGGAGTAGTGTCATAAAATATACAGGGAGAGGCAATGTTATTGTCCCTAAGGAATAAAAGAGGATTTTGCTCAGTGTTTAGGTTTTGAGTAAGAGAGTTCGCAATGTTACAGTAAAATGAATTAAACTGGTCGGAATCTATGAACCACTGTGATTCCTTATTACGAGATATTCCTCTTAGTTCATTGACTATACTCCAAGTCTCTTTTGTTGTGTTCTTCGCGTTTTCTAATCTCGAAAAGTAATACTTGTCTTTGGCTTTCTTTATAACTGCTCTATATACTTTTCTATATTTATTATAATAGTTGATGAAGGAATCGTCATTATAATATTTTCTAATGTATTGTAGCGCTATCATGTTTTTACAAGAGTTCCTTATTCCCTTCGTTATCCATTGCTTCTTGGGTTTCTTCCGGATTTTTTGCTTAGGAAATGAACATTGAAAAAATCTTTTTATTTTCTCATAAAATTCTCGAAACGGGTTTGTTGAAGACATAATAGAAAACCAATTGAAGTGATTACACAACGAGTTGAATTTATCATAGTTGGTTTTGCTGAAGAGTCTACCATATTTAGTCTTGTTAGTCTTTTTGGTGTCAAAATGTTTAATATCCCCCATTCTTATCTCAGCAGTGACAATTTCATGATCTGATAGATTAGCGTGTTCAACTTTGCATGACACATCGCTTTCCTCCAGGGAAGTACAAAAGTAGTCAATCATAGATTCCGAATATTTGCTAATTCGTGTCATTTCAGTAATATGCATTCTCAAGTTGTAACATGTAAGAGTCGTAATTAGATCTTTCACAGATCTATTCTGTGTGTCGTCAAAGTTCAAGTTGAAATCTCCCGTTAAAACAATAGTACCAGTAGGAGTTATTTTAGATAATAAAGTGTCCAATTTTGTGAGGAATACAGAAATACTACTTGTAGGTGACCTATAAGCACATATAAGATAAATTCTAAGTTTCTTGATACAAGCTACAGAGAACTCAAATTGTTTTTCTTCAAGTAGGCCCTCGAAGTATATAGCTTCAATAAGTAAATTATCTAGTATTGATTCATGAACTAAGATTGCAGTTCCTCCATGAGTAAAGGTTTTTCTGCAGAAAATTGAGATAGCTTTATAGTTAGGTATATTTATGCATTCATTTTCTTCCAGCCAGTGTTCTGTTAATAGTATAAAATTTGGAAAATTTTTCTGTTCTAATAATAGATACAATTCATCGATTTTGTTCCTAACTGATTGGATATTGAGAACAAAAAAAGTCAATTTAAAAATGTTTTCACAGCTGTCCGTTTTTGAAAATAATTGTCTATTTGTATTATTCCGACTATGTGTCAATTGTCCATTGTAATTTGCGACAATCGTGGGTATAAAAAATCCTTTTCCGGTGAACTATTTTGTTGACTTTTGTTATCGTTGTTTTCCTTTCCAGCATTACCGATTTGAATATTGTTTGGAGTCACGTTTCCCGAATAACCATCTTTAACACGTTGTCCCATATCTTCATATTCAGTTGTTCCGGCGGCTGGAGCCTTACAGGTTTTCATAAAGTTCAAAAGTGCTTTACTGATAGCTAGTCTTCCTGAATTGTTAATGGTGCCATTTCTGTTGTAGCATGTATTTCCTAGGTGGTTATTGCATTCAAAAACATACATATTTCGATTTCCGTTGGTATACAGGTTTTTGACAAAAGATACATTTTTTTGATACAAAAGATCATTATGATTATGGGCTTTAGGAATATATGGTTCAGTGACGATCAAGGTATTAGTGTTTGATAGCCCTGTCGTAATATCATGAACTAGATTTCTTCCACTAGTATCTGGCCAAAAAATTACAAAGTCATTCTTTGAGAAATTTTTTGCATTTACTTTTGCTGTATTTAGTAATATATTGTATGTAGCGTAAGGCTTGATGATTGAGTGTATCATTTGGTGTTCTTCTTTATTATTATAAAGATGTCTTATGAGATTCTTACCATAATGTCCAGCAACCAGTAGCACTCTACTTTTTTCTTTTACATCATCCCTGTTGTCTCTATCAGTTCCTATTGTTGAGATATTCAGCGGTTGTTTATTGGGGTTTGTCCGCGTCTCCTTGTTTGGGATGTTCTTATTTTTATCCACGTCACTGTCTATATTTTTATCTGTAGAGGTTCCCTTGCTTTTTTGTTTCACTGAGTTTGTCTGGGTACCAACGCATTCTGTAGTTTTTACGGTTTGTAATTTTTTTTCAGTTTTTCCACCATTTTCCCACTTTCTAATGGTGTCGGATAGAAACGGTTTGGAGCGTCAGTAAAATTCGTAAAGAGGTATTCTGGAAAAACTTTCACATTTTTTTGTAGATTTCTTTAGGGCGGTCAAAAAAGATATCCTAATAAATTGTGATGATGGTATCAACCGTTCGTTAGATATTTTGTTAAAAAAAAAAAAAAATCATTTTCAGATTTAAGAGATTTTCACCATTTTCCAATCGGTTCCTTCTAGATTTGTACGTTGGTTAAATTTCTATCGAGTGCAGTTTTAAAATTTCGGTTTCGTTCATTGGTTTAGCCGCATTTGGACTACCGTTTTTTTTTGAAAATCATCCGGGAAAAATACTTAACATTTTCCGATCGTGTCCAAAAACTAATCAGATCCTTGCTGCATATGGAGGTATATTCTAACTGATTTTGAATGCAATCCATTCAGCGGCCTAGAGTGAAACGTTTGCCGTATAAACGTGAAAAAAAGACCGTAAAATTTTTCCGCGTTTTCCGATCGAATCGAAGTGTGAGTTGTCATCCGTAGGGACACTGAAAGGATTAAAATTCCCAACTATAGCGATTCCGAAGATATAACGATTTTCATGTTTCTCACCGGACGGACAGACTACGCCATTCTACTAATGTGTTTTTTGTGATTTTTTATCTACACATACCTTTTTTTCGACGAGGATTATTTTCTTTCAAATAACTTTTTTTGTATCTCTCCAAATAAAAAAGTTATGGCAATTTTTTATCATTTTGACAGGGAAGTATTATTATTATAAATTTTTTCGCTTTCCTCCTGATTTTTGATGAGGATCATTTTAGTCTTTGTTTCATGACTCTACGTCTTCAAATAAAATAGTTAGGCCCCCTGTGTGGTACGGCTGAAGGCCGTAGTATACACTCCTAATAGTCGTGTATAACAAGAGTCTTCGGGTTTCGCTCTGCAAATATATCTGACAGTTCTCTTTCGGAGTGTTAATACATCGTTCAACATATATTGAGAACTATTTCCCAAAAAACGTATTCCATATCTCAGATGGGAGTCTGACTAATAGAACTATCTAATGACTTGATTCGCAGAACATGAACAGCAACATTTACGACCAAACCATTCTGCAAGCGGTAAATTATTTATGATTGAACCGAAAACTCGACCAATATTTTAGACAACCCCATTCTAGAGAGCGATTGATAGGGAGATGTACATATTCTCTCATCAACCTCGATTGTTTCGCCCGACCTCCTGTAATTTGCTCGCCCCTCGGTGAGTATTTAGGAAAACCAGGTTATCACCGCGCCATCAAGTTGTATTATATCCATAATAGTTACCACGAAGTGTAATCAAAACTTTGGATATTAGTCGGACTTAGGGGAGTAATCGGGGAGTAATTACCGAATTGCTCCATGGGGATGGGCGATTGTGCTCCCGGTCAATAATGACACCCCGATTGCCGACAAATCTATCTCAGCAATTTGCGTTGGGACAATGGGATCACGTGCCATAATGATAGTGTTGAAATTCAAGCACGTTGCAGTCGACAAAAAGTGGTCGTTCGCGGGCTAGTTTCATTGGCCACTAAGTATTTGTCTATTGATTCGAAATTTGTTTCGGTTCCAATTCCATCTATGCGATGTATTTTATAACGGTGGAAAAGGAAAAACGAAGTTCACTGCTCGGCAGTCAATTTTATTGTAACTGTCAGTATTGTAAGAAGACGAATTTATTTTAAATAGTTACCGAAATGTATTGACGAAGAATTCTTCTAGTTCACATTCGGAAGCCATTGAATTCAGCATTCAGTTCACAATACTTATAAAGGTCCAAACATTCACAATGTATCACTTTCCTATTCTAACTTTTTGAAAACTATCCAATGTTGCAAACTGCTGATGGGCACCATATGTAACTTACCTCGTCGTATCATTTTACAATTGTTAGAGTTGTTGAATCTCACGGAAAACTAGTACAGAATGAAGTTGAAACATTTTATCAACAAATGAGGTAGTCCATAAATACAGATCAAGAATCATTAAAAACTGAAGAGATATTTTAATTTATAACCAAAAACGGTGAGTTTTTATCTATTACAAAAGATGTTCGGTATGTCCACCCTGCATTTCTTGACACATAAATAGTAGCGTTGTAAACTCTTCTCCAACATTAAACAAGGTTTGAGGTGTTATTTCTGAACACACTTCAATAATTTGACGACGCAGTTCATCTAACGACCCAGAAACTGTCTTGAAAACTATGGATTTCACATAGCCCCAGAGAAAGAGATCATGCGGTGTAAGGTGCGGTGAGCGAGCTGGCCACTTTGTTATACATCGATGTCCAATCCACCTACCTGGATACCTTTCATCTAAGTGATCTCTCACCTCCCGAAAATAGTCTTGCTGAAATGTTACATCCAAGTAAAATTCATGTGGGTTTTGAGGAACAATCTCATCGATACTGGGACATATTGTTGTCTTGAAGCATTTGGAGGTATCAGGGACCATTTAAATTTTCTTCCAAGAATATGGGACCTAAAATATCACCTAAAATACCAGCCCAAACAATAATTTTCTGGGGAAATTGAGTACGCCCCTCGCGGAATTCATGGGGATTATCATCACTCCAATAGGTAAAAAGTGCTCTCATCACTAAAGCAGATGTGTTGCAAATAAAGTCGATTTGCGAAACTTCTTTCTGCCATGGTCTAGCAAAATTCAAGCCGGTCCGGATCATCTTCAACCAATTGGTGAAACATTTTTATTTTGTAAGGATGGAAGTTATTTTTTTTTCAAACCCTCTTTACTGATGTTTTAGAAACATCACATGTCTCAGCTACTTGCTTAGTTGATTGTTGTTGTTATTTACCATTTCGGCTAGTACTTGAATTTCAACATCTCCCGTAATTATTTTCGGCCTCCCAGATCTCGGAGCATCTTTCACGGTGCCAGTTTGGTTGAATTTTGCCACCAATTTCTGCAGATATTTTCGACACCGCGGACGTTTCGGAAACTGTTCATTGAAAATTCGAATAGCAGCGTGGTAATTTCGGTTAGCTTCACCAAATATGATATCGGCTTCAACTTTGTCTGCTACTGAATGAGCCACATTAATCAACAAGATGAATTGAAAAAGTTTTAAAAACCTACAAAATATCAATGAGATTTGGCAAAAACAGATAAGAGTTTTTTTTCGTTGTCATGGATAAAATAAATGCGCCTAGCGTGCATAGCCTACCTCAATAATTTATTCGTGAACTGGTGCAAAAGTAATCGAAATAATTATTTACAAGTGTTCATAATTCCAAAACTATCAACTTTTTTTCTAGAAAATTTCGGTTGATTTGCAGAACATCCAGGCTTACCATGGATAGAGATCTCCTTTTGTTCTAAAAGTGGTTATCTTCTCAATCGCTTTTAGTGTTTCCAAAGGTTTGGACCATTTTCTTGAATGCTGGTTCATTCTTTTTCTTAGATTTTGGTTTATTGATGATGCCTCTGCCGCTGTGCCGTCGGTTTTTCTGTGGGAGATCTCGGGAATCTTTGGTATTGCTTCTTTTTTCCGGTTCACCTGTATGTTACTTATTGTATTCATTTCGTTTTTTTTTCTGATATTCGGGGTTACCGTGACCATGGGTATTTTATAGATATAATCAGTCCATCCTTGCTTGGATTAGATTTGCTTTTAGCACAAACAACAATATTGTTGGTAAAATTAAAAAAGAGCAGCTAATATGAACAAATCACTATAATTTATTTTTATCAATATTTTTCTAAAAATTAGGTTTTTATTTTTTCCTCGAAAACAGTTCATTAGATTGTCTTCTTCATCACTCTAATTATTCAATTTGAATGCCAAAATAACTCGATTTTTTTTCAGAATTTTTGACATTGCCGTTAATTTTTTATGGGTTTATATGAACGGTAATTCAAATCATTACAATATGTAGCCAAATGATATCCATTTATTCATTTAACTAGTGATACATTTGCTGCAAAGAGAAGAACTGTACACAAATGAATAGATGGAAGAATAAAAATCTGAAAGGCTCTCAGTTCAAATGCATCTCGGATATTGTCATAATCCCTGAACGTTCCATTATACCTGCCTTTCAAGATACGATAGAAACTACGTGTGTATCAGGAGAAAATCTCGAACTCAATTCCCCATACATACTTCACTTTGAAAGCACTTCTCCCGCGAGTGACAAACGCCCTATCCCGATAGTTCGAAATGTTTTAGCGACATGGCGCTTTTCAGACAATTGCGTTTGACGTAATTGACTTTGGTAGCCGTTGTCTGCATTGGTGACAATCTGCCAGCTAAGTGATTCACTTACGGGAATTGAATATCTCATCATTCCCAATATTACAGTTTATAATTGAATAGATTTGGCACTTCTGGTTTACTGATTGGTATGATGTAACCATAACTAATCGAGATTTATATTTTTATCAGAAAAGTAGGCCTATTCCACCGATGGTTTTTCAGTGATTAGTCGATTTTGGTCTTGATTGCTGATGTTTAATCCACAACTATGGCAGACATTAGGAACAGTTATGTGGCAACGGTCGAAATCCTCGTTAGATTGGTAAAAACTAGCCATTTCTCTATTGTATTGAGGCAACCCAATGTGGTGTAACACAGGGCTCTATACTCGGGCCCACACTATTCCTATTTTATGTAAACTATATTACAAAAATTAATATACATTATTTGCCACCATATTTTGGCATGATAAAGTTGAGCACACATTACTTAACAATATTCAAGCAGATATAGAACAAATCAAATCCTGGTGTGACGATAACTTGCTTGTTTTCAACGCCCCTAAAACGAATTTATTAACATTCCGCAAGAAAACACAAAGTCATCTCCACAATTTAATTCACCAACTGGATAGAGTAATGGTGTACGGCAAGGGCTATCAATCAGCTAACCGTAGTATATTAAGGACATATTTCGAACCCATACAGGCTCATCATCAGTTTATCAATAATTCTACAATAAAAGGAAATCCAATATAACTTAATGTAACAAAGTACGTTAGAATTACTTGCATGGAGAGGAAAATAATTCTAACGTACTTTGTTACATTAAGTTATATTGGATTTCCTTTTATTGTAGAATTATTGATAAGCTGATGATGAGCCTGTATGGGTTCGAAACATGTCCTTAATATACTACGCTTAGCTGATTGATAGCCCTTGCAGTACACCATTACACTATCCAGTTGGTGTATTACATTGTGGAGATGACTTTGTGTTTTCTTGCTGTATAACTATGTCACTCCACTTCGAGATACAATCGACTTCCACCACTGGTTTCTAAAATATCTCCTATACATCAAATTTCTCGGACTTTACATCGACAAAAAATTTAAATTCAACGGACATGTCAATTATTGCAGATGGTACAAGTCACACAAAAAAATCATTAGGGATCTCTGTAAAGTAAAAGCACAGAATCCTCACAGTTACATCGATCTTTATTTTAGAAACCTCCTGGTCCACAAAAATCGAAAAAATATACCGCAGTGTCATTGTTCTTCACATAAATTGAGATTACCTTACCTTCACCAAAAAACAATTTTGCTGAGGAATCTATAATCTATAATGGACTGAAAATTTATAATTGCTTACCATTACATATAAGGGATATTGAAACGTTTGGATTACTTATTTGAAAAAACTTTGTGTCAAAATTAAAATATGCCTGCCCTTTCATTTTATGAATGATTTTAATATGCTTACATCTTATTCATTTTATTTATACAAATTATATTATTTCATTGTTTTGGTAACTTTGTGTTTTGTTTCTTTTTGATTCATAATACCAGATGACTTTGTCGATAAAATTTGTTTCTTGTGACAATAAAGCAAATGATTGATTAATTGATTACCATGATCTTGTAAGAAAACGTACGTTTGAAATTTTTTAGAAATAGATACCGAAATTATATTTTTCAGAACGGAAAACCCCTCACATTCCGGAATGATAAACTTCGTTTTTATACAGCCTCGAGAATTATACGAGGAGAATTCAATAATAATTCGAATAAAATATTTCAAAAAATAAATCAATCTAGTCAGGGCAGTCGGGCCACCAAGTACCCTAGTAATGGTTCCGTTTTCGGTTGCGTTTTCGTTTAAGGGAAATCAAGGTAGACAAAAAAGCGGTTGCTAGTCAAATATCATAAACAAAGGATACATGGTGTTAACTCCATCTATCGTCGAGGTGGCCGATATATGAACTAACGATGTTTTGGATCTCTACGAATCATTGAAAAATTATTACTTTCGGTTTTTAAAAATTGGGATATACGAAAACTAATGCTGAATTCGGATTGCCCTCATTGAGGAGAGTTCGAATTTGCAATAAAATTGCTACTTCCGGTATTCACTTCCGATTGTCCGATTTCGATAATTTTGACATCAATGGATTCGTTTCGATGTCAAGAAACACATTTGAGCCAAAAGGTCATTTGAGGGTAACTTCGTTATTATTGAAGGTAAAATGACGTGCGGGTACTCTAACAACACAACTGGCATTGGAGGTTAGGAAAATTATTTAATTTTGTCAGTGACAAGGTGCGTTACGTTTTATGTCCGATTCCAAGTGTTTGTGTGAAAGTTTCGACTGTTTTACGAGCGTTTCAAACATTTTACATTCGTTTCGAACGTTTTACATGCGTTTCAAGCGTTTCATATTTGGTGTACTGCAATGGTTGGAATGGAAGAGATGTATATCGGTTTCAATTGAACAAGTTTTGTGTAGTGTTGCAGAGAAGTGAACAAGTTAGTGGGAAACTATACCGACGAATTACTTTGAATGAGTGAAAAGTAACTGTAAACAAATTTCATAATTTTGAGTGGAATAATCAAAAATGTATTGTATGTGAACGTACAGAATGAGGCGAAATTCATGGTGGTATGTATGAACTCGAATGGATCCAGTTATGAGTGTAATATAACAGAATTTAAAACACTGCATTTTATGGCAGTCAATAAGAGTCAATTACCTGTATTTGTCAGATATGTTCCAAAGGCTACTACATCATAAACTGAAGCAGATTTTTCATGAAATAAAATGAGGCCAAAGAAATTGCATAAAAATTTAAATTTGAACTTTATATAATTATCATCATTGTATCTATAATATTGGTATGTATATTGATAATACTTGTGGAGAAAATGATTGTAGAATTAAGTAAAAATTATACAGAGCGGCTTTTTTGAGCCCCCTCCCGTGTTAACTTCTGAACAGTTTGACGTAAAAACATGAAATAAAAACAATTTTTCACCGACACTACTTCTTGAAATGAAAGACGTTGTGCCCACCCGCGATAGAGGGTGCGGGTGGGCACATCAATTTAAAAAATGGAATGACATGGGGGTTTAAATTACACAACGTTGAAAAAGGAATGCAATTATCTTTTCAACCACATTTTTTTTTTATTTATGTCAATTCGTATTTTCACAATTTCAATCTTTTGTCTTTCGGAATTTTCAAGTTCATATACCCCCAGAGCCACCTGTACAGTAATTGTAATGTATTTCCTCCTTAACAGTAGTACTAGTAATACTATTCAAAATATTTCTTGTACCATTGTTCCAAATCAAACCGTTCAAACTTATCGAGATAAGACTAATCTTGATATTTCGAGTACATAATTATGTTGGAAAAAAATATAACCGAAATCCAAAAAAAATTTAGATGGTTGAAAAGAGAATTGAATTCTCTTTGCAACGATGTATCACTTGACCCCCCATGTCAATTGAAATTTTTAAATTGATGTGCCTCAAAAAGTAGTATCGGTGATACCATTCAAAATGTTTTTTTCCATGTTGGTACGTCAAACCATTCAGAAGTTAACAGGGAGGAGTGGTTAAAAAAGCCGCACTGTTATACAGTGCCCGTCTAAAGTCCGTTCCCCTCCTACTAATTTTTTAACCACCTGGTATATCGCAACTAAATTTGGAGGGCTTTAATAGGAGAAAAAACAACTTTTTCATGAAAAAATCAAAGCTAAAAGTTTTAAAATGACGGCTGAGCGCCATCTTCAATATTTCTTTTAAATAGAACACCCCGTATATTATTCAATTTTCGAAATTTGCTCATAATTCTCAACAGTTTTCTCTAATACACTTTACTCCTAAATTCAATTGTTTTCGAAATATTAACGTTTGAAAAGTGACATTCCGGTATGAAATGAAGTAGATATGGATTTTGGTCACTTCCTGTGAAACATATTGCTAACTACACGTTGTTATTTGTAGTTAAATCTCTTAATTATATCGACTAATAAGAGGCGTAAAGAGGGTTTATTAAGGATAAACAGCAACGCTTACCGGAAAATCTCGAAGCCTACTACTAATGTGTTCTGTAAATTCACAATCAAAACAAATTATTTGGCTAAAAATTTATTTTTTATTTTTGAATAACTCTTTTATTTAACACCAACAATTATTTTATCAAGTGTTCAAAGTGGTCCCCTCCTAATTCTTGACAATAAAGTGCCCTATTATAAATAGCTTCTCTCACGTTGATGAAAGTCTGTTCATCTATTTCTTCACATGTATCTATTATTCTGCGTTCCAACTCTTCTATTGCTTGGCATTCATTGGCGTAGATTTTTGACTTCAGATACCCCCAAAGGAAAAACTCTAGAGGTGTATGATCCGGAGATCTTGGTGGCCACTCTTTACTTTCCCTGCGACCTATCCATCACCCAGGAAAGTTATTATCGAGGAAGTCTCTAGCCATGCGATCGAAATGGGGAGGTGCCCCATCCTGCTGAAATATGATTTCACGATTTTCAAACTCTTTCTGATTGTTCAATACAATTTGCCTTATTCGAGGTTCAATTTCAGTTTCTAAAAGATTTTTGAAAGAACTCCTGTAAGATTGCCTCTGATAAAAAATCGTCACAACAACGCGATTGCCTAAAATCCCCGCCCAAACATTCACCGTTTCAGGAAACTGGGTATGTTCCTCTCTGAAAATATGCGGATTAGTATTGCTCGAGTATCGTACATTAAGAAAAAACGTGCATTCGTCTGAGAAACATACACGATTTAGGAAGCCCCGTTCTCCTTCAATTGTTCCTGTTAACCATTCACAAAATTCAACCCTCCGGTCTGGATCACCCTCCGTGAGAGCATGCAGTATTTTCATTTTATAGGGATGAAACTTTAATTTTTTTAGGACTCTTTGGACAGTTTTTGAACTTAATCCACAGGATTCAGCAACTGCAGACGTTGACTCAGTCGGATTGATTACCATTTCAGCAACAATTTCTACCTTTTTTTCTTCTGAAAGAGGCGGTCTTCCTGATCTTGGAGCATCTTTCAGCGTACCAGTTGCGTGGAGCTTATTTGAAAGTTTGCGCAAATATATCCTCGAAATAGGATTGTCGGGAAATCTTTCATTGAACATACGGACTGCTGGATGATAATTTCTTCCAGCTTCTCCAAATATCAAAACTGCTTCAAATTTATCCTCTAAACTACAAGCCATGACCAGACTTTTCCTAAAATGATTGAGGCGGTCAACGGACTATTTGACAGTTACAGTTAATTTGACAGTAAACAAGACGTTACCGCGAAGATTTTCTCCAACGCAAGCTTGATTGAAAGCAACATTAGTGTTTCTGGTTGGGTTTGAAATGAACAAAATTTCACCTTTCAAACGTTGATATTTCGAAAAGAATTGAATTTAGGAGTAAAGTGTATTGAAGGAAACTGTTGACAATTATGAGCAAAATTTCGAAAATGGAATAATATATGGAGTGTTCTATTCAAAAAAATATTGAAGATGGCGCACAGCCGCCATTTTAAAACTTTTGGTATAATTTTTTCATGAAAAAGTAGGTTTTTATCTCCCATTAAAGCCCTCTAAATTTCGTTGCTAAATACAGTGTGACAATTTAAAAACTTACAATGGGCTATATCTCACGAACGAAAGATGATATCAAAAAATGCTCAAAACCGTTTCTAGGATAGGAAGGGGGAACTAAAATGACATAAAAAAGAACTCGCCCCCATCAACCCCCTAGGCCCCACCTACCCCAACTAAAAAAGTTTAAATGGCAGACCCCTACTTGTGATAGATACATCATTGAAAAGCCTATAAAAAATGCTATCCAATGGTATACATAATAATTGTACACGGTGTATCAATAATTACCAAATTATTATCCAACAATTTTAAAAACAAACGTAGGAACCCTACTTGTGATACAATGTTAAAAATCTTTAAAGGCCAATCAAACCTTATTTTCAATGATAAGTGTCCGAGGGGACTTTTTATTGTTGACAAACATGTAAGTCACGTGTACATCCGCGATTTAGTTGAAAAATTTAGAGAAACGGGATCAGTGCAAAATAAAAAAAGGGATGCCCCAAGATTACTGAATGAAGCAAGCCAAGTTGAGGTCCTTGGGCAATTTGCAATAGAGCCTACTGCATCAACACGTCAGGTATCTACAATGACAGGACTATCACGTGAGTCGGTCAGGAAGGTGTTGAAATTACATAAGTTTCACCCGTACAAAACGCAAATTCTTCAAGAACTAGGCGATGATGACCCAGACCGACGAATTGAGTTTTGTGAACTAATGACTGAAAGAATTCGCGTTGAACCTAGGCTATTGAAAAATATTTGTTTCAGTGATGAATGTACTTTTATACTGAATGGCAATGTGAATAAACAAAACTGTCGGTGCTGGAGTGATACGAACCCGCATCGATTTAGAGAAGGTCACACTCAATATCCTGAGAAACTTAATGTTTGGGCAGGGATATAAGGGGATTCTTCAAATGGTCCCTTGTTTATACCAGGCAATTTAAGTGGCGACATTTATCTGGATATGCTGGAAAACACCATCCAACCTTTAATTGTGCATGAATTAGAGAATCAAAGGGATGACCAAGGCAATCTAGCTCTAGAAGAAGATTTGCTGCACTACCAACAAGATAGAGCACCTCCTCACTGTAGTTAGGCACTGGTTGGATACTAATTATCCGAACAAATGGATTGGAAGGAGAGGTTCTATTGAGTGGCCACCGAGGTCACCAGACTTAACGCCACCTGATTTTTTTATGGGGTTACCTCAAGTCAGTTGTGTATAAAACTCAACCTGCGTCACCTGGAAACTTGCGGGAAAAAATTACTCAAGCATGTCGCGCTATTACTAGAACAACATTTGTCAAAGTTCGTGCAGAATTTGAAAATAGGCTGTACTATTGTTTACAAAACTACGGAACCCACTTTGAACATTTACTTCATTGACATTTTTAACAAATTTGTAGTTCAACAAAAACTTCATTGAATTTTCCTTTTAAGGCAAGGTTTTGTAATTATTTATTCACCCTGTACCATTATTATTCATACCGTTGGATAGCATTTTTTGTAGGCTTTTCAATGATGTATCACAAGTAGGGGTCTGCCATTTAAACTTTTTCAGTTGGGGTAGGTGGGGCCTTGGGGGTTGATGGGGGCGAGTTCTTTTTTATGTCATTTTAGTTCCCCCTTCCTATCCTAGAAACAGTTTTGAGCATTTTTTGATACCATCTTTCGTTCGTTAGATATAGCCCATTGTAAGTTTTTAAATTGTCACACTGTATGCTTTAAATAAAAAATTATTTGTATCATTATTGGCGTTGATAAATAATCCACAACAGAATAATCAATTATACAGGCAGTAACAATCACTCAAATCACTTAAATCACTCAAAAATATGCTTCCTTACAACAAATATATCCACCTTTTTTTTCCGCCCCAAAAACAATTCCATTTTCCATGTTTTTCCATCGATAAATACGCTAGAACCACTACGACAAGCGAACGTATCCGCTGCTCCCGCCGGGCGCGCGAAATACATCAAAGGAAGCCGACCGTTCCGCTCGTCCACTTCGCTCCGTAAACGACAGCCATCAATACCGCCCCGAACACACTCGGCTCGCTCGAAGTCGTTAGCGGGAGTCGAAACTTTGAAAAGGTGTAAACTTTCTTTTTGTTCTGCCGACATGCTCCGGCTCAAAACAACAAAGTTGTTCGACGAAAGTAAAATTTTATGAAGCAGAGCATGCTTTCCCGGAGTTCGGTCGAAGAAGTTCATTTTATATCGGAGAGGGTGCTGCGTATTTTGTATAAGAGGATATAATGGCTGATGCAGAGGAAATTAACTTCCACGGAACGTCGATGATTCAATGTCCAAAGATATTTAATGAGCCATTGAAAACGGAAGAGATTACTTGTGAGGTACAAACATAAAAAGGATTTCCTTATTCAAGAATAGTATATTGTGTATCTAGTAGTAAAAGCAATACATTCCCGGACGACAATGTAAATTGTTGGCCGAGGCGTTAAGCCCTGGCCAACAAGCATTGAGGTCTGGGAATGTGCTTTTACTACGAGGTACACATACTACTTTTTCTGAAATCGCAAACAGCATTATCAAAAACTAAGGAATTCTACATATTGTTTGCGTGAACTGTCTAAAATTTAAACAAGCCGGAAAAAAAAGTACTTTTTCTGAAATCGTTCAAGAATGCCCACTTTCTCGGAGCAACTTCAGGCCTCAAAATACGCTAATCTAGTATTTTAGTCCGTTGCTAAGCAACGAACTTTCCCGGACCGTTTTCGGACCTAAACGGTACGGAAAAGTACTTTTTCGGCAACCATCCAGGAAGTGTTCACTTCCCGGACACTTTTTCTCTGGAAAAGTAGCACTTCCCGGCCTAGTCCGGGAAGTGCGTACTTCCCGGACTAGGCCGGGAAGTGCTCGAAATTTAATATAAATAAGAATTAGAATGTTTCTGTTGGTACCTACCTTCTGTTCGAATTTCAATATATAATACAAATAAGAACTAAAATGTTTGAAATATTCAAATTTGGAAATATGGAATTTGGTAGTTTACTCTTGATCATAATTCTATTTTTTGTTCCCCCTGTACACCTTTGGGAAATTTAAAAGTTTGATAACTTGAATATACATATTTCGTAATGCACCAATTTTTATCAGGAATAAAATTTTCTGACAAATCGATAATAAAAAAGATTCCATATGCTGCAAATTTTTGAAACTCACTGTATATAGTCATGACCACCTTTTCATAGGCAACCCATTTTAGGCGTTTTCGTCTATTCATGTAACTAAAAAAAAAGTTTGTGTCATCCGGTTAACAGATGGGTTAAAGTAGAGCTCTGGAGTAAGTCTTCCTACACCACCGCAAACACTGATCATAAAAGTAAACAAACCAGACATTTGTAAGCGATTATTTTCCAAATTTGTAAACTCAAATCATTTCAATCATAATATTTTTGTAGAAATTCAAACCTCAATTATATAAATAATTTTCTTTATTGTATCCAAATTTATAAACAAATTGTAAATGTAAATTATATATAACAATGGTGATTTCAATAACCATGATGGTGTTATCATGTATGTAAAAAACAATTTAGACTTTTGTTACAATATTATCAATCTGGATCAGTCAAAATCAATTGAATTGAGTATTCTGAATTGCGATGAACCCATAACGATAACAGGTATATATAGATCCCCGAATAGCTGTCCAAAAACATTCAATGCAGATCTCCTGGAATATTTAACGAACAATAAGCACAAAAACCATGTTATCACTGGCGACATCAATATCAATCTGATGGGAGACACAGATTTTATTGACGATTATAAAACAATATTAAATTCATTCGATTTCATATCTTACATAAATCATATCACTCGTAGAGCCAGCATGACTTGCTTGGATAATTTTTTTGTATTAAATAACTTAAAAAATTAGAAAAATAAACTCATACATTTTCCCGCATGATTTAACGGACCACGACCCCATAATTCTCACTATGTCCTTTCACACAATGAAAGAAGATAAAGAAATACTTCCACACAAAAAATTCATTGATTTAAAAAAATTGAGAAATGCTCTAAATACAGAATCATGGTATACTACGTATACATCTGAAACCGTAGATGAAATAACGGATTCGTTTATTAAAACATTGAACGATCATATCAGTAACTGTACCAATGTCGTGAAAATATCTTCAAAATATAGAATCAAGAAACCCTGGATTACCAAATGTCTGTTAAAGTCTATATCAACTAAATATGAATTATACAACAAATTACAAAAAAATCCGAATAACGTAATTATAGAAATGGAATATAAATCCTATAAAAATAAACTTAACAACTTGATTCAGAAGAATAAAAAAGATTATTTCAAAAAACAAATTGATGGTAATAAAGAGTCATCAAAAAAATTATGGACATGTGTGAATAATATATGTGGCAAAAGTAAAAGTGAAACAAAAATTACAAAAATCATAACAGATACAAATGAAATTATTACTGATGAAAAAATTATGGCAAATGAATTCAACAATTTTTACTGCGATCTGGGTAAAAACTATGCCGATAAAATTGAGGAACCCTTCCAGTTTCAGGAAAATATTTCAGCTTTGAATTATACCATGTACCTTTTTCCACCAAACAATAGTGAAATAATCAATACAATAAATAGTCTTAGCCCAAAAAAATCCCCCGGAATAGATGGATTGAGAGCTGAAACTCTGAAACAAATTTCTGATCTCATTATCTTACCACTGAACTTTCTGATTAGCAAATGCTTCGAGGCAGCTTATTTTCCTAAATCTTTAAAAATTGGTCTCATCAAGCCACTACATAAGGGAGGTAATAAATCAGATATTAATAACTACAGACCAATATCACTAATCTCAACATTATCTAAAATAATTGAGAAATTGATAAAAAGTAGACTAACAAATTTCTTTACCAAGCATAAAATTATTTCAAATCATCAATATGGTTTCAGGGAGGGGAAGTCCACAGAAGATGCGATCTATTCATTAACATCACTCATATATAAGGCAATAGATAAAAAAACTCCAGCATTAGGTATATTTATAGACCTGTCTAAAGCGTTTGATACCGTGAGTCATGAGGTGTTACTTGGAAAACTATATTCATACGGTATTAGAGGTAAAACTCATGATCTTCTGAAAAGTTATTTGGCAGATCGACAACAACGAGTATGCCTCCATGAAAATATCAGCGAACCGAGGACTGTCACATTTGGTGTTCCCCAAGGCACTGTGTTGGGCCCACTATTATTCACATTATATATAAATAGCCTCTTACATATCGATTCCCGAGGGACAATTCTCAGCTTTGCTGATGATACGGTGTTATTCTATACTGCTGATACATGGAGAAATTTGAAAATCAAGGCAGAAACTGATTTCCAAGTCATTAAGAAGTGGTTCCAATGTAACAAACTTACTCTAAATTTGAATAAAACTCATTACCTCCCATTTACGTCCTATATTAATCATCTGCCACAATTAGGAAATTTGAATATCGATAAAGTTACGACAATACCTGAAGCTGAGTCTGTTAAGTATCTGGGTGTCATAATAGACAAACATTTACGTTGGGATTTACACGTTGCATTCATAACGAAAAAAATTAGAGGCCTCATTAGTAGATTTAGATATCTGTCGCAATTTTTAGACATTCATCACCTAAAAACAGTATACTATGCACTCATCCAGTCTCACTTGTCTTATGGTATTATGGGTTGGGGAGGAGTTCTCGACTGTCATCTAGAAAGACTGAATGTTGTTCAAAAATGGGTTTTGAGAATTATTTACAAAAAAAACTCACCTTTTCCAGTGATGAACTCTTTCTCAATAGTCAAATCCTAGATTTAAGACAATTATACTGTCAGAAATTAATAATTAACATCCACACATCTAAAATTGTATTGGAACCCACAGACCACAACTATGCCACTCGGAATAAAAACACTACTGTTAAAATACCCAAGTGCGATAAGAATATTGGACAAAGAAGTTCACAGTATTTGGGCCCTAAATTATATAACCTCCTTCCTCCACAACTGAAATCTGTAATCCATAAAAACTCTTTCAAATATATGGTTAAAATGTGGATTTTAAACACGGAAAGAGTATACTTTGTTAACAATATAATGATTTGAGAAAAAAAAAATTAATGATACAAAAAAAAAAGCAGACCCCGATTATGTCAAACATATCCTAATTATGTCAAATATATCCTGATTGTGTCGAATATCCCGATTATTCAAATATATCCCAATTGTGTCGAATATATCATGAAATGTACATTAAATCCCTACTTTGTCATTAAATATATATTTTGTTTCGATAATGTTTATGTATTTGTAGTTGTAAACTCTCACGCACAAGCAATCACTTGCTTCTGTGAGTATACATGTTTATTCATTTATATTTATATTACATTATATTAGTATTGTTCATTTAACCGCAATAAACATATTATTATTATTATTATTATTATTATTATTATTATAGCGTTTTCAGAATTTTTTTGTTTTACTGTTGAGAAGCACAAAGTACATCCTTTGACAGAATCGGTGTTTTTGGTATATTCATAAAAAAGAACCTGGTGCCCATATAATTACCTTGTATCTTTACTTTCTTTAATTTCGAGTATCTAATTTTTGTCAAAGGATCTATCTATTAAACTGGCAGATAACGAAACCCACGACCTCCCGTGCCAATACCAATCTGAGCAGCTCACAGGCACTGCTGTATACAATGAGCAAGTAACTAACTATTTAAAAAGTGTTTTTGGTGTTACAATATGGAATACACTTATGCTTAATTAAGGAGAACAACTGTTTCAAACGTTTTCATTGCGCTTAGACACCTTCTGCACATGAACTAATGTTTGAATATATTTAAAAAAACCTACTGTGCAGCATCATTTCCTTAACCATTTTAAAACATAATTTGCATACAATTTTTTTTTCAACATTTTATTTAAAATTTCATGCAATAGAGTGTTAAAAATATTCACCGTACTTATATTATTCTACGTTTATCGTAATTTTATCAGCGAAGGAGGTGAGCTGCGCATAGAGATAGGTAACTAACTACCCCTGTACGTTCACCGAAGCATGCAAAACTTCCCGGTTTCCTTGTCGAAACGATCGGACGAATAATCATTTTCGACAAAATTTCAACAACCCATTCGGGTGAACAGGGGAACAATTAGGAAGTTTGGAAAGCTCTTCGACCCACAACTACATAATAGTCGGGGTGTTGTTCGATTCAGCTTGGAGATGAAATTTAGTGGAAACCCATTGCATCCTGAGCTTTGTGATACCTATCCTCTAGCTCGAAATTTGACGTTCAATTATCGACCTTCGTACAAGGTAGTAAGTTGGTCCCGAGGATATAATAAAGTAGGGAAAGTCAATGCTTTGATGATTCCATAGCTTCATTTTGGAGTCGATTTCACGTCTTTACACTGATAAAAAGGATATTTTGCATCCACTCATAATGAAAAATAATATTCTTTAATAGGTCCAACTGAATATTAGTTTGATAACTCTTCCATTAGGTGTAATGGTGCACATCATACTCGGAATAAACTCTTCGTTACAGTTTGACAAACATAGCTGATATTGTGAAATTCCCACTTCTTGCGCGAACAATCACGTGAATATCACTAGAACACCGGGTAGTCCGTCGTACGACTAATGTGCATCATGGGCGTGTATATCTTCACAATTCTATGTTTGCCAAGCTGTACCTGTAATTATTTCTTCATAATTCTCCAAAAAATTACTTCATTATTTTTCATTACGTCCTCATTATTCTCCATTGAATCAGTTGTAACAGTCCATTTACGAAGAACCCCGTATTACAAAATGAATAGTGTAACGCTCTTTTTTTCCAAACTGGATAAAAGGCGGACATCACTATGGCGCGTCACGGTTGTTAAGCTTAATCTATTCTCTCTAACGAGAACGACTCAAAACTCAACAAGTGTTTCGGGCGCCAGTTTATTAAAGTGGTATGCTCCACTCTCCCTTATTCAATTCGGAGGGAGGCTCAGGGCAGCTTCAGATGGAGATACGGTATTCCAGGGGTCAAATGTAGTGACTTATGAGCAACAGTGAGCAAGGGACCGCAGGCTTTAATTGCAACCCTTGCAATTCATGGAATACCAGCTGCATTGCTAACTTTCAAAGTTTGCATGCAAGATTGTGTTGTAAGAAAATAAACGAAAGGTGTACAGTGACAAATGGGGAATTTATTGAAGTCTGTCTTCACATGGTCACTCAGTTACAATGACAAATTCTACCCTTACTAACTAAAAATATCCTATTTTTAACGGACGGTGAAACAGGTTCGGTACGGTAAGCGGGTTCTCGGTATTTCAAACGGTTCGAGCGGGTAAGACCTTTCGGAGACGTTCTACGGGTGTTTCAATCATCGATTCGTATCCGAAGCGATTTAGTCAATTTTCGTAACACACGGTATGTTTAATAGATTGAGAGTATCGGTGACTACGACGGAGGTGCTCTGAGAAACTTCTTTGGCAAATACTCAGTATATTTGCACTTTCAACCGGCTCTTTCACGGCCCACGGCAAGTTAGTCACTTTCACTATTCAGTAGACAGAGATTTCCAATTGTAAGGAGTTCGCGTGTGTTCCGCCAGCAGCAACTTTGACAACACCTTAGGAACACTAAGCAAAGCTGTAATATCTATCGAGCGAGACCTTATCCGGCCAGTGACAGATTACTCTGTCCCTTAGGGATGCTAGTAACGCACAGCTACTGTGACGGTCGTTGGAAAAATCTCTACTTTGAGCACAACCTCGTTTTAAACAAAATATGCACACAGATTGATTTCTCTACGGTTGTAGCAACGGGTCGCGATCAGGTCCAGCCGGCGGCAACTTTGACAACACCTTGGGGACACTGGAGTAAAACAATACTCGCTTAACACCTCTTCCTGCCAGCAGCAACTTTGACAACACCTTAGGGAAGAGATGTCGAGTGATTACTTGAAACGGCCGTCGGAGAAATCTATTCTGATAAATTATACGGATTTATGAATAAGTCACAGGTACCAAAAAATTATGAAAAGCTCTCTAGTTAATCGTTTCTGAATGCAACACTTAATAAATATCAAACGGACAGGCAAATAATGAGAGATAAAATATCGGGATGCTTACGGTTATTTTTCACTTGCTAACGGATGCACCACGGATCGAGAAAATACAAAACGGATGGATACTCGGAAAAATCTAACTTGGCAAACTAATTCTTAAACGATTCTACGGGAGTCACAACTCAAAAAGCCTTGTCTTGAAGAGGGTTTGCGTAATTATAGCAAATCATTGGAATGTCAAGGCTGTCTGTACAGTGGATAGAAAAAATACAAAAAGTCTGCTCTGACTTTTAAAGTGCTGAAAATCTTTGGATGAAGAAATGGAGTTGGAAACCTATTGAAAAGTAAATTTTTAAAGGACAAGAACTAATCGTGTGCAAAAAAAGGGCGGCACTTCTTGGTAAAGTAGCGAATCATTAGAACCGGTGTTGGGCAGCAATGAATCGAATTAACTTTGTAAACAACCGAAAGTGAGGCTATATCCTCCCTTACGGTATCGGAACCTGTTTTCCCGTTAACATTATTATAGCATAAAAGTAAAAATAATAGTAATAATAACAACAGTTAGAACAGTAACAATAGTAATGACAATAATAATAATAATAATAGTAACGGAGGAAATGGTGAAGCCAAACAGTTGCACAAACTAGAATTTTCGGAAATAGAAAAACAAAGAAACTCTGAAACATGAAAGGATAGCCCAACGAAGCACATTATATGACCCATTTCAAGTCGAAAAATTATGCTTCCTCCGATGGGTATGCAAATCAAAATACTTTCAACCTATTGCCGCCCATAAATAAAAATTACAATTCTTTTTTACCCATCTCATTTAAAGACTATTTTTGGCAAGATAATTTTTGCAAAAACACCGAAAAGAATGCAGAAGAAAATTGATCGCAAGCATTTTAATTTGGAATATTTTAAATTCAAGTCTGGGTGCCACTGTCGCCACGAAATATCTGTTCTGTCGCGAAACATGTGAAATGAGTAATTTTTCACTTGACCGTCAGTCACTGATAAGATTACAAGGTGACTAGGTGCCTGAAGCGAACTTTAATAGTGCCTAAGAGCATTTAACAATTTGCCACATTTTTTATCTAGGGTAGTCGTCTGAGGAATGTGAATGTCATGATTACAAATAAGTTGTTTTATACTATTCAGTCTCAATTATTTGTTATATTTTTCGAGCAAAAATATGATTATTTTCTCATTTAGTGAAAACAAATATTACATAATGTGTGAAATCTTTTAGTGCCATTGATTCCATCTAAACTTGTGTTACTAAACTCAACGGATGCAGTAGGAAAAGTATCAGTGAAAATAATTTAAATATGTTGAGCTCTACCGCTTGAAATTTTCATTGCCTTTGAAATAATAATCACCAATATACACACCAATTCATTCACATTCATCTACATTTTCCTCGTTGACTGGTCCATAACAGTTGAATTTTCCTCTGCGGCACGATGTAACAAGAAATTGTTTCATTATCATCGTTCAAGTTTCTGCAATACGTTCAGTGTAATTGCATTATTGCGATCGAGAGCGCTTGTAAATTATAGCTTTCGGGAGAGATAGCACAGACAAAGGCATGAGCTTTCAGGAAATTTGGTAGAATTTTCCTATGGAAAGTGCGAGAGTTTGAATATTTTCTCGTTTGAACATTTGGTGTGTCAATTACTTACCTACAATTCATGAAAACGAAAAGTATTTTTTTTAAACGAGCATGATCAATGATTTCTGATAAAAAACCTGGAAAAAAAATAAATTTTTCAACACCCTGTTTCTCGAAAACCAAGCTGTAAACGTTTTTTTTTTAATGGGTACATAATATGTGGAAGATAAACTTAACGTTATATAAATGATGGTAAACATCATTAATACATCCAACGGAGGCGATCCATAACATACAGTGGAGGTGAGATCTTACTGGGTAGGTAAAAAACTTACAGTCGAACTCCACCAAATAAAATCTTTATTGTTAATGTGAGTGTAGTCAGAGGACACACATCAGCAAATTACGAGATGTAGTCGGAAGACTTACATCAGCAGCAGGATATGTCTCGAAGGATTAATCCTTCATCTTCAGCGAAAAAAGGTTACAAACTAATGATCTACAGAAAAGAGAAATGTTACAACATTGAGAATAACAGTATTAAAGTTCCACCACATATGGTATATTCGAACTTTAATACTGTTATTCTCAATATTGTAACATTTCTCTTTTCTGTAGATCATTAGTTTGTAACCTTTCTTCGCTGAAGATGAAGGATTAATCCTTCGAAACATGTCCTGCTGCTGATGTAAGTCTTCCGACTACATCTCGTAATGTGCTGATGTGTGTCCTCTGACTACACTCACATTAACAATAAAGATTTTATTTGGTGGAGTTCGACTGTAAGTTTTTTACCTACCCAGTATCATTAATACATATCCATTATATGTAGTTTCTGAGGCAATAAGTCCCAATTTTCAGCTTTGTATACGCGTCATATTTTAATGATCATATTTTCATTAGCAGAATGACGTGTTATGCTCAATGTCCAAGGAACATGTCATAATATACCGTGTGACACAGACTCGTGGTACACGCCCTTTTCTACTTTGTTTCTGTAGCTATATTTCTAAAATTTGGAAAATTGAATATGCTCACTATAGGGCACTTTTTGACATATTTGGAAAAAAATTCAACATCTGGTTTTTCCGGAAATGACATCAACTTTCAATTTTTGAATGGGTCACCCTGTACATATTTGAAATCTGCATAATTTTCTGAATCCAATGATACTCCATAGTTGATATTTCATTCGTCAGAACACCCATTTTGTTTTTCGATCTAGAGAGCCATGAACCTCCTAAAATTAATCCAAATAATCAAAATAATGCTACAATATCGTAATTTCGATTTAAAAAGTATCGTGGTGCGAAATACGTTCCAAAAAAGTAAACCAAAACCCTTTTTTACTCGAAACTGCGTTTTTTCAAATGGTACCATAATGGTACTGTGTCGTCATTCGAAAGTACTATCGATGGGGTATCCATCCATATTAACTTTTTCTGTATAACCAATACTAACACGATAATGACGTTGAGACAAGTTTAAGTATCTTCTCGGTTCAATCACAATAATTTATCAAGGTGGCTATGCAACACAAATGACAATTTAAAGTTTCGATAATCTGTAATTGTCAGTTAATCACTGAATACATTATTGAATTGATCGGATTAATGATAGAAATAAGTTAAGAATGTCACCAGTTTATAACAGAAACGATAAGGTGGATATGCTATCAGTGTATGGGGAATGTCGGCAAAATCCAGTTGTTGCTCAACAGCTGTACTACGGAAAGATACTCCGAACGACAATGTCCGGCTCGAAATTATTTCAAGCGTCTTGAAGAGCAGTTCAGAAGAAAGCCTGATGTTGGTACTGAGCATAATATTGTTTCTAAAGACATGGAGATAAATGTTCTCATGAGAGTGGAAATCGACAAAACAGTATCTCTTAGGGAGATCGCTTCCGAGTTGGATACCAGTCGTGAAAGTGTCAGAAGAATTTTGAAAAAACGTAAGTATCGATCTTATAAATATTAAATACATTTGAACGAAGACGATAGTATAAGAAGGATGGAATATTGCAGGTGGGTACTACGCAATAATGTACAGCAAAATAATGAGTTCCTGAAAACAAATGAATTCTCCGATGAGTCAAGATTCACCAATCTTGGTTTATTTAACAAACAAAATACTCGATATTGGACGCAAGAGAATCAGCATTTATTTAGGCAGGGGAATTTCCAAAAACGTTTTGGATTTGATGTATGGCTGGGAGTAGTTGGAGATCGAATAATTGGTCCCATAATATTTGATAGACCTTTGAATGGTGGGAGATACCTATGTTTCCTCAGAAATTAAATTGAAGATTATATAGAAGATTATCCGCTAAATCTGGAAAATCAACTGTTCTTTCAGCAGGATAGTGCACTTCCGCACAATAGTAAGATCGTACCGGATTACTTTTTTGACCGATTTGGGGAAAAGTGGATCGGAATACATGGTCCTGTTAGGTGACCTGCAAGAACACCTGACTTACCCCCTTTAGATTTTTATATTTGGAGTCAATTGAAAAATATCGTTTACAAAACCTACCCATTGACCCGCGATGACCTAGAATTACGAGTTAAACAAGCCATTCAAAGTATAACGCCTCAACAATTAAACAATGCTATTCAAAATACCGCCAAACGAGCTCGAAAATGTTTGGATGTTGGTGGTGGACATTTCGAACAGCTATTATAAGACTTCTCTTTTTTATTTTGTTTCGTTATTAATTAAATTGTGAGAGAAAACCTAAATGTTATTACTTACTTACATTGAACCAAGGCTTTGAGCCTTCGACATTTAGGAGCTCTATCGGTTGGATGAAATATTGACTAGATCTCCGTGAAAGTCGAAATGTCAAATTGTTGTTTGTGTTCCATAGCCCTTGATAAATTATTGTTATTGAACCGAGAAGATACTTAACTTGTCTGAACTCTATTATCGTTTTCGTATTGCTTATACAGAAAAAATTTAATATGGATACCCCATATGACGTCAGAGTATCATTATGGTACCATTTGAAAAAACGGAGTTTCCAGTAAAAAAGGGTTTTGGTTTAGGTACTTTTTTGGCACGTATCTCGAACCACGATACTTTTAAAATCGAAATTACGATTGTGTAGCATTATTTTTATTATTTGGAATAATTTTAGGAGGTCCATGGCTCTCTAGATCGAAAAACAAAATGGGTGTTCTGACGAATGAAATATCAACCATGGAGTATCATTGGATTCAGAAAATTATGCAGATTTCAAATATGTACAGGGTGACCCATTCGAAAATTGAAAGTTGATGTTATTTCTGGAAAAACCAGAAGTTGGATTTCTTTTCCAAATATGTCAGAAAGTGCCCTATAGTGAGCATATTCAATTTTCCAAATTTCAGAAATATAGCTACAGAAACAAAAGAGAAAAGGGCGTATACCATGAGTCTGTGTCACACGGTATTTTACGAATTGAATTTAATATTTTCATTACCATATTACGAAATATGTAAAATGTTCATATTTTGCCTGATGGCAGGAAAACTTTCGAGAGACATATAAATAATATATTTAGATTCGATTTTCAAAATTATCATCACTCAAGAAATATATTAATGATGAAATAAGATTTATTGATTACTTTGATCCTTAATTTTTTATTTTGTTTTTTGTTGGGAATATATTTAACGTCTGGCAAAATATGCAAAAATACGTAACTATTTTGTCATAATATTGATTATTTTGACGAAGATGTATTCACGATAATATTTTAAAAAATGTGAAATTTTCATATTTATCTTGATGTCTGCAAATTATTGGAAAGACAATATTTGAAAAAGTATATGAAGTTGAATGTATACTGGGTTGGGACATATGTTAAAAACTATAGTTCCTAAAATCTCTCAAAGAATCAAATTTGTCCTCGTACATAATCAACACCATGTATATTGTTAGGAGAATCAATAATTCAAACTCATTCCAATATGGATATTACAGTCCCGATTACACGCCGACGAACGTCACTGCCCCGCGTTGACTTACCTTCCAAAGTTCCACTGTAAACAACCCCTTGATCGAAATCGATCGGTCCGTTTGTTGATTCGAACGAAATATCTTCGGCAAACACTGCGTCGTCTGGGTAGATCCGCAGTTTGAAAAGCCTGAAAATGAAAATGACAATCAAGCACTCGAAATTGTTAAATCTAATTTTCGTTGTTATGAGACGAAAAAGCAACGACGTTTTCTATTGATTTATTCAAGAAATGGCGACCTCACAAGTTTAGAGTACAAGTCCAGGCCAATTTTGGAGGGGGGTGGCTTTTCTCAAGATGATAGATCATTGAAAAATAATCAAGTAGGACCTCCAGCCGTACAGAAGGAAAACAATTTATTTTCGGCAAATGTTTGTCCTCAATTCAGGTGATTCATTACTGTACGGCATTTGTATGATTGAATTTTGTAATGTATTCACACTGTATTGTGTATGACAGTTCCTAGTAGAGGAAATGACTTCTGCGCAAAACCATGTGATGAGACACCTCACAAATCAACCTGTAAACCTGAGTAATATATGGTTCGTGAAACAGAAAACGTGTTTCCATTATTCTCACTTTGCAGGCATAATCCTGTGTAACCAAATATATAACAAATTTTTATAACTACTTTATTAATTACTCAATTAATTATTTAGCAACGCCGTACATTTTTGCTAGAAAAGGGGCGAGGAACCCCGCACGCAACACCCTACACCTAATTAGTACAGTTGGGGCAATTTGATACAACACCAAATTCAATATTCTGAATACTATTTTATGAAACGAATTAATTTTTTGTTATACCGTACATTTTTCATGGAACATGTGACTACACCAGGAAAATTTATTTCCCTCTGGAAATTACGGTAATTTGTTTTTTACGGCATAAATATAGCATCAAGAAAGAATGGAATGATACTCATTTGACTGGTTTGACGGCGAAGAATTCCCTTCTAAGGTTAAGGATTCATTCTGGACCTCACTCCTCTCCATCTCATGGTGAGGAGAACTGCTTGGGGAGCAGACCTGAGGTTGGCCAAAGTCGGACTCAAAGGGACAGCACACAGTGTAAGGGGCTCAACCCCCACCGAAAGTGCACACCTTGCCGATCTCCCAACTGACGAAATTACCAGGAAATTTAGTTTCGAAAATTTTTTTCGAACGAAACTAAATACCAAGAAACAATGGAGCACAGAATCCATTCGAGCACTGGGTAAGAATACCATTACATGGTACACGGACGGGTCTAAAACTCCCGACGGAACTGGAGCAGGAGTATTTGGACCTCGTACCAAGTACTCCGAACCCATGGGACACTTCCCCAGCATTTTCAAGCGAAAATTCACGCCATAGCAAGATGCATTCATTTCAACCTCGACAGGAACTACCGGAACAAGGAAATTGCAATCCTCCCCGATAGTCAAGCAGCCATCAAAGCGATGAGCTCATATAACATCAACTCGAAGATGGTCTGGGAATGCCTAGAAAAACTTAATGATCTAGGCAGGAACAACAAGGTGATCCTCCTCTGGGTGCCTGGGCACGTCGGAGTAGAGGGCAATGAACAAGTAGACACCCTGGCACGAAAAGGGGCATCAACGCCACTGATCGGGCCAGAACCATTCTGCGGACTTGGAAAATCTCACTTCCAAGAAGAACTCAATAAAACTGAAGAAGCAATGAGAGCAACATACTGGCAAAGACTTCCAGGGCTAAGGCAGGCCAAAGATCTCCTCGGCAATTTCAACCGAGCAAGATCGAAAACACTGATTAACCTCAGCAAAATTAGTCAAAAGACAATCACAGGATTTCTAACGGGGCATTGCAGACTCAAAAAACACCCAAGGAAGCTAAGCTTGGAGGAGTACAACACCTGCAGATTCTGTGAGGAACATCCAGAATCACCTCACCACATATTGATGGAGTGTTTTGCTGTACACCACAAAAGATTAAATATACTGGGATCACACCAGCTGACTGTGGAAGAAATACCACAAATGGACCCCCTCAAAATCCTAAAATTCCTGAAGGAATTGAGGCTTGAGGGGCTGCTGTAAACGAGAACACCTTGAGATAGCAGAAGAAGATGGGGCACAATAGATCTAACTAGGTCGCAGCGCATCAGTCGCCATCCATACCTACCAATACCAATGTTAAGGATGCTATTGAAATGGAAACGGAAGAGGATGGAGAATCTGATGAAATACTACAGGTGAAAACCCGATTTCATAAACAGCATGTGTCTTGCATGAAATTTTCTACTTGAGTTTCAGATATTTATTATTTTTATGTTATTTCCATTATAATACGATATGTTTCAGAATTCGAAAAAGAGCCCAGTTCTGATGCCGATACCACTCTAAAAAGCTATAATTATAATTGCTAAAATGTCAATTTTATTGGCAGTGATACATGTTTGTAAAAGTTTACGAAAGTAATGAAAAGTTCTTTGAAATAATTCACAGAATGAGTTGGGGTAAACTCACAATTTTCTATCATGCCTCAAATAAAAAACAACACTCCAAGAATATTCTTCGATGGGGATTTTCTATAGCTGAAAAGAGAATACGCCACCAAAACTCAGTGAGTCACCCCAAAGCGCCACGGCAAATAATAATAATAGCCGCCCCGAACACACTATGCCTTTGGCTACACTCTAAGAGTGCTAAAGAGAAAGTACTATTATTATTACTATTATTATAATTATACGATAACATGTATGTGAGATAAATTTTCGACCCAAATGTACCACCACCATGGAACAATTCTGTTGGTTCAAGATTCGCGTAACCCTTCCAATCATTGAATACCTTATGGTTCATAAATTAAGATCATAAATTTTTTATTTATTTCGGGATTCACGTTATTAATTCAATCATTCAATTCAATCAATTCACCAATTCATCAATTCAATGAATTTATTCAATTCAATCGATTCAATCAATTCAATCAATTTTATTTACTACCGCTATCTTAAGACATTTCGGGAATGTTCCATTCAAAAATGATCTATTGATTGCCTCAGCCATATCCACTTCAGTAGTACAAGTATCTTGACGTATCCTCTCTCAACTCCACCCTATCGTTTTCACAGCTAATGTGAAACAAATGATCAGACAAATTTAATATGTTTGTTCAAAAATTTTGTCGAGTTTTGTTGTATGTTCTTGCCCATTTCTGGCTATACGCACCCCTCTAGATAGCTCAAGATGGTAAACCACAGTTTTCTAATGCTTCTCAGGTGATCAGTAGAGATGTCTACATGGACCATATTGTTACTAGCACGATTTTGTCATTTAGCAAGGGTTTCTGACCCACAGGGTTTTCTCGCTCCCTTCACTTATTTGTCAATCCTCCTTCAGCACCTATGGAGTGAATGAAGGCAATGAATGGGACCGTGAACCCCCAAACATTTGAAGTCAGATCAGGGAGATATTCAATTTCCTTTCACGTAATCATATACCAAGAATAGTCGCATTTTCTGGAAATCCATGATTTTGTGACGCTTCTGAGAAAGGCTATGGTGACGTTGTGTATGTTCTATATTAGAGCCTACAATGTGCTGGGGGATATTTTATAATATCCTGATCACAGTATCTTTTTTGAAAAATATATCTTAAACTCTGTGGTGTTCTATTACTGTCAAATTCGTTAATTTTTGTTCGAAATAATTTCAAAGAGATTCTTTCCGTTTCTCAAATGTTTGATTGGGCATTCTACAATAGTCTTGGCTTGCTTGGTTGAATAAGTTTCCCTACAAGTGGGCAGCTTTTGTCTGCAGTCGAGTAACTCAAATTGAAAAGTGAAAAAAGTTCTCTCATCAAATTGAAATTTATATTTTAAAATAACAGTTTATATGCTCTATCTTTCAGGTAATAGATGCAAACTACAATTAAATTAACAGTTTTCAACAAATCAAATATTGAATGCCACAATGCACACGCACAGCTTCGAATAACAAACTTGTTTCTGAAAGTTAAGATATAACAAATTATGTTTCCTCTTAACGACACATTCACATAATTCCTAGGCACGCATTAAAATTACGTGGCTACAGAAATATTCACATAACGGAAAACATTCTTCAGCCAATCTTTCATGGAATTACCTCAAAATTCAAAATTCTTACGGTATTCGATATTTTATCAACTATCTACCTTTTCCCCCATAGTCATCATCAACGACGACACTGCTCCCAACTGCTAATATAATTATAAATCCACCCTTATCACTTTAGAGGCGCAGGAGCGTTTTGTATTCTCAACGAGGGTAAGTCTGTTTACTTAACCGTCCTCCGCCAGATCGTAAAAGATCTTTAACCACATGCTTTCCTCTATTTGCTATTTCTGAAGTATGAGGGAGGAAAATTTTGATTATATGTAATTCAATTGTCCCTTTCCATCCCGCGTCCTTCAGACATACATTCTTTGTAAGGGCCTTTACGAGAGTCGCTTTTATTCCATAAAACTCGCTTCAATAACGGGGGTTTATGTTTATTATGAAGGATTTTTCCGATATTATGATCGAAAGATTACCGCTGTATAGCGGATACGATCACTCGATAACGACAGATAACACGAATATCATTATTATAGGTCGTTTCATATGATTTACAAAAGGACATTTTTCTAAGTCTCGGCAACGAGGCACAGTCGTGATTGACCAATACCAGGTGGTATTGGATTGACCCACTAACTTATTTACTAAATCACCCTAGTGAACGATAATAAAAAGACGGATTTATGCACACCTCTTTTTCTTTAATTTGTATCTTCACTTTCATTAAGCCTTTTCACTGAGACGTTGAAACTATGTATTTTCATGGAACCATTTATGCATCCAAATCAACTTTTATCTTCTTTTACCTATTATTTAAGACATTACCAACTTTTATCTTTTGAGAAAAAAAATACAAATATAACTTAGGACATAAGTGACATAACTTTCGCAAATTATAAAGACTTGTCATAATTAAATAAAAAGCGCAAAGTACTTATTGTTAACTCTACAGGGCAATTCAAATTCGATCCCCACCATTGAGATCTCCTAAACTACAGGAGATACGTCGAAGCTTAAATTGGGGCAAAGTTGCGTATTCTGGTGCTTAACAAAATACTGTTTTGAAACTTGGAAAATTCCGAGTATTTCCGGAAATATCGGGAAAAAACTGAAAATCGGAATTTTCGTTTTTATTTTTTTCTATCGTTATTTGACCAAAACCAAAAGTACATTTTCATTGATACTTTTTTCAGCTACACGTTTTCATGTTCAGATTTACTATCCGACGTTTCGTCTTCTGGCATTCATCATCAACTTTTTTTTCTGTTATGGGCGCCATATTGTTTTTTATACTGAAAAATAGTGATTCTCATTCTGATTTCATTGATGTATAATTTGTTATGATTTGCACTTCTGAAACCACAGATATTAAAAAAAACAACTTCATCTGAGATGGTCATGACTCCATCGAAAAATTTTGTTTAATAAACACTAGTTGTCAGAACTCATTAAACATCATACGTTTGCACAAATACTTCAGTCGAAATGTCCTCATTCTCAAATGAAGAAAAACGAGATATGTTGAAACTTTATTATAAATTTGATAGAAATAGTACGAAAACAACACAAATTTATTTTGAATTATATACGGAAAGACAACAGCCGGATAGAACATTATTCGGAATTTTGGGCAAACGCTTGGCTGAGTACGGTGCGTTTCAAAAAACAAGAATGAAATCATGAGCTTGTAAAAAATGCACAAAAAGTATTACAATGATGACCTTCCTCTTGAATACTTGATATTGTCTCTAAGTTCATCTACTGTGTCATATTCTTGCTCTCCATAGATTCTGTTCTTTAAAGTGCCCCACAAGAAAGTATCCAAAACTGTAAGGTCAGGTGACCTTGCCGGCCACCTCACTGGTCCAGAATTTCCTAACCACCTATTAGGAAATCTTTGGTGTAAATATTCGCAAATTGCTCTTTTATTGTGTGGAGGAGCCCCGTCATGCTGAAACCAGCAGCTGCTATAATTAACAAGGGGAAACGTATCCATATATTCTTTGAATTCGTTTCTTAAAAACTGAAGATGGCTTTCCCCGTTCGAGCGTTTAAATTTCTTAAGCAAATAAAATGTATCTAAGACACGCATGCAATACAACGTTTTATTCACAATCACATTCATTTAGAATCAGAATCGAGGAAATTTTTCAACACAAAATGATTTGACGTTTTGCCCTGACAGCGGCTGTCACCTCCTCAAAAATCATTGAAATAACATACAAAAATATCGGGAGGTGTTGAATGGATGCTATGTATTTTCGATTGTTCATCGACTCCATTTGTATAAATCTGTGAAGTTGGTGAAAATAAGTGAAATGTGATTGATATTCAAGATTGTATTTTTCATTATTCCACTAGTGGAATAAAGTAATTTCATTATTCCACTAGTGGATAAAGTGGTACTTTATACGGTTCATAAGTGTGGATGAAACTTCAATTATAAGGTGATAGTGGATAAAAACTATAACTGGACGACAATAATGTGAATACAACGACTTTAATGCGTTTAAAACTATAATCAGACACCGTTAATATAAATACAACGATATTTATGCATTTAAAACTATAATTGGACGATAATAAAATGAATACAACGACTTTAATGCATTCAGAACTGTAATGAGACCTCAATAATATGAATATTACGATTACAAATTTGAAGGGGAGAGGGGGGTAATTAAACAAAAATTCGGGCGCTTAGTGCCAGAAAAAATTAGGATGGAGAGGAGGGATGAAAAGGGAGATAAGGGAAACAGGGGTAAATAATCAACAATCGCAGAGCGCCCGGACAGACATAATTGCAATTTAAAATCCGGCTTGTAGGACCAAAATCCAACCCGAAGAATAAAAAAATTGCTATCTCGAGAACGGTAAGAGCTAGGGGGGTGGTTTTTCCCAATGGGTTTTCACTGAAAATACGCATTTAACCAACACATATCACGTTTCACCATTTGGGAAAAAAGTTAAAACGAAAAAAAGAAAATTCGGCTCGTAGGACCAAAGCAATTTTTTCACTTTTTTGGGAATAACTCGAGAACGGAGACACTAGAGAGGATAGAAGACCGACACGGATAGTTGAATTGATCCATTCATATATTAAGATTAAAAAAAATCATTCGTAATCATAAAAATTACACCGAACCCAACTTGACATAAAACAACAGAATTGAAAAAAGAAACACAGAAATACTTTTTTAAAGAAACGATTCGTAGATTTTGTAGATCTGTTTGAGACAAATAAAACTGTTAATATGCATTTTTTTGATATCTCGTTTCGTTTTCGAGTTATTGGTATTTTTCGAAAAAAATGGTCCCTTATTTTTCGGTTTTTTTGGAATATTTCCTGGACTACTGATATTACGGAAAAAATTCTTTAAATTTTTTTGTAGTTTTTCAGGAGGCGAACAAAAATATATCTTGTGGAAATGGAAAATTGTCGCTATCTTTGACTTTTTGGTGGTTTTATAAAAAAAATTAATTTACCGTTTATTTTCAGATATGAGAATATGTCATGAAAACTTTTTGTAAATGTCTTTAAGGACAATAAAACTGGTGTTTTTAGAAAAAATTGTATTTCCAAGGTTCTTAATTTTTCAGTTCATTGAAATATTTCCCGGACTTTTGATATTACGGAAAAAATTCATCCACATTTTCTGTAGGTTCTAAAGATGCTATCAAAAAACGTATCTTGTCGCCATCTTCGGAGTTTTTGGTGATTTTATTAAACAAACTGCAACATTCCGTTTATTTTCCAGGATATGAAGAAAATTTAGTGTAACTTTTAGTAGACCTTTTTCGTTTCGTTTTCGAGTATTTGGTACTAAAAAAAAGGTAAAATTTTCAGTATATAATTTTTCGTTTTCGTATTTTGTGAAATTTTATTGTGAAATATTGAAATCTGTCGCCGTCTGGAGGGTGGTTTAAAAAAAAACAATATTCTTGCGAAGCTTCCGGAAAAATCTGAGGGGGGAAAGGGGGAGAATAAGTAATAAAATATCCGTAAGATCTTGAGGAGGGAGAAAAATAGTCTGAAATCAGGACAAGAAGCACCCAGACAATAGTCAAAAATAGGGGATATGGGAAAATGGAGAGTACATAATTAGAAATATGGGCGCGAAGTGGAAAGTAAATGATAAAAAATCCAGGTTTTTGTCACTTTTGTACCACAAACTGATAATTTCATCAGGTTTAGCCCTATTCCTTCATTTGTTTCTAAAGTAATGGAGAAATTGCATTGAAACTTTTTGTAGACCTGTTCAAGTACTATAAAATAGTCTATATAATTTTTTTTGATACCTGTTTTATTTTCGAGTTTTTTGGTGATTTTAGAGAAAAAGTGCAAATTTTATACTTTTTGTACTCTATTTGTGGTTTGTAAAGACGTATGAGGAGCAATTTTGAGATTTTCGTTTGATTCATTAGTACGGTCAATGTTTCGAATTCCCATTTTTTTCAATATTTCCCGGACTATTGATTTCACGGAAAAAATGCAAATTTCGATTCTCCAATATATTTGATCAAATCATCTATCTTTCACACTGGCAGATATCGATACCCAGACCTCCCGTATTTCTGAGCAGCTTACAGACACTGCTGTATAACATGAGAATATATAACCTATGTAAACTTTGTAGTGTTTTGTATGAGTTACACAAAATTGGCGCCCAACGTGAGATTTATTTCAGAAAGTATAATATATAAAATTGATATCAATGACGTGTCGAGATTGAACCCCCGCCCTTAAGATTAACAGACTTCTAGGAATTTGTTGATTTTCTGCATACATTTCGACCAGAGGATTTTTTCCTGCCTACCGTTAATTTTTTTTCGGTTCAATTTTTCCCTCATCAACGGAGAATGTGTAATCGAGTGTCAAAGGAAATATTCATTAAGTTTCTTCATATATTCAAATTTGTTCTCGGGAATGATTTAGCATATTTCTCATATCAATTTACATAGTTAAATATGTTTCTAGAGCCGGCAGAGGAAAGAATGAATAAAACATCCAAAAACGGGGATGACGCTTAATTGAATGTAGCCGAGAGAAAATTATTTGGAAATGTTTCTTCAATTAAAAACAAGGGGATGAAAGTGACGAGATGGAATATGCAAATAGAAAATGGTTTGGCTGAAGGGTCTACTGAACTTTTTTGCGGAAAAGGGGTAACAAGAACAAAATACCTCTGGAACTTGATTCCCCAGTTATGGGAATACTGTTTGTTGACGTAGTTGCCAGTTCTTCAGTCCAGTTGCTCCGAATGTCGCTCAACCAGTTTTCCAAGACCATAAAAAAATAGATTGATAGGTGTATCCTAAAACTAGCCGTTAAATTATTATTAAATCTGATGATGTGTCAAAATGCTTGTAGTCACGCTAACTGATCACTTTTGTGATTGCACATCCACGTATTGAGTATTATTATTATTGATCCACGGGGCTGGCCATTCGCCGAAATGCCTGTATTTATACGTTGGATTTGGGTTTCGTCGTACCATAGAAGAAACAAGATGTCATTCACTTTTGAAGTTCCTTTCCATTCTGATCAACAACGAGAGAACGTAAAAAATAATCTAGCCTTCGATATTTTGAAATTGTGAGAAAAGGTACTGCTAAAAGTAATTTATACTTTACCCATTTTACCTAAAAAAACATTTTTTCTACTAGCGTGCGGAAAAGTCCACTTTTCCGCAATCATTTTAGTATTGAAAGAGTCACTTTTCCGCACTAGTGCGGAAAAGTGAATTTGTTAAGTTTTTAGAGACTATACTGACATTTGAATATTTAAAATATTTATATTTGTATGGTTGTAGTTTACAAAATGACTGAAAAGTGAAGTTTATTAGAATTCTGCTATTATTTTTAATAAAAAGAAAAGCATGTTTCAATAACTTTTTAATGGCCCTGGTATAAGCCTCATCAAATGAATGTCAAATAGTAATGAACATCTGACATTTTTTTTGTCACTTTCAATCACCGTACTGACAGAAAAAGAATAAACCTGTCAGTCAAAACACTACCTTGTCAAAACCAATTTTACCGTCGCAGCTTTTTCTAGTAAAATAATTTTTCATGGATTCTTCAGTCGAAGATTCGCCAGAGTCAGTTTTGAAAGCGGCTAGAACTGCAAACTTGGATCTACTACCATCAAAATCCTGTCATAGGTATGAAAAGGAGTATGTTTTGTTTGAAAACTGGTGCCAGAATAAGGTAATTAAAACTTTTAAAGAAGACATTTTTTTGGGTTATTTCGCTGAAATTGCAAGCCAAACACTCTGGTCCAGGAACTCAATGTTAAAAAGTGTAATTAAACTTAAAAAATATGTCGATTTAAGGAAGTTTTTCAAGGTCGCGGCATATATAAGAAACAAAACACTGGATTTAGTCCAAAAAAGGCTAAAATTTTCTTCGAAGAAGAAGTTTTTAGGTTTATAAATGAAGCACCTGACCAAATTTATCCTCATATAAGAGTCGCTACGATATTTGGTTTGGCGGGCGCATGTAGTCGAGAAGAATTAATAAAGATGTCTTTATATCATATTGATGATAAAGGAAATATTTTATTGATAAATATCCCAGACACAAAAAAACCACTCTTTCAGAAGCTTTGCGATTTCCGAGGAAGCTGAAGATGGAAAATTGCCCAATTGGTCAGAAACTATGTGAGTTTAAGAAAGCCTGAAACCACACATAAGCGATTTTTCGTGAAATATAAGAAAGGAACTTGCACTGTACAATGTATCGGAATAAACACCTTTGGAAAAATGCCATCAGAAATTGCAAGTTATCTGAAGCTTCCAAATCCTGAATTATATAAGGGCCACAGTTTCAGACGTTCCGCCGCCACAACGCTTGCAGATTCCGGAGAAGTAATTACAAATATTAAACGCCTCGGAAGTTGGAAATCTTCCAGCGTCGCAGAAGGTTATGTAGAGAGCTCACTAAGTTTCCAAAAGGGCCAATCCAATGAAATATTAAACTTCAGTGACGCTGTCGCTGGCCCTACCACTTGTCAGCAACTTTCACCAGTACAGCAGCTTTCAAAAATTACCTCTTCTAGCCAAGTTACTCCAATGGCCACGTTTGCAACAATTAGTGCTTATGACAAAGAAGTGGAAAGCCAAAACGTCGAAAACCAAACCTTCAAGCCCCCGATTCCATTGAATGAAATTTTAGCCTCTGCAATTAATTTACAGAATGCTACAAATTGCACATTCAATATTAATATTAATAAACATTAATTTTTTGATGTGTTTAATGATAAAATAATGTTTCTTTATGTTAACTTTTGGGTTATTTCCGTAGAAAAAATAGTGTACCTAACACGTGCGTAAAGTGACTTTTCCGCACACGATTGCTGGCCGAACTCCGCTAGCGCGTCGTTCGGCCATCTGCAATCGCATGCGAAAAAGTATCACTTTCCGCACTTGTTAGGTAAACTACTATTTTATTACTACATATTCCATTTTCAAGGCTTGCGACCGTGGCAGGGTATAGAATGGACGAATTGAAAATAAAGCAAAATAATAGAAGTTTCCTGAGACGGATTTTTGGGAAGGATACGAACGACCCGGAACAATTATTGAAAGAAGATACTGTACAGAAGAATTAAATTTTGAAGTTAGTACATTAGATAGAAGATAAAGGAAGTAGAATTCTGTTATTAGATGAGAAGATCCAGCCAATAGAGTTGATATCCGTACAAAGTCAATCAAGATCAAGTCAGACAGTTACTCCTTACTCATTACACTACCAGTATATCCGAATGTAATGAGTACCATTAGCGAGACAAAGAGGAACTTCCAGCTACCTAAACTAGAAATCAAAAAATTTGGCAGAGACATGAAGAACTACACCTTTTTCAATTGTAATTCAGGAAGTGTAACTTGAAATTCAGATTAGTAACATGTAAATCAGAAACTGTAACTTGTTATTCAGAATTGTTAACTGTAATTCAGAAACCGTAACATGTAATTCAGATTAGCAAATTGTATTCAGAAACCATCACTTGTAATTCAGAAACCACCAAGGATTTGATTAGTAAGAATAGGGAATATGAGAACAACTAATTATTTATTAGTGAACATTTTTATGAATAATAATATTTATCGCCCAACGGGCATGTCTTGAAATGCTAAAGCTGTAGCATGGTGAATGGTGGTGTGTTGTGCAGCCCAATCGCCTTCAACTCTAGTATAATTTGCCTGGTCAATGATTTGCTCAAGATACACAAGCCGCTGTTCTCCAACACCCGGACCTTGAACTTGGGGAACTCGAAGATTCTCTATTACATAGGAGTTTGATTTCGACCATATTGTTTCGACTGGGTTCAACACTGGGGGGGTGTGGACTTAAACGAAGAAGACTTGCCTCAGTTCCATCCAGAAAATATGTACATACGGGTTGTTCTTGGGTTCTGAATTACAGTTGATACTTTCTGAATAACAACTAACGCTTTCTGAATTACATTTTACACCTTCTGAAATACAAGTAACTGATCTGAATTACTTGTTACGGTTTCTGAAATATAATTTACTAATCTGAATTACACGTTACGGTTTCTGAATTACAATTTATTACTCTGAATTACAAATTATACTTTCTGAAATACATCTTATACTTTCTGAATTACAATTGAAAAAGGTGTAGATTGGCTTCTGGGGTCAATTTAGGAAAATTTATAAAGACGAGAGCATTTCTATGGAGGACAAATTCCAGTATCTACTCCAGCCAATGGAAGCAGGTTGCAAGCGAAAGAGTTGATTGAAAGCTATCCACAGCGGTCAGAACCCGATTTTCCGCATTTGGCAAAACTACAGATATTCCAGAAAACCTGTCAAATTGTTTTTACAATGTACTCCTCAAGTTGAGAAATTGGATGTATTGGGAGAAATACATCGCCAGAACATCGCATATGAACTTGGAATACAAATTGCTGGTCTATAAACAGATCATCAGACCAGCAATGTTGTACGCATGCCCAGTGTTCTGCAGCCTGAACAAAACCCAACTGTCTAGATTAGACAGGACGCAGAACAAGGTACTTCGTATCGTCACCAAATACATTCGATTGGATACTTTGCGACAAATCGCAGATGTCGATTCCATCCAGTGAATACAAGAAAAGGTATTCACTGATTCTGATGATTAGTGTTACCTGACCTGAAACAAGTTCGCAAGGTTTTATCCTACATATTCCTAGATCCCACAGAATCCAAATCCAGGTCAAGAAATTTGAGCTGTGCTCAGCACATTTGTATTTAATCCTTACGGATCCAGTTCTTTCCTACGTTCCTGAAAGACTTCCAGAGCCATATAAATGAGCCCAGCGAGGAGAAACATCGAAGTCATAAATAGCAGATCATATCTGGACAAATAAGCACAATACAAAATAGTCTGGAGCCGAAATGATCCGTAAAGAAGAGCATTGGTATAAGCGGAAATTCAAAGAGGGACATCTGTCAAAATAACGGGCTATAAATAAACCAAACCATACATAAATAAGTGAACCAATTTCTTTGTTTTTTAAAAAATGAAAGTGCAGACATATTATACGCAATCAAAGATTGTAGACACCTTTGTTGGCCAACTGAAATCTTCATTAAAATGTACATATTATTATTATGGACGTTGCTCAGTCACGTTAGGACTTCCAATTCAGGTTGGAATGGAAGTTCAATTTGCTGAATGAACTGAGTTCAATGTTTAACGATTAATTAATCATCATGCATTTTTCAAAGGGAAACTAATCAAGGATTACTCAATTCATTGTTTTCATATTATATGGACAACACATTCACCAGCATTCGTATTAAATTCGGAATCATTCGAACTTTTCCGTGCGGGGGGCTGAAACATAACCATAAATACCCAATAATATTTACAAATGAAAACATTAATTCGTTCGTTTTATGGTTCTGTCTGTAGATGTCATTTTCTCAATTTTCTAGTTCTATGAAGCATGGGACATCTCACTCTCTTCTCTGTCACCTTGAGTCAGGACTGTCCACATGACAGATGTCATTCATGTCAAATTTATTGTCACTTCCTCTTCCTACTTGTTACTTTGTAAACAATTGCTGCATGGTCATATTTTAGTTTAAAAATTTGATTTAATATGATGTTTATCGTTGGATGGACCAATTGACCATTGATTGTGATTGTTCCACCATAATATGGTAGGTTCACACATTTTATTGTTATTCATTACTCTTTGGTAACCATTTTGTTTTTCCTTGTAACTAACTCATATTTTGCTGAAGATAAAGGATTAATTCTTCGAAACATGTCCTCCCTCTTAATGTTAGTCTTCTGACTACATGATATCAACGTGATGTCAGTCTTCTGACTGCATGACAGCTGCAATAAAGAATATTTTTGGTGGAATTAGACTGTAAGTTTTTTCAGGTTCCTATTATAACCATAACTTTTCAATTAAATTGTTGCAAATGAAAAATAAAGAATACAACATGCAAGAACAACAATAAAGAGTCGAAGCGTGGCGCAGTGGTAAGAGCGTCTGACTTTGGGCCCAAAGGTCCAGAATTCGAGCCCCAGTTAGGGCGGTGATTTTTTTTAAATTAGGTGAGTCCTGCACGATTTATTGTTGCGTTCCGATTAACAGTGCTGCTTCTGAAGTGGCGTATGGAGTTAGTAACAAGGCCTACCCAGAACACATGGCTAATGACCACAGCAGTCGATGCCAAAACACACAAGAGTCATTATACATGTGCCACATATGTATCTTCGAAAGGGTGTCTACAGTAAGCCATGTAGTGTCGCTATAGGTAGTCTCGCAGTGATTGGATATAGCATATAGATTATAAAGACAAGAGGTTGCATTTTCATTTTCATATCCAATCCATTTACAGGAAATTTCAATATTGCAATAAATAAATCTGAATTGTGATATTTTTAATAAATTCTTATTTCATTGCTGAAAAATACCAAGACATATACAGAGTTGGTCAAATGTATGGACCCGCTCATTTTTCTCAATTAATATGAGGGTTATCGAAAAAAAGTTTGGATAAACGTTGGAGGGTATTTCATTCTGCACCTTTTTATATATATATAAATTTTTTTAGATATGCCATTGGTGAAAAAGTGACGTCATCGACATTTTTTTTCAATGGAACCATATGTAATGTTTGTTGTCGCTAGATAGCTTGTTTTTTCTCATTTTAGTGGTACCAATATTATTCTAATTCTCTCGATAGGTACAGTGTGTTTCGTATTTTTGTGTCCACGTCCGTAATTCACTTACCCATTGATTAATTTTTTCAATATTTTCTCAATCGGGAAATTTAGCCAGTTGGATATTCTAAGCGACATGGTAATTTGATCCAGACAGTGACGTACGTATGTACGAGGGCTGACAATAAAGTAAGGTCTCCAATTTTTTTTTTCATAGAAAATGACATTTATTTACAAAAAGCGATACACCGTTGGAAAGGCCAAGGTCTTGGCTACTTTTCTACATAATCGCCATTTTTTTCCAACACCTTGCGCATCCGCACGATGAACTTGTCTATGCCGGCAGAATACCACTCTCCGTCCGCCTCGCGCAGCCAGGTGTTGACCTCTTTCTGAACCTCCGCGTCACTATCAAACTTCTTCCCTCCGAGATGTTTTTTCAGGGCGGGGAACATGTGGTAGTCACTGGGGGCCACGTCGGGACTATAGGGAGGGTGATCGATGATTTCCCAGCCAAATGTCTTGAGCAGGTCAAGGGTAACGTTGGCTGTGTGCGGGCGCGCGTTGTCGTGGTGAAATTTCACTCCTTTGCTCAGCAATCCCGGGCGTTTGTTTTTTATGGCACGACGAAGCTTTTCCAGGGTCTCACAGTACCTTGCTGCATTGATAGTGGTTCCCCTTGGCATGAAATCCACCAACAATACCCCGTGGCGATGCCAAAACACCGTAGCCATCACCTTGCCGGCTGACAGTGTCGCCTTAAACTTTTTGGGTTTCGGAGAATCGCTATGGCGCCATTGTTTGGACGACTCCTTTGTTTCGGGTGTGTGGTGATGAGCCCACGTTTCATCCCCCGTAACAAACCCTTCCAAAAAATCATCGCCTTCCTCTTCAAAACGGGCCACAACTTTGGTCGCACATTCCACGCGCCGCTTCATGTGGTCTTCGGTCAGCTGTTTCGGCACCCATCGGGCAGAAACTTTGTGGTACTGCAACTTGTTCACAAGGATATGACGGATTGTTTCGCTGCTACACACTCCTCCAAGCTTCTCTTCCAAGTCCCTAATTGTCGCACGGCGGTTTTTGAGCATTTCTGCCTCCACTGCTTGAACAATCGCATCCGAGACCGACGGTCGGCCACTTCTCTCCTCGTCGTGAACAATAGTGCGCCCGGAATTGAACTCGCGGCTCCACTTACGCACGTTTTTTATGTCCATACACTTTTCCCCGTAAACTTCAACTAGTTGACGATGGATTTCAATAGGTGTCACCTTTTTCGCACTCAAAAAACGTATTACAGAACGCAATTCGCACTTGGACGCTGACGCGAGTGGTACCTCCATCGTTGACGGCTGCTCAGCCAAGACTGAGCGGTCGGGGAAGCCTCACCCAGCAGCAAAGTGGTAGTGGGGGAACCAAGGAACACGGCGGTGTTGCCAGATTTCGCCTAGCGCGTGATCCGGTGAAGTTGCAGCGTTGGAGACCTTACTTTATTGTCAGCCCTCGTATAAGTTTCTCATATGCTTATTTTTCGAAGAACATTTCTAGTTATTTTTCTATATGAAATTGCCAATAGCAGGGCTCCCAGCGACTTACAAACTAACGACAGGAATGGTCAACCTATAAACGTATTTTCAGGATAACGTTGTATATTTGACCAAAAAAAAACAAGAATCACTATCTATTATTCCTGCAATACAGACAAAATAAATAAAATGAAAATGTAAACTTGAAAGGCATAATTAAAAAAATCTCTTAAAAAACAACAGAACCACCTGAGATCATTCAAACATTTAAAAAAATTCTTGAAGCACCGCATGACACTTATGAATTGTTATTTTCGTCAACCGGCTGCACCCCTACGCGCAACCCTCAGAAGTCCTTGAAAGACTTGTGCGAGCTAGGGAAGACGTTGCCTTCACCATTCAACGTGTGATGCAATGCACGAGATCGGTGACCATGCTGGGAATCGAACCCACGACCCTATGATATGACTAAAGTGAAATCCCATACATAAGTTTATAAATAAATCTTGTCAGACTTTTGCTGTTTAGTTTTTCTTTGGATCTTTGTTTGAAAACTCAGCTATTATCTCACTCTTTCTCTTATCTGCAGCCTTGCTAAGATGATCTAAGAGCTAGTGCTCTTTTTGTCATTGGCTTCTGTTACGATTGGCATTTATCCCCTCAAACATTAACTCGGCCATCGATCATATTTTGAGAAATTTCTGAGCCTTCTAGTTACCTCTTAAAACATATTGTTATAGATATCCCGCTTTTCTTTTTTTTTTCTTAAGCTTGGCCTCGCCTTCTTATATTGTCCACTTCTTGACCCCCATTTGCCGAAGTTTCTTTTACCTCTTCCAATTTCCGGCAATTTTCTTGTTCTCTTCTCCTGGCCTCTTTCTTCTTTTTCTGTTTTCCAGATGACCATCCATACAGATGATCATCTAGATACACACTGTATGCACGGCGTGCAAAGGTTTTTGTAGAGCAGAACCGGAGGTCTGAGGGTATCAAAACAATTACCCCCTGGACAAAAACCCCCCGAATTAACAATAAAATTTTTTGGAATCAAATTATATTGTGGAATTGTGTTTTAGTTTATCTTGTACCGGGGATTTTTTGTTCTGGGGTTTTTTGTTCCGGATTTTTTTGTTCCGGTTTTTTTTGTATCAGGAGTATTTTTTACTAGGGGGTTAATTTCCAGGGGGTTATTGCAGGGGTATTTTCCAGGGGCTTCTGTCAAGGAGGTAATTTTCCCAGAAGTGGACTGAGAGAATTCCCGATCTACAGGCATTTCTATGGGAAAGTACGAGAGCTGCCTTCCCCAGGATGGCCACATTAGGGTACTTGGGATCACCAGCATTCGTTTTCTTCAAAAAACTTGCACCCAGTACTTGCTTACATTCACACCCTTAGAGCTTGTGAAGCGAGTAGTTTGTAAACCTTTTCCTTGCAACTTTAATAATATGGTTGAGCGGATCATGAAGTAGCACATCTTATTCAGCGCAGAAATAAACCTCATCAATTGTGACGAAAACAGGGAATAAAAGGAACATTATACTTAAAAATGGACCGACTGGGAGCCCTGCAATAGAAAATTCTGTTCCAGAATAATTGAAGTGCCCTAATCCTGATTTTTTTCTGTATGGAAATTAGAATAGAAGAGAAAAAACAGAAATAGTAATTTGTTTCAATACTTTAAAATATTACTATTTTTTTAATGAAAAGAAGGACAACATATATAGAGCGGCTATTTCATTTACTTATTCGGTAGTCCTGGAATCTAATTTTTTATTTGAACCCGTTATCTGAGATGAAAAATGTAATGTTTCGAATAGTTGAGCCATTGAGGTAAATTTTGAAAATATCCTATAACTATTAAGTACTCGTTTTATGAGGCGAATGTTAATTGTAAACATGGTAAGTGGACTTTTTTTAATGAAACAACTGTCAATGTAGCACATGAAAAATATTTTTTTATAAAAACATACATACGCCATTGTCTGAATCAAATTGCCATATCGCTCAAAATATCTACCTGGCTACATTCCATGATTAAGAAAAACAAATTAAGCAATAGGTAGGTGAATTACAGAGGAGGCCACAAAAATACGAAACACACTGTACCTATCGAAAGAGTTGAAATAATATCAGTGCTACTGAAATGAGAAAAAAACAAGCTTTCTAACGATACTAAACATGACATATGATCCCATTTTTAAAAAAATACCGATGACGTCAGTACTCCACCAATGGCACATCTAAAAAATTTTTGAATTCAGAGAAAGATGTAGAGTGAAATACCCTTCCACTTTTATCCGAACCTTTTTTCGATAACCCTCTTATCAACTGAGAAAAATGGGCGGTTCCATACATTTGAATAACTCTGTATAAGAAAACTGATGCAGTAATCAATGCAGAAATATTGAAGACATGGGAGATCACAGGTAATGAGTATGATACTATCTTCTTGTTTCAAAGCAGCAACCGAAACCTATTTGAAAATTCTGTTTCTGTCCATTCTTCCAAATGGTTTCGACGTTGTCTTTCAACTTGAGGCAATAATATGGATCATTTTCAAAAAAATCTTCATCGCCAGTTAAGTCTTCCATAATTTATATAATAAATAATAAAAAAGTAAGTAATGACATTAAGAAATCAAAATGTTTTACAATAACTGGTTATCAAACAAAATTTCATAGAATTTATAGGTTACAATCGATCAAAAATGTTTTGAAACCACCGAATTCCTGGGATTAGTTTGAACCACTGTTATATCGCATGAACCTTTATTGAACAACTGAAACAGAATTGGGTAACCTAGTTCAATCGAGATCGCTGGATTATCCCTGTTTGAACAACCGGCCCTAAGACTATCATAATGTCTGGATTATCTCATGGTTCAAGGTTGAACAAGGTTTGCGGAACACTGATAAAATTTACTTTTCACTTGTTGAAAAAAGCTACGAATTTTTATTCAGTAGCAATTTTTTTTCAGAACTTTCTACAAAAAGTCTTGTGTGTCGTCAATTCTTACGACTACAGAAAATGGTTATTCTCCAATATTGGTATCGATATGCCGGCATATAAACATCTCCTACCCCGAAGATATATGTTGATGGCATAAATTCATCAGGCAGTTTACTGCTGCTGCCGCAGAAACCCATTAATGTCATTGCCCCTATACATCCCTTAGGATGGCGAGGATCTCCATATTACATTATTCGGGGCATATGGAATCGCTCCAGCCAAAACCAACAAGACACATATATTCTCCATAGACAGAGTCGTGCGGGAATCAATACACAAAGGCTAACCGGGTTCAGTGATGAAATGGCCATTTCCGCATCTACTTGCATTTTGAATGAACTACAAAAAACCACAAGGAGAATATGAGATGAATTGAAAATCCCTGAAATTGCAAGATATGAATGTACAGAAACTAACCTCCTTATGGACATTCATTCGGACGGTATCCTACGAAGGCGTAGAAGGGCCACGGATTTTTCCTATTTTCAATCCCGACTTCTAGCTCGGGATCTCCAGATCCCGACATCTAAGTCGGGATTCTATCTCGAGATCCCGACATCTAAGTCGGGATCCCTACTTCTATCTCGGGATCTCGAGATCCCGACATCTAAGTCGGGATTCTATCTCGGGATCTCGAGATCCCGACATCTAAGTCGGGATCCCGACTTCTATCTCGGGATCTCGAGATCCCGACATCTAAGTCGGGATCCCGACTTCTATCTCGGGATCTCGAGATCCTGACATCTAAGTCGGGATTCCGACTTCTATCTCGGGATCTCGAGATCCCGACATCTAAGTCGGGATTCCGACTTCTATCTCGGGATCTCGAAATCCCGACATCTAAGTCGGGATTCCGACTTCTATCTCGGGATCTCGAGATCCCGACATCTAAGTCGGGATTCTATCTCGAGATCCCGACATCTAAGTCGGGATCCCGACTTCTATCTCGGGATCTCGAGATCCCGACTTCTATCTCGGGATCTCGAGATCCTGACATCTAAGTCGGGATTCCGACTTCTATCTCGGGATCTCGAGATCCCGACATCTAAGTCGGGATTCCGACTTCAAAGATCATAGCCAAAATCCCGACTTAGATGTCGGGATCTCGAGATCCCGAGATAGAAGTCGGGATCCCGACTTAGATGTCGGGATCTCGAGATCCCGAGATAGAAGTCGGGATTAAAAATAGGAAAAAACCGTGGCCCTTCTACGCCTTCGTAGTATCCTACACAGGGTGGTTCTCTAAATAATAGTCAGAAAGTTTTCTACGTTTCTCTATCAAACGTTTGAAATATGATTGAAGGAATTTGATTAGAGGTAATGTAAGTGATTGAGAGTGTGAGTAAAGTGTTCGGGGATGGTCGCAAAATCATCCAGTTATGATCTAGGATTATTACATTTCCCTACTACTCTCCTTGTTATCAATTCCACTTTTCCTATTTTTTGAATTGTACCATTGGATATTTTTTCTTTGCGATTTATGATAGTTTGAAATTCATTTTTAGGTTTATCAGAGTATATTTAATAAATCTGTTGGAGATACCAATGACATATTACGGCTAGACTCCGTTATTAACATTTCGATCTTTGGTCTAATTCTAAGCAAATTTATTATTGCCGCTTGTATTGCGGAAAATAGTTGCCAGTTAACCCAAAAATCGGCCAAGCTGAGTTTCTGCTGAAATATCGTTTGTATACAATGTATATAAGCAGATAATTGCCGCGAAACAAGCGGCAGTAAAAATTGTGCTTAGATTGTGACTCTGTATTGACCGCAACTCGATATGTAAATAACGGAGTCTAGCGGTAATATGTCATTGGGAGATACAATCAAACCAGTCCTGTAGTCTAAAAGTGGTAAATAATTATCAGCATCACGTTCCGAACATTTTTAAAAATGCTTTCAAGAATGCCAACTGCACGTTCAGCTAGAGACCATTAGATTTAGGATATATTGGATTCTAACAGCCGCATGCATAGTCAATCGCCAGCGACTCACCAGAGTTTCGCCGTTCGTTACACAAGGATTATAATAATAATAATATCTTTATTTTCCTTGTTTGACAAAGTTATAAAATTTGTATAGGAATAGTCTAAGAAAAAGAAAAAGCAGATAAAAATAATCCCTGAAAAATGGAATAAAACTACCTACTTATACACATAAATTCTTCAAATCTATAACAACACTTTTCAATAAGACAATCTTTAAGTTTTCGTTTGAAGATATAAACGGTTTTGGATTTTTTTATTACATCTGGTATCAAATTATAAACACGTGGGGCCATCTGATAAGGAGAATTAAAAGCTAATTTGGTTTTAACAAATGGTACAAAAACAGTTTTTTTTGTCTTGTGTCAATATTATGCTTACATTTATTTAGTACAAACAATTTATTTGTATTTTCAAAAACAGATAAGCACAAGTCAAAAATTAAAAGACTAGGAATAGTTAAAATTCTGAAATTTTTAAAAGCATTTCTGCAAGAGTCACGGGGACTCATGCCATTAATGATTCGTATGAGTTTTTTGTGCTATAAAGACATCAGAGCAGTTGGAGGAAAAACCCCAAAAACACACTCCATATCTCAGTCTAGAATCCACCTGCGCATAGTACAGTTTCAGCAGCTGATCAACATTCAAAACCTGAATTATATTTCTGAACTGATATGAAATAGAATTAATTTTTTTTATTAGAAAAATGTTCACCAATGTAGAGACCCAAAAATTTCAAGTTCTCACATTCTGTCGTTATATACTGTCAGAATTATCATTGGATCTGAAACTAATAATATCACACTTCCGTTGACGATGATGAAATCTCATTGAATCTGTTTTTTTTGCATTCAAAAACAAATTGTTCGCAGAAAACCATTTATTGATATTTTCAAAAACTGTGTTACATTTTTCTTTCAAAACTAACTCTAATCTGATTATAATTGACGTGTCATCTGCGTACATTGTAATGAATGTTCCTGGTACCGAGTATTCCAAATCATTAATATATAAAACAAACAATATGGATCCCAATATCGACCCTTGAGGAACTCCTAATTCAGAGAAGGCCATGCTGGAAGTTGCATAGTTAATAGCGACATATTTTTTTCTATAAGAGAGATAGTCTGTTAACCATGACAACGGTATGCCCCTTATGCCATAACGAAATAGTTTATTTAAGAGAATGTTATGATCAACGCAGTCGAATGCCCTGCTAGATCGCAGAATATCCCAATAGGGCACTCGCCTGCTTCAATATAGTTCACAATATCTCTATGATATGATTGTACAGCTGTACTAATTGATTTTTTGGTCAGAAATCCATGTTGGTTTTTTGTAAAGATATTATGATCATCAGAAAATGATAAAAGTCTTTTCAAAAAAGCATATCCGAATATTTTCGACATACTTGAAGAAATTGTTACTGGCCTATAAGTTTGGATTATTCTTTTTATACACTGATATGATTTTACCTATTTTCATCATATTTGGGAATAAACCTTCGCTGAATGACAGATTCACCAAATGAAGTAGAGGTTTAATCAAAACATGAAGATTCTTTTTCAAAAGAAACATTGGGATTTCGTCATGACCTGAATATCTTTTATTTTTAAGTTTGCTATTCAGTAATTCATACAGTTCGGATTCAGTATAAGGGTGTAAAAAAAACGAATTACTAGGAGATGGAATGTTTCTCGCGTAAGATTGATAATCCAGATTTGTCTTATCAATTTGACTAGATAATACTTTAGTTGGCTCGATAAAATAATTATTAAATGTGTTAGCGACTTCTTTCGGTAAATCAACAACAGCGTCCCTGCCCTTTATAGAAATATTCTTAGTGGTGCATTTTGGTTTATTAGATAATTCAGAGACAATTCTCCAAGCGGTTTTTGAAAGATTATCAGACTCATCAATTCGTTTTTGGAAATATTCTTTCTTTTGTTAATTTTACTAACTGAAAGTGTTTTTGTTTTTCCGTTTTATAACTATTCTCAAGGTCCTTCCGAACTTTTTTTAGATTGTAGAGGTCTTTCAACTTTCTACTTGAAAGAACCCCGCACCATTCTAATGGAAAATGGGTCCCGGTGAAATTCGATGAATTTTTGATATGATGTAGTTCAAGTCAAGCTGATCAAAAGTGTCCATGGGCCCAACTCAATCCTATGGCTAGTTTTCGAGATACAGGGCGTCAAAGTTGGTAAGTGGCCATTTCTTTAAAGTAGTATTGCTTTCAGGAAAACATCACACTGATATGCTCATCATTTGAATATGTCAAAATTGATAAATTCAACATTTTGTACTGGGTGAGTCAAGATGTGACAGTTTTTATGGTGACATTTTGTATATTTTTATTTTATATTTTGAGCTTTAGGGATACTTGACCGCCAACCATTCAACATATTTCTTGAACAAAATTGATATACAGTATGAGACAAACACTGGGTGATGACAAAAATTGCGAAAAGGAGATTTTTTATAACTCATCCTGTATTTGAGTTGCTGAATTTTTGATATGATGAAGTTCAAGTCAAGCTGATCAATAGTGTTCATGGGCCCAATCTTGAAAAATAAACAGTTTTTTCTCTACCAGGTGTTGAAGGTTTAGAGATAAGACTAACTCAGTTATCCACATATTCCACCGGGCTTATAATCATATTTTTTGTTTTCAATTCTCACTTCAAGAGTTTGGTGAAGGATGTTCATTATATACAGGGTGAATCATTTTCAATGACCAATGTAGAAATAACGACGAAAACCAGACACCATTATTGAACTGATACATCTAAAATAATATTCTTATACTTACTTACCGACTGACCCTTCGATCATTACCAATTAAAAAAAAAATGTATAAAGAATATTAAAAAATCTGATATATTTTAAGCATTTATACTGATATTTCAATTCAGGAATATTTAAGAAAAAATATTGTCAGAAGTTATTCTCGTATTGATGGTTTCCTCCTATTATTACTATTCTATGGGTATTTTCGCGGACGTTGCTAATATTATTATTAATAATAATACTCCCTCAAGAACACTCGTAGAGCGTACCCTGATCGGGCAGAGGACGGTTATTATTATTATTTTAGCAGTGGCGCTCCGGAACGACTTACTGATTTTTGGTGGCTTATTCACTTTTCAGCTGAAAGAAAACCCGGAAAACCTACAGCTCCACCTCGGGTGGTCGGTGTGCACTCCAAGATACACTCAAAAAAATGCATGTGAAAATTATACATTTACTTATGTAATTTTCACATAACATTTAACGATAATTAGGTTTTCACTTGAATATTCATGTAAATTCACCTTGAAAGTGATTTTGCGTAGGAAATTATGTACAAAAATTGTACATTGTAAAGTTCACTTGTAAAAATAATAATAAACATAACTTATTTTGTAATGTCCCTTACTAATTGTGTATTATTAATAGATCTGTATGTAACATGCCTTGGCCTCACAGAATATAAAGCGTTTTTACATGACTTGACATGCAATTCAAATACAGAATGTACATACACAGTATGTCTCACTAAGTTGGAACCATATGAAAAACTTTTTTATTAAAAATTTTACAAATAAAAGTTATTCAGTCTTATACACGGTTTGTTGAAAAAAATATGAATTTTCATAATGGTAAAGTATACCTTTATTTTTGACAATATCGAAAATTGTCATGTAACAAAGTTGTTCAGAATTGAAAATTACGTTCAAATATTCAGTCATATCTATCTTCCATGAAAAATTAAATTTTGGTAATTTTCTAATTTTTCACTTTTTTTGTTAGTTTTAGAAAAAACTTCAACATGGTCGGAAACCTAAAACTTGATAAATACTAACAAAAGAAAAATCTAAAAAACAACAACACTTAATTTTCCATGGTAGATAGACGAGATTGAATACCTGAACGTAATTTTCAATTCTAACCAACTTTACAGGTACCCTGACAATTTTGGATACTGTCAAAATCAAAGGTATACTTTACTCATCATTAGATTCGTATTTTTAAATAAACCTCTTATACAACTGGAAAAATTTGATATCTGATGATTTTATTTTAGCTTTTAAGACATGTAGAACTTTTTATGAAGAATAACATTTTTTCCTAAAATTAATAGTAACAAAGTTTTCCATATGGTTCCAACTTAGTGAGAAATACTGAACTATGGGAATGCAGAGACATCGAATTTCCAGAAATAGATCAGGCAGGTCGATTTTGTCTTACGACATGTTTGTCTTGTGTCATTGTTAAACGATTTGTCGAAATATTCACCCACTTCAATTAAAATCGAACTCAGTTTTTTTCTCACAATTCGGATGTTATCTGAAAAATTATTTATTTCGATAATTTGTTCATGCACTCTATATACAGTAATTCAAAGTTTTATATTATTCACAGTATAAGTTATAGCGTATTTACAATTTTTTACATAACATATCATGTAATGACGTAATATACGTGACGCGTTGTTTTCATTCGTCGCTTGATCTGCATGGACGAGCTCATTCCGAAAACTGGGGTAAGGTCGGGTTGAGCTGCTACTGTAGCCGCGCTCCATTATCATTCCTTGTTTTCTAATTTCACCTAGGAGTTGTGTTTCTGAGTGCCATTGAGTGTGTGATTTGTTGTTGGTTTAGTGAAACAAAAGGAAAATAAGGTAGGGAAGTACTCATCAATGATTTTTAATTATGTTTTCCTGCAATTTATGTCTGTTCAAGTGTGTTACTTTAAGAAAATATGATATTCATCAGTATTTACACCGTAACTGGGCCGGTGCTGAATTTGTATGTATGCATGCGAATTGTAACATGCTTTTTACCGCCTACACTGGGTTCAAACAGCATATTTTCAGAATCCATGGAGAAAAGTCAATCTCTAATAGCAACTCTTGTACCCACAAATGTACTTCATTCAATTGTAGTTTTTCAACAGAATTTGTCAAAGCCTTATTTACTCATACGTATGAACATTTGAAAGCTGGTATTGAAGTGAAATGTCCAATGCAACAAGTTTGCAACAATAATAACGTTTTTAAAAAACTGTCTAGCCTGCGTTCTCATTATAGTAGGAAACATTTTCCTTCAATTTATAGTAATGGTTTAAATGATTCTGAGGAATCAAGATTGGTTAATCAGACGGAAATGAGTGATTTACCTGAGAATACCGACATAGTACATACTTCTGATGAACACGAGGTGAATGATGAGACTGAATTAAGTTATAGTGATTTTGAAAATATGAGTCTTAGATTACTGGGAAATATGTATCTCACTCTTCAATCCAAATTTCATTTGTCTGATAAATCTTTGAATACAATTATTGATGGCTTTTCTGATTTGGATAATTTGAATTTTGACTACATGAAAAAGCAACTTAAAGACAGTGGGGTAGATCTAGATTTGAAAAAAGGGTTGTTTCATTCAGCACATAGTAAAAAGACAAGCCAACTGAGGTCAATATATTCAAGAAAAAAATATTTTAAAGAGCAGTATAATTTCGTTGAACCTAAAAAAATATTATTAGGAACTCATGAAGACAATGAATCGTTTTATTATTATGTGCCTATCTTGGAAAGTTTACAGATGTTATTAAAAGATAAATATGTTTATGAACAATTTTTTACTGAACGAAAATCCGAAGATGGCGTATATGAAGATATATTGGACAGCTCATCTTACAAAAATAATAATTTCTTTACTGAAAATAAATATTGTTTGAAAATTATTCTATACCAAGATGCTTTCGGTATTTGCAATCCACTGGGTTCTTCTAAAAACAAATTCAAAATAATCGGTATATATATGACTGTCGCAAATGTTTTTCCTTGGAACAGAACCAAAGTTGAACAAATACAATTGGTGGCCCTGTGTTTTCAGCACCACGTTAAACAATTTGGATTTAAAAACGTACTCAAAGTTCTCATTGACGATTTGGCGATTCTAGAAACAACTGGAATTCAAGTAAATAACATTAATGTGAAAGGATCTCTAATTGCAGTAGCAGGAGATAATTTGGGAAGTCATGAAATAGGTGGATTTTTGGAGAGTTTCAGTACCGATTCATACTTCTGTCGCTTCTGTTATATGAATAATTTTAGTGGACTTATGGACCACATTGAGTTGAGGAACGAACATTCACATGAGCATGACGTCCAAATGAGCTTTTTGTTGAACGCTCATTTCAGAGGGGTAAAACAAAATTCGATATTGAACAACTTGAAACATTTTCATGTATGCGCACCTGGTTTACCTCCATGTATTGCTCATGATTTATTTGAAGGAATAATTCCTTTCGATTTGATGCTTTGCCTGGAGACTTTCTTCAAAGATAAAATTGTTTCATTTGAATACATAAATTTGAAGTTGAAACACTTTCGTTTTAGAAACGAACTAAAAGTCGTTGTTCCAAAAATTGAAAAAAAAGATAAAATTATAGGTACAGCTTCGGAAATTTCATATATTATAATGGTAATGCCATTTGTGCTTTATGAAAAACGTTACTTACTTGAGAATCATAAATGTTGGGAGATGATACTATGTTTACGAAAAATTGTTAGTATAGTGCTGTCGTTTAAAATCTCTACTCCACAAATTTCGCAACTGAAAGTATTGATAGGTGAATATTTATGCATGAGAAAGTGTTTGTTTCCAGAGAAAAAGTTGAAACCGAAACACCATTTCTTATCCCATTATCCTTATTTGATAAGACAATTCGGACCATTGAGACATTTGTGGACGCTGAGATTCGAAAGTAAGCATCAGTATTTCAAAAAGATTATCCGACATTCACCCAATTTTAAAAATGTTTTATATTCACTTTCCACAAAACATCAATTTCTGCAGGCACTAAACTCTACTAACAAGACATTGTATTGCAATCTAGTACAATCTGAAAACTTCGAACGCTTCAAGATAAATAATTTTCCTTTCAACTGGGTGGAACTGTTAACTGGTAATTATAACCTGAGCGATTTTGAATATATAGCCACTGATGTCTTATTCAGAGGATTGAACTATAAACAAAATTCAATTATTTGTTATGGAATAGATGACTATGGAAAATTCAAATTATGCAAAATATCGCACCTACTCATAAGTTCTTGTCAGAGAAGGCTTTTTTTTGTTGGTAAGAGTTTTGTGGTTTATTACAATTCATCAACGGGACTTTATCATGATATCTTTGAAGAATTTTCTAATAAAGATGTGACAGATCATGCGAATCTTGATGTATGTATTGAATATTCAAAAACTATTTGCCCAGAAACTATTTTGAACTGTCAAATCGAATACGACAATCTATTCTATTTTAAATCTGAGCCATTTCATTCGCCTTCATAATCGAGCTGCTATTTGACTACACTACGAAAGCGCAGGAGTGCCACAAAGGTTTTTTTTATCATTTCGAGAAGAGTCAAAATTTCGATATTATCTTGCCATATCGACATTAAAGTCGAATTTTGAAAACTCGAAAACTCGAAAAGTGGAAATTTCGAGAAAAAAAGTTCTACTTTTTCGAGAAATTCGACTTTATCCTCTAAATTCTCATTAATGTCGAAATTTCTGTTTTTTTTCGACTTTAAAATCGAAATAATAAAAAAAACTTTTGTGGTACTACTCCTGACGCGCTTTCGTAGTATATACTATTATTTAATTCGAATTTGTGAAATTGTATATAAATACAACAATCATTATATCGCATGATATAAATTAATTAAATGCATGGATATGGGGTGTTTAGAAACAAAAAAACGTGGCAATTGAAGAAATTTTTCAAAAATTTTAATTGATAGTTTTTAGCATACAGACTACTAATGAAGAATAACTTGTGACATCTATATACAGTGAGTCTGCTTAAGTTGGCTACATATGGAAAACTTTTTTATTATTGATTTTACGAAAAAAGGTTATTCTTCATAAAAAGTTCTGCATAGTCTAAATCCCAAGATGCAATCATCAGATATCAAATTTCATCAATCTTATACGAGGTATGTCGAAAAATATGAAATTTTTTCAAGAGTAAAGTAACTTTATATTTCACAATATCAAAAATTTTCATGATGGAAAGTTAGTTGGAATTAAAAACTATGTGTCAGTATGCAATTACATCGTTCTAATTGTAAAAATAACTTTTTTACAAATTTTTCTCAAATTATCAATACCGAATATTTATCATTTATAAAATTTTGTTTCATGAAAATTTGCTTATTGATTTCTAAACAGAACGGAAAGGTTGACACGTTTGTAATAATAAAAATGATAAATGTAATATTGTTGGTAAAAAAAAATGGAAAAAACTTATTTTTCCAGTTGGAAGGATGAAATTGCATATTGAAACACAGTTTTCAATTCCGAACAACTTTTCATAATAACAATTTCCGATATTGTGAAATATAAAGTTACTTTACTCTTGGGTAAAATTCATATTTTTTTACATACCTCGTATAAGATTGATAAAATTCAATATCTGATGGTTGCATCATGGGTTTTAGATCATGCAAAACTTTTTTACGTTGATTTTTATCTTACAGTTACTTCAAGATTCTTCGACTCTTGTGATGATATGGCAATCCAGACGTATCTTTCTGATTATAATCAAGTTTCGACAGAAATCGTTCATGAGCGTTTCACTTCGCACATAAACTTGAAAATAATATCTACGTCAAATTAAAAAAAACTTTCGATGTTTCGAGATTATGTGCTAAGTGAAACGCTCATGCACGATTATTATCTTAATTCGATTATAAACTGGAAAACAAATTATTTTTGGATTGCCTTATTATCACAATGTAACAGTGAGGGTCCTGGCAAAAAACAATTTTCACCATTTGGTACTAACTTCATAGAATTTTTGCTTGAAAGTATGAGTATGAGTATATGAGTTTAAAATTGAATTCTGAGCAACTTTTTCAATAACTGTTTTTCGATATCTTGCCATCTTAACTAACCTTTTGTACGTCATAATAACTTTTCTCAATTTGCCGCCGTACCAATGATCACTTGACATGTATCAAAATCGATTTTCAACTTGTCAGACATGCACAATCGATCACCCAAAAAATGTTTTCCCCTATTGGAAAAAATTAATTAATAATAAACTTTATTTCCATGTTTTTAAAACTGTATGGCGGGCATTGTAAAATACGTATATCATGGAATCATGACTCTACGTCATTTTGACGTAGAATCATGAAATTTCCCGAACCTACGTGATATACACTGCTCGTCAAAAGCGTTGGAACCACCCATTACCCCTCAAAATTATATTAGGGAGAAAAATACGCTCGAAATTCCTTCGGATTTGTGTTCAGGATTCACAAATTATTATTAACATATCTGTTGCCTGAAAATTTTTCAGTTCTGAAAACTCCGAATTTGCCTTACTTCTCATGGAATCACCTCTGTAATATTCAAGGTAGAATCGTGCAATTTGCAGTATCAATGAATATACTGAAAATGTTCCTACCGACCAAGAGATGTGAAACAAATTAGGATTTTTTAGGAATGAAAATTTTTCAGGAATGAAAATTGTTCAGGAAACAGGCGTATTAGTAATAGTTTGGGGATCCTGAACACGAATCTCAAAGAACTTTGGATCTATTTAGCCTCAGATATAATTTTTAGGGCCGGTCTTTTCATCTACAGATAAGTCCCAGATAACTATATCTATCAGATAAGGATATGTAAACCTGTGAAGTTTATCCGATAGATAGTTATCAGAGACTTTATTGTGAGATGAAAAGACCGGCCCTTAGTAAAAAAAGGGGGTACGGTTCCGTCGTTGATAGCGTGCAGTGTTATTACCCTTACGAATTCCAAAATCGCATTTATCTTTGCAAAATATTTACAGCAATTGGAATCATACAATGAAGGTCATCTTCACAGTTTGGTCAGGCACAAGAGAGAAAAAAACAATAATTCTGGTAGACGATGAAGAGGAACATTTATACGAAAATCTTATATTAAAAGGTAAATTCAATAAAAGTTGATTGATTTTTTATTTCGGAATTAGTGAGAAAAAGAAATTTAACATACTTTTATAAATGATTTTCAAATGAGTATTCGGAATCGTTCTGAATTTATATAATTACTTTCTTTTATCTTGTTCCAGCCTGTACTAAATTGGACATAAATGGAGTCAAATTAGTTTTAGAATCCAATGGTACTCCAATTGAAGCAGATGTCCTACCTTTCGTCAAATCGGAAGTATTAATTTTACTCCAGAAAGAAGAAATTTGGATGCCAAAAAGCACTTCCATCACTTCTTCAGCAACTTGCACAACATATTCTTCTAACAAGGCCCCATCAATAGCTTCATGTTCAACGGTTACGCTCCCATCTTCATTTGACTCCAACATACAGGAAGAATCCTGTACTGAAAAATCTTCAGGAGACATTGATATCAAAGTTGATTGCAATGCCGAATATGCATGGTCCTCGTTCGAAATACCTTGGCAAAAATTAACCACATCACAAACTGAACAACTTGAACAAAGGCGTGTGGATAAGGCTACTATAACGAACCTAATACACTTAACAGTTGATGAGATGCGCAATATTAAACAATCTATACCAACTAAAGCATTCAAAGTGATATCGAAAAAAATTATAGATCGATATCCTGATGTCTTTCGAGATATTGACAATGACGGAGTTGTACTTGGTGATGGGACACATTCCTTGGTGTGCAAGTTGCAAGACAGAAATAATTACTTGAATCGACCACACAAAAGGAAATCGTCTTTAGGTGACCATAATCCAATTGCTTCAAAAAAGAAATCAGTCAATGCCAGAGCAGGGTGTCCGAATTGGGCACCTCCTATACAAAATGGCAATGATAAAAAAGGACTATCAGAACGAGCAAAAGACTGCAAGGACGTCGATGATGACTTCTATGATATACTGGAATCCTCATATTCAGAACTGAGATCTTTTTTGAATATGCCAGAACCACCATCCATTGCAAAAATAAAAGAAGAGTGGCCCATCATTTGCTCACAGAAAGCTATTTACTGGCATTTCAACAAACTCACAAATTCAGATATTCATTTGCTGGATAATCTAGGAGAACATCTAGTGAAAATACAAAAAGTAACGTCTTATAATACTAGTGAAACACAAGAAAATGATGCTGTGGATTGCAGTCAGAAAGCCCTGGAATGTATTTCATCACATTTCAAAGAGAGCATGGGATCTTTTTTCTTGAAGTGTTCCAAACAGGTAATTTTTTTTGTTACTAAAAAGTAAGAAATTAACCCTTTATTTCTTTTATTTATTTTTACTTGTTTTCTTGTTGGTCATGAAATACATATATTTTTATAAAAAGTATTTTTTTAACTGATTCAATATCGATATCTGATTCAATTTTAATTATATTTTTGTGTCTACTACAACCAAAATATTTGTATCTCACCTCTCCTTATTATCCAAAGCTTCAAAGATACACTAATATTTTTGTGCAAGAAATCGTTCATTTTACATGTGAATCAAAAGTTATATAAGAAAATATCCTCTTTCCATTGGCATAAAATTAAAGTAAAGAAGTGACTACTCCCAATATTCCAATTATATTTGTATTGTTTCAGGATCTATCTGATTTAATTAAAACTGATGAAGTACCACTGACGCCATTTATAGTTCAAGTTGGTAAGATAAATAATATGTATCTATTACAAATATCTCTTTTTCTTTCTATGTAGGAATGCATATACAAAACAGACACATTTACATGTATAAAATAAAAAAAAGATTTATCTTATATATGTAAATTTGTTTGCTTCATATACAGTGAGTTTCAAAAAGTTTGCATCATATGGGAAACTTTTTGATTATCCATTTGTCAAAAAATTTTATTCCTTATAAAAATTGGTGCATTGCAAAAAACTTGTATCTGAGTTATCGAAATTTTCAATTTCCAAGCGGTGTACAGGGTAGAGTTTTTCCCATTTTTTTATGGTGTTAGTCTCATAAAGAGTAGGTACTAGTATCTCATATACACCATAGGCGCCTCCTTCATATTCCTATAATGATATTTAAATGCAAAACTTGGTACAATTTATTATTTGTACTAGAATATCGAATTGTTGAAATGTTTACTACTTTTTGGTGCAAATTTGAAATTTTATTCCGTATGTATTCCATAATAACTATCAGTATAAATTTATGGAAGGAAATTATTAAATAAATCAATTAATTAATGTCAAACAATTAAATAATACAATCTGCAAGTTCTCAATCAGCTTAATCATAAAAAATGGAAAAACACATCTTACTGTTGAGTAGGTGGTTATAATTTCAAATTTTAATGTTGTTTTCGAATCTAAACAACTTTTCTGAATAAACTTTTTTGGTAATGTCAAAAATAAGGGTAGTTTACTCCTGATCAACATTTCTATTTTTGTTTCTCCCGTGTACACCGTTCAAAAATTTAGAATTTTGACAAAAATCTAAGTTTTCTGTCATGCACCAATTTTTATAAGGAATAAAATTTTCTTACAAATAGATAATTAAAAACGTTTTCCATTTGGTGCAACCACACTACTGTATGTGTATTTACTTAGAAAGAAAGAAGTATTGCCAGGAATAGCTATAAACACATACAAAGCAGAAACATTAACATCTGCAGAATAAATTAAAGAAAATCTTTCTTAATGCTAAAGAATCTGCTTCGTTGCTTGCTTGTCGTTCTTAGCTCCTAATCGATTTTTGTTTCCTGTTCCGCTGGTAGAACAAACGTTTATTTTTCCTTTCAATTATATGCACTATGTTCTGTTAGTAGCCCTCAGCTTCACAACTGGCATACTCTTCACTCAGAAGAGTTTTCACTTTTTTACAAATTGGGTGTTTATTGCTTTCAGGTAACGGCTCGCCAGTGTTCTTCGTGTATGTGGAGAAGATGGTCATCAGTGCCGAAGGTTATGCGACTTTCCTAGAAGCTCTCAAAGTAGCCTTCGCCTTATTTTTTATTTTGAACATCCAGTACCCTAAATCATTCGCAGTATCATTAGAGTTACTTCAAAGATTTATTTTAAAAATACATCCTGATGCAGGATCAAAATGTAAAAAAGTAAATCCCACTAAAAAAAGGGTTTTTAATTTTATCAATAGGTTCGTGAAAATATAAATATATTTGGCTTTCTCATTCGCGACCACGATTGACATTGTTTGATATTTTTTAGTAGTACCTAAATGGTTAACAAACATATGTACTTATTTATGTTTAACTTTATTTTTGTTGAGATTATTTTCTCATTTTTATGTAACTACATGATAATCTGGCCCACTAGACAGTTATTTTAAGTTTGAAAATATTGTTGGAAAATTAACATATCATTTCCTTCTTAATTTAAAATTAATAATAGTTTTATGTTCAAAGGACCCCTCACCAAATATATTGGAAAATGGCTCTTATCCAATTTTAAATTTTTTTGGGACATTAAAATCACTAGGAGTTATACGTGCTAGTTTAAATCAGTTTATTTGTCCAGTTTCTGAGCTATGATTTTTTTTTATTATAAAAATGGCTATTTAACTAAAACATAGGAAGGTTCACTTAGCCAAAAGTATTACTTTTTAGATAAATAGTAACAAAATAATGGCATTATTGTTTTGATTAAAGTCTAATGACATGTCAGTCAGTCGGATGTTGAGACAAAAAAAGCCGCTTATTCTACAGGGTGGGACAATAATAGCGACAATTTAACATATTTTGCCAATCATTAACATTGGTCCCATTGGTGAGACTGAGCATTCTTCATTAAAATATATCTCCCATTGGAAGAACAAGAAAATAAGAATATTTTCTCTGAAAGTTTTAACTTTTTTACATCACACAAATATTTTGTCAAATATTTGTTTTTTATACTACATGTTTTAACATTACTCACTCAAAACAGCATTTTTGAATCCATAAATCGGTTTTGGAGCCAAAATTACTTATAGTAATTGCCTAAAATGATTAACTTCAAAAAGATACGATCACATTTTATACAGGGAGTGTTTACAACAATTAGTTGAGATAGGATTTGTACCAAATTATACGTTTGTTAATTATTTTTGGACGGATCAGAAAATTTAAATCATATTTTTCAGTTATACTTCAAAGTTAATTACCCTACATTGGTGTAAGTTTCATTAATTTCCTATGTCTAGTTAGAATATATTATCCAATCTTATTTCTTGATGAAATAAATATGAACTTGCAGCGCAAAATAATTGCAACGTTAATAGTCATGTGGTTTATGATCACGCCGTTTTTACCGTTGCAATTATTATTTTGCGCCGCAAATTCATATTTATTTCATCAAGTAATAATATTGGATAATAAATTTCAATTTTTATATTTCAATTGCCAAACATAGGAAATTAATGACTCTTACACAAAAGTATGGTAATTAACTTTGTAGTATAACTGAAAAATATGATTCAAATTGGCTGATTCGTTCAAAAATAATTAACAAACATATAATTAGGTACAAATCCTATTTCAACTTATTTTTGTAAACACCCCCGTATAAAATATGATCGTATCTTTTCGTAGCTAGTCATATTAGGCAATTACTAAGTTTTCCTCAAGTAGTTTTGGCTTCAAAACGGATTTATGGACTCACAAGTGCTGTTTTGTAAGTGACATGAAGTATAAAAAACAAAGACTTAACAAGATTTGTGTTTTGTGAAAAAGTTAAAACTTTGACAGAAAATATTCTAGTCATAATAAAAGACTTCCAATGGGAGATATTTTTTAATGAAGAATAATATGATTGGCAAAATATGTGAAATTGTCGCTACAATTGACCCACACTGTAGAATAAGAGGCTTCTTTTGTTTCAACGACCGACTTACTGGCATATCATTTGACTTTATTTGAACCAATATAATGCCATTATTTTGTTACTATTTATCTGAAAAGTAATACTTTTGGGTAAGTGAACCTTACTATGTTTTAGTAAAATGGCAATTTTTATTATTTTCAAAATTAAACTTGCACGCGATATTTCTAGTGACTTTTGCTACAATATCCTAAAAAAAATCAAAATTGGCTGAGAGCCATTTTCCCAAATGTTTGGTGCGGAGTCCTTTATATTGAACCCATATGTGTACCTTTAGATTTATTAGAATGCATCTGTTTGTGTTTTCGTACAAATATATTTATTTGTTTGTGATGTTAGTCATCTAGTTTTCTCATTTTTATATGTAAGTACATACATGATAATCTGATCTCAAAGTTTAAGTTCCTAATTATTTGTTTTATTATTATTTATTTCTTTATTTTAAATATATAATGTATTTGAGTTGTCAAATGTTTATTAAATAAATTTGTAATTTCCGCATGTCTGACCATGATTTGATTCTCTTAAAAATTCATACTAGATATGTATAATAGGTCAAGGTATTTTGTAAAATATTCACGTGTGAAGAAATCAGAGTGTTTAATTTAATATTTTTGTGTTTTTGATCTTCTCCTTTCTAAAAAGTGCCATAGTTTAGTAAACTCAAATTAGCCGAAGTGCATACTGAAAAGTTATCACATAAGGTAAACAATTGTTGCTAAATGGTAACGTGTTGTTAATGAAATCATGATATTTATAGAAACTTTGTTCAAAAACTTGGTTGGTTGACTATAAAATAAATACATGTGACTTAAAAACGAATAATATTGGGCACTTTGTTTAGAATGGAGATTCATGTTGAAATCTATTATTTTTTAAGATACAAAATTACTGAACTTAGATATGGTGTCATAAACAGTTAGTAAATTACAAACTTTTAAATTTTAATAAAACTATATGTTTGTCGAAATTAGTTGATTTGGGTAAAATTCAGACATAAACTTTCAATTTCAACAACTTTTCTCTAAAAAATTTTTTCGTACATTTAAGACCCGGAAGATAGTTCGGTCCTTGTAAAATTGTGAAAGTGGATCTCCAAAATACAACACTATCCATTTGCTTTCTAAATTTTCAAATAAAAAATGTTTAAGTACACCTATTCATGTGTCCACCCGGGAACACATCGTCGATATATTTATTCGAGCAATTAAAAAAAAGTTGTTTCAAGTGTAAATTTAACTTGTTCTATTGATCTATTTATTTTGTGGAAATTCATGATGAAGTACATGGAAAAGAAAACCACTTTTGTCTAATGTCCACTAAGACTTTACTTATGTATTACGACCGGTTTCGGCTTTTACACCATTCTGAAGTAACCAATAAAAAACTACAGTAGTTACTTATTAATTACTAGAGAATGTCGTAAAAGCCGAAACTGGTCGTGATAAATAGGTAAAGTCTTAGTGGAAATTAGATGAAAGTTATTTTCTTTGTTTGTACTTCAAGTGTAAATTTACAGAATATAATTACAATGTGAAAGTGAAATGTGAAAGTGAAATGTAAAAGTGAAATGTAAAAGTGAAATGTGAAATCAAAATGTAAATCTACACAGTAATATCACGATACTTAACGGGAAGTATTACCTAAAGAAGCTGGTAAATATTCATAGTTTATCATTGAAAAAGACGGAGGAAATTACGAACAATTCCAAATTGTGCCTTGATAATTACATAACCACTTTGAGAGATTACATGATAAATACAGACATTTTACATTGAAAGTGATTGAATATTGCACCGTTATTTTGGGTGATTAACAAAGTTTATATGGTAACATTACATGATATATAATGAACACTACATAATAAGTATGTATATTGTGAGTTGTAATTTGGTATTTCCACAATTCATATGGTGTAAAATTACACAAGAGATAATATGAAAATACAAAATGAACACTTGACAATTTTACACGTTTAGTCATGGAGGATATGAATTACAGAACGTATTGTAAATGTACATAACCTAACGTTGGTTACTTTGTGGCCAACGTTAGGTTATGTAAAATTACTTTTTTTTTTTTTCAGTGTAGCACTACACGGAAATGGCATCTAGACAACTCACAATACACTTGATTTTCAACGAGGCATGTGGTCGTCTATCGATAGTTTCGTTGCGATAACATGAAAAATACACTTTTCCCACCACTTTGTTGGAAGCCTGAAGACCCACAGTACCACCCCACCCTCTCACCCTCTCAACCCTCTCTCTCTCTTTCTCTTCTCTTTTCCTCTCGCTCTCGTTCTCTCTTATATTTTATTTGTTTTTGAACTGAACAACCCAGCTTTCGAATTATTTACCGAGATATTTGATCCCTGAGAATTGAAATGTTCAAAAATTGAAAATCAATTAGATTTTTCTTTTATTCACACGATGTTCCCTGGACGTAACAGGAATTTTCCTTTTGTGAGAAACTGGAAATGAAAAATGTAAAAATATTTTAATATGGATGAAACGAATCGACAAATATAGATCAAACTGTTTGAAACGGTACCCTTCAACACCTTGTAGAGAAAAAACTGTTTATTTTTCAAGGTTGGGCCCATGAACACTATTGATCAGCTTGACTTGAACTTCATTATATCAAAAATTCAGCAAATCAATTACAGGATGAGTTATAAAAAAATCTCCTTTTCTCAATTTTTGTCATCACCTAGTGTTTGTCTCATACTGTATATCAATTTTGTTCAAGAAATATGTTGAATGATTGGTGGTCAAGTATCCCTAAATATACAAAATGTCACCATGAAAACTGTCTCATCTTGATTCACCCTGTACAAAATGTTGAATTTATCAATTTTGACATATTCAAATGATGAGCATATCAGTATGATACTTGGTTTGGTCACATCCTCACTTCGTAGGGTTGATTGAGAATTTCATTTTGAATAATGCTGGACTCACCCTGTATCCAACAATATTTTTTATCAAAAACCAGTCTAGAAGTATTGCTGTATGGGTAAGCAATATCTGTCGCACAATACATTTTTATTTTATATGTTTTCCTGAAAGCAATACTACTTTAAAGAAATGGCCTCTTACCAACTTTGACGCCCTGTATCTCGAAAACTAGTCATAGGATTGAGTTGGGCCCATGGACACTTTTGATCAGCTTTACTTGAACTACATCATATCAAAAATTCATCGAATTTCACCGGGACCCATTTTCCATAAGAATGGTGCGGGGTTCTTTTTACTTTATTGTTAACCCAATTATTATTTTTAACAGTCTTATTGAAGATTTTACGCTTTGGAAAATTAATTTCAAAGTAATAGGACAATCTCTCCCGAACACACTGATAAGCCAAATTCATATCAAAAACACCAAAAAAATTTTCCCAATTCTCCTCCTGAAGGGCCTTCACAAAGGATGCAATTGTAGCTTCATCAAATGAACGTTAAAATTTGCCATCCACTTTTGAATGAGCTTGATCAAGTCCATAATCAAAAAATATTGATTTATGATCGGAAACATTATTGTCGACTACACAGCATGTACCATTATCAGTGAAATTTGAAAATATTTGATCAATTACTGAAGCTGTACCAGATGTTACTCTAGTTGGCCAGCCCACCATATGTCTCACATTATAACAACTAAAGACATTACACAGTTTTTTAAAATCATTATTTACATTCTTATAACAGTCAATATTGAAGTCGCCGCAAACCAGCATATTATATTTTGGTCTGAAAGTGACACTTAGAACATCATCTAATTTTTTAAAAAATACGTTTACATCTGAAGATGGAGACCTGTAGTAACATAAAATGATTGTTGGGCCCATGTCTGATTTACATGTGATACCACAGATTTTTAATTCTTGTTCCGAACAGGAACTATTCAAATCCAAACACTCAACTATTGAATTATTGATATGTTTTTTATAATGCACAGTCGAGCTCCAAAAAAGTGACAACTACGCGATAAGTCACATTTTGGCGAAACGCTAGCGATGTACCACTTTTTTATAGTTCTTGTGTAGAGAGCGGCGAAACTCTGGCGAGTCGCTGAAATTGACTATACATACGGATATAAGCTTTTGTAGGGAACGTTATCAGCAATATGTAACCGTTTCAGGAATTACAAATGTGGAAAAAAATCGATTAAAGGGTTTTGTGATACTTTAATTCGCACTCTTTTAGACTTCAAGGGACAGCGTCCTATCAATCCAATTACTAAAATAATCAACAACGGCTAAATGACCGCACCTTTCATGTGTAAAAAATGTCAGAAGTAATTTTATTAAAAGGTAATTGGAGGTCTATTATGAAGTATTATTGGTTCTTTAAAATTATTTCAAAAATATTTCAAACATGTTGAACATTTAGAAATAATTATAAAAAATAGATTACACGATCCAGTCTTCCGCTTTAACCTTACAATAGATATATTCGTCGGTCTCCAAAAGAAAATAACTACTACCCGCTACGACCGTTGAATTATATCTATTGAATTCAAGTTTTCTACAAGAACTACTCTGCAGTTTCATAGCTGTAATTATTTGTCGATTCAATTGGGGAAACAACTCCGTGCCGGTTTCATATGGTTCTTGCCACTTATAAGTGAAGACTGTTCTCCTAATTAAATCGGAAAACAATCTGTAATCTTTGGCCAGAAATACTATAAAATGAAGTTTAAAAAAATACTCTGGAGGCGAGAGCTCTAATAGGCTCCGCCTACCAGTGTTTTTGCAATACCATTGGCCGACTTAAATGTTCGGCAATGGTATAAATTAAGGCTATTTGGCTGTTTTAGGCAGTCATCCAGGAGCCGCCCGAGGGCTCGGACAATTCCCAGGAGAGAAGCCCTCACTTCTGGATGACTCAGTAGTGTTAAGTGCATAGTATAAATAGTATTTCTGGTTTTTAGGTATCTTCGGCCTGGCATGCGAATTAATGGAACCTCGTTGGTTGGCAACACCAACAAATTCAAAAAGAATTCGTATGTCACACGTTCCTGCTGGTTATTCCAAATAGATGAAGAGTTCCGGAGTTGCTGAGATATTTGCGACTATGCTGTACTTCGGATAGGTGGTCTGAGCTAGCCGGAAGAGGCGAAACATCCTGCTTCCTACTATCCGAGTGCACGCATTTGTTGACATGGCGACCAACGTGGGGCTAGTAATCAGGAGTTTATGGCCGTTTCCAGTGGGAAACGGGGCCCTCGAAGAATTTAACAACTGTTCCAGTAACCCGGACTTGAAGATACTTATCGGAAAGTTTTCTTGGATGCACTTTCGGAATGATTCTGAAGCGAGTTATGCCAGTGGAATCGAGGGTGCCCGTGTCCTTCGTGGGTTCGATGGTAGTGTTCCATTCCACAGCCAGCCTGTTGTTCCTGGGCCGGATGGCCAGGGCAAAACGACATAGTGAAAGCTACCTCGCCAACAGCTGGTTGTCCTAGCCAGTGGGCAATGGCGAAGACGTATGGCGCCTCTTTAGAAGCTGGATAATGAGTGAATGTGAATATATGGCACATTCCATAGAAGTTTCGTAAAGGAGTAACCTGGAATTCCTACGATAAGCCAGAAGCTGCAACAACATCTGCAAGATTTGGATAGCCAGTAGCTGTAACATAGTTCTTTTTTAGGTTTTATTTTTAGGTACACGTTCGATAGAACTGGTCCTTTTCAGGACAAATCCAACGACGTTCCATCCGCATGCCAAGCGATCCCTTAAAGGGGGGCTGTGTTATCTTTGGCCAGAAATACTATAAAATGAAGTTTAAAAAAATACTCAGTGGAGTATATCTGGAGGCGAGAGCTCTAATAGGCTACTCCTACCAGTGTTTTTGCAATACCATTGGCCGACTTAAATGTTCGGCAATGGTATAAATTAAGACTTATTTGGCTGTTTTAGGTGAGGCAAGGAACTATGAGGTCATTGAATGCCACAGAATGACCTCAAGGAGAACTAGAGCAGTGCTCCAACGTTCCTAGTTAAAGTTCCCAGAGCAAATCGAGAAATTTTCGATTTAAAGGACGTACTTGACCTCAAGGTCAAAGTCGAAGCTCAGCGCCCTCAAAAAGGAAAGGTCTCGCAATGCCACAATTGCCAATGGTTCGGGCATGCACAAAAGTGCTGCCACTCAAAAGCCTGATGTGTGAAGTGCGGAGGCGACCACGCCACGCACACATGCACTAAGGCCAGGGAGGAACCGGCAAAGTGCGCCAACTGTGGGGGTAGCCACCCAGCTAGCTACCGGGGATGCCCACAGTTCCCCAAACCAAGGGTTGCAGCGCGACAACCTCAAAGGCAAGGACCAACTCCACAGAGACAGGGACCAGCAGCCCCAAGGCAGGGACCAGCGCCCAGAAATGGTCCACAACCACAACCGCAAACGGCACTACCAAAATGGGGCCCTACACGACGAGATGAAAGTACTGAGGCCGCAAAAACTCAGGCACTAATTCTCGAAACTCTGATAAAAGTACCCACACAGGTACTTACCCAACTCTTGGCAGTTATCAGCTCCATGGCCACAACCTCGGGACAATAATGCCAGCACGGATTCCGAAGATCTTGCAGATATGTTCTTGGAACATCAACGGCGCAATCCAGCGCAAAAATGAACTTTTGGAACTTATCTCCAGAATCTCGGCAGACGTGGTGGCACTACAAGAGACCAGGTTGAACCCAAGCAAGGAATTTGGCATGCCATGATACACATGCTACAGGAATGACAGACCAGGACCCCGAGCTCGAGCAGGTGGCTCGCTCCTCCTGGTAAAATCAGACCTGGAATATAACGAGGACATGCTTCCGGAACTCTCACTCGGTGAATCGGTAGCGATCAGAGTGAAAGTAGACGGAATCAATCTCCTAAGAGTCTCCTCAGTCTACATTCCTCCAGGCCCCAACCTGAGGAAAACGGACTTGGAGAAACTTTTTCCTAACCACCACCCAACGGTGGCAATAGGAGATTTCAACGCGAAATCTAGAGATTGGAACTGCCGCAACACCAACCCACGTGGCAGAGACCTATCTGACAACTTACTACCAGACTTTGACGACATTGCAGTGACGGCGACACACGAACCTACTCACTATCCTGGGAGGGAAGACCAACACCCGGACATTCTGGACATAGCCCTCATACAGAGTAATCCAACTCTGGTGGACATCTCTGTACTGGACGAGGGATCATCAGACCACAATCCAATCCTACTAACAATAGGGGAGGGAGAAGCGGAAATCGTGCACACGACAAAGCGGATAGTGGACTGGTCACGATTCCAAAGGGCAGTCCACAACGAAATTAACATCCCCAGGATCGACACATCACGACAACTAGAGGCGGCGGTGACCGAACTCAGACAAGGAATACTGACAGCAATGGAACGGTGCTCAAGAGACATACAGACGACAAACTTCGACTTTCAAGGAGGGATCCCACCTGAGGTCAGGGAGTTGATCAGGCTGAGACGACGTCAGAAAAAACGTTACCAGAGAACGTTGACGCCCGATGACAAGCGACAGCTCAACCACGTGTCTCGACGGTTGAGAGAAGAGCTGAAGCAACTCAGAGAGCGACAATGGTCTGAACGTTTGGACGAACTCGACGCCGAAGACAACTCCCTATGGAGGACTCAGAAAGTCCTCAGACACGGCCGAAGGAAACCGTGCCCCCCACTTCATGGTGAGATGGGCATCGTTTTCACGGAGACGGACAAGGCAGAAGCTTTTGCGGACTCCTTCGAACGCCAGTGCCGTGAGAACGAGGTCGATTACACCGATGAGGTCGATTACACCGATGAGGTCGAGGACACGGAAACGCACGTAGACCAGACGATCCGACGACTCAGAAGGACTGACGACTCAGACATTCTCCTAGAGCCGACATCTCCAGAGGAAATCAAGGCCATACTTAGACACGCCAAGACCAGGAAAGCACCGGGCCCAGACGACATACCAGTCAGGGCACTAAAAGCCTTACCTAGGAAAGGACTAGCAGCCCTGACAAACATCATAAACGCTGTACTCAGACTTAGACACTTTCCATCCAGCTGGAAAGAAGCTACGGTCATCATGATTCCGAAGCCCAACAAGAACCACACGTTCCCGCAAAACCACCGCCCCATCAGCCTAACACCTGCCATGAGTAAGGTCGCAGAAAGGGTGATCAGGACTCGACTTGAGACAATGTCTGAAGAATTGAACATCCTACCAGATGAGCAATTCGGTTTCAGACAGGAACACTCAACAGAACTCCAGGTCACCCGGATAGTGGACGCCACCATCCAGAGCTGGAACCGCACGAGAAGAGAACATCTTACAGGAGCAGTCTTCCTTGACGTCTCCAAGGCCTTCGATAGAGTTTGGCACGATGGGCTGATCGCAAAACTGGTTGATGCCGGATACTCCATACCAATGGTCAAGCTGATAGACTCCTTCCTAAGGAGTAGACATTACCGATGCAAAGTCGGAAATGCTCTCTCTTCACGAAGGAGGCTAGAAGCAGGAGTACCACAGGGAGCAGTACTGTCGCCACACCTGTTTTCGATCTACACTGCAGACATGCCTATGTCGGACAACCCCATGACCAAACTTGCTCTCTATGCAGATGACACGGCAATCTTTGCAGAGTCATCTCATGAGAGAGGAGTAACATCGAAGCTGCAACTTCAGATAAACAAGCTGGAACCGTGGTTCAATCGTTGGAAGATCGGAATCAATGCAGACAAAAGCAAGGCCATACTGTTCACGAGGCGACGTAGGACACCCGAGGGCCATGTTACTATGAACGACGAGAGAATTCCTTGGGTAGACGAAGCCGTTTACCTAGGAGTAACCCTGGACAAGAAACTCACGTTTCAGAGGCACGTCTCCCACAGATTAGCTATAGCGAAAGCCGCAAGGCATAAGCTGTACCCACTCATCGGACGTAGGAGCAACATGGCACTCGAGTTGAAACTACGCCTCATCAAGACAATTCTTCTGCCTATCATATTGTACGCATCCACTGCTTGGGGGCAGTGCGCGAACAGTTATAGGCAGAGGATACAGGCCTTCTTCAACGTCTGCCTGAGGACGGCAACAGACGCACCACAATATATGCCCAACAGGTTCATATATCGAGACTTAGACATCCACCCGGACTATATCGACAGACTGATCAGGCAACATGTGGGGACTACTCTAGACAGAGTAGAGACCCACACGAACCCGCTGCTCACGGAGCTCCACGAGAACAGACGTGAGCAAGACGACAGAGACAGAGACAAATACAGACGTCCAGTAAACCAAGGAGACAACGACACCCCTGAAGAAGTACGGCGGAGGCGAGACCTTCGGCGACGCCAACGCCTACTTCAACAGGCACCAAATCACGATTAATCATGCTTTTATGTTTCAGATCCACGAAGAACCGACCAAGTAGTAATTTCAATTTCAGTTAACTCAGCACACAGCACTCGGCCCTCAGCCGAGAGTTTTTTCAGGCCTTCAGCCAGTTTCAGGGGGGCACCATGCACAGTAAAGTAAAGTAAAGTCATTGTTTAAAAGTCAACTCATGTCAGATATAAGGGAGCTTCAAGCCGAGAATTGGCTGGGCACTCCATATCAAACGGTCAGATTTTCTTCTGCTGATCGCCAGTCATCAGGATGAGGAACCGCTTTAACGAGCGGGGGTGGTGGATAGGGGGGGTGAGCTTTCGAGTACGTACGAGTGCTGGGGAGTTCATCCTTCCGGGCCTCAACCTTAGGGGGTGCATGGTGGTGTTTTAGGCAGTCATCCAGGAGCCGCCCGAGGGCTCGGACAATTCCCAGGAGAGAAGCCCTCACTTCTGGATGACTCAGTAGTGTTAAGTGCATAGTGTAAATAGTATTTCTGGTTTTTAGGTATCTTCGGCCTGGCATGCGAATTAATGGAACCTCTACGTTCCTGCTGGTTATTCCAAATAGATGAAGAGTTCCGGAGTTGCTGAGATATTTGCGACTAAGCTGTACTTCGGATAGGTGGTCTGAGCTAGCCGGAAGAGTGCACGCATTTGTTGACAAATCTCAGCTTTTGTTGGGAATTCCTAAGATAAACACTGAAGTATGTATCCAGCGCCATCTCTTGATTCCAGAGTAGTATCAGTCTTTTCTCATCATAATTGTAAGAATCTACAGGGAGATATTTTTTCAGGGGTCAAGCCTTTTTGGGTCCCATAAACTTTTTTGTGGTGCGCCGCTGGTGGATTCTGAAAAACGAAATAAATTTTTTGTTCTGTTCATAAATTCTTTTGTCTCTTGTAATTCTTGCGACCGTTATAGAGAAAAAAAATTAAAATATGTTTTTGTAATTCGCAACATTCAGTTAAAATTTTAAACAAAAGGATTTGGTTTCTGATCTGAATTACAAGTTTCCTTAGGTATTACCTAAAAAATGAGAAATTTAAAGAATCTTGACTTCTTTATAAAAGGTCCTGGAAATGCCCTCCTCCTTCTGCCATACAACCCTCCACTCTCCTTCTCATAGACTGCCGTACTCGTTCTAAAATTCCAGGAATTTTTCTTAGGGGTTGGAAAGCATACATAATTCGTTCAGTAAGACACCATGAACTATGCGATTTACATGTTTCCATAAAAAGTAGTCGAGCGGGTTGCATTCTGGGGACCGTGTGGGCCAAGCAACTGGACCTGCTCTGCTAATTCACCGATTGGAAAACACTGTATTTCAATAATCTAGGACGGTGACTCTACAATGTAGGGGGGCATCGTGCATAAACTACATTAGTTAACGAACTTGTCAAGGCACGTCCTACACTAATTCAGGCAATTCATTTCGTAGGAAGTGTAAATTTCTGCCACCATTTGAAATTCACGGTAAAATAAAAGGACCAATTGAAGTATCTCCTACTATTCCTGCCCTTAAGTTTACGCTGAACTGTTCCTGGTGTCGAGATGTCTGATCATGTGTGGATTTTCTAATTCATGAGAATTGAGAATAAATATCCAAAATCCGAAATAAAGATAATGCGGTTGAAGGTCTGATTCGAAATGAGTTGAGAATTCTTCACCTCATTTCGAGGTTAAAAGTTTCCATCAACGTATATCTCAAAATGGATCCCCTCTGAGACACAAGGTGTTGAGAGTACGGAAAAAAATAGGATTTGGAAAATTTTTTTGTTCAAAACTCCTAAACGAAAACAAGATAAACTTGGTACATTAATCTAGGTTTATAATTTTAGTAAACCAGTGGCGTAGTTACGGCGGTATGTGGCCATATTTTCCTTCATATTTTCTTTGAATAACTGATTGGACAAATGAGTGTTTGACTACCGTAAAGTTCATGGATACTCATCCAAAAGATCATAACATTTCAAATACCTGAATGTAGAGGTTTTCTGAGATATTTAAAAAAAACTCGAGTAGACATAATTTGCCGTATCGAATAAGAACTTGAATATTTGGAGACTTTGGGGTGAATACAATTCGAGAAAAAAAAACTCCCAGACATCAAAATTGACACTCGCCGACATAGTTAGCATCTTCAAAAGCCTGCTCGTTCTCCGGATTTAACTTCACTAGACTTTTTGTTGTGTGGATTATTCAAATTCCTGGTGTATTCAACACCTGTAAAATCTTTGAAAGATATAACGGCAATAATTTCAGCAGGATGTCCGGTAATACAGGATATTCCAAATCGTGCGAGAATCGATGATACAGATATGCCATTTGTGTATTAAACAAAATGGTGATCTATTTGAACATTTGCTCTGATATGCCTTTTTTGTTTCTCTAAACCGTGTCTTTCATTTGAGTAGATATTAATGAACAATAACTGTTTAACTTCACAAACAACATGTTGATTGGATAATATTTCCTAGACAATTCTATCAGAAATATCTTTAAAAATGATACTCCAACATAAACTTTACCAAATTGAAAGTACTTATTTTGAATTTTTGGCAAATAATACTTCAGGTCTTAGCTCTCGACTAAGAGGAGTATTATGAATTTGAGGCTGGGTTTGTTCATCAGTTGCTCTTTCAAAATAATTATTATTCAAGAAAGTATTGTCGTGAATTTACCTCATCGATTCCATCAAATAATACGACGAATGAAAAAACGGAGTTTGTCGGTCTCATTCTGACTCAACTATACTATGTTTTGAATACTCACAAGTTTAAAGATTCTTCAGGAAGTTGACAATTATGCTATAATTATGTTGCAAGAAAGTTGCATTATGCGATTATTGTAGACAGGAAAGTATGTCTGTATTTAGGAAATATCTACAGTTTTTCGCAAATATCTCAGAAACCTACAGTTTTAGGCATATGAAATGTTATGACTTTTAGCATGAGTATCGATGAGCCTGACTGATGTCAAACACTGGTTTACATATCAAATTATCACATTGATGAACCTAGATTGGTATACCAGGATTCAATTTTTTTCCTTGATGAGTTTTGAAGAAAAATCATAAAATCTTCATTTTTTCGTACTTTTCACCTCGAAATGAGGAGAGAAATCTGTATGCGGAGTTTGTCGGTCTTATTCTGACTCGCCCTGTATATTAAAGAGCATTTCCAGAGCGATTACATTTTCTCGTGTACTCTGAAACTTACTTATGTTTTGTGATATTATAACAAATTGTTTAGGTAACACCACAGAAACCGTAACAAATGAACAATAGTTGAGTTGGTGGCCATTCGTTGCTCCCGTCCTCGGCAATATCCCGTATCCCCAAGAAAACCGTTCCAAATCCATTTCCGCTCGCGATGCATGCCAGGTTCACGTCAGACATCATTACTCTCGCTTTCCTTCGAATATGAATTTATCTCGAAATTTATTTAAGCATATTTGCTTCCGGCCCGGGAGTCCCGTCTCTTCACTCCGCTTAATATTGAGGAGGACGGAAGAGGCGTGCGTGCCTCTAAATAATGTAGGATATTTTGCTTCCCTCGTTTGATGTCAAATAAGGTAGGAATTGGAGGCGAGAGAGTAGGGAAATGTGGACGAGTTTTGGTGGGATACGTTTGCCACTGAGTAGAATCAAGTTGATTTTGACGAAGATCTGTATCTAAATTGATAGAATTACTCGATTGGAGTGATCCAGTTACTTTTTCGTGTTTTGTATGCCAAATCCTGAGTTCTGAGAAGTAGGGACCGATTGCCTTAAGAAAAATTAATTATATGATCAACTAACTTCAGATCTAATTTAATATTAAGTACGTTAATTATCAGATGAGTTGCATAAAACATGCACCAAGTATTCAACGGTCTTATTTACTAATAACGAAAAAGATGTGGCAACAGCGCCGTTTTTCTCGTTTCATGTCTTATTTATGATAATTTGCACATGTGCAGGTCAGGTTTAATTGTGTTTTCATTTGAAAGCTGTATCATTTGTACTGTTTTACTGAATTAATTTATTCGTCTGAAATAAATAATAGTAAGACATGGAGACTTATAAGTATGGAAACTATCCTTTTTTTACTTTCTCTAAAGACACGAAAACATTATGGAATTCAAAAGATCAGACAGCATATCCATCAAGAAGAAATACAAAGTGAATAATTGTTCCTCAAAAGTATCACGAGAGTGGAAGCAAGTAAGAATTTTATGGAATGATTTGGAAGAGAAAACAAAGATAATGAAGTAAGTAATAACTCATGACTGACATTTGTTTTGATGAGTGTTGGTTTCCTGCAATTATTTCCAGAATTTCTAAACTTGAAATAACACAAAAAATCGAAAAAACTCTACTATTTGTACCTGGGTATCAAATCAAATTGTATAATATAATTTTGTTTTCAGAAAAAAAAATATAAGTACATGTATAAAATTTTCAATGGTGGCTTCAAAGAAGAGGACCTAGAGGATGCCAAAAGGGAGACAGCAATGGATAAAGTAAGCCTAATTTCAGATTGTTTGTGTTTACCTACTAAGTGTACAACTTAAAGGTACCAATTTGTTGAACTAAGATTAAAAAAGAAAACATCAAATGATCATTGAATTTGTAGACAAAAATAAAAAGAACTGGATGACGAGTTGCTCCTGAAGTAGATAAAGCAGCAGCACTGGTTCTAGCGGTCATTGCAGACCAGATTGCACCGTTGGAAATTGCACATGTTCTGTAATATACAGGGTGGGGCACCGAAAACAAAACAGATCGAATATCTTCAAAACGCATGTGTTGTGAATAAAATGCAAGGGGGCATCTTCCTATCATAACCTCAACTGTCATACCTCTCCCCCCACCCCTTAGGCACTATCACTCAAACAATTTGAATAGGGAAAGTAGTAAGTGTGACGCATCATTAAAAAGGTAATTTCATATGGAATTCAGCCATGTCAATTTTTGCCATCTAACTTTTTATTTTGGCGCCCTCTTGCGGGAAAAATAACTGTTCCGAATTCCAAATTATAATACTGCATTTGCAAGCTATTTTGACATAAATTCGTCGACAATGCATTATGGAATTTTTCTAAGAGAAAAAACAAAATGGCGGCTCCAAAATGGTGGACATGATTTACAATTATGGTCCGATTCGAATCAAAATTGATATGTGGTGGTTTTCAAGGTCGGATATTATGATTTGTTCGTCAATGCAAAAAAACAAAATGGTGGCTCCAAGATGGCGGACGAAATTTGTAATTCTGGTCCGATTCGAATCAAAATTAGTATGTGGGGATTTTCAGGGTAAAAAATTATGATATTTTTGTCAATGCAAAAAACCAAGATGAAGGACGAAATTTGTATTTGTGGTTCGATTCGATTCAAAATTGGCATATATGGGTTTTACAAGTTTTCAGTATGACTAAAATGAATTAATGAAATTGATAAAAAAAGCTTTTATACAAATGAACTGAAAAATATATAATATTTTATTCAGATGTGTGACAAAGGTTATTCTATGCGTAATACAAATTTTACCTCGCAAAAGTACCTATTTTGTAAGCGCGGCAAGCTTTCGAATCTGTTACGCACCTACGTCTCACATATAAAAAAATATTATTTCCTTTTTAGTGCATTTGTATAAAAGCTTTATTTTATCAATTTAATTAATTCATTTTAGTCATACTGAAAACTTGTAAAACCCACATATGCTAATTTTGAATCGAATCGAACCACAAATACAAATTTCGTCCACCATCTTGGTTTTTTGCATTGACAAAAATATCATAATTTTTCACCATGAAAATCCCCACACACTAATTTTGATTCGAATCGGATCAGAATTACAAATTTCGTCCGCCATCTTGGAGCCACCATCTTGTTTTTTTGAACTGACGAACAAATCATAATTTCCGACCTTGAAAACCACCACATATCAATTTTGAATCGAATCGGACCATAATTGCATATCATGTCCGCCATTTTGGAGCCGCAGTTTTGTTTTTTCTCTTAGAAAAATTCCATAATGCATTGTCACCGAATTTATGTCAAAATAGCTTGCAAATGCAGTATTATAATTTGAAATACGGAACAGTTATTTTTCCAGCAAGAGGGCGCCAAAATAAAAAGTAAGATGGCAAAAATTGACATGGCTGAATTCCTTATGGAATTACCTTTTCGATGATGTGTCACACTTGCTACTTTCCTTATTCAAATTGTTTGGGTGATAGTGCCCATGGGGTGGGGGGGGGGAGGTATGACAGTTGAGGTTATGATTGGAAGATGTCCCCCTTGGATTAAAAATCGACGTGTTTTTGCATTTTATTCACAACACATGCGTTTTGAAGATACTCGATCTGTTTCGTTTTCGGTGCCCCACCCTGTATACATTCACCCATATTAATTGGGTCAGAAAATTTAAAATTCCAACGAATTCATAGAAGGTTTGAAACAGGATAAAACTATTACATATTCCAATAATGTTTTTTTCAATATAGCAAGTTTTTAAAACAAAATACATACAAAATGTGAAATAATTTTTCCTAGACCTATAAGTCAATAACCCCTTACAGACTGTCCTAAAAATTTTTGATTGTGAATTTTTAAAAGCTATGAAAATACTTAACTCATTCAAAATCACAAATTTTCAGGACAATCTGTATAGGGTTAGGAGTCTGTATCAGATTACGAATCTGTGTGGAGCTAGGAGAAACTATTTGACTTAGTCCGTTTTAAAAACGTGCAATATTAACTATTGTTCTATTTTAATATTTTCAATTATTTTATGCTTTTCAGTCTTTCAAAGACCTTGATGAGAATATGAAGCCCATCTTGATTCAACGAATATTGACGCAAAAATAATAATCTCCGATTGAATGAATTGAAATGAAATCGAAACTTACCTTTATCGGTAGCATTCGCCTTGGCATTTGTCATTGATTCAAGGACTGAGAGACTTGGTCATAAGACTTAACGATTCAAACATGACTCGAAGACTTAAATCCAATACTTGAAGAGTCGAATAAAAGAGTCAAGATTTAAAAGAAATTGAAAGTTTCAAATCAGACTCAGCCGGAGACTGCAATTTTTCAAACATAAGATTAGTGACTTCGAGACAGAAAATTACCAAATGGATGCGATTATTACTAACACGATTCATTGTACAATCTTCAAGCGTTGAACTAGTTTTGGACGTACATTGATCAGTAGTCCAACTACATAATTTGACGGGATCAAACAAGTTAAACTGTCCTGGTAATACATATCAGCCGAAATAATGAATGATTAATCAAAGCTAACCCTTATTCTAACAAAGAATGATAATTTCAATGTAAAATTAAAACCCGACAAACCCTCAAATGACCAGCCTAACAATGGCATAATATACCAAGAACATTCAAAGCACTATTATTAAAATTTTATCGCGTAAAATACAATAATTGTTCCACATGGGTATAATTGGGTTTGGCATTGTTGCCCACAAAAGAACTAGGTCGAAATTAATGTCCTTATACGGCTTTCTTTTCGGAGGCGATATAATAAGGTTTCTCGCCCAGTTCGTTTCCCGATTACGCTTTATGTTCGAAATGTTACTATACAGGATATGTAAAATAGCACATACACAAAAAAGATGAACATTTGAATCTAGTATTTTCGTTTACTTGAAATATATATATATATATATATATATATATATATATATATATATATATATATACAGTGCGGCTTTTTCCCTGTTAACTATTGAACGGTTCGACGTACCCACGTGGAACAAACACCATTTTCAATACCTATACTACTAGTAAAAGTAAAAGACATTGCGGTTGCCCGATGAAGGGGTGGAAGGCAGAGCTTTGCCGAGCACTGACAAAAAGTGCTCGCGATTACTTTCAAAAAGTAATTCGATTTAAGCACTTTTCAAAAAGGCGAGACCGTTAAGGTGGGCGTGTAAAAGGAGCATTCGTAGAGCTCAGAAAAAGTCGTGTGTTCTATAGTACTGATTTATTATATTTCCGTTATTACAATCATCGTTTTTACCAGGGCACCTATTGTTCCATTTTAAAATACCGATTAAGCATGTTGCACAAATCGATGTTGAATTATTTAACAAAACAATACTTGCATCAAATGCTTATCAGAAGAAAATATAAGTAAACCACCTCAATTATATTCTTTGGGGTTGGTAACCCTACACCATCCCTTTTCGGGGAATGACCTTCGCTATGGCCATCTTGCGAAGGGCATTCTAAGAGTTTAGAATAGAAATATTATTGAAGTAGTTACGTAACAGTAATACCAATTGTACTACAGGAAATTTAACATTTCAAGATGATAAATTTGCATTTAAAATTTTAACACAATATTAGATGGGTAAATACAGTAAGTGAATGATTACAAAAATTATACACAATATATTGTAACACAACTACCAAATACTAAAATTAAATATACTAAACTACAATAAAACGTTTTCGACAGGCCTGTCTAAAGATGAAATCCTTAACATAAATAAAGTACTTATTTTCTACCTATATTTTCGTATGCGGTTCTTATGTACTTTTAATTCTTTTCCATTTTTATCTGCTACGACACAATTTGAACCCTCAACGCTAATAACTGAGAAAGGTCCGTCATACCAAGAATCAAATTTATGGCGACTTTCATTAGTTACCATAACCAACTCTCCAGGAGTGAGAATAATTGCTTCTGAGTTTTTATCAAAATGTGTTTTACGCATTACTTTTGCTTTTTCGATATATTCTTGCGCTCTTTTGTGTGCCACTTGTAGGCGATACCGAAATTCTTTATCATAAGCATCTATATTATACAAGGGATCCACCTTTGAATCCTGTAAAAGTTGATGTAGATCTGCTTTTTTGCCAAAAACCAGTTCAAATGGCGTATAATTGTGGTACGAACTTGGTGTAGTGTTATAACAAAATGCATAGTATTGAGTCCAAGTACACCAATCAAGTTTTGAGTTGTCAATATACATACGTAAATACTCATTCAAAACTCTATGGTTGCGTTCACAAACTCCAATACTTTGGCTGTGATACGCAGTAGAGATTTTATGATTTATTTTCAGTAGTTTTGCTAAGTTCTCAAAAACTTAATTTTTGTATTCTGTACCCATATCTGTTCGTACTTCTTTCATTGGGCCATAGACGAGAATAAAGTTTTTGACAATATATGATGCTACAGTTGAAGCTTCTTTATTCGGAATTGGGATGATTACTATGTATTTTGTTAATTCGCATTGAAGGGTGATTGCATATTCATAACCACCATTTGATCTTATAAACCTGCCAATCGTATCTATGCATACTATGTCGAAGGGTTTTTGAGGAGTCGGAGTTAAAACAAGAGGTTCCGGATGCTTAACTACTATTTTATTTATTTGGCACTTATGACACTTTTTGACAAAATTAGCAACATCGTGAGACATATTTTTCCATCTGAAGGATGCTTTAAGTTTCTTTAATAACCTTTTCTGACCACAATGACCACCAAATAGGGGATTGTTGTGATATCTATCAATTAGCTCAACTTTTTCAGATTTATTAGTGATGAGTCTTCGTGCAAAACAAAGTACAATGTTGAGTTTCTTCAGAAATTTTAGGCCTAATTCCTTGAATTCATTTATCGTGCACGTTTCAAAAATAGAGTCATTCAAACTCATCCTCAACTTTTCTATTTTCTTATCACCAGCCAATTTTTCCAGCTGAGAAAACACCGGCCCTAAGGCAATGTTTCCATTAGTGATCTGTACTTTATTTTGAACTAATAACTGCTTTTTATGCCTAATCATCATCCTAAGAGATGTAGGTCTTATATCAAATTGCAAATAAGGTAATTTTAGTACTTCCGAGTTATCTAGAGTTTCGTAAATTTTTGGACACGCCACTTCATATTTTAGATAATATTTTTCAGTTTCTGTATTATTAAGTGGACTCGCTCTAGTCATAGAGCGTGTAACGGCCATAACTTGTGAAATATTTTGATGAATTTCTTTCAGATTTTTAATGTTTATTCTAGAGAGTGCGTCTGCACAGACATTGTCGGTACCTTTTACGTATTCTACATCAAAGTCATATGATTCAAGCTCAAGACGGATACGAGTCAATTTAGATGTAGGATCTTTCATGGAAAAGAGATAAACAAGAGGTCTGTGGTCTGTGCGGACGACAAATTTGGTACCATAAATATAACATTTAAAATGTTTAATGGCAAAGTGTATGGCCAGCAATTCTTGCAAAATAGTGGGTTTGTTCGCTTCAGCTTTTGTGAATGCTTTGGAAGCATATGCAATTGGCAAATCCTCACCATGAAAATTCTGAGAAAGAACAGCTCCACAAGCAATTTTTGAGGCATCTGTCGTGATAATGAAGGTTTTTGAGAAATCGGGGTACTGCAAAATTTTGGGCGATGTTAATGCTTTTTTCAAGGTATTGAAAGAATTTTGACATTCTGCCGTCCATTCAAACTTTGCATTTTTTCTAGTTAATTTGTTCAACGGTGCAGTTATTTCCGCGAAATGTGATATATGGCGCCTGTAGTAATTCGCGAAGGCCACCATTCTTTTAACCTCGTCAGCGGATGACGGCGTATTCCATATGTTTATAATACCGTATTTCGAATCGTCTGGTAGAATACCTTTACTCGTAACTTTATATCCCGTTTCTAAAAAACTGACACTTCTCTGGGTTTAATTTCAAATTATACTTCCTGCACGTTTCAAAAACTCGTTTTAAATTTTGTAAGTGATGATTTTCCGAACAGCCTATTACGATGAGGTCATCCATATACAGAAAAGCTTTTTCAGGAGTGATACCTGCGAATGCCATTGACATCATTCGCTGAAAGCTAGGGGGACTTACTGAAAGTCCGAAGGGTAATCTTGTGAACCTGAAAGACCCTGTGTCCACACTAAACTGTGTAACATCTCTTGAATTTTCATGTAAAGGGATTTGATGAAATCCGGATATTAGGTCAACAACTGAGAACCATTTTGCTCGCCCTAACTGGTCTAATATATCGTCAATACGCGGAAGTGGGTATTTATCAGGGATTAATTTTTTTTTATTAATTTGCCTGAAATCGATTACTAATCGCCATGCCTTGTCTCCGTCTGTAGATTTTTTAGGGACCAGCAAGGCTGGACTATTATACTGAGAAACTGATGGTTCTATTATCTTGTCATCAAGCATTTTTTGTACCTGTCTATTTATTTCCTTTTTTTGGGCATAAGGAGTTCTATAATTTTTGACAAAAACTGATTCCTTATCCACTAGTTTTAACTCTTGAGTATAGAAGTTATTGACGGTTAGTTTGTCACCCTTTAGACCAAAAATTGTTTACATAAATTTATCACATCGTCTTTAAGATACTGGGGAATACCATTCGTATTAAGTTGTTTCAATAAATTTGAAATGCGGTCTTGTTTCTCATTTTCTATAACAAAAACATTAAAATCGTTCAAATTCAAAATTTTAAAATTAATTTCTTTCAATGTTACTACGTTGCAAGTGGTGTTGATAATTTTAATGACTGGGGTATTTTTCGAAATTATAGCTCTTGCGATAAAAACACCGGGGTGAACTTCTTGAGAGTCTATGATGCTATCCTTTTCAAGACTTTTTAAGCTTTTCAACTCCCTTACTACCTCACATCTAGCGGGAATAATAATAGAATTGTCCTGAAGACCATTTTGTATCGGCACCACGATATTTCTGTCACTTAATCGCATTGTCATTGTCCAATCTGAATAATCTAAATTACACCGAAATTTTGCAATGAAATCTCTACCTAATATAGCATCTGTCCGTATCGGAAAGTTTGCGTCAACAACATGAAACTCGTGCTGGATTATGCAGTCGTCCACAAGAATATCTGTTGTTGTTATACCTAAGGATTTGATTACACCGTCCGTGACCCCTTTTATTTTACTCGGGTTTGCAGTATTTAATAACTGATCTGGGTTAATGTGTGTTCTTTTAAAAATAGATATATCAGCTCCAGTGTCAATTAAAAATGTATTTTCGGTATTGGTCATTTTTGTTGGTAATGTAATAAAATTTGAGTATGACAGATCGAAATTGAAAATTTTCACAGTGCATCCCCCAATCGACTTGGTTGGGGGTCTGATCCGTTTCCCGGATCAAACTCAGCGGCTGTGACTCTAACAGACCTGTAATTATTATTATTATAGTTGTTATTCGGAACGCGGCCCGATCTATTATTATTATTACTGTATGTCCGGTTACCTCTAAAATTTGACCTACCCCTTGCTCTTCGAGAGTTATTCCAATTGAAACGATTTGAATGATTACTGGGGTATCGGCCACGATTATTATAGCTATGATTTTGCCTAGCGTAAAAAATATTGGAAGTACTAGGTTGGCTTACATTACTTACACTTACAAATTTGGAAATAGCCTCTTGGACTGTCCCGAAACTACCTGCTTCCATAATTAATTTCGTTCTATCCGAATTTGTATTTTGTATAAGGGATTTTACCGTTTGTTGGGTCGAGTATTTTTCTGCTACTGCATTAGGGACTCCTTCACTTATATACGCGTTTTTTAAGTTTTCCGCGAGTGATTCTATTTCTGATGCGTAACTGCTGACTTCTTTAGAGTTTCGTCCTAAATTTAACAGTTTGGTTAAAACTAATTCAGAACTTTCTCCTTTGATTTTTTCTCGCAGTGTTGTTATTATTTGTCCTAGATCGGCCTCATTAGAGATTAAACCTCTTGCCTTTCCGGTCAGTCTGGTTTTGACGAATGCAACTGCATTTGCAGTGTGTGTCTCAACATTTTCGTTTAACAATGTTAGAGAGTCTAAAAATGATTGTAACTTTTCAGGGGAACCATCGAACTCGTGAGCGACTATTTTACTTGCTATATTGAAAAATTCAATGTTTGACATCGGCATCGTGTTTGATTTGAATGTATTATTCAACTTATTATCATAAATGTCGTCCACTAGTAATGGATCTATCAATTCTAAACAACTTTTAGGTACTTTATAATTAACTCTTAAAGCATAAAACGCTCTTAAAATTGTGTCTCTTATGTTGAAAAATATGTCATTAACAGCTAATCTCTGATCCTCGTTGAAACATTTCCAAAAACTTGCTATGTATTTAACGATTGTATTATAGGACAACACAAGATTATCTCGAATTTCTTCGTTTTCCTTAATTTGCCTAATACCTTGCGAGTTTATTACAGGTTTTGCAATGGCAGAAATATCCTCCCTAGATTTGATTATTCTCTGTAAGAACCTTTCCCAAGTTACCGACATATATAGGTTCAATTGAAGCAGATGAAGTACAAATATTATCCCACAATTTACGCATTACAATCAATTACTAAACCGTTTACGAGGTCATAAATAGAAAAATATGTGAATAACCGATTAATCAATGTCTAATAGATAGATATAAAATGCCACTCAGAATAGTATGAATATAATATACCTATTTTCAGTTTCGCACTTTAACCATTATACATTAGTGCCTCGAATCCACCAAACAGTCTTTTAGCTACCTCACAAAGCCAGTGATTCTTCATAACCTTGCCTCTCTTGATTATTTCAGTGTGTTAACACCTGTGAGCCGGCTGCGGCGGCGGTGATGTTACCCATGGAATAGCCATTCATATTTCTTCGCATTTGCCCCTGAACGTGATTTCTGTAGATGCGGAAAATTCTTATTACCATGAAGATTGCCAAAATTGCTACTATTACGTACAACAGCACCTTAACGTCCTTCGTGATATTGTATTCTTGTTCTTGTACAATAAAGTTGGAATTGACGACTCCGTTTTCTTGGACCCTTTGCGAAGTTTGTTTGCTGCTACACATAATTTTCCTCTTATTACCAACTGTGCTGAATAAACTTCCTGGCAACCACCTAACACCTCCAGTCTAACATCGTTTTAGCAGGATCGCCATGTAAAAGGAGCATTCGTAGAGCTCAGAAAAAGTCGTGTGTTCTATAGTACTGATTTATTATATCTCCGTTATTACAATCATCGTTTTTACCAGGGCACCTATTGTTCCATTTTAAAATACCGATTAAGCATGTTGCACAAATCGATGTTGAATTATTTAACAAAACAATACTTGCATCAAATGCTTATCAGAAGAAAATATAAGTAAACCACCTCAATTATATTCTTTGGGGTTGGTAACCCTACAGGCGTTCAATTTCGTGTATCCAAGTTCATATTGCATTTGGAAACGGTTTCACTAGGAAAACTCAAATTTGGAAGGTGAACTCAGAAAGGAGTACTTATTGAATATATTGACATTGATTTGATATCGAAAATTGAGATTTTGTTGGTCGGCAATTGAAGGAAATGAGTCAATACTTGCTTCTGTTTTATTTCAATAGAAAGACCCATAAAAACAGTGCAACATTGCAGATCGCGTGAGAGTTTACTGCCTCACCCTGTGTTTAACATCGATGAGGTATATCCAGACTCATAATGAGATTAGGATCTGAAAACATTTAGATGGTGAATTCTCTTTTCAACAATGTGTCACTTGACCCCAAATGCCATTTAAATTTTTCAAATTGATGTGGCCCCATCCCCTCCCCGCCCCCTGTATCAATCACAATATTGTCTTTTATTTCAAAGAGTCAACAGGGGGGATGAAAAAAGTCGCATTGTATATATACTTGCATGATCAAAAGAGAAATGAAAGAATGAATGTACATCCTTATTTTTTTATTCCGTTTTCTCCATTTAGATATAATAAATTTTTTGAAATATTACTGAGAATTTAACTAAGTTTTGAATGAACTCAAGTTGTATTGGGTTGTAGCGATGTTTTATAGGCCACTAAACAAATAATGGAAATGCATTTCGAAAAATGAATTCCAAATCATACAGACTGTAAAAAATCCATAAAAGTAGTGAATATTTTGGATTTATTTTTCAAACCACATTTTATTTATTTGTTTTAAAGTCAAATAGTGAATGCACATATCACAAAAATACATGAACGGTCTATTTTACATTAAGTATTCAAAATTCAAATTTAAGCACCATGTAAAAGTATGTTGCAAAAGTATTGGATTGGTGTGAATGAGTCAATAAATGAATATACCATGCTCAAGTTATCATAACTCTGCATTAGGATTATCAATTATAATTTGGCAACGCCGCAACCGATTTTAATTTTCTTGTAGCGATGTGAAGGAAAAAGATGAAACAAATTCCGGATAGAAAATACAAGGTAATCCATTCAAAAAAACTTGTCTTAAAATCGTCCTGGTTTTATGAAACAACTTGTAAGGCTAAAAATATTTTTGAAATGGGCAACTTCTGAAATGCAAAAGTTTGTTCTTCAAAGTTTTAGTCTCTAGCTAATGGTTTTCAAGATATAGAAGAATTACGCACTAGGCAGAGCTGGGTAAGAAATGTACTTTAAAAACAATTACTATTACAAAGTACTTTTTCAAAAAGGAAGTAATCACAATTACAGTATTTTTTCCAAAAAGGAACTTACTATAGTCACAAAGCAAATGTTTTAAAAATAGGAATTACAAATTACTTTTGGGATAAAACAATAAATTATGATAATTTTCGTTCATTCACGATTATGTTTATATTGTTACTTTTCATTATAACCAGTATTTCAAAAATAGTATCAGGGAGCAGCGCATTTCTCCTGGAAGTATTGACCATTATGGCCAAGGATAATAATCTCTCAACGGGCCCAGACGAATGAAATTCAAGCAGGAAATTTGTTGTTTTTAACCAACATGTATCTTGTAAACAAACACGCATTCAGAAGTAATTGTAAAAAGAAAAAGTTATTGCAATTATGAAATAACTCTGAAAGTTATTGTAATTAAAAAAGTAATTGTAGTTAGATTATTTGAATGTCATAATAAAAAATTACAATTCCTACACAGATTTTGATGCAATCACAGTTCCAAATTACTTCAAATGCAAATACAAATACAATTTTCACGAAAACAAAAGTAATTGTAATTATTAATCTCTTTCTAACTAGGAATTTCCCAGATCTGCTAAATGGGTAGACTTTATATGCTGCCATCATCAATATCATCATATCCTCATGAAGTGTGAATGTATCGTAATGACTCCTGCAGAACATACTAAAATTATATTTAACAATTTGAACGCAAAGCAGAAATAGCTCTTATAATCGATCCAAGGATCCTTGAAGGTATTTGATGCTTTTGATTGAATAGCAAACATAGTTCTAATGTTGATTTCATTGGAAATATGAACAGGATGTTCATAAAGTCAGTTGTGGAATCATCTGCGACTGAGAGTTGGAATTTAGTCGCTGTTTTCCATCGTACAAGATAACCTCTCTTGGAAGGGATTCATGTTTTAAAGAGAAACATTCTCAATTGAAAATTGAATCAATACATGACTCCTCTGGAAATGGAAAAACCCTACGATAAAATTGAAGTTACTTTTTTGTAATATCTAACAGAAAACAACTACTTCCCCGGCAAAAGCCACGCTGGTCATTGAACTACATCTGATGGATATTGAGAAAGACCCTATACATGACAGGTTTTATGTCAGAAAAATATTTTCAAAGTTTCACCCCACAAGAAATAGTGCAACAATTCCTCATTACAGTGTGAAATTGCTTCTGATGAGTATGTTTTCCAATTCTTCCGACCTTCCTGATGATCTTAGAAGAGTGAAATAGATTTTTGTCGACCAAAATGTATTGGAGGCCTAGCGAAAGAGATGCAATTATTCACGCATCAATGGAATGAGCGATTTTCTGTGAGTGATATTTCTGAATAACATTCTCCCTTATCTCATTCATAGATAAGAATCTCCAATGGAAACTGGACATTTAATAAATAATCAACTATCTGAATGAAAATGCAAATTTTCACTTTCAGATTTTTTCTCTCAAGTTATATAGATGTACCTAATGCTGAACCAGCATTTGTAGCCCAGACAAAAAAAAATTATGTGGGAATTTCTAACACATTAATTACAATTTATTACAACAAAACTCGATTTTTTTACAAGCTTGGATTTCTGAAAAATGGGGCGTAGTGCAATATTAGACTAATGCTACACCACACCTACGCTACAGAAAAAAAAAATATATGAGAATATCTTACACATTAATTACAATTTATTACAACAAAATTTGATTTTCTTACAGGAGTAGATTTCCGAAAAATGGGGCGTGGTGCAATATTAGACTAATGCTACACCACACCTTCACCTCGAAAAGAATATGAGCATCTCATTATGAACAGAAATTCTTACAAATTAATTACAAACGCTTTATGTGAAAATAAACCTGAACAGATACACCAAAGTATTATATTGGGTAACAAAATTATATTCTATTGGGGTACCAATTTCTTACACCACCCCACACTATGAAAAATTACTTCTAGTGATGGAATGAATCATATTTAAGATATCTTATCTACATCCGAATTTATTACACTGCTCATCACCGTTGAGAATTATTTTATTTGGTCAAACCACGCGATTCATGTGTTTCAATTCGAGTACCAATTTCTTACACCACCCCACATTATGAAAAATTACTTCTACTGATGAAATGAATCATATTTCAGATATTTCATCTACTCCCGAATTAATTACACTGCTCAACAAGGTTGAAAATTATTTTATTTGGTCAATCCACTTATGTGTTTCAATTCGAGTACTAATTTCTTACACCACCCCACACTATGAAAAATTACTTCTAGTGATGGAATGAATCATATTCAAGATATCTTATCTACATCCGAATTTATTACACTGCTCATCACCGTTGAGAATTATTTTATTCTGTCAAACCACGCGATTCATGTGTTTCAATTCGAGTACCAATTTCTTACACCACCCCACATTATGAAAAATTACTTCTACTGATGAAATGAATCATATTTCAGATATCTCATCTACTCCCGAATTAATTACACTGCTCAACAAGGTTGAAAATTATTTTATTTGGTCAATCCACTTATGTGTTTCAATTCGAGTACTAATTTCTTACACCACCCCACACTATGAAAAATTACTTCTAGTGATGGAATGAATCATATTCAAGATATCTTATCTACATCCGAATGTATTACACTGCTCATCACCGTTGAGAATTATTTTATTCTGTCAAACCACGCGATTCATGTGTTTCAATTCGAGTACCAATTTCTTACACCACCCCACACTATAAAAAATTACTTCTAGTGATGAAATTAATCATATTGCAGAAATATCATCTACTCCAGAATTAATTACACTGCTCAACAAGGTTGAAAATTATTTTATTTGGTCAATCCACGCGATTTATGTATTTCAATTCGAGTAAGAATTCGAGTAAGAAATTGGAACTCGAATTGAAAGATATAAATCGCGTGGATTGACAGAATAAAATAATTGTCAACGGTGATGAGCAGTGTAATAAATTCGGATGTAGATAAGATATCTTAAATATGATTCGTTCCATCACTAGAAGTAATTTTTCATAGTGTGGGGTGGTGTAAGAAATTGGTACTCGAATTTTGTTGTAAGAAATTGGTACCCCAATAGAATATAATTTTGTTACCCAATATAATACTTTGGTGTATTTGTTCAGGTTTATTTTCACATAAAGCATTTGTAATTAATTTGTAAGAATTTCTGTTCATAATGAGATGCTCATATTCTTTTCGAGGTGAAGGTGTGGTGTAGCATTAGTCTAATATTGCACCACGCCCCATTTTTCGGAAATCTACGCCTATAAAAAAATCAAATTTTGTTGTAATAAATTGTAATTAATATATAAGATATTCTCATATTTTTTTTTTCTGTAGCGTAGGTGTGGTGTAGCATTAGTCTAATATTGCACTACGCCCAATTTTTCAGAAATCTACGCTTGTAAAAAAATCGAGTTTTGTTGTAATAAATTGTAATTAATGTGTTAGAAATTACCACATGATTTTTTTTTGTGTGGGCTACAAATACTGGTTCAGCATTAGGTACATGTTATATAGGGTCTTTCTCAATATCTATCAGATGTAGTTCAATGTCCAGCGTGGCTTTTGTCGGGGAAGTAGTTGTTTTCTGTTAGATATTACAAAAAAGTAACTTCAATTTTATCGTAGGGTTTTCCATTTCCAGAGGAGTCATGTATTGATTCAATTTTCAATTGAGAATGTTTCTCTTTAAAATAGTTCTAATAATCAAACATAATATTCATGTTTACAGCACCATACACCGTACTGGTCATTTACGCACAACAAAACAGTGGTCTTTGAAAACAAGTGACTTTTGAAACATCCCAGAGAATAATTTCCGTGTCGTTTCCACCTTCACTCACCAGATACTTTCGCATGTTTTCCAGTAAAACATTGCACTGCCTCAATATATCCAACTCCGCTTCAATTATTCAACTCCGCCTCAACTTCCGCCGGCCTTAAACAATTCAAACCGCCCCCGATGCAAAAACCATACATTTAGAATGTGAACCGAAGCCAGGAAGTTCTTAATTGGCCTTTCCAACGTTTATTATGCTTTTTTCATATCTTTACAAGAAATTACGGCGGTTTGCGCCCTCTACATGACACATTATCTGCATCATGAAGTAGGTACACAGAAACAAGGCTAATAAATAAACGTTGTGAGCCTCGCTGAAAGCTCTCATGAATGTTTATGAGAACCCCAAGAATCGGTCACTGGGGCTCGAGTGTGAATTTCGTGAAATAAATCTGATGCAGCGGAGTTTGTTCCGAGGGAATACAAGGGCCAATCTTGACTTTCAATAATGAAGTTTTTGGAAACATTGAAATACATATTCAATTGTTTATATTTGAACATTTCCGAAATATATTAAATTAAAATGATTTCCAAAATATTGAAAATCGGATATTTCGAGTTGATCCCTTCCACTCGCACTATCAGCCCCGCCCCCTCAACCATCAATCAGAGTGCGCCAAGCTGTCACTTGACATCCCGCCACTTCATCTGTCAACTGCTCAACCTCCCACGTCACAGGGCACCAAGCTTGTGGTGCCAAAAAAATCTATATTGTCCTTGTTATATAACTAATAATAAACCCCATGTATAATTGTTTTGCAGTAACCATCTAGTTTAGCATTAATTCATTTACAATGTTCCTCAGGCCATCAGTGATCGTTTTTTTGCTGTCAGGCTGGTAATAAATTTTGTTTTTAAATATTGGAAACATTAATTCAAGTCAATTATAATTGTCATCTGTTTGAGACGCTGAATTGATACACTGACATATGTCAACACTGTAAAAATTCATATTTTTTCATTTGAATTTATTGAAATATACTTGCAACAAATGCCAAAGGTTAAAAAATAAGAAATCGAGCCTAAGCCTGTTGAAAATGTTGTGCTCCATTTTATTGGAATGTATATGATCATACAAAAAAATAAATTATATTTCAAATACCTTATCCCGAAAACTTCAGAATTTGTGCACAAATTATTGTTCCATCTGAATCTTCCCACCGACGCACCGAAGAACTAGAATTCTTTTATCATGTGATATTGGTGAGTTCCATTCTCATGTCAAAATTCGAATGAGACAGTAAAATAAAAAAATAAAAAAAATCAGAAAACACTTATTATATTTCCTATGTAGACCCCATTATCTGAAAATGATCCTGATACTTCAACCAAATAAGGTGAAAGAGTAACTGATGATTCTGATTCTTGTAACTCTGAAGTTGGTGAGATATACATTTGTAACTCTGATGGTGAGTTGACTAAGTTGGGGCATTTCTGTTACTGAAGAAAGTAAAACCTAAAAATAATAAAATTCGTGGTTAGGAGTAATTACATATATATAATATGGACCCTTCCTTATTCCAAACACTCTGTATTCATAGCATCATTATATTTTGGTCGATCAATAAACCATTCCGATTGATCCTCAATGATAAACTCAATCAACTTATATCCTCGTAGGTGAATTAATTCACTGAAGAATTGAAAATATTGTTGACAACCCTGTAGAAAAACAGTGGAGTTTTTTCTCTGTATAATGGAAAAATATTTCTCGCGACTTTTAGGAATACTCAGTCGCACACAATATTGAATATAAATGAGATGTTGATATTTTTTGTTCAGCTGAATTTCTCCAAAAATCACAAAATTGGGCCAGACTTTTACTCAAAATTGCCCAGCTACAACATATCAAAAATCCAGCGATTTTCACCGAAAGACTTGTTTCCATGAGATGTGTTCGTGTGCGTGTTGGTGATCGGTACATAAATAAAATATTTCTATCGAATTGGACCTTTTGAAACATCTAGAGATCCATATATTCTATTTTACCGCAGATATTCATAATCAGACAGACCTCTTCAGGAGTTTTCATTCATTAAATTAATTCCAGCTTTTGAAATGACGTGGCGTTGCAAGTTTTTCATGCAGTTGTAAAAGCGAATACGCCGTCGAATCAATGTGAGCTGCTCCGGAGCACCGATAAAGTTTTTTTCATTGTTTCTTTATTATTGTTGCATTCAGTATTTCAATAAAAGTTCTAATTGTCAATATTGATTGAAATAATTTTTTTTGTGATAATCGATTTTTTGCTATACCATGAAAGAGCGACCGATTTATTTCAAAATTTATGGTATATAAAGAATATATTTATAAAAACATTTTTTTACCCAAATACTGACTTTTTTCCGCTCCGGAAATAGAATAGGAAGCAAAAATTTTTCCAGTTGTTATCAATATTTTTCTACTTTATAGATCATGTGATCTATGAGTAGAATAATGTGTGAAGTCAGGGCAATGCATGCTGATATCGATGATTGAATAAACATACAGTATTGAAATAAATTGCTGGGTAATGTTTCATCATAGACTGAAGCGAGGTAGACTGATATTGATACATTCGAACAGCTCCATTTCTTTTTCATCCAAAGACATTCTGCTTTCTTACTGCTTTCAATGGGAAGGAGGAGTCGTACCAAAATCCGAGGCACCATTACCACCATCACCAGCATTACCGCATTTTGTCTACTACTGACCAGAATACGAAGTATTTTGGAAAGTGTGACGAACAAGAATATTTGACAAAAAACAGTTCTGGGCCATTCAGGGCATTACTTGCTCCTTCTTGGGCCACTGAATCGGCATCTACATTGCCTCTATACCTGCGTGTGCTGGTACCCATGCTAGGGTCAGTCTGTTCTGACTGCCCAGCTTTTTTACGGCTTCTATGCAGTTCCAAACAAGATAACTTTGTATAAGCTCAATGCGATTTTTATCTTCGGCTTCGTTCCATATATGCCGGCTCCTGAACCTTCATCAAGATTCTTACCGGACCATATCCTTTCACTACTAATCGGGCCTTGTATTTTGCCAATTGACAAGCAAGCATCGGCCTCTGTGGTAGAAATTATAACTGTTTGTTGTTTTTTAGATGCATAAACTAATGCTTGATGTCAAAGAATCTGACACTATTTTATATTATTCACTGATAAATTATTCTGTATCTATTTACTGACTGGGCCAATAATGTCTGGGATTGAATTATTCGATGAATATAAGTGGAGGAAGATATTGATCTAAGAATAGTTGAACTTGCCTCGTTTATTATTACCTACAAAATTCATGTCACCTAGAAACAGCAAACGGTGTTTAATATACAGTACGATGCAAATGTATGGAATAAATTCATTATTTCAGAATATAAACATATTTTGGAAAATTCCTCGAACACGTCGAGTTTCTTTTCCGATTGGACAATTTTTGAACCCCACCCTGAATATATAGGGTTATCCGCATTCGAGTGAAAATTACTGTAGTGATATTTTTAAATGGAACACCCAGTGTATTTTTCCATATTTGGTTAGGTATCGTCATTACAAATCTAGTAGTACCAGGTTTGATGGGATTATGTCAAACGGCTGCGGAGATATGGGCAAAAAACTTCCTCGTATGTCCAATGAATATGACTGAGACTTCACACGATTCGGAAGGTCAAAAGTCTCTGTCGCACTCGTTGGGCATATGGAGAAGTTTTGTGCTCATATCTCCGCAGCCGTTTGACATAATCCCATCAAACCAGGTATGACTGGATTTGTAATGACAATCCCTAACCAAATATGGAAAAATACACTGGGTGTCCCATTTAAAAATATTACTATAGTAATTTTTACTCGAATGCGGATAACCCCATATATTTAGGGTGGGGTTCGAAAATTCGCAAATCGAAAAAGAAAATCGACGTGTTTGAGGAATTTTCCTATATATGTTTATATTCAGAAATAGTGAATTTATTCCAAACATTTGCATCGTACTGTATACACAGTCTCCAATTTTGATCACTTCCAATACTAGAGTTCTGCCAACTTATGATAATGAAGGTAATAACTCAATTTTACTTATAAGTGAAGCTGTTGGGAACTTTTTTTTACTGCACATAGATCATGTATGTGAACATTCGAATGAAGCTTTTTATGCAATACTTCAATCTATATTAAATAATTATACGTTTAATTTCCAATCTAAGATTCATAGAAAGTTGCAGGAAAACCATTATAATTAAAAATCTTGACATTTCTTTACATATGTATATTTAAGTGTTTAACCTATGTAAGAAATAACTTGAAAGATTTTCAGTTTACAAGCGACTTTCACAGTTATAAATAGGTACAAGCAATAATGAAGTATCCACAGAACAGCAAAGTTTCAGAAAAGTCCACACTACAATTGCTAATGTTATATAAAAGACCTGATGAAATGAAATGTCCTAATTCAACATATTCTCATTTCAAAAAAAAATCAGAACCGTATACTTAGCTGAAAATTTGCTATACAGTTGATGAGTTCCTAGCTGGGAATGATTCAGCATTTACCTTATGACTGACTTCTGGTTTTTTATTGATTTTAAACTAACCTAGTATTCATGATAAATTTTTTTCTGTGTTGTATTCCTGTAAAAAAAATTAGGTCATGTGAGGAACATTTCATCTTTGTGCGTTACGTACTTTTTGTAACAATTTTTTTAATTTGCTGTACTATGTTGTTTTATGTTGTACTCCTTTATTCTTACTTGTGCTATACACTTTAGTGTCTGTTGCATCAATAAATCACTTACTTACGAATGGTGTCTTAGTGAACTCCAAGTGACGTAGGTGTTTTTTCAAGTGGCAGTGATGTATGTGTGATCCTGGAAAACTTTCAAGCCCAAACAGGGTTCAGACATTGATTTTGCTTATACTGGGTACGTAGTTGGAATGGTGATATCGGGAAAAAACCAAGTATTTGCCCCATCTTGCTAGATCTCCTTCCCAGTACAGCATCGTCGCAAATCCAACAACTCCGGAACTTATCTTCTTTCTTCTTCAGGAACAGCAGCAGCAATAGTCTTGAAGAAGACTATGAATTCGTGAATCCTTTTGGTCATTGAGAGTTTATACGAATTCTTTTTAAATAGTCCTGGTGGTTCCCAACGACTTTCCATCGCCATGCCAGGCCACACCAGAAATACTCGAAGTTTTACGGGAAAGAAGCTACTAACTGCTGAGTCACCCGGAGTACCGACTGTCTGGGAAGACTTTTCCCAGACGTTGTTTGTCGGACACCTACCGGACTACTGACTTTTGTGGCCAACTCGGCGTTATTAAATAGCCGAGCGACGAATTTGGCCCGGCCAATGGTGCTCCAGAGCACCGGTGGGCGGGGCCTATTGGACTTTCCGAGCTGGATATAGTCCATTATTTCATCTCATTTAGAGATGATTTTTGGGAGAAGATAACACCCGTTTTGGCTGAGAAAATCAGTCATCCGGGAGCCACCAAAGTGCTCAGTTGTTGTTTGAGAGTAGTTCTCAAGAGTGGTAGCCCGGGTGGCTCACACAATTACCTATAGTTGGTAAAAGTATTTTTGGCCTTGGACTTTGAGGAATCTACAAGCCTGGTATAGTGTATGGAACCTCGTTGGAAACACCAACACTATACAAAAAGAATTCGTGATAACATCTACGATACTGTTCCTGACTGTCATAAACCAAAGAAGAGTTCCGGAGTTGCTGGACATTTGCGACGATGCTGTTCCTTTGCTGAAGAGCTGGCTGTATGAGGCGGAACATCCTCCATTTTCCGATACCCAAGTACACGCATTTGTTAACAAACTAAACATCACTGGGGCCAGGCGCACAGAGCAGCACAATAGGTCAAAGACTTGTTTATAACGAGTGTAATGAGAACGAATCCAACCGCAGTGTTCGAGGTATTGCTGAGGTTGCCACCGCTTCCAGTCTGGATCAAGGAGCAGGCAGTGGCAGCCCATTTGAGGATGCGGGACTCGGGAGTCTTGGAAACAAAGGAATTTCAGCTGGTATGGATCCCGGGTCACAGAGGGGTGCGCGAACACGAGGTGGTAGACGGACTTACCAGAACTAGTTTCAGAACGCCGTTCTGTGGGCCGGAGCCTGTACTAGGCATGGCAAAAAGCCGAACGTCTTCAACCTTCGACGAGTGGGCGGAAGAAGAGCTGAATGAACTTTGGAGAGATAATACCGGCTGCAGGCAGTCGAAAGACATTGTGGCTAAAATACCGACCACCCAACACAATTATAATTCTGGATCTACAACTGGCGTGACAGTCCCTACTTCTCAGATTTTCGGAAATTCCATCCTTACCTTCTTTTCGAACACCATCCTTACCTTCTTTTCGAACAGCCACGTATGGTCACAACGAGGCCACCCTTTACCGTACGCCGCCCACAACGTCGTAAATTAGATAAACCAACAACGCCATGAAGTTAATCATGGAAAATAGCACGGAATGAAGTGCTTAAATTTCGCGGTATGAACTTTCCGCGGCCAGAGCGGGATTATTTAAATTTTCCGACGATAATTTGTAGTTTCGGTTACGTCGGCTCGCGTGATGCCGGGCCGTTATCGATGCAATGGCGGCATCCAGCGGTCCGACATGCGGAATGCGACGATAAACAAAAATGCTCGTGAATCCGTAAGATTGGTTTTCGCCTGTTGATTTAGTAGCAGCACGTTTGCTGGAATGTGTAGTTGGAAGTCGGGATTATGTTATTAATCTTCGGTCTGAGGTGCATTTTCCAGTCGGGCAATCATTATATCATTTTGGATACATTATGCATTTGTTTTCACTGTACGAGAAATTCGATAATTTTCATTATATACTGTTAAAAAAATTGTTTGTTTTTGTTGTTGTTTTTTTTATTTGTACATAAAAAATTTAATTTAAACCTGGTTAGATATGTTTACCAGTAAGTACTAAAACATCTTTATCCTAACAGTACAATTCTGAATTAGTACAGTCAACAACAAGGCACTGTCTCAGTAAAATTTCATAGCGTTCTGAGCAGTCGAAGTAATATTACGATGAAAAACTTGTGATAGGTTGGAAATTTGAATTAACAGAAAAAAATTTGATTTAGTGATTTAGACATCAACATAACGTAAAGAAGTTTGTGAAGAAAAAGCTGAAGTGGTAACTAGGATTTTGTTAAAAAAAGTGAGAAAAATCAACACTTCAACTGCACATTTGAAACAATGGCACTTACAATGTTTTTAAATTACGATTGTCGATTCAATGAAAGACATTGATACTGGTTACTTTTTGTTATGCCAAAAGCCATTTCGTTGTGCAGAGATAACTGGATTGAAAAAAAGGCATCAGATTAATATTTTGAATGCACAAAAGTTTTTTTTAATAGACAGAGCATGTACGCCATGTTTGCGAAAAAATAATAACTTAAAAAACTTGACGGATAACAAAAATTCATTTTTGGTAAGTGCGCACACATAGAGAAACGCAACGGGTCGGTTGAGTTAAGTTATAGTCATTAAGTACGCTATTGTAAATTCTACTAATCTGCATTCATTTAAATATATCATAAGTACAGATCGACAAGCGTAAGGATGCCTCTGAGATGCGCAAACGATAGAAAGCGTGAGTAGATGTGCGACAAAGATCGACAACTGTTTAATAAGGCAGAGCGATTGAGCTCCTGCCCCACTCCAGGGTTTTGTCTACTGCGCAACCAATTCTCGGATGCATCCTTACGCTTGTCGATCAGTACCATTGCTTCAAATGTGCAGTTAAAGTATTGATGCGAAAATGTAGTGGTTATATATCAACTCATTTTTGTTACTCATACTCATTCACTAAAATATTCCATGTGATACGTGAATTAAATATTTCTGGAAACACAATATTGGCAATGTCGCAGAATTAGCTTCGCCCTTACAAGAAAGCTGCTATTTCATTTGATTTTCAAAAGTTGTCGTTGACTGATTTCCAAGATACCAACCTGACATAACAAAACAGCATGTTGTTTTTGTTATTGCTAAAAGAAGGAAGAATTTTTTACTGTTTTCAATTAAGAAAAAGTGTAAAACTGGTGAATCAAGGTGTGTTTATAAATAGTGCTGGTTGAAATAAGGAGGCATTTTGAGGCAGTTTTTCAACGAAGAAACGTGTGCTAAAAAATGCCAGTTATCATTCAAGAGAAGGCCTGTATCTCCGAAATTACTTGACACCGCCAAAATTTTCGTTAGGGTTTTTTGTTCAGGAGACCAAACTAGGTATGTACCAAAAATTTTTTTTATAGCTTGTAGCGCCCAGTTAACGGAATTTTAGCCGAATAAACATTAAAAGTGCAAATTTCCTCCCATAAACAATTCCATTCCTTCACATAACCTATATCCCACAGTATACAGGGTGATTTACATGGACCGTGCATTACAGGATTTTCAACTTGCTGTTGGATTAGAAACTTAAAATTTAGTTTCATGTCCGTTCTACCCAAAATACTTTTAGTCCTACAGCTATACAAGATATGCTAAAAGTCAGTTCTTATTTTAAATGCAAACATTTTTTTTCCACGTGGTTCGATTTGTCTTCTGATTATGAGTTTAGACAACCCAAGTTATGTTAACTTATCTATTACAGTTTTTGATTTATTCTCATATTTCTAAAAAAAGTTACCGCCGTAATAGTTTAGAAAAAAATGTGTATCTCGCAAACCGTTCAAAATTAGTAAACCAAATCTGTGTTGCAGTTAGCTGGTAGTCCATGCTAACACCTGATGTCCCATTGATGGTCCCATTTTGTACCATATGGGCACAAGCGATTTTCGAATATCGCATTCAAACATTGTCAATATTTTCAAATAGCACTTACTATTTTTTTTGACACCATTCAAACGAAAATTGAATTTTAGGGTGTTACTTGAGCTTTTCCTATACCTTACTTACCGAATTATTCAGTAAAAATCAAATTATGCCGAGATATTTCTTGCTTTTTGAGATGTCGTTGCAGAATGTGTTTTGAGCATATTTCTTAGTCCAGTGATAATAAATAATACAACAGTTTCATTATAAATATGGGGTGTTCAACTGTATCACAGTAAGTGGTTCAATATAAGCTTTGGGACATTTTCATTTGTTCATAAAAAATAATAGTTTCGCTAATAACTTGGGGCGTGCTGTGTACGAACTTTTTCGCTGAAATTTACATAGGAATTATTTTTTTACGAACTTGGTTACTTTCATATTTCACACTTTCATGATATTCATCGTTAAAATAATTTCCATCTTTTTCTTTTATTCAACGTATCTGTGAGATATATTTTAGCCACAAGACTGTATCTTAGGCCGGTCGGCGGGATCTAAGCCTTTAAATATACTCGAATACTTATTATATCCTCTGTGCCATCAGCATGCAACTAATGTACCTGCTATAAAGGTATATTTATACTATATAATAAGTATCCGAAATATCTTATCGCCTTCACACACTTGATAACGACAGTAGATGTTGAAACGTCGTGACTCAAAACACATGCATGCAAATAATTTATTTTTTTTGTTTCTAGACAATGGAAGTATAGAAGAATTCTACTATAAAAATATTTTCTGGGTTGTCGATTTTGAAGTGGTTGTTTGCTTTGCTGCAGGTTTAGAATTGAACCCAATATATTCGTCGTAAGCACTCTAGCGATTTTATACTGACTATTTAATTCATGCACTAAAAATGCCATGTCACAGTGTTTTGTCATTATGACAGCGAAAAATATTTGCCCTAACTTTTGAAAGCATGACAACCAGCATTGTAAACAAATTTTTGATGACGTTATGTCATTTTTCAAAAACCATTTTCATTCCATATTTTCGAAACAATCAAATCATAACAATATGACTATTACTAATCAATCTATTTAAATCAAAATAACCCACAAAGTATCCTCCAATGTCTAGCCAAGTGATGTTGAATCTGATCCCAATTCAGAATACTTCCTAGGTCTTCACATAACACAATTAAACCTCACGAAACCGCTCCCTACATTCCGCATCGTTTACCGTCAGAGTTACGTCGGAACGAGCTATGCGATGATCCTCATAGAAAAAGAAACCTTGATATAAATTCACTTAGCTTCGATTTGTTCCTATATATAATTCAGTGCGGATTCGAGAAGCCCGAGTGGCCACTGACTACGCCGTGCCGGTCAACGGCTTCAAAGTCGACCCGCCATTTCACATGGGACGTCTCACTTCAAGAGGAAAACGTATAAATTCCGAATTGTAATTCGTTTTTTCCATTACCTCCGTGGATATCGAGAGGTCGTCCAGGATTCGAGAGATATGAATGATGCATGGCCGGGAAATGAAAATGTCCATGGCCCGGTTCTATTAGATCCGCAGAAAGCTGGCTGGATAAACACGAGAGTCAGTCTTTGCTCGGGTTTTTCTTGAATATTTAGGAGTAACGGCTTTGAAGGTGATGAAAGGAAATGCAACGGCAACTTATTGTGGGCCAGGAGAAATAACACATGATAAATAAATTGCAAGTATCAAATAAAGCAAGATCAGGAAATTGGAGTAAGTAAATAACCAAAATGATTTTCGAAATCCCACTACAAAAATTCCTGAAGTTGAAACATCGAAAACTATACTTGAATGTATCGTTATACTGATTTCAGTGCTTGTAATTTGTTTACTACAAAAAAACAATGCCGTTGAATAGGTATGTTCACTAATTTTTAATTATAATGCATTTCGACAGTTATTCCTGTCTAAAAACACAAAAAATCTAAAAATGAAAATGTGATTAAATAAACTCAAAACAAAAATGATGAAATCAGCGATGCTAGAAAACGTACCCTGCTCGAGGCTAGCAGCGATTGACGTCATTACTTTGATAGTGTGGGCGGAGTGCATTATAATGCCGCGCGCTTTGATGTGGGTTTCGCTGGATTTCGTTTGTATTAATGTTTCAAAATGAGTTCTAATAAGTGGTGTTCTGTTCGTAGATGTGTAAACACATCCAAAAATAATATGGAGAAAATATTTATAACAGTTCCACGAAATCTTAAAAAAAAGAAATGGTTTACTGCTGTAAGAAGGAAGATAAAAGATGTGTCAGTGAAACAGTTTTTTTTTGTTGTGAAGATCATTTCAACATGAGTTAGGGTCTTTGTAAGTATTACTAACGAAATATTAAATAATTTTATGTTTACAGCTTTTGCAGGAGATATGGAAAACTATTATGAATATAAGTTTAGTATAGTTAAAGCTCGAATGAAGCCGGGAGTAGTACTGCATATTTTTAGTTGGCAGGCGGATAAAAAATAACCACTCCTGTTTGAGTAGCGAAATAAGATCAAGAAAAAAGAAAATTTCTGAAATTTTGAACGAATCTGAATTGAATATACGCAAGAGTTCTATTGATAATGATGATTCAACAATGCTAATACAACCGTGTACATCCCCCGAAGGCACCGATAACTCAATGTTTAAGATGGAATTTTCCTGCCAGGCTCACGTAATTCACTATCGTAGCAAAGCATCCAGGTTACATTACCAAAAGCTGTAAAAATTGTTGTATTACATTTGCGGTTCCCGTCGTTCCGAGCAGAAACAAACAAAAACGTTTGTGTTTCAAGAGTGACAGTACATCTGAGGTCGCAGACGTTAGTACAGGTAGTGCTTCGTTAGTGCTTCGAGTGATGAACAATATAAGCAGGTTATGTTCAGAAATATGTTCATGGACACAGTGAAAAATACATTGCGAATGTACACGGGCATTCCCAAACAAAAAGAAAACTTTCTAGCGCTATTGGAAACCAGAAGTTGGTTGAAAAAAGTGTATACATATATATTTAACATTATATAAAATTAAAACGAACGATTCATTTGCGAAAATTGGTGACTTTGGAATATGGCTTATCTCTAACTTTATGTTCTGAATAAATTCTGGCCCGTACTATGCAGTTTTTTCCTATTCGCTTCACTTGGACGTAACCAATAGCAAAATCACCGTAGCTTTCCCGGGCGGAATTGAATTTTAAAATTATTATTATAATTATTGAAAATACTGGAGTTTCATCTCAACACCAAACCATAATTTTTAACACCTCGACACGTGTTTCAATCACCACGTGATCATCCTCAAGAGGAAGATTAAACAAAGTTCAATCTCAGATTAACCTCAGTTCAATCTTCTTGTTGATGTGTCATTACTATACCAAAGGTTCCAAACAGTGTAGTTCAATCATTATTATTAGCAAAAATCATGAACTGCGGTTTGAATTATAGAAACACATATTAATATTTACCACTTTTGTAAATTTCAGCCACTATCACGAAATCCAAGAAAACTAAAATCGAAGTAAACCAAATATTGTCATTATAGCTATTGATTTTGAAAAACATGTTATTTTAATAAAAACGGAAGTGCCATATATTTTTATATTCAGAAGGTGCCATACCTACCTCACCCAACTTATTCAATTGCCGCTATTTTCACCTGAATTATAGATTTTTAAACTCTTATGACAAATTGTTTATAAAAGTTGAACATGATTTTGAAATAAATGTGAATATTAGCATCACTATTGTTGGTAGCAGGATCACTATGTCTCTGCCATACAATGAATTATCAGAATATGCACGTATACACTTCTTACTGTTTAGCCTCTACTCCACTTGTTTGCGGTTGATTCAGGATTTTACACTTTGTTAAAAAGTCAGACACCATAACAACATCTACTATTGGTAAATCATGGGAATCAGCCTTTTGAAAACCCTCTTCCATCATGCAGTAGCCAGAAGAACAATTAATACAGGAAACACAAGGTTGCGGCTTTACTTCGACAGCAATGCCAGCGTATGCGAAGCGAATGCACCTGTTTTCGTTTCGGCGCGGGACACACGATCCAATCGCTGACGTCAGGCCAATCGGAGAGCGTTTCGTGTATTCAAACGAATGCGGCAATTTCACATGAAGATTTTGGGCTGACGCCTTTCTGGAATTTCATTAAACTTCACAGATCTAATTCTAAGGTCATAATGGATGGTTTTATTGTATTTAGGCGCGGTTTTATATTTTTGTGAACATCCCTATTAAATCTCCATTCATCAAAAGTTCATCAGAACACACAGGATCAATTCAAACTGCTACAGGTGAATCGAGGGCATATATAAAGGAATAGTGGAAGATCCCTCGGTTTATTGGTGCGCGCTGTGTGGTCATTACGCTCAAATAATTTAAGTGCCTGCAATGATAAAAACGAATATCAAGATTGTAATTCCATAAGTTATAGTATAGGTCATTCTCAGAAAACATTGTCAAAGTACTCTTAAGGTTCATATAAACTCATGAAAAAATTAACGGCAAGGTTAAAAATTCTGAAAAAAATTCGAGATATTTTGGCATTCAAATTGAATAATTAGAGAGATGTAAAAGAGAATCTGATGAACAGTTTGTGACGACCATTTCCGGATGTACCGGTATTATTGTTGTAATCATCATTGTATCCAACTCCTGTGCCGTGGGGAAGCACCCTGTATATATATATATATATATATATATATATATATATATATATACAAAGCAGGAAATTTTTTTTGGGTATAGCAGCAAGCAAAACGTGTACTCTTTTAACACTATATTTCCGATATTTCAACAGTGAATACTGTCATCTTCAGGGAAGCTACAAGTAACAAGCAAAATTGTACGATTAATGGAAAGAAAACTTTGAAGAAGAACCACTTACTGTGTTGATGAGAATGATTGCTATGGATGTAATATTAAAAATTATAAACAACATGTCATGTAAGTCACATGTGACAAAGATGAACAAAACACATTAAAATACGTCAAACAATAAAAATATTAATATTAAGTCATTGTTATAAAATTTGTTTAAACATTTATTTGAATTATCTCCACACGTGGAGAGATTCAAATGTAACATAAGAAATTTGGTTAGGATTATTCGACAACAGACAGTTGACATTATTGACATTAGATGTCAGACACTTTTGAAGTGTGACACGAAACCACGAATTGGCCGCTGCTAGTGGGTGAAATTAACCAATTGTCTCAACTCAAAAGAGATGAAGTGTTCCCTAAGGGAGAATTATTTAAGTTATGTGTAATATTATTGTCGATGAGGAGTAAATATGAATAAATTTCACTTAAGTGATTAACGTCAGTTTTTTTATTTAAGCAAGAATCTGATTGAGAGATGAAAGCCATTTCCATGAAAAGTCTTTTAGTGGTATTGTTTTCTTTAGTCAAAATTTTTGTATTACTATAATTCATGTTATGACCAGTGCTATTAACATGTTCACTTAATGCACATCTTTCAGGATGGCATCTACAGTCACTTTTATGTGCAGTGATTCTATCTTTTAATGTCCTCGAAGTCTGACCTATGTAAGTTTTATCGCAATTCGAGCAAGGAATACAATACACCAACTGTGATTGTGAAGTTAAAGGTGTTTTATCTTTAACTTTGGTAAAAATGGAATTAATTGTTAATATTGTTTTATTTGCAATTTTTATGTTCTCAAAAACTTTGAAGATTCTAGCAAGCCTGGGTGAGACATCTGCGATATAAGGAAGAGAAGTGAAAAAATATTGGATTTGGATCCTATCTGCATCATTTGTAGTAGTGATATTATTTTGCGAAATGTTATTGATATTATTTAATGAATCATGTGTGTCTATGGTAGACGTACTGTATAAAATCTTTTTTAATAGTGAAGGAGGATATGAATTATCAATGAATAAATTATATAAGATTTTTAAATTTTGTTGATGAAAAGAGGAGTCAGAAATACAGAGTATTCGATGTTTCATTTGTTTAACCAAATTAACCTTCATGGATTGTTTATGGTATGAGTGATAGTTCATAAATCTTCCACTACTTATGGGTTTTCTATACCAGTCAATGACTAAGGTATTGTCCACTGTACGACGAAATTTTGTGTCCAAGAAGGGAACACTATGTTCTTCGTCTTCACGTTCTATGGTGAACTGTATATACGGGTCATAACTATTGAATACATCAACTACTTCTGTAGTTCCGTGATGTGGTAAGGCTATAATCAAGTCATCCACATATTTTTTAATGAAAAACAATTTGAAAGGTAAAACTTTTAGGACTGTATCCAGTATGTCATCCATGACATACATAGCAAGGATGGGACTAATTTTTGCCCCCATAGGGGTTCCAAAAGTCTGTTTGTAAAATTTATTATCAAATGAGAAATAAGTATTATTGAATAAGAAAGTAATAAGATCAAAGAAAGTTTCTTTATCAACACTACAATGATTACTGATACTATCCCATCTTTTATCAATGGCTCGTATACAAGCATCCAAGTAAACATTACTAAAAAGTGAGACTACATCCAAGCTCGCTATAACATAGCCCTCGGGGAGTTTCATTTTATTGAAAATTTTTGAAACCTCAAAAGAGTCTTTAATATAATATTCATTATCAAAATCATACGAAGTGGTCAAAATATCAGTCAAAAAAGATGCCAAATATTCTGTTGGATTACCAATACTAGAAATAATTGGTCTTGCTGAAAGTGTAGGTTTGTGGATTTTAGGCAAAGCATAGAATTTTGGGCACACACCTTTATAATTGGTGAGTTTCTTTTTTTGAATTTCATCTATTTGTTTTAAATTGAACATATTTTTTATTAATTGGTTACATTTAACTTGTATTTGTGACGTAGGGTCTCTAGGAATTGACAAGTAGGATTGGCTATTTTCTATTAATTGATTGGAAAGATTCATGTATTCAGATTTTTCTAAAATGACAGTGACATTACCTTTGTCAGATTTAGTGACCACTAAGTTTGGATTATTTTTCAAAAACATTTTTGTTTTATTGTATAAATTATGGAAAAAATTAGAGGAATATTTTGAAGAATTAATATAATTTGTAATTATGTTAGTAGTTTGTGCAATGATGGAGCTTTTTTTATTTGAATTATTTAAAGGTGAAACTGAATAGTCCACATCAGCTAAAAGACTTTTTATGGACACAGTTATTCCTAATGATATTTCCTATGATATTTCCAAATTTTTGGCATTAGGACCTAAATTCAGTATTGAACCCGTGGTGGGTATAGATTTCTCCATAAAAAGTCTTTTAGCTGATGTGGACTATTCAGTTTCACCTTTAAATAATTCAAATAAAAAAAGCTCCATCATTGCACAAACTACTAACATAATTACAAATTATATTAATTCTTCAAAATATTCCTCTAATTTTTTCCATAATTTATACAATAAAACAAAAATGTTTTTGAAAAATAATCCAAACTTAGTGGTCACTAAATCTGACAAAGGTAATGTCACTGTCATTTTAGAAAAATCTGAATACATGAATCTTTCCAATCAATTAATAGAAAATAGCCAATCCTACTTGTCAATTCCTAGAGACCCTACGTCACAAATACAAGTTAAATGTAACCAATTAATAAAAAATATGTTCAATTTAAAACAAATAGATGAAATTCAAAAAAAGAAACTCACCAATTATAAAGGTGTGTGCCCAAAATTCTATGCTTTGCCTAAAATCCACAAACCTACACTTTCAGCAAGACCAATTATTTCTAGTATTGGTAATCCAACAGAATATTTGGCATCTTTTTTGACTGATATTTTGACCACTTCGTATGATTTTGATAATGAATATTATATTAAAGACTCTTTTGAGGTTTCAAAAATTTTCAATAAAATGAAACTCCCCGAGGGCTATGTTATAGCGAGCTTGGATGTAGTCTCACTTTTTAGTAATGTTTACTTGGATGCTTGTATACGAGCCATTGATAAAAGATGGGATAGTATCAGTAATCATTGTAGTGTTGATAAAGAAACTTTCTTTGATCTTATTACTTTCTTATTCAATAATACTTATTTCTCATTTGATAATAAATTTTACAAACAGACTTTTGGAACCCCTATGGGGGCAAAAATTAGTCCCATCCTTGCTATGTATGTCATGGATGACATACTGGATACAGTCCTAAAAGTTTTACCTTTCAAATTGTTTTTCATTAAAAAATATGTGGATGACTTGATTATAGCCTTACCACATCACGGAACTACAGAAGTAGTTGATGTATTCAATAGTTATGACCCGTATATACAGTTCACCATAGAACGTGAAGACGAAGAACATAGTGTTCCCTTCTTGGACACAAAATTTCGTCGTACAGTGGACAATACCTTAGTCATTGACTGGTATAGAAAACCCATAAGTAGTGGAAGATTTATGAACTATCACTCATACCATAAACAATCCATGAAGGTTAATTTGGTTAAACAAATGAAACATCGAATACTCTGTATTTCTGACTCCTCTTTTCATCAACAAAATTTAAAAATCTTATATAATTTATTCATTGATAATTCATATCCTCCTTCACTATTAAAAAAGATTTTATACAGTACGTCTACCATAGACACACATGATTCATTAAATAATATCAATAACATTTCGCAAAATAATATCACTACTACAAATGATGCAGATAGGATCCAAATCCAATATTTTTTCACTTCTCTTCCTTATATCGCAGATGTCTCACCCAGGCTTGCTAGAATCTTCAAAGTTTTTGAGAACATAAAAATTGCAAATAAAACAATATTAACAATTAATTCCATTTTTACCAAAGTTAAAGATAAAACACCTTTAACTTCACAATCACAGTTGGTGTATTGTATTCCTTGCTCGAATTGCGATAAAACTTACATAGGTCAGACTTCGAGGACATTAAAAGATAGAATCACTGCACATAAAAGTGACTGTAGATGCCATCCTGAAAGATGTGCATTAAGTGAACATGTTAATAGCACTGGTCATAACATGAATTATAGTAATACAAAAATTTTGACTAAAGAAAACAATACCACTAAAAGACTTTTCATGGAAATGGCTTTCATCTCTCAATCAGATTCTTGCTTAAATAAAAAAACTGACGTTAATCACTTAAGTGAAATTTATTCATATTTACTCCTCATCGACAATAATATTACACATAACTTAAATAATTCTCCCTTAGGGAACACTTCATCTCTTTTGAGTTGAGACAATTGGTTAATTTCACCCACTAGCAGCGGCCAATTCGTGGTTTCGTGTCACACTTCAAAAGTGTCTGACATCTAATGTCAATAATGTCAACTGTCTGTTGTCGAATAATCCTAACCAAATTTCTTATGTTACATTTGAATCTCTCCACGTGTGGAGATAATTCAAATAAATGTTTAAACAAATTTTATAACAATGACTTAATATTAATATTTTTATTGTTTGACGTATTTTAATGTGTTTTGTTCATCTTTGTCACATGTGACTTACATGACATGTTGTTTATAATTTTTAATATTACATCCATAGCAATCATTCTCATCAACACAGTAAGTGGTTCTTCTTCAAAGTTTTCTTTCCATTAATCGTACAATTTTGCTTGTTACTTGTAGCTTCCCTGAAGATGACAGTATTCACTGTTGAAATATCGGAAATATAGTGTTAAAAGAGTACACGTTTTGCTTGCTGCTATACCCAAAAAAATTTCCTGCTTTGTATCCTAACTAGTCAGCAAAGACTACCCTTCTACTATATATATATATATATATATATATATATATATATATATATATCCTTTTCATTTAGGATCGAGTACGAGCAGGTACCGGTCTCTGACCCACCTACGTAACCAGATAAGAGAATGACTAAAGTATTATTCATAGCTTGAATCTGCTATGTGAATTGTACAAGAGTTTTAGTTTAGAATAAATCGTTGAACCGTTCGCATGTGCATTATTTTCTAGTCGTAACAAGTTATCGAGGAAAAAAAGAAAAACCTAATTTTTAGAGATTTTTTCAAGTTTTCCCAAAAACCATTCATCAGATTCCGTTTCAAATATCATGACATATCAATATCAAAGTAAAAGATGATCACGATTTTTTCAGAATTTTCTACTTCAACGATCCTTCACAATTTAAAAAATTCTGAAAATTTTGTTATAAAATCAAAGACAGTTGAGAAGAATCGCTTTTGCAATGAAATTTGGAAGACTGAACATTGAGGAAATATTCATACTATTTTTCAGACATACATTCAAACGATTTATATTTTTAATAATGATTTTCAAAACCTCCAACAAAAAACGGTAAATCGATCCAGTAAGTGATCCTCTGTAGTACATAAAAGAAACGAAAAGAAAAAAATTGTTCTGCTACTGTCCACAAGAGATTGCACAGAATTATTGTCACTGTCATATTTACTGTACAGCGTTGCCAATAGTTCTAGACAGCGGTAACCGTTGTAATTTGTTAAATTTTTCAAAAATGAAAGTTAGGTCAATAGAGGTTTGAAAATAAAACAGGGCACAAAACAGAATTGAAAAATAATAATAAAAATCACAAAGGCGTCTTTATTGTCCATTCCAGTTGTTTTCAAATAACATTATATTATATACATGAAAAATAACGGCATAATAGGCGGAGTTCAGTTCACAAAATTCAAAAATATTGATAAAAATAAATTATAGTGAGTTGTTCATATTAGCTGCTCTTTTTGAATTTTCCCAACAATATTGTTGTTTGTGCTAAAAGCAAATCTAATCCAAGCAAGATCAAGGACAGACTAACTATATCGATAACAAACCCATGGGCACTGCAACCCCGAATATCAGAAAAACAAACGAAATGAATACAATAAATAATATATAGGTGAACCAGAAAAAAGGGGCAGTACCAAAGATTCCCAAGATCTCCTCCCACAGGAAAACCTACGGCACAGGCATCATCAATAAACCAAAATCTAAGAAAAAGAATGAACCAGCTTTAAAGAAAATGGTCCCCACCTTTGGAAACACTAAAAACGATTGAAAAGATAACCCCTTTCAGAACAAAAGGAGGTCTCTATCCATGGTAAGCCTGGATGTTCTGTAAATCAACCGAAAATTGCAGACAAGGAAAATACATCACTGTTTCTGAAAAATGTGGTGTACACCCATTACAAAACTGAAGGCTCCGCAAATTTTCCGAAACTTGAAGACATGATTCGGCACGTGGGTTAAGTTCGAAAAACGAGGTCTGCACCCAATACAAATCTGAGGGCGCTGCAAATTTTCTGAAATTTTCAGACAGGACACAGCAAGGAACACTGAATTCGAACAATAAATTCTCCGAAGTCTCCACTCAATAAAAACCAGAGTCACTGCAACTCTCACCAAATTCACGGACTCAGCAGAGGCTACTGAATTCGAATAACGAGGTCACCGAGGTCACTAGCCAACAAAAGAGCGAAGACACTACAAATTCAACCAAATTCGTAGACAGGACTCAGCAGAGGCCCACAGTATTCGAAAAACAAGGTCCCCGAGGACTCCACCCAACAAAATTATGGAGGCACTGTGAATTCCACCAAATTCACAGACAGGATTCAACTGATCTCGAAAAATTATTTCCCCAAGGTTTCCAAGGCTCTGTAGAGGTCGCTAATCAACAGTAATGAGAATTTGGAAATATTGTGAAGTTTCGCTGTCACTATGGTATGAAAAACATATCTTGTCAGTGCCATCTTACAGTTCAGAAACGCGATTTGACTTTACATGAACCTTAAGTAAATCGTTGAATGAGCTGTACAACGAAAGATGTCTAAACAAGGCCTATGATATATTCCATTATATACTCCATTATTATATCGAAGTTGCTTTTCCCTTGAAGCGCTTTCAAGAACAAACAAAAGTATTCAATGTCAATCAACACAATCCAGAAATTTAGGAATTGAAAAACTTAGCTTCTTTAAAGTCGGAATGCGTTAGAGTACATGAAAATTTCAAAGATATAAAACAAAAATACCAGGAGAAACTGAATTAAAATTACAAACACAGTGTAGAAGTGAAAATAAATAACTCGACAAATAAATCAAAGACGGTGTGGAAAATCGTGATTCAAATTCAGAAAACAGGAAACAATTCCAATGTTAGAGCAATTTTTGAAGGTGGCTGAAGTTTCTGAAATTGACATGGCCAATAATTTCAATAGTCACTTCAACAAAGTTCCACAGCAAATAGCCATAGACCTGCTGATAATGATGATGATGATAATAATAATGATAGACTCTATAGTACACGCCAAAATGATAATATCGCACTACCTAGACCGACATCGACACGTAAATTCCCTTATATACCAGAGTTAAAAGATTTATGATCACCTACACACCTACCCTACATCTTTAAAAACATGGTGAATTTCTCAATTTTTTAAATATGAACTCTTGTAAAAACGATACTATAGCCTGCAGGAATATTATATAGTGACAATTTCCCTCATATTATATGAACCAACCAAAATGCCATCATTTTTGGTTTGAATTAAAAAAATTATGGCATTTGATTGGTTTATATGATATGAGGGAAATTGTCGGTAGTAATATCCCGACAAAATGCTGAATTTTCAAAAAATACTTTCACCTTGCCAGTCGCTCAAACTGTGTTGCTGTACAAAACACCACTCGAGCAAGCTCTCGTGGAATTTCTAAGCAACACAGTTTTCGTGACAGCAAGGTGAAAGTATTTTTTGAAAATTCAGCATTTTGTCGGGATATTACTACCGACAATTTCCCTCATATCATATAAACCAATCAAATGCCATAATTTTTTTAATTCAAACCAATGAGAAAAGGACTTTTCGAAAACACTGTCTCCAGCCCGTGGTATTTTCAAATCGGTGTTTCGCCTCTTCCTAATTTATACGTTTCCATAGTTACAACAATCAATGTAAATATAGAAACGTCAGTTTGACGGTTCAACTCTTCGACTGACATTAATGACACAAAGGATGAACCGTTCCTGCAATACGCATTTAGTCCATAATAATTTAATTCAAAATGCAGAATTTTCATAATACTTTCACCTTGCCAGTCGCTCAAACTGTGTTGCTGTACGAAACACCACTCGAGCAAGCTCTCGTGGTGTTTCTAAGCAACACAGTTTTCGTGACAGCAAGGTAAAAGTATTTTTTGAAAATTCAGCATTTTGTCGGGATATTAACTGACAACTTACTTTAATCTATACTCGTTTAATTTTATATCATTTTTATCGATTTTACCTTTAATCGCCTAACTTGTTTTTGTATCTTGACGTTTCTTATACTCACATTATTTGTTTATTTATGTCATACACTGTATGTTTTATAATGACAGTAACATCTCTACCACTTGTTGGTTATTGAAAACTCATGTTCAAATATAAATGCGTGCACATATGCCTATTTCATTTGTATACTATGTAGATTTTATGTTATTCCTTGACAATGCTTTGTCAATATGATATCATCTTGGACAATAAAGTATATTTTGATTGATTGGAGATCTGAATTTTATGGAAAGAAATTTCGAAACGTATTGTAACTCTCTTGTCTTGCATCAAATTACTAAACATGACATTATTGAATATATGAAAAAATTAATAACTACAGAGAAATCAGTCTCCCATCTAGTTAGTATTTTGTCGAGCTCAATATTGAGATTCAATGGACCTTTCCACGAGATGTGATATAATGAGAAAGTATTTACGGGATTTTTTTATTTTTTTTTTCTGACCCCTAGTTTCTCTATAATCAGAAGAAAAGTGATTCGTGACGTCACGTTCATCACAACTAGACTTGGCAACGTTGTTAAAGTCAAATACTCATTCAAATAAAATGTGTCATATGACAGTTGTCAGTTGGTACCAGACGGGTTCGTTCGTCTGTTTCAAGGAGCAAAGCAATAAGAACGTTTGTCTCTGTTTAAGTCGTTAGCTTACATTAATATTGGACACAAGTCAAGCAGTTCCATCAAATATTTATGTTGCACACGTACAGGCCCTACGTGATTTCTTATTTGAGGTTAATGCGGTTTTCAAAGTTTTGAAAGTTTCTGTTGTTTGTATCCCAAAATTCTTCTAATTCCTGTATCTGTATCCCTGCAATAAAGTGAATAAGTCGAAAAAGTGATTTGTACCGGGTTGTCTGAACTCCGGTGAAAATTCTAATAAATAATTTTTTATGCTCCTAAAGATGAAGCGCGTCGTGAAATGTGTTTCAAAGCAGTGAATAAACCCTGTGTAAGTACTTTACGTTATGTTATTATTGTATTCAAAGCAGAGTTCAAAGAAAGATTTAAAATATAAGGCATTGCAAAAATGACTTTGAACTATCAAAAAATTTTAGGTACCAGTAAAGATTCAGAAAAATATACTTGAAAAACCAAATTCAAAGAGATGAAAGTCACAATGAAATCAGACATTGCCATAATATACGACATATTTTGCTGACTCATTTTCTCTCTTCTGGGATTTTAACCACTGGAAATTATGTCAGTGTTGAGCCCAAAAAGTGAAAATTTAGCGACCGAACGTGTGCTAGGCATATAGAAAATTCATTTTCCTTTTGCAGAAAAAAATTGTATTTTTTTTATTGTCTCGTTTATGACATTTTAACACATGAATAGGTATAACAATTCAATAGTGAAGAACCAAAGCCATAAGATTTGCACGTGCTTAAAGGGTTGAAATAGGGGCGCGAACTTGTTAAAAAAATAACTGGTTACTGATGCATTTTCTCGCTTATGGCAATCAACAGAATGAAATTTAATATCGTTAGGAACCCGAAAAAAAATTTCCATAAACCTGTCAGCTGTTGAAGTATATTTTCCGGACGGAAAATTTTGTGAAAATTCTTTTCGTTTTCCGGCAAACTTTCTCGTGAACGAAATAATGTGCAATAGAAATTTATTAATGTAAAAGTCTGTCATATAAAAAACCATAAGTCTAGTTCGTGCTTATCATACTATATGAAACTGGAAAACTTGCAGAAAAACACAGGAAATTTTGTTAATTTTCTCGTTTATGGGAATTGGCATGTAGGAAGAAAAACTGATTTCAAGACTAGAAAAAAAAAGCCCTAAATCGGAAACATGATTACGTCGTTTTATACAGTGAGGTCCTGAAGTAACGGATACATTAATTTTCTACGTTATTATTTTTTAAGAAAAACGTTATGTTTTCGAAAAGACACTCTGTGACATAAAAAAATCACCCCTCCTGCACCCCCCTCAAGGTGACAGTCATTCACCCAATTTTGTTAATGGAGCAGGGGCTCAGTTGAAAACCCTTGAGATTCACCAATCCATTGAAGAACAGAATTTTTTGGCGTTTCAAATATTTTCAGAAATTCCAAGGAACCTATGTTATGGGTAGTTTTTAGAGAAACCGAGAATGATAATCTAGAAGATCAGCCCATCTTAGGTCACAACGGTACTTGGAAGTCCAGTGCTACGACATGAGAGACTTGTGCACACATATCCAGTGTGATATGGTGACATAATATTACATTTCCTTCTGTTCACCATTTGAATTGTACCGAAGACACTGCAAATCGATTTCAACCTATGGTCCAGAACTACTTCTAATCTGGAAATGAGTTCAATTTTTCATTTAGACATAGAAGCAATTTATTATTCTGGAACTTTCACTTCTAAAAGATGAACTAGGCCTGGAGGGCAGGCCACTATGAAAAAAACGAGCCGGAAACTCTGCCTATAAGGTGGTAGGGGAAACGAACTAGTGTTTATTATATTCCTGCGCACACTGGCTTGCTGTGTTTACTTTTTTGTGAACTTTGATTCGCCACATCGTGTCACATAGTCACAATAAACAGGTAATGGGCATAATCACATTATTTTAAAAATCTGATGTTCCGTATTCATATTCGAATGATCATCCGATTATGACACAGCAAGCCAGTAGACGTGGGGAAATTAAGCAGTTAAGATATTTAACTTATAGGGGTTGACGCAAAATTGCTTGAATTATCTTTACAACCCCTATCAGTTTGTCACAATAATGCCCATAACTATTTTTTTTCATTCTATAAAAATTTATTAAAAAAAATAAATTATTTGGTTCCAATATTACTATCATAATTCCGACTTTGTTTAAGTTTGCAATGCATATGCCAAATCCCATGGATAAAGAAATGTGCAATTTTATCTTTATTAATTTATCGCAGCAGAATTTTCAAATAATTTTATTTATTTATGCAGTGTGACCCATTTAAAATGGAAGAAGCACTCATATCAAACTTTAATTTTTCAAAAAATTACACCAATCCACTGGATTCGCGACATTTTTAAATATTTCTTTTTGAGAGTCTATCAATAGAAAGTTATAAAAATTTTTAAAATGAAATTTTAAAAATATGCCGTTTAATCAACCCACCAATTCAATTTCAGAAGTCTTATCAAAATTTGGAATACACCAAGAAGTCTCGAAATATCACTGGTCAGAATTTCATCAACATCTATTCATAAATAAGAAAATTACAGGATAACAAAATTTGACAAATATGTTGATGGAATTTCATGAAAACATCATTTTATTTAATGATTTTTCATTATTATTTATCAATAGATTTTGATGAAATTCTGATCAGTGATATTTTGAGACTCCCTGAATCCAGTGGTGTATCTGAATTTTGGATAAGAGTAGAAATTGAAATGGTGGGTTGATTTAACCGGCATATTTTTTAAATTTAATTCTCCCATAACTTTTTTATCGATGGACGAATTCCAACAAAATTCCAAAATTAACCATTTGAACATGTCACAATTCCAGTGGTGGAGTCTGAATTCTTTTCAAAAAATTGCTAATAAACTTTTCAGTTTTTTACATCGAAAAAACAAGAATAGTTGGCCCTGAAAATGAAGATTTATTCATGAAATTTGGTGTCCCAGTGGACTTTTTGATTATCTACCTAATGAAAAAAAGCATTCCAATCGGTTGAAAAAAGTAAGATTTATAAGGGTGCTTCCATTTTAAATGGGCCACACTGTATAAAACATCGATATCATGTTTCCGACTTACGGCTTTTTTTTTCTGGTCTTGAAATACTATTTTCTCCTCATATGCCAATTCCCATCAACGAGAAAATGAAAAAATTTCCACAAATTTTCCTACAACTTTACAACTTATGGCTTTTCTTGAGGTACATGCAAAGCTTATGGGAATTTTATTATGATGTTTATCCATCATCAGAATCATATGGTTCAAATGTCATAAACGAGAAAGTGTGCCGGAAAACGAAAAATATTTTCACGAAATTTTCCGTCCGGAAAATATACTTCAACAGCTGACCGGCTTATGGGAAATTATTTTCGGGTTCCTAACGATATTAAATTTCATTCTGTTGATTGCCATAAGCGAGAAAATGCATCAGCAACCAACTACTTTTTCACAAGATCGCGCCCGTATTTCAACCCTTTAAGCACGTGCAAACCTTTTGGCATTTTCACTATTAGATTGATATACCTATTCATGTGTTAAAATGTCATAAACGAGAAAATGAAAAAAAACAATTTTTTTCTGCAAAAGGAAAATTAATTTTCTATATGCCTAGCACACGTCCGATTGCTGAATTTTCATTTTTTGGGCTCAACACTAACATAATTTCCAGTGGTTAAAATCCCAGAAGAGAGAAAATGAGTCAGCAAAATCTGTCGTTATCTGACGGTCTATAACTTCAGTGAACAACACTAGATACTTGTTTTTTAAAACTATTTGGATTTTCACAAAAGAAATCAATTTCATGACAATACAAATTTCCCAATCGCAACATTATAATAACTTGAGCAACGTAGATATCTTCTTTTCTAGCCTCTCACATTTCAAACAGGCAATACATCACCATAACTAATGGTACAGATACACTTTTATGTTTTATCATTGTTATTCAAATTTTCTTTTCATTCTTTTGTAATTCCTACTTATGAAATCATTTTCTCAACAGACATTATGTATATCTGTAATTGGGTTTTCAAATCTGCTGGATGTATTCAATAAATGAATAAATAGTAGATTCTTGATTTTTTAGAGGTTTAGTACTAATAAGTACTGATTGATATACAGGGTGTTTCATAATAAATGCGCAGGACTTCCGGATGTGATAGCTCGTTCAAAAATATGAAAAAAAGTTTCTATTAACTTACCCTCTAAAATTCAACATTTTCGAGATACAGGGTGTTGAAATTTAAAAAAAATTACGGTTTTTTGCGAATATCTCTGGAACCGTTTATCGCACAAAAAACAGATTTTGAATGCATTTTCTACTCATAATAAGCTATGCTTTGTGCAGATTTTTTATTTTTCAAAATTCATAATTGGTGAAGATTTTGAAGGGGTAGTGGGTGTTTTTTTCTCCAACTTCTACGCCACTGAAAAAAGTATGATTTTGAGCCGCCTTCTTGAACCGCCAATGTTTTCTATACAAAAAAGGTACTCGTGGTCATAAGCTCTAAAGTTGACTGTTTTCAAGAAAAATCAACTGTCATGTTGAAAAACATGGTAAATTTTTTTAAATAATTTTTTTCCAAATTATACAAAATTTATTTAAACGTTAGAACAAGTAACAAAACCAAACGTAGACTTCTTAATTGCAAAATAGTAAAAAATAACAATTACAATCATACTCAGTTGAATTGTTGGAAATGTCTGCCGGTAGCTTCAAAGCACGCAGCAATTTTTCGAGGAAACAACGTTATTTAAACAACATGAAAGTTGATTTTTCTTGAAAACAGCCAACTTTAGAGCTTATGACCAAGAATACCTTTTTTGTGTAGAAAACATTGGCGGTTCATGTAGGAGGCTTAAAACTGTACTTTTTCCAGTGGCGTAGAAATTGGAGAAAAAACACCCACTACCCCTTAAAAATTTTCACCAATTATGAATTTGAAAAATTAAAAATCCGCACAAAACATAGCTAATTATGAGTAGAAAATGCCTACGAAATCTGTTTTCTGTGCGATAAAGTGATATTCGCAAAAAACGATTATTTTTTTTAAATTTCAACACCCTGTATCTCGATAATGGTGCATTTTAGAGGGTAAGTTAATAGAAACTTTTTTTCATATTTTTGAACGAGCTATCACATCCTGAAGTCCTGCGCATTTATTATGAAACACCCTGTATATCATTGTGAAAGCTGAGCAAATGCTAGTCTACACAAGTGTATACATTTTAGGACTCGTAATAAGCATTATTAACAAGTATTCTGTTGATCATCTGGGTTATGTGAAATGAAACTGGATAGTGATGCATACATACTAGCCTATAAATGTGGTAGTTTCATCGCTGGAAATTCTATTGATTCGAGTAACTGAAACAATACTTAGTATGATTTTCTCTCAGTTAAAAGAAGCGCTGACATCACTCCAGAACATTAATTAAAAGGGAAACAAGTGACTGATATTGACAAAAATGTTCCACCATATTACTCGTTTCAAACAGAATGCCAGTCCAACTGAACATTTTGCATACACCCCAGGGATTTCAGAATGGCGATGGCGAACAGAAAAAGAAAACATGTATTAATCACTTTTATCGGTCGGCGAAGTTGAGTTTTTACTGCGGTTTAATAAACAAATCCCATTCATCATTTCAGACAAAGTGTCTCGTGACGTTTTAAAATATTTCAGATCAGTGGCAAAAGAATCCATCCAAGATGAAAAAACGGGCGATTGAGTGATGAGAGATTACACGAAGTATTTTTATAAGGAATGTTTAAGGTCTCGGTTCGATTTTCAAGAAAATTGATTTTTGAAGTTTGAATAGCATGTTATTCAATAAAACACACAGGAATGAACCTCTTATCACCATCTAAGAATAATAAGCATCAGTATTTACATAGAAAATATAGAGGAGAAGAATTTCCTTGTCTGTATGTCAATTGCGAAGTTATATATCAGGAACCACACAAAGGTTTTTTCAGAAACAAGGCGTATCACTTATTTGATTTGTGATATCTACCAGTTAGGCTCACCGCTCATACGAACTGTTTTCTGTCTCGTATTTTTGATTATCTATCAGATCATATAGTATGTTCATTAAGAAAATAATACCAACCACAGGCTCATGATACAAATTATGATGATGATTTAGAAAAGCTTGAACCGAACTTCTAGGAAACATAACTTCACAGGCTAAATATTTCCTATGTGAAAAAATTATCAATGCTATTATTGGCGGAGTCATGGTTATATCAAAAATGAAAATATGTTGAAAAAATTGAAGGCAAATTTTCTAACATTGGATATTTTTAGTATTATTCAAAATCACAAAAAAAATTCATGATACAAAACATGTGACATGTGTGACCTCTTCTTTTGTTATTAAAATTATATTATTGTGATAAAAAAATTCTAGAGAAGAGTCATTGCGAACGGCAGCTTTACGTCGTAGAAACACTATGGGTACATAAAATTCAAGATTCTATATAAGATGGAAATTAAACAGTTTGGTTGGGCACCACACAGCTTGAAAACAGACTATAGATAATTTACCCAGTAAGCTGTGATACTAAATATTTACAATGTCTTGATAAAAGTAAGAAAGTCAGAAGAAAATTGGCTGATTATGTGGTGGTAGGTTGAGGAAATAAAATACATGTATCCCAAATACCCTATAATAATAAAAAAATGTTGGTTGTGGAACATGAGAAGTTTAAACAACAAGTGAAAAGTTCAAACAGCAAATGAAAAGTTCAAACAGCAAGTGAAAAGTTTAAACAGTATGTGAAAAGTTCAAACAATATATGAAAATCTTAGATTAGGTTTAGAATAACTATGTTAGGTCCATAAGAACTCCTGCTGTGCATTTAAAATGTTAAAATTTTGAGATTCTAGATTTCTAAAAGTAATTTCCAGTAATTACTGACCTTTCAATTGAAATTTCATAAAAGAAGCAAGCGAACTACCTACTAGTAGCGCTTCTTCATTGCATGCTATGCGTCAACGTACTTACATAAGACCAAACGTGTAAAAATGTTTGTAAACTTAACAAGAAACAATATAGTTGCTTGATTTATCCTATGCAGCTGCAGGCTTCATCAGTTCTCTACTTGTCGAGATGGTAGGTGTCAAAAATGTACTGGAACAGTATTTATATCTATCCTGTTGAAATGGTATCAAAACAGCACTGGAACAGTAGTTATATCTATCCTGTTGAAATGATAGGTGTCTCAAATGCACTGGAACATTTTGAAAACTGTCACTGGAGAGTAGATCGAAGAAAGTTCTGGGTTAACCAGCCAGGACCCATATCAAAGGATGGCAGTCAGAAAAACTTCCCAAATTCCACTTCCATGACAAGAATAAGTTGTAGGAGCTAACAACGGCTCGCCATTACATAAACCCCATCAAAAAACCCTAAAATGAATCAGGACTGCTGTACTATTTTTTACACAACATAAATGTGAGATTCACTTCAAATGAAATCTCCCAACACGGAAAGGAACACTGTCAATGACAGTGAAAATAGCCATTTTTGAAAGCTTACCTTATAATGAAGGGTTCTCCATAATATATTTCCCAAAATTTAAATGTGCCACAACCAACGCCAAAACGTCAGACTTACAAATCCATAATCATCCTTGGGAAATGATGATGACTCTCTCAATCTCTCAGAGGGGAGTAGTCAAAAAACCCAGCAGGTCATTTCAAATCTTATATTTCACAATTCACTAGTGATTTGACCTATAACATGGTAGAAAAAGTTGACTACACAACTGCCTCTTCGATGGGTGACCGGAGAGTGAGCATAAAATGACTTCCTTCCTCCTCCTGTCCTTCCTGTCACGTGATCGGTCACACCGAGTAATCTTGGGCTGTTCACGAGTCACAGAACAAGAATTAAAGATGCGACAGAATGATTTCGTAACTAAAGGCAACTTCACATGAAATAACAGGTTATGTGTTGGTTGACTATCATAGTAAATGATCTTTAAAACCAAAAAAATTAAACTCTACAAATATTACCAGAACCCACTTAGTGTGAACCAATCCTTCCGGAACTAGAACCAACTATTCATTTACAACAGGTATTCGACATGTTCAGACCGAAACTTCCACGAAGTTGACGGTTCACTAGGAACTTACAAAGTGAATTTGTTCCAAAGGAACGCATCGACACAAAGGCGTCATTATCGTGCAAGTGCGAAACTTCCACGAAGTTGACGGTTCACTAGGAACTTACAAAGTGAATTTGTTCCAAAGGAACGCATCGACACAAAGGCGTCATTATCGTGCAAGTGCGAAACTTCCACGAAGTTGACGGTTCACTAGGAACTTACAAAGTGAATTTGTTCCAGGGAACGCATCGACACAAAGGCGTCATTATCGTGCAAGTGAGAACGGTTCCAGAACTTGGAAACCCCCTTCAACAAAATGTTATCCCTGTTCAAGTGGTCAGTAACACACTCAAGTATAGGTGGTTGCCTACATCGCTGGGGCAATTCGGTCCGGGACGGAAAGAATGCCAAACGAGGACAGACCCAAGTTAATATCATTATCAAAAAGAAAAATTACAGTAGGAAAAAAATAAACGCTACACATGTTGAAAGTCAATTTAAAGAACGAGAGCAGTTTACAGACTTTGTCCACTACCAGAGCAAATGAATCAGAACAATGATCCACAGTGACTAACTTCCAATATCGATATTCTATGTTCAAATCATGTACTATATTCGTGAGTGTTAATTGTTGAACAATAGCTTGCGATAGCTCAAGGTGGGAGTATGTTAAATAATTTTACTACAATGTTGTAAACTTTTACAATACCGGCAAAACTGTCGAGCATCCCTAAACGTCGAGGCGAGACGAGATGGCAGAACACATCGACAAGTCGCTTGAGACATATCGAATTTTGTATTTTCTACCTTCAGTTAATCTGTGAAGTTTTTTAGTCTAATAAATCAAATCAAATAACCAGTATTTTGATTAATACAGTCTGCTATATCGAAACACAATTCATTCATGATCCGGCTCGAAGGACCATGAATAAATTGTGGTTCGATATAGCAGACTGTATTAATCAAAATACTGGTTATTTAATGTGATTTATTACACTACAGGTTAACTGAAGGTAGAAAATACAAAATTCGATATGTCTTAAGCGACTTGTCGATGTGCTCTGCCATCTCGTCTCGCCTCGACGTTTAGGAGTGCACGACAGTGTTGCCAGTTTTGTAAAAGTTCACAACATTGGAGTAAAATTATTTAACAACATGGTTGTTTAGTTCCTCGTATTCAGGAATTTGTTTTCACCTAGGGCACTATGATTCATTGTGTCCTGGAAAAACTGATTTCTATCCTACCGCAGAAACCATGAATCAGATACTCAACGGCTTTCTCTTGAAAATCAATATTAAGACATGTCCCAATTTTTTTTTAGATACCTCATCCAACTCTATGTCAGAACTTCGCTGTTCTCATGAAGATCCACCACCAGTGTCAACACCCAAGTTCCCAAGTTGACCCAACATAGTTGTCAGTATTTTGTTTTTATTGAATAAATTATCATTATAATGAAATATTGTAAAAAATCTTGCCAGGTGATACTTAGTTCTCATCTAAATTACAGGAATATTTCCATCACTTAACAATTTCATTTACATTCAAAATTATATAAAATTATCGATTTTTCATTTATTCAAAATATCTGTAGATAGTATATACATTTTTTTTCATAGTAATGAAAAAGAGTTGAAAGAATATCCATTTATCTGAAAAAGACAAGTTTTTTATCATTTACAGAAGATGCTGTCCCTAATGGTAAAATTGCAATTTATTTATAAAATCAATTCCCAATTTTGGCGACAGCAATAACTTGCCAATTGCACATTTTTTTGGATAAACTTTACTCTGATGTTCACCAAGTGATGTTTGTTCAATGAATGTTTAATTTTATTTCAAATTTTCAATCGCAAAATCCTTACGATTTCACATTGGTGCGTTTTATTGTAGGCAGAAATGCTCTTCTCGTAGAACTAGAATTTGACACATCTGTTTTTTTGACACCAAATATATCTACTTCCTCTACTTTCGCTACGATCAAATTTGAGGGTAGCAAAAGTAGATAATTAGTTGAAAAATGAAAATTCCTAAATCGTAGCAGAAATTGACACTATTGACATTGAAAGTAGTTTGAAACATATTATGAACTTCAATTTCTGTACATTTCAGTTTGGTTTTATTTTGAAGCTCAAAAAACTTCATTTACACACATTAAAACGATTTTGGTAGTGAACAGCCTCTAGTTAAAATGAATATGAGTGTTATATGGACGAGAGTAAAGTTATAGATGGGAATGTTCAAATACGTATAGGTTGTACAACGACTTTTATTTATATAATAAAGAAGGTGGGTTCACATTGATTCTTAATTCATTGAAAACCTCTGTTAAACCTTCATTTTAAAATCATATCCTAAACAAATACACAAATGGATACCAAAAAAGTAGATGATGACCCTGAAAGTAGCGAAAGTTCAAAAACATCAGTGGGATGATATAGAAACATTGTCTCAAATTGATTTATGTATTATGAATTGAGAAAATTATCCAGATAAATATCAAAGAAATATTTTTCAGTTCCTATTTGTTCCCAACCTACAAATATGCTATAATTTTTCAAACATAATTCCGGCCTATTCGCTACTTCACTCAAAGCTGCCTCGAAAGTGGAAGGTGTGAAGGTTTAGGCAAAGAATATCTACATGATGGGCCGTGGTGGTCGGCTGGTAAAAGCGTACGCCTCGCAAGCGTGGGGTCGTGTGTTCGATCCACCGATTCATCGGTCTCGTGCATGGCATCACACGTTAAAAGGTTAGGGCTGCGTCTTCCCTAGCTCACACAAGTCTCTCGAAGACTTCCGAGGGTTGCGCGTAAGGGTGCAATCGGTTGATGGAAATAACAATTTTTTAACAATGTAGATATTCTTTGGTTTAGGCACAGCTAAGCTGTGGTTTAGGAATCACTTCTTCATAACGATTTTTGCAATTTAAAAAAGCTTCCTTAGTAAAAATTATTCAAGGAATTCGCATATATGATAAGTTGCACATGAAATATTCCCGCCTAGATCTAATCCTCGAATAGATATAATACTACTCGCGCCTTCTTCCATTGTCTATTTCGGCTGTGGTAGTTGTTAATGAAAGTAAATTATTCCTATTGATTGTATCATTTATAACAATGAAAACTATGAGTTTCAAACTTTTTACTGATATTTAGGAAATTTTAGAATTATCTGTGTTCTATTGGAAACACTGAAATTGCGTTTTTATGATGCTCTACTTCTTCTACTAGTAGATGTAAACTCTAGTGGTCAATAAAACGCGGCTATTACAGTATATCTCCTTGCTTAACAACCAATCAGTCTATTTCAAATTTTGAAATTCAGCCAATAGAATCGGAATTACAGTAAAAATATAGCTTGTCGCTGTATTTTCAAGGTGATACACCTGCTTAGTTTTTGTTTTACTAGCTGTCAAGTGAAAATAATGATTTAAATTATAAACGTCAAATCTTTGTGTTTTGACTAGTTATATTTCTTAATCAATATGAGCGATCGTTGGGGACAAATGGCTATTGGTATCATAGATGAAGCAGTGGAAAAGAGTATTCCGTTGAATACGGCCAGAAATAAAGAATCAATTACCAGCCAATTCAACAACTTTTGCACAAACAGCGGTTATATTGTCAATGCGAATACCACAATTGTGGAGCTGGCTGATATTTTGAAAGATTATGCCTGTAAAATGACCCCAATTTTTCTCTTTAGTGTTCACGTTGTTAGATTTTGATTTCTGTGAATTACTTCAAATCAAAACGTGACACGATTTTTCTTTATTTCAAATCGATATAAAGCGTGTTCCGTTTCATGCATTCATCGCATCACTGTTGCAGACATAATCAAGCGTTCCGTATCAACTAACATTGACGTTGGTGGGTTGAATCGGAACGATTTTTGCTTGCGTGGTGCATGCCGTTTCCCGAAGATGTTGACATTTATCACTTTATCAGTTAACCAAATTCTTATGTAATAAAAACAAATCTGTTAATCTAGTAAATAAATTAATATGGGTCGAACGAAAGTGTTAATGGCAAGAGTAGGAGGCAGGCTTTGTGAAAATGAGAGTAGCTCAGATTCTGATACAAGTGATAGTTATGAGGATAATATCGTCTGTCCCACGCCAAAACCGCGAATATGCTAATTCCAGGGTTCTGACTTCAATATGTAAAATACTAATTTTCTACCAAAATTTTCAATGCCAAACTCACGAAAGTGCTATCAGGTTGTCTACTGTGAACGAGAGTGAATTCGCGAATGTGAAAACTTACCTAGGTTTTCAAAGCAATAAGTACGAATATTCTTAAAACTCTTCTCATTCGAAATGACAAATTGCACATTCGTGGTTTTGGCATGAGACCGACGATATGATGTAGAATGAAATGACGATTTTTTCTTCCATTGTACGGTAAATCAGGTAAATGTGATAATGCACGATACTCGACACTTCATCAAATATCAAATTTAAACTTTTAATTCGGTTTCTGACGTTTCTGTTTGAACGTGACTTTTGAGTTTGACAGATCTAATTTGGATCGCATTCATCGCTGCTAGACGAACGGGCAGTAGTTCATGCACTTTCGATGTCTCAAGGCCAAAGAGGGGAATATAAAAGTGGGCGTGTCAATGCGCTCCTAATGTAGGAAACGGAACGGTCATATGCGCATTATGTCCTCAATGCATGTAACGGAACACGCCTATATTGTCGTCCTAAATATAATTCGTGGTATGATTAATAACCTATAATTTTTTGGAATATCAATTCATTGGCAATCCCAATGCAAGAAAATACAACTCGTCCTGCGGACTCGTTGTATTTTCAGCTTTAGGATTGCAATTCATTAATATTCCAAAAAATTATCGGTAATAATCACACCACTTATTATATTACCCCTGAAAATACAATGAGAAATTATTTGGAGAAGCAGAGGAAAATTACACAAAAGAACTAATATTTAACTTTTCCAAAACAAAGGAAAACCACTATGTTAAAACACAAAATAAATTCATGATAAGCATGAATTCAAAAAGCATAGGGTATTATTATTCAGGTACTGGTACTGTAATAACATTTTACAGAATCGATGGTAATATTCATAAAATAACCAACGGTTTTTATAGAAGCATTAATGATAATACAAATTTCTGTACAATTGGGATCGCACGTTAAAAGGTAAGGTCCTCGTCATTCGTAACTCGCTCAAGTCTCCTGAAGACTCCTGGGGTTGCTTGTAAGAGTGCAGCCGGACGACGGAAGGAACAAATCTTAGAACAATTTACAGAGTTAAAAACTCATTCAAATTTCAGTTTTTAATATTAAACCTCTAAAAAATCGTGAGTTTACGATTGAAAAAACGATTAGGCTTAGGCTAATAATGTTTTCAGTAGAATACGGTATGTTCAAATCAAATAATTATTAATTGATCAAATGAGATAATTATCTATTACTTTAAACGGTGATTGTAAACGATTCTGTGAAACTAAAAATGGTGCATAAGATTGTTCCAAACACATGACCACTTAAAAATGAGAGAAAGTCACTCATGTAACATTGCCTCTATTGTATAAAATGTACCTTGTGAAGACGATATGAATACCAAATTCTAAAATAAATAAAATTCGTTTTCAGAACTTTCCATTGTTGAGCTTTTGTTGCTCTTTGGAAGGAAATCCGCAAAGCACGGGGAAAATACAAGACTAACGTGAATTCACAACAATACTGTAAAGCAGTTCTGATGATTCTATGCAATAAATTAATATTTATAAAAAAAACTGTAATTCATCATTGTGAATTTACCATTCACAATCACATGCTTCAGGTAATTTCACAATAATTTGTGAACTTACATTATTGAAATTTTGAATTGTGATTTGTCCATCAAAGATTCTAAATTGATGTGATTATACAAGAAATAAATACATTGTGAATTCGCCATATTGAATCACTTTCACAATTTAATTTCACACCACGTTTGCATAGTTAGTGGGTACATTCACCCACATATGATGAAAGTTACATGTGAAATCACAATACTCTTTACGTTGAACTGTGATTTTTACATTGTCATTTAACAAGTTTCAAGTAATTTCACAAATTAGTGATGCAAATAATATTAATTTCACAAGTATTCTGGAGTCTGCTCAAGCTGAAGCGTTTGCTGTAATTTCACAATAAATTTGTGAATTTTTCGATTTTCTTGTGAAATTTCACAACTGCAAAGGTAATCAATTACAGCAAAAATCTAGGGCCATTAATAACCAATGATTTTAACTTCAATTTCACAAAACACTTTTTCAGTATAGGAGTGGTAATACTTGTGTGGTTAAGGAAAAAATATTATTTGTCCCCATTCAATTTTCTCCTACAGGATTTCGAATATATTCTGAGAAAATAATTTTTGTCGTCAGAATACCGACCATCCACACGTACGGCAAGATTTTATAAGCTATCATCAGATCTGACTGAATTAATTCTCTCCCCTCTGAAGCTCTATCAGCTCAGCGAAATTCGATAAGATTTAGTGGATTTAATTAAAGTAGTGACAAAGTGATAAGGAAAATCGAGCATTCACTAAGGGAACGCATGTAATTTACTGGGTAATTATTAGAATTTAATGCGATTTCGTCCAGGATTTATTCAAGATGTAATTGCATTTAGCTGAAAAAGTGTATATTCAATCGGTTGGCATACTAATCTTGATGTGATTTGACCACCGAAATAGATCAGCTCTAAGAATAGAATAAACCTCTTTTGTCTGTTTTCCAGGATAATCTCATAATTTGCGATTAGTTTCGGTTACTACACTAACTGAATAGAGCACATAGATAGATCTGACTATACTAATAGACCGGGGGATGGTGACACAAAATATTAGGTCATTTGTACCAGTATGGCGGTTCTTCAGGGGTTCAATTACGGAATGACAAAAAAGAAAATGATGGTCATAGCGCTGGTACCGGCGGCCCAATCGCGTAGGCGTTAATCGGACTTGTCGGGTAAATAACGAGTGTCGAACGATTTGTTCCACAAAAATGCTTGTATTTTCCAATAAAAAAAGAAGTAGGCGGTAGCGTAATGCCATATATTTCTCCGGTGTGACTTACAGCCCGCCATACCAACATCATTCCTGCACCATTCAAGAACAGATATTTTTTATGAAATTCCATGTAGAAGTTGTGATGAAGTTTATATTGGTCAAACATCTAGAATGCTCAAAGAAAGAATAACCACCCATAAAAGTGACTGCAGAAGGAATGTAAGATCGTGTAGCCTTGTCGAACATGTTATAAATAAAGATCATATAATTGACTACGACAATGCAAAAATTCTTGATTATGAACAAAATCTCAATAAGCGCCTCTTTCTTGAAATGGTTCATAGAAATAATAAAGAGCAAACTATGAATAAAAGAACAGACATCAACGATCTTAGTACCATATATACATATCTATTGAAAAACAAAAAAAAAATATCTCACCTCGTCCTCCTTGAAATGATATTTATATATTATACCTAAGTTATACATCTATATTTCTCACTCTGTATTTCTCCTTGGAATACCGAAAATATGATCGAGTAATAATAATTTTGTTGTCAACTTGTCCTCTCAAATTTTCTGTTAGTAAGTATCCCAAATTATGTAATACCATCACATATTTATCAATCATCTACTTTTAGTTACGTCTTGAAGAAGGAAATAAAATTTTTCGAAAGCTCGTCATAAAAACGAAGAAATCTTCTTAATTGGTCTACCTTTGACTGCTTCCCACTAATTTGTAAATAAATTATTGAACAGTCACGAAAACAACTTCTCATTCTAGTAATTACTATACGTAGACTTGTGGTTAAACTTCAAAAGAGACGAGAAGCGTACAGCAATTTTTATAGTAAAATTTCGTTTTCAAGCAATTTGATTAATTTGAACACTGAAGAAATTCAAAATAGAGCAAATATGTTAGTAACGACGTATTCTGAAGATTTGGAAAAGTGCTTTGTTGATCTACGTTCTTATTCAACAACGCTAGCTCATGACGGTATACTGCCCCGAACAACCAATGCGATTCCACAGGTTTCAAGAAATATTTGAAACAATTTACCCAAACATTGACAAAGCCTTGAGAGTATGTGTATCAATTGACGGCAGTCAGCAATTACAATGGTGAGCGGAGTTTTTCTTGTCTAAAGAGAGTGAAAAATTATCTTCGCTCAACTATGACGGATAAAAGAATAAATTCGTTAGCAATAGTTACTATTGAATCTGATCTGCATGCATATGCTGGTCGTAGTAATAAACTATAAATCCGAAGAGACGATCTCCTACGTCCTTCAGGATATATTGGATACCATATATATAAATGGTGTGAGAGGGAGGAAATGTCCATTAACCCCCACAAAATGGTCATAGTACCATTCACCAGGAAATGGAAGCTGGAACATTTAATACCTCCTTCCATCAATGGTGTAACAATTCCTTTTGCGAGTGAAGCAAAGTATCTGGGAATAACCCTGGATAAAAAACTTAATTGGAACTCGCACTTGGAAAAGACTATCCGGAAGGCTAGCCTATCATTATGGACATGCCGCAGAATATGTGGCAAAATATGGGGCATGTCACCAAAACACGTATATTGGTTGTAAGTGACCGTGCTCTATAGTCTGGTGGAGCAAGGGTCATAATAAAATAGCCATTGCTAAACTTAACGGACTACAGAGACAAGCGAGCCTGGCGATTACTGGAAGCATACGCTCCACGCCAACGGCAGCAATGGAAGCCCTCCTTGGATTACTTCCACTCCACATAGTTCTGGAGAGAGAGGCAAGATGGGCAACATACAGAATCTACCAAGCGGCCATTAGTCTACCGCAGGCATGTGTCATGAGAGGCAGCAGCATGCTGGAGGGCATAATAGCTCACAACATTTTAGGAATGCCCTCAGACATCATGCCTAAAACTATCAACCTTCACACGTCCTACACTATGGTCTTTCCCGAAAGAGAAGACTGGGTCCGGAATGAAACCAACCTATGTAGGGCAAGTGAACGTTGGTTCACCGATGGTTCCAAAAGTCAGGAAGGCGCCGGAGCCGGAATATATGTTCAGTATGGGTAAACTAGCTACGATATTTCAGGCCATTAAAATGCGTGCCAGGGAGCTGGAAAATCGACACCACACACGAAAAACAGTAAAAATATTTTAAGATTGTCAAGCAGCACTTAAAGCGCTTGAATCCAACTGCTTTAAATCTAGGGCAGTATGGAACTGCAGAGACACCTTAAACCGACTGGCGCAACGCAACAACGTTACCCTAGTCTGGATACCGGGTCACACAGGCCTAGAAGGAAACGAAATAGCGGACGCCCTAGCAAAAAGTGGGACCGAAATAACGTTCACTGGACCAGAACCGGTAATCGGTTTAGCATATAGCACTGCCAAAAATGTCATAACAGCTTGGCAGACAATAAAAGACTCGAGTACTGGCGTAGTCTACTGGGCCTAGCCCATTCCAAAGCATTTATTGCTTGTACAAGGAAAAAACAGGACTGTGACAAACTGCCAGAACTCAGTAGAGCGCATCTCAGAGTTATAGTAGGTTTGCTTACTGGCCACTGCAAACTCAAACATCACATGCATAAAATCGGACTTGCACAAGATGCAGAGTGCCGGCTATGCATGGAGGATGATGAAACGGTTAAACACATTCTGTGTACATGCCCTGCAGCGGCCAGAACCAGATTCTCAATATTTGGCGATACGACAGGAAAGGCCAGAAAACCTGGTAAACTGTTCTCCCAATGCATTCCTGAATTTCGTCAAGAGATTGGATATACTGGAAGAAATATAACCATAGAGTGAGCCACAATTGGTCATTGGCCGCTGTGGAGGGCCTGATACGGGCCCACTCACGTTCAAACCTAACCTAACCTAATATTGAATCAAACTTATTGCTCTCTTCAAACTATGACGACTTTATTGACTATTCTACTCTTCTCAAGATATTCACGTAATCTGACCAATCACAAATCAAAGACAACTTGTATTATCGCGAAAACACCAGCTGTCTCTCAGTTCTGATTGGTATGTCAGCATTGGTGTTTTAAACGATGTAACCATAGATGACAAAGCAAAGTTTGACATTTTGACAGCTCATATTGTAGGCGAAAACGTCAAAATGAGTCGCATCGTAACTATATAATAAATTACTGATAGTTATAATACATTTTTTGTGATTATAGTTGATAGAATATGGTTATGATGAATGGATTGTTCATGTTTATATTAAAGCTTTAGATGTTTCGTGAAATAGTCTAATAAAATTCCATTCGTGATTAAATTTATCTCATAAGAGTCTGTCTTTTATTTCTGAACTCAACTGAATTGTATCGAGAAAACACCACGAGTCCGCAGGACTCAATTCAGTTTCGTTCAGAAATGAATCGACAGACTTATCGCGAAAATACAATCCCTTGTGGTATTACTACTGACAATTTCACAAGACAAAAATATAGACATGTCGGGGCGTGGCGCAGTGGTTGGAGCGTCCGACTCTGAGTCGAAAGGTCCGGAGTTCGAGCCCCAGTTGCGGCTGGGATTTTTTAATTTAATTTGACCGATTAAATTATTTAAATCTTGTGGCTGGACTGGGGTGAGTCCTGCACGATTCACTGTTTCGTTCCAATTAACAGTGTTGCTCCTAAGGTGGCGCATGGAGTTAGTAACAAGGCCTATCCAGAACACGTGGCTAATTAATGACCATAGCAGTCAACCTCAATACATCAAAGAAAAAAAATAAAATATAGACGTAGAATTTTTTAATTTTTTTAACAATTGTCATTGACTGTGATTAGTACTAATTTTGAAATAAATAATTCATGATTTTTTTTATTCTTCGTTTTGAAGTTATTAAAAATTGTGTGCTAGAGGGGCGACTTTGAGGTTTAATCCGCTTCTACGGGAGAAGGTATGTTCAGTACCATATCTACCGAAATGTTAAACCACCAAACGGTCACGAACTGACTGTTTTAAATGTTTTACTGTTTTTGTTGTTATTAATGGTTTCAAATTTTCTGAACGGACCACCCTCTTGATGAGAAACGAGCATTGGCAATACCGCTAATCGTAATAGTGTGTTCATTAATCAAATCAGATATAGCAATGCCCATGATTTCATTGTGAATCTCATCTCTTTGAATTTGGTTTTTCAAGTATATTTTCTGAATCTTTTCCAGTACCTGAAATTTTTTTATAGTTCAAGGTCTTGTTTGCAATGACTAATATTTTAAATCTTTCTTTGAACTCTGCTTTGAATACGATAATAACATAACGTAAAGTACTCACTTGGAAATGTTCTTCACAATAACATATATTTCCGCTTCTACACAGGGTTTATTCACTGATTCGAAACACATTTTACGACGCGCTTCATCTTTAGGTGCATAAAAAAAATGGTTTATTAGAATTTTCACTGGAGTTCAGACAACCGAGTACAAAGCACTTTTTCGACATGTTCAATTGTTGCAGGGATACGGATACAGGAATCAAAAGAATTTTAGAATACTAACAACAGAAACTTTCAAAACTTTGAAAACCGCATTAACCTCAAATAAGAAATCACGTAGGGCCTGTTCGTGTGCAACATAAATATTTGATGGAACTGCTTGACTTGTGTCCAATTTTAATGTAAGCTAACGAGTTAAACAGAGACAAACGATTCTTATTGGTTTGCTCCGTGAAACAGACGAACGAACCAGTCTGGTACCAAATGACAACTGTCATACGACACATTATATTTGAAAGAGTATCTGGTGCACAACTTCAACAACGTTGCCAAGTCTAGTTTTGATGAACGTGACGTCACGAATCACTTTTCTTCTGATTAAAGAGAAACTAGCGGTCAGAAAAAAAAATCCCGAGTGATAATAGCGTATATCCTTTCTCATTACAGTGTTTTCTCATATCTCGTGGAAAGGTCCCTTCTAGAACTACACCCAGGCGACTTGGGGCAACACCAAGAATGCTATTTCATATCCAGCATACGGTTTCCTTACCTGTCAGTAAATCATATAGGCAGCTCTAACTATTAGCGGTAGCTTTCGAGACTACGTTATTCGACAATTTCTATAATAATCCCAAGTGAGTTGTAATCAGCAAAGTCGACTTTATAATCACAGGTGAGAACTCGCTTGTCCCATATGCTATTAGAGTTTCTTGCTGAGGCAATTCGATTTCTAACTAGGGTTAATATAAAAATTCCTCAGTGCTTAGTTTAGATCCTAACGTCCTCAACGAATTTTATTGCTCCATAGCCAGTAATCTGGCGGGGAAAATAGAAGTGGCACCATATCCACTATTTTATACGAGTGGTAGTTTTGTTACTGATGCATTTGTTCTAGATGATACCGATTTGGTTGAGCTAATGGACACAATAAAACATTTAAAAAAATAAAAACTTCTTGCGGTATGGATACCATTTATTTTTATATATTTTATACCTTTTTATTCAATTTTATAAATATACCGGGTAATATCTGGTTTGTTGAAGGAGATACACAAAAATGTTTCATACAAAAGTTTTAGGAGTTCATGAGAGCTATATTTTGATATAATTTAAATATACAGGGTGTTTGTTGTAGGTGCTACAGACCAAAATAGTATTTTTTAAAATAGAACGCCCTGTATATTGTCACATATTCAGATTCTACGTTGTATTCTGATATCATTTCACGTTTAGTTTTTGAAATTCGGTTACGGCGTTGTTGAGTTATTGCTTAAAATGTAAAATCTTGAGAACGACTATTATTTTTGAAAATATCTCATACAATTATTCTCTCTGCATCAGATCACATGAAAATTAGTCAAAATTTTGGGTGTTAGAAGTAATGGTTTAAATTTTGAGTTGTGGAATTCAGTCAGGAATCATTTTGAATATGAAACAATTGCGAAATTGAAAGAGGTGTATTCGAAAACAAATCGTTAATAACAATGTAAATAATATTACTTGATAAATCATTTCATAAGAATGGTAGGTACCTAGATATAAAGCATAAAAATTGTTCAAAGTGACGCCCATTAGATATTATACAGGCTTCGAAACGTCGAATCAATTCTCTCGTACAAGTCGCTCTTATAATATTAGGCGTAATATCACTGCACGCTAGTCAAATTTTCATTTTCAGATCATCCACATTCAAAGGGGGAGTAGTGAAAACAATATCTTTTAAATAACCCCATAGGAAAAAATCAAGCGGTGATGAATCTGGGGAACGAGCCGGCCACCGAATTGGATCCTTATTACCAATCCATCTATTTGGGTACGTTCTATCCAGATATTCAGTAACAACCTGTGAATTGTGAGGAGGTGCACCACCTTGTTGCCACTAAATTCCTTGTCGTTCTGCTATGGGAATATCTTGCATCAACTGTCTAGTTCAATTTAATAAAAGATATAGACTGGATTCGTGTACGAGTAAATGAGTTTTTTTGAAACCTTATATTTAAGGAAAAGTGCAATAACTCAACAACGCCGTAAACGAATTTCAAAAACCAAACATGAAATGATATCAGAATTTAACGTAGCATCTGAATATGTAATGATATACAGGGCGTTCTATTTTAAAAAATGGAATTTTGGTCTGTAGCACCTACACCAAACACCCTGTATATTTAAAAATTATATCAAAATATAGCTCTCATGAATTCATAAAACTTTTGTGGAAAACATTTTTGTATATCTCCTCCAACAAACCAGATATTGCCTATCACATAAAATTTGGGACACCCGGTATATATTTATTGTGACTTCATGAATGAGATTTAAATCTTCCGATATTAAAGTATATTTTGATTTGATTTGATATCTGAGTTAGCTATCTCACTACTCGTTATGATGAGATGCCAAACATATCTTGCTTGTGTCTTCAGCGCTTCCGTAACAAAGAGCTCAATTTCCACCCAGAATTTCTATTTGATCATTCCTGAAAAACATCATCTCACCACAATAGACGCTGATGCAATGAATAAAAAAGTTCCATCTCACAGCGTGCTCATTTTACTACCCTCTTTCTGAGGCAGTTAATCAAACTGCGTCTCCGTTTTCGACGGGAGACGAAGGCGTGAAGAGCATTGCGATGTTTCCTGCGAGAAATTATGGCGAAGCTTCCCGCTTTTCTCCCAAATGAAAGACTGTCGGCTCTTACCGCATGAGACGTTATTTCGGACAGACTAATTTGAGGTGATATTTTTTCTTGTGGGATCAGAAGGTGTTTTTATGAAAAGGGATTATTAAATAGAAATTGGGTTGTTTCGTATGTTTCATTATTATGTCCACACGAAGAGAAATGTCCTGTTTGTTCAGGGAACAACCAAAGAAACAAAATGGTGAAAAACTATCTAAACAACAAAACGACTATACTCCAACTACTATCTAGTAATATTTTCATCAAAAGTTCAGTACTAATTGTCTGTATCTCTGACATGAAACTATTTAACTACGTCTGGATAAGAGTTTTTAAAAATCTAAGGCAATAGGTAATAATTTTAGACGAAAAGTTTGTTATCACGGTTTTGAATAGTTCTGGGGTTTAAAGTTGTACCTGGTTTTCGTGTGGAATATTCTCTTGCTGCCAGTCTGCTTCTCTGGAAATTCGTTTCCTCAAGGTAAATGTGTGGGTTTTCTATTTCAGGAACTTCTTTCAACATTCATAAATTTGTTTTGATTCTTCCTGCTTGGATAGTTAAGCTGGCTTTATAGATTGAGTCGCAACCGCAGTCGATACAGTTGACGTTGCCGTACGAAGATAAATGTGCCGTTGTTAATACATATGTTTATAGATCCGCAGCCGTTGCAGTTGCTGTTGTCGCTGCCGCCGGTAATTAACCAACTTTTATCTTGGACGGCAGCGGCAGCGGAAAATGTCATGAAACTCAAAATGTCCTTGTTAAAAATGAACGAAAGGTCAAATAATTTAGGTTAATGTATTTGTTTATTGATTTGGTTCGTAACTGACAGCTCGGAGGTACAACAAACTCAATCGTAGAAAAAGAGAAAGAAATAACCTCACTTTTCCGTTTGTTTTTGTAATTAAAAAAAGTTTTTCCCAGTTTTTTCTGTTACTGCCGTTATTGTATCTGATGTATTTATTTCCGTTTCTGCTGTTTGTGTTTTGTTGAAAATTAGAAATAACGGGATAAAAGTAAACTATCAGCTACTCTGTGCTATCAGTAATAGACATTGATCCATATCTTCTGGAATGTATACTGATCTTGTAAATCATTCAGTGAATAAAATTTGACAAAGCATGTAGTCTTGAAGTAGCAGGGAACTCTCAGTAGAGGAAATCCCTTTCCAAAGTGAACAAGGAAGTTCTAATGCACCTATAAATTCTTCAATTTCTTCTACCACTTTAGAAAGAAATTCCGCTAGCACAACCTCAGTTTCACCAGAACTAACTAAAAGATCGTCAACTCACCTATGTCTGTTTCCTTAGTAATAAGCTTATTTGAGAAGGAATAAAATATGTTGTATATTATTTATCAAGCTTTGATCATTTCTATCAAAGGCGAAATTGATCTGAACCATGAATCATTCTAGAATATTCATCTGTTACTAGGCCCACTGATTTTGTAACATTTTGGATATGAATGTCAGAATAAAGTCAGTTATCTGGAAAAGTATTCAATTTATTGAAATAACAGTAGGTGAAAAAGTTGACATATCTTTAACAATTAAAGAGTTTAAACAAATTAAAAGAGCAACTCCTGAGCAATCAGACTGCATATCATGGTACAATTATCAGGCAGGAAGAGGCACAGCATATGATTTTTTTATTTATATAAAGATTCAATACAACAAAACTTCTTGGATTTTAATTTTCCGCCAAAGACTGAAAATGGCCTGATTATGGAATGAAGAACTGCCACTTTGGACTCGACCAAGCTCATGAGTAAATTTTGTTTCTCTTCCTCAGAAACAGGAGATATATCTAACAAGTTTGCCTCCCTTTTATATAGGGGTTCATCTTCAGTGAGGTTCAGACACTTGGGATTTGCTAGATTTTAGTCCAAAACTCTGCAGGGTTCGTTCACCTGGCTTATTAGTTGCTTTTTTCCTGTAAACATAACTTACTCCTGTTATTTCCAGCTTCAAGAAGATATGGATCGATGCAGATTACTGCTATTTTATCTTTACTGTTGTCGATGAACATCATCTGAACTTGACTAAAAATAATATCTTGTAAAATCCATTATTCCTAAATTTCAACATAACGCAGAAACAGAAAAAACACCAGAAATAGTTATAACACAGCAGAAACAGTAAAAACACGGCAGAAATAGGAAAAACTCTGAAAAACGTTATTTATTTACAAAAGCAAACAGAAAATTGAGGTTCTTTCTTCTTCTTTCGAGTTTGTTGTACCTCCCTCCAGCTGTCAGTTACGCACGAAACCAATATAGTTTGAAAGCAAAAATTAATTTTATTATGAAATTTTAGAATATGAGGAAAATATAGATGTTGATGTAGGCGTATTCCTAAACATACTAGAGAGATTTCCACATCTATACAGGGTGTTTCTTAAGTACGTGTAGAAACTTCAGGAGCATGTTGCTGACGTCAAAGTAAGAAAAAAAATCCCATTAACACAAGTCCGCAAGTTATTCATTTCTAAGATACAGAGTGTCAAAGTTTAATTCTTATATTTGTTTTTTTTGTGAATAAATTCCAAAATATTTGTGATATTCGAGTAAAGTTTGGTATCTGGGATGATTTTTCAATGACAAAATCAAATTTTATGTCAACTGCGAAAAAACTAATTTCTAATTGAATTTATTTTTAATTAAAAAATCTTGTCATTCAAAATCATTTGCATCGATTATTTCAAGTCTCAATAACTCGAACGCAGTGGCTCTCAGTGACCTCTACCAAGAATGTATTTTTTAAATAAACTTAATGATAAATATTCCCAGATACCATACTTTACCCAAATATCAAAATTATTTTGAAATTATTCACAAAAAACAAGAATTGAACTTTGACACTCTGTATCTCAGAAACGAATAATTTGCGGACATATGTTTATTGGAACTTTTCTTCTTATTTTGGTGTCAGCAACACGCTCCTAAATTTTCTACAGGTACTTAAGAAACACCCTGTATAATCTGAAGGGCAAGAATTATAAAATGCATAAACTGTTGGCGCTCAATGAACACAAAATAAAACTATAAATTGGTCATAATTTTGCCAGCGGCTACGGCAACGGCTACGGCAGCGGAAGCGGCTGCGACACAATCTATAAATCCAGCTTTATTTTTCCAAATTTTTATCGTAATGCTTCCTAAAATTTTATTGTTGATCTCCTTGCTTTCTGACAAAGCTTAGTTACCAAATATTCACTCACTTATTTCTAATTATTTCACTTTCATGACAATTTTGTGCATTTTTTTTCATGATTTTTATTATTTCTTCTGCCTGAATGGATCATTTTTTCCGAGGGGGAAGTAACTCTTTCATTAGGTGTACATCATAACATTTTCATTACTTCATTAATCATTTCATATTCAACTTAAAATCGAAATCTATGTTTCTGGGGATCCGTGATATGATTTTTTTCGGTTCCAAGTTGGCAAATTTATGCCGTCTGACAATCGGTAAGTAATCGCCTCGGTGATCGCTGAGCAGACGCGGATTTTAATCAGTGATTTTCCGATGAATAGTATAACATCATTAATGGTAATTATTTTTCATTAGAGTTAATTACTGCATTATTTTCATTAGGTGTACAAAAAATGGCTAGTTACTTCCCCCTCGATTTTTTCATTAAATTTTGATTCCTAAAAATTCTTTCCCTACATTTTGTTCCTTTTGTCATCAATCTGTCATTAATCATTTGCTTCCTGGTTTGGCAATTATCTACAGTATGTTCTTACTAAATTTTGTTAAAGACTTATCCAAATTTTTAAATTATTTTTTTTCTTCAGAAGAAAATATTTGATGACACTACTTGGCAGAAGCCCATTAAACTAATAATAAAATGGATTAAGCAATCCAGACTTCTGCATTTATCCTATACAATAGGTATAATCGTCGGCAAGTCTCCAACAGAAAACAACTACTGCCCCCTACGACCATTGAATTATATCTGTTAGATTCTTGGCAAAGTATTCTACAAGAACTACCTTGCAATGTTCTCCCAATCTCAACGCCAAAACATGTCTCAACCCACACGAGGGAACACCTACGGACCGGTTTCATGGTTCCTTGCCAATCATCTGAATTTATTTGGCTTCGGACGAAATCGACACCATAGTCGGAGTGCTCTTCGAATCTTGGGGTCAAGATATTTTTCGATTGCGTTGGGTGAGCTACCCTGCGCTGATGATGATGAGTGAACCTTGCTATGTTTTGGTGAAACAGCAATTTTTATGATTTTCAAAAATTCGTATCTCCGAAACTGGACATAGAAACTAATTTAAACTTGCATGTGTAACTTCTAGTGACTTGTTCTACAAGATCCCAAAAAATTATCAAAATTGGCTGAAAGCCATTTTCCCATGTATTTGGTGCGGGGTCCTTTGAATGTTAAGAATGAAAACTCATCTGCCTCCTTCCTGATGTTGCTACCTGATTGGAAATAGCTATGGTTTAAAGAAAAAAAAACGAGTCAAGGAAAATTGGAAACATTATAGCAGGTTTTTATACCATTTTCATTATTCCTTTATTTAATTTTTGCTTTTTGAATTCCATATCATAGCAATAGTATGAAACGACTCCAATTCAATTACTCTAAGTGATATATTTGCTGATTTGGATCTAATGACACAATATTCCTTAAATAATTACTTGCCTCAGAAGGTTGAATGAAAAATGCATAAAATCGATTAAACTGGGATTAAAAAAGCTGCACATATGATTTACTAACAGGTAAGGAATCTGTCTGCTGGGCATGAAATAGCATACTTGGTGTTGCCCCAAGTCGCCTGGATGTATTTTTTGAATTTCTCAAGGTAAAGGTCATGGAGTGTGTGTGTGTGTTTGGCATCGAAATAAACCGTTTGCCACAGATTTTTTTTTAGATTCTATGGTACAAAATTATAAACTTAGTTTTAAATATCTATTTTGGCGTTTTTAAGAAATTGAATTAAAGCATCGAAAATGATTTTGGTATGTGTGCTCAAAAGGGATGTAATATTTATAGGCAGGAAAATATGGTTGGATGTTATGGTTTGTAATAGTTTGGTAGTGTGTGACTTATGATTGCTGCATGAAAAGAAAATATGATTGAGATCACCATGTGACAGATTGTCACATGTACAGCAAGGCGTTGGTGAGATTCCAATTTTGTTCAAATGGGTTGAGAATTTTCCGTGATTAATTTTTAGGCGTGTAATAGAGACATCGTATTTTCTTGGTAGGTGAAATTCAGAAAAATGGGTGATGTGGGTTGGTAATGTACTATGAATGAGAGTATAATGATTGTTTGATTTGGCAGTAAAATGTTTCCATTGTCTTCCCCAACTAGTGCGAATTTCGTTCTTTGCTATATTGACTATGTCATCATAAGGTGAGAAATTTTTGAAGTTAGAACATATTGTGGCTTGTTTAGCTAGACTGTCTGCTGTTTCGTTGTCTTTTATGCCCCAATGACCTTTCACCCAAAGAAATATAATGTTCACTTCCAAACCAAGCAATATATGGAGGTATTTTTTGATACTACATAGGTGTTCAGAGTTATACAGTTTGAAAAAATTCAAGTTACTCAGTGCTTTGAGAAAAGATTTAGAATCGGACATAATAATAGCATGTTTTGAGTCTTTATTTTCTACGAGCCACTTCAGAACATATTCAATTTCCGCTGACTACACCGAACAAACATTGGGAATCTTACAGAGGTCATGGAGGAGGGGGTCACTTTGTGACCGTTTGCTTGTTTCACATTTCAGTAGATATGGTGCTGAACATAGCTTCTGCCAAGTTTACCCGCGTATGACGTCAAGGTCCAGAGTTATGAAAAAAAACCGTTATTTTTGAAAATCGCGGTTTTTTCGTAGGTCAAACTTGGCAGAACGTATGTACAGCACCATAACTACCGAAATGTGAAACCAGTAGACGGTAGACACTGACTGGTTTTCAATCGCCCCCCCCCCCCCACCTCTCCTTGACCTTGTCCTGGAGAAATTCTAAAAATACATCCAGGCGACTTATGGCAACACCAAGAATGCTATTTCATGCCCAGCCTATCAGTAAATCATTTAGGCAGCTCTTTAACTATAATGATACAATTATCGTAACATTAAATTGAATTTCACGTATTATTCACCAGTTTCGTGCATGAGATCACACGTTAAAAGTTAAGGGCCTCGTCTAGGAATGCGGCTGGTTGACAAAGAGAACCTAACAATAAAAAATGATCAATTCGTTTAATCGGCGATACTTCGTTCACAAACTCTTCATTTTTCAAGGATATTCTAATGAGGGTTTGTTTTTCGAAATAAATCCTTCCTTGGCAGTTTTACACAGACTTTTCATAATTTTAAGGGAAAACGCAGCACAAAGTAAAATTGGAACGAATGAAAAGCACACTCTCGTCCCCTATGCTCCACAAATAACTTTGTACACACAAAGGGGTTGGAGGGGCTGGAAGCCGTACAGTTTTGGCAGTAATAAACTTCCTGAATGTAACAATTGGACGTGGCCCTTTTCACGCTCTGCTTTCAAGGAAGTGAAAGAGCTGTAAACTTTTTTTATTATCGCCGTATATCATCTATATAAACTTTCATTGTTTCTTCCTAACGCATACGTCGGTAGTAAAAGGACCGAGATAACATTGTTTCTGGCATATTTTTTTTATCTTCGGGTGAGTTTTTGGGTGATGAAGCTATTCAACTTGATTGGTCCAATAAAAGATTCACGAGGGATTTAAATGATGTTGAGGATTTTATCCTTCCACAGTCTGGCAATAAAAAACAAGTAAAATCAAGGAAAGGCATAGAAGTGTAGAAGGCCTAATTAATCAATTTGTTCAGATAATTTGATGCATTTACATGAACACAGAATATTGGCGTGTTTATATACAGTGTGTCCCATTTGAGAAGGAAGCACCCTTATAATATAATTTATTCAATAAATATATATAATAAATACAAAATAAGAATAGAACTAAATGTGCGATTTAGTGCCTTCCTCCTCATAAAAGAGAACAACGGCCTCTCCGCTCACAAGCGATTCAGATGAAATTGAGGACACTCGTAAATCATCATACTCGTGCCACGAACCAGCAAATGGATGTCTACAGTAAGCTGTGTAGTGTCCGCTATTGGTTGTCCCACTATGATTACACAATGCGTACAGACTGTAGCGACATGGATGCACGTTATTTGCTGCGTATTTACTCAAGTCTAATTACCCTAAAGGAAAATCAATGGTGAAATTCAATTTCTCTCGGAATATTTCTATGGTTGAAAAACGATTAAAATGAATAACTAACATTTTCGGGAATTTATGAATTGATATGGATTTCGTGCACTTCCGTCTTTTGTTGCACTTCGCACATATCAGCTTCTCGTCTCCATCCAAAGTTTCTTCCTCTGTGAATTAATCTAAACAGTTTGATAGTCCTAGTTGGCCGGTTCTTTGAGGTATTGGTAGGGAAAGGTCCCAGAATGGATCGAAGGAAACTGAACAGTGACCACAATAAGTACATTTCAGTGTAGATTTCAGCTGACCAACGGAGTTATCTACCATTTTAGAGTTTTCCATCCTTAAATATCTTCACCATGACTCCTGCGCCTTCTCGCTGTCACTTAACTTTTCGTCTATCTCTGTCATGATGATTTTTGGCTTCTCCGTTATTCTATTTACGTCTTCATGTAGACCATCCAAAAGGTATCGTAAGAACTCTTGAGCATCTTGCTGGGCATAACCGATAAAACGAGTTGCAAATTTCTGAATTTGACTTCTCAAGAGGGCCGTATTTACAACTCGATCTGACGAATCTTCCGACCATAGTTCCTTGATTACCTTTGCAAATGCTTTGATTAAAGCTCCCTTCATACTGGATAAAATTGTGTTTATATATCTCGCGTAGGCGTCTCCTTTTAAATACTCTAATAACCATCTGGTATTTGACAAACACTGGATAACAAAGTTCCTGAAACAGGTGTTACCAATATTTCTCAAACCATTGAGACCGAGATTTTTTACAGTATTATGTACAAGTGGCCTCATGATGTTGAAGCTGCGATCGCCACTACTATCGTTTTCTGAGTTGTCTCTATAGTGGTGATTGCTCCTATCCCTAGAGCGGCTTGGAATTGTTCGCAACTTAAGACTGCTGGATATTGAGTTGGATGGAGATATTGTAGAACTTGTGGCTTTCGGAGAAGTCGGTAACAAACTCAAGTTCTCGCTGCTGCTTATTGGATCGGATGAAGATATGGAAAAATGTATTGGTTTCGGAAATCTGCTGGTTGAAGAATTCTTGAATTTATTGTGGGGCTTCATGAATAACTCTTTTAAATCTTTGGACTGAGGAATAGTTCCGAGAAAAGAAGCAGCATTAGTATTATAGTTCAATTCGAGACCAATCTCCTTAGATTTTGATATTATAGAAGAATGGGCATTGAGAACTGAAAAGGCATCACCCCCAAAAGAGCCATCATCTAAATACCACCCATTGAATTCTGTGTTGATGTTCTTCAATATACTGTGAATAGTAAGACAGAAAAGGGCTGGTGCCAAAGGATCTCCTTGTTGAACTCCACGCTCAGACATTAAAACATGCTCACCAAAGGTCAAAAAAGAAGAGTTACGATAACATTGGAAAATAAAGGAAAACAACTCAGGAATAGTGTCTAAAACAATTTGAAGCATACAATGCCGATGAATCATATTGAAAGCATTTTTATAGTCAAGCTTCAAGAAAACGTTTCCTTGAGTGTTATCATGGTTGTTGATGTAACGTCTGGCTGCATGTACAACAGCTTCACAGCCCCCTGGTGTGCCGAAACCAAATTGAAATAATAATAATAATAATAAAATGGACGAAAAAATTCACCAAGTTTATCCCTCAATTTGAAACAGGCAAGCTTTGCAACCAAACGTCGGTAAAAAGAACCCACTGCTATAGGACGAATACCACCAGATTTTTTCTTCAGACCGCATAAAGAAGCCCCATAAATTATCGGGCAAATGTCTTCAGGAACTGCACCGGAAAAAAGGAAATTGCAGAGGGTTGTCAGAGAAAATAATAAATTTTCACCAGCTGCGCCAGTACTATAGCTTGTCATATCCTGCATGTGTGGTGGCCTCAATGAGTCCAAACCTCCAGCTGAACTGGTCCGAAAAGATTTCAAAGCCTGACGAACATCTTCTTTGGATACTTTCAAATAAGAAATTGGTTGACACTCCACTGGATATACGCTTTGATGTATGGCTTTGGGATGCTTCGACTGTAGTTCTGAAAGAGTTGTCTCATCGAATTCAGCAACTGAATCATCAGAACACAAGATTTTGACAGCTGATGACAAATCACCATCTGAAACTTTACTCAACACCAATTTATTTTGAAAATTTTCAGACTTTGTGAAATGTCTCTTATTTTTTGTGAACGCATTAGTTGTTTGAATAGGATTATTGATGTTTCTCCTGATAACACTAGTCAGTGATTCTTTGTGGTCAGATTTTCCGTAAGGCACACTAAAAGATTTATTTATATGTGAACATCAAAAGATTTTCCCATGAAGCAGATGAATTATTTTTCTAGCACTGGTCAATTAATTTGATTTTCTTTTACATCTCTCTAATTATTCAATTTGAATGCCAAAATGAATTGATTTATTTTCAGAATTTTTAAACTTGCCGTTAATTTTTTCTGAATTTATATGAACCTTAATAAAAAAGTTTTAGGAGAATGAAATTTAAAAAATATTCCGTTTAATCAACCCACCACTTCAACTTCAGAAGTTTCAACAGAGTTTTCTCACTACACCACTGGATTTAGGAGGTCTCGAGATTTCACTATTCAATTTATGTTCATCAATAAAAAAATTATAAGTAAAATTTGAAAAGTATGTCGTTTAAAGGAATTTGAGCAATATTCTGTCTACACCACTGCTCCAATTCCACGCTTACGAATTGGAGCAGTGGTGTAGACACTGTTTATCTGGCACCCTCCAAAAAAGAGTCACTGTAATTATGCAAGTGATGCGTACACGAAACATATGTGTGTTTACCCGAAACTGTTGTACTTTGTCATTAAATAATTTTACGAAATAAATCCGACATTGTAATATTCTCCCATTGAAGAAAATTGCAATAAAAAGTTTTCCATACCATTTTTTTTTAGAATAATGAAATATAGAAGAAGTTTGATGCACGTCAGGTGTGGATTATATTACATTATAATGACGCCAAAAAAAGTGATAAATTCAAAAACTGGGAAGAAAAAAAAAATTAAATATGACGATGCTTGTGCGCAACATTGGCTATGAAAAAGTTAATGGAAATTATCTCCAGAAATGCGTATAATTTCGATTTTTTCTTGAACTGACATTTGAGCAATTATCCAATTTTATTTTGAATCACAAACTTAGTTTGCTAAAGCTGAATCACAAAATGACAATTCCTGTACAAAAAAATGATAAACTACTTGCTCATTCCATTAATCCTTTTAGAGCCAATGTTGCTTATACGCAACAGCATAATTTCAATTTGTTTCTCTTCCCAATGTTAAAATTTATCACTTTTTTTGGTGTCGTTAAACTGTAATATAATCCACACCTGATAAGCGTCAAATATCTTCTATATTTGATTATTCTATAAAAAATTGGTAAGTATAGAAAACTTTCTTCAATAAGGTCAATATTATTCACTGTCCGTATTATTTCGTGAAATTAATTATTGATAAAGTACAATTAAGGGTAAACACACATGCTGCGTATACACATCACTGTCATAATTACATAGTAACTCTGTTTTTCATGGTGTGACACAAACAAAAACGTAAACATGAAATGGGAGCAGAGGTTTAGTCAGAATGTTGCGCAAATTCCATTAAACGACATATTTTTCAAATATTACTCCTTTATAATTTTTTTATTGATCAACAGATTCTGATGTCAATGATATCTTGAGACCTCCTAAATCCAGTAGTGTAGTCAGAACTTTGTTGAAACTTCTGAAATTGAAGTGGTGGGTTGATTAAACAACATATTTTTCAAATCTTATTCCCATATAACTTTTTTATTAATGGATGTATTTCTACGTGATTTTGACATAAACCATTCGAAAATGTCGCGAACCCAGTGGTGTAGTATTTTTTTTTTAGATTGTCGACTTTGAAAAATAGAGTTGGCCCTGAAAATAAAGACTAATTTATGAAAATTGGTGTCCTAGACTATTTGAATGTTTACCTAATAGAAAAAGAAACATTAAAAAAATATAGATTTTATAAGGGTGCTTCAATCTCAAATGGGTCAAATTGTATATACTGGAACAAATGATAATTCAATTTGAAAAATCCACTTACTACTCCTACTGGTAGTACTCAAATCAAGCTTACGAAATGTTTGAATTGAAAACATGTTTTTTTTCATCGGAGAAAACCTTACCACCTCAGATAACAATATATTTTGTTTTCGAACAAAGTAATGAATTTCTAAGATGAAGATTACTCAAATTTCGAACAGGATAATAGTTTTCTTGATTTGACAAATACATTATTCCAGTCAAATTACTCAAATTTTCAGAGTAAGTGATCGCTGCAATCAAAGGGAAAAAAATCTCTCGAACTGAGACCCATTTCTTCTCTGTCTAGAAACTCTGAATATTAAGACTAAGAAGCATTTTTATCTAGTTGAATCATCGACTTTTTGATTTTTTTCTTGTTTATAGCGCCCTCTCCGAACGCTGAAACACAACTACTAAAAATAAAATCAGCATCAAGATCAATCAGGATTTACCACAGAAAATTTGAAAGGTACTTATGATAAATAATCCCTTACCCACACACACTCTTATGCTGTCAAATACTGTGTTTGACCTTTCCATTTAACCCATAGACCATAGACGTATAATAAATAATATATGGACTGGGTCTGAGAGAGATACCACTTCTGCCGGAGTCATGGAAAGGATAGAGTAAGCCGTATGCATAGTCAATTCCAGCGACTCGCCAGAGTTTCGCCGCTCGCTACACAAGAACTATAATGCACAGTCGAGCTCCAAAAAAGTGGTACATCGCCAGCGTTTCGCCAAAATGTGACTTATCGCGTAGTTGTCACTCTTTTGGAGCTCGACTGTGCATTATAATCCTTGTGTAGCGAACGGCGAAACTCTGGCGAGTCGCTGGCGATTGACTATGCATACGGCTGTAAGTGTTGCGAAGACCGTTCGCCGAAAGCCGTTGTGGCAGGAGTGGGGACGCCGCGATGACCAGTTCGTCTCTAGACACCAAGCGAGAGACATCAATTGCGAATAGCATGAATTCATTTTATTGATTTATACTCATATCATAAACGTACTTCAAAGTAAACAGTCCACTATTCATTGCGTATTTTTCTTGTGTTATAAGAAGCATTAACAAGTACAATTACCTACAGTAAGTATAGGCGGAACATATTAGAAGTGTCTAGATCGGTCAAAAAGATAAGAATCCCGAAGATGTGTTGCCCAATGACGCCATTTGGATCTCTTGCAATCCTGGCCAAAGGACTATTGTTACGGAATTGAAATCCTGACCTATAATTTCACCCTGTGATTGACTGGATAAAATAATAATAAAATACAACGCCTTACAATTTCCAGCGTTCGGAAATCTAGACACATCCAAAATTGTGAATTTTGCTTTGCCTTGACTTATTCTATCCTTCACAACATCTCTCACTTTTACATTGGCCACAAAAAAACGTATGAGAAAGTCACGTGACAGTCAGTCCATATTATTCGTCTATGATTTAAACACACGTCACACATGCCATTTCAACTCGGTGTCCCAGTACAGCCACACAACAGTCAAGTAGCTTACCTTAATCCAACTGACCATATCCTCTCTGTAAAACAAAAATTCTTGGGGATTTCTTGGCGGAAAATGTGCTTACTCGCCTCTATAAATTGACCGGTCTTAAATAGGTCCGGATCAGATGACCGGAGATCGATTGGCGATATAAGAGACATCGGCCACTAAATCTTACCTCTTTCTGATCAAGCTCCCGATTTGGATTCCTTGCGGTATATCTGGTATTTGAAATAAGACCGCGCTCCGGCTATAAATATATCTGAAAGATAACTGGGCCAGGATGGCGAATCGATAAGGTTTCGTTATCGTATAGTGCGCTTTGAGTTTGGGGAAAATGGAGGGAAAGCTTCAAGAAGGAAAACATATTCGAGTTCTTTGCGCTTTATCGAATAAATAGATATTGAAAAAGGGGCCATCCACGGATCTAATACAGTGTGACCTCCTTAGATCCTTTGTAATACTATTTGTGATGAAAATTCGCTAAAGGAAATTGACTTTCTGACACATGAGACAAAAATGATAACCTAAACGTTGAGACATGGTATATCTCGCTGCCTTGGTATTACAAGGGTGTATGATACAAAATTGAAAAATTGGAGATTTTGATTCCACATAGTTCTATGTGTCAAAAACAACCCATAGAACTTCCTAATATCAAAATAGGTTCGCAAACAGTCCCTCAAAATCCAAACAAACAAAGGTGTATGTCGTGAAGATTTTGAATTCGACCAACATGGTACCTACTATGTAGAACATACATCTTTGTTTTCACAATACATGATGCCCGAATTTTTTTTGGTCCTACGTTTTTCGTAACACTTGTTCCTCCTAAAAATTTACGATTTCAGAATCACAAGGGTGTATGTTATAACATACACCCATGTAATTCGTTCTGTATATTTAATTTATAGGTTAATTTTGCTTCAATCTATTCGTTTGTGTCGGTGATTTTACGTTGTAATTACGGTTTTAAATGGAGAATAATAATAATACGGGTGGAACCTGGGATGGTTATGATTCAGATAACGATGAGGAATATTTCCACCGAAGAAAACATTGAAAAACATTGTCAGGTAAGATTTTCCTATTTTGAGGTTAGGTTTCAGATATGTTTGTGAAGGTATTAGATAGAATACCCACTGCAGAATCAGATGACTCAATTGAGATGGATAGAAACAGTACCATTGGCAGTGTTTCCGGTAAAACTCGTTAAGTTGTGTCTAACTGAAAGGTATTTCACTACGTTTCCGCTATCACTACTTATAGTCTTCATCAAATTTCAATGCAGTAATTGCTGAATTTTTGTTCTAGATTGACAACACGAAAAGAATCTGTACGGCCAAGATCTGTGGATCGTAATGATTTGAATCGTAAAAGCTACGATAATGATGTGAATGCGGAAACCAGTAATCAAGATATAGCTGACGGCCAATACAATACATTTCGCTGAAATAGTTTTTGCTTACTGTCTCATCATGAAGACCTGGCGGCCTATTCTCGAATGTCGAGTGAGATTTGTCGCATTCGACATATGTCGATGGAAATTGTCGCACAATAAGCGTGTTCCGTTTCATGCATTCATCGCATCACTGTTGCAGACATAATCAAGCGTTCCGTTTCAACTAACTTTGACGTTGGTGGGTTGAATCGGAACGATTTTTGCTTGCGTGGTGCATGCAATTTCCCGCAGATTTTGACATTTATCACTTTATTAGTTAACCAAATTCTTATGTTACGGAAACAAATCTGTTAATCTAGTAAATAAATTAATATGGGTAGAACGAAAGTGTTAATAGCAAGAGTAGGAAGCGAGCTTTGTGAGTAGCTCAGATTCTGATACAAGTGATAGTTATGAGGATAATATCGTCTGTTCCAGGCCAAAACCACGAATATGCTAATTCCAGGGTTCTGACTTCAACATGTAAAATACTAATTTTCTACCAAAATGTTCATTGCCAAACCCACGAAAGTGCTATCAGGTTGTCTACTGTGAACGAGAGTGAATTCGCCAATGTGAAAACTTACCTAGGTTTTCAAAGCAAGAAGCACGAATATTCTTGAAACTCTCCTCATTCGAAATGACAAATTGCACATTCGTGGTTTTGGCATGAGACCGACGATATGATGTTGAATGAATTGACGATTTTTTCTTCCATTGTACGGTAAATCAGGTAAATGTGATAATGCACGATACTCGACACTTCATCAAATATCAAATTTAAACTTTTAATTCGGTTTCTGACGTTTCTGTTTGAACGTGACTTTTGAGTTTGACAGATCTAATTTGGATCGCATTGATCGCTGCTAGACGAACGGGCAGTAGCTCATGCACTTTCGATGTCTCAAGGCCAAAGAGGGGAATATAAAAGTGGGCGTGTCAATGCGCTCCCAATGTAGGAAACGGAACGGTCATATGCGCATTATGTCCTCAATGCATGAAACGGAACACACCTAATATGTGCATGCGGTATTCTCAAATAGGTTCGACATATATGTCGCATGAGATGAATTTTGTCGAATAACATGAGCTGGCAACACCGAATTTTTGATGTTAGATCGTGTTCTATGCCCCTCCTCTTGTAAAACGTTAATAATAATTAAATAAAATGTCATTTGCTTTTGGAAAGGCTACATCAGAATAAAGTAGAAACAAGTAAAGTGAAGCCAAAAAACAATTATTACACCCAAAATCAAAAGCGAACTTTAAAAAATTTAATGCAAGAAAAAGAAAATGAGCTTCTTTTATCGGAGAATTCTTTAGTTAATCTGAATGTTTTAATACCTTCTTCTCAGATGAGAACGTGAAAGCACTGTTGTATATTACTCGTCTCTTTCGAGGCTGCTGATAAATTTCCTGATTTTCTAAATTTTCTATAGCTATATTAGCATTACTGAAGATGCCATTCTCTCACTACAAAAATCTCTGAAAAAGAATCAAAGAATGTTGATTTTATTGGAAATATGAACAGAATGTTCAAAAAGTCAGTTGTGGAATCATCTGCGCCTGAAAGTTGGTATTTAGTCGTCGCTACTTTCCATCGTACAAGTTATAACCTCTCGAAAATTGAACCAGTACATGACTCCTCTGGAAATGGAAAAAACCTACGATAAATTGAAGTTACATTTTTGTAATGTCTAACAGAAAACAACTACTTCCCCGGCTAAAGCCTCGCTGGACATTGAACTACATCTGATAGATATTTATAGATGATAATCTTCAATGGAAATTGGACATTTAATAAATAATCAACTATCTGAATGAAAATGCAAATTTTCACTTCAGACTTTTTTCTTATATAGGGTCTTTCTCAATATCTATCAGATGTAGTTCAATGTCCAGCGTGGCTTTAGCCGGGGAAGTAGTTGTTTTCTGTTAGATATTACAAAAAAGGAACTTCAATTTTATCGTAGGTTTTTTCCATTTCCAGAGAGAAGTCATGTATTGGTTTAATTTTCAATTGAGAATGTTTCTCTCTACAATATCAAAGAACATTTTGACAATCACTATAAACTATTGGACCCAACCTATAAATTTCACTTGTTATGAAATTCTCGCATTCGACATAAATTGTCGACTGCCTTAGACCATTCTACAATTTGTCTATCAAAAATTTGCTAATGCGACATTTGAGAATAAGAATATTCAGATTTCATTCGACAAAGAGCATATCTCGCATGCGACAAAATATGTCACGGTTTGAGAATAGGGTCCCTGACTGTGAACTAGGTGTTGAGTGTGCTGTAGCAAATTTCTGTAATAAAATGATTTCCCGTTTCAAAAAGCTTTTATTTTTTAACTTGCTCTGTGTGTGTGTTCGTTAGATGGGTACAAATCTTGCAAGCTGAAAAAATAACCACTTCCTCCTATCCTATAGAATTGAAATTTCACATGTTTGTTCAGTTCCGATGACAATACATTGATGGCGAAGAAATTGTCCCCTCCTGCCTCCCGAAAGCTAGATAGAGAACGCGTAGGGTTTCGGAAGTGTTCTTGGCGGTTTGGACGTCAGAAATTACAGCGAGAAAAATACAGATAGGAGGGAGGCTCGCTTCCCCCCTTTTCTCGAAAAAAGTTGGAGAACTCGCGAAATCAAACTCGGAAAAATCCGTAAAAATCGTGAAAAATATCTGATCGTCGAATATTACGGTTTAAAAAATTTTCACCCCCTGTCCCCCTTCAAAAGCTAGATAGAGAACGCAAAGGAATTCGGAAAATGTTTCAACAGTTTCGGACATAAAAAATAATGATGAGAAAAATTCGATCGGGGGCTCGCCCACCTTTCCTGTTACGAAAAAAATTAGGGAAACCCGCGAAACAGAAATCGAAAAAATCCGTAAAAATAGTGAAAATAATCCGATCATTGAATAATACGGTTTCAAAAAAATTTACCCCTCTTCCCAAATCACTTTATTCATGCTTTTGAACTCACAAAAAGCTATAGGACAGGTCATATACGGTAAAACTTACAGATTTACAATTCAAATGCACAACAACAATACTGGGTGCAGATAAATAGTGACAGTGTAATTACATAAATAAATGAATCACTATCAGTGTCTTTGATCATATAAAATGGCATGCAACAGATAGTAAATTATATAGACACACTATACTGGTTAAAAAAATTAAAATAGAAATAATTTATTGTCGGGATTTTGTCTATTCTACAACTACTTACAGCTAGGTCTTACAAAATATTAGAATATATCTCCTTTCTTCATTAGACGTTGTAGTTCAGGTATTCATCCACAGAGTAGAAAGCATTCTCCAACAATAGGTGATTTACACCATTTTTGAAACTATTTAATGTTGATGTTCTTACATTGGCCGGTAATTTATTAAACAGTTTAATGCCCATATACCGGGTGACACAGCAGATATGTAGCAGCCTGTTGTTTTTTTTTTATTTGAAGAGATAAAAATTTGAAATTTTCAGAAGTTACGTAATCAATGATAGCGCTTCATTTGAATCTAACGACAACTTTTTTCAACTACCTGTTTGATCGGCAGAAACTCCAACTTCTTTTTTTTGAATGACACCTTGTATTTTTATCTAGCCTATCTTATTTGTCTTGAAATTCACTATTCAACCGTGTATCACAAAGTGGCATTCGTTTCTCAATTCGCAGATGAATTGAATTTTATTGAAAAACATCAAGTTGGCTGTTACCTGAATTCGATAATCTTTCGATCCTTGGTAGGCTTGGAAATCCAAAGAGTATCAGTTAAACGACATAATTTCAGTTTTTTCCATACCTGATCACTTCCTACAGATTGTCAATAATTTCTTTAATAAAAAAAAAAACATCTGAAAATAACTCACGATATTGCGAAAACTGAGATAAGAACATATTTTTTTCAATTTGGCTACTTGTGAAGAAACTATCTGCCTCTCTCTTTGGCCATGTAGCCATATCATGATCTTTCCATTTGGAAACATAAAATTAAAATTGTTCCCCTGATCCATCAATTCACAAGTCTAGATATTTTTTGCAATAATATTTTGCCTAGTAGGCGGTGTACACAAAATGTTTTTTGTTTGACAAGTAAACATAATTTGATTGCAATGATTATCTCTGTCAGTTTTATGCTGATTGAAATTGCATCGTTAATTAGATAATCAGTATTATCAAATGATGTTTACCAGTCAAACACAAAACATTCTGTGTACACCGCCGACTAGGCAAAATTTTATTGCAAATATCTAGACTAATAGACTTGTGAATTGGTGGATCAGGGGAACAATTTTAATTTTATGTTTCCAAATGGAAAGATCATGATATGGCTACATGGCCAAAGAGAAAGGCAGATAGTTTCTTCACAAGTAGCCAAATTGAAAAAAACATGTTCCTATCTCAGTTTTCGCAATATCGTGAGTTATTTTCAGATGTTTTTTTTTTATTGAAGAAATTATTGACAATCTGTAGGAAGCGATCAGATATGGGAAAAACTGAAATTATATCGTTTAAGTGATACTCTTTGGATTTCCAAGCCTACCAAGCATCGAAAGATTATCGAATTCGGGTAACAGCCAACTTGATGTTTTTCAATAAAATGCAATTCATCTGCGAATCGAGAAACGAATGCCACTTTGTGATACACGGTTGAATAGAGAATTTCAAGACAAATAAGATAGGCTGGATAAATATACATGGTGTCATTCAAAAAAAAGAAGTTGGAGTTACTGCCGATCAAACAGGTAGTTGAAAAAAGTTGTCGTTATAGTCAAATGAAGCGTTATCATTGATTACGTAACTTCTGCAAATTACAAATCTTCATCTCTTCAAATAAAAAAACTACAGGCTGCTACATGTCCGCTGTGTCACCCGGTATTTAGAGCTTGTTTCAGTATTTGATAGCCTATGCGTAGAAAAATTTCAAACGGTTTCGTAAGTGGACAATTTCGACAAAAAATATGACTGCCGGTGGGCTCGCTCCCTCCTCTGTTTTCAAAAAAGTTGCGAAAACTTGCAAACACCAAATCGAAAAAATCCGTAAAAATAGTGAAAGTAGAGTCAAGTCACTAGAAGATCTCTTCAATGAAGAACTAGATTGTAGTAAATCAACAAGCAAGCGACAGTGCAACAATGACTAAGACTAAGAAACAAATCCAAAGAAAACTAAAAAAAAATACATAATAAACTTAAAAAGCTTTTTAGAGAAAATCTTTTATTTAAATAAAGTAAAAAGAAAAAAATTAATTTTAAATTGAATTACCCATCATTTTGTTGCACTATAAATCTTTAGAAATACATAGATACTTCTCGCGACAAGCTTTCATAATATTTAAAATTTTATAATGTAAACAGATGATTGGTTTAATTCACCATAAAATTCGTTTTCTTCTTTTTTGTGCATTTAGATAAAAGCTTTTCTCTAAAAAGTTTTTTTAGTTTTATTATTATTTATTAATATTAATTTTTGCAATAAATCTGAAAACACTCAATATTTCTGAAACAGTTCAAGAAAGGTATAGAACATTGCACATGAAACATGTCTAGAATTGTCTGAAGAATCCAAAAATTTAATAAAATACATGGCGTTGCATTTGAAATAAGAAAGTTGATATTGGCCACTGTTACAAGGCACACTCTGTATAGAGTTTTTTTTTTTGGAAAAAATACGCTACTGAAAATACCAATCGACGTGCCCGAGAGTTTTTTCGAACACGCCCCCGTTTATTCATTATCGAATTTACTCGATTTGGCTGATACGAGGGCTGTTTGGTAACTCCGTGACTATTTGAATAAAGAAAAAAAAAATTGGCAAATAAGCGTTTTATTTTTCAACATAATCTCCTTTTAGATCAATACATTTAGTCCAGCGTTTTTCCAGTTTTTTTATTCCTTCCAAATAATAGGTTTTCTCAAGGCCCTCAAAATAGGCGTTTGTTTCGGTTATAACCTCTTCATTCGACCCAAATCTCTTACCACCCAGCCATTTTTTCAGGTTTGGGAAAAGAAAATAGTCGCAAGGGGCTAAATCTGGAGAATATGCTGGATGGGGTAGTAGTTCGTAGCCCAATTTATGAATTTTTGCCATAGTGACTACACACGTGTGCACTCGTGCATTGTCTTGATGAAGCAGCACTTTTTTTTTCGCTAAATGTGGTCGTTTTTGCCTCAAATCAATATCGAATCTGTCTAAAAGCTCTGAATAATATTCGCCGTTGATCGTTCTACCCTTCTCTAAGTAATCTATATGAATGACACCGCGTGCATCCCAAAAAACTGTGGCCATAACCTTGTTGGCTGACAGACGCACCTTAGCCTTCTTTGGTGCACGTTCACCAGTTGACACCCACTGTTTTGATTGTTCCTTGGTCTCTGGGGTATTGTGATGGATCCATGTTTCGTCTACGGTTATATAACGGCGTAAAAACTCGCCCGGATTGCGATTGAACTTTGCCAAACACTCCTTTGAAGTGGTCACACGGTTGCGCTTGTGGTCGAGTGTGAGCAATCGCGGCACCCATCTCGCGGATAGCTTCTTCATGTCCAAATATTCATGTAAAATGTGATGTACTCGCTCAGTTGAGATGCCTACAGCCTCAGCTACCTCACGTACTTTTATTCTCCGATCGTCCAATATCATTCCATGGATTTTATCGACGATTTCTGGCGTGATGACCTCTTTTGGGCGACCTGAACGTACGGCGTCACTTGTGCTGGTACGACCACAACGGAACTCAGTAAACCACTTCTTAACCATTGAAATTGATGGTGCAGAGTTCCCATAGTATTTATCAAGTCTTTCCTTGGTTTCAGTTATGGTTTTTTTACGCAAAAAATAATGCTTAATCAACACACGAAATTCACTTTTTTCCATTTTTGTTAAAATTCACGAGGTTGTCTGCTTCTAATTGCTGTCAAACACAAACCAAATGTCGCAGCTTGCTCAAAATTTGACAGTAGTCTATTGAAAGATGGTGGTTGACAGCAGCAGTGTTGCATTTAAAGTTACTGCGCGGGAAATTTAAAAAGTCACGGACTTACCAAACAAGCCTCGTACACAGTGTACACCGTGTAATTCATTGAGAGGGGCGCCGACCGGCTATTTATTCAGGGTGTTCCAAATTAAGTCGGCACCATTGCCAACTCCGTTATTATTGATGCTACGAATTCGGTTAAATGGGCAAACTAGTAGCATTTTTAATGGCCTTCTCGATGCCGAAAACAAAAAAAATTGACATACGCGTTTTCAGAATATTTCATAAAATGATATTTTTTTCAATGGAACACCCTATATTTTTTCATGCATTTCGATTCGTAATAACATTCTCAACAACAAAGCTCATTTGACTTTTTTTCGTAAAGATGAAAATAAGACAGTTTTATTAATAGGAAACATTTATAACAAACGCATTTGATATAGCGCTATAAAATATCGAATAAATGTTCAAAAACACCGCCTCCTTGTTAGAACACATATTTGGGCCCTTCTATTACTACGTGAGGCATTCAACACAGTTCGGCCATCAATTCTATTAATTATAGTTCCAATATGATTTTTCAGTTCATCTACATTATTATGTTTTATTTTGTACACCTCATTTTTCAGAAATCCCCAATAATAAAAATCTAGAGGTGTCATGTCTGGTGAACAGTTAACAGGACCATTTGTAGCAATCCATCTGTTTCCAAAACAGCCTCGCAGCATTCTTTTTACGCCACTGACATTATGTGCTGGTGTTCCATCCTGCTGAAAATAGATCATCTGACGAGCCTCCAGATCAAGATCATCGAAAAACTCTTCCAACATTCTTGTTAATAAATTAATGTAACGGGGTCCGTTCAAATAACCATGGTAGAAAAATGGACCGATAATTCTGCCTCTAAATAAACCACACCAAACATTGATACTAAATCGTCTTTGCGGATTGTGGGGATGGACTAGAAATGGATCAGATATTACAAAACATTTTTTACTTCTCCTATTCTAAAAAACTTTTAGCTGGATTTACAGATTGTGTCGCAGCCGCTTCCGCTGCCGTAGCCGTTACCGTAGCCGCTGTCAAAATTATGACCAATTTATATTTTTATTTTGTGTTCATTGAACGCCAACTGTTTTCCTTCATGAACATATTTTTATAATTCTTGTCCTTCAGATCATATAGATGTGGAAATCCTTCTAATATGTTTAGTAATACGCCTCCATTAACATCTATATTTTCCTCATATTCTAACATTTCTGTATAAAATGAATTTTTGCTCTCAAACTATGTAATCAAAAGGCGTGTTCCGTTTCATGCATTGAGCACATAATGTGCACATGACCGTTCCGTTTCCTACATTGGGAGAGCATTGACACGCCCACTTTTATATTCCCCTCTTTGGCCTTGAGACATCGAAAGTGCATGAACTACTGCCCGTTCGTCTAGCAGCGATGAATTCGATCCAAGTTAGATCTGTCAAACTCAAAATAAAGAGTTTCTTGTCTGTGGTTTCACGTTCAAACAGAAACGTCAGAAACCAAATTAAAAGTTTTAGTAGATATTTGATGAAGTGTCAAGTATAGTGCATTATCACATTTACCTGATTCACCGTACAATGGAAGAAAAAATCGTCAATTCATTCAACATCATATCGTCGGTCTCACGCCAAAACCACGAATGTGCAATTTGTCATTTCGAATGAGAAGAGTTTTAAGAATATTCGTGCTTCTTGCTTTGAAAACCTAGGTGAGTTTTAACATTCGCGAATTCACTCTCGTTCACAGTAGGTAACCCTGATAGCACTTTCGTGAGTTTGGCATTGGAAATTTTGGTAGAAAAATAGTATTTTACATATTGAAGTCAGAACCCTGGAATTAGCAAATTCGCGGTTTTGGCGTGGGACAGACGATATTATCCACATAATTATGAGTTGTATCAGAATCTGAGCTACTCTCATTTTCACAAAGCTCGCTTCCTACTCTTGCCATTAACAATTTCGTTCTACCCTTATTAATTTATTTACTAGATTAACAGATTTGTTTTTGTTACATAAGAATTTGGTTAACTGATAAAGTGATAAATGTCAACATCTGCGGGAAACGGCAAGCAAAAATCGTTCCGATTCAACCCAACAACGTCTATGTTAATTGAAACGGAAAGCTTGATTATGTCTGCAACAATGATGCGATGAATGCATGAAACGGAACACGCTTAAATACATAACCTAAATTATGTGACATTTTGTTCATTTTTGACAAGGACATTTTGAGTTTCATGTCATTTTCCGCTGCCGCTGCCATCCAAGATAAAAGTTGGTTAACTACCGGCGGCTGCGACAACAGCAACTGCAATGGCAGCGAATCTATAAACATATGCATGAGCAACGGCACATTTATCTTCGTACGGCAACGTCAACTGCAACGACTGCGGCTGCGACTCAATCTATAAATCCAGCTTTTCATTGTTCCTGAATCGACGATGAAGCACAGCAAAAAAACGCCGATTAGGTCATTCACGATCGGGGACAGTTACAATAATTTATGACATTGTCATGATATACTTGAGAATATTTGACAAATAGTATTTCAACAAAGTTTCAAGGAAACTTGATTGCTCATAATAATTATGTTTTATCGAATCAAACACATTTTTTACAACCACATTCATACGACCCTCCAGTATTTTCTGTTCTGTACAAAAACGGCTTCAAAGTTATCATTACAGCAGACATATTTTGATTCACAAAATGAATGCGGCTAGCGGAATGGTTTTAAGATAGAAATTAACGTTTTGTACATTAATACCAAGTAGCTCAGTGGTGTCCACGGGTTTCACGAGTTCACATCCCAGCGCAATTTTTTCTTTATACTGTCTTATTTTGCTGTTAGTAACAAAATATTGTCATTTTTAAGTACCAAAATTGGGTGTTTGGACAATCATGAGGTTTTATTTGCCAAAACAAAGAAATTTTTTGTACTACAGTGAAATAAATAAATATTTCCACATAAGTCGCTCATTTTCCACTTTAGGGAGAAAGATGATTTCAGCTTTGTTGTTGAGAATGTTATTACGAATCGACATGCATGAAAAAATATAGGATGTTCTATTGAAAAAAATATAATTTTATGAAATATTCTGAAACGCGACTGTCAATTTTTTTTTTCGGCATCGAGGATGCCATTAAAAATGCTACTAGTTTGCCTATTTAACCGAATTCGTAACAACAATAATAGCGGAGTTGGCAATGGTGCCGACTTGATTTGGAACACCCTGTATATCCAATGTTATAAAAGTCATCCAAAAAGGTTATATAAAACGAAATTTTCATACAGGATTCTTGATAAATCAGGATAGAAAATCACCAAGCTTAAAATATGAAATGAAAATATAGAAAAAATGTGTTTTGCTTCCGATGCAGTGGGGGCCGGGGAAGGATTAGCAGTATTTCAGAAAGGCTCATTCAAACTAATTTTAACTATTATCTCGAAAACTATCCGACCAAATTTCACCAATAAGATGTCATTTGAAAGAGAATTATATGCCCTTTTAAAAGAGGTATCACTTGACCCATTGTTCCTTTGGAAATAGTAAGGGTTGGTCTCACCCTCCCTAGAGAGTGAAAATTGCTGTATTAAAAATGGTAGCAAAAAAACAAATGTAATTCAGTGTACGAGCAATTTTTTTTTCAAATGAATGTGGAATCAGATATTTCGTCTGGATCACCAATACAGGGGTCTTCATTTAAGACGCTAACAATGAAGCTAACCCAAATACCCAATAATTCGTGAGTCAAACGGTATTTAACAGCGATGAAGATCTTCATAATCTTACAAATATAGGGCTTTATTCCCGAAAGGATTAAATCATATTAGATAGACAGGGATACATCTTGGAACCTTTCATTATTGGATTACGTAACATCAAACGATCATATGAACTAAAAGCTACACCAGCATTTATGGCACACTCCAAAAAAACTATTACATAATTTTGTACACATTTATTACAAATTTGCGTCCCAACCAAAACATTTTTTACAGTACCCGTTTTCCAGGAAATGGGCGTGGGCTAACTTTTAAGTAAAGCTGCACCACACATTTTTTTTTTTTGAAAAAAAAACGCAATTATTGATGATCAAATAGCTGCTAACATTTCTTACACATTTATTACAAATCATTGACGTGTTGAAAATTCCAAAATTTTCATCCCCTAGGGGTTGAATAACCCTTAAAGATAGAAAATTCCCTAGTAAATATAGATTCCAACGTGGTCGGTGACAGAATTGTTCACAAGATGGTTTATAATTTTTGTACAAACTATCGAAGTGTTAAGAATTACAGAATGAAGGGCCCCCAAGGGGTTGAACACCCCCAAACTTCTCAAAATTCCTATTACATTATCTATTGCGGTATTGCGCGTATTGCTAATATTGTCCACAAAACTATTTAAAAATGATTAGAATCTATCGACGCCAACGTGTTGAAAATCTCAGAATGATGATTTCCAAGGGGTTGACACCCCACACAGCGCATAAAAATCCGCAACAAGCATTATTTCATCAAATTTCAGAATTTATTACGGTGTCTCACAAGCTTCTGCTGCATTTTTTTGAGCGAATGGATTATATCAACCATTGAAATTGAAATTGGGAAGAGTGGGTTGTGTTAATAAATTTTTGTGTTGAAATATGATAAGAAATCCGACGTGAACTATATTTCACCGAGTATTAGACTTCTTTACAGTATCCCACACGCTTCTACTGCCTGTCTTCAGTTGCTCATGGACAATATCAACCATGGAAATCAATATTTTGAAGAGTGGACTGAGTTAACAAATTTTTGTGTAGCGATATTGTCAAAAATATATGGAACATCCTGTACATTAAAATATTTCATTATCATTCAATACGTGGGTAACCTTTTTACCTTCTGCAATTCAGTACGTGAGCGAAAATATTTTATTTTGAGACACAACTTGTCCTCAACAGAACATTAACAAGAGTTTTCAAAAAGGCCACTGATAGTTCGATCTGGTAGTCGAGTTTAGAGTTCTGCCGTGCCCACAGCTATGGGGGGAGTTTGGAAGATTCGATATTAAATAAATGGAAAATGTTCATAAACTGTTTAAGCCGATATGTATTGTAAGTAAAGATCTTTTTAAAATAATTTATCCAATCAATAACTAGGAGAGATTCTTCAATTCTTTAATTCATTAATTCTTTGATTCATTAATTCTTTAATTTAATAATTCCTTCATTTAATTCAATCGTCGTAATCTCATATTTGTACATAGTAAAATAAATGTTTTTATATTTTTTCTAAAGTGTTTTAAATCTATGAATGATCAGTATCTACCTAGTTAGTCGTGAATCAACCCCAAGTCACGACAAGTGGTGGAGGTTGCCGTGCTTTAGTTGTGGATTCATTCTACATAATGAACCAATTTTTATTTTGTTATAAATTTGAATAGTGGTACAATCAACTCAATATAGTTGTTTAGCTTGAAGTTCATAGACTTTGAACTTGACCTAGATCCGGTACAACTAGGTAGAAATTGCTGATCCATATGTTTTGTTTCTGAATGAATCTCTCCAAGTATTGTGCAACAATAGCATTTCAGAATAAAAATATTATTTGACAAAAGTACGCTATTTCGTACGCAATAAACTCCAGAGAATTTTATGAAGATTAAATATAAATGCTATTGATGTTAAGTTCTAACGATTTATTTTCAGTATAATTATTTGACTTTTGTTGTTTTCCCTATTGATTTTTACAAGAATAATTTGTGTAAAATTGTTATATCTTGGGTATACGGTAAATGAGAGTAACTACCTAACTACTACGTGTAGGTACTGATTTAACAGTACTTTTTACTGAAACTTCCTCCCCCCCTCACAATGGGTACTACGTTGGCAGAAGCAAGAAAGAAAGGGACGCCCGCTGCCCTTCCTGAATTCGTAGCACCTCGGAATTTTGACCCAAGGAAAGATTGTCCTTACGAATTTTTGAAGAATTATGAAAAATGTTCTTCAGCGAATGCATGGACAGAAGCGTTAAAAATTTATTATTTCGGAGTTTACCTAATAGGAGCCGGATATTATTGGTTCGAATCATACAAAGGGAAATCGGAAAACTTGTTGAAAACCTGGTGTGAGCTCAAAAATGATTTTCTCAGAGAATTTGACAATGGATATTATTTGAAAAAACAAGAATGGAAGCTGTACAGTAGAAGACAAGGTGAAAATGAAGAAATACGAAAATATTTCTACGATCTCAGGGAGTTAGCTTATGATTTCGACCCAGACATGAGCGTAGAGACGTTTCTGAGACATTTCGAACGAGGGCTTCTAAGCAGACTGTACACCCCTTATCGACTCTTGAAGAATGCTGAGACAAATATGGATGATTTGAAGAACATTGTTTTCAAAATCGAGGACATAGAGAATTATGGAAAAAACGACGAGGTATGGAATTTCGGGCAGCATCTATATCAGAATACATTCTTTTTGAACATGAAAAGAACCATTTTCTGCAAAGTTTGTGGCAAACGTGGACATTTTACTTCTGATTGTTGGTATTTACCAGGTATCCAAAGTAAAATTCATGTGGGATTAAACGTGGAGTCAAATTCTCTCAAAAATAATGGAACGGGTGTTCTTAAAATAAACGGACTTCTAAATGATAACACGGCAACCATAGTTTGTGATACGGGATCAAATCATAATATAGTTTCACGTCAATTCGTTAAAAATTTCCAAAAATTACGATATTCACAACATGTACAGACAGCAGGTGGTTTCAGGGTACCAGTTTTAGGGACCACAAATATTAATTTGAAATTAGGTGAAATGGAAACGTATTGTAAAGCTTTAGTTATCGAAAATCTGCCTTGTGATTTTATTTTGGGAATGGAATTTTTGACACAACACAAATCAATAATAAATTTAGAGGAAAAAGTTGTCATTTTGAGTCAGGGGTTATTTAAAATTACACTTCCTTTTCAGATACGATATGAAAAAGACAACGCGAATTTGTTCTCATATGGGTACGGAAATAAGAGGCAAAATAACAAAAGGGAAAATATTGAAATAAAGAATCAGGCATTTTATAGAGAAAATGAATCTAGAAGAAAGAGTTTTGGAAATGGATGCGTAAGAAGACATTTCAATTGGAAAAATAACACTGGAAGAACGGAAAATCGAACAAGAAGTGACATTTCTTCGCATGAAATAGAAAATCAACGGAAAATAAACCTCGAATCTGAAATCCGTAGGAGAAATTTTGTGAAATTAAGAGAAGAAATAAGCAAAATAGTTGAGAGAAAAAATGAGAAATATGTGAATCAAACAAGAATGGACTTACTTTCTCAAGAAATAGAAAACCAACGGAAAATGAACTTGGAAAATGACTTGAGAAAGAGAAGTTTTGAAAAATTAAAAGAAGGTATTAGCCAAAAAGTTGATAGGAAAAATGAGGAGTATGTATATAGGAATACGGAAGATAGCTCTACTGAAGTGGAAGAATCAAGTTTTCTGCAAGATTTGGACCCTTCCGTTCTACTGGAAATTGAGAAAAAGGAAATGAAAGTGATATTGAAGTGCTATTGTCGATTAGAACCCCAAGAGGAAGTAATCGTTGATGTCGACATTCAGGAATTACAAGGACTTGAAAAGAGCAGAGTATTTTTTAAACCAAAAGAACAGTTCTTGACTAAAAGAGGTTTAGTTTGTATGGAGTTTTCGGGAACACTGGAAAATTCAACTTTGAAACTCAAGAATATTTCAAGTATTGGACAGGTTATCTTCGAAGGTACAACTTTAGGCTTCATGGAAGAAGAAAATGACATAAATATGGTACTCTACACAGTAGACGAAAAAGCGAAGGATATTGAAAAATGTTACAAATTGGGAACTGAGCTCACCGTACAGGAGAAAATGGAAATTGAGAATCTAATTGATGAATTTAAGGATATTTTTGCTATGGACGTCAAAGATATGGGATCTACAGATATGGTTCAACATAAAATTGAGTTACTAGAACATTCACCCTTCAAAAGTAAACCCTACAAAGTTTCACCTAAAGAAAGGAAAATAATTGAGGATCAAGTAGAAGAAATGTTAGATGTCGGTATCATAAGACCATCACAGTCACCGTACTCGAGCCCTATCGTATTGGTAAAGAAAAAGGGAGAAGAGGAAAAAACGCGATTTTGTGTAGACTACAGGAAATTAAACAATATCACCAAGAAGTCAAACTACCCCTTGTCAAATATCGATGAAATTTTAACATATTTCGGAAAATCTAGGTACTTCTCCACCCTCGACTTATTCAGCGGATATTGGCAAGTTGGGATCGAAGAGTATACCGCATTCGTCACACCTGGATTTGGACTGTACGAATTCAATAAATTACCTTTCGGACTTTGTAATGCCCCTTCCACCTTTTCGGATTTGGCTGATAGAGTATTCCAGGGAATGAAGTGGTCAAACGTACTGGTTTATCTGGATGATGTTATAGTATTTTCAGAATCATTTCCAGAACATTTAGCAAGATTGAGGAAAGTGTTCGAAAGACTCCGAATGGCAAGATTGACATTAAAAACCAGTAAATGCACGTTCGCGTCTCAGGAAGTCAAGGTATTGGGACACATCATCAACGAAGAAGGAATATATCCAGATCCAGAAAAATTATTGGCAATTTCGGAATTCCCCAGACCAAAATCCAAAAGACATACCCAGAGTTTCTTAGGACTTGCAAATTACTATAGAAAATTTATACAAAATTTCTCAATCATAGCACGACCGCTCTATGAAATAATAAAAAACGATCCAGGGTTTTATTGGAAAGAAGATCAGGAGGAGGCATTTTCAATTCTAAAGGAAAAACTTACAGAGGCCCCAGTACTAGCGCATTTCAACCCAGACATTGGATGCGAGTTAAGATCGGATGCATGCAAAGAAGGTTTAGGAGTGATACTTTTACAAGAATTTCAAGGTGAAATGCACCCTATTGCTTATGGAAGTCGCACATTGACAAAAAGTGAAAAAAACTACATGATTTCGGAACTCGAAGCTTTGGCGGTAATTTGGGGGTTGACCTATTTTCGACATTTTATATATGGGAAACCTGTGAAGATTACCACGGACCACCACGCTTTGTGTTTTTTGAAGAATTCAGAGCACGTCACAGGAAGGTTAGCCAGATGGGCTATTAAGCTGAACGAGTTTGAACACGAGGTGATTTATAAAAGTGGATCGACTCATAAAGATGCCGATTGTTTGTCCAGAAATGCAGTTTTAGCACCAAAATTGGAAGAAGAAAATTTATTTTTTGATGTACCTACCTTTCTTACTACGAATGAAGATATGGCGGAAGAACAGAGAAAAGATGATAATGTCAAGAGATTGTTAGAAGCCCTGGAGAATCCGAATGGTGAAAACGTCAATATTAGCTTGAGGAGGAGAGCTAAAAATTTTACGTTAATCGATGGAGTTTTATATAAAAAGAATGTATCGCTAGAGGGACTGGAAAATCTATTGGTTGTTCCAAGACAGTTAGTTTTTGAAATTCTATTTTCTAATCATAGCGAACCATTGGCAGGACATTTGGGCATTTCGCGGACATATCAAAAAATCAAAAATAGATATTTTTGGGACGGACAACAAAAAGACGTGGAAAAGTATATTAAGGGTTGCCAAGATTGTCAGGCAAGAAAGGGGGAAACAAACAGAAAACCTTTAGGATTTTTACAGCCAATCCCAGTAGGAGTGCCGTTTCAAAAAATAGGCATTGATCTTTTAGGGCCATTTAAACGTTCCAAAAATGGAAATAATACAATAATTGTTGCGGCGGATTATGCAACAAGATATCTCGAAATTGCTGCAGCACCTGATGGAAAGGCAGATACGGTCGCAAAGTTCATTTTGAATAATATTATAGCTCGCCACGGATGCCCTAAGGAAATCTTGTCAGACAGAGGTCAGGTTTTCAGATCGGATATGATCAAAGAATTATTGCTTATCATGGGAATACGAAAGCAGCAAACAACTGGGTACCATCCTCAATGCAATGGAAACTGTGAACGAATGAATTCAACAATAGCAGCCATTCTAAGCATATTCACCTCCACCAGCCAAGACGATTGGGATCATTTTATTCCTCATGCTCAATTTGCAATGAATACAACGCCGCAAAGTACAACAGGACTCAGTCCATTTTTTCTTGTATATGCAAGACAGGCCGTTCTACCAACCGACGCAAATCTGATGGCCCCAGTCGAAAATAATACTGTTATTCAGATAAGAGAACGAGCACTTGCAGCTAGAAGCATAGCTGTGCAAAATATTGAAAAAAGACAAGCAGTGGACAAGAAAAGATATGATGAATGCCATCGGCATATTGAGTACAGCGTGGGGGAGAAAGTTAAAGTGTTCACACCCATGAGAAAAGTAGGTAAAAGTACAAAGTTGCTCCTCAAATACCACGGCCCTTACACAATTTTAGAGAAGTTGAGTCCAGTTACCTATAGAGTGAAACTGGGATCTACAAAAAATGCGAAAACGGATGTGATTCACGTGAGCCGTATTTTGAAATATAACGACCCATGGAGCCCTGTTGTCGATGAATCTTGATTATTTAATAATTTGTTTTATGTTTTAGGTAGTTTGTAAGCTATGTGTGCACACAATATTTTCTTCAGGCGAGTTGGAACTCAAAGAAAGTCAAGAATTCGTAGGAAAACGACACAAGGGTATAGAGGCCATGGCCGACATGTCAATATAATTTAAAGGGTGAAGTATGAAATCAATAATAAAACTGTGCACAGTGTTTTAGTGAGTAAGAAGTAACGAATGGGGTCGAAAAGAATTGAATGAATATTGTTGAATGTGAAAAGCGAGTGTGAAATTGTTTTGTGATATTCTGTATTTAATCCTAGGCAAAGAATTTCAGGGTATCGCATCACAAAATTAGCCGCGTATTGTGAGAAATGGTGGTATTTTTAATTGTTGTGAAAGAGAAAGAGAATGGCAAGGATAAATTGAGAATGTGACAATTGGTATTCTTCGAAAACGAATGAATGGTTATATTATAATTAATATATATATTAATGTCGGAAAATTTGAAATATATTTTGAAACTGTATTGTTGGCATGTACTTGTATAATGATTTTATAATGAGAATAAGGTTGATTGGTCTTTAATATATTTTGGGGCACGGTATTTGTTGTAAAATTAGATGATAGCAGTATGTTTACCTAAACTTTTATTTTTGTATTATAGGAACTGTACCTCCTGTAAGGAACGCGGAAGAGTCTTCAGCCTTGTACCACTCCAAGAGAATCCCCAGGTGAATCGTGATGAAGCCACAGTTTCCACAGCCATGTCGAGTTGAGCATTCTCACATTCAATGAGATAGAGCAGAGCCAAGTTCTACCATGTCAAGCTCCATGTTGTCTAGTAAAGCTGAGCCAAAATAGGGTATCCAACCGGACCAAGCAGTGCCAATGTCCAGTAAAGCCATGCCAAGTCCCGGCAGGCAGATACACGCCAAATACAGGGAAGCAGAGCCAAAATCGAGTTCAACCGGACCAAGCCATGCCAAGTCCCAGCAGGCCGATACATGCCAAATACAGGGAAGCAGAGCCAAAATGGAGTCCAACAGGACCAAGCCATGCCAAGTCCCGGCAGGCAAATCCATGTCAAGTCCACTGAAGCCATGTCAAGTCCCGGCAGGCAGATTGATGTCAAATACAGTTTGTCCAGTATGTTTGGGTCATACCATACCTGGTCCAGCCAAGCCAATCCAAGCCTGACTAAATTGATGAACCAATTATTGTACCCAGGCAACGATGAACCATGGTACAATGGAATGGAACCGAAATGAACCGGTCAAAGATGGAAAAGGCAGCAAGGAGGAGAAGAATTCAAATGGAGATGGTGCAAGCAGACTTCTTCTGCGCATATTTATTTGTATATTTATATTTACATGGTATTAATTTCATAGTTTTTGTAAACCTGTATCGAATTGTCAGTTGGTTTTAATATAATCGCTCGAGGCGCGCGATTTTGAACGGGGGGGTATTGTCAAAAATATATGGAACATCCTGTACATTAAAATATTTCATTATCATTCAATACGTGGGTAACCTTTTTACCTTCTGCAATTCAGTACGTGAGCGAAAATATTTTATTTTGAGACACAACTTGTCCTCAACAGAACATTAACAAGAGTTTTCAAAAAGGCCACTGATAGTTCGATCTGGTAGTCGAGTTTAGAGTTCTGCCGTGCCCACAGCTATGGGGGGAGTTTGGAAGATTCGATATTAAATAAATGGAAAATGTTCATAAACTGTTTAAGCCGATATGTATTGTAAGTAAAGATCTTTTTAAAATAATTTATCCAATCAATAACTAGGAGAGATTCTTCAATTCTTTAATTCATTAATTCTTTGATTCATTAATTCTTTAATTTAATAATTCCTTCATTTAATTCAATCGTCGTAATCTCATATTTGTACATAGTAAAATAAATGTTTTTATATTTTTTCTAAAGTGTTTTAAATCTATGAATGATCAGTATCTACCTAGTTAGTCGTGAATCAACCCCAATTCACGACAATATGATAGGAATTCCGACGTGAACTGTATTTCATCGAATATTAAAATTCTTTACAGTATCCCACACGCTTCTATTACGTGTCTTTAGTTGCTCATAGACAATATAAACCATGGAAATCAATATTTTGAAGAGTCGGCTAAGTTAATAAATTTTTGTTTTGCGATATGATAGGAAATCCGACGTGAACTGTATTTCAGTATCCCGCACGCATTCTTTACAGTATCCCGCACGCTTCTAATCTTGTCTTTAGTTGCTCATGGACAATATCAACCATGGAAATCAATATTTTGAAGAGTGGGCTATGTTAATACATTTTTGTGTTTCGATTATGATAGAAATTCCGACGTGGACTGTATTTCATCGAGTATTAGAATTTTTTACAGGGTTCTACTGCATGTCTTTAGTTGCTCATGGTTAATATCAACCATGGATATCAATATTTTGAAGAGTGGGCTATGTTAATGAATTTTTGTGTTGCGATTATGATAGGAAATCCGACGTGAGCTGTATTTCATCGAGTATTAGAATTCTTTACAGGATCCCACACGGTTCTACTGTGTGTCTCCAATTGCTCATGGACAATATCAACCATGAATATCAATATTTTGAAGAGTGTACTATGTTAATAAATTTTTGTGTTGCGATATACTAAGAAATTCGACGTGAACTGTATTTCATCGAGTATTAGAATTCTTTACAGTATTCCGCACGATTCTACTGTGTATCATCAGTTGCTCATGGACAATATCAACCATCGATATCAATATTTTGAAGAGTGGCCTATGTTAATAAATTTTTGTAATGCGATATGATAGGAATTCCGACGTGAACAGTATTTCATCGAGTATTAAATTTTTTTACAGTATCCCACACGCTTCTATTACGTGTCTTTAGTTGCTCATAGACAATATAAACCATGGAAATCAATATTTTGAAGAGTCAGCTAAGTTAATAAATTTTTGTTTTGCGATATGATAGGAAATCCGACGTGAACTGTATTTCATCGAGTATTAGAATTCTTTACAGTATCCCGCACGCTTCTACTCTTGTCTTTAGTTGCTCATGGACAATATCAACTATGGAAATCAATATTTTGAGGAGTGGGCTATGTTAATAAATTTTTGTATTGCGACATGATAGGAAATCCGACGTGAACTGTATTTCATCGAGTATTAGAATTCTTTACAGTATCCGGTTGCTCATGGACAATATCAACCATATATCAACCATGGATATCGATATTTTGAAGAGTGGGCTGTGTTAATAAATTTTTGTGTTGCGATATGATAGGAAATCCAACGTGAACTTATTTCATCGAGTATTAATTACAATTCCTTATAGTATCCCACACGTTTCTACTGAGTCTCTTTTGATGCGTATGAATAGACGTATAATAATGTTCTAACGTATCGACCAGTAAATACTTTTTTGCAACAATTATCAATTTCATATTTTTTTAACGGTATAATATGAAAATCCGAAATAGTTTACTTTGCACTGCATTTAATTGAGTTTATGGGCTGTGTTCAACCCCATGGAAATCATCATGCTGAAATTTTTAACACGTCGATAGATTCTAATTATTTTTAAATAGTTTTTTGGAAAATTTTGGCGATACGCGCAATGTTATAGATAATGTAATAGGAATTGTGAGAATTTTGGAGGTGTTCAACCCCTTGGGGACCCTTCATTAGGCAATTTTCAACACTTAGATAGTTTGTACAAAAATTATGCATCTTGTGAATAATTGTGGCATCGACCACGTTGGGATCTATATTTAACAGGGAATTTTCTTTCTATAAGGGTTATTTAACGCCTAGGGGATGAAAATTTTGGAATTTTCAACACGTCAATGATTTGTAATAAATGTGTAAGAAATGTTAGCAGCCATTTGATCATCAATAATTGCGTATTTTTTCAAAATACAGAATGTGTGATGCAGCTTTACTTAAAAGTTAGCCCACGCCCATTTCCTGGAAAATGGGGACTGTAAAAGAAAATTTGGTTGGGACGCAAATTTGTAATAAGTAAATATGTACAAAATTATGTAATAGTTTTATTTGAAGTGTGCCATAAATGCTGGTGTAGCTTTTAGTTCATACCGATCATAATTTGAGAAATCTTTACAAAGATAAAGCAAAAAATATTACGAGACTAGGTATACCACAAGAGTAGTTTAAGTGACAATTAATTTGAATGTTTATACACATTTTAATGGTCAATTAATAAGAAAATGCCCAAGATCGTTATTACAACACGTCTGGTTCTCGGAAGTGTCGATAGTTTCCACAGAATGCTAATATCGTATGCATTTTGGGGTATGAAAGCCACCAACAAATAGAATCCGTGCATAATCGTAATTACAATGTCTTAACAGACAAAAGTAAAAAAGATGTTGAATGCAGTACTTAGTCTCCGATTTGATCATGCCGTTGAGTAGGATCCGTACAAGATGCAACAAATAGACAAGAGCCACTAAATATTGATCATATTATATCAAGTTTCCTACTTTATGTCTAATTTATATAGATGTTCCTTAAAAAATTTAAATAAATACAACCAAAAAAGAAAATTTTGTCTGACCCTGTATGATATTAACCTCAGATCACCCAATATCAAAATCAAATGATACTCACTCATTCTTCAAGTATACGAGCTTTTGCGTTTGACTGACTTAAAAATGACTTAAAAATTAAGTTTATAAATAACCCTGTATACGGAGTCTTAGAATTTTTCATTACAACTCGAGTTGACAATATTAATACTGCAATTATTATCCCTAACTTTTTTAAACAAAATAATCGCCACATTAAAAGGAAAGCAACATCAAGCCTCTCTCTGCATGTTTGATACCCTTAGATGTTGTTGTGTCCATGAAGAAATTTGATCAGGACATAAACTAATTTTTCAGCCAATTCGACTGAGACCTATTTTCCATAAGAACCGTGCGGGGTCCTTTTTTGTTTTTATTTTGTTTGGTTACTGTGGGATCTTTACTGATTATTTTGTAAGTTCCAGTATCTCCTAACAAGTTCATAGCTTTTCGATAAAATTCTAGTTTATTCAAAATGAATGTACTGTTTCCTTTGTCAGCTTTAGTTATGATGATATATCTTTCTTGTTCTTTATAAAACTTTCTCACATGTTTGATATCCTTTAAAATTTTGCTATTCTGTTTTTAGACTTTTTGTGGGTTGTTTTCAGCATATTTTTATAATTGGAAAATAATTTTTCTTGCTATTTTCATTTAACTTAGCCCATGTTGGAAAATGTGCCATTTGTAAAACCGCTATTTAAAATGTGGGTCGCTTTTGAAATAAATATCGATGATATAGTATCTTCTACACGAATCTCTCTCTATGTATCAATTCTACCTACATACTAAAGCGGACAATAACCCACGTTTTCCTGTTTTTCCTGGATAAATCATGTACGACTTAATAAAGCGAAAGCACCCACTCGCTGCTGTAACATGCACGGATAAATCTTCGGAGGAAGAAAACGCGAGAAAATGTACCACTCCAAACGAATAAAAAGATGTTACATCAGATAAGACCGGCCTTTCATCGCTGAAATAGAGAATGCTGCGCAAACATCCCATTCAACAGAGAAAACATACAATTTCGACTTGCCTGACATCACATACAAACACACACTCACACACACCAAATAACGGGAAGTTAATTGAAGTAAAAACTCTATTGAATCGACTTTTCAACGAGCTTTCTTTTCTGTAAATGAGAGTAGTGTCCTTTCAGAAACGATGGGTTGATCTAGCCATTGCATCTGACTATGGTTCAAGATTGTACTTCCTTCCTTTGTTTTCGATGGTATACTTTTTTCCAAGTATATTTTGCACTTGTTGACAGTCTAAGAGATGCTCACAAGGTACTAGCAAATCTTCTTTGTGTCAAAATGATTAGCACTCACTATACAAACTTCATTCTAACCTAACAAACGGACTCAACCTGACCCTCTCGAGATTCTTTCAAAAATGTATGTAAATAATGTAAAGATTAAAAAATGCACCAATGAATTTCCAGGAAAGTAGATAATTTTCACACAAAACCGATTTTTCAAATATCGAAGGTTATACTCTTGTACAAAAAGGGCTGCAGGTCTTCACCAAATAGATAGATAGATATTTATTTGCCATAAAAATACTACAAAGAACACATGGTTTTGTCACTAAAACTAAAAATGTTAAACTATAACACAAAATACAAAAATAGTGTACATAATATAATCTTAGTAATAACACATTTTTCTTGAAAATTCATATATGTTATAAACAAATTTTCAACTAAAAACGTTTGTATTTTCTTTCTGAAAATATTAAAAGTTGCGGCAGATCTGATTTCTAACGGCGCGGCAGTTTATTATAAATTAAGCTTCTAGCACAATGAGGCGATTTTTTTTGTTTTGGGTTTTGGTTTTGAAATTTGAGATGTGCTATCCTCGTCTGATACACATCCTGGTTGAGCTTCAATTTATCATTTTATGAATGAAAATTTGAAAACACATATTCCGATCACAGTTTCTGTTTCTTGAAAGTTTCTCTGCAAGATTCTCTGTATTGCAAATTATATATATATATATATATATATATATATATATATATATATATATATATACAGGGTGTCAATTTGAAAACTTCCCACCCTTAATTTTACCGTACTGAAGAGAGCTTAAGCTCGAAACACGTGTCCACGGTTGCACAACTTTTTGAGGGTTATACCCAATAACTTTTTTACTTATATATATATATATATTTATATATATATATATATATATATATTTATATATATATATATATTTATATATATATATATATATTTATATATATATATATATATATATATATATATATATATATATATATATATATATATATATATATATTTATATATATATATATATTTATATATATATATATATATTTATATATATATATATATATATATATACAGGGTGTCAATTTGAAAACTTCCCACCCTTAATATCTTCCTTCCAGTAAACAATATGAGTAATCGAAAAAACAGGTCAATTTTATTGTCAAGGGGGACACTTTCACGGACTATTTGTAGCCCTCGTGGTTCAACCCCCTAGGAGGGGTAGATGTTACCCTTAGAATTTTAAATGGGAAGGGGGGTCAAGTGGCACATCATTTTGATGGGCGTTCAATTCTTGTTCCAATGGTACCCTGACTTATTATTTTGTGATGAGCATTTTCCGAAAAATTGCGTTCTAAACTAACAGAAGTAAGAACGCCTATACTGAGATGCATTATTGTATTGACTCCCTTTAATAAAAATGGTTAGAAGAGTAGGTGGCACCGCTCCAACCCTTGAATGACAGGAATAAATTTATTACGCATGGGATTTTTTATTTGGTGGTTATTTTCCTTCTACACAATAAAATTTAATTTGCGAGAAAGACATTTCCAACATAAAATCTACTTACGCTTATCTTATTAGCTGTTCGAAATGTTGTCCATTTTGCTCTAAACAGTAATACAGTCTGTTTTCGAACTCCCCTCTAACATTACGGAAAACTTCTCTAGGAATTGACCGGCATGCTGCTGTAATTCGTCTTTTAAGTTCGTCAATATCAGAAGGTTGTGTTTTATAAACAACGGATTTAAGATGCCCCCAAAGAAAGAAATCTAAGGGTGTTAAATCCGGTGATCTCGGAGGCCATTCAACTGCTCCCCTTCTGCCAATCCATCTACCCGGAAATCTCTCGTTTAACCACTGTCGGACGGGAAGAAAATAATGAGGTGGAGCACCGTCCTGCTGGAAATGTAACAGATCCTCCTGCAAAAGTTCATTACCTTCTGCATCAATTTGAGTTTCTAGCTCGTGAGTTATAAGAGGATCGATAGTCTCTTCAAGCATATCAAGGTACAGATTGCCAGTCAAGTTTTCTTCCAGAAATAATGGACCAAGAATGGCATTTCCAAGAATACCAGCCCAAACATTAACTTTTTGTGGGTGTTGTGTATGCCCTTCCCGAAAAATATGTGGGTTTTCGTCACTCCAATAGCGATAATTTTGTCTATTAACATTGCCATTCAGAAAAAATGAACACTCATCACTGAAACATCGCTGAAACAGATGTTTAACAGAAGATTAGGGATGGTATTGACTCGATGAGACATGATTTCACAAAACTCTATTCTTCTATCATAATCATCCTCGTGGAGCTCTTGAAGAATCTGCATTTTATATGGATGAAATTTATGCATTTTCAATGCTTTTCTTATAGTCTCGCGTGACAACCCGTCTGTTCTGATACTGATCGTAAAGAGCTCGTGGGCTCTGCAGCAAATGTTCCCAAAACTTCAATTTGAGCTGCTTCATTTAGTACTCTGGGGTTATTTCTTTTTTTATTTGTCACTGAACCAGTTTCGTAAAACTTATTCACCAAATCAAGCACATACCGGTGACTTACATTACAATTTGGATGTCTTTCGTTAAAAAGACATGCCGCCCTTCGTGCGCACTTTCCAACTTCGCCATAAATTACAATCATTTCAATTCTGTCTTGAAGAATGTAAACCATTTTTACACTTTTATACATTTATTAAAGTAATTCCTAAACAGCCCAACAGGTACAACGGTATTCACAATACTACCACATAGTTCAAATTTGCTAACCAATTTTTTGCCGGAAAACAGAAACTTTTTACAGCAGAAGTAGCAAAAAAGGAACAATTTCTGCGATGACACTTAAAAATTCAGCATTTAATAAACACAACTTTACTACCATCTACGTTTTACTATTAGACTACTTTTTTATGTAAAGTGTTTGGAGCTAATGGCTAATGTTACCCCTAATAAAGGGTTGGAACGGTACCACCTAATATTCTAACCAGTTCTGGCCAAACCATGCATCTCAGTATAGGCGTTCTAATAATTACTTCTGTTAGTTCAGAACGCAATTTTTCGGAAAATGCTCATCAAAAAATAATAAGTCAGGGTACCATTGGAACAAGAATTGAACGCCCATCAAAATGATGTGCCACTTGACCCCCCTTCCCATTTAAAATTCTAAGGGTAACATCTACCCCTCCTAGGGGGTTGAACCACGAGGGCTACAAATAGTCTTCGAAAGTGTCCCCCTTGACAATAAAATTGACCTGTTTTTTCGATTACTCATATTGTTTACTGGAAGGAAGATATTAAGGGTGGGAAGTTTTCAAATTGACACCCTGTATATTTATATATATATATATATATATATATATATATATATATATATATATATATATATAAATATATATATATAAAAATATATATATATATATAAATATATATATATATATATATATATATAAATATATATATATATATATAAATATATATATATATATATATAAGTAAAAAAGTTATTGGGTATAACCCTCAAAAAGTTGTGCAACCGTGGACACGTGTTTCGAGCTTAAGCTCTCTTCAGTACGGTAAAATCAAGTGCGAAGATGTACAACACTTGGATGGATCGCTAAATCGATCCTTATTTGTATCTTCCTGGGTAGGATTGTCACGCTGGTAGCTATAGGTACCTCCGTGGCGACGTTAGTTGTTGCCTTGTGAGTACAAGGTCTTCTAACCGATGCCACAAATGTGTGGTTGGCTTCCTGTTGTTGACTTCCTTTGTTTCTATTTTTACATCCAAGTGTTGTACATCTTCGCACTTGATTTTACCGTACTGAAGAGAGCTTAAGCTCGAAACACGTGTCTACGGTTGCACAACTTTTTGAGGGTTATACCCAATAACTTTTTTACTTATATTTTCATATATTGCCCCTCGCTAAATCCATCCTTATATATATATATATATATATATATATATATATATATATATATATATATATATATATATATAGGAGAAAGGTAGTCTTTGCTGACTAGTTAAGATCAAGCTAGGGAACTTGTTGGGTGAGCAGCATGCAGGAAGTATACTCTTATAACACTTTATTCCAATATTTCGACAAGTATTATTGTCATCATCAGGGAAAGCTACAATAATGTTTTAACTATAGTGAAAACAATTGACAAAAGTGGATTCTAAACTACTTACGTGTAGGTGAGATTGGTTGCAATAGATGATATAAAAAGACGTGTACAGTAATTGAACATATTAAAAAACAAGTTGTGAGATAATCTTAAAGGTAATCATCACACATTATTACCAACATTATTACCAACTCAGTTGTGTATAAATTCAATAGAATTAGATTTTATACACAACTGAGTTGGTAATAATGTGTGATGATTACCTTTAAGATTATCTCACAACTTGTTTTTTAATATGTTCAATTACTGTACACGTCTTTTTATATCATCTATTGCAACCAATCTCACCTACACGTAAGTAGTTTAGAATCCACTTTTGTCAATTGTTTTCACTATAGTTAAAACATTATTGTAGCTTTCCCTGATGATGACAATAATACTTGTCGAAATATTGGAATAAAGTGTTATAAAAGTATATATAATTATTATCATTCATTTCTGTAGTACATAAATTATGTCAATTTCGATGGAATGGCCCCATATTATATTTGAACTCAAGATTGAGTAGACAAGTGAACAATAACACGTTTTTAGCTCACATTTATTCAAGTTTAGACTGGCAAACATATTTTTAGCAGGCTTGGAGCACATTGAGTCTATTCAGTTAGATTACTATCAATGGTTGTATCGATTGGTGACATTTCTGACTTCTAACAACATCCTGCTGAGGTTTTTATCACAGAGAATGATGAAAAATTACCTGGTGAATATGAAAGTTGATTCTGTAATATTCATTAGACCCACTTCCATTCCTCTAGAAATTGAAAAATATGTTTCTGACTTCTATCATCATCTTGCTGGAGGTATTTTCATGGGAAATAATGGAAAGTGAAGTGCTGAATACGCTGAATGTAAAAATTGATCTAGCAGTCCCTTCCACCCCACTGGCAAAGATATAAAAAACGTTGAGTGGTGGAGAGGGGATCAAATGTGTGCTACAAAATCAACTTTCACTTTCAACGTATTTTTTAACAATTTTTTTTAATATTCTCCGTAAATAAAATCGCAACAAGATGATAGTGATAGTGAAATAACATTGTATTTATTATTTCTAGAAGGAAGGGTGTCAAATGAATGCTACAGAATCAACTCGCACATCAGCGTATTCAACAATAAATTTTTCATTATTCTTTGTGAAAAAACAGCCAGATTAAAGTCAGATACAATTTTTTCAGTATTTCTGGAGGGTATAAAGGAAGTCGAGTGAATACTACAAAATTCTTCGTTCCTTCTTTTTCTTTTTCTTTTATAACTTGGTCAAATATCATCATAATTATAAAATCAACTTTCACATCAACGAATTCAACACTTAATTTTTGTCGGCATTTTTCAATAGTCTATGAAAAAAAATCCAAACATGATGATTATGAAAGCCAAAAACATGGTAATTATTATTTCTAATTGGGGTCAAATGAATGCTACAAATTCAACTTTCACATTCAACGAATTCAACAATTCATTTTTCTTTAGTCTCTGTGAAAAAACCACAGCATGATGTGAATCAGTAAGAAACATGTTTCTCATAATTTTCAGAGGGTCGGAAGGGGGTCAAATAAATGCTACAAAATCAACTTTCACATTCAACGAATTCAACTGTTAATTTTTTATTATTCTCTATGAAAAAAATGAAGTCAGAAACTTTTTTTTTTTTGTAGAGGGTCAAATAAATGATACAAAATCAACTTTCACATTCAACGTATTCAACACTCCATTTTTCATTATTATACGTGAAATGAATCTCAACAAGATGATAAAGAAAGCCGGATTTTTTTGCATTATTTATAGCGAGTAGAAAGGGTGTCAAATGAAAGCTAACATCAACAAATTCCACAGTTCATTTTTCATTATTCCGTGACAAAAAATCATAACAAGATGAGATATGGAATTTGTTTTTGGAGGAATAGCTCTCAATTTCTAGTGAACTCGGTGTTCGTATTACAAATGAGGGCTGTGAGATACCTTTGTATGGCAAAACCTAGAGATTAATGCAAACCCTTTTTTATTTATAAAAAGATATTGACATTGACATATATCTTTATTCTGGAAAGTGTATGTTTAATCCATACAAAATATTACAATAATATCCAATCTTTGTCAACTTATAAGACGAGAAGTGGAAACTTCACAGTGTCCCTACCAATTCCCAGAAGCTCCTTGATAAAGGGGTCAATAATTTATAATGCTAAAAATTTTTTAACCATCTGCCTTCACATATTAGATCCTTGGTGGTACATAATAGAATCAAGAAGGCTGTCAAGAAGTTACTGCTAGATAGAGCATATTATAATTTCAAAGAATTCTATGATGATGTATTTTAAGTAATTGAGTTTTGATATTGATTTGTATTGTTAATTTCTCTTTAGATGTGTATCGGTTTATATATGACGTTGTATATGTTATATACAAATTTTTATTATGTGATTAGCACTATTTCATTGATCTTGACATAATTGTGACGTTTCATACGTGTCTCTTTGTGTGTTTATATATAGGTTTATTTATGTTTATACAGCTATATTTATATGTATTTTATAATTACCTTCCTCTCGCTTTATCAATGAGAAATCAGTTTTTTCGATAATAAAGCATATTTGATTTGATTTGATAACGAAAGCCGGAAAACATTTTTTCATCATTTCTGGAGGGAGTCATATGAATGATATAAAATAAAATTTTACTAGAGATGTTATGCATGGATAATTATTGAATTAAATAAAGTCTCAACATAATCAGTTGATTATTTCAATGACGAGATATACAGCTTCACTTGTAGCTATTGATCATAGTGCTTTGAAAATGAAGTGGGTTTGTTTCCCAGCAAGTTCACAGAAAAATATAATACCTACGTAAACGAAAATAATTGAGATTAAATGCATACTCTTACGCTGTCGCGATACCGAGCACGACTTTATCGAAGAGTGGCGCAGTCCATCTTGCTAGTTTCACTCAGACAGAAAATTCTGATCAATATCAAATTGAAAGAATTCCCCTTTATATCAAAAAGTGTGTCGGATAGTCAATATTTGTCATTATTAATATCAACTGAACTCAGTGGTATAATGATGTTTTCCTACTCGTTTCTAAAAGGACGTTTATAACACAACCATAAACCATTCGAAGCCCTGAAAAAGCAAATATAATAGACTGGGAGATGGTGACAGATTTTCGACGATTTTCTCGTTTATGCCTATGAGACCAGTGAAAGATAAAAAATTCTGACCAAAATGATGAAAAATTTGAGAGGTCGCCGCGTGGCCTTCATTTTAAAAATTCAATCCCGGCACTTAACCTTATGCCACTTTTTTTATGGGACATTCAAGATGGAAATTTCCACTATTTCAATTGGCAGCAACGAGAAAATCGTCTAAAATTTAAAAGAATGTTTCACAAGTTTACGCCATTATTGGTACCATTTGGCCACGTGCAACCCTTATGCCTATAATTTTTTCACTGCTATTGTCTATCTCAACATGCCGTTGGTGTACATGGCAGCGGCGATAAAATCGTCCCAAAACAAATATAATTTTTAATGAAAATCGAATTTTTTATGAAAGCCACGCGGCGACAGCTCAAATTTTTCATAATTTTTGTCAGAATTTTCATACCTTTCACTGGTCTCAGAGGCACCTGAAATATGTCACCATCTCCCAGTCTATAACCCCGTCGAAAGCTAAGCACAGCAAAAGAGTTTTTCTGTGTAAACGTCCAGACTGAATTTCCGCCATGCCCGCATCAATTATGAATTTTAACCAAGCATAAACAGCACAAAAGTCAGTGTTCATAAATTCCAATTCAGCCGGCTCAGATCAAACATGACGGTTCGCATGAATCGGCATTTTCTCTTTGTTTCGTCTCGCGTTCCCGCTATTTTCTTTTTCGTCAATCGCGTACCGCAATCTCGAGACGAGAGAATTCGAAGACAAGCTTTCATACAAAACGAGAGATTGGTGGATGTTTTTTAACTTTAGCTAACAAGGCACTCCTGAAACTTGTATTATGTTTCCAATTAAGGCAAGCCGCAGTGCGTTGTGTGTATTGGTATCGCTGTAATGATTCTGAAATGAGCCGGAAACGGATCAAGTAACGTGAAATCAACAGCTTCTTCCAAGCCAGCGGTTTCATAACCATTTTCTATCCAATACTCCTCGATAAGAAGTTATTTACCCGTACAGCTTTGACTTCGAGTTTTTATGAGAGAGATCATTATTATTACTATCGGATTTAGAATGATAAAGAATATTCATTAGTGCTTGAAGGTACCTACCTAATAAGTAGGTAAATAATAACACAGTCGTTGCCGACCGATGATGAACCCTTTACTCCCATATACACCAACTAAGTTGGCTCATTAAGGCAAGTACCTGACAGAAAACAACTACTCCCCTGGGTAAGACCACGAAGGGTATTGAATTAAATCTAACAGATACTTGTGCAACGTTCCTCAACATATCAGAGGACGCAATTGCAAGTGCCCTATGTGACCAAACACCAGAATTATGTTTTGATTTGGACAGGGTGACCACCTGCAGACTAGTTTCGAGGATGTTGCCTCTCATCAGTGCAAAGGGTAGGTCAACACAGACACTGAAGCCATCTGTTCCTCGTCCAAACCATTACACACTTCGTTGCTTGGTCAACTCTGGTTCACGCTATAAAGCGGTTTCTAGGCCGCTCCACCTTCCTCTCCTCTCCTTCCTCTGCTCGCTAGCTCCTACACGGGCCTAAAATACATTTTTTGTTTAACAAAATAGTTATTTGTGTATTTAGAGCACGAGGTGCGCGGTAATATTTGGAGAGCGGCAATGGCCAGCACTTTGTTCTCGAAATAAACACATGTTTTTTTTTTCTTCAAACGCAGCTTTTAAACATAGAAACGATCGACACTTTATTCAACATAGGCACCTAATATTACCCATGAGGAAATAAACACTCAATAGTAATCCCAAATGAATAAGCTATCCAAATATCCAATAATTTTCATCTCTAACAAAACAAGATAACTTGCTTGAAAAAAAAAAACAGAATGTCGAGATCGAATCACAGGCCTTCAGCTTGATAGCGCTACGCTCTCAACACCACCACAGAGTGTTATGAATTTATTGTCTATACTAACCATCATGCAAAAATAGGTTCGTTTTCAACAAAAGATGTGGAGATCGACCGAAAAGCTGTCACAAAATGACATTTCTGAGAAAACATCAGCTTTGCGTTGAGATCTAAAAGCATCAAAGGCTACCTATTTTGGTAAGCGGTTGTAGAAAATATAAAGTTTACTGACCATGCACGACCATCGAGGAGATAGAAATATTTATGGTTTTACGCACTGTCCACAGTGCCTAAAGTGATACTTTTCAGCACACGTAAGTGAAAAAATCAAATGTGCGTAAAGTTATATTTTAAGCATCGTTCATATAATTCCAAAAGACAGTATTTTGCGTCAGATTTTACTCGGAAGTCATCAAATGAAAACTTCATAGAATAAAATTGCCAATAATAACAGTCGTAGAAATAAAATTGTAAAGAGCTTTTTTGTACTCACGTGTTTCCACGCTCATAAAAAAGTCCTAATTTACGAACTTTTGTATCATATAAATTACTATTTCATCTTCTTTATATGAGTTTTCTGTGCATATTGGTCATGAAGTCATAAAGTTTAATTTTTGATAAGGATATCCACTTATAAAGGTTATTTCGAACGATCGACTTAAACTTCAAATTCAGTCGCAGATAATGCCATTATCCCAGTACCTAATTTCGAAAGAAAACCCTTATTAAAGGTTTTACAACTTTGACTTTATGGTAAATAAATAAACTTGAAAAAAAAACATTTTAGAGAAAAGATTCTATTTAAATGTACTAAAAAGAAGAAAATAAACTTTGAAGTGAATAAACCCATCATTTTGTTACATTATAAAATTCTAAATGATATAAAAGCTTGTCGCGAGAAATATATATGTAATTCTTATAGTAAATTAAATTCAAAATTACCTCAAGATTTATTCACACGACAAGCCTTTATATCATTTAAAATTTTATAATGTAACAAAATTTATGGGTTTTTTGCTTTAGTGCATTTAAATAAAAGCTTTTATCTGAAAAGGTTTTTTAAGTTTGTTTATTTATTTCTTTTTTAGTTTTCTGTGAATATGTTTCTTAGTCTGTTAATTTCAATGAATGCGCCATTGTTGCACGGTCGCTTGCCTGTTAATTTACAGTTGGAAATTTTTCCAAATTTCTACGTGTTCTCGAAATAGCTTTAGAGGGGGGCAGAGGGGCATTTTTTTTAAACCGTTTTATTCAATGGCCAGATAATTTTCACTATTTTTACGGATTTTTTTTATTTCTATTCCGCGAGTTTTCCTAATTTTTTTTGTGACAGGAAAGGAGGGCAAGCCCTCCGATCTATTTTTGTTTTCATCATTATTATCTATGTCCGAAACTGTTGAAACATTTTCCGAATTCCTTTGCGTTCTCTATCTAGCTTTTGAGTGGGGTAAGGAGGGGCGAAATTTTTTAAATCATAATTTCCGACGGTCAGATATTTTTCACTATTTTTACAGATTTTTCCGATTATAATTTCGCGTGTTTTCCATTTTTTTTTTTTTTTTTTCGAGAAAAGAGGGAGGCGAGTACCCTCCTACTTACTTTTGTCTTGCTATAATTTTTGACGTCCAAATCCGTCAAGAAAACGTCCGAAAACCTACGCGTTCTCTATCTAGCTTTCGGAGGACGGGGGGGGGTTAATTCCTTTTTATAAATCATATCATTCGACTGTCAGATATTTTTCACGATTTTTACAGATTTTTCCGATTTTAATTTCACGAGTTAGTTTCCCAACTTTTCGAAAGAAGGGGGGCAGGGGGGCCAATTTCTTCGACATTAATGTTTTGTCATCGGAACTGAACCAACACGTAAAATTTCAATCCTATAGGATAAGGGGGAGTGGTTCTAAGTCAGCTTGCAAGATTTGTACCCATCTAACACACACAGAGCAAGTTAAATGAAAGCTTTCAATAAAAACAGAAATTAATATGGTAACTGTCGGAAATGGCATTATCACTTTCATAACTTGAAACCAATCATCGGTTGTCATCATGAACGTTGGACATCTTCCCCCAAACATTAGTCGGGAGAAATCACCCTGAAAATATCTATGTGAATTCGAAAACTGACTGAGACCTAACAAGACAAAAACAATTAAATGCCAAACACCACGAAAGTTCGATACTTTTTTCTCTCGTTTACATGCATAGACAAATGAAATTTTTTAGTTTCTCTATGTTTACATGCAAATTGCAAATGACAGGTGGAACGGACACTGGCCAATCACAAACTCGAAATAATGACCATTCATTATTCACTTTACGCGATTACTACGACACTTTCCATCTCATTCGTTTGTCTCCTTTTTGGGGGCAATCGTGCTGGCGCCATCTACTGATAAACCCCATCGGCATCCAATAATAATCCCATAAGATTGACTGACTATACTTCTTTAGACAATGCTTAAATTATATACAAAGTTTATCAGACAAAATTCATCGTAATATTTGGCGAAGGCGAATGTATACATAAATGGACGATGTTATGACGAAGTCGCGGGTATAACTAAGTCATTCATTTATTGAAAGGTTACAACAGCACTTGCAATGGTATCATCTACAATGAGGAACATTGAACAAGTATCTGTTGGATATAATTTAATTCGCGTCTTGGTATTAGCCAGTGAAGTAGTAGTTTTCTCTCAGCTTACGTTGAAGGTGTATATGGGAGTAAAAACGGTCAAACATCGATCGGCAAGGACTATCGTTGCTAGACAGTTTGTTTACATTAACTAACAGTCGACCTAGAATTCATAAAACCATGTTGGTATTCAGAAAAAATGAATTTTTTCGTGGACAGATAGATGCGACTGCCCAAAATGGTCTCCAAGATCTTCGCGAAGTTATTTAGAATTGATATCGGTCTATAACAATTACTAATGGCATTGCGATCCTGACTCTCATCCAAACTTTAGCAATTTTTTTTATTTTTGGAAAAACTAGTATTTTTTTAAATAAATTGAAAAGATTTTGAAGAGGTAAACCAGCATTTTTGCGAGAGAAATTATGATATTTTATATAAACCTGATAAGTTATAACCTGAAAAACAAAACTTAGATCTATAAGAGTCATAATAAGTGGATAAAATAACTCACCGATCGTGCCCCCGTATGTCCAGCCGAAGAGGAAGATGACGATCACTACCCGAACTTCGACGAACGCGCTTGTGTCTAGACACTAATGTACTTGAATCGTATCGCGCAGGCTCATAGTGCCGGATCCACGAATTCAAATTGAAATCTGAAACAAAACAAAGAAGATCAACACAGTGCAAGTAACAATTAACTGCTGAACATTCCACAAGTAAAACCAATCAACAAAATAATTATATCATAAGAGAGGTAAATATTTTCAGATACTGCTTCAATAATAGTGTAAGATAATCGGATTTTAGCTCATTTAAAATATATCTTCAATAAGTTACCCCCGTAAAGCTAGCAGAACTACATTGGAATTTAGAATTTTTTTAGGCCATAGTTTTAGGCTAATTTTAGGCAAATTTATTACCCCATTTCAGAGTTTTTTGCTCTTATGTGGCAGATACCGCGGGTTCTGCTATATTGACTTTAAGCTGGCAGAACCAAACCACTAAACGAATGTTTTTGAAAAGTCTAATTACACCATAATTTTAGTCTCACGTTTGAATCCATCGCAGATTACCTTGGAATGCGTTTAAAAAAATCCTGGGTTCTGCCAGTTTTACAGTTAAGCTAGCAGAACCCTTCCATTAAAAAAGAACTCAGAACAAATCCAGTTGGACAATAATTTTAGGCTCTATTGAGGCTAATTTATTACCCAATTATATATTTTTTTGCTTTTCACTTGGAGGGGAAATCTTAGGCTGAACCAAAAGGCTAACCGAATCGTTTTAAAAAACCTGATCACACCATAATATCAGGCTCATTTTAGGCTCACGTTTGAACACATAGCCAATTTTTTTAGAATGCGTTTTTATTTTAAATCCTGGGTTCTGCTAGCTTCACCGCTAAACTAGCAGAACCCATCAATTTAAATTCATCTCAGAACCAACCCAGTTGGACAATAATTTTAGGCTCTATTTAGGCCAATTTATTACCCAATCGTATATTTTTAAGCTTTTCAGTTCGAGGAGGAATCATAGGTTGTTAGTTCAACACTGAGCTGGCTGTGCCAAAAGGCTAACCGAATCGTTATGAAAAATCTGATCACACCATCATTTTAGAATCATTTTAGGGTCACGTTTGAACTCATCGCCGATTTTTTTGGAATGTGTTTTTTCTCAAATCCTGGGTACTGGTAGCGTTACCATTAAGCTAGCAGAAGGTTCAGAAAGTTGAAGGGTATTTCACTCTGCACCTTTCTATAAATTCAAATATTTTTTAGATGTGCCGTTGGTGGAGAAGTGACGTCAACATTTTTTTAAAAATGGAACCATATGTCATTTTTGGTAGCGCTAGATAGCTTGTTTTTTTTTCATTTCCGTAGAGTTGATATTACTTATTTCAACTTTCTCGATAGGTACAGTGTGTTTTGCATTTTGTAATTCACTTACCTATTGCTTAATTTGTTTAATTTTTTTCTCAATCGGGGAATTTAGCCAGTTGGATATTTTAAGAGCTATGGCAATTTGATTCAGACAGTGGCGTACGTATGTATATGTTTCTCAGATGCTTATTTTTCTAAAAACAATTCTAGTTATTTTTCCAATAGAAAATGTCAATAACATTTTGTTCCAGAATAATCCTGCATTTTTCTCAAACAGAAGGTTAGAGAAAAAAACATGAATAGTTATTTGTTTCAATAGTTCAGAGTATTACTATTTTTTTAATGAAAAGAAGGTTGTCGGACAACAAAGCTGCTTTTTCATAAATTCATTTATTAGTCTTGAGAAGTAACTTTTCATTTGAACCCGTGATCTGAGATAAAAAATGTAACGTCTCGAATAGCTGAGCCATGCAGGTATATTTTGAAAATATTCTATAACAATTCCTTATTTAATGAGGCGAATTTAAATTGTAAACATCGTAAGTGAAATTTGAAACAACTGTCAAAGAGCTCGCAAAAAAAATTATAAAAACTTACGTACGCCACTGGCTGAATCAAATTGCCATATCGCTTAAAATATCCACCTGGCTACATTCCTCGAATGAGAAAATGTTTGCACATATTAAACGATAGGTAGCTGAGAAAAATGAGCGGGTCCATACATTTGACTAACTCTGTATATATTTTTTACACGATTCCATATCATTGTATGAGTATTCTAGAAGTGACTATTGTCACGGTTCTATTTATGCCTGTGAATATATTTTAAACTAGTAGGTATAGCGAGCCTTCCGCTAACTAACAAGTTTACAATAATTAAATTGTCTAACGGGACTTGTATTGAGTTTTCATTTTTGTTTTGTCACATCCAATTCCTTTTCTGGTATTTAGCAGGATGGCGCCCTAGGCTGCTCTCATTGCTAATAAGATCTAAGCGAGATTTTCAAAGTAGGTAAAATATATTTCCGAAACCACGCCATCTCTCCAACTCCTAGGCTACCGTGTGTGTTACGTCATCTTTTCCAAGGAAAAAACGCCACAACCTACCACAAATGGATTTTATTTTCTGTAATGTGGCTGAATAATTAAATACCATTAAATCAGCTGCCATACCTGAAAATCATACCACGGTTTTTTGTTGAGCCCATGTTCACTCGAATCGGCAATGGAAGTCGAAAGCGACATATCTTCAAATATTTAAAACATCCGTGATGAAGTTCGTTACTTGAAAACTTTATTCTCCGAATTGAGTAACGAACTGACAAATGACTCGACAAAATAGAGGAAAAATCAACTGGGGCGGATAAAAAGGTACGAAATTCGTCGACTAGACACGTCATTAGGCCCTGATAAATGCCGCGATCTCTTCAATTTTTCTTGTATTAGCCAAGAAGCTCGACGTTATAAATTGCCTGGAACGAGATTTTTATTTATGAAGTACGTAAATGAAAATTGATGAGGATAGACTTGCTTTCTACAACGTTGGTTTAGGGTACAGCATCATTTGAGTAATCGTGGATAATGTTAACGATGATGAATGATGGAATTTAAAAATAATCGGGCCCGAATACAACATAAATCATGTTAAAGGAATATGCTAAAAGAGTTCGATAATTTGGAATCAAATGAAAATTGAAATTTTATTCGACGCATATTTATTTGCAGTTCACATTCACATATCAACGGTTTCAAATTGGTGAAGTCTGATGATGGTAGTGTTATTGTTCCCCTAGCCTTTGCAACTGTATCCATTGCTATATACCAGCAAGCATGGAAGTCAAGAAACTTCATCTTCAAGGAGATCGTGATATTGTAAATAATAATATATTTGAAATAGTGGAAGCGTTGTGCTACTACAGTATATCATTAAACTACAATCAAATTCACCTATTTATTCACCATTTTCCTGAAAATAACCAACGATACTATAAAAAATATTTTTTTCTGAATCTTTCATACTAAGAATGAAAATAGAATGATGGAACCTCAAAAGTACTTACATTGAAATGAACTAATATTCAAAATTATGAAAACATAATGATTTCATACCGGAGTGAAACTAGCAAGACGGCATCGTTAGCAAGAGGCAGCGTTACTCTTCGATAAAATCGTACTCGGTGTCGCGGCAGCGAATGGGTTTTAATTTATCACATTTATTTTTGTTCGTGTTGGTGAAATATTTTTATATAAACTCTCTAGAAAAATGAAAACCAACCTGTTTTTCTCCGCAACTGATTAGCGACAAAAAGGCGGCAAATTATGGATTAAGTTGTTTCGCTAACTTCATTTTAGTTCTTGGTGAAATATTTTCATATAAATATTCTAGAAAAATTAAAACCTATTTTTCTCCGCAACTAATTAGCGACAAAAAGGCGTCAAATTATGGATATATGAAAACTGTAAAAAAATAGAAATTACGGAAGTTGTTTCGCTAACTTTATATGAATCTTGCGAAACATCGCATATTCAAAATAAAGAGCAACACATTTTTCCCGCAACCAAATGGCGACGAAAAGGCGGAAAATTATGGATACTTCAAAACTATGAAAAAATTTTAATTACGGAAGGTATTTCACTAATTTCATATGAAGTTAACAAAACGTCGCATATTAAAAAAAAAGAGCGACTAATTAGCGACAAAAATGCGGCAAATTATAGATACATCAGAACTGTGAAAAAATTGAAATAACAAAACTAATTAGAGACGAAAAGGATGCAAATTGTGGAAAAATCCGATACCATTTTTGAAATTGTCTCGCTAACTTTATATAGGTCATAAATTCAACATTCAGTTTTTATTTCTAATGAGAAACGCCTGCTCTTAATTTGGGTCAATCCGGTTTCACATTTGGCAGCGATGAAATCCTGACTTCCAAAGCCGACGATTATTCGGGGAGAATTAAATATTTGCTATGAATCAGAAGTTTCAGGAGTCCCTTTCAAATGATGAATTAATTTCAGGTGCTGAAAAAAAATCTTCTTGATTTACACTTATTTTTCATTGAAACTTCCACTACAATTGATCCATTCTCAGCTACATTACACTGATGTATTTGTGATTGAATTCCCTTCAAAATAATAATAAAAATAATTTATTCGCAGTCAAATAATAATACTCATAATAAATCTGGCGAGTACAAAAGAAAAAAATCATGATTGAACTACAGAAAAGATAATCAACAACATAGCTCTAGAGCCTGCTGATTTCAGTAGTTACCTCAGAAAATAATAATAATAATAAATGAATGGATAAAAAATCGTTTTTTTTTTTTTTCAAGATGTATAGTCAACCTTCCACAAGAATTAAAAACCAGTAATCAATTTAGGCTTTGCCTACTGAAAATTTTAATGTACTCAATGTACTCAATGTACTCAAGTTTGTTCAAGGAGGTGTTGTTTATATTTAGATTTGAATGTGATTTTATTTAACTGTTTGAAAGAGCATGGGACATTATTGTATGTTTCGGGAGTGAGATAGTCTAGATTATGTCTCAAGTTAAGGGAGTGTACTTCTGTCCTCAATTTTATTTTGTTATAAAGATATCACAAGTAGATGTCCCACAAGTATACTAGTCATTTTTTAAATTCTAAAGTGGGGTATGCTGGGGATGGGGGGTTGGGGTTGACAGCACAATGACGTATATGGTGGAAGAGTGCTCCCTCAAAATAAAAATGGACGGCTTTCAGCGATTTTCAAATTTTTCTACGACTTTGGAGATAAGAAAGAGACTGTGACAAGTTCTAGCGACTGTTTGCTGTGTTATCAATTTTTTGTAGTTTTATTACTAAATTATATTTGTCCTACCTGACTTGACTGGTGTGAAAACAGCCACGGTTTTTTCATCCACGTTTTTCGATTTGGCAACAACGCGCAGTTCCATAGCCTTCACGTAAGTTACGGCTCTTGGTCTTTTACGAAACCAATAAAATAGCGATTCAAATGGTAGATATGTTATTCTTGAACTGAATATTGTTAGGAGTTACAGATCACGAAAAAAAAAGATGATATGATGAGGCGGTGGTGTGTGGCTCATGAGGTAAAATGTAAAACTCATACTGAAAAATTATCCGTTCATGGCACGCAATGGAATGAGTGAAAAACATTCTTTTACATCTCAACTTTTATACCGCACCACCAAAAGTCTTTGTCGGGCGTCGAAAGGGTAAAGATTTTTTTTAATTACAACTTTTTACCAAAAACGTTTATGGCGATGGCACTCGAAATGAATGGGTTTTTGGTAAATAATTTGAATTTTCAAAACATTCTCTACCCCTTCTGACGGCCCGACAACGACTTTTGAAGGTGGAGGGTGAAAGTAAGGTTGCAAATGATTGTTATCTACCCATTCATTTCGAGTGCCATCGCCATATAGGTTTTTGGTAAAAAGTTGGAATTTAAAAAAATCTTTACCCCTTACGACGGCCCGACAATGACTTTTGGGGGTGCGGTATAAATGTTGAGATGTAAAAGACTATTTTTCACTCATTCACACTGCGTGCCATGAACCGATAATTTTTCAGTATGAGTTTTACATTTTACCTCATGAGCCACACACCACCGCCAAATATTATCTTTTTTTTTTCGTGATCTGTAACTCCTAACAATATCCAGTTCAAGAATAAAATATCTACCACTTAATCGCTATTTTATTGGTTTCATAAAAGGCCAAGAGCCGTAACTTACGTGAAAGCTATGGAACTGCGCGGTGTTGCCAAATCGAAAAACGTGGATGAGAAAACCGTGGCTGTTTTCACGCCCGTCCTGACTTGTCTTATAGCTATTCAGGTTCGACGGATTAACAATAAATTCAATTAATTTGAAATATGAGTTAATCTCTATCCTGAACACAGAACACAAGAAACTACCCAAACAAGAAAATTACATCAATTCCTTCATACGGGCGTTTCTCTAACTGTAAGAAAATGTAATTTTGAAATATATTTTAAATAGTGCTCGAAAGGTAAAGCCATTGAATCTAAATTCGGAAGCCACTAAATTCAGCATTCAGTTCATGATACCGAGAATGATCCACCTTCACATGTGTTAGATATGAATGTTGTTCCTTTACAGAGTTGAGAGTTATACGAGGGGAATATAATGATTCGGACAAAATATATTGTATCCAATGATCAGTTTGATTATGAGTTCAACGTCATATTTCCATTAAGAGAATTGATTCCATCCATAACTGAGTGTTTCAGAAAGATCCATGACATAGAATAAGTTGACAGAAGAATAATAGTTAAGAGTATTTTTTTTGTAAGGCGAAAAATTTCCATTATGTTTTTTTTTCTCGTAACGTCGGAACATCTGAGTAATAAAATATTTAGTGCATACTTAAGCAGACTGTAGAAGAAATCGAAAAGAGGTTCAATTTACTATTTAATTTTTGAACAACCCTTATAGTTATTGCCAGGCCTGAATAGAAATTGGGCTACTTGGAGGCCAGAGATTTTTTGCGCCTAAACGGCAGTCTTGTCTTTTGAAACGCACCGTACTCGGCCAAGTGTTTGCCCAAAATTCCGAATAATGTTCTATCCGGCTGTTGTCTTTCCGGATATAATTCAAAATAAATTTGTGTTGTTTTCGTACTATTCCTATCAAATTTATAATAAAGTTTCAACATATCTCGTTTTTCTTCATTTGAGAATGAGGACATTTCGACTGAAGTATTTGTGCAAACTTATGATGTTTAATGAATTCTGACAACTTGTGTTTATTAAACAAAATTTTTCGATGGAGTCATGACTATCTCAGATGAAGTTGTTTTTTTTTTAATATCTGTGTGTGGTTTCAGAAGTGCAAATCATAACAAATTATACATCATTGAAATCAGAATGAGAATCACTATTTTTCTATATAAATTAACAATATGGCGCCCATAACAGAAAAAAAAGTTGATGATGAATGCCAGAAGACGAAACGTCGGATAGTAAATCTGAACATGAAAACGTGTAGCTGAAAAAAAGTATCAATGAAAATGTACTTTTGGTTTTGAGCTATGTTGTCAAATTACGATAGAAAAAAATAAAAACGAAAATTCCGATTTTCAGTTTTTTCCCGATATTTCCGGAAATACTCGGAATTTTCCAAGTTTCAAAACAGTATTTTGTTAAGCACCAGAATACGCAACTTTGCCCCAATTGAAGCTTCGACGTATCTCCTGTAGTTTAGGAGATCCCAATGGTGGGGGTCGAATATCGAGATAGTGGGTTGATGATCAATCATTTTCAAATATGTTTTCAGTTGATCATTCTGATTTCTAACAAAAAAATTTATTTGTATTTTCAGTTTATTACAGTTACTTATATTTTTTATATGGAGAGTTAACCGATTATACAGTTTTGGAACAAAGAAAGTGACACATTTCTGATTGTGGCTCAACCTACAACGTGGTACATACATAACCTGGTTTGAAGTCATGCGTATGTTATGTGGATGCGACGCTATGTTGATAGGTTCACTCAATACCCATAATAAGCATTGATATGCATATAAGTATTTTTGTATTGAATGAAAAACTTGTATTTCGTGTACATTTATTACATTTGCATAAATGTACACGGATTACAACTTTTTCATTTAATTGAATACCTAGGTACGTGTATACGGCTCAAACAAATTCCACCATATATTTTTCTAACATTAAATGAACCCGTTTCCAGATATAATAACTCAATTATTAGAATATCTTCTATTTTTTCTGCATTATTTTTATTAAATTATTTTTTCGTCGACCTCTGCAAAAAATGACATTTTACGTACTAATTTCCGGACGAAAAATCGACTATTTTTGAAGGCAAGTACTTTTCGTCCGCAAACACTTTTCGTCCGCAAACTCTTTTCGTCCGCTGTGGTCACTATGATACGGCACGGTACGAGAGCGGCGATTGAGTCATTTTCGTAAATCCACGTTTTAATTAATACATAGGCGCCTGTGACAATAACTGTCATTTGCTGTTGTCAAATTAATTATTTACGAAATCCGCTAGATTTCAGGTAAAGCACTTCAAGAGAGAAGTTTTGGAAATGGTGCTGTTGGAGCACCTGCATCTGAAGTTGCATCAAGTACCCAAAATCAAAACTTGTCTCTTGCATCTTCTTCGACAGCAGGAATTAATATCAATAATTGCACAAACTGTACGTTCAATATTCATCTTCGAGATAGATTTAATTTTGTAGTATAATTGAAATAGAGAGTTGTTACACTTCAGATACATTTTGTTTATATTCATTAAAATTATGATCGAGTCTGCAGTTCGAAGAGTTGGACGTAGCTGAGGCCAGCAAACATGCGAGTACTTACTTTCATACTTTCGACGAAAAAATGTAATATGGACCTCGGCGAAAAACTGTCTTCTGTCTCGCCTGCTTGCTATCCTCGGCTGCGCCTCGGCTATCAATTTGCAGGCTCGACTATAATAGACAGTTTTTCGTCCTTGGTACATAAATAACTATTGAATTATGTTCAAGTTGTGTGGCGATGTTTTAAATAATGCACTCCAGGCGATAATACAGTATCGTATCACAGACTTATCTTTTAATTCAAACCGTAGTCAATCTGTTCAAAAGTTGACATGGGGAATCGCACTCTAAATGTGTATGTGACTGTTTGCAGTGTTCTCTGTAGTTTTATCAATAAGTTTCATCTGTATCACCTGACTTGTCTTATAGCTATTCAGCTAAAATAATTTTAATTGATTCGAAAATGTCGCGGTGAAATAAGAATCAATCTCAAGAACATTTAAATCCCATAACTCCGGAAAGTGTAATTTTGAGATCTGAACCAGATTCAAATAAAAATATAATTTTGAGAACTGCAGTTCCAAAACTGTTTCTAAGTCATTCCATGTCCACCTTGTCTGCCATCGTTTTATCGTCAAAATAAAAAAAGTCGCTATATTTTTCCTAGAAACCCGTACTTCTCCACACGAAAGCTCTCTGGTGGATATCCAACATAGCGAACAATTGTTCCAACATGTCTGGGCCACCGATAAAGTCAAGTACGTGAGCAACAAATAAACGAACTGCAATAAAGCCGTTGAAATTTCGTAGCGGTTCTCCAACAGGAGAACTTAACGAAAGATTATATGGTTTGCCGCAATTTTATATAAATTGCAGACAATAGAAACTTTTGTAGTCGAGGCATTCGATGAATAGTACAATAGATCTTCCGATGAAAAACACAATACGAGCGGTAAATATGAATTCTCAGCAAGACTCTGCTCCAGGAATATTAAAAATTGTGCATTTCCTTGATCGAATCACTTCAAATGATCGAAAGGATTCTTTCGAAAAAACACAGTTACAATCTGGCATTGAAAAAGATTCGTCCATAGATATGATGGAACTGATATAGAGAAATGTACAGTTGTGTGCATAAAGCAGTCGTACAGCAGTTATAGGCTATTGCGAGTCAGGCTTGTCAATGTTGATTATTAAAGTTCTTATCGACTTTGACAAGTAGTGTCAAAATTCAAACTATTTTTTCAGTAAGGCGCTTTTAACATTGTATCCCAGGTTGTTCATATACAGTGAGCGCGTAAAGGTTGGAACAAATTCGTTAAAAGCTTGATATGGCCATTGGGGGAAAATGCTCAGACACATTGATTTTTTTTAATTGCGTATTTTTTGGTCCACTTATATTTCTTGACGTCATCACTGTTCGAGTTATGACATCATTTAATTTTTTTTTGAATGGCAATACCCTACTTTGATAATACCTTCGAAAAGAACGCATTTTTCTGTTTATGGATGTCATATTATTTCTTATCTTATCCCGTTCAGACCCGACTTTTTATGAACAGATGAACAAAATCTATACTTTGTCCTCAGGTCATTTAATTCTTTCTAAGATTTTTTTGAAGATGCTGAGTTTACCAGTTTTTGACTTCTGATATGTGCACTACAGTGGACACTGAGACTTGAGGGTGTAATAATTGCCAAAGGAAACATTTCGGATGATTGGTAATTTTGTTTATTTTTGGGTGATACCTAAGTAAAAAACAAAGTAGTATTGCAACTTTTATTTATGAGTATGAAATAAACAGTTTTGTTTTACAAATGCTTAGATAAACCAAACATTTTTGGCACATTACGTGAGTTTTTTTTCTTTGGTGTTTTGGCATCGACTGCTATGGTCATTAGCCATGTGTTCTTTATAGGCCTTGTTACTAACTCCATATGCCACCTTAGGAGCAGCACTGTTAATTGGAACGCAACAGTGAATCGTGCAGGACTCACCCTAGTCGAGCCACGAGATTTCAATAATTTAATCGGTTAAATTAAATTAAAAAATTCCAATCCAACCAGGGTTCGAACTCCGGACCTTTCGACTCAGAGTCGGACGCTTTAACCACTGAGCCACGCCCCTACATACGTGAGTTTTTCTTTTGCACTCGGAGAATTTGCAACTAGATGCACAACTTTTTGGATTTATCTGATTTATCAAACATGTCTGAAAAGGAAATGTACACTCCTACAAACAACAAAAATAACTGAAATGTTACGAATACCCTTATGTAGGTAAAAATATTCGTCCCATCCATCGATTTCGTCGCTGAGAATGTCAATGTCAGATTCATCATTTTCGAAACAGTCTAATAACTTTTCATAGGTTAACCCTTTCCTACTCATTTTGTACGCCAAAATCTGAATGGACGACGTTTTTTAGTTTTTCAAAAATAATATGTATGTGATACTCACTCCATTTAGTCCTCATGTACACTACAGTACACAAGATTTCAGGCGGCCAAAATGTCAGGGTATTTTCAAAATTGTAAGGAACTCTAGTAATTATATCAATAACTAACTATTTTTAAACAATTAACTATTTTTTAAACACCACACTGCTGGGTAAAATTGGAAAAAAAAACAACAATAAACAAACAAGGGCATTAGGTAAATGGCCTCCTTTTTAGAAGAACTGCTTAGTGTGTTCATCTGCTCATGGATTGATGGCAGAACATATGCGGAATTTATAATAAAGCCGCGGCGGTCAAAATTGAATTTAAACCCGTTTTTAAATTTGATCAAATGCTGTCCACTTAAGTGCACACCAGGATCAAAAGGGTTATACAGTGTGTTTCACTTCTCATAGAAACACCTTCGTATCTTCCGTAATTTTTGACGTAGAACCATGAAATTTTCAGGATCGATAGATTCACTAGAAACTAAATCACTGCACAAAAAGGTTCATTCTACCAGATATACTCTGCACACCCGCTACAGCAGCGATGGAACCATCCATTTTTCGGGAAAGTTATCTTAGCGGGCAAAATTGCCCCGAAATTCCGTCGGATTCGTGATCAGGATCCCAAAATACTGCTGATACACCTGCATCCTGAAAAATTTTTGGTCCTGAAAACTCTAATTTGTTTCACTTCTCATGGAAACGCCCCCGTATCTTCGTTGGAACCACCCATTTTTTCATCGCTGCTGCTGGCGTGCAGAATATATCACGTAGAATTAACCTTTTTGTGCAGTGAGTTCATTTCTAGTGTATCTATCGATCATAAAAATTTCATGGTTCTACGTCAAAAATTACGGAAGATACGAGGGTGTTTCTATGAGAAGTGAATCACTATATAACATAAGAAAAAATATGACATCCATACACAGAATATTGCGTTCTTTTTGAAGGTATTATAAAAATAAGGTATTGTCATTTAAAAAAAAATATATTGATGGCATAACTCGAACAGTGATGACGTCATCAAAAATATAAGTGGACCAAAAAATGCGCAAATCGACGTGTCTGAGTTTTTTTTCCCCAATGGCCATATCAAGCTTTTAACGAATTTGTTCCAACCTTTACGTGTTCACTGTATTTGTGGTGTTTATTATTAAAATGATCCTCTATTTGGCATCGTCTCGAACAAATGCGAATAATTTTAGTCAGTTTATACCCACCCAACGATTCTTAGTTTTTTCCATTTCGCTGACGACCAGTTGCATTTTTCCTTTTGTCGTAAACATACAGCCGTAGCTGCCAGCTATAATTTACACGTGTACTCTCCATTCCACCACATTCATTCAATTTACTCGGCCTGAACATTAAATTGAAAAATTGATGCAGAAACACATTCAACGCATGGATACTTCCCGCTCGCGGCAAGGAGGAATGATCTTTTTTTATCAACTCAAAGGGATGAAAATGAAAACTCGACTTCGTCTGATACGAACTTCATTTCAAACTATGGGCACGTACTGATAACAAAAGAAAAACCAGCTCATCACTCATCACTGGTAGCGGACTGGAGTAATTCTTTTGGAATAGGAAACCAGACAACTGAGTGTATTTTTTTTATTTGTGGCTACGCCAGATTCAGCGCTGCTAAAATTTGTCGGTGTGTATTACAGTTCGATCCATTTAGACCAGTCAACAAGTGCTTTTCAAGTCAAACTTCTTTTTCCGCCTCCGAAAAATATGAACGAGGTGTCAGTCGATTCGGAATAGTGTGAAAATGATTTTTGGAAAAATTCAAGAGCCGCTTGTAAAAATTGCAAAAGTTATTACCAATATACTGAAAAAACAAAATGGGGTTCGGATTTTGCAAATATCTCAAAAACTATTTGACATTTTTCAGATTTGAAAAAATATTCAATAAGAGGAAGAAATTTCCCAAAAAAAAATATCATCTTACGGAACAAAAGGACCAATATTTATAATTTTCCCAGAGCGTTGAAATTACGACAGAAACGGGGACTTTCGTAAACCCCTCCCACTTTGGAACTTTAATGAATAAATATTATTCAAACTTATTAAATTATTGAAAATTAGGAATTAAAAAAATTCAGGCATCTAATGGATAGATGAATGAACAATAATTATGCATTAGTAAATTAACACTTTTTTTCCGGCTTGAACATAAAAATTGCAAGTGGGATAATTGTTAAATAACAAATCTGAGAGTATTTTCCTTTTTTAAAGGTCTTAGAAGAAATTCCCGTTGAAAAATTTTTATTTAAAGTATTTTTCACTTTATCAAAAATTTACTTAGGTTAAAAATTAAAACGCTTGATTAATCATTGAATAATTTTTTAAATATACAGTGTGTCCCACTTTGAGCAGCCACACCCTCATATTTCATTGAGAATAAAATAATTTGAAAAAATGTCTTTCTAATATTATAGTACTCCTATTTAAATCAAAAGATTTAATTGAACTGCAACAGAACATCAGTTCTGACGTTGATTGCCTGCAAAATTGGTTCAGTGAAAACTTATTGTTTTTAAATGTTTCTAAAACGAAAGCCCAAAATACTAACATGGTAGACATTAATATTAAAATATGCGGTGGTGAGATAGAAATGTGTGACAGTATAAAGTTTCTTGGGATTTTTCTAGACAGCAATCTCAATTTCCGTCAGCACTGCGATAATCTCATTAAAGTACTCAATAAGCAGTGTTACCTGCTAAGAAACCTGAAGAGAATTCTAGACAACTCTTTTATATTACCACGGGCAGATACAATCAAGACTTAGATATGGGCTGATTGTATGGGGTAATTCTTCAGCTGCACACGGTGTTTTCATGACGCAAAAGAGAATTATCAGAACTATTGCAAACGCATCACGAACAACATCGTGTAGAACATTATTTAAAAAATTAAATATTTTCCCCCTTTCAGGTCTCTACATTCTGGAAGATGTTGTTGTACATTCATAAAAAAAAGAAGTTTTTAAACAAAACAAATCTCTTCATGGTTATAACACTCGTGTCAGAAATGATTTCCTTATACCCAAATCACGTTTATCTCTATGTCATAAGTCGTTCGAGATTTTGGGCCTGAGACTATATAATGCACTTCCGGAGTTTTCTAAAAATATTACCAAGGAACAAGAATTCAAATATAAAATAAAACAGTTACTTTTTCATATTAGCCCCTACACAATCGATGAGTTTTTTTCTTACCAACAATAATAAAATGTTTTGTATTTTTTGCTTTGTACTAACTCAGATTGTGTTAATGCATTTTGTTAGTTATGAATGTTTTTGTTATGTTATTTTTTAAATATGTACATTGTATGTGCATTGCTGTTCTGCTTAGTCACTCGATTGTTTTAATTCTTTTTTGTTTGTTCTGAATGTGTTTTGTTATATATTTCTATTTGATATGTACCTGATACTGACTTGTCCAATTGCTTTTGTAAGCTCGTTTTAATGGATTAATAAATACTTGACTTGACTTGACTTGAGTACCTACCTTTATGTTGATGAAACATTCGTATATCCATTTTCAACGGCTAACTATGACCAATCGAAAAATGAAAAAGTGGGGAAATCATATTAGGGATTTTTTCATCACAAAATTAACATCAAATTTTGTTTCAAAATACTCTTAAACTCCTAGATCCCAATGCTTGAATCAATTGATTATACAGGGTGTCATGCGATTATCTTTTTCATCAGTAATATTTGCTTAATTTTCAAAATTTCTTCATTTTTTTAAAAATTCACAAAAATATTTGAATAATACTGCGAAAAATAACCAAATATTACTTTTCCGTGTCAAACTATGACCACTTGAATAGTGAAAAATTGGGAAAACATATTTTAAGGATCTTTTATTGAAAAATTAACCCCACTCCTGGTTTTGGAATGTTCCAGAATCCTAGAACTCAATGCTGAATTATTGAAATATACAGGTTGTTATATATAGCTGGCAATATCACCAACACTTATTCTTCCATAATGCTCGGTTGATTTTAAAATTTCTTTTTTGTCACAAAGTGCCCAAAACTGTTCCATTATTACTGTAGAGAGTACACTTAATATACACAATGAAACTCATTTTGTCTATTTCCTACGATAATTTTATATTTTTTGACTAGTTTCGGCTCGAGTTTCGGTTATTACACCATTTTAAAAACTAACTAGATTACATCCAAATCTGAGTTTTGAAAATGGTGTAATGACCGAAACTAGTCAACAAATTTAAAATTATCGTGCAAAATAGACAAAAAGTGTTTTATTGTGTATCTTGGGTGAACGTGAATTTACACAAAATAAACAAGTCATCAATCAAAGAAGTACTGTAGAAAGTAATCAAGAATCACTTTTTCATGGCTAATTATGACCAACAGAAAATTGAAAAATTGGGAAAAACATATTATGGATTCTTTTATCACTGAACTAACATCAGATTCTGGATCAGAACACTCTGGGGTGCGTCATCTGTATATGGCAAAAGTTCAACTCCTAAATTGATTTATTTTAAAAATTACTGCACCTATCAATTTATTCCTTTTCCGCAGCTGCAAATTCACATCAATTTATAATATTGGTATTTGCAGATGACTGGGGGATAAAGATCCAATAAGAGTTTTAGAGTATTTTGAACCCATTTCTGATGTTAGTTCAGTGATATATTTTTCCCAATTTTTCACTTTTAGCTGATCATAGTTAGCCATGGACAAGTATTGCTTGTTTAAATTCTGCAGTATTATTGGAATATTTCTGAGCTCTTTTTCACAACAGCAGACATTTTCGAAATCATCATGTAGATGAATAAGAGTTAGTGATATTGCCAGCTACATATGAAACCCTGCATATTTCAATGATTCGTCATTGAGTTCTGGGGTTCTGGGACATTCCAAAACCAGTAGTTGGGGTTAATTTTTCAATAAAAGATCCTCAATACATTTTTCCCAATTTTCCACGATTCAAGTGGTCACAGTTTGCAATGGAAAATAATATTTGGTTATTTTTCGCAGTTTTAATTGAATATTTTTGTGAATTTTGCGAAAGGTGATGAAAAACAGTTAATCATATTGCCCGCAATAAATGACATCCTGTATGATCAATTGATTCAAGCATTGAGATCTGAGGGTTTGTGGGTACTCTGGAACAGAATTGATGTTGATTTTGTGATGAAAAAAATCCATAATATGTTTTTCCCACTTTTTCACTTTTCAATTGGTCATAGTTAGCCGTGGAAAATGGATATACGCATGTTTCTTCAACATAAAGGTAGGTACTCCTGAGTACTACAATTTGAAGGAAACAAAATTTTAGTATTTAGTATTTTATTCTCAATGAAATATGAGAGTGTGGTTGCTAAAAGTGGGACACACTGTATATTTATTATTATCGATCCGTTTTTTTATGATCAGAAGCCACATAAAAATGATTCTTAAGAACTTCTACCTATTGTTTACAAAAATTGTTATTTAACAAACCCGTTTTCAAGCAATACTAGTTGTCTAGATAGACAAAAGCTCTTCACTGCCTGCCACGCATATGTGGCTGTAAGTAGGGTCAAGTCACTGGAAGGTCTCCTCATTGAATAACTAGATTGTAGTAAATTTACAGGTAAGCGACCGTGCAACAATGACGCAATAGTTGAACTGAACAGACTAAGACACATATTAGTTTAGTCAACAAGTGCCTTGGTGGTCAACTTTTTTCAGCAGTCTCCGAAAATTATGATTGAGGTGTCATTCGATTCAGAATGGAATCTAGATAGTTTTCGAAAAACAATGAAGTTCCGCAAACAAAAATTACAAAAGTTATCAACAATTAACTAAAAAAAGGGGGGGGTTAGTTTTTTACAAATATCTCATAAACTAATAAAGACTTTTTAAATTTGAAAAAAGATTAAAAAAGAGGAGGAAATTTCCTAAAAAAAGTTCTGACTCCCGAAATTGTAGGACTAAAATTTATAATTTTCCCAGAGGGTTGAAAATACGCCCGAAATCGGGTACTCCGGCTTGCGCAAGCCACGCTTCCTTCGGGCCTTTAATGAATAAATATTATTTAAACGTATTAAATATGATAATTAAAAATTTTCAAAAATCAGGTGCCTACAGGACAGATCAATGAACAATAATCCGATATCAAAAAATTTTTATCGCGATTTTTCAATAAGTTATCCATTAATTAATTAACAATTTTTTGTTGCATGAACATAAACTTGTCAGCTGAATTTATTCTTTAACTAATAAAGCATAAATAAGTCTTGATTGGGTGTTTTCATCATATCTCCATTAGTTTATAAATTATAATAATTTGTTTATAACAAATTGTTTATTACATAAACAATAAAAAATTTAAATAAAACAATTTTTTTATATCAAAAATAAAAATAAATAATGATTTTTAAAAAATGGTTCCTTAATGTTAACTAGAAGTGGGAGAAAATAATTGTTAATCAACAAATGCGTTTTTCAGCAATAAACAAATTTTTTTAAGAAAAGATTTTTTTTTAATCATAATTATCATCAAAGATTATGTTATCAAAAAAAAATTAATTATCTCATAAACAACGCATTTGTTTATAACAATTTTTAAACAATAGGAGATAAAAATTATAAAAAATCATTTTTAAGTAGCTTCTGATCATAAGAAAACGGATCAATAATAATATTACGAAAAAAAATTCTTTTTCAGTGTTTAATAAAGCTTTATAATTTTTCACCTTAGTAAATTGTTAATAACAAAATGAAAATTAACAATTTTTTAATTTTTCCAACGGGAATCTACTCTAAGACCTTTGAAAAATAGCTCCACGAAAGGAAAAAATTCTTAGGTTAATAGTTTAACAATTGTCGCACTTGCAATGTTAATGTTCGTGCAACAAAAAATTGTTAATTAATTAATGAATAACTTATTAAAAAATCGCGATAAAAATTTTTTGACCACGGATTATTGTTCATTGATCTGTCCTGTAGGTACTTGATTTTTTTCAATATTTAATTTTCATATTTAATACGTTTAAATAATAGTTATTCATTAAAGGTCCGAAGGAAGCGTGGCTTGCGCAAGCCGGAGACCCGTTTTCGGGCGTATTTTCAACCCTCTGGAAAAATTATAAATATTAGTCAGAACTTTTTTTAGGAAAATTCCTCCTCTTTTTGAATCTTTTTTCAAATTTGAAAAATCTTCATTAGTTTATGAGATATTTGCAAAAAACTAAACCCCCCCCTCTTTTTTAGTTAATTGTTAATAACTTTTGTAATTTTTGTTTGCGGAACTTCATTGTTTTTCGAAAACTATCTAGATGCCATTCTGAATCGAATGACACCTCAATCATAATTTTCGGAGACTGCTGAAAAAAGTTGACCACCAAGGTACTTTGTTGACTAGACTATATCCAAAGAAAACTAAAAGAGAAATAAACTTAAAAAAACTTTTTGGAGGAAATATTTTATTTAAATGCACTAAAAAGAAGAAAATAAATTTTAAAGTGAATATAACCGATCATTTTGTTACATTATAAAATTGTAAATGATATAAAAGCTTGTCGCGAGGTAATTTCTTTAATTTACAAAAAGGAAAACATAGATAGAGACGAACTTTTATATCATTTAAAATTTAATAGTGTAACAAAATTCACTTCAAACTTTATTTTCTCTTTCTAGTGCATTTAAATAAAAGCTTTTCTCAAAAATTTTTTTTAAAGTTTTTTGCCCCATATAATTTTCCGGAAAAATGGGTGGTTCCATCGCTGCTGGCGTGCAGTGTTTATCACGTAGGATGACCCCTTCTGTGCAGTGAGTTCATTTCCAGTGTATCAGTCGATCCTGAAAGTTTCATGGTTCTACGTCGAAAATTATGGAATTTACGAGGGCGTTTCCACACTGTAGATGTATTTCGCTTTTGATTCTTTTGTCATCGCTCCTGACTACCATGCATTTTGGAAAGTGGGAGTTTGTGGGTCCATTGACGGCGCATAGCTGGACTCCGCGCCATCATTCTTGATTTGTTTCCACCAATTCTCTATCACAGAATCAACGGCAGAGATATTGAGCGAGAGAGGGCAGTCGTTACAAAAATGATACAATTCCTATTCCGTTCCCACTGCATCGATCACCAAATTATATGACGTTTTATAGCCACTCCCGTTTCGCTGTGGAAAGGAAATGGAGGTGGAACGCACGGAACATAATTAATATTCATCATTAATTCACTTTGTGAGATGGATTGTTAAAGGGGAGACTACTGCCAAGTAAAAGAGGGATATTGTCTAATCAATGATTCAGTGACGAAGAAGACGCTATGAAGTTAAATGAGTAAAAGATGATAATAAACTTTACACGCCCAATTTTTGTTTTATTTAAAATGGAGAAAGTGCAAGATGTGTCACCGAACGTTTGGCATTTCAGGACCAGAAATAATAATTTAGATGAAACCAAACTCAAAGTTGAAAAATCCTCTACGGGGCCCGACCTTATGTTATTCTATCAAATATTCTCAGAAATACTTTGGTTACCAAGGGTCCCTTTAAAATAAACGAGTGTATTATATTACTTTTAAGAGTCCTGTAAGAATATTTTCAAATGGGACATTTCAGAGTACCAGGGAACAAACAACTTTTCAATATTCGAATAGTTCGCACATGTCATTTTTGTTAAGAGGCACAGATTTTTGTGATACCCCGATGAGCCACCCAGAAAGCACTTTGCAGAGAGGGTAGATGATCGATCTACGAAATTGGACACAATTTCGAAGATAAGTCTTTCGTTTCATTCGTTAAAGTAAACGTAGTTATTTTATTAGTTTGCTTGAATTATTGTAAATTGTCATAATTCAACTGTGTTCAACTCAAAATTCAATTAGGGTAATATCCTGTATTGATAATATTTTCACCAATCATGTTGAACATAACCAGGTATATTCGGTGAATCTTCATATGTCGGATCACAGAGGACAAGTCCTGGACCTTATTGACATAAACGACAAACCGATCAAAAACAAACCTACAATTCGAGACGTAAATGTTAACAATAGTAATATGTTTCGGGTGGAATTATCTTCTATAAACTGGAATGTATTGCTGCGTTGTGGAAATGCCTCTCAATCATATAAAATAAATGTTTTCATGAAATCTTTATTGAACTGCATGATAAATACTTTCCTGTGAAAAACAAACAAACCAACAACCGAGGAAAAAAGCTGAAGTGGTATAGTGAAGAAATTAGAGAGGTGAAAAATAGATTAGACGCATTGGATACGATAAAAATGGTGAGAAGAGACGAGGAAGCAGAGCTAGCCTACAAAGCGTATAAAATGGAATATGTAAATACAATAAAAGAAACTAAAAAAGCAGAAAATGAAAAATATATCGCAGAAGAAGACAATAAGACCAAAGCTATATGGGATATTATCAAGCAAGAAACTGGTTCGACAGCAAATGGCTCTGACCAAAAAATCAAGGAATCTCTCTTAACTAAAAATGAACTCAATACATTTTTTTCAAACGTTGGAGTGAAAGCAGCTGAAAAAATTACAAAAACTCAAGTTACTCCAAATCAACTTCTGGAGAATAATAAAATCAACAACTTGAACTCCTTTTATTTATCAGAGGTTGAGGAGAATGAGATAAGATACATAATCATGGAAATCAAAAATAAGAAAACTGAAGATATATAAGGAATATCAACTAATATAATCAAACAATGTATCGATGAAATTACAACTACAATTACTATCCTCATCAACATATGCATAAGAGACGGAATATTTCCATCAGAAATGAAGCATGCTAAGGTAATTCCAGTCTACAAAAAAGGAGATATCAATAGTCCAGATAATTTCAGACCTATATCCATATTACCAGCTCCGTCAAAAATATCTGAAAAAGTCCTGAAAACCGAATGGTCGATTATTTCGAAAAAATAAATCTATTCAGTGAAAGCCAACATGGATATGGAAAAGGAAAATCTACCATTACAGCCATGGTAGAAAGCGTAGAGAAAATTTTAGAATCCTTCGACAATCACGAATCTGTTCAGATGCTGTGTTGTGACCTTAGCAAAGCTTTTGATACAGTAAGTCATAACGTATTGCTTGATAAGCTATACTATTATGGAATAAGAGGAATTCCGCATCGTTTGATCGAGTCCTATTTGACTGATCGATTTCAGTCAACTTGGTGGAAAAATGATTTATCAAAAGCAGAATCAGTGAATCAAGGAGTACCACAAGGGTCAATCTTAGGGCCCATTCTCTTCATAATCTATACGAACGACTTGCTAGCTAATATTGACGTATTTAGTGCTACAATATATGCAGATGATACCACCTTCCTAGTGAAAGGTAAAACTGTTGAAAAAATAGAAAATAAATCACAGCTCACATGCACAGAGGCGAATTTATGGTTTTCAGCAAATGTTCTCCTACAAAATACTGAGAAAACTGTTGATGTCACCAAGAGGCGTTACGGAAAACCCAATAAAGTTTCTAGGTTTGATGTTGGATAATAATCTTAACTGGACAGCTCATATTTCTACTCTGAGCAAGAGGTTGTGTACAGCTATATACACCATGAGAAGAATCTAATCTGTATCAACTCACCAAGCAGCAAAAGTAGCATACTATGCTAACTTTCATAGCATAACTAGCTACGGTATACTCCTATGGGGGACTGCCTCCGAAGCGAAAAAAATCTTTATACTCCAAAAAAAAGTATACAATCTATACAAAGGTATAGTGAGTTCCTAAAGGATTGTTTTCGACTGTTCTACAGTCACTGGAACATTTATTGCTCCTTGAAACAAGTATTCAGCATATACCATTTCGTATCCGAAATGTCCTACTGGAGCGCTCTCTAATCTGTTGCCGTGGTGGATCCTGTAAGCGATTGCAGTGTTCATCCCGGCGAACGATGACGGGCACCGGGCCCCCGCGTGTATACAACCGCGATAACCTGGACTGCACTGACGAGGGACTACATCCCGAAACCGGTCTGCAGTTGGTTCCTTGTTTGAATCAGGCGGTGTCCTGCTGTCTGTCTCTGAGAGCTCTTGCAAAGTTGTTCCTTCAAAGTAAGGATCTTTGCACATATGTCTGACAGATATAATTCAATATCTGTCGAGGTATTAGCCAGAGAAGTAGTTTTTCTCTGTCGGACATATGCCATACAATCTATACAAAGGTATAGTGAGTTCCTAAAGGATTGTTTTCGACTGTTTTACAGTCACTGGAACATATATATATATACATATATATATATATATATATATATATATATATATATATTCACGTGCCTGAAATACGTCCATTTAAATAGAGATCGATTCATTATGAATTCAGAAAGCCACTCCTATTCTACAAGATTTGGAAACGACCTCAGAATACCACTCCATCGGTTGGAAAAGACACAAAAAGGAATTGATTATTGGGGACCGAAACTGTATAATAAAATACCTCCAATATTGAGAAATAAAACAGAGAAAAGTTTCAGTGCATGGTCGAAATCACACTTACTGAACCTGCGCTGCTACTCCATTGATGAATTCTTAAATAGTTGATGAATATATACAAATAGTTTTATGAACATAAATTGATTAGGTGTAAGTTTTAAAGTGTTTCATGTTCGTTATTGGTTGTCAATGTCTTAAACAACCAAATTTTTTTAATATTTTATTTTATTATTGTCATTAGTCCTAATTTCATGACGTTTCTTGTAAAAATAGCATTTACAATGAATAAACTTATCTATCTATCTATCTATCGTTGATTTTCATTATTTGTATAGAAAAAAAGTCGATTTTTTCCACCTGTCTCTTGTGTTTTATCTTGTTAGATTATTAGTAAATTGTGTGGCCTCATTCACCTTTTTCTGGTTTAATTTAGATTATTAGTTAAAATCAGAAGTTGTTGTCATCAAATATTTTGAGAAATGTCCCAAACATCTTTTGTTGTCATTCCTTACTCTTTGGTTTAATAGATATAAGTGTTATGAATTATGGCTTTTTATTCTCAAAAGTCCTCCAGTTTACAAAAATCCTTTTGATTTGAGAGAAAATTATTTTACTTAGTAGAGTTGAACAGAGTGAGTAAATTTGAGTGCTAAAGTGAGTTCCGCAACGAGTTCTCAATTCAGCATCAGAAAGAAAGAATAAATGGAGCATCGAGTATAGAAAGTCGAGATAATCTGATGAAAAAGTAAGGTGAGTTAAAAAATTTAAATGCCGTGAGGTATGATTCCTAGTTCCTAGAAAATTAGAGCCCAACGTTCTCAAATAGTATTATGTTTTTAACAACTCCGCTCGGTCGAATCAGTTGTGATAAAGCTCTATTTAATCATAAAATCAGCATTTGTTACAGATGGATGACTTGTTGGTTATCCGTTTTTCTAGAGACTCTACTATTGTCTTGTTTATTCATCTTATCAATGGCAGAACAAGCGGAGATTTGAGTCATCACCAGCAACTCAGAGTCTTTTAAATGTGTATGGTCTAAGAAAGCAAACAAACAAGATAGAACTGATAGTTTCAAACATAGACAGTCCGCTAAAAGAACTAGGAATACGGCTCAACAAGTTGTTCAAAATTTGCCCTATCTAGCTTGCAACTAAAAAATCTGTGGTACTACATCCGACTTCATCGAGCTTGAACGTCACTCAACTTGACCTCACTCACTTTAAAATAATCTTCGCAAAAAAAAACTTTTTTTAGTGATACATATTTTAGTTCCCCTCTAACAGCAGTAAAGCATGCGCCATATGCAGGGTACATTTTCTAGCCTCACTGATTCCATAATTTTTATTTTGCCACCTTTAGTGATGGTTATGTTTTTAAGACCGGTATAACTGTCGTATTCACTATAATTAGAAATTAGTGAACATGCCTATTCAACTCTTGGGATGTAAAACTGAGTTACTCACCAATGATAACTTCCATCCATGTCACCCTGAGGAATTGTTCAATTCAATTCATTGCAAATCGTGAGATTTAGCTCTCGGAGTCTACTTTGTACAATGTATAGTTCTACCGACTGAATGGCACCATAGTGAAACAAAACGTAATTTGGGAATTTATTTTGAAAGGTCACCAAAATGCACGATCATTTCAGGGCACATCTGGAAGCCATTAAATTCACCACTTAGTTGACGATACCAAGAATGGTCTGAAAACTTCGCACATATGTTGCTAGGAGAATCGTACCAATACCTACTTGAGAGTTATACGAGGGGAATTTAATTATTCTAATAAAATATTTTGTATCCAATAATCAGTTTCATTATGAATTCAACGTCATATATCCATTGAGAGAATTGATTCAAACCATAAACGAGTATTACAGAAAGATCCATGACATAGAGTAAGTTGAAATAAGATTAATTGTTTAGATGTGAGTTTTTTCATAGTGCGAAGAATCTGCATCATGTTTTTTTTTTTTCGTAACGTCGGAATATTCGAGTTATAATATATTTAATGAAAAAGCAGATTGTAGAAGAAACCGAAAAGAGATTCAATTCACTATTCAATTTTTGAACAACCCTTATATTTACTACCAGGCCTGAATAGAAACTGATTACGAGACCCAGGCTAACTTGAGGTCACATATTTTAGGCTTCTAATCTTCAGTCCTGTTTTAAATCTTGAGAGAGTCAGATGTTTGCTAGAAACGTGACCTGCAGTGGGGGAAAAGTTACTTTTCCGAACGATTTTTATATTGTTGAAAATGAGGATATTTAGGACTAACTGAATGATCTATGTAAATTCTGTCTTATGTGTCATTTTGTAGCATTATTATAAAATCTTGTTTAATAAAAACCTTTTTTTTTCATAAAATTTTATTTTGGAGTTGTTATTTTTGTTCAAACTAAATTAAAAGAATGCTGTTTTCAGAACACTCACAAGCATTCGAAAACATATTTTATTCAATTTCATTCTGAAATTTGAATAATGAATCTAGTTTATATTTTAGCGTCTTCTCTCAATTTACTAATTACGCTGAAAATGGGCCAAGCCAGAGTCAAAGATAAGCCGAACCATTATTTCAAATGGAAAGAAAGCTTAACGAATTCTTGTTTCTTGATGAGCACGCAGAAAATTATAATGATTATACAAAGAAAGAGTTTAGGCCTCCGGAAAATTATCACTCACTCGCTCTCTCGCTGGAACAAAACGTCTGCTTCTAAAGAGAGAGAGAGAGAGAGATTTCGTGAGAAAGAATATGGACAGAAAAAACGATAATATAAACGTTAAACCGAGAGCAGACTCAAGGTAAACGTAACGAAGTATTAATTCTTTTCGGCCATGAAAGCGTTACCTAATAATAATAAATAATAGCAAGAGTTTTCCTCTCATGGCTAGATGGGGATCAACATATTGATTGATTTGTCGAGAGGAGAACCGTGCTCATCTCCAAAAACCAAGATTTGATAGATCTAAATTTCAGACTTTCTACCAATTTTGAATAGAATCGGAGCATAACCACAAAAGTCGTTCTACATCTTGGAGGCGTCATCTTGATTAGTGAATTTTGACAAAAAATTCGCAATCTCCGACCCCGAAAACCCCCATATAGGTATAGACCGTTGGCCCTTGACACTAGGAGGGTCGATTATAGTTGTCGTCAAACATATAAGATAAATAAAAAAATACGCAAAAAATGGTCTTATCTTGTCCATCTCTGCCTGGAAAGGGCCACATAATGTTGGGGGTAAGTGGTGCAAGAGTTAGAAATAGCTAGTGCAAAATTTTCAATTGCATAAAATTCATTATTGAGAGAGGATTAATTAATTCTTTTTGTTTAAATAAAAGAGTAGGTATACTAGAGATCGATACTAAGTACAAAGATACAATTTAAAAATATGCAGTATAATGATTCGATTTATCATGCATTAAAAAGTTATTCAACAAAAAGAATAACAAAGAAAAAAATTTAAAACATTCTCGTATATACAGAGTGTTTATTCAGTACTGCATTCTTCACGACTCAACATCTGGATTGTCAGGAATTCAGATGTTTTATTTAAAAATAATCTAGAGAAGAGAATTCTCAAATAAGTGCATATACCAACATGGTCTACCATGAAAACAAATTCAACTTTCCAATTAATCGCCCTGTGCTTTATTTATATGAACTCTCTGTAATCCTATATTTTCAGATCGGATAGTGCGTTGCCACGTTATCATTATTCATACAGATTTTTTTTGCTAAAAATTACTTCATTTTGAACTGGAATAATACTCTCGCGGTTGAAGATTTTCTAATAGATGATTTGCACCCTGTGTGAATTTTTCTGATGGAAGCTCTCAGTATGGTATGTCAATGATCAATTGTGCTAAAATTCAAAAATTACATTGATCGGACTTTTCATCCGACACAATTACATTAAATTATTACATCTGTTAGCTTGTAACTCAACATACCAAACCTTACGGGGGAAAGCAATAACATTTAATAAAAAACTGCGGTTAAAAGTAGGCAGCACAGTGTAAAAACTATGACACTCCCACATTAGATTTCGCTTTTCTCAACTTTTTAAAAAGAGGAACCTCATCGTGATTCCACTCGACCCTTCATTTATTTCTTACATACAATTCAATGTTCTCCATACCCTAAAAACAAATTCGGGAATATAATTAATATTGGACACCGGCATTCTGTTTCGTAGAATCATATTTTTATTCATCTGCTCTTGGGTATTTTGTGATCTTTCAGTAATTAAAGTAAATTCAATATTAATTTTCAACTCTAACGCCCTGCATCTCGAATACGAATTGTTGTCTTTTACATGTTCACCTATGGACATTATTTTCCTTGCAATGTGAGAAATTAATGAACGGACCGGTCCACCTTAGGAATAATCCTGTATAAGCAAATATTTTGTTAGTCCTCATATTTCCTTCAAGAAAATTAAGCAGTTATCAATCAAAAAGTATATATTTCTGCCAAAAATGCATAGTATAACGCCATACACACCTTATAAGGTAATCACATGAGAATATTGGCTAAATTCAGTGTGAGTCAATATCAATACTTACATAAGTTCAGGAAATTACCAGGAAATTAATTCCTATTTTGTCAATAACCAAACACAGTTTTAGACAAAAATTGCAATAAATCAATAAATAAAATTAGTGACATCTCCAACTTTATTCAAATTATTCCACCTATCGCCCCCACGTAACACTTGGCGCGGAAGATGTAAAGGACCGCACAGCAAATAGGTATGTTTTTTCCATGCAGGGTCGGGCGTAGCTATAATAGAAATCACAGCTGTATGCGGTACGCGCAGCTATTGGCAAATTAGATTTCGACGGGGCAGTTGTTTGCCTAATCTAAGGATATTAATAATTATTATAAAAATGGATTATTCTGAATACAAAAGTTACAGTGCTCTTGTTAATGGCATATGTACTAGTCCGACCCTGGTCGGCGGCATGGGAATCAATTTCGTGCTAATCGACCATTTTTGCGCCTTTTTTTATTTATCTTAAATGTTTGACGACAACTATATCTACGAAGGTATGCCCTTCAAGGGACATGAAGATTAAGTTGGAATATCGGGAAAAAAGTGGTTTGTTGGATCGGTACCCGGTCGCCCCCCCCCTGACGTCAATGACGTCTCCTTCACTTCAAATAGGGCTATATTTGCCCACCCAAATTGTATGCAAATGTTATAACATTGATTGATGGGTCAAAATGAAGGGCTTAAAACCAAGGGGCATAACTTGGTAAATAATCTGAGAGAAATGGCGGTAAGCGTAACTTCCGGTCCGTATGCCGCCCTTGGGGACCGACTTAGGCGTATGTAAATCGGCTATAGCCCGGTTAATTTAGCTAGACCTGACTATTCCAGTACATTTGTACAGCTGCTTCCATAATAACAATTTCAACATTGCTTTCAAACGGAAGTTGATTGAACAGGAAGGAGGGCGACCAGGTACCGATCCAACAAACCACTTTTTTTCCGATAATCCAACTTAATTTTCATATCCCTTGAAGGGCATACCTTCGTAGATAATCGACACTTCTAGTGTCATGGGCCAACGGTACCTACCAATTTTGAATAGAATCGGACTATAATAGAAAAAGTGTTTTTACTGTTTCTTTTTTAAGAACTTGTCACCAAAATCATGAACAACTGCCAAAATCAAGGTAATTAGACCACTATAAGTGGGTCAAAATTCACTTGTGGGCGAACAGAGAGACAGACAAAAAAGCGAGTTAACATAGTTATTTACCTAACAAGTGCGGAAAGTAGTACTTTTCCGCACGCTACGGCAGTTGCACGAACGACGCGGAACGGAGTTTGGGCAAGCCGTCAAGGGCCGCAAGAGTTAGGTACAATGTTTTTCCTACGAGTGTTTTTGTCCATCTTATTTATGAAAAAAAAAGGTTTTTATTAAACAAGATTTTTATAATAATGCTACAAAATGACACATATGACAGAATAGTTACAATAGATCATTTAGTTAGTCCTAAACAACAATATAAAAATCGTGCGAAAAAGTAACTTTTCCGCATGATTTTATCTTTCCGCGAGATTTACATTATGAGATCGAATCTAGTCTATTAACGACTGTTTGATAATAACTTCATAATAATTTCATAAAATTAATTTCAAAATATAAAGTAATTAAGACATTATCAAAATAAATAGTGATATTTAAAATTTGACAGGATTTGATATGGTATTATAGCAATTAAATTAATTTCTGAAATAGCTCAGTTGGCAAAGTAAGAGAGCAGTCGTTCTACGCTGGCTAATGGTTAATGGGGTAGGTGGTTCGAATCCTGGGGAAGTTACTTTTTTTGTTTTTGTTTAGAAATCGATGAGAGTACTTACTGTTCAATTTTCGTTATATTTTTCAATATTTGTATATTCAATAACGACATGAGTGTTTTTGATAGAATCTGTTATGAAAAAAATAATTCGCTCGTACTACAAAATTTCATATACTCGTGGGAAATGTATGTCATTTCATGCTCATAGTACAATATACTAATTTTGAATTAAAATATTGTGCTTTAAAGAGAAAATCTTGCGTAAAAGTGAAAATCTTGCGTAAAAGTAAAAATCGTGCGGAAAAGTAAAAATCGTGCGGAAAAGTAAAAATCGTGCGGAAAAGTAAAAATCGTGCGGAAAAGTAGAACTTTCAAAACGAAAAATCGTGCGGAAAAGTTACTTTTCCGCACGCTCGTAGGAAAAAACGTGGTGAAACCCACAACAAAACTTTCTTTCAGTAATCAACATTTTTCAAATTTCTTTCTTATGGAGCCCTTCATTTTCGTAGAAACTTTTCATAAGTTATTTCATACTGGGAGGCACGACTTTATTAAGCTAGACTGATGATAACATTTAGTTATTTTCTCGTCCTTCTAATCTCTCACTCTCTCCCTCCTCCTTATATTCTTTATCTCGACCTTGCATATCTCTCTTTCTCTCCCTCATATATCTCTCTAATTCTCTCCCTCACATATCTCTCTTTTTCTCTTCCTCATATCCCTGTCTCTTTCTCTCGCTCATATCTCTCTCTCTTTCTCTCCTTTTTAATTTTACCCGTTGTTGCAATGTTACTTAATCCAAGACTTGATCTAAATACTCTCACCGGCAAAAAAACCAGCCCCAAATTCAAAGTTGGCTTCCTCTCGAATCGCTCCTTTGATTTTTATGTTTCTTTTTTAAATTGTAGAATAATTCCTTAGTAACTATGCCATGTCATAAATTTTTATTCAGATTTGAATTTGATCATATACGGGGTGCATCAATGAGACGAAGTTTCTTTTCCAAAATTTGAAACACCCTGTGAAGTGCAACAACTATAGCAGCTGTTGTCAACTGAAATCTACTTGAAGCCGGACCTTTTCCGAATATTTTGTTTTTTTTAAACACGACATTATCTCTGTTTTTACTGGATATACACTGTTTTAACTCTTTGCAGCATACGGGTACATGATTTGGACCACATTAATTTAAATAAATGATGCATCGTGGTCACAAAAATAAATCACCAGTGATATTCCCTCTTAAAAGTTACACACTCGCTGATATACTGAACCACCTACTCTCACCTATTCTCAGGAGTCACACGAACACGTTGAGCGGGTCAGTTTATTGCTTCAGGATAGAGTGAGAAGTTGATTTGTTATCAAGCGGTATTGGGAATCACAAAAGTGCGCTTAAAACTGAAGGTAATGAAATATTCAATTTAATATTCTAAATTATGATTCATTCATACCTATAAGTATAGTTCAATGATGTTCTTTCAAGGGCAAATCACAATTTAGGAAAAAAATATAATTTTGAGTGGTAACAAATTAAGACCACTGTGCAGCAAAGAGAAATTCCTGACATTATCAAAAATTTAACAGATATGATGGCACGGGATCTGGACTTCAAATTGGTTGATATAACACTTCCGAAGACTATTCACAAAATGAAGTTGAACTAGATGGACTGACTTTTGATGATGACATTTTTGTGGGTGAGGAAGTAAATATACAAAATGCAGATGTTGATGATGAAGCTTCCGAGGATGATTTGCCATTATCAAATTTTATTAAAAAAACGCCAGAATATAAGTTGGTCAACGTCAAAACCTGTTCTCTAATTCATATATAAATTGAAGAAAAACATGCCAGAACTGAAACTGAAAATTTTCCGTAGAGGAGTGTGTGACGGCTCATTAGCAGAAAGGCTCGTGGAAGTGAAATCCAAACGTGAAGAAGTCGTAGATGCCCTACCAATAAAAAATCGAAAGGTATCGGTTGATGTCAGACTAACAACAGCTTCTCATCAACCAGTTAGGTCGACAAGACGAAGATGTGCTCGATGCAGTACTAAAGCGATTCCCGTTCGTACTGATTGGTCATGCAGTATTGGTAAGGTTGCATTATGTTTGGGCAAAAACAAAAATTGCTTCCAGAACTACCACAAATAATATAATCATTTTTATCTCCCATGAATCACTTAGTTTGTGTTATAATTATGATTTTTTTTAATATACTTTTCTTGGTATTTGTGAACTCATTCTGATTAGTATTGCATAGTGGTTTAAAATATGAACCACGCGATTTCGCCATTTTGGAAATTAATTTTTCGGAAACTATATAACTCAAAACACAGTGGTTACTGATATCAAGCGAAATAATAAGAAAAATCCGAAAATTTTTGCAATAAAGTTTCCTGTGCAACTGGGGTCTAGAAATAATGATGAAATGGCGTGCCGCAAAGAGTTAAAGCGTACACCTCGGACGAACCAGTGAAAACAAAACAAATAAACATCGAAACGTAAGTTCAATTAGAAACCTAACAAAAACATAAAAATTTAAAAAACAATAAACACATTTCAAGGGGATAATATCTAGTGTGGCCTCCCCGCGCCAAAATGACTTGATTCAGTCGATGTTGCATCGAATCAATAAGGTTTGTAAGAAATTCTTGTGGAATGGCATCAAATTCTTCCTGAAGTGCAATTCGTAGATTATGAAGGGTGTCTGGTAAAGCAGGTCGGCGACGAATGCTCCTTTGAAGTTGGTACCAGAGATGCTCAATTGGATTGAGATCAGGACTGCAAGATGGCCAAACTATTCGTTCAATACCCACTTAATCGAAATATTCGTTAACTACTCGTGCCACGTGCGGTAGCGCGTTATCTTGCATTAATACGAAGCTGTCTCCGACAAAATAAGAGTAGGGCACAACAGCGTTTAGGAGAATATATTCGATACCATATACCAATTACAGGATTGGCTAATTGGTATACCCCAAAGCCAAAAACCCAATCTCACACACACATCACCAATTACAGGCTTCCTGAACTGTTGTTCGAGTTATACCAAGGGTGTCGGACACATAACGTTGACTTCGGCCATCCTCAATTAAGGCCACAATACGAGCATCATCCGTCACAGATAAAGGCATTTTTTTTATTTCAAAAACGTTAATAAGCTCTTAATGTTAATGTTGCCGCGTATGCCGCCTTGATTATTTACACGTAGAAATTTCTGCCTGCGAACACTTTTTCCGAGCCCTTCGCTTTCAAAAAGTGTATCTCCGGTAAAAACAGAGATGATCAGAGTTCAATGTGATTCTAGTTGACAACAGGTGCTATAGCTGTTGCACTCCACAGGGTGTTTAACATTTCGGAAAAGAAACTTTGACTTATTCCTGCACCCCGTATATGCTGAAATTCAAATCTGAACAAACATTTCTGACATAACATCGTTACTGAGGAATTAATCTACAATTTAAAAAAAAAAAACATCAAAATCAAATGCGCGGTTCGCGAGGAAGCCAACTTTGAATTTGGAACCATTTTTAAGTGGCCGATTTTTTTGCCGGTGGGTGTATAACTATTGGCGGGAAACAAATACTGGATGTATTGAAATAATTCCCTATCATCCCTAGCACTCGTCATAGCATATGTTTTTTTCAATGATACAATGGCTAAACGAGTAAGGCATAAGACTTGAAAGATCAAACATATAGACCCAAAGATTGAAATTCATTACTTGAAGTCGAATGAAAGACTCAATATTAAAAAAAAGACTCAAATTGAAAGTCTAAAACCAAAGACTCAAGCTGAAAGAGAAATACTTGAGCCAATAACTGAAAGACTGAGTCGAAAATTTAAGGACTGAAACTTGACTGAAAAATTTCAGTTGTACAAGATTTGAAGTAGATGTTTCTCCCTCGTTCAACTTATAATATTTGCAAATAATTACAAGTATGGTAGATCAAGCCGCAACGTAATTATTCGCATGAGTAAAATCATAGGGTACTCATTGTTCCCTTCTGCTACACTCATGGTCTTGCGCATCGACAGTTAATCCATGAGCACGCATTCTTTCCATAGTTACAAATGAACCTAATGAAAACGTGTTGAGGAAGTAGGTGGAAATTGAATTTGAAAATTCACGTCATTATTATAGTTATCACATTATTATTTTGAAATTATTTTACTGTCATCGATCCTTGATATGTGTGATAAACGCAGAATAATGGAGGACGAGGATTGGATGTGCGTGAAATTTTAATTTGAAAATTCTCAACTCTATTTATTATTATTACAGCAATATTATGAAATTCTTGTAATGTCGTCGGTCCTTGATATGTGTGCCAAATTTTAGATTATTCGGACGATTGGAAGGAGGTGAACATTGAATTTACAAATTCACATCATCATCATCACATCATCACATCATCATCATTATCACATTTTTACTATGAAAATCTTGTATTGTCTTCAGTCTTTGATGTGTGGAGAATTTCAGATTATTTGGGGTATTGGATGTGGGTAAAAATTGAATTCAAAAATGATCACTATTACTATTATTATTACATTAATATTATGAAATTCTGTTTATGGCGTCGGTCCTTGAAATGTGAGCCAAATTTAAGATCATTCGGAAGATTGAAAGTAGGTAAAAATTGAATCTAATAATTCACATTATTTTTTTTTCTTTGGTGTCTTGGCATCGACTGCTATGGTCATTAGCCACGTGTTCTGGATAGGCCTTGTTACTAACTCCATGCGCCACCTTAGGAGCAGCACTGTTAATTGAAACGCAACAGTAAATCGTGCAGGACTCACTCCAGTCCAGCCACGAGATTTGAATAATTTAATCGGTCAAATTAAATTAAAAAATCCCAGCCGCAACTGGGGCTCGAACTCTGGACCTTTCGACCCAAAGTCGGACGCTCTAACCACTGCGCCACGCCCCGACATAATTCACATTATTATTATTTTGATTATGATTATTATGATTATTATTATTACATTATTACTATGAAATCCTTGTATTGTCTTCGGTCTTTGATATGTGTGCCAAATTTTAGATTATTCGGCAGATTGGATGTGGGTGAAAATTGAATTTCAAAATTATCATCATTATTATCGTTATTATCACATTCTTACTCTGTCGTCGGTACTGTATTTAAATGGAAGGTAAAATATAACTTATTGGTTCTGGAATAGTACTAAAAAAAATTGAAAAACGCCTTTTTACTATGCCCCGTAACGCTCTTATGTTCTATAATTGGACATGTTAATGAGTTCCAATTGATACGTTTTTATTCTGAATTTGTCTTATGTCGACTAACTAAACAGTTTTATTCTTCGTCAATCCTACCTGACTACGACGTCATTACAAACTTTGGCCGCTTATAAATATCTCAGAAAAGACACATACAAAATCATTCAAACTCACACATTTTTCTAACGACCTATTCCACTATAACATAATAAAATATGAGCCAATTTGACGAAGTCCCAATTTTCCATATGTTTTCGTGGGATCCTTTCAGATTTTTTGAACGATTGGAAGTACGTGAAAGTTAACTTCCAAGATTTTATTTAAGTTTGTTAGTTACAAGCGAACCTAATAATAAAAGCGTGTTAAAAATACTAGATAACTGACAAACATTCAAAGAGTTATAAAATCGTTTCATTCAACCTGGTCGACAACCTGGTTTTTTCCATTTATAGAATTTCCTGGAAACTGCGAATGATATCTGCCGATCTTACTGTTCGATCTTGAAAAGAAACTTGAGGTGAATGCTAGCGTGCTGTGAAATGCTTTCCTGCTTATGGATATTCCGTTCACTCCAACTCATTTCTATACAATCTTCCAGCATTTCCATCCTCTAATGACTCCAGGCAAATGCATAAGCACATTAAAGTTTCAGCTGAGTACAAAAAATACCCCGTACTCTGTAGAGAAGCAACTGAAACGAAACTTTCAGCATGGAATATCCTAATTTGGGTAAAATTTACGGCAAGTATTCGAGTGCACTTCCTCTTTTCATGGCCTAATTCCGGATGGAGAGCGACTACAAGTGGGCTTCGGTAAGAAATAATTTGATAACATTATTTCATTTCCAGACGTTAATGTCGTTAGAAAATAATGAGCCCTCATTTATCCATTGGCGCTGCGTTTTTGAAGCTTTGTTGAAAATTATTGTTAGGATGAAGAATTATTTAGTTCAGATATGTCTCTCATCAATCCACCTTATAAAAAAGGGTGATTCCTCACATCCAATCAGATCTTGAACTCCAAATGATTGTAATTCCGTAATGATATTAATAATAGACATCTTTTTTACCTTTAAAGAGCATTACTTAAATAAATACAATAATAATAAAAATAATAATATCGCTTTTATTGGATACAGGTTATACAGTGTGTCCAAGATAAGAATGAACAGCATGGGGATATCGGAAACGGTAAGAGGTACGGGGTCGATTAAATTAGAGAAAAGTAGCGCATTTATGTGCCCAACAATATGCCATTTACAAAGTTTTAATATTCCGAGTAGTCACGGCGATATCCGAGAAAAACCGAAATTTGAGAATTTCTTTTTTATTTTCTCCTAGGTTTATTTTAAAAGAAAATGAAAAACAAATAGCACTTTGTCATGGCCACTTTTTAAGGACTACCTGATAACGTAAGCAGAATTATCTGCGACGTTTCGTCTTTTAGAAAACATCATCAACTTTTCATTTTTATATGGGCCGAAACTAAAGTATACCCTGTATACGACTCCATTTTTCATTGTGAATACAGCAACGTATCACACAGTGTGGGAGTAGTGAATAAAATCTAGCAAATGCTAATACTATATATTCATCCCTTTCATTTATGTATGATATGAATAAGTCTGTCTCAAGAAAGTATAAGCATTTACTTAAAATTTGTTTTATTCACATCCACCAATATGATATCAGAACCATTTCTCGCGCAAAATGAAATTTAGTGATTACTTAACCTGTTTTTCTTCAATTTTAGTTTGTATGCGCTGGAAAAAATGTCATATTTTGATACATGAAGTAAATTAATTAGTCTTATTTATACAAGTATAAATTTTAACTTACTACTTGCCGGAATTTTTGCGTTGTTGAATACAAAAATAAGTCGCAATATCAAAAATTTGGTTTATAAATGTATTTGTAATGTAATAACAAGGAGCTAATATGTATTACAGGAAAATAAACAGAAACTTACAACAAGTGTTCAAATAACCCGTCGTTATTTTCTATGCACAAGTACGCTCTTCTCACAGACGAATTTAAAACTTGAGTTAACATATTCGGAAAAATATTGTTTAAGGATGCAGTAACCGATCTTAGCAAATGTTCTTCATTTTGAAAATTATGATTAGAGTACACTTGATTCTTGATATATCCCCAAAGGAAAAAGTCTGGTGGGGTTAGGTCGGGGAACCTTGCAGGCCAGGATGTATCACTATGAGTACCAATCCACTGTCCTGGGAAGCGACGCGACGGTTCAAATAATCACGAACAATTCTAGAGTTATGTGCTGGAGCGCCATCTTGTTGAAACCAGCAGCTGTGAGTAACCGCTAATGGCAAATTATCTAGAGCGTCTTCCATATCATTTACTAACAAATGTATGTACCGCTCTGCTGTTAAATTGTTTTGGTAAATAAAAGGCCCAATTACATTCGTACCGAGAATTCCAACCCACATGTTAAAACCGAAACGATGTTGATGTCTGGACGCTTTGAGTACACGCAGATTTTCTTGTGACCAATAATGAACATTCCGCCTATTAAAAATACCATTGTTGGTGATCATACTTTCATTAGACCAAATTATTTTGAAAGGGAAATTTTCATCGTCTTTGCATTTTCTAGTGTACCATTCACAAAAGGTTCTTCGCCTTGCATCGTCACCTGGTCTGAGTCCATGACAAATCCTTAATTTATATGGATGATATTTATATTTTCTTAAAATGAAGTGAGCGGTGGATTTGGCTACTCCGGTATTATCTTCAATGGTGCGAGTGAATATCTCAGGATTTTTGACCTGTAACACATCACGCTGACTTTCTTCATTAGACAGCTTTTGTCGGGAAACCACAGGTTTTTAAAATGATTCGTATTCTTTTAAATCAAAAACTAATCGTCTAAATATTGATTTACCAGGTTGTCGCCTCTCTGGATACTTATTAGAGTACGCAAGTTCAGCATCAACACAATTTCTTTGGCACAAAATGTAACATGACAACATATCAAATTTTTCAGTATTCGAAAAGCTGCCGTTTTCCATTTTTAACACAAATTAGGTAGGTAATGAGATGTAAAAGTAGTATGGGTAATATGTCAAAGATTCTACCAAACAACAGTATTATTATGACAACAGATCATTATGTGTCATTTTTTCCTGCGACTACTATCTAAAATTGAACAGAAACAGGTTAAGTAATCACTAAATTTCTTTTTGCGCGAGAAATGGTTCTGAAATCATATTGAGTGATACGTTGCTGTATTCACAATGAAAAATGTAGTCATATACAGGGTATACTTTAGTTTCGGCCCATATAAAAATAAAAAGTTGATGATATTTTCTAAAAGACGAAACGTCGCAGAAAAATTCAGCTTACATCATCGTGTAGTCCTTAAAAAGTGGCCATGGCAAAGTGCTACTTCTTTCACATTTGCTTTGAAAATAAAGCTAGGAGAAAATAAAAACGAAATTCTCAAATTTCGGTTTTTCTCGGATATCTCCGAAACTACTCGGAATATTAAAACTTTCTAAATGGCATATTGTTGAGCACATAAATACGCTACTTTTCTCTAATTTAATCGACCCCGTATCTCTTACCGTTTCCGATATACTCATGCTGTCCATTCTTATCTTGGACACACTGTATAGACAGACAAAATTGTACAAAAGAAATAGAAATAGTAAAACCTCTAAGCTGTAGACCCAAAGGCAAAGTTCGCTCTCTTTCTGACGGTTTCCCAGAAGAAAGAGTTGCGCTCTTTCACTTAACCTGGTAACATAATTCTTCACAATAATACGATAAAATAAAAATATACCACAAACTTAATTCCTCCCAAGAGTAAAGAGTAACCAAAAATAGTAGTAAATATTAGAACTAATATATGTGTAGACATCTTTCAATACATAAAAATACGAGCATAAACTAATTTCTTCACTTATATTTATGAATATCAAATTTCATAATAATTATGCAATAAATAAAAAAATAGTACTTCAGTAGACAAACAACGATCCATTCAAAATTGCAAGCTTAATTTTTTTCTTGAAGGGACTTATGGACACAGAATTTCGAATTTCTTGAGGAAGTTATTGTATGTTTTGGAGATGTTATAGGAGTACGATGATTTGTAGAGAGTGCCATGATGTTTCGGAATCAAAAAGTTATGTTTATTCCTCAAATTGACATTGTGTGCTTGACATCGATGCTGAATTTTCTCGTATAAGTACACCGGGGATTTTCTGTTTTTTTTTTTTGTTAAAACAAGCATCTGTGTAAAAAGCGCCGCTCTTTCATGTTAATGTTCTTCAAAAAAGCTGATATACGGTCCCGCCTGCGTAGACCGCAAATGAGATGAACACATGAGTTTTGTATACATTCAGTTTCGAATAATGCCGGCCCATATACGAGGATGTATTGATATCTAGTTAGCCTAGACCAGTTCCCTGCATAAACAAAATATTGCGTTACCATAGCAACGAACAATAACTTATTAGAAGTGTCAGTGTAAAGTTTGACATCAAAAAAGTGAACCAGAGTTACGCAATAAATAAAAAGAAAAATTATGTCTACCAAAATTGTAAAAATCGAAAAATTGGAGTATCGAGTCATCATTAAGTACTTGTATTTAAAAGGGTTAGGAGGTAAGCAGATTTACGAAGATATGCTTAATACCCTTGGTGATCAATGTTCTTCGTATGCGACCGTGAAAAATTGGACTGCAAGCTTCAAAAGAGGTAAATTTTCCATTGAAGATGATGACCGATCGGGAAGGTCAGTTTCTGTGTCAGTCCCCGAAAATATCGATGCAGTTCATGACATGATTTTAACAGACCGTCGAATTGGGCTAAAACGGATATCTGAAGCACTGAATATTTCATATGAACACGTTCATCATATAGTTCACGTCAATTTGGACATGAGAAAAATTGCTGCAAAATGGATCCCCAAATGTTTGAATGTTGACAAAAAGCGTGCAAGGGTAGTAGCATCGAGTTCGATCTGTGCTCGATTTGAAAAGGATGTAGACTTCTTAAACCGAATTGTTACTATGGATGAGACTTGGGTACATTTCTACGATCCAGAAACAAAGCAACAATCGATGGAATAGCGACACTCCGGTTTTCCAAGACCTAATAAGTTTCGTGTCCAAAAATCAGCTGGAAAAGTTCTTGCTTCAGTTTTTTGGGATTGCCATGGAGTAATCATGATTGATTTTTTGGATAAGGGTAGAACAATAATAGGAGATTACTATTCGACATTACTGACTACTCTACGGGAAAAAATTAAAGAGAAGAGACGCGGAAAGCAATCCAAAGGTGTTTTGTTTTTGCAAGACAACATCCCTGCACAAAAATCTCATGTTGCCATGCAAAAAATTCGTGATTTAGGGTTTGAATTACTAGAACACCCCCCTTATTCACCAGATTTGGCTCCGTCCGACTATCATCTCTTTCCTCAACTGGAAAAAAGTTTAAAAGGTCGTAAATTTTCTTCCAACGAGGAGGTAATAAAAGCTGTGGAGGTCTGGTTTGCAGAGCAAGAAGAGACATTTTTTTGAAAGGTCTAGAGACGTTGCAGGTTCGCTGTAATAAATGTATCCAATTAAGAGGAGAATATGTTGAGTAATAAAATATTTTGACATTGAAATTTTGTTTGGTTCTATAGTAGGCTAAGAATTTTTCAATATATCCTCGTACACAGTCTGCATTATCAAATCTTGACACCAAATAATCGCAGAGGATTTTTTTGCATTGTCTGTTTAAAGTTTTTCGATTGGAAAATATGATTTTCAGACTAAAAAAATACTTTTCGGGTCATCCAGGATACATGTTTTTTATATCTCAGGTCGGTATCGAGTAGCAAGCCTAAATTTTTTCCACACGAAGAAAAGTTCAATTATTGCCGATAACACAGTCTATTGAGATGCCACTCTTTCACGAATTGCTTTTTTTCCAAAAAGTAACGCTTTCGATTTGGAAGGATTAATTTTCAAGCAGAATTTCTTAGATTCGGTTACTAATCGCTCTAAGTCTTCATTCATTTTAACGCATGCCAAGTCAACCTCCTGCTCTCCAAATGAATGGTAAAGTTGGGTGTCGTCTGCGTAAAAGTGAGATTGACATGTTTTAATAATTTTGTGAAGGTGGGATGTATATACGGTAAACAACAGTGGTCCAAGTATGGATCCTTGTGGTATACCACATATACATATGGAGTCATCTTTGAGTCCTGATACTTAAAACGATTTTTATTGTTCCATTGCTGACGTTGACCAGTTCTAATGTTTCTATTATTGATCCTTTGAGTTTTCTCCATGATGTAAGGATCAAGAAAACCCTGCGTGATACAGATATGTTTGAGATGATTGATGTTATTAGGGGGTCAAAAACAAAAGAATAAGTGGTTTAGATGGAATTTCCATTAAAACTTCTCTATTACTATTTATAATTTTTTTATGGATTGAAATTGACAGGTGTACAATCAACTTGAATTACAAAAAAGTGTCGGTTGACGGCAAACAACTCGAAAACCAAATAATGTGGCGAAGCTGCGGGCGATGCCGGACCTAAACTCTCACGTAGTTAACGACCGACCGCGGGTGACTGTCGATGCGCTTGCACCGAGAAGAATCTGGACGATTCGATGGATCTGGACGATTCGATGGAAAATTCTACAGCATTCGGAGAAGTCAATAATGAATATAAAAAGAACGACGCAGCAGACAGACGGGCAATCAGAGAAGTGAAAGTCGAATATAAATAGTAGAATGATATAAATTAGAGTATTGTAAATCATTGTATTTTCGTTAAATAAATTATTTTAGAGTGAATTAGACTATAAATATACAACAATAATATGACTATTGGTGAACATGTCAAATACATTTTCTGAAAGCCTCTCAGATGAAAGCTTTGGCCAATATTCAATTCTACATTCTGGTTTTAACACATTGAATTCCTTTCCAAAAACTTCAGGAAGAATTATTGACAAACATTCAAAAAGATATTTACATGATTTAATAAAGATGCCTAAAATATTATCTCAGTTATCATTGAAAAACTGTTTTTTTTTTCAAATGTTTATCACTCTGTATCTCAAAAGTTAAGACTTTTAGGACAAACATTCATAGGAAGTTGTTTTCCTAAAATGAGTCAAAGAATTACCATCTTGAATATTAGCATGTCTTTAAAAAACACCCTGCATAATGTATTCTTTAAATTTGAATTCTTACCAAAAATTGCAAACTTTCTAGAGATAGTGTTGTATAAATGAGAAAAATCCAGTTTTCACAAATCTGAATGTGAATGTGAAGTTAAAACAAGGAAATTTATTTATCGTGTTATAAAAAGATTATCGAAATACTAACTAACTATGATTATAAAAGTTCCTTCATATAATGTATTATTTTTATTTGGACTCCTGCCATAAATTGCAAAGTTTCTTAAGATAGTGTTGTTTAAATAAAAAAAATTCAATTTTCATATATCTAAATGTGAAGTATGACCTTCTCATGGCATGGTTGAAACAAGGAAATTTATTTTTCATGTTATAAAAAGAAAACCAAAATACTAATACTATCATTTTCATAGTCTAACCAATTTTTTTAATATAAAAGTCAATACAGAATATTTAATCTTCTGTTCGAAAGGAAAGGTTCCGTTTTTGCCTCTATTTTCAAATACCACTCTTTGGTCTTTTGCTCGAAATCACTGATTCGAAAATGAATCTGAAAATTGATAAAATGGGTAATATAAACAATTCAGAAAAAATTTGTCAGTCCTAGAGAAAATATCAATATTCACAACACTGCACACACAAATGTGACAATTTTCCACTGAACTATTCAAGTCATTCTCAAGGTTTCTCGATTCAATCCTAAAAAAAGAGCTTGAATGGAAGTAGAAGAATACAAGAAAGAAGAGAAGTTGGAAGTTTTTGGTACCTATTGACAACTATGTTCCGGAATTGTGGTGTTATTTGGACATTGGAACTATTAGACTCCATCCATTGGCCATACCCGCAAGAAAGCCAAAACCTTCTAGGATTCAGTGATCCTAACGATAGAGGCAAAACGGCGTTGTCTACCGGACATGGATTGTACCAATTCAAAGTTCTTCCGTTCGGATTATGCAATGCTCCTGCCACCTTTGAGAAACTTATGGAACTAGTGAATTGATCCCTAAGGGTCAAACTAGTGAACTGACTCCTAATGGTCACTGTTGGAAATATTCTACATCATGGAGTTCAACAAAACTCTCACTAATCCTACTTTTCAAAAGTTTCTCAGATTCTGTCATTTTCATGCCTTGTAGACGCATTGTCGGAAAGAAAACAAAGAATCCCATCTCGATCCCGAGCTCGACCCCTATTCCTGAACCAATGACCCAATTAAAAGAAATCGGCCAATCAGATCACGTCGATTACCTTCGCCATAATTAGAAACTCCGCCATAATTAGAAACTCCGCCAAAATTAAGAGTCCTCGTTCAATTTGAAATAATAGCGTTATGGAGGAAAAAGGCAACGTAGCCAATCATCGAGCGATATTTTTCATTTCCAGGGAGGTGTTGCTATACGGCCGGCTTGATTGTCGGAAAAACCATCTGTTAATTTCCCCGGAGAAAATGTTTTTTTTTTTAATATTTACAGTTCAGTCGGGCAGGTTTGAACGTGTTGACAAGTTAAAATGAAATATTTCATGTCATAGCGTAACAGAATTAATTTTACTTGTTATTTTCATACGCGCGTCGGCAGGTGGAATAATATTTGAAATTGGAATGGGTTGTTGTTCGTGATCGAGAATACTAAACTACACTCACAAAAAAATACAACTAGTCCAACTTCAAAATATACTAGTAGTAGTTATTATCGGACCAAGCTTTTTGTTATTTCCTGTTCTCATCATTAACATTACTTCACGTTTCATCTTTTTAATTATTTTAAATGACAAAAAAATTTCTTCAGTACTTTGTTATACAATTGGACCCCAAAACACTATCCTGCGATAAGGTAAATCACCCATTCTTCGACAGCTAGCCAGTCATCGACACTTTCAAATTCCTTCTTCTAAAATAAGAAAAGTTTTAATACAAAGTAAATGTTCTGTGAATAGTTGTATTCCTTGGTGTATTTGGCAACTATTCGCCAAATTGTGTGCCATTATTAGCCGCCATTCTATCAGGTCATGTGGATGAAGTCACTACATATGCATCATTTCGTTACAATTTTGCCTATTGTTTGAGATATTCTTAAGATAAGGATATGAAAAAATATTTTTCCTACGACCACATAGGAAAGTAACGTATATCGCACAACGTATATCGCACCGTACATTCCCGCGGAAAGTGGCTCATATCCACAAGCGTGCGAAATACTTTCCACAAGCGTGCGGAAAGTTAATTTCCACACGCATGCGAAAAGTATTTCGCACGCACGTAAATTTGAAGAAATCTATTTGAAAAGATTTTTTTTTCTTTCAGAAGGCCGAAACTCTACCAACTGATACTATCTAAAAATCAGTATATATACTATCTAAAATCCTACCAACAAAATCTTGAAGCAATCTATTTGAGAAGTGTAATTTTTTTTATCTTCTTAAAAAAAAAAAGTTTCCGCGGACGAGGATCGAACCCGGGTACTCTTCGTCTGAAGTCACGTCGAGTCCCGCTGCTTACCAACTGAGGTATTGGACACATATTATGACAAGAAAATATATTGTATTAGAGTGTAGCTTGATTAGTAATTATTATCAAAAATAAAAGATGTTTAATTATGATTTTGAACTCGTCGGTATTATATCATAAAGAAAATATTTTGTATTTAAATTAATTATTAAAAATTAATGAAGTCAGAATGGTTCTCAGTCGGACTATTCATTCGATTTTCTTGTACTCATGTCTTTAATTATAATATTTTCATACATTTGGTAAAATAATTATGTGGTCGTAGGAAAAATAGTGTACATTACTCGTACGAAAGTGATTTTTCACACTCGTGTGATTGCCGTACTCGGCTTACGCCTCGTGCCACAATATTTCCCACTCGTGTGAAAAATGTCACTTTCCGCACTAGTAATGTAATATACTATATTATAACCTTCATTTCGTATGATCTATACATTTTCTATATTTCTACCCAATCAGTATGCTGTGATGGGGAGAAATATCAAATCTAACATAACCAATACATGTTTTTTTCTGAGAAAAACACAAGTGTCATTTATTGGTAAACGAAAAATCATGTTGAACCAGTCACTGACATACTTGTCAAACACTAGAACAACAATGTTTTTTGGGTTGTGAGTTGCTTGTAGATCTCCGTCAAAAGATGGTTTTGAATATATGATTTTCATTTTCTTAGACATACAATCGACAGACTGGACAAGAACATGTCAATAATTGGGTTTAATACTTTTCAGGTGTGTCCTCAAAATATAATTGCAAACCGAATTACTAACCGAATCTAGAAAATAAAACAAAAATCCGAAAATATAAGAACTATGGGCCTAGTGACAAAATGGGAAAACAATTAATAAGAATAAAGTGGTATTGAGAAAAATCTGAATAAAGACAAATAGGATGGAATAGTTGAAGACACCTCTGTTTTCAAAATATGGAAAGATCTAAACGAGAAAATATCCGTTGAATAATGATTAGAAAGGAAGAACAGGATGGAAAGGAAAGAAGAGATAATTTAAAGAATGCAACGGAAAGTTCGGATGAAGAAGACAGTGGCGACAGATTGGATGATGTGACTATATCTGAAAAAAAATATTGCGAGCTTGACGGAATGAAGAATGTGTCCTCTGCATTCTTTGTTTCATGTTTGTGTTGTTCAAAATATGCTACATAATGAAAATGAGATTGAAGTTATGTCGATGAATGTATCCAATCCTGAAAAAGATGTTTATAGTAGATGAAAGTGTCTGGTGGAAATGTCGGCAGTGATGGGTAAATTACCATCACCTGAAATCCATGTGATTGGAAACAGAGTAAAATATCAATTTTCAAAACCCGTTGACGTCTTCAAGAACGCGTGGAGATTTTTTCATTTTTTATGACTTGATCTCAATTCCGACTTACTTTTTCATTATATTCTTGCTCACCTAGGAAAATTTTAAGTATAATCTCAATCAGTTGTTTATTTTTCACACGACTCAAAATGAATTCATATTTTCATTTGTGTATAAGTATTGAAATGATATTTTTATACTGTGAAACACTGGGTGTCAAATACTGGGCAACCTTGAAACTTGTTCTTCCAATAACTGGCACAAAAAACGACCAATACTTTAATTTTTTTACAAATATAATTTTTTGATTCTCCGCAATCTCTATTAGTAGAATTGGAAAAGAACAAGTTGAGACATCATTTGGAATTAACAGGAAAAAATTACGACTTTTTTTCAGCCTGTTATAAAAAAAATCTGAATTATTTTTTCTAAAGGTGTCAATTATTGAGGTGTTAACCTTAATTTTCGGAAAATGTTCTGCCGTCAAACATTTATCGAAAGATATTTCTCTCTGAAATAAAGACAAAAAAACTCCATAGATTCATGCCTCATATTTTTTTAATGAAATTTCCATTCAGTAATAATGTCCTCATTTGTGAACATCAAATTTTGATTATACCTAGAAACTAACGTTTACTACATGTCTAAGAAATACTACAGAAACACTTCATCTGCCTTTATATCATACATTACTATCAAAAACATTCAACGATTGAATGCATGCGCTATCGATGTGCTAATAGTAAAAATACACCATTAGGATTACAACTAAATAAGGCTAGTTCATCAGCTATTTCCATTGCCCTCGATACCACAGTGTCCTGGAACCCACATCAAAGTTGTTTCCTTGTGTTCTGAGAGGACACTGAGTTCTTCTCGGCATTCCAAGATAGCGTACATCTCTGCCTGGAATATGGATGTGTTTGTTCCTAGTGAGACGCTTATTGGGGAGATTCTCCCCTCACTGTATATTTCAGCACCAGTTTCTTTCTTGGATCTTACTAAAATTTTCGGCATTTTGGATCGTTGGTCGTACAATTGCCGTGTACAGCCAGCACATAACCTCTGGGTTGGTTCCCCAATTACTTCCTACAATTCTCAGTTGTCATAGGAATGCTACCGACTTGAATCTAACCACATGCAGCGTCTATGAGACGGCCCACCCCCAGATATTTGACCTGCTGGACTAACTCAATTTCTTGACCAAACATGATCGGTGTTCGTCCATAACTAAACATCAACATTTCCAGCATTTTAAGTGAAAACGGTTTTAGGCTGATGGGTCTGATGGACTTTGATACTGTGTAGTCTCTTTTTCCCGCCTTGAGGCTGACTTCCAGATCTTTGAAACGTACTCCAGCGATATACTAGTCCGGAATATCCTCCACAAGATTTGGATGAGAAATTCCAAGCTCTTCAAGATGTTAATAACAAGGAAAATCTGATCCCACATGATGCAGACACTAATTGATATGACTGGAACCTAGAGATGGCACTGGATATTTATTTCAGTGTTTTTCTTAGAAATGCCTAAGGTTAAGTTCAACGGGTAATTGGACAAAAACGTGATTTAGGATATAAAATGTATAGAACATCACAAAGTAGTTCCTGTAAAAACTTTTTCAAAAATCTAACAGATATAATTCAACGCTCTGCAAAGGATCTTGTTATCTCAGGGGTTTTTTGGGGATGTAGTAGCAAATAAGACAGACCGGTTGACTTGGCCAATTTATCTGAGTGAACAAGGAGAATATCAAATGCGACACCAATACAAGTCTCATATTTTGTACACAACTAAAACTATACGAACATAAATGCATTAATATTTAGAACGTATTTTCGGGAACAAAGTTATACCCACTCGAAACGACTCATTCAAACCCACCTATATAAATCCAGGTACCTACCTTAAGAAATATGAGCTTATCTTTCTGGATTGATCTCAAAAACATTCAGAATAATTTGAGCTGTCTTGAATTACAATAATTTGACGGCAATCACTCGTTGCTCACTATGGTTTTCACCTCGCATTAAATAATCGAAATTACAATTAAGAGTTTTTTTATAATCTCTCCAAACGGAATTCATTCGATTGACGATAATGAAGTCATTTGCTAATTCTGACCTTTTGGGTCTGCAACCACCAATTCCACATGGACGGCATGAAAATTGCCTAGCACGTATTAGCGATAGAAGGTGAAATTGTGCACTGTACGCTTAAACACAAAAAAAAATTAATGGCAGAATGCAGAAGGCGCAAGAAACCGACGAAAGAATGAAAGAAGGTGGTATAACAATAACTGTAAATAACAAACGATACAAAAAAGGGAAAATATTTCATTACAGCTCGGAGGGGACAGTGGTTGCTTTCTGTTGGTTAGAATTGGTTTTGACTTGTTTCAGGAAATGACAACTTTCAATGATATTGAATCGTGTATATCTGGAAGGGTTCCTATATCCTATATCAATGGATCAATCGACTTTACTTTATCGTCAAATTTAACACATCTTGTGGACAAAGCAATAATTATTGAAATAAAAGTAAAAAATGTCGAACAATACAAAGCTAGTAATACAGATTACACCTTAAAATAAAAGTTGAACAATACAAAGACACAATATGTTGATTTTATAAAATCAGAAAACAACATCTCATATTATTTCCTCAAAATTGTTGAAAAAAATTTGTTAAAATTGTTATTTCCTTCAACCGATTGCACCTCTACGCGCAACCCTCAGAAGTCTTTGAGAGGACAGCTTTCCTGGATAGAACATAAGCTCCTTTATTTTTCCCTGGAAGTGGCAGGTGGAAACATCTTCCCTCCATATGAATGAGCTTTTACCAATTCTGATCTCGGCAGGGACAAGGAAATAGATTGGACTTTTCTGTCTGTATAGATGATACTGATGTTTATGAATAAGACACACAAAGATCTACAGAGACTTTTTTATATTTCTGCATACCCGAATTTTGCAACCCTATTTCGGAAACACCCTGTTTACAATCACCAGCAGTTACTAGAAACCATAAACTAAATCAGAAAACACCAAAATGAAATTGAAATAACCATAGCACCCAAAAAACGAAAACTAGCCCCTGCATACAAGATGGGTATTAGGAGGCTAGGAAACAAAAGTGCAATATCAGGAGCTGAAGCTTTCAAATATTCATTACTCCACGAAACTTCTCCGCCAAGACGGAAACAAAATAGAACACATATCAGCAAGAACTGTATTCACGAGGTCCCATGTGATTGCGAAGATTTCTACATCGGAGACACAAAGAGACCATTTATCCGTGCGATGGGCAGAACACAATAGAGGACTTCAACGTAAGGAGACGTTAAAATCGAAACTTGCTGACCACATCTGTGGCACTGGTGTAAAGTTGTTCTATACTAGGAGAAAAAAGTTAGGTCATTTCGCCGTTTTCTCATTTCAACGAAATTCGCTAGGTTTCGTCTGTGAAATTAAAGAATTCAATTTATTATCAAGAGTAGATGTTATAGATAACGTAACAAATAAATATTCAGATATATTCGGTACTTCGGGATGTTTAAGTCAAATACTATATACAATAAAAATAGACCTTAATGAGTTCATTCCTCCAGTTAATTTCGTATAAATAATTAAAAGAAAGATTAGAGGAGTTGGAAAATCGTGGAATAGTGAAAAAAGTGGAGGATCCTACAGAGTGGGTTAACTCTATAGTACTGGTAAGAAAACCAAATGGTGATGTTCGCATTTGTTTGGACCTCAAAGACCATTAGAAGAAAACATTGATGACATTTCACACAAGCTAGCTAAAGCCAAGTATTTCAGAACTTCAGGTGCTAACAATGGATTTTCGCAGATTCAGCTAGACAAAAAAAAAGCTTAGAGCTTTGTACCTTCAATACCTAATTCAGGCGTTATTATTTTTGAGGTCACCTTATGGAATAGCATCAGTTCCGGAAATTTTTCATAAAAGGTTCAGGGACATAAGAGTCCCTATTTTCAGAGATAACATATTGATCAGTGGGAAAACGCAGGAAGTACACGATGAGAGATTCAAAAAAGTTTTGGGGGTAGCGAGAAAAAAAAAATTTAATGAAGAAAAATGTAATATAAATCAGATAGAAGTTAAATATTTGGGCCACATCATCATAAGAGAGGGCCTCAAACCAGATAGTTAGAAAGTGAAGGCAATAATATCAATGCTTAGTATAAAAGATAAAAAAGAGGTTCAGGGATTTTTGGGTTAATGAATTACCTTGGCAAATTTATACCTTCATACAGCACCGTTCAGATGACTTCTGGAAAATTAGAATGCTTTTATTTGGAAAAACGTGAAAATAGCTTTGAAAAAACTGAAAAATATAGTATGCGAAAATGCTGTTTTAAAATACTTCGATGTCAGTAAACCATCTACAATATTGAGCGAGCGAACAGTATTACCTAGCGCATGCATTAACAGATGCAGAAAAAAAATGTGCTGTCATCGAAAAAGAAATGCTCGGCAATGCATTCGGATTTGAGACATTTCATCAGTTTTTTATGCCCAGAGGTTCAATTTGTTCATTGAACGAAAGATCAAAACCCCTAAATTCTACTTAAAAAAAAATCTGGCTGACTCTCCCTTGAGGCTCCAAAGAATTAATCAAATTACAGGAATACAGCATAAATATTTTTCATACTCCTTTGCATATAGCAGACACATTGTCTAGAGAACACATAAATGATAAGACGAAAGTGGCAATATAAGGTCAGACATTGATGCGCGAAGAAAATAATTTCAGAAATCCTCAAATTTCATGTTCAGATAATGGTCCCTACTTTTCCTCTGAAGTAACACTTTATATCTTATTCTAAAACTGTCGAACAGACTAGAAAAAAAATAAAAGAACATAAAGAGGTAATAAGAAACAATTGTGATGAAAAAAGTAAAAAAAATAATGGTGTAAGGAAGAAATTCTGAGTGGTAACCGGGGGAAGTTGAAAACAAGGCCAGACATAGGTCATATAAATTTAAAATGATCAATGGGCCAGTCATAGAAAGAAACAGTTGTATTTTGGCAATAATTCCTGAAGATACCTCGAGAAGTTTAACTGCTAGCTCTAAAGAAGATGAAATAAAACCATTAAATGTATCTAGTGGAGATGTTGTGATAATTGTGGAGAAACAAGCTAGTAGAGGGAGAAAATTGTAGCCAAAAGATCGCCGTACATCAATGCAGCATATGAATTCCAGGTATCTTTGATCTTACCGACACGAGTTGGTCGATGCCAGCTTTTTTCTTGCACCATGAATGTTGAATTTTCCTTCAATCGCTTTAAAGCGATAATTGGACCCCCATGTGACCGGTGCTACCGTTGCTATTGTAACGGGTCTCGTGGGTCCAGGTTCAGGGCCAGCAAAGGAAAGAAAAAAATTACAAAACCACCATCACTCAACGTGGTACCATGTTGACAGTGCAGAACAGTCAGCAAGGAAATACAGGGTGTTAATTAAGTACGTTGACAAACTTCGGGAGGTGATTCTTTGAAGGTTTTCAGGACGAAAAGTTCATATAAACATATGTCCCAAACGGCTTGGTTTTCGAGATACAGGGCGATAAAAATACATTTTTTTCAAGATTTTTTAGAGTTAACTTCGACATTTTCGACAATAATCAGTTCAAATTAGGCAAGTACAATCCATTCAATAGGGCGCACGATACAAAATAATGAATTTCTTAAATAATTCACAGGGTCCTCCTTTTTTCAGAGTCAAGCTTTGTTCAACCCTTCAGAATTTTTTTTTCCGCCGCCACTGACATATTATGAGAAAGAAATAATCAATGTTGTTTCATTTAACATCCTTTTGATATCTTGCATTTTTTCATTTACTTGTACGGTTCAGGGGCTATAATGAAAATATTAATTTAAACATTTTCCAGTGTGGCATAACATTAGAAAATTTGAAAATTAAACATTTTCAATTATTGTAAATTGATGGAAATATTTTTTCAGAATTAGAAAAATCTACGATGAATAAAAATTATACAATAAAAAATATAAAGACAAGCTTTTATACAAATGCACTGAAAACGAAAAAATAATTTGTTTCATTTTTTGTAGGTTATTCTGTAAGTATCAAAATCTTTCTGTACAAGATTACCTAGATCAAACAATGAAATGAATTATTTTTTCCTTTTCAATGTATTGTATAAAAACTTTAAAATGTTTTCTGTTTATAATTTTCATTTTTAACATTATAGTTTATTTTTTATGTGAAACTGAAAATCTCCAACCCAAAAACCGTCACATACCAATTTTGAACAGAATCGGATCATAATCACAAAACTCGTCCGCCATATTGGAGCCGCCATTTTGTTTTTTAACAAACATTTTTTTAATGCATTGTCACCGGAATTACGGAAACCTGCCAAATTTCAAATTAATCGGAGTATTAGAAGTGGGTCAAATTCAACTTTTATTAAATTGTTTGTTAGTTACAAGTGAAGCTAAATAAAAGCTTGTTATTGTAAAGATGTTATTTCTTTTTGTGATATCTAACAGAAAACTACTATCTCCCCGTCACTGCGGTACGCTGGATATTAAACTAGATCTGACAGATATTGGGAAAACCTTAACTTTCAACCTGAAGATTCTGATGGTGAAAATGTGCATTTTCATTGAGATATTTGATTAAAAATGTTTTTACCCATCAGTCTTGATAGAGAACTCATACAAATTTTTTGTTATTTTAAAAAAAGATATTTTTTAGTTTTCAATTGAACGTTTCCTTTTCAACATAAAAAACTTCCGAAAGGTAATCCTGTAATGGAAGATAGTTAATAGGGTTTATCTAATAGTCGCAGATCATTACACATTTGATTTTCATTTATGAATCTCTGGTTATAACTCCGAAAAACTAAATCAAACAAATTTTTGTTTCCGTACGGAGTACATTATTTTATCAGAAATTTCGGTTTGTTTTTTCTTCTGCAGTAACGCAGAAATTTTGTAATCAATTTGAATTCATAAAAATAGCAAAGTGGGCTTTGATATTAATTCATTTATTTAAACTTATTTAACTTGACAGTTATCGAAAGTTGAGAAACTGTCTCATTGTTAATTCTTCATTAGTGCAAGCTATAAAGCAGATTCATTCAATATTCCTTTGGATAAAATGGTTGAATATACAAATTCAGAAATGGCAGACATGCACTTAATGTATGGAATGGCTGATGGTAACGCTCGTGCCGCCAGACGAATGTATCTAGAAAGATTTCCACAACGTCATATTCCCAGCACACAAATGTTCATCAATATTCACTCCCGTCTTCGTGAAACGGGTACTTTCAAGAGGTCTGCTGTTCTCATAGGAAGACCCAGGAGAGTAAGAACAGTTCAGATAGAAGAAGCTGTACTTAACGAAATTGAGCAGCATCCAGACACCAGTACAAGACAAATTGCGGCACAGTTTAACGTAACCCATGTATTGGTATGGCAAATTTTAAAAGAGCAACAACTTTATCCCTATCGCATACAGCGTGTTCAAGCTCTTCTGCCAAGGGATTTTCCAAAGAGATTAACTTTTTGCACTTGGATTCGAAATAAATTGTTGGAAAATCCATGGTTTTTATCTCAAGTGTTATTCACCGATGAGGCATGCTTTTCCCGTAAAGCCATTATTAATTTTCACAACAATCATATGTGGGCTGATGAAAACCCACACGCCGTGACTGAAAACCATTTTCAGAGACGTTTTCTGTGAATGTTTGGGTTGGAATTGTAGGGAATTTCCTTATCGGGCCACATTTTCTGCCTCATAGACTCAATGGTGACCATTATCGACATTTTCTTGAATTCATCTTACCTGGACTCCTAGAAGAGATCCCACTGAGGGAAAGAATTGGAATTTGGTTCATGCATGATTGTGCTCCAGTACACTTCAGATTGGTTGCACGCCAATATTTAGATGAGAATTATTCTGATCGCTGGATTGGGCGTGGTGGGCCACAACTTTGGCCACCAAGGTCACCCGATATGAATCCACTTGATTTTTTCCTCTGGGGGCACCTTAAATCATTAGTGTACCGAACTCCAGTTCAAAGTGAAGAAGACCTGAGGAATCGCATACAGGAGTCATGCGGAATTATAAGAAACACTCCTGGTATTTTTGAGCGTGTCCGCCAGTCTATGGTTAGGGGCATAAACGCATGCATTGAAGTTGGCGGTGGCCATTTCCAGCAGCTGCTCTGACATATCAATTTCAACAATGGTCCTTTTCTGAACTTAATTTTATTCCTAGGGAATTTATGTTACTTTGCTCTAGTATTTGATAATAAAGTTATTCACTATTGAAAATGTCCAAAATTATTTTGCCATAATTAACTTTGTGCAATACATATTCAACCTGAGTTATGGTAAAAAATGTATGGGAGCTCCATAACATTACATTTTCTCTACACGAGCAGAAAATAGCTATTTGTGTAATGAGAACAAAATGACGTATTGCGTCACGCGCTAATCTTTGGAGAGTGGCAATGACACTTCGAGAAATGAATTATTTTATATCATGCGCACTATTGAATGGATTGTACTTGTCCAATTTGAACTAATTTGGATCGATTATTGTCGAAAATTTCGAAGTAAACTCCAAAAACTCCTAAAAAATGTATTTTGATCACCCTGTACTTCGAAAACCAAGCCGCTTGGGACATGTTTATATGAACTTTTCATCTTGAAACCTTTCAAAGAATCACCCTTCAAGTTTGTTAGACTATTTGCTTCTCAAATTTCTTTATGTTATGCGTTACTGGAAAATGTTTGCGTTAATATTTTCATTGTAACTCCTGAACCGTACAAGTAAATGAAAAACATCAAGAGAGCAAAAAGATGTTAAATGAAACAACATTCATTATTCCTTTCTCATAATATGTCGGTGGCGGCGGAAAAAAAAATTCTGAAGGGTTGAACAAAGCTTGACTCTGAAAAAAGGAGGACCCTGTGAATTATTTGAGAAATGCATTATTTTGTATCGTGCGTACTATTGAATGGATTGTACTTGCCTAATTTGAACTGATTATTGTAGAAAATGTCGAAGTTAACTCTGAAAAATCTTGAAAAAAATGTATTTTTATCACCCTGTATCTCGAAAACCAAGCCGTTTGGGACATATGTTTATATGAACATTTCGTCCTGAAAACCTTCAAAGAATCACCTCCCGAAGTTTGTCAACGTACTTAATTAACACCCTGTATATTAAAAATATGAAAACGTTCACGAATGCCCCAAAAACGTCTTAATTCACTTGGAGTGTTGGCAATCGAATACCGTCTTGGATATAAGCCATGACTTCAGAGATGTCATTGAAAAGTTTTCATTGATCAAAGCCAGAAAAATGTGAAATCTTAATTTACAAAAACACTACAATATAACATTTAAATAATATACACGATTCATAGTACTGAATTTAGTTGATTTTAGTAGTAGCTAGAATCATGACTAGCAACGGTGCTCATAGAATGATGCGGGGGGGAGGGGCAAGTAGGATTAATATTCTCGTTTTATAAACATATGGGGTTTCTTTTTAGTTTTATAAATAACATTTTCCTATATACGTTAACATATGGATCCTTTTTGTATGCCGATGAATTCATTAAAAAGAAATTAATTACATGTATGCAACTTGTAATGAATGAAAAAAAAATAATGAAACTGGAACTTTAATTTGTCTACATTACAGAATCCCTTTTTGCACGCCTCTGAATTTGTCACCATGATGCTAATTAAAGGTATGGTACCTTTATAACTGTAACGATCAAAAAAATTGTTGATTTTTTCACTAAAAACGAATTTTCGTTTCTAAATATCATAAACCCCTGGTGTTAATTATCTTCAGTAGAAATATCCCTTGTTGCAGTTCAGATGGTGGATGTCATTATTTAACTAAAAAGCCCACATTTTAAAATAAAAACGGAATTTCATAAAATGGCGATATTTCCATAACAACGCAATTTATCAAAAATATTCCAAACATGTCTCGAGGTATCGGCCCAACAATTCACCCAACATCTAAAAAATTATTCTAGGGTCCCAAATTCATTTCCCAAATTATTGGTCAAAAATTTGAAATGTTTCCGGCTCTAAATTCTCACCCTGTACAGAGAGAACGAATTGCAAAAAAAAAGAAACCCGACGCCAATGACGCATATACCAAGGATGACGCTTTCCACCTTTGGTTGAAAATCCAACATAGGCCAAGAAATGTTAGAAATGCCAAGAAAGTTATCACAAGTCAAAATTAGGCAATTTTTTGGGTGTCCCACTTCATCTGATAAGTAGTTTATTTACAATAAAATTAGAAGAAATATATGTTATCCTTGAACTTTCCCTTGAAAACCACAGAACACGCGGACCGCGGACGGTAATCCCGTTCCGTATCACGTCTCAGGGTCGGTAGGCTTCCGCGATGAACTGTTTCCGCGGATAGAGGTAGAAGACGCCGAAAGGAACGGCTTAAAAGTAAAGGTTAACTCCGGCAATGATTAATGTGCCACCTGAACTCCCGAGAGTGGAGATGCTGTTATTTGTAAGAGCGACGGCTGCTGGCGTTAATTTTTTGTCTCTTGACGTTTTGGCTTATCTCCGGCGTTCAGGAGTCGGGGAATTAATATAGGGTGGTTCCGAGTGGTGGGAAACGCGTCCGGCTCTGAGCAGTGGACGTGGACTAAAAATGTATCATTCGCCTGATAAAGAAATCCAATTAGGTGGGATCTGCACAGAAAAAACGAGAGCCATAAGAACCGCAACTAATGAGTTGAGGGGAATTATTCCATTTTTATCTTTCACACATTTCAGTTTGAATTATCAATTACATACAAGGATGTATTGATATCTAGTTAGCCTAGACCAGTTCCCTGCATAAACGAAATATTGCGTTACCATAGCAACGAACAATAACTTATTAGAAGTGTCAGTGTAAAGTTTGATGTCAAAAAAGTAAACGCAATAAATTAAAAGAAAAAATACGTGAAAATCGAAAAATTGGAGTATCGAGCCATCATCAAGTACCTGTATTTAAAAGGGTTAAGAGGTAAACAGATTTACGAAGATATGCTTAATACTCTTGGTGATCAATGTCCTTCGTATGCGACCGTGAAAAATTGGACTGCAGCTTCAAAAGTGGTAAATTTTCCATTGAAGACGATGACCGATCGGGAAGGCCAGTTTCTGTGTCAGTCCTCGAAAATATCGATGCAGTTCATGACATGATTTTAACAGACCGACGAATTGGGCTAAAACGGATATCTGAAGCACTGAATATTTTATACGAACGCGTTCATCATATAGTTCACGTCAATTTGGACATGAGAAAAATTGCTGCAAAATGGGTCCCCAAATGTTTGAATGTTGACCAAAAGCGTGCAAGGGTAGTAGCATCGCGTTCGATCTGTGCTCGATTTGAAAACGATGTAGACTTCTTAAACCGAACTGATACTATGGATTAGACTTGGGTACATTTCTACGATCCAGAAACAAAGCAACAATCGATGGAATGGCGACACTCTGGTTCTCCAAGACCTAAGAAGTTTCGTGTCCAAAAATCTGCTGGAAAAGTTCTTGCTTCAGTTTTTTGGGATTGCCATGGAGTGATCATGATTGATTTTTTGGATAGGGGTAGAACAATAACTGGAGATTACTATTCGACATTACTGACCACTCTACAGAAAAAAATTTAAGAGAAACGACGCGGAAAGCTATACAAAGGTGTTTTGTTTTTGCAGGACAACGCCCCTGCACACAAATCTCATGTTGCCATGCAAAAAATTCGTGATTTAGGGTTTGAATTGCTAGAACACTCCCCTTATACACCAGATTTGGCTCTGTCCGACTATCATCTCTTTCCTCAACTCAGGCATGGCATTTTTCTAGTCAATTCGACCACGAGAAATAACATCCTTGAATTTGAATGGTGTACAAAGTCAACTTTCCAAAGAATAGTTTTTTTATGATTTTCAACCCCATTTCGACCCCCTAAGACGGCCTGAAAAACTCAGACGTAGCATTTTTCTAATCAATTCGACCACAAGAAACAACATACTTACTTGAATTTGAATGGTGTATAAAGTCAACTTTCCGAAATATAGTTTTTTTATTATTTTCAACCTCATTTCCATTCTCTTAGACGGCCTGAATAACTCAGGCATGGCATTTTTCTTGCCAATTCGACCACGAGAAACAACATACTTGAATTTGAATGGTATACAAAGTCAACTTTCCGAAAAATAGTTTTTTTATGATTTTCAACCCCATTTCTACCCCCTTAGACGGCCTGAAAAACTCAGACGTAGCATTTTTCAAGTCAATTCGATCACGAGAAACAACATACTTGAATTTAAATGCTGTATAAAGCCAACTTTCCGAAATATAGTTTTTTATGATTTTCAACCCCATTTCCATTTTCTTAGACGGCCTGAATAACTCAGGCATGGCATTTTTCTAGCCAATTCGACCACGAGAAACAACATACTTGAATTTGAATGGTATACAAAGTCTACTTTCCGAAAAATAGTTTTTTTATGATTTTCAACCCCATTTCGACCCCCTTAGACGGCCTGAAAAACTCAGACGTAGCATTTTTCTAATCAATTCGACCACGAGAAACAACATACTTGAATTTGAATAGTGTATAAAGTAAACTTTCTGAAAAATAGTTTTTTTATGATTTTCAACCCCATTTCGACCCCCTTAGACGGCCTGAAAAACTCAGACGTAGCATTTTTCTAGTCAATTCAACCACGAGAAATAACATACTTGAATTTGAATGGTGTACATAGTCAACTTTCCGAAATATAGATTTTTTATGATTTTCAACCCCATTTCTACCCTCTTAGACGGCCTGAATAACCCAGACATGGTATTTTTCTAGTCAATTCGACCACGAGAAACAACATACTTGAATACGAATGGTGTACAAAGTCAGCTTTCCGAAATATAGTTTTTTAAGGTTTTCAACCCCATTTTCACTCCCTTAGACAGCCTGAAAATCTCAGAAGTAGCATTTTTCTAGTCAATTCGACCACATGGAACAACACATTCGAAAATGGAAGGTGTACAAAGTCAACTTTCCGAAATATAGTTTTTTTATTATTTTCAACCCCATTTCCACCCTCTTAGACGGCCTGAAAAACTCAGGCATATCATTTTTCTAGTCAATTCGACCACGAGAAACAACATATTCGAAAATGGATGGTGTACAAAGTCAACTTACCGAAATATAGTTTGTTTATGGTTTTCCACCCCATTTCCACCCTTTAAGACTGTTTGGAAAACAGAGGCACCATGTTTTTTACTGAGATGACCGCCGGAAAAAGCATATTCAATGATTAGAGGTACACAAAGAGTCCAGTATAGAAAATTCAATGTTTTTTTCTCCGTGTATCTTGTGGATGTGGATAACTTCACACCCGTCTCTTTTGAAGCTTGCAGTCCAATTTTTCACGGTCGCATATGAAGGACATTGATCACCAAGGGTATTAAGCACATCTTCGTAAATCTGCTTACCTCTTAACCCTTTTAAATACATGTACTTGATGATGGATGGTGGACATATTTTTTCTTTGAATTTATTGCGTAACTCTGGTTTACTTTTTTGACGTCAAACTTTACACTGACACTTCTAATAAGTTATTTTTCGTTGCTATGGTAACGCAATATTTTGTTTATGCAGGGAACTGGTCTAGGCTAACTAGATATCAATACATCCTCGTATATTGTAATTAGATAAAAAGTTATCCTGTCTTCTGCTCACAGAACCGATTGAAATGTCCATAAGAACAATCACTGCCTGACGTAATATAGATAAATATAAAATTTTCACACTATTACAATAGAGCTATAAAACACTAAAGTGTTTTCACTTTTGGAAATGTTTTTTTGGGTTTTTAACCATCCGCAGACAGAAAATGAAAGATGTTAATCAAAAATTTCTATAAAGTGTAGAAGGAACAAATTTGCCCTGAGTAGTTTCAAAAACTATTGTCTTGATAAAATGATATAATTTTGTCAGTAACTTGGCTTATTCTCAAAATTTGCCTGTAAGAAATAAAAATTAAAATAACTTTAATTTTTTCAAAGAACGTTGACATATTTTCATTTTAAACTGTGTAAGTTGCAAACCCGAATAAACATGTCAAGAAGTGAATTTCCTTCACAAAAAAAATTAATCAATATTTTTACTTTGCTGTCATCAATAAAATTTTGTTTTACCTGTTCCGTTTTTTCTTTCGTATCGATTTGAGATGTTAAAAGTGCATATTCACTGCATGTTACAGTAAGTATTTTCTATAATGAGAATCAATCAGTTATTTGCTTATTCATATATGTTTCGGAGTTTCCGAAATTAAAATGTTCATAAAATTAGATCAGGAATTATCTGCGACAGAAAGCCCATAGTTCGATATATTTGTTGGGAACATTTTCAATCAAAAATCATAAATTTTTCAAGAAATCAAAGTGATATTTGCTAATCATGATCAATTTGATTGTCTGGTTAGTTGTGATTTACATAAACTTGCCAAAAATCTATTCTAAAGAAGAAGCTACCAAAATTTCTGTCAAGAAATCCAAAATCGTATAGAAAGGTGGGAATCTCGCAAAAGTGGCAACGCTGGATCGAAAACTACCGATGAGGGCCGACAGAGTGGGGGCGGTTGAATCATGCTGATAACACTCTCCGATTCAGTTTTCGGCTGGCTGGCAGAGATAGCGGAAGTGAAGTTTCATTACGGTACTCGATGAATCACTGCACTGTCATATGACGTAACAACATGGCGGTCATCAGCTCATTGTTTTTTTGAGGTTTTCACTGGTTGATTGTGATTTTTATAAACTTTATTGACATTGAGTGATCCTGTTATTTTATTATAATTGTAATACTCCTTTTTGATTTGAGGAATCGAATAATTTTGCTAATAATTTCAGTTGACGTCACAACATGGTGGTCACCAGATAATATTATATTTTGTACTTGGTTCTGGTTAATTGTGATCTTTATACATTTTTCAGGCATTTAGTGATCTTATTATTTGATTATATATTGTAATATTCCTTTTTCATTTGAAAAATCGAATAATTTTGCTAATGACATCAGGTGACGTCACAACATGGCGGTCACCAGCTGATTGTGTATTGTGGTTGCTTCTAGTTAGTTGTTATTTACATAAACTTGCCAAAAATCTATTCTAAAGGAGATGCTACCAAAATTCTGTTAAGAAACGTGGAATCTAATAGAAAAGTTGAAATCTACCAAACGTGACAACGCTGGATCGAAAACTACCGATGATTGCTGAAAGAGTGGGGGCGGTTAAGTCATGCTGATAACACTCTCCGATTCAGTTTTCGGCTGGCTGGCAGAGATAGCGGACGTGAAGTTTTATTCCGGTACTCGATGTGTCACTGCAATGTCATATGACGTCACAACATGGCGGTCATCAGCTGATTGTTTTTTTGTGGTTTTCACTGTTTTATTGTGATTTTTATAGACATTGAGTGATCCTATTATTTTATTATATATTGTAATACTCCTTTTTCATTTGAGGAATCGAATTATTCTGCTAATAATTTCAGTTGACGTCACAACATGGTGGTCACCAGATAATATTGTATTTTGTACTTGGTTCTGGTTAATTGTGATCTTTATACATTTTTCAGGTATTTAGTGATCTTATTATTTGATTATTTATTGTAATATTCCTTTTTCATTTGAAAAATCGAATAATTTTGCTAATGGTGACGTCACAACATGGCGGTCACCAGCTGTTTGTTTCTGGTTAGTTGTGATTTACATAAACTTGCCAGAAATCTATTCTAAAGAAGAAGCTACCAAAATTTTGTTAAGAAACGTAATATCTAATAGAAAAGTTGAAATCTTCCAAACGTGACAACGCTGCATCGAAAACTACCGATGAGGGCGGTTGAATCATGCTCATAATACTCTCCGATTCAGTTTTCAGCTGGCTGGCAGAGATAGGGGACGTGAAGTTTTATTACGGTACTCGATGAATCACTGCACTGTCATATGACGTCACAACATGGCGGTCATCAGCTGATTGTTTTTCTGTGGTTTTCACTGGTTGATTGTGATTTTTATAAACTTTATTGACATTGAGTGATCCTGTTATTTTATTATAATTGAAGTACTCCTTTTTCATTTGAGAAATCCAATAATTTAGCTAATAATTTCAGTTGACGTCACAACATGGTGATCACCAGATAATATTGTATTTTGTACATGGTTCTGGTTATTTGTGATCTTTATGAATTTTTCAAGCATTTAGTGATCTTATTATTTGATTATATATTGTAATATTTCTTTTTCACTTGAAAAATCGAACAATTTTGCTAATGACATCAGGTTACGTCACAACATGGCGGTCACCAGCTGATTCACATAAACTTGCCAAAAATCTATTCTAAAGAAGAAGCTACCAAAATTTTGTTAAGAAACGTAAAATCTAACAGAAAAGTTGAAATCTTCCAAACGTGACAACGCTGGATCGAAAACTACCGATGAGGGCCGACAGAGTGGGGGCGGTTGAATCATGCTGATAACACTCTCCGATTCAGTTTTCGGCTGGCTGGCAGAGATAGAGGACGTGAAGTTTTATTCCGGTACTCGATGAATCACTGCACTGTCATCTGACGTCACAACATGGCGGTCATCAGCTGATTGTTTTTTGTGGTTTTCACTGTTTTATTGTGATTTATATAGACATTATTTTATTATATATTGTAATACTCCTTTTTCATTTGAGGAATCGAATTATTCTGCTAATAATTTCAGTTGACGTCACAACATGGTGGTCACCAGATAATATTGTATTTTGTACTTGGTTCTGGTTAATTGAGATCTTTATACATTTTTCAGGCATTTAGTGATCTTATTATTTGATTATTTATTGTAATATTCCTTTTTCATTTGAAAAATCGAATAATTTTGCTAATGGTGACGTCACAACATGGTGATTCACCAGATAATATTGTATTTTGTACATGGTTCTGGTTAATTGTGATCTTTATAAATTTTTCAGGCATTTAGTGATCTTATTATTTTATTATATATTGTAATACTCCTTTTTCATTTGAGGAACCAAATAATGCTGCTAATAATTTCGGTGGACGTCACAACATGGTGGTCATCAGATAATATTGTATTATGTACTTGGTTCTGGTTAATTGTGATTTTTATAATTTTTTCAGGCATTTAGTGATCTCATTATTTGATTATTTATTGTAATATTCCTATTTCATTTGAGAAATCGAATAATTTTGCTAATGACAGCAGGTGAAGTTACAACATGGCGGTAACCAGCTGATTGTGTATTGTGGTTGTTTCTGGTTAGTTGTGATTTACATAAACTTGCCAATAATCTATTCTAAAGAAGAAACGTAAAATCTAATAGAAAAGTAGAAATCTTCCAAACGTGACAACGCTGGATCGAAAACTACCGATGAGGGCCGACGGAGTGGGGGCGGTCGAATCATGCTAATAACACTCTCCGATTCAATTTTCGGCTTGCTGGCAGAGATAGCGGACGTGAAGTTTTATTACGGTACTCGATGAATCACTGTACTGTCATCTGACGTCACAACATGGCTGTCATCAGCTGATTGTTTTTTGTGGTCTTCACTGGTTGATTGTGATTTTTATAAACTTTATAGACATTGAGTGATTCTGTTATTTCATTATAATTGTAATACTGCTTTTCAATTTGAGGAATCGAATAATTTTGTTAATAATTTCAGTTGACGCCAACTTGGTGGTCACCAGCTGATTGTGTTTTTGTGGTCGGTTTTGGTCATTTGTGATTTTTATAAGCATTGAAAACTTTAACTGGTCCTATCATTTCATAAGATATTGTAATACTCTTTTATCATTTGGGACATCGAATGATTTCAGGTGTAATCAAGAAGCCTGGAATTTCCTCAAAACCAACCAAATTATTTTGGCTGACTATGAGCTCAGGTTATTGAATGTTAATTGTAATTTTATTTTTGTTAATCTGAAGAGTATTTGATAAACCTAACTTTCCACTCCTCAACTAATACCCCATTGCCAAATCCTTTCCCGACAGGGGCGCTCACACCTTCCCGTGGTCCCTGTTGAGTGATAACAGTTCATACCTGAGAAAAACAAGTTGTATTGATTCATTACGATAGGAAGGAACTATTATCGGCCAAGTGAGCACCAATGTATTGTAGATTAAGACATTTTTCGATGTACAACCCAATATTTGTGAACTACTCTATTCCTATACTTTCAATCTTATCGTGAATAACTGAAAAGAATCACCCCATTGTAGTATTTCAAATAGCACCACTAACAAACTAACATACGAAACTACCTCGATAACTCCCCTATTTGAATGCTAACAATGGTTTGTGTATTTTCTCGGCGTGATCAAAGGATTCAATCAAGTATGGGAACAGTTAGGCTAATATGGGTTTCTTTCTCCATCATTTGTTTATTGTGTGTGAACAACTTTTTTTCTTATCAATTATTTCAGATCTAACTTTCGGAACAATACAGATTTTTTCTTTTCGTGTGTTTATATTTTGTACTTTTTTTTATATTGACACGTTTTATCTCCTATACCTAATTTCAGGTGATAACCATGTTATTTGTGACCTTTGATGCAAACGTAATATTTTCTGTATTATTCATGATTTCATTTTATTGCTTCCTGTATTAATCACCATATTGATTGTTCTGCACGTGAAAAGTTATTTTTCTAGGAACTCATGGAGGGTATTTATCTATCTGCAAAGAGGAGTTTTGGCACAATGGGCTATTAAGAAACAATTATATACAATACGTATTTACAGTCATGTGGGTTCGAGAAGCCTGGAATGTCCTAACATCTTGGTTTGCAAACATATTTCTAATTTTCAGTTACTTATAGTCACAACTCTCAATTAGGATAGAAAGGGACGAGAGAAAAAATTGGTTTGGAGAATTCTGGTACCAAACGGATGAAGAATGAAATGGGGAAACTGTTTGGAACGAAATCCCTCAATGGGAATCGACGGGGACATATTCTCCGTGTGGCAAGCTCCGCTTCATTCGTTATACCGTCTACATCGGTGGTAAGGGCTGTAGCTCAGCTACGGTAAGATGAACCCTGCCTCGAGCACAGTGGCTGACATGCTCACCCGTAGAGGCCTATATATACGGGAGCCCGATCATCGATGACGGTTTCGCGTGGAGCAGAACTAATCACACGGAATAGTTGCTCCAATAGAAACTCATTCAGGAATCCGGTTTCGGCTTCCAACAGCATATCCATTCTATTCCTGTTTCGTTTCGTATTCAGTATGGTCCAGTCCAATTTTTGCTCCCATTCCTAGAAATCTGAATTGACACCGCTTCGGGTCAGGTAAGATCAAAAAGCCTATAATTTTCTTATCACTCACAAGCCACTATGCCACTAGCTTCCTGGACAGAACGTGAAAACCCACAACAGGTGATGAACGTTTCATTATATGACGCGAATTCGAGTATCATGGTATATTATGTCATTTTATTTTTGTTCTTCAGTTTATTTTCCATAGAGTTCTTGATATACTTGTAAACAATTTTTTATAATTACAGCATTGTATGTGAATGAATTAATATTTTTATTTTATCTTGAATTCGAATTCTTTGATATGTGTAGAATTCGATTTCATGACATTTTCTGAACATAACATGTCACTTCTACACTAACATCCTTGTCCCACCTTCCCGACAGGGGCGCTCACACCTTCTCGTGGTCCCTGTTGAGCGATAACAGTTCAAACCTAAGAAAAACAAGTTTAATTGATTCATTACGACAGGAAGGAACTATTATCGGCCAAGTGAGCACCAATGTAATGATTAAGCCATATTTCGATGTACAACCCAATATTTGTGAACTACGCTATTCCTATACTTTCAATCTTATCGTGAATAACTGAAAAAAATCACCGCATTGTCGTATTTCAAATAGCTTCACTAACAAACCAACATACTAAACTACCTCGATAACACCCCTATTTGAATGCTAACAATGGGTTGTGTATTTTCTCGGCGTGATCAAAGATTCAATCAAGTATAGGAACAGTGAGGCTAATATGGGTTTCTTTTTTCATCATTTGTTTACTGTGTGTGAACAACTTTTTTTCTTATCAATTATTTCAAATCTAACTTTGGGAATATTACAGATTTTTTTTTCGTGTGATTATATTTTGTACTTTTTTTATATTGACACGTTTTATCTCCTACACCTAATTTTATGTGATAACCATGTTATTTGTGACCTTTGATGCAAACGCAATATTTTCTGTATTATTCATGATTTCATTTTATTGCTTCTTGTGTTATTCACCATATTGATATGTTCTACACGTGAAAAGTAACTTTTCTAGGAACTCATGGAGGATATTTATCTATCTGCAAAGAGGAGTTTTGGCACAATAGGATAGTAAGAAACAATCATATACAATACGTATTTACAGTCATGTGGGTTCGAGAAGCCTGGAATGTCCTAACATCTTGGTTTCCAAACATTTCTAATTTTCAGTTACTTATAGTCACAACTCTCAATTAGGATAGAAAGGGACGAGAGAAAAAATTGGTTTGGAGAATTCTGGTACCAAACGGATGAAGAATGAAATGGGGAAACTGTTTGGAACGAAATCCCTCAATGGGAATCGACGGGGGCATATTCTCCGTGTGGCAAACTCCGCTTCATTCGTTATACCGTCTACATCGGTGGTAAGGGCTGTAGCTCAGCTACGGTAAGATGAACCCTGCCTCGAGCACAGTGGCTGACATGCTCACCCGTAGAGGCCTATATATACGGGAGCCCGATCATCGATGACGGTTTCGCGTGGAGCAGAACTAATCACACGGAATAGTTGCTCCAATAGAAACTCATTCAGGAATCCGGTTTCGGCTTCCAACAGCATATCCATTCTATTCCTTTTTCGTTTCGTATTCAGTATGGTCCAGTCCAATTTTTGCTCTCGTTCCTAGAAATTTGAAATGACACCGCTTCGGGTCAGGTGAGATCAAAAAGCCTATAATTTTCTTATCACTCACAAGCCACTATGCCACTAGCTTCCTGGACAGAACGTGAAAACCCACAACAGGTGATGAACGTTTCATTATATGACGTGAATTCAAGTAACATGGTATATTATGTCATTTTATTTTTGTTCTTCAGTTTATTTTCCATAGAGTTCTTGATATACTTGTAAACAATTTTTTATAATTACAGCATTGTATGTGAATGAATTAATATTTTTATTTTATCTTGAATTCGAATTCTTTGATATGTGTAGAATTCGATTTCATGACATTTTCTGAACATAACATGTCACTTCTACACTAACATCCTTGTCCCACCTTCCCGACAGGGGCGCTCACACCTTCTCGTGGTCCCTGTTGAGCGATAACAGTTCAAACCTAAGAAAAACAAGTTTAATTGATTCATTACGATAGGAAGGAACTATTATCGGCCAAGTGAGCACCAATGTATTGTAGATTAAGACATTTTTCGATGTACAATCCAATATTTGTGAACTACGCTATTCCTATACTTTCAATCTTATCGTGAATAACTGAAAAGAATCACCCCATTGTCGTATTTCAAATAGCCCCACTAACAAACCAACATACTAAACTACCTCGATAACACCCCTATTTGAATGCTAACAATGGGTTGTGTATTTTCTCGGCGTGATCAAAGGATTCAATCAAGTATAGGAACAGTGAGGCTAATATGGGTTTCTTTTTCCATAATTTGTTTATTGTGTGTGAACAACTTTTTTTCTTATCAATTATTTCAGATCTAACTTTGGGAACATTACAGATTTTTTTTTCGTGTGATTATATTTTGTACTTTTTTTATATTGACACGTTTTATCTCCTACACCTAATTTCATGTGATAACCATTATTTGTGTGTGACCTTTGATGCAAACGCAATATTTTCTGTATTATTCATGATTTCATTTTATTGCTTCTTGTGTTATTCACCATATTGATATGTTCTACACGTGAAAAGTAACTTTTCTAGGAACTCAAGGAGGATATTTATCTATCTGCAAAGAGGAGTTTTGGCAAAATAGGATGGTAAGAAACAATCATATACAATACGTATTTACAGTCATGTGGGTTCGAGAAGCCTGGAATGTCCTAACATCTTGGTTTCCAAACATATTTCTAATTTTCAGTTACTTATAGTCACAACTCTCAATTAGGATAGAAAGCGACGAGAGAAAAAATTGGTTTGGAGAATTCTGGTACCAAACGGATGAAGAATGAAATGGGGAAACTATTTGGAGCGAAATCCCTCAATGGGAATCGACGGGGGCATATTCTCCGTGTGGCAAACTCCGCTTCATTCGTTATACCGTCTACATCGGTGGTAAGGGCTGTAGCTCAGCTACGGTAAGATGAACCCTGCCTCGAGCACAGTGGCTGACATGCTCACCCGTAGATGCCTATATATACGGGAGCCCGATCATCGATGACGGTTTCGCGTGGAGCAGAACCAATCACACGGAATAGTTGCTCCAATAGAAACTCATTCAGGAATCCGGTTTCGGCTTCCAACAGCATATCCATTCTATTCCTTTTTCGTTTCGTATTCAGTATGGTCCAGTCCAATTTTGGCTCTCGTTCCTAGAAATCTGAATTGACACCGCTTCGGGTCAGGTGAGATCAAAAAGCCTATAATTTTCTTATCACTCACAAGCCACTATACCACTAGCTTCCTGGACAGAACGTGAAAACCCACAACAGGTGATGAACGTTTCATTATATGACGTAAATTCGAGTATCATGGTATATTATGTCATTTTATTTTTGTTCTTCAGTTTATTTTCCATAGAGTTCTTGATATACTTGTAAACAATTTTTTATAATTACAGCATTGTATGTGAATGAATTAATATTTTTATTTTATCTTGAATTCGAATTCTTTGATATGTGTAGAATTCGATTTCATGACATTTTCTGAACATAACATGTCACTTCTACACTAACATCCTTGTCCCACCTTCCCGACAGGGGCGCTCACACCTTCTCGTGGTCCCTGTTGAGCGATAACAGTTCAAACCTAAGAAAAACAAGTTTAAGTGATTCATTACGACAGGAAGGAACTATTATCGGCCAAGTGAGCACCAATGTATTCCAGATTAGGACATTTTTCTATGTACAAACCCAATATTTGCGAACTATTCTATTCCTATACTTTTTATGTTATCGTGAATAACTGTAAAGAAACACCCCATTGTCATTATTCAAATAGTCCCACTAACAAACTAACATATTAAACTACCTCGATAACACCCCTATTTGAATGCTAACAATGGGTTTTGTATTTTCTCGGCGTGATCAAAGGATTCAGTCAAGTATAGGAACAGTGAGACTAATATAGGTTTCATTCTCCACCATTTGTTCATTGTGTGTGAATAACTTTTTTTTATCAATTATTTCAGATCTAACTTTGGGAAAATTACAGATTTTTTTTTAACCCAATTTCCACTCTCTTAGACGGCCTGAAAAACTCAGGCATATCATTTTTATAATTAATTCGACCACAAGAAACAACATATTCGAAAATGGAAGGTATACAAAGTCAATTTACCGAAATATAGTTTTTTATGCTTTTCCACCCCATTTCCACCCTTTAAAACTGTTTGGAAAACTGAGGCACCATGTTTTTTACTGAGATGACCGCCGGAAAAAGCATATTCAATGATTAGAGGTACACAAAAAGTCCAGTATAGAAATTTAAAAAATCGATATTTTTTTCTCCGTGTATCTTGTGGATGTGGATAACTTCACACCCGTTATAATATCTATTACCACAGTTAAATCATGGGACTTTCCATTTACCAAAGTTACAATATTCAAATCTCCTGAGCATTTCACTGGAAACTTTTCCTGATTCGCTATGGATTTCATGAACAACTGCCGGTGAGGTATCCTTAATCCAAATTTCATTTGGCGTCATATGTTTACTTGCACCAGCGTCTAAATAAAAATCATTCTATAGTTGTTGTATTTTGCACACGAGAATACAGCACTGAAAGCGTACTTATCATCAGTTTTGGAATAATTGGCTGCATTTGGACACTTGGACATAAAATAGTCAATTTGCTTACATTTAAAGTAGGTTATTTTGCTCAGTCTATCAATTTAACATCAGCTATTTTGCCACGGCATTTCTTGCTGCTCGCGCCACCTGTTGGCCGCTTTCAAAGTTATTGAACGTAAATGCACCACCTTTACTACCTCTACTACTGTTTCCAAATCGAGTGACTTGTTTTTTATGACATCTGTGGTATTGAAGATTCTTGCATTTTTGATAGCCATCAACTTTGGTGAATATTTGTTTGGTAAACCCGCCAACAATAGAGAGCCGATCGTGAATCAAGTTTTTCTTCAACTTTTGGACAGTTTCAATCACCTGAGTGAAATAGATTTCCATGAATTCACAATTATCCAATCTCAATTGTATGAGAGTTCTTAGCAATCCAACTTTTCTTGAAAAACATGTATCAGCATAGAAATTTTTGATCTTGTCCCAAACGTCTTTACAAGTGCTCGCATCTCTGACGTGGAAACATACAAAGACGGGTGAATTGTCAATATTAGCTTCGCCTTTGATATCAAGACTGAATCAATTCCGGTAATCTACGAGAGACATTATTTGCACGAAACTTAACCAACTGCGTGACTAAAACTCGCAAAAAATACGTTTCCTGGGCCCATAACTTGTAAAAAGGTGAGGGTGAATTTATTAACAAGCTGGACACAGCATTTATTTCTGCTTGAAAGAGTTGGTGAGTTACAAAGGATTTTAACAGCCTGAAACTTGGCCCTATAAAGCCCACTCTAGCATTTTCATTCATCTTGGATCGATCAGTGTACCACACTGATGCATCCCTGACTAGTTAAGGTCCGTTCTCTGAGCAAATTTGGTAGTTGTTTATGGCCACCTCAAACTGCTTTTAAGTTTACTGTCTTGCTCAGTCCGAAGGGTAGAGTGCTGCGTCTTTCATTAGATATAGGAACAATCGCGGAAAGTTTAGCATTACCTCTAACGCTGCAGTAGGACTCGTAAGTATTGATCCTGTGATTCCCGACAAGCTAGCTGCTGCCACGAGTTTTAATTATAGACTACAAGCCCATTTAACAATTTGGGGATGTCATTTGACCCAGGATGAAACATATTCAGAACGATGCTGCTATATGAAAAAATAACTTTAGATACAATGCCGTCAATTCTTGGTGGTGCAAATGACTGTAATAATAATAATAATAATTTTTCATCTGAAAATGTGCTCTTCCGACAAAATACTCTTGTACGGCATTCCTCACGTTGGTAGATTATGAGATAATAATTTCCTAGAACCTACTGCCGTACAAAAATAATGGGACCGGAATCCAGGTTTTTTTTTATTTTCGGAAATTGAAAAAATTTTTGGCTTCCGGTCCCATTATTTTTGTACGGCAGTAGGTTCTAGGAGATTATTTCATAATCTATCAACGTGAGGAATGCCGTACAAGAATATTTTGTCGGAAGAGCACATTTTCTGATGAAAAATGATTATTATTATTACAGTCATTTGTACCACCAAGAATTGACGGCATAGTGCCTAAAGTTATATTTTCATCCTGGTCATATGTTTCATCCTGGGTCAAATGACCCTCCCAAATTGTTCTAGGGGCTTGTAGTCTATTAGCATTATGCCTTTATCATGGCAACTAAGCTGTCAGAGTGACTAACTCAAGTGGAGACGGGAGTGGTTCATAACAATTTAAGTTGTGATTAGATCCAAGAATGCGGGCGCCAGATATATGAACTCAAGCTCACCATACAAATTATTTATACTGATTCCCATATAACACGAACAGTATTAAGAAGTAAAGTTACCACACTCTAAATGATAATCAGCTTACTGTTCGAAGAAGTATAATTATTAATATAGAAAATGAAAGTAGTGAAATGGTTGTTACGGGTACGTACTCACAAAAACTAACTAGCTAAATAAATACCTGAATATTATTAAAATTTTAGTGAGTGACCTTACAACTGGTCTACAGGTACAGTTCAATGTCCACATATGTTTCAAACATTAACAAACCTCTTAGGCGAGATTATACAGGTACTAGTAGTTAGAAAAAGGGTTGAATGTATCCAATATCACTCACAAAATACATCTACCGCTGTAGGGTAGGAGAAAGGAATATCTCTTAAACAATCCGCAATAGTATGGTGCACCTAACCTTATAGCGTTCACAAATTAGCATTGGATTAAAGACTATGCTATAAAAAGGATATCAGTACACGGTAGGATACTTCTAGATCTGGTACTTGGAGTGAAAAGTCGGTTCAACTAGGGTAGTACAACCAGGTTGATCGTAGCTGCAATGTCCCTCATTTGACAGTCTCTGCTACAAGTATAGAAAACTAGGATGTTACAACCAGGTTGGTCTTAGCTGAAATTTTGCTTCTTCGGCAGTCGCTGCTACAAGTACATGAATGCACTATACAATAAAATGCACGGCATAAGCGCTCCGACCAATATCAGGTTATTAACAATTTTGGATGAATAGTGGTTAAATCGCTGACAATTTTGAATCGTTATTCTGTTTACGTAAGGTAAGTCAGGTTAGGTTAGCTAGTAATTCACGCATTTTCAACTCAGTTTGCCTTCTTCTTGCCTGTCATTTAAACTTACCTCCATTACAGTGACCAATCACAGAGCGTAACGTGCACTTTATTAACGCCCTACTCAATGGGTATAGTAGGTTGAAGATTGTCACCAGGAAGACATACCATACATCAACGGAGGGTCATAAAACTTCCTCCAGAAAGGATTAGGGACGGAACTATAGTGCCCTATGAATAAACCCTCTATACGAACAGGCCTAGGTGCATCCACAGTGGAAGATGCTTTTGGTAGGCTCTATCAGATGTCAATATCCTGGTCGAAGGCTTAACAGCGGCACATAGGGTACCCAAAAGGCCTAAATAATTAGATCTCGAAATAACTGGTGTATAGAGTCCTCCGAGAGGTAAGGTTCAGAAATATGCATACAAAGCAATTCAAACGACTAAACGAAAACTGGAACCTTTTGGCAGGTGCAAAATATAATCAAAAGATCTCTTGCTAATTAATCTTCTTCCCAAACTTCAAGTAAAAATGTCAAATCCGTGTGCATTGTACAAGTACACTTCTCGAGGAGTATTATACTCTCAACTTACTATTCTTTTCCCACAAGCCAGAAGGATAATATGAAGCTCTGTCCTCAAATGAAACACGCCTGAGTAATACTGCATGGCATAACCAATTTCGACTCTTCGGTTATGAAACTAACAAAAGTCATTACGTGTTATTCCAGCTGAATGCAGAAGTCATAACAACCACAAGTTTATTTCCTATTCCATTTAGTGCGTACACTCAAGGCGAGGAATGAAAACTGAAGTCCCGCAGAAAGTATACACATCTGAATCACGAATGACAAGTAATAACCCTAACCTTGGGATAACTTGAAAGATTACGTTACCAAAACATGATGACGTAAATGTAAAATGGATATACCTGGTAGTATTATGAAAATACGCAGAATACCGTGAAACTTTCTTGTTCAATTGAGAAATAGTGTGATGGATTACAAGTGAATATACTCTCGAAGAATCAACATTTTGATAGCAATTTAGGTATTGTAAGTATTTGAAAATTATGAAATAAATACAGAAGGCAAATAGTGGTAAAATGCATGTAAAATATGATTCAAAATTTCGATATACCCTGAATAGTTAATAGTAAAAAAAATAACGTTGCATTGCAGCTTGACTTGGGCCGAATTTTGTTGGATCTTTGACCACCATATCAGCGAAGCATAGGTGACCATGGATTTGATGCTCGTTTGGTATGACCAGAAGCTGAGTTCCATTTTTGTTGTTTATTTATATTATATATAATAAACAACTGAAATGCCGTGTACGTATTGAATAACCAAAATAAAGTTAGCGAGACAACTTCGAAAAAGTTGATGACGGATTATTCCATAATTTGTCGCCTTTTTGTCGCATAAGTTGCAAAGAAAAAAAATTTGTCATTCTTTTTTTTTTTTTAAATATGCGTTGTTGTAATTTCTATTTTTTGCAGTTCTGAAGTATCCATAATTTGCCGCCATTTTGTCGCTAATTATTTGCGGAAAAAAAATTGTCACTCGTTTTTTAAATATGATGTATTTGCCATAAGATCTCTTTTAGAATAAAATTGAATTGTTTTCGATTCAGAAGATATTCATGACATATTTCAGGTAACCGTTAAATAAAATTGTGGTAAGTAGTACCACATGCAATTTAAATTTGATTTATTGCTTTTTTTGTTCCGAATATGTTGAAGCACTGTACAGAAGTAAATTCACTTCCACCATTAATTTTTTTACATTGCATTATCTAACTGAGGCCAAAAATAATCCAATTTCATTAGTCCGATGGAGGGTACATGGTTTTCTCTTTAGCTAATGTGATTTGAAAAAAAATAAGTTTTCATCTTTTTAGCATGTTCAGCCCTTTAATTTGATGCATATTGAAGGGGTTGTACAAAATATGTCGTCCGCCATTTTAGAATTTTTTCATGGTGTACTGTATTCTACTTGTTCAGCCCTTTCATTTGATACCCATATTGAGGGGGTTGAAAAACAATATGTTCGCCATTTTGTGGTGGTGGCCATCTTGGATTTACAATGATACTGAATATACATAATTGCACTGTCAGGTAGGTGGTTAAAGAGACATTGTTTCAAACACTTCGGCTGCTAGTTGGCGATGGTTCAAACCACGGCCCGAGAAAGTGCTAGGAATTGACCCCCGTAAAGCTAGCAGAACCACATTGGAATTTTCAAAATTTTTTTAGGCCATAATTTTAGGCTAATTTTAGGCTAATTTTTTGCTCTTCAATTGTGAGAGATATCGCGGGTTCTGCTAGCTTAACGTTAAGCTGGCAGAACCAAACCGCCAAACGAATGATTATGAAAAGTCTAAGCACACCATAATTTTAGGCTCATTTTAGGCTCACGTTTGAACCCATCGCCGATTTTTTTGGAATTCGTTTTTAAAAAAAATCCCGGTTTCTGCTAGCTTTACCGTTAAGCTAGCAGAACCCAACCTTAAAAAAGTAACTCAGAACAAATCCAGTTGGACAATAATTTTAGGCTCTATTCAGGCTAATTTATTACCCAATTATAATTTTTTTTGCTCTTCAGTTGGAGGAGAAATCATAGAATGTGTGAGCTCAACACTGAGCTGGCAGTACCAAAAGGCTAACCGAATCGTTATATACAATCTGATCGCACCATAATTTTAGGCTCACGTTTGAACCTATCGCCGATTTTTTTTTGGAATTCGTTTTTTTTTTAAAATCCTGGGTTCTGCTAGCTTTACCGTTAAGCTAGCAGAACCCAACCTTAAAAAAGCAACTCAGAACAAATCCGTTGGACAATAATTTTAGGCTCTATTCAGGCTAATTTATTATAGATTTTTTTGCTCATCAGTTGGAGTTGCTCCATAACGATTTGGTTAGCCTTTTGATACTGCCATCTCAGTGTTGAGCTAACACAACCTATGATTTCTCCTCCAACTGAAGAGCAAAAAAATTTATAATTGGGTAATAAATTAGCCTGAATAGAGCCTAAAATTATTGTCCAACTGGATTTGTTCCGAGTTGCTTTTTTAAGGTTGGGTTCTGCTAGCTTAACGGTAAAGCTAGCAGAACCCAGGATTTTTTTTTAAAAACGAATTCCAAAAAAATCGGCGATGGGTTCAAACGTGAGCCTAAAATGAGCCTTAAATTATGGTGTGCTTAGACTTTTCATAATCATTCGTTTGGAGGTTTGGTTCTGCCAACTTAACGTTAAGCTAGCAGATCCCGCGATATCTCTCACAATTGAAGAGCAAAAAATTTGGGAATAGGGTAATAAATTAGCCTAAAATTATTGCCTAAAAAAAGTTTGAATATTCCAATGTGGTTCTGCTAGCTTTACGGGGGTTAGGAATTGCACGTAAAAAGGTAAGACCTCGTTCATCCTTAGCTCGCACAAGTTTCGATTTATGAGGGCTGTAGTTAGTAAGGGGACGACAGCTGATTAACGGAAAAAACAATTTAAAAGCATGACATCAGAATTAAAGGAGTCCACAAAATTTCAGATCAATCGCTCAACAGGAAAGGAGATACAATTTCAATTTCTACATTGAACCCACATAAACAAAACTGTAAGCTGAATAAAACCGTTCAAAATATTAAAAAATGACGGAAGTTGTCGCGCTAACTTCATAAAAGGTTAGCGAAACATTGCATATTTTAATTTTTAACGGAAGTTGTTTCTCTCCGCAACTGATTAGCTACAAAAAAGCGGCAAATTCTGGATATTTCAGAACTAAGAAAAGATAGAAATTACGCTTCATATGAAGTTAGCGAAACATCGCATATTAAAAAAAAAAGATAGACAATTTTTTTTTTCAGCGCAACTAATTAGCGACGAAAAGGCGGCAAATTATGGATACTCCAGAAGTGTGGAAAAATAGAAATTACGGAAGTTGTCTTGCTAACTTCATTTGAAGTTAGCGAAACAACGCATATCTTTTTAAAAAAAAGAGCGACAAATTTTTTTTCTTCGAAACTAATTAGCGACAAAAAGGCGGCAAATTATGGAATAATCCGTTTTCAATTTTTTCGAAGTTGTCTCACTAACTTTATATAGGTTATTAAATAACAGCTTGAACTCGTATTTATCTTATACCAAAGCCTCGCATTGACGTGAAGTTTAATAAAAACGGCTGAATTTTACGAATGTCACGCTGACAATTCGCCGCTGGCATGACATACTGCGATTCTAAAATCTTTCGTCGCCAGTCTCGTATCATCAAATACTCGAGTTGGCGAGTTCCCAATTGAATTTTCGCACTCCTGTATATCGGCGCATTGAATTCGTGCAGGTCCCTTCTTTATTTTCGAGTCACGTATCTTATCTATACTTATTGCGTTTCTCCCCTTCTATTGGCCATTACTTGATCAGCGTTTCCTTCGAATCAATACCTCATTATCCGCCTTTGTTATTGAAACTTTATGTGAAGAAATTAATGAATGTTTGTTCCTCCGTTGCTGAGCGGAAATTTCGATAAATATATTGATTTTGTAGGAATATTGCCGAAGAAATTCTGTACTAAATCACGAGGAGGAAATTAATGTTAATAAGAACATCGTTTGAGAAAAAAGAAATTTGTGTTGGTAATATTTTCCTAATTGAAACTTAATTACGACTACGTGCTTGCTAAGCCGAGGGAAAACTGTTATATTGGTTTCTGAATTTTTAGGAAGCTTCAGAATATTCCAATAATTTTAGTAGGTCAGATATTGTGATTGAGTGGATGTAATCAAGACTACCACACTAAAAATCCCCGGATATTTTTCTCTTCCTGGGGGGGTAAGGTGCAAGAAATTAGCCAGCATATCGGGGCGCATACTGGCTAGCAATACGAAGCCCCCAGGGTCATCCATGTTAACAGGTTGAAAAGAACAACCGAAAGCCCAACCATTTCAGGAACATTGAATGCAAAAGACGTAATATGCATCATAGACACCGGTGCTGCTGTTTCTTTGGTACGAAGTGACATTCTCCGACCAGAAAGTGCTTCGAATAGTCACTGGTGAAAATGCACCTATCCGAGGAGATTACACTGGTTCTTGGGCGACTCACCATCACAGATATAGTGTACGTCGCAGATATATAAGATGAATTCATACTTGGAATAGATCAGTGAGTACGGGTTTTCATTCGACAATGAAGAGAGGATTATGAAGTTTGGAGGAGAGGAATTTGTCCTCCCAATCCAACAGAAATGACGATGCCTGTGAAACAGCGGTAAGTGAAAACTGTGAGAATTCCTGGATTTTCGGAGAAAGTAGTTGGTGCCACATTAGATGAAGACCCTGAGTGCTGCGTTGCAATACTACAGCCATGTGATAAATCCCCCAGCAATTTGGTTCTTGCACAAGCCCTGGTAAAGACAAAACAAGTTATCCCTGTGAGAGTTGCCCACGTGTATCCCGAAGAAATAACAGTTAAAGAAGGCGATATGATGGGAACCTGTGAACCTATTACATGAGTAACAAACTACGATTCAGGTGACCACCAGGAAAGAAAGGAATCCTCAAAGAGTGTTACGTCAATTCTTGAAAAATAATTTGAACAGTTGTCAGCAGAAGAATTGAGAGCTGTCAGGAATTTCATAAGAAGTGAAAGAGACATATTTGATTCAACAATAAGAGGAATAACTAACTTGGTCAAACACAGAAGTGATACTGGCCTAGCCCATCCGATTCGGCAACCACCAAGAAGAGTTCCATTTGCCAAACAACAAAAGGTGGAAGAGCTTGTTGACAAGATGATAAAAGATGGTGTGATTGAAGAATCATCGAGCCCTTGGTCCGCTCCTGTTGTGGTGGTCTCTAAGACGGATGGATCCACGAGATTATGTGTGGATTACAGAAAATTTAATGATGTCACGAAGAAGGATAGCTACCCTTTACCAAGGATAGACGACACATTGACAACTTTGGCAGGTTCACGTTGATTCTCAACACTGGATCTGAGGAGCGGGTACTGGCAAGTGGGCATCCATGAAGACGATAAGGATAAGACTGCATTTTCTACTGGAAGCGGACTTTATCAGTTTACTGTTGTGCCTTTTGGATTGTCATGGAAAATACATTCGAGGAACATCTGCACAATTTGCGAGAAGTCTTCCAACGTTTCAGGAATGCCAACCTTAAACTGATTTCCCAGAAATTCTCATTGTTCCATAAAGAGGTGGATTTTCTGGTCCACACAGTGTCATCAGAAGGCATCCGAACAGATGAAAGGAAGATACAGGCGATCCGAGACTGGCCAAGACCTAAAGATAAACATGAAGTGAGGAGCTTCCTAGATCTCTGCACCTACTACCGCCGGTTTGTAGAAAAATTTGCAGATATTGCGGCACCCTACATGAGCTGACAGAAGACCGAGTCAAATTCGTCTGGTTCAACGAAAGTGAACAAGCATTAGGAAAACTGAAAGTTGCTCCATGTTCCAGCCCGATTTTATGTTTTCCACGTCAAAGAGGCCTGTTCGTTCTGGACACAGATACCAGTTACAATGGTATTGGAGCCGTACTATCACAAGAGCAGGATGGCCAGGAAAAAGTAATTGAGTTCTACAGCAAAGTACTGACCAAGCCAGGAAGAAATTATTGCTTAACAAGAAGGGAACTACTGGCAATAATAAAGGCTGTAAACCACTTCCACAAATATCTGTTGATGAGCAAATGGTAAGGTTTTTGAGGAAATGTTGAAACTGTTCGTTTTCTCATAATTGAAGGGATCTATTATAATTTACTACGATTTTACCTCAGATTTTACTAACTCGCTTTGTTTGTTTGCTTGTTTGCCTGTTCGTTTGTTTGTTTGCCTGTTCGTTTGTTTGTTTGTTTGCTTGTTTGTTTGTTCGGGAACTTCACGATGATCAAGAGGTTTGAACAAAGCTTAGAACTGGATGACAATACAATATTATATCATATTATGTTGAAAAATATAATAATAATGATATAAGGACGATGCGAGGAATATCGAAAGGATGTTGAGCTTGTAGACGGAAGTAGCTACGTTATTTTGATACCGGAGAGATGTATACTTACCTAGGGTGGAGCAACGCTGCTCCCAAGAGGTAACCACAGTTAACTCTCTCCGCGGCAAGTATCACCATAAACTCCGACAGATCCGGTCATCCGAAGTGTCGGGGAAGAACAGAGTTTCCGCAACTACTATGCTTGAAATGAACACAAGGAGAACTACGACAACTCGACGTTAAAACTCGCGAAATGATGTGCCATCATGGGGGCAGATTTTAAAGAGAGGCCTTTCACATAAGATATTTTTTGATATTTGATTCATGTTGAGATTTGATTTTCCAAAGAAAGTTTCTTCTCGTTGATTATTTTTCTGATCAGAGTTGCTAAAATTTTTTTTTTCTGAGAACTGTTGAATTGAATTCGAAATTTTTAGTGTGGTATTCTTGATTACACCCACTCACTCACAATATCTGATCTACTAAAATTATTGGAATATTCTGAAGCTTCCTAAAAATTCAGAAACCAATATAACAGTTTTTCCTCGGCTTAGCACGCACGTAGTCGTAATTAAGTTTCAATTAGGAAAATATTACCAACACAAATTTACTTTTTCTCAAACGATGCTCTTATCAACATTTATTTCCTCCTCGTGATTTAGTACAGAATTTTAATAACGATAATAAGGTATTGATTGGAGGGAGACGCTGATCAAGTAATGGCCAATAGAAGGGGAGAAACGCAATAATAAGTATAGATAAAATACTATGGTAACGATGCAAAATATAGTTTTTTAAATAGTCGAAAGTACTGGTGTCAAATTTTCGAAAAAAACCTTGACAATTATTCGACAATCACTGGTGTCTATTTCATCGATTTTCTGGCAGTGGCTTTCCTAACTTTATATACATCGAAAATGTAAAGGAAGCTGAGAAGTCGCACAATGCATCAATAGGTATTACATAAAAACGAAAACGAACCAGGAAAATGTTACTTTTCTCCCCCGTCGCTTCGTATCGATCTACTTCCGTTTTCCTTGTCGGTAATTCACTCCAAGACGGCTGAAACTCCACATCAGACGGAAAAGAAAAATCTCGCAGTGATAGGAAAAGGTGCACCTGATCGCTTTGTTACAAATCGTTACCGGGAATGTCAAGAGTTTGAATGGTATTTACTGCATAAAAACGTTTCCTGCGAACTGACTGTTTGAAGTTTACGTCAGACGGCTGAGAATTATAGACAAACAACGAAATGAATAGGTAGGTATAATAAAATAAACGATTTCTCATTGTTTCAGAATGAACTCCATTCCTGGAATTGTGAATATTTAATGCGACTTCCGCACGCGATTTATGCTAGTTATTATACCAGGTTTTACAAAAGTATGACTAACTATGACGAAGAATAAATAGAAAAAGGTTCATGAACATCATCATTAGGCGGAAAAAATAAATATAGCATGGCACGAAACCTAAAAGTTCAACATATATAGATTGTAACAAAAAGTATGTAAGGCAAACGAAGCGATCCGTGTGGAGACTTGGAGAACATAATAATATGGCACTTTTGATATTTAGTCGCATCGAAAAGACAAGTATAGCTGAAAACGCTTCAGAAAATTACCATAAAATGAAGGCAATTGTTTTTATTCGCGAAGATAGTCTTGGAGGAAATTTTATTTTGCGTTATCTGCACTATGGACTCTGATTTAGAAATTTGTTCTATGAATGGAAAATGATGAGAGAAATACCTGTTATTTCCTCATTTGTGTGGTTATTGTGGCCTCTGCCGTCCTCTATGTAATTCAGGAAACTTTGATTGGATTTAATTTCATATCTTAGCTAAGTAGGTAGAATTGTTACTTGTTCTATTTATAATATTCGAATTGATATTTTAGCTTATTTCTTCTAGTTTTGTACAAATTTTCAGGTTTTAGTCTTTATGTGTGTTTCTTTCAAAATTTCTGCTCCTCTCTCTGTTGATCTACCACCCTTGTTACCATTCTTCCTGTTTTCCAATGGGATTTTCCTTTCTCTCGCTCGCACAGATCATAGTAATGATTATTGAGACTGAGGTAAAGCAAGAACGTAAGTTATGTAAGGTAAAAGTACGGTTCACAAAAACGTAGAAACGTAGAAAAGGTAGAATTGACACGACAGGCAGTTGTTTATTCAATTTGTCATGAATATGAGGAAATAGTTCGATTAAACTTATGAAATAAGTATAGTTGCCGTCAAACATATAAGATAAATAAAAAAAGGCGCAAAAAGTGGTCTTATCTTGTCCATCTCTGCCTGAAAAGGGCCACATAATATTGGGGGCAAGTAGTGCAAGAGTTTGAAATAGCAAGTGCATTATAGGTAAATTCGCCATGGGTAAATAATAGACTACAAGCCCATATAACAATTTTGGGGGGTCATTTGACCCAGCATGAAACATATTCAGAACGATGCTGCTATATGAAAAAATAACTTTAGTCACTATGCCGTCGATTCTTAGTGGTGCAAATGACTGTAATAATAATACTAATTTTTCATCTGAAGATGTGCTTTTCCGACAAAATATTCCTGTACGGCATCCCTCACGTTGGTAGATTATAAAAGAATAACCTCCTAGAACCTACTGCCGTTCAAAAATAATGGGACCGGAATCCAGGATTTTTTTTTTGTATTTTCCGAAATTGAAAACTTTTCCTGGCCTCCAGTCCCATTATTTTTGTACGGCAGTAGGTTCTAAGAGATTATTATTTCATAATCTACCAACGTAAGGAACGCCGTACATGAATATTTTGTCGGAAAAGCACATCTTCAGATGAAAAATTAGTATTATTATTACAGTCATTTGCACCACCAAGAATTGCACCTTGTGTGAATTTTTCTAATGGAAGCTCTCAGTATGGTATGTCAACATACCAAACCAAACTGCGATCGAAAGTAGGCAGCACAGTGTAAAAACGATGACACTCCCACATTAGATTTCGATTTTCTCAACTTTTTATAAAGTGGAATCTCATCGTTTTTCCACTGGACCATTCATTTATTTCTTGCATAAAATTGAATGTTCTCTCATATCCTAAAATCAAATTTGGGAATATAATCAATATTGGACACTGGCATTTTGTTTCGTATAATCATATTTTTAATCATCTGCTCTTGGGTATATTGTGATCCTCCAGTAATAAAAGTAAATTCAATATTAATTTTCAACTTTAACGCCCTGCATTTCGAAATCGAATTGTTGTCTTTTACATGTTCACCTATAGACATTATTTTCCTTGCAATGTGAGAAATTAATGAACGGACCGGTCCACCTTAAGAATCATATCCTGTATAAGCACATATTGTGCTAGTCCTCACATTTCCTTCAAAAAAATTAAGCAAGTTATCAATTAAAAAGTATATATTTCTGCCAAAAATGCATAGGATCACACCATACACACCTTATATGGTAATCACATGAGAATATTAGCTAAATTCAGTGCGAGTCAATATCAATACTTACATTAGTTCAGGAAATTACCAGGAAATTAATTCCTATTTTGTCAATAACCAAATAGTTTTTTTGACAAAAATTGCAATATATTAATAAATAAAATTATTGACATCTCTACATTCATTCAAATTATTCCACCTATCGCCCCCACGTAACGTTTGGCGCGGAAGATGTAAAGGCCCGCACAGCAATTAGGTATGTTTTTTTCCATGCAGGGTCGGGCGTAGTTATAATAGAAATCACAGCTGTATGCGGTACGCGCAGCTATTAGCAAATTAGATTTCGACGGGGCAGTTGTTTACCTAATCTAAAGATACTACTAATAATAAAATGGATTATTCTGAATACAGTTACAGTGCTTTTGTTAAATTAACTTGATTAATCTGCACACATCACAATATTTAGTGGCATATGTACTAGTCCGACCCTGGTCGGCGGCATGGGAATCAATTTCGTGATAATCGACCATTTTTTGAGCCTTTTTTTATTTATCTTATATGTTTGACTACAACTATATCATCCATATTTATTCAGATTTCCACACTTTTCAATTTGGAAATCTAAATGTTCTAGTCGGAATACATCGTTTCTTAAAGCCCTCTGATTGACTGGAGGTAAGAACGCAACGCAGGTAGTTGAAAGTTGGTCAACTTTTACGTTTCCTTACGTTTGATACCTAACCTTGCGTTTTATCGTGAACGTGTCTACACGATTCCAATCTCCGAGCAACAAAAGATATAGAAGTGCCATTTCTATATAAACAACACACGTTGTTATGAAAGCTGCATATCACTATCCTTTGTGATAGATTGTGGGTGAGGGGTAACCTGCAAGTTCGGAGGGAGAGATTTGTTATTGTTATGATATTCGGATGTAGAACCAGTGGCGGCGTGCTGATGAGTGTTTTTTCAAGTTATATTTTTATCTCTAGACGACAACTGAACATGCCTGGTTGGAAAGCACGTGTGGTGTAAAGATGTTAATCAAAAATACTGTATTGTGCGAAAAATTAGATTCTTGCTGACAAAGCATAGAATAAGGTCATAAATACTGAAATAATAAATGAAAGTGCTAAAGTAAAGACGTAAATATATTCAAATTGTTGAATCACATCAGTAAACTATACACTATATGTTTGCTATACATGCATCATAATCCACATAAGAATTCACACATAAACTATAATACATATAAGACATTACATTCAAATTTATGGTGAAAGTGTATCATTGAAATACTCATCCAAAGTGAAGTAAAAGCCTTAATAGCTCTTTAACTCTTTTTCTTATGTTTTTTTTCTGAATTTAGATTATTGGTATCCTGAGGCAGATAATCAAAAATTGTTTTAGAGTTTTCAAAAAGTAATGTCTCTACCTATGAATAGTTAGGCTCACTAAGCGATCGATATTTCGAGAATTTCTCATGTAGTTATCATTCTACTTCTGTTTCTTGAACATCAAACCGGTGAGAGTCATTAGAGTTAAGTAGTTAAATAGGGGCCGACATGTATCTCTGAAGACATCTCTGCAGACATACCAAACAACAGCTCTATTTTGATGTAGTCTTGATTTGCTCACAGGGTGGAACAATGACTTGTTTATTGTAAATCATCTGTCCAGCTTGAAACAAATTGAAATTTTGGAATGCATTCTTCTATTCCTTTGCTGAAGTAGTCTAATTTTTTGTATCTGACGGATTATAGTTCTCGTTGCTACTTTTAAACACTTTCTTCTGGTATCATCTGTGTCACAATCACGAAATCCTCTAAAATATCATACATTTCGAACACACACAAATAATTGCCGAGTTATTATATTGTTATAGTTACATAACAGTGAAGTAAATTCCAAGTCCAACAAATTCAAGGTAAAATAATATCGTTAAACTACCTATCGTTGCTGATACTGCAATACGAGCTATGTCCAAAAACATTCATTTTACAGAAGAATAACTACTAATGACCATAGCAGTCGATGCCAAAACACCAAAGAAAAAAAATAACTACTACATAAGAATTTCTACCGGTCATTGTTTTGGAATTTAAAGTATAAAATAATGGCGCGTAGAAATTTTGATGTAGTACCTACTATTATTTTACAGTCTCGAGATTATGCCATCATTACCATTCTGCGACGCCCATAGATATACTAATAAGTCTGGTAACTCCTGTGGTCGAAAAATGCCGCTCTTTTTGTGAGCGGTCGCAAATCATACGGACACCTGCACTCTTATACTGGCTAGCCCACCAGACCGGCGCTCAAGCCAAACAGACAGGGCAAAGGACGCGCGAGGACCGGAGGGGATGATTTGGGTCGCTTGCGAGAGTTAGGGGACTTATTAGTATATACAGTGTGTCCCACTTTGAGCAGCCACGCCCTCATATTTCGTTGAGCATGAAATAATTCGAAAATTTCTTTGACCCAAGTTGTAGTACTCGGAAATACATACCTTTATGTTTACGGAACCTTTGTATATCCATTTTCCACGGTCAACTACGACCAAATGAAAAATTGGGAAAAACATACTAGGCATTTTTTTTATCGGAAAAATAACACCAGATTCTGTTTCAGAACACCTTAAAACCCCCAAATCTCAATGCTTGAATCATTTGAATATACAGGGTAATGTCTTCTCTTGTCACAGAATTCCCAAAAATATTTAATTAATACTTTGAAAAATTGCCAAATATCACTTTTCCAAGGCTAACACTGATCAGAATGAATGATACCCTGTATATTCAAATGATTCAAGCATTGAGATTTGGGGTTTTAAGATGTTCTGAAACAGAATCTGGTGTTATTTTTGCGATAAAAAATGCCTAGTATGTTTTTCCCAATTTTTCACTTTTCATTTGGTCGTAGTTAGCCGTGGAAAATGGATATACAAAGGTTACGTAAACACAAAGGTAGGTATTTCCGAGTACTACAACTTGAGTCAAAGAAAATTTCGAATTATTTCATGCTCAACGAAATATGAGGTTGTGGCTGCTCAAAGTGGGACACACTGTATATGGACGATGCCCATGGTTTGATTTGACAAGACGATAAATAAGTCGTAAGCGGACGTAAACAAACATGATCGCCAAGTTAAGATTGAATATAACATGGATTTCCAAACTGGCCACCGAGTGCAAACGTATATATCCGACAATGCCCATTTTTAACATGATTCGGGCTGAGATGTTTGTAAACAACGTCGTGTATGTTGCTTTCAAGAAAAAGACAGAGAAGCCCTCTCTATATCTTTTATTGCTCGGAGATTCCAATAGTTTAACTTTTTTCCGTTCTTGCGTTACCTTACCTTACGTTTACATGATCCACTCTTTTTATATCTTTTACTACCAATTTTATTTTCCTAAAATGTTCTTATTCTAGTATTTTACAACTAATACTATTTTATAGTAGCTATTTGATTTTATGTTTTCTTTCTATATGTATTTATTATTTGGTTTGTCTGTATTTCCTTTTGAATTTTTATTGTCATTTTCTTCTGTCCTTGTCAGTCACTTTTCATGTCAATGTTGGTACTAATTCTTCTATAGTATATTAATTATAATCGTATGTCTAATCATATCTTTATTTTCTAGGATGTTTCCAGTTTGATTTTGTCTGTTCGTAGTCATTGTCTGTGTTCCGAAAAACCTCTACTTCGAATCTTCTGACTACTGGCTTTCATTATATGAAATGGTGCTTCTATATTTGTTTAGGTAATGTATTTAAATATTTTTCTTATTGACTGTTTTTCAATTTTACAAAACTAACTTTCATTTTTTAGTCATTATTTATAATATTGTTGAGACTCAAAAATGTTGGTATCTCCTGGCCAGCAACTTATTAACACCTTACCCCCCAAAAACAGGAGTGGACAGCAGCCTGCTTGGGTTCTATACAGGGGTCTAGTAGTAAACAGTCGAACGACCAAGAACCGGTTTCGGGGACTTCGTACTCTGTGACAGTAGAGTCAGTAAGTGAATTTTCTGGCCGAGAGGACGTTATGAGGTAAAACCAATTTTAGCCTTGAGCTTAAAGGGCACCAACTAGGATATAAACAGGTCGAGGGTGAAAGTAAGAAGAAATTGAACACTAAACCAAGTAACGTCTATTAAAGTCATGCATTATTTTCTATGTTTGCATGTATATTTCTGCTACTATTAAAAGTATTCACTTCATTACTATTGTAGAAAGAGGATATTGTATTTTATGGATATAGTAAAAATGAGTAAGTACGTTTTATATCGTATCATTGTCAGAAAACTTATACACCAAAATTTTCAAGTTCTTCACTTTTCAGATCTTTTCGAACGAATTTTCTCTCACCCATTTCAGACACATTACTCTAACCGTGAGATGTTTGTAAGCTGAAAGCTACAAAAAAGTGCTCCTCCAAACCTTCATTACGTTCGCCTCAAGACTAAATCACGAATGAATAATATCGAGATAATATTTGACACTACTCCCATGAAAGTGTACTCTACAGGGAATGCCGCACAAGATTCACCTCTTTTCACGGCAGGTTTAATTTTAATGATAAACTGAGCTGTGTATTTTGCATCACGGCACCTCAGGGGCTAGTTTCGTCCCAAACGGTTTCACTATTGTGCGAAACATGTCTGAATCTTTGTAGGATCTGTTAATAATTCAAAGGGATTTATACCAACAATTAAAGATGATTCATTGAAGTTGAAACTAATTCTGTGTCGTATAAATCAGAAGTTAAACAGTTTTGGAATAAATTCACAAGAGAGCATTTCTGAGCTTTGAAATTATTAATGAATGTACATGATGTCCCAAATTCGAGCCTCATCATTGGGATCTCGGAAACCAGAAGAGATACGAGGTAAGTTAAATGGAGGCAAAGTTGCGCAATTTGGTGCTCATTGTAACGCCGCTTTCATATTTGAAAAATTCCGAATACTTCCGAAGATTTTTGGAAAAAACCGATTAATCGCGATTTCATTTTTATTTTTTTGTGACTCTATTTGAATAGATATAACAAAACAATTTTCACATTCTCATTGCTACTTTTTCTGTTCTACAAGATGGTGTTATCAGAATCTCAAACAGACGTTTCGTATTTGAGCTGCCATCATCAACTTTGTTTTTTTAAATACGGCCCTGGATTTTTTATAATAGATTTTAAAAGTTTCTAATGTCCCAAAACAAATGATGTATCGCACTTATTCTAAAAGTTTATATTAATAGCATTTTTCATAAGAACTCATGAGTTAGAGAGAGACAAAAATTAGATTTTTAATAAAGTTAAAACAAACTTTTTTTGCAATAACGCACTGCATAAAACTCAAAAACTAACATAAAAGTGGGTGGTTAATAAATAATATAATTGAAGTGTCATCTCTCAAGCTCTAGGCCCTAGGCTATATTTACAAAAATAATTGCATTTTATCAAAGTGGCTGTGCATCGTGCATTCTGGCTATCTTAGTTCATTTGTTAATGTTTAAATTATCCAATATTTTGACAGTTCGTTCACTAACGTTAACGCTTATTAAACGAAAATTACTTTTTCTAACGAAGAAAAACGAGACATGATAAGGATTTATTATATTTCGAATCGAAATTCAAAAACGGCTTGTGAGCGCTATTTGTTGGAATATCCAGAAAGACGGCAGCCGCATTATAGTTATTTTGCTAATACTGATAATAATTTAGCTCAGTACGGAAGTTTTGTTAAGCCAAGGGTTGAATATGGAACACGAATCGATCCAGAAGAGGAACAAATTATCTTGAACACTGTAAGTTTGAAAACTGTTACAAAGTAGAAAGTAAAATGAATAATTTTAAATTATTTTTTAAGGCCAATAATAATCCTCGAGCTTCAGTTAGAGTTTTCTCAGAAGAAGTACGATTACCGCGAATGAGAGTTTGGAGAACTTTAAATAAGCGTGGATATAAACCTTACACACTCAGAAAATTTCCTATGTATTATTAACAGAGGTACTTTTATGAACAGTTTAAAGTATAATATCTATTAACATAACAAAAATAAAATTCACACTATGAAAAATATTGTGCGTACAACAAATCCTTTTTTGTAGTCGTTAAATCTTATATTGTTTTCGGAACCATAAAACCTCTATTGTGAGTATAAGAATATATTATATACATCGCATTTTTTTATTATCCTGACAGTAAATTACAGTCAAACATCAATAATAATTCCATAAATGGAACAAAATAATCACTCTGCATCTAATGGTAACAATTTATATAGACTATACGGTAGCCGGTTGACCCAACAGTATACATTATTATGTATAAAAATATGCCGTCACCAAAACAGTCTTTCATTATTTCAAACAAAAAATCGACATCGACAATTTGAATGTTGCATTGACAAAATTATTCTGTGAATTTTAACCAAGGAATATTAAATTTACAATGTGATTGTCTGCCTTCTAACAAGAGCAATTGAAATGAAATAATAAAAGCACTGCAAGCGGAAACAACCGAGTTGCACCGATAATAGACCGATTGTAACTTTTGTGGTTCATATAAGTCATTTCACTTTTCAAAGAATTCGTGTCTTCGTAATTCGTGAGTTTAGAATTTGCAGTGTCCTTGTTCACCAAGTTATTATGGTGGTGTTGGGAAGAAATCCATACAATACAAACGAAAAATGGAAAAATTGTTCGGGCTCAGTGGAATACGGGAAGTTGATAAAAGTATAGTGCATTGCGTTCGTTTAAAAAGTTTTTGTTTATAGTTTTATTTATAAAACACCTGTATTATTACGTTATTATTATTATTATTACGTATCAGTACTATGTACTGTGTTTCTTTCAAAAGGCAGAATCGATTATAAGTCAGTCGTCACTTTTTTTAGACGTGGTTGTTTTCTTTCAACAGGTGGGAATTTATGAACACTTTAAAAAAAATATTTTTCTGTTCATGCAATAAAATATTTGTCAAGAAATAATATCTATCAGTTGTTTATTTGACAGTAACCCTCTGTTATCAATACAACAATTACTTTCTATGAAAAGCACTGATTGTTGATTCAACAGTGTGATGTATATACACGTAACAGTATTTCTTCAATAACCCCATGAAACTTCACAAGCATTTTATTACAATAACAGTTTTTCTGTACTATTTAAAGAAATCGACCGTTTTCATTTGACGGACCCTTCTATTATCACAATAAAAAAGTTATTGTATCTATAGGATATAATATACAAGTGACCAACTAATAGTATAACAACTGTTATATTAACAGAATTTAAAGTCTACCAAATAGAGATCTTACCACTGTTAACTCAACCTACTTTTTTTGTCGGATTTACTAAGAAAATTTTCTGAGTGCAAAATCCATATTAGTGAAACACTAAGACCTGGCGATGCTGAGAGACGATTAGAATTTTGTAACTGGTTGCAAAATAAAATTAATGAAAATGATGACTTCCTTAATAAAACTATATGGACAGATGAATGCAGTTTTTCAATAGATGGACTATTTAACAGACATAACGAACACTATTGGTCAATAGAAAACCCAAGGCAGAATCAAGAAGTAAGACCTCAGGGACGACAATTATTTAACGTATGGGTTGGTATGTGGCACAATAAAATTATCGGCCCGTTTTTTATTCAAGGAAAATGAAATCCCGATAGATATGCAGAATTAATGAGGACCAATATATTGGATTCCTTAATGGAAGAACCTTTGGGCGTATTACGTCAACTATGGTGGCAACAAGACGATGCACCACCTCATAATGGGAGATGTGTTAAAAATTTATTAAATGAATTATTCCCTAATAAAAACCAAGGTCCAGTACGTTGGCCAGCTAGAAGCCCCGACCTAAACCCTCTAGACTACTTTCTTTGGGGATTTCTCAAAAACCGTCTTTATCGAAACACGCCACAAAATCTTGAAGTACTACGACAAGGCCTAATAAGGGAGATAAGGGCTATCCCTACAAGGACCATTCAGCGTGCCATCCATAAACTTCACAGACTGACACGAAAATGCATTCAAGCAGGTGGATTACAATTTGAATATTTGCTTTAACTTTCATTGGGTTTTCAATTTTATTGTTTTTGTTTGACTTTTTTGGAATAATTAAAACATCATGCCTATTGTTGAACATCACACATTATTTTATATCAATTTTTAGGAGCTTCTGAGGTCCTTAAAACAATGATGTAACGTTCTTTTTCGAAAAAATTATTTTAACGATGTCCTGCTAAGATCTTACCAAAAATCTATTCTCTGTCTCTCTCTAACACATGAGTTCTTATGGAAAATGCTAGTAATATAAACTTTTCGAATAAGTGCGATACATCATTTGTTTTGGGACATTAGAAGATTTTAAAATCCATAATAAAAAATCCTGGGCCGTATTTAAAAAAACAAAGTTGATGATGGCAGCTCAAATACGAAACGTCTGTTTGAGATTCTGATAACATCATCTTGTAGAACAGAAAAAGTAGCAATGAGAATGTAAAATTTGTTTTGTTATATCTATTCAAATAGAGTCACAAAAAAATAAAAATGAAATCGCGAATAATCGGTTTTTACCAAAAATCTTCGGAAGAATTCGGAATTTTTCAAATATGAAAGCGGCGTTTCAATGAGCACCAAATTGCGCAACTTTGCCTCCATTTAACCGACCTCGTATCTCTTCTGGTTTCCGAGATCCCAATGATGAGGCTCGAATTTGGGACACCCTGTACAGGGAGTACCATAAATCCGAGGCACAAAATTTGGTCCGTTTTTTGAATGGGTCATCATGTATACTTCAATTTTTCATTTTGAAAGTCTGCCTCGAAAAAGCTTCACAAGTCGTTTTCAATTTCGGGGATGGTCTCCAAGAAATTCAACAAACCTTAGTATCAAAGATTAGGAAACTAATCCGGGTATGCAATTACCCAAGCTATGTGGCAAAACATTTTGATACAACGATCGAATTTCGTTATTTTCAAATAGCTGAAAATTATTTTTCTCAAATAGAACGCCCTGTGTGTAGTTTCATATTCTGAAATGTAGTCCATAATCATTAGTTTATTACGGTGTTTACTGATATAATATTTCGACGAATTTTGTTGATCGATCGTTCCAAAAAGCATTGATACGAATGGCCTCAATGTAATTCGTGCTCAAAAGAAAATTGCGTTCGCGTACATGAAAAGATCACCAACGTTATTCAATTCAACATTCATATTTTGCCGAGTGGTGCTTTGCAAAAATCATTTATTTTTGCAATTTCCTATTGGGAGCGGCGCTTACCTACACATACAAAAGGTAATTTTTTGGTCCAAATATCCAAATTACACTTCGTTTTCCACTTCTCTTTGTGGGCAGCACAGTATAATTTTCTGTGATTGATCGTATTTCACCTTGTATTTATGCAGCTGCACTACAACATATTAATCGTGAACTATTACAAGACAACAAAATTATAAATGTTCAAAATGAAATTGTCGACACTTTTGGTTCATATTTTTCTACCATAGCGAAGAACACAGAAAATGAACACTTTGAGTCGACATCGTTCAATGATTACACCACTATGTATGTAGATCATACTTTTTATTTTACTGCAGTGCATCCGAGTGACGAACTACAAATCATTTCTAACCTCAAGAACACAAACTCTGTTGCAATTCAACAAAAATAAAAAAGAGCTTTGAAAATAAGTTTATGGCTAGCAGGCGGGAAAATGAAAATCAGGAATGAATTTTAAAAATGTGGATCAACCGGGATTTGAACCTGGGATCTCATGGTTTCCGGCCATGTGCGGTAGACCCTACGCTATTGATCCTATTTCAAAAACCGGCGATTCACATTTCAAATTCAGCTCTTTGTTAGTATAAGATGATGATGATGATTAAATGAAATGATGGAAACATTCTCGCATACACACCCAGTAAAATTATAGTGATGTATCAGCTGGTGTCAATCACATATAGGATTATCGACCGACTTCACATCTGAAATTTCAAGTATGCATGACTCAGCCAAGTAAATATAAATAATATAGTATATTCTGTATCTAGTGCGTGAAGTACAAAAAAGTCTGCACGCACGTGGTGCACAGTATACTTTTTCTACGACCTTTTACTTAGAGATTGAATTAAAGGAAAATTTGACTAATTTTCTTTATTACAATAATAATTACTATGAACAGTTATATTGCAATTTTGTAAATTGTCAAAATGTACATTTACTTTCTCTTTCTCTACAAAATTAGTGCTGCTTGTACTGTTGGTATAATTCAGATAGGTAGGCTAATATTACCCTTTCGGAGAATGATTGGACGTTGTTTGTATTGCGCCATTGCATAAACTTTTCCAAAGTGTTTTCATAAATTCCCAACGATTTTTGTGGCAATAACGATGAACTTGCTTCACTGGCTGCTAACGTTATATTTGGAGGAGTTGATGGGAGTACTTCAATGCTGTCCATCAGGAATTTGCGTGAAATACTCGGCTAATCGGTTTAAATCAAAATTTCGTCGTACTATTTATTAATTCAGAGGGTAATTAATTACTATTTACGGTCTATTAACTGATGTAACTCTGAACTTCACTCTGCGGGAACTGTCATACTTGTCAATTTCTCTCGCCACCGCTACCTAGACCAGCGACCGGTGTGTGAATTTGTATTGACTCTTATGGCACCGGTGCGTGAAATGAATCCCATAAGAAAATCATGGCACTTCACACACCGATTCGTGAAATGAAGCTTTACACATTTTTATCGATGTGTGACGTTAGTAATTTACATACGGGAGTAGAAAAAAGTAGTTTTACGTATGTAGTTAAATTAAATTCGAAAATAAATTTATGGCATAGCAGACGGGAAAATGAAAATCAGAACTGAATTGAAAAAAATGTGTATCATCCGAGGTTTGAACCTAATCTCATGGTTTCTGACCTTGTGCGTTAGACCGCTACGCTATGGATCCTATTTCAAAAACCGGCGATTCACATTTCAAATTCAGCTCCTTGTTTTTATGAGATGCTGATGAGGATGACGTTCTGTATTGGGTCCCCTCATCTTTCTCCTATTTATCAACGATATGCCTAATGATATAAGCACAGATAATATAGTTTGGTATTCAGATGATACAACGATCGCAGCGATTGCCGATAACCCATAGGAACTCCTCGAAAAATTCTACAACTTGAGTCTCGAGTTTACAAATTGGTCATCGATAGTCAATGTGAGGAAAATAGCTGCAGATTATTTCACTTATGCTAAAATAGCGTGTTACGATTGGTTGAAATTTTTGTGTTGATAAATGAAAACACCATGTTTTCGATTTTGTAGTTCGATTCCTGATTGGTTATTATCAAAACACAAACTTACCACTAGCAAGCTGCTATAATGACACAACACCCAACTTTGATCAAAACTAAATAAGCACTCACTATTAATTCATATCAACTTCACAATTTTCGACAAATTTTGCATACTCGTTGATTAATCAAATCACTTAAATCAAACAAAATGTTATCAAAACATAACCTCGAGCGAGAAAGCGAATGACGCGCTCTGTCATTGGTAACTGATGTTTTGTTAGTTGCATAATTTCAGAACTAAATGCGGGATAAATAGAAATGGTTTCGATTTTATTCATGAAATAATCTTAACAAATACAACTCGTGTTATCGGCGATTATCGTTAATTCCTTCTCGGTTTCGAATCAAATTATGTTGCTTTAGGCAACCACACTCGCGCAAGCGCTCGTGTGGTTGCCAAGCAACATAATTTGATTCTTAAATTCAAAGGAATTTCTATTTCGATAATCACCGATACACTTGTGGTATTAGATTAGATTAGATTATATTAGATTAGATTAGATTGTTTATTTGACTACGTTATGAATATACATACATTTGTAGCAGGTCAGGTGGATTCAAAAATGAGGAAAATAAGGAAAATACATCCTCCGCATAAAAACATAGACGTAAAAATATAAGTATGTACATGAGTGAGTTGACAGACAAACAAAAAAAAAAGTAGGACATATACATTCACGACTGGACGGAAACAATATAATAAATAAAATTTCTAATAAAAAGTCTAATAAAAACTGCATGAAGATAATTTTTGATGATATCGAACGCTAAACTCAGTCGGAGAGTAAACATTATTATTCGTGTGATACTATATACTCATTAATAAGAAATTAGAAATCTCATACCCTAGGTACTCTTCTACCGAATAAAAATTGCAATTTTCTAAAAAAAAATTCACTTTCTTCTTAAAATGGATGAGTTCGAAGTTTTTCCATTCACATGGTAGTTTATTGTAAAGATGCAAGTTCAGGGAATTGCGTTGTGAGATTGCAAGTTTATATCTCGGGGGCCTCATGTGGTCTGCTTCCCTAGTTGAATAATTATGAAAATCATTATTTCTACCGATTTCAGTTCTTCTTTTATGTATTTCAAGGAGACTGTGATAAATATACATAGAAGGAAGACATAGAATTCTTAGTTTCTTGAAGAGTTCTCGGCATGAGGCATTATAGTGGGCATCAGCCATCAAACGTATGGCACGTATTTGAAGTCGGAAAGCTCTAATAGAGTGAGGCGAGTTCCCCCACAAGATAATTCCATAATTCAAATGAGAGTGGAAAATAGCGTGATATGAAGATAGAAGGGTAGAATGGTTTATTGAATTTTTAAGACGCCTCAAAAGGAATAGTTGAGTGGATAGTTTTTTGCATAGTGTATCTATATGAGGTTGCCAACTCAAGCCATCGTCAAGTGTCATACCAAGCAGCTTGACAGATTCTGATCCACTTATCCTTCTGTTTGAGGAGCAGATCATCTTTTGAGATTTGCTCTTGTTTAGGTTTAGGTTGTTTGCTCTGAACCAAAATTCCGCTTTACCGTCAACAGTAGTGGAGATTTCGTTCAATGTAGATATATTTTTGTGGGATTGAATGAAAGTAGTATCGTCGGCGTAGCACACACAGAAGCCTGGAGATATAGTGTGGAAAATATCATTCATGTAAATAATAAAAAGGAGCGGAGCTAACACGGAGCCCTGTGGTACACCATGGTTTATGTGTTGATACTTCGAAGAGATATCATTGATGTGCACTGACTGCATTCTATTTTTAAGGTAAGAGCACAGATTAATCTGTGGTAAGAGCTAAAGAAGTCAAGTGCCACACCCCTTATTCCATAAAAGCTCAGTTTCTCTAAGAGAAATTCATGCGAGACACAGTCGAAGGCCTTGCTCAAGTCACACATTGTTATTGAGGTATGTTCACCCCTTTCAAAACCCTCGACAATGCCTTGCACAACTTTTGAGATTGCTTTTACGGTGGAGCAATTGCTTCTGAATGCAAATTGGTTTTTATTGAGAAAATTATGTCTTTCAAAGAAGCTCATTAGCCTTTGCTTCACTATGATTTCAAATATTTTCCCAAATATGGGAATTATAGATATTGGTCGGTAGTTGTCTACATCGTCTTTGTCGCCTTTATTTTTGAAAATAGGAATAATTTTAGTGAATTTGAAGACATCTGGAAATGTGCCTTCGGAAAGACATAGATTGATCACACCTACGATATAAACAATGTTCGTAAGAAAGTTAACGGCATTATCTTGTTTCGTACACTCGCGTTTTGTACACCTTGAAAAATTATCTGAAATATACTTGTTTGGTACACTAAATTAATTATGAATTTTCGGCTTCTCCTTTGTAGGTAATCTCCACGCACTCAAATGTCTACGTAAGTTCGTTCTGGTTCGATCATACTAAAAAATTACTTCACACAAAATATATTTTCACATGCAAAAAATGGTGCAAAACCTTTCTACGTTATCAATTTGCACGCATTCAAATTTCTACGTAAGGTTATTTTGTTCTGGTTCGTGGTCTATATTGTAGAGCATGCAGAGGGAGGTTGAATTTTAAATAAAGGACCCCGCATTTTTCTTATGTAAAGTGGCGACCGGTCAAATTTTCTGAAAGTTTGGTATGTTGTTGTTTGTACCCGACTCAGTAACCAAAAGTATTAATGGGCCCAACCCAATCCGATGGCTAGTTTTCTAAATACGGGGGTGTTAAAGTTGAAAATTGCCCAAATTTTCGGATTTATTTTTTATTTATTAAAAGTTAGATCGGATTTCTGTTGCATACAGATGTTTACTACATGCTCTACTAATGAAATTAGTGGATACGTATGATTAAAAAATATTTATATTTACAAGGTAATTCACAAATGTATGACGGTAGTTTTTTGCCAAAATTCACTTTTTCTACTGTGACGTCAGGGAGGCATATTTTTGAAATGTTCTCTTCGAGATAGTATTTTGACGAGAAAATATTGCATATTAAATATTTTTTTATACAGGGTGTTTCACAGAGAGAACCATTAGACAAAATTATTTTCTTTTAGGAATAATTCGAAACCCTGTTTTTATGGATTGATTTTTGGGAAAAGTAATACCACAAACATATGTGTGTCTCTAATCTCCAAAATATTCAAGGTGGTTTATTCATAGGAAGGTATTCTATTTTGGGAAAAGTACAAAAAACATGAACAACCCGTATTCAAAAATTTCTCCGGTCAAATGTAACTATTTTCTCACCATATATTGATTTCCATACCATCTTCAGAGGTATGAATTCTGAATCCGATACCATGACCAGTTATCGAGATACAGGGCGTTAGTAGAAAATTACTGATTTTATCAGTTTTTTCTTCAAATTGAAAAGCCGGATTGATTTTATGTTGCGACTATAAGTTTAATATGAGTTTCGGTCAGATGTACATGGAAAGGTTCAGCTAAAAATATTTACTGTTACAGGGTTATTCACGAATAAATCACAATAGGTTTTTGCAAATATTCAAAATTCTACAGTTTCATCACAGATAAATTATTCCAAGAAGTTAATACATAGTCGTTTACAATTTTGAGTCTGAAGTGATTACTTTTCATACAGGGTGAGACATACAGCCAACCACACCAAAAATAATTATGCTTTGAAATAATTGAAATGAGAACTTTTTTAGAGAATTTTGAGTAACTTTATGAGCGCGCTTACCCACTTTGCTATCACCTCCAACGAGATGATAATTATCCATCTTCTTGTGTAGGTATAATTCGAACCTATTTGTATAGGTAGGTACTTCACAATATACGTGTAGAGCGAGTTATATACTGTTCCCTTACTAGCACTCTGATGCTGAACAGGAACAAAATGCTTCATATCTATTGTACCTATATCATAAAAGAATCATAAATGTTAAATTATATTTGTTTATAAAGTGTTGAATAAATGAAAAAAAGTCTTATTATCATTTTTGCTGCCACGTGTATAAAAGGTGGTCGATTACTTATATCGGACAAAGATGTATATTTTTGGTAGGTGATTATAACTAAAATCACCTTGTATATTTAAAATTCTTACGGTTATGCATACTTGATGTAATGTTATACAGTTACTCAAAATTCACCAAAAAAGTTCTCATTTCAATTATATCAAAGCATAATAATTTTTGATATGGTTGGCTGTATGTCTCACCCTGTATGAAAAGTAATCATTTCAGACTCAAAATTGTAAACAACTAGGTATTAAATTCATGAAATAACTTATCTGTGACGAAACTGTAGGATTTTGAGTATTTGCAAAAACCTATTGTGATTTATTCGTGAATAACCCTGTAACAGTAAATATTTTTAGATGAACCTTTCCATGTACATCTGACCGAAACTCATATTAAACTCATAGGCGCAACATAAAATCAATCCGGCTTTTCAATTTGAAGTAATTTTCCACTTTAACGCTCTGTATCTCAAAAACTGGCCATAGTATCGGATTCAGAATTCATACCTCTGAAGATGGTATGAAAATCAATATATAGTGAGAAAATAGTTACATTTGACCGAGGAAATTTTTCATGTTTTTTGTATTTTTCCCAAAATAGAATACCTTCCTATGAATAAACCACCTTGAATATTTTGGAGATTAGAGACACACATATGTTTGTGGTATTACTTTTCCCAAAAATCAATCCATAAATACAGGGTTTCCAATTAATCCTAAAAGAAAATAATTTTGTCTAGTGGTTCTCTCTGTGAAATCCCCTGTATAAAAAGTATGTACTGTGCAATATTTTCTCGTCAAAATACTTTATCGAAAAGGAAGTTTCAAAAATATGCCACCCTGACGTCACAGTAGAAAAAGTGAATTTTGGCAAAAAACTACCGTCATACATTCGTGAATCACCTTGTAAATATAAATATTTTTAATCATACGTATCCACTAATTTCATTAGTAGAACATGTAGTAAACATCTGTATGCAACAGAAATCCGATCTAACTTTTAATAAATAAAAAATAAATCCGAAAATTTGGGCAATTTTCAACTTTAACACCCCGTATATAGAAAACTAGCCATCGGATTGGGTTGGTCCTACTGACACTTTTGGTTACTGAGTCGGGTACAACAACATACCAAACTTTCAGAAAATTTGACCGATCGCCACTTTACATAAGAAAAGTGCGGGGTCCTTTTTCATTATTTATTTAATAGCCTCTTGAAACAATACGCACGCCATCGTACGGTCCTGCATTTATTAAGTATAATTATATTTACTTACCTCATTTGTACTTTCGTTTATTTCTCTACGTTCTCACCTGAAACAATTAAATTAAAATTAATGACAAAAGAAAAGCTGCAACCAATTTCAAGTAAAACGAAGTAAAGGACCAATATTTTCATTTGTGAAAATGTTCTAGGACTCTTACACTTCTAGAAATCAGTTTAAAATATTAAAGGTGGGTGGTCGGAGCATGACTGCTGTGATCCAACAATTGAACAACGGTCAAGGAAAAAATTGTGATTCTACCGTTTGCAGTAATAATAAAAATAAATGCTTTTACTCATGTCAGGGATTGCTCTTCCATCCAACCAGTATGAAAACACATTCTTTGCTAATCGTCGAAGAATAAGGGCGGGTACTATAAAACTATTTTGACAGATAACTAGAAGTTAACTTGTGGATGACGTCACATGTTATAGTTAACTCCAAAATGTAGGAGTTAACTTTATCGGGAGGTTAAAGTTAACTTTGTAGAAAATGGTTGTTTTCGACAGTTCTTCTATCAATAATTTAGCATAAAACCTCAGTTTTACAAAACCTCAGTTTTATTGATTTTTTTCGCAATAATGTTAGCATACGATATACTGGTTATTTTCGAAAAACTTCTAAGCGACGATGAAGGCACTCGGCGTCGAAGGATATTTAGAAATCGGTTAAACCATTTTATCTTGTGGAACTAAAATAATTTGAAAACAAATTAAAACGGAATTCGATCATCAAGACAGTCTGTATGCTTGAAGGTGCACATAGAGAGACAAATTTGCAAAAACCAACTAATAAGTCAACATTTCTAGTTCTAATTACTGTGGAATTATAAGTATTTTCAATTTTAGAAATCATCTTCTATCGCCAGTAACACAAGTGTTAATTACACTCAGATTTCATGCAACATGTTCATTCTTGGTAGATGTTAATTGGAGATTTTTGAGGATTCTCAAATCTATTGCTAGCAGTTTTATTAATAATTAGAAAATTAGAAATGTCACGAGAGAACTGTTGAATGTGTTTCTTATAAAGTTCTGCTACTGCTATAATTATCTATTTATGGTAACAACTTCAGAAATGAATTCACCTATATGGTGTGTAGAAAAGGTACACCAATAAGTTTTATTTGTTAAATTTAAGCATTATAATTATTATTAATAATAATAATAATTGATTTTATTGCCTCAAACTACATGTATTACATTTTACACAATTGTGAGATTCAGAGGTTATGGAGTTTGACGACAAAAGGCAGAGTTCGGTCTTGACGGTAAGATAAGTTACCGAGAGGACGCGCTCTTCCACTCAACTCCAAGTTTCAACTTATGTGTTCATTTTCACATGTAAATTAGATTTATTTCGAACCATTGGCGATATTCAGTAAAGTGACAACCATTTACACGTTTCAAACGTTTTTTATGAACACGAAAGACAGCTTCTGAGCAAACCTGTTCCTCTCATCTGAAGAACTGAGAGATAAGGTGGTCCAATCAATATGCAACTACGTAGATCTTCCATTGCACTACAACACGTGGCTTAGAGTTGAAGCGTATCTATTGAAATTGAAACTATTGAAAGTAACTATTTTCTAATCACTATTCACGTGGAAAGACTAACATTTTGAAAAATTTCTGTAAACTTTTGTAAACCTATCCTCGGTTCACATCAAAGTGATTCTATATAAAAATTTTGTATATTTTTTCAATACATGTTTTTTATTAATTTTTGTTTTTTTGTTTAACTGACTACAGAAGGATATTCCAATTATTTGAATTATCTTCTCAACTTATTATCTTGTCTCATTATCTTATATCGAAAAGGTATTTTGTGTTTTTTGTCCTTTGAGTAAATTATTAAAATTCTAGCGTCCAGATATTCAAATTCTAAAAATTCAATTTTTAACACACTTGTCTGCAACATATAAAAAAATCAGGAACTGGCAAGTTAGTCCAAACTTACACCCTTCTCTATACTGACTAGCCTGGGTAGAAAAGGTTACACTTCTACCTTCATTACGACGTAGGGTGCAACCATATCAGCTATAATCGCTACAATATACTTCCGGCCAATATTCGAGAACTCTTGAACGCCTAGACACGTCCAGCTGTAACAAAAATAGCACACAGGCCGTATATGGGATCTAATCTTCATAGCCTCTAGTCCGAGATATTTCAGCTGGCGTTAAATATTATGAATTAGAATCATGAAATGCAGAATAATTTTACTTTCCAAGAAGCATCAAACAAAATATTTTCACTAACGACGCAACAGAACCCTATCTACAGTGACCGCCAAAAAGTATGTACCATATGGGAAAAATTTGTATTATTGGAGTATTGGAAAAAATATTCTGGGGAAAAGTTTGTGCATGTCCGATAACCTAAAAATCGATTTTGACACATGTCACGTGATCGCTAGAATGGCGGCAAAATGAAAAAAATTGCAATGCAAAGGCAAAAAAAGGGGTAAGATGGCAAGATATCAAAAAAAATTATTTGAAAAAGTCACTTAGAATTCAATTTTATACACATAAACGAAGTTTCAAGAGATAATTCAAAAAAATTGAAAATAGCAACTTTTTTAAAATATTTTCCCATCTATTTAAAAATATTATTTTTTTTTCTTATGAATAGCTTGACTATACTGAAACATTTGCATTTTAATGATAATGACAAAACTTTCTCATTTTCTCCACACCAGAGGGCACTAAATTAAAAAAATTGGTTTTTGCCAGAACCCTCGCTGTTACATTGGTTCTTATCTAACAGTTATATCAGAATTCCAATACTATTGTGTTGATATGGCAATCTAGAAACACCATGTTTCCTGATTTTAATCAAGTTTCAATAATAATGCTGTATGAGCGTTTTACTTTGCACATAAACTTTAAGAATCTTCAATTTGACGCACTATTTTCAAGTTTATGTGCGAAGTGAAACGCTCATGCACGATTATCATCGGAACTTGATTATAATCTGGAAATTACCATGTTTTTGGAGTGTCATGTCATCACAATGGTCGTGGAATTCGGATATAACTGTTAGATACGAACCGATGTAACAGCAAGGGTTCCCATTTTTTCAATTTAGTGCCCTCTGGTGTGGAGAAAATGAGAAAGTTTTGTCATTATCATTGTCATTATCACGGGAAAATATTTTTAAAAAATTGCTATTTTCAATTTTTTTTAATTATCTCTTGTGTATAAAATTGAATTCTAAGTGACTTTTTCAAATAACTTTTTTTGATATCTTGCCATCTTACCCCTTTTTTTGCCTTTGCATTACAATTTTTTTCATTTCTCCGCCATTGTAGCGATCACGTGACATGTGTCAAAATCGATTTTTAGGTTATCGGACATGCACAAACTTTTCCCCAGAATATTTTTTATTTTTTTTATTATTGGAGTATTAATAATAATTTTTTTTCCCATATGGTACATACTTTTTGGCGGTCACTGTATATTATAATACTACTTGGGATCATCGTCGGCAAATCTCAAGAGTTCCACCACTGAATTAGAATCCTTCTATCTATCCACTTCAATGTAAAAAACAAACGGATATTGAACAAAAAGGTTCTCTTCAATAAATGCGGTAATGGCTTTTTGTTTATCCCCTCGCTTGTAGCTAATTAGTTTTTGAGCGGCACGTGGTGTTGACACTTCGATGCCAACAACAAGAAGGGAGAGAATAACGTACTCGACAAAGTGTATGGGTTAGATGTGGCCATTGGCAGAGGCAAACACGTTTATTATTTTCTTTATTTTCAGTTCAATTAAAGGATGTAAGTAAAAATGGAGAAATCTATAGAGATCGTGAGGGCCAAGAGACATTAGAAAAACAAGTTCTACAGGGTGAACTATGACCTGTTACGTAAAATAAAATGTTGTTGTAGTCTATGATGTAGAAACATGTCTGTAAAATTAAATAGAAATCCGTCATTATTTATACCATTTCTTGACCTATCAAAGGCCTTCGTTTCGCATTCTCATCTATCTCAAAAAACTTGAAAATATAGGACTTCGTGGGAAAATACTAGAATTATTGAAAAACTATCTTGACTATAGAATTTCAAAAGGTTCAAAAATGAAATAACAACGAAAATAAGAATAAACAAAACAATTGGCTAAAAAATTATATAATCATTGCTCCTTATGTTTATGATAGGGTACCTGGCAAAATACGGGTTTTATAATTGAATCAAAATAAACCAGTGTATTACGGTGTTACTGGGACATCATACATTTGATCTACAACAAATCATTTATTTTTGCATTTCGTATTGGGAGTTTTGCTAAAACTTTATTCAAAACCACCAGCTTCTGTCCCGCGTTTGGAGAAGGAGTATATAAATGAACACTGATTGTGGCTGTCTACATGTTTACATTCCAGGACTGCGCTTACTTACACGTACAAAAGGTAATTTTTTATCCAAACTTTTAAATTTCACTTTGTTTTCCATTTCTTTTGGTGGGTAAATCACTGAATAGATAGTTGTTTTGTATTATTTGGTTCTGTATCCATGTGAATGAAAATGTTGATGTAGGTAGTTAAAAAATATATATTTCAATATTGAGTTCTAAAATTTAAAAAATATATATATTTTTCCATATTCAGAAATCACACTGAGAAAAAAGTCAAAAAATGTTGCGTGTCTAGCTCAATTTTATTTACAATATTTGTCAGTACTATATTTCTCAGAAAAAATTAAAAAAATCAATCTTTCTTTATTCGTGAAATATTCCAATGAATTACAATAGTGCTTAAAAATTACCAGAAAATTCTACATTCAAGCGTATTATCTTACAAAAATTGCACTCGGTGATATATTTTTTTTAAATATGACAAAATAATGCCAAAATTTTCTAATCATACGCTTTCTTGCAAAATTATCGGTAATTTGTATGCACTTGTGCAATTATAACTGAACACATACCGCCTACTACGACCTTTGAACTATATCTGTTAGCAAATTTGCACTACTGATTGCCGTCGTCATCAGCTCAACCGCTTACATACCCTAATGAGCTTTTAGAACGCCGATAATAGCCAAAAGCTTCACCTATCAAAAACTATGGACATGTTCAAGTTCGATTCGATCAGTGAGATGCTTCCATACCACCATTACACATTTCTTTCAAATATCTTTTTTTCGTGGCGTCATTTCATTGACTATTCATGTATAAATTTCACATCTGCTTGCAATTTTGCTCGAATTCAGCTTTATAATACCAAATAGCCAGTAGAAGATGCATTTTCACTTCTATTATTACCTTTTTGTTTACCCATGCACTGTAAATATCAGTGTCGTTTGATTGGTATTTACATTGCGTGATTATTTGCATTCACGTATATTTTCATGTTCGTGCTGTTCGCATTGCTTTGCGGTTTTCTGGTTTGTTATCTAAAAGCAGAACTTTTACTAAAATTCGCATGAAATGTTTTCACTGAATGAGATTTAAACCCTTCTTATAACCCCATCGCTCTGGCCCTGCCGAATGGGTATTTTACGGCGTAAATGGGAGGCAACACCTAGTGTATGTGAGTGAACGACAAAAGTCCCTAATTTGAATAACTATGTAAACCTGAGGGTGGAACAAACTTGTGCCATCGGGATATTGGTTGCTTCCCCTTGTTGATGTGGTCGTATAAATGATAAAGGGTAATCCCAAAGAATTCCAGAGCGTAGCGTTTTTTAAATCAGTGAACTGAATAAATAAAAGCAGCATTAATACAGATTTTTTTTTCTATTATCATGAATCCGAAAGCACTCCATCTATAAAAGTTCGCTTCAGCAGCTAATAATACATGAACAAAAAAATACTATCCTGAAAGTTGTTGAGCACACTCAAAACTGATATTGATTTTCTTAGAAATTGTCATTCAATAATTCCTGCATTCTTTGAAACATTTATTTTCTGTTTGTGCAAAAGTCTTTGAATATTATTCCCTGTATGATGAGACTGAGATGCGGTTCATCGGCAGAACACCTAATGTATCCAACAACCCCCTACAACTGACGAATCATCCCTACACAAAACCTGGCAAATCCTTTCTACCAGAGCAAACTTTGCAATGCTCCCTGTAACAACTAGAAAATTATCATTTTTGGGTATGAATAATACATATACAGAGTTAGTCAAATGTATGGACCCGACCATTTTTCTCAGTTAATATGAGGGTTGTCAAAAAAAAGTTTGAGTGAAAGTTGGAGGGGATTTCACTTTGCACCTTTCTATAAATTAAAATATTTTTTAGATGTGCCATTGGTGAAGGAGTGACGTCTTCGACATTTTTTTTTAAATGGAACCATTTTTAATATCACTAGATACCTTGTTTTTTCTCATTTTCGTAGAACCAATATTTTTCTAATTCTCTAGATTAGGTACAGTGTGTTTCGTATTTTTGTGTCCACCTCTGTAATTCACTTCCCTATTGCCTAATTTGTTAAAAAAAAATTCTCGAACAGGGAATGTAGCCAGTTGGATATTCTGAGTAAAAAAAAATTTGTAAAATTTGTTTTTACGAAACTCCCAGGTTTTCGGAGAAAACCCCTCAAAAGCAGAGCTTGTGCGAGCAAGGGAGATCCGGGACCTACAGTTTAAATAAAAGTGGAATCCGAGCCACTTCAGCTCAGTGACACACGACCGGGGATCGAACCCGGACCGTCTGGGTGGAAGCCAAACGCTCCAACACCTCGACCACTTCGCTGTATGGCAAATTGGTTCAGACAGTGGCGTACGTATGTATAAGTTTCTCAAATGCTTATTTTTCGAAACACATTTCTAGTTATTTTTCTATAGGAAAATGTCAATAGAAAATTTTGTTCCAGAATAATTGAAGTGCCCTAATCCTGAAGTTTTCCTGAATAGAAGGTAAGAGAAAAATCATCAGAAATAGTCATTTTTATCAATAGTTCAAAATATTACTATTTTTTGAATGAAAAGAAGGACAATAAATGTAGAGCGGTTATTTCATTTACTCATTTATTAGACCTGAAAACAAATTTTTTAATTGAACCCGTGATCTGAGATTTAAAAAAAAAGTAATGTCTCGAATGGCTGAGTCATTGTGGTAAATTTTGAAAATATCCTATAACCATGACTCATTTTATGAGGCGAATGTTAATTGTACATCGTAAGTAGAATTTTTTAATGAAACAACTGTCAATGTATAGCACATACAAAATATTTTTTATAAAAACTTACGTACGCCACTGTCTGAATCAAATTGCCATATCGCTCAAAATATATACCTGGCTATATTCCATGACTGAGATTTTTTTTTTTTAACAAATTAAGAAATCGATAAGTGAATTCCAGAGGTGGACACAAAAATACGAAACACACTGTACCTATCAAAAGAGTTGAAATAATATAAGTATTACTGAAATGAGAAAAAAAACAAGCTTTCCAACGATACTAAACATGACATATAGTTCTATTTAAAAAAATGCCGATAACGTCGCTTCTCCACCAATGGCACATCTAAGAAATGTTTGAATTCACAGAAAGGTGCAGAGTGGAATACCATTCAACTTTTATCTGAACTTTTTTTTGATAACCCTCATATTAACTGAGAAAAATGGGCGGGTCCATACATTTGACTAACTCTGTATAGTTGTCGTATATCATGTACTTGTGAATCTCTGAAAATATAGTTCGATGATCTTTTTTTTGAATTAAATTATTTTTTGTTAGGTGGGTATCAAGTAATCCACCCCAAATGACTATAGCATATTGCAAACGAGAATGTACCAAGACAAGGTATATCGCTTTGAGGTGAGTTGTATGGAGAATAGATCTTAAATAATATTTGAATTTATATAACATGCACCAGATTGTTTTCGAAACATTGTTAATATGTATATTCCATCTGAGTTGGGGCTCTATCGTGACACCTAGATACTTGATGTGGCTTCATGATTTTTCGAATTACTGTTAATTGTCAATTCAGCAAAATTTGGCAACCGATTTTCATAGCTTGCAAATGGCAAAGAGTGCGATTTCTCGAAGTTAATTGTAAGTGATTTGTGATCAAACCAGTTTTTTAGTATCTATGTTAATTTGATTCTCCACTTTTGATTTTAGGATTTTCCAGTCTTCGGCTATGAAGAGTATGGCCGTGTCATTAGCGAAGCTGAAGCTGGAACCGTTGCACGTCAGGCTGAGTAGGTGGTTTATGTATAGGAAAAATAACAGAGCGCCAATTACAGTGCCTTGTGGGATACCATAACTAATTTCTGCGTCTGTGTTGAGGATGTTGTTGATTTTCACAACCTGATTTTTTCCATTTAAGTAGCTTTCTAATAGCTTTTGAGGATCGCCCGGAAAACTCAAGCAACTTAGAACCTCTAGTAATTGGATATGGTCAACAATAATATCGAAAGCCTTGTCTAGGTTTAGGAATACACGTATTGCTGGCCTTCTATCATCAATATGTTTATATATTTCGCTTGCAAGAGCAGCTATCGCGTCGTTTGTTGACAAACCTTGCCTAAATCCGTATTGCTTGCCAGATATCAAATTGAACTTGTAAACAAATGTCATTATTCTAGATTTCAGTAATTTTTCAAATATTTTATTGAAGCGTATCAACAGCAAGATTGGTCTCTAATCATTAACAATGGACAATGGACTTCTTGAACGCATTCGGACATTGGCATGTTTGAAATATTTTATTCATCAGATCAGTTAATAGTGGTGTAATTTCTTTTGATATATCTTTGAGATGTGCAGCTCTGATACCGTCAAATTCAATGGATTTTCTGTATTAAGAAAGAATGAGGTCACGTTAGTACTTTGCTTGGGAATTGCAGTATGAGGATAATTTTTTCCTATAAGAATATATTGAACAGGTTTGCCTTCATATCATCGTCGTTTGATTTCGTTTCATCCCCACATGAAATTTCTTTTACTTTAATATTTTTCTCAGGAGGGCTAATTTCATTCACGATTTTCAAAGGTTCTTTTGAGCTATTTTTACCTTTTCCTTTTTTGATGGACCAAGACTTCAATTCAAAATTTCGAAAAAAAACTGTGTTTCCGTTGTCCATCTTCTTCTTATGATCCATCCAAAATTAAATACCCGTTATGAATCGATATCACTAAACTTCAAGATTCACGGTGGCAACTTTGGAATCGATCTGAAAATATTCTTCCTTAGAAACCATTATATTCCGGTGTATTCCATAAATAATAGGCCCATAACAACACTCTAATTCAAGGAAGTCATTTTGTAGCTTCCCCGACTATTTCCACCAAAACGTAATTTCCCGAGGAAAAATGTGGTTCGCGTGATCTTGACGAGTTGCATGCCGCTTGATGCCCTTTAATCTAATCCTAATTTAATTTATTGCCTCGTGTTTCGACCATGAGTTACTACGGGTATCTGAGAGATAAAATAATCCGTATTTCAATTTTCGTGATGGGTAGTTTCTGCGTTATTAATTTTTATTTAGAAAGTTTTCGAGTGTAATACTGGTTTTCTAGAATATCCAAGTTTCTTCCGTCGTATCAGAAATTGTTTTCGAACGGAAGAAAACTTTTCTATTACAATATGTGTTTGAATGTTTTGAACAGATCCATTTCAAGTAATCATGAGGTTATTTAGTTAGTTAGGTATCTTGTTCCTAAACTCATTTTACACTGTTCCAGGCTTCCAAGTTTCGTTTTCAAAAATGCTGTAAGCAGACGTATGCTATTTGTCTGTTTAGAGCGCAAAGTGATTGATTGCCGCTCGACAAAGAGAGTTACCGCTCGGCGCGAAGCGGGGTACGGTATCTTTGGAGAGCGGCAATGACACTTTGTGCTCGTATACACACATGATTTTTTCTACAATCGCACCACTTAGAAATAAAAACGGCTGACACTTCATTCAACATAGGCATATATTACCTATGAGAAAATTAACAATCAATAGTAATCCCAAACTATCCAAATATCCAATAATTTAATCTCTAACAAAAGAAAAAAAGTAAAATAACTTGCTTAGGAAAAAAATAAAAAATTACCGAATGACGAGATCGAACCCCAGGTTTCAGTTTACTAGACAGCGACGCTAACCATAGCACCACCTCAGTTACTTAGAGTGCATTGAATTTGTTGTCTATAGTATCCGTTTCCATTATGCAAGAATATGTTCGTTTTCAACAAAAGCTGTGGACATCGGAAATTTTTTCAATATTTTCACTCTAAAGCGAAAAAGCTGACACAAAATGACATTTCTGGGAAAACGCCAACTTTGCGATGAGATCTAAAAGCGTCAAAGGCTACCTTGGTAAGCCGTCGTATCAGAAATTGTTTTCGAACGGAAGAAAACTTTTCTATTACAATATGTGTTTGAATGTTTTGAACAGATCCATTTCAAGTAATCATGAGGTTATTTAGTTAGTTAGGTATCTTGTTACTAAACTCATTTTACACTGTTCCAGGTTTCCAAGTTTCGTTTTCGAAAATGCTGTAAGCAGACGTATGCTATTTGTCTGTTTAGAGCGCAAAGTGATTGATTGCCGCTCGACAAACAGAGTTACCGCTCGACGCGAAGCGGAGTGCGGTATCTTTGGAGAGCGGCAATGACACTTTGTGCTCGTATACACACATGATTTTTTCTACAACCGCACCACTTAGACATAAAAACGGCTGACACTTCATTCAACATAGGCATATATCACCTATGAGAAAATTAACACTCAATAGTAATCCCAAACTATCCAAATATCCAATAATTTACATCTCTAACAAAAGGAAAAAAGTAAAATAACTTGCTTAGGAAAAAAATAAAAAATTACCGAATGACGAGATCGAACCCCAGGTTTCAGTTTACTAGACAGCGACGCTAACCATAGCACCACCTCAGTTACTTAGAGTGCATTGAATTTGTTGTCTATAGTATCCGTTTCCATTATGCAAGAATATGTTCGTTTTCAACAAAAGCTGTGGAGATCGGACATTTTTTCAATATTTTCACTCTAAAGCGAAAAAGCTGACACAAAATGACATTTCTGGGAAAACGCCAACTTTGCGATGAGACCTAAAAGCGTCAAAGGCTACCTTGGTAAGCGGTTGTAAAAAAAAAATATTTAATGACATACATTCAGAACGTCAACAACACAATCCTCAATGGGACGACAACAATTTTTTTTTGGACATGTTCAAGATAATGTGAGTTGGGAGGACCACAACAGGTGAATTTATTAACATATCGGAATATCATAGTTAATCCATATTTTGTATGAAATAAGTTGCCGAGGCAACGATCAAACAAAAATAACGTTGTCGGCCATGTTGATCTTCATCGAAAATAAATGAAAATTCACAGAGAAAGTGCTATGTTTAATTTGAATCACAAAGACACAAATAAAGTACCATTCGCCATTTCTTAGAGTGTCTTGTGAATTCACCATTTTATCTAGTTTGAAAGAATGGCGGAGGAGCAAGTTTATCTTTTTGCAAATATATTTTAAATAAACAAGTAGAAAGTCACAGTTTTTGGCTTAATGCAATAAATATACTGCAATGAACAGATATTAGTTTCATTTCCGACTTTATTCCAAATAATAATCTATAACTTCAACCCGATTGCCTTCGTTCAGAACTGGTCTTTGATTTTAATTTTTTTTTCATAGCATCTTCTTCAGTTACTTTTCATTTGGAACCATGCAAAAGATTTATTTGGTTGTATTCCATTGTCAACATTCACCTTCAAAATATTGGCCATGTGATCATTAGCCAGCTCACAGATAGATAATTCAACAAAAAATAATTTAATAACAATAAAAATACAGATGAAACATATAATAGTACAAAGTATGATACGAAAGGATCGATTATGTGCCTTCCAGCTCATACAAGAGAACCTAGGCACCTCCGCTCACGAGGGATATAGATGAAATTGGGTTCACGTGTGAATCATTATATTCATGCCACGTGCTCGCATACGGTACAGTAGTCTATAGTAGACTGTGTAGTGTCCGCTATAGGTAGTCCCACTACGATTAGACAACGCATAAAGACTATAGCGACAAGGGGTTACGTTTTCTGCATGTCTAATCCCTTTGAAGGAAAATCAATAGTAACATTCAATTTTCCTCTGAATCTTTTTATAGAAGAAAACTTTTTCAAATGGATTACTAAAATTTTCTGGAATTTATGAATTGATAGAGATTTCATGCATTTCCTTATATACCTTTGCACTTCGCACATGTTGGCTTCTCGTCACCATCCAAAGTTTCTTCACTTTTGAATGAATCCAAACATTGCGATAGTTTTAGTTGGCCTGTTCTTCGTGGTATTGAGAGGGAAAGATCCCATCCTGGGCAAAGCCGATGAAACGAGGAGCGTTACTTTGGATTTGACTGTTCAAGGATACTATATTAACAACTCTACTAGACGAATCATCTGACCAAAGTTACTTAATTACCTCGGCAAATGCTTTGATTGAAGCTCCCTCCCTCTGATGTTACAATAATATATATATATATAAGAGTTTTAGACTAGCTTAAAAGGATAAAGATAAAAAACAAATTATAACGACACTTTATTGTAAAATTGTCGAATATGGATGACCAATAAAATATTCAGCTAATGCAAAGCTTAACTTCCAGGGGACATTTTTGGTACACACTAACATTTTAAAATAGATTAAAAACCGTGTTGGGTTATGAGTTATACAATGAAGTTATCTTTCATGAATTCCTGCACTGAATAGTAGCTTTTGTATTTCAAGGATGCTTTCAGATTATGTTCGAGTTGGGTGGTGTTAAAGCAACTATACTCTTTCATGGTACATATTTCATTGTAGCATTTAATACCGATATAATTGGGATTTTCTTATACAATTGATAGTCTGGAAAACGGTAGTTCAATTTTCTCCTTCTCACAAGTGTGGTGATCATGGATATCCTTCCTCGCAAAAGCAGTTTATTTTTATTTTTTAAATACATATTAACTGAATGAATATATAGGCATGGTAGTGTCAATAGGCCCAGGCTAAAATGATTTTCACATGATGTTAATCTAGATAATTTCAATATGCAACGTATAACTTTTTTTTGGGTGCTAAGGAGTTGGCCCAAGTTATGAGCATATACAATGGAAAGGTCAGACTGTAGGAGTCCCAAGTATAGCAATCTGAGCACTTTAATTAATACTGTTTTATGTGATTTTCTCATCACAGCACAATAAGAACTCAGTTTTGCTACTGTTCTATCGGTGTGGTTAGTTTTTGGTCTAGATGTACCCTAAAAATTTCGTACAAGCCGCTACAGATTTGTCGGTGTTCAGGCTTCTCATCATATTTTCCAAACACAATTTTGATATAGTTTGATAGATTTGTGCGACTTATCCTGTATTTCTTGATCTGATTTTCTGCTGATATTCAAGTTTGTGTCGACCGCATGAATAATCGGGGATTCACATATACTTGTAATCGTTTTGGAAGGTGTGTAATGAATATTTTAAACATAGTAGGGGATAGGCATGATCCCTGTGGGGTACCAGTGTGTGTGTGTGTGTGTGTGTTTTCATAGGATCTTACACTATTGATCTCGATCTGTTGATTTCTGTTAAATAAGTATGAAAGTAACCATTCTTAATGTGAACTCCAATTTGATAATTTTTTTTTATTTTCCAACCTGCTGTGATCAATTGTGTCAATTGCGCGGCTCATATCGCAAAATGGCCCCAAAATAAGGCATTTTTAATTAATCTCATCGAGAGCTGTCATCGTGGATCTCTTTGCTCTGAAGCCGTGCTGTGAGTTATCTAGACTATTCAGTTTTTGAGATAAGTATTGAGTCTTGTGTTAAAGCAATATTCGTATTGTAAAGAGAAACATTCTCAATTGAAAATTGAACAAATAGATGTTTCCTCTGGAAAAAACGATAAATTGAAGTTACTTTTTTTGTAATATCTAACTTAAAACAACTACTTCCCCGGCTAAAGCCACGCTGGACATTGAACTACATCTGATAGATATTGCGAAAGACCTTATATAACTTGAGAGAAAAATCTGAAAATTATTTATTAAATGTCCAGTTTCCATTGGAGATTCTTATCTATGAATAAGATAAGAGAGAATGTTATTCAGAAGTATCATTCACAGAAAATTGCTCATTTCATTGATGCGTGTGTTGCATCTCTTTCGCTAGGCCTCCAATACATTTTGGTCGACAAAAATCTATTTCACTCTTCTAAGATCATCAGGGAGGTCGGAAGAATTGGAAAACATACTCTTCAGAAGCAATTACACACTGAAATGATTGAATTGTTGGACTATTTCTTGTGCGGTGACACTTTGAAAATATTTGTCTGACATAAAACCTGTCGTGGGTATGGCATGTTGATTTTATTGGAAATATGAACAGGATGTTCATAAAGTCCATTGTGGAATTATCTGAGACTGAAAGTTGAAATTTTAGTCGCTATTTTCCATCATACAAGATAACCTCTCCTGGAAGGAATTCATGTTGTGAAGAGAAACATTCTCAATTGAAACTTGAAACAATACATGACTCCTCTGTAAATGGAAAAACCCTACGATAAAATTGAAGTTACTTTTTTGTAATATCTAACAGAAAACAACTACTTCCCCGGCAAAAGCGTCGCTGGACATTGAACTACATCTGATAGATATTGAGAAAGACCCTATATAACTTGAGAGAAAAATCTGAAAGTGAAAATTTGCATTTTCATTCAAAAAGTTGATTATTTATTAAATGTCCAGTTTCCATTGGAGATTCTTATCTATGTGACATTGAACCGCAACTGGTCTGTGAAGTTACTCGTATCCTTTTCATTTTTGATAATATCATTATGGTTGTTTTTTTTCTGATATTTTACTTATGTTTTGTTTGTTACTATTTTCCTTTATTATGTTCCAGCACTCCCTATCTACATTATTTTTTGCGATATTTTTATGCGATATTAACTATATTTTCGTATGATTTTTTGAAACATTTGCTGTGTAATTATAGTCATTTAATATTTTTGATGTTTCCCCTGTTTCCCCGACTAATATTGACAGTTGTTTAATTTCTGGTATAATCGAGCGGTTTTTGTTTTTGTGAACGATTGTTACCTTATTATAGTTAAATATTGAAGACGCTCTAGAACATAAATAGTTGAAATGGAAGCCAAAATTATTGAACTTATGTGTGGCCAACGTTTAATCGGAGTAAACCAGAATTGTACTAGAGTACGTATTCAAAATTCTGTAGGAGCCAATAATGCTCTTTCATCTTCCTATTCGTGAAAAATTTTCTGAAGCTGGTCCTGTTGTTTTTCTTTGGATTTTTAGTTGTCTGTTCAAATCATTGATGTGAAGGAAAAACAGTGTTGGTGCTAAGATGGGTCCCTGCGGTACACCAGTATTTATAGATAGAGTGTCAGATATAACTTCATAGTGAAGCCTCTCCGAGCTATTGCCAACAAGAAAGGTGATTTGGACATTTTGGAGTGAGATAATAAACGACTTTTCAGAGATGACAATTCAGATTTTATCCCAGCTACCCATAAAGAGGTCCGGAATTTCACTACATTTACTGAACTTTACATTTGTTAGGACTATTCCATTACAATTTTCTACTTCATTGTTGTACTTGACTTATTTGTACTATGTTTACGGGTTCAAGTATTTTGACTTTATATTCCCACCTACATTTTATTGCTAGATAATAAGTGTGTTTTGAGTATTTTCTCTTCAGTATTAAACATGACGAACCATATTGTATCATCAAATAATAATATTCAGCGTTGGTGCCAGAGAGCAAAGAAAATATATCGATAACTTTAAAGGAAGAATAGGAAGTTTTCTCAAAGCTGCCCCAACATTCTCGAAATCACACAATAAATCAGGTTAGGCCATGAATAAACCTCCTGAAGTGTGGAGTTGCAGTGGCGTGAAATGATAAAGGAAATGACAAATGCTCCGTATGAGAGATGAATGTGTTGACTGAATGTGTTGCACTCAAAGCAGAAGTGAATAAATCTGTTTATGAAACTAAGGGCAAAATTTCAAGTTAGTTTTTATACTTCAAGTTATACAAGTTGTGCTATGTAGGTATAAAAACAATAAAAAGCATTTTATTAATTCAACTAAATTTACTGTGTGAGAAAAATAAAATGCTATAGGTACGTTTTCATATTCACCAACTTGGTTTGGTGAAAGTGTGGTGTCCTACCATGTTGTTTTTATATTGTTGGTATTTTAGTGGTTGTTCCATCACTTTCGTTTTCATATTCAGCAACTTGGTCCACCACACCTCGATTTTTCCACCAGCTTGAGGTGTTGGTGAGTATGGAGGAAATGGTTTTTGAGGTTGAGTTTACCACTACGGGCTCTGTATTTAATTTTTTACTACACCCCTGAATGTAGTGAATTATTAGACATTAATTTGAAAGGAGGGGAAATTATAAGTATGCAATTAACGTCTAAAGAAATAGAAAAATACTTGAAGGAGACTAGAGTTAAAGCCTTTTCTATTATAAAAGGAATCACCTCCGTTTGGTCCTGGAATGGGAATATGGGTTCCATCAACTCAACCAACAATATTAAGGAACAAGTTGTTAACTCACGGGACACTAAAATTATGGTCCTCAGTGATTCAGCTGACGTAATTATTTCTAAACATGCAAAAAAATTTTTAGTTTTCATAAAAGTTGTATGAGCGTGTCCCCCAACTAGAACCGAACCTATCAGCCACTGTTCACTGAAATGCCTCAGTGGGCTGTACTGGGGGCATCCCGATACTTGTTGAGTTATACATTTTTGAATTTTCCGTTTTTTTCAGTTTTTCTCCGTTACTAAAGATCCGATCGAGTTGTAAAAATCTCGTTTGGTTCCTATTTCAATTCTCTACAATTTTTCTCATTGGAGAAACCAGTTTGTTGTATTAGTTTTCATTTTATAAGCGAAACACTAAAAAAGACACGTTTTTTATATCTAAATAATAATAAATGACAGTTTCGAGTCATACCAGAATATAACTACGGACTGTCTTGTCATGTGTGTCTTATCATGTGATGGCACAGTCCGTTTCCTACTAGTATTTTTATTAAGAAAATTGCTATTTATGATACAAGTTCGTAAAGTAGGACTTTTTTGTATGAGCGTTGAAATTTAATCACGCGAGTACAAAAAAGCACTTTACGAAAGTGTTTCATTCAAAGTTTTTTCTTCGACAGTTATTATATTGCCAAATTGTAGCAATTATATCATTAATTTGAATGTTTAATGATATGAATTGTCGTCATATTATCAAATAAAGACTTCAGAGTTATATTCGACGCAAAATACTGTATTTTTCAAAAATGCATAAATGTATGAACAGTGTGTAAAAAATTACTTTACGCACAGTTGATGATTTGACGCACAGGTGATTTTTTACGCACTTGTTCGAAAAAGTATTAGTTTACGCACTGTCAGCAGTGCGTAAAAGCTTATTTTACGCACTGTCGTAGAAAAAAATCCTTTATTGATTGGCCTATAGTTCGCATACATTTCTGGAACACAAGAATTTTCATTGCTGTCAGACTATCGAGTTGATGCCCTTAGTCACTAGAAGTGAAAAATATGGGTTCTATATGCTTTCCTTTAATGAGAAAAGCCGTGTTTATCAAGAATATGCCAAAATTCGTAGCTTATAATGATGTTTTCATAAAACAATCTCGAACATCTCGGAAGTTCACCAAGAGCGTAGAATAATACAAACAAGCTTTTAACTCAATTTCCACTGATAAAAAACTTTTTAAATAACCCCTAAAACTTCTGGTTCGCTCCGGGCCCAGCTTCAACGATTTTCTGTCGAAGTTATAGGAACAGTTCTTTATCTTTTACCGTTGTTCCTTCTTTGCCTCGTGCATTTTGAGAGAAACGGCATGGTACTGATATTTTTATCAGAGACATTCCCGTTGGATGTTTGTTCTATGTAACTTTGAGAAATCTCCAAAGTTAACACTCGAAAGAATAATTATGAACTTCTGAAGGGCGAGTCTTTCCACAAATTCGTGTAGATTTATTTTCAAAGATAATAAAGTCATACGTGCAATTCGAAGATTTTGAAAATACCAAATTGAACTACTCACTAAGAAAGTCAAAGTCAAAATATACTTCAATGTCAGAAGTTTTTCAACTTATCGTCAAAGCTTTTCAACTATAAATAAAAATGTAAATCGAAATTGTTATGTATTATAAACTATAATGATGATACAGTCTTCCCCATCTGAACATAAGTGCAGACGAAAGAGAGTACCTCCGTATGGGCTCCGGGCGCGTATTACCATTTTTTACTATTATACAGAGCAACTGTGCTCCGAAATGCAGTGAACCATAGCTTAGCAAATACGAGTATTTTAAATTGCCAATGTTTACTGCGATGCAGCACATTGTCCAAATCGTACTCTGAATCGCAGTAAATGTTGGCAATAGTATACAGGGCAATTCAAATTCGACCCCCCCCCCCATTGGGATCTCCTAAACTACAGGAGATACGTCGAAGCTTAAATTGGGGCAAAGTTGCGTATTCTGGTGCTTAACAAAATACTGTTTTGTAACACTTGGAAAATTTCGAGTATTTCCGGAAATATCGGGAAAAAACTGAAAATCGGAATTTTCGTTTTTATTTTTTTCTATCGTTATTTGACAACATAGCTCAAAACCAAAAGTATATTTTCATTGATACTTTTTTCAGCTACACATTTTTATGTTCAGATTTGCAGAAGTGCAAATCATAACAAATTATACATCAATGAAATCAGAATGAGAATCACTATTTTTCTGTATACAGAAACAATATGGCGCCCATAACAGAAAAAAAAGTTGATGATGAATGCCAGAAGACGAAACGTCGGATAGTAAATCTGAACATGAAAACGTGTAGCTGAAAAAAAGTATCAATGAAAATGTACTTTTGGTTTTGAGCTATGTTGTCAAGTAACGATAGAAAAAAATAAAAACGGAAATTCCGATTTTCAGTTTTTTCCCGATATTTCCGGAAATACTCGGAATTTTCCAAGTTTCAAAACAGTATTTTGTTAAGCACCAGCATACGCAACTTTCCCCCAATTTAAGCTTCGACGTATCTCCTGTAGTTTAGGAGATCCCAATGGTGGGGGTCGAATTTGAATTGCCCTGTAGTAGTAAACAATGGTAATGCGCCTCCGGGGCGACTTAATAAAAAAGGTAGCGCTTTTGCTATTCCAACTTGATGAAAAACCTGCAGTACCGAGGAGTCACTGTGGCGAGATTGAGCGTATAAAATTAAACGAGAACAAAAATGCAAACACTAACGTTCATCATCACATCAATGACCCCTTCATTTCTGCCATCTTCTGCCAATACAGCAGCAGAACTTGGTGAAAATGTTCCTTTCATCAATGATCGTAATGCACATGAAATCACAGCAAAAAAATATAACTCAAAAAGTGATTCGGATGGAAACAATAAAAGGCATTTGAATTCATTTATGTTCGACTCATTCTTGAATTATCAGTTTAAAAACCCATCATTATACATACTCTTACTAACTGTAATACTCTCTTTCAGACAACAAACTTTTTACATCTTTTCTGGAGTCGAAAAAGTGATATTATGCTTCTAATTTTTGATGGATTTTTTATCAGAGTACTTTTAGGGATTGGCCATTTCAATTCATTAAATATATATGATCAGAAAAGCTACCAATAGTAAATTTTATTTCATGCTTCTATTTCATCTTTCTGGCAGAGATCGATTAGAGGTTTTAAGGGCCATCAGTCAGTTATGGAAAGTATTTTGCCAAAAAAGTGCCAAGCAAAAAAAACCTTACGTTTTTGCCCAAAATTTACTTTTGAATGAATTTTATGAAATATAAAGATATAATTGACAATTTTCAATGGTTTTGCCAATCATCACATCGCTGAGGTCACCCTAAAAAACCAAAGGAGTTTTTTAATAAATTCCTGATATAGGAAATTTGTAAATAACTTGAAAAATCGATAATTGTAGAATTTCATGAAAAATTCAAATTTTTTTCACCCTCACATTGTTTAATGAGTTTCAAACAAAGATCTTGAAAATTTTCATCCAAATGTTAATTATTTTCGGAAATTTGAGATTTTTTGAGATATGCTAGTTTGGAAAAATGTTTTTGTTTTCAAGGAACTGAAAATAACCCAGGATATTCTAATAGGGGCTAAGTAGGTTTCAAGTTGATAAGTTGATACATTTTTTTTTTTTTTGAAAAACCACAATTAAAGATTTTTTCCATTTGTTATGTACTTTTTGAATGTCACTGTATACTTGACATTTAAAGGGTGTCTCCCGTAGCTCCATAAATATCTGATAATCAATTTAATTGCATTTTTTCTAGTCTTAATTCAAGAGTATCTTGTACAGATGTAGCCTGATTATAATGTGTCTTATTTCTATGTTCCACATCAAAGTATGTTTATTCTATTTTCTTTTAATGTTAATTTGTTCCCCAACATGATTTTGAAGTGTTTTGTATAGTTCTCGTATTTTTATGTCTACTTGCAAAATTCAATTGTCTACTGTAAATAATTTTCCCAAAATTCCCGTCCCCTTATTCTAGGTCGACACTCGTAACATTTTGAAGTGCATTTATTATAAAATCTATATCAGTTCTATTCGCTACTTTCTTAGATATACTCAAAAGTAAAAATTATTGTGATTATTTATTTCCAACCAGCACAAGAATAATAATGTGATCCAGCATCCAGTAAATTTAGACGAACACCTCATTCTGGAAACCTTCCGCTAGAGCGGTTGTGGTCCATTGCGGTTCGAGCTTGGATTCCGGCCACTATTACACCTTCGCAAAAGATGAGCAGATTGTTGTTGTTTTGTCACGCCGGAGAACTTGAGTTGCTTGAAACGTACTGAAACGTCGTGTTTGAGATATTGAGAACCTGCCAGCTACAATTCTTACCCATAGGTTACAGATACTTTCAATTAAAGACAATTCACAATCCAAAAAGTCTGAAGAATATCGGCCAGTGAAAATACTTATACGGTATTAGGCAAGAGGAAAAAATTTGTTTCTGGGTATCCCATTAATGTACAATTTCCATGAACACTAAACAATGTATCCTCTGAACAATTAATTACTATTACTACTACTTTGGATAGATAGATATAGGTCTTTATTTCCCAAAACACATAGCAACATAATAACAAGATCAATATTTAAACTTATTTTATATGCATTAGGAAAACGCCGAGGATCAGATGACCCCTGTACAAGTACCTGTTATTATTCCGTAGGAACCCTAGGACTGCAAGAAATATTATTTAATTATTATCATGATACCCAGCTAAAATAAAGGACGCTAACACTGCACTGCACGCTTCTAAGGGTTGCTCGTAAGGATGCAGCCGGTTGACGGAAAGAATAAATAAAAAACATGTCCACACTGTGAATACTCCAAATCATCTACTGCAGAACTTTATTATATTTTATCTGTATTGTTTGTGACAAATTTGAAGTTGTTTCCTGACAGGAAACGGTCGCTTTTGTTCCAGTAATATTCTATTTTTATTCGACATGTTTTGAATATACGAATTCTGTTGCGAGATAATTTTTTGCACTCTGTTGTCGATTTTAATGAATTTTGAACACATTTTCATTATTCATTCCACTTTTGCGGCCCATAACAATTTTACTCATGGCATTCCCCTGGTGAAATTTGTAATGGAATATTTAATTTACCCCTAAAATCTATTCGTTTCGCTCGATATTGCGCTGGCAATTTTGAATATGAGTAAGCTGGGTATTCAAACAGCTGAGAGTTTGATCGTTATTATTAGTCCTATTTCCCACCTTTTTCTCAATCTATATTTTCTTTATTATTGTGAATTGTCTCCCTCAACTCATGACCTCCGAAGTTTATGAATATATTACCATCTTCTTTCTCTTCTTCTATTACTATCTGTTGTTTTCCTAATGTTTTATATTCTTCTCTATCTTCGGTTTTATTGGTCCTCATCCATTTAGTCTTTGCTCATATCTTAGAGTCTGTTATTTTTTTTTACCATTCATGTCTAGGTTTGTTTTGCATACCTACGTGTTTCTTTGCTGTTTCTGTACTATCTTTGATATTGTTCTATTCTGCTTCTATATCATCTTCCTACTCCTGCTCCTTAACTAGCTGTTACTTCCTCCGAGTATTTATTTCTTAAAGTAATAGTGTCTGGTTTACCTATGTCCCATTTTTTACTTTGACAGTTCAGCCCATAAACCATAAAGTGATCCGAGTAGGCACTCGCTATTCGGTCCTCACGTCTTTTACTGTTTTTTGTTTTCTTTTGTTGATAAGTATGGGATCTATTTGAATATGTTTGTTGGTCTGGTGATCCACGTTACTTTGTGCATTTTGAAGTGACTGAATTTTGTTGAGCTTATAACCTTAATTGTTCTTGCTGCTAGGTAACATAGTTTTTGTCCATTATCATTCGTGTGTTCTGCAATTTGTTCTTTGAATTTGTCTTTCCATATCTGAACATTATGGTTTCCAAGAACTTTCAATACATCTTCCTTTGTATTTTTTGTATCTTTTCGTAGAGTTTTTTTCATTATAGTTTTTCCTGTATATATTTTATAGAAAAATTTTGGAACGGCTTAACTTCTATTTATTCAAAAGCAATTCTTTTATTTATTGGCATAAATTTCGTAACTTTTTCCCTTGCATTTCATAATGTCATAAATCCTACTGAATACAATGTAAAATTGTGTTTTCAAATTCATTCTTGTCCTCTGCAGCGTAATTCCTGAGTTGTAGAGATCTCTTAGCCATACTTCTTGAGTTTTTCTAACATTTTTTCAGTTTGCAACATTGTCCTTATGTTCCATGCGCTTCTCAGCTCTGTATTTTCTTTCTCTTTTTTCTTTGGGTATTCCTTCCCTATCTCAATTGCTTTTTCTACCCTTTTTCATTTTTATTATGTCCTTTCCGATGCCATGTTGTTTCCTGTTTTCATTGTTTTTATGTTCACATAAACACCGATAAAAATTATTTGAAAATCCTGTACAGCTGTAACATAGGGAAAATGATGAACCTGTTAGAATGTGCGGAAACAAACAAGTCAAAGAAAACCCCTAATTCTATTGTCCTCCATGAACAACTCGGCATATACAGGGTGAAAATAGACCAATTACGGAAAATCATACAGTGTGCTCTCCTCACCAACGTGTAAAACGAAGTAAAATTTGTTAATTTGGACCAGAAAAAGTACCTTTTGTATGTGTAGTAAAGCGCCGCCTCAGTATGAAAACATGTGGACAGACACAATCAGTGTTCTTCATCCTTCATTAATCGTGGGACTGAAGCTGGTGGTTTTAAATGAAGTTTTAGCATGACTCCCAATGGAAAATTGCGAGAAAAAATATTTTTTGGAGATTAAAGCAAAATATGAAAGTTGTAGTAAATAATGTCGATGTCGATGAGCTTTTCATGTACGCGAACACAATGTTCTTTTATGCACAAATTACATTCAAGCCAAACGTATAACTGTCTTAAGAACGATCGTTTCACGAAAATACGCCCAATGACCGCATGCATAGTTGTAAGTTCCATAGTTCTTAGGTGACTGGCTATAGACCTTAGGTGCAATTAAAAAAGAATTTGATTCAGTAGCGCATATTCGAGGGTTGGTGATCAAAAAAAGTATAATTGTCATAAATCATCCATCTTGAATCTATACCTCAACATCTCAGAACTTGTCAATGCCAGAGATTTGAGTAACAGAGTGATTTAACAACATTTCCTATACTTTGGAAAAAATCACACGTGATCCCGCTGGCAAAAATGAACAACCCCCAAAATTTCAATGACCTCCGTTCCCATAAGCATATTATGTGCTCTCTCGAAAGTACTTAAACAAGCAAATCCGAGTATTCTCGACGAAACACATATCTTACCGGAGAGTCAATCGGGATTCATGAATCTGTGGACCGTGACGAACTTTGCATTTTGGTCCTGATTTACAGCAAAGCATTTGATAGGATTAATCATCAACTCCTCGTAGCTTTAATAAAATTTTTAGGATTCTCCCAGAACTCCACAATGCTGATAAATAATTATTTAACAGGTCGAATGCAACGCGTTATTCTTGATAAGAACATGTCAAACTATCTTGACATTAGAAACGGTGTTCCCCAGGGCTCAATTCTAGGACCTCTTCTCTTTATTATTTATACATCCCAATTTTATTCCTGTCTCCAGTTTACAAACATTTATAGCTATGCAGATGACACACAGATTTATAAACGTTTCGCCGAAAGTTCACTACCAACTGCATGTCAACAAAAAAATCTGGACTTGAATTCCTTAGTAGACATGTAAATAAATACTTCCTTACCATCAACTCCTCTAAAGCAGTCGCCATGTTTTTAAGTGCCATGAAAATGAGATGTGAAAGTAAAATCAATATCACAATCGAAAATTCACCCATAACCCTTACAGACGTCGCTAAAAATCTTGGACTCGTTTTGGATAGCTCTTTACAATTCTCGTCACACGTATCCCAAATTATGAAGAGAGGTTACTGTAATTTAATAACTATATACTCTCATAGGCAAATACTAAATCAAAAATCAAAGAAAACATTGTGCGAAGCTCTGGTTTTATCACATGCAAACTTCGCGGATATTGTATATGGTCCGAATTTATTGAGGATCGATCAAAGGTGGATTCAAGTTTTACAAAATTCATGTCTGAGACTAATCACAGGGACAATGAGAAGGGAAAGTGTATCTCATTTCTTGAAGTCACTCGGCAGGTTGAGTATGGAAGCTAGACGGGTCCTACACGCCGGTGTCCATTTTCACAAAATCTTGACTTTGAAGAAACCAAAATATTTGCACAGAAAACTGTCTTTCAGAACAGGCATTCACAATCTGAATCTGAGGTTCAGGAACCAACGAGCGGGAAGTAACTCTTTCATTAGGTGTACATCACAACATTTTCATTACTTCATTAATCATTTCATATTCAACTTAAAATCGAAATCTATGTTTCTGGGGATCCGTGATATGATTTTTTTCGGTTCCAAGTTGGCAAATTTATGCCGTCTGACAATCGGTAAGTGATCGCCTCGGTGATCGCTGAGCAGACTCGGATTTTAATCAGTGATTTTCCGATGAATAGTATAACATCATTAATGGTAATTATTTTTCATTAGAGTTAATTACTGCATTATTTTCATTAGGTATACAAAAAATGGCTAGTAACTTCCCCCTCGGGAACCAAATTACTACACCCGCTCACAAATCGAGACTGTACCGTGGTTCCTTCTCTTACTACATGGTCCGGCTTTACAATCGATTACCTCATTCACTGAAAGAACTGTCAATACCAAGTTTCAAGAAAAAGTTGAAATTCGAATTGTTGTGCAACAATCTGCCTCGAGTACTGATTTTTTTTTCTTTTATTTACATTATTGCAACTTGTCTTATCCTTTTCTTATTCTTAAAATTAGGATCGACTCAGCTATTGTTAATTATATTACAAATTATATGTGTGTATGTGTGGGTGTGTGCGAGTGTATATATGTGTGCACGCTCGTGTGTGTATACATGTTGTATATACATGTGCGTGTGCATGCGTATATATCGTCCAAGGTTGAATGAAAGAGCAAGTTCCGATCAAATCTCTTGATGAAATCGGGAATTGAATTCTGCCTTTTTATGAAGGTATGTAAGTTGTATCTATTACCTTTGTATGCATTTCTATCAATAAAATCAATTATTATTATTATTATATTATGTAGTGAAATTATTATTATTAATGTTACCATATGGTTAGCAATTAGGGCTTTAGGTTTCAGTAATTACCTCTGCAGGTATAATATATTCAGATCTATCTGTGTGATCTGTTGAGTTATGAAAATGGTGTGATAACCGAAATTAGTGGCAAATTATCAGATTATCAGTGGAAAATACACTGAAAAAAAGCTGGAAAATATACAGGTATCTTCAAGAAATTATATAAAAATATAAATATTTTTTGTTAACCCTGAAGACTTGGATTTTAAGTAATAATATACTGATAAAAATTTGAAAGATTTTAGGGTTGAAGTTTAGGTTTATAGGGTAATGGCACCATGGTAGTTGTCATTAGTAAACTAATTTTTTTATCATTGTTCACTTCCAAGGGAAGTTAACTTATTTTGGCAAAGTCCAACATGTGAGTTGAAAGTTGGGACATCTATGTTTGATAAAATACCAAAGAATTTTTCCTTCGAAAATCGAAACATTTTGATACAAAGCCTAATATAAATGTCACTGTCGTTTCACCAGTGTTTGTCACACAAGAATTTTTGTTTACCCCTCAGTTGTCATCAATTTACGTAAACAATAATTGTCAGCTTTTTATTTCACATAGTTTCATTTCACACATCAAAAAAATTTCACAACAATAATAATAAATCAGTTACATGTTCTTTGAGTCTAGTTTAATAGTATGTTATCCACATGAAAAGTCTCATTATCGAATATTTGGATATGACCATAGAATTTTTCAAATGTTTGGATAGGACCACCCAATCAGCATCTTAATGTTTAGGCCAGACAAAATGGTTCTCTGTGACTTCTGTCCCACAAGGACCGATGACTTTGTTAGATTTAGAGCAGACTTGAAAAGCAGATTCATCAACGTTAAGGATTGGACAATACTTCGAAGAAATTGTCCGACTTTAGAGACTGCTCAACTTCTCCAAACCACCCCTTTAACAGGAATCCTTTCACAGATGCTCTTACAGATGTGAGTGTTTCAGGTATTATTTGACTTAAATCGTGGTCTAGCTTCAAAAACAGTTGTAGCCATTTTTGTCCAGGTTTGTTGTCAACGAAAAGAGTATTGCATCTGGAATTGAGAATAATCTTTTGAACTTTTTTTGGTGGATAACCCCTCCTGGCATTCTCTTTGATCCATTCCACCAGTTTTTCTTCCTCGTTTTGATTCAAAAAGGTTTTTGGTGTTTTACACAATACCTTGTATTTATACGTCATTCTAGGAAACCCAAACTGTTTGCTTGCAGTTAAAAATAGCATACCATTTTTGCAAGCTTCTACTGCAGCTAACATTGCTTCTTCTGAATAGTTGAAGAACTCCTTTTTCTTAACTTGGCCGTGGTCCATGTTCCTCAGAATTCAGAAACCAATAACTGTCACTTCAAAATCTAGTAATTGTCATTATCATGTATGTACTGGTCGACAAGCCTACGGATGCCTCCGAGAATTGGTTGCGCAGTAGACACAACCCTGGAGTGGGGCAGGAGCTCACTCGCTCTGCATTATTCAAGCAGTTAACGTCGTGAGTGTACAGTCAGTGGAATAAAATTATTGTGGCGTTATTCTGATTGTGTGTTGAATTTGAAATCCTTGTGTTGTGTATAGTTTTGAAATATTATTAGATATGTTATAGTGTAGTTTGTTGTGTTTGAAAATGCCTTCAAAGAGTAAAGTGAGAAATAAGATTCTGAGTGGACAAAGTAGGAAAATTGCCAGTAATGTCATCAAATTTATGCAGGCAGAAGCAATGATAGGTGAAACCAGTATTCCTCTTGTGAAGGTTCAAGAACGAGTTGCTGCCGCAACGGGAGTTTGCGTTAGAAGCATTAGGAAAGTTAATTCAGAAATGAATAAAATTGAAAAAGGTGAAATGGAACAATTCTCAACTCCAAATAAAAAGAGAAACAAAAAATCAAAAGTTACCATGGACAATGCTGATTTGGCAGTGGTCAGAGGTCATGTGATATTGTTAGTCAACTTCTGTAAGTATGTTCCTCGTGTTCTTTATTATATTTATTTACCTATTTCTGATATTGTGTGGCGATGCATTCTTTTTCTAGTCGTACTTTATTTACACTTATGGCTTCCGGAAAATTATGCAATTTTCATAAACGGTCTAGTGATCACAGGCAATTATATTATTCGAACAGTTCATTAGGAATTAATGAAAATTCAGATAAGAACCTACGTTCCTACGTGTTGCAGAAAAATTTCTCTCCCGATTGTACATTCCGATGATAACCAGCCGTAAACAGTTGTCGATCTTTGTCGCATATCTACTCGCGCTTTCTATCGTTTGCGCATCTCAGAGGCATCCTTATGCTTGTCGACCTGTAGGTAGTAATAACTATTGGATTACTTGAAGCAATTTCAAAATTTTCTATTTCTAAATATTTGAGATTATCAGTGGACACGATTTTCACGCATAATAATTTTTTCGCGACATTTTTTCTAGTCCTGTAATTGCCATTCAGTGACAAATACTGGAACGTAACGGTTTTTCCAAACCAGTAATTGTCACCACCAGATTTCTCATAGCCTATACATTCCAAACACTCCAAATTTACTTCAATACTATACTTGAATATGCTTGAGAGGATCACTTTCTCCAAAACCAAAACAAATATCAGTTTGAAAACATCTTGTACCTTAAGAATTTTGTTTTAACAATGTTCACACTCACGGGACATATTAACTGTTCAGTTACAAATAAATCTTAGAGTCTCTTATTCTTCAATAAAATAGAGATAGGTGACAATTATTGGGGGTGTATCAATTACTGTACAAGAAATTATTCTAAATATCACTATACATTTTTCTCCGTGTAGACAAACGTGCTTCATTCCAATTTTTAATGAAATAGTGAATAATCTTAGCCGCGTTTCATTGACCACTAGAGTTTACATCTACTAGTAGAAGAAGTAGAGTATCATAAAAACGCAATTTCAGGGTTTCCAATAGAAGTCAGATAATTCTAAAATTTCCTAAATATCTGTAAAAAGTTTGAAACTCATACCTAGTTTTCATTATTATAAATGATACATTCAATATGAATAATTTGCTTTCATTAACAACTGCCACATCCGAAATACACAATGGAAGAAGGCGCGAGTAGTATTGTTAAAATAGTTTTTTTCCGTTAACCATCTGTCGTCCCCTTACGAACGGTAGCTTTCAAAAGTCGAAACTTGTGCGAGCCAAGGATTAACGAGGTCTTACCTTTTTACGTGCGATTCCTAACACTTTCTCTGGCCATCAGAAAAAGTTCTGCAGTCGCCGTGGTTTGAACCATCGCCGACTGGCATCCAAAGTGATTAAACCATGTCGCTTTAACCACTCGGCTACCTGGCCCCATCATTATATATTTATTCGAGGATTAGATCTAGGCGGGAATATTTCAAGTGCAATAAACTTATCATATATACGAATTCCTTGAATAATTTTCACTCAGGAAACTTTTTCAGAATGTAAAAATCATTATGAAGAAGTGATTCCTAATCCTTCACACCTTCCACTTTCGAGGCAGCTTTGAGTGAAGTAGCAAATAAGCCGGAATTATCTTTAAAAAAAGATAGCATATTTGTAGGTTGGGAACAAATAGGAACTGAAAAATATTTCTTTCATATTTATCTGGACAATTTTCTCAATTCATCATACATAAACCGATTTGACACAATGTTTCTATATCATCCCACTGACGTTTTCAAACTTTCGCTACTTTCAGGGTCATCATCTTCTTTTTTGGTGTCCATTTGTATATTTGTTCAGTATATGATTTTAAAAAGAAGATTTAACAGGGGTTTTCAATGAATTGAGAATCAATGCGAACCCACCTTCTTTATTATATCAACAAAAGTCGTTGTACAACCTATACGTATTTGAACATTTCCATCTATAACTTTACTCACTTCCATAACACTCATATTCATTTTAACTAGAGGCTGTTCACTTCCAAAATCGTTTTTATGTGTGTAAATGGAGTTTTTTGAGCTTCAGAATAAAACCAAACTGAAAAGTACAGAAATTAAAGTCTATAATATGTTTCAAACTACTTTCAATGTCGATAGTGTCAATTTCTGCTACAATTTAGGAATTTTCATTTTTCAACCAATTATCTACTTTTGCTACCCTCAAATTTGATCGTAGCGAAAGTAGAGAAAGTAGATATATTTGGTGTCAAAAAAACAGATGTGTCAAATTCTACTTCTACGAGAAAAGCATTTCTGCCTACAATAAAACGCACCAAGTACCAATTATTTAACGACAGAATATTTTGCTACCCCAAAAATCGAAGTCAACCCGTCCGCATTTCAAATCATAAATATACTTTCCGCCATGCACTCAGTCCAAAAAATTCACGGGCCGGTAGCTGAAAATCACGAAGTCCGATGTAATCGAGAACCCGGAGATCTCGGAGCGTTCCCGACTGCAATTTGTCTTCTCGAGATGCACCACTTTGTTGGAAAACTCATGAACTTATAATAAAGGAAGAAACGGTAAAAAAACGAGACATATTTTAATGGCCAACTTAAAAACTCATCTCGAGGATTTATTTTCGCGTTCTGCACGGCGGGCGGCAAAGTTATATCCGGATGCGATTCTTCTCGATTCAGATGGTCTGCCCGGGGAGACTTTTTGCGGCGAGAAACGTCTTGAGACATTTTGCTGGAAATTCGGAGAGTTTCTCGATGAAGTTCTCGTTATTTTCGAGGGTCGGTCTAGAGGAGTAACTTACAGAATGAATTTGTTGGATATTTATTCGCAATGTCAGAAAATTGAGTCGCCAATATGAACAGGAAAACTAAAGGTCGCAACAAAAAAATGTGAACCCTCATGATCCTTGCAGAACCATTTTGAAATTTCTGATTATGCCATAATTTCTCGCTAATTCATCGCTAATTCATCGCTAATTCATCGCTAATTCATTACCCCAATTAAAAAAAATTTCGCTCGTCTTTTTATTTCAATCCGTGGTTCTGCTAGATTTATATAAAGCTAGCAGGACCACGTTGTATTTATCAGCTTCAGAAAAATTCTAATTGTACCATAATTTGTCTCTAAATTATCGCTTATTGATTACCCCGATTAGAAATTTGTCGCTCATCTGTAACGAAATTTAAAACATTTGGTTACTTTTTATTTTGTTTATTTCATGTTGGCATCACATGTTATTGAGATGTTCCAATTTATTTAATTGTTCAGTGATTGGTAACACTGAACATAGACAGAGTGAGAGGGAGATCGACTTCCTTCTTTGAAAGGACTTCTTCCTTCTTCGCCCCTTTCTGAATTGAGAACTCGAAGAGTCGGTTGCTTTTTGAATTTCTCTTCGGGAAAGATAAATTTTCCACAACGAGGAGATGAAAGGTCGTATATATGTTTACATTATGAACAAAATCAATTTTTGATCTTCACATTCTTCACGCTTCACGAAAACAAGAGGCCCGTCACTAAATTATCTGTACCCATATCTTCAAATTTTAAAATAAATATAATCTCTACAATTTAATTTTATTTGAATATCATTTCGTACACTCTTTCGACGAGTCGGTCCTGAAATGTCATAAATGAATTGTTTCTAACCTCTGAAATTGATGACTCACATGTGTCAATAATTTCTGTAAATTCTATCTTTCGAACGTTAAAATATGAATCAAACATGTTTCTGTTCGTGCTAAATGGTTTTCAGTGATACCAAGTGCCTCCACAAGTTCTCCTGAGTGACAGAAAATATCAATCTGCTTAGAAGGCAAGCCTAGGTGCGAGCAGCAAACTAGAAGCTAAAGGTACTCCTCCTGAACTTGGATAGTGATCTGCAGGAAATACTGGTCTTGTAGCTAGGAGGACAGGATTCATGGGTGAGTTTAAAGCTTTAAATTTATATTTTTATTATATCTGTTGGAGCTGAACTCGCTCATGATTCTTTGAACTCTTGGTTCGATCTCTTTCACATCACTGCCCAGGTTTGGATGGAAGGGCCTGGCCAATAGCCAAAAGAAACCCTATATGTTTTGAAACCTCTCTCTATGACAACCTTTCACTTCCAGTCGTTGTGACACAAATCAAGTCGTCTGCTTGCTTTGTGACACCTTATAAAGTCAAGGACTATCTCGATACTCTCTCTATCTCTCTATCTATACCCTTGTATCTATTTTTTATGAGAGATCAATATTTTCTCATGATTTTTCTTACATGTCAGTTCTCCTGAACACTTGTAACTGTTATTAAATTTAAAAAAAATTTAGAAAGCAATATTTTCATGATATTTATTTTTCTTGTGCTTGTTTGAGACTGGACTCTTCTCTTCCATTGCTTGAGAAGATTCTGAATTTAAGCTTCATCACAAATTTATATTTTTTACCTCAGTTGCATCTTAGAAACATTGTTTAAATCAGCAAACCTCCATATTTCATCCTAATACTCATATGTCTAAATTGTAAATTTAAATTCTTTGTCTAAATTGTATCCTTGGAACATTTAACTGATAAAATTTTACATAATTTGTATTAAACCTTTAAGAAAATCTGAGACTAGTTTTGTCCTCGATTTCGCCCACATCACGAGTCATGTGACTCAAATCTGTCACAAGATACTGGTTTGTTTACTTTTTCACAGCGTATCTGAGCTACAGGAAAGATTCCAGACCGACTCCATATCCTATCCAGCTAGTAAAGTAGCCATTGTCTTGAGACACCCCTTAAGGCACCTACGTTCACCGTTGAAGTAGCGCTCTGGAGTAAGTCTTTCCATTCATCGCAACGACTGATCATAAAATGTAAACGAACCACGAACCACCCAATCTTTTGTAAGCGAATCGACTCTAGTAAAACTAGCTTGTACTTTTCATTTCCAAAATTGTATTTTATGTACGCAAACATGTTTCTCCTGCGATAAAAAAATGTAACTTTGTGAATATAGTGTTTTCTGAAATTCTGGCTTTTTACTGTTGAGAAGCACAAATATTATGTTGATTTCATTGAAAATATGAACAGGATGTTCATAAAGTCAGTTGTGGAATCATCTGCGACTGAAAGTTGGAATTTAGTCGCTGTTTTCCATCGTACAAGATTACCTCTCTTGGAAGGGATTCATGTTTTAAAGAGAAACATTCTCAACTGAAAATTGAATCAATACATGACTCCTCTGGAAATGGAAAAACCCTACGATAAAATTGAAGTTACTTTTTTGTAACATCTAACAGAAAACAACTTCTTCCCCGGCAAAATAATCAACTATCTGAATGAAAATGCAAATTTTCACTTTCAGATTTTTTCTCTCAAGTTATATAGGGTCTTTCTCAATATCTATCAGATGTAGTTCAATGTCCAGCGTGGTTTTTGCCGGGGAAGTAGTTGTTTTCTGTTAGATATTACAAAAAAGTAACTTCAATTTTATCGTAGGGTTTTTCCATTTCCAGAGGAGTCATGTATTGATTCAATTTTCAGTTGAGAATGTTTCTCTTTAAAACACAAAGATTATCTTTTGACAAATCCGTGTTTTTGGTATTTTCATTTAATAAAAAAAGAACCTGGTGCCCATGCTTAACTAGTATCTTTTATCTCTGTCTCCGTAAATATTTGCCAAAGGATCTATCTTTAATACTGCAGATAACGATACCCACGACCTTCCGTACCAATCTGAGTAGCTCACAGGCATTGCTGTATTAAATGAGCAAGTAAATAAAAATAAAGCTCTTGTTTTTAGTTACACATCTTTATTTTTGAAATGATATCAAACGGATAGGTCAACTATTAGTTCCATCAGTAAATGGCCATGATACAGTAAATTTCAGTAATTTATCGCTAATGTATCGCAAAATTTAGATGTCGTAATGAAACAATATTATTATTGCCATCTGCATATATCTTCACTTTCTTATAGCGGGTTTGAGGCGTGTCTTGCCTAGGGTGTCTTCAATCAGAAAAATGTGTAGCTCGTCATTATTAAAAAACAATCCATGGTTCTGTTTAAAGCTAGCAGAACCACTTTCTATATGTCTAATTATAAGAAAAACAACAGTACAAAACATGTGGCATTAAAGTTCTAATAAATATTGGCAACACTTGCTTCATGTATAGTGATATCCAATGTTTATCTAATACAAGATGTTTGTTAGAGTATTCGGAAGATGATAGCTACATGAGAGATATAAGCACGAATACCTCAATTACGAAGGGGGCTTTATTCAAATCATTCGCGGAGGTGATTGGAGAACTGTGGTCGGAACATTAATCACATCAATCAGTTGAAACAGACTCTTTAGGAAATGATATTCAAAGATTTCCACCTTTCTTCATCGTCAATGCTCAACAAGAAGCTCACGAGTTCTTGATGATCCTACTGGATGGTCTACATGCTGACGTAAATAGAATTACGGAGGAACATAATCGCTTATCGATAAAAATCGGTAAAGATTTAAGTGATAGTGAAAATGGAGAAATTTAAGTGATAGTGAAAATGGAAAAGAGACTTGGTCAAAATTCTTGATGATGAACAACTCTATGATTGTAGAACTCTTTGTTGGTCAACTGAAATCAAAATTGAAATGTACATATTGTGGTCATGGATCTGTCACGTTTGATCCATTTTGGGACATTTCCGTACCCATTCCGCTTAGAAAAAGCAAACTGAGACTATCAAATTCATTCACTAGTGAGGAATCTCTGGACGGTGATGAGAAACCTACTTGCTCAAAATGCATAGAAAGACGGAAGTGCACTAATAAAACGTTTTTTTTTTCGGCAGATGGTTTCATAGAAAAATTGAGCGATGCCGTTGATTTTCCATTAGAAGGTTTTTAGATATGAGCAATTATACCGTTGACTATGTATAGCCCTTTGTTGCTACAACCTGTATGCTTTGTCTATTCACACTGGGACTACCCACAGCGGAAATTACACGAGTATCTGTAGACATCTACACAGACTCGTGGCACGTGTACAGCGACTCTCGAGTTTCTCTCATTTCTCATTTCACTGGTGTGCAAAAGAGGCTTATTCATTTTCTATGAGTCTTGCTCATGTTTTTTTTTTACTTTTATTGTATCGTTTATATTTATTTCATTTGTTATGTATTTTTATACATTAAATTTTCCTTTATGAAAAAAAAACTTAAGAAAAATTAACCCTTAATTTGGCAGGATAGGATTTACCTAGATTTTCTCGTAAAATTTGATTTTTCCTGAATGTATATCTCACAAAAAACATGATTCTATCAAAAAATTTGAGATTAGGTGGAAAGCGGACGAAAAATGAATTGTATCCTATGAGATACATTGCCAATATATAACAAACAAGATGTTATTATGTTCTGTATTGTATAGGATACATTACCAACTATTAATCAAGTAACCTTAGAGTTCTGAACCAATATTTATTTCAGTTTTAGAACACTCATTTGAATTTACTAGAGTAACAATTGTCTAGCTTAAATAACTATAATAGAAAAACATATTTGAAAATGAAAGAAAGTAATTACACGAAAACATCAAGAACACTTTCAGTTGTTATTTTCATGAAGTGAGTAGAAACAATTCCTCGTTTTGACTAAACACAATCGTGTTTCACATTTTGAGCAGATCCAGTGAGTTTCTCCTGTTTTGCATAGCCGACAACGACCTTTGGTGGTATATATGGGAAAATGGTCAACCTTATCGTGTCTCACGTCACTTGTAGGCTTCGGAATTACTGCTCTTTTAATTTTTTTTACAGGTTTGTCTGCTTCGGTAGATGTTCTTTTTATTTTTGTTCTATCCTTCATTACCAGCTCCTTAGCAACAAAGTATCTGTACTCTTTCAAACTCAGTTCTTTTTCTTCAATAGTCAACAATTGTCGATGTCTGCGGTACAATAGCCAAGCGTTATTCAAACATATATCTATCATTTGAGCAAATATAGACAGATACCAACGACGAGTTTTCATTCGAATGCGATAGAGGGAGATAAGCATATCCATCAAGTCTACACCACCCATGTGAGCATTATAATGCTTGATGATACTTGGACATGGGACATCAACCCTCTCCTTTCTGTTTTTGTCATACCTTTTTATAGTGCTGATTGGTTCAGAAGATATGTAGGTACTGACTAGGGTAACAGCTTTATTGTCGTACCACTTGACACATGTGATTTTTTTCTCATTATCAGTTTTGTGACAAAAAGCACCTCGTCCTCTTTTTGCCAATGTTTTGTCATTCTCTAGTGTGCAATTCTTCAATCGATTTGTTCTTATGGTTCCCAATGACAAAATTCCATAGTTATTGCGCAATATATAGACCAAATCGATGGATGTAAAAAAATTATCAAAATAAATTGCGGTGCACGGTGCAGTTCGTATGGACTGACAAGGAGCAATGACAACCTTAGCCCCTAATCCCATTGACATTTCTTCATCCGTGAAGTTTTGATGTTGAATAAATTAATGTGCCTTCTCCTCCATACACGAGGAAATCATACACATATCCAGATATGCCAGCTCTTACAAAAATTTTGTAGCCCCATTTTTTTGGTTTTGATTTGATATATTGCCTCTTAGATCCAGCTTTCTTTCCTTTGTACGGCACCATCATTTCATCGATACTTTGTCTTTTCTCATTTTCTACCTGAACACAGTTCTTCCTAACTATATTCAAATGAGGTCTAATTTTGAAATATGGATCATTATTCTGATTTCTGTTATTGACAAAGTGAATGTATCTCCTTATCTGCTGATATCGTTTCAGTGGCATCAATTCTGCAATTTCTTGGTACCGAAATTTTTGACTCCAGTAATCCAGGTATGAAGGCATTTTGACCATACCCATATAAATATGAATGGCTATGAAATCACGGATTTCGGCCTCAGTCACATTTATGGATTTTCCTGTAACTTGTAGTGAGTATAGATTTGTTCTCTATACATAACTGTAGGAGGTCATCAGAGAAGAACATTTTTAAATATTCCATAGGTGACTTCATTACCTCCGGCAATGTAAAGTCGTTGCTGGGTATGTCGACAGGAAAACTGAATTTTTCATTGGACCACTTGTAATCATACTCTTTGGTTTTCGTTTTTTTGTGTCCCTTTGTATTTTTTTCAGAATTTTCCATATTTTGCCCATTCTGCATCTTTCTGCTTTCTTTTTCTTCTTGTTCTAAATCATCAGGATCTGTATTCTCTTTATTATGTTCTTTTCTATTATCACTACTGTTTTTCAATTGATATCTCGTTTTCAGCGGAGTAAATATAGATTTAGGTGTTGGAGTGTATGTGAACTGAGCGATATTTTTGACAGGTGTCTTGAATACGAATGCTTCACAGTTATTGTCACCTCCTGTCAAAACACCCTCAGTGTCGGTATCGGCCTCAGTGTTGGTATCGGAATAGCTCAGAATTGATTCTCATTCTGCAGCTACAGAATCAGGAATAGAGGGTGCTTCGGATGTATCAGAATACCTGTCACCGTAACCCTCAAAATTCTCTGCATGATCGTCGCTTGTTCCACCATCCGAATCGGGAGGTGGCAGTAAGGCTATTATCTTGTCTTTCCGTGTGGTCATTTTATTCTGTAAAAGAAAAATTTTGAGTATTTCTCGCTAATAAATGTGTATTTTCCATAATTTGGGCATAACGAACTCATATTCAAAATTTGACAATGAAGGCAATAGGATACACATTAAGGTTCATATGAAATTGTGAGAACTTGGCAATGTGTATTATTGGATACACAATAAATCCGACATAGACATGAGAGAAATTGGTAATGTGAACTATAGGATACATACAAAACAAATGCCTTTTTTCCATAAAAAGACTGAAATTGGTATCAAAATATTTATTTATTCTTACGAAGACAACATGTATCAACAAAACTTACCTATTATTTTTCCCACACAACTGTTTTCTTATGAAAAACTAAGCAAAACCTAAACTGGCGTCAAGATCACGTGTTTCTCGCCGCGGCCATCTTACTACATGATCGCCTAGTTCACATCCGCGTCGAGATGTGGCGTAAGTAGTTACCAATTCTGTTCAATTAAAGTGTGTTTGAAAACATAGCAAGTTGAATTCACCAGATGAATGACATTTTTAGCTGAATTATTTGGTTCGAATATTATGTATCTCAGATTGCATTGCAAAATTAAGGGTTAAATATAAAAAAAAAAACATAATTTTTTTCTTAATTTGTCGCTAATTTATTACCACTTCCTTATACGTGTCTTCCCTAGTGTGACTTCAATTCAAAAGATTTGTCGCTCATCATTATTGAAAAATAATCCATGGTTCCGCTAGGTGTATATAAAGCTAGCAGAACCACTTTTCAAATATTTAATTATAAGAAAAAACAACAGTAGCTACATCGTTTTTTTTTTAAATAAAATGTATTTTGTCAAAAAATTTATTGTTTATTAATGGCTATCGATAGTTTATTTTGGTTCCATTACGAACAAATGAGCATGATACAGTAAATAAGTATATGCTTGTGCTAAGAAAATTTGGGCGGTTCTTGCTTTTCCATCTTTTCATTTCTTGTGAGAAGTGTTCCACAAATTATTTTAATTGCCAATTTTTTCTACCAAACTAAATACTTTTAAAGACAAGTGTAATAACTAGACAATTGGTGAGAGATGTGTATCCCCTGCTTTCCCTTGTTTACTCATTATAGCTAATGGTTTGATTTCATCTTCTCCATTTCTTTTTTCCCATAAACTTTCATTTGACGATCATGGTACGTGGACAGTACTTGGACATCACGTTGATCATATCACTTGAAGAATTTTATAAAATTATTTTGTTTGGCAATCATCTGCCATTTTTATTTTGCAGTGGACTTCATCTTTGGGCAGTCCTATTCTATTTTTTACGACCCACATATTGGTCGTAAGACGTACGTCGTATATATAAATTAACACAGAGCCCTGGGTGGAGCATACAAATTTAAATAGCGACGTGTAACGGTTATAGGAAAATTATTATTAGGACAGTGAACGTGTTAACGCAGATTGTAGTACTGATTTTTTTTACAGAGAATATTTTCGTGAGACCGAGGTACTGAATCAAGTACTGTCGAGATACTTGTAATGATGATGTGTGTACTGAAAATTTTGAGATGTACACCTACTGAAAGAGTTGGTACCCCCTCGCTATCACGTACAATCCATTTCGTGTGATTTAACCTTGAATATTCTTCAATCCACATTCTTCTAGATTGTGTAAACTTGCGTAAATTGTTATGCTATTACTAATAATAAAAGTGGATTAGTCAATCCAGACTTCTGCCTTCACCTATACAATAGGTAAAATCGCCGGCAAGTCTCCAACAGAAAACAACTACTGCCCCCTACGACTATTGAATTATATCTGTCAGATTCTTGGCAAAGTATTCTACAAGAACTACTTTGCAATGTAAGAACTACTTTGCTATGTTCTCCCAATTTCGACACCAAAACATGTCTAAACCCACATGGAGGTACACCTACGAACCGATTTCATGGTATTGCCAAATAATCAGCGCAGGGCAGCTCCCCCAACGCAATCGAAAAACATCTTGTCTCCAAGATTCAAAGAGTACTCCGACTATGGTGTCGACTTCTTCTGAAGCCAAATAATTTCAAATGAAAATATTCTGTGACACTACTTGGCAGAAGCCCATTAAACTAATTGGAAACTGTTTTTCAAATTCCCACCCATTCTGTAATTAAATTATTCGACAGCCTGATGTTTTTCACAATTTTTACGGATTTTTCCGATTTTATTTTCGCAAGATTTTGCAACTTTTTTGACGAAGAGGGAGAGCGTCTAAGCAACCAGACTGATTTTTATATCGTAATTTTCGAAGTCCTCAACCGTCGGAAAATTTGCCGTTGGTATTCCTATGACTTCTCTATCTAGCCTTCAGAGGGGGCAGGAGGTTATTTTTTTTATATTTATTATTATTTCATCGATACCTAATACGCATGCAAAATTAATCGGATGCCAGCAAGGGATTGAAAAAATGGATTTCAAGTTTTGAACCGGAAAGACAGACAGACAGGCAGAGACAGTCAGTCAAACAAACCAAGTTAAGTGAAAGCTTGGAAAAATATCGATTGATCAACCCCATTCATATTTTCCACCAAACTCATGCTGATTCAAAAACATCGTTTCGGCATGCGCCCGTTGAAAAAATCTGTATGGAATCACGCATCATACCTCATTCGAAGCACTTCGAAAGGTGAATGTAATTTGGAGAGTCAGAAGCATTTGTTCATCATTGTGAAATAAAAAAAGTTCACCTCTGTGACCTGTAATTATTTTTCGGAACACTGGTTTTGTTTATTAGAGGACCCCACTGAAGGTCAACCAGACGAGAGGTACAAATACAGAATGACGAGCCTCCCACGTGTTTTATGGAAATTTCGTTGACGGAACGGATATTCCATTATTCTAAAATTACTCTCGCAGAAAGTCGGTTCCTTTCACCTAACAATGAAACTGAATGAATATGAATTTTAAATGTAGATTTGCAGGTCATCCGGATCGAACAAAAGTCTGCTGTTACTACACGAAACATTGCTCAAGTATCTGTCAGATATAATTTAATATACAGGGTAGGTAAGCCACATCATTTATTTTTTCGGTAATCTCTCCATTCATTATGTGTATATTGATTAAGGCTTCAAAAGGAAATTATTTTGAAGACTACAGGGTGACTAAAAAAAGTGTGACATATCAAAGTTGTTTTTTCAAATGGAACACTCTGTTCGTTACACTTTTGAATAGGTCAGGAAAAAATAATATGATTTCTTAAAACGTACTATGTACCTAACTATAACCGTTCTCGATTTATTGATTTTTATATGAAATTGCTAGATACAATTGGAAACTAAATAATATTGAAATGTATAGAAATCAACCCTTCGAATTCTGACCATGCATGAAAGAGGTTTTGGGCTATTGATTTCAATAAAACCCGTTTCTCAATATTATTATACATAATGTTCAAAAATCATTGTCACTTTTATTATTATATATTATTAAATGTTAAGTCTTTCAGAGAGTGGCTCTTTGTATTCAACAGGATGGTCGTCATTTCTGGCACCTACTTTGAAATACATTTGTGTTTCATATTTTCTTTTTGTTTCAGTTGAATAATAAAAAAAATTGTGTAGTCTGTTTAATGAACTTCTGTCAGAATATGAATGTGAATGTCTTAATGATTTAATTTTAGTGAGCAGTAACTATTTTAGATGAAATGAAGTATAACAACTGTCAATAAGAATTCGGTGAGCAAATCAAATAAATGTCGTTTCAAAGTTATCTTGATTCAAAAAATGCATTGAATTAGGAACTACTATTTGAAAAAGCGAATATCTGAAAAACTATTAAGGTTAGGTATAGGGAACCACAATATGAAATGAAAGATAATCAAATTTTCTATTCCTCAGAGCAAAAAATACAGGGGTTCCATTTGAAATAACAAAGTTCTCTTTGTCCGAAATTATAAAACAGTTACAACGATTTTTGAACATTCTGTATAATATTGAGAAACGGGTTTATCGAAATCATTAGCCCAAAACCTCTTTCCTGCATGGTCAGAATTTGAGGAGATGATTTCTATACATTTCAATGTTATTTAGTGTCCAATTGTATCTACTATTTTCATTAAAAAATCAATAACTCGAGAACGGTTATACACATTAAAAAGTGGGTGGAAAAGTACATGTCAAAATGTAATATGTACATAATCCTCCTAGTATTCTCCCGTGCTGTACAGTGACTATGTAATTCAATGCTTTATTACATGTAATTTCCGCTGGTTTACATGATGACTGTAAATGAATGTGATACTCAGTAAAACGACGTATCGTTACAGCGAAATGACGCCAATTTACAGAATATTACAGGTAAAAGTGTAAATTCTCCTTTGTTTTAAAGTAATTATCCATGACGCTATCACCATGCGCACCTACCGGCATTCGGCCTAACCCTCATTCGTAGTTAATTTGTAGGATGAACATCGTTGGGCATCTGGCAAAGGTAGGTTCTAAAAAGAAACAAACCGTCTTTTGTGTTTTATGTAAGTGAGTATGTGGGTTCCAAATTGTCATCGGATTTTATATCAGGTAAGTAAATAGGTACTGAGAAAAAAATATGAAACATTCATCATGAAATTATAGTCATTTGTTTATTTTGTCATTGTTCGTTCCATAATATTATGAATAATAACAGTATTTTTATAGGAAATCGAATTGAAAGTTTCGTTGTCGCAGACCCAACTGTGAGATAATTTTGAGAATTCATTCGACATTCAAATCTCAAGTGGATAGATATAATCTCAATTCGAACATAATCTCATTAGAACAGCTGAACTATTTAGTTAATTTCCATGTTGAAGTATAGAGTATGGTATTTTATTAAATAATTGTTTTTGTTACAACATTCTAATGATTTGAGAGTTTGAGTTATTTTCCTTCAATATATGACAATATGTATATTGTAATATTATGATGAATAAAGTATCATTAATACTGATTTTATGTCGTTTTTGCAGATCTCCCCCTCCCTCTGTTTTATTAAGAAATTATGAGCCTATATGTAAAGTTAGTGACACTACTTGAAAACAATGATGAAGACACCTGAACACATGTAACAATTTCCGTTAAATTTGTAATTAGAGAAAAAATCACATGAAAATACTATAAAATAAGTGATTATCGGGGAATATAAGGAAAAGCACATTTGATGTATGGAAAAATTCATGTTGGTCCAAGTTTAATTTACAACAAAAATTGTATTTTTCCGCACAAATACTTGAATATATAGGGTTATGATAAAGTAATGCACAAAATTCATAAAACGTACAACGATCACTTTTGAAAAAAATGCAAAAACACGTCAAACTGTTTTTTTTATTCCGCATCTTTTGACATAAGTTACAAAAATAACACGTCAAAGTTGTCAAAGTTATGACGTCATCAACAAATTTTTTTAATGGGAAGCTAAGATTTTTATTACATTATATGATAGAGCTTGTGTTTTTACACAAGGGAAAAATAGTTGTAGTAGGGCTCACATAAGAAAAAAACCGAGAAAATGAATAAAAAACGAAATAAACGTAAGTTTCATAATAACTTTTCAATTAACTACACAGTCCATTAAACCAACTTTGACGTGTTATTTTTGTAACGTATGTCAAAAGATGCGGAATAAAAAAAACAGTTTGACGTGTTTTTGCATTTTTTTCAAAAGTGATCGTTATACGTTTTATGAATTTTGTGCATTACTTTATCATAATACTGTATATCTAATAATACATACTAAAGCATGTATGTCAATTGGCACTACTTAAATATAATGGTAAAAACACCTAATCAAACCTGTAGAAATCGCTATTAAATCTAGAATAATGAAGAAAATTACATAAGTATACAAGTGATAATCCATGGAATATATTGGAAATTCACATTTAAAGTCAAGTTATGACTTCACATTATATTACGTGAGGTATGTAACTTTACGTGTATATGCATGGCAACGCATTACCCATATGGGATCATGTAATCTGATGGAAACAATATTTACAGTGTAGTTAGGTACATGGTAATGGTAATGGTAATGGGTGGGGGACGCAAGCGTCAGCGACTAGGCCCCAGTGGGCCCTTTTCGCAATCCCCGGCATCTTCACTCATCCTATGTCGGATACCTGCTCGAACCTCTTCGACCTTCTTATGAAAGTCGAAATGTCCTTCCATTGCAACGAGTGCAATTCTTCCTCCTCAATAGTGGCAGCTCCGAAGACGTTTTGTCTGAGCCTGCCATAAATACTACATTCGCACAGGAAGTGGAAGGAGTCCTCGTCTTCCCCAGATTCCGTGCATAGTGGGCCTGCCTCAACTCTGATGAGAGCCAGGTGCCTCCTGAGGCCGCAGTGTCTGGTAGAACTCCCACCAACAGTCGGAGTTCTTAGCGGCTTAGCTTCAGTATCTTGGCCGTCCTTGCCATGTCGGGCCCCGATATCATCTGCTTTGACTGCCTGCATCCGTCTATCCTTCTCCACACTCTTTTCCTAATGTATCAACGGCCCACTCATTCAGTGCCGTTGTTACTTGTTTCCTTGTTATGCCGAGTGCGGGTTCGGGCCCGTAGTAGGGTTGTCCGGCTCCTTGCTTGGCTAGCTGGTCCGCCTGCTCGTTGCCTTCATTCCCTGCATGGCCCGGGACCCACATCAGCGTTATTTCCTTTTCAGTCGCAAGACTCTCCAGGGCATCTCTGCACTCCTGAACCAGTACTGATCTGGTTCTGGTTGCATTCAGAGCTCTGATGGCGGCCTGACTGTCCGAGCAGACATATACATGTCTCTCTGGGCCGGACCACAGTGAACGATGACTGCGTAAAGCTCATAACGGCAGTCGGCTAGATAGGGGTGTTCCTCTAGCTTGACACGTTGAAATAATTTAATACATCTGCGACATGCTGACTCATAACTGAAGAGTTTCAAAGTCAGGATCACATTTGCAGGTGTTTCAACTATACTTTATCTCTATCGGTTGGTTTAGCGCAGTTGTCTATCCTGTAAGGTGTTCGGTTTTCAAGTGGTGATTAGTTAGATTGTGCACGGACTTGATTTCCAAAAGATTAGGTAACGCGAGCTCTGATTCAAAGAAGTTACTGGAGTTTCTGCTCTTCATTCCGCATCCGCTGCAACTCCAAACTGTTAGAATTTTCCACCACAAGATGATTTTACTGAAGAAGCGATAGTAAATGATTCAAAAACATCAGGGTTTTCTCGGGAATTGATCAAACTATTTTCCTGCTCAAGAAGTGTACTCAACAGGTATCCCAAATATTCGAAACTGTCCTGTCCTGTCCTGTCCTGTCCTGTCCTGATGAAAAACTAGTTGGCCCCCAAGACTTCATGAAATGGAAGAAACCATTTCGGCAAATTGGAGTTGGTTGCACATTTGCTTCAGTTCTAAGAATAACTGGGAAATATTATTATTGGTTATTATTTGTTCCCTAAAAGACTCCGTCATAAATAGCGCCTATAAAACGCTATTCATATAGCAAGTCAATTATTGTAATACTTATACAGGAAAACTAATTCAGCGGCTTTTTCGGTTCCCAAGTGATTTCGAAGTTTGGAATGCCAAACCAAATGTCAAAAACGTTCTTTCGACAGATGCTGACAATTGTTCAAAGGTGAGCAGTACTTTTTGAACAGCATCGACATTCTGTTGGGATTTCAACACCAATTTAAAGATTTTGAAGTTTTGAAAATTTCTTTATCAAACATCATGTTGGTAAAAGGATATGATTTTGCTAGAAATTGAATTATCAGTGACAAGAACCCACTAGAAAGTAGTTCTTTTGCGACTTTCAAAGCACAACTGTTTTCGACGTCTGTTAGAGCTAATGCTAATAGATGTGGTTTTGTCCAATCTAGAAGATATGCTAACAGATGATGGTGTTCCTATCGATGTCTAAATTTTTAAAATATGTCTTCTCGAACGTTGATTCGAGATTTTTGTATTCTTGTATATCAGAAATGGTTGCATCGGTTCTTTGAAGCCTATCAATTTGAACAGAAATAGGCTTCAGAATTGCCAAATAGTCCTCGGCAGATCTTTTCAAATAGGTGTTTGAAATTTTTTCTCTCACTATGGCACCAACAAATATTTTTGAGCGAACAGAGAAAAATAATGAATAGTTATTTCAGAATATCAGATTCCATTCGTAAGTACCATAGGCGTTACAGTGGGTATCAATCTGTTTACGCCGAATAAAATGAAATTAATACGTGAATTCAAACCTTTACATGTGGAGAAAATGAAATAGATACCTCACGAAACATTTAACTTCATTAGTTTTTTGGATGATGCATTAAAACAAAAAGGTTGCCAAAAAGTCCAAGAAATGTCTATTAAAATTTTGATTTATCTTTAGGTTTCCAGCTGATGTCACAGTAAAAGTGGCTTGGTTTAAAGAGTTGGGGATGAAATGTTCAACTGAATGTGTTCCAAAGTCTGTTAGGATTTGTTCCATTTATTTCGAACAAGCAGCATTCGAGATTAACCCAAGTGGTAGAATATTTTTGAAGAAAGGGGTTCTTCCTTTATTATATGATGAATGGTATATCCCAAGAAATTCAGCTGCTTCAACTTCAGGGTAATTATTATCAGCCGTCAGAATTGTTATTTTCTATGAGTTACTTCAAATAATAACAGAGATTTGTATAAAAAAAAACAATATATTACATATTTTCAGTTTGAAGGATTTCAGCAAGAAAAAATCGTCAACTGATTCCACTGTACAGATTCTGAAGAAATTGTTGATAACTCAAGTCCCTCACTGAAGAGGTGAGGACAAATTGAGAATAGTAAAAATTGTTAACTCAAATTTCGCAACTCAGTTTTCAACCACTTCAGGTTTTTTGGCTTTGAAATACTAACTATCTGACAGATAATTTTATTTAGATCAATTTTATATTTTCTGGTTTGAAAAACAGGACAGAATCCCGTGATTTTTCGAAAGAAAAAGTGAGTAGTATTAGTTGGTAGCAGTATCAAATCTATCTAATCTATCTTTAAAAGCAATTCTTGTATATTGATATATTTATTTTGACTATCTCGGAAACAGCTTTAAAGATTTGGATCAAAATTTTCATTCAGATAAGGTTTTAGTTTTAAAGTTCCTCCATACAGGCGATTTTCCTGAAGAAACTCGATTCCACTGATAATAATGATGTGAATTTTTAAATTCCACTTTCACCGACTTCCAATTATCATAACCTGAAATTTGGCCACATATCAAGGACCGACGATAATACAAGAATTTCCTACTATTAATGTAATAAAAATAATTATAATAATAATAATTGGAATTTCAAATTCAACTTTCACCCTTAATCCTCCGAATAATCTAAAATATTTCCAGAAACAACGATATTACAAGAATTGTATGATAATAACGCACCTAATAATAATAATAAGGAGAATTTTCGAATTTGATTTCAATCGTCCGTATGATCTGAAATTGGGCACACATAAACCGATGGCAATACAAGGACTTAATTATACAAGTTTAATGATAATGATGATAATGATAATGAGGGCGGGGATTAGCGCAGTGGTTAAGCGCTCGCCTGGTAATCGAGAGATTGCAGGTTCGATTCCCAGACGGTGCGATCTTTTTTCATTTTCAAATGTGAAAGTCTGAATAACTGAGGCTCGTGTCGGCTGGGAATAATCCTCCACGATTCACTGTTGCGTCAAAAATTAACAGTGCTGCTCCTAAAGTGGTGTATGGAGTTAGTAACAAGGCCTATCCAGAACACATGGCTAATGACCATAGCAGTCGATGCCAAAACACCAAGAAAAAAAAAATGACGTGAATTTTTTATTCAATATCCACCCACTTCCAATCCTCTGAATAATCTTAAATTTAGCACACACATCAAGAACTGACGACAATACATGAATTCCATAATATCAATGTGATAATAATAATAATGATGAGAATTTTCAATTGCTGCTTTACATCAGTACACGTACTTTGTCAATGCAAGGGCTCTAAACGATTTCGAAGGGCACCCACAATATGTTGAAATGGTCGCAGTGTAAAGGCTTTTAGCGCGGAAGCCAAAAATAAATCTAAGCTAATCTAATCTAGTAAAAATATCTTCAAGCAAAGTTTAAGGGAACACAACTTGATTCCCTGCAGGGCAGCAACAAGGCCTTCATTGACTGCAGAACATTGCAGATCACGGCTTGATTTTGCTCGTGCACACCCTCATTGGCGGGAAGCTGAATGATGTCGAGTGCTCTTCACTGATGAGTCAATATTCTGTTCCATGACCAATAACATACGAATGCGGGTCTACAGACGTTTAGGAGAACGCTCCAATCAATGTAACACTCTGTAAATCATTGCTTTTGGCGGAGGATCGGTAATGATTTGGAGTTGTATGAATTTAGAGGCACGTATGAAACTGGTAGTCATTTATGAAGCAAATTTGACAACAGTATGCATCAGAAATTCCTGAACCCCATGTTGTCTGTTCTTTTGCTCCATTCATTGGTGAAGAATTCATATGATTGCACGACCATACGAGACCACACGGCCCGCCAGTATTTCCGGGCGATCTTGCCCGCAAGAAGTCCTGATACGAACCCCATCGAACATATATATGGTATTCTTGGGAGATGAATTAGAGCCCTGCAGCAGCCCAAAGTTACTTTGAATGAGCTGAGGAACAGTTTAGTGAATTTGGGAGACATAATTGAATAAGGACTCTGATATTGAGTATAACAGGTGGTTATCATTGCTCGAGGAGGGAACTCGAGAAAATAGCGAATCATAGCAGAATAGAAAACAAATTCTTCATTTTTATTTTATTGTTGTTTTTGTGAAACTCTGTACGTACTTGATTTTTGATATCTTCTAGAAAAAAATGTTAGTTTGATTATCTGTATTATGAATTTTGTTTGCATATTGTCGTAAATACATTAAAATTCCGTATTTCTGAATTTGAATAATATGCGCTGAATATTATTGGAATATTTATTCTTCACAATATTCATTTATTTTAATATGTATAAGAACACGTATTTATTGAATATATAAATTACCATTTTTCAGTAGATGCATTTTTATTCTTTTTTTTTTTCAGTCGACTTTCTCCAGCTTTCCATTAATTGAAAACGAAAGTCTTAAAAGTCTTATTTTTTTTGAAAAATTTGTGAACGTAATTTTCTAAGGATCGATACTATCCGAATCAATATGAAGTTTTTTATGACATCAGGTATGTCAAGTGAGTTTTTCTACCTTACGAAGTCCCATCGGATGTATATTCTAACACTTTCCTTGATATTTTCATCATTATTTCAAATTCGGAATTTTTTTCTTGACCCTATTTTCAGCAAATGCGTGCGCTCCTATCTGTTGTGGGAAGGTCACAGTCTATCGCTACCTTCTCTCTTCCCCGCAGCCCGCGCGCCTAAAAACAGAGCGACTTCATATCACTCCGTGTCGTGAGTATGGCAATGCTGAGTCCATCTGTATTTATACGATATTATACGTCCATGATTTACAGTGTCGGCAGCGGAAAAAGTTCATTATTTTCATATTTAGGGAAAAATCAGTATAAGTAAATCAAAAAAATCACGATTGGATCGAATAAATCAGATTTTTTATTTAAAAAAAAATCGTGATTTTTGCAACTCTGCCATCTTCTGCCGAAAGATTTAACTGATTTAATTCAACATCCTCTGTGCGAGATCTCGGAAGTTATCAAATCAGATTCAGTAATTATTAATTCCAGCTCCTTGTTCCCACACATCTCCTTCGCCGATAAGCATCCCGCTTGTGCAAACGTTTCATTTTGGAAACAATATGTGTTTATTTTATCGAACCGCTGTAAACAGACGTTGCAAATTGTGCGACATCGTGGGATCAATTAAATTAAATTAGATACGTAGGTAATTAACATCAATCGGGACATTACTAATAGAGGCTATGCCGCGAGCGAAACTCCTAGGATCCGTGCAGTGCTGCCAGAGCTTGGTAACGAAATTGTTACATGGAATCCCCCAAGTGCTCGAATTAATTTCCCCATGCTCTGGTAGAATGAGGTTTAGATAATTAAATAAAGTAGAAAACATTTTACTGATGTCACATAACCTTGTAGTACTTACTAGAGGAATCCCCAAAGTGTTTGAATTAATACCGAACATTTTTTCAAGCTATTGGGAGATTCTAAGTGACTATTTCACGCACTTGCCAAATGAACCAATCAGGAGTTCTGGTCAAGTTCGGATTATTGTTAGGGGCGAAATTTAGGAAAAGAGAGCAGTGAATGTGCAATGATGTTTCACGCCACTAACATACCCAGTAGCTCAGTAGGCGTGGATTAGACAATAAAAATTGATTTCGATAAGATTGAAATATGGGGTTTAATTTTCCGGAGCGCCACGGATTTATCGCCAGTACAAAATGTGAAACCACCCTGATGGAATGGGACAACCCACTGCACTAATATTACTAAAATCTTAAACAATATAAATGGTATAAAAATAATATATAAATATGTAGAGGTTCTGTCTTCCCTTACGCTAGGATAACTTGGACCAGAATAAAAGAAATAGTCATGTCCCTTACTAATAAAATATATTGATTTATGTTACACACACTGTATGTGCACAGTTCGGTACACATTACAAAAGGAACTGAAATTAATGTAAATCTGGTACCACCAAGATGAATTCAATTGTATGCTATGATTGAGAGTGGTGTATCGTTTAAATATATCAATATTAAACTTCCAGCGAGGGCTATGCCTGTGACGTCACGATGATAGCTAACAATTATGGGCATTAGGGGCAAAGTCTTAATCTAAACTTATCTGATACGATGTAGATTTTCTCAATCATGCCAGTTCGCCAATTATTGTAGTTGTAGTTCATCAGTGCCTTGGTGTATACATGTGCACAGTGGGTACGACACAATCGAAGTACATGTACAGCTGGGACGAATACATCAACAAAGAATACCAATAATAGGGGACGAACAGAGAAGGAATACTGAACAACAGATGTACAGTGAAACAACTACAGCTGAGCAGGAACAATCACAGTAGTGGAACAGTGGAAAGACAACCGGCGAGCAACGAAACAGTAGAAATAGCGGAGCAGTAGCCACAACAGAGCAGTAGCAGAGTAGTAGCAATAAAGCCGTAGTGGAGTAGTAGCACCCTCTATTAAGTGAGAGGGTTCTGATAACAGCTTTGATGGTCTGTTTGCTGTCTGATAGCTTGTTTCTTGTTGCAGTGGTTTTATTGATGAAGATATGACATAACCCTAAAATCCGCCAAGAAAACGGAGATTCCTCGAAAATATATAGCTTCAAATATAGCAAACAATAGAGCAAATCTCCAGATATGAATTTTCCCAAGATCCATCAACAATGATCAAACTTTAATTGGGAATTTTCGAATAGGTCGGTCAAAATATCACACATCAAATAATGAACCGGAAAATCGTCACTCCAAAAATAACTCAGACGTCAAAGTCAAAAACTGTCACAAGGCACTTCCTTGTTCGTTCGTATTCTGTGAAATCAGTCCAGGAACTACCTCGAGCTACTCGAAACTACTCCTTGGAACCATTGGACAACGACTCAAAATGAAAAGAACATCTAAAGATTCAGTGTTGCCAACTGAACCAAGGCGAAAACGCCAGACTCTCAATCTCAGAACCAAACACAAACAAGGTCAAGTATTCGAAAGTACAGTAGGTTCCTCATTGACACAAGATAGAGATAGAGTAGGAATGGGTTTTGTGTTCTAAACACAAAACAATAGACTAAACAAAAGTATGTTTACAAAATAACGCTGTCATACTGCAAAATAAAACAACTGATAACTGTCATTAGCTTAAGGCCGGTTCATGTCCTCTCGAACTAGTACGGCACAGGTAAGTACTAACATTCAGAACAAGCTGTACATGTTAACGATCAAGTTGTCATTTTGAAACAGTGGCGTACAGAGTGGAAAGTTTATATCAATGACAGAGAATTTCTGATGTTATCGTATTAAAACAGAAAGGGTTTTCTAGTGCAAAATCAACCCGTAATATTATCAACAAGTGATTGAATTTTCGCGATGGGTCTGACGATTCATTTCTGAAAGAAACTGAATTGCTTCGAGAAAACCCCACGAGTCCGCAGGATGAGTGGTGTTACTTATATTTGACGTTTAACTGTAACATTTACGAAGCTGAAAACACCGAACTTGACAAACCAAGCAGAGTCAAGAGTCAAGTTTGGTATTATCGATAATCCGAACTTGACTAGAGCTCCTGATTGGTTCATTTGGCAAGTGCATTTTTTGCGTTTTTTTTTGTAGAAAAACTGGCTTCCATCAACACCCTGTATGTGAGCAATTCAATAACTATAGATTTCAGTCTTGGGTAATGAATTTCCCAAATATTGTTTTACTTAGGTAGGTTTTGAGTAGAAAAGGGCCTCCATTTAAAATTTTATATACTTACAGTCTGTTGTTATAAATACCCCTGTATTTTATTTTGTACTCAGATAAAGAAAACGTTTTAAAAGTATACGATAATTTTTGAGAAAAAAATAGAAATGACATGAATTAAATATATTGAGAGATTCCCGAATTCTTATCTCTTTCATGAAATCAATGGTTTTTGCAAAAAAGACGATTATACGATTGGGAAATGTGTATCTGATTGGCGCTGTAATCGAGAACGGACATCCGCTTTTTTGACAATGTTCAACGAGTTCATTATTTTCCCTTACACTCTTTATTGCTTTTTTTTGTTGATTTTTTTTTCTACCGTTAACCAGCTGTCGTCCCCTTACGAACGGCAGTCCTCAGAGGTCGAAACTACTGCGAGCTAAGGATTAACGAGGTCTTACCTTTTTACGTGCGCACTGATGATGGCTCTGAATTCATAAAAGAAACAAGCAACCGATTGAAACCATAGAAGTAGGCGATATGAGAAAACTAAACTGTATTAACCGAACAAAAACATGAAGTATGACGAAAGACACAACCAACGGTACAATGGAAATAAGTCAAAAACAAAAGAAGAAGAAACGGTCTCAAATTATTGGAATCATTCGGAGTGTCGGATGCTGCTCGATGCATTTCCTAATTCTCCGAAAAAAGGGAGGGAGGGCGGTGGCACAGGCGGGTTATACCCCGCCTCGAAAAAATTCAAGATTCAGCGCTGGTTTGTTTACAAACAAATAATGTTTCTTTGTAGTAATTGTAATTAAAATTTTATGGCGAAAATATTGAATTACGAAAAAATCGATGAATGTTCTGAAGCATCTTATATAGAAGAAGGTGCGAAATTGGCAATTACCAGAAAATTTCCCGCTCACAATACGGAGTTGATTACGAAAAAAAAAATACTTTTTTCATTGGTGTTATAGACTGACGTTTTTCAGATGAAAATACGAAATTTTCTTAGTGTCATGATATTTTCCAAACTTAGTTCTTAGTGATTGTGCTGGTGATACGTGGAACAAGTAATTTTCTTCCACCAATAGAGGAACTAAGATCCAAAGGAATAGACGATGTTCTCTGAACTTTTCAGGATTTTTCCATTCGTGGAAACCACAACATAAAAAAAAGTGAAGAAATAAAGCAGTCCTATAATATTAGGGTATAGTCGAAAATTACCAGATGATACCGGCAGCTGGCAACATGGCAATAATTTCATACACTGAACAGTCATAAAATATAAAAAATATATCAACCAATACCTCTCAGTGCATAACAATTATATTGCTATTACAATTTTATTATGATAATTATTGCGAATAACGATAAAAAAACAAAATTCCCGACTCATCACGTATTCACATCAGAATAACACAGAACCAAGACATTTCTAACGCATAGGCAACCCTGGATTCATGCAACTTTGACGATATCACTACGTTATTTTACCCCCTCGAGCGCGTTGCCTTGGAAACGACGCGTATATCCACTATTTTGGAGAATAGTCGTGGGAATGGGAAATCAGAGAAGCAATCAACGTTTCGACGGTGGCAGTATTGGAAATTCTAGCCCGCTATGGAAAAATCAGTAGGTATTGGGAAAGCGAAAATAGTGGAGCGGTACATTCTGAGAATTTGAAACTTATTGAAAATGTGGATAGATCTTGAGGATGCAGTAAAACTACTGGGTTGCTTTAAAAAAGAGTCTTTTTTATTTGGTGCAACTTTCGGAAATGTTTATTTCCTTTATCAAGACACCTACAAAAAGTTTGGAAATGCGCCAATGTAAAAAACAGGTAAGGCAGTACCTATTTAATATAGTGGTGGTTTATAGTAAAAAGTCAACAGTAACCCTTCACTACCCGCATCAGATCTATAACACCAGTCCCGTTTCGGTTTGCCAATCTGTTTAGAAATCCGTTTAGAAATTTTGTCGGAATGTATATCACCCACCCTCTCAATAAAAACATTTTTTTTTTTGAGAAAGAAATTTTCATTTATTAAGAAATGAGTATATTAATAATACAATTGTTTCTAAATGAATTATGTTATTATAAAATAAAAAGCTAAATTAAAACTATGGTTATAACTTATATATTTTCAAAGAAAAATCAGGTAAATGAATTAAACAGGGATCACAAACGTCTTCGGCATGTTCCATACATATCCACTTACGACAATTATTACAAAAAATCTAGGTTTCGATTGGCTTTTGAAGTACAGAAGTTGCAATATAATGAGGAATATGTTCACAAAGTTATATATTTTCAAAGAAAAATCATGTAAATGAATTAAACAGGGATAACAAACGTTTTCGGCATGTTCCATACATATTCACTTACGACAATTTTTACAAAAATTCTAGGTTACGATTGGCTTTTGAAGTACAGAAGTTGCATCTTCCGGTTCATACGTTTCCATCATCGTTCATTTGTGCAAGTTCGCAGTGATTCAAACTGTCGCAAATTGCGAACAAGCCCCCGTAAAGCTAGCAAAACCACTTTGGAATTTTCAATTTTTTTTCAGGCCATAATTTTAGGCTAATTTTAGGCTAATTTTTTACCCTATTCCCAAATTTTTTGCTTTTCAATTGTGAGAGATATCGCGGGTTCTGCTAGTTTAACGTTAAGCTGGCAGAGCCAAACCGCCAAACGAATGATTATGAAAAGTCTAAGCAAAGAATACCTACAATACTGAACAAGAAGCGACACTTTTGTCGGTGCCTTTGATGTTCGGTGGGTAATTTTTGATGATCTCCGCCATTTTGTTGGGGTGCTACACAGGAAAAAATTCATTATTGAACGACAGAAGCTGCCTTCGCGTACCGTAGGAAGCGTTGCGAAATGAAAAGAAATATATTTGGTATGATTTAAGATTAGCTGATTTATTTATATATTATCATACGAGAAAGGGTTGAACTTTTTCAAACACAGAAGTTGTGAGATTTAAATTGTAACCATTAAAAATAACTCAAATAATAATACAACCACAGAACAAAACTATGTCACTACACAGAACATAATATTCACAATCCATTTCTGACAGTTGTCATTGGCAACAATATCGACACAACCTAGTTAATGATCAGCTGTTCAACATACGCCATTTAGCCAGTAAACCTGCGCACTAGAAAACGATTCTCCCCCACCACTGCCACTGTCGCTTCTTGTTCAGTATTGTAGATATTCTTTGGTCTAAGCACACCATAGTTTTTGGCTCACGTTTGAACCTATGGCCGATTTTTTTGGAATGCGTTTTTTTTTAATTCTGGGTTCTGCTAGTTTTACCGTTAAGCTAGCAGAACCCAACCATAAAGAAGCAACTCAAAACAAATCAAGTTGGACAATAATTTTAGGCTCTATTCAGGCTAATTTATTACCCAATTATATATTTTTTTGCTCTTCAGTTGGAGGAGAAATCAAAGGCTGTGTTAGCTCAACACTGAGCTGACAGTACCAAAATGCTAACCGAATCGTTATGGAAAATCTAATCGCACCATAATATTAGGCTCATTTTAGGCCCACGTTTGAACCCATCGCCGATTTTTTCGGAATGCGTTTTTTTTTTAATCCGGAGTTCTGCTAGCTTTACCGTTAAGCTAGCTGAACCCAACCATAAAAAAGAAACTCAGAACAAATCCAGTTGGACAATTATTTTAAGCTCTATTCAGGCTAATTTATTACCCCCTTCCCAAATTTTTTGCTCTTCAATTGTGAGAGATATCGCGGGTTCTGCTAGCTTAACGTTAAGCTAGCAGAACCCGCGATATATCTCACAATTGAAGAGCAAAAAATTTGGGAATAGGGTAATAAATTAGCATAAAATTAGCCTAAAATTATGACCTAAAAAAAATTGAAAATTCCAAATTGGTTCTGCTAGCTTTACGGGGGTCTCTTATTTGTGATTTTAGTAGTAAATAAGGGCGCATCATTTCAGATTTCTGATACGTTTTGTAGATTTCATAATTTCCATTATACAAACCAAAGGAATCAATTCCAACAACGTTGTGGCTAGAGTAGAAGACAACCATTGGCCATCGGCTCTAGCACAATTATAATTAGCGCATAGTTGATCAACAGTATCCACTCTCATTTTCGTTTGGTTGTAATCGGTGATCATCAGCGGTTTGAAATCGTTTGATTCTGGATCTATAGTATCCGCATCGTGCATAAAAGAAATTACTAAAACATTTTTCTTTATCTTTGGGGTATACAAAACCAAAGTAAAATTCTCTCGAAATACAAACGTATGATGATAATCCAATGCGGTTCTTCTAGATTGTATCAAATATTGTTTTTTATATCTTTAATAAAGTGGTATACTTGTGAACCAATTGTCGAGTGTAATGTTTCGATTGGTATTGTATATTGGTTCATGAAGTCGTTCGGCCACAGCCTCAGATGAATTACTCCTTTTATATGGTCCTGTGGTGCTTGTTCACCCACGTACACTTCTAGATTTACGGTGGAAAAAGTTTTTGCACCTGCTAGTGCTAATATTTTTACCCCATTCCTATTGGGCTTTGATGGAATGAATTGGCGAAACTGACAGCGTCCTCGAAAACCTTCCAGTTTTTGATCCACAGTCAAATGAGAAGGGCTATATCCACAGTCTCACATTTTTCTACAAAAATATCCCAGAATTCTCTTATGGGGACAAGTTTTTCTTTTCTCTGAAGTCGAGAGTATCTTTATCATCAAATCGAAAGACGTCCAAAAGGAATCTGAATCGATTCAGAGACATGGTAAGCCTGAATATTTCCACTCCCGATCCATCTGTTCGCCATAAATCCACAGCATTTTAATGATTGCTCTTAAAAACTACTGCAAAATACAACAGGCCAATGAGAGACTGGATTTCTGCTTTTCAATAATTCTTAGCTATTGATGCTATGTGTTGGTTACTATAAATAGGTACAATAGATCATCACCAATAAATATTTTCAAGTCTCCAGAGGTTCCTTCAAACTTTTGGTAAACATTTTTGAAACTGGTAGTTGAATAATATTTTTTGGACTTCTTCGTACAGTCATTTTATTAGATGTTCGTTCCATAAAATATAATTATTTTTTCCATATTTTACCAAAAATACGCACTTGTTTGATACATCCGGAGGTTTGTTTAGAATATCTGTCAAAATATTGCCTTCTTCACTAACATTTTGTTCCGTAATAATAATATGATCAAACTCTGTCGAAATGTATCGCACCTGGTTACCTCTTTTCAGAGAAGAAGTAATAATGGTGATTCATTGATACCTCTATGTATCAAGATAGCAAATAACACCATGAATAATTTTTTTTCATTTGACTATGTCTCGAACTTGTCAAAGAATATTTTATTAAATCCAAACCTGAAAGAAATAGAGTTTTGATGACGGAGACAGATTTAGTATCCGTAATGTCAACATTTTTTGGAAAAGAAGTGTTTTTCAGTTAGTGCGAACTTATTTTTATCAGTTAGACAAATTCAGAATACGACACGTTACTGAAAAAATTCAATAATTTTATGCGAGACAACTCTCTGTAAGGTTAAAACACTAAAAACACCATGTCAAGAATTGATCAATCGTTTAACACAGTCCAATTTGCAACGAACCATTGTAAGTTACGTAAAGCGCAACGAATTGCAACAAAAAAAACTCGATATAATTGCAATTATTCTTCATTTTTCACAAGGCTAAAGTTTAAAAAGTTACTTATAACTCTGCGGTTTGCAATTATTGTTACACTTAGAAAAACGATACCAGTCTTCTCTGATGCTTTGTCACGTTCCAAATTAGTATTCAAGAGAAGTCGACGACAAAATACATTAGGTATTCTATAGAATGTTGTGGGAAATCAGTTTCAACGAAGAACCATTCATATAAGAAAATTGTCAAGATTTATCGCGTATTGGCTTCTAGTTTGATCATACTGGTAGAGCGAAATTCAGGAGAATCATTTCATAAAATGAAATCCTAGATAAACTCCGAACCTCTCTAAAAATGCCTGGTATGGTTTCAGGTGATAAGATCAATTTTCAACTTGATAAGGGTTTCAAACAACTGGTTAATAACTGTAAAATTAAATTAGAATTTTTTTTAAGACAAATCTCTCACTCAAATACAATGTAAAGTAAGAAACAATTTCTTTAGATGTTTGACGTAGGTTATTTTGTGAGTAACAGATTCAGAAGCTTGTCTCACAAACTTTTCAGGTTAAATGAAAAAGGGACAATCTTTTGAATCTGTTACTCACAGAATAACCTATACGTTACTTCGCTACCCATTCATCGTCATCCAAATAAAACGTTTATACAAAATTTCTGCTCAATTGGTTGAGGATAACTGGTTTAAAATTCAGTTGCAAGATTTAACCCATATATACTAACTAATAACATGACAAGTTCTAAAATGTAATTTTAAGATTCGAATGAGAACTTTTTTTGATGTACCAACAGATAAAAGGAAAATCTGCATTCAAAAATAGCACTACAGGTAACAAAACGCTTACTGAATTCGATAAATCGAAAAAATATAATGCTTGTGATAAAGAAAACAGATTATAAAAATAATAAAATTCAATTAAACTCAATAAAAGCCAAATTCAAATTTATACCCCAAGTTGAACAAAACACTACTGAGTAGTGTTCAGTGATCGAAACCGTAAACATTTCTCTTGAAAATGCCAACCACTCGTGTTGACGAAACGTCGAGTTATTCTTCAAATAAACGTCGGCCTAAAAACCCGAAAAACCATCATTCATTTCTGACGTCTATTGTATAAGTCAAAACCAACTAGGTAAGTGAACCTCAACAAACAAAAGTTCATCGTCCAATTATAGTGTCAAACATCAGATACTCAAATGTAAACACTTGTTTTCATCTTCCATCATTAGAGCCAAACTTTCATCGTAGACGAGATGCTGGATCCGAGGTTAGACAACCAGGTACCAAACGAATCATAGTTTTTGAAATTTCCTCCCAACGCCGTGATATGGTCTCTCCAGTGGCATTTGGAGCAACTTTCAGAGACATTTCCGGCATATTTCCCACCTCACATGTGAAAATCCAAAATATACAAATTGTAGATTTTGATATCTACTTCCAGATGCATCGATCTGGTCGCACAAAAAACAATTTGTAGGTTTTTCTAATATCTTCAAAAGCTCCATTAACCGTGAAACGATTTCTTCAATACTTTTTAAGAGATATTCGTAAAAATCCAAAAAAGTGCTAATTTTTGACAATATTTATTGTTAAAAAATTTCCACAAAGCATTTTGCTGGGAAGTGTGTCCCTAGACCAGTGGGACAGTTAAATATCTCTTGAACCAATAGGAATTTTCAAAATATTATTATTTCACATCATATTGCAGTATGAGAACTAACTTCAGGAATGATTATTCTTTATACGAGGGGCGCAAGAAAAGCTCACAAAATCGAACATCAGTTTTTTTTTTAAATGGAACACCCCATATATTTCAACACATCTGAATTCTCATTCATCTAGGCTAATTATTAGTTTTTTATTTTTGAAAATCCGACAAGGCGTTTCCAAGTTATACTAGTTTTTCTTTAAATACAGACATTTTTGAAGACATACTACAAAGAATTTATGAAATCTTTCAAGGTTCTTGGTAGTCGGCAGCATATTCTATCATATGAAATACGAAATACGAAAGTTATACAGGGTGGTCAGAAAAATTATATGATTTTCACGAAATTCAAACTTTCCTCTCATCAATTTTTCAAATCATGCACCCTACAATATGCATGATTTTATATCCCATCGATTGCTTATGGTCAATAGTTGTTAAAGAGTGATGTGAATTCCATTATCAACAAATGCAAATAAAAAAAAATGCATCAAACTATTTATTCAACTGTACTTAACTACTAAACAAACAGTCTCAAAAAGAAAAAACTGTCTTGACGAATAACTAGGCATGATAATATTAATATAAATGTTCGAATTGCCTTCCGTTTGCTGTAAGGCACATTTCAAAATTTTTCATCACATGATTTTTTGTAACATTTTCCAACAATTGCGGTGACAAACCGTCAAAATTGTATTTTGCAAATCCTCCAAATTCACTGGTTGAGTAGTATACACCTCTGATACACCTCTGGCGAACGAGCCGGCCATTTCATTGGTCCGTTTGTTCCGAGCCATCTTTGAGGAAAAAAAACGTTCAAATAGTCTGTCACGATCCCAGCATTATGAGGCGGCGCTCCATCCTGCTGAAAAAACATTTCTCTTAGGTGTCCAAGGGGAACTTCATCGGGATGATTATTGAGTTCATTTTGAAGGAAATTTAGAGAGTACCTTGATAAAAATATGGCCCTATCAAATTATTCTTGAAAATTCCACACCAAACATTTACTCCCCAAACCTCCTGAAAATAGGTTTCTCGAACCCAGTGCGGATTTTCTGCAGCCCAGTAATGTACATTATGACGATTTACTTTCCCATTATTGTGGAAGCGGGATTCATCAGACCACATAATTTTTTAGAGTAAGTACCTTGATAAAAATATGGCCCTATCAAATTATTCTTGAAAATTCCACACCAAACATTTACTCCCCAAACCTCCTGAAAATTGGTTTCTCGAACCCAGTGCGGATTTTCTGCAGCCCAGTAATGTACATTATGACGATTTACTTTCCCATTATTGTGGAAGCGGGATTCATCAGACCACATAATTTTTGACAAAAAATCACCATCATCATGGATTCTTACCATCATCTCAAAAATAAAATATATCCGTCTATCAAAGTCAGTTTGTTTTAAAGCTTGGACTAAATTTATTTTATATGGATGTTGCCTGTGGGTCTTCAAAATCCTGTGTACATAACTCTTCGAGATCCCTAATTCCTCAGCTACTCCTCGTACCGATGAATGAGGATTTTGGTGTATGTATGCTAAAATATTAATCGATATATCATCATTCACGATTGACTTTGAATGTCCTGGTTGTTTGTTTGATGGTAATTCCTGATCATTTCGCAGTTTAGCCTCAAAACTAAGGAAGGTATTTATTCCTGGTTGTCTTCGATCTGGGTAACGTTGACTGTACAATACACACGATCTGCGAGAGTTTTTTCTCGCTTCGCCAAATATGAGCAACATGTCAACATATTCATCGGGTGAAAATAACTTTGGCATTTCAATTTGATTTGTTTCACAAATAACGTGGCACCAACTAAATCCGTCTTAAGGGGCTTTGGACAATGAAACTACTTTATTGGATATAATCTTGAGAAACACAATAATTATTGATGCACTAATGTATTTGTATTGAATGAGCGAATGCCATATAAGTGACATGACTTCAAATGTTCCAAAGCCACCCAGGACGGCTTGAGTTATTAATTTATCCTCGATCGTGTGAAGGATACACAAACATGAAGGAAATTTTGGTTATCAATTTGTTTCACTAGAGTTACAAAAGTGATTACCTGTAGACCATTGACCATAAGCAATCGAACCACCAATGGGATATAAAATCATGCATATTGTAGGGTGCACGATTTGAAAAATTGATGAGAGGAAAGTTTGAATTTCGTGAAAATCATATAATTTTTCTGACCACCCTGTATAACTTTCGAAGGAGATGAGTATTTCATATGATAGAATATGCTACCGACTACCAAGAGCCATGAATGATTTCATAAATTCTTGGTAGTATGAATGATGGGTTTGTCTTAAAAAATATCTGCATTTAAAGAAAAACTGGTATAACTTGGCAACGCCTTGTCGGATTTTCAAAAATAAAAAACTAATACTTAATTAGCCTAAATGAATGAGAATTCAAATGTGTTAAAATGTATGGGGTGTTCCATTTAAAAAAACTGATGTTCGATTTTGTGAGCTTTTCTTGCGCCCCTCGTATAAAAAATTATCATTCCTGAAGTTAGTTCTCATAATGCAATATGATGTGAAATAATAATATTTTGAAAATTCCTATTGGTTCAAGAGATATTTAACTGTCCCACTGGTCTAGGGACACACTGTATAGCAGAAAATATCCGCGAAATAAGCGGCAGTTAAAATTGTACTTAGATTGTGACTCTATAATGGCCGCAGCTAGAAATGTCAATAACGGAATCTAACGGTAATATGTCATTGGTAGTAACTAACCGATCGGCACCTAAATAATATTGCGAAACTTTTAGATTGTTTGTTTTACATCTGCATCATTAAACTTATTAACTACATAAAAAAAAATCTTAAAAATAGTATTTAAAATTCCATAAAAGACATCAACCTATTTTTGACGATATATTGTAGTATATTTAAAGTCTAAATGTTTGAACGGACATACATTTAACATATTAAAATTTATTCAGATACCCACTTAGGGTTTTTTTGAATTTGAAAATTTAAACTTCGTTCTTGACTCGACTACCAGAATCGAGGACAACGAGGTACTGACGGAAACGAAAAACAATAATTTAAATTTATATCTGTCACATTTCAAATTATATGTCCGTTGAAACAAGTGTCAACAACCATGGTTATGTCGATTTTTATTAGATTTCCTGTATAGTACTTGACGACTAAGTATACTTTTTTTAATTGAAATTGAATTTTTTAACTTTTTCCATATTTCAAACAAAATTACTTACTTGCAAGTATCGCACTGATGATGGCCTAATAGCCGAAATCACTTTGCAAATGTATTAAAATGTAAGTACACGAAATACAACTTTTTCATTTAATTGATTTCATAGAGGGCAGATACAGTTAGAGTTCAACCAAGACAGTCTGATTTGGAATAGTATAGTGTGATTTATATAAATTGTGATATGAATTCGAACTGATTTCGAAGTTAGATATTATGTGTAAAATAAATTAGTTAAAACCGTTAGCTATATTCTTTTTCTACGACCATTAAGAAAAATGAACATTTCAATTGCGTCTTCGATTAAGAAACCTACCACGTTGTAACACCGATTTTCATTTCCCACGGGCTAGCTGTATCGAAATATTTCATTTCCTACGACTTTCATGAACTACTAGACTGTATAGGTAGGTATTACCGAATTTTAAAGTCCGACGGGTATCAACCAAGGAAATCCAAAACATTTTCTACAGATCAAATTAATAAATTTATATCAGAAGCTCCTGATAATGCCTATCTTCTGACAAAGGTATGATTTTCATAAAACCAGAATAATTTCAATAAAAAGATTGATTACAATTGGATTCTATATTTTTGAATAGTTGACAGATACTTTCTAATAGCTGTTAATTTGAACAAATTATTATGTGCTCTAGTAACGACGAGTGTTGATTCAGATGACACATGGACTTTGGATGGTGGGAGCGAGGGTTCAAATCCACGCAGCCACATTTTTTTTTTTCATTTTATGAAATCGATTAGTGTTTGATTTTTTCTGCATAAAGTTTTTTTATTTCCAAGTTGTCAAAATTTGAAAATTTTGAATGTTATTTGTTTCACGGCGTAGGTAGGTACGTGTACAAAAAGAAAAAATAGATGTTTCATTCAACGGGTGAAGAAAGAAAAAATTATCTAAACCATGTAAAAATGACGGCAGAAGAGTTTATGATAAAAAGGATTATTAAAAATATTACAGATTTGTTAATGATTCAGATGGTCGTAGAAAAAGTATAGTGTACAATGAGCATGAAATGACCCATTTCCCACTCGTAGACATATTTCATTTACCTACTCGTGGGAAATGTATGTCATTTCATGCTCATTGTACAATATACTATTATAGTTAATATGGTTACATCTTAACACACATATCACACTAAAGTGATATTTTACTTTTCAACTCTATAGGGTGATTGATATTTATCATTTTCGAAGTAACTAAATAGTGTAATATTTGTCATTTTCGCATGTGGTCGTAGGAAAAATTTATTCTGAAACTATTTACTCAAATAAATAAAATAAAAATCGTGACGGTGTGCTAGGAACCGTCAAGGACATCAGTTCGTTTCTGTAGGAATGAAATATTCCACATCTGTGGGCATTCTGCAAACAAGAAAGAGCACTTCATGTATTTGCACTGACATGTTTCCTATTTTTATTTCATTCCCGGTTCCATTGAAAGACTGCTTTCAACTCACCTAAATATGTAATGGCATATCGTACTGTTTTATTATTCATATAATATAAGTAAGTAGATAGTTGATACGGATTATTTTTGTGAGTTCAAGGTCAATTTTTTTACATGCAATGTAACCTGTAGATCAACTGCCAAAAGCTGAATTTGTTGTATTCAGAAAATATTTTATTGTTAACAAATTTTCATTGTTTTAGGTCGGTGTTTGGGATCTGAGGATGAACGTATTTGGATATACTTTATTTTGAATAACAGATCATCGGTATAAAGTCAAGAATATTCCTTCCTCGGGGATATTTGAATTAAAAATAATGATTGTGAAATCTTGTAGCTAGGTACATTATCATGAACTGATCTCTGAATAAAACGCAATTATCTATATTACTTAAGTAGCTATGTGTCAACAAATCTGTAACATGTCTCATTATGTTTACCACAAATTTGACCACAGAACTACTATTTCGGCTCTGAGGATGAATTCAATTGAATTCAAAACTTTTACTATCATATTGATCCCAATCCCAACTAACCACTCGATATAAAAATTATTGGCACAGTTTGTAAGTACTAATATTACATACTTGTTATACCTCTTGTAAACAACGTTCACTGGACCAGAACCGGTAATCGGTTTAGCATATAGCACTGCCAAGAATGTCATAGCTGCCTGGGCAAACAATAAAAGACTCGAGTATTGGTAGTCTACCGGGCCTAGTCCATTCCAAAGCATTTATCGCTTGAACAAGGAAAAAAAGGACTCTGACAAACTGCTAGAACTCAGTAGACCACGAGGTAGACCACATTTCAGAGTTATAGTAAGTTTGCTTACTGGCCACTGCAAACTCAAACATCACATGCATAAAATCGGAGTTGCACAAGATGCAAAGTGCATGAAGGATGATGGAACGGCTAAACACATTCTGTGTACATGCCCTGCTGCGGCCAGAACCAGATTCTCAATATTTGGCGATACGACAGTAAACCCAGAAAACCTGGTAAATTGTTCTCCCAATGCATTCCTCAAGTTCATTAAGAGATTGGATAAACTGGGAGAAATATATGGGGTGAGCCACAATAGGCCATTGGCCGCAGTGGAGGGCCCTCTCAGTTTCAAACCTAACCTCTTGTATTGACTATCCTCATGAAAGTCATGAACAAGATGTGAGGCCTAACCAAAACCTCGAAAACAACTTTTCTCTACATTGCTAGATATCCCTCATCGCAATTTTAGGACGATTGGCATCGTTTTTGGAGAGCCCAGAGGCTACAATTAAGAGGCATTGGCCTCATGGAACCTAATCTAAGCTAGCCTACTAAAAGTATCCTAGGACTATTTAAAAGAAAATGTTTTATTTTCCAATAAGAAGCTCTCTTAGTTTCCGAGAAAATCCCAACACATTTTTTTTTTAACTTGAAACATATTTTGGGTTCCACCCCGAAGTTTGGGTAAACCATTTTTTTCTGACTACACCTAGGTAAGACCAGTGTGAAAACAGAAACGGTTGCAATGCCAGAAACGAAATATTAGTACATGCGCAAGGGTGTCAGTTGTTACTCCTTAAAAATCTTCCGAATTTATATTGCAATTGTGATTTTCTACATTATTATCATGAAAATGATCAAGTTGAATGAAGGTTTAGACACGAAAAGGATAAAATTATGATAATGGTGCTTTTAATAAAACATGAGATCATATTTATCAGTGGCTGAGACAATCACACATATCATGGGATGAGAAGTGCGTTTCTGGAAATTTTTTTTTAGTGTATATTCAGAACGATATGATAAAGCATACCTACCCCATTTCAGATTTTGTATCTCAATACGCACCCTGGACACTACCCCCGTAATCACCCAAATCTACAGAATAGCTTTAATTCATCGTTTCTGAAAATTTCTTTCTCACTGTATATTCAAAACGATCTAAAGAAGCGTACCTACCCCATTTCAGATTTTGTATCTCATTACGCACCCTGGAAACTACCCCCTACAAAATAGCGTTAATCCATCATTTCTGGAAATTTCTTTTCCAATGTATACTCAAAACGATCTGAGGAAGCATACCTACCCCATTTCAGATTTTGTTTTTCAATACGCACCCTGGAAACTACCCCCGCAATCACCGAAATCCACAAAATTTCGTTAATTCATCGTTTCTGGAAATTTCTTTCTCATTGTATATTCAAAACGATCTGAGGAAACATACCTACCCCATTTCAGATTTTGTATCTGAATACGCACCCTGGAAACTACCCCTGTAATCACCGAAATCTAAAATCACCGTAATCTAAAATAACCTTAAAAAAATCTGCAAAACAGTGTTAATAACAGAAACGATAAATTTACTCTTTTTAGCAGATTTTTCTTAAGTGTGATTGCTCAGATCGTTCTAAATATACATTGAAAAAGAAATTGCCAGAAACGATGAATTCAGAGTTAATTAGTAGATTTTATTTATTACGGAGGTAGGTAGTTTCTAGGGTGAGTATTGCGATAAAAAAACTGAAATGGGGTAGGTATGCTTTCTAAGAGCGAGAGAAATTTCCAGAAACGATGAATTAACTCTGTTTTGTAAATATCATTTATTAGGGGGGTAGTTTCTAGGGTGAGTTTCGAGATACAAAATCTGAAACGGGAAAGGTATTCTTTCCCAGATCATTCTGATTATACAGTGAAAAAGAAATGATGAATTAACGCTATGTTATAGATCGTTGGTTACGGGGGTAGTTTTTCCAGGGTGCGTATTGAGATACAAAATCTGAAATGGGGTAGGTGTGCTTTCTCAGATCGTTCTGCATATACAGTGAAAAAAAATCAAGAAACGATGAATTAACGCTAGCTTATAGATTTTGGTGATTACGGGGGTAGTTTCCAGGGTGCGTATTGAGATACAAAATCTGAAATGGGGTAGATATGCTTTATCAGATCGTTCTGAATATATATTGGATGATAAATTTCCAGATACGCACTTTTCATCCCATGATATATGTGATTGTCTCAGCCACTGATAAAATAAATATGATCTCATGTTTTATTGCCCTATTATCATAATTCCATCATTTTTGTGTCTAAACCTTCATTCAATTTGATCATTTTCATGATAATAATGTAGAAAACCACAATTGCAATATAAATTCGGAAGATTTTTAAGGAGTAACAACTGACACCCTTGCGCATGTACTAATATTTCGTTTCTGGCGCTGCAAATGTTTCTGTTTTCACACTGGTCTAGGTAAGTATGATGTTAAGAAGTGACGTGTCGAGTTTCATTCTGCTACAATTCATCCATCAGTTTTAGAACAAATTTTTCTGAGTGTTTTATCAGAAGCAAACCAACCAAAAGAACTCGTACTCGAGTAAGTGTATTTTATCAAGTAGGTACAAATGAAAGCAAGTTAATGATTACCTACATATTTTTTGTTTTATGAAGAAACACATCAAATGGCCATGACGATTTGTAGAAAGCTAATTAATAATATAAAATATAATAGGTAGGTACCTAGTTAGGTATTTATTGAAATACTTTGAAGGATTCACAGGAGAAAAACTGTTGTTTGCTATATTGATTTGTTTAACGAGGACACAAGAAATATATATGAGTATTGAAACAGTACTTTTCAAATGCAACCACCTGCTTATACGTACAATTTTACTAAGGAACTTGAGATCAAGCTTGGTCTAGTGGTTAGCTACACTTCAGTTTTCAAAATAATGATAGATAATCCAAATTCTGCAATTCATTAGTAGGTATGTTAAGTCCGTAAGAGCCAGTTATGTAAATAACCAGAAGGATATCACAGACATGTTCCTAAGTATTTTGAAATTTAGAACAGGATTATGAAATCCATTCCAGACGTCCACTAATTACCATTTTCTAGTCTAACAAGTTTTTGTTGTTTTCATTATCGGCAACGCTGTCTTGCCCACTTGCTCTCCACTGTAATGTTTACGTAGGTAAATAAAGTGTAGGTGAGTCAGATGTCAGTTCTTCGTATCTCGTCTTTGATGTCTTAGCCTTCCTTCCCTCCACTTCCTCTATTGGAAGTGATGGATTTTACCAGAAGAAACACTGATAACTTGTCGAAATTGAACTACTATTCGCGAAATCTCTCACCTTTCAAATGTTGCACAGGATCTAATGGTGATGAAGCAAGACCTCCAATAAAGGTGAACACAATCACAACACTGGCTAATCCTATATTTATGAACATTGTAACTTCCAGCCACCCGTGCACTGATCACAGAAGTATTCTTTGGCAAATAAGTGTTTCATTTTATCAAATTATTGGCTATAACGCATCTAGTCAGTCAAAATACGTGATTTCGAAGCTGGCGAAGAAGTTTCTTCGGCACACACTCTCTCTCTCAACCGTTTCGCGGACACTGTTTTCCGTTTTTCGTTTCGCGTTTCGCGTTCGTGTTTTGTGGGTAGCGTGCCGTGCAGGCGAAGCTGTACGAGAGTTGTCGATTGTTGTTCTTGCGGCCTTGCGCCTTCTGTGTTTATGAATGTGGAAATTCTGCGAGGTCCGCGATCACAGAGGTGCAGATGGAATTGAGATGAGTTTCGGTGAAAAAAATCTTTTGTTCAGTATTGACCTGCGATTGTATCATCTGCTCTTATAGAATCACAGACTTTGATGGAATCGACGGGAAAGTTTACCTATGTGTGGTTCAAAGAGAACAAAGAGTACATCAACGACTATTTTTCGTCTCATCATGTAAATAATAATATTGTATTGTATTTAAACGATATCAATTTGTACATTGACTGTGAGTTCATCAACCTATTCGCAGATGATACTTTACTGGCCTGCAGTGTAATTTAGAACAAGTAATTGAAGAAATGAATAGAGTATCAATCAATCAATTTATTCATCACAGAAATATACCAATATACCAATGACAAACGCATACTTATTGGACTAGTCAAAAAAATAGAGTAAAATTTAAATATTAAATATAATTAAAATTTGAATCACATCCCAGCGAGCACAAACATCTCTGGGAGGTTTTGAGATGTTTCAAAAATGTAGTCACGCCGATGTTTCTTTGAGACTTAATATGTACTTCCCAAAGAGGTCCCTGAAGGATATTCAATGTTCTGTTTTTGTTTTTCTGTGGCGTTCTTTTAAATGTCTATAGGAATGTATCGGAGATGTGCACAAAATGTTATGTGGATGTTTTCACTTGGCGTAACATAGTTCACCTTTGAGATGTTCACCGAGAATATATCTAGCGTTCGCGCAATCGCAAATGTGATCATGTGATCTCAGTGATGTTTGAGTTGACGGAGAGTATCGTTTCTAGTTTCGACTTAATTTACCCCATTTTGTTTTCCGTAAAAGTAGTCGTTTTAGAGTGAAGTGAAACGTTTGGTCAAGACAAAATATTATATTTAGTAATCAAGTTGATCACTGACTGCAAAGTAAGGAATGAATTGTCGATATTCAGAAAATAAATAACCTAAAAAACATATACCGGTTCTGACTTGTAAAATCATCATCATAATCATTATGTGTATACCTTATCTATGTAAGGTGATCAGTCAAGGACACTGTATTATTGAGGGTGTATTCACAGTTTTGTTTAAATTCAGTTGAACCAGACAACAACCAGTGTTAGAGTGATATTTACATTTTTGAAAAGTTGTTCAATTTGAATGAACAGAAAATATTTTAGGTCTAAATTTGTATGTGTGTTCCTTTGATCCTATTAAAATAAGTTATATCGATTATTTTTTTTAAATCGCCCCAGAGTTCTCTTCATATTTTGACTATTGATGATTTGTACAATCAATGACATAAAACGAGATAAAAGTGCATTTTGTGATGTCTCAGGAACATCTCAATCAATGTTTTATATACAGTGATTTAATGTAGGCGAAAAGCTTTAAAAATGTTATGTTGTGTCTTAAAAAAGGCTTTGAAAAAAACGTGAAAGAAATGCTTTTTGTGATGTCCCAGGAACATCATAAAAATAGCCGCGTGCGGCGGACATTTGCACCTACATACACGTTCTATTCATGTATTAACAGAACATCGCAGTGGAGGTTTGATATCTCAAAAACTCTTACTTTTAACATCTCTGGGATGTTTTTGTGCTCGCTGGGATTATACAATCTATACATTCATAACACACATGACTATGCAAACACAATTAGATTAACATGTAGGAGGTATAATACAGATTAATTTTTTTTTTCAAAATTGTAAAAGCTATTCATCAATTGTATAAAATGCATTTTCTGTTGAAAATTTTTCAAATTTAGTCTCAAATGACTCATTATAATGTTTATCGTTCTTGTACAATAATTTGACTTTATTGTACAATTTGGTTCCGGTGAATTTTGGCATATTTTCAATCGGGAATAAGATTGATGAATATCATTTTTCTCGTCTGGTGTTGTGAAAGTGCACTTCCTCATTCTTCTCAAACGTATGTTCGTTGGATTGAATGTATAGGATTAGTCGATAGATATATAAGCTAGGTAATTTCCTTATTGGTGCTCTAATAAACAAATTTTTACTGGTAGTTGTTGGGTGAACATTGAACATGGTTCTTAGGATTTTTTGGCTAATAAAAGCCTTTTGAAAGTGTGCATGACTATGATCCCCAGAATATTAGACCATACTGTAGAATTGACTGCACGAGACCGAAATACAACAATCTCAATACATCTAAAGGCACTGTTTCTCTCAGATTTCTTATCATGTATGAGCATGTGTTTAACTTGTTGCCTACAATTTTTATGTGAGTTTCCCATGTTAGTTTTGAGTCAATTGTTAGACCCAATAATTTTATTTGTCTGTAGTTTGAATTGATTTTCCTTGAATATGTAAATAGATATCATAGTCAGAAATGATCAGGAGATATATTTCTTGGTATAAATCGCATGAAGTATGTTTATATAACATTCAGTTTGAGTTTATTATGAGAGCAATACTCATGAAATTCATTAGAAGCGGCATTGCTGTTTTCCACTAGTTGGTATATATCCTTATGGGACATCAGAATATTTGTATCATCATGCAGTACAATTTGATAAGGAGAGTCGCAACATTTATTTTTTATATCTGATGTGAAAATAATGAAGAATAAAGGACCTTATTGATCCTTGGGGCACTCCTAAACTGGTTTCTCTTGATTGTGATTTGATGTTATTGAACGTCGATACTTGTGTACGGTTAGATAGATATGCTTTTGCCGAATCAAGGGGTACCCCATACGGACACCTACAGCCTCTAGCATATGAATCAATAAATTCCTATCTATTGTGTCGAAAGCGCGGCTTAGATCGTAGAATAGACAGAGTGAGTTTACTTTATTATTAAGAGAGTTAGTTATATAAACATTCCAACGTATCTTGAATTGCAGTTGTAGTAGACTTTAGTTTCCTGAATGCATGCTGTGTATCGGGAAGTAGTTTGAAGAATTCTAGATATTTTGTCAATCTTGGACAGTAAGCTGATTCAAACATTTTTGATATTCGATTTTGGATGCAAATTAACCTGAAGTTCGTTATATTTCTGGCAGATCCCTTATTTTTGAAGATGCGTATATAGATTCCTTTATATTTGGAAAGATCCCAGACACAAGAGTTTCATTGCATGATGTTCAATTATTTCTCAAATCTAATATATTGAAATTGAATGTAACAAAAACTAAAGCTATGATCATTACCAGTAAATTCAAATTAATAAAATAAATACAGACAACATAAATATAAGTTCGAATGTCGATCGAGTGAGCACGTTTCCGTAGAGCTCCAGTAAAATTCGCTTGGTTTAGTGGTGAATGAAGTGATTTTTGCTCTTACATCATAATCCAGTGTATTCGACGGTAAGCACTCCTTACAATTACAACAAAACACTTGGATCATAGAGATTAGATAAGTAACCTTGACCAACGAATCTGGGTTCCCCACGCAGTTGTACATTATAGTCCTACCACTACGATATAATGACGACCAGAACTCGTAGTAATTCAAGTATAGCGGGAGATGATGTGCTTACTGAAAGTCGTATTGAAAACCTAATTGAGAAAGTTTGCTCTAAGTTCGTTTCTCATCTGGATGCCAAAATGGATCAAAAATTCAAAGAGATTGATAACAAACTTTCGGAATTTAAACTGATTATTGGTAGCATCGAAGGAAAAATAAAAAACAACAAAGTAGAAATTCAGAATCTCTCTGACCAACAGGACAAAATCAGCCAATCCGAAAAGAAAAATGTGATTAGAATTAATGGTCTGAAGGTGACAGAAAACGAAAATATTCCCAAATTGGTTACTACTTTCATCACCGATAGGTTGAACGTCCAATGTTCTCTCAGCGACTTAGACGAGTGTTACAGACTTAGACAGAATAATACCAATCCAAATTCCAGTACAACCACCATTATCGCCAAATTTGTCACCAATTTAAAGAAGATGGAGATTATGCAAGCCAGAAAATTACTCAAAAACTCCGGTACCACAATCTTTGATGACCTTACGAAAAAAAGGTATGAACTCCTGCAGCTTGGACAAAAGAAATATGGGAGGAAAGCTGTCTGGACCACTGGAGGCAACGTATTTGTAGAACAAGATGGAAGAAAACGTATGATTCACACCGCCACTGATCTCTAAACTTTATTAAAGTGGTAGAACCGCATACAACTTTATTTATCTTATTTCAATGCCACAATCGTGGACTCATAGTTTTTGTTTTCCCGAACGTGCCTGCGTGTTTTTGTTGATTTATTCTTTTTTATCGCCATCGCTATTCTGAATGTTTATTTGAAAATAAGTGTATGAACTGAATTGTATACAACACACGGGAAAATTTGATAATAATTTTTCTTTTTTTTGTCGGCCTTCATTAGTTTTATTATCTTAAATGTTCTGTTTCGAATTACAATTAAGGATAAAATGCACTCATTTTCAGTGGGTTACTCGTTTCTCTTTTCTCCTTTTATTTTCAATTTTTCTTTTATTATTTACCACCACTTTTGTAAAAATCTATACACAAAAAAAACTACTGGAGCGCTCAGTAACGAATTTTCTCGCAAGACAACAAAACTGTTACGTATTATAGCAGATTCAGATATACTTCTTTATTCAGTTTTTCATTTTTTTTTCTTTTTTATTTTTCTTGCATTAAAACCAATCTTTTCAGATGACTGATTTGAGAGTATACTATCAAAACTGCAGGGGTCTTAGAACCAAAACTGCGCAATTTTACCAAAATTTACTTTCAGAAACATATGATGTAATAACGCTCACTGAAACGTGGCTTGGACACGATATCAATGATGGGGAATTATTTGACGATGGGTATGATATATACAGGAAAGACAGAGATGCTGACATTGTTGGTAAAAAAGTCAATTAATAAACATTATCAAATTAAACCCTTTATGAGATAAAAAAGAAAAAAAAAATCTATCATCATTTTTGTTCGAGCCCCCCTCTTTGATGGTGTACTCTCTCACCCCCTCATATCTGCTATTATACTCTACGAATGTATTTGTACATGCTTATAAAACTGAATACCTTACTAATGATATATGCTATAGTCATAAGTTATTGTTAAGAAACATGTTATTAGGCTTAACACCTGTTTGTTTCTTCGAATAAAATAAAATAAAATATTAGAAAATGAACGTATCGAAATGGTTACATCAGTTGAATATCTAGGTTTTCAACTAGATCATTGCTTGTCATGTGATAATCATTTTGAATACCTATATAAAAAGAAAATATCAAAAAAAACTTTATTTCTTCACTAGAATCGCCAATAACTTGTCCACTGATACGAAAATCACTGTCTACAGAACCTTCCTTCAGCCGCACTTTGACTGTGCTTCCATTTTATTCTCCTTCAACTCAAATAAAATGCAGCAATTGCAAAAATTGCAGAACCAAGGAATAAGGATAATTTTGAAGTGCAGTAGGTCTGCTTCAATTTCTGCAATGTTATCCACACATTGGCTTTCAGTATCTCAAAGAGATTGTACTACTGTTCTATGATTTTTATTTATAATATGCTAAATTCAATGACCCCAACATATCCACAATCTACAAGAACAAGAACTACAGAAGTTCAATGAGCACTATATTTTTTAAAGGCTTTGATGAAATAATGATTCATAATAAAAGTTTTGATGTGTAGAAAAATAGATGTAAAATGATCAATAATAAACGTGTTGCCAAGTAGAAAAGTTGCAAAGCATAAAACTGGTACTTTTCTTAAGATTTTCTTTTAATAAAGTGTGCTCTTCTTCATCAAAAATAAACGGAAAATTATGCTTCATTGCACACTACTGTCAAAGTGGCGTGCGGGAAAGATACCTTATTTTTTTTCAAAATTTTTTTCGTTTTTGGTGAACATTTTTTTTCGGAAAATTTAATTTTTTTCCAAGATGAGTGAGTGAACTCTTGTTTAAAAAAAAATCCCTTTAAGAAAATATATTTTTTTTTTATTCCAATTTATTTTTCGTTTTTTTTTTTTCAATTTGAGTAAAAAATTTTTTTCGGAAAGATTTTCTTTTTTTCCAAGATGGGTGAATACCTTTTTTCCATGATGGGTGAACACCTTTTTTCAATTTTTTTTTTTCTTCTTTATTCAATTTGGGTAAAAAAATTATTTCGGAAAATATTCATGTTTTTCCAAAATGGGTGAACCATTTTTTTTTTCAAGTTTTGTGAACATCTTTTCATTCGGAAAATTTTGATTTTCTTCAAAAAAATTTTTCATTTTATTTTGATTTGGGTGAACATTTTTTCTTCGGCAGATTTTTTTTTACTTGGGTGAATTTTTTTTTCTGGAATATTTTATTTTTTTTTCCAAGATGGGTGAAACTTATTTTTTTTCTATTTAGGTAGTTTTCGTTATTTCTTTCGATTTCAGTAAAAAAAAAATTTCGTAAATTTTTCATTGTTTTCCAAGAACACCTTGTTTTTTCCAAAATTTTTTTCGTTATTTTTTCGATTTGGGTAAATTTTTTTCTCGAAAACTTTCATTTTTTTCTCGAAAATTCTCATTTTTTCTCAAGATAGATGAACAGCTTGTTTTTTCCCAATTTTTATTATTCGGTTTAAATCTATTTTCGAAGATAGGTTAATTTCTTGTTTTTTTCCAACATTTTTTGTTAATTTGGGTGAAAAATTTTATTCTGAAAATATTAATTTTTTTCCAAGTTGGGTAAACACCTTGTTTTTTTCCCAAATGTATTTCCGATTTTTTCGATTTGGGTAAAAATATTCATTTTTAAACAACCTTTTTTTCCGTTTTGGGTGAACATCTTTCTTTTCCGAAAATTTTCGTTTCTTTTTCCACGATGGCTGAAATTTTTTATCGTTTGTTTCGATTGGGTGCATATTTATTTTTTGGAAAATTTTCATTTTTATTCCAAGAAGCACGTTATTTTTAATTCAAAATTCTTAATTTGTTTTTTTTTTAGATTTGGGTGAACATCTTTTTTTTCGGATTTTTTTATTTTTTCTCCAAGATGGATGAATACCTTATTTTTTCACATTTTTTTTTTCGATTTCGGAGAACATTTTTTTTTCGTAAAATTTTCATTTTTTCAAAGATTTTCCGAGTTATTTTCCCGGACTTAATTCTCCTCGAACTTTTTCTCGGGACTTTTTTTCCTGGACTTTTCCTCCGAACTTTTTTCCCCGGACTTTTTCTCCGGACTTTTTCTCCCGGAATTTTTTCTCCAAACTTTTTCCTCCGACTTTTTTGTGCAAATATTTTTTCCCTAATTTTTTTTGCATTTTTTTCTACCCTTACTCATTTTCCACGGCAATTTTTATGCAATTTTTTTTTCGTATGGGGGTGACGCCATTGCTACTGCCTTTGTGTGAAACAGCCTTTATATGCTCTGTGGTGGTATGATAGACGACAGTAAAATCAAATAGGGACCCGTTCTGTGAATGGTCATTACAATTGCGGCAAGTTTGAAATGACTGACAGCCACATGCAAACTGGGTTGAAAATGTTGAGATTGAAAACCTAACCTAACCTGACTAACCTTACATTTCGCAAATCAGTCAACAAATCCAAATCACAATAAACATACTAAAATGCAGCACTACAAGTAGTTGTTTGCTGTTTATTATGAATGTAATTCATCTTTATCTGATGTCGATTATCAATAACTTCATGATTTAATTTACCAGAAATAATGAAAAATGGTTCGTCACAAAAACAGGTTTGTAATTATTCATCTATAACATAAAACAGTTATGAAAAAGTATCACATACTTTCGTATCATTGTTGGTAGGTACTTGGTTCTCGAAATAAATGAAGTTGGGAAGCTTTTGGACGCCCCTCTCAAAATAAAGGAACATTTACTGTACGAGTCAATACAGATAGAAGTAAAGAAGTTGCATGGCGATTTTGGACTAGCAGCTATAAGACCCGGATTTGTTTCGAAATATATCAATGAACACACAAGAACAGCTGTTATACGGTGTAGACACGGTCCCCACAAATTTGTATCCAGTTCGATACCTTTCATCAAGCAAGTAGTTGACAAAAATGTTGTGATAAACATACTTTATATCGGTGCATCTATCAAACAGTGCTTTTCATTTCTCAAAAATTATCAACAGAGGAAGTTTGATGAGTATTGCGTTACACTGAAAACTGAAGAAGAAAGAAAAGAGCTGAAAGACGCTATGCTGAATATGGATAGTATTTTAGCAAAACTGTAATTATTTGATGGTATCTATAGCAGCTGTCTTAAGTATCTTTCTTAGTTTGAAGAGAAACAAACAACCATAACAATACTCATGTCTAGGTTATCCACACAAAATGTGGTGTGTCAAACAATAACCAGCATGATTCTAGTCTACAGGATCATATTTACTTGCAGTACTATGTGAAGTGGCTCAATTACCAAACTCTACGATAGGGTATACCCATAGAAATTTCATTCTAAACAATTTGCATTATTTGAGAATAACTGAAGCAATTATTCACTTGTCCTTATCAGCACTAAATTGTAACACCAATTTGCAATTTTTTTATATTTGTTGAAAAGCGTTTCATTTTTGAAAGACAATAAAGAAATAAATTTTGAATCAGGGTAGTTTGTTTTATAATATCTATTTACAACAAATTTCATTTGTTAGAATACATGGTAGAAAAATTGATATATTCTGGCATATCAAAACAATGCTATTTATTGACATGTTCTAATAATAGTCCAACAGTTTTCATTAATTTTCATAAAAATATAAAAAAAATTATGTAATTTTGATCAAAAATTATCATTGTCACTTGCCTCAAAATCAAGCTGGGCTAGGGCCTCTCCTGATAATAAGCTTACGTTAAAATTATTTAAGGGGTGTAATAACTCCTAGCTTCATAGCAATAATTCTCAAGTTGCTTGGATTTACCTGTAAACCTCATTTAAAATAATTTGCATAATTTTTTAAACACCTAACTCCTTATGAGAATCTCTTACTTTATATTATTCATATTTCTCAGACCATAATATACAATTCTGTTATTATTTTACTACCTCTTATTTAATATATAATTTTTAAGTCCCTTAGCATTAGTAAAATGATTAGATTTTTAGGATCATACGCCAGTTTAGTATATTCTGATATATAACTTTCTGTTTGTTTTCTCTATCAGCTAGTTACCCTCGAAGGTTACACTCGATTGAGTGAGTTGAATGAGTTCAACACAATCCTGTTACTAAACAATTAAATTGTTGGTCTTCTCCATTGCATCAATGCCGAATATGCCAGAAAATCATAAAAACAAATACTAAAGGAAAAATATATTTCTCAACTTTTGAACAATATATAAGTAGTTATATATTATATAATAGTCATTTAATCTACACATCCATGTCAATATATAAACAAAATATAAGTCTTTGCAAGTGCTGTTGCTTCACAAACGGCTCCAAATTAAAATTTCAACTATATTATTTTTTCTGGCTAACTCAATATTCTAGGGTACAAGTCCACAAGTACCATTCTATCGCTTCCATACAACCTAACATCAAAATTACATACATGAATTTTACACAAAAACACTAATGAAAGTTTTCAAAATCTACATTACTATAGCTTAGAAAGTCATTTGCTTTCATGATACAATTTACATACATCAAGTTCCTGAGTATCAATTGGCCCTATACCTAGATAAAAAAATGTCCTAGGGTTCAACACCCAGATCATTATTTATTGGGAGAAAATCAACTTTTATAATAGTTTTACAGCTACTAAAGTTATAAAAACAAGAGTAGTAACAATCTCTGTGGTTTCATAGTTTATATCTATAGCCAGATGAAGGTTCAAAAATTAAGGTACACCTATAGTTGCTTCAAGAATCCTATGAAACTATTATATTCACTTCTTGACATACCTTTTTGGGAATTTTAACCTTCCACAGTCTGAAAATGAAAAAATGTTAATTCAAAGAAATCTGTACAAGTGTAGAGGGGCAATAATCAATTTGCCCCGATCCGTTACTGCGTTTAGAAGACTGTTGTCTTGAAAACAGTTTATTATTTCGTCAGTAACGTATCGAATACTAAATTTGCCTATACGACAAACATTTTTAAATTGACTAAAAATACTTCTCTTTTTCGAAAACGTTGACGTTTTGGAGACTAAATCTGTCTCCGTTATCAAAACTCGAAGGATGAAGACTTGCTAAAATTCTATTTTTATCGTTTTGAATTTGAGGGATTTGTTTTGACAAAGTCAAATGAAATCTGCCAAATATTTTTTATGATGACGTTTGCTGTCTGGATACATATAGGGTGTCTGATATCAATCAATCAATCTGTTATTTCTCAAATCTTCTCTGAGGAGAGGTAACCATGTGCTATCCATTTCTACTGAGTTGGTCGAAAACCAGTTCGTCGATAATAAAATACAGGCAGTTTCCTTCAACTTTATCTTCTCTTGATTTGATTCACTCATTAAAATTTTGGTGTCATTCCATTTCATTATATGATCGCCATCCGATGTCAGAATATGTTCGGATATTTTCGAACCAGTTATTTTCCGATTCCTTATATAACTTTTCTGTTCTTCCTTACGCACAGTCAAAGGTCTTGATGTTTCACCTATATAACTTTTTCCACACGAACAAGGTATGTTGTAAACACAATTTTTGGAACACTCATCAGTGTTTTTTGGTTTTGTGTGTGTAAGTATTGATCTCAATGTAATGGTTGTCTTGAATGTTGTGATACATCAAGACCTTTGACTGTGCGTAAGGAAGAACACAAAAGTTATAAAAGGAATCGGAAAATAACTGGTTCGAAAATATCCGAACATATTCTGACATCGGATGGCGATCATATGATGAAATGGAATGACACCAAAATTTTAATGAGTGAATCAAATCAAGAGAAGAGAAAGTTGAAGGAAACCGCCTGTATTTTATTATCGACGAACTGTTTTTCGACCAACTCAGTAGAAATGGATAGATTAGATTAGATTAGATTATTTATTCATCCTTTAAATGATACATTTTTGGAAACGTCAGAATTACATGTAGCACATGGTTACCTCTCCTCAGAGAAGATTTGAGAAATAACAGATTGATTGATTGATATCAGACACCCTATATGTATCCAGACAGCAAATGTCATCATAAAAAATATTTGGCAAATTTCATTTGACTTTGTCAAAACAAATCCCTCATATTCAAACCGATAAAAATAGAATTTTAGCAAGTCTTCATCCTTCGAGTTTTGATAACGGAGACAGATTTAGTCTCCGAAACGTCAACGTTTTCGAAAAAGAGAAGTATTTTTAGTCAATTTAAATTTTTTTCTTGTCGTATAGGCAAATTTAGTATTCGATACGTTACTGACGAAATAATAAACTGTTTTCAAGACAACAATCTTCTAAATGCAGTAACTGATGGGGGCAAATTGATTATTGTCCCTCTACACTTTTACAGATTTCTTTGAATTAACATTTTTTCATTTTCAAACTGTGGAAGGTTAAAATTCATTCAATATTATATTCACATTACATTTCGTCTGCTTGAAAGAAAGAAAATTTCGCTCTTATCTGGCTATACCTATTTATAGGACTACTGTTACGGACAATAACCTAGCAAATAATTCACAGTAGAACCTCAACCCATCTATCACTGAGGGAAGTCATATATCAGATATAGTGAGTACTATTGCTATAATAACTCATAAGAACTAACTTCCGGGCTGAAGTGACTTTCGACATGTCGCTGGAACTCTGTGAACTCCACATCTTTTTTGAAATGCTTGGTGCAAATAGGGCAAATCATCTCAAATTCTGTAGGAACGGTTTGTTTTGGAGAGTTCTTTTCTTCAAATGCTAAGTTAGCTTCAGTACATTTATCTACACCTACTTTAGGCATTTCGTTTGTTAACGTTCCTTTATCATTTTGTAGACTTTTTCTTTTATCACAGGACTTGCAGGAGAGAATCTCTGAAAGAATGGTAAAGTAAATAATGTAACAGTCAATTTTAAATCACTTTTAAATCACCTCTACTCTGTAGATTTTCCATGTTGGTTAAAGACGTCTTTAATGTTTCCTTTTGCTCCAAAACCTCTTCCTTCAACATTTTCAAATCTTCCAAAACATAATTAAATACTTCAAGAAGTTCATCCTCTAATTGATCATCAAAGTAAAATCCAAAGGTTTCTGTGATCAAAATGTCATTACATTGAACTTCTTCAATTTCTGAACACATTCTCTCAAGCTCCATTTTTTGTTTCGAAAAACTATCCGATAGTTTCAAAGATATATTTTCCAATTCCAGACTAATTTTTTCGTTGATGTCCAAGTTTCTTTGGGGTAATTTGGATTGAGGGTCCGTTTGAGTAAAAGTTTTGGATCTTATTAAGGTGGTATGTGTGGGTGATAGGTGTTGATTGACAGTATCATTTATTTTACTGATTTGTCCTCTCAAACTTTTATTAACATTTATCAGTTTGCCTAGCTTATTCCACAGGTCTTGGTTCTCCCCTGATACCATTTTTATCTTATCCTGTAGTTGGTCTCTATGCTCCGTTACTTCAGTGATTCGTTCCCTTAATTTATCCATTTCTGAGAGAGAATGCTGTTCTGCTTCTTCGTTATGACTACATTTTATGCGGAGGTCAACATTTTCTTCCTCCAGGTCAGCAATTCGCTTTTGCAAACTATTACATCTGTCTCTAAGAGTTTGTACTGCTATTTGTATTGCATACTGAGCACCAAGTGATTCTTCCATTTGTGATGTCTATATTTACCAATCTTTGACTTTCTGTTGTTACCAGTCAAACAATATCATCGTTCATTGTTCAATTTTAGTTTTGTCAAATTTCTAGACTTTCTATTTTCTATTATTTTTTTGTCAACATGAGTAACGACTGCTTGACATTGACAGTTAAAACAACAGATGATTTCTGACATTTCTATTCATATGAGGCGCTTTCCCCTGAACTACCACTGAGATCACTTCAGGATCAGTTCATTGACAGAAATGACAGAACTCATACTTTATCATACTTTATACTCATAAGATATGTATGACAGAAATACATGTTATTTAATAGAAACATGTTCTTTCGTGGTCTGTGAGATCACTTCAGGGTGCGTCCAACGATTGAATATTCGTTGGGGTGCGTCCACCACAGGGGGTCTATTCTCGAGTTCATGCAAAATCATTTTCAAACGTTTGAAGTAACATAGAGCGATACAAACACCGCGCGTTGGAAAGAGATACAACATTGAATTCGCATACGTTGAAACTCGAGAATTGACCCCCAGATAAGCTGTCGAAACCATCGATTTTATTTATACTAGATCAAGCATACCTATTTTAAACGTGAAAGCTTTGTTTGGCTCTATAATAATTCAAACAATTGACAGTTTTCCTACGCAACTAGGGAACACCAGCCCACTAGCTTTATGAATGGGGATAATAATACAAAAATTAATTTGGAAAATACATAATTTTATCACAGTAGCTGCACACATATTACATAAATATAGAATATACCTCACTACAGGTAACTTGAAAATGTGTCTGCTAACTATTAACAGTTTTCCACTCACTCCATATGCTTCCTTCATAAATATTTTTCGAGAAAAGCACAACGAATGAACCGACGCTGTTGAAACACGAACACTAATAAGGCTTTAACAAGACCCGGCATCCATTCTGAGGCGCTTTCCAACTGAAATCTTGTAACCCCTGAACTAAACTTCAACTGAATTGAATACATGGTATTTAACTGGAACATGATTTTTCGTGGTCTGCGAGATCACTTCAGGAGCTACCCCGAGCTACTCGGAGCTACTCATTGGGACAATTGGAAGGAGGCTCTAGAAAATAGAAAAAACTAGTCTTCGTCATCAGCTTCCATTCTTTTACAAATTGAATTATCCTTTCCTTTTCTGGATGATGAGACAGAAAGCAAACCGCCCTTACCTATTTCTGAAGGCTCGTTCATACCCCTGCAAAAATTCGCAATTTTTTTTTGAAAATCGACTCACACTGCGAAAAAATTTAGGTGTTTGATGAATCATCATGTCGTTTTTGGTAATGTTGTAACTTCTCATCCCAAATACTGAAAAATTACATTAAATCGGTAATCGAATTTGTTTCGTCGTATGTGCTAGTCTAATATCCGTAAGGGTAAGAATGAGCCTTAAGTTTCAGATAAATCGCAGCTTAAGGACAAAATACTTGTTATTGATCCCCAATCTTCCACATTCTTGTCTCTATATTCACTGAGCCCTCATCTATAAGAACAATGAGAAAGTACTGAAGAACCGACTATCTTCTATATTGAGAGTAATAGTTGAATTTCAGATACACGAACAACTGTCAGTCGTGTGTCTTTTGTGCGACTTGCTATTGTAGTGCAGCCTACATAATAAATTTAATCTCACTAGCATTTGCGAAACATATTCTAGCTTTCGTTTTTATAAATCAAACGTTTCTATATTACCTCAGGTGCTTTCCAATTAAGAGCTTGTTCATCTCTAAACTGAACCACAACTGAACTATACATGGTATGCATGGATGATGATGATTTTCTCGTGGTCTGTGACTCTGTGAGATCACTTCAGGAGCTATTCGGTGTTACTCAGGGTTACTCACTGGGATGATTGGAAATAATAAGCGGCTCTCGATCAAGAAGACTAAAAACAAGGAGGGTTTAATAAGCTCTAGCCAATCAGAAACTTGTATCATCAACGCGTCATAGTGACGTATGTGGGTATGAGTACAGATTCGAACTCGAACCAAGCAACAAAACTGTCAGCAGTAACTCTCATATACCAAGAGCTAGTCCGTCACTGTCTATAGAGAACGGCGGCCATGACATGTATAACTACGTCACATTTCGTCACAAATGTTCTTTCATCTCTTTCTACTAGTGTCCCCATTGTCTTATGGGAATCAAACACTCCTTGTTTTTAGTCTTCTTGGCTCTCGATCACCTCACGTTTTTGCGTCACCCGAGTCGCTTTCCAATTATTTCATCAGTGAGTAACTCCGAGTAGCTTCTGTTGCTGTTCAGTTAATTTGAGGGTCAGTTCAGGTTCAGCCAGGAGAGTAACAAGGAGCTCCCAATTAAAAAGCGCCTCTCACCTGTCGTCAACCATTGTTTAACTTTTATATAAACAATGCTTATACACACCTCCGACTTGTGGTTCATATGCGAAAATAAAACCTCTTTCACACATATCCTACTCGAATGAAAAGTTGAGGTCTCATGAAGCACTATTGATGGAATTATTATACGTATTTTTTTACGTTTTGTATTTGTTGTATTTTCACAAGAATGACATTTGTAACGTCATCACTAAAATTGTTGGATAAGGGTATATAGGGAAAATGACGTCATATTCTCTCAAAACTTGGTTCACAGCTTTGTTAGAAGTGTTCGTATAAAATCTCCTAATTTCCGGCTAACTTAATACGCGAGCGTTCTCCTGTAGGTGGCGCCACATAACCACTTCCTTCTCTGTCAATTTAGAAATTTCCTGATTTCTTTCTTTTAAAACATGGCAGTTCCATGTGCACGTTGACGAGAATTTTGTTCCGTAATCGTGTTTAATATCAAAGTAGTAATTGTTATTTTCGCTAATTAATAATGAAGTTGAACGTGTCTTACCCGGCAACGGGGTGCCAAAAATTGGTGGAAGTCGTGGACGAACACAAGATCCGTATTTTCTACGAAAAACGCATGGGGCAAGAAGTCGAAGCCGATCTTTTAGGTGACGAGTGGAAAGGCTACATCCTTAAAATCGCCGGAGGAAACGACAAGCAAGGATTCCCCATGAAACAGGGTGTCCTCACCAACAGCAGGGTACGTCTTTTACTTTCCAAAGGCCATTCTTGCTACAGACCCAGACGTACTGGAGAAAGGAAAAGGAAGTCTGTCAGGGGGTGCATAGTTGACGGTAATCTCAGTGTATTAGCGTTAGTTATCGTCCGTAAAGGCGAACAGGAAATCCCCGGACTCACCGACAAAACCATCCCTCGTCGTTTGGGGCCCAAGAGAGCTTCTCGCATCAGGAAGTTGTTCAACCTTAGCAAAGAAGACGATGTCTGCCATTATGTTGTCAAACGCCCTCTTGAACTGAAAGAAGGTAAAACCAAGGTTTGCACCAAGGCTCCTAAGATTCAACGACTAATTACTCCAGTCGTTCTTCAAAGGAAACGCCACCGTCTGGCACTTAAGAAGAAGCGTTGTCTGAAACGTAAGGAACAGGAGGACACCTATGCAAAGTTGCTGGCTCAACGTAAGAAGGAATCCAAGGCCCGCAGGGAGTTGATGAAGAGACGTCGGTCTGCCAGTATGAGAGACAGTCATACCAGCGGTCACAGTGGACAATGATAATTTCAATTTTATATTTTATCTAGCAATGTGAGAAATAAACGTTGTTTCTGATATTCTTTTCATAATTTCTACCCTTTAAAAATTATTATTTTGCATTCAATTTCCTAATCAAATGAAATGTCTGAAATATAGTTGTAATATTTATTTGATATAAATCCATGTTACTAAGTTTTTCTAATTCTCTTAAGTTTTAGTGACAGCTGATTTTTTTATTGAAATGGTTAGTTTTCTGTTGTGAAACTAAATGCACCTTCCAAACTTATTTTTTGTATTTTGAGTAAACAATTGAATTTGGAATAATTCAAGAAAAGTTGAAAAAGCACTATTTTTCTAGCCTAGTGAATAGGTACTAGAGTTTTAATTGCAAAAATAAATATCTTAAAAACGTTTTTTAAAAAAACATTCGGGGAGACTCATTCATGTGTCAGAAAAAAACTTACTCATATTGAATGAATGGTTGCTTCTCCTTTGGACATGAAAAAAAGGAGCAGTGATTGAACATTTGCAAAATTTTACTGATGACAGGAAAATACAAAAGTACAGATTTTCACATTTTCAGACTGGAAGTTTGAAATTCCCAAAAAGTCTAGAAATGAATGTCCCCCCCACAAAATCAAACTTTCAATGAATATTTATATGACTATTGTTGTGGTAAGTATATTTTTCAAAGTTTATCATATAATTTATAAATATACTGTTTGGAATTTCTTCATTTCCAGATAAGAAAGAGGTAATAAGCTCCAGGTACAAGTGTTCTTCAAAGAGTTGACATCAAAGGGAAAAAACTTTTAATAATTTATTTTGAAATTCAACTTGGGCGTTGAGTTTTGTTTTAAAAATGATGAAAAAATTGACAACTCAGACAGGGTCACATGACAGCTTACCAATCAAAAGTATTTGTTTTTCAGAATAATCGCTTAAAACAGGCTTATTTGTTTGAATTTAAAAAAAATGCAAAGAGAAAAGTTCTTTGTTTTCCAATTTTACATATTTGTTGTACGATATTTATATTGCATTTAAAAAGTTGTTACTTCTACAAAACTGGTTTATACTTCTTGAGTTTTACTATGTCACTGTTTTAAATACTGAAAATCGATAAAAACGTGTTTTTCTTTAAGAAAACGAGAAAACAGTTTCCATTTGTGTGTTTGATGCAAAGTTGATTATGTATCAAGTATATGTAAGCATTTAGGGTGGAAATTTACTTTCATCGATTTTCAACAGTTCAAAGCTTATATCAATTAAAAAATTACCAAACAACTTTGCGTATTTACCAAATTTTAGAACTTTTTACACAACAAAGTTGATGCGGCATAAATTTATTTTAATCGATTTTCGTCAGTACAGAAATTATGCCAAGGCACATTTTCCTTGGTTGCACATCGATTTTTCGATTACTGCAATAGTCAAATATTCACTCCAGAACTATTGACATTTTTTCGGCTTCTTTTTGTCAAATGAACATGGCCTCCTTATGTAATTCAAGTTATTAGCACTAAAGTCTTCATTTTATTTATTTTTGTCCACTTCTGTGTAACAATGTTTTGAGATATTGATATATTTATACTTTTTTTGTTCTGTACCTTGATATCTAAAAGGCCTATATGAATACTTGATTTGGCTGACCTCTATGATATCTATATTCAATTAAGTGGTGCTCGCGGTATGCATTGGAAATCCGGTCTATTTGCATTATCAACAATTGAGGTTTTTTTTTTTTCAATATACCATAGTAACTGTGTAATTTAGCCAATTTATTATTATATTGAGTTCTTGTGCATGTAACATACCTTGTTGCAAGTACCTATCTGCCTTGAACATGTCATTTGCACAGGAATAAAGTATATTTGTATTTGGTAGTGAATGCATATACAAAATAATTGTAAAATAAAAAGAGTACTGGTCCCAAAACCGTTCCTTGAGGTACTTCTATCCTGACAGTAGTTGGAATATTGCTTTCAACCTGTTGATGCCTTTTTTCTAGAGAACCTATGAAAAGAGTAAACAGGGCGGGCATTGAATTCCATTTGTTTCTAGGACAGAAAGAATTTTCTCATGGTTTACAAAATCTAAATGCTTTCGGCAGGTCTAGCCACACCCCAATACATTTTCAGTTCTTATAGAATTTCCTGATAACTTTGTTAATTACAGAATTAATTGCATCACTAATTGGTTTACCAACCTGAAAGATAAACTGATGATTCCGAAAGATGTGGTTAGCTTCAGGTAATGTTTGATGAAGTTTTGATTATTTCATTTTGTTTCAAAACCTACCTGTTGAGGAGATAAGGATAAAGATATATACAGATAGGATCCTAGTACCTAGTAGTAATTATAGTAATGTCATCATTTCCTGGCAAGGGCGGATCAAGGATTTTTTCTGGTAGGGACACAAGGGGCGGACGGGTTAGAAAATCAACAATAACTGAAGTATGATACATCAGGCTTGTTTCTACAAGTTCAAATATGTATAGGAATGTTTATAAAAGTGTCAAATCAAAAGAGAAATTAAATGTTTAAAAAATACAGTTTTCTTTTATGTTCCCTGCTCTTCATTAGCGTCCATTTTTGCCGCAACGTCTTGATGGATATGCATTCTGTCATCCTGTCGCGAAGATATGACTTTAATCGGCGTAAGGTGGAGAAAGATCTCGGCAGAGCTAGTAGTCACTGGAAACGTGCAGAGCAATTGACAAAGAGTTCTAATATTTGGCAACACCGTTGCTTTTTTGTAGGCATCTGCTGAAGATACTGGGATATTTTCTCTCATCTGTTGTCAAATTTTCAGCTCTCCCTTCAAAGCTAACAAACAAGGAAGATCTTTATATACTTCAGCACCTTGCAAAACATCCTCTACACCTTTGTCGCTGAAGTTATGGGACAGCAACTTTTGCAGCTGTCCGATTCTTTGCATGGGAGCGCTAGGGAACCTGGATGACATATCACTGTCGATTAATTTTAATTAGAAATGAGTGGTAACGGCATTTCTTGTTGAGTTGGCATATTTTTCAGATTAATGCTGCAATTCCTATATTTGCAAACTATTTCATAAAGTAGTTTGACATTTTTTTATGGCGTCCGCAAAGTTTTTGCAATTTTTGTCCATACAATGATATCTTCTAGTTACCAATGGCGTAGCTAGCCAGGATCTGTCATTGGAATGGTTTTTTTTTTTAAGTTTTTCCAAGAAGCAGCATGCTTAAGTACTCGTAAATAGTGCAATAATCATTTTTAATTTCAAGTGAAGTTTCTCAAAAAATGATTCAGCTTGCCTTAAACTGATTTTTCCTTAGGATGGTCGTTCTGGGGGATGGGTAATTACCAACACTACCCCTTCCCCTTATACGACAATTAAATGCACGGCACGCTCTCTGATTGGTCACTGTTATGGCAGTAAGTTTAAATGACAGACAAGAAGAAGGCAAACTGAGTTGAAAAGGCGTGAAATACTATCCAGACTAACCTTACGTAGACAGAATAACCATTCGAAATTGTTAGCGATTTAACGACTATTCATCCAAAATTGTTAATAACAATAATAACCTATCATTGAGCGCTTATGCCGTGCATTTTATAGTACAGTCTTCCCCTTGAATACGCCCTCGCTAGTTACCTAAATAGGTTCACTGAAGCTATTTTTGTTTGTCAGATTCCTCACTTTCGTTGAATGATATACACTCATCAAAATATTTTTGGGACGCTACAAACGTAAAAACTATTGAATTCTACGGATGAACTTCGAGACGAAAATGTTTTGCCTCAAAACAAATGATTTTACCATATCCAAATCTGAGGAAGAAAAATTTACACAAACATATTCTTGCATCACGACATATACATCTGAAAAAATCGCTGAAACTCACCTTTATATCTCCCATACAGTTTGTGGTAAGCTGTATGATTATTCAGAATCAATTTTGAGTAGTAGGCAGCAACTAAAATTGAACTCGAACCAGTTTGAGACTATTTGATCAAGGGCATTCGAAAAGTAGTAGCCCCTCAACTGAACCTCAAAGTACATCTTGCATCGGTTATCAACGCTAAATAGATTGTGAAATATCATTGACCTCAGTATATGGGTATACTAGTCCTCGAGTGTAGTGCTTCCTGGTAAATTTTCTATTGTAAAAGTTGCATCAATTTCAGAATGGCTTGTGAATATAAGGTCAAGATTGAATCAGATGTTAAGAAAAGTACTGAACGTGATTTTTAAATTTATTTCTAATTCAAATATACCTTTACAAAATCATCGGATATATATTACTCTTTTATACAAAAACAAGTAAAATAAATAAATTACAAAAAGTTATGATAAATATTCAAAAAGTGACAAAGTATACAACTCACTAAAACCTAAGTAGTACCTATTATGGCAAGTATTTCGTAGAACAACTAGTGAAACCATAAACCAATTGTAAAAATGCTTCAACAACCTAAGTGGAATATTTATGATACAGGGTGTTCGATGACGGTGAGCATTACGAAACAATAAGCAGAAATTCCTTTCCAATATTCGTAATCTCGTTGGTGAACCGGAATATTAACCGATTATTAGATATAAATTTATATAAAAAAAGGTTCCTTTTCTTCGTTCATGAAATGCTCATTACAAAATCTGAGCTGTCACATGTTTCAAAATACTAACACGTTCCTGATATCTATAAATGAGTTACTACTATCATAGTGTTTGATTAGACAGTCTTGAATTAAAATTATGTAAGGTAAAATTCATTGATTAATCGTTAAATCACTAAGTCTTGGTAACTTTCGTAAAATTTCAACTGTTTTTCAACACTCTTATCCTAAAATCCTACGATATTTACTAGAAACTAGAGAAATGTGAGATGAAACTTTTATAATTTCAGTATTTGTGTAATACAATACAGTACAGTATACAGTTCAGTATACAGTTCAGTATACAGTTCAGTATACAGTTCAGTATACAGTACAGTATACAGTACAGTATACAGTATAGTATACAGTACAGTATACAGTATCGTATAATGACAAGTTCTCCATAATTCAATCTAATTTTTAAGTTGTCTTAGTAGTTGCCATCAATTATTGAATTCATGTTCTAATGAACTTCTAGTCTGCGTGAGAATTTTAAAATGGTTGTATAATCAACTGCTTGTTGCAATATTTACAAAAATCATTAAATAATACTGGCCCTCTTTGCTTCACCTTTAAAAAAATACCAGAAGGATCCAAACCAAGTTTTAAGGTAACTCAAATAATTGAAAATGGAAACAATTCCAGTTTTTGTTATGTAAATTAATACAAAAAACTCTTTTTTTCATTACAAAAGTTGTAATTTTTTTCAACAGAACAAGGATAAATTAAAAAAAAAAACCTATCTATTCTTTAAATTCGCTAAGAAAAGAACTGTGAAGAACTACCCATTCAGCGATTTGTCCAAGAATAATATTATCATCACCAATCTCTGTTTTCTAATAAACTAACGAATCTTGAAACTACAGCACCTACCCCTACTGGATTATGGCAGTTAGTATCTATGTAACAAATCAGTTAGTAAAATCTCTGAAAAAATTGTGCCCTTTAAATTATTTCACACTCATTTAAAAATGTAAACGTTAAATGCAGTACCACGTCTAGTCTCTAATTCATTGTATTAGGTTATACCACCCCATAAAACTTGATGAAGTCTATAAATAAAAAAACTATTAAACATTGAACCTTATTCTCAAATGTCTAATATTCATTAACAACCAAATACTGCATATCTGAACAATCACATCAAAACACTAAAAAAATAAATGCATTGTAATTGATGATAATGTTCACTGGTCGAAGGACTTCAGTACTAGACTTTTATTGTGAAAAATGAAGCAATAGAAACAAGCTATCACAGATAAAGTGCTTCAAGCAGTAAGCACAATAAAAAGTACTTCTAGCAGTTAGCACAATAAAAAGTGCTCCGAGCAGTTGACACAATAAAAAGTGCTTCGAGCAGAAAGCACAATAAAAAGTGCTTCAAATGGTAAGCACAATAAGACGTTCTTTAAGTAGTAAGCACAATTAAATCTGCTTAGAGTAGTAACAACAGTACTTCGAGCGCTAAGCACAATAAAAAGTGCTTCTAGCAGTTAGCACAATAATAAGTGCTTCGAGCAGTAAGTACAATAAAAAGTGCTGAAAGTGACAAGTACAATAAATCGTTCTTCAAGCAGAAAGCACAATAAAATGTGCTTAGAGCAGTAACCACAATCAAAAGTGCTTCGAGCGGTAAGCACCATACAAAAAGTAATTCGAATAGTGAACTCATTAAAAAGTTATTAAAGCTGTAAGCACGATAAAAAAGTACTCCAATCCGTGAGCACAATGAAAAGTGCTTCAAGCTTTAAGTCGTAGACCAATAAAAAGTGCTTGTAATTATGAGCGCTAACCACTTTCACAGAAGTATTTCTCGCGTTTACTGAACACTTTTATGTAATAATTTGAAATCACGAGAACTAGCCTGAGGCACTTATTCGATTCCAACTTTTTTTACTAAAATTGTAGTAGTTTAGGCTATCAGCCATGAAATTGTTTAATTCCAAATGGATATAAATTAAAATCTCATAAAAAAGGAATATCATCGGCGGGTATCTGGCTAGTTCATCTGTGATTGTATTACATCTACACCACGAATTTTGCAAGTACTTTCTAAGTTCTACAGTGCAGCATTTTTTTCAGTAAAGGTCTTCAAAATTAAATCAAATCTGTTTTTATTTGGTAATCTACTTCAAAAGGTGTCGTATGGAAAGGTTTCCCTCTTCTAACCTTCCAGAATCCCAAAATTGCAGTTGGGAACTGAAGTTTAAAATTAGGATTATATGAAAAAAAAATGTAGAAGATGTTGGTGACATTTTGGCAAAGTCTACATTTCTATTAGACATTTCAGAAGTAGCCCGAATGTTCATTAGAATATTGAGTGAAATTTGTAGTGTTTGTATAAAACACATTTCTGAATATGTTATACAGGGTGAAATACCACTCTTCCTTATGAAAAATAAACTGGTATACTAGTGGATCATGCACAAAGTCACCTGTAAAATTTGAGATCTATCCGTGATCTATAAAATTTTTGCCACAACCCACATAGATGCACCACTGCATCATTGCAGTTATGTATTTTTTTGGAAAATAAGTGATCCGCGTACACGACAATATCATTCGTCGCCTAGAACTGTGTACTGACTTTAACAAAACAACATTTGAATTTTCTTTATCTGTTCATTAATTTCGTGTTGATCTCTGCAAAAATTATTAATTTGTTTTTGCCATTTTCTATTGGGAGTAATACCAAAACCTCACTTCAAATCCCACCAGCTTTGCTGTCAGTTCCCATTAAGGAAAAGGGAAAGTGAGTTTGCACGGTTCTAGGCATGTTTTTATCCATGGGTTCCTATAATTAATAAGTTAAATTTTTGCCAAACTTTGAATTCCTTTAAATAATTTTCCGTGGGTGGTGGTATTTCATCTTGTATATCACGATAATAAGGCTCATTTCATTTGACTTTCCATATAATTATTGGCGAAATAGAACCAAATCCATAGCCAACTATTCGAAGGGAAGTGGTCTTGCACTTAGATTGTTACTGTGAAAAGAATACCTGAAATCTAAAAGAATAAATACGCAGGGTAGGTCACCTATTATCGTGTGCTAATTTTTTATTTGAACCTGTAAGTATAACCCAATAGAAACATTTGCGTGGGGTAAAATTATGATCAGCTGAAATTCCGGATTTGAGTAGGTGAAAGTACAAAGTACATATGAGTAAAAAAAAGTCTCATTCGTTGTCGTTGACTCAACTAGTAGTTTTATACAATTTTAGAAATCACGTCGAGTGTAGGGTTCTACAAGTCTTTTAACTTTTTGAAACAGAACCCTTCATTTGTTTCTAACCCTTTAATATCACACTATAATCGAGCGTAAATAAATGACCCACCCCTAGTCTGACAGTATTTTAGCACCAGAAAAAATCTTCTAAACGTTAGTAGGGGGTTCCATTCCGCAAATAACGGCTTTCATGACACTGGCGGCTGCCAGAGCAGCGTACGGTTGCCACTCTTTGCGTCTCGTGCCGTCCTTGTAATCCGAAATACCTCTTATGCAAATGAAGCTGTCTTTGCAATTGCCCAGGATCGATTCGATCACGGAATCGAACTCGCAGTCGAAAGCTAGGGCGCTCACGTGGTTCGCGAACTGCTGTCTCAGCCTGTCTTCTTTGACGATTTGTCGACCGGAGGCTATGGGGGAGAGGTGGATTCTCGGGCAGCCTTCTAACCTGAAAATGCCATTATTTGTTATCTTTGGAATGGGTCGAAAAAGACCTTTGGGAAAAGCAGATCGATGAAAAATTAGACTAGTATATTAATTTGCTTGAAATATAATACCAATTTTGCTTACACTCGTTATGTACAGTAACTAGTAATTCAGTAGCCCAAAACAGCAATTTTGTCAGATTTTTTGGAATGTTCATAAAGATATATTGCAAATTTATACGTCAATATTATTGGCCACATTTAGTATTCTGTTTACTAACTCGTTCTGTTATAATTTTTGTATTAAAAACATGTAATTCTCACTTTGTATGCGTAATACTTAAAATTAAAACTTACTGAATATTTTCCAAAAATTCTTTAACTATATTAGACAAGTTTAAAAACATATAATTAAGTTATAGACATTTAAAGATTCCAATTAAAATGGTCTAGTTTTTCTCGAAACTATAAAGAAAGTGACATTTTAAATAAGATTCTGAAAGATCAGGAAATTTCTGAAAAACATAGTCTACTCCTGGAACTTCATTATTAATATTTTTCATTTAATACCGAAAATGGGGCTCTGCGCCCCTTTCATGCATATTTGAAAAAATTATGGTATTGTCTAGACACTTAAAGGACAAAAATGTTTGCGCTAATTTTTATATTGTTACTTGATTTTTTTTAGATTCCGTTTACATTCCAAGTCAGATAATTATAAATAATAAATAAATAAATATTTGTTAAACAAAAGCTCTTTAAATGGTTTCCGTTCATGCAGACTCTTTCACAACTACACTTGATGAGATTATCAACTTGAGGTATTTTTAATTGTTATCTATTGATGAATTATTTCAGCAAAAAAAGGTCGAATTATTGTTTCAAACAATTTACTGTCAATATTCTTTTAATGAACAAAAAAGCTATTATATAATTCTATTTAAATTTTTAACGCTATTTGTTCAACCATTTTTTTAAACAAATGGTTTAATACATTTTTAAATTTTTAATTTGCCATTTCATTAACCATGAAATGTAATTTTAAAACAAGCAATTTTTTTATTGTTTAAAAATATAAGAAAAATGTTTTATCTTATTTTTTAAAATACATACTCAATTTGATAAATTGTGAAAGGCTTTCGCGGCCATCGTCACTTACATGGTGGTTCTTCGGGTTGTAAGGCCGACGTATGTTTACAGAAGTTCTCGACGTTTCGCCAACACGAGTGGTTAGCATTTTCAAGAGATATTTTTTCAAAGTTTCTTGTTTCTTAATTCGCTGTCAAACTTTGAAAAAATATCTCTTGAAAATGCTAACCACTCGTGTTGGCGAAACGTCGAGAACATCTGTAAACATACGTCGGCCTCACAACCCGAAGAACCACCATGTAAACATACTCAATTTGTTTATAAAGTAAACAATTTTTTATAAACAATTGTCGAATATGTTCATCTCTTTTAAATTCCGAAAAAAATTACAAAAACAAACATTTCTGCAATGAAATGTGAAAAGAAAATGTTTCGATTTTTTCACAACATTTTTCATATTTCACATTTTATTGCATATGGTTGTTCTTGTAATTTTTTTTTGGAATCTAAAAAAACAAAGTTATTCGAAAATTGTTTGTACCAAATTGTTTATTTGATGTATTTTTCAAACAATAAAATATAAAAGAACATTTTTATACAATAAAAAAAATAAGAATGATTTTTTAGAAGTCATAAAATTTCTCATGTAATGAAATCGCACAAAACCATAAATAAATACCGTTAAAAATTTAAATCGAATTTACATAATAGCTCTTTTGTTAACAGTGATACCAATAAATTGTCAAATTTTATGGACCCATTTTATTAATTTTATTTTTTTGTTGCTAAAATAATTCACATTTAAAAATACCGCAAGTTGATAATATCATTAAGCATAAATGTGACAAGGTTTTCACAAGGTGAAATAATTAATTTATTTAACAATTATCCGACTTGGAATGTAAAAGAAAACTATATAAAAAAATTATTAATCAGCAAGATTTATTATATGAAAGTCGGAAAAAACTTATGGAATTTCTTTCATCCAAGTATCTAGAGAATACCATAATTTTTTTCAATATTTAATTTAATAATTAATTTTTCTAGATGTCATTACAAATCCATTGAGCCACCGCACTATTTCAATTGGCATTAGTCTATATATAGAGAATTATTTGAGAACCTAGTGAAATCTAGAATTTTCTAAACTCAGTTTTGTGCATTTTAGGGCATTTTTTAATCTGAAATGATTCCCAGGTATTTTATAGCATTTACTGTTACAAAATTAATGTGTTTTTTATGGAAAAATCAATGGGGTTATTAGCCCAGCGAGAAAAAGGTTAAAAATGCCATTCTGTAGCAAATCAGCATCATATGAGTTTTTAACGAAGATTGAATGAGACCCCTGAGGCACACCAGGAGAAACTAACTGATTTCAAAATTAGCCTGCAATCATTAGCTTGCCAATTTGCCACCAACAAACCGTAATTCAGTCTCTAAAAGCTTCAGAAACATCAGTGTAGAACCCGGTTTTTTCGATGCTTTTCCGGGCGTCCATGAAAAACTCAATGATGAAAATAACTGTCCAAGACAACCTGATGATTTACTTATAAACCATTATGTCCCCCTGCATAACAAGGAGGCAGGGACAGACAACATCAAAGAGACTTAGACAGACAACATCAAAGAGACTTAGACCTACAGCATCTAATAGCCTACCAACATCGTAGGGCGGATCGTAGGGCGGATGTGTGTCGGTTTTGTCCGCCCTCTGGTATCCCACCAAGAGCAAAATGAAACCCAACACCTCACAATTGCAATGCAACCCCATCCCAACCCCTCTGTGGCAAGTGATGGTTTTAACATTGTCATTTTATATATTGAGGTGTTGTAATGTTCTATATTATTTTATATTGTAAATTTAATGTTAATAAACTCTTTTTGATTAGTGTAGATAGACTATTTAAAAAATTAAAAAAATATATTTTCGGCAAAGGAGAAAGTTTTCTATCACTGTTTATCAATAATTATGTTTACAACAGCCCAACGAGAATTTTTCATATAAACATCAATCCACAACTAACACAAATAAGCAAAATCAGTGAATGTGATACAATAACAACAATAGTGATGGTGAATGAAGTATCATTGTTTTGTGACGCGTTTACTATCAAGTGAGTGAGGGTGAAAAAGTTACTTCATGGCAGTGTCTAAATGTGTTTTCCTCGAAGAACTAAAGACTTTTCTTTGGACTGAAACAAATACATTTTCAATACAATCACAGTAAGGTTAAAACTGAGAATTTCCATGTTTCAAAATTTCAATGAAAATATGTTTGGAATCAATTTGTTATCATGGAAATAAATGAACTGATCTCTGGTTATACTTAAGGAAAAGTCTAACAACAAGCCATTTCTACCATCTACCGAACTGGCACACCTCATGAAGGTTTTCTTCAGAATTCTTTTAGGCGTTGAAGGTGTCTGTGGCCTCTGCGATTTTCGGAAACTATTAACTAGTGGCCTCACAGTATGGTATCTTCTTATTTCCACTTTTTTCACAGACCTTGGATAAAGTTTCGAAAACAAAATTGAGTAAAACTATTGAGAAAATACCAGATTCATTAGAAAACCACAATGTAATGGTATTTTATTTATCAACTTATTTTTTTGTTATACTCATTAGTTATAATAATCGTTAGGGTTATACCACAGACCTCATAAAAGAAGTAGATATCGCATATCGAAATATTTTTGTCCCCTCCTATGCGCGCCGCCATGCTTATACAATTTACGTTGGTATCACTGAAACTACAGGGTCGGTATTGGTATTGGAGAAAGCATTAACAAATTATTTGGCTCATAATAGTGATTGTACAATGTACATCATATTGATCGTAGCAATACAAATGACATGAACGATGATTACGTACGAATCTTCGAATTATTAGTTGTACGTTACTATCTTATTTCCATTCATTGATGTTTCTAGAAGGAACGACGAATTTTGTCATCAGTTGTGTGCGTTTGTTTTCATTTGTCCAATAGTGCATTTTATTTTGTTATTCTGAATTGTTTTTCTTCAATTCATCCTCAAGAACATTTGACCAAATGCCAGTGTTTCGTGCCTGGTTGCCTGAACAAATATCGATTTACAATTGGTATTCTAGAATCATATCATAGGTGTGAAATTACACAATTCTAGTGAACTATATTTTTACTGATTTAATTGATTTTTAGATTTCCAAAAACATCCTAGAGAAAGTGGTTAGAAGCGATAGGTAAAGATTCAACTATTTCCATTTCAAATGAAGTTGTTCGATCAGACCATTTAACTGAAGAACATTTTGATAAAATAGGAAAACGTAGAATTCTGAAGCCAGGAGTGAGTAGTGATACGTTTTTCCCCTTTCGGATGCTGGTCCTGTCACCAGCTGCACCTCAGCCTCTTGGGCTTTTTGTGCTTTAGTGATACGTTAGTAATACGTATATTTCTTTTGACTTATTTTTTTTTCACTTTTCAGTGTTGATCAAGAAATAGCTAGTACTACCAAAAGAAGATATTGAGGATTTTCCTCCAGTTCATCATCATCCCATATCAAAACAAGAAAAACAAAGTCCCTATCCTCATCTTCTGCAAATGCCTCTGTTAAAAGAAGACTTGTTGAAACATTTCATAATTATTTGTATGTGAAAATACAGAGATTGAGCAAACCAAATATCTGACATGGCCATGCTAAAGAAAGGGAGAGTAGTAAATATATTCAGCAGACAGTCACCACACCATTTACTGAACACAAAATCTCTCTAAATTATATAAATTTGCAACTCGATCTCATGAATAACATTACTATACTAAAGACTTCAAGAAGAGGTTAAACAAGCCGTTGTTATGTGACCTCATGCTCGATGAGATGATTATTAAAAAGGAACTAGTGAGTGATCGACACTATGGGGATATACAGATATTGGTGCTGAGATTGAAAATTTTAATGAACAGGAACTATAGCAACAGAAGTATCAGTATTAATGGTAGATACCCGTCATTCCCAACCATTCATAACAGTTTTCAGACGTTCTATTTAAAATTATTGGATATAAGTTCGTAGATATATGTTTGTACATGTGCAGTTTGGAATGGTTGATTTTTATAATAACCTTGAAACAAATACAATGTATTAATAAATAATACGGTGGTGTGATATAAAAAGTTTAAAAAAATTCCACATGTGTTATAGATTGTAAATGGTTGAAAATTAAATAAATTGTAGGAATAAATTTTCAAATAATTATTATTTTTGTTTCTTTTTGTTCATGGTCCACTTTTAATTCTCTGAAAAACATGGGTATCTGTGTGCTGCTCATTATCTATAGGTTTATTCAGGTTTGAACAACAACTGTTCTATAACTGTCAGGAGTTTGCGCAGTTGAAAAAAGTGAACGAATGTAAACCTATACAAACTTCCCATCAACTGTGTGCATGATCCTAACAGTTCTAGACAGTAATTATTTGAACTCGAATAAGGCTAGTAAAACATAGACCCAACGTGTCCATCTGCTTTTGTCTCTAGCTATTTTATAGACATTTTCATAGACGATGCTCATCTACAATATCATCAATCGTTCCACTGTGAGCACTCTCGTAGACCCGTCTAGTTCAGTCTTCCCGTCCCTTTGTCGTCACATCAAAAACTGGCCGAACATCTCTTTTCCACGGCTTCTTCCACTGAACAGCAAAGCTTTTTGGAACTGGTTTCCTAGGAATGAGGTGTTATCAGAGGAACACAGCCTCCAGAAAGTAAAAAAAAGTGCAAATTTTTACCCAATTTCCTTCATTTCTAACGATTTTCTTCCACTATTTCACCATATTTCTTTTCGTGGAAATCAGAAGATGAAAGAAAAATGTAGTAAAATTGTATTGAATGTGAATTTGATGATTTATTACCATCAACGATATTTTCACATTTTTCTGAAGAAGGCCCTGTCCATCTGGTAACTCTTTGATTTAAAGGGACTTGGTAAAAAGTATCTGCCGTCTCATTTTGTTTCAACCATTAGAAGAGTGCATACGATCTACAAAAAGTAATGCCAACGTAAACTGTAGAAGCATGGCGGCCATGATGAGCGGGGACATTTTTATTGCATTGCCAAGGCGGACTATGCGATATCTATTTCTTTTATGAGGTCTGTGGGTTATACTGAATTAACTGAACTGTTTTACATATTGTCAAAATATCATTTGAGAACTGTGATAGCGCGTCATATCGAACAGTCGAATTTCTTATATTTATCAAGAGTGGGAGTGAAGATAATAAATTCGTTGAATATTGGCAACACAGCGCCTAACAAAAACTACGGAACTACCCCAAATAGCAAGCACTAGATTGGAAAATAAATTGAAAATACAAAACTATGAATATTGATTTCAACTAATATTATGAATAATTTCAACTCAACTTTGTTTTTATAAAATTGGATGCTTCCATATAGAAGCTAAAGGTTTTCTTTTTTCAAGAACGATTCATGCATTTAATTTAAATGATTTGAAGAGATGACATTTCTACGAGTATTTCTGGTTGTGTTACCTTAGTGCAATTTCCACAATAGGGGTTTATGAAACAGTGAGACCAAAAGCATTTTCCTTATCATCAAAGAAAATCACTTCCACTCTGACAATAATTTTTTGAAGAGTATTTTTTGTAGGAATCAAGAACTGATTCAAGAATAGTCAGAACATGATATAAGCGGTGTGGTTAATACTTGAAATTTGTTTGCAAAAAGTTGTATCACTCGCCATGCTTACGCAGACACATGGTGCGTTTTGTTGTGTCATTCCAGAACTGACTGAATGAGCTGGCCCAAGAAAACGGGTTGAAAGACTGACATTTGACGAATATCATATCATTCTGCTGATTTGGTTTTTGATTTTTGAACTCATCAATTAAACTCGAAAATAAACTGAAACCTGTTGTCAGTTTTCCCAAAAGCGACAAAATTAAAAAAATATTTCGATAAACCTTGCTTAAAATATTAATAGCTTAACCTTGTGCATTGTACCGAATATATTGACCATCATCAGTTTTAATAATTTTCCCGTTCAGGGGTTCCCGTTCTCGATTCATCGCTGTAGATTGTTATTGTTAATGAAAAAGTTCGAAATTTATGTTCTTTTGAAATATCGTTTTCAGCTGTCTCATTCCACGTTACTGTCATTAGTGTCATTCCAATTTTCAAACCATCTCTTTAGGAGGAATGGAAATAGGAGTGGGAATGGGGTTGAGTTCACAACAAAACGAGTATCTAGACCATAACTGGGTTGGGTTATGGCACAACAAAACGCACCTACAGTCTTGGTACAGCATAAGGTTTCAAACGATTCTATTGCCCTCTTTACATAAATCTTCATGAGGAAAATGCAACAAATTACAATTTTATCACTCAAATGTCCTGCATTGGGGTCTATTCCTTTTGTGTCAAGCTATAATAACAAGCTATTTTGTTTTGCTAAAAACAACAACACTAAACAGTTAATTTTTTATATTTAGGAAGAAACGGTTTTATTAGAAAATATCTTAAAGGAACAAGATTAATGCAAATTCACGAATTATGAAAGAACCAACGACAACAAACACTACACAAATCGACAAGACAAAATCTGAAATTCGAAAAACCGTCTCTGTCAAGAGTCAAGAGTGACAGATCTTAGTGACAAGTCTTTCTATTAATGAAAAAGCACTGTTGTGCAGTCATTATAATTACAGTAAGATAGGGTACAGCATTGCATTAAATAAGTTTCTTTCGCGCCTAAAACGCGGATTAATTTATCTTTAAAAGATTCTTTCGGTTCAAAAAAGTCCTGAATGCGCTGAAAAATGTATCTCTTTCAAATGACATGGGTTTTATTGCCCCATGACACAAAACTCTGAATTGGAACACCAAATGATTTTCAAACTTGGCAACGTTCAACCCAAACTACACGCGGCATGCTTTTCGCCGAGAAATGGGCGGGATTAGCATTCTAAAGTAACAATATAATCATTGTTTAAATAGAACATAGTTAGTCAATGCCTGTCAATGCGAGTGTCATCTAGCGTGATTAGTTACAAACATGAAAATTTGACGTCATTTTAATACAGGTTTCATCAAAAAAGACTGATTTTCTATTGTTTTAATCAAGTTACGACATGACTTGGAGGCCAGATCACTGAAGTTACGACATGACTTGGATGCGAGCTCAATATCGCCATCTACATGTCGCATCCATTTTGATCCAATTATAATCCCATAAGGTTGACTATCTTATACATAAACAATGATATAATATATATTTCTATGGGTATTTCACATGACGATCTTGCAATATCAGTTCACGCACAGCATCGATGTTTTCTGACACAACAGCCGATTTTGGACGACTTTCACGAAATTCGTTCTGTAGCAAAGTGCTACCACGACTGAATTCGGAAAACCAGCGAAACGAAAATGTTCAAGATTCAATTCCATTCTTTAACCAAGATTAATGTTTCAAGTATCTGTAAACAATACAAAAAGCACTTCTACAAGTCATTTGACAACAAGTTCTGTCATTAAAAATGTCAAACTTTACGACGACAGATTGGTCAGATTTGACATATTAAATTTATGAACAAATAGCATGAATGAAACGATTATTACACGACTATAATTAAATTATTACCTACCTTTTAATTGCATTATCCTGTGGCATAGGATGGGCCACCTCAATCAAATCACGATCTCCGATATTCATGTACAGCTTGTCGGTTTCTGAATTTGGAGGTTTGAAATCCGGTTCAGTCTGACTACTCAGTACGTTCAAGCCATCGCGCAGGTAGTTCATCCAAGGAGGTGTCATTTTACTGTCGCAATCTGCCGACGATTTCAGTTGCATCGCGATTTCTTGCAGGTTCATGTTTGAGGGCAGGTAAGCCTTCATTTCGAAATCGTAGCCTTTGTCTGTTTGCTTCGCTGATTCACAGTATACGTAGATATTCCTGTGAAATTATTTTAATATGTTGCAGAGAAGGTAAATGTTTTGAAATTAGTTGGCATCACCTCTTATTCTATGTAGTATTTATTGTATTAGCTATACCCTAACTATATGATTCCATTTTTATATCTTGACGTTTCTTCGAGTTTTCCAATGAAAGAAAATTAAACATTCTCCGTGAAAAGAGGCTATGTCAAAAAAGAAAGGCAATCCAAGAACAAAAAATAAAATTTATTTTGAAACACGAAAAATGAGAAATAAAACTTTAAATTTTTTTATACCACTTCTTTTTGTAACCAACGTTACTGCAGTTTCGTCCTATATGGACATTATCAAACAATACAAATTAAATAATGTCCATATAGGACTGCAGTAACGTTGGTTACAAATAGAAGTGGTATAAAAACATAGAAAGTTTTATTTCTCATTTTTCGTGATGATTTCCTACCACGTAGTAACGGCTACATCCATCAATTTAAATATATTTTGCATGATCCAGTTTTTTTGATTACATACGGTATCTGTTGTCAAAACGGTAAGTCTGGTTTACTGGTTGCTGGGTCAAAGGCGTCGGTAAGTAATTTACTTACCGACGCCTAAATGACTCACCGACGTCTTCATAATACATTCAATTTCACAAAAGTAAGAGCCAAAAATAAGAAAATTTCGATTCTATGTAGTGGATTTCTTCATCAAGATTATTTTTTACCGTAAAACACCTCACATTGGTTTTAGTGATTGGAATTTTCACAACTACGAATTTTTCATGATCTTCTACGTCACCTATTGTCATATTATACAATATGTCACTTCTAAATAAATATCACTTTTGACCCATCAGTAATTTAGGTGGAAATTAATTAATTTATCAAAGACATTAATGCTAGGACCATGCAAAAAACGCTGTAAGCATCACGAATGTTAATAAGCACTACCGATCTCAGACAATAATTGGAGTCGTTGCTACGCTCCTCCTCCAAAATGTTCTTACCGTTCTTGATACTCAATATACTATAAACAGTAGTGCATTTAGTCAAAACCTAATATCCCGAACAAGGACTCTATAAAAGTGTAGAAGGGCCACAGCATTTTATTTTTCAAATTCCGACTTGGTAACACGGAATTTCATAATTCCGACTTAGAATCTTGGATCTTTGTTACTAACTCAAAATTCCATATTTTCATACCATATTCATGTGTTTGTAAATACAGTGTTCGCCATAAAATTGGGTACATATGGAGAAAAAAAATGTTAATGATATTTCTGAAAAACTCTAATGGCGGTTCGTACCATTTGACCTCAGATTTGGGAAAAAAAAGATGATTCTGTTGCTAACAAATCAGTCAAAATGAGAAGATATCAAAAACATTTCTTTAGAAAATGTGTTTGGAATCCAACGAGGACGCCATATGCCAATTTTGGAGCAGATTGGAAAAAAAAATCAAGAACTAACTAAGAAACATTAAACATTCTTGTTTTATCTGGAAAAAGCTTTAATAACCTAAATGACATAAGTTTGGGTCAAAATTAATCAAATATTTGTAAAATGAATATTTTGCGGGAGATTAATTATGAAAACACGATTTAGTCTTGTCACTATGTATTGATGCAATGCGTAAATAAAATGCAAACCAACTAATATTTGTAACTAAAACTTAATAATTCATTATTTTTTCTTACTAAATTTAATATTGTAAATTTGAATTTCAAAAACTAGCTAAGGCGACTTTGAAAAAAAGATCTACTTTTGTTGCAAAAATAACAAAAATGTCACAATAACTTGTTGACAATTTTGTTGGGGTTGTTCTTTATCAGCTTTTGTTTTTTTTTTTAATTAATCAGTAGAAATGGCTCCAAAACTGAGTATACAAAAAAAGAAATAGTATTGCTATACGGCGAAAATTATCATAGCACTAGAGAAGTAGCTTAAATTTTCAATGGAAGGTATTCTGATGAAATTTTGCATTTTACTACGTTGGCAAAAATTAAAGGAAACTGGTTCGGTTGAAAACAAATATAAAAGTATTCACGTTAAGCCTGTTGTAAATGAAGTAAATAGTGTAAACAATGTTTCAATGACCGCCACTGAGACACCAAGAGTTTCGACGAAAATTGTGGCAGAAAAGGCAGAAATATATCAAACCTCTGTTAGACGAATTTTAAAGCAAAATCACTTTCACCCACACAAACCAAAATTTGTGGAAGTTCTGCGAAACGATCGATTTTTTTTGTGCAGGGTTCCAGGTAGATAATCGTGATTTTTCAAAAAATGTGCTACTTATTTTCTGACATTTACCTCAAATAGTGTCGTCAGTTCTCAGAATTGTAGATGGTGGGCAGATCATTATACTAATTTTAATATTGTAGCCAAGGACCAATATAGTTTCAAAGTAAATGTATGTATGTATTCAAATTGCGAACGGTATTTGAACTTTTTACGGACCGAGATTTCTACATTTATCAACAACATGCCATTACAAGAGCGGATTTGTTTATTATTTCAACAAGATGGGGCTTCTATTCATTCGACGAAAAAAGTGCGGAAGAGGTTGAAAAGTGAGTTTGGTGCGAGTGGATAGGTAAATATTCAGGTAATCCTTGGCCTGCTAGGTCTCTAGACCTAACGCCGTGTGATTTCTTTTTATGGGGTTACCTGAGAAGCAATGTTTATAAATAACGCCCTTCTCGAGATGTAGAACATTTAGAATTTTTATTAAGGAATTCTGCAGCACTGATCAATAGAACTATGTTGAAAAATTATCGCCGCGAAATATTTTCCAGAACAATTCTATGTATAGAAAATTCCCGCCAAATCTGAGGTAATTTGATTTAAGTCGCAACGGATTTTTTAGCCATATGTAGCCAACTTTATGGAATACCGACTTAGTAAATTGGAATTCCGAGATACAGATTGGAAATTAAAAAAAAAATTGATGGGGCCCTACTATGCCATCGTAGGAACCAATAATCAAATTAAAGAAATAGTCTCGGTGACGTCAAGAAGTTGGTTTTCAAAATTACTACCAGTGACACATATACTGCGATTGAAAAGACCGACTACGGTCTAGATTCCAACAGTATAACTTCAACCAATGTTGCTACTAATATCAAATAAACTAACTTGTTCTTCACAGGGCAGGAAATGACAACGTCTCCTAGTTTAACGTGTCTATTGTAGTCCGTATAATGTGGAACACCACCACCAACTCCAACCAGAAAAACGTAGTCCACCTTCTGGAAAGTTCCTAAAAGTCTCGTTGTCGTGTTACCAGCGGCTGTCATGGCTTCTCGGGTGTGGCCGACAGAGGGTAGCTTGGTACATACTATTCGATGAGCACCGATATTTCCTAGCGTATAAACGTTGGACTCGCCTGAAAGTATGAGAAAAGGAATATAGATAAATTGAAATAGGCGAAGTTGCTTTGAAGCGTGTAACCCATATCCTAGACAAACACGCAGTGTTACAGTAATGTTTCTTGAATTTTGCATAAATGTTACAAATAAGAAAAAACATTTCTTTAGAATTTCTCACAATATTTTATTCATTGTAAAGGTCTCTGTGTCTATAATTTGAAAGAATACACTGAAAACAGAATAAGAGTACAGCCACAGCCTTCTTAACCTTACTTTTAAGAAGGCAGCGCCATCTAGGAGAGCAGAACATTTAAAGTAAAAATGTATATTTTATGAAGAAACAGTAAGTCTGTAGTCAAGCGACAGAAATCTTCATTTGTGGGTGAAATCCAAAGTATCCATATTAGGTATTTAATGAAATGATTCTGGATATTCTTAACATGCATAAAGGGGTCACCAAATGACACTATTATAATATAAAACATTGTGAAAAGTAAACTAGACAACAGAGTCTATAACCAGAAACTATTGCCAAATATACAGGGCCAACCGCCGCAAATCTACAGGGTCAAGTGCTTTTTTTTTCAAATGGAGTTTATGGGTAAATTTTTTCAATCATTTTAGTGGACTTCATCCTCCCCTGCAATGGTATTAACTATTTTCCATTCAAAAATCACTGACGTCTCGAAGGAAAAGATTTCAAAATTGTTTTCAATAACTTCAAGGCTAAATTGCAATGGTGTTTTGACGTATCATTCCCAAAACAAAACATAGTCCAAAAAGCTACGAGGTCTGATAAAATACCACTCTCTACACAACTACACTTTGAACTCAGACAGCTTGAAGATTTTAATTGGCTTAAAAAACGGATGACCTATCCGAAAATAACAGAAAATTATAAAAAAAATAAAAAAATCTTTAGACCAAAAATTTTTGAGGAAAAAAAAACAATATCACTGTAACATAATTATTAATTTAAACCATAAGGCCAAATCTCTTTGGCAATTAGTAAATTCAAAAATGGTCAGGAAGAACCGTAGGAAGGAAATCATCTTAGTTGATAAAGGGACGACAGACAATAATTGATAAAACTGATATTGCAAACCACTTTGGGGAGTTTTTTGCAAACTCTGTCAGTGAAACAATACACTATCTCAACTTTCCCGAAGACAAATGTACTAAAAATTGAGAGACGAGGCCCATCCTCTTCCTCTATAACATGCTACCAGACGAAATGAAAGCTATTACAAATATAATCAAATTCAAATCCATTCTGATCGACAATTGCTTCTATTCCCTGAATGAATTCATAGACCAATGTTCGTAATGATACCTATACACAGTTTATCAACGAATATCATTTTGTGCACCTTATTTTATACCAATGTGTTCTTGACTATATATTAAGTAAGTTGTTTGTTTGTGTACATACTCTTAATGTTTGTTTTGAATTGTGTCATACTACAATGTATTTGTTATCCTTTATTTATTTTGAACCTACTTTTGTATTACTTGTCTCATGTCATGTATATGAATCATAGAGATCAGTAAAATATCTATCTATAATATAAAAAATATTCCATTAAAAAAACACTCGACCCTGTAGAATTTCCTCGGCAATAATTTCTTGTTATAGAATAGATACAAAGATTTTAACTCAGTAATTACAAACATTTTTATATTACACAGAATAAATTAATTTTGAAATGTCCGAAAACGTGTGCAATAATGTTTAAGTATATGTTTTTGAGAAATATATCTTAAGTGTTTTCTGATAAATTATTGTGTTTCCTGATGAGTGTGTTTGTTATGAATTCCCACATATTAAACTAGTTCCAATGGTAATGTAACTCCCCTGTTGAATATAGCCGATTTCGATGAGGTAAATTATTTGAAGATGATATGAGAGTTTTGAATTTTTTATCTAAGAATGCATATATGAGTAAATTCAAATACTTCTTTGTCTAGACTCATTATCACGTCCTGGTTACTTTTTTACATGAAATTTATTTTTCAAATGTGTCCTGAAGTTCGTGAAATTCACAACTGTAAAAATCATGGCGAATTAAGCAAATATTCCATTCAACTCTGTTGAAATAAATGCTATATTTTTCAGATCAATATACCCACAAATTAGATGTTCATTGACGAGAAAGTTGGCAGAAAACTCAAAAAGTCCTTGATCTGATCCCCAGCTATACATATATCCATTATATACAGTGTGAAAAGCAATTTGTGTAGTACCATAACACATTCAGGTGAGGTGAATAAACAATAGGTGAAAAGTGAAAAGTATCAGTGAAGGACAAACAATGATCCTATGATTTTGATGATTGATTCCCGGATCGTCTCATACTTTCGTGAGAAAATTTTCATTTATCTCCTCCCATAAACAACATATCAATCCGTAAATATCAGTGGTACCTGTGGGGTATGACAAAAGTTAATTATAATAATTTTTCCCAAACATAAAACTGCGAACACTTCTTCACCGTGTGACAAGATGTAAAATCCCAAACAGTGTGCCATCATATGCACTGTAAGTTGTGGCTGATTTGACATATTGGTCAGATGGTAAAGGTAAGATCAGTCGTTGTGGTTAGATTAGCTAATAATCTACGCATTATCATCTGACAACAAATTTAACTTTTCTGTCCGTAGAGATACGTTTTCCAGACCACCTGCCATTTTCCCGCCAATATTTCAAATTAATCACAACCGACAACATGCAACGCGCGCATATGATGGAACTCTTTTTTTGAAATCTAACTTCTCGTCCTGTGACCTGTGACATTATCAGAATAAAACTCTTGTCTATATGTGACATACTGTGTCATGACCGATACGATTTTGTTCATATTTGTGTGATGACAAAACAAATGAAAACGTGGAGTACTTCTGTAATCTGTTCCAGATGGTATTTTTGTAGACTTTTAATCATTTACAAGTTCTAATGGTGGTGCATTTTCTTTCACCAGAATTTGAAGACTCACACAAAACGTGTCGTTGTTATTCATTTAAGTTAATTGAATTTCAACCAACATTTTATCATAGTATTACGAACATGGAAATTAATAACAATTAAAACAACCATGGGACAGTGATTCCGTATATTCCAGTAATTATGTTGTTTGAATCCCATGGCTCACGGTCAAATAGTTTGATCAAACAATGAAAAACTTCAGATCACGGTCATAAGATTTGAATACGATTATTCAAAATTGACAGTTGATAAAAGGTTTTGCATTTTGGAAATATGGAAAAATTCATAGAATTATTAAGAAATGAATTTGGATGAAAATGTATTACGCTACATTTTGTGCAGTATCCATTATACAGACTACGGAGAATGATGGAATATCCCAATAAAGCTACCAAACGTATCAATCCTCGGACATAGACCTAGACAAAAAAAAATATGTGAAAACTTCGTATATCTGGTCTTTATGTCGAGTCGGCCAATGTTATTTGCGTAAATTATCGGTAGGACGGTTTCATTTCAGGATACTCATCGATTTGACACTAGAAAAATGTAATAGCGTAGGTGAATATTATTGTCTTTTTTCAATCTATTTTTTTTAGGTAAAAAAAAACATTTTGTCGGACAAATATATACTGGATTATTTGGGCGCGTCAGACACCCCAAATAAGGCACAGTCACGTATTTTAACCCCTATCACAGCTGTTTTTTTCAGAATCGTTTAATACAATTATTTAAAATGAAATGGTAGAACCTTGTCAAAATTTTCGGAAAATTCTAGATGTCAAATCGAAAGTCAAATCGATGGGATTGGATCCCAAACGACGACGTCCTCTACCAAGAACTATCACAAATGAAAAAGTTGTCCGACTCGACAAAGTCTCGAGGTTTAGATTTTCATAATTTTTGTTAAGGATGGATGACAGATGTTTCACAATTCATAATGAATCATATCAGAAGCAGATTCAAAAGAAAAATACTAGTGAAAGATGCACTTCTTTTGTCCCTCTTGTAGTAGTTAATGTGTTTCACGTCTGTTTCTTTTATTTTCTGCTTAAATCGATTAGAAATTTCATATGCTCATCAGTCCAGTGTCCAATACCAGATACTTTGCAATCTGTATTGTATTGTTTGCTCCAATTCCTCTTGTTTTTCTAAAAACATACCCAACCCCACTTTTTGATCAAACTTGGTAAATATCACAACATGTCCTAATTCCATCAGCTGCTTGAGCTGACGTCATTGATTACATAATGGTTTCATGGTTTGATCAAACCATTTGACCGTAAGCCACGTAGTTCACTCATTTGGTAAGACATACTTGAAACGTTCATTTATGGAAAGTTACCCTAAGAAGAAAACCTACGTTGGCGACACACGCAAGTATCGCAGAATAGTTGAAAAGTTCTCCGCGATTTCATTTGTTTTCTCACAATGAAAATGGCGAATGTCTCACGTTTGATCCTAATTTTTTTTAAGTATAAGTCAATAACACACCCTCGGAGGGTTTCCAGACGTCTTAGACTCACTATACAGATCAAAGATTTCAGTTGTTCACGAGATGCTAAAAAACTATCATTGGGACATAATTTTCTCACGATAGATATATTTGACGATTTTCATATGTTCGTATTTTTGTGAGAAGTGAATATACCACGAGGTGCACATATATTCCCATATGGAGAAGCAATATCTTTTTAATTCGTCTTACCAAATCGAGGTCTTCCGATATTTCCTGTTGGACTCGAAGGACCTACACAATGACATGTTGTATGAGCGATTTCAAATATCATAAGAGCATAAAAATTCTAATTATTCATTAATCGATGTTGTCGTTATATCTGAAATACATTCATGGAACAAAAAGTAAAATATCTCCATGTTTACCCTAAAATTATCGTCATCCATTTAAAACGTTTTTTTTTTTGGCAGATGGTTCCACATAAAAATTAAGCGAAGCCGTTGATTTTCCATTAGTGGGTTTAGATATGAGCAATTATGCCGCTGACTTTGTAGCCCCTTGTTGCTACAACCTATATGCTTATTCTATTCACACTGGGTCTACCTACAGCGGACATTACACGAGTATTTGTAGACATCCTTACACAGACTCGTGGCACGTATACAACGACTCTCTTGTTTCTCCCATCACCACCATATTAAATTATCTGGTGTGCAAAGAGGCATATCTCATTTTCTATGAGTCATGCTGATAGGTTTTCTTTTTACCTAGTGAATATTTGTTCACTCTACGAGCGCATTTCGACCACAAATAATACCTTCGATCAAATTCGAAACATCCAGTTCAAATGTTTCAAAGAATAACTGATTAATTTTTTCAAAATATTCAAATTCTACTTGACCTATTTTCATCGGATCAACTTCTAATTTCTCAGTTCTCAGAGCAATAAGAGATATGATGCCTTTTCATGAATTCTGCATACCTGACTCCATTCATTTACATCGTAGCCTAAGAAAAGACATTGTTGGAAATTTCCGTTTTCACTCCTTATATAAATGTTAAGGAGCACGCCACTGCTTTCAGGTTATCATCATAACAATAACTGCACTACTCCTTACCAACAAACTCTGACAAAGATAGCGTAGTGTCACAAGTAATACCAATGTTTGTTATGCTTATAGAGAAGAGAGAGAAGACATATGACATTGCTTGAAGGTAATTTTCCGTTCTCTTAACTTGTTCTGTTGTGAAAACCAAAACTTCTGACAACGGAGTGACACTCAATCTAGTACAAAATTCTTTCACGTTTCAGTACGAAAAAAGGTCAGTTGGCAAAACTGCAGACTCCTGTGTGTCCTCAGTTGGCTGATTATACTATTAGCCGAAGCCCAAAAATAAAGATATTTCAGGAGGTTTGACTTGACCAAGATGCATATAACTCCTGGTGCGTTTACTGATTCGCTTTTGTTTCAACCAAAGTTCTTGATCCTGTAATTGCGTCAATAGAGTTTGTTCCATTCGTCAATGGATGACGCTTAAGTCGAATATAGTGGAGTTTCCAACAATCCAAAGTGCCTACTAGATAAATTTTTTGAGTTTTTGAACGTTAACATTATTTTGAGGTTATATGTCAATTACATTGCATATTAGGCTATCCAAGATGCTGTCAAACTAAAATCAAGATGGCCGCCTGAAGGCACACATTGTATTTGTTATTGTTTGAACGAGACTGATTATTGTTAATTTTCATCTATTGGAGTGAAATTTTTGTATGAAACCTTGCCGAATAAAAAACATGCCTACAAAGTGTTATGTTGTAAATTGTGGAAGCCGTGGAGATCGCGACTTAGTGAAGTTTTTAAAAATTCCTAGCTAGCTACATTTTGATAATGTGGTATATTAAATCAAAGACTAGATAGATAGATGTTTATTAAGTAGGATACCCTAATATACATAGTTCCATGTTACAAAATAACAAATTAGTAGGTAAAAATATGTAACAAGTGAAAATAATTTACTTTGCGATATCTGACACTCGGTGTGTAAAAAAACGACCAATCCAATGAAGATTTGAAAATAAAAATAGATAAATGTGTAGGCAATCATATATTACAAATAATAGTGTTGAGGAAACAGTCATAACTTCATGCACTGAGAACCAATCCAGGGGTTTTTTGGTACATCGGACAGTCCTATAGGGTCCAATAGAATTTCACAGATATCATTTTCACACTGCAGCACAACTCGGCCATCCTCACCTTTTCACAAAGACACCATCTTTACTCTAAAAAATGTCTTCCTTTTATGAAACTTAGGTAGCACAACTACTTTACGAAAATTGTACGCTTTTGGGAAATCAACTATCCAGAATTATTCATCTGGGAAAATTTATTCATGAACATATATCCTTTGGGTGACCAAATCATAAAATCGCAGTATTTTCATTCAGTTAGTTTCATTTGTAAATGAGTTTGGTAATAATAAGCATGGTCACGTTTTAGGGTAATTGCAATTCCACCGCTTATTATAGTTGAGGTTTTTAAATTTGAATACTGCCCCATATCAATATTCCTTAATGAATATGGACACTTCACTTCCATAGCAGCCACAAGACATCGTCGCATCAGGAGAACCATCAATTTATTAAATAATCTATACTTTCAACAAAGGAATATCCATTCGCTGTGAATGCCTCATCTGAAAAATTAATTGGAAACATTAATAAACAGTTCATAAATTACGAAAAATCAGTACCTACCTTGGCAACAACAACAGTATGTTCATCCATTTTTCTTGCTTCACAATCATGGGCAAATCCAGCTTCAAGATATTTATAGCCTGTTAAACTTTTGTAGGCCTTCATTGGCTTTCTTGTTTATGAGTCAACAGCAGATATGTAATAATGTCGAATGCCGTTACTGTTGTGAAAAGATCTAGAGATATGTCCATTTCACAAGGAGTGAAAGTAAAAGGATCCATGCACTTTATCACTCTCCTTTTGTCTCTATAGATCGATGCAGTGTCTTTGTTTACTCGTTCTAATGATAATAAATAAATCACTTTTAGTTAAAACAGCCATAATAACATTTCAAATCACAACTAAACAAAACTATTAGCAGTAGAAGCTAGTGCCAAACACAAACACCATTCATGTGTGCCTACAGCCGGCCATTTTTAAAGAGCCGTGGTCACGTGTTCTGGATAGCCTAATTGGTATTTATCGTGTGATTTTTCTGTTCTTTTGATACTTTCGCTCAGTTCGGTAGTTTTGCGACGTTTTTAGTTGTTGGGTTATTGTTATTTATTTGTTCTTGTGTTTTTCTGTCTTTCGTAAAAGTTAGGGTAGTGTATAGCATTTTTTTGTGAGTCTCGACTTCGACATGATGACATGGTTCAATTTGAGGTTATGTCGATGACGCAGCATGCGTTTGTCAAAACGACATGTCAAGTCATCATGATCGGTAATGATTTGCCTGCCATCTATGTTAAAATTGAGTAAACTCTCTTGAAGCAATAAAAATGTCATGAATCAAGCAGGCCGTACATCAACAGTTTTGGATGACAATTTCACAGCTATAAGTAATTCCACCAGGAGTTATATGCATCTTGGACTTGACACTTGACATTCAGTTTGTCATTTGTCAGTGGTAATTTGTTAATTTTCGGATAAGCATGTTTTCAATTTTAACGTGAATTCTTGGACCAAAATGATAACGCCGAGATTTAATTTGTTGCAGAACGACAATACTCTCACCATACGCATCAGGGCCCCATACTGTCGTCTTAGAGACTTGGAGATAGAAGCACACGAAAACAGTTTTCTGTTCGTCTGCAAACCTTACTATTTGAGGTTGGAACTTCCAGGAAACATTATAGAAAATGACAACTTCCACAGTTCTTTCGACTGTGACTCTGGATATTTCACTTTTAACTATGACAAAGAATCGCCCGGAGAGCACTTTCAAGATCTTGATTACATCACAAAGTTTTTGGTAACCAAAGTAGATGCAACTTTTGAAGACAGTGAACAACAACCAATAACGGTTCTTAGTGGAGACATCACGTTCCAAGAGGAAGAATTGATAAATGAGAATCTCAAGCAAGGTTTTGGATTTGCATTAAAAGGTCATAAAAAGTTTTCAACGGTGATTTCGGAATTCAGTGACGTGTTTGAAATAGATCCTTGTGAGGTAAACTTGCCAGATAGACATAAGATAAGACTGAAATACGAACAGGGAAAGTTCAACGTGGAACACTATTTAGAGGACCTTGAGGATGAAGAACAAGAAATAAAGGGTATAATAACACTCGAAACACCATGGCGTAACTTAATGGATGCCAACTTGAACTTCACAAATGAGGAATTAGATTTTCTGAAGGATCAACCCAACAACAATTATAATCTCTCTGAACTTCAAGTGAGGTATATTTTCAACGGACTCATTGATATTTTGTATGCCTACTGTTACGATAAGCGAACAACAGACTTTGAAGGAAACTCCGAGTCAGGCTGGACCATCGTTAAACTAGCATCAACACTTTGCTGGTTTGATGCATTCGAGAATCCTAAAGAAGTAGTCGTAGCCGCCTTTCGAAGAAGTGTTACTTACCCCTTGTACCGCAACTTTGCACTCAGTGTGCAAGTCTTCGAAGACTTGAAAATTTTGCTGAAATACGATGAGAAACTTCTTATCAAGAGTCTGATAGACATCCATAAAATATTCCTGACTGGAGACAGTTGCAGATATGTATTAAATAATTTGTTCATCAAAGACTACATAACATACATTATGAAATGGGATAAAGCGAAGTGGCGGCAGTACTTGGAGGAAGTGTATAGTGTGGAGATCAGAAAAGAAGACTTGGGATTGAACCTGGTTCAGATTGAGGAGTGTTTTACCATTGAAAAGACCATGGCAGGTTTGAAAATTGAGGATCATCAAGAGGACTCTGATGACACAGATGTTTCGGACAGTGATAGCAGTGACTCTGATTCAACTAGTGATATAGGGACAAGTTATGACAGTGATTCAAGTGAAGATAAAGACTAATCTATGAAACATTTTTTCTTTTTTTCGTGTAATGTTAAGATAATTTAGAGGGATCCAACAGAAGTAGTTGGTGTTTTCCTTCAATTTCTGGCTGTTTTGTTTGTGTCTGGAAGTTCCAAAAGTGATAAAAAGGAATCTTCTTTGTCAGAGTCTCTCAATTGGCAATAAAATGATTTGCTTCTGAACTACATGCTATTTTTCAATTTCTTTTTTATTAGTTTGACCTTGGCCAAAAACAATTAAAATTTCTTCCATTTTATCTTCAACTTTACGGAGAAGTTGAAAATTATGACAAAGGCATGGGATGTGAGGCATAGCTCAATGAGACAAATTTCTTCATGTAAATCGATGTCTTCCATATGTTTATGTTTTACAAAATGAATAAAACTTTATAAATATGAAGTTACATTTCAGGACTAAGAAGTGACTTCCACTGCCTACCAACTTCACCTGTTGATTATTTTTACAACATTATCATCATATTATTGATTATTTTTTGTACCAATTTGTTAGTTTCTTTTAATTTTTAGTGTTACTTATAATCGAGGAAGTTCAATCTGAACTTTTAAACGCAGATATAGCTTTAACTAGTTTTTAAATTATTTTGATATAAAATTAGCTTTAAAAATGTTAAATTCGTTTCTAATGAATAAAAATCCTGTAAATATCTTAGTTATTTATTTACAAAACCATACTTCCTCTTATTCTTTTACACTTCAGAAAAGAAATGTCACAAAAAATAAAGCACAATATTTTAGGAACCACTCAAAATTGAATGCATAATTATTATTTCAATTTGCTTCCTCAGGAAGCAATGGTAAAAGTTAATTCTTTGTCGGGTTTCAGCCTAATAAGTCTTCAATTGATAAAACCTGTTCAGTCAAAGAAAGAACGTGGAGTGCTGCGTTGCCAATATGTGAGAAATATCTGAGATTGTGAGGATTATTCATCAATGTGATTTGTGAGGATTCAAGACAATACAATCAAGACAATAATATATTATGCTCTTCTAAGGGTAAAAACATAGTGAAGCATCGCATCAGGCATTGACTCGAGCATGGCATCAGAGGACACAGTGGCGAATCTATGAAAGCAGTTGTAAGAATTATGAATCCACGGTCGTAGTGAGGTGTTGGAAATAGTAATAAATATATAAAATTTGCCCTCTAATGCCAGGCTTGAGTCGATGCCTGAGGCGAGACGCGATGCTTCACTATATTTTTAACCTAAGGCTTCATTTCTAGTCTTTCAAACTGATACATTGATATTATTTTAATTTTTCATTGTTATTTTCATAATGTAGGAAGTGACATTTTTCTGTAACAAAAAAAATAATTTAATTTAAATCATCATATTTAATTTTTACTTGATTGGATATGTTAAAAATTTCATCTTTAAGTAGAGTCAGAATTCGTTAGCAGGTGGAAGTAAGACTAACATTTTTCTTTGATTTGTTGTTAATTTTTGGAACTCTCAGTCGTCAAATTAATCACAATAGCAACAAATGCATCAGTGAGCCTGTATTCCATTATCAAAAATTTCCAATGTACTTTTTGTTAAGTATAGATACAAATTTCGGTGAGTACTAGAACATTTTGCGATATAATTTTAATATAAAAACGGACAGCGCTACGCTTCGATAAAGTCGTGCTAGGTATCGAGGCAGCCTATGGGTATAAAAGAAACTGCGTAACTCTTCATTGAAATAATGCAAACGAGTCATAATTTTCGTCTCACTTGAATATGTACCTAATATTATATTGAGACTTCATTGGAAAACGATCCATGGGGAACATTTCTAGTGAAATTTTATTTTGTAGCAATCATTTGACTCCCTTTCTCCTAGAAGAAATGAAAAAAATTATTCCGGCTTCCATTATCATCTTGTTGGAATTTTTTTCACATGGAATATTGAAAAATAACGTATTGAATGAGAAAGTTGATTTTGTAGAACTAATTTAACCCTCTTACGAAACTCTAGAAATATTGAAAACAAAATTCTGGCTTCAATTTCTCAACATCTTGCTGTTTTTTTTTCACCAAAAAATATTAAATGTGGAATTCGTTGAATTTGAATGGAATTTTTAGCTTTCATTTTACTCCCTTTCTACCCTCTATAAATAATGAAAAAAATGTTTCCGCCTTTCTTTATCATCTTTATAATTTTTTTTTGTAGAATTTTGAAAAATGAACTGTTGGATAAGTTGAATATGAAAGTTCATTAGACGCCCTTCCTCTGCTCCAGAAATAAAAAAAATGTTCCTGACTTCTGTTATCATTTTATGGTGGATTTATGCAGCAGTCAACCAATCATTGCAGGTTCAACCAATCACTGACGAAAATTCTTCCTTATGACTTAAAACTTATGACTGCTGCATAAATCTACCATTACTGTTTTTTTTTCACATAGAATAATAATAAATGAACTGTTGAATGTTAAAGTTGATTTTGTAGCATTCTTTTGACCATCTTCCGACACCTTCGCAACAATAATTTTTTTTCTGATTTCTGTTATCATCTTGCTGAAGTTTTTAACACAGAATAATCAAAGATTAACTGTTGAAAATTATTATTGTTTTTTCCGTCAACCTGTTGCACCCCTACGCGCAACCCTCGGAAGTCTTCGAGAGACTTGTGCGAGCTAGGGAAGACGCAGCCCTTACCTTTTAACTTGTGATGCCATGCACGAGAACCGATGAATGTGAAAGTTGATTTTATAGCAATCATTTCTCACCCTCTTCCGCTCCTCTAGAAATGATGAAAAATATGTTATTTGTTAATTCTCTTATCATCTTGTTGGAGTTTTTTACAGATAATAACAAAAAATGAACTGTTGAATACGTTGAATATAAAAATTGATTTTGTAGTATCAAAAATGTTTCTGACTTCACTCAACATCCTGCTGGGGTTTTTTCACAAAGAATAATGAAAAATCAACTCTTGAAAGTGAAAGTTGATTTTGTAGCATTTATTTGACCCCCTTCCGACCCTCTAGAAATGATGAAAAAAAATGTTTCTGGCTTTCACTATTGTCTTGTAGGAATTTTTTAAATGTTGTGTTTAACACTTAATTTTTCAATATTTTTCGTAAAATGAAGCAAGATGACAGTGAGAACCAGAATTTTTTCATTATTTCTAGAATGGAGGAAGGGGAACAAATGAATGCTTCAAAATCAACTTGCACATTTAACAGTTAATTTTTCATTATTCTCTGTGAAAAAAACTCCATCAGAGACAAGAAACATATTTTTCATCATTTCTGAAGGGGTGGGTGGGGGTCAAATGAATGCTACAAAATAAAATTTCACATTAAACGTACTCAACACCTTATATTTCAATATTATACGTGAAAAAAATCCTAACAAGATGATAAAGAAAGACGGATTTTTTTTCTTTATTATATACAGTAGAAAGGGGTCAAATGGAAGATACAAATTCAATATTCACATTCAGTTCATTTTTCATTATGCTCTATAAAAAAAACACTGAAAAAAACTCAAAATAGATAATAAGTAACAGAAGTAAGAAATTTTTTTTTCATTTTTTCTAGAGGTGTCAAATGAATGCTACAAAATCAATTTTCACATTCAACAAACACTCTTAATTTTTCAATATTCTACGTGAAAAAAATCCTAACAAAAAGAAAATTGGAAACATTTTTTAAAATTATTTTTAGAGGGTAGAAAGGGGGTCAAATAGAAGCTACAAATTCAACATTCAGCAGTTCATTTTTCATTATTCTCTATAAAAAATCAGCAAGATGACAATAATAATTAACGTCTGAAACTTTTTTTTTCATTATTTCTGGAAGGTCGGAAGGGGGTCAAATGAATGCTATAAAATCAATTTTTACATTCCACTTCAGTTTTCAATATTATCCGTGCAAACATCTTAACAAGATGATAATGAAAGCCAGAATTTTTTTTTCATTATTTCTAGTATGTTACAAAATCAAATTTCACTAGAAATGTTATTCATGGATAATTTTTCAATGAAATAAAGTCTCAACATAGATAATTAATAAGTGAGGCCAAAATCATAACTCATTTTCATTATTTCAAATGAAGAGATCCACAGAGTCATCTGTAGCTATTGATTATAGTGCTTTGAAGATAAGTTAATAGATATTCATTTTCTCAGCAAGTTCATAAAAAAATATTTCATCTACAGGAACGAAAATAACGATAAAATAATTGTGATTAAATGAATACCCATACGCAGCCGCGATACCGAGCACGACTTTATCGACGCATAGCGCAATTCGTCTTGCTGACAATGCTGTCTTGACAGTTTGACTCAGGTAAAAGTGAAATGTATACAGTACGATGCAAATATATGGAATAAATTCATTATTTCTGAATATAAACATATTTTGGAAAATTCCTCGAACACGTCGATTTTCTTTTCCGATTAGCCAATTTTTGAACCCCACCCTAAATATATAGGGTTATCCGCATTCGAGTAAAAATGACTTTAGTGATATTTTCAAATGGGACGTTAGGGATCGTCATTACAATTCCAGTGATACCAAGTTTGATGGGATTATGTCAAACGGCTGCAGAGATATGGGCAAAAACCTTCCTCGTATATGCAATGAGTATGACTGAGACTCCACACGATTCGGAAGGTCAAAAGTCTCTGTCGCACTCATTGGGCATATGGAGAAGTTTTGTGCTCATATCTCCGCAACCGTTTGACATAATCCCATCAAACCTGGTATTACTGGATTTGTAATGACGATTGCTAACCAAATATGGAAAAATACAATGGGTGTCCATTTGAAAATATCACTAAAGTCATTTTTACTCGAATGCGGATAACCCTATATATTTAGGGTGGGGTTCAAAAATTGGCCAATCGGAAAAGAAAATCGACGTGTTCGAGGAATTTTCCAAAATATGTTTATATTCAGATATAATGAATTCATTCCATACATTTGCATCGTACTGTATATGGAAGTTAATTGAAATAATCATTATTCAATTTTGAGTGGTTTGATAGGTTCGCGAGAGTTTTGCGTTTATCCCGTACTCAAAATTATCCAACAAATTACTATGACTTCTAATTAATAAATTTTTCGAAATCGTACGAGGGATCAAATTCAGATACATGTTTCAATACTACTTTCTAATCATCAGTTGAATTTGTATTATTTCTAAGAATTATAAAAATACCTTTTTTTATTGAAAATTTGACAAAGTTACCTACCGAATGTGGTGGTGGCAAATTTTATATGTTTTCTGGGAAATTATTTCCTACGTTCACGACTAACTCAAAAAACATTTCCATTATTTCATATTATCAATTCAGGTGGCACTACAATTTTTGGGTGTAAAGTAAAAAAAAAATGTTGCTGTTATCGGAGGGCGGCAAAGTTTCGGCGAGACTTATGACATAAAGAGAAACGTTTCTTTACATTTGTCACTCTTTTTCAGCTGAGTTATTGACAAAAGTATAATACATTATTTATTGGGAAACTGATTATTTTCTTTTTTTCACCATTTTACTACACTTTTACATTTTTTCTGTACAAAATAACCACAACTGTTTATAATTTGAATTTTTAACAATGTTGCCAGTCTTATAGGAGAGGTCAAATTTTTATAGATTCATTGAACACTAAAAACAACTTTGGTTGTTTTCCTATTTTCCCACATTTTTGCTCAAGCGGTCTATAAATGTTAATAGATTTGAAACTGATAAAATTAACACTTACCAACTGTCGTATATCTCACAAAAGTCTCCTTGTTCTCGATCATCGCATCGACCGCCAACTTTTCGCAATATTGAGCTGTGATGATGGCGATAGTGGGCTGTTTTGAGCTTACCATCGTAGGCATTTGTTTGACAATAGTCACCTGATGAGTGTCATGCGATTGTTGACGGGTAAAAGCACCGTGGTCCATGGCTTTGACCAACTGTCGGGATTGGAGGGCGGAAAGGCATTGAGCAACTTCTTCCTCATCCCAACCATTCGCCCTAAAAAATTGCCACCAATGAAAAAAAATTCCATACATTGCAGCAACCAACAGAGTATGTCGGTGTGTTGAGTGAAAGTATTTTTGGTAATAAAGGGCGTTTTTAACTAAATTATACTCACTTGGCAACTTCCTTTATTGTTATGGGATTTGGATATGATGATTCGATAATTTCTAACACTTTTTCTACAGTCAAAATCACAATATTTCCTAGAGAATTTTCTTCTGCTGAAACTAAGAAACAGCATATTTAACAGTATTCACAGCTAATCTTGTAAAGAACATTTTTTGCCTTTTGACCATTTCAGCCAAATTTACGAGTGGAATCACTTGGAAAAAAATAGCTATGATATCAAACCTTGCTTCAAGTGATGGGGGTAGAATCATTTTGAATTATAACCATAGCTGTGATACTGAACCTCCCATATACAGGGCTATTAAGAATATAATTGACAAATGAAATTATTAGGTTACTCTCAATAACGGTTGCTGGTAAGGGTGCAGCCACTTGATGGAAAGAACAAATTTTGAACATGTTTTTTGTAACAAATTTTGATCCATAGAGCTCCCGAAAAAATATCAGATCTCCGTCGAATACTAAATACAGGGAACATAAGTATGCTGATTGAAATAGTGAGCTATTGAATTGATATTCATGATATTCAATGAACATGTCAACAATCAAAAGACAAAAAAATGAATTTACAACAAAAAAATGCTTCACTTGGATTACACGCAAATATAAGCTTGAAAATTTTAAACAGCAATTCAACAGCACTCCTTGCAGCATCGTATTAACAGGACATAAAAGAGTTAGTGTTTACTGGTGAACGGTTTTCCCGGATTCATTTCGATCATTGAAGTTAGCCTTATAACGCCACAGTAGTGAAGTTATATTGCAGCCAGCATATACTTTCTCGATCTATATTTAAATTGGCGTATAGGCCCAACAACATATTCATGCGGAACACCGCAAACCATTTGTGAATATTGATCAAGAACAACAAAGCATTATACAGTGTCCGGCATAAAGTTCGCAGCATATGAAAAACTTTTTTATTATTGATTTCTTAAAAAAATGTATTCTTGATGAAAACCTCTGCTTCATCCCAAACCTAAATTGCAAATACCAAAATTGAATTTTATACTACCATATACGAGCGATATTGAAAAACAATTCAGTTTTATTTACTATTTGCAGCCAGATTTTGTGAAATACCGTCACATATTTCAATTAACGTGATTTTCCGATAGGAGGGAGAAAGGAGGGAACATCCAGAGAGTGATATGATCATATCTAACAATATACCATCCATCTAGCATAGTTTTCCTCATATCGTACAGGGCAATGAGGAGAAAATTGGAAAAAAAGTGGAAAAATTAAATTGATCATGGGTGGCTGTGATTTGAATTTCTGAATCAACATTCGATTCTGAATAATATTTTCCCCATACTTTTAATTATACCGTGAAAAATAAAGTGATGGGATCAAATTTTTTTGAAAACAAGGCATATTTTTCAATATCGCTCGTATATGGTAGTATAAAATTAAATTTTGGTATTTGCAATTTAGGTTTGAGATGAAGTAGAGGTTTTCATCAAGAGTTTTTTTTTTGAGAAATCAATAATAAAAAAGTTCTCCATATGATGCGAACTTTATGCCGGACACTGTATAAGAAGAATCTTGGAACAGTTATTATCTAATCGATATCACTAAAGTGACTTTTGAGAATTACAATGAGCATTGTTACATTTAAAGCAAACGCTATCAAAACAACTATCTGTTGAAAGTTATAATTAAAACTATTAAGAAGGAAATCTTTTCATTGTCACTGCATATTTAAAAGTTTTATTTGACTAACATTTGAGAAATTGACTGAAAACTTTTCAAGTGGTAGAAGAAAAAGTCTTGGCGGGGCCAAATATGAAAAAATGACAATATACACTGTCATGATCTCACACTCTTAACAGAATGAAACATCACCAATGGGCGAGGACACGAAGTTTTCAAAATATTTTTAATGAATTTTGTAGGTTGTCAAGACTCTGTTGGCAATGTTATTGTTATGTGTTGTCTGAAACTTAAAAAATTCAATTCGACAAAATTCAAATGGCTTCTTTTTAAGTTTCGAGTTTTAGAAATAAAAATATGATGCAAAAGCAAAACAAAATAAAAAATAAAGCTAAAATTCTATCAACAATGTTATTTGTAGGGCGTGATCAGCAAAATAATAACGATGACAGTTGATATGGCTTGTTATGGTTTATAACATAAAGGTTTCCCCAAACCAACGCGGGAAAGCGGGACGGAAGCGGGATGAATGCAAGACTAAATTCGATAGTAGGATATGTAAAAATACATACCGGAGTGATTATTCGTATTCCAAAATGCAGGCAAGCAGAGAAATATGTATGGTTTGCTACATTTACTGTTTTTCTAGCAATTCGCACGGTTCCCATGTTCCGTTCCCGCTCCCGCATTCCCGCTTTGGTTTGACGGAAGAAGGCTATTAGAATCCTGGCAAATGCCAAATATCGTGATACTTGCAGACCATTATTTAAAACGCTGAAAATTATGACCCTCCCATCTTTGTTTATTTTGAGTACATTACTTGAGATCCATAAGAATTTACCAAACCTAATTATTCAATCTGATATTCATGAGCATGATACAAGAGGATCACATAAAATCAGAGTACCTAGATATAGACTCACAAAGTCCATGAATAACTCTTTGAATTACCATCTCTACAATATTCTACCTGAATCATTGAAGACGTTAACCATATACTGCTTCAAGAAAGCTATGAAATCATTTTTGTTGAACAATTCTTTCTACTCCATAGAGGAATATCAGAAATGTGTTGAAGAAGGTGGTTTGACTTCTCATTCTCACCAAACTCAAATTTTTTTAATGTGTTGACTTTTTTAATTGTTTTTATTTATACTGACTTTTTATTATAATTACTATGTGCAATGTGATTTGTATCCGAAACTTTTAGCTATATACATTTTTTTTGTGACGTGCTATTAATATGCAACTGTGTATAACATAGTCAAATAAAAATATTCTATTCTATTCTATTCTAAAGAACCCATTTTGTCAGTTCAATTTTGATATTGACATTTATGAAAAACGTAGGTAACTATACCCCGGAAGAAAATGTCATTCGTGGTGATGAATCAGCAAAACATCAATATTTTCTGGAATGGGTATGGTCAAGTCAAAAGAGGGCAAACACATTCAACTATTTTTGTACAACACTTTTGAGGTAAAACAAAAATAAATGATTGACTTTTTCTTTCTCAGAAAATATTTTGATGGACACTGATACATAATCTCAAAACTATTCAGTTTTTTGTACATGTGTACTGCAAAATCGACAATATATTGTTTTATGACATATCCAATTTTTCTACACGTCTTCAAATCAGAGTATTTCTTAGATGTTTATAGTTTTAGAAACTTGGCAACATCGACGTTTAACGTGCCAGAATTAATCCGATTAAGACTACTGGTTGCTCGTGCACGTACGTCACCAAAAGCGTCATTATTAGTGGCTCCAAAATTTGTATTATCAGAAAGGAATGAGAACAGCTGTACTTTAAATTTGCCTCATATTTCCTCGTGTCCTCGCCCATTATATTAGTTATAAATTACTAGCGTTATTAACTACACTAAGTACAAGGAACACAAATTTAACTGAAAAAGCAAAATAACAAACAGTGGGGGTTATTTATTATGGAAAAATTTCAACAAACACTGGTCAAACCTTTATCGAATAAGGCTGAAGGACTTAACTGAATACGACAATAGCCAGGTCGAGCTATAAAAAATGTTTCACGATATGAGAAACAAAATTGTAAAAAAAATGATTCAGTGTGATCAATTCATCACGAAAACATCCCTTTATCTTCCTCTTACTATCAAAGTGGAAATATGAAAATATTATCGAAATCGAAACCTGAATCGCATACTGATTCGGAGGAAAGTTACGATAAACATTCAATCATCATTCAAATCATGGGTATTTGTCTTTCAGACGTTCATAGTCTCAATGGACTGAAGGTGTTTTACGACGTTTCGATTACCGTAGTTGTGTTGGTAGAAATCGTTTGTTAAGCCCGCGAAGATCATTTTTGATACAGGTGCTCACCAGAAAAGATGTAGATATTGATGATTTCATCTTTCTTGGCGTGCAGTGTATTCGAGAGAAGTACCAAATTTTTTGTATCCTCGAGTTCTGCATCGTTTCTGTAATATTCAGAATTGTACTACGACATTTGGTTTAGCTGTAATTTTTTTCTACGTATTTCCATCGTATAGCAGATTGATTAATATACAGGGTGACTCGGGGTTAAACCGCGAAACGTTTAGGATTGTTTTTGTAGGCAAAAATAAGATTTTTTTTCAATACAAGCATGTGTCCTAACTTGCTTCGTTTTCGAGATATAAGTATGTATATAAGAGTGGTAAAAGGTTTGAGAGAAAAATATTGTTTTTATTTGAAAGCAGATAAAGGCAATCAAATTGTAATCTTGGATAAAACAGATTACTTTCACCGTTTCACCGAATGGAAAATCTTATTGAGCAAGGGCCTTACGTTAATATAACCAAATCTCCATTACCCAAAATGGTTTGCACTTATAAATCCACAATAGACAACTGCAAATTGGTAATTAACAATTCATTAAAATATAAATTAAATATTTCAAATGATGATGTCAGTTCGCTTTTTCCCAGTGTGCCCATTGCGGTAACCTTGGAATATTTGAGAGATTTAGTAGATCTCAATAATATTCAAAGAGAAAAAGTTGATGAGTTCATCAGCGGATCATTTATTAGAAACTCATCACAAAGTTAATATCCAAAATTTAAAATTGATAAAACCTGTTGATGATTACAGAAAATTATATTGTTATGAAAGTATTGCTATTCGAAAAAGGGACACGAAACCCTTGTTTAATAATGATAATGGTCCATTAAATTCCAAACTATTCGATTTGATACCAGTAAAGGAATAATTAAGTGCCTTTGTTGTTTTGTTTATTGGGTGGGGTTGTACCTGTCTATCAGGTAGGGTCACTTCCTAGTCCACAGATTACATCATGGTAATTAATTATGTGATATAAATAAGAGTAGTATGCCGATTTACAGTTAGTTTGGTAATCCCTACTGATGATGATAACTTTGTTATCGAAATGCGCATCTAGGAATTAAATTACTTGTGGGGTGAAGGGGTAAAATACTTTTTGTTCTCATCGAGATATAGGGTGTCAACGTTTTTCGAAAAAATCAGTTTTTGATGCTTATTTGAGGTAATAAGGGGCCTCTTTTTTTATTTCCACTACCATAATCCCAGAAGATAAAGGGTTATTTCCATGATGAGTGTGTGGCACACTGCATGTTCATTCGAAATGTTCTATCTTTAAAACTTGGAATTATGAATATAAAAAAATACATTTGATGCGGGTTGCAGAACTATCAACAGACAGAAACTTTTCTAATGAACAGAGAATACAACATACTACTACTACTCACGTGGTCTTGATGGTACTTCTATGGGTTCTTCCAACTGTTTAAGTTCCACTTCTAACTTTACTATTGAATTGAAGTTATGCTGCATGAGCTTCATAATTTTTTTGATAAAACCTACGTAATCTGTGAATGAAAGTGTAAACATAATTAGGATAAAGAAAACGATTATAAAAGCTAGATGTCATATTTACAAAAATAATTGACGGGAATTATTTTAAAATATACAAATATAGATGTAATTCCACTGATATCATACTGAGTACATCATGGTGGATAATACTTCACAAAAGGTTCTGTTTATTGTAAATATTTATTTGTCCACGACTATTGTATAAAATATTCATAATTCATGCGTTTCTTCAAGAATAACGATATCCATTAATCACTAGTGAATAATGAAATCATTATTCACTGCCATCAATATAATAATCATGATAGAAATATTTCCGACGAGCAGTTCGATTTTGTACGTATAACGTATAGACAAATACGTTAAAAATAGAGCGTGCTATGAAACGTCAAGTCAGATCGAATTTAATTTGAAACGTCAACAATTTGTTGGTTCGACTTGTTTTAGCAGCAAAGTTTATAAGTATCAAAGTAATAAAATGGATACAGAGAGTGAAAATGAAAACATGTCTTGTACACCTCCAGAAATACAAGAAGCGGCAAAAATTGCATCGTTAAACTTATTACCCGAAAGATCAAGAAAACTGTATTTATCTGCATGTGAATCTTTTGTACAATGGAGAATTGCCAAGAAAATCGAGTATTTCTCAGAATCCGTCTTGTTGGTATATTTCACAGAGTTATCCACAAAGTACAAACCATCAACATTATGGACAACCTACTCAATGCTGAGAAGCACATTCAACTTGAATCATGGTATTAACATTGAAAGTTATAGCAAATTGCAAACATTGTTGAAAAGAAAATCTGAAAACTTTTTGCCTAAAAAAGCCAATACGTTTTCTCCAGAAAATACAAATGATTTCCTGACGAAGTCATCTGACGATAAATATCTTGCGACAAAGGTAAGAAAAACAATTCTTCATAAATATATTTGTAATTTGACAATAAATATTTGTTCAAGGTGGCAATGATAATGGGAGTAATGGGTGTCTGTCGGGCAAACGAAATGTATAAAATGAAACTTAGTGATTTACAAGATCTTGGATCAGCTTTCTTAGTGAAAGTACCAAATACCAAAACCAAAATTACTCGCAAATTTACAATCACCGATGAATTTTACCGAATTTGCAAAAAGTATATCAGTCTTCGTCCACCTCATGTTATGTCTGATGTATTTTTTTTGAACTATCAAAATAGCAAATGTACTTCGCAAAGAGTAGGTATTAACAAGTTTACACAAATGGGAAAACAAATAGCGACATATTTGCAATCACCCGATCCAGAGAAATACTCTGGTCACAGTTTCCGAAGATCATCTGCGACTATACTTGTAGATGCGGGCGGGGATATAACAGCATTGAAAAGGCATGGTGGATGGAAATCCACAACGGTAACAGAAGGCTACATTGATGATTCCATGAGAAATAAAATGGAAACAGCCGAGAAAATCTCCAACACGATACAGAATCCATACAAACAAAATGAAACCATATCGACAAGCTCGTTTATGGATAACAGAAACATCAATATTATTTCAGACTTGATGCCTTCAATCAAATTTGAACATTGTGTTAGTACAAATATTACTGTTAATATTAACAAATAGTTGAATTTATTTTCATTTAGTTATAATACAAATTCCTTGTTACTCACGAAGGAACGAATAGAAATAAAAATTGTGATTAGTTTACAAAGTATTATTTATGGGTCGTGGACAAAGTATAATATTCTACTTGCATATTATGGCTATTATTCACTTGGATGATTTACGACACTCGCCTGCGGCTCGTGCCGTAAACTTCATCCACGTGAATAATAGCCATCATAATATGCTCGTTGAATAATATACTATTATACAACATATCATAACAGTGAAAATCTCTTAAAAAATTGATATTCAGCAAATATTACAAATGAAAAAATCTAGATAACTAATTACATATCTGAAATACCACCTGAACCAAACCTTTGATGTCAAATAGTAGATAATTTGGAAAACGTCTTTTGTTGTTCCTAACTAGGATAATTAGTTGGGAGTTGTGGTGAAAGATATGCCTTTCAGTTGGATTTCAATAATGACAGCGGGAAATATTTTCTACAAAGAACCGAACAACGAACAATCCGAAATTCAATACCTATTTAAGTACCCACTGATATATTGAGCCAAGTTGATTTTTGGTGGAAACGCTGCCACAGTGGACTCAATAGTTATACTGAGAAATGATTGATTTGGCAGCAGTCTGAGGGCTTGTTTGTGGTTGTGAAATATTTCAAAAACTAGTTAAAAACCATAGAATAGTATATTCTGTAACAAGGTTAGAATGAAAATTCGATGTGAGTGGAAAGTTCCGAGCGCGAGCCGAAGGCGAGCGTGAGGAACCACGAGCATCACGAATTTTCATTCTAACCGAGTAGCAGACTATACTTTCTCCACGATCAAAGATAGGAAACGTGACAGCAATAATTTTGACACTTACTCAAATTTTGCCACTACGATGACAATCAACTGCGTCAAGGCTAATGTTATTATTGCTAACTAGTGTGAGAATATTATTCTATCACAAGAGAGATAATGTAAATACATTTATGCACTAGCGGGCGGTAAAGTACACTTTACCGCCCGGTTCGCCGGGCGTAAAGTGGCACTTTACCGCCCGTGGGCGCATTATGGCCCGGCGGGCCGTAAAGTAGACAAAATTCTCAAATTGTCTATACTCACACATCATTTCATGCAATTCCTAACACGAATTAGAATCATTTCAGTTCAATAGAGCAATACTCTTTCTAACATTTGTTCATAATCGTTGGCAATTTTTTCGGTGATGATCTATTTATTTGAAACAGATTCTCCAATATAGCACTCAGCTACTATAGTTTCACATTCCTCATATTATGTTACTCTTAATTATTGTATGCATAACGTATGAAACGTGTAGACCATTGCAATTCAAGTCAGTATTTGTGATTCGCGCTATAAAACCGCTAGTGCATAAAATTTTGTATGTATCACGTGCGTAAAATGCGTTTAAGGCCTTCGGCGTGTGATGGCCCTCGGCTAACGCCCTCGGGCCATCATCCACGCCGCAAGCCATAAACGCCTACTTTTCGCCCTTGATACGTAAATAACTATTAAATTGCATGGGGGCAGAGGTGTTGCAGAATATTTCTTCAATCTCAAGAGAGAGAATTCCAGCATTCTGTAATCAAATTTGATTTCAGAATTGGCAAATTCTGTGATGATCGTGGAGAAATATATATTATATACTTACTCTAGAATGCTGAAGCATACCGCATACCTATGCAGTCTGCGTATACCTGATCTGGTGAAATTGGCACCGCGAGGAGTCAGAAAATCAAGAAATAATACAGAAGAAAAAGAATGCTAATCCCGCCAATTTTCACGGCGAAAAGCATGCCGCGTATGCGACCCGTTTACGATGTGCGCATGCGCGTCATCAGTGTAGTTTGGGTACATCCAAGTTTGAAAATAATTTGGTGTTCCAATTCAGAGTTTTTTGTTATGAGGCAATAAAGCACATGTCATTTGAAAGAGAGAAATTTGACAGCGCATTTAGGACTTTTTAAAACCGAAAAGAACCTTTTAGAGATAGATTACTCCGAATTTTTGGCAGGAAAGTAACTTTTTTAAGACAATAATGTACACTATGCTACTGTAATTATAATGACCGTGCAACAGTGCTTTCTCATCAACGGGAAGACTTGTCACTAAGATCTGTCACTCTTGTCAGATACAGAGACGGTTTTTAGAATTTCAGATTTTCTCTTGTCGTTTTGTGTGGTGTTTGTTGTCGTTGGTTATTCTTTCATCATTCGAGAATTTGCAAAACTTGTTCCATTAAAGACAATTTCTAATAAAGCCGTTTCTTCCTTCAAATAAACAATGAACTGTTTAGTGTTGTGTAAAGGAAAAATACCTGAAATAAATCATTTTTGGTAGATAATGAAATTTTTTATGTACCTATATGATTTGCTCAAAATAGTTTTATTATTATTTTAGCTTGACAAAAAAAGGCATGATTTTTGCCTTGGTGTTATTGTTCTTAACAAGAGACCCCAGCAGAACATTTGAGTGAGAAAATTGTAATTTGTGGCAGACATTTTCCTCATGAAGATTCATGTGAAAACGTCAATAGAATAATTTGAAACCTAGTGCAGTACCAATACTGTGTCTGCGTAAGCATGCATGGCGAGTGATACAACTTTCTGCCACACCGCTTATATTATGAGTTCTAGATTCCTACAAAAAGAACTAAACATACATAGAATCGCCTCAGATAATGAATGTCAATATGGAAGTGCTTTTCTTTGATGGTAAGAAAAATGCTTCTGGCCTCACTTTTTCATGCACCCCCATTGTGGAAATTGCACTAAGGTAATACAACCAGAAATACTCGTAGAAATAGCATGTTAATCTCTTCAAATGATTTAAATTAAATGCAGTTGCATATTTTGACAAGAAACGTTCTAGAAAAAAAAAACTCGAGCTTCCAAGCATCCAATTTTATAAATCCAATTTGAGTGGTATTCATGATATTAGCTGAAATAAATTTTCATAGTTTTTTGTACTTTCAATTCATTTTCCTATCCAGTGCTTCCTTGAAATTCGCACCGATGAATTGGGGTGGTTCCGTAGGTTTTTGTTGGTTAACTACAGCTGAAAAGTAAATGTGATACCAAAAATCAGTGGCTTCAGAGCGATAAATAATAATAATAACCGTACTCTACTTTATGATGTCCTTTGCTGAATATTTGGGATCATAAATATGTGAAAATGTGTATTCAAATCGGCTAAATACAAATAACAGGTATAAGTTCAATGAGGTTTCCAACCTTATTCTCCGAGATTCAGAATTAACGTTTGTTAATCTTCACAAGTACCATAATATTTTACTTAAACCAGGCCTGTTACAAAAATCACTAATGACGCGCATGCGCATTGCGGACTGGCCTGAACTTTTTACAACACTTTTGACATGGGGATTAGCATTCTAATCTATATAATATATATTTCTATGTTCAAAACCCTTTGAAATATTTCACCGACTTGATTTATGGTATAGACACTCAACTCAAGAATGTTACACCGAGAAATAATTAATTTGGCAGCTGTCTACGTCAGTTTCGCTCGATGCGCGTTTTGCCACCAAAGTTAGGTTAGGTTTTCTTGAAAAATATCAGAGATACGATACCAACTGAAGCGTCGTGTTTGATTGGAACAATACAGATGCAAGATAGAGTAGTGCACACCTTCACTTTTTGCTTACCTCTAGGAAATTCCTTAGGGGTAACCAGCTCCCTAAAGAAATCCTGGGCAGTACCTGCCTGCCCACCATCAGTCTCATCTTGAGCACCTCGGGGTTCCCTGAACCAAAACCGTATCGTTCGAGATTCTTGGGTGTGTTTTCCTGTCTCCTTATTCACTAAAAACACTCTAAATTCTAGAGAGAGCTGCGCTGGTGTAGAACCTGTTCCATTTTCTGAAATTTAAAATTAAAATAATATAAAATTTCCAGGTCTGCTTATTTACGTCTACAAAGAAAAAGCAAAAAGGGCATTGCTACATGTAATACAAGGGAGGTTTTTGACTCACTTGACGAAGGGTCGTTTGGAATTATAGTGTTGGTTAAATTAGGGAAAATGTGGCACAATTCTTATGTGGAGTATCCTTTTTCATTTTCGGTTTTTTTTATTAAAGTAATGTTTTCGATATTGGTTTTCATGTTTTTCTAACGTTATTTTAATACAATACAATACAATTTATTTGCAGTATCAAAAAAAATAAATAACAACTTCAATGATTACAGTTCCGCAAATAAATTAATCAGTCATTTAGGTTCTGGCGAACCTGTCTATGACGACCACTCATAAGCTGAAACATAAATGAAATAACTCGAAAGAGGAATAATACAAAAAAAAAGAATAACCACCTAAGAAAATGGAAGAACAATATTCTAATATTAGGTTTGGTTCATCATCGATTGTGTCTGTGCAAGGTATTTGTAATATGTTTGTTAAGCATTTTTCTAGGAGAGATCAATTATGGTATGAAAAAATAGTCTATCTGTTCTGAGAATCCACATTTTGATTTCTTTCTTGAATCTATGCTCGATATTAATAATTCTTATATTTTCTGGCAACGCATTGTATATTCTAGGTGCAATGTAGGTAAACGTTCTTTGCCATATTGCCTTCTGTGCCCTTGGAATTTTAAAGTAATCTGCGACTACTGCCCTCGTACGGTGAGTATGACATACTTTTCCAAAATATACCGGATTTTTCCATATGAAATTTAAAATATGCTTGGCATATAACTGCCGAATATCCATTACTACCAGATCCTTATATAAGTACTGGGTTTAGAAAGTCAATGACATTATTTTTAGAATGGTTTTTTGTACAACTTCCAATTGTTTCACATATATATTCCTAACACCACCCCACCCGATTATCCCGTAGCTCAATAGAGATTCGATCAATGCTAAATATATAACCTTGAGCTTAACAATAGTAAGTATTTGACGACAAAGGTAGAATTTATAGGAGATTGATCTTATTTTCTTTTTTATATTTTCCATGTGAATATTCCACTTCAAGAAGGAATCTAAGAAGATTCCTAGATACTTTCCAGATGTTTTGAGTTCCACATCTTGGCCCTCCAATTTTATCGTTTTAAATGTAGGTAAATGTGATTCATACGATGCAAAAGGTAAAATTTGTGTTTTTTTAACATTTACCGTTAGTAGATTGCTTTTGAACCACGTTATTATTTTTTGCAGGTCTTGTTCTGCTATTTCCTTGACTTCGTCCCAGGAATCTGCCACATACAAAATCACCGTATCATCAGCAAATGAAACAATATGTCCGGGCGATTTCAGTCTCAGTAAGAAATTCAAATAAATTATGAATAAAACTGGCCCTAAGACAGTACCTTGGGGAACGCCATATGAAACTGACTCTTCCAGACTCACTACTCCATTTACTTCAACACGTTGTGTCCTACCTGTTAAAAAGTTCTTGAACAAATCCAACACTACTCCTCTCACACCAAGATGTTCCAGTTTCTCTAGCAAAAGCTTATAACTAACAGTGTCAAATGCTTTTGCCAGATCGACGAAAACACCCAAACAGCTTTTCTTGTTATCAACAGCATTATAAATCATAGAAGTAAGCCTAGCAATTGCGTCTTGAGTGCTTTTCCTTTCGCGAAAACCATATTGTGATTCCGAAATAATGTTGTTTCTATCCAAATACTCCACTAATCTTTTTTTTTTATGATTTTTTCGAATAGTTTGGCAAAGGATGAAGTCAAAGATATCGGTCTATAATTTGATATATTTGTTCTTTTTTCTCCTTTGTACATTGGTTTAATAGTAGCCTTCTTGAAATGGTCTGGAACTGGTCCATACAGAGATTGAAAATATAAGAAAGAGGTTCAGCTATATACTCAGAAGACAGAATCGATATCAAAGAACAAAACATGCTTGATTGCCATCACTTTTTAAGCTTAACAAGCTGGCGTTAACAGATTTTCAGTAGCACGTTCAGCAGCGATGGAAAATGGGTGGTTCCATCGCTGCTGGCGTGCAGTGTATATCACGTAGGATGACCCCATTTGTGCAGTGAGTTTATTTCTAGTGTATCTATCGATATTGAAAATTTCATGGTTTCACGTCAAAAATGACGGTTGATACGAGAAGTGATACACACTGTATAGCACATTTTATTTTGCGTTAGAACAAATGTCGAATCTGCCAAGGACTAAGGCCGGGCGACGTCATAAGGCGAAGGTCATCAACTTAAGGGTGATTTGGAAGAATGGTCGAAAAGGCAACTGTAGTTAATTCGTCAAAAATATAAGCTAGGTTACAGTTTGAATGGGCGACTAACATACTTAGACGGGCATTCTCAGTAGGATCTTTCGACCGTGCTTGGGATCGCACGTTAAAAGAGAAGACCCTCGTCATTTCTGGCTCCTGAAGACTTTTGAGGGTGGCTCGTAAGGGTGCAGCGAGATGACGGAAAGAACAACATTTTTGAACAAATAACTTACCTCTAGCAGAAGTCAACTTCTAGGGTTCCAACAAGATGAAATGGGGTCTCCGCTCATAATTCGAAGATATTTCAAGAATACCCATTAAATGACAAATGAATAGATCCGCATTCTGCGGTTTCCTGGCTGTTTGAGAAAGCTCATTGTGGTGTTTGGTAATTTAAATTATCATTATTATTATTATTATAACCAATTGCAACAAATAAGTCAGTAAAACTCAAGTTTCTGTAGGCTAGAAATCGCCGTTACATATTTTTTTCTTATTTTTATCCTCTACTTGAACACCACGTGTATACATTTTTATGTGAATTGTGAAACAACGTCCCACAACAAACTAAATCCAGAAGAAGCAGTCAAGACGATTTTGTTCCTTTTTTTTTCACAAAATTAGTTTCAAAGTTACATTACATTATCGAATCCACTTACGAGATTTCGATTGAAAACACTGGCCTCCACGATCGCCAGATCTAACACCTCCTGACTTATGAGGTACATGAAAACTATGTGTATCAACGTAATTATCAAACGGAGTAAGATCTACTTAAACTGGTTTTAGAAGCAATTCAAATCATTACACCAGATGTACTTTTCAATATTTTTGGGTTCAACGGTTAGACAGTTTACCTGATATTTGGTGAGGTAATGGCATTATTAAAATAAGATCAACTCAACATTTCTAGAGCTTACCGTTGAAATTCACATACAAGAACTATTTGGCATTTTCTAACATACCATATATTGCTTAACAGCCTCAATTATTTAATTTTACATTTTATACATTGCTATTATTTTATTTGTTCATTTATTACAAATGAGTGTTTTTTTTATTTGTTGGATATTTTGTATTTTATTGACTTAAAGTGTTATCACTATTGTAAATAAATATCTTTCAAATATTCAGAACCGTACTCGCACATTTTTCTGAATAATTTTAAACTTATTTCGTACACTTTAACATTCAAAACTGAACTCGGAGGTTTTTCCTGAATAATTTCAATATGTCTAAAACATGCTAAAAACAAATTCAAATAATTACAAGTGACATATAACTTAATTTAAAATTCAAAATGGCTTTGATAATAGTAATCAAAATAACAGGGCCGTATCAAAAATAATCATGAAGGTTCCTTGGGAAGAAACTAACTGAAAATCTGTGAACGCCATTTTGTTACGCTTGGAAAGTAGATTTTATTGTTTAATATCTATGAAAATTACGAAAATGGGATACTGGACGCCTGTGGTGTCATTCAATGAGAGAACAAATAGTATTTTGGAAATTGAAACTCGCTATTTTGTGCTGAATGTGGTGGTTGGAATCTACGGGTATAAATCTATTATCGTTGGTTGGTTTTCTGTAGATGTCAATTTCCACACCATTACCAATGTGTACAAAAATGGCAATTTTTTGTCAACTTCCATCTCTACCGTGAATTGTATTTGTCCCATATTGAACAATTGAGGGAGTTTTCTTCTGTTTTTTCGTATCGGAAACACAAAATACCTACATCGTCCACATACCTGATCCAAACTCTCGGGAAATAATTGTTGCGTGATTTATGATCCGTTCCAAACCTACCATACAGAGATTAGCAGGATATAAACGGTGACATGAAAAAAGGCTTACTTTTGCGAACTCCACAAAATCTTGATTGAAATTGTGCCACTTTTTTTCTAATTTAATCAACACTGTAACTACAATCGTTTACTATATCCTAATGCTATCCCATCCGTATCTTGGACACACTCTATGAGACGTTAATGCATTTATTGTGTTAAATCCTAAATCCGTATTGATTCTTTCAAATGGCTTTTTCTTACTTAGCAATTCGAAATTAACTGTTTTTGAGCTACCAAATGGAACAGTCTGAATATCTCGCAAGTAGCGAAAATAAAAAATAAAATTAGTCACAGCCCTTCTGATTTTTCTATACATGTTGGTGTAATGCCATAGTTGTTTACGGACTGCTGAGTGAACAGTATTTAAATCGCATTTTAACTCTCACCTGTTACAGTTTCTTTGTTTATAATTATTCCTGTGTGTTCTCCTCCAGCTACGTGCATTTTATCATTCGTTTTGACGATTTTCCTCCTCTCTATTACCAGTGTCGTCGAGTTGTGTGTTTTGCCCTTGGGTGTCATGACCACCTGTTCTTCACTTGTTTCAGTCATTTTGCTGCAAAGAAAAAGAAGTTGTATTCTTGCTCAGTAATGTATTACTATTAATTAAAGGCGAACTGTGCACCGGGTGTCCTATAATCCTGCAGCGGCCAGAACCAGATTTTCAATATTTGGTAATAAGACAGGAAGGCCAGAAAACCTGGTGAATGTTCTCCCAATGCATTCCTCAATTTCGTCAAGAGATTGGATATACTGGGAGAAATATAACCATTTGGTGTGCCACAATAGACAATTCGCCGCAGAGGAGGGCCTGATATGGACCCACTCACGTCCAAAAGCTTGGTGCAAGTTTTCATAAATATAATTCATTCAAGTAAATGATGTAAATAAAACTGTATAATATAGCTATAAACTAGTAAAATTTGTAGAGTGTTATTTTATGTGCATGTTGATACACAAAGACATACGCATATACATATACACGTAAACAGTAATTTGTATTAGTAAAAATCGTAAAAAATTGTAAAAATAGTATTAGTTATAAAATAGTAAAAATTGTGGAATTTTATTTAATGTACAACATGTAAACACACAAGGACTTACGCCTGTACATGTACATACGGATACTGGGACTAATATATCGATTAAACATTGTTACAAATGGAAACTTGTTTTATAACTAATGTAAGTTAATTAACTTTTCCTATTGTAAAGGATATTAGCAATGAGCAGTCCTCCGGACATCTTATGCCTCAAGTCATAAGCTCATTGTTTGTGAACTACAGTTTTCTTCTCCCTTAATTAATGTATTTTATGACCTATTTTTGTATAAAATATTAGATATGTACTCGTAGGGGATAGTCAGTAGCCAATTTGTAATCAGCTTTTTGAATAAGTTATATGAATGTATTTTTTTTATCCGGTGGTAATTTATTGAATAGTTTTGGGTCAAGGTAAGTAAAACATTTTTGACCAATTTTCTTTTCTGCTCGGGGTATAGTAACAGCATTTATTCTGTATCTAGTATTATAGGGATGGTTGATTGAAATCAATTCTTCTTTATGTTTGTATTGTTTCAACAGAATTGTTTTGGCGAATAACTGACTCATATACAATACTTGTATTATAGGGATGGTTGATTGAAATCAATTCTTCTTTATGTTTGTATTGTTTCAACAGAATTGTTTTGGCGAATAACTGACTCATATACAATACTTCTAATTCAGAAAATAAGGCATCAGAAGAATATCTTCTTGGTTTTTTATAAATGTTTTTCAATACGCTTTTTTTTCCCACTCTGCTGAAGTTGGTTGCCGTCGTAGAACCCCAGGTAATAAGTCCGTATATCGTGAGATTCCACCTAAGCATGGCATAATATTTTCAGATATTTCAAATCGATAAAATTTGCTAGATTTTTTAATTTATAGACCATAAACCGGAGTTTTTTTATTACGAAATATGCCTGCTCGTCCCATTTCATGTGGCAGTATATGATTATTCCTAGATATTTAATTTTCAGTACAGATTTTATACTTGTTTGTGTATTGGTGGTATCATTGATTTTTATGTTCTGATATGAAGGTAGGTTTTTACTGTATGAGGTGAAGGGGATGAAGAATGTTTTTTTTTATAGTTTATTGTGAGTAATTTATAGTTGAAAAAATTTGTGATTGTCGAGAAATCCATTTCTATGGTATTTTTAAGTGAAACCCAGTTCGAGTCCTCATAAAAAATTGCCGTATCATCAACAATTCTGATGATTTCTACTTTGGTTTCTTGTTCAAAAAGGACGTTGAGGAACACGTTAAACAGAAGTGGTCCTAGTACGGTTCCGTGTGGTACGCCAATTCCAATTTTTCTTGGGTCACTTATATTATTAACACGTTGCGTTCTGTTATATAAGTAACTTTTCATTAGGTTATAGGGGATTCCTCGGAGACCAACATTCTCGAGGGCAAGAAGAAGCTGTTCATGGTTTACTGTGTCGAATGCTTTTGCGAGATCGACAAAAATACAAATAGAAGTTTGCTTCTTATCTATGGCATTGTTTATCATTTTTTTTTTCAAGCTCGCAATCGCATCCGCTGTAGAGCGGTTTTGTCGGAATCCGTACTGTTTTTCTGAGATGACTTCGTACCTATTTGTTGAAGAGAGAGTCGATTCTTTTCTGGATAATTTTTTCGAATATTTTACATAAATATGCTGGAAATGAGCGATATTGGGCGATAGTTCGACATATCTAATTAATCTCCGATTTTTTTAAAATACGTGTAATGACTGTGTTTTTTAGTATGTCTGGGAACTTTCCGTCTTTGATGGATTTATTTATAAGGAAGGTTAATATGGGTGCTATTTCACTACCTTGAGATCTTTCTCTCTTATACCATCTAAACCAGGTGATTTGTTATTTTTTAGGGTCATAATCATTTCTATATATAACTTCTTTCTTGTCGGTATTGGTGAGGAATATGTTCTATTTTTTTCTTTTTTACATCGTTCGGTTGGTGATTTATTTTCATACAACCATGTATCACTTGTCACTTTTTGCAACAATCTGTTGAACAGAAAGACCACATTTATTTGAAACCTTTGGTGTGAAAAAAATTCGGAGGCGCCTGAAATAACAAAATATGACGTGCCACACTGCTAAACAACGAGAAGTTTTCAAAAACAGTTCAAATACCAACAGAATCTGCTTGATGAAAGTTCAAATGCAGAATTACCTTATCAAAGTCAAGTTCTTTGGGAACATTTACCAAATAGCCCATGTGGATTATAGAAACTAGTAAATTTATTAAATTCCGGACGCTATCTAAATTTGCTCGAAGCTCACTTTGAAGCAGCCCTGGATAAATTTCCACTAAACGATGTTCACAACTGTTTGTTTCAAAAAGATGGTGCTCCAACACAGTTCCACAATAGTTCGTGCGTTTTAATTCAGCCAATTTCCAGAAAAATGGGTTGGGTTGGTAACCATTTCCATGGCCCTTGGCCAGCGCGTTCACCAGATTCAAAACCGCTGGATTTTTTTCTGAGCTTTGTGGATTGTAGGGGGTTGTATATGTTATGTGGCATCACAAGCACTTCGACATAGATCTTTTGTGCATTCACTGAGGGTACATTAGAAGCTTTGTTTATGCGAATACTTTGATGGTGAAGAAGAATAATTGAGAATACATCTAAGCAAAGCTCTCAACGGTATTACCCCACAAATACTTAGAAATATTTTGGAGTTAACTGTGAGTGGAGGATATCTGAACTTTTTCTGTTTGATTATTCAGGTAATTTGGTAAGTATTCATTAACGATTTGATATACCTGATTTAAAAACAAAAATTTATTTCAAAATTTTGTACAGGCAGTTTGATTAGACAGACCCCTGAATAGGTTCTTGCATCCTGCTCCTCTGTAGAGTATAACTCAGTTCCTGAGATTATTTAAAGCACCTATTCCAGAGCATCATCTCATTGTTTAGATTAAGACCCTACAACACCTTGTTAAAGTTTCAGTGAACTTATTATGAAGACCCGCCGGTTTATAAATAGATTGTAAATTGTTTTAAGTAGATATTATTATATGCGACGTAAATCTCGGAAGTTTGTCACGCTAGCTTTTAATTAGTATCTGATGGCATCAAGGACTTTCGTCGTTGTAATGGATTTTTCTCGGAAATTATGAAAAATGCTTGGTAAGTGAATCTTGTTCGTAGATAACTGAAACTTCGTAAAAGCATTTTACGAACAAAATTACAAAACCAAAGTTGAAGCAAGGTGTGCTTGCTATATCTAATAAACGTCAGAGTAAGGGGGGTACGGGTGAGTCGTAATCAAATAACGGAAACAGCAGCTAATAAGTAACCATAACCATATATTTACACATGATACATAATGACCAGATAAAAGCCGGTCGAGGAGCTCGAAAAACGAAGAACATCGTTGCTTGAAAACTGAAGCCTAACTATCTATTTTCTCTCATCTTTCATACTCCCTCTTTTCATTGCAGGCCAGAAATAAAGAAAAAACCCAGCCTACGTCATTCCAAATTGTCTTGCGAAAGGGTCCTCATAAAACTAATAGCTGGCTGGCAAGGTTTCGGATCGTAGGTAATCCGATTACCTGAAATATAACTATGAAATTCCATGAAATTCCATATAAACATTTATAGTTGTACAAAGGCCCCATTTCTATTATCTTTGAATTTAAGAAAGAACAAGAAATAAAAATATAAAATATTTTGAAATGTTGTTAAAGATTATTTTCTTTAATTGTTGTGAGTTTTATTGTTGGTAAAGCTAAAGCCGCTACAATGCAATTCTAGTCAAATTTTTGCAAAGAATTTCCGTGCCCTTTCAACAAAGAAATTTCGAATCAATTATCAAATAACAAATGTACTTTCATAACAGGCCACCATTTAACTACAGATAATACCTTGAAGTATGTCGGGGCGTGGCGCAGTGGTTAGAGCGTCCGACTTTGGGTCGAAAGGTCCGGAGTTCGAGCCCCAGTTGCGGCTGGGATTTTTTAATTTAATTTGACCGATTAAATTATTAAAATCTCGTGGCTGGACTGGGGTGAGTCCTGCATGATTCACTGTTGCGTTCCAATTAACAGTGCTGCTCCTAAGGTGGCGCATGGAGTTAGTAACAAGGCCTATCCAGAACACGTGGCTAATGACCATAGCAGTCGATGCCAAGACACCAAAGAAAAAAAATACCTCATTCTGCGACCCCTATGAATGATCAGAATACCACCCTGCCACTGCACGTCAAACATGAAGCAAATCGGAATGCTTCTCTCAGAACGAAAATTCTCAGCTAGTCTCATTACAGAAACGTCTAGACGAACGAAGCGATGAGGGACGCTTCCGTATATGAATTAGGCCAACATTAGACGTGAGGAGGTTAGAAAATCAAGCGGGTCAGAGGTTGATAAATCAGTGTAATAAGGTCAGATAGTTTGAAAATTTGAATTTATTCACTTTGGTGTAGTATCAGCAGACGAGAGAAGATTCTTCAATAATAGAGTAGAAAGGTGTATTTTCGAAGCAATTTAAGATTCATTTATTTAAAAAAATCAAAACACTTTTTAATTTATTTGGCGAAAAAAATTGAAAATATCGTAATCAGTTGGATTTTATTGATTGACTTGACACTACTATCTATAAAAAAAAATTATACGCAGCAAATCAGCAAAGTGCAATATGGAATGAATCTAAGAAGCTGAAAGACAACTGCACGGAACAGAACATTCTGAAGATGAAATAGAAACAACAGAAAAGTAGGAGACAGGTAGATTAGAAGAGGATATTCAAACTGGAAGGTATTCAGATGGATATTTTAGTTAACGCAATGCAAATATGGAAATAACTTCTTAACGGGACAAAGAAGAAATGGCGAAGAAGGTATCAGAAGACAAAGAAGAAACTAAAAGATAAAGAAGAGATAGTAAGGAAAACATCATAAGATCAAGAATAGATGGTAAAAAATATTGAAAATAAAATAACAAAGGTGGTGGAAAATAAACTGAACGATCCGGTCAAGCGTATTGAAGAAAATATGAAGCAAGACAAAGAAGAATTGAAATGATATATACAAAATCAGAACGGATATGAGAATAGAAATTATGGTAAGAATGGAAGAACTTGAAAAGACCATGAACATAAGATGAAGATAGTGAAACAAAATGAGAAAATATTTTAAAATAAGAAAATGAAGAAAACATAGAGAGTATTCAAACTTAAGTAAACGATATATGAAAAAAAAGTAAGTTTAGAAGGAAGGTGGTACAGTACTATAACAAGCCTAAATGGAAACATGCAAGAAAATCTGAAAATTGTCCAGAAGAAATTTTGTTGGCAGTAAATACGTCGATGCAAATAAAAATAGTGTGTCCTTCTGATCTTCGAACTTGACTTGAGTCTTCCTTATTGTATTAATGTGCCAATAAGCATTTATTCATTAGGATTTGTGACAATTTGTGTGGGTTTCAAGTTATGGTATGTAATAAAATTTAAAATAAACATTGATTGGTTTGAGTAAGGTTATTCTGGATTTTCATTGTCTAAAAAAGAACAAAGAAAAATTCAATTCTCTGCAATTTTAATTCACGACGTTTCAACTGTTAAAATCTACCGTCGTTATCAAGTGTATAGATGCTAGAATCTCAATCTTATATATGATATGGCTAATTTTGTGTCATTAGCCTAGTGGTAATTTGCCTGTGTTCAGGTAAGCTTGTTAATTACAGGGCCGGGCCCCTCCGGTACGGTATTGTTAATTCTTATCGCAATTTCAATTGATCCATGCCAGTAATTGAGGGTTTTCACACATTACGGATTTCTATGCTAGCTTGACAGAAGACTTTGTTGTTCATAATATATGCACTCTCTTTAAAGTTCCTCCTATACCAGCCCTCTTCTTTATGGATGATTTCGGCTTCAGTCCATTTTATATTGTGTTTGACTCAACAAGGAGAAACATCAAAGTCAGGGTTAGCGGATCATGTCTGGACTACCCAACACAATATAAAATGGACTGAAGCCGATGTCATTCATAAAGAAGAGTGCTGCATATATTATGAACAACAAAGTCTTCAGTCAAGCTAGCATAGAAATCCGTAATGTGTGGAAACACTTAATTAGTGGCATGGATCAATTGAAATTGCGATAAGAATTAACAATGCCGTACCGGAGGGGCCCGGCATTGTAATTAACAAGCTTACCTGAACACCGGCAAATTACCCCTAGGCTAATGACACAAAATTAGCCATATCATATTTAAGAAGTATCCTTGAGATTGTCGCATTTATACACTTGATAACGACTGTAGATTTTAACAGTTGAAACGTAGTGAATAAAAATTGCAGAGAATTGAAATTTTCTTTGTTATTTTTTAGATAATGAAAGTACAGAATAACCTTACTCAAAGTGAAACATTGTCAACCACTTTCAAACAATCGATTGGTTTATTACAGAATTACAACAGATGTTCAAATCATCTGCCTCCTTATGAAAACACTTTTTAGCACCCGAGAATATATTTTCTAACAGATTTCTCGAGCGGCTTCATGGATGCGAACACGTTACTGTTGTAAGGAAGTGATAGGCCTACTGCCAACCATCTCTTTCAAGCAGCCCCAGTAAAAGAAAGTCGAGTGGGTTTAAGTCCGGAGACCGAGTAGGCCACGAAGTTGGCCAGAGCGACCAATCCATTTATTCAAGTAGGTTTGTTTCGTACTTGTATAGCGAAGTATGCCGAGCAACCATCGCCTGCAGCCACATTGTTCCCCGCATCAGTTGCAAAGTTGAATCTTTTAATAAATTGGGTAATTCGTTCTGTAAGAATTCCAAATAGTTTGGACCGTTCAAAGTATCTGGCAGTCCGTACGGTCCGATTACTTCTAAATTTAAAATATCCGTCCATATTTTCACATTGAATTGGTATTGTGATCTATCCACCGTCTAGCTGCGTAAATCAAGCAGTTTTAAGAAACGATATCTGCCACACTCCAGATAATTTTGTTGAAAAAACCTGCATCTTTTGCAATTTTTCTGGCCACATTCTGCGGCAAAAAACTACTACGGGATAGTATCTGAGCAGCTAGCAGACTATGCACGCGTGTTACGAAGATTGTATAAAATTGGCATTTCTTCAAGATATTGACAGTTGTCTTCCCAGATTCAATCACTGAAATATACCTTATAACTGGAATGCCAATGCAGGCATATGCGCGAAGAATTTTTGTGCCATCCATGGGGATGGAAATATCAGAATCTGCGCCGACGCAGTAGATGAAAAGATGTGAAAATCATGTCTTTGATCATAACAGAGACCAGTGAATTGTTCTGTGATGAAAACATACGTCTTTGATCAATGAATTCGGCCAGGAGCGGCTTAGGCGCTATTCATTGAGTTCATTGAGTTCAGTCCTCCATTTTATGTTTGGTTTTGCTTGTGTGAGTTTTTTCCCAGAAAATGTTCAAAAAAAGAGTAGCTATAGGTTATCACATTTGAAACTCCTCGGTAGGGCATTGTGTTTTTCAATTTGTTTTTCATTATAAATTATTTTTTATCGTGAAGTTCATTTTTATCCTGGGAAAATGAATGTGGTATGATCATTTTTCCACGATTTGATATTTGTGAAATCTAAGTTTCAAGCTGATCCAAATTGTAAGCGTCAGACCGCGGTGGTTTTTCATCTATTTAGTCGTATAGAAATTCGTCATCTATACTATAGACCGGTCCTGTGTCGAATATTAGTACGCATGCTCCCCCCTTGACTGCTGCGCGAGGTTCAAAAGGGTACACTTTTGAGAAGTTGCATTGGCATTCCAGTTATAAGGTATATTTCAGTGGATTCAATGCGCTGTGATGTAGCCCGTGCAGATGTAGATGGAGCTGCTTCATTCATCATGCACGATGTCATCATAATCCACAAAATCGAAAATCAATCGAAATTGTTCAGCCATCTATTCAAAAATAACACGAAACTAGAGTCACACACACCAACAAAGTAATAAAAAAACGTAATATTTCTACTTAGTTCTAGAATTGAGAAGGAATATACTGATGTAAAACTCAGTTCAGAAGCAGAGGACATTTGTTTTTGTGCAAATCAAATAACAATTTTATTCTGAAGTTTTTGGCGGAAAGTGATTTAATTGAATTTCGTAGTCGATTGTCGATTATACAGCCACGCAACGTTATAAGATAAGGAGTGGAAAGAGAAGGAGCGGAGTGGAGAGTTGTGTTTAAATCTCAGGTTCGTTAGTTCTAAGCTCTTCTCATGGAGATAGCAATGTATTTTGGTAGTGATTATTTTGTGAAAAATAACACTTGCATGAAATATCCGTTGGGTCTCCATATTCTGCCATTTCAATTTGTTCATATATGCTGGTTGACGTCAGCTTATCCCTGTAATGGATCTCAAAAATGAGTTTTGCAAAGTTTGAAGCCTTTTTGTATGATTGGCGTAAGTTAGGGCCACACATGCTATCTGCATAATTGGCATGAGACAAAACAAGGGCATCACATAAAACTTCTTTTTATTGTTTATCCAAGAACTCTTTGTTTGAGTGGATTGCTTTTAAGTTACAGTAACCTCGCTTCAGAATAAGAGACACATGGGATGAAAACCTGAGAGATTGATCAATAATGAGACCTAAGTTTTTAGAACGTTCTGTATTTTTTCATTGCTATTCGGTCATATAACTTAACTACAGTTTTGAAGGGATTGATCGAAATGCAGTACTTTTTAGAGGTGACGAGTATTGAATTCAAATCCAGATTGATTTGCTGACACGCTATTACCACAGAACATCGAGGAAATTGTTTAATTTGGGTATCGTCACCATAACTATTAATTTTATTATGTTCTAATCATTTTTAAAACTGTAACGTATACCTATACATGACGAATAAAATAGGCCGAAGAATCGACCCTTGTGGTACTCCAGCAAGATTTTCAAGAAAAGTCGAAAGATCATGCATTGAGTTCTGTCAGCCAAATAATTATTTATAAGATCCCTAGAATCAAGCGGAAAACCGAGACATTTTAACAAAGTAATAAGAAGCTGATGGCAGATTCTGTCGAATGCTCTGAAGTAATCCATTAGTACGAGGATGGATAACTCATTATCATCGACCGATTTGTATATGTCGTCAACTACTCTCAACAGTGCTGTTGTATAGCTATTGCGAGAAAGCCAGGCCTGATGCCTGATTGAGATGCAGGCAAAAGTTTATTATCATCGAGAAATTTTCGCATTTGTTTGTTGATTACTTTTGTATTTGTGGCAGTGCCGATCATAAAGTAACAAATAGTACCAACTTTTTTTAAGTAACACGAAAATCGTAGGGATTCCTATAACAGTAAAATTTATTTTCTGAACGGTTGAAAGGTTATCCATTATTTAAGGGACACCCTGTATATCAAGGTAAAGTGTTTTGTAAAAATCCTTCATTTCACTCATGCACTCATTCTTCTAGAATATGATATGCTTCCTGAACATGTGAAAATAACAGGATTTTTTTTGGAACGAAATTCAAGATTGATATAGATTTTTATTTGACCACTTTACATAAATGATATATGTTTGTTGCTTGTCAAGATACAAAAGGTTCATGGTTCATGGCTACAATTATTCATATGAACGACAAGAAACAGAAGACATTGAAGAACAAAACAGATTAAAACACAATGCCATTCCGTTGAAATTACGTTATGTCGAATTATGTAGTTGTTACATTTTGTATGCTGTAATTACATATACATAATATTTTAAAAAAATTGCATCTTAAAAGTTGCAATATACAAATAATTATTTAGAAAGAAAAAACAAAGAAATATATTTTTCCTTTTTACCTTTTTCCCTACTCTTTTTTTTTCTTTCTTTTTTAAAAATAGGATTTTATTGTTATATAATGTCTAATGAATGTTATTGATATGCAGTTAATATGTGTTCATGGTTGAATGAGAGGAATTCCTTAGTTGAGTAGAAACAATGTAATAGTAAATGATCTTTAACCCATTTCTTGAATTGGCTAAAATTTAATGATAGAAACAGTCTCTAGTAAGATTCGGTATTTCTTGAATAGTGGCTGACAGTGGGCATGGTAGGTTACACCATCAATGTTTCTTAGCGCCTTTTTTTGAGCCGAAAAACTCTAATGGATTGCGTTGCGTTACCCCAGAGACTAGTACCATAGTTGAGGTGCGAGTGGAAGAGAGAGTTGCAGGATGATAAAGATACTGGGATGCTCAATTTTTTTTTAGCTGTCTCAACAAGAATAATTGGGTGGAGAGTTTTCTGCATAGTTGGTCGATGTGGGCAGACCGTTTTAACCTATATTATCTAGTACGATGCCTAACAGATTGACTGTATTATTTGATGTTAAGTTGTTGCTTGAAAAGAAAACATAATTTTGGGTTTTTTTAAATTTAGTTTGAGATTATTTGTGCTGAACCAGGTTTAAGCTTTGTTTTTTGCTTGCTCGGTAAGATTGTTGTGTGATATGATTAGAGATAGAAAGAAATCCCAACCTTTTCATTTATGAAAAATATGTACCCAACAGAATGAAATATTACAATAAAATCGTTACACAATAAAATAAATAAACTGATATTATAAAATATCCAATTAAATAAATTGTTATTCTGCCGGCAATTGTAATGTAACATTATACTATAACTAAACGCTCGATAAACTGAATAACGACTTTCCAGCAGCTTACTAAAATAAACTTTATGTCCCGTGTCGACCTTGGAACATTTCAGTTTCCTTATCCTCATTCGGGCCCACATTTCAGAGCAGGATTTCAATATTTTCACTCTGTACGATGTGCTGCGATCCACAAACCTACTTACAATTGAAAAACTGTATAATATAATAATTAAATCGAGACCCACCCATATGGTACCAGCTATCGATTTGAAAAAGGAGGAAATGAAATTGTGGAACTTCGAGCGTGAAAAATGAAGTGCGGAAATGGGAGTGATCGAAAATGAATAAATAAGTAGCATAAAATCGACCATGAAATGCATCGAAAATGCATGGCGGTAATGCATTTATCAATTCCAATAAAAAGCGGGCCTGAACATTACAACGTATCTTGAAACAAATGAAGACACGAGTAGATGAAGGTGTTATGTTACGTTTTTTCAAAATTGGTGTTTTTTGGGTAATGAAGGTGTTATGTACCTATCTTTCACATATCTTTCATATATATTTAAATAAATATTTTCCTCATTTAAAAATTTCGTATGAGAGGAATGCAATTATCGAAAAATTACAGAGGAAATTTTACAACTGTTGTTTTAAGCCAATCAGATTTTGACAGGTTGCTATGACAACCTGAATTTTTCACGTGACCTAGCTGCAAAGTTAATCCTCAGGTTCCGATATTGCTGAACAGTACTGCCCAGTAAATTGTTGACTCTCTCTTCCCCTATAGTGTCTATGGGGAGAGAGAGAGACCACATTTACTGGGCAGTACTGTTCAGTAATATCGGAACCTGGCCACAAAGTGATAATTTCCCTGGCTTGACAGCTGTCACGTGCAGATGCCAGAATAACAGAAGCGTAGATTATTTTTGACAAATAAGTCGGTGTTCCGCCATTTTGACGGGTAATTTGAGGTTATGTGGAAAAATCTTGAATACAAAAGTTGTAGATCTTTTTATTGCCAACCACATTTTATTTTAACTTTTTTTGTTGGAGGTTAATTTTCGCTGCAAATCGTAAGAAACTATTTTTACCCCTAAACATTCACCTCCTTTCGCCCTTCTATCATAATCAAATCCTTATTTATGTCCTTGTTTATATTTTGTACCTATTAAGGTAACATGAAAGGAACTCGCAAACTCGTTATGGAATTTGGGTCCAGGTGGATTTTTTTGAATTTTTGGTATGATGTAGTCCATGTGATTCTCAACCAACGTTACCATTACGCCATGCAACCCAAAAAAATAAACAGTTTTACTGCTAGGGGTCGTTGAAATTACCCCTTGTGCAGATTAGACTATTTACGAGGATGTATTGATATCTAGTTAGCCTAGACCTGTTCCCTGCATGAACAAAATATTGCGTTACCATAGCAACGAACAATAACTTATTAGAAGTGTCAGTGTAAAGTTTGACGTCAAAAAAGTAAACCAGAGTTACGCAATAAATTAAATAAAAAATATGTCCACCGAAATTGTGAAAATCGAAAAATTGGAGTATCGAGCCATCATCAAGTACCTGTATTTAAAAGGGTTAAGAGGTGAGCAGATTTACGAAGATATGTTTAATACCCTTGGTGATCAATGACCTTCGTATGCAACCGTGAAAAATTGAACTGTTTCTGTGTCAGTCCTCGAAAATATCGATGCAGTTCATGACATGATTTTAACAGGCCGTCGAATTGGGCTAAAACGGATATCTGAAGCACTGAATATTCCATACGAACGCGTTCATCATATAGTTCACGACAATTTGGACATGAGAAAAATTGCTGCAAAATGGATCTCCAAATGTTTGAATGTTGACCAAAAGCGTGCAAGGGTAGTAGCATCGCGTTCGATCTGTGCTCGATTTGAAAACGATATAGACTTCTTAAACCGAATTGTTACTATGGATGAGACTTGGGTATATTTCTACGATCCAGAAACAAAGCAACAATCGATGGAATGGGGACACTCCGGTTCTCCAAGACCTAAGAAGTTTCGTGTCCAAAAATCTGTTGGAAAAGTTCTTGCTTCAGTTTTTTTGGATTGCCATGGAGTAATCATGATTGATTTTTCGGATAAGGGTAGAACAATTACTGGAGATTACTTTTCGACATTACTGACCACTCTACGGGAAAAAATTGAAGAGAAAAGACGCGGAAAGCTATCCAAAGGTGTTTTGTTTTGCAGGACAACGCCCCTGCACACAAATCTCATGTTGCCATGCAAAAAATTCGTGATTAAGGTTTTGAATTACTAGTACACCCCTCTTATTCACCAGATTTGGCTCCGTCCGACTATCATTTCTTTCCTCAGCTGAAAAAAAGTTTAAAAGGTCGTAAATTTTCTTCCAACGAGGAGGTAATAAAAGCTGTGGAGGTCTGGTTTGCAGAGCAAGAAGAAACATTTTTTTGAAAGGTCTAGAGACGTTGCAGGTTCGCTGTAATAAATGTATCCAATGAAAAGGAGAATGTGTTGAGTAATAAAATATTTTGACATTGAAATTTTGTTTGGTTCTATAGTAGGATAAGAATTTTTCAATATATCCTCGTATTTTTGAATACGGTAACAATATTTTCACTTCATTGCTGCTAATGTTGCACAATATTGTGCTGTTTTATAAAAAAAATCTTACACCTCCTTCTTCCCCCCAACTCCTATTACAAAACGCAAAAAATATTTATTAAGTGCCTTTAAAAGTATCTTCGAATGTTTGAATTTGCCTGAATAAGGGAAATAGCAGTTTTTTATGATTATCCCCCCTCCCCCAAAGGGCACAAAACGAAAAAATGTCGGTGAATTTTTCTGAATTTTTAATATGATGCAGTTCAAATCATTTTGAATAGAAATTAATTGGGTGACAAACCCCAAAAATTAATAGTTTTGATGTTAGGGAGCGTTGAAGTCATACCTTGCTCAGAATAGCTCATTATTATAGGCCGAAACAATATATCTACGTATTTTAGTTTAGATTATGCTAAACAATTCTGTAATTTTTTTATAAAAAATCTAAAACCTCCCCATTACCCACAACCCCTATTTTAAAACAAGAAAAAAATTAATTCAGGCACCAACTCAAATTCAAATTGTTGATGTCTAATTTTTATTTATTTTCAAGATTTTAGCCCAATTAATTGATATTCAAATAACATGAACTACGCCCTACCAAGAAGTCAGCGAAATCTACCAACATTTTTTTGAAGGGAGGCAATGGTGAATTAAACAACTGTACGATTTCCTTAATTTGAGCTGATTAAAACATATGTATATTTTAATAAAGCATTCACAAGTATTCGAGAATTAGTTTTTTTCGTGCTTTAAAATAGTGCTTGAGGGTAAGGGGGAGGTTTTATTTTTTTAATAAAAATTACACAATTGTTCAGCATAATCTAAACTAAAATCTAAAATACCAGATTCACAGGTTCCAGTTAAACTCCAGATAACTAACTATTAGTTTAGACGGTGAATGATTTTCTTTAAATGGTTTTAGAAGGTTCACATTCTTACTATTAGTTGATTAATCTGGAGCTTAACTGGAACCGGTGAAACTGGCCCTTAGAGGTATTGTTTCCGCCAATAATAATAATAATAATAATATCTGAGCAAGGTATGATTTCAACGCACTCTAGCGTCAAAACTATCCATTTTTGAGGTTTGTCACCCAATTAATTTCTATTCAAAATAACTTGAACTGCATCATATTAAAAATTCAGAAAAATCCACCGAAGTTTTTTCATTTTGTGCCTACTCGGGACAGGGGAGCTAATCATAAAAAATTGCAATTTCCCTTATTCAGACATATTTAAACATTCGACGATACATTTAAAGGCACTCGAGAAATATTTTTTTGCGTTTCGTAACCGGAGTTAGGGGGGAATAAGGGGGGGGGATGTAAGAATTTTTTTTATAAAACAGCACAATATTGTGCAACATTAGCAGCAACGAAACAAGTGAAAATATTGTTACCGGATTAAAATATTAATAGTCTAATTTGTGCAAGGGGTGATATCAACACCCTCATCAGCAAAATAGTTCATTTCTTTGGATTGGCGCAATGGTAACATTGGTTGAGAATTACATGGACTACATCATACCAAAAATTCAAAAAAATCCACCGGTACCCAAATTCCATAAGGAGTTTGCGGGGTCCATTTTATTCACGAAAGGTTTCAACTGTTAATTTCAATAATTTTAATAAATAAATATGAACTAAAACAAAAATTTAAAAAATTGATATTTGAAAATCTGTTTTTTAATTTTTTCGCGTTTTCTGGAATAAAATTCCACAGTACTTAGTGCTTCTATTTTCTTACATAATCTAAAAGACGAACTGTATCGGTGAAACTTTTCAGTTGAAAATGAGGTCGATTTTTTGGAATTTGTCGACTAAAAAGGAAAAATCTGAAACTTGAAACATAATAATAATAAGAAAAAAATTAAAAACTGAAAAATTGGTTTCTCCGATTTTCCCGGAAAATTTGAAGATCTTTTTATTTTCAACAACTTTGCCATTTAACTTTTTTCGATAGGTCCACTTTCGTTGTCAATCGCGAAAAACCGTGAAATATCACTTTCACCCCTAAAAGTTCAGCCCGTTCCACCCTTCTCCATTTTTTCGACTCCAATTCATTTTTCCGCACTTTGATCAATATTCTGCTTCTCTTCTATAGTAGGTCTAATGCTATTATTTTTTTTCCCGCTTTTATATTTTTTGTCGTCCATCAGCACTGGTCTATTCATGAAATATTAAAGATATTCTGAAATGAGAAACGATTCATTGAAGCAATGAATGACTAAAGAGAAAGACTATCATAGTTGGCCGCGGAAGTACACAAAGATTTAAGTTTCTAGAAAGCAATTTTCTGTCTCGCTCGATTTCCTACTCCCACGCTATCCAAACATTTAATGCATGCAAGTATGGCAAATCGCCTCATCTGAAATACAAAGAGTCGCCTTCTCTCGTAATAACTTTTTTATCGCCGACGATAAGAGAGAGTGTTCTGATATGGATTTGTTTGAAGCTGAGAACGTTGACACTGCAACCCATGTAATTGCACTTTGCTTTGCAGTGAGGCTTTTAATTTCAAGAACTGCAATATGCAAATAACAGCAGACAGAGTAAACGAAAACAGATATTTCCAACTGTGTCAAATAGCGTACAGAAAACACATCTAGGTAATAACCACAACCCACATCGAACTACACGATAAATATTTAGAAGTTAAACGACTTACCTTAACCCATTAACGACCAAATTTTTTTCAACTTTATTTTATTTGGAATAAAATTTTCCATTTCAACTAGAGAGAGAAAAAAATTACTTTGGTTTATAAACTATTTTTGATCCATAAATAGATCGCAGGGCGTTGGAATGATATATCCGCAGTAAATAAAAGAAAGTTTTATTGGGAAAAATCAACATATGTTCTAGTTTTTGCGATGAAACTTACTAAGGCTGGGTTTCACCAATACTTTAATACCGATTTAGGAGATAAACGACAATTTAAATCGGGCGTATTGCTCAATTGACTGTTTTTGGTCAGTAAGAAGTAATCTTAGTTCGCGTAATCTACGCTCTACGGCCTATTCAACTGACTAATGATGGCCAGTGAAGCAATACGCCCGATTAAAATTGTTGGATATCTCCTAAATTGAGATTAAAGTTTTGGTGAATCGCGGCCTAAAAAAAATAAGACATAAAGTGACATAGGTTTTTCGCGAAGAAAAGAAGTCGACTTTTGCACATTGGAAACTGACATCGACGTTGATTTCATCTCTTTTCAAGGAAATGTCCCTTTTCAACTAGTCCAAAACATTTGATCTCGATGAACACCTTCCTTTCAAACCACTTCTTCCATAGACAATTTTTAAATAGGTTACTGCACTCTGTCTCCTAAAATCTTTTATAGCAATTGACTTTTGCCCATAAACCCTTCTATATAGTAAAAAAAGAGTTAACAACAGCCATGTTAATAATTCTTTTGAATAGACACCAGTACCACTACTTGTCTCTTATATGGCTATTGAATGCTTTCCCAAAAGCCAGTCATGATAGTCCTCTCGACTCATAATTATTTAAGCAACCTGCAGTTTTGACTTTTCTTCTCTGTTCCATCTTTTTACGAACGCTTCTGGTTTTATGGTGTCGAAATTTGTGACCACAAAAACACATTTGTTGCCATAACATTTTACCAGAAACATTTTATTTTCATCGTCAAATCTATGATCATACCATCCTCGTGTTAGCTTTTATAGTTCCTTGGCACCGAGCACTTTGCATTTCTTTTAGTTAATGAAATAGAGCATGACTATTAAACAATGTGTCAACATTTAAGCCTCATATTCATATCATGATGACATCGGATACGGATATATTCGGATGTATTATTTCCGATAGACTATAGGTGTGCCTCGATGAAGACTACTTAATCACAATTGAATTTAACCAAGAAAAAACAATAAAATAATGCTCCATGATTCGGTAGGTTAAGTTCTCTACATTTTTACATTGTACTAGGAGGGCGTTTTTTTTTTTTTAAATCTGCCTAAGAATATCCCAGTAGGGCCCTGTCTCCGGAGTCAGATAGATCCGGAGGGCGCCATGGATCATTCACCTACAAGTCGCAGAGTGGACACTTCTGAGATATTTTAAAAACGTCAACGATCAAGTCAGTTACTTATACGAGACAATTTACAACATACTGGATATTTGCGTCCCCGAATTCACTAATACCCACAATACAATAAACTACCCTATATGGTTGAACGCAGCAATAAAGAAAAAAATATACTTTCACAAAAAACGAAATGCGTTTTCAGCGTTCTACATAATTACAAGAGACTCGATCCGAACTGAAAAATGAAATAAAAAGAACACAAAAACAATGTATTGCTGATGTCGAGAAAAGCATAATTGATGACCCGCAAAGCTTTTGGAATTTGACCAAAAACTGACGAAACAGAAAAACTTATTCGGCGTTTTTTATAAACGAAAAACTAATCGATAATCCGCAAGAGATTTTTGAAGGGTATGCAAACTTTGTTATGCTGGCTATGACTTTACTACTCTGAAATCGAGCAACTTATCAGAACGAAACCAAAGTAATTCATGTTCAGAATTACAGTAAAAAATAGCATTTAGGGAATATCTACCGAGGAGGAAAAATCTTGCTAAAATGTGTACAAGACTTGAAATATTTAAAAGACTGAAAGACTCAAACTGATGACTGAAAGACTCAAACTGATGACTGAAAGACTCGAAGCGATGACTGAAAGACTCAAACCGATGACCGAAGCGAAGATTGAATGACTGAAAATTGACTCAAATGACTCAAAGTTTCTAGTTGTACGAGATTTTACGAAGGCGTAGAAGGGCCACGAGCAATTTTTTTTGGGATTCCCGACTTTAATCTCGGACCCCCAACTTTAAACTCGGGTTTTCTCGTTCACTATTAGTTAAAAAAATAAGGTATCTTGATTATATTGAAAATATGAACAGGATACTTATAAAATCAGATGTGGAATCATCTGCGAATGAAAGACAAATTTCAGTAGCTATTTTCCACCGTTCAAGATAACCTCTTGGAAGGTTTTCATATTGAAAAGGGAAACATTACTCCTCTGGAAAGAACTTTCGATAAAAATTAAGCAATTTTTTTGGATAATATCTAACAAAAAACAACTACTTCCCTAGCTAAAACCACGCTGGACATTGAACTACATCTGATAGATATTGTATTATAATAATAACAGCCGCTCTCAACTCGCACAGGGTACACACTCTTCGAGTGCTTATAAGGAAGTATTATTATTATAAGTTGAAAGAATAAATTATATTTGAATTTTTTGTTTGTTATATCTTTCGAGTCATATCTGGCCTTTTCACAATATCTGTCAGAAGTAATTCAATGTCCAGCGTGGTTTTGCAGGGGAAGTAGTTGTTTTTTGTTAGATATTACAAAAAAACAGATTCATTTTTATTGTAGCTTTTTTACATTTCCAGAGGAGTCATTTCGTTTCAATTTTCAATTCAGGATGTTTCCCTTTTCGATAGTGTATCTATTATTGCATGGGACAAATAATATTGAATTTGGTGTATCTAATTAATATATCTGTATCTACATCAGACTTGGGGGGATTTCTAAATCATTTTACCACATGTAATCTCCTTATTGAAGGGTCCTGAAGATGAAATGAAAAGTCGCGTCGGTCAGAAACTATTAGTCCCAACAATCTATCTGAACACATCAATGTAACTATTCTCTTCCAGACTGAGATCCCGATATATACGGGGTGTTTTAGAATGAGACCAAGAAACTCCGTGTGCTGATTCTCTATAAAAATATAATATAATATTTGTTGTTGTTTATTCAGAATTTTTTCTTCACGAGCAACCCTCATAAGTCTCCGCGAAACTTGTGTGAGCTAGGAGAGACTAGGCCCCTAACTTTTAACGTGTGATGCCCTTATGGACGCCGGGATAAATTAATTTGAACATTTGGTTTTCTTTCACACTCTATCCTGAAAACTTTCTCAGATTATGATAATGGCAGAGTCCATAATAAGGAAGTTGAGGAATATTGCTGGAGTGAAACCGGCTCTGGATGCCCGGAAAAAATAATGTGGCCATGTGGTTTTATTCCGCACTCTATCCTGAAAACTTCCCTAGATTATGATAATGGCAGAGTCCATAATAAGAGAGTTGAGGAATATTACTGGAGATAAACCGGCCCTGGACACTCGGAAAAATTATTTTGGTCATGCGGTTCCTTTCCTCAATCCATTTTGATTGACACACTGAAACATATAACTGTTTTCCACTATTCGTATGAAAAAGAAAAAAAATGCAAATGTTGCTGAAGTTTATTGCTAAAGTATCAGTTTTAATTTCTGATTCTCCCTGTATAATACAAGTAGACAGTGCTAGAAGTATAGCCTATTTATTATAAATTATCTCCAATAAAGACGATTTATTAATATTATCTGGTGACCCTTGTTTCGTAAGACACCTATGGTTACATGATGAGGGCTGTGCTTTTACTACTTATCAATGAACAGAATTCAATGTCTGAACGAGTCAACAACATACTAGTATTCAAAACTGTTCATCGAATATGACAACTTGAAATATACGTGAATAACTTTTCCAGTAAGTATCCACGTTCCACAAATTTAATTTGGCTCGACTCCAAACACGAAAGGTACACCCTGGCACAATACTCCGTTGACGGAATAATATAAGTAAAAATCAAAGTCACCCTTCGTGAACGGTTTTCGAGAATCGGGCGTCAACGAACAAACCAACTGGTTAGTGCCTGGATGATTTTCGGCAAAGTAAAGTTTAGTTTCGTTTCATTCCTATTATATTCTCGAAAATATTCTGTACCTAATAGCAACATGGTTGGTTATCAGAGCTGGTTGGTGTAATTTAAAGTGGGGAAATTTAAACCTGCCAAACTATATCAGCCATGATAGAAAATTACTTTCGAATTTCCAGTAATTTCAAGTTCAAAGTCACCCTTTATTGGTACTCCGGAATTCAGAAATAGTATATAGTACAATGAGCATGAACTGACATACATCTCCCACGAGTAGGTAGGTATAAGAAATTTCAGATATCTACGAATGGGTATAGTATCATACTCATCGTATACTTTACTTTTTCTACGACTACTTGAATCAGGAACAAAAACTGTGTTTTTGCAGGGTTTAGAGATTTTTTTCTCTGAAATTATCAAGTAACTCGGATTCAAAACCCTTTTTTCTTTTTTTACACGCTGCGATACAAATTTTCAAATTTAATTGCATGCCGGAAAAACATTACAATTCAAGTACACCTGCGAAATTATTTATTATCAGAAACATTTTGAAAATATCAGCATTCAGCACTGCAATACAAATCAAAAGTGGTTTTTCTCCAAATGGCATTAAAAGCGGCCTTTTAATGACACTTGGCAGGCTTAGAAGTTGTACTTTTAGTGCCTAGGCAGAAAAAGTCCACTTTTACTGCCTAGGCAGAAAAAGTTCGTTGCTAGGCAACCACCTTCCAAGTAATAATTTAAATCAAACTGATTATTAAAATTGGCAATGACATTAAGAAAACTCAAAATGATGCTGATGATAATAAACTGGTTTTATTGCATTAAAACTACAAACTACAACACGTAATTTTTATTTATTAGATATATTTATGGTGAATTGTGAACAATTATTTAATACAATTGAACTCTGTCCACTTCCCTCCTTTCCAGTAAAATTAACAACTTTAGTATCCACACTTGATACTCCGGAAACGCCAGAAAATATTTTATTGCCGATGTTCGACTTATTGGCTAGCGAGTCCTCAATATAGCCCTTCGCGACAGCGGAAGACTTCCATCCCCCATGTTGCTTCAACATTGTTATGTCCCCACCAGAATGCACCAGCAACGTGGCAGAAGTTCTGCGAAAGCAGTGCCCGGTATACTCTTTCGCATGGGATAGTCCCAGAAAAGTAGCAATTTCTTCTGGCATTTTACCGAATTTGTGAATGCCAATGAATTGATGATGTGCTTTACCGTTCGCATACTTATAGAAGACACGCCGATTATTTAAATTCGAGGGTCTGGAGGCTGCATATTTTCTGTAAACGCTTAAATATTCCGTTACTACAAAAGATCTTGATCTTTTGGTCTTAGTATTTGGTAGCATAATTAGCAATTTGTCGCCCATATCATTTATATCATCTGTTTTCATTTGTAAAAGCTCATCACATCTACAAGCCCCAGCGACTGCAACAATAAGTACAACCTAAAATATAAATTGAAAATTAGTTCTTTAATCCATAATAGATCATTTTCAATATATTCCTACCTTCGTACACAAATACAGTTCATCTGGGGCATCTGATAAAAATTTCTCGATTTCTTCTCTTTGAAAAACTCGGGATTCTTTTGCATGGAAACCGTCTGACTGGCGTTTCAAAAAAGCCCGTAACTTCAGGTATTTTGCCAAATCAATGTTATTTTTTATGTTCAGGGTAGCTTTCAACATCGAATAGGTAGACCATAACGTTGAAGGCTTCAATTTCTTTGAAAGATCGGAAAAATAGACAATCAGCACATTTTCAGAGAAAGATCCTATATTTTTCTTCTGTCTATATTCCATGAATCTGCTGTATGTGAGTTCATACACAGTTCTTGATTTTTCCGGTAAAAGGTTAAATTCCACATCTCGCGCCTGGTCTCTTATCTCAGGTGGTGTTAATTGCATCAATTCATCCTCACTTTGAAGTAAATCAATTTCTAACATGACAACTTTTCAAAATTGACAATGACAAAGTAAACAGTAAACAAACATATTCAACAAACGTCATCAGCGGTAAACATAGTAACGCAGGGCCCAGTTACCTTTGATAAAATAATTTAGTTATTTGGATATTGATAATGAAACGCAATTTAAATATGAAAAAGTCGATTTTGCGTGGAATTGGAACAAATTTGAAGAAAAAATTATATGTTTCACACGGCAGAAAAGCAGATTTAATGCCTTTGCCTACGCTTTGCTACGCTCGGCTATGAAACACCAGCCGCGGCATTAAATCTTGTGCTTTTATGCCTAGTAAAACAATAGTACATTATATACCGCGGGACTGAAGTAGTACATTTAATCCTGAAGGTAAAGTTTATGGCCCGACCGCAGGGAGGGCCATAATTTACCTGAAGGATTAAATGTACTTCAGTCGCAAGGTATATACGATACTTTTCGTACTTCCGGTATGATTTTATTAATTATTTCAATAATTTCAATCAGTTTTTTCTCTCTTCAACTCATTTAATAAACTGTCTTTAAAATAAGTTACCATAGTAACATTGCGTTGTGACAGTTATAATTTAGAAACATTGTCATTACTAGTGTCATTGTAAAGAAACATTGTTATTGATAATTATTGGTATCATGAGTGAAGAAGGTGTATCTGATATTGATAAAAGAGCAGCCGAAGTAGGTGAAGAATTGTTACCACCGAAATCTAGAAAACTATACGAGCAGCAGTACGATGCAGGAAAGACTGGTCAATATGACGAACTGTCACAATATTAATTTGAATATTAACGTTAATTACCATTATAATTAATTATATTTTTCAATAAAATATCCCTTAAATTCGTTTGTTTGTGATTTAATCGTTCCGGGAGTTTCGTCAATATTTAATCCCGGAGGGATTAAATGTGACACTTTAGTACCTGTCACAAGGGAGTGAAGTTGTCACTTTTGGCCCGGAAGTACGAAAATAACTATTATGCAGTTGTTCAATAAGTACTATTTGAAGAAGGTTTGTTTTGCGTTGAAAGTTATTTCATTAACACAGTTGGGTTTCCAATGGCATTGAGAATTTTATCAGCCACATCTAATTTATTTATTTTTCGAATAATCTATATGTGAATCTGCAACGGTTGTGGATTTCCAGCCACTGTGCCTCTTTAAAGAAGTAATATAACCTACTGCATCTACCAGGATAGTGGCCGATGTCCTTCTAAAGCAAAGACCAGTGTACATATCGGGATTTGAAAGTTTTAGAAAGGATGCCATTTGTTTTCCCATACTACCAAATTTATTAACTCCAACTTTTTGGTTGGTGCACTTTTCCTTTAATAATTATAAAAAATAGCATCCTTAATACGTAAGGGTTGAAGGTCTATGTACTTCTTAAAAATTTCGTACAACTGTCCTGTTATTGTAAATTTCCTGGTAACTTTGTTTTCAGCATCAGGTATTTATTGAGGCAGTAGATACCGTGGTAGACTTCATAATATCGTTGACGTCGGTTACCATTTTGTATAATTCTTGACAGCGACTTAACATACGTGTTTTTAAGAACAGTCCATGAACATTTTTTTTTGCTAATCCCCACCTTTGAGTACATTTGTACATTAACATAAAAAGTGAATGCTGACTGGTCTGTAATTCTACGATTCATTGGCATTCAAGAGACTTTTTCATTTCACTATTTTACGTTATGAAATCTCATCCACAATTGAACAAAATTATTTTTTTCAAAAAAAAATTCCTATCAATAAATCATCCCAAGTTGGAAAGGACTTACCTACCTCCATCATACCTTTCTTTATATGACGTTAAATTTCACGTATGAAGTTTCTGGTCGGCAACTTAAACAAAAAGTATATTCTGCGGACCGATCGGCAGCTTGAAAAAGATTTACAACGTTGTAGGGTAGGTTATTAATTGAAGAAGCACTTAAAATGTTAATTTTTCTACATAATCGTAGAAAAAAGTTTATTTAAAAGAAAAACAAATTTCTGACCAAAATTAAAGTTTCGTTTTGATTGACCGAAATACTTAAGTGTACAAATTTTCTTGGAAATCCTACGTAGTCGATTTTTTTTTCAACCGAAATCCGCTATCACATGAGAAATCGCGCAATCAAGTAGGAAATCGTTCAGACTTTCAGCAAAAGGAAAAATCCCACAGCCTGTCTCGAAATCCTATGCGTTGTCTCCAAAATAGGCGAAATCGCTTCGTAACCACTGAAATGAAATGAATTTCATTTCAGTGTTCTTAACCGACTAGGTAGAAAGTTTACGTACGGGACTATGACAGAAAACGAAGGAAAACGATATATACAGTGTGTCCCACTTACCATGCTCACCATGGGTATCTTTTCAATGGTAAGAGATACGAGGTCGGTTAAATGACACCAAATATGGAGTTTATCTGAAAATATGACAGAGTATTTCATTTTTTCAAATGGGATACTCTGTATTTTATTGCATCTTTAGATTTTTTTCATAATTTTATTTCGAAAAATTTCACAAAATCATCAAAAGAACGTTGAATTTTGGTTTTTGTATTTGGAATTTTAATAATGAAGGATTTTTCTGTTTCCTCAACATCTTCAACTTTCATATTTATCAGTTCCTGTTTTCGGCATGCACCACTTACGCCAATTATAAGAACAGTCTAAAAATAAAAATTACTGAAGTGTGGAAAATAGTATTAGTGGACATATTTTACCTTCATAAACAAGTACTGATTGTCAGGAGCCTGAATATTTTTGGCCGTCAAAATTTTAGATTTTTTGCTTCTGAAGCCATCCGATTTCCTTTTTAATAGCGCTATTAACTTGGAATAGGCTTCTATATTTATACTATAACAATTTTCATAGCGATCGCGCGATTTACTTGGCAGTAAATCATTAGTTGCCATATCTGTCATTGCCATGACGTTGGGAGGTGTTAAATTTTCGTTTTCACTATCACTTGACATATTATTTTTTGGATAATTTGTATCTTATAATTATTAAAACCAAAAAACTTTTTTGTCTTTCATAAAGTTTGTATCATTTTCATTTTGACAGTTGCTATGAGTACGGTGCTGATGAGTGATTGTGCCATCATGACCTACTTTCAAACTGTGCGTTTTGATTACGGAAACTGTGCGATTTGTTTACCGTGCGTAACGAGCTATTTACTGAGGCTGCGCGTCGTGTGTTTTCGCCTATTTTCTATAGTGGCCGTAGGTAATAGTTATTTACCTAACAAGTGCGGAAAGTAGTACTTTTCCGCACGCGACGGCGGAAAGGGCGGAAAAGACGTTTTCCGCATTAGGTACAATGTTTTTCCTACGAGTGTTTTTGTCCATCTTATTTATGAAAAAAAAAGGTTTTTATTAAACAAGATTTTATAATAATGCTACAAAATGACACATAAGACAGAATACTTAGTTACATAGATCATTTAGTTAGTCCTAAATATACTCATTTTCAACAATATAAAAATCGTGCGGAAAAGTAACTTTTCCGCATGATTTTATCTTTCCGCGAGATTTATAATATCAGATCGAATCTAGTCTATTAACGACTGTTTGATAATAACTCCGATATTCAGTAATTTTCAGTCGTTCTACGCTGGTTAATGGTTAACGGGGTAGGTGGTTCGAATCCTGGGAAAGTAAGTTACTTTTTTTTGTTTCTGTTTTGAAATCGATGAGAGTACTTACTGTTCAATTTTCGTTATATTATTCAATATTTGTATATTCAATGACGAGTGTTTTTGATATGAAAAAAAATAATTCGCTCGTACTACAAAATTTCATATACCTACTTACCCGTGGGAAATGTATGTCATTTCATGCTCATTGTACAATATACTAATCTTGAATTAAAATATTGTGCTTCAAAGAGAAAATCTTGCGTAGAAGTAAAAATCGCGCGGAAAAGTAAAAATCGTGCGAAAAAGTAAAAATCGTGCGGAAAAGTAGAACTATCAAAACGAAAAATCGTGCGGAAAAGTAACTTTTCCGCACGCTCGTAGGAAAAAATATTTTCTTCACTCTCGAATGACAGATTTGTGTCAAAATAAAAAATGTGCCATATTTGTGTCAGATACTAAATAGTGAAATTGTGAAATTAAGAGCCAGTTTCACAGGTTCCAGTTAGAGTCCAGATTAATTACCTAATGGTTAGAATGTGAACCTGTAACGCCTTGAAAGAATGTAATTCACCGTCTAAACTTTCAGTTAGTTATCTGAAGGTTAACTGGGACCTGTGAAACTGGCCCTAAGTTATCTACTTAAGAATAACTTGATTTTCTATAACTCAATTTAATAGATATCTTGTTTCCTTTTGATTTTACTAATACCTATTTGATCTTACTTAATACCATATTGGTTCCCAAAACAAAAACAAAATTCTTACATTTTTTTGTTTTGAAAACATAATTTATATTTGTTCGAAATCAAAAAGAGAGTATTTTTTGAGGAAATTATTAAAATAAAATAGCAAAATTTTCCGTGTTGTACTGGAGAATACATATTTCCTTCCTTCTTTTTCCATAAAAACTTGATTGTAGGTACTTCTACCATCCAGAAAATTGGTGTATTGTAACTAACTGAATTTACTTAAATGTTACGAAAAAAATTGAACGGAGTTTTCTCGGAAGTTGTAATAGTAAAAATCCGATTTTTAAATGTTGGGAAAAACTTTAAAAGTTCAATTTTATGATTGAATAAGTATATGCTTCATAAAATCAGATTAATTTCAATTATTTCAGATAGACGTTTAAAATTATGGGGCTATCATTAAATTCAACTTTTCCGAATAAGTTTTTTCCTCAAAAATAACCGTATTTTTGCCCATTAGTAATGAATTTTTCAAAATTACCGCAATATTGGTGGTCACGTGATTCATGTCAAACTCGATATTTAGGTTTTCCAATATACCTACAGTATAAATTTTCTTTTGTAACTCTGATAATCAAATTTTGTCCCTTATGTTGCAAACATTGTGGCCCATACTGTAAATTTCAATTTATTACACGAAGACTTTTTTCTTAAGTGCTCTCCATTTTTTTAACCTGTCATTTTTTATCAACTGCCTCATTATTAATTTTTTTTTTCAATGCACACCCCAAGATCCAAGATTATATCTGAAATCCTCCAAACGAATAAAACCCTTCATAAAATCAATGATAAAACTTGACCTTATTTTTGCTGGCAAACCAGAGGAATAGAAAATACAGTAGATTAGTAATATTATTAACTAATTAACTAGGGTAGGTATACTTATAGGTTTTTCTATTGTACATAATCTAATTACTGTTATTTTCCTTGCTATTAAAACTAGAGATTGAAGTTGATGGTAGATCTATGAACTTTTTTGATTTTATTCGCCGGAGCCCTTTGATTTGTTTGACCTTTTTAAATTTTTTTTGGTGGTGTCTGTTACATTTGTACTAGGTATATCACCATGTAAGTACAACAATTTCGAGTAAAAAAATAACAGAACATTAATAACAACAATAACACCAGACTCCCCACCAAAACGTTGTTGTACACCTACTTATTGTCTCGTTATTTCAAGATGTTATGTGTATTGTGTATAGTCATAGTCACCCTGTGTATCTAATTGGTCAGTAGGTTAACGGTTATTATATTATAAATACAGTATTAGTCAACAATTACGTCACTAGCCTATTCAAGGCGGAGAAGTTAACTTGTAATTTTGCTACCATATTTGCAGTTAATCTTGATCCAATTAGCTAGTAAACCTTTCTAGTCAGAGAGTAGTGAAATAGCATTACAACCACAGAAATGGTAATAGATGTTTTTTATCTATGAAGAGACACCCTATAAAAGAGAGATGGTTGGTCAAAAAAACTGGAAGATTTGCACAAAGTGCAAATCTTCCAGTTAAAACAAATTAATACAAATAACAAACCACGATCTATTCAAAAAAATAGTCCTTAGAGAGAACTATTTACCAAAATAAATGTTCATAGGTTAGGATCTAATTTTGCCCTTTTCCAAGAGATGAATCACGTCTACCTACTTTGTGTCTCTTTAAACCAACTGCACACTTCTCACTTTCTTTCTGTAACAAGCGCCAGCCACTACTTCAACCAGTCACTTCTATTTTCGATAAAACACGATCGCGATTTCTAATAAATAAAAAAGTGATAGGATAGGACAAAACAACGAAGCAAGTTACGAGAGAGAACAACACGACACACGACCGACGCAACGAATTTACCAATACCTCACTCCACAAAGCATCAAAGCGAACAACTCGTGCAGATACTTTTCAAAAGGCGCGCGTGAGTAAGAGAGGGACGGTGACGCATACACATACAGGGTAATTCCCTGTTTACACAGGAAACCTTCGGAAATTCCAATCGGACACGAGGTCTATGACTATGAAGTTCGAAGATCCACAGTACACAGAACGAAAGGTGGGGAATGTGTGCCACTGCTGCCAACATCATCGTTGTTCTGATTGTCCTTATTTATTTTTTCATTTTCTTTGGTTTTTTGGCATCGACTGCTACGGTCATTAGCTGTGTGTTCCGGATAGGCTTTGCCACTAACTCCGTACGCCACCTTAGGAGCAGCACTGTTAATTACTAACGCAACAATGAACGTAGAGGATTATTTCCAGCCGACACGTGTTTCAATCATTTAGACTTTCACATCTGAAATTGAAAATGAAAAAAGCTCAACCACTGCGCCTTCCCCGCCTTTCATTCTTCTTGTTTGTAAGTTATTATTTTGGCAAAGAGAGTAAACGTCGAACAGGAGAGTATAATAAGCTCTAGCCAATTAAAATCCTGTAGCATCAACGCGTTATATAGTGACGTACCTGAACATGAGTACAGGAAGCCTATGTAACAGAGTCGAACTAGAACCAACGAAACAAATTTTCACCTTTTACTCTCAGATATCAGAGTACGGAGTGTGCTAGTCCGTCACTGTCAAGAGAGAATGGTTGCCATGGCCAAGACCTACGTCACTATTAGGTTTATCGGAAACCTACTCGGGTTGATGAGGTCCCTAACCTGAGTTACCAACCCGCATTTGGAAACTTTAGTGTTGCATGCGCCGATCATAGAACTATAACACTCTCTGTGTTATAGTTCTGTGGCGCCGATCCTTGACTCGGGTTGATTTTTGAATCAGGTTAGTAACCTTAATAAGTAACTGTCCGAAAACCCCTTATGACTCACAAATGTTCACTCATCTTTAGTGTCACCATTGTCTTACGTGGAATAACGTTTGAGGCTTGTAATCATACACTCGCGAATTCCGCAATTTTTCTGCGAATAAAATGCCTGCAATTCATGCCGGACCAATCGTTGATGCAGTCCATGTCGGAAGCTATTTTATTTTCAGAAAAATTGCGAAATTCGCGAGGGTGTGAATGAAACTTTTTTCTCTTTGAATATTTTGGCACACATACATCATCCAAGTGGAGGTTTCGCGGTAACCCTGTCAGTATTTTATATATTTAATAATCCCTACGAGCTCGTATAGGTTATTGGAGAAGTATACAAATCGAAGTGGCACCCAAACAAAACCAAATTAATGCAAATTTTTCCTATGCAAATAACGCATGCGATTGGCTGAACAGTAGGTTTGTTTCGCGTGCACACTGCATCACTGTTGCAGACATAATCAAGAGTTCCGTTTCGACTAACATTGACGTTGCATTATGTCCTCAATGAATGAAACGGAACACGCCTTATGTGGTCTGTGGTGCAAACGAAAGAGCCTTATTAGTGTTCGTGTTCAATATTAGTAGTGATTCCTTCGTTGCGCTGTTCGCGGAAAAACATCCATACGGAAGCACAGGAGTGAGTGTAAAACGGTTTAAAGTTATCTGTAGTGGGGTGCATTTTGTATTTATGAAATATGTATGCAGACATTGTGATGAAATTCTAGTATTTCCAAAACTAATTATTAACCATTATTACAGTAACCGCCGATTGCGCTGTCATAAGCTAGTGGGCTCGTATTCCTAAGTTGCGTAGAAAAATTTGCATTATTATAGAGCCAAACAAAACTTTCACGTTCGAGTGGGCCCTGGTAGAAATAAAACCATTAATAATATGTTCACTTGTCGGCCACTAGAACGGACAAATATAATTAATATAATGTGTACGAAAATACAAAGTTACATTTTCAATCAAAATCACTAAGAGAAAATGATTTTCCAAAAAAATTGTAGAAACAACAGAATAGAAAATTACATTGTTTCAAATGCATGGATTATAACAAAATTTAAAAATGAATGTTGAATGGTTGTGTAATGTTACCGAACCGAATAGGGTTCAACGTCAAAAAACGGCTAGGAATTCCGACACAGTCCTGCCCACAGACCTCATAAATTTCTTTTATGAGGTCTGTGGTCCTGCCAATGAACAAATCGAATAATTTTTTGAAATATTTTGATTTTGAAGTAAAATTGACATTCCACAGCTGATGGAGCCCCCAAAGTAAATGTTGTTTAATTTAAGAAGAAAACAACGAAAATGGAAAGTGATGGGGCCCAGGCGGCCGATAACAATGTCCATAACAGCAAAGTTATTATAATCGGAGCTGGAATGGCTGGTTTGTCGGCTGCGTATCATTTATCAAAAAATGGCTTTACTGATTTCAAAGTTCTGGAAGCTAGAGGTAGAATAGGAGGAAGAATAGTGCAGATTAAGTTGGCCAACGAAAAAGTAGAGCTTGGAGCCAATTGGATACATGGTGTTTTAGGTACATTTTCTATTTAAGATATTGAGATAGATTGGTTATCAAAAATGCCAGTGGGAGTTCTGTGTTTTTGTCGTTACCATTTTATATATTCTAAGATTTTGCATGACACACTAGAATACTTTTCAATAAGGTAATATCATATATCTATGAGATTATGTAATGGTTTCCAAATTGGATAATGTCAATCTGCTTCCTGCTTATTTGTTGATTCACCCATTCAATTAATAGGTTCATATTTCCCACAGGTAATCCAGTCTATGAGCTGGCCATGCAACATGGTCTAGTGGACATCATGGCCTACCAAAAGCCCCACAAACTCGTGGCCTCAACTGAACAAGGAAAACAAGTCTCATTTGCTACTCTCCATGAAATCTATGAAGCCTACTTATGCTTCCTGCAACGCTGTGAGGAGTATTTTGTATCCCATTATTCTCCCCCAGATGGCATTGAAAGTGTCGGTGATCACATCAGATTAGAAATTAGTTTGTACTTGGACAAGATTAATGACAAGCAGGAGAGACATATTCGCGAGTTACTTTTCGATTGTTTATTGAAACGTGAGTCGTGTATTTCAGGGTGCGATGACATGAGTGAGGTAGATTTGTATGAGTTAGGGAGCTATACGGAACTCCAAGGGGGGAACATAGTGCTGCCGGATGGATATAGTGCTATTTTGGAACCTTTGAGGAAGTCTATTCCTGAGGAAAATATAGTATTGAGGCATCCTGTTAGGCATATTAAGTGGCAGGGAAAGAAGGTAGGTTTTGGCAGACAATGGGTTTTAATTTTATAAATATTCTTATATTGTGATAATAGTGTTAAGGTGAAGACAGTGATGATTGTTATTGAAAAATAGAAGTAGTGCATAAATGATTATTGTCAATTATTTAATTTCTTTTACACAAACAAAATGCACTTTACATTGATGTGAATTTAAAGAAACAAACAAGGTCAAATATTTGGGCATAATTATTATTAGAATATAGAACAATCATGTTGGTTATCTAACAAAAAGGTGAGAAAGCTAATACACGAATTTTACTAGCTGTGACCGTTTTTATCAAGAAAGCTTCTTAGAACAATTCACAAGTCTCTAGCTGTTCCACATTTTCAATATGGTATTTTGGTGTGGGGAGAAACGTATAGAATTCTTTACAAAAATTAAACAAAACTAGGTAAGTATATTCTAGAAATAATTTTCAAGAAACAGAGGTCTTTTCATACTAAGCTTCTGTACACATCAATACATAGCTTCAAATGTATTTTATATAGGTATGCCAGAAATAATTCCTCCGAATTCCCCAAAAATCAAGATATCCATACTTACTCTGTAAGATATGGAGATAAATTTTGTATCCCCAAGCACTCAACAGCTCTCTATGAGCATAGCCCACTTAACAATGGAATAAGATTTTTCAATCATCTCCCACCATCCATGAAAAATATAAATGATCTTAAACTTTTCAAAAAACACTGTGTATAACATTTCCATTGATTTTATGTGTTGCAGTAATGTCCCTGTTTTAATAATTGCACTTTTTCTCTTTTTCTTATTTCTATACTGACCTGACTTGTCCTATATCATACTAAGTATGTGATCGAAAAAGATGAATAAAGTTTATTTTTATTATATCCGATCATTAGCGTCTTCCCTAGCTCACACAAGTCTCTCGAAGACTTCCGAGGGTTGCGCGTAGGGGTGCAATCGTTTTGACGGAAATAACAATTAGGGATGCACCGGATCGGGTATTTTGCCGATCCGGCCGGAACCGGAATTCCGACCTCTGGCCGGACCGGATCGCCGGATCGGGACCTAAGTATGTGCATGCCTATTTTTATACGTAAAACATTGAAAATATTAAGGCTGATTTATTTTTACTTTTTTTAAAACTAGCTACAGTATGCAGAGTGTTAATTAGAATTACCATTAATTTTACCTAATAGATAGAGATTACTGTTTATTTAAATATTAAATTTTAATCAGCATTAACAAAATTAAAACAATTCTACTCATTCAATTGGAGAATAGCAGTTACCTGCCAATAATAAAAAAAATTAAAAAGGAGTCGGGGAAGCACAGCCGCCGCGGGGAAGCACAGCCGCCGGTCTATTATAGGCAAGGAAACACGCACACCCTTCACTGTTGACCAATTACAAAATATATCTGGTCGAAAGTCGGGGCATCCCAGACGCGAAAGTCGGGGAATCACAGACGCGAAAGTCCAGAAATCCCAGACGCCTGCTAATCATAAGCAAAGGCACAGGGCTGCAGGTCATTTCATTTTTCATTTGCTCATAGAAAATCCCTCTTTGCATTTTGCATTTATGTCTGCTGGTGTTCAAGTTTTAAGTTTCTGAGAATTTTGTGTTTTGGGTTCGAGATTTTTAGTGTTCTGTCGTGTATTTTTAAGTAAGTAAAAAAAATCAATAATTATAATTACATAGATATAAAATGGCCTGGTTTTTTTTTAAATAAACTAATTCAACTAATTGCTGTTTTTCTTTAATACAGATCGTCAAAATGTCAAAAGTTTGGCAATTTTTTGATGTCCTTAAAGAAGACAAAAACAAAGCTACCTGCAATTTGTGTCAAATGGTGGTTTCGAGGGGAGGCTTTGGTAAATCGGCATCTTTGTACAAGCCCGTTAATAATACATTTGAAGCGGCATCATCCTGAAGAATTTTCGAATAACTTTAGAGGAAAAGGTACAATATATTTATATTTTATATCTATATTTTTTGTTGGGGTAAAGAATTGGGTTTGTATAGCTTTGTTTGTTGAATGTTTTACTTTTTTGTCGCTTATTTATCGGATTCAATAGATAACATTTTTTGACTTGAAATCGTGTCTAGTGATTTGAATTTTGATTGGTCTGATTTCAATTTTTTTTGTCCTGTCTTAATGAAAATTTTACTTCATGATTTACGATAGCTTGATTACTTGATTGAATAAAATTGGAAGTAAAATAAATATTAGCTTTTAGTTAGACCGCATATAATAAAATAATGTTTTAATTTATTTCGTAGAAAACAAGAATTCTGCACTCGGTTCCGCATCTACATCTGCAGCTACAGGCTCAGTCGAGACCAGGCAACCAACTTTACCTGAACTTACACAACTTCACAAAGCATGGGATATCAATGACAAGAGAGCTGAAAGAATTCACTATAAAATTGCAGAAATGATTTGTTTAGATAACCAACCTTTTTCCTTGGTAGAAAATACTGGTTTTAAGCGATTACTCAATACTATTTCTCCTCAGTATAAACCCCCCTCCAGAAAATATTTTACTGATAATATAATCCCTGACATTTATAATAGAGTTAGGATAAAAATTTCAAAGGTTCTGGCTGAAGCTTCGTTTATTTCTCTTATATGGTGTTGGAACTATAAAAGAAAGCCTGGTTATGGGAATAAATAAGAGATTCGCCGATGTTGAATCTAAAAATTATTATACAATATCTACTATTTTAGATCCTCGATATAAAACTTATTTTTTTTCAAGTAACTTAATAAGTGACGAGATTAAAAAAGTTCTTTTGAGAAAAATAAAAGATACTTGCAGTATCATTGATGAAGCAGAAACACGAGAAGATGAAAGGGTTAATACCGAAAATGAGGACGATGAGCCTTTAGCTGCAATTCAGAAACGAGCAAGAATAAATGAAACAACTGATTCATCAACAAATTCCACTTTTACATTATGGGACTGCTACAATGACTTTGTAACAGCTTCAACGTCTGCATCTTCTATATCTGGTTTAAAAAATGACATACTCCATCAACTTGATACTTATTATGGAATGCCAATTATAGATAAAAAGGCAGATCCGGTTGAGTGGTGGAGCAGGCACCGTGAAAAATTTCCTGATCTAATTAACTTAGTTAGGCAGTTCCTATCAAGCCCAGCAACTAGTGTCTATTCAGAGAGACTATTTTCAGAAATTGGTAATATATTTGTTGATAATAGGTGTAGGCTAAACTCTGAAAATGCCGAAAAGCTCTTATTTATTCACCATAATCTTAATAAAATAAATTATGAGTACTAAGTTTTAAGTTTCTCACTCTAATTTTTTATGTAAACTGTATACTTATCGTATAAGACTTATCCATGACAGGGAATTTGGTTATTATTTTTGCTGTTAGAATTTGGCTGTTAATAATGTTTTCAGTTACTATTTATGTTTTGTAATTTTAGGAAAGAAAATATATTTTGTTCAAAAAAAATTATTTGTGATTAATTAACGACTTAACAATAGGTAAGTAGGTAAGTAGGCACCAATTTAAAAAAACCTTAAAATAATTTTCTTTATTTTTGCATATATTTGAATTTAAATTATATTAAAAATTTAAAACATAAACATTTCCAAAAAGTTCCGAAAAATCCGGCCGGAACGCGATCAGGTCGGAGCGATCGGATCGGCCGGATTTAGCGGTACCGCCGGAATTCCGGTGCATCCCTAATAACAATTATATTTTCATAGCCATTGTATATATGCATTTAAAAATAAAATATTGCATAATTCTGTTTATGCTACTAGAAGCACTACAAACGAATTGTTACTAATTCCCAAATTCCATAAAAATGTTTGTCATCGTTTTTAAACTAATTACTAAAAATTTGTAACATTCTACCCTTAAAATTGAAACTTAAGAAATTGTAAAGCTTTCTCAAGAGAAACAAAAATTAATTTTCTCGAAAGTCCCACACTGTACCAACAGATAAATTCAACTCCAGTTGATGAAACTTTGCAACAACTGAACAAATCATTTTTCAGCAAACAAAAAAATTTAATCATTGTAACAAATACACTGGCAGAAGATTTATCGGCACCATTCCAAATCACTGGTATCCCAAAACAAATTCTGAGATGATGAGATGATTGTGTGAGGTCAGCTCTTGCACCATTTTTCTATTTTTTTTTTCAAAACAATTATATTTGTGTTTCACAAAAATGTTAATGATAAAACTACAAGTATGATGACTCTAGTTGAAAGCCTAATAGATCAAATTGTAATTTCATTTAGTAAAGTTCAAATATTACATATTATCACCAATATCCCAACTCATATCCTTTTCTGAAGATCTGTGAATAATATGAAATACCTAGCCAATTTTGTGTTTTATTATTGTGTTGTATATAAAAATATATGGCAATGTCTCATGGTGGATTTATGCAGCAGTCATAAGGAAGAATATTCGTCTATGATTGGTTGGTCCGTTTATTGCAACCAATCATTGACGAATATTCTTCCTTATGACTTATGAATGCTGCACTAATCCATCATCAATCTTGTGTTTTAGCACGTTCATGAATCTGAATCTCCTTTAAAATTCTTAAGATTTTGGCAGTTTTTCAAGCCAATGAGAAGATGAAATGAAAAGTGTACCTTGAGTTTGATCATGGCTTGGTAAAAAACTATGGTGCGCTATAATAATTCCAATGTCATAGACTTTTAAGTCACTATAAAAATACTTGCAGGTATGCGACGATTTAAATCATGATTTTCAACTGATTTTTTTCAATTTTAATCGTGATTTAAATCATATTATAAACTGCTGTTAAAACAAGTCACCAAAGCAGATAACTCATCAGGGAATTAAAAAAAAAGAAAGATAGTTTATTTAAATCTAGTCCTGATCCTGAACAAGTACTAGCAGTATTGGTACTGGTAATATCAGTACTATCACTATTGTCAGTATCTAATATAACTGCTTCCATTTTCTGACATTCCTCCCAGTGCCTTTTCATTCATTCAACAATTCCTTGTAATTCAAATTTACATTTTTTACAGGTCGCTCTGCTTCACGTTTTTCCGTCTGATTTATTCGATTTTTCAATAAAATTTTGCCAAATAGATTATTTTTTTCTACCACCACTTCGGGACATTTCAGCTACACGCAACACGCAACACGCAATTTATGAACGTATGGACCGACTATAAGTTAAGAAATGATCCGTCTCGCATCCACCGGACATTTCAAAGACAAACGAAATTTCTTGTTCCGACAGGAAAGCCGCGACACGTTGCCGAAAATTTTCAAATAGAGTAATTTTAAAGTTTATTCTTTCCCTATTTAAGGAAAAAATCAGTATGAATAGAAAAATATCACGATTTACTCAAAAAAATCAGATTTTCTGTTTTTTTTTTTTAAATTGTGATTTTTTGCAACTCTGCTTACAGGTCTCCAGAAGATGTCATTGGATATCATTTGAAGATATTGTTGAGGAATTATGAATATTAATCATGATTTAGGCTCTTAAATAACATATTTTTTCCAGAATTATCTATTATTTGGCCCATCCCTCTAGAAATTTGAAAAATTCAGACACAAACTTTTATTCATGTGTTTTGGACTCAAAACTTATTTTTTTTAGGAAAGAAGGCCTAAGTATAACACCGATGATGAGAGTGATTCAGATGAGTCAGTCAGAACCATTATTGAATCTCCTCCAAGTTCGAGCCACTCAAGTCGAGAATCAAGCTGTGAAAAAACTAATTGTAATGTAGAAGTAATCTGTGATAATGGCAAGAAGTTCCTTGGGGACCATGTTATTTGTACCTTGCCTTTGGGTGTTCTGAAGCAAAGTGGAAATACCATCTTTCAACCGCCTTTACCTGATTATAAATTGGAAGCCATAAATAGGTGAGAAGTGAGAATATTCTGAAGTTTGTGGCTGGTAAAGGCATATTTTTGGAAATTTAGATTGATGAAATGAGCAATGTTTGAGGAAAATATGCAGGGTCTTCTATATTTCCGTGTAATTTTTTTAATTTTCAGTAAAGTGATTTTACTAAAAAAAATTCTGTTATTGTATGTATATAAATTTTATAGTTTGATTCTAACATAGGTATTTGTGTTTGGACAAAATGGCCAAGGTTTTCGCGGCCGAAGTTTTCAGTGTCACAATTTTCAGTCGGGTGAAGACCGTCGATTTTTGGAATTTCTTCCTAACGTTTCGCTAGCGCGAGTCGCTATCTTCTTCAGAGGCTTATACATCATGAATAATCTCAGATGACTGGAGATTACAATACAATCTTTTATTTCCTGATACTATTACAAGCATGGAAATTGTCAAATACAAAAGGTTAAGAAATAAAATGGTAGTCTAAAATCATTTCAAGAAATTAAACTAAATTAACATATAAGAATACAACACAATAGTAGTGGAAAAAGGGATTTATATAAGTAATAAAACAATATGAATAATTTTAAAGAGAAACATTCTCAATTGAAAATTGAATCAATTCATGACTCCTCTGGAAATAACAAATAACAAAACAGTACACAAGCGAACATTCATAACGTAGTAGCCAAATCAGTTTGTAAACATTCATCAAGAGAATAAAATGCATTTTTGTAGAGAAGATTCTTCACACAATATTTGAAATTATTGAGATTAGAATTTTTTTTAATGAATATAGGGAGTTTATCATAAAGTCTTATAGACATGATATGAGGTCCCTTGGATACATATGTTAATTTGTGATTGGGAACAATGATTCCGTCTGCGGAGATTGTATTTATTCTGACTTAGGTAGTCTTGTGCGTTAATTACCGTATCTGGATCTGTTACATTCTCGCTAACCCTATTTGACCCCTTTCTATATCAATGACATTAAGCCGACAGGTAGAAAGGGGTCAATTAGGGCTAGCGAGAATGATGCATGAGCCTCTGAAGAAGCTAGCCACACGCGCTAGCCAATAGTTATGAAGAAATTCCAAAAAACGACGGCTTTCAAACCCGAGTGAAAATTGTCACACTGATAATTGTTTTTTTGTGAAATATGCTAAGAAAATACGTATATGTATTATTACATTATATGTCCAATACTTGGATATTTTCTTAGCGAATTTTTTACCTACTTTTGCAGATATCTTCAACTCTTCAGATATGGTTCCATCGTCGTTCAGTACAACTTCAGTAACAATCTCCTCGACTTTTATTGTTTTTACCCACATTGTTTATGTCTCTCCATAAGATTAAGAGTTTTTGTTTTCGGTCTATTTATTTTCTCTGAGAGTTTGATTTTTCTATTTTAGTCATTTTATTTGTAATTTCCTATATTCCTCAATCATTTGTGTGTTTTCTCAAGATATTGTTATCAGCATTAGTCCAAAACCATTATTGCTTTGTAATTCTTATTGTTAATCTTTTGAAGTTATTATTTTGTACAATCTTTATATTTATATGAGTGAGTGGATCTCTTCCCCTGCTCTTATTTAGAACACTTTTTTAGTGACATTAGTAATTCTTGAACAATTAAGCACAGTTTTATAAGCAGAACATAATTTGTTTTATTTTATTGCAGAGTTGACTCAATCATTTGAAATCCATTGTTTGTTTTATCCAGTTAATTGTGTTTAATTGAGAAGCTGCCACTATAGTAGGACCAGTCACTGTTTTGTCTCAATCTACACATTTCTCTATTTAGTACGCAGACGTAGAACGGACATGTGATATTTTATTTCTTAATTTCGAGTTATAACTTGAAATTAGCGTTAATTTCGAGATACAACTCGAAATTAGTGGTAATATCGAGTTGTAACATGAAATTGGCGAAGGAAGAACTTGCAATATATTTTACTTAATTTCGTGTTATGGGTAACTTGAAATTAAGTTAACTTTCGAAATTGAAATTAATTTTCGAAATTAAGCTAATTTCGAGTTATAACTCGAAATTAAGAACGAAAATATCGTTTGTCCGTTTCACGCCTCCGTAATTTATTGACATGAGACTTTTTCTCGCAGATTTTATAATATAAACAAACTGAAATAGAGTAAATTATTCTTTGTTGAAATTAGGACAAGAGGATGCAGAAAGACTGCTCGATAAAGTGTTAGACCAAATTGTTATTTAGATTTATTATTTATGTCTATTATTATTTTTAGAACAAGGCTTCATTACCATAATTTTCAGGTTACTTTTTGGAACCGTGGATAAGATTCTCCTAGAATATGAAAGACCCTTCCTTCATCCCAACATAAGCGAAGTTCTTCTACTGTGGGAGACTGACAAAGAAAAGTATTCAGATATCAGCAAATACTGGCACAGGAAAATATATTCGTTTTCTAAAATATCGGAAACTTTAATCTTAGGGTGGATTTCGGGGAAGGAAGCCGAGTACATGGAAACTTTATCGAATGATGTAATCATCGATACTTGTACAACGATACTGAGGAAATTTTTAAACGATCCTTTTATACCAAAACCAAAGAAATGCGTCTGGTAAGTAATTTAATAACATTAACATAGTTTTCCTTGTGATAATTGGGCCAAATTCAAATATCAATTTTGGGATCACTTACTATATATTCTTTCTTCAGTTGACATTTGTGAGTATTACAAAAAAGAAGTATTTATAATATAACAATGAGAATAATAAATATAAATATCAACAGGCCATCAACGTAGATCCTTCGGCCAGTGTACGAGTTTTTTTCAAAAACATGTTTTTAAAAATTAGTAGTATTAGAATGGGTTATATTCATACAAAACGAAAAAATATTTCTTGCATTCAAGAATACAGGTGTACAGGAAAACGTCACTAAATAAAAATACAATAGAAAGTATCTAAAATACCTACAATTATGAATACAAACTTCTATAAAACAAAAATAAAAAAATGATGAGTGATGAACCGAGTAGGGGTAAAAACCTTTTATGGTACTTTTTTGGCCAGGGCTTTAAAATGTTGATGTTGGGAGTTTCCTTGAGAAGTGTGTACAATTTATTATAGACTTAACAACTCAAATACAGATGAGATTTCTGAAACCCCGAGTTAGATTGTAGTGCTGGCACAAGTAGATCCTTATGTTTGTATTGCAGCTTTGTTATAACAACTTCAAGTGAATTTACGGCAGTTGTTGACTTTATGCATGAAGTGAAAAAATTAATTATGGACCTGAATGAACTCAAAATTTGAAAGTGGCACCATATTTCATTTAAAACCTCGTGGTCCAGTGTCAACGTCAAAATCTCTAGAGTTTTTTTGTATTTTGCCTGTTTTATTTTGAAAGCGATTATGGGGTAGGGTTTTTTCCACCGAAGAAACCAATGTGGGATCCCAACTGTCACTCATCAAGTACTTATGCTTATAATAATAATAATATAAGTTCATTCATGAATAAATACTCAAATAATTATTGATAAGTGTAAACATTGAAATGGATAAATGATGAAGAACCTTGAGAAGGGTATTTGTAAGGTTGTGTAATACAAGAACTTACATATCTATTTTTAACTAACAATAAGATTGAAGAATGTAAATGGCTGAATAATTGTTTTCTGTAAAAAAAAATATTTTTTTCAGTACGAGTTGGCACCATCAGCAGTATACCAGGGGCTCATACACAGCGATAGCTGTTGGATCTTCACAACTAGACATAGAATATCTGGCACAACCAATTTACTTAGATGAGAAAGAAACAAAGGTACATAAATAAGTACAATCGTTCATATTTTACCCCCATTGCATTTTGCTACACTTATTTACAAAATAAATTAGGCTTAGTGATCCCACAGAAAAATTCAATTCAACAATTCTGCCATCTGAAGATAGTTCAATATGACGATAAAAAGTGTGCAGAACATGAACAGAAGTGAAAGTATACTTATGCTTGCTTTAATTTATTATCTTTGTTTTTGGTTCGTTTCAACTTATTTTCAACCACGTCTATTCGGTTACTTCCAGATTCATTTAGCACCAGAACGTGGTTTTCCAATTTAAGTTTCAATTGTATAAAACTCAAGCACTTGGAATTAATTGTACTATATAAATTTCAAGGTACAAACAAGTTCACAGTGCTAGGTCATTATTGTTTTCTTTATGTTGATTGACAAGTTATTTGAAACACAAAAGAAAATTATCATATATAATGAGGTATTCCCCTGTAGTTTTATAGTACTTTTTATACCATAATATTCCAGAGTCATTTGTAAAAAGTAAATTTTCTAGAAGGAATAACTACAATCTTGTAGTTCATGTAAAACAGAAATAGTAGAGGTCCAAGAAGAGAACCTTGTGGTACTCTTCAATTTACTTTGTGTTCATTTCAATGTAGGGTATTAGTTCCAAAGACCTAGCTCTCGAACGTAAGTGGAATTATATGAGGATTGAAAAACATGTTGTTGTTTTCAGCCTGTGTTACTGTTTGCTGGCGAACACACACACAGCAATTTTTATTCCACTGTTCACGGGGCATACCTGACGGGCAGGAAGGCTGCTCAACTTGTGATGTCCGCAGAAGCACCAAAAGAAATTATAGTAGACTGCGAGGATGCTACGGATTTGAGTTCGTGGGTGCAAGGCATTCAGTTGGAGTGAGATCAGTTGATTTTGACAAATTTCCGAGTATAAAAATCTAGAGGTTGTTAATGTTTGTTGATGTGCGAGGTTGGAGGGTCAGTGATAGTTTGAATTGGAGAAAAAAATTATGATTTTGAAGTTGATGAAGGTTTACATGAAAGATTTGTTGGCTGTTATGGTTATTGCCAATATGGATCTAATTATAATTATCAAGGAGGAGTTGAAACAACCACTCCTTTGATTACTATCATTTCGGATTTCCATTTTCTGAATTATTACGTTTCAATCAGTATGGCATCTCCGATCGGTATCAAGTGTATGATGACCTTTTTCGAAGTAATGAGAGACATTTATAGTTCTTGAGTGACAATCAACAGATACCTGCTTCCTATTTGTGAATGAGCTGATCAACAACTCTTGTAATAATAATAATATATATCATAATAATCTCTTTTCTTGCTCAGATTGATCTGTATAACTACAGACGTATGAGTACAAATAAAAAAGAGGAAACCGTCAGTGTAAGAAAATATAAGTGGTAAAACTATACTAAAATAAAAAGAAATGTCTCAAAACAGTCAAATCGAAAATATATAATAGATATAAATATAGATATTGTAAACTCAGATTGATCTGTATAACTACAGACATAGAAGTAGAAATGAAAAAGAGGAAAATATCAGTGTAAGAAAATTTTAATGTTAAAACCATCCTAAAATAAATAAAAATGTCACAAAACAGTCAAATCGAAAATATTAATGGTATAACTATAGTAAAATAAATAGAAATGTCACAAAACAGTCAAATCGAAAATATATAATAGATATAAATATAGAAAGTTACTTATGACATCTACAGTCACTAGTTGAAACTTAATTAAGTAACTTTCTGTTATATCTGTCTTGCCTTCACGGTACTAATTCTTGAGTGGATTCGTTTTGATTTCGAGAGCTCCATAAATCCTTTCTGATGAGTGCATGAGCACGAAACAGCTGTCAAAGGTTGGAACTCTCAGAATTAAAACGAAATATACTCTATTTTCATATAAATATAGATATTATAAAGACATAAACAGATGTATACACCTCATTTTGATAGAAATACTGAAGAGTGAATACTACTGAAATAAAAGTTATGTCACAAAACAACCGTAAAAGAAATTTAAGATTTAAATCAAGTCATAATAAATAGATACATGCAAACATTCCAAATAAATATAATAATACATCATAAATAGGAAGTAGTCCCTTCCTATCCTATATAGTACAAGAAACTACTGTAACAGTTCTTTGACAGAAGTAAGTAAGTAAGTCTTGATATAATGATATGTATATTTCCAGAGTTTCTCATTTATCAGGAAGTTTATTGAAAAGTTTGCAACCCTGATATCAATTTTTTTTGGCAGTGCGCATTTCGGATAGAATTATTATTATTGTAGGCTCTGTTAGCAGCTGAAATATTTCTATTTCGGTATATAGACACATGTGCAAGCTTCCATAATGTATATTCCTGCTTGGTTTTGGTCAGGAAGCTTTCAATGTGTTGCTGAGTTTGAAGCAGCTTCTGACATTGTATTCATAGACTGGGAGTTCAAAACATATTTTTTTGTCTTATTTGTTCACACTCAGCAGTATAAGAACCCCCCAAATTCCACCTTCCTCTACCTAGAATTGAGCTCGCCCGATAAAAATCGTGAACTAAAGGGTGAGGGCCGCATGGGTGAAATTGTATTAAAAAACCCGGGGTCTCGAATCATTACTTACCGTTCGGCGTATGTCGCAAGTTATTGTAATTGAAAAAAATGTTTGAGCTGACGGCATTGCCGAAAGTGTCTGGTAGATACAACGCGCAGTGACACTGTTTATTTTTGTAAAAAAATCATCATTTGTTAATGTTCGGAATTTTGGTAATTCAACTAATTATTCACTAAAACTCAAGATAAAATGATCACCGAATATTTTGGTTGGATGGGGGGCCAACCACACCCGCGTACGGGTGTAGAGTATGCGTGTATCATACATTTACCTTTGACATTTTTATAGCAGCTCAATGCAAAATATCGAGAAATAACTATTGCGATTAACGATTTGAATGGATCTGTAGGGTGTAAAAACAGTTTTAAATTGTCGGCTAAATAATCATATCCATATCATAATCACAACCTACCGTTCGGCATGCAGTGCATTTTACAGAAATTCAAAAAATATGCCAAAAAAAAATTACATTTAGCTGTAGCGCATGGTGCCGCTCATGGGCACACGGAGACGCCATTTCTGTGCCATATTCGTCCGCTCATGGGTACTCGGAGACGCTCAGTGGCGTAGCCAAGGGGGGGCAGGGGGACCGGGCCCCCTCCGAAATCTTTCAAAGTTTCGACGATTTGGCAATTTGCCATTTTGTATTAGCCCTCCCCCCCCAAAGAAAAATTTAGGCTACGCCTCTGGAGACGCTCACAAAAAAAAGCCATTCGCTATCTTGCAGAAAGAACCTTAATTTCAAAATGCCTTTTCTTTCGTTGGCAATCCTGAAATTCTAGTGGATTAAAACAAATTCAAAACGGTTACCGCAATCTTTCAACAATTTGTGTGCCACATGTACGGTTTAAAGAGCGTCCGTAGCGTGAACGAAGGAAGGTTTGCAATTTTCAATAAAACATACAAGGCGAAAACGAGCAATGAGCCATTAAAAAAAAGGGTGTGCGGTGTTGGAGGGTTCCAGTCTACCCCCTGCCCAAACACGGGGGTTATATAATTACACTTAACATGGTATCAGGTCAGGTACCCTCTGGACAAAACCCCCCGGACTTAAAACCCCCCAACACCCGGTTGTGTTGAATTTTTTTTCAGGTGGTAATTTTTTTCTGTCTGTTTTTTTTAGAATGAACAATAACATTTTTCGGAATCAAATTATATTTTGGAATTGTGTTTTAGTTTATCTCGTTAAGGGTATTTTTGTTCTGATGGTTTTTTGTACCGGTGGTATTTTTTACTAGGGGGTTATTGTCGGGGGGGGGGGGTGTCAAGGAGGTAATTTTCCTAGAAGCGTCTATTATACTATTATTAATCATAAAACACCATCGCCGAACGGTAACAAATAATATTGTTGACGAAAATTGGATTTTAGGGCTACAAAGGTCAATATCCAATTAATTTGTTCGGCATGCATTTTTTATATTTCCATTTTATTTAATAAATAATATAAAATCAATGCCGAACTTTAACGTATGATACACGCATAATCTACACCCTAGAGACAAAAGTACGCGGGGGTGGTTGGCCTCCGATGCAAACAGAATGTTCGTCGATCATATTATCTTGAGTTGTATTGAATAATTATTGATTTAACAAAATCCCGAAAATTTACAAATGATACATCTTTATTACACGTTTTCGGCAATGCCTTCTGCCTAAACTTTTTTTTCAATTACATACGCCGAACGGTAAGTAATGATTCGAGACCCCGGGTTTTTAACACAACTTCACCCACGCGGCCCCCACCCTTTGGTACACGATTTTTATTCGGCGAACTCATATCCGTGTGGTGGAAGGTGGAATTGGTAGGTTCTTATACTGATGAGTGTGAACAAATGAAACAAAAAAATACGTTGTGAACTCCTGGTCTATTATTCCCAAAGAACACTTTGAAACCAACAAAAGAAGAGATATGAAACAGAACAGGTACCCAGACAAACTCCTGGAAGAGGTTGTGAAACAAGACACAAAAAACAAAGAAACTAATCATTAACAACCCAGCCATGTTTGTCCTACCGTACATTGAATGGATCTGTGAAAAACAGTTCTAAATTGTCGGCCAAATGCTCATAAACCTATCACTACCTACCGTTCGGCATGCAGTGCATTTCAGAAAAATTCATTGTAGTAAGTAATTTTTCAATTTCTACTACAAGAATGCAAAGGAAGTTATGCCAAAACAATTACATATAGCTGTAGCGCACGGTAACGCTCATGGGTACCCGGAGACGCCATTGCTGTGTCCCGGGTACCCATACGCCATTGCTGTGTCCCATTCGTCCGCTCACACGCCTATATAGAAAAGCAAAAATAGACCGTTCGCTATCTTGCAGAAAGAACCTAAATTTCAAAATGCCTTCTTAGCCGTTGGTGAAATTTTAGTGGATTCAAAAAAATTTAAAACTGTTACCGAAAGAAACTATTCAAAAATTTGTATGCCGAGTACTGTTTGAAGAGCCTCCGTAGCGGACGAAGGAAGGCTTGCATTTTTCAATAAAACGTACAAAGCGAAAATGAAAAAAAGGGTGTGCGATGTTAGAGGGTTCCAGTTACCCCCGGACAAAAACTTCCCCGGTTCAAAAAACCACCGAAATAAAAATGTCTTTGGTATAAAATACCACTGTTTCAATAGTCTTTTATTTAATAATTTTAATATTTACCACAAATATATTTTTAGTTACATTTTTAAAATGAAAGGTTCAATGATATTCCATGTAGGTATTCCATTACATTTCGTTCATGATACCTACGAACTATGGTTGTTATTTAATCACCATACTTTTTCTGTTTGTGTTGGATGGTCTTTTTTCAATTGTTAATTTTTTTCAGTATGTTATCTTTAGAATTAACAATAAAATTTTTCGGATTGAAATTATATTGTAGAATTGTGTTTTGGTTTATCTTGTACCAGTGTTTTGGTTCCGATGGTTTTTTGTTCCGATGGTTTTTTGTTCCGATGGTTTTTTATTGTAATGGTATTTTTTCTACGAGGTTACTGTCCAGAGGGTTATTGCCGGAGGGTTTTTGTCCGGGGGGAAGGGTTTAGGGACTACTTTTCCTAGAAGCGTCTATTAGACTTTTGTTTGAAAGTGGTTGACAATGTTTCACTTTGAGTAAGGTTATTCTGGACTTTTATTGTCTAAAAAAGAAAGAATTTTTCTTTGTTCTTTCTTTTTTTAGACAATTAAAGTCCAGAATAACCTTACTCAAAGTCTATTAGACTATTTTTAACCTTAAAACACCATCACCCAACGGTAACAAATATTATTTTTAACGAAAATTGGATTTTAGGGCTACGAAGGTCGATATCTAATTAATTTGTTGGTCATGTATTTTTATACTTCCATTTTGTTTAATAAATAATATAAAATTAATGCCGAACTTCAATGTATTATACACGCTTAATCCACACCCTTAAGACGAAAGTACGCGGGGTGGTTGGTCCCCGATCCAAACCAAAGTTTTAGTGAATAATTAGTTGAATTGCCAAAATGCCAAACATTAACAAATGATGATTTTTTTACAAAAATAAACAGTGTCACTGCGCGTTGTATCTACCAGACACTTTCGGCAATGCCGTCTACCCAAACTTCTTTTTCAATTACAGTAACTTGCGACATACGCCGAACGGTAATTAATGATTCGAGACCCCGGGTTTTTAACACAACTTCACCCACGCGGCCCCCTCCCTTTGGTACACGATTTTTATCCGGCGAGCTCATATCCGTGTAGTGGAAGGTGGAATTGGGTTCTTATACTGATGAGTGTGAACAAATGAGACACAAAAAATACGTTGTGAACTCCTGGTCTATTATTCCCAAAGAACATTTGGTAACTAAACTCACCAACATAAGAAGAGACATGAAACAACGGGTACCCAGATGAACTCCTCGAAGAGGTTCTGAAATGGCACAAAAAACAACGAAATCAAGAATCAACAACCTGTCCATGTTATCCTCCTACCGTACATTGAAGGCGTATCAGAGAAACTGAGAAGGATCGATAATAAGTGAAACTTCAGAAGCTGATTCAAATCGGGCAACAAATTGAGAAGATTTTTGATCTAAACCAAACCTGAGAACCCAAGCGGAAACTAAAAAAAAATGAATTTACCAAATGAAATGAATGTGGTACATCAGTGAGACCAAAAGACGACTCACCATTAAAGTAGACGAACACAAACGCTGAACCCAAAGGGGAGAGATGGCATCACAGAACATCACAGTATCCAGTGGAAAGATGCCAACGTCCTAGACAAGGAAGAACATTGGTTTAAACGAAAATTCAAAGAATTCCTATACATCCAAGCCAACAATGCCTTCAGTCAACCAAGCATAGAATTAAAGGATATCACAAGCCGACCCATTTACCTACTTCCAAGATTTGTTGCCACCCTCTTCCCAATTAGGGAGCAGGGATTTGTTGATTATCACTCAAGAACAATAACCTCGAAACATCAATATACTCTTGATAACGATCGGAAATGCCGTAACAATTCAGGCAATACAAGTCCGAAATAAAAGTAACCAGTCTTTCTTTCAATCAACTCCCTTGTTATCTTTTCAGTATTAAATGGATTGAAGTTCAATCAATGTGTCCCTATCACTGGCCCTTTCATGAAAATTGTACCACTGATCTGAATTTATGGACAAGAAGATACATGTTTCTCAAACAATAGGTATAATTTGTTACCTTACCCTATTGTTTGTGATACTTAAAAAACGCATGATTGCGTTAGGTTTTTTTTATGAAATTGATATATTTGATATTCAGTTGATCCAACTTATTTTATTTACTGTCAGAATTCCAGAGCATACAACCTCGGGGTTGTTTTCTCTGAAAATATTCAAATTCTGACTATTCTCAGGTAAAACTTTTTTAGTCTCAAACATTTGAAAAACTGTTTTTTTGATAGTTTAACGTTATCGAATTACTGAAAACTGAGGAATGTAAAAAGGGCATTAAAACACCTGTAAGTGATGGATTAATACAGATAATGCTCTCAACTGATTTATATTGAATGTTAGTATTACCGGTGTGAAGTTAGCGGTCACTTTCTAGCAGCCGTTTTTATCTATCAGGCAATTTTCCAGTGGCGTAGGGTGTGAAATTAAATTCGGCTTTTGATCCAAATGAAGTTCAATTTTTATATATTGACTATCGAAAATCCCAAGAATGATATACCGCCAGATGGTTGATTTTCAGGTTGTCTAAGGGGAAGTTTACACTTGTCGATTTTTGAAAAAAACATTCTGAGATTCTAAGAAATGTTTAGCCAAGTTCATTTTTTGTATAAAAATTACTGAAAAGCCCTAGGATGACTACCGGAAGATGGTTGGTTTGCAGACCGTCTAAGGGGCAGTTTATACTTGCCAAGTTCAATTTCTGTATATGGACTACTCAGAAGCCCGAGAATGATGTACCAAGAGAAGGTTAATTTGAAGAAAAAAAAAATTGAAAAACCAATCTGTTCACCCAACTTAGAAAAAAAAACGAAATTTTTTTAAAGAAAAAAAGTGTTTACTCAAGTAAAAAAAAAACTAAAACAATTTTTGAAGAAGAAAACAAAGTATTTACCCATCTTGGAAAAAAGAACTAAAAATTGTTTAAAGAAAAAAAATTCTCTAAACTCAAAGAAAATACTAAAATAAAATATTGAACAAAAAAACACTGGTTAAATCTTGGAAAAAAACTGAACGTTTTTCAAAAAAAGGATCACGCAACTCGAAAAAAGAACTATCAATTTTTTGAGTTTTTTTATCTCTAAACTCTAAGAAAAAACTAAAAAAATACAAAATGTGTTCAACCATCTTCAAATTCAATTTCTGTATATAGACTTCCAAAAAGACCTAGAATGATATACCGAGACATGGTTGATTTGCTGGCCGTCTAAGGGACAGTTTACACTTGTCGATTTTAGAAAAAACATTCTAAAACCTCTTTTAAAAATATTTATCCAAGTTAATTTTCTGTATATAGACTATTTGCAGGCCGTCTAAGGACCAGTTTACACTTACCGATTTTTGCAAAGTTCTTATGAAACCTCACCTATAAATGTCCTTCATGTCGAAAACAAAGGTAAGAAGCTAAATCTTTTAGAAGGTATGGAGATTAATAAATGGAAAAATTCTCAGTACTTGCTCAATGACCAACTCGAATTAAATTCGTCACCACTAATCAATTTGTTTTCCTGGAAAGGTTAGATAGAAATGTAAAAGTACCTATCGGGAATTAATTGGGAGTTAAGTATACAACCGAACCCTAATTAATTTTGGATAAGTATTTAAGGTAACTTAGCAAATATCTAATTTATTATATCTTCACCACTTGAAGAATCTTTTGTAAAGCGAAACAATTGTCATGGTTTTGTAAACCCTCTTTATGTGAAAATCATTTGAACCATAGTTTCATTATATCGAGTATAATGGATTTTCATCAAGTATCGGCTATATCAATTCAAAATATAAATGTTTAGCCAAAATCAATTTTTTTATATAGACTACCGAAAAGCACAAGAATAATATAACGCGAGATGAATACTTTGCACGCCGCGCCGTGTAAGAGGAAGTTTATACTTGTCGATTTTTTTAATACATTCTAAAACCTTCCTTAGAAATATTTAGCCAAGTCCACTTTCTGTATATAGACCCTAGAGTGATAAACCGAGAGAGTTTATTTGCAGGCCGTCTAAGGGGTAGTTTATACCTCTCGATTTTTTAAGAAACATCCTGAAACTTCCCATAGAAATATTTGGTTCATTTTCTGTTTATTGACTACTGAAAAGACCAAGAAAGATGTACCGAGAGATGGTTGATTTGCAGTCCGTCTAAGGGGCAGTTTACACATGACGATTTTTCGAAAATCATTCAGAAACCTCCCTAAAAATGTTTAGCCAAGTTAATTTTCTGTATATGGACTTCTGAAATGCCCATATAGCGAGAGATGGTTGATTTGTAACACGTTTCTAAATATTTTGAATAAAATCTAACAATCAAAATAAAACAACAGATTTGGAACGTTTATTCTACACAGAAAATATTTCATGTTACTTGGCTAAACATTTCCGAGTGAAGTTTCAGATTTCCAAAAATCGGCAAGGGATGCCTCTTAGACGGCCTGCAAATCAATCATCTCTTGGTTTATCATTCTTGTGCTTTTCAGTAGTCAATATACAAAAATTGAACTCCATTCGGATCAAAAGCCGAATTTGATTTCACACTGACACATTTGCTGATGGATACAAACGGCTGTTACAAATTGACTGCTAACTTCACAGTGGTGTTAGTTTTGGCTATTGCAACACATATTGTTATTACTATTTATTGTCGGAAAAACTGGTACTTTTTATGTTTTTGCTAATTTTTATACTTGAAAAAAGTGAAAACATATTCCTTTGTAAAGTTCCATTTTGTGATTTATACAACATCGAGAATTCAGTAATTTTTTTTACTTGTACTTCATCGCCACATGACTTTGCCAAATGTGCTTTAATGTGCAAATCTGTTAACGGTTTTATTACTTCCGGTTTTTAAGTAATAGAAAATTGATTTTACTCCGCAATCAAGAGAAATAGATGTTTTTATGATTCACCCCATGTAATGTGCACCTTTATCAAACTGTTATACTTTATGTTTATAATCACTTCACTTCAGTAATAATAATCAAGGAATATCATTCAGTAAAGGTGGGTTTAGTCAGCTGTTGAGCTCTTATCTTACTTGTCAGTATTTTACATATCCATAACTTATTTTCTCAGGAAGAACTCAGTATTACGTTTGAAAAGTATTTTTGGTTTCTTGTGGTATTTTTGGTGTGGCAACATAAAGGCTTAATGAATGAAAAGAAGCAAATGTTTTTATATTTGTCTCCCTGTCTTAAGAAATATAAATAAAAGTGATTTAATTTGCTAACAAGGCTTTGGAAGGTTATCTGTATGGAGAAAACAGTCCATTTGAAGAGTTTGGACTAATTCAAAAATAGAACAATCATATTCGTCTGTACGTCTCAAAAGAGCATTTACCTTTGTTTAGACAATTTGAATGGATTTTTAATTACATAATCTTGATATAATATTATGTATGTCTAACCATCCCCGTAAGCCTTAATGTTTCTGATAACCCCAGTCAGATTAAAATCACTTTCAATTATAAAAATTAATAAGAAAAACTGTCTAAATCCACTCTATATCTGTCTCTTCCTCACATGTATAAAAATCAATAAACTTTGAGTTCAATGGTATAAATTATCCTACAGATACAAGCAGTTTACCCACCAATGTTGTTTTAATTTTCTTAGGTATATTTGTTAATATATTGTTAATTTTCTACAACAGATTGCTTAAGCTAGTCATTTTTAAATTGATAATGTTTTTAAATAAACGAAAAATATCTAGTGAATTTTTTATTCAACCCATGCCAGGAACCCTGTACAAAAATTCACCATCACTGTCATAGTAACAATCGTTCAGCCTATATGTGTAGCCCTCTTTAACCTGATTCCTTGGAATCTTTATCCGCTCGGGGTATACAAGGTGAGAGTAGTCTCGTTCAGTTTTTTTTGCCAGAGCTCCCCCATTACTTTTACTGTATTTGTTTTGAGATGTGACGGAGTCCTCCTGGGCCCTAAAGGTCACTACAGCTGGCTCTTTTGTTTGCTTGATGTCTTTCAGAATTATTTTCTCGTCCTCTGATAGTTGTCTGCCTTGCAAGGATTTTTGTTCAATATTACTGTGTAACTGTGATAAAGTGGTCATCCTTCTATCTTTCATTTCACTTTTATGTACTGTGAGGTAGGTATCTTTATGTTCGTTGTTATGAAACGCAACAGGGTCCTTCAGGTTTATCTCTGCATTATTATCATCTTTTTTATTTTTGTTTTTCAACTTCTCATAGCTTGTTATGATTTCAGAGAAATCAGATGGGATATTCTGTTTGATGGTTATTTCTTTTTTGCTTGACGGTATTACAAACTGTTTTAAATTTAAGGATCTGTTTGTGAATTTATTCAAGTGTTCAACAAGGTCTGCAGGTAGGTTTGGCAATTCTCCTTTTTTGAAACTCGCCCAGTTCTTTTGCACTGAAGCATCATGGTTCAGAATTCTTGATTCGTTCTTCTTGAAATCTGCATGAACAATTTTCTAGAATAAAGCAAGTATTTACATAAATAAAATAATGGTACATTCCGACACGTTCTAAAAACTTACTATCACAGTCTCTGGCAATGCAGGAAAACTTTCGGACAGTTTCTCAATCGTCCATTCTTCGGGATCACTGGTATACAAGTATTTTATTTGTTCTTTGTCATGCCATGTTAAGAAGTTTATATTCTTTTCTTTAAAGTACTTTCGTCTAACTATATGATATTTGGTTTGTTCTCGCATATTTTCCTCTTGTTGAACATGGTGTCTGTGGGATTGGTGGACGTTCATAAAGTCTGATTCTAGCTCCTCGAAATCCATGTCCTCCTCTTGGTCATTCAGGTCATTGGCTAACAGTTTTCGTCTTTTGTGTATTCCTGGATTTATTTTCATTTCGGGTATTTTATTGTATTGTCTCAAGCCATTTTGAATTATTCGACTGGATTTCTTCAGTAGAAACATTTCAACAGAGAATGTTGAAAAGTTTAATTTTGTATAAATAAAAATAAATCCAAATACGAGGTTAATGAGAAATGACAGTTCTTCCTCTTCTGTAAATTTTTTCGAAAGTTGAAACTGCCATCTATAGATTGTATACGGAAGTAGTAAGTGTGCATATTACAGTAATCTTCAAACAACAACTCTATGGTTTTGAAACTGAATTGTAATATGTGCTTCGGTTGAAAGATGGCGCGTTACGTACAAACCCGCTGTTTTGTTTAATAGATGTCGCCTTTTACATCAGACAGATAGTGCAACGGGCAACTCACTCATTTCAAAAGTTGGAAAAGGGAGGCCCAAACCGAAAATTTCAAACGACAACGTACTGGACTTAGATAATTGTAAGTAGTAATAATAAATATTTATTCCTTTGAATGATCATTTCACAATGACAGATATCGTCATTTTGAACATGAAACAAATAAAATGTATAGATGCACAAGTCATAAATTATTAATGTAAATAAACACAATACATGATAGTAAGTAGGTAGATCTATTAGGAAATGACTAGATACTCAAAATATTCGTCCATGGAATAAAAACACCCCTCTAAAAGATATTCTTTGACCTTTCGGTTGAAGGTAGAAAGTAGAAGGTAGACTGTTATTAAAAATTGTTATTTTGTTACGGTAAATACTTATAATAGATAACAGTAAAAAACTCGTTTAGCACTGCCAAAGGTTTTGGAAAATAACATCATTCAACCATTACCATTCCTACGAGATGGTTATATATATACAGGGTGTTTCATAATAAATGCGCAAGACTTCAGGATGTGATAGCTCGTCCAAAAATATGAAAAAAAGTTTCTATTAACTTACCCTCTAAAATGCACCATTTTCGAAATACAGGGTGTTGAAATTAAAAAAAAAATTATCGTTTTTTGCGAATATCTCTGGAACCGTTTATCGCACAGAAAACAGATTTCGTAGGCATTGTCTACTCATAATAAGCTATGTTTTGTGCGGATTTTTTATTTTTTCAAATTTATAATCGGTGAAGATTTTGAAGGGGTAGTGGGTGTTTTTTCTCCAACTTCTACGCCACTGGAGAAAGTACAGTTTTGAGCCTCCTATATGAACCGCCAATGTTTTCTACACAAAAAATGTATTATTGGTCATAAGCTCTAAAGTTGACTGTTTTCAAGAAAAATCAACTTTCATGTTGTTTAAATAATGTTTTTTCCTCGAAAAATTGCTGCGTGCATTGAAGCTAACGGCGGACATTTCCAACAATTCAACTGAGTATTATTGTTGTTGTGTTTTTTTTATTTTGCAATTAAGAAGTCGACGTTTGGTTTTGTTACTTGTTTTAACGTTTAAATAAATTTTGTATAATTGGGAAAAAAATTATTTAAAAAAATTTACCATGTTTTTCAACATGAAAGTTGATTTTTCTTGAAAACGGTCAACTTTAGAGCTTATGACGAAGAGTACCTTTTTTGTGTAGAAAACATTGGCGGTTCAAGTTGGCGGCTCAAAATCATACTTTTTCCAGTGGCGTAGAAGTTGGAGAAAAAAACACCCACTACCCCTTCAAAATCTTCACCAATTATGAATTTTAAAAAATAATAAATCTGCACAAAACATAGCTTATTATGAGTAGAAAATGTATTCAAAATCTATTTTTTGTGCGATAAACGGTTCCAGAGATATTCGCAAAAAACTATAATTTTTTTAAAATTTCAACACCCTGTATCTCGAAAATGTTGAATTTTAGAGGGTAAGTTAATAGGAACTTTTTTTCATATTTTTGAACGAGCTATCACATCCGGAAGTCCTGCGCATTTATTATGAAACACCCTGCATAGTGAAAAAAAATCAATTAATTTCCAACAGGGGTACCCAGTTACAGGAAATGTTGATATACATTATACGAGGATGTATTGATATCTAGTTAGCCTAGAGTAATTCCCTGCACAAACAAAATATTTCGTTACCATAGCAACGAACAATAACTTATTAGAAGTGTCAGTGTAAAGTTTGACGTCAAAAAAGTAAACCAGAGTTATGCAATAAATTAAAAGAAAAAATATGTCCATCGAAATTGTGAAAATCGAAAAATTGGAGTATCGAGCCATCAAGTACCTGTATTTAAAACGGTTAAGAGGTAAGCAGATTTACGAAGATATGCTTAATACCCTTGGTGATCAATGTCCTTCGTATGCGACCGTGAAAAATTGGACTGCAAGCTGCAAAAGAGGTAAATTTTCCATTGAAGATGATGACCGATCGGGAAGGCCAGTTTCTGTGTCAGTCCCCGAAAATATCGATGCAGTTCCTGACATGATTTTAACAGACCGTCGAATTGGGCTAAAACGGATATCTGAAGCACTGAATATTTCATACGAACGCGTTAATCATATAGTTCACGTCAATTTGGACATGAGAAAAATTGCTTTCTCCAAGACCTAAGAAGTTTCGTGTCCAAAAATCTGCTGGAAAAGTTCTTGCTTCAGTTGTTTGGGATTGCCATGGAGTAATCATGATTGATTTTTTGGATAAGGGTAGAACAATAACTGGAGATTACTATTCGACATTACTGACCACTCTACGGGAAAAAATTAAAGAGAAAAGACGCGGAAAGCTACCCAAAGGTGTTTTGATTTGCAGGACAACGCCCCTGCACACAAATCTCATATTGCCATGCAAAAAATTCGTGATTTAGGGTTTGAATTACTAGAACACCCCCCTTATTCACCAGATTTGGCTCCGTCCGACTATCATCTCTTTCCTCAACTGAAAAAAGTATAAAAGATCGTAAATTTCCTTCCAACTAGGAGGTAATAAAAGCTGTGGAGGTCTGGTTTGCAGAGCAAGAAGAAAACTTTTTTTGAAAGGTCTAGAGACGTTGCAGGTTCGCTGTAATAAATGTATCCAATTAAGAGGAGAATATGTTGAGTAATAAAATATTTTGACATTGAAATTTTGTTTGGTTCTATAGTAGGCTAAGATTTTTCAATATATCCTCGTATACTGTTTTCTAAGCGACAGCAAGTAAGGGTCGTTTCTCGTAGTAAATGAAAAAGACAAAATACAAGAATGTAGTTAATTAGTAAATATTAATACACGTGAAATCCAAAAAAAAAGTATTAAAGTAGAATAGACTAACATAGTCATAACGTAAAATTACACGATTATTATAAGTTATTAACAATACATGATATATAACAGAGTTCAAAGGGTCAAAATGAATATCACAAATCTTACAAATTTTGTTGAAGCTACTGCACATATGAAATTCACAGAGGTGATCGTATCATCCATTTCTTCGTGATGCTTCTGAATAAATCTACAAACCATGTCGACCTCCGATTCTAGGTACCTACTGATAAATTTATATCGTTTAGAAGAACACTACTATCGATATTGTTGTTAATTAATTTATGCAAGAATTTTGTACCAAGTATAATTCTTCTTTTTTCCAAATATATCATTTTAAATCGCGACAACAAAATGTTATGATCGATATTGTCCATCGACCTTTAGACATAAAATAAATATTTTAGGAACTTTCTCTGTACACTTTCAATTGACTTTTTTTGATAATCGTAGATTGGGTTCCATACCAAAGAGCCATATTCTAACTTGGATCTGGCATAAGCAAAATACAATAATTTCAATGTGGCAATATTTTTGAAGTTTTTGCTATTTCTGTAAATGAAACCAAGCATCCTATTCGCGTCTGCAACCTTATTTTTTATATGTGTGTTGAATGTAAATTTACTATCATATGTGAAACCATCTCTTGTACGCGGTTGATTATTTTGTTGTCGATTGCGTAATCATATATCAAGGTGCTCAATTTTTTTTGTGACATTTTTTCACATTAAGTTGTAGATGATTATCATTACACCAAAGTTTGATTGATTGAGTCTAATTCGGACTGTACCCGATGACAATCAGTAATGTCATCGATTTTATAATATAATTTGAGATCGTCTGCGAATAGTAAGCTAGGAATATTCAAAGAGGTTGCCAGGTCATTAATAAAAATTAAAAACAGAAGAGGCCCCAGATTGGAACCTTGTGGCACGCCGGACGTAACTACGTATGAATCAGATTTATGAGATTCATATTCTACAAATTGTTTTCTTCCAACTAGATATGATTTCATTAAAATTAGCAATTGTCTAGAGAAACTCAATTATGATGATAATGAAACCAAAAACCATTAAAAAAATATTTATCCAAAATAAAAAACAAATCTCTGCAATACCAAAATAAAATTAACAAACAACAAAAAAATACTAAATATATTTTTTCAAAAAATGACATATGGTTCGCGCATTGATAACAATATACGAAGTGACCCTTTTTTTTCATTTTCCTTCGTTATCACGACACCAGAGAAGATAGTGGTATATCTTCTCTGACGACACCGTGCGCGAAATAGTGAGCGAAATAAATATATGGCCAAAAAACTTCCTCGTATGTCTAATGAGTATGACTGCGAGACTCCACACGATTCAGAAGGTTAAAAGTCTCTGTCGCACTCATTGGGTATATGGAGAAGTTTTTTGGCCATATCTCCGCAGCCGTTTGACATAATCCCATCAAACTTGGTATCACTGGATTTGTAATGACGATCCCTAACCAAATATACTGGGTGTCCCATTTAAAAATTTCACCAAAGTCGCTTTTCCTCAAAAATATATATTTTGAGTGAGGTTCAAAAATTGGCCCATCGGAAAAGAAAATCGACCTGTCCGAGGATTTTTCCGATATATCTTTATATTCAGAAATAATGAATTTGTTCCATAATTTAGCGTCGCACTGTATTTTAACCTATATGGTCCTCAATAAAGCAAAAATCCAAGAAATCGCTTATTTCTAAATGTTTAACAATAAACAAATGCCATTTTATTTCCATAGTTACAGCAATTACTTGATTTGAAAAAAACATTTTAAGCCAGGTCAACACTACTTTTTATATTAAGCTATAAGCATGTTATTACTTATTTTAGAACAATATTTTTTGACGTGTGCAGAAAAAGATTTGTTTGCAACTCGTGCGCGAAATATCATTTCACGCACTAGATACAAAAATAACTATTTTATTAAAAGCTTTTATTTAACTTGCTCTGTGGGTGTGTTTGTTAGATGGGTATAAATCTTGCAAGCTGAATTAAAACCACTTCCTATGGAATTGAAATTTTACATGTTGGTTCAATTCCAATGACAATACATTAATTTTGTTTTCTTTGGTGTTTTGGCATCGACTGCTATGGTCATTAGCCGTGTGTTCTGGATAGGCCTTGTTACTAACTCCGTACGCCACTTTAGGTGCAGCACTGTTAATTGGAACGCAACAGTGAATCGTGTAGGACTCACCCCAGTCGAGCCACGAGATTTTAATAATTTAATCGGTCAAATTAAAAAAAATCCCAGCCGCAACTGGGGCTCGAACTCTGGACCTTTCGACTCAGAGTCGGGCGCTCTAACCACTGCGCCACGCCCAGACATGACAATATATATCGAAGAAATTGTCCTCTATGCCCCCCGAAAGCTAGATACAGAACGCGTAGGGTATCGGAAGTTTTCTTGACGGATTTGGACGTCAAAAATTAGAGCGAAAAAAAATTAGGTAGGGGTTGTTCGCTCCCCCCCTTTTCTCGAAAAAAGTTGGAAAACTCACGAAATTAAAATCGAAAATATCCGTAAAAATAGTGAAAAATATCTGACCGTCGAATATTATGGTTTAAAAAAAAATCACTTCCCCTGTCCCTCTCAAAAGCTAAAGAACGCAAAGGAATTCGGGAAATGCTTCAATAGTTTCGGACATGGAAAAGAATGATGAAAACAAATCGATCGGGGGGCTTGCCCCCCTTTCCTGTCACGAAAAAAATTAGGAAAACTCGCGAAATAGAAATTGAAAAAATCCGTAAAAATTGTGAAAATTATCTGACCATTGAATAATACGGTTTCAAAAAAATTTACCCCACTTCCCCCCTCGAAAGCTAGATAGAGAACGCGTAGAAATTCGGAAAAAATCCCTACGGTTTCATACATGGAAAATTACAACAAAAACATGTCTGCCGGTGGGCTCGCTTCCTTCCCTCTTTTCAAAAAGTTGCGAAAACAAAACCTGAAAAATTCGTAAAAAAAGTGAAAAATCTCTAATCATCGAATAATACAGTTTTGAAAAATTTAACCCCCCTTTCTGCAACAATGACGCATTAATTGAAATGAAGTAAATAATAAACCTAAAAAACCTTTTTAGATAAAAGCTTTTATTTAAATTCACTAAAATGAAGAAAATAAATTTTAAAGAGAATTAGGAAATTTTGAATGATATAAAATATTGAATAATTTTAAATTTAATTTACAATAAGAAATACATAAATACTACTCGCGACAAGCTTTTATATCATTTAAAATTTTATAATATAACAAAATGATAGGTTTTTGATTCACTTTAAACAATTTTTTCGACTTTTTAGTGCATTTAAATAAAAGCTTTTTTTTTAAAAGTTTATTATTCATTTATTCTATTCATTATATTTAAACAGCATTCGCTCCTAACATTGTAGCAGGTCGAAGCTAGTCCTTGATATATTTCCATTTCGAACATCACATCCAAGTTGTGTTCTTATTTGGAACTGAAATATATTTTAATTGTTATGAATGGCAGACTCGCATGTAGGTACTAAATTAATTTCAAATTGCAAATAATTTGAGTAGGTTTTGGTAAACAAACACTTGTTGGCTTTGTGTAACAACTTTTATCAAATCTTTTAAGACGTCCAGTGCTGTGTGGGTATTTACCTTTTGTAATATATTTTGTTATCACAATAATGACGAAAGTAACATTGGCCTAGAGGTTAGTGTTAACTGGGTTCAGCGATGTTTATATCCTATAATGGAAATGATGTTTGCTTGCATCCCGGTTACCCATATAACACACGATATCCTATGAATATCCATTTTATGTCCAATTCTGGTCGGGATATCCTTGGTTCTGAAATGGATATTCATGGGATATCCATCGAATGATTTGAAATGGATATCCTTCAGCAAATATCCTATGGATATCCATAAAATATCCACAGTTATTATGGATGTGACTGAATTGCAAGATTGATTTTGATATTATCAATTTCTGAGTTTCTTCCATTCTCGTACACGAATAGAAACATTTCAAGAATACTCTTATCTTTCGTTTTCCGACTGGATCTCAAATGGATATCCATAAGATATCCGTAGAGATTATCCATAAGATATATTATATGGATATAGTTCAGGAATATCTTATGGATATCCTTGAAGGATATCTTATGGATGTACAGGTTGGTACCCCCCGAACATCCATTAGACGTCCATAGTATATCCTTTGGATATTTCCTGATGTCCATAGTACATCCAGCATATCCATAACAGATGTCCAGTGGATATCCATTGGATGTCCATGTGTTATCTGGGAAATGTCGAGCTGAATTTTGGATATCGATGTTTTTTTCTCTCTTCAACGTACACAAATTGTATCTTTATGAAAATAATCTTTTTCCTGGACCATTGGAAGATCCGTTGGAAGATACTCTACAGATGGCCATAAAATATCCGAAGCAAATATAAAATAATGAATGTTTTTCATTCTTAAGTTCTGTACTAAAATGCACTATATGAGAGCTTCGACCAACAATTAACAATTTTGGAAGAATATTCGATAAATCGCTAACATTCTATCTACGTAAGATTAGTCAGGTTAGATTAGGTTGACTGGTTATTCACTCATTTTTAATTCGGTTTGCCTTCTTCTTGTCTTGTCATTTAAACTTACCGCCATGACAGTGACCAATAACAGAGCGCGTATGTCGTGCAGTTTATTTGTCGTCAGTTCTGTGATTGCTGGCTGTGCGATTTGTGCGAAAGAAAACCTTAACCTTACTTGCTTACTTTTGTGGTTTTACTGGTTTTCCATTACATAGTTAAGTTATGTCTCTGATTCCCGGTTCAATTCACGTGGATTTTGAGGATTTTGGTTTGGGCAATTGGTTTTTTTCATTCCTTCAAATAGGTACATTTTGATGGTAAGTGGTAGAAATATAATATTTAAACTATTTTCAATCAATGCATTTGTGCCAATTAGGAGAGAGAAAGTGGATAACATCAAGAAATATCAAACAAAAAGGCTGATGTACTTATTAAAAATAAAAATTGGAATCCGAACGAGTATTAGTTAAATAGTCTATAAACTTCACTAATGACGCCTGTTCCATCTCGTCAACCCAGATAACACACGATATCCTATGGATATCCATTTTATGTCCAATTCTGGTCGGGATATCCTTGGATCTGAAATGGATATTCATTGGATATCCATCGAAGGATTTGGAATGGATATCCTTCAGCAAATATCCTATGGATATCCATAAAATATCCACAGTTATTATGGATGTGATTGAATTGCAAGACTTATTTTGATATTATCAATTTCTGAGTTAGTTCCATGCTCGTACACGAATAGAAGCATTTCAAGAATACTCTCATCTTTCGTTTTCCGACTGGATCTGAAATGGATATCCATAAGATATCCGTAAAGATTATCCATAAGATATATTATATGGATATCCTATGGATATAGTTCAGGAATATCTTATGGATATCCTTGAAGGATATCTTATGGATGTACAGGTTGGTACCCCCCGAACATCCATTGGACGTCCATAGTATATACTTTGGATATTTCCTGACGTCCATAGTACATCCAGCATATCCATAACAGATGTCCAGTGCTTATCCATTGGATGTCCATGTGTTATCTGGGAAATGTCGAGCTGAATTTTGGATATCGATGTTTTTTCTCTCTTCAACGTACACAATTTGTATCTTTATGAAAATAATCATTTTCCTGAACCGTTGGAAGATATTCTACAGATGGCTATAAAATATCCGAAGCAAATATAAAATAATGAATGTTTTGCACTCTTAAGTTCTTTACTGAAATGCACTATATGAGAGCTCCGACCAACGCTGCTTTTATTAACAATTTTGGAAGAATATTCGATAAATCGCTAACATTATATGTACGTAAGATTAGTCAGGTTAGGTTAACTGGTGATTCACTCATTTTTAACTCAGTTTTTCTTCTTTCTTGTCTTGTCATTTAAACTTACCGCCATGACAGTGACCAATCGCAGAGCGCGTATATCATATCATGCACGTCATGCAGTTTATTTGTCATGTTCTGTGATTGCTGGCATGCTGGCTGTGCGATTTGTGCAAAAGAGAAACTTAACCGTACTTGCTTACTTTTGTGGTTTTACTGGTTTTCCATTACATAGTTATGTCTCTGATTCCTAGTTTAATTCACGTAGATTTTGAGGATTTTGGTTTTGTGCAATTGGATTTTTTCATTCCTTCAAATACATTTTGATGGTAAGTGGTAGAAATATAATATTTAAACTATTTTCAATCAATGCATTTGTGCCAAAATTAGGTGAGAGAAAATGGATAACATCAAAAGAAATATCAAACAAAAAGGCTGACATGTACTTATAAAAAATAAAAATTGGAATCCGAACGAGTATTATAAACTTCACTAAATGACGCCTGTTCCATCTCGTCAATGGTCGACTTCAACATCATGCATTCCTGATAATGAAATAATGTCTATTGAAAATAATAATTCTGATTATTCATCAACTCTTTTGTTATAGAATTTGATAGTTCTGCAGACGAGGTTTCCTCTTTGGATAATGGATTCGTATTCAATTCAGTTACAGAAAATACTTTTCATGAAACTAATGGACTCGCTAACAGACATGAAACATGCGAACAGATAAAAAATAAAAAGTTGGCTACGAATGGCCAAAGAAAGACATCTACTAGCTTCGAAAAAACAGGAAAAACCCCAAGAAGAAACCGAGATTGTCATTCTCTGAGTGGCCTGTTTTTAATTTATTTTTGGTTTCAAAAAGAATATTTTAGTATTACTATATAATATACTCACATTAATTATTCTTTTAATATCATAATTTGTTATTTCATCAATAAGAGTATAAATACATTTTTCATCCTCTCGTTTTTATTTAATTGAAATTATTATTGTTTTGTTTGTTGTTGTGTTATATCTGTTCAACTTGAATAAATTGTCTCAACTACAAAAACTCCAAAATCGAGGGATGAGAATAATCTTAATGTTAAATCGATATACGCCTATTGATACAATGTTGATTTCAGTACAATGGCTTTCTGTTAGACAAAGACTCGTATATCTCACCATGATATTTATATATAAAATACTCAATGATCTTGCTCCCTCCTATTTCCGTGAGTACATTACATTCAATTTTGAGGTACATCAATATAACACAAGAAGTAATGCAAATATATTTATCAGAAGAACAAACAGACAAAATTCAATGAACTCATTGTTTTTCAAAGGTTTCAATGAATTCAATGCACTCCCAAATGAAATAAAAAGTAGCCCAACTTTATCAATGTTCAAAAAGAGAATTAGAGAATATTTCACAAATAACAATGTTAGATAAAAAATTTGGTATATTATTTTCTCCTTTAAAATTTTGTAAATTTTTTAGTGTTTTAAATTTTTTTAGTGTTTTAATTTTTTTTAGTGTTTTAAATTTTTTATGGTATATTGTTTTATTGATGATATGTTTTAAATTAAGATGTTTATATATATATATATATATATATATATATATATATTGTATAAATGATATAGAATCAATATGTATATTAGGGTAACCTATTTTGATTGAATAAATTCTTCTTCTTCTTCTTCTTATTCTTCTTCATAATTGCAATTTTTATTTATTTAAAAAAATCCCTAAAAGATATCTTTTGGATATCTGTGAACAATATCTTATGGATATCCTTGTGGATATCTTGTAGATGTCCCTGAACAACATATTAAGAATATCCGTGAAAAATATTTCATGGATATTCCTGAACGAAATCTTATGGATATCCCAGAAGGATATCTCATGGATATCCGAGAAGGATATCTCATGGTAGTCCAGCTTGTTCCACTCGGAACATCCACCGGACGTCCATAAAATATCCACCGGATATCAACTGGATGTCATCTGGATATCCCAAATGTCCAAAATGAATGTCCAGGGATATCCATCGAATGTCCGAGTGTTGACTGGGTACTGGGGTCCATCGAATGTCCATATGTTGTATGGGCAAGAACATTCTCTGAGAAAAAAGATTAATGATTCGTGCAGTCTTTTCAAACCAAAATTGGCAAAATAAAATCCCTTCAATCCAGCGATCCTTTCCACCCCATCGCCGTGCCATATCCCGTTCCGACACGTTCCACCCTGTACCAATGAACTCTCCGTCCGCGTACGCAGCCACCCCAGCCGGCGATAAATCAAGGCATTGTTTATATTTCACATAAACAAATCCCCGCGAATCGCGGTTGGCCGTGCATGAGTTCCACCTGTACACATCGGCACCGCTTTGCGGGAACACTTGACTTTCGCGGCCGGTCCAGTCAGTAAGGCAGTGGTCTCGAGATTCTCATTCTCGCGCGTCTTCTTCTCAGACGCTGGTCGAGAGGCTTTTGTCGAGCGCGCGACGTTCTCTCTGGGTCAATCGGATTCAGTGGACTGCGATTTGATTTTTTTTCGATTTTGTGTTGTGGCGATAGACTGTGCGGACTTTTGAGGTGTCGGGAAGTGGATTCGTGGACTGTTTTTTGAGGTAAGTGGCCTTTTTTCGGTGGTTTGGGAGAACCGGGAAACGATTTGCGCACGTCTGATTTAAATAAAACCGTTACTTTGCTCGTTCAAAACTGTCAAGTCCGCTGGTGGCAACCGCAGTTGAAACGTACATCTGATCCCAGTGCTTACTTTCATTTTAAGTGGAATTCTGAATTGCTTGAATAACGTTTCCATACAATATTTGGAAAAACTCAAACATCTACGTTTCTCAAATTCGAATGAAATGAACAATTTTCAAGGCATGTTTTCCTCAATCTGTCAAAATATTTTCATCTTTTATTTTATTTTTTACCATTTATTCTCCAAGACAATTACAACTGTATAGGAGTCGTCATATAAGAAAAAAGCTTAACTTAGATCTTAACCTGATATCACAATGTTAAGATATTGACTAAACGCTTATTCACAAAAATTCTTTCATTAAATAATAACTCTGACGGACAAGCAAATCCTTCAGACCTTTTTTGAAATGTATTTCCGAAGAACAAGACTTTATTTCGGGAGGTAGTCTATTAAATATGAGAATACCCATATGTTATTTGGTGACTTTATGAAATGATGAACTTTGTTAAAAGGTACATGGAAGTTATCCTTCATTCTCGTGTTCAAATTGTGTATTCCACAATTTTTCGTGAAATGATCACGATTTTTGAAAATATGTGTAGGTACATGTTTCAAGGATGAATAAACCTGTGAGCGTTAAAATACTCAGTTCCTTGAAAATGTTTCGGCAACTAACATCACTTGGAACACCAGCAATCGTCCTGATTATTCTCTTTTGAGCCAAGAACACATCACCCGAGTTTGAAGACCAACCCCAGAAACCAATGCCGTACCTCAGTCGTGAATCAACTTGACCATAATAAACACTGATCAACTGTTTTGTGGTTAGAACTGTTTTTAGATTCTTCATCATAAAATTTAGTGAGTAGAGTTTCGATACTAGAGAGTCGCAATGTGTTTCTCAATTTAGACAGAAATCTATGTGGAGACCTAGAAATTTAATACAAGATGTATGAAAAAGGCATGATACGTCCTCGTTATCGGTAGTTGTTTGTAAATTATCTTGTTTTCTGGTGGGTTCTGAACCTCATATACTGTGTTTTTGCGTTGTTTAAGTAAAGGTGGTTAGAAGAAAACCATTCCGAAATTTCACTGAAAGTTTTATTAGCTTTGTGTTCAAGAATAGTGTCAGATTTATCAGAAATGATCACTGATGTGTCATCGGCATAAAAGGTGAAATGAACATCATCAATAGACTTTTCTAAGTCGTTAATATAGATCAGGAAGATTATCCTCATATGTATCCTCATATATATCACTTGATGGTAAGGTGTATTGCGAAATTGATTCAAAGGTGAAGATATTCATGGCGACTTGATTTTTTATAGAAATTTTAGGAATTTCAATCATGAACTTTATTCCCAAGATGCCGATAACTTTCCATGGGGTGAGATTGCAAGATATTAATTCCAAATTAACTTTTCTCAATGAAAGCATAATTATGTTTTATTTACAAACATGGTAAGAAACAGAAAACAAAGCATGTCCATAATATAATAGTAGATTATTTCCTTAGGAGTAAAAGTGACAGTTTATATGGCGAAGCAGAACGTTTATCTGTTTATTTGTATATACAGGGTGTCCCAAACTGATTAGGCCAGATTCTAGTTCCTAACTTAGCCGAGATATTTAGTTTTTAATGTTTTCTTATAGAATGTCTAATTCTAAATTCACCAGTTTTTTCCGATTTGAAATCGGTTGATAAATAGCTGAGAAAATTGATATTTGAGTTTTAAATCTAGTTACCCATGAAAATTTGATCAAGTTGAAAATCCGCTAAAAAAAAGACTGAAAGTTCACGATTTTATTTTATTTCAAAGTTTTACAATATCTTATTTCAACAAGTGTTCGAAATGAAGGCCTTCAGCAGTAACGCAACGAAAGCTTCAAATCTTGTAAACAAGTTACGAGACATGTAGCTATCATCATTTGGGGCATTATTCTGCGACAAACATTTCGAATTTTATTCTTCAGGTCCTCTTAGCCTTGGGTTTTCCTTAGATATACCATATCGATCCTTTACCCATAAAAAAATCTAAGAGGGAAAGATCAGGCGAACGTGCAGGCCACTTTATCAGAGGAAAGGCATTGGCTATGAAATTATTACCAAACCTGTTTTGGAGGAAGTTAGTAACCATGTGTGCGTTGTGAGCAGAGGTGCTCCATCCTGCTGTCACCACATTTGTTGTCTTTCAAGCAACAGTATTTCTTCTTAAAATTCGGGGATACCTTTCTTTCGTTATGTTGCTTCATAAAAATAGGGTCCTATGATCCGTCCATTAAACAATCCACACCAAACATTGACGCTCCAAATGTTTTGAAATCTAGTCTCCTTTACCCACTGTGGATTAACAGGGGACCAATAGTTAGAATTATGCCTATTGATGACACCATTATTGTGGAACTTCGCTTCATCACCCCACATTATTTTAGATTGAAAGGCTGGGTCGTCTTCAAGTTTAAAGAGGAAAGTACTTTTCCTCCCCCTCATTTCAAGTAAGTTATAAACGATGAAACTTGTGAATCTATTATAATAAAATTGTTTCGGTAATTTCTAGAACATCTTATATATCCTGTATTCTGGTAAAAATCAAACATGAATGTTACTTCTACTCTAGTTCTTTAATAACTATTTGTGTATTTAGAGCGCAAAGTGATTGATTGTTGCTCGACAAAGAGATTAATCTTTGGAGAACGACAATGACACTTTGTGCTCGAAATACACACATTATTTTTTCTACAAGCGCAGCTTTTAGAAAAAAATTGATCGGCACTTCATTCAAATAGGCACATAACATTACTTATGAGAAAATCACTCAACAGCAATCCGAAATGTATAAGCTATCTAAATGTCCAATTATTCAAATCACTAACAAGAAAAAAGTAAAATAACGTTCTTGAAAAAAAAAAAAAAAAAGTTGTAATTGCCAGGAGATGAACCCGGGACCTTCAGATTACAAGCCCAAGACGCTAGCCATTGCACCATCGCAGATTCTCAGATACACATGACTGTATTGTCTATACTTTCCATCAAGTAAGAATAGGTCTATTTGCAAACAAAGTCACAAAAAGGTTTTATTGAGTGGATAGGAGGAAAAATCATATGTATTACATGGAAGTAAAGTGCCTTTTCCTCCACTAGTGCGGTAAAATAAAATTCATTTGTTTCTCCTTTTAAATGTCGGTTTATTCAATGGAAAAGGATAACAAGAATTAATTCATTATAAATTTGAGGATTTATCCAGGGATTTATCAGTTAATAGGTTAGGTTTGAACGTCAGTGGGCCCGTATCAGGCCCAACACTGCGGCCAATGGCCTATTGTGGCTCACCCTATGGTTATATTTCTTCCAGTATATCCAATCTCTTGACGAAATTGAGGAATGCATTGGGAGAACAATTTACCAGGTTTTCTGGCCTTACTATCAGTTAATAAGGTCTGAATTTTTTAATTTCCCAGCAAAATAAGCTGATAAAGCTTTCTCCGATATATCACGGACTTTTTTTGAACTGCACCAGTCTTCAAATCGCTTATTTTCTTTCCGTATCTATTGCGGGATTTAGCGGGTACTAGGGTTTGTATTGCGTTATTTGCAGCAAGTTCAATATCAGATTCCACACTTTCATAGTCGGAACTCATGTCGATACAATTATTATACCAAACTGAAGTGAACGCGTCAAAATTGACAGTTTGCAAAATAAATCAACAATGGGCGCAACGCTTGCTTGTTAGATGATTCTAATATCATTAATTTCAGAAATATTGAATAATTTTGAGTAAATAATTAACATTATTGGTAGTATGTAAAATAATGTACTATATTCGTATCGTAAATTCATATTTCGATACTCAACGGCCTCGTTTGACAAATTTCCGATCTCATTTCGTAATATGAATCTTTACGACACTTATATCGTAAATATCTATTACATTGAACTCTGAATTCACTGAATAGTGTATTACCTACATTTGAAATATGCTTATCTTGAATTTGAATGAAACGGATACCTTTCAACTTACTATGAACATAATCGATTATCATTAGTTATTCTTATTACGTATTTTCTCGAAATTATCTCACGTTTTCAACATACTTGCATTCCTGCAGTTCCAATGACCATTGAATGCTGAATAAAAAATATGGACTGCAAAATCAGTAAGTACACAATCATTTACTTCAAATTGCAGCAAATTCAAACGCCCGAGCTACATAAATCTGCTGAACCAGAACTCATGGTTCTCAATGAAAAAGTCTCGTGGATTGTTACTGGTAAATTAAAGATATAATGATAATTACCAATCTTAATTACACGTAGAGTTCATGACCAACAAAGCGTGCAGTAAAACATTGATTATGAAGGATCGGCCAATTTTTTTCTTCAGATTTTCTGCAAACTCAGAACATGTTGTTTGTATTAATTTGTTGATACCGTGTAAACATTTTTGTGAATTGTTGAACAAACTCATGAATATGAATTATTGATTTCAGTCGGGATTTATATTCCCACATAGCACATGTACGTCTAATGTATGTCCAGTGGATGTCCAACATGGATCTCAAGGACGTCCACTGGACGTCCAGTTACCTCCATAAATGTCCTTTATAAGTCCACTAAATGTCCAGATACACTGGATGTAACATCTTATGTACGTACGCCGTGGATAATGGACGTACATAAAGAACGTCCACTGGATATCCAGTGGATGTACAGCATGGACGTTCATTTTACGTCCCGTTATGTCCATAAATGTCCGGTATAAGTCCATCAAATGTCCAGATACACTGGATATAACATCGCATGTACGTGCGCCGAGGATGTCCAATGGACGTACACAAAGAACGTCCATGGGATATACGGAAATAGGTCCCAGTTGACGTCCATTGGAAGTACAATATGGATCTTGAAATTTCACAGATAAAAAGTTTTCAATAAAATAAGAATCTGGTAAAAACTCACTTATTTTATTACTTATAACAGTTTTCAATAGATAAGACTATATTTCCATTTAAAAAAGAATAATATTCTAAAATAAAAATCCACTCTTGTTTTCAACAAAAAATTAAATATACTTAAATGAAATATCAAAACATCAGTCAGAACAAAAACTGAGAACTTCCGAACTCTCATTTCACACATTCAACAACAAAAAAAATACCTATAAAAGTGCACATTTACAAATTATTAATGCACATTTCCAAATATAAAGTATCATGAACAAAAAGAGCTAGACTAGTATTTTTGCCCTTTCCTCTCATATGCCCTTCTGAGCCATTAGGAGATGGATTCTTCTGTCTTTTCTTGTTGTCACTACTCTTGATTGTTCTGCAACTCCCTGTAAAACTCAGTTTGAATCAAAAATTTCATTGAATCAGAAGTATTCATTCCAAACTGAATTGAACTATCCTGCATACCTGTCTGAACAATTTGTTCATGTGCTGGACAGCAGCAGCAAACATCAGGACCTGTTTCGGAAGTACCAGCCACATTTTCAGAGAAAAACATCTTTTTCAGACTTACAGGTTAAGTTACGTTTAAAAGTACCTGTACCAGTCCATTCACCGCGGCTCATGGCCTATTGTGGCCATTATTACAGATTTTTCTAACAATAAAATAATATCTATTTCAACATTTATTGGTATATTCATTGAACCTAACCTAACCTCTGTTCTTTTTACACACTTCGAACTTCACCAAACTATTAACAAAAACAAGTCTAAAAAATATTCACAAAACTCACAATACAACAACAATAACAGTTACAACAACCAACAATAACAGTAACAACAACAATATAATAATATTTAATGGCGGACTAAGAAGCAAAACAAACGAAACATCAAATAGCGTCACACCATAAACGGCGAATGGGCAAAGTAATTTGTCACTGTTTATGGCGAAAAGTTCAAAATGACATGCAAGGTATGTATTGTATGGTTCGGTATTCTACATTCGGTGTACATTCGTAAACGTCTAATAATGTAAATTTCCAAATAACACAATTTTGTTCATACAAAGGACGTTCAAACACGTAGCTTATTGAACGTACATATCATGTTCGGGATTCTACATTCCGTGTACATTCGAAAACGTACAATTAAAGACATTGCAAGTTGACCAGGTGCTGTCCGTCCAATGTACGTACAATAATGGAGGTACTTATGTGGTCCAGTATTTTACATTCTGTGTACATCCGTAAACGTACAATTATGGAACTTTCCATTTGATCAAGTTCTGTTCATCCAATGGACGTACAAAAACGTAAAATATTGAACGTGCAGATCAAGTCCAATATTGAACATTTGAGATATACATCCAAATACGTACAGTTTATGGACGTATCAGGTTGATCCAGTACTGTTCGTCCAATGGACGTACATATCCGTATAATAAGTAATATTTCGATTATTGGTCCATTATTGTACATTCACTGTACATCCATAATTGTTCTCCAGTTGATGTTTCGTGTTGGTCCAATATTTTACGTCCTTGAACATCCATAAGACGTACTATACGCAATGTACAAAGCACATCCAGAATAGAACGTCCATTGGACATCCATATCGAGTCCCTGGACGTTTGGATCAATCTTGGACCCAAAATGGACGTCCACTGGAGGTCGTGTGCTATATGGGTTATTATTATTCCAAAAATAGTACGGAAACCTCACAACCTCTAAACTTCAGTAACTCAATAAACTGATTATTTCTAAAAATAGTTCATCAATGTTGTCAAAAGTGCTTTCGATAATTTATCACACTTAGGGCGAGTTGTACAAGACAAGTTCAACAACGGTTTAAGTGAACCGAGTTCAGTTGCTAGGGATTAGCCAATGCAATTTCTAGTTCCTTAGCAAGTGAGTTCAACAACAGTTCAAGTGAACTGAACTCGGTTCACTTGAACGTTTGTTGAACTTGTATTGTACAACTCGCCCTTAGACACACGTAGAGCCTTGAAGAAAACGGAACATTTCTGAAACCGTGACATTTATGAAACCGTAACATTTTTGAAACCGTAACATTTCTGAAACCGTAACATATCTGAGACAGCAAGATTCCTGTGTAGATTTTTCTTTAGTGCAGAAGTAATTGCGATAGTACATTTTCATAACATAATTTTCTACAGTTGTATCGGATTAACATTGAGAATACTTGATGATAGGTGAAGAAAATTAATAGAATTCCTCAAATGGGGGCATTTATGAGAGTCTGATAACTCTTAAGAGGTTGAAATCATCAACGGAATATTAAACAAATAGTAAAAGATCCGAAGCTTTCGCAAAATCCCATACACCTAATCGGAATTTGAACAGAAAATATCTGCTACCGTGGCAAACCTCGACTACGAGTTAGTCCGAAGATATTGCCAACATTCTACAAGATCAACTTGCCAAATGATTTTTAGAACGGATCAGTGATTAACGTGACAAATCAAATAATGCTAAAGACATGGATGTAAAAATCCAGGGATGAAAGTCCTTGCAGGGGTATTAGTAGTTGTTTCTTGTTAATATTTATCTATTTGTTCAAAAATCTCTTATTCAGTTTTTCAGTTTTATCTTCAACAAATGAAACTGAATGGATGTAGTCTGGTGTTTAGATAGTTTTTGAACAATCGAACGGTAATTTGGTAAATTTTGAAAAGTTTTGAATACGTTTTTATATAGGGGATGAAAGTGAATTAAAAAAAAACAAGTTTTAATGGAGAAATGGTTAATATTACGAAACATTTCTGTTTCTAAAGTGTTAAATATCAATTTTTTTTTAAATTTTCCAAACTGCAGGTCAATAAATCAGTTTGATGAAGGGATTCGAAATATTTACTGATCCAACCAAATGTCTCTCTCCTTTTGATTCAACGTTTTGTGAAATACACTTGAAATTCTGACGAATGCGCCATGATCATTGCTGCGAAACAAGATGAAAATGAAAATCCAACTTTTGGAATAATTGAATCTATCTAATAGCGGAAATGTTTCATATCTGGTAATACCTGTATCATGAAAATGAGTCGCAAATACTACATACAGGCTTTGAGAAGGTATCGGAGATATCCAATTCTTCGTCTTTTGATATGACTGAGATATGGTTTTTATGGGAATTCATTAGACTTTTTATGCCCCCTAAGGTTGAGGCCCGGAAGCATTAAGAGGCCCCAGCATCAAGACTTTTACGGATGAGCCTAACCCATCTTGACAGAAATTGATGATAAACTAAGTGACAGTGAAAAAGCTGAAGATTTATGATCAAGATTCCCAATAATGGACAACTCCAAGATTGTAGATATCTTTGTTGGCCGTCTGAAATCTACAATAAGGTGTCACATTGTGGTCAATGTTCAGTGACTTTTGATCCATTTTGGAGACTTTTCTTACCGATTCCGAAAATAACATGCCATTTAAGTCTGTCACAATGTTTGGTTACCAATGAAGACACTTTGGATGATGATGAAAAGCAAACGTGTTGCAAGTGCAAAAAGGAGAGGAAGTGCACAAAGTTCCTATCGATTTGTAAATTTCCTAAAATTCTAGTGATAAATTTAAAACGTTTCTTTCAAAGAGATAAATTGACTGTGGGCATTGATTTTCATTTAGAAGGACTAAATATGAGCAACTATGGACCGGACAGTGTATTCTGTTTTCGATACAACCTGTATGTATTGTCCAATATTGGACACTACACGGATTACTGTAGACACCCTTACGCTGATACGTGGCACGAGTACAATTATTCTTGTGTGTCACCAATTACATCAAAAATGCTTGTGTTCAGAGAGGCATATGTTCATTTCTTTGAGTCCTGCTCATCGAATATCTAAATTTCACTGTTTGCTATTGTTGTTAATTGCCTAATTTTTTTTTTCTTTGGTGTTTTGGCATCGACTGCTATGGTCATTAGCCTTGTGTTATAGGTAGGCCTTGTTACTAACTCCATACGCCACCTTAGGAGCAGCACTGTTAATTGGAACGCAACAGTGAATCGTGCAGGACTCACCCCAGTCCAGCCACGAGATTTCAATAATTTAATAGGTCAAATAAATTAAAAAATTCCAGCCGCAACTGGGGCTCGAACTCCGGACCTTTCGAACCAAAGTCGGACGCTCAAACCACTGCGCCACGCCCCGACATAATTGCCTAATTATTGAGTAATAGAAGAGAAACAAGGAAAAAAAATTGGTGTGAAGAATATTGAAGGTTTCCTTGTTTTTTTCAACAAAGGTGTTGTTATATTCATCAGTTGTTTCTGCAGATAATCTTTCAATTGTTTTTAATTTCAAATATGTAAATATGTAAAGCCAGACAAATATCAATATGGATTTCAATCCAAAAGTAACTCTCTAAGCGCCTCAATTGATCTAATTAACCACATAACAACCGAACTGGATAAGAAAAAAATCATAATCACAGTATTCATTGATCTCCAGAAGGCTTTTGACGTAGTAGACCACAGGATACTACTAGAAAAACTTGAAACAATGGGGTTAAGGGGAAAAATACAGGATCTCCTAAGCAGTTATCTAGTGGACAGAGAACAATATATAACACTAGATAATATCTCAAGCGAAAGGCTGACAAATAATTGTGGAGTACCTCAAGGATCTGTCCTGGGACCATTATTGTACACACTACATGTTCTGAGCCTAAGGCAAGCAAAACTAACTGGCCAATACTATACATTTGCAGATGATACAGTATTGGTATATAGTGGCAAAAACATTGAAACAATAAAAGAGACAATAAATGATGATCTGAATACCTATACACATTGGCTAAAGAAAAACAAACTCAAAATAAATACCAAAAAAAACTAAGTACATGCTATTTCACCAAAAAAATATGCAAGTCGAAGAGATAACTATAAACATCAATGGAGAACAGATTAACAAAATTGACATCATAAAATACCTAGGGCTTGTAATAGATGATAAATTGAACTGGCAAAAACATATTGACCATCTTATATAAAAAATAGTGCTGATGATTGGTGCACTCTACCTATGTAGGGAATATCTGAATAACCAAAATTGCTTACTAATCTACAATGCGTATTTCCTTTCAAAACTACGATACCTCATCATAATCTGGGGGATATGCACTGTCACAAAATTTAAACAAATACAAATATTACAAAACAAAATAATTAAAATACTTTACAACTACCAATATCGCACCCCAACAGAAATGATCTACGAAGAAACAAAAATAATACCTATAAAGAAAATTCTTGAATTAGAACAAGGCAAATATATGTATAAAGTAATAACAAACCAACAAAAAAGCAATACACACTTTAGTTATATTAATAATATTCACAAACATGAAACAAGACAACTAATTAACAATAACATCTACTTAACAAACATAAGATCCAGTTAGTAGAAGTATAGAAACATACAACTCTATTCTCATGAATATAAGGAATATTGATAACTACAAACAATACAACAGACAACTTAAAGCACACATCCTAGAAAAACAATGATTTATCTAACATTCTACACCTACCACAAACCCACATTAAACGATACCAGCATTTCGCTGAACAAGAGTCTCAATAGCCGTACCTTATATCAAGTATAATATGTACTATACAAGTTATGTAAACTGAATATTACTGTGATTTCTTTCATTACCCACTAAGGCACTTATTCTGTGATATTGTAAATTTTAACTATAGCTAAATTTATAATAATTAGTAAAACTCAAAAAATTGTAATTTTGGAATTTTTTTAAACATATTCATTGAATTTACTACTACTAAATAAAATTGAATCGCCAAAAGCTACTATAAATCCACACAAATTATAACTACACTCCGTTACCAGCATACTATTGCTGATTAGGAGTCTTTTGTATTTTTTTAAAAAACTATGTATTATGTATTTATATCTGGAAAATATCCAATTTAGTCTGTATGCTTAGACCTAGTCTTAATGTGTTTTTGTTTTATATATCCATTGTACAATTGGTTATGTTTATACATATATTGATATATTTTAATATTTTAATAAATAAAAAATCTCTTATGTATTGATTCATTATTAAAAAATGGTGAATTTTTAGAATATAATTTATTGATTAACCCAATGTTGGTTTAAAACTGATGAACTTGTCTGTCTTGGAATGAAACATCTATATCCATCTAGTGTTAAAAAAATCGTTTGCTCAACTTGTGGGGGCGACAAGATATATATCTTGGCCAGGGCATAGTGTATGACAGGACGCGAATTGGCTTTCGTGCATTTTTTGTTACTGGTGGGTGTGAATATTTGCTTTTGTAAACAACCTATTATGGTTTGTTTCTCCCACACCTAACCTCATCGCTAAATGCTCAAAATGAAATAATACTTTTTGGGTTTAATTTGATTCTTATCTCAAGATTGGCGTTTTAATATTTACTTTTGTATCTGTCCAAGTTATATTAGTAGGATTTCTATGCCTACTGATGATGGACGGGATGGGATTCTTTGTATAAAACATGGTTTTATGTATTTTCTTTTTTTTTAATACTCCCTATTGATATTAACTCAGTTATATCTAGGATACGATTGAAATAATACTTTCTGGGTATAATTTGATCCTTATTTCAAGATTGGCGTTTTAATATTTTGTTTTATGTTAAAAGTGGGATGATGGACGTCTGTCCAAGTTATCTTTATAAGTAGGATTTCTATGCATGCTGATGATGGCAGGGCCCTGTACAAAATGTAGGCTCATTTATCGACAGCTGACATAAGAAAAAAATCACAAATTGATATACAACATAAATATGAAATAAAGAATAAAATGGATGATTGTTTCTCAACTGAAAAGTTCTCTACAACTTTGATGCAACATGCCATTTATATAGGTAAAAAGATTTATAATAAATTGCCAGTTTCTTTGAGAAAAACTAGTTTTGGTCAAATAATAGAAACTAAAAGTTCAGAATCCTCAGGTTGTTTCACGACGTGTAGTAAACTCCTTTAACTTGAAAAACTTCGATTAGTTGTAATGAATTGGAATGTATTTACTTAAACGAAAGGTATTGAGTCCTTATCAGATTTCATGATCAACACACTGAACACTTACGTTAATACAAATTTTCCATTAAAACAAAAGAAATTACTCTAGTAAAATTCTTCAATGACGATTTGAGACATAAGCAACTTACAAGATATAGACATTTTTAAGTCTTACCGAAAGCACTATAATTCCTCACTAAAATCTGCAAATCGGAAGACCTTTGACGGTTACATCAATCAATCCACTAATATTAGTAGAGATTCATGGCGACTGATCAACTACGAACCTAACAGTGGCCAGAATGTAAACACTCACTGTAACTTAACAGCGGAGGAATTCAGTGCATAGTACTCAAGAGTGGCTAAAAACATAATACAAGAACTTCCCTTCTTAAATTCAGCTTCCTCTGAGTTCTTGAAAACAAATTCCATACCGAAGGATTTTTGGGGAACATGCAGTGCAACCCTTCTCTCTTCTGTGTTGATATTACAGAAAAGAGCGGTAAGGTGTCTCTGTAAAGTCAAACCTAGGGAATCATGCAGACATTATTTTGCTGCCAATAAGATTTTAACTGTAGTTGCACTGTATATTCTTGAAACTGTATGCTTGGTGTACAAACATAAAACGGAGTTTGACTTTGTTTCTTCTCCATATGCTACCCGTAATAGCATATTTAATATCAGACTTCCCATACCCAACTCAACATTAATCAAGGATTCAATTTTTTATAATGGTGGAAAGCTTTTCAATCACTTACCAGTAGATATAAGGTCTGCAAATCTGACCAACGTACAATTCAAGAAAGCAGTGAGAAATTTGCTAGCTGATAGACCCTATTATAGCCTACAAGAGTATTTTAATGAATCGTTTTGAAAATACGTGTACTTATTCTATTTTATTTTTTATTGTATTTGTACTTGTTTTATTCTAATTTTTTGTAATTCATCAGTTTTTATCTATACACCATTAGTTATGTTTATATTTATAGTTACTTACAAATCTTTGTCAATGGGATGAAAAATCTTCTGACAATAAAGTATATTTGATTTGATTTGATTTGATTTGATTTGATTTGAGGATTAATTTTTTCTTATTCCCGTCAGATCAGCAGACATCATCATGTCATGAAAAATGAACTTAAAATAGTAATTCTTATGACATCTAGGTAAATGATTTGAACAGGCAGATTATAAAATATGTGTAGATATCATCGCAGAACCTCTTGCATGTCTGCTGAACCTGTGCTTTGGTCTGGGTATATTTCCCAGTAACTTGAAAGTCAGTAAGATGATCCCAATTTTCAAGAAAGGCAATGTAAATTTTCCTGAAAACCATCGCCCTATCTATTATTAACACAGTACGTAAAATTGTGGAAAAAATGTCAAGAAATCTCCATCCAAATACTTTGAAAAATTTAACAAGCTTCATGATAATCAATTTGGGCTTAGGAAGAATCGTTCCACGGTTCAAGCTACTGCCAAATTAATTTATGACGTAGGGTATAGAAACAAGGTAAGCATATGGAGGTAACAATGTGTGATCTGAGCAAGGCCTTCGACTGTGCTTTACTCAGTATCCTACTTGATGAACTCGTATACTTATTATGTCATCAGGGGCGTAGCAAATGATATTTTCAAATCTTACCTCTCTGACAGATCACAATCAGTCACTTTGAAACATACCTCATCGGTTAGCTCAATAGTGAAAAATTGAGTACCGCAGAGATCGGTATTAGGACCACTTTTGTTCATTATATACATTAATGATATCTTTGATTACTTAAATCCATTGCACTGTGTATTAGTCGCAGACGACGCAACTTTTATGGGTCTAACTCAAACCACGACGAGTTAAAATACCAAATGGAAACATCTAGTGCCAAAATTGAAGAATGCTTGGTTCCCAATCATTTCAAACATAACCTATCTATCACTTTCTCCACAAATTCCTCTGTGAATGAAAGTCTAACTGTAAATTTCCTGGGCATCACATCGGACAAAACTTGAAAATGGTCTTGCCATATCGACAAGCTGTGTAAAAAACTCACTAGCCAATTATTTCTGAGCCCAGACATACTCAAAATCTCCTATTTTTCTGTCTTCCACTCGCACATCACATATGGAACTGTAATGTGGGGCAATTGTAGTAACTCTGATAGTGTATTCATGCTACAAAAAAAGGCTGTGAGAATAATTGCCAAGGCAGGTTTCATAGACTCGTGTCGCCCATTATTTGGGGTATTGAGCATAATGTCACCTTCTATTTACATTCATCATTTTTTCTTGGATATTCACAAAAACCCAGCAATTCATTCTGATATTCATCCCTATAAAACTAGAAACTGCGGTATGATAGTTAACCCGCGATTTAGACTAACCACTTCTGCACGAATTTCACTAGGCATAAAATTCTATAATAAATTGCCTCCAGAAATGAAGAAGATGAACATAATCACATTTAAAAGAACAATCATAAAGTTAATCCTTGAAAATTGTTTCTATTCTATGAAAGAGAACATCAAATATATTCGACACCTAACATTTTCTCACAGTGCTATTCATGGGTGTTTCATGCCCAATTTTTTTTATTTATTTCCATAATGTTAATTTTTATGTTAAATCAGCCATCTGCATACATTTTGTGTAGTAATTTCAAATACCTATTTTGTTTTATTGGGGAAGATAACCTCATCCAATCTGTTCGACTTTCTACACATGTATTGTATATACATAATTAAGGTAGTGTTGGGTAATAAGGCCCACTTAACTTTTGCAAATTTCTGTATCCTTTATATTTCATTCAAAAAAATCCGAAACTTGATGAGGTGATTGTTTGTGATGTTTGCCGCTATGTTAACATCAATATTCGTCTCCTTCAATACCTTAGTAACCAAAATTAGACAAGTTTCAAAAACTTGCTGTTGGGCCTTATTACCCGCCTATTAGGGTAATAAAGCCCATAGTAAATTATGCAGAATATTGTTTATTTATTGTAAATATAAATATATACAGATCATTAATTATATCAATCAGAAATGGTAGAAACTCAATGATACTCTAATAGAAAAAACAAAAATAAACATTATTTTCTACAAAAAGTGATAAACTTAACAAAATTCAAACAAGGAAATTAAATTATTAAAAAAAAAACTGTTTGACTAAATTTTAAGAACATTCCCTACAGTAAAAATCCTCAACATATTCAGTCGTCAGTCCTATGCAAGTTTCGGTAACCAAGTTCCACATTCTAGACACTTTCGCATGTTACCCGCGGGCCTTATTACGCGACCGTTGGTAGGGCCTTATTACCGGGCGAGCACTTTTTCTCAAACATGCAATTTCCAAAAAAATTAACAATTCTTTTAATTTTTCTCTTAGTGCGAAACATAGTACCAATGTTATAATCTTATAATCTGTGCAGCCTAAAACTGCACAACCACCTAGTGTTGTTAATAGCGAACTGAAGTCAACGATCTTTTAATAAAGCTTTACCACTCGGATGATGAAACTAACAATGTTGACAGATTTGAAAAAAATTGCCAGTCTTCAAGGAAAAAGACAGTGGGTCTTACTTACAGCCGGGCCTTATTCCCCAACGCTACCTTATATCACGTAGTCAATAAAAATCATATATCTGTCTAACTTGGATAACTCCAAGAAAATTCATAAACATTCCCCAAACATAAATTTTGAATGCGCCAGTGTCGTGAATAGAGATTTGAGTTACCATGGAACATTTCGCAAATAAGTTGGTACCCTTGAGGCAATTGTGTTTGAAAAACTGTCTGACCGAGAAGGAACAATTACTATCTTGGAAGGATTTGAAGAACAAGTTGTCCCAGTTACAAGAACAAAAAATTAAGTAATTTTTCTTTCAGAAAACTAATTTATTCGACTAGAGAAACGGGCCAGCTTTTTCGTCGAGCTTTTTGTTCCCTCGCACAACGATAGTGATTTAGTGCCATTCCAGAAGAATATGCGTACTTATACCTCAATGTAAACTTTCTTCTCTCGAAAAACGCCGCTATAAGTATGCTGGCATGTTTTCAATGGTTCAGTTCCGGATTTTAAGCAAAACAGGTTCACGGCCAGAATAAATGTAGGTAATTTTAATTCATATGCGAGCATTTCGCTACCTCATTATCATATTAATCGTTTCAGTTTTTGTAATACGCGTTACCGAGTCATGAATATTTCTAGCGACAATGTTGTTTGAAGTCCTTATAGTAAATGTTTTATTTAACCATTTCATAATCATTTTAGCGTATTGCGTGGGTTTTTTATTTGTTCGTTCGTATAATTATTGAAATATCAATAAATCAAACTTGTCTCCAGGTATGTTATAAATCATATAATTTTGAATAATATGTGTCTGGCAGAAAGTATACTCGTATGTTCCGTTACTTACTCAATTTCGACTGCGTACTGCGTTAAGAACACATTCCAACTTTCAACCTTCGAAAGTATGAGCAATTGAATCAACTAACGTTCTGTGTAAACGTTTCATTACATTTTACAATTTTATGGCCGCAGTGATGGCAATAGCAAGCAGCAGCTGTTTTGGGTTCACGTTCATTAATATTTTTTATCTGCAAACGTCACAAAAGTAACAACTTTTGTGACTAAATTTCACGAGTAAAAGTTCAACTTTTGTGCCTAGGCATTTTTACTTTTACCAATTTCAGAATTATGTATTTCGAATTCTCAAACTGACCCAAAGATGAAACAAGAAGTTTATTTCACAATTCAGATTATTAAATTAAAACACTTTTGAAAATCTCAATCCCTATACTGACACGTGAAGTTTGTTTATAAGCGATGCTATTTATTTGTATCCAAACAGACCAAAGATCTAATTACATGGATAAAAATATACAAAAATCACTGTTGAAGGCTAAATTTTATTTTGAAACAGAATCCGAACTTGTTTTTACTTTGATCGGCTATTAGGAAGAGAGACCTATTTAAATGAAAATTTCATAGTTACAGGGAACCCGTGACCTCCATAGCAAGATGTAGCAAAGTTGATGAAAAACGGTAAAAAGTTTGCCCTGACTTTTGAACAGATTAAAAACACGGGATGAAAGTAATAATTTTTCGATAAAAAAACTCTCGAGCACAAAAACGCATCGGCGTGGTAAAGCAAGGCAGGATATTTACCATCCCAAATAAAGAAAACGAATAATTATATCATTTTAACTTTGAGGTTATATTCCTGAGCTGTTTCTTTAGAACAATTTTGTCCTTATACGAGGATGTATTGATATCTAGTTAGCCTAGACCAGTTCCCTGCATAAACAAAATATTGCGTTACCATAGCAACGAACAATAACTTATTACAAGTGTCAGTGTAAAGTTTGACGACAAAAAAGGAAACCAGAGTTACGCAATAAATTGAAAGAAAAAATATGTCCACCGAAATTGTGAAAATCGAAAAAGTGGAGTATCGAGCCATCATCAAATACCTGTATTTAAAAGGGTTAAGAGGTAAGCAGATAATCGAAGATATGCTTAATACCCTTGGTGATCAATTTTCTTCGTATGCGACCGTGAAAAATTGGTGCAAGCTTCAAAAGAGGTAAATTTTCCATTGAAGATGATGACCGATCGGAAAGGCCAGTTTCTGTGTCAGTCCCCGAAAATATCGATGCAGTTCATGACATGATTTTAACAGACCGTCGAATTGGGCTAAAACGGATATCTGAAGCACTGAATATTTCATACGAACGTGTTCATCATATAGTTCGCGTCAATTTGGACATGAGAAAAATGGCTGCAAAATGGATCCCCAAATGTTTGAATGTTGACCAAAAGCTTGCAAGGGTAGTAGCATCGCGTTCGATCTGTGCTCGATTTGAAAACGATGTAGGCTTCTCAAACCGAATTGTTACTATGGATGAGACTTGGGTACATTTCTACGATCCAGAAACAAAGCAACAATCGATGGACTGGCGACACTCCGGTTCACCAAGCTCTAAGAAGTTTCGTGTCCAAAAATCTGCTGGAAAAGTTCTTGCTTCAGTTTTTTGGGATTGCCCTGGAGTAATCATGATTGATCTTTTGGATAAGGGTAGAACAATAACTGGAGATTACTATTCGACATTACTGATCACTCTACGGGAAAAAATTAAAGAGAAAAGACGCGGAAAGCTATCCAAAGGTGTTTTGTTTTTGCAGGACAACGCCGTGCACATGGGGTTGAAGTTCTCATTAGACTTTTCTCCGGTTTGTCATATTTCCTTGGGTTTGGATTAATAGAACTATAAATACTTCATTGTCATTGTCAACTTTAGACTCAATGTCAATTTTCATTCATTTAGTTAGATATGATTCGACCAGCACGGTCATTTGGTTGACTTGACGACCTCATTAGAACTGTATGTATGTGACCAATATTTTCAATCATCTGGTCGGTCCGACTCATGGTCATACTTCACACTGAACGCGCGTGCCTGGTCCGACCGGTGACTTGACACAGGGTAAGCTTCAGCAGACATGTGTTACTCTGCCTGTTGAAACTTTCTTAAATGTTTTATGTTTATGGTGCCTCTTGTTTTTGGGCTACCTTTTTGGCGCTTTGGGAAGTGTGAAGGTTCTCATTAGACCTGTCCCATGATCCTCAGCATAGAATTGGTTTCACAAATTCTCAAGAGACTGTTTCTTGAACCTGGTTCTGTGCACATCGGGTTGAGGTTCTCATTAGACTTTTCTCCCGGTTTGTCTCATTTCCTTAGGTTTAGATTAACAGAACCATAAATAGATTTACTTACAGATCAATTTGACTAATTGGTCATTTATCAATTTTCAAAACAGATCATTGTTTCTAGAAGTTAATGTTCTAAGCCAAACGTCATTGTCATTGTCAACTTTTGACACAATGTTAATTTCATTAATTTAGTTTGACAGTATACTAAGCTTCAACAGACATGTGTTACTCTGCCTGTTGAAACTTTTATCCAGGTTAATCCTGGAATAAGGATTTTTTAAATTTTTTTAAAATGTTAGTCATATGATGTCCCGTTTTTAAATTTTTACATGGTCCTCTGGACACATGATATTTTTATGGTCTGGCTCTTGTACAGCTGACGAGTAAGTAATTTTTCAAGTTTCAAAATTCTCATTATCAAAATTTCTTAAATTCAATTCAATGTCACTTACTTACAGGTTCGCACTGATGATGACTTTATAGTCGAAAACGCTTTGCTGTGATTTTATAAATAAATTTCTTCATCCAATTACACTGGAACGTGCACACAGCTGGACAATTTTCATTATTATTATTTGCCGTGGCGCTCCGGGACGACTTACTGATTTTTGCGTATTGACTTTTCAGCTGCAGGTAAACTCGGAAAACCTACAGCACCACCCCGGGTGGTCGATGCACACTTCAAGCAAACACCAGACGGAGGGGTTGGCATCTAGGCAGCTCACATCGCACTTGCTTTACTGTTTTGGGTTCACGTTCATTAATTTTTTTTTCCGCAAACGTCACAAAATTAATAACTTTTGTGACCAAATGTCACGAGTAACATTTTAACCTTTTGGTCATTGAGTAAAAGTTCAACTTTTGTGCCTAGGCATTTTTACATTTACCAATTTTAGAATAATGTTCGAATGCTTAAATGAATCCCAAAGATGAAACGCGTGAAGTTTGTTTATAAGCGTGGCTATTTATTTATTTAAGTATTCATTTGTATCCAAACAGACCGAAGATCTAAATATTTACATGGATAAAAAATATATAAAAATCTTTCCATTTCAGTGCTCAATAATAAAGTGAGTTTTGTACCTATTCAAAACTTTGAAGTTGAGTAGAAATGAACTGTGCTCTAAAGGACCCCGCAAACTCCTTATGGAATTTGGATCCCGGTGGATTTTTTTGAATTTTTGGTATGATGTAGTCCATGTAATTCTTAACCAATGTTACCATTGCGCCAAACCAAAAAAATGAGCAGTTTTGCAGCTAGGGGGCGTTGAAATCACCCCTTGCGCAGATTATACTATTTATTTTTGAGCCCGGTAACAATATTTTCACTTGTTTCATTGTTGCTAATGTTGCACAATATTGTGCTGTTTTATAAAAACAATTCTTACCCCTCCCCCTTTCCCCCCAACTCCTATTACGGAACGCAAAAAAAATATTTCTCGAGTTCCTTCAAATGTATCGTCGAATGTTTAAATATGCCTAAATAAGGAAAATAGCAGTTTTTTTATGATTATCCCCCACCCCCCAAATGACACAAAACGAAAAAAGTTCGGTGGATTTTTCTGAATTTTTGATATGATGCAGTTCAAGTTATTTTGAATAGAAATAAATCGGGTGACAAACCCCAAAAATGAACAGTTTTGATGCTACGGGGCGTTGAAATCATACCTTGCTCAGAATAGACTATTCATTATTACAGGCGGAAACAATATCTCTACGTATTTTTGTTTTATTTTATGCCGAACAATTGTGTAAACTTTCATAAATTGAAAATCTAAAACCTCCCCCTTACCCCCAACCCATATTCCAAAACACGAAAAAAAAATAATTCAGGCACCACCTCAAATTCAAATTGTGGATGTCTAATTTTTATTTATTTTCAAGATATTCGCCCAAATGATTGATATTCAAAAATCATGAACTACGCCCTACTAAGAAATAGCAAACTCCATCAATATTTTTCTGAAGGGAGGGAAAGGTGATATTAAACAACTGTACGATTTCCTCAATTTGAGCTGATTAAAACATTTATTTTGATAAAGCATTTACAAGTAGTCGGGAATACATTTTTTCGTGTTTTAAATTAAGGGTAGGGGGTAAGGAGGAGGTTTTAGATTTTCATTTCATGAAAAATTACAGAATTGATCAGCATAATCTAAACTAAAATACGTAGAGCTATTATTTCCGTCTTTAATAATGAATAGTCCATTCTGAGCAAGGTATGATTTCAACGCCCCCTAGCATCAAAACTATTCATTTTTGAAGTTTGTCACCCAATTTATTTCTATTCAAAATAACTTGAACTGCATCATATCAAAAATTCAGAAAAATCCACCGAAATTTTTTCGTTTTGTGTCATTTGGGGGGTGGGGGATAATCATAAAAAACTGCTATTTTCCTTATTTAGGCATATTTAAACATTCGACGATACATTTGAAGGCACTCGAGAAATATTTTTTTTGCGTTCCGTAATAGGAGTTGGGGGGAAAAGGGGAGGGGGTAAGAATTTTTTTTATAACACAGTACAATATTGTGCAACATTAGCAACAATGAAAAAAGTGAAAATATTGTTACCGGGTTCAAAAATAAATAGTCTAATCTGCGCAATGGGTGATTTCAACGCCCCCTAGCAGCAAAACTGTTCATTTTTTGGGTTGGCGCAATGGTAACATTGGTTGAGAATTACATGGACTACATCATACCAAAAATTCAAAAAAATGCACCGGGACCCAAATTCCATAAGGAGTTTGCGGGGTCCTTTGAATATGGATGTGCAATCAAATTCATGATAATACAATACAATAACTGAGTGAAGACTGTGCTTCAACAGACAGACAATTTTATTCAAGAGTTGATGAGAAATAATAATTATAACATACAGTGTGTTTCACATCTCATGAAAACACCCTCGTATCTTCCGGAATTTTTAGTATCGATATATACACCAGAAATGAACTCACTATACAAAAGGGGTCATCCTACGTGATATACTTACACTGAAAGCCAGCAGCGATGGAACAACCCATTTTTCCGGAAAGCTGTATTAGGGGCAAAATTGGCACAAAATTTCTTCCGATTCTTGTTCGGGATCCCCGAATTACTATGTTATGTTATCTTTCTGTGTTATCTTTCTAATCACTCTATATACGATTCCTAAAAGAATCGTGGGATCTGACATGTATGACAGATGTATCAATCTTCAAGTTGAGAATAAATAGTTGCATACAACTTTCGTCTAGTTATTCACGAATATCATACTACTAATACACCTGTCTCCTGAAAAATTCTAATTTGTTTCACTTCTCATGGAAACGTCCCCGTATCTACCGTAATTTTCGACGTGGAACCATGAAATTTTCAGGATCGATTGATAAACTAGAAATGAACTTACTGCACAAATAGGGTCATTCTACGTGATGTAACAGCACGCATTGGAACCACCCATTTTTCAATCGCTTCTGGCGGACAGTGTATATCACGTAGGATGACCTTTTTCTGCATTGAGTTCATTTCTATTGTATCTATCGATCCTGAAAATTTCATGGTTCTACCTCAAAAATTACGGAAGATACGAGGGAGTCATAAACGAGAAAGTCTGCCGGAAACGAAAAAAAATTTCACAATATTATCCGGCCCGAAAATTTACTTCAACAGCTGACCGGCTTATGGGAAATTTCCTAACGGGTTCCTTACGACATCAAATTTCATTCTGTCGATTGCCATACGCAGTAAGTCCAAATTTTATGGATCTGGATTTTCACTATTAGATTGTTATACAGTGCGGATTTTTTTAGTCCCCCCCCCTGTTAACTTTTGAACGGTTCGACGTACAAACATGAAAAAAAAACCGTTTGGAGGGTTTTAACGATACTACTTTTTGAAACAAAAAATATGGTGATTGCTCTACAGGGGGCGCGGGGGGGCACATCAATTCAAAATTTTTAAATGGCATGGGGGGTCAAGTGTCACATCGTTGAAAAGAGAATTCAATTCTCTTTACAACCATCTAATTTTTTTAAAATTTCGTTAATATTATTTTTGCAATTCGAATTATCAAATATAAATGCGGATCTGAAAAGTAGTCATACCTTGATAAATTTGAACGGTTTGTTGTGGAGTAATGAAACCAAAAACATTTTGAAGGGTATTACCGATACTACTTTTTGAGAGAAGAAACATTGCAATCACACTACAGATGGCGCTGGGGGCACAACAACTAGAAAATTTCGAAAGGCATAAAAATCGAAATTGGGAAAAAAATTCTCAACTAAATTCAAAAATATTTAGATAGTTGTGAAGAGAATTGAATTCTCTTTTCAACGATGTGACACTCGAGCCCCCATGCCATTTAAAATTTTTGAGTTGATGTGTCCCCCCGCGCCCCCTGTGTAGCAATCACCATATTTTTTTGTTTCAAAAAGTAGTAATAGTGAAACCCTCCAAACGTTTTTTTTTTTCATGTTTGTACGTCGAACCGTTCAAAAGTTAACAGGCGGGGGAACTAAAAAAAGCCGCACTGTATATGTTATTGTGTTAAATTGTCATAAACGATTGAAAAAAAACAATTTTTTTCTGCAAACGGAAAATGAATCTTCATGTCTAGCACACGTCCGATCGCTAAATTTTCATTTTTTGTGCTCAACACTGACATAAGTCAGTGGTTAAAATCCCAGAAAAGAGAAACTCAGTCAGCAAAATCTGTCATTATCTAACGGTCTAATAGTGGAATATTCGTGTATAAATAATTTGCAATACCAGCTGCTTTCTTTGGTTTCAGTTTTGTTATTCCATTTTCAAAATCTGATTCACTTATTTCTCCAATGACGCGACAATTAGTTACCATATCAGCATCAGTAATGAAATTAAAATCACATCCCGGCTCAATCGTCTCATAAACAGATGAAATGAAATTTGCAAATACTGCAGCTGTATCTTCGTTTTTAATCTCATCATTTTTATAACTAAAGTTTCCAAAAGTCGACGCCCTTTCGCTTTCATTGACATGATTCTAGAATTGATTCTAAATATGTAGTGGAGTACTAACTAAAAATATCTGTTTTTTTTTCATGTTGAGTGAAATACGAAATTTTGTATGCACCACTGGCGTAACTGCACCGAGTAACATTCATGACTCGGGCTAGTTGCCATCGTGTTATATTTGGTTGCTCTTCAGACGTAATCACGTTAGTAACGCCTTTTAGATAAAGGTATGTCTCTACATCTCTCTGTTTAGCAGGATGCATGGGAACTCAAACACACTGCAGGTTTTCAGTTATTTATTGTTAATCTGACAAAATTATAAAATCGAACGAATAATGATAAATAAAGAATCGATTATGCACCAACGGAAAACGTCAATCTTCTGATCTGATCGGACAGCTTCTCCATGGCCAGATACTTATCATCGCAGGCCTTGGGTCTTGTTACCAATATCTGTTTGACTTGGTCGATCCTGCCCTCTATGCATCCGTCCAGGATGCAAGCAACCAACAGGGATTCCACTTCCTCCACACTTATACCTAGTTCTTTACTGATGAAAGATAATTTGATGTTCTTATAAGGTTTCACCAATATGAGAAGAACTTTGGTTCTCACGTGCTTCAGCAGATCTGCTATGTGCTCGTGGATGAAAGGGTCGCCCATAAGAGATTCCTTGTTTTCCTAAAAAAACATTACTTTTTATTCGAACATTCTATAAACAGAACAGAATCTGATTGGATGTGAACTTCTTCGTTAATCTCACACTTTCGCGTGATTCAATACAAATTAAAATCCGTCTATTCGCCCCAACGGGTGTTACCAAGCAATTTGATTTCGTTGATTTCTGACAGAATTACTATCGAGAGTATTGAGAGCACTCGTGGTATTACCCCAGATAATTTCACTCTCCGTATGAAACCATCCTTATCTGCAATATAAGGACCAATAACGGACGTATGCCTCGATAATACGCAGTTCCTTTCTTTCGAGCCGGTAATACCACTTTGTCATGGCAACCACGTATCCAAACAACAACGCTACTAATACGAATGTCAGCCTGACAGACTTCATGTCTATCAGGCATTATCTATTGAAAAACTCACGACAATGGAACTTTTCTTTACTTTGTTGGTTCGTGAAATTATCTCAATAAATACTACTCGTTCTCACAATACTTTCGATAATTCTGTCAGAAATCTTAATCTCGATCAAATTGCTTTGAGGTAGCCTGGTTCTGTGCTTCTAGGTAGCTGAAGTTTTTGTGAGTCTCTCAAACTGGTTTGGAAGACGTTGTCAGATATGTAACTAATACATCGTTCTACTATGAATATATGGTGATTTGGAGAGGCCCAACGAAGCATACTCATAGTAACAGTTATGAAGAATCAATAGGCTGGTACATGCAGTTATGCAACCACCCAGACAAGAGAAAAAACGCTTAGTCACACTGTTTTGTTTGTTCTTTTCGATAATATTCTGGGTCACAGCCAAAGCTCTAAGTGAGTTAGTTGTCAAACTTTGTTTCTTTTTACATACTGCGGATAGTGCAGTAGACATTCGCATTAAGGTCATTTCAAATTTCACTTAATCCAGATATTACAAATTGCTTGAAAAAAATCGTAATTTAACCGTTCAACAAACGTCAAACTAATAAAAGTAAATCAAAGTGCTATGTTGCATTTTAAACCTCAAGAGCGTCAAAATGGAAAACAAAGTAAAAAGTCATAGCCCACTGAGTATTTTAGTTTGTTACATTAATATTCCGCTTTTATTTTCTAGTGATTTTCTCGAAAACTATTAAATGATTATAAAAAATGCAAGAGGCCAAAACTTAATAGGTTATTTCACGGCCAACTCAATGGTGATATTTGAATTTGAATTTTTTTAGGCGGAAATAGCAAATTTTGGTCATAAAAACTGTAACTTAAATCAGAGTTATCTTATTTTTGGAACAAGAAATGAATAGAACGTTCAAAAAACAAAGTGCCTATACATTTTCCGAACATTTGAAGCATAATTGTAGCCACAATTCAAAATTTTCGATTTTTTTCTGGCAACTTGCATGTCTGTAGCTTGTTGGAGGGGGTGAATTTTAGGACACGTATTTATGAGAAATAAGTCTTATTTCGACCCCAGGAGAACGCCCTTGAAATATTTGTATTGAATTTAGAAACACCCTGTATATTTTTTTCTTGCCGAAACCCGCTAATTTATAAGCCCGCAAAATACAAAATGTTTTTGAATCACTCACCTGGAAAATTCTTTCAAAGTCCTTCATATCGTTATTCTGGAAAGCTAAAATCAAGTCTGTCATAGCCTTTATTTCGGGTTCGTTTTTGTAAGGCTTGGCTTCTTGCGAATCGAAAGGATTTATAGCAGATTTGAGAAGCATACTAGTCAGAATGAGATATTTCAGACAGTTGACACGACGAGGGTTTCCAGCTTCATCGTAGTTTTTGAAAGCTTCGAAGAAGTCGGTGTAAGCCTACAACATAAAACACAAGGGAAGTTAATTCATACGCCGGTGAAAATTAAACCGAGGCCTAACCTTCTCATAATCACCAGACCGCAGATGCATTTTGCCACCACATTCTCTTATAACGCTCATAATGAGTGGATGAGGAATTGCCGAACGCACTTTTAGACTGCGTTCGTATAGTTCCTTCAACTGTTTGTGGTTCTTCTGTTCTGTGTACATTTGGATTTCAAGCGCGTAAATTTCCAAGAGCTGTGTTCCTGTTGAAGAATACCAGTTTAAAATATATTTACTCAAACAGTAAGAAGACATAAGATGACCATAGATGATTGTCAGTGTCTCCTTGCTCTTACCTTTGTGTGGATCGATTTCATGTGCATTAGGGTTGCAAGTTTGCCAAAGTTGTCTGATGATGTTTGCAACTTTCGTGAATTCTCCCCTCTCGAGATAGACTTTCCCCAGCTTGGTGTTCGTTTTAAACCACAGCCTGTCATTCTTGGCGTTCTTCAGAGCAGACAAGGTTGTTTCGTAAAAGTTCTGTAACAGTTCTATGTCTTTGGACGTAGACGTGTAATCTAAGATAGAGTTGATCGATTTTTCCCCGTGATTTTTCGTAACAGCATTGTTGATATATCCTGTTGACATAAAATATTACTTGATGTGTGTTTGATAAGAATGTGATGAATAGACTGACAAATTTAAATTCCTTTGAGTCTCTAATTTTAACATAAAGCACTACCTGATTTTTGGTTTGGTTTGGTTTGGATTTTTTATAAAATGACACAAGCACGTTATAGCTTACTAGTAGCAGTTTTTTCTCCTACTTGAAATAAACTCTAGATTACGTATTATTAGCTACATTATTTTTTCATATTAGTTTAAAAAAATATCCTGAGAAAACACATCACTGATTTTCTTATTGCTATTCACGACAGAAACCCATATGAGGTATTGTGTTCTAAACAACATTTCAAAAAACTAATCAAAAGTCGATTTTGTTTTCCTATACCCTCCTAATCGAAGCCAAAACATCGAACAACAAAAATAACTGTATAACTAGCACCCCTCTTTTGCCATTTGGTTTTCAAGAGATCAAAATGAAACTTGACACAAACGTCAAATGTCATATTTTGAAAAATATCCAGGCATGTCTCTTCTCACAGTGTCCAATGTATCCATACCAATGATGTTCTCCATTCTCACTCGCCCACTTCTGTGGAACATCGCAGAAAGATTGGCGATCTGTCTCTGTTTCGTAGAAATTTTCATGACCGATGCTCTTCTGAAATATCATCATTCGTTCCACCGTTAGCGGTCCCATCGAGACTGACCTGTCTAGCTTAGTCTTCACATCCCTTTGTCGTCACTTTGGAGACATGCAGAACTTCCTTTCCCAAGGCTTGTTCTTCCAACGAACGACAAAGCTTTGGAACTAACTGCCCCAGGACGTGTCCCCTGAGGCACACAGTCGGTTGAAATTTAACAAAAACTCCAATTCCTACGTACTTTCCCTCGGTTCTCACGATTTTCTCTGAATATTACAGGATTTTCCTTCTCGAGAAATCTAATAAAGAAATAATTATTTTTCAGCTACAAATAAGTTACAAAATTTGTATTATGTTCTACTAAAAATAAATCAATTCAACTAGAAATTTGGGATAAAACAAATGTATTCATTGAATTTTCTGCGGTTAGTGCCATTTACAAAACGACATTCAAGCAATAAATCAAATATTGAAAGATTAAAATAACACCTTGTCATTGAAGATGTTGGTTGATAGTCAAATTGATATTTTTTTTCAGCACTTTTATATAGTTTCAAACAATTCTGATTTTTTTCAGAGAGGTGAAAATGTAAAAATATACACATTTTTAAATGAAGAATTATTGTCACTTTCAGCTGGTAAAACTTCCGTTACATTGAGCATCTGAATTTCCAAAAAAATATTTGTGAAACTTACGTATTTTGGGCAGCTCTACAATAAATCGAAATGAAATTTATGACGGTCTCGTCTATTTTTGGAGATACAGGACCATCAAATTTCTGTTATTGAAAACACATAAAATTTGTCTTTCTGATCAAAACATTACACACACTCTTATTTATTGGTTTTTATCAGTTTTTAGCAGACAAACCTATTATTGTTTTAAGAAATTCATCCTTCTTCAAATCGTAACAATTTCTAGCTATTTCTTTGTTCAACACTAAATATCTGTCAATTTATATATTTATAACGTGACTGTCATTCTTCGTGTTTCGTCGGCTTTCGTCTTCTTTTCGAATTCAAATTGAATGTTTAGTTTGCGAATGAAAATTTTACAATTGATTTTCAATTATTTATTAATTTAAACTACTCAAATTTTGAACTAAATGAATAACAATATATTACTATTGTTCACAATGAAAATGCACTAAATGAGAATTGACGAACAATGACAGACACCACCACCATTATAATAAAAATTCCAGATATTTAGTGTTGAACAATGAAATAGCTAGAAATTGTTACGATTTGAAGGATGAATTTTTTGAAAAATTATAGTTTTTTCTAACTTGTTTGATTGATGATCTATTTATTTTGTGGAAGTTCATGATGAAATAAGAAAAGGAAGAAAAAATATAACTTTTGTCCAGTTTCCACTAACACTTTACTACTTTATTACGACCGGTTTCGGCTTTTACACCATTTTCAAGTAACTACAGATTTCATCAAGTTCGTGAATATTTATACATAAGAAAGTAATTAAAGAGAGGTTGGGTTTAAATTACCTAACTGATGTTTCAAAACAAGTTGGGAAATACCTAGAATCTACCTGATGAGTCAATTTAATTTATCTAATAGGGGTTCATACAATCGGTGGGTCCAACTTTGTTATCAAAAGTCACAAATTCAGAAGTGGAGAGCTACATAATTCTAACTGGTCATTAAGGGTATCAAAATTGGGGTTTTTATTCAATTTGTTTATTTCCAAGGCTTCCAACAAGTTCATTTCTCTTCCTTTATTGCACGCATGAAGGATGTTCATGTTATTTTTATTTATTGTATGATTCGTTTCTTGTAAATGTCTATATATAGCTGATTTTTTATCTGATAACACATGTTCACGGTACCTTATTTCAAAATTTCTTCCCGTTTGTCCTGAATAAGCTGCTGTACAATCACCACATTCCAGTCTATATATACCTGATTTTTTCCATTTATCCTTTTTAGGTTTTGCATTGAATAGTATATTCCCTAAATTACTCCTACTAGTGAATGAAGTTATTATATTAAATTTTGAAAAATAGTTAAATTGACTCATCAGGTAGATTCTAGGTATTTCCCAACTTGTTTTGAAACATCAGTTAGGTAATTTAAACCCAACCTCTCTTTAATTACTTTCTTATGTATAAATATTCACGAACTTGATGAAATCTGTAGTTACTTGAAAATGGTGTAAAAGCCGAAACCGGTCGTAATAAAGTAGTAAAGTGTTAGTGGAAACTGGACAAAAGTTATATTTTTTCTTCCTTTTCTTATTTCATAGTTTTTTCTGCTGAAAAGTGATGAAAACCAATAAATAAGAGTGTGCATGTTTTGATCAGAAGGACAAATTTTATGTGTTTTCGATGACAGAAATTCGATATGTCAAATGGTGAAGTTTCCCAACAAAATGGCCCTATATCTTCGAAAATAGACGAGACCGCCAAATATTTCATTTTGATCAGCCCGAAATAAGTACCACATTTTTTTCTTTTTTATTCACATGCTCAATGTAACGGAAGTTTTACCATTTATATGAAAGCCCTATTTAGCTATTATGAAATTATGAAAGTATGACGTATTTTTATATTTTCGAATTTGCACTATTCATTGTTTCAATATTGTTCGAAATATATACCTAGAAATTACGAAAATCCCAAGATAATTAATTCCTTGCAAAAAAATAAATGTCATTATGAACAATTGGAATTGCCCCTCTCTTCCCTACTTGGTCAAGCCGAGAGTGAAGGAAACATACCTTCTTCGTATTTCGTCGATATTCCGAAGTTGAGAGAGGTAGAATCGAAAGCAGTGACACATACCACGTACATTCGCGAATATTTTAAATTCAAATAAAGCAACTGTTGTTCTGCGAGTTTTGTACATTTTGTTGTTAAACTATATATTTGCACTAATTACCGAATATGAAGACCAATTTTTCTATGTAAAGACCCTACCCCGAATAACCTAACAAGTAACCATTTGTAATAATTGTAATTTTTTGTATATGTCGCCACTTCTGTGAAATTTTACCGTTCGCTAAAAACAATAAATTTGAATAACACTTACCTAGCAATTCCTTATACTTCTTCATAGTTTCGCCATAATTCTTGAGTTGAAAATTGATCTTCACCAACTGCTTCAAGGCTTTGAAGCCCCACTCGCCCTTGTGCTCACCTTGTATGTCTAAAACTTTTTGAAATGCCGCAACGGAACTCTCTAAATTGTCTTCTTTCAGCGTTTTAGCGAGGTAATACTGGTTCTCGAGGTCCACATCAGGTTCCGATGTGCTTTCTTCGGAATATTCCAAACCGTAATCGCCGTACTCCTCTTCTTCGTAGTAAAAATCGTCGTCCATTGTTGTAGGCTAAGCAAACCAATGTGTACTTCGATTTGATGTTTGATTTGTAACGAATACGCTTTGTTTCGATTGGAACTATGCCACTCACAGGTGTATTGTTGTTGACGTTTTGCGACAAGCACTGCTTATAGGTTATAATCATACTGGAACATCGACCAGCCGCCGTGTCCAGCGTTGCCACATATCGTCGAAAAATAGTAATACCTGAAAGCTTAGAATCGGCGTGGAAGTCGACTGTAAATATTGATTGAAAGTTTGATTTTATAGAGGAAATTTGTTCATATAGGTATATGTTTTTTAGGGATTTTATCATTTATTGATTTTCAAGTTGTGAAGGTTAAAATCTCCCAAAAAACATGAAAACCAGTAAAATTTTGATCTCCTTACAGAACAGGAATTGCATTGGTGTGAATACAATTACAAAACAGAAATCTACTCAAACACCAAAACTATGTCAAATTTCTACTATGTCAAATGTTTCTGATTTCGTGCGTGATGTGTAATTCGGTACACTGATTTCAAAGTAGATGGATATTTTGCAATCCAAACCGACCAGTTGTATAAGCAGGGTAGACAAATTAATAGAATTCCACACCAGGGACTTGAATTGATTATTTGCAGCGAAATATTAAAATTATTGATGCTGAATGAGTAGATCTACTACTAGTGGAGTACGTGTTGCAACACTGGCCGTATCGTGTGCATGAGACTGGATTCGAGGATATGTTATTAGCGTCGGTGTAGGAGTGAGCGGGGCAGTTTATTTCATGCGAATCAATAGAGAGAATTAAATATAATTTCGAGTATTGTATTTTTTTATTATTATATTATCGAAACATTTTGAAGGAAGTTTCCAATACTAATCTTCTTCGAATTCTATTTTTCATTTATTAGACCAATGGTACGTGGTGGTCGTGGTTGTAGAGCGTCTCAAACATAAGGTCGTGAGTTCAAATCCCAGCACTATTACCGGCCTCGTGTATGCCATCACACGTTGAAAAGTAAGGGCATTGTTTTCCCTATAGCTCGCACTGGCTTATTCTGCGGTGATCCAGAGATGTGAGTAAGTTCGTAATCGCAGCATCACCGACGAGACCAATGGATCATTTTTGAACTGAGTTTAGGAAATGCACTCTTGTTGAAGAAAACTCGTTGAGTTTCCTTCTTGCACCAATATTGCGCTCTGAAATACTTCAAGCTGTGAATGCCCGAAAGAGGTCGAAATTTTTGGATTCTTATGGCCTGAATAGCGATATTATGAAAGGTATAATCAAAATTATAAAAAAGTTTAACCATTTTTCAAGAAAGGAGTTGAATGCGTAGTTGATAATTACCGCTCCATTTACATCATTCCGGTTCTAGGCAAAAATTTTGAAAAAATAATAATAAACGGTCTTTATTTACCGTAATTGAATTACACAATTCCAATCAATGGTATAATCAAGAAAAAAAAATAATAATTAATTTTGATGAATAGGCGAAGTTAAGTCTTGGTTGTTTTTCAACTTAACATCATCTTGAAAAATAGGTTAGTTCATTACTTCGTGCAAAATGATATTTTCTCGGATATTTCTGACAAAAACCGGTATGAATTTCGAAGTAACAGATCAACGTTAAAAATCTGGTTGGTGAATGTTTGGTGAACGGAGATCATGTGGCTTTAACGCTCTGTAACCACTCCAAATCTTTCGACTACGTCTCACATTCTTTACTTCTCGGAAAAATCCGGAAAATGGAAAACTAAAGGGTGAGAGAACTACTTCTTGAACTATTCAAATCATATTTGAGTAACAGATCTCAATCGGTATTCATGAATGATGAATTTTGTCCTAAAAAATTGTCAAACATGGAGATCCTCAGGGATCGGTATTGGGGCCAATTTTATTCTTGATTTACATCAATGATTTCAGCCAATGCATGTTACCATACAACGATATACATCTTGATAACATCTTGACATCCGACAAAACAGTAATTAACTTAACAGAGAATAAGAGTGATGCTTCGGAGATGGTTTACAAAAACACCATAAATCAAATTTTCCAATAACAACATTGTTGATAACAGTCGAAGTGGTAAATTACTTGGTTTGAACATCGACGGATTTATCCTGATGGTCAGCTAAAGTGGAAGAATTGTCAAAAAAAATTATCCAAAAATATTTTTTCCTTCACAAAACTTAGGAATTTCTTGGATCTTGATGCATTGAAGAGTGCTTCTTTTGCTTTGTTCCACTCTCATATAAATTAAGGGCTACTTTTATGGGGAAATTCACCTCAGAGTTCTGTGTGAGAATTCTTATTGCAAAAAAAAGATTATTAGAATAATACTGAATGCTGACTACAGGGAACATTGTAAGCCATCATTTATAAAGATCGAAGTTTTACCTTTACATTCATTGTTCATTCATAACACTTTTTTAGAAATATATAAAAATAAATCTGACTTCCCTAGACATTGGGATGTCCATGATTATTGAACATGAAATTCGCATCTGCTCGTACCACCTCGGTACAGACTAACAAAGTCTCAGAAAAATCCATTGAACGTCAATTTATATAATCATTCACCAAATGATTATAAACAAATCAGTAAAACGCAAAGTCGTCTTCACAATTTAATATCACCATCCGGTGCAGTAAGATGGTAAAACGGCTATCAATCGATCGACAGTCACATTAGTACATGTTTCATTGTTTCGGACCTACTTAGATCCATCATCAGCTATTTAGAAATTCTACAATAAAAGGAGAACAATGTAACTAAAGGCAATTTGGCTCATTATAAAAATTACTTACATGGAGATGAAAAAATGTGAAAAATAATTGCTGTGCTACATAATAAAATTAAGAGCAAAACATGGTTTTATTAACAAATTTAAATATGTTATTTATTATTATTGTTGAAAGAGACGAAAAAGGGAGTCTGAGAAGCCTGAAATCCCTTATTCCTATGAGGGAAAATTGAAAAGGACCTCAACCACATGGGTAAATTTTTGACCATCTCGAGGATTTGATTGTTTACACGCACAGGTTTCTAGTTTCAACATATTCTGATCTGGTCTAAAGCCCAGACTTTTGTACCATCAATGGGATGCCGCCTGCTTGAGGGCGACAGCTCTGGAGCAGTTTTTGCTGAACCAGGGTTTATCATATGATGTTCCTAACGTGCTTGTTATATATGTTTGCTTCCCCAGCAGCATGATCTCATAAATTGTCTTAATTCAGCCGAATTGTAGTGCCATATATGGGACGAGACGGAGTTGCGCTCGAATAAATTTTGACATTTAAGAGACCCATCAAAGAAAATGGCAAATTTGTGCAATTACACAAAAAACAGCACATAAAAAAATTCGTTACTGCCATGATTTATTCAAGTTGTGGAACTCTAGTTTTAACAGTCTCTATGTCAGATGTTCTTCAATGTCTGGTAAGATGTCTGTGAGATGTCACAGAAATAGTGCTATTTTGGTTTTTTATTCAAGTTAGAAAGGAGAAAGGTAAAGATTGGTCTTGTTGTTGACGTGCTGATTAATGTTAATGCCGGGTAGCCAAGTAACAGAAATACCTCGACAAAAACCATCTACACGAGGAAATCCTGCATACTTAAATAAATCAACGTCAAGGCAAGGCTGAATTGTTCAACTTTTTCATTAAGGAGCATATTATTTGAATTACCCTGTTTTGATATACATCGATTTTTATTACGAGTCTATTTGTATAGTTTTATTGAAAAACACATATATACTCATTAGTTATATCTAATAAAATCTAAAGTAACTTGTCGATACACCGCTACGGATACAGATTTTATTAAGGTTGTTATTGACATATGGAACCCATAAATTTATTATCAGAACACGCTAGTGTGCGTTGGAATTATGCAATAAGTCAGTTATGCTAGTTGAACGTGGGAGGGAGTTTTTTGCTTCCCCTCACTATCGGTTTTGTTTGACCTACTGACCACTATGAATGGAAACCGTATATCGGATAATGGCCTCTGTGACGGCGAAATGAGATTTTTTTCAATGGACACGAACTTAGCAACGACTTTGGACTATGGTCTCACACTGCCTTCCAGTTGGCCGACAACGTGAAATTAGTTATTTACGCTACAAGTACGGTAAGTGATATGTTACAGTACGAGTCAGATGTTCTTGCAAGAAGCCAAGTCCGGAGTGTAAAAACAAGCATTTTAATAGCACTTAACGGATGTGTGACGTGTCATATTTGTAATACGACTGCCTCAGAAAATGAGGTTTTGCTCACGAAAAACTCGCTCCGAAAGCGGTAATTTGCACACGCTGTATGCAAGACGCTTTGCGCACGGATGTCATCTTTGCGCACGCATCTTTTGTTTCCTTTTTTGGTTCTATCCTAATGACGTTAAAATTCTGTCAAGAGTTGCAAAACTTTTACAAATTTATTCCAGTTATTTTTCAAGTTAGATATAGAGACTCTGAATCTGACTCTCATATGAAACCAAAATGCCATTCAGTAAGGACGATAAGTGCAGAGTACCATAGTATGAAATTATCACATGAAAATGTGTCATTATTCTATTGAAAGGTTTCCAAATTAATTTTTTTTTTGATTTATTTTTTTCCTTAGATTCTTTTTAGTGTAATTTTAAGTTTATAAGATAAGTATTTTTATATATTTGTTTTAGGTTTTACTGTTTTATCTGACTTGTATTTTTGAGTTTCCAAATATTTTTCCTAATACTTATACTTCATTTTTGCTTCAGAGGCCTGTCCTGTTTGATTAGGTACTTCGTAGTGTTTTAAGTATTAAGGAATGGTAAGAAATAATAACATGAACATTTGTACTCATTCCAAAGGATGACTTTTTATAGATTTATTTTGTTCTTTGGATAATTTTTCAGTATAACTGAAACATTACAAATTATGTATTTGTATATATGTTCCTTTCAATTTTTTGTTTGTTTTTATATTCATGTATATTTGACATGAAAACGAACCATTGCGAAGTATTCAAATATCAACCCAGCAAAGCTGAGAATTACTATTTCAGTGTTTAGAACATAAAATGTATTGAAAAGGGAAACATTCTCAATTGAACAACATGAATCCGAACGATGGAAAATAGCGACTAAAGACTGTCTCAATCACAATTGACTTTATGAACATCCTGTTCATGGATCTTTATTAATTTTCCTCATTCCTCTCCTGTTATCGCATACAACAACTTTTTTGTACAAATAACATTGGTTATTTTCTACGTGTAAATAGATACAGTTGTTTATATACGAAGTCATCTCTTGAACGAAACAATTACAATCGTTCAAAAAACTAAACTATTATTTACCAAACGATTGTTTGTTCAATTACTGATTATGTCAGTTAATGAACCAATGTTTTTTGTTAAAATAGCTTCATTGGTTGGACTTCATGGAGAGAATATATTGTTTTTTTGCCAAATCATTTGTTGAATGTTCAAGTAACAATGAATTCTTTGAAAACCGATGTAAAAATATCGAAGGTGAATGATGGGTATTGTTTCATCATGAAAGGCATTCGGACAGTTAATAATTTGTCACTACCAGCTCAAAGTGTCAAAATGACAGAGTGGCGAAATATGTCACATTTAAGGAATCTACCTATTCGAGATATCTGTGACGAAAAACCCGTTCTTCTCATTGGCCAGGACAATATTGACATAATTGTTGCTCGTCAAATACGGAGTGGCCCAGAAAATTCTCCAATTGCAAGCAGATGCAAACTAGGATGGGCGATTCATGGTCCAAGCCAACAAAATGAAGGTAATGAAGACATTTTTAAGCCACATCGTACCATGCATATTTGTGAACAAGAAGACCCTGAGAAAGACTTACAAGAGATGGTTAAAAAGTCCTATTCCACTGAAAATTTCGGCGTATTAGCTACAACAGATCGTTTGAGCCGAGAAAACACCAGAGCACTGAAGATTATGGAAGATACAATAAGGAAAGTTGGTGATAGATATGAAATTGGTCTTCTTTGGAAGTCAGACAATACTAAACTTCCACATAGTAGAATTACAGCCATGCAGAGATTATATTGCACTGAAAGAAGATGTCAAAAAAATACTGAATTAGGAAAAGAGTACTGCCAGAAAATCAAGATGTATGAAGAGAAAAATTACATCAGAAAGTTGAGCCCAGAGGAAGCCAAGGTGGAAAGCTACCGAACGTGGTATCTCCCACACTTTGCAGTTTCAAATCCGAGTAAAAAGAAAATGCGTCTAGTGTTCGATGCTGCAGCCAAGTCGAACGGCGTGAGCTTGAATGATGCACTTTCTTCGGGTCCAGATCTACTTCAGTCCTTAGTAGCTATCTTGTGGAAGTTCAGGCAATACCGGTTCGGATTTTGTGGAGACGCCAAGGAAATGTTCCACCAAGTTAGAATTCGTAAAGAAGATAGGGAAGCGCAACGTTTTCTTTGGCGAGACCTAGAATACGACAGAGATCCAGATGTTTATGAGATGTTGGTGATGACATTTGGCGCAACATGCTCCCCTGTATGTGCCCAGTATGTTAAAAATTATCATGCCGAAAGAAATGTATCAGATCCCTATCTGAAAGATGCGATCCTGAAGAAATTCTACGTCGACGATTACTTGGATTCCAAAGCCACCGAAGAAGAAGCTGCTGAAACTATTTCTGCGATTTGTGATGTGATGAAATCTGCAGGTTTCGAAATTGTGAACTGGATGACAAATTCAACACTGATTCAGAGAGATGCTCCAGAGGATATACTTGCTGAAAAGCACATAAACGACGGCTCTTCCCTCCATAGAGTGCTGGGATTATGGTGGGACACACAAAATGATCAATTTCAGTTCAAGGTGAACATCAAAGCAGACATTTCCACCGCAACTGTAACTAAAAGAGAAGTCCTGAAAACTGTCATGTCTCTGTACGATCCTCTTGGTCTGATTTCCAGTTTCACTATCAAAGCGAAGATTTTCATGCAAGAAGTTTGGCGATCTGGAATAGACTGGGACGAAAATTTGAATGAAAATCTCTCGAAAACTTGGAACAAATGGATGCACGAGTTACCGAAAATAAGCACCATCAGGATTCCAAGATGTTATAGCCTAAACATACCGACTGCTACAAAAATTGAACTGCATACCTTTTGCGACAGTAGTGAGAAGGCCTTTGCAGCAGTTTCCTTCCTCAGAGTGGTGAGAACAACTGAAGAAGCAGATCTTTCACTAGTATCATCCAAAGCACGAGTTGCACCACTGAAACCATTATCCATACCAAGATTAGAACTCCAGGGTGCTGTGATGGCAAGCAGATTGGCACAATCTATAAAAGCTGAACTAGAAATACCTATACATCAGCTTTTCTTCTGGTCAGACTCCAGATGTGTACTTTCTTGGATAAAAGGTGATGGTAGACAGTTCAAGCAGTTTGTTTCTCACAGAATCGGGGAAATACAAGAAAGGACAAACCCTGAAGATTGGAGATGGGTTCCTACTGCCCTCAATCCAGCTGACGAAGCAACCAGACCTAACTTCGATCCGAATAAAAAAATAATACCAGACTCATGGATACACGGACCAGAATTTTTGAAAAGATGTGAAACGTTTTGGCCGAAAGAAGATTATGCTACATCATCGAAAGACATGGATGAAACTGAAATGAAGACTGAGTATGCTGTTTGCTTGGTGTTATCTGAAAAGAAAGTTCCTCTACCTGATATAAAAAAATTCTCGCAATATTTGAAACTTTTCAGAAGTACGGCGTGGTGCCAGAGATTCCTGAAGAAACTTTTGCATAGAGAAAATCCACTACACTTTCAGAAGGAGCTGTCAGTGCAAGAACTTGAGGAAGCTGAGAGTTTATGGGTTAGACAATGCCAGTATGAAAGTTTTCACGATGAAATGCTGAGTTTAAAAAATGGAAAGGACATAGACAAACGAAGCAGACTCCGCAATCTCAATCCTGAACTGAATAATGGAATTATAGTACTCCGTGGAAGAACACATTTGGCCAGATCCCTTAGCGATAATACGAAAGAACCAATCATTTTAGACCCAAAGCATGATTTTACAAAATTACTTATCAGACATTACCATGAAAGATTTCGACACAGAGGAATGGAACTAATTTTGAATGAACTTAGACAAAAATATTGGGTGATCAATGGCCGAGCAGCAGTCAAATCAGCTTTTGCCAAATGTCAGTACTGCAAGAATCAAAGAGCCAAACCTATACCACAACTGATGGGACAATTACCCGAAGAGAGACTGAACCGAGAGGTGAGACCATTTGTTAATGTTGGAATGGATTATTTCGGACCAATCTATGTTAAAATTGGAAGACGAAGAGAGAAACGATGGGGAGTTATTTTTACTTGCCTATCAATACGAGCAATACATTTAGAAGTGGCGCATTCTCTGAATAGTGAGTCAGCTGTCATGGCTATATTGAGAATGATAGCAAAAAGAGGGCAACCGAAGGTGATTTGTTGCGATAATGGAACCAATCTTGTAGCTGCCAACAAAGAAATAAATAAAGCGCTTCAGGAACTAGATACAGAAGCTATTGTGGATGAGATGTTGTCTAGAGGTATCCAGTTTAAATTTAATGCACCGGGTGCTCCAAACATGGGAGGAGCCTGGGAGCGGTTGATCGGTTCCGTCAAGAGGATTATATCAAAAGATCTGCATGACCAATCACTCCGAGATGAAACTCTTCAAACGTTTTTCGCGGAAGCTGAACACATTGTGAATTCGAGGCCCCTGACACGGGTATCAAGTGATCCAATGGACTTAGAAGCGCTCACACCCAACCACTTCCTTCTTGGATCAGCAACAGGAGATAGTTCACTTATACGACTTGATCCAGATTCCAACTGTTTACGAAGAGAGTGGAAAAAGTCTCAGATGTTACTGGAAAATTTTTGGAATCGATGGGTGAAAGAATATCTGCCTACATTAACGAAAAGGCCTAAATGGATTAAAGATCAACAGCCAATTCGAATCAACGACGTTGTCATACTAGTCGATAACACTATGCCACGTTATTCCTGGAAGTTGGGAATAATTACTGCTGTCTATCCGGGACCTGATGGGAGAGTACGTGTGGTGGATGTAAGAACTTCGACTGCTGAGTACCGCAGACCAATTACGAAGATATGTAGGCTAGATCTAGAACAAAACTAATTTGTCTAGCAGGGGGGAGAAAATGTTAACACTTATTACTTATTGTTTGAAAATATATCTACTCATGTTTATTGTTAATGCTTAGAGACCTTGTATATTGATAAAAAAAAAAGAAAAAGTAAGTCAAGTTATATTTGAGAGAAACGTCATTAAAACTTTTGTAAAGACTAAAGTTCAGTTTTATTGGCAAGTTTAGACTTTCAATTAACGAAGTAGAAACAATAACCAACAAAGATATTATAGCAATCGCTGAATATGTTAGCCATGAAAAGAAACTATTTTGTTGAACTAGCATAATCAGTTGAAGTTTATACCAAACGATCTGTTAAACTGACAATGTGTAATTGTTCGAATATTAACAAATATATACAACTAACAAAACAATTTAGTAATCAAATTTAGTTAATAAAGTAGAGTTGCAATACTGGTTGTACTTTTTTTATAAATACATTTATTCTTCTCGTACCAAATCATTCCTTGGATCAGCAATATCTTATTGTTGAAGTTACAAGTCGAAATGACAATTCACAATGATATTCAGTAGTTATAGAATAAACTTTTCTACAACTATTGAAAATTTTATTTATATAGAATATGCAATTCAACAGTAAAAACATTAAAATGATAAAACAAAAATAAAAATAAATAAATAAAAGTGTAAATCAGCATCTTCTATGAGTAGAGCTCATAGAAGAGAACATATGCCCCTTCGCACAAAAGCGTTTTTGGTATGGTAGTTGGTGACACCAAAGAGTCGTTGTGCTCTTGCCAAGTATCTGCGTATGGGTGTCTGCAGCAAGCCGTGTAGTGTCCTCTATATGTTGTTCCACTATGATTAGATGAAGCATATAGATTGTAGCGACAAGGTGCTGCGTTGTTAAATCGCCATATTTTGGTTACACTTTCAAGAAAGTATTTTGTTGCAAAAACAAAATAAATTTGATAATTTTGCAAAATTGTTTTGCAAGAATGTCACACAAAATCGTAGATATGAGGCAAATAATTCTATGACAATGCAAAAACCGTGTGAGGTTCAACAAACTTAATAGGGTTATTGACATTGAGAAACGTAATATTCAAAATATCGAGTTGATATTTTGATAACATTTTACCAATATTACTAATTTTTATTTTAGGAAAAGCAACTATTTTTGTCTTTTCCCAAAATTATTAACAGACTGCTCCTTCCCGCGAGAAAATGTTGTCAATTGTCAAATAAGTTATTGCACACATCAACAATATTCATTTGACTAAAATGCACTTTTGTTAATTTAACCAAAAATCGTTAGTGGATCGACCTGAGCAACAAGTTGAAGTTAATTTTAACTACCCATTTTAACTGCTTATTTAGGAAAAAATACTATGTTGGTGTATTATCTTATTTGGTGCAATGATCTTAGATTATGAGATGATTCGAATGCCTTTCGTTAATCGTAATTTAAAATTTGTTCATTTTATTTAATTTTTTTTTATAGGAAAAGAATGAAACAATCTATGAGAAGGTAATAAATGGGTCGTTAGTTTTCAAGCAAGCATCCCAATCTTTCCTTGGTCAAATTTCGTTAAATTTATCATAGTTGGATTTACTAAATAGTCTACCCCATTCTATTTTATTTTTTTTCTAATTAGGGTTTGATTTAAACTTCACTGGACCGCTTCATGTTAAATAGAAACCCTGGAATATGGCGCACGCAGAAGAATCCGACAGACTGATTTACCACACTTTGGCAGTCTGAAAATCGTGGTACTTGACAACCCGATCATAGAACAAATCGCTTCTCCGACTAGTGAGCTTGTACTCTTACAAAAGTGAACGTGAACAATCAAATGTGGTTGAATATTTCGGGTATTACTGGATAGATGATACTGAAATTAACGTTACTTTTTACTATAACAGTTTAGCCTATTGAGATTTTTCAGAGATCTCCAATATTCTGGTAAATAACACTATCTTTTTCCGGTAAAAATCGTTCTAAGATGCGTCATAGTTCATCATACTCTCCTGGCAAAAACGTAGTCGTATTTATTATTCAGTTACCAGTATTATCAACTAATGTTGATAACGGCAGTAACCGCCCGTAGAATAAAAGAATTACTAACGATTTTGAGTTTATAAGGGATAACAGTAATAATAACCACATTCTCAGTGAATCTGAACACGAAAGTAGTAGTACTTACAGAACAGAATGGTAGACATGAAGTTATATTTGTTAAAATTGTCGTTCAACGTTCAGTTGAGTTGCCGGGCGACGACGGTTGAGAGAGGGTTCGTGCACCTACGAAGATTCATTAAAGTTTCATTTTTCTAGGAGCTAACGTCTGAGTCGAGAGGTCTAAGTATATTATTATCGTGAGTGAGCAGTTAAATTTATTACTACACTTGAAGGTGAGTTTGAAGTCAACAGAATTTCTGAATATGGATTCTATAATTCTATACGGTTTTGACATTTCAGAGAACGCATTCAAATACACTTTGTTTTAGCCGCTTCTCTATTACGTTCAATGGACCGAAGTCAATAATTGAACATCATACATACATCATACATACGCTGAAGAAGATTTCAGCGTGTGCCTGCATAGATGATTGTTGAAGAAAATTTAGATGATGCAATCATTACTATACGTGAATTAATTCTGAATATACTTCCATGAGCTGAACAATAAGAAAAGGCGAGAGAAAAGTTTGACAAAAGTCTTGAATCTACAAATTTGTGTTCCTGTTTCAGTATACCGGTCATCAGGATGGTGGAAGAGAGGGGGTCGATATATTACCACTAAATCATCGAAGAATAGTATCTCTGAAGAATAAACAACCTGATTAGGAAAAACAAATCAACAGAATTACGAAGACAGTTGGAATTCATTCGCTTCCTTTACTTGAAGGTATGTAACTAGTTTACTTTTCTCATTATTGAGACGAATAATATTCCTTGAATGGTAGAACTAAACAATTCAGTGAAACGACCTTTTTTATATCACCAGGAGTCGTGGTATATTCTATGATGACATTGTTTTTACTGCTCCTGTAGTGGTATTCATTCCGCGTCTTCCTCAAATTACTACGGGTCGTGCTATATGATAAGATTGTTGTTTGTACTGTTCCTGTCGTGGTATTCTATTTTGTGAAGAATAGAAATGACTAAAATCAGAGAAAATTATCAGGTATTATATTGGTAGAAGAAAATGATAAATAAAGTAGTTCATTCACAGGAAGAAACGCAAAGTACAAACAACAATTTTCATATTGAAAAAAAAACAGACACTATTCAGGAATAATTCACAAATTTTTATAAATCAGACAATCACAGAATCACATAGATTTATCAATTCAACTCAGAGTCTTTTTGTATTTCATGAAGATAATATTCAATTAATGATGATAATAGAATTTTTTATATTTATCGAAAGTAATGAAAGCCAAATCAAGTCACTTGATGTATTTTTTTATTCGCCTTATTTATAAGATCAGAGTGACTGTATTTATTTCAATTGAAAATGCCACGTAAAACTTTTTGACTTTGCATTCAATTCAGAGTATTATTATTTGCTATCTCAAAAACTGTACCCTTGTATAAGAACAGATATCAAAGATATATTCATGTAGCTGCTGATATGAACCATAAATAACAATTAATTTTTCAGAAAAACAAGAGACGAATTCGAACTAAAGACAAATGAAGTAGTGAAAGCATTCCTTCAATAAAGAAAAATTGTTTCAATTCATCATAAAAAGTCAACAATATAAAAAATTAGAAGAGAGGAACTTTATACGATCGTTACACTCAATACAGTAATAAGAGAAAAAAATATGAGGAACTCATAATGATGGACTCATGAAAAAAATCAGATAAGGTCAGATGGGTAAGTACACCTTTCAATAACAAATAATTTTATTTTCAATAATTATCGAAAATTTCAATAAATACTTTTCTTTCAGACTGTACCTGACCTGAAACAGAACGTGGAGTGTTTCTTTAAGATATGACCATTTATTTATTTTCTGATCCTTATACGTTTATGGACAACAAATTGGATATTCATTTAGTCTAATAACCTTCTAGAATAGTTCACTACTGAACTATCTCCAAGCGAACAGGAAGATATAGCGTGGTTGACTCCAGCCTCCAGAGAAAAGCCCAATCAAGATATAGTTGAAAGCTTTCCTTCGTTTGAACATCAGCTAAATTAATATTGGTCAAAGTCTGAACCTTTTTTTTAGTTTGAATAACACCTCCAGAAGATGTTAGGAGCAAGATGTAACAACATGTAAGAGTCTCTACCTGAACAGACTTTTGAAGAGAAATGAGCTGTTAGATATTTTGATGTCTACCAATATGAAACAAATCAAGTCTATATAGCGTCTCCCAGATTTCAGGGAATCAGCCAGTAATGAAGAATTGCCACCCTTTTACTGGCTATACCCACAGAGAAAAATAAGGAATAAGTATATCTACAGGTTATCAGAGCTAGGGACTCATTATTTTTGTTAAGGTAAATATAAGTGAAGTTCTTATATTTTACGGTAAACTTAAAATAATAGAAAATATCCATACTTACTATGTGAGTATATGAAAAATTTTCAAAAAAAAAACTCCTAGCGTCTAAATTTTCTCCTAATTTTTTACCATATTATCATCTGGATATATTCGATTCAATTCCTATATGTTGGATTTTTATTTTCAGAATGTTCCAGATTTACAGCCCAATTTGCTCTATAAATGAAACAAATATGAAACGTTGAAATTAGCACAAGCAATCTTTTGTTTTCGAGGAAGATGATGTTTGAACTGGATAAACATGTTATTTTGTGGATAAGCTGTTCTTTAAATTATGATTCCATTTATATTATTATCATTATTTTCCTACCTATATGAGACAAATTCGAGTACACTTTTTACAAAAACTTGTTTTCTTTATATTCTGATTGTTGTTGAATAAATGATAAATATTAGCTGTTGGTATTTTTTAAAGTTGTTTAACCCCATGATATTATAACCCAGTTTAGTATACAATAACTTATCAAAATGTACCATTTGCTATTCTCCATATTAGTTTCAGTCTCGTTCCAAACCACGAGTATGGCAATAATAATTACGAATTTTAAGGGGAAAACATAAATTTTGCCATACTTGTGGTTTGAAACAAGACTAAAACTAATGTGAAAAATAATAGCAAATGGTAAATTTTAATATGGTATTTTATTCTGAACTGGGATAATATCATTGGCGAGAGTGTGGTGCACTGTTCGATAATCAGTTTACTAGCTAGTCGTGGTAAAAAATACTCTACAGGTGATATTACAGATGGAAGAAACAAATACCGCGAACTTTAGTAAAAAATTATCTGTTCAAATCTAACAGTTGAATAGGTGGGGGTGCGTGTTCCAGATTCACTAATGAATTATAGTATAAAATGATCAGCGGGTGGTTAATCGATATTAAGTAGTCGTGGTAAATATAACTATGATGCTCAGTTGATCGATTTTTGTTTTTCGCGATCAATATCACTGCATTACCTAGCAATACTTTCTCAGGGTTGTCTCAACGTTTTTGAATAGTATATCTCACTACGATCAAAGTTTGTCCATATTCTTAACGTTTTTCGTGGTTAGATTATTGACGATTCTAGTAATTTTTACCTTTCTTTTCTCTGCGTGCGGCGTTTCGGAAACTGGGTCAAATATTCAAAGAATCTTAATGACTCTAGTGACATTATACATCGAAAAAAAACACGTGATTCATCCTTTCAAGAGTACGCACCGTGTAAACATTTCTGCTCAATTAATGTAATTGATATGGATCCTTTTAAAAATCTTCGATTGCAAATACTATGAGAAATCCTGAAGGTAACGTTACAAAATGGAACAAATAGACGTAAAGGTTTGTTAGAAATATCAGACGTAATCTAGACGTTATGCTCAACTGACAGCTTTAGTAATTATAATTACTTGATTGCTCATTAATATTCGAGATTAATGTAAGAGCAGATGGAGAGCTTGTGAAAAATAGCGCAACACAAGGTCTTGGATAAATGATTGGTACTTACTTGTATCATTTGATCATAACTGACACAACATAGCTTGCCAAGAAGATAGTTTCATTATAATTTATAATTATTCAACCATCAATATGAAAAATTATCGTCGTTCATGAATGACAGGATATGCAATCTCCGATATTTATGATTCTCAGTGGGTATTAGGTAGTTTTGAATTTACGAATTGAAATTTAAAATAGGTAGATGTTAGGTGTTTTTTAAACTTTTTATTACAGTGAACACAGAATAAACAATCAGCATGCAATTTTATTGCAGATCTAGGATAACGGAAAATATCGATGTAAAAGTTATGCATGATGTAATTGTTGTGTTGTGTCTTTCTGAAATTCCTTGGAACCTTTGTAGACAGTAACATGAGTTGGGAAACAAATATAAACGCTATTTGTAAAAATTTTAGCAGTGGCCATTATGCTAATCTTCAACTAAACAATATTTTCAATACAACTCAACTAATAAATTTCATTATGCTTTAATTTATTCTCATATATCTTGTAATACAAACATTTGGGACTGTTCCGCAGCAATTCCAACAAGATATTTGTGTTGCAGAAAATAGTCATCATCAGACTAATTTTCAATGTGTGAATCAGAGATTCATTCAATGAATCTTTTAAGAAATATATCATTTTAACTTTTCCCTGTAGGTATATGTTTCAAAATGCATTATGTTAATCCTGAAACATAAACATATGACACAGATTCTCAGCATCACAATTATTCTACTAGAAATGGAGATCTCTTCAGAATTCCTAATCGTAACACATCATTTCATAAAAATAGTCCATCATACATAGGAGTTACATTTTTCAACCATCTTCCTATTTGTCTGAGGAAAATTCCCAATTAAAATTGGTTCAAATCAAAATTGCAAAAACAGTTTCTACATCATCTCGGAATTTTTTAATGTGAAATAACATTTTTAACATCAAATAAATTAATTGGTAGGTAGGGTCTTTTTTCCCTTTTCTTGAATTTTTAATATGTCTTTGGATTTTGTTTTCATGCCTTTATTTTTATATTTCTTAAAATCCATATTGTATTTTAAATTTATATGTTAGTATTTTGACGTATCTATATCATGTATTTGATCACAAAGTATTCAATGACATTATTACTGTTATTATTTTCTCTGGTGTTCCGGCATCGACTGCTATGGTCATTAGCCATGTGTTCTGGATAGGCCTTGTTACTAACTCCAAACGCCACAATGAATCGTGTAGGACAACTAGAGCTCGAACTCCGGAACTTTGGCTCAGAGTCGGATGCTCTTACCACTGCGCCACGCCCACACTTTAAAATTATTGTTATTATTATTATTATATCGGGTGATTCATCCAAGAATTCGCGATCCTGTACTTTTCTTATTTGAATAAAAAAACCATAACTTATCTTATACATTTTTTCAATATTTCATGAAAAGCAATTGGGAACTGATTCCAATTATTCACATTTTGTCACCTGTCAAAGACTTAGAGAAAGCAATAAAAAATATTACTAGGATCAAATGCCAAAATATTACCAATTCCTATACTATTTTTTCAGATCCTTCCAGTGAAACAAAAATTGTGCACATGTTGAATACAAAAGATGAAAAACAAAATATCTAACATATTTTTTTCTGAAAAAAGTTTTAAATTCGATTATGAAACTTATCGCTATTTTAATTAATCTTTCTTTTACAAATAGTTTAAAACAAGGGAAAGTGTTACCGATTCAAAAAAATAAGAAATCAAATAATCTAGATAATTTCAGAACTATAACCATTCAGCAAAGTATGTCTATTACATTTTATTAATGCCCACAATATTTTGGGTCCCATGAAAAATGGATTTCGTGTGGATAAATCCTCTCGAACTGCATTGATGAGTTTTTTAACCGAATCTAACCGAAGATCAACGACACTGGCAATGGCCTGCAGCGATACTATGTGACCTGAGCAAGGCTTTCGACAGCGTCAACCATGTAAAGTTATTAAATATCCTATAGAATCGTTTGGTGAATGGCAGGTCCAACTGGGAGTGCCTCAAGGGTCAGTATTAGGGCCTGTTTCATTTTTGAAATGATGCATCGCGTATGCAGATGTTATGTCGCTACTAGTGGCGGCAAAGAACACGGAATCTTAAAAAAACGAATGTGAAGTTGCCTTACCTAACGCCTCTAATTTTTCCAGTGATCACGATCCATTTTTGAATCCACAGAAAACGAAAATTATTCGTTTCCGCAATTATCAGATTACTACTGATTCATTTCCAGTGAATATAAATGATACAACTTTAGATACCATACTGAAATTATTAGGCTTGCATGTAGACAGACATGTGAATTGCCATAAAATATTGGAATAAAATAAAAACCTGACAATACATAACAGAGATTTAAAATAATTATTTTGTAAAAATCTAAATTAAAATCACCGAATGCAAAAAAAATTATATTTGGTTTATACAGATAATGAAACATTGGTGATATTTCACTGAAAAATATTTTCTCTTCACCAGAAGACGACCGGTAACACTTCAATATATGTAGGTTGTCATTCACCAATTTTGAAAAATACACTACATACCTCAAAATGCTGTTCAATGCAAAATTTCTTAATGTTGATTGAGTTTATTCATACAAATGTTTTCTTGGACCAAATTACCAATATACTGGTGCACATAATTTTTGTGAAGGCAAGGACCTGGTGGAAATTTTGTCGAGTTTTCAACTTTAGGGAAAATATAAAATAAAACACGAAAATACTCAAAATGTTGAAAAGGGGATGCTGTTTAGGGGTTGAAAACGTTTTTTTGCGATTTGCGGCGTAACTTGACCTCTTAGCGGAAAATGTTCAATGGAAAAGTTGTAGATAGTAAAAATATCAAAAACTTTTTTACTTAACACTTTTCGACATAACCTCAAATTTACTTTCAAAATGGCAAAAAACCGATTTTTCAGTATTTAATATTTTTCTCGAGTATAAGTGACTTAATTCAGATGGAAATTTGTAGAAATATGTATTTTTTCTAGTTTTCGAGTTGGTTACATTTTTCGAAAAAACTACCTTTATCTTTCACGAACAATTGTTCTGGTGTTTCTTTGTAAGTGATAATTTCAATTGTTAAAATGTCTACTTTCAAAGGTTCTATGTAACTTCGGATTATTGATCGTTAAATTGCTCAAAATTGAGAAAACCCGGCAAGTATCTCTGAATCATGATTTACTCAATATTTTCAATGATTTTCAATAGTTATATACAAAAAATTAAAACGATATTATTAAATAAATTTTGTAGTGTAATTATGTATACCAACATTTTGTTAAGAATGTTTTAAGATAAACTAATTTTTGTTATTAAAATAATGAAGGATATCAAAAATAATTGAAAATATTGACAAAATCATGATTCAGAGAGACTTCTCTCTCAATTTTAACTGGAAGATAAGGGCATTTTTTTTCGGAAAATGTAAATGTAAACTCGAAAAGTAGTGGTCTTCTTATTTGTGAAAAAATCATGCTTATTCGGCACAAAAAAGACATATATCTACAAATTTTCATCTGAACTAAATCATTCATACTCGAGAAAAAAAAATACTGAAAAATCGTTTTTTTTGCTATTTTGACTGTTAGTTTGAGGTTATGTCAAAAAGTGTTGACTGAAGAAGTTTTTGATTTTTTATTATCTACAACTTTTTCATCGGACATATTTCGCTAGATTACGTTTCGCCGCAAATCGCAAAAAAACGTTTTCAACCCCTAAACTGCATCCCCATTTCACCATTTTGATTGTTTTCGTGTTTAAATATTTTTTCCCCTAAAGTTGGAACCTCAACAAGATTTTCCACCTGTTATTTTTTTTTTAACAAATATTGAAAATCATTGAAAATTCGAGAAAATCATGATTCAGAGAGACTTGTCGGTTTTTCTCAATTTTAAACGGTTTAAGAATCAATAAACCACTAACAGCTACTTGCACCGGTTCTCCTTAATAACAAACTAAGCTAAGTGGAGGATCAGCTTAAGGTACACCTTAAGGTAAAGATGCTTTGCACCGTTGACTCCTGGCCTGAACCTTAGTTGATTTTTAGAAACGTTTGACAACAGCGCAAAAATGATCACGTAACCAACGACGAGACGGTAAACAGACACTTGAGACAATGTCTGAAGAATTGAACATCCTACCAGATGAGCAATTCGGCTTCAGACAGGAACACTCAACAGAACTCCAGGTCACCCGGATAGTGGACGCCACCATCCAGAGCTGGAACCGCACGAGAAGAGGACATCTTACAGGAGCAGTCTTCCTTGACGTCTCCAAGGCCTTCGATAGAGTTTGGCACGATGGGCTGATCGCAAAACTGGTTGATGCCGGATACTCCATACCAATGGTCAAGCTGATAAACTCCTTCCTAAGGGGTAGACATTACCGATGCAAAGTCGGAAATGCTCTTTCTTCACGAAGGAAGCTAGAAGCAGGAGTACCACAGGGAGCAGTACTGTCGCCACACCTGTTTTCGTTCTACACTGCAGACATGCCTATGTCGGACAACCCCATGACCAAACTTGCTCTCTATGCAGATGACACGGCTATCTTTGCTGAGTCTTCTCATCAGAGAGGAGTAACATCGAAGCTGCAACTTCAGATAAACACGCTGGAACCGTGGTTCAATCGTTGGAAGATCGGAATCAATACAGACAAAAGCAAGGCCATACTGTTCACGAGGCGACGTAGGACACCCGAGGGCCATGTTACTATGAACGACGAGAGAATTCCATGGGTAGACGAAGCTGTTTACCTAGGAGTAATCCTGGACAAGAAACTCACGTTTCAGAGGCACGTCTCCCACAGATTAGCTATAGCGAAAGCCGCAAGGCATAAGCTGTACCCACTCATCGGACGTAGGAGCAACATGGCACTCGAGTTGAAACTACGCCTCATCAAGACAATTCTTCTGCCTATTATATTGTACGCATCCACTGCTTGGGGGCAGTGCGCGAACAGTTATAGGCAAAGGATACAGGCCTTCTTCAACGTCTGCCTGAGGATGGCAACAGACGCACTACAATATATGCCCAACAGGTTCATATATCGAGACTTAGACATCCACCCAGACTATATCGCCAACGTCTACTTCAACAGGCACCAAATCACGATTAATCATGCCTTTATGTTTCAGATACCAAGAAGAACCGACCAAGTAGTAATTTCAATTTCAGTTAACTCAGCACACAGCACTCGGCCCTCAGCCGAGAGTTTTTTCAGGCCTTCAGCCAGTTTCAGGGGGGCACCATGCACAGTAAAGTAAAGTCATTGTTTAAAAGTCAACTCATGTCAGATATAAGGGAGCTTCAAGCCGAGAATTGGCTGGGCACTCCATATCAAACGGTCAGATTTTATTCTGCTGATCGCCAGTCATCAGGATGAGGAACCCCTTTAACGAGCGGGGGTGGTGGATAGGGGGGGTGAGCTTTCGAGTACGTACGAGTGCTGGGGAGTTCATCCTTCCGGGCCTCAACCTTAGGGGGAGACGGTAAACAAAGTGTTCAGTTCTGTCCAATTTGACAGGCTGGTGGGAGGATGGCATGTGATTTGAAAAATTTGTCTCGACCGGAAAACTAGCCACAATATCGCCTAGAGAGCTGCGTGCACATTGGTTAAAATAGTTTATTACCCACCCTAACCTGACCTACCTTAGGTAAAAAATAGTATCCATCAAAAATTAAAATGTTGTTAACAAATTTGGATGAATAAGAAAAATTGAAATGACTCGCCATTCCATTCCTCGAGTACAAAGCAACAGATTATAGACTACAAGCCCATATAACGATTTTGGGGGGTCATTTTATACAGCATGAAACATATTCAGAACGATGCTGCTATATGAAAAAATAACTTCAGGCTATGCCGTCAATTCTTGGTGGGACAAATGACTGTAATATTAATAATAGTAATTTTTCATCGGAAGATGTGCTCTTCCGACAAAATATTCTTGTACGGCATTCCTCACGTTGGTGGATTATGAAATAATAATCTCCTAGAACCTACTGCCGTACAAAAATAATGGGACCGAAAGCCAGGAAAATTTTTCAATTTCCGAAAAATAAAAAAAAAAAATCCTGGATTTTGGTTTCAATATTTTTGTACGGCAGTAGGTTCTATGAGATTATTATTTCATAATCCACCAACGTGAGGAATGCCCTACAAGAATATTTTGTCGGTTGAGCACATCTTCACATGAAAAATTACTATTATTATTCCCACCAAGAATTGACGGCATAGTGCCTAAAGTTATTTTTTCATATAGCAGCATCGTTCTGAATATATTTCATGCTGTATAAAATGACCCCCCAAAATCGTTATATGGGCTTGTAGTCTATTAATTTTGAGTTCGTAAGTAATATAAATTAACAATATACCAGTAGGCATTTTGTATTAGTGTTGAATCTGAAAATTATTTTTATAAGATACCCACAAAAATGCAATCCAATCAGCAAAATCCAGGAAAAAGTGCTCGAAAAACTTTAAACATCAAGGAAAAAAAAGTGAGGTTAGGTCGTTAAGTGGAACCTAAGCTTGAAAAATGTGAGGCTTATCTTGACTAAGGCTTATGTTGTCCTCAAATAGCTGTGCAAACCAAAATCGTAATGTAAGGTCCACTCAAGTCGTAAGGTAACCTTAGTGCAAATAGCTGTAAGTTACTTAGACCATTTAAAAGTAAACATTTCAACAATTAAAATGATCAATTATAGACCTTCGAAATACAAAAGGATAAGGGTATTTTTTTCGAAAAATATAGATAATTCGAAAACTAGTCGTCTTCTGAATTGCGAAAAAATCATCCTCATTTGAAACCAAAAAAGACGTATTCCAGTAAATTATATCATTTATTCGAGAGAAAGAAATTGAAAGCTGAAAAATCGTTATTCGCCATTTTGACGGATAATTTGAGGTTATGTCGAAAATTGTTGAATACAAAAGTTTTCGATGTTTTTATTACCTACAATTTTTTCATTGAACATTTCTCGATAAGAGGTCACGTTTCGCCGCAAATCCCAAAAAACCATTTTCAACCACTAAACTGCATCACCACGTCACCATGTTGAGTGTTTTCGTGTTTAATTTTATTTTTTCCTTAAAATTGGAACCTCAACAACATTTTCCACCTGGTCCTTGCCTGTTACTTTTTTCTTATTTTAAGCGTTTAAGCATATTTTTTATTGCGCCTGCAATACGAAGTCAATAGTTTATAATAGCAAATATGCATGAGATCAAGTGATTAATTTTCCACACTAGTTCCTAAATATTATCGATCTTGCTTTCTATAGCTTGAAAACTCAGGAAATGTGAACAATTGACAACATGGTTTTGGTCATCAAATATCATTTGATGAACTACTTGCTTGGGTAGTGGACCTATGAATTCCATTTTTTTTACATTTGTAATATCTATTTGATTTCCATATTGCTTGCTTACGTTTATAATTCAATCAATATCTCCTCACTTTGAAAACGCACAATGTATTTCAGTTGTATTTCAGACAAGATTATCTGCGAAGAGCGTTTTGCAAACCCATGCCCCCTTTTCCATTGCAGCTATCATAAATCTAAACAACCTCTTATTACTTTCTAAGTTTGGCATCTGGTGCCGCCATCGCTTCAAAAAAATTAGAACGATTGCAGTAATCCTAGCATTAGCCAATTCTCGCATTATTTCATTTGTTTGTCATAATAAAATCGTGACCAATTCGAATATTGTTAATGAACCTTCGCACTACTTATTAGGTTATGAGAATAATCCGTGATGTAATAATAATAAAGTGTCGGTTGCGCTGTTTCAGATGCAGTTTCTATATGATGTAGCTAAGAGTGAACATTTAGGAAATTTCAGTAAAGGCGCTTCGAAAGCCACAATTGCAGACTAATCGAATATTCAGTTCTTTTGCTGGTATATTCACCATCGTGAAAACCAAATAAAAAGAGGTAATTCTGCAAAAAAATCCAGTGAATTCAAATCCGGAGAACGTGCAGGCCAATGTATAGGACCAAAAAACTGACAGAAAACAACTGCTTCCCTGGCTAATGCCACGACGGATATTGAACTACATCTGACAGATATTTGTGCAACGTTCTTCCAAGAAGACTCAATTGCAAGTGCTTATTGTAGACAAACAAAAGATTATCTCTAATTTGGCTGGGGATGACCACCTGCAGACATGTTTCGAGGTTGTTGCCTCTCATCAGTGCAAGGGTAGGTCCGACAACTTTGAGTTGTCTTGTCCCTGCCAAATTACAATCTATTGTTTATCTAATAATTCCCTACGGATTTCATTAGTATTTTCTTCATTCCATAAATGGCGATTGAAATATCCAGCTCTTGTGAAACATGCATTATCCTTGAATAACAGATAGCTAGATAGATATATTTTTAATTAATATTAATTAATGCCAACCGTCAGTTGACGCACTAATTAATCGAATATTCAGAAGTTATTTTGATGGTATATTCAGCATCGTGGAAACTGAAGAAAAATAGGTAATTACACAAAAAGTCTAGTGAATATAAATCCGGAGAACGTGCAGGCCAATGTATGGGACCACGTCTACCGCCCAGATTGATGAACGATTCGTTGGAAATGGGCCGGGTGCCCCGTCATATTAATCCCACATTCTTTGATAGACACTACTCCTCCAAGTAGCCCAGGTAAAACTTGCTTAAGAAACCCACTGTAGATCTGCTCAATCAAACGGGTAGGAAAATTATGTGGTCCCACGATACGATTTTCGACAATTCCTGCTTCAATAATAACAGACAACTTTTGTTGGAAGCCTTTTCGGAACATTCCATGAGTATTTTCTTCATCCCATAAATGGCGATTGAAATATATCCAGCTCTTGTGAAACATGCCTCATCCTTGAATAACAGATATCTGGATATATATATATTTTTTAATTAATATAAATTATACAAACAGTCAGTTGACGCACTTACTAACTATAGAATATTCAATTCTTTTGCTGGTATATTCATCATAGTAAAAACTGAAAAAAAGTAGGTAATTATACAAAAAGTCCAGTGAATTCAAATACGGGGACGGAAAGGCCAATGTATGGGACCACGTCTACCATCCAGATTGCTGAACGATTCGTTGGAAATGGGCCTGTGCCCCGTCATATTGATCCCACATTCTTTGATGGACAAATAGAGGCACTTTTTTAAGGTAAAATTAAGTCAAGAAAGACTCTGTAGATCTGTTCATTCGAACGGGGAGGAAAAGATGTGGTCCCACGATACGATTCCTGCCTCTATGTTAACAAACAGCTTTTGTTGGTAGCAATTCTGGAACATTCCATGAGTCTTCTTTATCCCATAATTGGCTATACCTGCTATTGAAATATCCCTTCTTCTTAAACATGCCTCATCTGCGAATAACACATAGATAGAGATATATAGATAAATATGTTTATTGAGTCCAAGAAAAAAATTCCTATCACAAAAAGTTTGGTAAATAGATAAACACTACAACTCTACATGAGCTAGAAGTAAAAATTCGTAGAGCTTTCCAAGATATCACGCCCCAAATGTTGAGAAACGTTTTACATGAAAATATCACCAGAGTCAATAAATGTATTGACGCTGAGGGAATGCATTTCGAACATTTGTTTTGAATTTATTTTATCTTTAATCCTATCATTTTGAATTTTTTTTTTCGATAAATCTGTTTTTTCGTTATTTGAAGAATAATAATTGGATTTTTTGGTATTTCATTTCAAAAAATTACTTTCTATTATATCATTAGAAAGGAATGGTTATGCTGAATAGTACAGGCAAGAAAAAGTTGTATGTTCCTATTTAAGTTATGGACCTACAGAGTATTGTTTTTTTCCCAATTTTTCCAATATTTTTTTTGGCGGCTTTTTATAACGCCGACGAATGAAAATAAAATATCACAGTAGTAGCAACTGTTCAAGTGACGTATGGACTCTCCACAATGTATACATTACACGAAAGTGAGGTGAAGACGGAACAGTTTCCATAGCCAACTTTTCAATTTTTGGCTTTCATTTTGCTTCCACGGCCTACTCGGTGAATTTCAATAATAACTTTTTTCTGATCTAGTTTCTGGTTAGATACCAACTTGTGATATGTCATTAGAAAGGGAATTGAATGCTGAATAAAGCGAAAAGAAAAAAAATAGGGTTTCTATTTAAAATAAGAAAGTTGATGTTACTTCAGGTCAGACCGGAAGTTAACTTCGACATTTCAATATGCTCAAATTCTAGCTCTTATGTCATTATATCGACGCTCCAAATTTCACAAACCTACTTCATACAATAACTGAGATATTCCGTAGGCAATACTTCCGTAGCCACCCGGTATAATCACAATAATTTATGAGTTTCTGATATTCACAACAGATATACTAATAACAAAATATCAACAAAGTTATAGAGCAAGGGGTAACCATTAATTTGCGCAATTCAAGAAGAGACGAAACTTTGGAGAACTTACAGTGGAATCAAATGAGTATTCCATTCTGAAAATTTTTTCAATTAGAGCTGATGGTGATGACAGCTGAATTGACATGGTACAAACTGGTTTGTGTTACTAACTATATAAGCATATTTTCGCGAGATCCCGTTGATCTGACGGGAACTGAATTTCAGTTCCCGCTTCATTTTCGCGACAGAACGGTAATAGGGGAAGTGTTTAATGACGTCATTGATGACGCCATAGTTTATAAAACGGGAACTGTTTCAGTTCCCGCATCTATGAGTAAGGTTGCTGGCGGTTATAATTGACAGAAGTGACATTTGTTTCAAAATCAAAAGTTGAAGAATGGAGAAAATGGCCGAAATGGAACAGGTAGAAGTAATTCTGAATAATCAAGGAGAAAATTTCTACGTGATTGTTGATTTACTCACAGCAAATGAGTTGTTGAATGGTGAGTTATGGAACTTTCTTTAGTTTGTGCTGAAATTAAATATTTCAAATATTTTCAGATCCCCTAAAAGCGGACCAGTTTGTCGAACAAATAAGACAGGAAGGTTCAACCAGCACCAGGTTTCAAGAACCAGTACCGGGAACAAGCCGAAATAATTGTACTAGTGAAAGAATGGATGAGATTTGTGCTTCCAAACGATATGAAGGTTTGGCCAGCACCAGGATTCAAGAACCAGTACCGGGAACAAGCCACAGCAACAATAATTGTAGTGTTGAAAAAATTCATAAGATTTGGACGTCCAAAAGGCCCACGCAGGAAGATCTAGATGCCACCGAATTATTTTTGAAATTGCGAGCCAAGTATGCAGAGAAGTTCGATGATCGGAAAACTATCAAGTCCCAGTTATGGCAAAAAATTGCTAATGAAATGTCGGAAATAGGAGTATTTGTGGGTGAAGGTAAAGAGGCTGTGGAAAAAATGAGGCTAAAATTCAGCAACATGCAGAAACAATACCTTTTACACATAAAGCATATGAAAACTACAGGTGAAAGCCAAAAGGATCCACCACCTTTTTTTGATTTGATACATGGCATCCTTGGAGGAAAAGATAAATCCAACCCTATGAATCTACAAGATTCCTTAGAGGATGTCACCAAAGAATCTGAAATGGACTGTGAAGAGGAAACCCAAGGTGCTTCAGATGAACTCGAAAGGCCTTGCAAAGAAAACGATAAAGAGAACATACAAAATAGGTTCAAGAAACCAAGCCAATACCAAAGCCAGTCACAGACCCAGAGACCAAAGAGTCTCAATGTGAAATTGTTGGAGTTGGCTGCCTCTGAATCTGATGATAGAAAAAAACATATGTCCAAATTAGAAAAATTGCTAGAAAAACAAAATAATCAGAGAGATGCGCTTCTCGATAAACTTGACAAAATAATCAATGTTATGTCAAGAAAAAGAAGTCGAGAAGATTCAGATTCAGATTTAAAAAAATCTGGAAAACCTCATTTACTCGATTTCATGTTCAAAGATTTTTATTCATTCCTTTTAGTTTATGATCTATACTGTTTCTCATTGAAATCAACTTCTAGCTGGAAGTTCTGGTATTGAGACTGACAAAGAAGTTGTTATATTTATTTTCGTTTTCTTGTGTTAATATTGTTGTTAATTTACTGTAAAGTAGAGATATTTTTTATTTTGTTGTTAAAAAAAATTTTTTAGTTCGTTGTATTTTTTAAAATATATGTCACAATTACAAATCACTGATATTTTATTTAGCGACACCTCTTATCGCCAAATAATTCTGCTTCACAGGAAGTATTACATAGGTCAAACATTCACTTTTCAAAATAAACAAGTTTCATACATTGGTAGAATTTAAAAAAATTGGCCAAAACTTTCATCAAGTATACTTTTATTCTAAAAGAAATAGAATTACAACCGATTTTCCAAATTATCACGAAAAGAAATTTAAAACTTGATATTGGTTGACTAACTTCAATCTAATTGTTTTTGAAACCAACAATTGTATCAGTCAAATCGATTGCTAATACCTACTTCATTTCCTGAGACTTGAAAGCAAGAGTTGAGATTCTTATATCAAATAAGGTACTTATTCAATAAACTTACAAAATTGGAAACAAAAAAATCAAAAAATAAATGATTATGTATTAATGAATAATGCTTTTATAAGATATTAATAGGATATCACAATCATATAAAAATGTAAAGACAACTGGGTCATTATAAAAATCAAATATTTCTTCTTTGGTTTCTAGAAGCCCACAAATCTTCCTTCCATTATGCTATTTCTCTTCACTTCTCCCATCAAGTTTTGCAGCCTGTCATCATCAGAAAAATCTTCTGGAGGGTAGGGTTCTTCAAAATATTGTACACCATCCCAATGGTCGTGATTGATTATGCAGAAATTATGCACAACACATGAAGCTATGGAAATTTCGATGGCTTTGCTGATTGAATATGTGTTTATATATTTGAGTCTGGCCCATCTTCCTTTCAAAAATGCAAAGGCATTTTCTATGTTTACTCTGGCTGATGATAAACAAAAATTAAAAAATTTCTGCTTAGCATTTAAATCTTTTCCCTTGAATGGAACCATCAGCCATACTCTTGAAGGGTATGCGCTGTCTCCAATGATATGTAATGTTTCTTTTGGAAAATACTTATATTTTCCATGTTGTTCGATCTCCCTGTAAAATGAGGCATGCGAAAAAACCTAAAAAATTATTTAATTGAGAATTTCATTCTCATCCTATGCCAAGCAGTTTAACTCACTCTTGCATCATGGGCACATCCCGGAAATCCAACAAAAACATAAGTAAATAGTTTTTCAGCTGTACATATAGCTGTTAAATTAATAGAATGGTGTTGAAATCTATCTAATATAACTGTCTTGCTGTGTTACTGGTACTTTCAAATTTATATGGGTACCATCAATGGCTCCAAGAACTCCTAAAACAACGAAAATATTCATTAAATATATTATTGAAGTGATTATTAGAGTAGAAGGCAAAATTCTAGGTAATTAAAAACTAACCTTGAAATGATGGAAATCCACTTTGAATATGAGTTTGATCAATATCCGTTGTTGGCCATTTTATATATTTATACTTCAGTCTGCATATAATATATAAGAAGGCATTAACAATTCCCATAACACTGGACTGCACAATGCCAAATCTATCTGCGATCGATATGAGGGGGTCTTGATGGGCAATATACCACAAAAATATTAGTAGGTTTTTCTCCGGAGCAAATGGGAAATTTCCACCTCTATACTTTTTCTTTATTAAACAATGTTGATCATTGCGCAACACAACAGCCAGTAGCTGCGAAAAAGTGTCTCTTTTCATTCTGAAAAGCTGGAAAAATACCGTTTCATTATATTTGTCCAACCAGTCCATATGATTCACCCTAGGGTGAAAATAATCATCCGAAAATCGTGGCCTTATTGAACTCTGCAACGTTACTTGTGATGACACAAGTACAAGTAGTGTAGTATCAAAAAAATCGTCAACTATCGATAAAACTGATGGAAACATTTTGTTTCAATTTCAACTGAACAATAAAGTAACTAACTCGTCTAACATCACCACTTAGATTTTATCAACAATAACTTCTTATTGAGGTTATGTCTATTTGTTTATCTTTGCTATCCCTATCCGGTTAACCGGTTCATTTTCGCGAGAGATCATGAACGATTACAACCTTCAAAATTTCTTTGGGTGGGGGTATTACCGCTCTATAACCGGCTTCAGATCAACGGGATCTCGCGAAAATTTACCAAATATTTTCTATGTAAGTATCTATAAAGGAGGATATGCTTTTGATAGAGAAATTTGGGTGGAAGAAAGAATTAATTCTTTTGAATGCTTGTAAATTAGTAATGAAGTAGTACCTATAGATGCATCTCTGCTGCAAAAGAATTGATTTCAAGATGTTCCGGAATGGTTTCAAAGTTGAAATTTTGGGTAAATGTTTCATTGTTATAGATCTAGTGAGCAAAATATTATGACCGGGAGTCAGAAAAGCATACCCTCCTTTGTTGTTGACTAGGTACGTTTCTTTTTTATTCCGAATTTTTTGTATGTTTAGGTATGAGTAGATCAGTGGCGTACTGAACATTCTACCATAAACTAGCCTGAAATGCTCGACTTTGCAATTAGTTAACACGAATCGAATGAAAATTATTCAGGAAAATATGGTCACATACTAGCGTATATACGACACTGATTTATGAGATTTGAGAATATAAATCATAGGTTATCATATTAATTGACCTTAAAGTTCAAACTACTTTATCAAAAGTTTCAGTTCGTTACATACACGCGTGTTCCAGAAAAAAATCAACACTCAACACCTTGTATCTGAAACAGGTTGCATTCATTTCTAGACACACCTTGGATGGAACTGTTCACTTTGAAATTATGAGAGGAATAAATATACGGAAATTCTCGGTCTAATTCAGACTCACCAGTACTATGTTTTCAATAGGATCATGCGATTATGGTAAACTGGAAATGATGCTTCTTTTAGTTTTCGCAAATATCTCAGAAAATTCTACGTCTAACCATGTGGAATGTTTGTAAATTATTCCAAAAAAGTGTACTATCAAAATAAAATAGCGAATTCAACAAACGTAAACAAAACAGTGGGTTGTTATTTCAGAATTGAGTAACAAAAAGTCTAAGTCTCAACATAATAATATGGAGTGATTGTTGTATGAAAATACCCCTGAAGCATCAAATTTGCTCAACAACCGTTTCATAAATGCCCCAAACGGAGTCAAAAAGTAAAATAAAAAAAATTGAAAAACCAATAATTGAACTCAATTGCTTTTCCATATTTCTCAACTCTTTTGCTGCCTCAGAACTAGAAACACTACTGAAAACTAAATTAAAAAATAAACATTCAGCAGGGAATAATGCACAGAGAGAAATAAATGTACCTAAGTTTTCTACACAAATGTAAATAATTTCAGCACAATTTGTTTCTAAAAAGTTGACAGCACCAATTTGTTCATTTTTCTTCTATAATATTGTATAAGAGATATTGTGTATAAACGATACACTTCAGTGTTGTATTATGCTGAATAGTTTTGTTTCAAATTTATACACAAAATATACAAAATTAATCGGTATGTTGTGCGACGAACGTCAACAATTTGTGTACCTAGTTTGCACAAATTGTGTAGGTATTTTAAATATAGGATGCAAAAAATGTCACAAGTTTGTGTTCTCCGCATACATGAACTGTGTAGGTATATTGTACATATTTTTGTACAAAGCAAGGCCAATTTTCATACGTAGATATAATTTTAAGAAAGGATACACTTGAGGCACATAACATCCAAACGGAATCAGATAAGAATAAGCATCAGTTACAACCTGCTCGCTTCTTCATATCTTATTCTGTTCAGAAATTATAAGCTTCATTTTCCAGAAGGTTGAAATAAAATTAAATGTCATTCAAATAATGTTTATTTTATCACAAATAACTAATAACAAAGAATAACTGAACTATTAACTCTAATTACAAATAAAATAACGGAAACACAAAATACCAAACAGAACATAAATGAACCATACATTTTGTTATTTTGAAACACGTTGAATAATAATAAAGTTTAAAGTAATCTTCGTGTCAAACTATATTTAATCCAGTAGGAAGTAGGTACGAGGATGCACCTTTCAAACCGTTAAAAATTATGACAATGAGTCAGTTTGTAGGTTTCATATTATAACAAAAAACAATAGCAATACTAAACTTCAAATATTGATATCAGTTTGCCAATATTCTAACACTTCAATTTGACACAAAACCACAAACACATGAGTAAATAATGAATATCAGGTAAGTAAGTGCAATTAATCAGCTTCGCCCTTCGATTAGCATAAAACAAACAATGATGGGCTGGACATTTGGAGTGCTGCGCATGCGTATTTAGTTGGGTGAGACGACGCCTTGGTCAAGTTGTGGCAAATTACACAATTGTGTTGATATAGTATACAATTTGTGCATGTCAAATAGAAAATGCACAACGGGTGTAAGATGAGTTCAATTCGTTGTAGATATTTTCCATATAAATTGTGTTATGGGTGATGTGCGTATTTTTGTGTATTTTTGGGCAATGTGGAAGTGCATGAAAACTATACAAATTGACTTGCACAAATATTTATTGAATTTCACAAAACGCGTATGATGGAAAAATGGACAATTGTGTAAAAAATCTACACAACTGTGTCTTGAACTGTGCATGAACCTGCTGCAGTCTTTTCTCTCTGTGTGAAATTCATCTTTTTCAATTGTTGAATTTTCCTCGGAATTTTCTGATACCCTGAAAACAGGAGAAATATTTTCCATTCATTAGAAGGGCCCTGTTGACTGTAAGAATAACTTATCAGCCGATATCAATAACGTCCAGCTTCTCAAATATCTTTGATTATTTCATTCACACAAAATTGAAATGACTCGTTTCGAGTTATCTTCTACTACAGAATGGTTTTTAAAATGCGGGTTGAATTGAATGTTGAAACCTATATGAACGAGTATATGGATCATTTTATCTTGTTCATGAAATAATCTTCCTGAATATCACTCGACCATGACAAACAGTGACTATTATTTTCTTTAACTCATCTCGAGTAACTTGTATTTTGTGACAATTTATTTCGACCATATTATGAACATCAACAATAAAAAAATAATTCCCTCGAGCTAAAGCTCTCGGAAGGTATTCAGATGATTAATGTTCAAATGGTCTCATCAAATTGTCAAAATACAAGATACTCTCGATAGAATTATGATGAAAATAATAGTCGGCTTTTTGGTCATGGTATTGAAATTTTACCTACGAATATTCATTCTTAGATCGACTCTTGATCATTCAACAAATACTGCTGCAATTTCATTCTTCGAAAAAGTTTCAGAATATTTTGAAGCAGGAGAAGGTCCTGCAGGAATCTTTTATGATCTCAGTAAGCATTCGACTGCGTTAGCCATCAGCTTTTATTGTCAAAATTGTAAAGTTATGGAGTTACAGGTTCAGCTCTTGGTTGAATCTCTTCCTTCTTAGTTATCCGACTGCGTACCAGTACTCAGTAAACATACCAGCACTTATTTCTGGAGCAGTGACACTGAAACTTAACTGGTAAATATAGGAGTTCCGCAAGGGTCTATACTGGGGCCAATTTAATTTCTGTTGTACACCAATGATCTTGATAACTGCTTAACATATTCTCATGTAACGATGTATGCTGACTCCTCTTTGATGGTATCGGATAAGGACGAAATTAAAACACAACAAAAAACTGAACAAGTTTTGAACTCTACTTAGGAATTGTGTAGCTTGAAGTTTATATATTTGAATGCCTCTAAAACACAAATCGCTAAATTTCACAACTGGCAAAAAAAACTGTGTACCATTAACTGTCTCTGTCAACGATGTATTAATAGACAATACAAAAGAAACAAAATTCCTTGGTCTGGTGATTGATGAATATTAACTGGAAAAGTCATTGTATGTACTTAAAGACTGAACTCTGTGCTATTTGTTCAGAAATCTCAAACAAGTATCAGAAGAAAAGTAATAATGGTTTAATTTTCCTTTTCTTAATGAATCTAATCTAATATACAGTATAGGTGTAATATAGGCACACAGTTAATCTATCAGTTCATTGTAGTTAAACACATAGAAGGCAAAGCAATTCACGTCAAGCACAGTAATCGTGACTTTTAACATTACCTGACCATAAATTTTCTAAATAAAATCGTTGTGTTGTACAATTTAAGAATGGAATTGTTTGAGAAATACGTTTTATGCAAGTTTCTTGAAGAAGTCAGTGCAATTGAAATGTATCATCGGAACTTGAAATTTTTAACGTATTTATTACAAGAATGCGGGTCAGAAATTAATCATTTGCTTCTGATGTGTAAGAAATATGAAGCTCTTCGCGGATCACAGCAGAATAAGATTATTTCAAAGTAAACAGATTCTGTCCTTGTCTTCATTATCTTACTATAATTCGGTTAATTATGTACAGTTCTCTTTAATAATTGGAAATAAAAATAAATTTTCAAACATAAACTGAATATTTAATTCCAATATAGAAAAAACTGAAAACATTTTTTGTTGTTATTGTTGTTTGTTGTTATTTCCGTCAACCGATTGTACCCCTACGCGCAACCCTCGGAAGTCTTCGAGAGACTTGTGTGAGCTAATTATACATTGCATATCATAAACTAACATTATTCATTATTAATATATTATAAAGATTTATGGGCTGGTCTTCCTATTAAGTGCGATTGTCCTAAAAACAAAAAAAAGTTGTATTATACAACAAGCCACAGGCTTTCCATCGTCTTGTTAATTATCGAAACAGGGCAGAGACCGATAAAATTCAATTTAAATTATCATAGAATATGGACTATTATTCGACAGCTAGATGCTTTCTATTCGAAAAAATGTCATTTTACAATGATGGAACAAGTACTTGTGGAGTTTTTGGTGTACGTTGATTTTTTAAAGAATTCGAATTTTTGGGAGCTAGTGTCACAAATAAACTCATCAACATCCAACATTTTCTAAAAAAAGTAATTATATGTTTAAAAAAACGACCGAGAATTTATGGGTTTCTCCATAATTTTGGATTCATTAATCGAAAGTTACACGTTTCAAAACATAGGTATATAACTTTTAAATAACCAAGAGTTTTGATGGGATTGAGTAATTTGTCATATGTAGGTACTCAATTCAACATATGATATCGGTGTTTCCCACAAAACACAGTGATTTTGAGGTTATAATTCTCAATTTCATTAGATATTTAGATATTATGAAGAAGAAACCTGAATGCAATCTCGTTAATATCATGTAAATAAAGTTCACTTACCTTGTATTGGTGATGCAATGCACAAAATACACTCATTACTTATTACTTGCAATGCCTCAATACCTCAGTTGGAAACAAAAAAAGAATGAACAGGAACGTGTAGGACTTTACCCTGTGGATGCGTAATTTTACAACCAACGCGAAAATTTACGCCAAGACGGATGTACATTCCAGTTGCAGGTGGATGTTCTAATAGTCGAGGGATATTCACACAATTATTTTCAGTATATCGAAGGAAATTTTACGCGCTAAATGAAATATCATTTCAAGTGCGTATAGATACATCTTGAAGTTTAAAAATTGAACGATAGAAGTGAAGATTCCCATGAATCTGAAATAATGTTCCACTCTAAGCATTGAAAATACATTGCAAATTTAAAACAATTTTCTCAGTGTACTACCTATATTTTATGAGACAAAGGCAATTTATAAATTTTAGTGGATGTGTGCTTGTTTATTCTCCATTAAAGAAGGAAGACGTTGCTAAGGAATTTTAACAACATTTATACGCGTTTGTTAAACATGTTGGTTTGCGTTAAAATATAAAAACTAATGTAGTAATAAAATGTGTCTTTGTAAACTTTGAATTTTCAAGTACCTACGTATGTGGTAAATTGTTAATAAAGTTGAAATTGTTTAAAACTGTTTTTTGCGTTAACCAGCTGTCGTTCCCTTACGAACGGCAGCCCTCAGAAGTCGTAACTTGTGCTATCCAAGGATTAACGATTACGTGCGATTCCTAGCACTTTCTCGGGTCATCAGAAAAAATTCTGCAGTCGTTAGGATTTGAACTTTCGACTGGTAACCAAACTGATTGAAACAAGGCGCTTTAACCACTCGGCTATCTGGTCCCTAAAGGAATCTGAAGTTGAATATAAATGTCATTTTATTTATAAATGTCAGTAATTTCCAATGTAATTTTATGCACCTCACCTCAAGGAGAAGAAAAATTTCCGGATTTTTTTTTAGTTGCTGTGCTAACGATACAAAATACAAACTTTTAATTGGTCAAAAGTATTGGGTATCAAATTTTCAAATAAAATTTTTCTTTCCAAACTCTTTTTTGGCTTGGTACTAAATTAACATTCAATAACCCTGAACCGGTGAAGACTCCAAGGCCAACTAACAGAAAAATTAAATGAAGCAAAACCGATAGTTTATGAAACGCACACTTCGTGTGAAGGTGTCATAAAGCATAAAATAAAATTGCCATGTCGATTTAATAACTTTCATAATGGAAAATTTCCGTAAATCAACGAAACCCCCTCGGCTATATACGACGCCGCCTTCTATACAATCAAATAATATATCAAACACTCAACTCCTGTAGGTGCTAATGCCAGCAATAAACTAATAAAGAGTTTTACTGCGCTGTAAATGGTACTTTTCGTTATACATTTCGCATTGTTTGTATGTCATGGGAACCAAATCGTATACTCACATCACTCAGTGTACGGTCTATGCTGCAGAGACCTACGGCATTCGTGGGCGTGTGTGGAACTGGTATCTTTCATAATTAAGCGTGTTTATTTCACTGCTGAAATTACTCAAACAGACGTTGATTCAGAGTTACCACAGTACACCAATGAAGTTGTCCTCCCACCCCGACTGGATAAAGTTTGAAATAAAAAAAGGAAAAAGACACTTAGCAATGCTTACAACTCAATCAGTATTTTTTAATGTGTTTGTTCCTAGGAAAGGAAAATCCTGTAATGTTCAGAAAAAATCGTGAGAGTCGACGAAAAGTATGTTAGAATAGGGAATATGCAAGTGATTTAAATTTACTTGATTTTTTTCCCTCATATACATTATTGTCTTGAAATTACACCTAAAGCATTAGTTTATCATTTAGTTTGTATTCAACTCCATTAAACTTTAATCAAAAAGTGCATAATAAGCGCGTGGAATTCAAATTTGCGAAACATGGCACGTTATAAAATTTATCTGTGTTGATATTCATACTGTGCTAGTCGTCTTTCATAGAAAATTTGTTTTTATTTATATATTTGTAGTGTTTTCCATTACATAGTTCGATTTTGATCTAGTGACAATTGTAAATTATCAAGAGCAATTACTGAAAGCGGTTTTGTCAAAGCACAATCCGACAATACCTGAACTGATAAGTAGTAATAGTTTATCAAATGATAGTTCTCCTTTTTTAATTTAGATGAGGCAGGTATATACAAAACATTTATGCATACAAAACTTACTTCTGATCAATTCACTTCATGTTAACTATCGAAATGCAATGTACTCTCATTGAAATGATCTTCACAACAATGTAAATGTGATATTGGAGATACTTCGCCTCTTCTCATAACCTCACACCATTGTTTACGTATTTTCGCATCTCTTGGAACAGAAAAAAATACTTTACTTGGTCTACTTATAATTGTGTTTTGGCATTCCGGTACTAGACAATACCTATAAAATGGTTTTTTAGCATTTTCCGTTGTCGTAATAGCGAATAAAACTGCAAATCCCTAACCTAATTATTAATTGTCAATAGTGTCAATGGCCATAACTATAGAAAGGCTTGTTCATTGAAGACTGCTCTGGTTGATCGAGATCACTTTCATATTTGTTCATCTCTCTCTAACACTTGTACTGCATTTGTCTTACTCTTTTATAAAATATCAACTTCAAGCAAGTAGAACAATCAGAGTACGTCTCAACGAACGACACTGAAGAAGAACAACACTGATCGCGCCATGTGACGTCATCCACAGCACGCGAAAATGGAGGCGTTCAAATAGGTCAAATTCAATCGGTATTTTATATATTATTTTAAAAATTAATTCCAAGACTTTCAACGGTATTTATATTTTTTACCATGATGTAACGAAGTAAAAAATTGATTAAACAAATAAAAAAAAAATTATGCATATTCCCTATTGGTATTCTTCTTGTATTTCTGAAGGCTGCATGCCTCAGGTAACACCTCAGAAAAAGAGATGTGTGACATGTTACCAAGGTGACGATAAAGGGATGTAAAGACTGAGCTCGACGGTCAGTTTCGATGGGACCGCTAACGATTTCAACGATTTCAACGATTCAAGAGAGCATCGTTCATGAAAATGTCTGTAAAACAGAGAGAGATCGCCAATCTTTCTGCGGTGTTTCAGAGTAGTGAAAATATCCATCACAGGCTCGCTCAAGAGATTCTAGCACCGAATGTTAACAACACGGGCTAGCACAAGGGATGCTACGACTTTCAAGTAGCTTTAGTCTTTTATGATGGCAACTAAGCTGTCAGAGTGACAGGGTGGCTCGCGACTAACTCAAGTGGAGACGGGAGTGGTTCATAACAAAATAAATTGTGATGATGTGTAAGAATGCGGGCGCCAGATACATGAAACCAAGCTCACCCTACAGATTATTTATACTGCAGCGGGATTCTATTTCACGAATCGAGTCGAATCCGCCATTTTGACTCGATTATTGGTATTCCGTTTCTCGATTACGTCGTATAAACGCTTATAAAGCTTATTGATGTGTTTTTCGACAGAATAACTGGTACAGCACTGAAAATGACGGTTGTTTCGTATTTTAGTGGATTAATTGCAGAATTAACGTCTTTCATTCTTTTTGCTACATATTGAGCGATTCTATTGAAACATCCCATGGTCATCGCCTTCAAATTGAAAGAAGCCCATTGGAAAGTATTTTTTTTTAATTTGAATTTGAATAAGTCTTTTAGAATTTATTAAATTTTAATTTAATAAATTTAAATTCCTTGTAGTCATTGAAGATTTTTTTGTGTTGTTTTCACAGTATGATGAATTTGTCTTCCTCCACAAAACTGCACTCAATTTCAAACAGCATTAATTTTAGGCTCCCCATTTTCGAAAATCCTTGATCCGCTTCGGAAGAACTGCCCTAGTTTTCTCATTATTACACACAGGCAGATCATTCTGCCTCGTAAGATGTATGTCGCATGTATCCACTCTTCACTATTACATCTGTTTACACTTGTAATGTTTGAAAAACAATGTACCGAAAGTGAGGATGAATCAGTTTTTGAATTTTTTTGAATTACGTCAACTTTTGCCCTGTTAGCAAATATCTGGTATTCGAGTATCATCCAGTTTTTTCATGAAATTATTTATTTCACGGTCATGGAATGCATTAAGTGATAAAAGACTTATTGACTCATTTTATTGGTCCATGTTCCGCGAAGCGACTAAAATGTCCGCAGCGTCAGATAGCCGGTGACATTTGACGAAAGCGTTCTTAGGAAATCGGTCCGAAAGAAATATTCAATAACAATGGTCTGACATAAGCACCGGGTATTATATCTGTAATGTGGTTACGATAAGCGATATGAACTGTATGAAGTATGCTAATGCATTCGAAGTCATCTCTTTGTCAAGAAACCAGGTGCTTACAGGGCAGACAGACAAAGACAAATCATTTTCCGTACCTACCAATGTTTGATATTAGGTATAGGTACAAACAATAAAAAATATCTAAAATTTGTTGACTAAAGAAACTAAGACGCTCAATTACAATCGTTTCAAATTAAAACTGAAATGACACACACCGTTCCACTGTTTTTGATCTATCGATGAATATCTGAGAGCGCCCCCAACCCCCTCCCCCACTTCTTAATAATGTGTCTTGACTCTTATTTGACAATTCATGTTCTTGTATAGATTTTAAAAATTTTGTATGTCAGTTTGTGATATTTTAGGTGTATAATTTGCTAATTTTAATTAACATTTTGTTTTGTTTGAAAGTGGTTGACAATGTATTAGGTAGTGTTAGTAGAATTCTTCTGGAATTCCATTGTCTAGAAACAAAGAAAAAAATTTCTTTGCATCTGTTATGAGACACGACGTTTCCACAGTTAACATCTACTGTCGTTATCAAGTGTGTGAATGCGACAAGATACCTCGGATCACCATTATATAGCATGCAACTAATGTACCTGCTATAAAGGTAATCATGATCTTCGTGGAGTCTCTCTCAGGTCATCAATGTTAATTAATGTGATACAACGACCTTTTTCTGGCGAATGTTATTATTGATGACCGGTCTTGACACAGAGTTTTTATTAAAATCTCATTCGATCTAGCTGAATGATAAGTGGCTTCCACACATTCCGAATCTCTATGCTCGGCTGACTGAACACGTCTGAATAATGACGTGTTCACAATCACATTTCGAACACATTTCGGAGAATTTTTTAAAAATCTAAAGGATTTCTAGAATATCATGTGATAGTAGTAATAAATTATCAGTTATAATAGTAAATAGAAATGAATAAAATACCAATTCATTTTCAACGAATTTAATGATGGCTTACACCTTTTTGAGTTTCTTGAATACTTTTTTCGAATTATTTTCATTTTGAGTTTCGGATACATAACCAAGTTCGGTTCAAACTTGAGGAATTTCATTTTGAAAATACCACCTGATTTATTTATGAACTAATGAAAACATTGATTTTGTTTTCTTTTGCGGGATTTGAAGTCTTAAATTAAAGAAAACTCTATTTCTTTAAACCCAACGTTTCGTCAATTTATTTTAACATCTTCAGGGCACTATAAGATACAAATTTACAAAACATTAAAAAAATAGATGACTCGAACAGATGTGTAGGTATCTGATTTCTGAATATTTTACAGGAGAGTGGAAAAACGAAAATTGATGACAATTTAATCACCCTGTAGATCTTAATATGTTATATTTCAAAATAATATTTTAGCATTACAAAAGGAACATGTTCTTTACGTTGATGTAAAATGAGAAATGTACAAATTTTAGTTTTTTTTTAACAAAAATAGTTTGCATATACGACCATACGTGATAATGCATTCATATCGTTTTGTAAGATACGCCATGAACATAAGTTCTATTTGTGACGGCATTATAAGAGATACAGTTACGCCACTGCGTGAGATAAATAGTACATTGCAAGTAAGCCTAAATCCAGCGTAACTCAATTTTGCACTTTTTTTTAATTACGCCCCTACGTGATAAGGGCGACGAAACATTTATAACCTAATGAACCAAATACAAAACATATATAAAAAAGAATGTTGCTACAATATCTTTATATCAGTCAATAGGTGCTTCTTAAGTCTAACTTTGACAATATCCAGACTAACAGAATTTTTCACATAAATTGGAATATTGTTCTACATGGTTTCACCTTCAACAAAAATAAAGTTTTGGCTATATGTTCTGCTAACCAGTGGAACAAGAAGATTACCTCTACATCTAGTGTCGTGCTCATGAATATCCTGATTGAGAAGTAAAATATTCTGCAAATATTTCAGGTGTCATACCGGTTTCAATTTTATGAATGAATATAAGGGAATACAGTAAATGGTGGGCGACTCATCCTGGTCTGTCTGCAGAATTTATAATTGTAAAAAAAAATTTGTAAAATTTGTTTTTACGAAACTCCCAGGTTTTCGGAGAAAACCCCTCAAAAGCAGAGCTTGTGCGAGCAAGGGAGACCCGGGACCTACAGTTTAAATAAAAGTGGAATCCGAACCACTTCAGCTCAGTGACACACGACCGGGGATCGAACCCGGACCGTCTGGGTGGAAGCCAAACGCTCTAACACCTCGACCACTTCGCTGTTTTGAATCTACTACTATAATTTAATGAAAAATTCTTGCCCCAACCAGGATTCGATCCATGGACCTTCGGTTTGATACTCGTATGTTTCACCACTGCATGGTAATTTCAAGAATAAGACATTCACGTTCATTGGGATAACTAACTATCAATAATAGCAATAAATTGAATAAATCACTTATTTACAGATTTCATTACAGTTACAACTTATCATTTTCGTAAAAATATTCCATGTGATTTAAATAAAACAACATTTAAAAAGAGACGATTAAGATGTTAGACAATTTTGGAAAGAAATAAACTACGTCTCTTCACAAATTTACATATTAATTTTTCGCATCAATATGCTGGTGTGTTGGTATACGGCACACTTGAAATATCCATGAGTTGATTATTTCTTGAATAGTGTTATGGATTTTGTTTGTTTCAATTCTGCATCAAACGGAAATAAATTGTTATTTAAAGTATTTCCCATATGATGCCAACTCTAAGAAGGACACTGTATATCAACCATTTACAGTGTGTCCCACTTGCCATGCTCACCATGGTGAGATATACGCAGTCAGTTTAATGACACCAAACATGGAGTTTATCAAAGCCAACTATGATGTGAAAAATATTTTGATAAATTCTATTTGTTTTTGTTATATACGCAAAATACAGATTTTGATAATTTTGATGTTTCTTCCGTAACTTCTTTATTTATGAAAATATTCAAATAGGAATATCACATTATTCAGTTTTTCAAAGAACTTTCGGAAAAAATATAAAATTCATCCCAACTGTTCTTTATTTTGAGGTATCAGCACCAACTTTCATTTTTCATTTGTAGTTCATAGGTCACAAATAACGTTTTTTTTATTCTAGGTGAAACATCACAGTAATGATTCATTGTCGATAACAACGGAGTCAATTATACAAACAAATTTTTGGAGGCGCCATCTTGAAGTTATGAATTTTAGCAAAAAATTCATTATCTCCGATCTCAAATACCACCATTTACCAATTTTGAATGGAATCGAATCACAATCACAAATCTCGTACGCCATCTTGGAAACGCCATTTTTTTTTTTTTTCTTTTAACAAAAATTCTGAAATGCATTGTCACCGGAATTATGAACACCTGCCTAAATTCAAGTTAATCGGACGACCAGAAGTGGGTCAAAATTCACTTGCAAGATTTGATAACAGACAGAAAGATACCGTGAAACTAAATAAAGGCTTGTAATAATAAGGAGTATTCAAAAAGTCCACCCTTATTTTCTACAAACTTGATGTTGTTTTGAACACTTGAACCTGAAACGTTTCTTTTAGTTATTTCAGTTTTTCAGTTCCGTCAAGTAGGCTTCAGAAACAGAGTTTGTCATGACATTTCCAATAATAAATATCTATGGAAATTTCATGTAGTTTCGTATGAAGTTGGTTCTGCATATCCTAGATGGAAATGAATAACTTTAATAATGAAGAAAGGTATGATATGATTTCCTGATGTTACATAGGAAATTTGAGAAATTCCAGAAATGCAGCCAACAATATTTAAATCGTTTCTCATCAGAGCGTGAGACTATTTTTCGTAGATTTGTTAATTTGAGAACATATATGGATCATTTTTAAAGCACAAGAAGGAACCAAGGGATGTTGCTGGTGTAGAGGAAGTATTAAATCAAGTTGCGCAAACTCCCGATAAATCCACAAGAGAAATTCAAAGAAATATACGGATCTCCCAGTCGAAGTAAACTGTATTTTGAGAAAAAGAAAATACCACCCATGTATATTACACCTTAGCCAGGGACTACGACCAGGAGATGCTAAAATAATATTAAATTATTGTAACTGGTTTATTGATCAGTGCAATAACAATGAATATAGTGAAGAATTCCCAATTCGAGAATTGTGGTCAGATGGCAACCATAGTTTAAAATACGTGAAATATGGGAGCTTAGTTTCAAAACGAATTGAAGTACCATGAGGTGTACCACAGGGATCCTATATTGAACCACTGTTATTCAATCTTTTTGTCAATGACCTCTCTGATGTTATCAACTGCCCTTTCCTAATGTTTGCTGATGACTTGAAGATGAGAAGAGTTTGCAGTTGGATCTAAATAACTTTTCGAGATGGTGTAATCTTAATCTATTAAAATTGAACTTGGAAAAATTAAAAAAAAAAAATTACTTTTTTGCATAGTCATGCTGCATGTACAGAGTTAATGATAGTAACCAATCAAATATTGAGCAGTAATATTCAACTATAAAATTACCTTCAAGCATCACATAACAGAAACATTATCTCGTGCTCTTTATAAAAAGTAAGGGCCTCGTCTTCCCTAGCACAAGTCTCTCGACGACTTCTGAGGGTTATTATTATATTATATTATTATATATAGGGACTCAAACGTGTTGAATGGACTCGTCGTTCGTGTAAGACCAGTCAAACTTCCCCAAATTGCAGTGCCAAAATGCTAACGCCACCAGAGGCCGCAATTTGAAGAACAACCCTGCTCTTTCCTGTATCAGTCGTTGCTCCCATTTCTGCGCTCATAAATCGGCGTACCCGTATTCTTGAGTAGCATGTACCATGAGAAACTAATAATAGCCAATTATTTCGCGGAGTCGACAAAAAGAAAGAAATGGCGAACTGAAAATGAGAGCGCCCCAGGTAAAGCACCGAGAATACAGGTCATTGCATGTTTCCATTATTAATTTGTAGAGTACGGAGCTCTGCTGGAGACTATTGGAAGCTTTTATGCACTGAACGCGCTGCTATTAAAATAGATCGGAGTAATTTATAGATTCAGAACAGATATTAATTTTTTTTCTTGAAGGTAATTGATAGGCTTGCAGCTTTCAATTGAACTTGGAGTGTTTACTTTATGAAGCACGTTGTTTATCAGTGACTGATTGATTTATTGCCACGTTACTCAGCTTGTGAAGCTGGACTTCACGTTCGATTGCTGAAGGTGACAAAGATAAAACACATGAAAATCCATATTTCGAGAGTTGATTGTCGGTTAATCGGTCGAAATATGAAGAAAACCAATTGTTAAATTGTCTACGTTACGAAATTTTATATTTTCATCTTCAGCGCAGCGCAGTACCGATTTTGGTCTTTCGAGCCTGATACCACCACGAATTACCGTCGAGTTTCATAACATGAACTCCATACGAACCGCACTCGATTTGAATAAAAAGATTAGGCTCCAGCCTCTCCACCCCGTAAGACAAGAACGTGAATGGTAATCCACTTCACCGATTATGCATTTATGTATGTAACACCTCAGCCAAACGGAAGACGCCTTCAAGATCGTCTGGCATCCGAGATGTTCATAACTGAAACGCGTCCCAGATTAACCGTCTCACGATACCAAACATAGAAATTGTCTCCGTTCGACTCGTCATTCATCCTCGCTCATTATTATGTATAACGTTTTATTTTGTTCGTGATATTTACTACACATGATAATGTACCGGAATGTCTCGCATTGTATAATACGGAGCCATAACTCGTTTAAATTTGAATAAGATGAGGCTCACCGGCAACCTACTCACATCCGCAAAGTGTTGCGCGTTGTTTCCACTCACGCTCCTCGGAGCAGGGGTGTCTTACTATATGCAGGTGGAACTATGATCATCTACGGAAAATGAAATAGTGTGCTCGTCTATCATGTAGAAACATACCTGTAAAATTTTAACGAGATCCCAGATCATTTATATTATTCTTTTGATCGCCAACCCTCGAATATGCGCTACTGAATCAAATACCTTTGACTCTGCCACGATCTCCCGATGATCAATGTCTATTACTGATCGTGGTTCCACTAAAATTAGTCACGAACAGTCGTTACCGACCGATGATGAACCCTTTACTCCCGTATACACCTACAACGTATGCTTATTATGGCAAGTACCTGTCAGAAAACAACTACTCCCCTGTCTAAGACCAGGACGGGTATTGAATTAAATCTAACAGGTACTTGTGCAACGTTCCTCAAAGCATCAGAGGACGCAGTTGCAAGTGCCCTCTATGACCAACCAGCAGAATTATGTTTTGATTTGGACAAGGTGACCACCTGCAGACTAGTTTCGAGGTTGTTGCCTCTCATCAGTGCAAGGGTAGGTCAACACAGACAGCACTGAAGCCATCTGTTCCCCGTCCAAATCATTACACACTCCGCTGGTTTGGTTCACGCGGTGAAGCGGTTTCTAGGCCGCTCCACCTAGCGAGCAAAGGGAGAACACTCCGAATCTCCGAGTTAAGAGATTTAATCGAAGAAAACAGAGTTTTTTGGGAGATCGTTTGGAAACGAACAGTTACCGACCGATGATGAACCCTTTACTCCCATATACACCTACTACATAATTATGCTGGCATTTGCAACTGCGTCCTCTGATGCTTTGAGGAACGTTGCACAAGTATCTGTTAGATTTAATTCAATACCCGTCGTGGTCTTAGCCAGGGGAGTAGCTGTTTTCTGTCAGGTACTTGCCTTAATAAGCCTTAATAAGCCTACTTAGTAGGTTTCTAAACGATCTACCAAAAAACTCTGTTTTCTTAAAATTAGTCACCTTACCACTGTGCGGTCTGATGTAAATTTTAGTTAATCACGGTGTTTACTAAGACATTATTTCAACGTATTTTTGTTAATCAATCGTTCAAAAGGCATTGATACGTATGGCTTGAATGTATTATGTGCCCAAAAAACATGTTCGCGTAGATGAAAAGCTCATTCGATTCCAACATTGGTTACTTCAATTTTCAAAATTTGCTACTTTATGCTCTGCAAAATTCATTTATTTTTGCAATTAGATCAATTCAATCCCTCAAAATTTCTGTCCCTTTCTGTCCAAGTTATTCGAGAGAGTGAAAAAATAAAGAATATGTTGTGGACCGCCATATATGGATCAGGAAGAATAAACTTGTCAGATATAGTTTATTCTTCTTCGGCCTGTATTACCTATGTGTCAGTATGAATTTCACAAAAATTGTATCGGCACTAGTGCACTTTTAAGTGACTGATGATCTCATAGAACCTCAGATGACAATTAGTTATGTATTCTCGTTCTTCTAGATTATTCAAAGACTTTCGACAGAATAAATCATGAAATGTTATTGAATCTTCTACTTTACCACTCACTGTCTGGGTCTCAGATCACAATGCATTGTCAAATTTGAATTGAAAATGGAGTGCCGCAAGGGTCCATTTTAGGTCCACTCATACTCACTCTGTACGCTTCACAATTCCCAAACTGTCTAAGTCATACTTCAATACCCGCATATGCAGACGACACCCAACCAGACATGTACCAATCGGTCATGTACAAAAACAAGTCAAGATATAAAGTTCTTATTCTTTCTAGAACATACTTTCCCACTATCAATCCAACAATATTAGCATTATAGTTAACGAGGTAAATCTACCTACGATGGAAGGACGAAAAAATTTGGTTCTGATGTTGAATAGCTCATAAGATTCTTCGGATGAAAAAAGAAATAGACGCTGTAAATTGATCAACTTCAACTGGAGTGTAATAAATGTTAATGTGGAGAGAATGTTATGTGAAACTTCAGTTCTTTCACATGCAGGTCTACGGACCAAACCTACTGAAGGTGGACAAACTCAGTAATTCAAAGGCGTCAACACTTAACTAACCTTGGATGGTTGCATATGGATATGCGTCGAACTCTTCATGCATGTTTTCTTCTACATGGAGTTATAGGTTCACAGCGGCCTATCTACCTGTATCACAAAATTATTACTACCAGGGATAATTCATCATTGACAAAATATAATTTCAGTGCCCTAGAGAGAAGGCATGAAGGGAAAATGGTAATTATCTGAAAAAAAAGTTCATGAAAAAAACAAACAATGAGCTATAGAAATATCATAAAGACTAAACATCTGGTTACTGGCTATACCGGGAGTTTCCAACCACTTGTGACAAAAAGAAACATGGTGAAGATTACTTTACAATCTCTAGAGAAGTATCAATTGACAGTACGTACTGGATAATGTAATTAATCTTTATCCTTTAAAAAAGCTACAAACGACAATAGTCAGTTGCAAATAGTTCGAAGCAAAAGTCGACGGTGTCTTGAGAGCTGAACGTATCATTGGCGATTGGCAACATACTTAGGGCGGGTTGTACAAAACAAGTTCACCAACGGTTCAAGTAAACTCGCTTCAGTTGCTATGGATTAGCCAATAAAATTTCTAATTCCTTAACAACTGAACTTAGTTTAGTTGATGGTGAACTTGTATTGTATAACCGCCCTCAATAGTCATCTTTGAGGATCAGCTGACACGGAATCAACAGCTACCAATAGATAATGAAGAACACCAAGAGCCTTCAATCTGTACAGAAGAATGTGCAGGAAAACTGGGCAAATACTAAAAATCACCGAATGGCTCAAATTTGGAGTCATGACTCATGATATATGGATCGGTGTGGTATGGTGACCAAAGTTCCAATGGACTGAAGTGAGATGTCTCAGTGGCATGCAAAAGCAAGTGTGCCTGGGTGCCACTGTCATCATTAGAACCACAACAACAACCTCTCAAGGAGTGTTGTTCAAGTCTGTTCAAGGTGAAGCCACATCAGTCGCGAGCAGACAGGGAGCACCCATAAGCAGTATGTATCAGTGAGAGAGAGACTGAGTGACTACAACAAGCTATATGAAGATTTGGAAAACGATCCTGTCATAAGAATGCCATCAGATGGCGTACTTCCCAGGTACACCTTCAATAAAGGTTTCAAGACAAGTATAACGCAGAAGGATGCCTCTCATCAGTTTCACCATAGGTCATCACAGACGATATAGCAGAACTCTATGTCCTATCCTCTAATTTCTGGGGAATCAAATTTGTTATTTTCAACATCTTGACTATTTCCATATAAGTATTATACGATTTCGATCATCTAAGTGCAATATTTTCATGTAGGAACTTATCTATCATTCCAAATTGACTACATCATTTCTAAATTTATAATTGTCGTCACCTGTTATTGGTTATTTTTATGACCCTGACGAATCAATATAGTTCTATTAACGGCCTCTCTGAAAACAATTGAAATTTATCAATAAATCATCTTGATGAAAGAATCGAAAGCTGAACAAAATTGTTTGGTCGATATTGGAATGAAAATGTGGGAGGACTCTCATAAATGTTTGAAGTTCATTCATTGTTATGAGCAATTCATGGAATAATCAGGTTAATAATTGTTAATCAAGTGTATAATCCAATACATCGCTTTACTTCAAACGGAGTAATAATTTAAGATCTGGAACTGTTACGTTTATTAGCAAAGATTGCAATATCATACGCTACCGATGCATTGGGTCCTTAGGAAATGTCAAATTTGATGTCGTGCTTCCTCAATCTGACTTGTCTCTGAATATAGCATAGACTGCTATTGCATTCATTTTTTCGCTTGTGTTTAAAACAACTGGACGAGATATATCAACAACTTGAATCTCCATCATTTGTAGATGTATGTATCATTCAATATACTGACAAAATTGAAAATTGCCTTCAAGTATACCCCACACCTGACACCGTATTTAGCTTGGTAGTTCCAGAAGCGGAATTTCATTTTGTTCAATGCATCAAAATGTACCACCCTTACTATTTATTTTTCTATTTGACGTTCTATTGCCGGACTGTTACCGACTAAACAAACCCTGCTGCACCAGAGCTGGCCGGAACCACTGTTGCAATTATTCGTATTATATTTTCCAATGTACCCAATCCTGTTTCGTTTTCCAGCCTTGTCATTTATATACAATAGCTGCAAAATATTTTTTCACCACGTAGTTAAATTATAATATCGAGTGATTATCCAAATGTTGTATATTGTTTGCCTGATCAATATATTGTTAAAATTGTTATTTTCGTTAACCGATTGCACCCCTACGCGCAACCCTCAGAAGTCTTCGAGAGACTTGTGTGAGCTAGAGAAGACCTTACCTTTTAACGTGTGATGCCATGCAATAATAAAATTAATTCATAAAACGCTCCTCAAATTATTCAACTTGTCAAAGACTCTTTTATACAGTGCGTTCATAAAGTGTGGAAACGCTCTATTATCTTACGAGGTGATTATTTTCGGAGGAAAAGCTCGGACAGGTCGATTTTGTATTTTAGTTTTCCACCTTTTTTTAGAAAAAAAAAACGATGACGTCATATCTTGAAAGGTGGTAGGAAAAAAAATAATTTTTTTTCTAAAAAAAGGTGGAAAACTAAAATACAAAATCGACCTGTCCGAGCCTTTCCTCCGAAAATAATCAACTCGTAAGATAATAGAGCGTTTCCACACTTTATGAACGCACTGTATAGCAAAATATATGATCACTTACCTAGTCACATTATAATATCCATTAAATATCCAAATTTTAGAAAAATATTGCAAGACTTTCTTATTGATACAACCTATTATGGCCTGGAAGAATTTTATGAGGATAATTTTTGATATCTCTTTGGTGTTATTAAATTTTGATGTTGTTTTATTGCCATATATTTCATTGTGAGTGCGTGTATGTATTTTTGTGAAGTCACTTATACTTATGTGTGTTTTATAGACAAAGCTTTGTAAACGGTATTCCTTCTAACAATAAAGCATATTATCTATATATCTATCTACTCCCTCTCTCAGTGGCAGATTCGACATCATCCCGTCATACAGCACTTTTCATAGTATTGGGCCCAGTACCGAGCCTTGTGGAACGCCTGCCTTACCAAGATACTATTGATCAAATAAGTTCGTCTTCTGTGAAAATAGGGATTCTCTAGTTCCTTTGATGTATTTTTGCATGGCCTTATCTTTGCTTCTAAGTAGTTCTTTTCTTATAATTTTTCTTTTCTGAACCGAGAGGTTGCAGAATGCTTGCCTAGGGCGCACGCTTGCGGGGGGCGCAGCGCAGGATACGGGAAAATCCGCATAGCGAGCGTCCGAGCACCGGGTGACTCACCCGACGAAGCCGATCACGTGACTGCCGCCATCTCTCCAAAATTAGAGGAGAACAAGAAATACTTTGGGACAATAAAAAATTGGCTGTCAAAAGAAGACGAAAATAACCAAACCAAAACAGATGACTGCTTATTTTTAGACTGCAGTACTCCTAGTACTAGTCCTAGCACCACTGTTCATCGTTTATTTGAAAGTGGTTGACAATGTTTCACTTTGAGAAAGGTTATTCTGGACTTTTATTTTCTAAAAAAGAACAAAGAAAAATTCAATTCTCTGCAATTTTTAATTGAATTTTTCTTTGTTCTTTTTTAGACAATGAAAGTCCAGAATAACCTTACTCACCACTGTTCATATGATGCAGTCTTTTACTTCAGGAACAGAATCGGAACCAGACACAAAATTTGAATCTGACTATGGACCAAATACTCACAGCTGAAATCAACATTGATTGTTGAAGAAAACATTAATATATCAGCATTCAGTCAACTGATGGCCTTTCTGAAAGTTAAATCAAAAGGATACATTCGTAAAAAATCAAAGGTGTTGGAAGGTGGACAAGTATTACTTTGGTAAAGGTAAGCTTATCGGGCTCATTCTCGAAACAAAAAGAAAAGTGGTGTTACTTACGTAGTTTTATCTCCTGAACACGAATCCGAAAGAATTTCGTGGGGGTCTCTTATACTTTTCGAGTTATGACCTTTTGAATCTTGAAAATCGACCATTTTCAAACACGAGTTTTTCGGTAAAAAAATCGAAGAAAATGCCTCCTTCTTTTTGTTGGCACTTTTTTGATACCGTAATCAACTCATATTTCACAATTACAAGCACTAAAACCAAATGTTTCATACAAAAAATCAACATTCCTATAAAGTATACAAAACCCTTCCCACATCTCTGGAACGGACGCCAATAAAGAGTGAGGTTAAGAATAGTGAAATATAAGAAGGTTAATTTTTTTCGTAAAAACTTTGGTTTTGGTGCTTGTAATTGTGAAATAAGAGTTGATTAGGGAATGAAAAAAGTGTCGACAAAAAGAAGGAGGTATTTTCTGCGATTTTTACTGAAAAAATCGTGTTTGAAAATGTTCGATTTTCAAGATTCAAAAGGTCATAACTCGAAAAGTATAAGAGACCCCTACGAAATTCTTTCGGATTCGTGTTCAGGGGATAAAACTACATAAGTAAGACTACTTTTCTTTTTGTTTCGAGAATAAGCCCGATAAGCTTACCTTTACCATTACTTTTCATAAGAAACGCTCCAGATGATACTTTTCTGCTACATAAAGTTGTTCTGGTAATGGGCGTATTTGGATGGTTAAGACGTGATGAAATGGTCAAGATGACAATTGATGACATTGATGACATTGATGACATTGAAGACCGTTTTACTGATCAAGGTACCAGAAACCAAGACCTGCACCTCAAAAAGTTTCACCATTGTTGAAGAAAGCGAAATAGGAGCCTTGAACTTAGTTAAAAAGTACATTGCGCTACGACCAAAAGGATGTATACAACGTAGTTTTTTTTCAACCTACAGAAATAATCAATGCATTGAGTTACCTGTAGGTAAAAACACTATAGGAAGTGTTCCTTCTATCATAGCGAAATACCTTAGTTTGGAAAACCCGAAAGGTTACACCGAACATTACAACGCTTCTTGTTCAAGGTGGTGCTTCCTCTGAAACACTAAAATTTCATAGAAAATGGAAGAGTAGTAAGGTAGCTATATTGAAGAAAGTGTCTCCTTGAAGAACAAAATTGCTACATGATAGCAGGAACATTTGAAAATTGTAATTTCTATTTGAGAGAAAATAATTAGTCCCGTTTTTATGTACAGTGATAAATAAAACTTTTCTGAGTAATTAATTTATTGAAATACAGAAAAAAACATTTAGCGGTCGTTATGATTCATAATGCCCTCCACAACGCCCCGGGCGTTATGGGTATGTTAATAGCAACCGTTGCCGAGGAATTATAAAGCAGCAATCGACAAGTGAAAAATTAACATTCATATTTGATATGCAGATCTTTCAAACTACGGATTTGGAAACACCCTGTATTTGAAATATAGCATAAATTATTCTAGTTCTCGGTATCTCTCGGTACTCATCTACTATTCTGCATTACGAGGCCCCAGGAATGCCTGAGGTACCATTGACATAGATAAATGTAATGGCGGTATTTTACACAAAGAACATAAATATTCTTCAGGTACTTTTATAGGGTGGAACATTAGTTTGAAGAAAGATAATTTTTTTTTGTAGTGAAACTCTTGTGAAGATAAGAAAGTTGTACGGAAAAAATTGGCATACACGCACACATATTTTCTGACTGGTTGAAAAGAATTAGGTTGTGTTTATTATGTTCTTCATGTTTCGAGAAATACTGCTGAAAATTTGAAATGACGTCAGAAAGCTTCAAAGAGTAAGTTTCTCACGTGACTCACTCATTGGCACAGGCAATAATTTTTCAAAATTTACTTTAACTTTTTATTCTAATGAATGTAATGGACCTTTCCAAGAGATATGAGGTAACAGTGAAATTAGAAAGTAAATACGCTAATATCACTCGGGATTTTTTATTTATTTTTTCTGACCGCTAGTTTATCTATAATCAGAAGAAAAGTGGTTTCGTGACGTCACGTACATCAAAACTAAACTTGGCAACGTTATTAAAGTTGTGCACCAAATTCTCATTCAAATATAATGTGTCGTATGACAGTTGTCATTTGATACCAGCTGGGTGCTTTCGTCTGTTTCACGGTGCGATCAATAAGAATAGTTTGTCTCTGTCTAACTCATTTGCCTACCCATTTGATACAAGTTCCATCAGATCTAAACTTCAACGAACACTACCTTGATTATTTTTTGAGGTTAATGCAGTTTTGAAAGTTTTGAGAGCTTTTGTTGTTTGTGTTCTAAAATTTGTTATTAATTCCTGTATCTCCAGTCGGAAAATGTGGTTCAAAACAGTGAATAAAACTTTTGTGAAAAGCGGAAATATATGTTTTTGAGAAGAACATTTCCAAGTGAGTACTTTACGTTATGTTATTATTGTATTCAAAGCAGAGTTCAAGGAATGATTTTGAATTTTAGTCATTGCAAGAAAGACCGTGAACAATTACACAAATAAATTCACACCAAATCGTTTATGATAACATCTCACTACATTATTATCGAATTTATCACTTGAATGTTGATTGTTGAATGTAAATAAAATAAACATTAACCTCACATTTCCATATAACTTTTGAGAATTGAGAACTGTCATTACGATTTGCTGTGTTGTCAATGCTCGTTCTTCATGAAAAGGATGATCCGTTCAGAAAATTTGAAAGTTATAAATACAATAAAAATTAGCTAATATGTGGATTTTTACCTATGAGTTGATCAAGTGACAATGTATTGATTATTTCTCAATGGCTTATATCATGCTAGAAGTTATATTTTTAAGGAGAACGGTTGTGTTTGTTTCGGAACGTGGATTATGGTGGGAGGTATTTCCGATGAACGTGACGTCAGCGGCACACTTTCAAATGTGATATTTTTTTAAAATGAAAGAAAAATTATGGAACTTTTTGTTAAATGGACTTTTCAGACTAACAACTTTCGATTTAAACGAGTTTTGTAATTTATTTTCCGTAAATGTAAAGGTCCATTGTTTTATAATTAATAAAGAATTAACTCTGTAATGAAAAAAGTAATGATTTATGTTCTTTTTGTACAACTATTACAAAAACTTGATATTATTGTATTTTTTTTCACTTATAATTACACGAGAGCTTTTCTTGTCAAACTTGACATGTATTAATGAGAATTTTGTTGCCAGTTTTTTGAGTTCAATTGCCTAATGGCAACAAAATTCGAATTATAAATGTCAAGTTTACTTCGACAAAAAAAAGCTAGAGTGTAATTAGGTGAGACAATTTAATGAATATGTGAATCAATAAATTAAAAAATATGATGTAAATTAGTTTGTTTAATTTAACGGAAAAGTACAATTGTTAAAAACACAATTATTAAAAAAGCTTGATTTTCAGAACTTTCTTGTCTTTTATTAATAGTTTGCTGCATGCTAGTATTTTGAGCTGTGGTAGTAACTGTTTCCTGGATGGTAATACGAATGGAACCAATGATTTTTTTATGATTCATGGTTCATTTAGATATTTCATTTATCCCAATAGGAGAATTCTTATACCATCCTTTCGAATTTGTTTTTTGCCAGAAATGATTTGGAGTTAAAAAAAAATTTCACATGTGATATGGTCTTCCCATAATTTGTTTAAACAATTTTATTGGACATACATAATCTTCTTCACTGTTTGCTACCAACCATTTACAGTCGGACAATTTTTTTTTTGGGACTTACGTAGTTTGACCTCCTGAACAAAAAATCCCAATGAAATTTTTGGCGGTCTGAAGTAATTTCGGAGATACAGGCCTTTTTTTAAATGAAAATTAGCATTTTCTGGTACACGTTTCTTCTTTGAAAAACACACTCAAATGCCTCCTTATTTTCACCAGCACAATATACACACCCTATTTCACCAGTTTTACACTTTTTTTTTCATTGAAAACAGTTTTTTATCAACAAATTGTAGCTTTTTCTAGCAAATACAAAATCAACAAATTTATGTTGTTTTGTTTAGTGAATATCTGTCATTTCAGTTGTCAGGTTGGTAACAATGGAATTGACGGAAGGGCGAAACTAATTTTGTGACATTGCCAATGTGATTCCAGAAATATTCAATTCACGTATCACATGAAATATTTTAGCGAATGAGTATGAAAAATGACTTGATATAACCACAACATTTTCCCATCAACACTCTGACTGCTCATTTGAAACAATGGTACTCATACTGTTTCTAAATGACCAGCAAAATTCAAAAGAACGAGACATATCACGGAAATGTGCGCAAACAAATATGAATATACATGCGCACAAAAAAATAAAGAACACTTTTCACATAAAATAACCTACTTTAATGACTATAACTTAACCCGACAGACCCGTTCTTATGCAAACCTAACCGAGCTTACCCGACTATACGATAGGGATAGGTTGCGTCTTTTCTACCTGTTTGCGCGTGCGCATATACCAAAAATGAATGTTTGTGATCCAACACGTTTATTTGGGTAATTATTTGTTCGCAAAAAATGCCTTCTACATGCTCTGTCCATTTAAAAATATCTTTTGTGCATTCAAAATATTAATACCAAGATTTTTTTTCCAATCCAGTTATCTGACAACGAAATGGCTTCTTTCATAACAAAGTAGCCAGTATCGATGTCTTTTACTGACTCAACAACAACAATGAGTCTTAATAACGTTATAAGAGTACAATGCGACGTTGTCAGATTCCCTAAAATTCCTGCATACTGAATACTCATGAATATGAAATGTTTGTAGTGATTAGTTTTCGGAAGTGTTGGCGCCCTAGAGACTGGCAATTTTTCCATCAATAATAATAGTTCCTAATAAACACTCGAAGAGTGAACCATTCTTAGTGAAGATATTCAGCAAGAAATACGCAAGCAAAGCAAGCACGCGCATTCCGCAATCCTATTACTACTTTTGTAACTTATGTAACTTATCTCTTCTTGGTGAAGATATCTGCGAGAAAGACGCGAGCGAAGCGAACGCGCGCATTCCCATCACTACTTTATCGATTTCTGAAAACTTTGAGTAGAAATTTTCATCCCTTATTCGTTAGTGAACAAGACCAGAAAAACGCGAGCGAAGCGAGAGCGCTCGCCCGACATTTCGCAAATTCGCACGCGCGAATTTGCGAAATGCATGCATGAATAAACAATATATTGTTTATTGATTAATTATTGAAATTGACTGTACAATTCGCGACATTCTGAAAATTGATTCTAAACATTTTTAGGTATGAGATTTTGCTGTATTTTGAGGTGTTGAATGGACCTTTACATTTACGGAAATTAAATTACAAAACTCGTTTAAATAGATAGTTGTTAGTCTGAAACGTCCATTTAACAAAAAGTTCCATTATTTTTCTTTCATTTTAAAAAAATATCACATTTGAAAGTGTGCCGCTGACGTCACGTTCATCGGAAATATCTCCCACCATAATCCACGTTTCGAAACAGGCAATAAAAATATAACTTCTAGCATGATATAAGCCGTTGAGAAATAATCAATACATTGTCACTTGATCAACTCATAGATAAAAATCCACATATTAGCTATTTTTTATTGTATTTGTAACTTTCAAATTTTCTGAACAGACCATCCTTTTGATGAAGAACGAGCATTGACAACACAGCAAATTGTAATACAGTTCTCAACTGTCAAAAGTTATATGGAGATGTGCGGTTAATGTTTATTTTATTTATACTCAACAATCAACATTCAACTGATAAATTCTATAATAGTGTAGTGACGTGTTATCATAAACGATTTGGTGTGAATTTATTTGTGTAATTGTATATTAAAAATATGGAACAAGGCTTCGTGTACAAAACACCTTTTCGACATGTTCAGTTATTGCAGGGATACAGGTACTGGAGATACAGGAATTAATAACAAATTTTAGAACACAAACAACAAAAGCTCTCAAAACTTTCAAAACTGCTTTAACCTCAAAAAATAAATCAAGGTAGTGTTCGTTGAAGTTTAGATCTGATGGAACTGCTTCACTTGTATCAAATGGGTAGGCAAATGAGTTAGACAGAGACAAACTATTCTTATTGATCGCACCGTGAAACAGACGAAAGAACCCATCTGGTATCAAATGACAACTGTCATACGACACATTATATTTGAATGAGAATATGATGCACAACTTTAACAACGTAGCCAAGTTTAGTTTTGATGAACGTGACGTCACGAAACCACTTTTCTTCTGATTATAGATAAACTAGCGGTCAAAAAAAAAATCCCGAGTGATATTAGCGTATTTACTTTCCAATTTCAGTGTTACCTCTTATCTCTTGGAAAGGTCCATTGTTTGTTTCTTGATCTATTTCGACCCAATTGCTGTAACCAAAGCGTTCCATATCAAGAAAGAATTCAAAAGCTGACACTTTGTTGAAAGGAGAGATACGCCCAAGATGTATAGAAACCATGGTGTTATCACTGATTCGCTTTTGTTCCAACAAAGTTGTTGAGACTGTAATTGCACTGATACCGTTGGCTTCATTCGTGATGGATGGCGTATAAGTCGAAAATAGCGGAGTTTCCAACATTCCGAAGTACTGAGTCATAATTATTTGATTGAAATTTTAATGTTTACAAATTATGGTTAATGAATATCACAACAAATAAAATTCAATGTTGAAAATTACATAACATGACACTTGTCCAAGCGTCATCATGAATCTGTAATTCACGCAGTAAAAATATCACGAATCAAGTAGGCCGTACCTTAACACTTTTGTATGTCGGTTTCACAGCTATAAGAGATCACACCAGGGTTTCTATGTATCTTGGATACGCCAAATCCATAATACCACGTCGTCAAGGGTATTTTCACTTATCAATACGTGGTAACTAGTAAAATTCGCAGTCGATATTGGCTAATTTCAAGATGAGTTGTATAATCGTATGTTATATCACAAGACCTATAAATTCAATCGATTAAACTATCAATATATTTTGAGCATGATTTTGCTTGGAAAATAGTTGAATGTACAATTATTTAATAAAATCCCGAGACCGCGAATTATTGTGTAACGCTTTGTTGATGATGTTTGTTCATATATTACTTTGGTTACGCATCCCAACAATGCATTGAAGAAGCCTTTGCTGCGCGGATTTTCCTGAAAAACGACACAATGAAAACCAATATGGAGGATGAAAATTTAATCGCGAATAAACAGCCCTTGTGAAATAATTCGAAAAATGGTTGTGTCTGACTGGTCTATTTCATCATGAATGAAATAATCAATAATATAAATCTCTCCAACAGAAACACTTTGATCAGAAATTGTTATAATCAGAACACCTACTTAGAAGGAAATATTTTTAAATTTTCATAAGTATTTGGCAGTTTGTGCAATATTTCCTGTGAAGTTACTAACGGTGTATTCAGTCCAACTGTAGAAGTTCCTCCATCGCCAACCAATGAAGCTAACTATTGAAGTGGGATGATCAAATAATGCTGGTGCAGAACTAAAACTTATACCAGGAAACATTTTATTATCAATTTTATTTTTATTTTCAATGGAATCCTCGATGTAACCCTCAGCTACAGTTGAGGACTTCCACCCGCCATGTCGTTTTACTGTATAGTCAAACTTGCTCCTAAATTCGCTAACAGAGATGCTGAAGATCTTCGAAAGCAGTGGCCGGTAAACAGCTGCGGATTTGGTAATTTCAGAAATTCAGCAATAGTGGAAGGCATCTTCCCAAAAGTGTTGAACAGTGCATTTGTTGTTAGAGTAATTCAGGAAAAACCGATGGTGATTAACATAAGTGGGGCGTAATGCAGTATATTCAAGATCACACGATGCAAAAACTTCTTTGAATGTTGGTTTCAGTATTCGAAATATGAATCAGTAATGACTATTGTTTCTTCAATGTCATCTACGCTCAATTTGCAGAGTTCATCAAGACGGCACGCTCCAAAAAATTCCAAAAATGGTTGCCACTTTAATCATAAGATATTTTGTCATAATTTTCGATTTTTTTTGTACGGTATCCGACCCTTTTTCGTTTCAAAAATGCGATCAAATTATGGCATCTACTTATATCCACATTTTTCTTGATTTTCAATTCATCTTTTATCACAGAGAATTTAGACCACAGCTTCGAATTTTTTTGAAAATAAACTAAAAGTACGCTTTCAGTGAATTTGCCTTCAACTTTTTTCATTTGACTTCATTCGATGAATCCATTATAAGCAAATTCATATTGTTTCTGTGATTTTTCAGACAACAGATCTGAAACCAACTTGATGGTGGCCGTGGAGCCACAAAACATCGTATCAAAGATTTATTGGTACCGAGAGATTTGTATTATTGAGAATACATAATTGTATTATTGAATATCCATAATCTCATCTGTCATTTTACTTTTCACACTAGCGTTAATAAAGTATATTCAACACTAGTGATAAAAGTTATTTTGAAACATAATGTGGAAACGACAGTTTTTAATTCATATGCATGCATATGACAATTGTACAAAAAAATGTTTGGCAATGCTTAGTCTTTTGTGTTTTCTTCAACAATAATTTCCAGTACAAACAAAACAAACTACGTGAGCTTACGTAATTTCCGCAGCCTCGTAATATTTCTTTTCGAAGCAAAACGTCCAATGTCTCATAATACTAATAACACAACAAACGAACAGAACCACACTAATAAAACTAAATCGATCCATTGTTATACGGATCGTGTTCGCGTTTTACGCAACGAGAATGCATTCTTCGCTAATATCTCGAAATAAAACCATATTATTTGCAGTCGGTAATTTGCCATTATGTAAATGGGTGCATTAACTCATGAACTTGCCAGACGGTTATTCAACATTCAGCGGTTTCACAATCGTTACCATGTTACCATTAGAGAAATAGAGCTGGATGGTATATGACCGAGATACAGTGTGGAGTGTGCCTTGGAAGCAGGGCCGACCCTCGGCGCTGGCAACTACTACTGCCTAGGGCGCTAAATCTAAAGTTTCTTCGTCTTCTTCACATTTGCGTCAAGTGGAGGTGTCTTCTATACCTACTAGTAATAGGTGTCTACCTTAATTGTTATGCCCTGTTATAATTGCTGTAAGGAGGCTTAGTACTTGGCAGTTTTTGCTATAGAGCCATGCCGTCATTGACTTACTGGAGCCGGCCACAAAGTCTTTGGACTGACTGCAGCCTTTATTATACATCCAAAGTTCATTCAGCTCTTCTTCCGCCCTATCGTCAAGGGCTGAAGAGGTTTGGCTTCTTGTGATGCCTGGTACAGGCTCCGACCTACAGAATGGCGTTGCGCAATCAGTTCTGGCAAGTCCGTCTGCCACCTTCGTTTCAGCTAGTTTTTCCAGAGCATCTCCACATTCCTGTACAACTGCTGAGCTGCTTTAGAATGGCAGATAGATCTGAGCGCTACCTGACTATCCGAACAGACATACATTCTCTGCTCGGGTCCGTCTTTTACATCTTGCCTCTTACCTACGGTTAGAACGTCGAAAACTTCAGTTAGAAAAACTGTTGCATATTTACCTAAAGCAAAGCTTTTTCATACATCTCTTAGTTCCAGGTAGATGCCTGCACCCGAAGCCTTTTTGTAAGTCAGACCCGAACCGTCTGTATAACATATTAGGCTTTCCGTGCGAAACTCCACCGTATTTGCTTTCCATCGTTCTCTGCTCGGAATAGTAAGAGCAAACTGTCTATTCCATCACGTGCGCTTTTCACTCTGGTTGAATCGGAATCTCTGAATCTCTACATAGGGTTCTTGTTTCTGAAATCATAATCTGTTTGATGTTTGGCTGCCAGTCTCAGGTATCTCTGCCAAAGTGCAATGGCTTTGCAAAACTTCAATTTTCTCTAGGCCCATAGGTGAGTACTTGAAGTTTTGCTTGTTTAGCAGGTTCCACTTTGTCAGAGTATCGATTTGCCCTTTTCGTGTTGTTGCTACCCTTTCCTGTTTTTCGGCCATTTTTGCAATTTGCAATTTGACTATATCTTTTTCGTGGATTTTGCAGAACGGAGGACTAAACGCTTTACGAGTCCGAGTCCACATCACTCACAATAATTATTGTTAACGCCGAGATGGGAAGGGTCCTCTGCACAAAAAGCCAAGCACTAAGGCAAGTGTTTTACTTTTATTTCCTTGCAGAGAACCATTTAATACACTATAAACAATCACAACTCCAACACTAGACGGGACTTCGGTCATAACACATCAAATGCCAATACAAGCAAAGCAGGAGAATAGAAACATGAAATGCTGCAATACAGTGGAGAGTAAAATCTCAGTTAACAGCCAGACCATCGGTTGGGATGTGGAAAGCCTCCCTCTGAGAAGGGAGAAAACTGCATGCCGTATCTCGTTGACCAGGAATGGGAAGTCGATTATGATTTATATTTGAAACTGTAATTATCACTGATAACTTGGAAAATAAATATTTTTGATTTGATTGATTGTTAACGGTCTTGATAAAACAAAAAATGTGATATGGGTCTTTTATATACTTCTCGCGTGCTTTTGTTTGTGTGAACTATCTAGACTTTATAGAGCAGGTGTAAGAGGAGTACCACATGACTTGGTGAGACCTTATCTTCTAAGTAGGAGGCAAAAAGTGAGGATTGTTCAATGCATCGACAATGACAGTGATATTTCTCTGGGGGTTTCCTATGATGCGAATTTAGGCCCGTTTTCATTCTTGTTGAATGATCTGATTTCATCCATTAATGCAAACTCGGTATTCCTTGCAAGTTATACTGTCGGAACAAATATGTTCATTGTAAAAGACAACATGGATGCACTGGCAAAAAACTGCTGAGGATATATACGATAAGATAATACTGTGGACTGAAAAGAACAATTTGAAACTCAACATGACCAAAACGAACACCATATCATTCAACAAACGCAATCAAAAGGAATCGAATGTTATACTATACGATAATAGTGAAAAAGCAATTAGCTTAGCACAGTAGAAACTGTAAATATGCTAAGAATTGTTCGAGCAGTTTTAGCATACTGTTCCATTCACACCTCCGAAATGGTATTCTCAACTGGGGTATGAGTGCTTCTATCCAAAGGATATTTCTCCTCCAGAAATACGTTGTTAGAATAATGACTAACGTAAAGTTCAGATATTCATGTAGAGAATATATACTAGAGGCTAGTGCATAAGTATTCAACTACTCGTTTCAAAGATCTAGTCTTTCCAAATTTCTGTGTATGGGAAAAGCGTAGAGGACATACCTGCAAAGCTGTCACATAAATGGTGGAGAATAGTGGATCCAGAAACGTTCCGAGTGTAGCACTTTTTATTTCACATACGTATAGGATCACTAAACTCTCCATCTACATTATTTTCCAGAAACATTCCAAAATGATGAATGTGGTCAGATCAAAGCAAAAAAAAGTAATTATCTTTAACTTCAGTGGTGTTTGTATCCACCTTGAATCTTTGAGAAATTGAAACAACAACTAAAACGATTCTGTATTCTTTTGACTAAGGAATGTTGAAAACAATAATTGTGAAAAAACTTGGAAGTAATCAATTGGTTATTCATATTTTCACGAAATATAACAACGATATTCAATTTTCCACAGCATCACCGATTATATAATCCTCAGCAAAAAATCAACGCAACGAAGTTGTAGTAACCGTTTTGTGGCTAGCTGATTGAAATTCTTTCCACAATGCCGCGTTTGTATGAATAATACATTCTTATAATGATCTTCACTGTACGTTTGATTCATCTCGTACCGATATATTGGTTTTGGTTATTTTAGTCATTTTTGTTGTTAATCAAAGTGATGGATAATGCGATTGGTTATTTATTACTTTTCAATTTGTATTGGTTTTTGTCATGGAGCTTTTGATGAAATACGAATGCCAGACAACGCTGAAAACAAAGGAGAACAAATTGATTTATTGCAGATTCGATCATCACGTTTCGACGTTCTTTTCTTTTCAAAGTGAAGATTTGAATAAATCAATCCAGTTAGACAAAAATACATTCAATTATGATTCGGATAATATCCTCAAAGGAAAACATTTTTGTTAATAGATAATATATAATCATTTGTAATACTTTCTTATTTTCCAGACGATAAGTTTGGTCCTTCTTGAGAAGAATAGTTTTAGTAGATATTAGTAATTGCTTCATGTCACTTTTCCACGACTAATGTTTCATTTAGTAACTCAACAACTTCTGTTCAGATTCTGATCGTTTATTCTATGCCAACTTGTTTTGCTACAATACAAAAACATAACATTCAATATTAATATGTCCCTTCTTCTAGTAAGTAGTCAGAGATCTTTTAAATTATTTGAAACAAGAAAACCAATGAGTCTGATCCTATCGTATTTTCACGAGTGGGCGGAGCCTCGCTGAATTCAAAGAGCCCTCACCCGAGAATGGAACAAGGCGGATCACTTGCTTTGATCTAAACAACTAATAATCATTGATCAATTTCTTATGTATTTGAATACCAAGGTTTTTGCCATTTTTTCTTGAATAGCAAAGGTATGATTTCTCCATAACCACTTTTTCAATAGATTGGTCTGGTTAGAGGATATGGAGTTTGAGAAATACATTTCATTATATTATGAATTATTAATTTTTTTCTTATGTTTGTACAATATTCATCCGTAATGGACGAGGATTTGCTTTTACTATCTGAAGGTGGAGATAAAGTGGTTTCAATTTCAGATATTTACTCCATCCACAAATCGATGAATACGAGTGTCAAATATAATAGTAGCGATTTAACAAATTTATGAATTTTTGTGGGTGATGATATTTAATGAATAAACTTAAAAAACTTTTTAGAGAAAAGCTTCTAATTAAATGGACTAAAAAGAAGAAAATAAATTTCAAAGTGAATTAAACCCATCATCTTGTTACATTATAAAATTTTCAATGATGTAAAAGTTCGTCTCGAGAAGTATCTATTTCCTCTTTATTGTAAATTAAATTTAAAATTACCTCAAGATTTATTTCTTTATTTTTCATTTCAGAAATCTACAAGTGGACTCTTCCTCATATAATACGCTATACACTAGATGAAGTATTTCATCCGGTCACAATGTGTCAGTTCTCACAAAACCGACAGAAACAATTCGCAAAAAAGTTTACAAATAAGCAAATGAAAATCATTTCAAAGTTACAATCCATGAAAAGCAATGATGAAATTTACTTGGAACAGTTGTTCAGAATTCTTCAATATCCTATATTGGTAATATTATTTTATAAACCTTTCACAGGCAAGTCTGAAAGATATTTTGAAACAAGTATTTCTAAATACACAAAGATCAATTTTTCTCACATTGGGCGCCAATTTTTTGAAAGCAAGGTTGAGGTGAGAGGCGCACTGAATTTGCAAACGATGGTACACGTCACTAAATGACACAAAAACTAAGAACGTACAATGAAGAACGGAGAACAAATAACGGAAAAGTAACAAATAAAACGAAGAGAATCCTGGAATAAACAATACTAGTCTGACTTCCAACTCCACTTATATATTTATATTGATGAGGGTTTTTGTGACAGTGCTGATGGTTTGTTTCCGAACTGATTACCAGACTCTTGTCCCAGTGGATATACCAAAAGGAAATGGCGCTAAATTCTTAAAATAGACCTGTGCGTCATAGTAAAATAACTACAAAAACTTATAGTGGATTTATGCAGCAGTTTTAAGTAATAAGGAAGAATTGGTTGAACGGTTTATTCCAACCAATCATTGACGAATATTCTTCCTTATGACTTATGACTGCTGCATAAATCCACCATTACCTGACCCAATAAATCCTTCAAGAGCAGAGATGATTTTCTTCAAAAAATACATCGTCAATAATCATAAACAAACTGAGGAAATTATCAAATGATAACCAATATTTCGATGGAGAAAATTCAACAGGACCTTCTTCCACAATAACTAGGGACGGCAATGCTGGAAATCGAAGGTGTTGGTGAACTGTCAAGGTCGCATACAAGGTCGCATAGAATATCCGGAAATTCCGGAATTAATGAAAACCTCTAGTCGTGGAAATTAGTTAATGTCTTGATTTATCATTTTATTACTTCAGCTTTCAAACTATTAAACTTATGTTCGAAGTTGTTTTGTTATGAAACAAAACGGACAATTAGACGTGAGATACATGTCATTGAGATATATTTATTTGGACCACAATCAGGGAATTCAGGATTGTCAACTGAAACCAAGTGACATAATTAGTAAATTAGTAAAGTCAAGCTGAGTACTCAAAATTCGAAAAGAGATGTACATGACAATGACAAAGTTGTCATATAGAAAGAACAGAACATACAGTTGAGAGCCTGTCTCAATCGACACAGAATTCCAGTCCGCCATCACCTCAGAACAATAGTATATTGTGTATCTAGTAGTAAAAGCAATACATTCCCGGACGACAATGTAAATTGTTGGCCGAGGCGTTAAGCCGAGGCCAACAAGCATTGAAGTCTGTGCTTTTACTACGAGGTATACATACTATTTTTTCTGAAATAGCAATCAGCATTATCAAAAACTAAGGAATTCTACATATTATTTGCGTGAATTCAATAACTGTCTAAAATGTAAACAAGCCGGCAAAAATTTTCCCGTATCGTTTTCGATACGGGAATAGTAATTTTTGTAACAAGTCCAGAAAATACTGTTTTTTGGACGAGTAGACCAAATTCTACGAGTCCAAAAAAACTGTTTTAGGACGTGTTGCGTACATTATTTTGTCGGCAACCATGTAGAATAACAAATCAATGAAACGCATTTAGTCTAAGAGACGAAGAGAGGTCGACCTTCACCCATCTGTTAACCGGATGACACATACTTTTTTTTCAGATACATAAATAGAGGAAAACGCCTAAAATGGGTTGCCTATGAAAAGGTGGTCATGACTATATACAGTGAGTTTCAAAAATTTGCACCATATGGAAACTTTTTTATTATCGATTTGTCAGAAAATTTTATTCTTAATAAAAATTGGTGCATTACGAAATACGTATATTCAAGTTATCAAACTTATAAATTTTCCAACGGTGTACAGGAGAGAACAAATAATAGAATTATGATCAAGAGTAAACTACCCTGGCTGTGATTCCAAATTTGAATATTTCGAACATTTTAGTTCTTATTTGTATTATATATTGAAATTCGAACAGAAGATAGGTACCAACAGAAACATTCTAATTCTTATTTATATTAAATTTCGAGCACTTCCCGGCCTAGTGCTACTTTCCCAGAGAAAAAGTGTCTGGGAAGTGAACACTTCCCGGATGGTTGCCGAAAAAGTACTTTCCCGTACCGTTTAGGTCCAAAAACGGTCCGGGAAAGTTCGTTGCTTAGCAACGGACTAAAATATTAGATTAGCGTATTTTGAGGACTGAAGTTGCTCCGAGAAAGTGGGCATTCTTGAACGATTTCAGAAAAAAGATTTTTTCAGTGAAAAATTAACCTATGACAATAATCATAATATTTTCTCAATCCTGGTAACCATATAGCGTGATGAAGTTATTACAAGATAACTTCGTTAATAGGAAACTTGTCTATTATGAAGTGGTTTTCTATAACTGCTATTTTTTTCCGCCGTCCTGTTAAGTGTAGGTAATGTATATGTACATATTTCACGTTGCACAAATATTACTGTCTCAAAATGCTAATATACATCTTATAAGGTATTTGCAGACCACCGTATAACTTTTAACACTAATATAAATGTTGAGATGGTCCACTTGGCATTAACATAACTCAATTATTTCATTTAATTTTTATACAGCAATAAAAACTCGTAGAATTTATAACTCTTAATTATACCAACTGTTCTAGTCACGCAACTGAAAAATTCGTATAGATGGATCTGCAAAAATGTATTCTTCGTCAGATGCACGAAACAGATTAGTTTTATTGTGGGTTTTTCTACTTAGTAATGAATCGCCGTTTTCTACTTTTTTGTTATTACTCCGGGTCATGCCGAGGTTACACAGGAATGATTCGTTGTTGACTTATCTTGCATGCGATGAAATGCAATGAGATCGACTTGAGAAAGTCAGCAGTCAGATCGAGATTAATGGGCCAGGTGTCAGGTTTTTACAATAGAGTGAAAATTTGCATAGAAGATCCATATCTTCCTTCCAAAAGCTCAAGCTCTCAAAAAACCATTTTCCCAAAGTTTGTAAACTTTAACCCTCGTGAGTGTGTGAGTTACGCAAGATATTGTAATAGTTAAAAAAAAGGTTGCATGCAGTGAATTTCAAAATTTTCCATTGATTCCAAAATATAAATAAACACATTAGCAAACAACAATCATCAAAATTATTGAAATGTCTTGTTGGCAAAACACCCCCCGTAACTCATTTTGTCATATGGTTAACACTATGTATGTTTAGTTTCTAGGACGACGACAGAATAATAACGTATGGTCAAGATAACATGTAATGTCAGAACACTGAATGAACTTTATATATTCCTGATAATAATAACACTACTCTGGACAATCCACAGATGGAAAGCTCGTGGATGAACAATCTCAAGCAGCCCAAGTCTATAAGAATGGGAGGTGATACAGGAGTCAACTGGAAGAGATTCAAAAATAGTTTTCAGATATATGCAATCGCTACTGGATACAACCGAAAAGAAAAATGTGTTCAAGCTTCAGTTTTACCGCATTGTTTGCGAGAAGAAGTTTCTGATGTTCTTGAAACACTGGATTTGTCAGATGATGACAAACAAGGTCCAGAGAAGATAATAAGGCGTTTAGATGAATATTTCACCCCCAAATCGAATGTTAGTGTTAAAACATATAAATTTAACAAAAGAAATCAACATGTTGAAGAATCATTCGAAGTTTTCTTAAGTGATCCCAAAAAACTAGCAAGCAATTGTGAATTCGGATCATTCAAAGACATATTGCTGAGAGATAGAATAGTCAGCGGTATCAATGACACAAAGATTATGGATAGATTATTGAGGGAACCCAATAAGATTTAACAAAGGCAATTAGTCTATGTCATGCAGCTTAAGAAACCGATAAATATATAGAGGAAATGAGGACCAAAAAAAATGAATTAGAAGTGCATGAAGTTGGAGAAAGAAACCGTAGAATTCAAGAGGCGAAATACATAGAACAAATTCACCTACGTATTCTCAATCCAATGGTTTTATAGAGAGACATGTTCAGACCATGAAGAGAATCATGAAAAAAGCTAGTTATGACGGAAAAGATTTTCATTTAAGTTTATTAGAATACAGGAATACACCGAAAAGTCATAATATTCCATCTCCAGCTTCTTTTCAACCGTAGTCTTAGAGGTCATGTACCGATTGAAGAATCATTGTTGAAGTGTCGTAATTACAATAAAAATTATAGCGGAATTTTTATAAATAATCAATATAAACAGAAATCATATTATGATCAGTAATGATTCAGTAATGGTGCAATTTGATAATATTTGGGAACATGCAAAAATTATTAAAATTGATCAAAACAGACCTAGATCATATTGTTAGGATGTATAAATTGTAGTGGTATCACACTGTATAATACTGCTATGTGACGCATGTAGTTATCTGTTAGTTATGTAAGATGGGGATAAGGGTCGAGTCATGTGAATGTGAAATGTTTTAGGTGAATTAGTCTTAAACTGACTTTGTACGAGATCAGTAATATATATTTTGGTGAATATAAGGTGTTTAAGTGTTAGTACCCCCAGTGTCCTGAAAATGTATATAATAAAGCTTGATAATAGTAATTTATGCAACAAGTGCAAAAAGTGAATGTTTATTGCACTCGACGTGAAATTGTCCGACGAGGCCGTTAGGCCGAGTTGGACAACACGTCGAGTGCAATAAACAATTTTTGCACGAGTTGCATACAACATTTTTTCTACGTTCATGCAAAAAGCAAAAAATGATTTATTGAGGTGCGGCACTAGGTGTAGGAAAATGAAAAGCGCAACTTGAATACTTTATTATTAATATCGATTTGCATTGAAACAGGAACTAATACGTTACGAACAATTTAACTCAAACTTTATTTTTACCCTCAATGTTGAAAGTGAATGAACAATTGGTGCAATTTTCAATATGAATATTTCGTAGTGAAGTACCTATTGCCAATCTCACAGAATATCTGCTAAATATGTAGTAGGTTTAAACGTTTATGTTTGTCATGATGACAGCACGTTGAAGTAGAATGACAGATGAGTGCAATAAAAACTTTATTGCACTAGTGCAATAAAGAACTTCTTTTTCCACTGAATATAGTTCAATAAAGTTTTGCTTTTTGCATGAATGTAGAAAAAAATAATAAAATATTCACAAGATATCGAAAATTTATTAAAACAAGTTAGAATACTTTACATAATTCAACTCGTTTAAATTATTATGGGGATGACCAAGATCTATCTTTTGATCACCATGATAATTTGGAAACGAATCAAATGAACAATTACTTAGATAGTGAAATAGTGACAGAAAGAAAGGATAATGATAATATAGAAAATGAAGATTATTTATCAGGATATATGGAACACGATTTCTCAAAAAATATTGAAAATGATTCATCAATAAAAGATAGTTTATTGAAAGAAGATGAAGACGTGAGTCACTGTACTAATTCAGGTAGAATTGTTCGAAAACCTGAGTAGTTTATTTTATGTATATAATCATCATTTATTTTTGAAATTGAGGTAACTTTGATGTTATATGGTTAACACTATGTACTGAATAAACTTTATATATTCCTGATTTTATATTTCATTCTTAATATAACACATTTGGTACACACAAAAATACAAAAAAAACAAATTCCACAATGCCTTCTGCAAAAATAATACAATCGCCCAGTAGAAAACAGATATATCCATTACTTATTTAAACAATTGCAATACGATAACAAAAATATAGGAAACTTGATGAGATGGCTAGAACATCCAGAAAGGCCAGTTGTGATAACGATTTGTTGAAAGTTATAAATCCGAAATGGGTGACCACGAAACAGCTGTCAAAGGTTGGAACACTCGGAATCAAATCGAAAAAGACTCTATTTTCACTGAGATTCTGCTTGAGTTCCTCATAACGTACTAGAAACTTGATTGAACCTTGGGTTGTTCAGAACAACGAATTGTTGGCTACCTGTCAATGAGTGGATAAACATCTAACTTTGGATTCCTTGGTTCGTGTCAAATTAAGTTTCTGTAGACTGTAGATGTCATAAGTAACTTCTGTTATACAGGGTGTTTCTTAAGTACGTGTAGAAAATTGAGGAGCGTGTTGCTGACATCAAAATGAGAAGAAAAGTTTCAATAAACATATGTCCGCAAATTATTCGTTTCTGAGATACAGAGTGTCAAAGTTGAATTTTAACTTTTATTTTTTGTGAATAATTTCAAAATAATTTTGATATTTGGGTAAAGTTTGGTATCTGGAAATATTTACTATTTAGTTTGTTTAAAATGTATATTCTTGGTAGAGGTCACTGAGAGCAACTGTTTTCGAGTTACTGAGATTTGAAATAATCGATGCAAGTGATTTTGAATGACAAGATTTTTTAATTAAAAATAAATTCAATTTAAAATTAGTTTTTTCACAATTGACATAAAATTTGATTTTGTCATTGAAAAATCATCCCAGATACCAAACTTTACTCGAATATCACAAATATTTTGGAATTTATTCACAAAAAACTAATATAAGAATTAAACTTTGACACTCTGTATCTTAGAAACGAATAACTTGCGGACATGTCTTTATAGGAACTTTTTTTCTTATTTTGACGTCAGCAACATGCTCCTGAAGTTTCTACACGTACTTAAGAAACACCCTGTATAACTAAATATTGATATAGACGAATTTGAAGCTTCACGGACGAATTTTTTTGTTTGATTTTGGTAGGCAGAGGAGTGACCATAATTAAGTCGAGAATATTTGAATTGTTATTCTCTTGTTATCAGTGCATTTCATTTTAAAAGACTCTCAGACAATAATAAATATGTTTATTATTGATGTGAGCTTCATTCAGCGGTTATTTCTGTTCTGAACAAGGTAACTTAGGAAACATATCACGCAATGAAACGGTAAAGTTGCTCCGTATTTTAGTAGCCACTAAAATTCTTTTGAAGATGCATATTATCGGGCTTTGACATATGAAATAACTATAAAACTGAACGCGATTTCACAATCAAACTGGAAGGTCACTCCGCCTCTTCGAAGGTCGAATTCGGGACAATGGCACACGTACTTGATCTTGGGTGTTTCGATCTGAATGCGGAGACAGTGGTGTCAGTGAAACAAAAATTAGTTAATATTTACACTTGTTTTTCTCTCTATTTCTTCTTTTTTTACATCCATCCATAATTCCGTTAATGGAGCCCGGGCCACTGAAGACAACCCGAAATGTTCCCTCGGAAAACAGAAACCCAGGTTATGATATTTTCTTTTCCTTCAGGAATATTTCAGTGAAACCCAGTCCCCCTGAGTTCCTAACCATCCATGGAGTAAGTGGGAACTATATACCACCGAGTTGGCTAACGGCGAAGATGGTATACAAACCAAAAGTGGGTCGCACAGACTCACATCCCAAGTTGGTCAGACCAATTAGCCAATATCATTACTTCTGAAAGGACTTGAAAAGGTGCTGGACGGATTTTATCAGGATATGTAAAGAGCCATCCCTCTTTACATATCCCTCCTGAACAACTACCAGTATGCCTATCAAACTCGCAAACCCACAGATTTAGCATCACAAGGCCTTGTTGGGAAAATCACCCAATCCCCCAACAACAAAGAAAACCAACTGTTACTGGCTGGATCTACGCCATGCTCATATACAGAACAGCTACTACATCTCTACAAAACGAGGCAATTTGCTTTCAGATCTCCATCAGGGGCTGACCACAAGGCGGGGTACTATCCCCCTTCCGTATGGTCACTTCTTATGGACAATCTTCTTAATTTCCTTGAATATAGGCACACCAGCAGCTTTGCAGTCATATATCTCTCTATGCTTCCCAATGTCTTCTTCTGAACTGCTGTTTTCTGTCAGTGCCACTGCATTTTTTCAACTCATTCCAATACTTCCTCCAGTTTCAGTGATTTGGTTTTGTTTAGTTGCACCATGTTGCTCTAAAATTGTGTGTTTTGTTCTGTCGCGTCTGCTATTAATTTTTTCTTTTGCTGCTGAAATTGTATCTTGGGATATTTCTCGCCTAAAACTGTTTTCATAGATGTAGATGTAAATATGTTTTAATGCTGTTTTCTACTTCGTTGGAATTTTTTTGCTCTCTTTATTCCTGACGACCCAGGTAATGGTAACGAAACTCCGACTGTTTCCTGAACACCATCTCTATAGAAATTTCGGAAAGTTTGATAACTTGATTTGCGAGAAGTTTTTCGTCCTCTTTGGTAAATACGGGACGACGTCCCTGAAGGCCGCGATGTGATATTGCCTTGTTTCATTCCATCTTTCAGAGTGCTCCAGCAATACCAATTTTTTTTTAAACCTCCCTGATACCATTGTCTAAAGATGACAAAGTTAATACTTTTCCCATTATGGATGTCCTGTAATGCGGCTTGCATTCATTCAGAAAACCACGCGGCTTTCACCGTTGCCCTAATATATTTACGTGGTATCCTGAACGATACATAATTTGTAGTAAATGAAATCCGTTGAATGCTAGTGGGTAATGACGGTCGGCCGGTATTTCCCGCTTTGCACTGGTCGGTATTACCTGAAATAACCGTGGTGGTCGGCTAGTAGAGCGTTCCTCTCTCAAGCGTGGGGTGGTGGGTTCGATTTCCCAGCTTGGTTACGTGCAAAGCATCACACGTTAAAAGGTAGTGGCTGTGTCTTTCCAAGCTCTCACAAGTCTCTCGATGACTTCCGAGAGTTGTGCGTAGGGGTGCAACAGGTTGACGGAAATAACAATTTTAACATATTATATGTTTCCTCGTGCATTTCCTCTAAATCAAAATTTTCCCCAATTAAATGTATTAATGAAACATACACGAACACGAAATACCTGTTGTACCTGTTGTACGTACCTCTGAAAATGTTTTCAGGATATATCAACAAATATTAAATATGATTAATCAATCTAACAAACTTATCTAAGTTGCGTATCCTGATAAACTTTCGAGCGCACATTTCAACATGCTGTTACAGATGGAGCAGCGTGTTTTTGTCGTAAAATATTAGTTTTCAATAGGAAATGTCTGTAGGCCGTAGGCCGGTATTACCCTCATGGCCGGCATTCCCCACCTTTACCCTAATATACTAAATCTATTAAAAAATTAAAGTTGATAGGAGTTTTTGATAGGAGCGGCAACGTCGCAGTGCTGAAAATATTTTAGCTAGATAGAACAGGGAACAGGTAAGGAAAGGTAAGGAAAGGAGTTACGTTTTCCATAAACGTCTAACCTTCCATCGATCGTGAGTCACTCTGTATACCGGTAAATTTGAGTCAAACTAGTTCTTCGCTTGTGTTATACCATCACCAAAGGAGGTAGTATACCACCGGAACATGTCACCTCTAAATATAACACTAGCTTTTCCTTTCAACCGTCTATTGTCGCAAGTCGAACATCTCGAACTATTAAATCAAAATAGCCTCGAATTATTTTAAGTGGTGAAAGTCAAACATTTATATACCCACTAAACCTACGCGCCGTGCATTGTAATGTATTTTTTTGGGCATCAACATCAGCCGTCGAGTATATGCCACCTTTAATTTTTACAGAGATAACCCGGAACTTCTTGAATATTTTTTATAATTAAGTCAACACAATGCGACCCACGCACACAGAAAGTAATTTCGTGCGATGTCAAAGATATAACAGCAGTGAAAGATGCAGGGGCGTGCAGGTTATTTATGATGCTGGTCGGAAACTTATGTAATAGGAGTCCCATTGCATTTTTCTTTTTAATAATCGCTCTCCTTGTAGCAATCAGGTAGGTAATCACAGATTTTGAAGAACTTACGAAAGGCATTGAACAGCTTCCGACGATCAAGGCATTTGGACCAGTTGGGTTTCTGTTCAAGACTCTGGAAGGTCCAAATTTGGTTTATGTATATCACTAAAGCAGGAAAAAAAGATGAAAAGCAACTGCCCCTATTCGCTACAAAGTTAAGTTAATACCCTTGGGTTAATACTCTTGGGAATCTGGCGGATTTCATTAGTGAGTTTATTTTCCCACAGTGAGACGTCCAGCACGCTCTTTTACTTTTTAGATCTTTTTTGAACTCCCTTTTTGAGATTTTGTAGTCTTCCCATGCTTCCTCGTTGCTATCGTTGGTGTTTTTATGGGCTTTTTCAGTCACTTTTATCAGGCCCTTCAACGACTGGTTTCACCAGCCAACCTGACGCTTGGGGCCACTTTCAAAGGTTCAAAGAACATGCCTCTTCAAATGCCTTGGTCATTCATTGTTTCCTAACCTCCTGCCGCTACTCAGGATTGTCATGAGTCTGGAGAAATTCATTAGCGAGTTGATTTCTCCACACTTAGACCTCCAGCACGCTCTTTAACTTTTCTCAGATCTTTTTTGAATCCCCTTCTCGCGGTTTTATAGTCTTTCCACTCTTCCTCATTGTACTCTTTGATGGCCATTTAATGGGTCAAAACTAACATCACGTCTAGTTTTTCACCAGCAAACCCGACGCTTGGGGCCACTTTCAGAGGGCATGCCCAATTTCATAACTTTTCTTGTTCGAGTTGCTTCTTTGAGAGAATCTAATTCCTGACTGACTATCTAAGAAGGTGGCCCAGTTGTTCGCTCCATACACCAATTCATAGAGCACAAAAAGAGTGATTTTTTAAACAAAAATACTAGTAGGAAACCAACTGTGCCATAAAATGAAAGACAGTCTGTGGTTATTTTCTGTTATGTTTTCGACTCGCAACTGTCATTTATTAATTTGTTATAAACATTGGAATACAAAAAACATGTTTTTTCATTGTTTTGCTTACAAAATGAATACTTATTCATCAACCTTGTTGCTCCAATGAGAAAAATTGTATATAATTGAAAGACGAAGAAGATTTTTCACGACCCAATCGGATCATTAGTAACGGAGAAAACTAGGAAAATTTTACGATTTTTTAAAAAATTTATTACTTTGCCATTTTTAAGTTGTAGGGTTGACCCGTCTCATGAAAGTATTCAATCATGTGAACTTTATGTTTGCTCATAACAGGCGCTGTTTGACCATTACTTTTGGCACAATTGCAATTTGAATTTTGTTTGCACAAGAACCTGGAAACTTGTCTGCAGGTGGTAATCCCCAGCCGAATGAAGGATAATCTGTTGTTTTATTACAATAAGCACAAATATCTAGCAGATATAGTTAAATGTCCGTCGTAGTATTACCCAGGGAAGTAGTTGTTTCCTGTCAGAGAATTGCCTCCTATTTTCCACTTGATGAGAATGTTTAGAGAGAAGGGTATATACTTCGACTTTGTTGATTTTATTCATTTCAACCAACAGTTTCCTTTAAGAAATTTTATTTTTTCATGAGGTGTCTTTGCTCGTTGTTGCCAGTTTGACAGCTCAGTTAATCAGTCTAGCAATGAAAAGGCAACAATATACTGTTCAGTTTCAATACGCAATTGTTGCACCTTGCACAAAAAGAAAAAAGGAAATGTATTTATGTAAACTTCAACTCAACTTCAAACTCAAAGTTCAAAACAAATCAATTTAACTGTAACATAACTATGCTAAAGAAACATACTTTTTACAAAAACTTTTGGCTAGCTTTTATAACTGCCTGCATACGACGCCTCATACTATCAATAAGGTTTCGAATAGCTTCTTGAGGAATATTTTGCTATTCCTGCTGAAGGGCTAAACGAAGCTCATCTACCCTTGCGGGAGCTACTTCGCGATCTCTGACCTGCCTACCAATCATGTCCCACATATGGTCCATAGTGCTGAGATCAGGCGATTATGCTTGCTAGTATATTTTTCAATACCAACTTCCACGATGTATTGTAAACACACATTGTTACTGAACTATATGAGGATTACTTTTTCCATTACTTTCAATATTGTAGGTTAGATGTGTATTTATCTGTAATTTTCAGGCACTTCTTCATCATGTTTTTTATGAATGGCGAGAACTGGGGCCGGCTTGAACACAGAAGGAAATTTTCAATCACAGTGGCAATTATTAATGACGTGAGTCAGAGGTTTGATAATAAGTGATGATCACTCTCTTAGCAATTTAGGTACCTTTTTTGTTTTTTTTCACTGAAGGACCGTATAAAATAGGAATTTGAAAATTTGAAGGATTTCCATGTGTAGTAATATCATTAACTACGTCCTTTGCATTGTTGGTAAAGAATTCATTGAAAACATCTACATCGAATTCAGGTTGAGCTCTAGTGCTATCATTACCTCTTGCAATATTGCAACATAGAATGGAATGTGCATATTACTTTTGTGATAAAAAATAAGATCTCTCCTATGGAGGTTTAAATATATGAAACTATTTTTAATGTCGGTCAATTGAAAATGATATATCAAGCACTCGTTGAACCTCATCTCACTTATGGTGTCCTTGCCTGGGATGAAACCACAAACAATAATTTATAAAGATCAGTGGTCATCCAGAAATGGATACTGAAAACCATCCGTAGAAAAGATTTCAGATACCCAACTGAACTTCTGTTCGATGAGTCACGACTTTTTGATATCAGACATCTTTTTTGCCAAGTAGACAACATAAACATAGGAATGAGCTCGAAAATTTGCAATATAGTTATGAAACTAGAAATAGGTATAATACAAATGAAGTCCCACAAGAATATAAATCATAACACAAAGAAGTTAGTTTTATCTTGCTCCTAGAATGTATAACATGTTGCCAGCTGAATTGAGACAAACAACCCTTTTACCATTGTTTAAAAAAAATGAAGGACTGGATTTATAATAAAAGTAGAATGTTTCTACATAGCCTGGTTGATTTGAAGAATATTGATTATTTAACTTAGGAAAAAATTTATAATATTTAATGAAATTGTATTGAAGACATTTAATTTACTATTGTTTTTATTCGCTCCATGATATTATTTTTTATTCGCTCCATGATGTATTAGGAATTTTCTATAAGTATATAGCTGATAACTGGATAACTGCATTACCGCTGATAAGTGGTTTCACTGCTTTAGCATTTTTCTATAGTTTATTTTCTACTCTTGACCTTGTATATGTTGATTGGAAAAATTAATCAGAAAATAAACATCATTATTATTATTATTATTTATACGCCAACATACGTTCAAGTTGTCATTTTATCTACAGTTTGCTAAAAAACTTGAACAATAAATAAAAAAATTGTAAGATATTGTGAGTGTAGATCCCTTTTTGTAAAATATTTGAGTATGTATAATAGTAGACACCTAGTGTCTGAGATCGTTGAGTAGTTCTATTTCTCCACATTGGATAGATGAATGTTTTCTGCGATGACAACTTGTTTCCGGAATTTTCACTTGTCATGACGTTGAATAATATTTGCTTCGCAGGAAGGCCAGGTTCGATAAACACATTTATTTTATCAGAAAATCAATATTCGAAATTACCTTATTCCGCTATTTTCATTAGCATTTCAAGAAAAAACATCCTGCCACATTGCTTCTTTTTTCATTCGAACTGTACCTGCGACATAAAGTTGCTGCAAACTAATGCAAATTTAAATGTATCCTCATCCAAGCTCAGCCCACAGAACAGATGAATACCATTACAAAAATTATTAATAGGTACTTAATACCTATCATTACCTTCTAATTTACCGGTTTTTTTCTGTTGCGTTGCAGTCGCATGTATGCTCTTCCTGATTCTCACACTAACGAGTTATATTAATTGAGTTTCTGTGAGTATGCAGAAAAATTTCCTGGTTCAGCCGGGAATATTCATTGTGTTTACGATTGCTTGATTATTGTTGTTTTGTTTCAGGTTTTAAGTTTCATCGGATGCAGTTTCTGGATATTAGGGTAAGAACAATGCTTATTATTTATGAATAGATTCGTTTCTCAGGAAGGGTGGTCAATTGCCTTTAATTTTGTTAGTTTTAGGTCACAGAACAGTCATTGAACAGATTCTCTACAAGTGCATAAACGTTATTTATTAACAAGTTTTTATTATTTATTTCCATTAAAAATTCAATAGGTTATGTTCATGCATATACAAAGTGATAGAGAGAAGTAAAGAGCACAAGAGAGAGAGAGAGAGAGAGGGCGGAGAGAGGGCAGATAGAGAGAGAGGGCAGAGCGCAATCGCGACAGAGAAGGATCGAGAGGAGATTGCGATCAAGAGAGAGAGAGAGAGAGAAAGATCGAGAGGAGATTGCGATCAAGAGAGAGAGAGAGAGAGAGAGAGATTGAGAGAAGAGCGCGATAAATTCATTTCTCATATCTGATTATGATTCCAACCGAACATATAGAAATTTTAGTACAAATAATCTTGATTCACTGAATAATCAATTGATATTTTGCAATTGGAATTTAAATTCGATAGATGTTAATGTTGAAATTTACCACAACAAAATGGAAAATATTGAGATATCGTTGATATCATTTAAAGTCAAGGGAAATCAATTGCCTTCGTATGACCATGAAGTGGTTAGACAAATCAAAGGATAGGGCTTAGAAATGGCGATGATGTGAACCTGAAAAAATAAACTGGACCATATATATTGTAGAAATGAAGTTAATCTACTCAAAATAATTTGTTTTGCTGAAATGTTCCATTCACTTTTCACTGAGAGTATTGTATCAATTAGAGATGGAATTCCACCTTCCCGCCCGTGGTCTAACATCAATTTACCCAGAATTCAATGCAGATTCTCAACATTCAAATCACTTACTCTAAAGGAATTGATAATAATAATAAGTACCTTGGCTTATAAATGCAATTCTGATATCATCAACAACAAAATTTTGAAAAAATTAGTTGGTCCTGTTATTTTAAACTTTGTTAACACTTCTCTCGAATCTGAAGTTTTTCCACAACAACTCAAGAACAGCACAGTTGTCCCAGTACCCCCAATTACTACAAATACAAATGAAGCTATTAATTTACGACCAATTAATACACTACCATGCTTGGAAAAAGTACTTGGAGTAACTGCATACAGCAAATTTTTAGATGAAAATAAACTAATGGAAAATCTCTGATACAATAATTCCTGTAAAACTGCTCTGCAAGTAATGTCAAAATGGAAAATAGATATTGCTTCAAAAAAATATTTAGTTTTCGATTTCAATACAGCTCTTGATAGATTTTTCTATTTTACTTTTAAAACTTCAATAACATGGATTAACTGATAGACCCTACAGCTGGTTTAAAAGCTACTTGGAGAATAGGTCACAATGTTCCAAAGTAAATAACACTCTTTCAACCAATAAAGACATATAACCGGTGTTCCACAAGGGAGTGTACTGGGGCCTCTGTTCATTTTATACCTGAATGATATCAATTTCATTCAGGAATGTGATTTCATCAACCTTTTTGCAGATGGCACATGAGTAACAGCAAGTGGTATTGATCTACCGAGTGCAATTGATAAATCAACCGAACACTTGGCAAAATATCATAATTTCTCACAATCAATAAACAAAAACAACAAAATCTATATACGATGCAGAAAAACTCAAAGTCATCTCTGCATCGTATATCCACACCACTCCACTTTGAGATACAATGGACTCCTACCACAGGTTAACAAAATATATGATTATAACCACTTCATAAAAACAATTTGGTTGATGAAAACTAGATAAACATAGAAATCTATGGTGAAGCTATTGAATTGGTTGTAGAATTTAAATATCTTGTATTTATGATATACAACTCACTGAACCTAAAAAAAAATCCAATATTTTTATAACAAAATTGCAAAAAAATATTCACACGTATCAGCAGATATCTGTCATTTGAAACTTCCTTAACTGTTTTTAATTCGATGATCAAACCTCACTTTGATAATTTTCCTTCCATATTGTTGAAATGTACAGATACACTCCCATAATGTCTATGCTGCAGGTCCTTGATTGGCTTTCTGTTAAGGACTGATTATTTTAACATTCTATGATTTTTATTTTCAAACTATAATATCCGCAAAACTAATTCACTATTCCACCAAGGACTCATTGAATACAATAATATAATTCCGAAATATATTATAAGTAGCAGTTCCATTATGCAGTTAAACAATTTACTTTAGAATACCTGAAATCAAAATATATTTAAGTATCACCTTTTCATTTCTTTATGACCTGTAAAATATATAAAATTTTCGTTTCTTTTCATTTTCTGTTCCAATGTCATATCATATTCTTTCTTAGCGAATTTTTTTGCTACAAAAGAGAGAGAAATATTTTGAGGAGAGCGATAGATTCGTTTCTCAGGAAGGGTCAATTTGCATTTTTGCATCAAACATTATGTGAACAGAATTTCTAGAAATTCATAAACGTTTTTATCATTCAATTTAATTGAAACTTTAATAGATTGTGTTGATGCATATAATTGAAAGAAATAGAAGAACACGAGGGAGAGGGAGAAATATTGAAAGTATAGAGCGCAATCGAGACAGAGAGAGGGATTCAGATAAGAATGCCATCAGGAGAGAGAAAGATTGAGAGGAGAGAGAAATATTGACAGGAGAGCACGATCGAGACAGAGAGAGAAGGATTCAGAGAAGAATGCGATCAGGAGAGAGAGAAAGATTGAGAGGAGAGCGCGATCAAGACAGAGAGAGACGGATTGAGAGGATGGTACGATCGAGAGAGAAAGAGCGCGAAGAGAACGAGCAAGAAAGAAGGCGAAATTGATTGGTACTTTGGAATATTATTTTATCAGGTTTTCTGGCATTTCCAAATGTGGAAAGAATGTACTCTGAGCAAGAATTATTGGTCATGTGTCTCCTACTTTCTCCTATACTGCTCTCAGTAACAAAACGACAGTAAGTGAAACATTTTAGCATATGGAGTTATACACATTAATGAATTCGTCTCAGTTAAATCTATCTAGTCGGCTTAGCATAAACGCAGTGAATAATTTCTGAACAGAAATAATTTGGAAAAAAAATTAGACCTCAACACGGACAAAAGATCCACCGTTTAGAGATCCATTTTTTAGTTCAAGCAGTGTTTACATTTAAATAATGGGCATTTTATAAATTGCCAGCAGCTGAATGCGCGTGGCATAAGATTTCAGGTTGCGCAATGGACGAACGTGAACAAAAATATCAAAGTGCGGACGCCAAGTGATCTACCTGCTTCTTTTAGCTATAAACTGTGGCATAAGCATGACAGGGGACGTGAATTTTTCAGTAACCGCTTCTAAAACGAGAGATGTACGGACACCCTGTCTCCACTAGCGGGGGATGTACATCTATGTCTTGTCCAGAGATATTGAAGTATAGCCGTGGTATTGCGATCACCCGCAGCAAGCTGTCAGGGGGTTCAAGCCCACCACCGACCCTTGGTAGAGTTCCATCTTTACTGGTCCTATGGGGACCGTGAAGAGAGAAGACCTACCATGTTGTACCCTGTGACAAAAATTAATTTTAATTGATTTAGATCGATTCAATATTTCATATTCAGATTAGTGAAAGCGCATAATAATAACTAATTTGCAGTCAACTTCGAAACAGAACATGCGTTACCGATCAGTTTGATTATCGAAACGCTGACAATAATAACTCATGTCACACCTACTGAGCTTTCCGAGAATATCGACAAACCTCCAGACGAAAACTCGATAACGGTCATAAATATTCCCTGGCGAACACAGGTATGAGAAAACGGACAACAGTGACTCAAAACATTGCTACAATTACACCACCCGACGCATTGTTGATCACCTGTGAGTCATAAGGCACCGAGAAATGTTTATAACAAAGTGGGTGGCATCCGTTTGACGCTGTGTGTGCATGCCGGTGAATTTTTTTCAGTTTCCGAAGTGAGGGAAACATGATCCTCGTGTTGTCGGAAATACTTTGTTTCTTTCGAAAACCATTAAAAGTTTTATCGTCGGTTTCTTTTTCTTTCTCAGTTTCAATGCCTAGCGGCTGGTGTTGAATTTACAACCAGTTTCTTCCGTTGAAATATCTGGAACGCTCAGAAATTCTGAACACTCGACGATGATGGTAATGATATGATTGTTGTAATATCCTCGGATTATAGTTTGAACCATGGACGTATAATATCCATGGTTTGAACTCAACCCGAACATGTGACATTATGGTTTTTGAGATATGGCCTACCAAATAAACAATAAATTTTGATCGTAGCAAAACTAGGTGGACTTCAGAGAGGAGTGACTGCGTTGTTGAATTTGAACATTAAAAATAACCCCATATTTAAACGAGCAGTATCCCCCTTCCTTCTTGAAAAAATTAGCAAAAATTAGCAAAAATAAAATCGAAAATATCCGTAAAAATAGTGAAATAATCATCGCACAGTCGCATAATTTAATTGCAAAAAATAAAATAGAATTGATTTATTTGTTCACGTTATAATTTTAATTGTTTCAAATCACACTTTAAAAGTTAAAATTCCAATTCATAACATAGAATTGGAAGAAATTTAACACACAAAATCAATATGAATAGTATACTACAATGCAAAATGTTGTTACACTAGCACTTCACAGGCAGATGCAATATATTTATCAGTATTATAAAAGCTGTGTTTTGTTAGAAACTGATGAAAGTCTTAAACGGACAAATCGTTTTGCACCTCACTGTAACAAGAAGGACAACAAATTATTTTTGGAAACGCTGAAATACATCGATTTCAAATCATATCAGTGATGGATTTAGTCAAGCAACTTCATCCCCCTGACTGGGGCTTTTACCCCTCGCAAAACATCAAGAGAACATGGGTCGAGTGAAACACCATATTAAATGCTTTGATGCTTTGAGGAACGTTGCATAAGTAGCTGTTAGATTTAATTCAATACCCGTCGTGGTCTTAGCCAGGGGAGTAGTTGTTTTCTGACAGGTACTTGCCATAATAAGCCTACGCAGTAGGTGTTTATGGGAGTAAATGGTTCATCATCGGTCGGTAACGACTGTTCGTTAGCAAACGATCTCCCAAAGATTTCTGTTTTCTTCGACCATATTAAAGCTCTCCTCACTCTCTATCCAAACGTTTCTATTTTTTCAAAATCGAATAAGTGGTTATTGAGATTAGTGTTGTAACACGTTCAATTCAAATAATCAATATCTTACCCGTTCTTATCGAAATTCAATTCATTAATTGCTCAAATTGACCCTCTCCCTCCAACTCCTTACAATGATAAAGTTTACTTTCAAAATTATTGCCAACGTTTTCCAATACTTCTGGAGTTAATCTGCCGCAGTCGTTCTTAATTCCACCACCTAGATCGTCTAGGGACTCTGGCGGAGTGCAAAAATTTGCTTTCGAGATGTTCCCATAAAAAATAATCCCACGGGTTTTGGTCTGGTGATCTAGCTGGCCACTCAATTGGTCTTCGTCGCCCTATCCAATGATTGGTATATCGTTCATCCAGAAAGTTTCAAACCGCCACTGCATAGTGAGGTGATGCTCAGAACTGGTTTAAACGAAACCCATTACAGATCAAATACAAAAAAATTCATAAATCAAAATCAAAATGTTATTATGAATATATTTGAAAAAAATGGTCAAATTCCATAAATTATAACTAGATTTCATGATACCGAAATACCTTCCTTCATTCTGCGTCATCTGTATCGTTTTCTGATCTGCCACATTTTTTTTTCATTCTACAGATCTAATATTGCTTTTTAGTGTACTCATTAGCCACAACATTGTTAGAATACAAAGATTTATGTTGAAAAAGGAATCATTCTCAATTGAAAATTGAACCAAACATGACTCCTCTGGAACTGGAAAAAACTTACGATAAAAATGAAGTAAATTTTTTGTAAAATCTAACAGAAAACAACTACTTCCCTGGCTGAAGCCACGCTGGATATTGAACTACATCTGATAGATATTGTGAAAAGAACCTATAGTACGTGAAAGAAAAAATCCGAAAGTAAAAATTCTAATTCTTACGACCTTCTTGATGATCTTAGAAGAGTGAAATAGGTTTTTGTCGACCAATATGTAGTTGTAGGCCTAGCGAAAGAGATGCAATTCACGCATCAACAAAATGAGCGATATCTGTGAGTGATACTTTTGAATAACATTCTCCCTTATCTCATCTCATGAATCTCCAATGGAATCTGGACAATTGAGAAACAATCAACTATAAAAATTTTGACTTTCAGAATTTTTCTTTCAAGTTAGTTTTTTTTTACAATTTCTATCAGATGAAGTTCAATGTCCACCGTGGCTTTAGCCGGAGAAGTAGTTGTTTTCTGTTAGATATTACAAAAAAGTAACTTAATTTTTATCGTAGGTTGTTTCCATTTCCAGAGGTTTGGTTCAATTGAGAATGTTTCCCTCTTCAACATGAATCCCTTCCAAGAGATGTTATCTTGAACGATGGAAAATAGCTACTGTGGCGAAGCTGCGGGCGATGCCGGACCTGAACGCTCACGTAGTCAGCGCGTGACCGCGAATTACTTCCTAGGCGCTTTGCTTCGAGAAGAATCTGGTCTAATCGGAGAACGTTCCTAAGGCTTTTCGAGAAATATCAGGAGCATTCTAGGAAAATGAACGGTGTATCTAAAAAGAACCACGCAGCAGAGACAGTCAGTGAAGCGTCAAATAAACTATTTTAGAGTGAATTTAAATGTACTACACTACTAAAGTTTGACTTTCAGTTGCAGATGACTGCACATCTTATTTTATGAACACCCTGTTCATATATTCAATAAAATCAACAAAGGTTTATATTTTCCAAGTCTCGAAAAGGGACAGGGATATATCACAAAATAAATATTTCACATGCATAGGGTGTTGTCTCTTTTCTCCTTAGGGGCAAAATAAAACAGATAGTTTTGTAAAACAAACGATGTAAACCAGCTATATTCGACTAAACTGAATCGGAATGTTGAAAAGAATATTGAATGTTACAGAAAGTATTGGCATTAGGAAGTTTTCAAAATTGGTATCGCTCATTGAGAAAACCGTCGGATACCCAGGAATGAAATCTAAAGTTTTATCGAGGGATAAAATCAATAAATATATTGAAGATGCTGGTAAAGAAATAAATTTACTTTATAAGGTACAGATAATCAGAATTTTGTAATATTGCAGTAATTTCAATATTTTGGATATAAGCGGTGTTTGTTGCCGTGAATAATTATTACGTATAACTTCTGATGCCATCGAGGATGTTTATTTGTGGTCATTAATTTCGCTTGTACCTCCTTTTGTGTCTTCAGATCTTTCATCCCTTTTTGAGATAGTTTCATAAAGTACGTTAATGGTTTTATTACTGCACGATATTTCTGAACCAGCTGGGCCACTACCTCGCACCATGAAACGTTGCAAGTCCATTCTATCGAGAATATTTTATGGGACAATTTTCTCGAGAATATAAAGCTGTGAATATTATTCAAAAGCCTCGGTTTCTATGAATCGCATGATGAACTGCGAAGGGTCTATTTATTTGAGTTATGGCAAATAAAAAGGCCAGCGAATAATCTCTATACGATTCCCAACTTTTCAGCCTCTTCTTCTTCCTTTTTCTGCTCCTTCGAGATAATTCTCGATTTATTCACGACCACGAACTGGTCAGCGCACCACTAAAGATATATACTCGGTACGTGTATTGGTCCGTGTAACAGTGTTTTATGCAGATCTGGTTTATAAATCACGCGGGATGTGCATTCGAAGCTCGCACTCTTCTTCTTTCTTCTGGGGCTGTCTATCTGCTCTCTATTATCTAGATGAATTGTGGACGCAGATTCGAGTTTACTTTAACGCATTGTATTTCATTCCCAGTCGGGCAGTGCGAGGCAGCTCAGATAGCCAAACACGAAGAGGAATAAGTGGATTTTATAGGGTGATTCATGTACTGGGGTGTTCTATATGATAGGTAGATATAGGTATATGATAGGTAGATATATATAGTTTAACAATCAATCATAAAACAACACATATAGGCTAATCAATTGAACATTTTCCTAACAAAAATACTAATAGAAAACCGACTGTGCCATCACATGGAAGACAGTCCCTAGTTATATTCTGTTGTTTTCGACTCGCAACTGTCATTTATTAATTTGTTATAAACATTTAAATAACAAAAAACGTGTTTTTTTAAATTGTTTTGCTTATAAAATGAAAACTGATGGAGCAATTTGGTTGCTAAAACAGAAAGAATTGTAGATGATTGAAATACGAACAAAATGGTATTTTTTACGACTCTATCGGATCATTAGTAACGGAGTAAAACCGGAAAATTTAACGATTTTTTAAAGAATTCATAACTCTGACATTTTTCAAGAATTAGGGTTGGCCCTTCTCATGAAAGTATTGTATCATGTTAGGCCAATAAACAGAGCAATTTTTGTCATAAAAGTTCAACTTAAATTGCTCCGCCGATTTCTTTTTTGCAATTCGGTCGTCACGGAGGGTTGAATAATTAGCAATAAAGTGATCACCCCCTGGGGGGGTGCAACCCCCCCAAAATCGTAAAAACTTTTTTCTAGAAGGTATTTTCTTGACATTTCAGCTCTGGGCAATAAATATGAGTGAAAATCGGTATTAATAATGGGGGCGAATTATTTTCAACAATTAAACCCACTCCCGGGGCATCAACCCCTTCCCGAAATCGTGTTTTTGGTGTATTTTCTATGAATATTTAAAATTGTCAGTCCTGAGTAATGAAACTAAGCAAAAATTTGTAAAAATAATAGATATAAATTATTAGAAACGATTTTCCCGCCCCCGCATTCGGGCATATCCCCCGCATCGCGGAAACATTGGGGTGAGAGGGATGGGGGAGAATATTTGAAAAACCGGTAAAGGTAAGCTTATCAGGCTCATTCTCGAAACAATAAGAAGGTGTTACTTACGTAGTTTAATCTCCTGAACACGAATCCGAAAGAATTTCGTGGGGGTCTCTTATACTTTTCGAGTTATGACTTTTTGAATCTTGAAAATCGACCATTTTCAAACACGAAGAAAATGCCTCCTTCTTTTTGTTGAAACTTTTTTGACACCGTAATCGACTCATATTTCACAATTACAAGCACTAAAATCAAACGTTTTATACAAAAAATCAACCTTCTTATAAAGTATACATAACCCTTTCCACATCTTTAGAACGGACGCCAATGAAGAGTGAGGTTAAGAATAGTGAGATAAAAGAAGGTTAATTTTTTTCGTAAAACGTTTGGTTTTGGTGCTAGTAATTGTGAAATGAGAGTTGATTAGGGAATGAAAACAGTGTCGACAAAAAGAAGGGGGTATTTTCTGCGATTTTTACTGAAAAAGCACTAAGAGATGTTTCCTCGTCTCCGACTATCGATGGTATCCCAGTATCCAGTGTTTTCTGCACAGGAACTTTTATATTATCTTACGTTTACATAGAGCAACGTTGACAGCTGTCCACTGCGCAATGACAGAACCGTGCCGCTGTATACTATACAGCGGCGCGCTAGCTGCCGCATTGACAAGGTCCCAAGCCGATATTTTTCAGGTTTTAGAATCTCAATGAGTTTAAAGCAGGTACACTTCGGGACAGTTTTCTTTGGTGCACTGTCTTCATCGGTTTCGAATCCCCATATTCCACGAAGGACTGATTTTATTTTTCTTTCCATAGAACAATAATGCGATCAAATGCCGAGTAACCTCTATTTTAAGTACTTAAAAGATTGACTGGATTGCATTTAAAATTTTTACAAGTAACCAAATTTGTTAGAATATTTTCAATAAGAGCAGGGTTTTTTCTGTAAACTGGCTTTTCATACCTGTTGATACGTGCTTTTATCTCTGAGTTATTAGCATTCGAATTTATAAACTCCCTCAAGGTTTTGTAACCTAAAATTTGCGAAGAATTGAAAACATTCGTATTTAAAACCAACATTATTTGGACCGGTTAAACGTTATGCAATTTGACAATGAAGTATTCCTCAACTGTTCATTTTACTTGCTACAAGTGATAAGACATTATTTCAGTAATCACAAGCATTATTTCACGAAGTCAGGAACTTTAATATTATAAGATTTTCAATTGCAATTTTGCAGCTGGCAAATGCGCGTATAAATAAAGATAATATCAGAATACAAAGCTGTGATCTTTATCTTCAAAATGACGTAAGATTTATCCGAATTGAACATTTATGTGAGGAGTTATAGAACTTTACTTCACGCGCTGGTTGAAAAAATGCACGTTAGCGGGAGCCGGCGCAACACTGCCCCATTGCGAAAGCATATAACTTCAACAACTTTTTACAAGAATACCGTGCGATTTCTAAAAATTTTGGTAGGTACAGTTTTTTTGTAACAATTTGTGCTCTTTCTGAATATCAAGTTGTTTTTTTGATTTAATCTAAATTTTTTGAGATATTTCGAAATTACCTCAAAAATTAATTTCAACGCGTTTTTTTGGGGGGGTTCCACCCCCCCTGGAGGTGATAATTTTTCTCAGAAGTAATGTGCACACTGTGTTCTACAATTTTAAAAAAATTATCGGCGGATCAATTTAAGTTGAGGTTGATAGCCCTGTTGATTGGCCTATGTGTACTTTGTGTGTGCACAAAACAGGCTCTGACGGATCATCAGTTTTGGTACAATTGCAATTTGAATTTTTTTTGCAACGTGCCTGCATGCTCTAGTGATTGTCCGATTTCAATTTCTAAAACAGATTTTGAAAGTGGAAGTACAGTACCACAAAACGTATATTCTCATTTTAATGCTTGCAAACATGACTGAAAATGGCCGAGCTGGTGAAAGCGGTCAAGTGATTGGAGTGAGCAAGAGATGAGGGGAAGCGTATTATCACGTAACCCTTTCATTAGAAGAATACCCCATACCCCTCATCTCCCGGACTCTCCTACTACTCGGGAGCTAACGCGGGCTCGGCCGTTTTCCGTCATGTTTGCATGCATTTTTCACCCATTTCGCACTATTGTAGCGAAAAATGAGAATATACGTTTTGTAGTACCATACTTCTCTTTTCATAATCTGTTTGAGAAATCGAAATTGTGCACACATAAAGTACACATGATTCAATACTTTCATGAGAAAGGCCAATCCTACTTCTTGAAAAATGGCGGAGTTATGAATTTTTCAAAAAATCGCCACATTTTTCGGCCTTTCCAGTTTTTCTGCGTTACTAATGATCCGACAGGGTTGTGAAACATTCCATTTTATTCGTATTTAAATTATCTACAATTCTCATCATTGGAGCAACCAAATTGCTCTATCAGTTTTTATTTTATAAGCAAAACAATTAAAAACCACGTTTTTTGTTATTTAAATGTTTCCTACTAGTATTTTTCTTAAAAATTCACTCATTTTATACTCTATTGTTTGGTGTAATATCATTTCAACATTGAAACATTTATACACATTATTTATGAAACACACAGTGAACACGTAAAGGTTGGATCAAATTCGTTAAACGCTTGATATAAACTCAGACACGTCGATTTTATTTTTCAGTCGCGCATTTTTTGGTATACTCATATTTTTATGACGTCATCACTGTTCGAGTTATGACGTCATTACCTTTTTTTATGACAATACCGTATTTTGATAATACCTTCAAAAAGAACACATTTTTCTTTGTATGAATGTCATATTTTTTCTTATGTTACATAACCGAATGTTCGAGAAATAAAAGATATTTCATTTATAATAATGTAATTTTGAACATGACAACATGGCCAAATAAACCTATAAACTATTAAATTAAGTGCTCAAATTGCAAGCCATTTGCCTATTAACAATATGTATGGCGATGTTGGAACTCTTGCAAACATTACTAAGGGTATCGTTGATTGAATTAATTTCGGTCCTAATTTTATTTTTTACTTCATCAATGGTATTAGGTTTTTTAACGTAAACTTTTGACTCAAGGTATCCCCACAAAAAATCTAGTGGGGTTAGATCAGGAGATCTAGCTGGCCACTCTAAAAATTCTCGTTTTCCAATCCATCTATTGGAAAACATATCATCGAGGTATTCACGTACATGTCGTGCGTAATGCGATGGCGCTTCATCTTGCTGGTACCATAGTGAATGGTCCTGTAGCTGAGGATTTTGATGATGTAGGTAAAGTGCAGAAATTATGTGATTTTGCAGTAAATCCAAATATTTTCACTGTTCAATGAATCGTCAAAAAAAAGGCCCCACAATTGTATAACCAACTATTCCCGGCGACACGTTGACACTCTGTGGGTACTGAGTGTGCCCTTCCATCACCCAGAAAGATTCTCTGGTGCCCACTACCTACAATTCTGTCTCTTTAATGTACCATTTGGGTAGAAGTTGGCCTCAACTGAGAAAACACATTGTCGTATGAATTGCGGATCATTATTACATCGATCCATCATTAACTCACAAAATTCTTGGCTGCGATCGCAATCATCTTTATTGAGATCATGAATTACTTTCACTTTATATGGGCGCCACTAAGGGCCGATTTATGCAACATATTATTATTATCATAGTCATAATCACTATCACAGTCCTAGTCTTAGTCGTTGCCTGATAACACCAACTTGTAGAACAGAAAAAGTAGCAATGAGAATGTGAAATTTGTTTTGTTATATCTATTCAAATAGAGTCACAAAAAAATAAAAATGAAATCGCGAATAATCGGTTTTTTCCAAAAATCTTCGGAAGTATTCGGAATTTTTCAAATATGAAAGCGGCGTTTCAATGAGCACCAAATTACGCAACTTTGCCTCCATTTAACCGACCTCGTATCTCTTCTGGTTTCCGAGATCCCAATGATGAGGCTCGAATTTGGGACACCCTGTACAGTCAGTACATGCGTATTTTAGTATCCCTGAATTAATTTCTGGAAATGTATTTATAAAAAAAATTACATCCATACACAGAAAAATGCGTTATTTCAGAAGGTATTATCAAAATAGGGTATTGCTATTTAAAAAAAAATATGATGACGTCATAACTCGAACAGTGATATGAGTAGACCAAAAAGGAAAATCACCTTGTCTCAGATTTATTTCCCGAATGGCCATATCAAGCTTTTAACAAATTTGTTCCAATCTTTACGTGCTTATTGTATAAGAACCTATAGAAATCTGTCACAGTATTAAAAACATCAATAGTACCACTGTTTAAAAAAAATATTTCTCCAAACACTGATAGAATGCTAACAAAAGAACAGTGTAGGATCTCTGAAATACATGGATGGATGATTTGGAATTTTATTCTATCTTTTTTTATGATAATATCGATTGCTGATGCACTCATCATCCCTTTTATATTTGCAACCTTAGTAATAATAGTTGAGTAGACAGATGAATTAAGAGGCGGTCATCTGCATTGCTACGAGAGCAGTTAACACCAATGGAGGGCTTCAGAACCAGCAGGGCGCTTCATAACCCCGGAGCATTCGCATCAAGAACTATGACAGTTGTGTATGTCCTTATTTTCAAATTGAGTAAGAACTAATGGCAATGCTAAGTACTGAAAAATGTCACTATTATATTTATGGTAGAAGTTGTTTGAGTCACCGACAATCTGTTCTGCTTCTTCTATTTATTCATTCATTTGGTATAAACGGGAAAAACCCCTAAGTTAAAAAACATTGTAAAATGTACATATACAGAGTTAGCCCAATGTATGGACCCGCCCATTTTTCTCAGTTAATATTAGGGTTATCGAAAAAAAGTTTAGACAAAAGTTGAAGGGTATTTTACTCTGCACCTTTCTTTGAATTCAGATATTTTTAGATGTGACGTCATGGGCATTTTTTTTAAATGAAACCATATGTCATATTTAGTATCGTTAGAAAGCTTGTTTTTTCTCATTTCAGCAGTACTGATATTATTTCAACTTTCTCGATGGGTATACAGCGTGTTTCGTATTTTTTTGTCTGCCTCTGTAATTCACTTACCTATTGCTTGATTTGTTCAAAATTGTTCTCAATCATGGAATGTGGCCAGGTAGATATTTTGAGCGATCTGGCATTTTGATTCAGACAGTGGCATACGTAAGTTCTTATAAAAAAATATTTTTTATGTGCTACACTGACAGTTGTTTCATTAAGAAATTCCACTTAGGATGTTTACAATCAAAAGTCGCCTCAAAATGAGTAATGGTTATAGGAAATTTTCAAAATTACCGCAATGGCTCAGCCATTCGAGACATTACATTTTTTATATCAGATGAGGGGTTCAAAGAAAAATTAATAATTTTCAGTATTAATGAATAAGTAAATGAAATAGCCGCTTCACATATGTTTTCCTTTTCATCAATGGAATAGTAATATTTTGAACTATTGAAACAAATGACTTTTTTCCGATATCCCTCATGTTAACTGAGAAAAATGGTCGGGTCCATACATTTGACTAACTCTGTATAATATACAGGGTGTTTCTTGAGTACGTGTAGAAAATTCAGGAGCATGTTGCTGACGTCAAAATGAGAAGAAAAGTTGCTATAAACATATATCCGCAAGTTATTCGTTTCTGAGATACAGAGTGTCAAAGTCGAATTGTTATTTTTGTTTTTTATGAATAGATATCAATGTAATTGTGATATTTGAATGAAGTTTGATATTGGTTTATATAATAGTTCGTGAATCAATACTGAAAATAGATCTTTGCAAAGTTCCATCAAGATTGCAGAGAATGCGGCTTCGATATAATATATACCTGGTAAAGATATGCCCATTGCAGATCATCTATCAAGGAATTACCCAATGGAAAATGCATTAGATGATCCAGAACTGCATCAAATAATCCACAGTATCTCCAAGAAACTGCCTATGACAGACAATAAGAAGAAAATGTTTCAAAATGCCACTAGAAATGACGAAACCCTGAAATTGTTAATAAACTTTTGCAAGTATGATTGACGGAGATGAATAGGAATTTTAAAGGTGAAACCAATTTATATCTATGTTACAAGCAGTTTTATCACTCATGAAGATTTGTTTTTCTTCAATGATAGATTGGTTGTTCCTTTATATCTCAAGAATTTTTTACTCAACCTGTTACATCAAGGTCATTCAGGAATTGAGAAATTGTAAATTTAGAGCGAGGCAAGTATATTTTTGGCATAAAATGTCAGAGGAAATTAAAAACTTCATAAGAAGACGTGAAGTATGTTATATAAATCAAATTCTGCAATGCCAGAGAACCATTGATACCATATCCTTTTCCAGAAAGACCATGGCAGAGAATTTCATCGTATATATTTTGAATTTCCAAAGAATACTCAGTAATTTATGCTGCATATTCTCTTGCGCAATGACTACAATCTAGTATGTTGAGAGATTCTTTGTCAATTTCAAATCGTCTTCAGAACCTCACGTCATAAAAAAGAAATTAGACAAAGTAATGAGTGAATTACAAAAGAATCAAGAACATCAGATGAAATTTTATGATAGAGGAAAGTGCTCATTCAACGAATTGGAATTACGAGATCGAGTTTGGATAAGGAAAGAAAATAGATGGATCCTGGGAAAGATAATAAACATTGATGAAATTCCGTTGAGATCATATATTGTGGTACCGGAGGGTGGGGGCCAAGTAATAAGGAGTTCTCGGATAGATTTGCGAAAAGTGAAAGAAGATGCTGCTTCTAAAGGTATTATAGAAGAAAAAGAAATTGATAAACCAATTGAAGAAGACACTTTACAAGATATACGAAGGTCTAGGAGAACTAGAATGCCTCCGGGATGGATTATTGATTTCTAAAAAATATAAAAGATCCGGGTAAAAGTAAAGTTATCGGGCTCATTCTCCATAAAAAAAAGTGAAACTTACGTAGTTTTGTCTCCTGAACACGAATCATCTGAAAGAATTTTGTGGGGGTCTCAATTACTTTAGGAGTTATAGCCATTTTAAAGTCGAAAATTGTAGATTTTCAGACACGAATTTTGCAGTCAAAATTTGCACAAAATGCCTCCTTCTTTTTGTTGACACTGTCATTAAACACTTATCTATCCATATTTCACAAATACAAACACCAAAAATTAAAATTATACTAAAAAACTTGACCTTCTTTTACTAGCGATTCTAACCCAACTTTTGTTTGGTTTTTAGTCATTTTCATGATTGCAGTAGGTTGGTTAACTGAGATTTGCGCCGCCAACAATTCAAAACATAAGAATGAAGGGGAAGTTATTGCTCATATTTGAATTCGAATAGTTGACGGCGCAGATTCAGTGATACCAACTTCTTATGAGCATGTAAATAACTAACAAATAGGTTAGAATCACTAGTAAAAGAAGTTCAATTTTTTGTGTGAAAAAATTAGTTTTTGTGTTTAAATACGTGAAATATGGATAGATTAGTGTTTAATGACAGTGTAAACAAAAACAAGGAGGCATTTTGTGCAAATTTCGACTGCAAAATTCGTGTCTGAAAATCTACAATTTTCGACTTTAAAATGGCTATAACTCCTAAAGTAATTGAGACCCCCACAAAATTCTTTCAGATTCGTGTTCAATTTTTTTTTTTTGAGAATGAGCTTTTACCAAGATCCGTGGAGATATGTAAAAATTTTACTTGTTTAGGGGTTCCGGTATATGGTGGTGCAACAAAAAATGTCATGTAGACCAAGAAGTTGTCATTAAACGTTGATACTTGTTAATCAAGTTATTGCAGCCTAATTAGCTGTGAATAGGTCTTATTGGTTGATTGTTACAATATTCATTACTTTTTACATTTTAGAATAACTGCAAACCTGAGGATGGAAACATAGTTAAATTATTGAAAATTCTTTGTTCGTTTTCTCAGACTAGTGAATACTTTGCTGTCCAATCAGATGCTAGTAACTGCTGGTTTGTCGTCTGTCCCACCCCATTTCCATTCAACCCTGCGCGTTAACGCTCATTCCTACGAATGAAACACACACCCTCACTTAAAACTCATTCGCACAATCGATAAAGCAAGGGGTTGAAAATTTCCCAACAAACACCCTCTGCTATTTCTGTTCTCTCGATGAAATTTTCCCACTTCGTGGAGACATTCCGGGAAGGAAACCCTGGAAAGCTTCCTTGCGAGGAGAATTCAGATCCTGGAAAAGGGAGTTTTCTCCGGAATCAAACCCCTGGAGTATTCCTGGAGGGAATTTCAGCAACTTCCGCTGTTGCTGCAGGTAGTTTCGTCCAGAAAGGGAGTTTTCGGACCAGGAGAACATGACGTGGCGGAGAAGTTGGTCCTGGCAGCTAGTCCTGAATCGATAATGGGCGAGGCTTGTTGGAATCTAGAGGGGTGGTGATGTGAATGGGGTGATACGTGGACTATGAAATTATAGTGCATGAATTGAATAACAAATTCAATATCTCGTAAAATATTTATGCAATCGGGTCTCATGAAAACGAGAGGCTGTATTGACAATGTCTTCAGTCTGAATGCCATAATACAACTACATCTGAGGCTTAAAAATTTGAAATTTGAGTTGAGTGTGAGTGTTAGAATAATTTCTATTCTGAAGAGCATATATGGCAAAGCAACTATGAGAGTATTAAGTTCAAATCGAATGACTCAGCCAATTGATATAACCACAGGGATGCTCCAGGGTGATACTCTGAGCTCCTTACTTTTCTCCTTATTTCTGTCTGCAAAGAGCATAAATCTAGATAACAAAAATGATGCTATGATGCTGTCTAATGCTGATGACGTCGCAATTATTGCCGACTCGGAGGTTGATCTCAAAAGAAAACTAAAATGTTTAGAAGACTACAGTAATAAAAATAAACTCTTCGTAAACACGAACGAAACAAAAATTGTCGCTTTTGCTAGGAGCACATAAAAGATCAACGAATATAATTTTTACATTGATTATAAAAAAGTAGTGGTAGTAAATCATGTCACATATCTCGGAGTAACCTCTTTGTCTTCCTTAATGTACCGAGAAATGGCCACAAGTACATCAGACAAAGCCAAACAAGCCAGTGGATCAATCATACCAATAATGGCTAGATCAAAAATGAACTCATGGTCTTCACGAATGTATTTATTTGATTCCCTTATTACCAGCATAGTAACGAATTGCATTCCAGTATGGGGTTTGCGTTTTAATCCGAATTTATGTCAAGATAGCTTGCAAATGCAGTATTATAATTTGGAATACGGAACAGTTATTTTTCCCGCAAGAGGGTGCCAAAATAAAAAGTTAGGTGGCAAAAATTGACATGGCTGAATTCCTTATGAAATTACCTTTTCAATAATGTGTCACACTTACTACTTTCCCTATTCAAATTGTTTGGGTGATAGTTCCCAAGGGATGGGGGGAGAGGTATGACAGTTGAGGTTATGATAGGAAGATGTCCCCCTTGGATTAAAAATCGACCTCTTTTTGCATTTTATTCACAACACTTGCGTTTTGAAGATATTCGATCTGTTTCGTTTTCGGTGCCCCACCCTGTATATAATTTGCAATAAATATAATCTTGTTTGTTGGTCAAGAATGAATAATAATAAATTGATGGATGTAGCCGTTACTACGTGGTAGGAAATCATCACGAAAAATGAGAAATAAAACTTTCTATGTTTTTATACCACTTCTATTTGTAACCAACGTTACTGCAGTTTCGTCCTATATGGACATTATAACAATATTGTTTGATAATGTCCATATAGGACGAAACTGCAGTAACGTTGGTTACAAATAGAAGTGGTATAAAAACATAGAAAGTTTTATTTCTCATTTTTCGTAATGAATAATAAACTTTTTAAAAAAATGTATAGAAAAGCTTTAATTTCAATGCACTAAAAAGAAGAAAATGAATTTTGAAATGAATTTAACTCATCCTTTTGTTACATTATAAAATTTTAAAAGATATAAAAGCTGGTCGCGAGAAGTATCTATGTATTTCTTATTGTAAATTAAATTTGAAATACGAGCCACAATATGCCATTGGCCGCAGATATGGGCACATTCAACTGAACTATTCTCGCGACAAGCTTTTATATCATTTAAAATTTTATAATGTTACAAAATTATGGGTATAATTCACTTTAAAATTAATTTTCTTCTTTTCAGTGCATTTAAATTAAAACTTTCTCTAAAAAATTTGTTTAAGTTTATTATTTATTTCTTTTCTAGTTTTCTTTGGATATGTTTCTCAGTCTGTTCATTTCAATAAATGCACGGTCGCTTGCCTGTTAATTTACTACAATCTAGTTCTCCAATGAGGGGTCCTTCTAGTGACTTGACTGAACGTAAAACCCCATATGCTTGGCCAGCAGCGAAGAGCTTTGTGCTTATATAGACAACGGCATGGTCAACAGTACTACCCTGCATTTTGTGAAATTTGTCCGAATTTCTACACGCAATCTATCTTGCTCTCGACGGGGAAAGAGGGGTAAAATTTTTTGAAACCGTATTATTCAATGGCCATTTTTACCAACGATAGTTTTTATTTCCAAAGAAAATAATCTTTAATAACATTTCTGAATATTTTATAGTTTTATTTCTTGTTCAAAGATAATAGAAATGGGGCATTTGTCCGACTATAAATGTTTATATGGGGAAATATTTAAATCCGTTAAAATAGTTTCAGAACTTGGAATTCCATAGTTATATTTCTGGTAATCGGATTACCCACGATGCGAAACTTTTCCAGCCAGTGTATGACTCCCTGTTTTTTCTTTATTTCTGGCCTGCAATGAAAAGAGGGAGTTTGAAAGATGAGAGAAAATAGTTACCCTTCAGTTTTCAAGCCGCGATGTTCTCCGTTTTTCGGGCTCCTCGACAGGCTTTTATCTGGTCGAGCTTGTTAAGAGTCATTCTTTAGCAACTGTATATACATTTCATTGTTAAGTGCCTTTATTATGTAACATGTGTAAATATATGGTTATGGTTAATTATCAGCTGCTGTGTCAGTTTATTTAATAACAACAACTCACCCGTCACCCCGCACTCCGACAGTCAGATAATTTTCACTATTTTTTCGCAAGTTTTCCTAATTTTTTTCGTGACAGGAATGGGGGCGAGCCCCCCGATCGAGTTTTTTTCATCATTATTTTCCAGGTCCGAAACTGTTGAAAATTTTTCAAAATTCCTTTGCGTTCTCTATTTAGCTTTTGAGGAGGACGGGGAGGTTGAAATCTTTTTAAACAGACCATAATATTCGACGGTCAGATATTTGTCATTTTTTACGGATTTTTCAGATTTTAAATTCCAACTTTTTTCAGGAAAAGGGGGATGGCGAGCCACCTACCAAATTTTTTTTCGCTGTAATTTTTGAAAACTTCCAAAATCCCACGCGTTCTGTGTCTAGCTTTTGGGGAGCAGGGGGGACAATTTCCTCGACATTAATGTATTGTCATCGGAACTGAACCAACACGTTGAATTTCAATTCCATAGGATAAGAGGAAGTGGTTCTAATTCAGCTTGCAAGATTTGTACCCATCTAACAAACACCCACACGGAGCAAGTTAAATGAAAAATAAAAATGAGTGTTTTTACTAAGGTTATAATTATGTACACTATTTTTGTATTTTGTGTTTCACTTGTCTTCTATCTATCTATGCAATGTTAATAAATTATAAATAAAAGATAAGTATAACACATACTTAGTGTCAATTCAATTTGAGATTCATCTGCTAAATTAAATATAATATAACAATTAACAATTGAGAAAATGTCGAATTCGAATGTGAACTGCCTGCAAATAATAAATTTTAGGTGATATTGGAAGTGGCAAGATTACGGTTATTGTATATTAAATTCTACTCCTGACGTTTATCAAAGATAAGATTTACGTTATGAAATTGACAGAGCAGGATTTGAATCGTTTCAGAGACACAAAACAGTCCTCTTGGGATTCCCAAAAGTGGTTGAATATGGGTTTAAAATTACAATCCAGATGAATTGCAGGATGGAGCAGCGAGATTAATTTTTTTTCAATTCTCTCGAAATTTCGACGTCTTCAAGGAGGTTCAGCATTTTGCAGTTATTGTCTTGGGTGTGATGTGAAAATCTTACCGTTGAATGTAGGAGAAATTATTCAATCTAATATGAAGCTAAAATTAATTTTATCTGGTTTTGATAACAACATGAAAGTTTTTAAATTTCACATTTCATAGAAATAATGATAGAATCTTTTGTATTGCAAAATAAGGTAGGTATTCATGGTTTTATCACATTCAAATTATATTTTCAGATCATTGAATTTCTTTGTCATAATTTTGGAAATTTTGTTGGAAAAGGGACATAGATGCATTTTCAAAATTGAAATTAGTCATCGGAATGTTAAAAAGTCATGCGTGTAATAGTAGATAGAAGATTATTGGATGTCATGGGAATGAGGTCACTAGTGAGTTTCCGATAGATGGCGAATTCAAGTTTAATATCAAGGTTTTTCATTATGTTGATGTCTAAAAAGTTCAGTTCCTTGTTCTCTATTTCTATAGTGAATTGAATACTGGGATGAAAGTTGTTAATCGAGTGAAGTATGACTTAATATAGAGTTTGGAGATATATATTCAGTTTAGAGGCCAGTCCGTTCGGTTGTCTTTAGAACTTTTTGTTGAAAATGAAAAAATCTCGGCACATGAAAAATTTGTAAAAGAAACGACAATGACAATTTTGTCAGCTTTAATGATTTTTTTGATTTTGGTTGTGCAATTATTAAAAAAAAACCATATGTTGCACACTTAAATGACCACACTGTATAGGAGAATTAGGTTTGCGGATCTTTGGTAGTCCGTACAATTTTGGAATGTATGGGTAATGTTGGATCAATGTTTTGGGATTGACTAAGTCACTAAAGAAGGGGGACGTTGGATCTGGTTGATTTTCCAGATCTCTAGCTAATTTATGGAAGGGATTTCTGTTTAGGTGTTCAAATTAATTTTTCAATGTAATTTTTCTCATACACAAAAATTGTCATGTTAGTCAACTGATTGCACCCCTACGCGCAACCCTCAAAAGTTTTCGAGAGACTTGTGTGAGCTAGAGAAGACACAACCCTTACCTTTTAACGTGTGATGCCATGCACGAGACCGATGACCATGCGGGGATTTGAACCCTCGACCCTTTGCTTGAGAGGCGAACGCTCTACCAGCACTGCCACCAAGGCCATTAATAATAATCATGAGTTACCTTTGCCTGCTTTTGTCCTGAATGATTTTTTCGATTCGATTTCAAGTACTGTCTTATTATTCAAACAAACTTGACATTTGTTTCAATGAATTGATATCATTGAAATTATTGCTTTGTAATTTTGGGATAGTTAAGAGGCAGCTATTTTTCAAATAGTTATACACACAATATTTACGTTTCATATTCATTAACTCGTAACCAAATTTACGCACAAGCAGTATAACAGTTCGTAACTGATGTTGTAGGCTTCTGTGACCTATTCATGTTTAGTTGTAACATTATTCTCCCCTAAATGTATTGTATCTCCTGTCCATATAAATAAACCAATTATTATTATTACCGATCCTTAATTATATAGTACCTGTATATTCCTGTAACAGCCCTATTAATTAACATGTTAGATATATAAGGATCCACATATAGCCTGCAACTGAAAAATATTTCCTGCTTCTTCCACTCTGAATTACGAGCAACCCAAAACGAAAAAAAGCCGAGTCAGATCTGCAAATGCGATTATTCAAATTGAATAAAACGAAAGCATTTCTTCGGTACCCGAATGGGGTTCATCGTCATTTTCTTTTTGTATGGTGTACCGTGCGGTTTCAAAAACAGGTTTGTAACTGTACCTGCTCGAGATCATCTGGTATTGAGCGAAAATAACAACAATAAAAAGTGTTATCGTCACTATCATCGGGGTATTGTCCCTCTTTTATCTGACGTTGAAAATAAAAGATGTGACTCTTGTAAGGATTACCGAACATTTCGTAATAACTTGTAATTAAAGACAGGTTATGAATTAACATACAGGGTGTGTTACTGCGGATTCTAACGGACCTGCTTCTAGTGTGGTACTTCACGGGTGTGAAAGAAACTGGAAATTGATGACTATCAGTCTAGGTGGATTTGGATGGCCTGTGGGCAAAAGTAGCTTCAGTAATTTGGTGAGGAAAGTTCTGAAAGCTTTAACGTTTGTACTTAGTATTCTGGAATATGGTGCCATAATATAGAAATTGAAAAGGAACAGAAAAAATTCTTAAGATACTTCCTTGAGTGAATTCACAACTTTAGAATTTAAAAGAAAAATTGACATTCTATTATTCTTATATAAGCTACTGCATAATGAAGTAGATAATCCACACTTGTCACAAATTTGTCAGAACTGCAGTACATATTTTAATAATAGAAGAAGATATATTTTTCCATCGGAGACGATCCATCGCATACAGTGGAGGTGAGGAAATTGAAAAAACTTACAGTCTATCTCCACCAAAAATATTCTTTATTGTAGCTGTCATGCAGTCAGAAGACTGACATCACGTTGATATCATGTAGTCAGAAGACTAACATTAAGGGGGAGGACATGTTTCGAAGGATTAAACCTTCATCTTCAGCAAAAAATATGAGTTAGTTACAAGTCGATCTAAGGAAAAACAAAATGGTTACCAAAGAGTAATGAATAACAATAAAATGTGTGGAAATGGTGGAAAAATCACATTCAATGGGAAAAAAGTTTTTTTTTAAATGTTTTTCTTAAATTAAAATTTTGGTCCTAACACAAGACCATGTGGTCCGCATCTGGAGCGGAGGCCACAACCACCAATGTCAGGGACCATGGTTGGTCCATCCAACAATAAACATTTTCATAATAAATAAATTTTTTAAAAAATTGTGACCATGCAGCAATTGTTTACAAAGTAACAAGTAGGAAGAGGAAGTGACAATAAATTTGACATGAATGACATCTGTCATGTGGACAGTCCTGACTCAAGGTGACAGAGAAGAGAGTGAAATGTCCCATGGTTCATAGAACAAGAAAATTGAGAAAATGACATCTGCAGACAGAACCATAGAACAAACGAATAAATGTTTTCATTTGTAAAGATTATTGGGTATTTAATAAAAACTTTAACCAAAAAATTTAAGTGAATCATTGACAATATTATACCTTTTCACTCGAACCACCCATATAATCAAAAATTTTTTTCTATTCACTCACTTTTTCATCGTTTCTTCACGATACCTCTTAATGATTCAAATTTTTTAAATGAACTCAACGTCATTAAACAAATTGGTGTCAATAATGGCTTTCCAATCCATCTTATTGATAGATTATATCACAGATATGTCAATACATTCTCAAACTATAGATTAACTCAATCAAGTTCACCAAATAAATATTTCTCTTTATCCTATTTTGGCCCCCTTTCATTAAAACTTAAAAATACTTTGCTCAACAAATTCAATACCAACAACATTTCAAATTTTTCGATTTCATTCAAAACCTCCAATAATCTCAAACACTTGCTGGTCAACTCTAAAGATAAAATTCCAATGCTTGATAAATCTGGAGTCTATAAATTGAACTGTTCTAACCTTGATTGCAAAGCTTGCTATATTGGCCAAACAGGTCGCAAGCTTAGAACTCGTTTAGCAGAACACGTTAGAATTATAGAGTCCAACTCCGAAAAAGAAGAAATTAATTCAAATTCTGTTTTTTCCAATCACATCATAAATGAGAAACACAATTTTGATTCCAACTCTGACTTAAAAATTTTACACATTTGTGATAAAGGCAAGAGACTCAACTTACTTGAGACTCTTGAAATTAATAAAGCGATTAAAAATTCTGATTTACAATGTTTGAACGAACAGACCCAGTTTGACAGTTTGAAACTTTTTAACTCGTTACTATTTTGATACCTGTTTCATTCCACTTAATTTTCAATGATTCACTTAAATTTTTTGGTTAAAGTTTTTATTAAATACCCAATAATCTTTATAAATGAAAACATTTATTCGTTCATTCTATGGTTCTGTCTGCAGATGTCATTTTCTCAATTTTCTTGTTCTATGAACCATGGGACATTTCACTATCTTCTCTGTCACCTTGAGTCAGGACTGTCCACATGACAGATGTCGTTCATGTCAAAGTTATTGTCACTTCCTCTTCCTACTTGTTACTTTGTAAACAATTGCTGCATGGTCACAATTTTTTTAAAAATTTATTTATTATGAAAATGTTTATTGTTGGATGGACCAACCATGGTCCCTGACATTGGTGGTTGTGGCCTCCGCTCCAGATGCGGACCACATGGTCTTGTGTTAGGACCAAAATTTTAGTTTAAGAAAAAAATTTTTTAAAAAAAATTTTTCCCATTGAATGTGATTTTTCCACCATAATATGGTAGGTTCACACATTTTATTGTTATTCATTACTCTTTGGTAACCATTTTGTTTTTCCTTAGATCGACTTGTAACTAACTCATATTTTTTGCTGAAGATGAAGGTTTAATCCTTCGAAACATGTCCTCCCCCTTAATGTTAGTCTTCTGACTACATGATATCAACGTGATGTCAGTCTTCTGACTGCATGACAGCTACAATAAAGAATATTTTTGGTGGGGATAGACTGTAAGTTTTTTCAATTTCCTATTAGATATATTTTTGTTTTGCCTAAACCTCGAACCAACTTAGGTTTAAATTCCCCACTATACAATATGTGTTTTCTTGCAAATAGTTTGAGGAATATAGATTTCTATGTTAAATGTAATGTAAAAACATTTTTTTTAATTGAAGTTGAGATGTCATCCTTAGAAATAAATGCGAATTGTAACTGAAAGCCAATTTAGATGAAAAAGTTCTCCATTGTTATGAATAGACTCTTTTACACTGAAAAACGCTCCAAATACGATCGTGCTCACGGCCTCTTAATAAAGCTACAGTGTAGCGAAACATGTCGCGGTTATAACAAATTCCGTGGAAATTTAATCGTGTTTCACCTTAGTGTTTATACAATGGATTTCCACCAAGTGAAGACCGAATAAATCCAAAAACAAGTTTGTCGCCAGTCTCCCCTACTATTACCACACGACGACACCGTCATAATAATATTTCAAATGTTAGTCGATATTATATGAGGTGGCCGAACTCTAAATTCATAAGTTGTCCACGATTTACATACAGGAGGCAGGTTTTCCCAAACAAAAAAGCTGTTAATGAAAATGATAATCGCCGGTGTCCACTCTCTGATCCATAAATTATGCACATTACACGGTAGAGGTAAATTATACATCCAGTTTGAGCGTTTTGTGGGTGGGCAGTTGTTTTTACAAGAGTCACGTAAAGATTAGAAGAGCATTAAGATTTTTTATTGGCTACTCAGGTTGCAGCAGTTTCCTGAAAGAGATCGACGTAAATGTGAAAAATGATGTTAATATTCGAGGAGTTGATAAAATAACGAGGTTATGTTGATAAGGCCTTCGTGTAAAAGTTGGTAATAATATTCACGGTTAATGGGAGAGTGCTAATGGACTGCCGAAGATGATAAATGCGCAGTTTGAAGAACGAGGGCGATTCAAGTATCTGGAAGCAAAGTTTGAAGCTGAATTATTGTGGAATTACAGGTGGCGCACAGTGTTTCGTTTATTACAAGCTAGGTGAACAAATTTTTTTTTTGGCATTTTTGCATTTATATCGACCAATTATGAAATAAAATAGATCAATAGAACATTTTTACTAATTTTGAATTGATGGAGAGGATTGCCAATAGATATAGAAGAAAAATAAAAAAATTATTAGTATTTTATAGGAAAAACAATTCAGGTGGTCTATACGATACTAAATATATACAAATATACAATTGGATGAACACAAATAAATATTCAAATAATTGAAACTGAACTAAAAAATGAAACAATGGAACTGAAGCAGAACTTAGAGATCTAGGTGGCTCAAAATACCACGCAATTTCTCAAATGTCGGAATCGTCGTGCGATAAATCAAAACTGTTAGATAATACAATACTTGAATGAGTGAATACCAATGATACAAAAAAATTTAAATAAAACTTACAAATCTAGGTGGAAAAACCTGGACGCATTTTCAGATGTATCGGAATCATCGTCCGATAAATCAGATTGTTCTTCATTTTGAAGTGGATTTGGTAGTGACATTGACAGAGGTTTAGGCTCTATTGTAGGAGCTACAATCAGTTCCAAGACTTCTGGGCACAATTTTCTCGCATTCTTTTTGGGTACCTCCCGGAGGCTATTGATTAGAGGATCAGATGTTATAATCAACATTGAGAGTAAATCTGTATTCGTGGCAATACGAGAGCACTTCCTGGTGTTGTGCTCCGAGAACCTACGGCAATCTTTGTTTATAGCTTCTTGAGCTCCTTCTGATAACTGCCCAATTGGAACAATTGCGGTTTTTATTACTTCTGTACTATAAATGAGTATTTTATGTACAGTAGCGGGCATATAATAACACGAATAGAGACTGAGATAAAATTTTCTGTATTCAAGACAGAGCTTTTTAAATTCAACTATATTCATGTCAAAACCAGAGGATAATGTTCTCAGTATGACATAAAAATTTTTGATAAGCGTAACATCCAATCCTGTGATCTGAGCAGTCAACTCTGGGTTGTTGATAAAACGGCAAGCGGTGTTTCCATCATTTATTGAACCGAATTCTGGCTTTGGTTTGTCCACAATCAGTCCCATTTCATGTTTGAATCGTTGTTTAATTATCTCGGATCGTTGTTTAACACTGGCCTTATCTTCAACTCTTCTAGCCTGCCATTTTTTAATGCCCAACTTGTAGAAAACATTCGAAACAACGAATCCATGCATGAAGTGTAGACAAACCAAAGATAAAATGATCGTGATTGCTGTCAAAATCTCTCAATGAATCGTTCATCTTTGAAATGTACAAGATTTTTAAATTCGAAGAAAAAAATTGTTGTATACGAGTGTGCGCGCTGCAATACGTCTTATTGATTATAGAAACGGTGCAGCTATCATATACAGAAAATTTATCCCGGATACAAGTGGGTACATGTCATTTCTATTTTTTGAAAGTTCTAAAACGAGGAAAAATTAACGTTAATTTTTTGTTCATATTAAAACAATTTTTGAATTGTTTGCCTGTCAGAAAAATATATGTTGATAGAAAATATTTAGCACTTACCCTCAGAAATAAAATCCATCCTCAAAAATTTCCTGTACAGTACGAACTATCACAATTAAATAATGTTTGATGTGTCGCGAAAATTCAACTGATTCATTCTTACAATTGCTTTCAGCCTACTTGTGATCTTTTAGATCCTACCGATCATTACTGTGTTGAGTCATACATAAACGAATATCAGAATGTGATGTTTTGAGGTATTGTTTACATCAGTCCATTACCAATTTTCATATTTCTGAACAAGACTTCTGTCCAACTATTAGTTTGGACAAATGAAACACTGTGATGGCGGTTGAAAAATGCTATACGATGGAGGTGGGTATTAACAAAATATTGAGTATAAACACTGTCAATAGTGATTGTTACTAAACAACGAAATCAATTACAATTTAACACGTGGTGATTTTGTATAGTCGTGTAGTCGAAGGTCTTGAAAGAGACGAGCATACTTCAACAAAAATGTTCTCGGAAAAGTTAAACTACTGTGGAATAAAATCCGTTTATTCAGTCAAAATACTAAACTATGGTGTGACAGCGTTGTGCTCGGGCCTCTACTACTTATTTATCTGAATGATTTTTATTTCATTCATAACTCTTATTTTTTTTGTGTGTTATGATGAAGATACTACATTGATTCAATCCCACAAAATTATCCGTATTCAACGAAACGACAGTTAGTATTGAAATCAAATCAAAATATACTTTATTGTCGAAAATGAAATATCCTTTATAAATCTAGGAAAAATACAAGATATAAAAAAAATTACTATTTTATATTGACAGCTTCAAAATTTTGGAGTGGTGAAAGCAATAAAATCAGAAAAGTATAATATTGCAAGATCCCAGGGCCGTTAGACGTTACTTATTTTTAAACGAACGAAATGCGTACGATTGAGTAGTGTTAGTATGTACTATGTTCGCATACCTACCTGCTAGCTTGTCCAGATGACCATTCTTCAGATATTAGAGAATCAAAGTACGTAAAAACACTACTCACTTAGTTGAATTGCCAGTCTACAGAATTATTTCTATAACCCATGGTGGATCAGTGGACAGAGTATCTAGCTGCCACCCCTGAGCTCCGAGTTCAAATCTCGTCTGCAACAATTTTTTTTTCAAACCCAGCAGACGCATCACACTAGGGTTAGCCATCTCGATTGGAAACAGCTTCGACTCTGGGAGGATTTTTGTTCAAAAAGAAATTTGAAAGAAAACAGAATTTTGGTAAATAAAAGATAATAAAAGATAAAAGGTGAGAAAGGTAACTAAAAATAAGAGTTATTTAACTAATTTGTGTGGCTAATTTTTATGTATAATTTGTTGAATATCACTCTGAAGTAATTTATGGAGCTTTAAAGCGTTTGACAAAAGTTCTGGTCTATGGAAAGCGTCTGACACTTTTGAAATTACTTAAGAGTGATATTCTACAAAATATATATAAAAATCAGCCATACAAATTCAAGTTAGGTACCTGCCCAGGTGTCACAGAGCGAACTCCACGAGCACGCAGGTCTTAAAAGTGCATGAGACACCACTCAGAACCTAATTCTTCATCTTTTCAAAAATAAGTTATGTCTGAAGGCCCTGGGCTTTTACTCATAAGGAAATCTTAACAAAATCTTTTATTTACCAAAATTCTGTTTCCTTTTACATTTCTTTTTGAACAAAAATCCTCCCAGAGTCGAAGTCGTTTTCAACCGAGATGGCTAACCTTAGTGTGATGCGCCTGCTGGGTTAAAAAAAATTGTTGGAGACGAGATTTGAACTCGGACCTCCGGGGTGGTAGCTAGTTACTTTGTCCACTGATCCACCATGGGTTACAAAAATAATTCTGTAGACTGGCAATTCAACTAAGTTAGTAGTGTTTTTACGTACCTTGATTCCCTAATATCTGAAGAATGGTCATCTGGACAAGCTAGCAGGTAGGCATGCGAACATAGTGCATACTAACACTACTCAATCGTACACATTTCGTTCTTTTAAAAATAAGTAATGTCTGACGGCCCTGGGATCTTGGACTATAAAGGGAACACACTACACGTTATAATAAAATAATGATAAATATACTCATACAACGAATAGATGTAAATCTAAAAATATAAAAACTGTAAAATCATAAAACTTTAAAATTCTGAATGCATATAAATAAAGTACCTACTTCATAAACCATTTTCAAACTACAGTTCAGAGTCAAAATTCGGCAATAAAAAAAAAGTTAAATAGTCAGATGTATAAAGCAAAAAAAACATTTCAAACTACTATAGAATTAAATTTTTTAATAGATAAATAGAATCGTCTAATAAAAGGAATGCAGACATATGGTTCACAGCAAATAAACTGAATCTCAATAAGAGTAAAACACAAAAGCTTATAAATAATCTCATCAAACAAAAACATAAGTGAATTTTCGATATGTAAAATTGCGTGTCTTGACTCTGATGGTGTCTTGAGTTTGCAGCCTCAGATTGAGGTATTAGGCAAAAAACTATATAAAAAAAAATGGGAAAGCGCTTTATTGACAATGATTTTCCTGTGTAAAATATTTGAACCTTCCCTCACTTTCGTTTATATCGGAAATTGACAAGATGAGAAAGTTGTTTCTCATCTTCAACAGAACCTTGTATTCTTTTCCAGTTTTCAATTGAAAACTAAATTCTGCACTCAAATGTCTAACATGTCCTAAGCCTATTAATTATAACAACATTTTCGATACTGGCTAAAATAAACAATTATTTATTTCATGCGCCTTTGTTGGAAAAATGTCAATGTTGGCAATTCATTATATCGTTTCAAAATCATTAAGGGTCAGTCTTTTCAGTTCTAGTTAAACTCCAGAATAATTAACTAATGGTTAGAATGTGATCCTTCAAACTATCTAAAGTATTAGTTATCTGGAGTTTGACTGAAACTGAAAAGACTGGCCCTAAGAAGGGTTCAGATATTATTAATATCTCAAGAAATTAAAAAATTATCATAATTAATTTTTTTCCTTACGGAAACCTTTTTTGTTTTCGAATTTAAATGATTCGACTGGTAATTACGGAAGATTTTTATGAATGATGCCCTTTAGAATGAACGGAGATATTCGGTGTTTTAAAATATGTTACTTTCATAAATTGTGGACTTCATGTGTTTTCACCAAAAGGCCATGGCATAAATGAAAAATTTTAAATCTGACAGGAGTCACACCAATTAGTGGCCCATTAGTTCATCCAAAACTGGTTCGGATTGATGAAAATAATTGAAAATGTAAGGTCGTCATATGTAATACTGAGTGATGGACAATTCCAAATTCAAAGCAAAAAGTGGTGTGATGGAATATTCGAATCCCTATTCCAATAGTAGTTCAAAATGGCCTCTATCGTATTGTAAACATTTGTGAATCCTTCGCGAAATATAATTGTTCATTGCTCCTCGTATTTGTGTAGATGCCAGTATGCCACGGATTATATTCATATCCTCCTTCGTACCATAAACCGGGGCTACTTTAACATCGAGGGTTACTTTGACACTTTTTGTGGCTACTTTGACAAAGTCCCTCGTATAAGCAGAAATGCGAGAAACGTTGAGAGGTTATGTTACTGTTATTATTAGTAGGTGCCTGTTTGAGAATTCCGCTGCGTATTGAGGTGTTCTATTGTGCCCTAAATATTCAAAATCATAGTGTAAAAATGGTGAGAACCTACAAAAAGAAACTGGGAGCTCGTGCATACAAAAACTACAGTGAAGAAGACTTAAAAAAAGCCGTGTGTGAAGTTAAAAGCGGTAGGCTTTCACAAAAGGCGGCTGCTGAAAAATATAAAATAAACAGAACGACGTTATTGTACAAAGTTCGTGGGTCTCATGAAAATAATCCCGGACATCCGTTTTATCTAAAGTCGAAGTAGAATTGATAGCAGAAACACTGGGAACTGTTAGTGATTGGGGTTTCCCGATGACTAAATCAGATGTACGAGGTGTGATCGAGAAATTTGTTAATAAACAAGGCAGGGTTTTACCACAGTGGGAAAATAATGTGCCGGGTATTGACTTTGTGAATTCTGTTGCCGCCAGAAATGGACTTTCCGTTCGTCTAGCTACAAATATTAAGAAGCAGAGAGCATCGGTAGGAAAAACTGAACTCGCCGAGTTTTATGAAAATATTCGTAATATTCTATCCACTACGACACCTCATCATATTTATAATTACAATGAAACGAACATTACGAATGATCCAGGATCACTTAAAGTTATTGTGCCACGAAGAAGAAAAAGAGTGGAGCGAGTAAGAGAGCATTCATTCAAGAACATCAATCAGCGTGATGTTTTGTGGAACGGCGTCAGGAGTTTTATTGCCGCCTATGGTGGTATATAAGTCCAAAAATTTATATGAAAATTGGACCAAAGGAGGGCCAGTGGGTTCTATATACAATCACAGCGAATTGGGATGGTTCGATATGAAGTTATTTGAACAGTGGTTTTTTAAATTGTTGCTACCGCATATTGATGCCAATCGGGAAGAAAATGAAACGGTCGTTGTTTTGGGTGACAACCTGGCGTCACAATTTTCACCAGAGGTTGTGAGGGCATCAATACAAAACATCATTTATTTCAGTACTTTTCCTCCTAATGCCACACAGTTGCTACAGCCATTGGACGTTGGAGTTTTTGGGCCCATTAAAAAGCAATGGCGAAAGGTTTTGGATAGATGGAGACAAGAATCCAGGAGTCGAGGAACGATTCCCAAGGAACAATTCCCCGTGCTCCTGCTGAGACTATGGAATTCTATAGCACCCTCTATCCATTTGACCCTAATATAGTTCTAAACAGGCTTCCTTCCGGAGAAACCAATACTGGTAGAGTTTAAGACGTCAGTTTACTTGAATTTCTGAGAGAATCTAGGGGCTTTGATGAAAATAGATTGCGTCATTAAAGAGGGAAGAAAATGACCATAAGTCAGGTACTCGCATTTCATTAGACAATTCCAAGAATGAAACTCAGACACAGGATCTGCATCTAAGTAGGCACTTCTAGTAAAGTTCGCCCTACAAGTCCGCTTTACTCTTCAGATGACGACCTTCCACTCATTGATCGGGTCCTAAATTCATCTTCCAAAGCACAAGAAAATTCCAATATTCAAACTCAGGCGAAAGATCTTCATCAAGCTACTTCTAGTACACCTCACCAGATAAGTCTGCTCGACTCTTCAGATGAAGGCCTTCCACCCAAAAATGTATCCACCAAGCAGACCAGGAAGCGAGAAAAAATAGGAGATAACGAAAACCTTTGTTCGATCTGCTTATGTGACTTTCGACATTATGTTGGAAAGGATTGGATTTGCTGCGTCAATTGCACGAGATGGGTTTGCGGACATTGTAACAAGGGCACTAAGAATCCTCGCTACCATTGTCCAAGATGTGAGGATGATGAATAAAGGTGTTAATGGAAACATTTTTTTAAAGAATATTATTTTTGTTTTTGTTAGCGTTACCATTATATTGTTAGCTGTCATTTTCTTAACATTATTAAAACTTATATTTAATAAATTAAGTTTGATAAAAACCTGTATTTTTAATATTTATTCTCTTAGAAATATTGTAAAATAAAAAAAATATATTTTTTTGGTGTCAAACTAGCCCCCGAATGGAACTAATTTGACCTCCAGTATAAAACAATGCCACCAAAAAAAATTATTTATTTTTATATCAAGGAGTGTTTTTTGAAAGTTGTCGATTACAGGCAATGTTGCTAAGACATCCATTGGTTCAAACAAACACTAATTTTTTTATTCGGATACCTAAAAAAATGTTACGATAAAACAACTCTCTAAACTATGTCAAAGTAGCCCCAGTTTACGGTATTCAATGGGTGCATGAATAATTTTTCTTTGGTGATACCCCTTAGAAACAAGCCCATGGGTTTCAAATCTGGAAAACGAGGTCACAAAAGGTTTGTCCTTTTTTACCCAACAATTTTTCTTGAAACATTGCTTTCATAAAATCATCACACTGGTGATGCTTCATCCTATTGGTACAAGGCTCTGATGTTGCCTGCAAAAATATACAAATAACTAATTATGCAAGTATTTTTGTTATTTCCCTGGTTTTCCTCTCTGATTTTGGGAAAGAAAGTAACACCTTAAGATAAGGAAGGAAGGATCTTTTTTATTTACATTTTGTTCCAATTTTTTAATAATAAGTCTCTTGCAATTTCATTCATTAAAATAAAAAACAGTTAACAAAACCAATAACATTGAAACAAGAAAGATGGATAGATAAGTTTATTCATTATAAATGCTATTTTTACAAGAAACGTCATGAAATTAGGACTAATGACAATAATAAAACAAAATATTAACAAAAATTTGGTTATTTAAGACATTGACAACCAATAACGAACATGAAACACTTTAAAACTTACACCTAATCAATTTATGTTCATAAAACTATTTGTATATATATATATATATATATATATATATATATATATATATATATATATATATTGGAAATACCTATTTACAATTATTAAAATTTATTGTCGATCTTCGTGTCGGGCATCAAACTATCCGCGGGAGGAAAAGAAACAAGTTATTCCCTCTGTATGTGAATAACTATATTTCATCACTATTATTCTCCTTATTTCTCTTTTTTCTTCATTTTTGAAAATAACGTAACAGGGGTTTTGTTGTCTGTAAATCAATATAAAGAAATATGAAATGAATAATTTTGACGAAGTCGAAAAACCTTTCCCTCCTCACCTTCCCACCAACATAAAGAAATATACCGGTGACAGTTGATATCAAGTGGTCCGGGTTCGAATCCAGATGGTCCATATTTTCAACTTAGTTTTTCAATATCCATGTTTCATTCTTCATGTTCTTCCGCCAACGTGTTTCTTTGTGTTGAAAATAACGACCAAGAAATATCTAATAGCCGTACCAGACAACAAATATATTTTATGCAAGTCTCAGTTACTTGCGCCAATGGAAAAACTTGTCACAAAACAATGAAACGGGAAGAAAAATGGCAAGTAACGGCATAATGAGCCGAGATGTAGGCAAACGGAGCGCCTGCACAGGATGCATTTGTCAGTACGACATCCTTCGCACGGCAAAATCTTCCGGACAGGCGAGGCACACCGAGATTTCTCGGTTTAATATTGTCTTTCCCATGACACAGTTCCGTATTAGTTAGTCGCACATACAGAGTGCGTCACATGTGAAGAAACCCTAAAGGAGTTTTCGTCACCGGACTCGGCAGTGTTTTGCGCGATCGGAGCATTTCCAAAACCGTTTTTGTTATCTCTTCCATATCTAATTCAGTGAATAAAGAAAAAGTAATAAAAAAATCCAAACTTCTGCTAACTGCGTTACATACGTGGATAATTGTTGCATCAGTATATACGTGGGGTGCGTTAAACCCCATTTCCTGAAAAATCGTATTTTTTTTATCTTGTTCTTTTTCTGATATTACGTTGTTCCATAGTATCAGGGGATCATTTCGGAACAATAAAAACACGCAAGGAATAATCAAATAGGCTTTATTTCAAGAAATCTGATATAAACTGAAAAAGGCTAGTTTTTCATGTACCAAAAAACACACCGCGACAAAAAAAATCTCACCCCGGAATGAACGGAAACTAAAATTCGATTATGATGAAATACAAAGAAAATAATTGCAGAATGAAAAACAGCTTACTTACAGCTTTCCAACTCTATTGGGTTTGCGCCGATCTGCAGGCGCAGCGCTTATTCCCCGCTTCTTGGGCTAGTATACTGCTGTAACGTGCGGTCGGGTAATAGGCGTTATTATTATTCGTTGAGCGATCATAGTCGTGCGTTGATAATTTTGATTGTTTGGTTTGGTTTTCTAACGTTTTGATTTTTGATAGTGAAGTTGTTATCTTTTGCCAGAGATATTATAGTTTTTGAACTCTGAAAATACTCACTGGAGTATATCTGGAGGCGAGAGCTCTAATAGGCTCCGCCTACCAGTGTTTTTGCGATACCATTGGCCGACTTAAATGTTCGGCAATGGTATAAATAAAGGCTCAAATGGCTGTTTTAGGCAGTCATCCAGGAGTCGCCCGAGGGCTCGGACAGTTTCCAGGGGTGAAGCCGTCACTTCTGGATGGCTCAGTAGAGTTAAGTGCCCGTGTAAATAGTATCTCTGGCTTTTTAGGTATCTACGGCCTGGCATGCGAATTAATGGAACCTCGTTGGTTGGCAACACCAACCAATCCAAAAAGAATTCGTATGTCAGACACGTTCCTGCTGGTTTTCCAAATAAATGAAGAGTTCCGGAGTTGCTGAGACTTGCGACGATGCTGTACTTCGGATAGGTGGTACTGAGCTACCCGCAAGAGGTAAAACATCATGTTTCATACTATCCGACTGCACGCATTTGTTGTTATGGCGCCCAACAAAAGGGGCCTAGTGAAGCCGTAGGTTCCGAGCTGTCTCCGGATGGAGCAGGGGCCCACGAACAAACATCCTTTTCAGTAGCCCGGACTTGAAGATACTTATCGGAAAGTTTTCTTGGATGCACTTTCGGGATGATTCTGAAGCAAGTTATGCCAGTGGAATCGAGGACGTCCATATTCTTCGCGGGTTCGATGGTAGTGTGCCAGGGCTCCATTCCGCAGCCAGCCTGTTGTTCCTGAGCCGGATGGCCAGGGTAAAAAAGACACGACGGAGTCGCCTCAACCAGCAGAGCTGGTTGTCCTAGCCAGTGGGCAAGGGCGAAGACATGTGGCGCCTCTTTGGAAGCTGGATAATGAGCGTATGTGGATATATGGAATATTCCAAATTACCCCTAGGCTAATGACACAAAATTATCAACTGTAGATTTTAACAGTTGAAACGTCGTGATTAAAAATTGCAGAGAATTGAATTTTTCTTTGTTCTTTTTTACACAATGAAAGCCCAGAATAACCTTACTCAAAGTGAAACATTGTCAACCACTTTCAAACAAATTCTATTTTGTATTATGCCATGAAATGATACGTATTGTATATGCAGAAAAATTTCCTCAAATGACATTTTCAAATATGGAGGTAGCAATTTAAAAAAAACCGCGATGACGCCATAACCAACATCTGAAAAAATTATATATGTATGGAAAAGAGCACGTTTGAAAATTGAAATTGATGTGTCCCAGCAATTTTTCTCATCTGGCCCTGTAAAGATTTCAGCGAATTTATTCCAACCTATACGTGTTCACCTTAGACAGATCGCTATACACTGGGAACAAAGATATTCCCTGTACGTTAAATTTGCTCTTAAAGTCACCTGCATAAAGAAGCTAAGGTTGTTGAAGTAAATTTGATAGAAGTAAAAAAAAATTAACTCAGCCTACCTACTTTCATATTTCATTTATTAGTTACACTGGATATTAATACAGTTTTACTGCTTCAAATTTGAATATATGTTTGATGAGTTGCAATATTCTAATATACTGCCCACAGTTCTATACCTATGAATAAAAACGGCTGTCAGAGTTTTATATATCGAAGGATATCTCTAATTTCCATTACTGGTGGTGTTTTCTTTAAACATGCTTTGTGATGCTGAATGAAAGAAACAAGGCAGTGTGCCTACATACATCCTTGTGAAGCTTTTAGAAAGGTGCAATGGTTGTATTGAACACGATGTTTCAGGTTTGTTTTGGTGGAACAGGTAAAATCGTACTTAAGTTCAATAATTACTTATATGCATTTGAGGAAAAACATCAGTAAACCAAAGTGCTCTTGTTAGGCCCTTTCAGCTTTCAATCTTCATCATATTGAATCTGTGTATACATTAGTTGTATGTCGACCGCTTGATAAAGTATCTTCATAATATCAATATCAATAATAATTCTCGTATCATTTTCCTGCTATTTCTGTCGATTTATTTACCTTATTTGTAGTGAAGAGAATATACTGTTATGAAATTTAGGATATGAAAATAGAATAGCCGAAAAAGTTCAAAATTTATCAAAAACAGCAGAAACCCCAAGCAGATACTATACTTCTAATCTAAAGTACTTTACCATATCAGCAGAACACCATATAGTTTCAATTAAAACCAGTCACAAACTCAGCATTACAAAATTTCATACAAAAAAGTTCAGAAGACGATTCCAGTCTAAGCACCAAGTGAATTATTCCATAAACAGCAGTTTTTCCTAAAAAGACTTATACCTATATTAGAAATCAACTATTCTACAACTCAAAACAAATCTGAAAGCACACAAAAAGTAAAGAGAAAATTAAATTCAAAGAAAATTAGTAATCAAATGTAAAATTAAAATAAAAACACCTAGTTTATGGAATTTAGTAGTAGTCCATTTCAAACGTACATTTGAACAATAAGAAACGGAGACAGAAATGTCAAATCATGAATCAAAATAGCAACTTGGTGAAATTAGAACAGACAGAATAAAATGTGAGAACTTTTTTAAAATTAAGAGGAATCAAATTTAATAACAAAGGAATAGACAAATCGTAAATAGTTGTAAGTAGTTATAAGAAAATTTTAAAGGAAGTGCATCATAAAAAGAAAGTGATCACGAGTGCCAAGAAAAACTGTGTGGAGACTGAAAAACGGTAATCAAGACGTTGTTGATAAAAAAAAAGAATGGAGATTAAGTGTCAAGAAAGAAAGCAAAATTTATGTACCGGCAATTTAAATTTTAATGAAATAAGAAGAAAAAGCCCTTTCCTCCAACTAAAACGGAGTACAAGGAGAAGACAAAGTTCCTGAGAATAGATAGAAGTAAAATTGACTTCAAAAACTCCAGAGAAAACGAACCAGAGAGCAAAAGCCAGTACCAGCAGGAGACTCTATCTACCAAAAAAGTATTTTTCCTACAAGCGTGCGTGATTCACCCTCTACCCGCACGCAATTCAGTTTGGAAAGTGTCATTTTCCCACAGTTGTGCGGGAAAAGTTTTCCCACACTCGTGCGGGAAATTTTTTCCCACACTAGTGCGGGAAAAACATTTATATGATATCCTCGTAAAATATAAGTGGTTGGTGACAAAATATGAAAGTTCAAGCTTTTTTGTTGCAATACTAAGTGGGTTTGTTCAAAATCATCCATCATTTTGCACTATTTATTGAAATAATGAACAAATATTGATAAATAAAAATGTATTGTTATGAAAATCGCCCTATATATAAGCTTTGATTGATCTGATAACTAGTAGGTAATAATTGATGTTGTCATGCCGATCAATACACAAATTTGTTTGTAACTGTCAGAGTGACAGACAAAGCGTTACTTATATAAAATTTTCGATTCAGTGAAATTGCCACAATGGATTATTCATCTGATGAAGAACTTCCACAAGAAATCGTGCAAGCAGCTTCAGATGCGAACTTAGAGTTATTGCCAACGAAATCTAAACAAAGGTATGAGAATCAATACACGAGTTTTATTGAATGGTGCAACAATAAGAAAGTGAAAACACCAAATAAAGAAGAAGTATTCTTGGCTTATTTTCTAGAAATGTCTAAAACATGGAAGCCGAACACTTTATGGGCAAGATATTCAATGTTGAAGAGTGTATTCAAAGTAAAGCAAAATTTGGATATTAGCAAATTTTACAAAATACTTAATTGCATTCATTAAAAGACAGAATGTTATGTTTTCGACCGAAAAAGGCCAAAATCTTCACTCAAGAAGACGTTTCAAAATTTATGACTGAAGCACCCGATGACATATACCTCATGATTAAGTTAGTAGCAATTTTTGGATTAGCTGGTGCTTGCAGACGAGAAGAGCTGACAAAACTCACCATTGACGACATAGACGACAAAGAAAACCTGATAATTGTTAATATCAAGGATTCCAAAAATCATTCCTCTAGATCCTTCGTGATATCTGAAGAAGCAAATGATGGTTATTTTTTGAACGTATACAGAAATTATGTACATTTACGTCCAAAAGAGACTCCTCACCGTCGTTTATTCTTGTATTACAAAAGTGGAAAATGTACTGTGCAATGTGTAGGAATCAATACCATAGGAAAGATACACTCCGAAATAGCAGTATATCTGCGCCTTCAAAATCCAGAGCTTTACACTGGTCACAGCTTCAGGCGTTCCTCAGCCACTTTACTTGCTGACTGTGGTGTGGGTATAACTAATATCAAACGCCTAGGAGGATGGAAATCGACTTCAGTTGCAGAGGGGTATTTAGAAGACTCCACCAATCGAAAAAAAGAAATGTCCAACAAAATTCTCAATTTGAACACTACATCGTCTTCCGGGTGCATTTTAGAACCATCCACGTCTATATCGATCGATGTATTGCCCGAGTTACCTTCTTCTTCAGGAAATCTGACATCTTCAAAAAATATGCTGGCTTCCGCTATAAATTTACATAATGCATCAAATTGTACATTTACAATAAATATTACGAATAATTAGTGGATAGAAAATGTTACTCTTGTTAGTTGTTTCCATTTGCATGAATAAATAATTGAAAAAATGATTTTGTTTCCTACGCTTGTAGAAAAAGTATTGTTCCTAACTCATGCGGAAAGTGTCTTTCCCGCACTCGACTGCTTACCCGAACTCCGCTCCGCGACGTTCGGGTTAACGGCAGTCGCGTGCGGGAAAGCATCACTTTCCGCACTTGTTAGGAAAATTACTATTTCGAATAACCCATTATCGAAAACCAAGCAAAATCTTTAAATAATATCCAGTACCTTTCACAACATCGATTATTCAACAATCCTGAACAATTTTTACCAGTTTCCAACTGAAAACTTTCATCATCAATCATCTCCGAAACAGTCACCCAATAACTCTTTAAAACTTTCAGATGGTGTTTAAATTTAGCAATAAATAGAATTATTAACAATACATGCCATATACTCTTCAAGTATAGGTTATGTTTTATTTTCTGTAAATGTAATTTTCAATCAGACAACGTAGCTACTAAACTACGCTGTGACTAATATTTCGGCAACTACACCGAAACTGCTGAATATTTGTATGAAATTATTATCATTTTAACATTTGGGTAGAATGAAGTATTTAACGCAGGTCTAGGTAAGTTAAGGTCTAGAAATTTGATAAAAAGTACAAAAGTGTTCACATTTTGCATCATTGAATTGCTAATAAAATAAAACAAATATTTGAGTTGCATTTATTATTTTTATTTTTACAAAATCTATTTCAATCACAAGAACTCTGCTCGAGATTGAGATAATTTCATGTTTTGGAGCACCGACTGAGAAGCTGAGGAACTGAAAAAAAAAGGTAATAACTGAGAGGGCAAGAGTAAGTATCTAGCCAAGGCAATCTAAGAAAAAAAATTACATTTTGTATAGTACAGTTTATCAACCACTACAAAAATCAATTATTTCATTCATATATTTCAATCAATAAAAATAAAAATCAACAATTAATCATCAATAAAAATATAAATTAGCATCTAAATTTAATATTATAACAAAATATTCATAAAATACATATTTATTGAATATCCCAGCAACAATTTGTGTTCAAGCCTAATTGGGAAGAATATCTAAGGGAAAAAACTCGACGTTTCCATCTTTATTACTAGGCTCGTGGTTTTTCCCGAGTCGCAAGATCTATTCTCTACTAATTATAATACCCGATTAATTCTCAGATGTGACATCCTGTATAAAAAGAGATCCGTTAGGAACTATTGTGACTACCAGCCACCTGTTGTCGATGAATCGACCACACCAACGATTTATTTGATGGCTTATCTATACCTCCTTGGATTTTATGGTCGCGTATAATATAATCGTCGTTTTTTCTTCTTAATATAAACATCAAGGTTAATTTGTACACGGAGAGTTTCGTTAGAAGAGCAGAGGATGGACGATAAGTCTTCGGCAAGATTGAATTCCAAAAATGTGTAGTATTTGTCCACATTGGAGATTAATTGAGTACTAAAAGCACTATTTTTACATTTGATTGCCGTTTTTTCTTCATGCAATTCATTCACACTATTCACACTTTCTGAGATATGACTTCTGTTATCACCGAAAATGACACCTCAGAAAATGGGTGATATTAAATAGCTATTTGTATTATTAGGGAGGAAAGTGACACTTTTGCTCTAGCAGGATGTAGTTTATTACCCGATCCGAAGCGAAACATCCAAGGGAGGAAACGGCACTTTACTTCCTTGTTTAAAACAATGATTTTTCGTCATACGCACTTATTAAACCTATCTTTTGAAAATGTACTTACGGTACAAATAAAGAATTTAATTTATATGCGATATAATTAAGTTCATAAGTATTTGAATGTTTTTGACGATGTAGTAACTTGATTACTTATATTTCGGACGTCCATCATCTTAATGGTTGAAAGATTTCTATCTCTTTCAAATTTTTCACAACGTTTCAATTGCTTGAATCCGCAATCGTCTTCTGGTAAATAATGACAAAATCAGATGCTACGCGACCTTTTATAGGTCTATAATTAAAGTGTAATTACGTTGTAATTACGCGCGTTCTTGTGGCGCGCGTGGTTTCGCGCTTTTTTTCTCCAAAACGGTCCATGAGCGGTTTCCATACGTTTTTAATTTCCACGCTTGGTTGACTGAAGGCACTATTGGCTTCTATATAGGTGGTTTCCATAAATTTCTGTTTGAACCAATGTTCCTCTCTATGAAGAACACTAGCTTCGTCCCAAAGAATTCGGTGGTGTTTTGTCCAGGCGTGATCAGCAATTCCCGATTTTGATGTTTCCCCTCGTTGAGTCCACTTTTTGTGTTCGGCTATTCTTACTGATAATGGCCTCTTGGTCTCTCCGATATAGGAATCTCCACATTCATATGGGACTTTGTAAATACAGTTTTTGCTGGATTCTGTTGTGTTCTCTGGTTTCGTCTTTGTGAGGAAGCTTCGTGAGGTACTGCCGGATTGAAAGCAACTCTTGATGTTGTATTTATTTCCGATCCTTCTGATCTTCTCGGAGATACCCCTGATATAGGGAATAATGAGAACGGGGTTGTGTGGTCTTTCTTCGGTTTTCTTGGTCTTTTCGAGTTGTTTCCGAACTTCTCCTATGAGTTTCTCGGAGTATCCGTTTTGGAGTAGGTCCTTTTTGATGTGGTTAATTTCCGCCTCCAATGACTCCTGGTTGTTGCAAATAGACATTGCTCTCTCCACCAACGTTCTTACGATTCCACTCTTTGTGGAGTTTGGGTTATTGTTTATTAAGTACACATGGTATTTGTTCATCTATATTTTAGAATAAATTATGTTAATATTGAATGTACAGTTTTGAACAGCACTTATATGAACACCATTGGAATAAGAAGATAGTGTTGGAATAGAAGCTTCAGTATTTGAAGTATTTTCGCTTAGCATATTGTAATGGTGGTAGTGCTTGGATGATTATGGTCAAGTTCAGGTTCTACATTATTTCCTATAATTGTACCAGACATTTTTCTTTTTTTTGTGTAAGATTTTTCTACATATATAACCCTCTGCGATATTAGTTGATTTCCAACCGCCGTGTTGTTTTAGCGTTTGCTAATAGAGTTGCTAAAATTCTTCTGAAACTGTGTCCTGTGTAATGTTCGGAATTTGGAAGCTAAAGATATTCTGAAATTTTTTGTGGTACTTTGAGTATAGTATTCTTGCCAACCACTTGATTTGTAAAGGACCCCGCACTTTTTATAGGTGAAATGATTCTCGGTGAAATAGTCTGAATTTTTAGTATATTGTAGTGTTCGATGTACTGATTGAACGTGCAGAATCGCAAAGTTCGGTGATGGACAGATTTTGAAATACTGGGCGTTTAAGTTAAAAATCAGTAATTTTTATTTAATTATTTTCTCAGGATTTGAAAGTGCCAACTGCATTTTTTTTTCTTTCTTATCATCAACGTACCTTCATATTACTAAATATCATTCAGATGGTGCAGATTATATCATTATGTACAGAGTGAAAAATTAAAACTTTTTAGTGATGTCTGAAAATTCGATGTAATAATGAAATATTGATAAAATATTTTTGGCATGCAATATACTATTCTTATTCCATCATTAATCACAATTCATACATTTCGTACAGGGTGATTTGAAAAATAGTTGAAATATATGGCCGGTTCTTTCGTACGTATCCTGTATATTCAAGTGAATAATCATCCTCCGAAAATAGCTGATACCGTATAAACATGATTTCGTTGGGATATATAGGGTGATCATGAAAATTTTCGACGATAATTCACGATTTACTCGGTGAAATTCCTTTATTATTAATTGATATCATCATTCTCTTCTCAACACTGTCCCTAAAATTCAGTTTCCTACTATGACTAGTTTCATAGTTATTAATTGAGAAACAGTACCATTTGCATGACGAGTTGATATGTACGAAAGAACCTGCCATATATTTCACCAATTTTTCAAATCACCCTGTACGAAGTTGATGAATTGCAATTAAAGGTCGAATAAGAATAGTATGTTGATTTCATTGAAAATATGAACAGGATGTTCATAAAGTCAGTTGTGGAATCATCTGCGACTGAGAGTTGGAATTTAGTCGCTGTTTTCCATCGTACAATAGAATAGTATATTTCATGCCAAAATAATTTTATCAATATTCCATTATTACATCGAATTTTCAGTCATTACTAAAATGTTTTTATTTTTCACTCTGTACGTAATGATATAATCTGTACCATCTGAATGATATTTAGTAATATGAAGGTACGTTGATGATGAGAACGAAAAAACATGCAGTTGGCACTTTCAAATCCCGAGAAAATGATTAAATAAAAATTACTGATTTTTAATTCGAATGCACTGTACTTCAAAATCTGTCCATCAACGAACTTTGCGATTCTGCATGTTCAATCAGTACATCGACTACTACAATATACTAAAAATTCAGACAATTTAACCGAGAACCCTTTTACCTATAAAAAGTGCGGGGTCCTTTGCCTGCTTGAAAGCTTACGAACATTCGTTCATGCTCAGTTTTAGGACTTAGACTGATATATTTTTTAAAGATTTAAAAAAATTTGGGCCGTTGTCTGTTGTAGCATTGTTGTGTAGAATATTGGACTTACACGACACCATTATATCACTCTGGCACGATATTACCAAATATAAATCTGTTTGACAAATCCAGTAATTGTTGAAAAATATGAGAAAAATTATCATTTTATTACTTGAACGCCCTATATCTTGAAAACTACACTACATATTTCTTTGTGCCCATAGAAACTTTTGCTGATGAAGTTACAATCTACAACATAGAGCCATTTTCCATAAAAATGGTGCTGGGTTGTTTAATAGTACAAGAAAATTAACGTAGCCAAAATAAAAAGCTTAAGAAATTTGCTTTATTCAATATCCGCGTACACTGGCCGTACAAAAAATAGTATAATAGTCTCAACCAGTAAACAGTAAAGAGTTTACCGATATCCTCCAAACATTGTCGTCGATCGGTAAACTATTCTTATTATGTTTAATACTTGATACTATTACGCATCATTTAGAATTTATGAAAAGTTTATACTTTGAGAATAATACAAAATGACCTCGGTGATTTTTTTATCAATCGGATAAACATGTTGAATTGGCATATTGAAAATAAATCAGAAAGTTTTGTTTTATTTCTCAGAATTTCTCAAAATTTTAAATGCAAATTTTCAATCCACCTACCACTGAAAAATTTTTACAATCTTCCGTTGAAATATAAGACGCTCATCTGGTCAAAGGGCCCTTTCTGTTTAAAAAGGTTTTTAGGATGTTTTTAAAGGGAGTGCAGAGTGCCAGTGCTGCATGTTGTTTACATGCTGACAGATTTTTTTAAAGATATCACCCGACACCTACAATTTTTGTATTTTCAGAAGTTTTTGTTAATTCCAAATATGCTAACAAAATGATCACTTACTTGATACAAAGTTGCTCTTTTTTTAACATGTCCCAGCAAAAGTTGCTATATAAATATTTATCGCGTTAAAAAAAAAGAAGTGTATCCAGGAAGTTCGTGGGGGAGTCATGACCCCCTCACTTGCCTGGGTCAACCGGTAGTTTTTCTTTCATGTTTGTGCGATTTTTCTGATGAAGTTACCAAATTGTATAATAAATGGACATTGTATTTCCAACAAAGTAAACAAACAAATAGTCAATAAATGTGTCAAATATCACGTGTCATTGTTTATTATGATTTTGTAGCCAGTGTCCCCTCCCCCCCCTGAAGGCTGGATCTGCCCAAGAGTTTGGGTAGAAAAGTACATTCAGCTTCATGAAATATGAATAGGCCGAATTTTGCAGTAACTAGAGCAGCTTTAAATCCAGTATAACAACCATAATTTTCTAAGCTCATCCAATGAGCGATATTTCCTGATTTAAACGAATTCGAATTAGCCAAGAAATTGTTATTTTAAGAAAACGTGAACTAAATCGAGGTTCCCCAAATTTTTTCAGAAATTGGGCAAACAGTTGAAACAGAAACAACAAAATTTTGAGAAATTACCCAACTTTCTGTAATTTTTTTTTGAAATACCTCAAATTTGATAGGTATGGCTAATCGATAAAAAAAAACGTCAACATCACTTTGTATTATTTTCAAAACGTTCATGAATTCCAAGAAAATTTCTGTAAACTAAATATAAAAAAAATCGATTTGAACTTTAACAGTGTCTCTGCATTCATTGAGTTGAAGATAAGGACTCCACTATGGGGTAATGGATACAGTTTTGGTTAAATGGTCCAAAAGTGTTGAAAGGGTTTGGATTTTCAAGTATTTCGAAAATATGAATATTTGAATTTATTATTTTTTCTTGTGTTATCGTCAGAGCTGAAAGAAAATATGAAGCAATTTTGCCATAAACTTTCCCTTATGATATCAGTTTTACTGTCCGACGTTTCGTTATCGAACAACCATCATCAACTTAATTTTTAAATACGTTTGATTATCACAGTTTTTGAAGGTACTTTTTGTTCCAAATTCTATGGTGTATCATTCGTGACGGCTATCATTACGAATTTTTCAAGAGATTTTCACCAATGATTAGAACCTAAATTTTTTATATTTTTCACTTCTAAGCTATCCAATTTTACATTTTTTTTTTCAATTAAGGTACTTACATACTTAAAATCATATTAAAATATTCCAGATGATCTGAAACATAATGAAACAGTCATATGTGATACATCATCGAATTTAGAAGGAAAAGTATCTACTTTAAAAGACTACGTTAACCTGTGATGAAAACAAAAAATATTAAATATGAAATACAAAAGTTCATACTTTTCGAAATGACCTGAAAATGAAAAAATATGAGATTCATATACTGCCATATAAATGGCTTCATTTTTTACAATTCACCCAAAACTGTATCTGTTATTGTTCCATGGTGGATATCCTTATTTTGGACTCTATAAATGCTAAGCATCTGTTTTTTGTTTCTGTATCTTCTCTTCTGTTGTTTATATTGTGCTACGTAGCTACGAGAGAAGAGGTGAAAGATGGATCCGAACAGAGAATTTATATCTGTTCGGATAGTCAGGCAGCGCTCAGAGCCGTCTGCCATCCCAAACCAAGCTCAGCGCTTGTACAGGAATGCGGAAATGCGCTCGAGAAGCTAGCTGAAACGAAGGAAGTTCAGCTGGTATGGGTCCCGGGTCACAGTGGGGTGCGCGGAAACGAGATGGCAAACGGACTAGCCAGATCCGGATCCGCTGCGCCATTCTGTGGACCGGAACCTGTACTAGGCATCGCAAGAAGCCAAACCTCTTCAGCCCCCGACGAGTGGGCAGAAGAAGAGCTGAATAAACTTTGGAGAGATAACACCATAGAAATTATAATAAACACTAGAATGCCAAACCCGCTGTCCGCGATTCAGTTAAATGACCCCTCACAGGGAATGATGACATACTTTTGCAGTTGCGCATTATTGCTGTTTCTGGTCACGTCGTTGCCAAGTTTTCTTTTTTTTTCGTGTTCCAAATGAGGTTCGGAACATCATCTGTGGTTAGGGCACTGAAATGAAATTATAATATGATGACTGGAATGCTCGTCAGGCTGCGCGACTGGATTTCTCATGGAGGCCGCCATGTTTGTTTTGTGGTTCCTGGCAGTGGCGGACGAATCGAGATTGAGTTGATTGTAACATATAAAACTGATACAAAGACGCGCTGCACTGCACTGGTGTGTTTACAAACCATAAATTGGGAAACTAATAACACGTACGTGCAGATGAATGTCTCTCTCGCACACATACAAGTAAGCAATAAAGTATTTCTCTGCTAGATTGCATGTGCCTCCTTTCTTCATCTCCTATAGTTATCACTTTATACGGGTGCGCAGAGGAACTAAGAGCATTCCAGTCATCATATTATAATTTCATTTCAGTGGGTTAGGGCAGGTAATTGTGGGAAGTCCAGTACACTTGGCAACACCGCCTTAAAATCCTATCGTGGCGTATCAAGCGACAGTGTCGGCTTCTGAGTTTTGGCATTGTTAGGTTTTATTTAGCAGTTGTTCAGGGAAACTGTGTGAATCTGGATAACACCAATATATTGGCAACGACACAGAGTCAAAAAAAATTATGCGGACTTGAATTTGGATGATATGTCCATTATAAAAGAATATGACATTGATGTCAACGACATGTTAATCGAAGATGGGGAATTTTATCATTTAATTTAATTTCTCCCTTTTCTTTGAGCTGACTGAAAATGTGTGGTTACACATACAGTGACCGCCAAAAAGTATGTACCATATGGGAAAAAATTTTATTATTGGAGTATTGGAAAAAATATTCTGGGGAAGAGTTTGTGCATGTCCGATAACCTAAAAATCGATTTTGACACATGTCACGTGATCGCTAGAATGGCGGCAAAATGAAAAAAATTGTAATGCAAAGGCAAAAAAGGGGTAAGATGGCAAGATATCAAAAAAGTTATTTGAAAAAGTCACTTAGAATTCAATTTTATACACATAAACGAAGTTTCAAGAAATAATTCAAAAAAATTGAAAATAGCAATTTTTTAAAAATATTTTCCCATCTATTTAAAAATATTTTTATTTTTTCTTATGAATAGCTTGACGATACTGAAACATTTGCATTTTAATGATAATGACAAAACTTTCTCATTTTCTCCACACCAGAGGGCACTAAATTGAAAAAATGGGAATTTGTCAGAACCCTTGCTGTTACATCGGTTCGTATCTAACAGTTACATCCGAATTCCACGACCATTGTGATGACATGACACTCCAAAAACATGGTAATTTCCAGATTATAATCAAGTTCCGATGATAATCGTGCATGAGCGTTTCACTTCGCACATAAACTTGAAAATAGTGCGTCAAATTAAAGATTCTTAAAGTTTATGTGCAAAGTTAAACGTTCATACAGCATTATTATTGAAACTTGATTAAAATCAGGAAACATGGTGTTTCTAGATTGCCATATCAACACAATAGTCTTGGAATTCTGATATAACTGTTAGATAAGAACCAATGTAACAGCGAGGGTTCTGGCAAAAACCAATTTTTTTAATCTAGTGCCCTCTGGTGTGGAGAAAATGAGAAAGTTTTGTCATTATCATTCAAATGCAAATGTTTCAGTATAGTCAAGCTATTTATATTTTTAAAAAATTGCTATTTTCGATTTTTTTGAATTATCTCTTGAAACTTCGTTTATGTATAAAATTTAATTCTAAGTGACTTTTTCAAATAACTTTTTTTGATATCTTGCCATCTTACCCCTTTTTTTGCCTTTGCATTGCAATTTTTTTCATTTTGCCGCCATTCTAGCGATCACGTGACATGTGTCAAAATCGATTTTTAGGTTATCGGACATGCACAAACTTTTCCCAAGAATATTTTTTCCAATACTCCAATAATAAAATTTTTTCCCATATGGTACATACTTTTTGGCGTTCACTGTATATATCAGGATTTGCTGTTAAATCTATAAAAAAAATTATCAAATGTAGAGTATGTTTATCTGCTTTTGAAGGCATTACAGAATCTTCTGCAGATCCAGAAAACTTTAAATTATTGAATAGAAAAAGAGGTGGTCTCATAAGGCCATCACAAACTGTTATATAGATATTTGTATTTTCCATGAGAGAAAAATCCGGCAGGTTCTTGCAATTACTGATAATTTTATGCCAAATGAAATGAATTTTTTGGAAACTTTCATACACCAAACTTCATCAATATTATTACAGGATGAAAAATTATTCAGCTCCATAATAAACCACATTTTCGATATATCTCCCTATGAGGTGAGTCACAAATTGAAAATGATAAAAGCAATAACAAGAATTTACACCAGAATTAGATTTTTCAATATTGCAATGTCGCAAACTGAGAAAATTAGAGGTGAATTGAAGTGAAGAACACTTACTAAATTTATGATATTTTCCCATCAATAGATTTTGAAGCAAAATTTTCGTTTGATAGAAATAAGTTTGTAACATTACAAAATAAAATGTATTGGGAATTATTATAGTCCTTTTTCTCCAATCCTACCATTTCTCCTTATTTAAAACAAATATCCTGGAACAATTTTAATTTTTGGCTTTTTATATTTATTTCTCTGAACATTCGATAATCTCATTACAAAATATGCCATTTGAATTTGATACGATTCAACAACATTTACAATGATAAATGAGAACCTCTGACCAAATGCAAAAATGTAGTTTCTTACCCGAGAAACAATATTCGACAGATTTTTTCTCAATTTTATATCTCCCTTTAATGACATTTTTGTTTTTCAACAAAAATGGTGGAAAAGTGATAACAAGAGTCAACAAGTAGTTTGTACTCCTGTAAAAAAATTTGTAATGTCTTGTCAATGAAAGCTTTTGTTATTATTATTACATATTGCATTAATAACTAATTAATTAATCAATCGATTTGTAGAAGTAGAAAACCAACCTCAATATCCAGAATTTCGAAAATCAAAAATACGACTACATAAAGAAAGTGTTTCCTCACTCTGATATGGATTTCGTCTATAATAGCATCAACGGTTGAGCCGTAAAGCCGATGGACACATAAATTGAGTTTTTTTCTGATTCACTGAGTGGAATCAATTCGATCACAATAATTTCTCCCGACTTGGTCGCGAGAAAGCACAAAATAGAAGACCTACACTCAATATTTCTATTTTCAAGAAGTCAATCATTGACTTACTGTATATATCATTAAAGGAAAACTGTGTTATATTTCAAATGCTATTACCGACAACTTATACCTGATCCAGGAACAGGAACTCAAAAATCCTAAGACCGTCCCTAGCGACACTTGTGCTCTATTGCGCATACTCATGGGTTGGTTTATCTGCCGTAGGGGGACCACGTTATTCCGAACTAATTGGAGTTCTATGTATTTATTTCTATAGATAACACCGGCTGCAGGCAGTCGAAAGACTTCGTGGCCGGCTCCAACAAGTTAAGGACGACATGGCTCTTAGGCAGAAATCGCCAAGCACTACGCCTCCTTATAGGAATACTAACAGGACATAACAAGTTAGGCAGACACCTATCACTTATAGGTATAGAAGGCAGTCCCACTTGCCGAAAATGCGAAGAAGACGAAGAAACTTCATCTCACTTCCTCGGCGAGTGTGAGGCATACGGGAGGCTAAGATTTGGGACCTTCGGAGTTGACAAACTCCAACAAGAGGAACTAATCAACTTGGAGTGGTCGGACATACTGACCTTCATTAGGAGGTCACAAAGGTTCAAAAAGGAAAATTAGGAGGATGAACGTATATAAGTGGAGAACAGGGGATGGCAAAAAGGGTCCATGAGAGCCTACTTTCCTGGCTGCGGTTGTGGCCCCCCCAAAGAACTACTACTACCACCCATATTGTAAATATTTGGCCTTGTATGTTTCTTTCTTTTCGTCAATGATTGTCTTGAAGAATATCATCGCTGTCCTCAATAGCACAATTCGTCTTCTTATTTTGGTACTATTTTCCATTCCATACCACATAAAATATTTCTAAGAATACTTGAATTCTCTTTCCTTAGGTTTTTCATCATTTGATGGTCAGTTTACTGTCTCTTGGCGATTTAATCTTTCCTTGAACTGGCTGCAAGCTTACCAACAACCCTCAGAAGTGTTCGATAGACTTGTGCACTACTATGTTCATTTTCTCGGCCTTTTCTCATCATATCATTTTTATATTGAAACTCGTACTGCCTGTTTCGTTTTTTATCTGATGGGAAATAAAGACCTTTATTATTATTATTAATTCATTCTTTAGGAATCTGTGGCCGCTTACAATTACGGAAACCCCAAAAATAACTTTTCTAGATCTAGTTCACCATAATCCGATCGTCAGAAATATATTTTCCTTCATTTGATTTTCTATCAATATAACTTTCCTACTCAGCATTGTTGCACTAAACAAAAACAATATAGAGAGTAATAGATAAATGGCATTGCATTGAAGAAACGATTATACTTACAATAGTTAACATAAATATCTTTTGACCTATACGGGTGATGGCATCTAGAGTATAATAAAAATTATTCATCCGACCAACAATATTGCAAATCCTCCTCCGATGTTACAGTAATAAAATTACATGATTGCTTGAGCTCCTGACTTCCGTTAGATTGTTTATAGAATAATAAAATACAAAATTTATTTCTCACTTCGACAACTAGACATTGTATGAGAAATTTGAGGTGGAAATACCCACATTAAGAGGCGAAATGTCAGTAAAAGTATATTTACTTCTTGTCAGTACTTCTAATGGGCCTGTCGGAATTGCCCTAAATGGGCTGCGATACCGGATCGAGTGATGAGTACACGAGGAGAGACAAAAAGATAGATATAAATAGACGGTAATTTTTCGTAATTAAAATATAACACAGAAAGTACAACACTTATTGAACTACATCAAAAATGGTCTACTATGGTCATACCAAACGATCATCAAACCCATATTTATGTGCCCTTCTGCAGAAATGAGTGGCTCCACACTGAGCCAGACAGTTAACTAAAAAGCAGGAAATCTGGTCGGACTAACTGACAGTATCATGCCAGTTAGGTGTGACTTCGAAATGCAGTTTGAAGTAGTCATAAACATCCACCAAATTTACTAATTTATCTTCAAAACGTTTATATGAAAAAATTATTATAGTTATTTATGTATCAAGGGAGTAAAGTAGGCGTTTATGGCCTGCGGCGTGGATGATGGCCCGATGGCGTTAGCCGAGGGCCATCACACGCCGAAGGTCTTAAACGCATTTTACGCACGTGATACATACAAAATTTTATGCACTAGCGGTTTTATAGCGCGAATCACAAATACTGACTTGAATTGCAATGGTCTACACGTTTCATACGTTATGCATACAATAATTAAGGGTAACATAAAATGAGGAATGTGAAACTATAGTAGCTGAGTGCTATATTGGAGAATCTATTTCAAATAAATAGATCATCACCGAAAAAATTGCCAACGATTATGAACAAATGTTAGAAAGAGTATTGCTCTATTGAACTGAAATGATTCTAATTCGTGTTAGGAATTGCATGAAATGATGTGTGAGTATAGACAATTTGAGAATTTTTGTCTACTTTACGGCCCACCGGGCCATAATGCGCCCGCGGGCGGTAAAGTGCCACTTTACGCTTGCTGAACCGGGCCCGCTACTGCATAAAATATGTAATAAAACTGTCATCAAACCATTTCTTAAAAGTGTCTAGAGCCAACTTATAAAACAATTCATCTTATGAAATTGAATTATTTCAAGGTGGCTTTTTTTTATATTCTGATGATTATCCTGACTCCGTTGCAAAAATAATATAAAACCATTTTAAAATTGCTTTCTGTAACCTTATATTATAACAGTTATATTAGAGTATTTTGAGGAACAATTTTGTTTTCATAAGTAAATTGTTGTTTAGTTAAGAACTATACAACTGTTTTATAGTATTGCATTTTCTTTCACGACAATACTTAAATTCCTAAAATTGACCAGTTGAACATAAACATGCTATTGCTAACAACATTATACAACATATATTATATAATATACTACTCTGATATATATTAAACTCATTGAAGGTGAGGTTATGTTGTGAAAGCATAAACAAACAGTAAATAATTCATTCAATTTACCTGCTACGATAAACGAGAGTCCCTGAAAAACTTAAGTTGCAATTTCAGAGGTTATGTTTATCTTCACGCGTAAACTCTCTGTCACCACCAAATAATGAAATATTAGTCATAAAAAAGGATATTTGTATCCGTGGTATTTACATTTTTAAGAGTGGCCAAGGAGTTGCCTAGTAGCCAAAGGGTTGCCAGCTAGCATTATAAACACTCTTAATCGTTGAGTTGTGTACCTGAAATCTGTACATTTATTTTATGGACAGGACCGTATTTTACTGATTAGGAGGTAATTGTGAGTTTTTGTTGTTATATTTGCAGAACTTGTTACCATCCTATACAGTAATGGATTTTCCACATGGCAATCGAATTTTCGTTTTCGTGCGGTATGGAGTCGAGTTGTACACATCTGGAATATATTATTTGGAATAATTTTTTGTGAAAGTTTCAGTATTTAGATAGAAAATTATCAACTTATTTGGTCAGGATGAATTCACCTGTTGACAATCTAAAACGAACACTGTGTCTCATTTCGCATGGAGATATCACAGTGAATTCCGAAATTATTAAATAACCACTTATATTTTTGAAAATTGCAAAATATCTACACGATTTTATTTATGTTTGTATTTGTATCCAATTCAGGTTCAAGGGATAAGAAGGTTCTGTTTGAAACATTGTCGAAAGTTGGTTGTTTTTCGAATAGGTATATCAAACAATACAAAGGTGTTACCTGAAAGCTGATGTTATTTCGTGTAAACCCGTAACTGGAGAAATATATTTTTGATTACCATAGGGATATTTAGGGTGGACTCAAAGAAAATGTTGCTCTTCCAAAATACCTATTACCTACTAGACTGTGAGCAAAGATGAATTGCTACCTGTGCCAAGCCAATATAATCAAAATATCTTTGCATGAATCTTCGATTTGTTGATTGGAAGTTCTAAATATTTTTTGAATTCGGAATATGCAATGGTTCAACGGAAATTCATATCTGTGATTTTCAACAAATACCTATTAGGGAAAATGATCACACTTGTTCGCAAAAAAAGGACAGTCTCTTATTACATATGTGAGATACGAAAATATTAATAATTCTGAGGTAAAAAATTTTTTCAATGTTTTATAGAAATTGTGTTCGAGATAGAGCTTTTGGACTGTATTTTTAGCGATGCAAGAGAAAGTCACTTACCGAATTATTTCTTTCTAGCACTTGGAGTATGGTACCTCGTGTCGTGTCGCACCAAAACTTATTTTGTACTGTCTTCTGGTACTCATTCGGCTTCATCCGTCCGTTCCCGATAGGGGTTTTCTCCACATACGTATGGATGTCGTACTGGACACGGTTTGGGAACAGTAGCGTAACAACCTCTTGCATATAAGGGTACGTGACAAAATGTAAGAATATACGGAGTAGTTTGGTGAATATACCAGTTTTATAACAACAGAGTGTGAGAACTCAACAAATTGCATGATAGCTAAATTATCATATACTACTAGTAAATGGTGCAAAATTGTTTTATAGGAAGACGCCGTTAAATAATGACAACATTCCGCACGATGAAGATGACAAAAGATGTAAATACCGAAACCATGTATTTGTGTTGATATTTCAACCATTTAATTCACACAAATAAATGAATAATGACGCCTAGAACAAATCGCTACATGTTTCTGCACGAAAAATTTTCAAATCGATAAAGCTCAGTTTCCTATATTTTGTTGTTTTTATGAAAAACGGCCGCAAACAGATGGGGTGTTAAAAATGTATCCATATTATGCTATATATTCAACAATAAAATTTCAGTCCCATCAATAATTCCATCTTGGGTATTGAAAAATTTGTCTCAAAATACAAAAATAAGAATATTACTAAAATGTCTTCTTGTAAATAGTGATGATGACTGACTTTTATATTTTCTTTGTCACCTTGAAATACGTATAAAAGCTTTTATTATTGTTTATATAGAAGTAAGATAGTTAGTCAATGCCTGTGTAATTGGTGTTGGACGCAAACGCGAGTGTCATCTAGCGTGATTAGTTACAAACATAAATATTGGACGTCATTTTAATGCAGGTTCCTTCAAACAACATTTTAATGCTGTCCCATTGTTTCAATCAAGTTAAGACATGACTTGGAGGCCAGATCACTGAAGTTACGACATGACTTGGATGCGAGCTCACTATCGCCATCTACATGTCGCATCCATTTTGATCCAATTATAATCCCATAAGGTTGACTATCTTCTATATAAACAATGCTTTTATCCACAACTATTAATCAATAAATCTGTTAAATATGCGATTTTTATCAAGTAATGCCATGCATTACCATATAGAATTGAATAATAATGACAGTTCGATGGAATAATATTACTCAATCGTTGCGTCAAATTTGACAAGTTGTAAATTTACATGTCACTGTATTTGTAGATATACTGTCAGTCAGTTTGTGAGTTATTTGTTGTGAACATTCTTATCTCTGGTATCATTAGAGAAATGTCTAATAGTGAATCTGATTTAGAAGATATGTATTGTACACCGCCAGACATTTTAAAATTAGTGGCTAGCGCTACAGAAAATCTCCTACCTAACAAGTCAAAAGGTAAATATGATGCACTGGCCCAAAAACATCGTCTTTTTCTGAAACTGTTATCCTAGTGTATTTTGTTTAACTTGCTAAAAAATACAAGTCATCATCATTGTGGGCATATTATTCTATGCTGAAGAGTACATTGAATATTTACCATATTATCCACCTAGAGACTTACATGGAGTTGCAGGCATTTTTAAAACGTCAGTCTTAGGGCCATCAACCGAAAAAATCTAAAACCTTTACTCCCGAAGAAGTCAGTAAATTTATAAAAGAACCCCAGATCTTACTTATCTAATGACAAAGGTATTGTCGTATATAGTTGTGGATAAAGTATAGTATTCAACTCGCGCCTCCGGCTCGTGTTGCAATTTCATCTTCGTGGGTAATAGCCATCATTATACGCTTGTTGAATAATATACTATTACAAAACTGTTGTTTAGTTGATTTACAATTATAATTCAATAAATAGTCAAGAATATTTTGCAGTATAGTTGAAAAGCATTGATAAAATTATTTTATAAGTACAATCATTTAATTGTTTTTGAGCCGCTGGAATGTTTATAAAATAGTTTTGTAGTGTTTGCGAAAGGCTTTATGAAATAGCAATGGAGACGTAAGTATTTTATAAAATGGTGCCAATTTCATAGTTATAACTACCGTGTATAAACGTATTCAAAACATTTCAGAGAGTAAGATTATTTTATAAAAAAATCGTCAAAAACATTCTTGCAACTGTTATAAAATAACAAATTGTTAGCTGGGTAGTAATCTTTTGAACGGTTATTCTTATAACAATGAAATTTGGAAGGTGGAAATAAACTAGTCTCAACTAGTCGTAAACGATGACGTTACAGGGTCACTATGGCCAATAATTCTAAATGGGATTAGCCAGGGAAGTAGTTGTTTTCTGTCAGATTTTTGCCTCATTTTTTCCACTTTGTGGAAATATTTGGGGAGAAGGGTACTTCGACTTTGACGATTTTATTCCTGCAATCTATTTGTACTATCTGGCAAAACCTTCTCGTCTCGTTTAAGGTTCATGTAAACCCATGAAAAAATTAACGGCAATTTTAAAAATTCTGAAAAAAATTCGAGTTATTCTGGCATTCAAGTTGAATAATTAGAGAGATGTAGAAGAAAATCTGATGAACAGTTTTTGAGAAAAACAATAAAAACCTAATTTTTAGAGGTTTTTTTGAGTTTTCCCAAAAACTATTCATCATATTTCATTTCAAATATCATGACATATCAATGTCAAGGTAAAAGATAATCACGATTTTTTGCAGAATTTTTAACCTCAACGTTCTCTCACAATTAAAAAAATTTTGAAAATCTTGTTATAAAATCAAAGACAGTTGAGAAGAATCGCTTTTGCAAGAGATATTTATATGAAATTTAGAAGACTGAACATTGAGGAACTATTCATACTATTTTTCAGACATAAAATCAAACGATATATATTTTTAATAGTAATATTTAAAATCTCGGACAAAAAACGGTAAATCGCTCCAGTAAGTGATTCTTCTGTATTACATGAACGGAAATACAAAAATAGTTCTGCTACTGTCCACAAGGTATTGCACAGAATTATTGTCACTGTCATATTTACTGTACAGCGTTGCCAATAGTTCTATGCAGCGGTAACCGATGTAATTTGTTAACGTTAAGTTACGTCGATAGGGGTTTGTCAGTTCATCAGTTGATTGTTGGATTGGTCCGCCTAAAGCCTTGGAGTCCTTGGACACAATTGAAGAATTATACAAGTAATGAGTTTTATGTTTTGGGATTTAAAATATCAGTTCTGGAAATGAAACAGAAAGCAAAATGGAATTGAAAAATAATAATAATAATCGTAATAGCGTCTTCATTGTCCATTCCAGTTATTTTTGAGTAACATTATTTTATATACATAAAAACTAACGGCATAATAGGCGGAGTTCAGCTTACAAAGATGAAAAATATTGATAAAAATAAATTATAGTGAGTTGTTCATATTAGCTGCTCTTTTTGAATTTTACCAACAATATTGTTGTTTGTGCTAAAAGTAAATCTAATCTAAGCAAGATCCCGTCAAGGACGGACTGACTATATCTATAACAAACCCATGGTCACTACAACCCCGAATATCAGAAAAACCAACGAAATGAATAGAATAAATAATATACAGGTGAACTGGCAAAAAGCGGCAATACCAAAGATTCTCAAGATCTCCTCCCACAGGAAAACCGACGGCACAAGAATCATCAATAAACCAAAATCTAAGAAAAAGAATGAACCAGCTTTAAAGAAAATGGTCCCCACCTTTGGAAACACTAAAACCGATTGAAAAGATAACCCCTTTTAGAACAGAAGGAGGTCTCTATCCATGGTAAACCTGGATGTTCTGCAAATCAACCGAAATTTGCAAACAAGGGAAATACATCACTGTTTCTGAAAAATGTGGTGTACGCACCCATTTCAAAACTGAAGACTCCGCAAATTTTCCGAAATTTGCAGACATGATTCGGCAAGGGGGTTAAGTTCGAAAAACGAGGTCTCCACCCAATACAAATATGAGGGCGCTGCAAATTTCCTGAAATTTTCAGACAGGAATTCGAAAAATGAAGTATCCGAGGTCTCCACCCAACCATAACCAGAGGAACTGCAACTCTCACCAAATTCACGGACTCAGCAGAGGCCACTGAATTCGAATAACGAGGTCACCGAGGTCTCCACCCAACAAAATTATGAAGGCACTGTAAATTCCACCAAATGCACAGACAGGACTCAACAGAGGCCACTGAATTCAAATAACGAGGTCACCGAGTTCTCCAGCCAACAAAACAGCGAGGACACTACAAATTCAACCAAATTCGTAGACAGGACTTAGCAGAGGCCCACAGTATTCGAAAAACGAGGTCCCCGAGGTCTTCACCCAACAAAATTATGGAGGCACTGTGAATTCCACCAAATTCACAGACAGGACTCAACTGATCGCGAAAAATTATTTACCCGACGTTTCCACCCGACAAAAAACTAGAGGCCCAGTTGGTTTCACTAAATTCACTGACAAGACTCTGTAAATATCGCTAATCAACAGTAATGAATGAGTCTACATCCACAAAAAAAAACGGAGATACCGCAAAACTGAAATATTTTGTAGACCACTGAACAATAAGCCTATAGGAAGAGCTGGAAAAGAGAAGAAAAGAAAGAAGGAACCTTGAAAACGTAGCCCAAAAATATAACAAGACTACCCTTCGCCTTATAAATATTATATATTCTAAATATCTAATGTAGATAATACAGTAGATAAATAATTCATTTTTAAGAGAAAGAAATCACAAAATCGTCTTCACAACGAACAAAAAATGTAATAATAGTTATTATTATTAGTAATCTGGCTATCCGTAATATAGCTACATAATGCATTGAACCACATTACCACAATTAATACCAGATAATAATTAATAACCCTGTGAGCTATTTCGCAGTACTCCGAATAATGTTAAGATTTGGCAACAATGCATTAGCAGTAGGGTTGACAGTTGGATATTCGGTATATATTCCCTGACGGGACACTGCCACCTCAACATTTTCACGGATGATACCGAATGCAGGTGGTGCTTGGAGGATGAGGAGTTAGCCACCCACATCATCACGGAATGCCCGGCAGTGGCAGCAATACGGGAAGCACACCTCGGGAGCATCGTACTGAACCCGGAGAGTGTGAGGGTGGTATCGGTCAGAAGGCTGGCCTCTTTCGCTCGCGAGATAGGCTACCTTCAAAACTGAACCATCTCCCAGCAGTAGTGGGTGCATAACGGACCCGATTGAGTGGCCTACATGCTTATGGCTTCGTCCGCCCACATACCTTGTTCTATCTATCTATCTATTCCAGCAGAAAACTGTAATTTATTTGGAAATATTATTGAAGATCGCTGTCACCAAACATATCTTGTCAGTGCCATCTTACAGTTCAGAAACGCGAAATATTTGAGTTTATATGAACCTTAAAAGGTATTGAAAATACCTATTCAGTCATTACCAAAATTGTTTCGATTTAGGCTGATTTTGGTGGTTATATTAAATAAATACTAAAATTATAGTTTCGTATTTAATTAATAAAGATTTGACAAACAGTTCGTATATTATGTGGCCAATGTGTCAGCAGAAATTGCCCTACATTCTTCAACAATTTGTTGTTTTAAAATGGCAATACTGACAGGCGCTGTAGTGTGAACTTCAGAATCCAATTAGAAAGCAAAGAAAAAATGTAATGCTGTGAGGTCCGGTGACCGAGCTGGGCATTCTATCGAACCTCATCGTCCAATCCATCTACCGGCGATATTCCTCATCTGGGTAACGTCTTACTGCACCATAATAGTTTGCAGGGCAACTTTTTCTGTATAGTCTGATTGTTGGTTAGTATGATTGGATATAATTTCATGGACGTACCTATACAAACACGAGACAAAAACCTATTCTACTTTTTGCAATAAAAAATATGGTGATTGCTTGACACATGGCGTGGGGAGGCACATCACCTCAAACATTTCAATCAGCATGGGGTACAAGTGTTACTTCGTTAAAGAGGTAATTCAATTCTCATTTCAACATCTATTTTTTTTCAATTTTCATTACGTTTGTTCACCATTTCGATCTCTATCCTGATGGACATTTCAAATGATGGAATGGATATTGATATATTGGGAAAATCATGGAATTGAACAAAGCCTTCGAAAAATAGCGTATGTTCACTTAACTTCTGAAATTTGTTGGACTCATATAAAGGTGGTTGCTGTTTCTAATCGAATAATTATGATTATTAGCATTGTTTAAATAGAACATAGTTGGTCAATGCCTGTGGAAAAGGTATTGGACACAGACGCGAGTGTCATCTAGCGTGATTAGTTACAAACATGAATATTTGACGTCATTTTAATGCAGGTTTCTTCAAAGAACCCTGATTTTAATGCTTTTCCATTGTTTTAATCAAGTTACGACATGACTTGGAGGCCAGATCACTGAAGTTACGACATGACTTGGATGCGAGCTCACTATCGCCATCTACATGTCGCATCCATTTTGATCCAATTATAATCCCATAAGGTTGACTATCTTCTATATAAACAATGTTATTAGTGAAGGTTATGGTAGTTTGAAGATGCGACAGGGTTATTTTATGTACTATTTTATAAATAAAAAACCACAGAACAACAGAATATTCTTTGGGATATTGAAAGCCACTTTACGGAGGATGACATGGTAGAAACTGGAGTTGACTTAGAACACTTGAAAATTATATTAATACCTCGATTCGTTAGTTATTGCAATTGTTGTTTGAATATTTCAATTTTTATCAACATTAGATTTATGTTGCCTGTTTTTATTTTGTAAATTTTGTGATATATCTCAACTTCTTCTAATACTCTGTTAATTTTTTCAATTACTTGTTCTAGATTTGTTTCACTGTAGGCCAGCGAAATATCTTCTGCAAATAGATTGAGAAACTCACACTCAATGAACAAATTGATATCTTTCAAATACAATATGAATAAGAGAGAACAAAAAACACTTTCCATTAAAATGCAAGAATACACTTGCTTTGTTTTTTCACATGCACAGATCTATTCCGGTCTCGTGCAATTGTACTATTTACAGCGAACCAATTACAAACGAAACTGAGACAAAGAAACGAAATCATTGAAATTAGCAGAGAAAGCGGAAATGCCGAAAATTTCACAAAGAACAGGTATTCCGTGGGATGCAGTCCCGACATATTAATACGTAACAACTGTCCCAAACAGAACAATTACTTTTCTCATTAGCATATATTCCAGATGGCTGTTACAAAATCTCTTCCGTGAAAAATATCAATCAGGCCAGACAATAAAATGTCACAGTTACAACCCAGCATTTAAATAAAAAAAGTTTCGAATTAATTCAGCGGAGCCTACGCGTTCCAGAGATAGAGCTAGTCTGCATTAAAACTGGTTCTCGATAATAATTAATGGATCTATTTTTCGTTAATTGGGGCTATAACAGATGTGGTAATTTGTTTGTTGTAAAAGCGTGAAAAATTACGCAAGATCTTTCGATTAATCAGAATTAGCCAGGATACCGCTATTTAGTTTTGGTATAGATTTTATGAGAACGTATAAATCGATGGACACTGGAAAATGGGCTTGCACATAGGAAGGAAGCATTCACCAGTTGCCAACGTCAGACTACATATAGAATTTACACAGGGTCAGTCACTAAGAAGCATTTGGTGCAATGATTAGCAAAACATAATCACGTATTTTCATTTTTTAGTCATGACCTGAAGCTATCCTATTATGATATATATAATATATCGTCCCACTTATCACGTAGGGGCGTATCTGATTTCTGAATATTTTACAGGAGAGAGGAAAAGCGATAATTGATGACAATTTAATCACCCTGTAGAGCTTAATATGTTATACTTCAAAATAATATTCTAGCATTACAAAAGGAACAACATGTTCTTTACGCTGATGTAATATGAGAAATGTACAAATTTTAGTTTTTTTTTACCAAAATTAGTTTGCATATACGCCCATACGTGAGAATGCATTCATATCGTTTTGTAAGATAGGTCTACTGTTGCAATAGAGAAATAAATGGATAAAATTAGTAAAAGACAAAGATTTCATGAAACCTAAATATTAAATTATTGTTGTAACAGGGAAAAAAACAAAGTACGACAAAGCGCTGTGAGTATGAAAAGTAAATAACTTTTTTACAATCCTACAAAAATACCATGGTAAAAGACACATCAACGTGAAGTTCTCTGTATTGACATCGGCAGATACGCCATGAACATAAGTTCTATTTGTGGCGGGATTATAAGAGATACAGTTACGCCACTTCGTGAGATAAAAAGTACATTGCAAGTAAGCCTAAATCCGGCGTAACTCAATTTTGTAACTTACGCCCCTACGTGATAAGGGGGACGATATGATATATATAAGGATGAACTTTGTGAAATTCATCCTTAGGAGAAATCAAGAAATCGACCAATTTTTGAGAAAGTGAAATTTTCCAAAAATGGAATATTCAACAAGCGGAATTCTACCTACTGATACGATACAAATCCACATCAACATCATTTTCAAAACTGTTGGAATTTTAATGTTTACTGCACTGTAAAGACAACGCCATGGTGATGTTTCACTTTTATGACGAAAACTTAAAAGATTAGAACACATCGTTCGCGGATATGCTATCCCGCTAGCCTATGCAATTAGCATTCATAGAACATAGAAAATACATGACAGATCTACAGGTATTTTTAATTTCTGGTAAACGATATCTAGATATTTTGAAAAATCTCGATATGGATCATTTGGAACGACTGATGCTCGCTAACCAAAATTTGGTATCAACATAATCACATAATCGGCAGGTGGTGATGATGTGGTTAAATGAAATTTTTTATGACCAATGGTTTGGAACCGATGGTCCTCAATAATGTCCAGCACGATCGCCTGATTTAATCCCATTGGATTTTTTCATTTGGAGTTACATGAAAAACGAGGTGTATTCTCATATTTCTCATACGCCAACTAAGAAAGAATATTTTCAGCAGAGAGATCATACTGCTTTCAACTCTATTCTACCGCTGCAGACGTCATACGGAGATGTGAAAGATGCAAGGAAGTTGAAGTTGTTGTTTATTCTAAACATGATTTTTGTTTTGAAAACGAGATTATTTTTTCAAGAAAAATAGGCAATAATAAAATTCTATCGATCAAAATTGGGGAATACAAACGTAAATCCTCTCGTGAAACTAATAGGGTATTATAACTAGAGCTTATTTTCATAATAGAATTGAATTGATGACAAAAAGGGGGTTCCTATTTGAAAAAATTGAGATTTTTTTATTTTTCTCATTTACTTATTGGAGCCACAATTTTGCGCCACCTGTGGATTATTCAGTGGGTGTGAAAATGTTGTTCCATCTTCAACATTCTTCAACATTCTTGCACTGCACATTTTTCAAATGTTAATTTACATAAAAATTACGTTTGTTTGAAAGGCTGAATCTGACACTTTTTCTAAAAAAACTCGAATAACTCAAAAACGGTTCATTTTTGGTAAAGGTCGAAAGAAGTCGAAATCATGAGGAGGATTCAAAAATGCACATGTATGTGCAATGGATAATAATAATAATAATCTTTATTTCGCTTGTTAAAAAGTATAAAATTATCACAATTAATATTTCTGTACAATAACAAAGAAGACGTCAGTGTAAAAATAAATAAAATATAGATGTACAATGGACGTACAATGGACGTTGAATATGGAAGTTCTAGAAATCTATTGGATGTCCAGATTAGTCCTATGTCCAATGGACGCTCAATGGACGTCCAGGATACCACTTTGGACGTACAATTAAATCCAATGGATGTACATTGTGCGTATTTTAGACGTCCATTGTTAGTCCATATTTGGTGTGATGTCCAGAACACATCCAGATAACAACCACTGAGTATGTTTTGTATGTTTTCTGGACGTCATCAGTACTTTGGAACATATTGTAAAGGTAAAACTAATACAATTTCCCATACATATATATAGTGTTCTCGTGTTCCCTTTTCTACAATATTAGTCTTGAGTGAAAAATCACATAGACTTCTTGATGAAGTAATCACCAAAATGACGGTGATATAATATTGGATTTGGTGTAATTCAATCGACAACATTTGTTCGACAACATTTGTTTGAACGGGAATTTGGCACCCTGGTAATTTGATTGAGAGGAAAGCTAATCGACTCGCATTTATTCGAACATAAATTTGTTCGACAAATTTTCAGACGTAAGTGAAAATAGTGTTGATAGATAGTAAATGTTACGACTAAATATCCCTCCCAAAAATGTCCTGTTGAAAATATTCTGCCAATAATCTTCCGTTCAATAATATCCTCAGACAATAATAACGTTATTCAAAATTATTCCGTCCAATTATTAGTCTGATCTAACCTAAACGAACTAACTTAGCCCGCAAGCAAGAAGGGAGCTTGGAAGTTAAGGTAAAAATTCTTCTGAGGGTAGTATTTTATTAGTCTGATCTAACCTGAACGAACTAACCTAGCTCGCAAGTTGTAAGGTTATTATTGGTCAGAATATTATTGTCTTAGATATTATTTAACTTTTCTTTAGTTTGGGTAACTGCTATTTTATAATATTGCTTACTTTGTTGCATTGCAGCTTTTTTTAAATCAAATTCTCAAATTTTGGACGAAATGTAGGTCGAACAAGCGCTGGTCGAACAAATTTCCGTTCGAACAAGATTCCGCCGTACAAATATTTTACGAACAAATGCTGTCGAACAAATTTCTGTCGGACAAATTTTGCCGAACAACACCCAGTGTTACTTTTTTACTTATACCATATACGTATTGCTCAATATTTGAAGAGCACCCACCCATCCTGCACAAATTACAAATTCAATACACACCAGAAAGTTGACATTTGATTGTTAGAATCCAACAATCTTTAGTGTTCTGGACCTTATGAAATTTGTATTATCATGGATGGAAACAATCTTTGATAAGAAACTTTTTGTAAAACTTTTAGTAAGTATACACTTTTCAAAAGAAAATTTCAATTTATATTTTAAAAACAGAGAACTTATTCTCGAAATAAACGGAGAACAGAAGTTAAATATCTTGAATCCAACCAGCTTATGAATGTTTTTTTTTTGTTATTTCCTCTATGAACAAACGAAACGAAATAATAATAGTCGCCATGGAGAGAAAAGACCCGGCAAGCATGAGCATATAACCTTACATTTCTCACAACTTATAAAAGAACTTACTAAAACGCAACACGAAACTTACAGAGTAGTCTTATCATATAGGTTACAAAAAGTATTAATATGGGTATGTGCATACAATTAAATCCAAAACTTCTTCACAATGACGCCATATAAAATATCAATGAAACCGTGACCGCGTAAACAGACATCACTGACCAACCTAACATATTCTTTTTCTGCTATAACAGATTATTCTTTTGTCCCAAAAAGCTATTTTGGTATAAGAAACCCACCAAGCAAAGTAACATTCCTTCAATATTTCAGTAACCTTTCATGGTAATGTGTAATGTTACATCAGAGTTTTCTGCTACCTTACTGCAAAGGTTCAGCAACTACTGAAACGGACGTTCAGCAATATTACAAATGGTATATGCCATTATCAATTATTCCAGCTAGGTTACTGCAACATTGCATATAATGTACAGGAAAATTGCAAATGTAAAATTAAAAATGACGTCTTATGACAATGTTGCAGTAACTACTGAAATGGATTGATGGATGTAATCTTTTGTAATTGAAATCTCACAAAGAAAAATTTAATATTATTGTGTTTATAGTTCGAAGTATGTATGCTGTGACGGCCAGCATACACAGCATAATCAATCACTTTCATGAACAAATACGTTTGTTATGATATTGGAAACCTCAGAGAGAAAAATTTAATACTATTGCGTAAATAGTTAGGGATATAAATTAGTAGAAAATATTATTGTTATATAGCAGCAACTTACCACCAATCTTGTCTATTCCTTTTTCATAAATTACTTTCCAGTAGGTTTGTTCGCTACTGAAGAATTTTTGGATTTTCACTACTTGCTACTAATATTGATAGAAAATGAATGCAATCTTCATGGGAGACAGATCAGTTTTGATATCTTGGAAAAATATCATTCAGTATTGATGTGTCCTCTATGAAAATCAGATTCACCATTTTCTAGTTTTTAGAAACAAGCAGTGAAAACCCAAAAAATCTTCTGAAATGATACCTATTAAATATAGATTCAGTATTTTTATTCGAAACAATGAATAACTGTTTTTTTATATGCCCATTTGAATCTTGGAGGTCAAAAAGACAAAAATTTGATAATGAAACCTTTAATTACAATATCACAAAAAAACATACTTATTAAAATGTCAATATAAAAAAAAATCTGTTTGGCCTTATCAGGTAGGTTCCTGAAACAATATAATCATTGGATTGAATGTGCAGCTTGAATACCGACAACTTGATCTACTACCTAACCCTACAAGTACCGCGTTTTTGCGAATACAAGCCATCACATTTATTTCAAATGCATCTTTGATGCATGGAAATGAATTTCTCACTACATCTGAAACCAAAATGTTATAAATAAATATAATTAGTCAACTCAACAATTACGGTCCTATTTCAATAAAGAATGTACAATTGAACTTGTCCTTGATTATGACACTATTGTGCTTACATATTTGCTTTATATTCAAATTGAATTGACTCATGTTTTAAAATTTGTATAGATTTCATTTCTTTGATTCTGAAATTGTCTTTTTTGCTGGTCCAATTGCAAAACATGGCACAATGATTTGTGAAAAAACGTTCAAGACTTTTTCCAACACAAGGCTTTTCATTCAAGCCACCAATATATTATTGCAACTAAAATCGAAATTTAAAAGTATTCCACATCATTTACAAATGTAAAAGTCCCTTTCAAATTGACACTACTACCAGATTTATTCGCAATATAAGGAGAAAAAAATATTTTCCTACTAAACGCAGAATGAGCATACCAGACCATCCTAACCTAAAATAATAAATAATGTATCGCCTTACCTTACATGAAGATTCCTTAAATTTATTTGCATTATCCATTGTGCTGCTTCAACACTCATTGAACTCTTAGTCAAAAAACAAAATTGCAGAAGAATATGTACTTTACTAAGTTAAGAACAAATGAAAGTATCCAAAACGAAACCAACGCGAAGGCACGACAGCACGACACACAATAACAATACAATTTTCAATAGAAAAATGGCGCGAGGCTCGTGCTTGTCTGAGATCTGGGTGACTGGGTGTCACCCCGTTAGGTGGCATCTCATCAAGCCCAGGAAATTCAAAATTGGTGGGTTTCGTGATAGATGAAATATTATTTCAAGTTTCTTTATACTTACCATTTAAAATTGTCCTAGCGTATCATTTTACATATTTGTGCAATGATGCAATCGAAAACTGAAAATGTATTGTGTTTTCTAAACACTGTCAATATTGTTTGTAGTTAGCTTATGTATGGTTGTAAATATCATGGAATTTCAAACTCAGTGCAACATTGCGATTTGAATTTGTTCGATAATTCCAAATGTAACTTGCAGTCACATTGTTCGTAGACAGTTTCTGTATTGTTGCATTTACAATGAACTTTCATGGATCATGTAACATTACACTTGAAACTCAATCAATAGTTTGCTTTATAATTTAGAAACAACTTGTCTGTAGTCTCTTCTGTTATGTTAAAAATTAAATATAGCATTGAGCCTTACGCAACATTATATTATCATTTTACGATGGCAAGCCATACATAATGTTGTGGCAATATTTTGTAACATTACATGTTTAGTGGGAAAGGTTCTGTGTCATCGATAATTACTATATTACTACCAAATAATCTACAAATCAGCCTATTATCAATATTGAAAATCAATATTGAATGCATGTGCATGAACTGGACGTCCAGGTAATGTCCAGATAAAGGCTGATCGTTACATTCGTAACGCACATAATCGAATGTGTTTCTGGTGAAGTGCATTTTATCTGAGGATAACATTTTCATTCGAAATAGTATGACTAAAATAATTCACCATAGTCATATCAATGCGTAAGTCTTTTTTTGTACCTTATATGTACGTACAATGAATGTACAAGTCCATGGATGTCCATTTTACGTCCGTGCTATGTACGTACAATGAATGTTGAATGTGAACGTTTGAAATAGATCTGGACGTCAAACGGACATCCATTGGATAACCGGTGCTGAGTGGGAAAGTTATAGGGGAGAGCCACCTGCCACGGACACCCGGTATAACGGTTGTTTGGTTAAGTATTATTTATTATAAGTAATTGATGGTTTTTCTTTTATTAGCCTATCTACATTCATGAAAGTGTACAATGAACAAGAAACAACTTACTATATATAGTTACCGGTACTGGCAACTTAGTCACCGTTTTTTTTTCATTTACTGAACTATCTGTTTCTTGTTTCGTATCATACCTTGGCCCACTCTATACTCGAATGACTCAAGTCGACTATTTCATAATAATCTGTAGGAAACTATTACGCATTGTGATTTGCCTGCTACATTTTTCGAAGGCCTTTGTTTGTCAGCACTGGCAAGAAATTTATCGTTATGAATCGTGAATGAAATATAAGCGTAATTTTATATAGTAGATTGCAGTTATTTTCCTTATTAAGATGTTGAATGAGTTACATTTTCAATGTTAATTAGCCATTGTTCGGCAAAATCTGATGGTTGTAAAACGTGCTTACGGCTCTGTTTGCTCCTTTGTTACGGCGCGGAAACGGTAGCAGTCCAGGCTACAGGTAGCATTTATGATTTCTGGTTTTTTGCCTCCGAAGAAAACAATAGAAACAACTTACAAATGTGTACTAATAGATGCAGAGATCGTTACTGGGATCAAGCCATGAATGAACAATATCATTATAGAGATGAATTATGGCAATGAAAAAATTAGTAAAGAAGACAAACAAAATGTTAGATGTGAAGCAAATTATACTGACAGGTATATGAGATTTCATTTATTGAAAATACACCTTCCAAAGTCCAAACAGAGACTGATTTTATGACAAGAAATGGTGTGAATAACCTGAAACCTTACATTTTGTAAATGGAATATGGTATTTTTTCTTTTTGGTGTGTGCTAACAGTTAAAATTTGTGTCTATATTTGAAAATAAATAGGGACAATTCATAAATATAAAAAAATACTAGTGGCAATATTCTCAACTGTTTGAAAATTTCTCTACAAGAAATTGTACTAGGAACTCCAGCTACTGTTATTTTTTGTACTACAAAAACATTTTTCGCCGAAGTGGAGTTGCCCCACAAACATTTTCCATACCTACTTCGTGCAACAACGTTTGCATGGTATTGGGTCTCTAGCTATGGAATTTGAAGTACATGTTTGAGACTTCTGAACACGAAACATATGGAATTAAATTTTTCCATTAAATTTTGACAGTGACTTTTCCAACTTATATGTTTATCAATAAAAATACCAAGACAATTGGTTTAGTCTAAATTATCTATGGTTACATCATCATTAATCTGAAATCTGATAGGATCGCACTTTCTTTGAAAGCTGCGAAATCTTATAATTCAAATGCAGATGATTGGTACTGCAACAGTCCTACATCAGCTCTACAGCTCTTTCTGTTTCTTGGTGTATCCGAATTTCGAATTGTCAACGACGTGTCATCTATATACATTGTTACGTGAACTCCCTGCATGAATTTCTCCAGATCGTTGGAATAAAGTAAAAATAAAATTGGCCCCAGGACGGAACCTTATGGCACACCAACATCAATGGGTTTACTCTTCAAATCGATGTAACCAACCCTCTGAGATTGGACATTTGGTAGACATACGTACTGATGACGGTGTTCAAAAAGTGAGGAAATCCATTCTAATGTATTGCATAATTATATAGTTTTAATTTTAACGGAATATGATTGCACAGTCAAATGCCTTGCTAAGATCACAAAAAATTCCAGCAGGGCACTCGCCACCCTCCAAAAAATGTATGACCTTTTTCAAAAAAAAGCATTAATGGTAGTATTATGGTAGTACTGTTGAATCTATAAAAAATGTCATAAGACGATTGAGAAATGAATACACAAAAACTTCAGAAAAACTTGAAGTAATTGTACGATGATTATCCATATTAATTTTGAAGATGGGCATAACTTTTCCAACTTTCAGACATTGTGGAAACTCACCATTCAGAAATTACAAATTCACCAAGTGTGTGAAAGTTTCAGTTATATTTTCTGAACAAGCCTTGATTATAAAAAGTGGAATTTCATCATGACCAGAGGTATGCTTGTTTTATGCATTGCAATACAGCATTTATAAAAAAAATCTTTAAATAAGTTTGAAACAATAATGGGATCTTCATAATGTATGTCATTTCACCTTCTTTTATAACAATTGAGTGACGTCTTTCCTTGTTCTTGTTGCTGAATTCAGATTATACTTTCCAGGCCGTTTTGTTGACATTACTGGAACTAGGATTCTATTTCGGTAGTATTTTTTCTTTCAATAATTTAATAAAACTTCTTGTTATTTTTTAGCTCTTTTGTACTGAATGGTTAATTGGGGATAGTATTTTTTAAGGTTTCAATCTTTCAGTTTTATATTGGAATTCCTAATTTGATCTGTAATCCATTTCTTTTTTGTTATTATCATTTCTTTTGAAGAAGATATTTTTCCAGACAATTTAAAATTGGCTAAAATTATTCCCGTCCACAAAAAAGGTAACCATAATCTGCTATGCAATTATAGGTTCATTACTTGTCCTAATTCCTTTTCGAAAGTACTAGAATATGCTTTTTAGAGCGTCTCCTGAAATACGTAGAGTGTCTCAATATTTTGTCTGTCAATCAACATGGATTTCGAACCAACAAATCCACAAGTAGTGCAATTCGTCAATTTTATGAACTACTTATTGAAATATTTTGACGCGAGCTAGTGCCTGACTGGGATCTTCTGTGATTGTCAAAATATGGAATAAGAGGTAATCCTTGAACTGGATTGACAGTTTTCTTAGAAATAGGAAACAGTATATCAATGTCAACTTTACTGATAACAACAAGGTAAAAGACTGTTCCGATCTATCTATGGGTGTTCCACAAGACAAGGCTCAATATTGGGACCTACCTTGTAATTTAATGAAATAGATGAAGTCCTAGAAAAGGGTAATTTTGTTACATCATTGTTGATATCAAGCAGATGCGACGATGCAAAATAGATGTAATACACCAGCTTTGGCTAAGTTGTTCAGTTGGTTTAGTTCCAACTATATCTGTATACTGAAAAAACAATATAATGAGGTTCAGAACCCATCAAAGTAAGTGTGTAGATCTCGATATTATTGTGAATGATGAAATTGTTAGTAATGCAGAATCAGTCAAATTTCTAGGTAATACCATGGACAAGCATCTGCCTGGAGAATACACTGTTAATCTCTTGTATTAAATTTGTTATCGTTTTCGTTTTCATTTCGTAATTTGTCAATATTAACATCACGTGATCTATATATACTTGAGCTAGCTTCATACATTTACAGAATTAAAAGTAAATTTCATAACAACTTCAGTTATCTAATATAACAACACTACAAAAGGATGACTTGTATTTCGGACGTCCATCATCTTAATGGTTGAAAGATTTCTATCTCTTTCAAATTTTTCACCACGTTTCAATTGCTTGAATCCGCAATCGTCTTCTGGTGAATAATGACAAAATCAGATGCTACGCGACCTTTTATAGGTCTATAATCAAAGTGTAATTACGGTGTAATTACGCGCGGTCTTGTGGCGCGCGTGGTTACGCGCTTTTTCTCCCTCCAAAACGGTCCATGAGCGGTTTCCATACGTTTTTAATTTCCACGCTTGGTTGACTGAAGGCACTATTGGCTTCTATATAGGTGTTTTCGATAAATTTCCGTTTACGTTTTTTTTTTTAAGATGCCGGACATGAAATATCATAGTTTCAGAATTTTGACCCACTCTTTCCATTTTGAAGCATCCACCATGTACGGATCGAGTAAAACTCCCTTGAACCCTAGTCGATACCAGTCGAAGTATGTGGCCGACAATCTTTTACGATGTCGGTAATAAAACTATTATTATCTCGCCGTAATCTCGACTGTTGGCGGTGAAATTTAAAATTGACCGAGTGTAAAAATGAAATTCTCGAAAGTCGACCACCGCGATTGATACATGATACGGAGTCTACGGAGACATCAAAGAGGGCCGGCCGATTGTGAGTGTTGGGATATACGCGACAGGTTCCGCGCGATAATCCGCGTACATATTCAGGCGATCTCGCGCTAATGGAATCGTCGCGCACCACTGTCTGATGATGATCGTGTAACGATTGGTAACGAACGCGATTAACGTCGGGATCGACACGTTTTCAAGGGAAATATGTGTTTCTTTATGAAAATGCAGGTCTATTCCATAAACTGTCATAATTGATAGTACAAGCTCACATTACAAAACTTGTGGAAATTGTTTGAAATCCGGCAGACTATAAACGTTTTGTTAATTTTAATTTTTTAGTCTCAAAATTACCGAAAGAACACGCTAAAATATCTTTCTGATGACTCTGGTATAGTAATCACAGCAACAGAGTGCATACTGATTGTTTTTACATTTTTTTTTATTTATGCCAGACTGCGGGATGTTTATTATTGTTCGTTATTACTCACACATAGGATGCAATCCACCTAAATTGTTCATTACATATATTCGGTTATCTTTTCAAGATGTCGACTTTCAGAGGACTCCACGCGAAAACATATGGGAAATTGGCCCTCGGTCAAATTGGCTAAAATTTCATTATGTTATAGTGGGATGGGTCGTTAGAAAAATGTGCGAATTTAAATGATTTTGTATGTCTCGTATCTGAGATATAAGCGGTCAAAGTTTCTTAAAAACGCACTGGGAGAATTTTTTCCGCTCCCAGTAGCGGCAATTTAATTACCGCCCGTTTTGACAGGAATTTACATTCGAGTGGAATTTTGCATATCACGTGTTATATCACCTTGGATATTTACTCTGAATAACTGCACTTTTTCGATATAACTTTACGTTGTAACATAATTTTACGATGTAACTTTACATTGTGGCATAATTTTACGATGGAACTTCACATTGCTATATTACCCCACATCAAAATTTTGCAATGGAATTTTACATTGTAATATTACCGTGTAATTTTCTAACGTGAATAATTTGCACTGGAATTTTACATTGCAATTTTACGATTTGATTTTCTAATTTGAAAAATGCACTCCGATGTGAATTTGCTATGGAATTTCATAATGTGGGATATCATCATCATGAATTCATACAGTGAGATCCTAAAGTAACGGATAAATTAATTTTCTACCTTACTAGCCATTTTCAACAAAAACCCTGAAACATGTCGATTTATGTTTTCGAAAAGACATTCTGTGACACAATAAAAAAAATTGCCCCGCATCCACCTTCCTCAAAGTGACAGCCACCCCAACAATTGTTTTAAATGAAATAGGGGGTCAAGTGATACCTTATTTCTAAGGGTATTCAATTGTCTGTACAGCCATGTCTATTTTTTTTAATTTCGTTGCTGCGTCATGAAAAAAAAAAATTCAAAATCTTACAAAGTATCACGAAAACTAATAAATTCGCTGTATATTCAACGCACCTTAATATTGTTTGGTTCATTTACTGTTGTTTATCATACGTAACAGTAGAGTTGAAAAATGTATGTGAAAAAATTAAGGTGGATTGATTATACAGCGAATTTCGTAGCATATGTGATATATAACTTTTAATCATTTTGAAAGTAATTTTTTCATGACGCATCAACGAAATTGAAAAAAATAGACATGGCTTAGACAATTGAGTACCCTTCGAAATGAGGTATCACTTGATCCCCTATTTCATTTATAATAATTGGGGGTGAAGGAGCGGTGATTTTTTTTTATGTTACAGGGTGTCTTTTCGAAAACACAAATTGAAGTGTATAAGGGTGTTTCTTAAAAATGGCTAATAACATAGAAAAATTATTTATCCCTTACGTTAGGACCTCACTGTATATTGTTTCATCGTATACGTATAGGTACATTTTGTGTTTTATTCAATACACCATCGATGTATCCATTAATTTGAGAAATTTGTCTCTTCTTCACCAAAGCCCTTCATTATACTCGACTTACGTCTCGCTAATAAAACTAGCATCATCAGGAGTGATAATAGTCTCCAGATGAGTATTTATAACAATGAAGTGTTTTGGTGAAGTGGAGATTTACTGCCCAAATTTTTGAGGAAACCAACGTTTCCAGAATCCTCAACATTTTTCCATCCACTGCTATATCTTTATTCACCACTCTGGCTGACGGATTGAAACCGTATTATCTTGGTGAGAATCGTCCATCGCTATTCATATACTAAACAAACAAATTGAATCTGTGGCGTTTAGTAGTAAAACTAAAATTTTATGGTTTATAAGTATAAATAGATTATGTACTTGTTTTCATTATTTTGGTCAATTATGTACAGGTCCCTTTAATAATTGAAAATAAAAATACAATTTCAAACACAAACTGAATATTTAATTTCAATATAGAAAAAACTCCAAACATGTACCAATAACAAATTGCATATTAAAAATTAACATTAATTATTAATATATAAAGAAAGATGTATTTATCTGGTCGTCCTGTAGTACTTGGGAAGGATTGACAAAGAAAAAAACTGTTTTATTTGTCGAAATAAGACGAATTCAGGATGAAAATGTACTCAATGGAACTCGTTAACATGTCCAATTATAATCTCATTGCTGAAAGTATATCAGGGTGTATACGGGGAATGGTCAAAAAAGTCGTTTTTCGGGATTTTTATTCTTGCACTATTCCAGAACCAAGAAGTGATATTTTGGCAAGACGTTATAGTTTTTGTCGATCTCAGCTTGGAAAAACGTGTTTTGTTTCTGGATGACTTTCTCTGATTAGAATATGGATTTTTTAAATTTTTGATCATACCCCTATACTGAAAACAATTGACTGGTCGTTATTTACTGCAAAAAATGATTTATTACTGCTATTGATTGAAAAAAAGATAAGGTAACTTTCTGATTAATTCAGTTGTTTAATATTACCTTTCATTCAGATACATTCAGATACAGGGTGCGTTATTTTTTTTGTAAGGTCACATACAGGGTGTTTCTTAAGTACGTGTAGAAACTTAAGGAGCGTGTTGCTGGCGTCGAAATAAGAAAAAAAGTTCCCATAAACACATGTCCGCAATTTATTCGTTTCTAAGATACAGAGTGTCAAAGTTTAATTCTTATATTTGTTTTTTTGTGAATAAATTACAAAATATTTGTGACATTCGAGTAAAGTTTGGTATCTGTGATGATTTTTCAATGACAAAATCAAATTTTATGGTAATTGTGAAAAAACTAATTACTAAGTGAATTTATTTTAAATGTAAAAATCTTGTCATTCAAAATCACTTGTATCGATTATTTCAAATCTCAATAACTCGAAAACAGTTGCTCGCAGAGACCTATACCAAGTATAAATTTATACACAAACTAAATAAAAATATCCCCAGATACCAAACTTTGCCCAAATAGCAAAATTATTTTGAAATTATTCATAGAAAATAAAAATAAGAATTCAAATTTGACACTCTGTATCTCAGAAACGAATAACTTGCGAACATATATTTATAGGAACTTTTCTTCTTATTTTGATGACAGCAACACGCTCCTGAATTTTCTACACGTACTTAAGAAACACCCTGTATAATGCTTTTATTGAATATATCAAAAACTGTTCAGCTATCCTGCTCTTTGTTTTTCGCACACTATTTTGAGAATGTTGACTATTATATATGAAAGTTTGATTTTGAACAACTGAATTCTTCAAAAAGTTACCTCATCTTTTGTTCAAATCAACATTGGCATTAAATAATTTTTTTTGTAAAAAACTTTCAGTAAAGGGGTATAACCCATAGTTGAAAAAATTCGTATTTCAAACACAGAGAGTTATCAAGAAACAAAACACGTTTGTATCTCCTAGAAAAGACTGGAACTATGACGTCCTAGAAAAATATGGATCATTGGTTTTGAAATAGTGCTAGAATTTTTTTTTCAAAAACGGCTTTTTTCACTATGCCCCGTATACCTACAACATAATGTACTATCACTCACAAAATTTTGGCCGCTTATATCTCAGAAACGACACATAAAAAAAAATCATTTAAACTCACACATTTTTCTAATGACTCATCCCACTATAACATAATGAAATATCAGTCAATTTGACCGAGAGCCACTTTCCCATTTGTTTTCGTGTGTAGTCCTTTCTTTATTTACATTATATTCTTCTTCATATGAGGGGTCAAATATATTATTATGAAAACTATTGTCGGTGTCAATATACTAAAGTAATAAATTTAATGAGAACTGTTGTATATAGAAATTTAGTAATATATTATTATTTTTATCAAATTTAGAAAAGGTAAAATACTATATTTCAACTTTGTAGTATCATATTATATATATTAGATACAAAGACCACCACAAAACCCAATAAATAGGTCAAAACTAGAGGTTTCCGAAGCAAGCTCCAGTCCTACTACAAAATGCCTACGTTCAACCAAAAACTATCAGATAACAGCTATTTGTACTAAAAAGAATATTTGAATTTAAAATATATCTTAATAGCAATGAATGAAACAAGGATAGAAATTGAAATGAACAAGAATAGGAAGTATTACTCATAGAACTCAAAATTAATAAAATAAAAATCATTCTGTAAAAAAATCACAAATCTGACAGAGCCAACCGTGAATGAAAAAGAACAAGAAAACTCAGATATAAATAGCAAATTAAATGAGCTAAGGTAGCAAAATCAATAAAAAAACTGGTTGAAAACCATAGCATAAAGACTCTGATTTCATTGTTGCAAGACTTTATTTACCATTTATCAAAAAGTTGGGTTAGAAGCTTCAATGAACGAATATAAGTATGATTTCACAGAAACTGGCAGTGGTTATGTAGCCAGCAAAGTTACCATAAGAAAGTTCAGTGATATCTTCATGTTTTACTGAAATATTGAAAATCTGAATTCAGAAATAAGTTATTTATCGCAGAGTAGGTGATAATTAATGAAGTTTTCTGATTTTGATTAAAATAAAAACTATATGTGTCTTGAAAAATCTTTATTCATTCAATTGGGTACAGTAAATCTAAAACCAAGTCAAAATTTAACCATTTCGAAGCTTTTTCAAAGAATTCTACCCTGAGAAAAAGAGACCTGTATGTTCATGGATACCGACTGAGCTGAACAACTGAAACAAAATAAAGAGGTGAGAAACTACAAGGTATAAAGTGTAAGTATTAGCCTGCTTGGGGAATCTATTTCAAAACAAAATTAATAACATAAAAAAATAAATTTCATTATACAACAAAATTCCAATAATTACATAAACAAAATTTTTACATGTAAAAAAATTAAAATATAACAATATATTGTGGAGACGACTTCGAGTTTTACTTAGTTTCTTTATACTGAAACTCCACTTTGAGGATGGACTACTTCCTTCATAAAAAAACTGAGTATCTGATAGATCTCGCCAAGATAAATAACTTTTTTCTATCAAGATGCATCGAAAAATTATTCGTTCTCAAAATATAGGGTGTTGAAATTAAAAAAGAAAATCGGTTTTTCAACATTTTGTATCTTGAAAATGCATTATTTCTCGATACATCTTCGTAGAAAAAATGTTGTTTATTTTAGCGAGATCTATCACATACTCTGTTTGTGTAAAGTTGTGACTTCATATTGCTCCCAAGTGACCCCATAACCTGCGTCGATGCAGAAATTTGCAAATTTATCAAAATCGGTTGCCCCTAGCGTTGTGGAGCACGTATACCTATACCTAAAAAAACAAAAGTTCACTGTTAAAAAAGTTAGGGCAAATTAAAATAAGTAATGAGAGCATTCGCAGCGCCCTCTACTTGCTACATAAAAATTAATACCAAATTTTGATTTCTCACTTCAAAAAAAACCCGATCACCAAATTTTGTAAGATTTTTTTTTGCAAAAGTTATTCAAAATAATTGAAAATAAAATTTCAACTTCAACACTCTGTATCTTCGAAACGATACATTATACTCTGTACTGTACTCTGTACTGTACGCCAGCAGCGATGGAACCATCCATTTTTCCGGAAAGTTATGTTGGGGGGCAAAAGTTATGTTGGGGGGAAAGTTATGTTGGGGGGAAATTCCGTCGGATTCGTCTTGAGGATCCCCAGATTACTACTGATACATCTGTCCCCTAAAAAATTTTCAGCTCTGAAAAATTCTAATTTGTTTCACTTCTCATGGAAACGCCCCCTTATCTTCGGTAATTTTCTACATAGAACCTTGAAATTCGATATGTAAACTAGAAATAAACTCATTGCTCAAAAGGGGTCACCCTACGTGATATACACTGCACGCCAGCAGCGATGGAAACACCCATTATTTCATCGCTGCAAGGGTGCAGTGTATATCACGTTGGATGACCGTTTTCACTCAGTGAGTTAATTTCTAGTGTATCTATGGTTCTACGTCGAAAATTACGGAAGATACAGTGGCGTTTCCATGAGAAGTGAAACAAATTAGAGTTTTTCAGGACCGAAAATATTTCAGGAGACAAGTGTATCAGTAGTCGTTTGGGGATCCTGAATACGAAACCGACGGAATTTCGTACCAATTTTACGCCCTAATATAACTTTCCAGAACAAGAGATGGTTCCATCGCTGCTGGTGTGCAGTGTATATCACGTAGGATGGTCGCGATCCTGAGGTGTTTCTATGAGAAGTGAAACATACTGTATAACATGAGAAAAAAGATGACATTCATACACAGAAAAATGCGTTCTTTCTGAAAATATTGTCCCCAATGGCCATATCAAGCTTTTAACGAACTTGTTCCAACCTTTATGTGCTCACTGTATAATGGGTATATCTTTTAAAAAAATCCGACGGTTTCGGACAAGTAAAATAACGGCAACAAAATTTTGGTCGGGTGGCTCAGTGAACACTCCGATCATCTCGAAAAAAGTTGTGAAAACTAAAATCAGAAAAATCCGTAATAATAGTGAAGAAGATAATACTGTCGAATAATTCAATTTCAAATAGTTTCACCCCCCTTTTCCACCAGAAAGCTAGGTAGACAACGCGTATGAATCGGAAAATGTAAGTCGGAAGGGCTCATCTCCCCCCTTTCGAAAAAAGTTGCGGAAACTCGTGAAAATAAAATGAATATATAAAATCAGTAAAAATAGTGAAAAATTTCAACATAATTTAATATATGTCTCCTTGAAGGTTAGATAGAAAACGTGTAGGAATTATTATTATTATTTTACTTCGTCAGTCACGCACAACCAGATAAAAAAATTATCTTCATCCAAAAGTTTACAAAAGTTTCAAAATTTTGAGTTTAATATTGAAATTTCGACTTTTACTCTTTTCTCGAAATTTTGACTCTTTTCTCAGTGTCGGAATTTCAATTTTTTTCGATATGAAAATCGAAATGGTGAAAAAACCTCGTGACTCTCCTGCACTTTTGTAAGAAATAGGCATATAATCCGAATATCTACTAACTGTGATTACCCCATTCTCAAGCTTCAGTGAATCGATTTATCCACTCCCATTCATGCTTACTATTCCAACAAATGATGTGATTTCTTCATTTCAAGTTGACTTTTTCACAGTTGGATTTTTTGTTTATTTTTCCATTCTGATAGTTATCGTTATTCACACTCATGGTGCCGGAGCCATACAAGCGCAAAGGTCTCATTTATTTTATTTATTCCTCTTGTACCCAAGACCCCTACCACGTTATAGAAGTGAGCATAGCGCTAAAGACCGGCTAACGCTGCTTATATCTCGGATTGAGCAATTTATGTATATTTTCACTGTGATTCGAGAAATGCAAAAGATGTCTCAACATGATCGAACGGCCATTACAAGTTGCGGGTACCACACAAGCCGCAAACAACAAAGTGTGAGGTCCGGCCGCTGATTTTATGTCTAGGGTAAGTGGGGCCCTATCAATCGTTTTTTTTTATAGAGATTTTCAGTAACAGTTTTGTGGGAAGAAGCGTCATTGAATACATGATCTGGCTGAATTTATTCCCTGAAAATTGATTAACAGAAAAAACTATAAAGTGCAATAACCGAGTTAGTATCGTAGGTAATACCACAAGTGTATCGGTGATTATCGAAATAGCAATTCCTTTGAATTTGAGAATCAAATTATGTTGCTTGGCAACCACACGAGCGCTTGCGCGAGTGTGCCTAAAGCAACAAACATAATTTGATTCGAAACCGAGAAGGAATTAACGATAATCGCCGATAACACGAGTTGTATTTGTTAAGATTATTTCATGAATAAAAACGAAACCATTTTTATTTATTTACTATTCAATTTAACTAGGAACATTAATCCCGCATTTAGTTCTGAAATTATGCAACTACACACATAAAAACATTTTCTTCATTTGTTCAATTCTGAATTCTTGAACTGATAAAACGCTTTCTTCTTGTAAAATAATATATTTGATACAAAATTATTGCATATCTCTAATGTAGAAAATCATATATTTGAAATATTTATTTGGTGTTACCAAATATTCGTTATTCAAGTAATTAAGAGTATTCAGGAAAGAAAACTGCAAGTCTTGAAAAATATAACACAATATTTCTTGTTCCAAGAAAATATATCAAGTATTTCTTCATTAAAGAAATCTTCTTCATTGGATATTGGTAATACATTTTCAATTCTAAATTCTCAAATTGAGAAAACGTGTACCTACTTTATCTTCTAAAGTAAAGTATTTCATACAGTGTTATTCAAAATCTCTAATGTAAAAAATTATCTAATTGAAATATTTATTCACTTTTACTAAATATTTTTCAATCAAGTAAGTAATTATAACAGAATTCAGGAAACAAAATTACAATTATTGACAGATATTGGTAACTCAATATCTCTTGTTTCAAGACACCATATAAAGTATTTCTTCATTGAAGAAACGTGCCAAAAATTTGTATCATGAGAAGTAAATTTCGAATGCAATTTTCTTGAATTAACAATTATGCATTCTTGAATATCATTTCTTTCTCCTCTCAAAGGTATTGTTGCCAAAAGTATGATTACGTACCTATTCATGATTATTTAGCATAGGTAAGGTAACTATCGCTTCAACCAAATTTGTTGTTCTCATTCCTTTCTATAGTTACCTAGGAAGCTATCACACAAACACCAGCTGTAGCAACATTCATTAGTTGTAGGTAGGTATATCTACCCCTGTTTCCAAAGAACTAAAGTGCCTACATATGAGTAGCAACCAACATCAATACCACTAGGTGTACGTTTGGTCCGGAAAAAAAGTGCAAAAGAGACACTATATTTAATAGCTCAAAGCATTAATACATAATTATTATACTAATTCTCAAGTCCGTGAGGACGTGAGATCACGACCTGCAATCTGCAATTTCAACTACGAAAATCGGCAACAGTGTTTCCCAAGTCGTCTAAGTTGCACCTGTTGATTGTTGATCGCACTTCTGAGTTCCACACCGGCCTTCGCACTATTCGCAGTCGCACCCCTGTTTGCCGGCTGTTTTCTGTTTATAGTCGAAGCTATTATTAATCGAAAATGAAATACAGGCACATGGTTCAAATTGGTATTTAGACATCTCAAAGTATTTTAGTATTTGGAATTGGATATGGAAGAAAAACTGCTGAGTTCCACACCGGCCTTCGCACTATTCGCAGTCGCACCCCTGTTTGCCGGCTGTTTTCTGTTTATAGTCGAAGCTATTATTAATCGAAAATGAAATACAGGCACATGGTTCAAATTGGTATTTAGACATCTCAAAGTATTTTAGTATTTGGAATTGGATATGGAAGAAAAACTGAGGGGTTGTGGAATCTCTGAAGAGATTATTGATAATTTCAAAGGTAAGTGTAGGACATAATATCAAGATAAGGTTAGGTCAGGTTTCTATATAATATATTGTACAATGAGCATAAAATGACATACATTTCCCACGAGTAGGTATATGAAATTTTGTAGTACGAGCATACAATATACTATATAGCAACCTGACCTAACCTTATCTTGATATTATGTCCTACACTTACCTTTGAAATTATCAATAATCTCTTCAGAGATTCACCATCCCCTCAGTTTTTCTTCCATATCCAAATCCAAATACTAAAATACTTTGAGATGTCTAAATACCACTTTGAATTTGAACCGTGTGCCTGTATTTCATTTTCGATTACATTTGTTTGAATCCAAGTAATTCTGATATCTCAAATCAAGCAACGGATAGTCTTCTTAGTCAGCAATATGGTAGTTTCAATTGAAGCAAATATTTCAACACCCCAACACAGTGAAGTTCTCAAATGAAGAGCTGTATCTTAATTCAATAATGTGGTTTCATTCATCCAAACATAGAAGTCTTTTGGTATGAAACGAGCATAGCTAATGTTAAGAATTTGTGCAATTTGATTCAAGAGAAGTAATTTCTCAATGAAGATTATGATTGTCTTGACCTATGTAACATGAGTTTCTTATTTGGAGTAAAGTTGGTTTACTCACACAAGGAATACATATTTTTTATCATCCAAGCAATCTATACGCTTGATCAGAGAGTACTGAATTGGAAATTTAAAATGCTCAGATCGAGAAATCGTTTATTCCAGTATATATAAACAAGCCATACTCTTGAAGGTGTGTAACAAAACATTTTCTTGATATCTATTTCAGTTAGTAATGACAGAGCGCGTCATTCGTAGTTTCGTAGTTTACTGCTGAGCTTATGTTTTGATAACATTTTGATTTAGTGATTTGATTAATCAACGAGTATGCAAAATTTGTCGAAAATTGTGAAGTTGATATGAATTAATAGTGAGTGCTTATTTAGTTTTGGTCAAAGTTTGGTGTTGTGTCATTATAGCAGCTTGCTAGTGGTAAGTTTTTGTTTTGATAATAACCAATCAGGAATCGAACTACAAAATCGAAAACACATCATATACATATCCAGTAGCCAATCAAGAGCCGAACTACAAAATCGAAAACATGATGTTTTCATTTATCAACACAAAAATTTCAACCAATCATAACACGCTATTTTAGCATAAGTGAAATAATCTATAGCAGTCCTTGCGCTAATGATATCTTCCATGTTTCCGCCTAAATATTAGTTTATATTTGGTTAAAGCTTCGGGGAAAGTCGTATAAAATAATACTGTAATAAAAAGACTCTCTTTGCGTTTAACTGATCTATTTTTTCGATTGAAATGAATTTCCGTTTTCTCTTTCGCCTACAGATGGCGCATTCTGGAAGTACCAGAGGGTGTTAATATTAAAAGGGTCTGATGCCAGTCTCACGTTGTGTTGTGTATGTACTTCGTATTTTGATATGCAGATTGAAAATTAACGTAAAAGACGGCCTAAGGGTACTGAGAGTGTTGTGAATGATCGTAAAAACTAAAAGCAAGTTCGTTGTAAATGCAAGTGGGAATGCAAGGATGTCTTGTTTGAGCAGAAGCTTAGACTATTCCATTCTTTCTACTCAATTACTGATGGGGCCAAACGAAGCACCTACTTACTTACTTGGCTTGATGCAGGTTTGGTAATATCGGTTCGTGGAAACCGTATGACCTATTTGTTATTTTTCGTGGGTGACTTATTTCTATTGCAAAGGCGAACACTGAAGATAACTTTGATAAATAACTTTATTAATTAGCTTGTAGTATGTGTACATATAACTTAATGGAGTTTTTGGATCGCGAGTAAAAAGTAAAATGTAAGCTGATGTTGAACGGGTGAAGTCTTCGAACGAACTGTCCGAAGGGCGAAAAGTGAAATTAAAATGGTCACACACATGACCCTCAACTTTCTTAGAAGAACAACCATGCAATTGCCTGTTTTGTGTCCTCGGAAGAAAGTTTGAGGTACGATCGCCTCTGATTTTGTTCTCATACATCGAACGTGACCTGAAGTAAAAGTTACGGATTAGATCGGTTAGAAATAGTAGATAGGTTGTAAATGAAATGTCTTTACAACTGAATTCACTAGATAAAGGAAAGTTTGCTTTCCAACAATAAACGTCTCTAGACTTGAATACGAAATATTACTTATGTACAGGGTGTGTAAATATTATAACATGAGAAATTTTCATGAAAAAATATTATATAAAATATACAGAATATATGTGGAATAGTTCCCCACACAGGTGACAACAATACGTCGTAGGCGCCATGGATCTTACGCCAACCCAACTAAAAGCCGCCGTCAAGCAACCGTGTGTTATACTATTCCTGGTGGAAAACGGAAACATTTGCAAGTATGTCGTAAGGTATTTACCGATATTTTTGCACTTTCACACCACAGGGGTAAATCGTTCAACAGGTTGTTGCATACATAACGAATTTCCACGAGAGCAAAACCATTACAGTAGAGAAAAATCAAAGAGAGAATGCTTGAGTGCGGACTTGAAAATAAATAGGCTATTTCTGGCCTTTCGGAAACGACATCCAGGTACTGGTCGACAAGCCTAAGGATGCCTCCGAGAATTGGTTGCGCCGTAGACACAACCCTGGAGTGGGGTAAGAGCTCACTCGCTCTGCATTATTCAAGCAGTTAACGTCGTGAGTGTACAGTCAGTGGAATAAAATTATTGTGGCGTTATTGTGATTGTGTGTTGAATTTGAAATCCTTATGTTGTGTATAGTTTTGAAATATTATCGGATAGGTTATAGTGTAGTTTGTTGTGTTTGAAAATGTCTTCAAAGAGTAAAAGTGAGATATAGGATTCTGAGTGGACAAAGTAGGGAAATTGTCAGTAATGTCATCAAATTTATGCAGGCAGAAGCAATGATAGGTGAAACCAGTATTCCTCTTGTGAAGGTTCAAGAACGAGTTGCTGCCGCAACGGGAGTTTGCGTTAGAAGCATTAGGAAAATTAATTCAGAAATGAATAAAATTGAAAAAGGTGAAATGGAACAATTCTCAACTCCAAATAAAAAGAGAAACAAAAAATCAAAAGTTACCATGGACAATGCTGATTTGGCAGTGGTCAGAGGTCATGTGATTTTGTTAGTCAACTTCTGTAAGTATGTTTCTCGTGTTCTTTATTATATTTATTTACCTATTTCTGATATTGTGTGGCGATGCATTCTTTTTCTAGTCGTACTTTATTTACATTTATGGCTTCGGGAAAATTATGCAATTTTCATAAACGGTCCAGTGATCACAGACAATTATATTATTCGAACAGTTAATTAGGAATTAACAAAAATTCAGATAAGAACCTACGTTCCTACGTGTTGCAGAAAAATTTCTCTCCCGATTGTACATTCCGATGATAACCAGCCGTAAACAGTAGTCGATCTTTGTCGCACATCTACTCACGCTTTCTATCGTTTGCGCATCTCAGAGGCATCCTTATGCTTGTCGACCTGTACTTGCGTTAACTACCGATTTTATGCCAACGTATTCAAGAAACATTTTCCGCTCCTAAGATTTGGGAGGCCTAGATCGGATACTTGCACTACCTGAGATTTCCTTAATAATAAGATTAAAGCAGACCCAGCAGATCGCAATCTTCCTGCAAAATTAAATTTGCATCACAGGAAAGCAGAAAGTGCTAGGAAAGCCATGCAAAAGGATAGTGTTGAATCGCAACAACCCGATAGCAATACCATGGTTTTATCTATGGATTTAGAACAGGTTATCTCTATTCACGCACTGACGCATTCCGAAATGTTTTATAGTAGACAGCTATCTTGCTACAATTTTGATATTCACGTTGCTGACACAAATACAGCAACAATGCTATGGAATGAATCAATGACAGGCAGAGAAGGCAATGAGATAGGCTCAGCGCTTTTGAAATTTTTTCAGTCAGAAAATTTTGCTGTGAAGGACAAAGTCTGCATCTGGAGTGACAATTGCAATGGTCAGAACAAAAACAGAATGGTTCTCATAGCCCTGATATATCTTGTTGCATCTGGTAGATTCTCGCAGATATAGAACAAAAATTCCTATTACCTGGACACACATACCTTCCATGTGACCAAGATTTTGCCCAGATAGAGAGGCGCAAAATATTAACAAAACTGTATGTTCCGAAACACATTGAAACAATAATAATAATAATAATAATAATAATAATAATAATAGTAATAATAATAATAATAATAATAATAATAATAATAATAATAATAATAATAATAATAATAATAATAATAATAATAATAATAATAATAATAATAATAATAATAATAATAATAATAATAATAATAATAATAATAATAATAATAATAATAATAATAATAATAATAATAATAATAATAATAATAATAATAATAATAATAATAATAATAATAATAATAATAATAATAATAAAAGGCAGGGAGGTCAATCAACACCTAAGGCCCTGGTGAGTTGCGACACCACCTACCCGAGCAAAGGATGCAAAATCGGACCGGCAGCTCATGCGCATCCGGGAGGGAAAAGGCATCTTTCCCTCCGGTGTCGGCCGTGGGTTTACTGGGTTAACCCCCCAGTAAACCCTAATACTCGGTTCCAAACAATCGGGGAAGAGGCCCCCACAACCGACCCCCTCGGATTAGGGGTCAAAGGCAAGGTGGTGGGGCCAATAACGATGATTTGCCAAATGACAACCGCAATGACAACGGACGCTTTGAGTGGACGGACGAATTGAGAGACGGACTTCTGTATATCTACGAGAGCAGTGAGCCCGCCCGGAGAGGATACATGGCAAGGATGCATGCTCTCTGGTGTGAAAGACACCCAGAGCATGCCGCCGTTTCCGCCCAAAATCTCAGGGATTATGTTTCCTATCTCCGGGCTCGAGGCTATGTTAGAGCTCCTCCTCAGCCGATTAACGAAGTGGCAGAAGTGGCAGATATGCCACGTGTCGGTCTGGCTGTAGAGGAGGCTCGCAACATACCACCAATGGAGGACATCAGAACCCGCAGGGCGCTTCACAATATGAAGCCCCTGAAGCCGCAAGAACTGGCACGAGTGGATGCAGAGATTGGCGATGTTCTTTCAGAAGAGGCTACCATCTGGCAGATCAATTCTGTCGTGTACGACGCCGCTCGTGCTCTATCCCAGACGGAGAGGAGGGAAACCACCGCTCTTGTTGGGAGGCATGAGCGACGCGTTCACAAGATGGAAGCTAAGATCAAGTCGGCGAGACAACACGCGTCTCGTATCCAGTGTGTGGTGGACTACATGTCGGCCAATAGGCCTTTTACGCCGGCAGTGCGGCGAATTGCTGCAAAGCTAAGACGAGCTCACCACACATTGAATCAAGGCGTGCTGTTTACCATAAAACAGCACTGTCTTGATAGGATACGAATGCTAGTGGCTGCAAAGAAGTCACTAGTGAGGCGGGCGAGAAGTATCGCGGAAAACATGAAGTTCCGCGATAAACCTTCTCGCTTATTCCAAGAGCCTCCACGTGTTGTCGATAACCCGCCGGCTGCTGATCGGGTAGAAACCTTCTGGAAGAACATCTATGAGTTTCCGCAACCACTCAATGTAGACACTCCAGCCCTAGCGCAGTTCGAAGCTTACTGCAGGACGCTTCGGCAGCATGAGCACAATGATCTGCGCAATCCGATAACCACGGAAGAAGTTCGAAGGGCCCTAAAAGGTTCTAAGAATTTCGCTGCTCCAGGCCCTGATGGGTTGAATAACTATTGGTGGAAAAAGTTTCCAACAACCCACCGCCATCTGGCTAGAGTTTTTAACTCATGGCTAGATGGGGAGCAGCAGATTCCGGAGTGGTTTGTCGAGGGGCGAACCGTGCTCATCCCCAAAAATGGAGATTTGTCTGATCCAAAGAATTACAGGCCGATAACATGCTTGAATGCTTGTTATAAGTTGTTTACACGCATCTTATACACGCGCATTCTCTCCGCAGTTGATCCGGTGTACGAACGGATATATGAGCAAAGAGGGTCAAAGAAAGGGGTCGCCGGCTGCAAGGAGAACCTGCTCATCGATAGATGTATCACGCAGGACTCCGTGCAGTATAAGCGTAACCTTTCGATGGCCTGGATCGATTACCGCAAGGCATTTGATACAACATCGCATGAGTTAATCATGCATTTGCTCAGATGTCTTGAGGTACCCGATCAAATAGTGGGATGTATTGGACAACTGATGCCACTCTGGAGGACTCGCTTCACCATAAGATCTGGTAGAGACACAGTCCAAACAGAGCAGGTCATCATTAGAAGAGGCGTGTTTCAGGGAGACTCCCTCAGCCCTCTTCTCTTCTGCATCTCACTATTGCCATTGTCCGTTATACTCAGGAATACCCGTGGGTACAACTGCGGCACCCCCAGCAACCGGAGGCATAAAGTCACCCATTTGTTCTACATGGATGACCTAAAATTATATGCCTCTGGAAAAAGGGACCTACATCAGTCCCTTAGGGTGGTGGAAGAGTACACGCATGCTATCGGAATGGAATTTGGGATCGACAAATGTGCCACGGTTCATCTTAAAAGAGGACGATGCGAGGAATACGGAAAGGATGTCCAGCTCGTAGACGGAAGCATCCTACATCATCTGGATGCCGGAGAGACGTATACTTACCTAGGGGTGGAGCAACGCCACTCCCAAGAGGTATTCACAGTTAAGAACTCTCTCCGCGGCAAGTATCAGCATAAACTCCGACAGATCTGGTCATCAGAACTGTCGGGGAAGAACAAAGTTGCTGCAACCAATATGCTTGCCGTTCCGATCCTTCTTTACTCTTTCAGAGTAATGACTAAGTAAGAGCTGCGACAACTCGACGTTAAAACTCGCAAAATGATGCATCTCAATAGGAGCTTGCATCCTAAATCGTCCGTTCCACGGTTATACTTTTCCAGACAACGGGGAGGCCGTGGACTTTTGAGTTTGGAGTGTCTGCATAACAGAATGGTTCTGGATGGGGCCTGTAAAGTCATCAGGAGTTCAGATCCCCTTCTCTGCATGGTCCGCGACCATGAAAAAGCAGGGATTGGAGCATTTCTTTTTAAGGCAGCAACCCGTGCGGCCGATGAACTCGGTCTCGTATTCGACACTGAACGGGCTAACCCAAACTCTGTCACCGAGTTGGGACCCGTTCAGCAAAAAGCTCACATCAAAGCTGCGGAGACAGAGGTCCTGCTACAGCTACATATGGATAAGCCAATGCATGGTGTCTTCTTTCACAACATCGAAGACATTGGCTTGTCCAAAAGCTTGACCTTTGCCTTCCTCAGGTCGAGTGAGCTAAAGTCGGAGACCGAGGGATTCATAATGGCCTGCCAGGATGGTGTCTTCAACACCCTCGTCTACCGTAGTCGCGTGATGGGTATAGACGTCCCTGACACCCGATGCAGGGCATGTCGTGGGGCACCTGAGACCGTAATGCATTTGCTATCAGCATGCCCATCTTATGCGGTCTCAGCCTATATCCACAGGCATAACGCGGCGCTACGAGTGTTATACTACCATCTACGACACTCGTACGGTATAGACGAGACACCGGTGTTGCCTTATGTTCCGGGGGATATTGAGTCCGTGGTGGAGAATGAGAGGTGCCGGATCTATTGGAACTACTCATTCCCCACCCTCAGGCAAATACAAGCCAATAAGCCTGATGTTGTCCTCCTCGACCACCAAAGTAGAACGATATTCGTCATGGAGTTTTCCGCTCCAAGCGAAATGAATATCGTTCGAAAAGAGGAGGAAAAACGGACTAAATTTCGAGATCTCCTCTTTGAACTCCGCAGGTTATATCCGGACCATTCTGTCAAAATGGTGGTTCTGATCATAGGAGTCCTTGGTGGAATGATGGACACACTGCTCTCCAACTTGAAGATAATACCTGCTTGCCGTAATATGGCAGAAATCTTAGCAGCGCGAATGCAGAAGGCCGTCATCCTTGGTTCGCTCCGTCTACTCAGGGCACATGATTCTCGGACCCAATAGTCACTCACCCTACGGATGTAGGGAGTGGTTATTGGGGTTAACGACACCAGCGCGCCCTCCGGATGTATCGGAGCACCGGAGACAGGGCCTGACTGGTACATTCCCAACGGGAAAAAAAAAATAATAATAATAATAATAATAATAATAATAATAATAATAATAATAATAATAATAATAATAATAATAATAATAATAATAATAATAATAATAATAATAATAATAATAATAATAATAATAATAATAATAATAATAATAATAATAATAATAATAATAAATGGTCTTTATTTTACTTGGCGGAGTTTAGCAGAGCTATTCTTCCACTCAACCAAGAACAGGCACAAATTGGAAAAATTACATTCAAAATAAATAATCATTTAGCATTATGCACAATATGATGGTTACAAGTATAGGTAACATGTTACTTTCATAACGGTAAAGTATAAATATTTGTGAAAAATAAAGTAAAAATTAATTATATGAGATTAATTTGTAATCACTGTTTTCAAGTTAGGGTTTCCCTAAGTTTGGCTTTAAATGAATGTAGTGACAATTGTTTGATATCGTCGCCAATTGAGTTATACATGACTGCAGCGTGGCACGAAAAGGAACGTTCGAAGAGAGTAGTAGAGTGTTGAGGTATTGTTAGTAGTTGCCGATTTCTAACATTAATTTGGTGAATCTGATGTCTGGGTATTAGTTTCTCCAGTAAGTAGGGAGGGGTTTTTGTTATTGTAATATATTTATACTCTATTTCACTCTAAAATAATTTATTTAACGAAATACAATGATACAATAACACAATACTCTAATTTACATAACAATCACGGAACTAGGTATTTATATTCGACTTTCACTTCACTGACTCCCTGTCCGACTGTCTGTGTGGTTCTGTTTATATACACGATTCATCTTCCTAGAAATTTCGAGTAATTCTCGAATCGTCCAGATTCTTTTCGGTGCAAGCGCATCGACAGTTATTCGAGGTCATTCGCTGATTACGTGATTGATCAGGTCCGGCATCGCCCGCAGCTTCGCCACATTATCATGAGTTTGTGAACGAAGCATGCCAAATGGAGATCTCTTCTATGGTGCATTTTCAGCCAACCACTTTCATTAATATATTGATCAAAGAAAGTGACCATAAGAACCCATACACTTTTTAAAGAGAAACATTCTCAATCGAAAATTGAATCAATACATGACTCCTCTGGAAATGGAAAAAACCCTACGATAAAATTGAAGTTACTTTTTTATAATATCTAACAGAAAACAACTACTTCCCTGGCTAAAGCCACGCTGGACATTGAACGACATCTGATAGATATTGAGAAAGACCCTATAAAACTTGAGAGAAAAAATCTGAAAGTGAAAATTCGTATTTTCATTAAGATAGTTGATTATTTATTAAATGTCCAGTTTCCATTGGAGATTAATATCTATAAATGAGATGAGGGAGAATGTTATTCAGAAGTATCACTCACAGAAAATCGCTCATTTCATTGATGCGTGAATTGCATCTCTTTCGCTAGGCCTCCAATAGCTTTAGCCGGGAAAGTAGTTGTTTTCTGTTAGATATTACAAAAAAGTAACTTCAATTTTATCGTAGGTTTTTCCATTTCCAGAGGAGTCAGGTATTGGTTCAATTTTCAATTGAGAATATTTCTCTTCCAAGAGAGGTTATCTTGTGCGATGGAAAATAGCGACTTAATTCTAACTTTCAGTCGCAGATGATTCCACAACTGACTTTATGAACATCCTGTTCATATTTTCAATAAAATCAAACCATACACTGTTGTACACATGGAAAAACATGACTTCAAATATCTCCATCGTTTCGCCGATGCATACATAAACATTTCGAAATTGAATATTTCGCAAGCACCTTGTCTGAGTATTTCCAAAAATAACCCCTATCAGGTATCTATTCGCAAAAGTTTTAGTGATATTTCATCATGGGAAACGTGTAATATTCTAAAAAAAAGTAAAATACTTGCCGACTTCAAATCCATTAGTGGATTGCAAAAATCGCATAACAAAAGCGAAACTAGACAACTTAACGTCTATGTTAGATTAGGTACATTCCTTTGGCCTACCGTGGTTTTTATGAATATTTGATTGCCGAATCCACCGAATAGGGTCAAGCTAGTGAACATTCAGGTCATGAGGGAACTTAGACCTCGGTTTGCAAATGAAACATTTGTGGCACCATTTAAAAATATGTTTTACTGATACTTTTTTTAGTCAAGAATTACCTGTTTTATTTTAGTTTTATCCCTTTAATACTGTTAGCGTTTTTTGAAAGCAAATTAAATTATAAACCAATATTACTTTGTTTGATTACTAGGGAAGGAAATTTTTATTGAATATTTCTTTTCAATTAATCATTCAATACTTTTTTGTCCAAGAAAAATTATTCTTATTGACAAAGCTTTCTATAACCTTTGGACTAAGCAGCAGCCTTATGGAAAAATTGTCACCGGTTAATTTTTCTGAATTTTCGGTATGTTGTAGAATTTGACCTCCTCGACAAGAGAGTCCATGGACCCAACTCAATCCTATGACTAGTTTTCGAAAAACAGGGTTTCGAAGTTTTAAAATGGCCATTTCTTTAAGGTATAAACATTGCTCGTAGGAAAACATCTTGAATGAAAGAGTTTTGCACGACAAATATTGCTCACCCATAAGGCCATAAAATTAGACTGGTTTTTAATAAAAAATATTGTTACATACGGGGTAAGTCGAGCATTATTCGAAATGAAATTCTCATTCGACCCTATGAAATGAAGATGTGATCAAACCAAGTAACACACTGAAATGCCCATCATTTGAATATGTCAAAATCGACAAACTCAAATTTTATCCCGGGTGTCAAAAAGTCACTGTTTTTGGTGGCATTTGGTATATTTTTATTTTATATTTTGAGCTTTAGGAATACTTGACTACAAACCATTCAGCATACTGCTTGTCTGAAATTGATATACATTGTGACACAAACGCTAAGTGATGAAAAAACTTGCGAAAACGCGTTTAGTTTATAATTCACCCTATAATTAATTCGCCAGTGAAATTTTCCACATAAAACAAGTTGACAAATACAAAAATTTGCTCACAGTAATATCACAACGCAATAAAGTAAGCATCATCGTAAAACTCCTGTAGGACATAACAGGATTTGAGCAAGAGTAGGTATTTCTGTATATGTTGTCTGAGGATTTCTCTCAAACTGTGGTCAAATTATTATATATTTTTTCACTCTCATGTATTCTTTTTAGTTCTAAATGGGAAATGGGAAGTGGTACATTTTTTCTATTTATTTATAGTTGGTTCAAGAGCATTGAGTATCGGGTATGTTAGACTTGTGCTTATGCTCCAAACTTAGAGTTTCAAGTATTTAAATAGAGTTAGTAGAATTCTTCTTGACTCCCATTGTCTAGAAACAAGAAAATAAATTATTTGCATGTGTTTGAGTCACTCACACGCATGCAAATAATTCTTCTTTGTTTCTATATGGAAGTCCAGAAGAATTCTACTAACACTATTGTCGCGTTTCCGCTCAACTTTCTTTGTTATGTGTTTTGCCTTCAATTATTATATTATAAGTTTAACAGTTATTACCTATTTCTAAAAACGACCTTCCTGTAACTCGACGTGGATCAATCATTTTATTTTGCTCACTGTGTATAACAGTATATTTCCTTGCGCGAGTGAAATGACCTTTAAGATTACTTCAATTCGGTACGCGATCGATAGTGGTCGAACTCATAAAATCTCAACTGGAGAGTTTTCACATTCTCCACGAGCTCATTAGTGATTTGTTACTAACTATTGTGCATCATCCTTTTCCACTTCTTCCAAGGAAGACCAGGGAGATATCCTTCCACGCAACCCCAGGAGACTGTCCAGTCAGTATCCCCCCGGATAAGAATTTTACGGAACGAAGGTAAGATTATTGAAGGGCTCGCATCATAAATTCAATTCATTTCAGCTACCGTCCATTTTTCTCTCATACAGCTATCGAAGGAATTAAATTACTTTACATTCAAACTTTTACACTAATACATTGTCAACCAGTTTCAAATAAATATAAAAATAGAGGTTAATGTCAGAATTTTACGTATTATACAGGAAGGTTTACAATGGTCGGTGTATTTAGCTCTATGCATGAATCTAACTGCTCGTTTCTGAAGGACAAAAACAAAATCGAACAATTTACTGTTTGCTGCAATAACCCCAAAATGTAATACCATATCTCAGGTGTGATTCGATCAAAGAAAAATATGTCACCTTACTCATGGGCATACCCAGTTCCTCAGAAACAACTCTCACTGCAAAACAGCCTGAAGCCAGTTTGCTTTTGAGACTTTGGATTTGAATATGGAATCTTAGATTATTGTCAATTTAGACGCCAAGAAATTTGGTGAAGGGTTTATTTTCAATGGTTATAGTGTCAAATAGAAGAGGTTCGTGAATAAATCTGAAAGTTAGTAGCCTACTTTTCTTTGCGTTGAAACAGAAATGGTTTGAGTCGCACCAGTGTTTGACCTTATTCTTCAGATCATCTTCCATGTTTGAATAACTCAATATTAAAATCCTACCACATCAGTGTCGTCTCATCAGCAAAAAGTGTGAATTGTCCCTGTATATTAATACTGGCTACGTAATCTATATATATATATATTAGGAATAATACCGGCCCAAGAACTGAACCTTGTGGAACACCTCTCTTTCATTTTTACTAGTTTCTTCCTGTCACAGAAGTATAACTAGAACCAATTGTAGCTTACATCCCTAAATGCATATCGTTGTAGCTTTTATAAATCTAATCTGCTATACAGTAGGTAAAATTGTAACGTTATTTTTTTTATTATTAACTATTCAGGGTATATCAAACAAGTTTATTTGATTATTCGTGGAATTTATTCATTTTTGTTAAATGTTTTAGGATTTCAAATGATTCTACTATGTTTAATTTTAGAATCTTATGTGACTTTGCAAAATGTTCAGATTTATGAAATTATAATTATGTACGATGAGATAAGTGGCATAGTTTTCCTGTTTATTCAATTTGGACACCTCAAAAGTGTTTGTGAATCATAGAATTCTTGAATTTGTCGCATAAATACTTTGATTTGTGGATACATGAATATAGCTGTTATTGTTGATGTAAGAACATTTATATCTTGTTTATGAAGGAAACAAAATACTTTGTGTGTAGGGTGACCGAAATATGTAAAATATGCAGAAAGGTAGTCAGACTTTTCTTTGATCTGGGTATAAATCAAATCCAAAGTTTTCCATTTTTTGCTTTGTTTGAGAGTTCTGTCAGTGATATAGGTTTCATATCCATTATTCACAGCTATCTTTTTAATTCTATTTTATTCTGATTGAAAATTTAATATGTTTTTTGGTGTCTTTATCAGTCCCTGTATCATAGAATGACACGCTGTTAGCTTTTGTGAATGTGGGTGCATGGATTGTTTGTGCATTGTTGTATCTGTATATGTAGGTTTTTGATTTAAAGATAAAATGTGTGTATTCTTTGACCGGCAGCTAGTTGTAAAGTTCAGCAAATTGTTTTGAATTGTACTTTTTGAGTGATAAATTGGTTGTACTTTAATTTGAATAGGTAATTCCGTAAGAAATCGTCGTCTACCTAATTTGAATAAGACATCTCTACTAGAAAACGGTACATGAAGACCACCGTCATGCCTTTATTTAAATATTAGTTATAAAAGACCAGGTGTCATGGAAAAATTGTCGCCATTTAATCTGTATAAATTTTTGGTTTGTTGTAGAGTTTGACTTCCCCATCAAAAGTGTTCATGGACACAACTTAATCCTATGACTAGTTTTCGAGATACAGGGTGTTGAAGTTGGAAAGTGGCCATTTTTTTATTTAACATGCCATGTTAGTATGAATTTTGACCCACTTCTAGTTGTCCGATTAACTTCAAATTTGGAAGATGTTCACGATTCCGGTGAAAGTGTATTATGAAATATTTGTTAAAGAAAAAATGGCTGCTCCAATATGGCGGAAGAGTTTTGTAATTATGGTCCGATTCGATTCTAAATTGGTTTGTAGAGATTTTCGGGATCGTAGATTATAATTTTTTTGTCAAATTTCAAAAATTCTTGGTGGCTCCAATATGTCGGACGAGTTTAGTGATTAGGGGCAGATTCCATTCAAAATTGCTATGTGGGGGTTTTCGGGGTCGGAAATTATAATTTTTTTGTAAAATTTTTGAACTTCAATATGGCAGCTCCAGTTTTGTGATTGTGGTCGGATTCTATTGGAACTTGGTATGTGAAGACTTTTGAAATCGGATATTATGATTACATTGTCAACATTCAAAAATCCAACATAATGGCTCGTATACATTTTGTTTCAGAACTGAAAAATTTAAAATAAAATTAGGTATTATTTTCAAATTCTCTCTTTCAGTCAAATATACCTACTGAAACGTAAAAAATTATTCCTTTGAAAGCTTTTGAATCTGTTACTTACAGAATAACCCACGTAAAACACCTCCGAACTACTACTACAAAAAATCAACTTTTTACACTAACAGAAGCTGTTTTGCGTTCATAAGTATCCTGTACTCACATTTCCTTATTGTCTGCGGGAAACAAGGATTATACAGGGTGATCAGAAAATCCTGATATGACATTTTTATTGGATTAATTTTTTTTGATAACTTTAAAAATAACGGATATACTTCTTTTTATTTTTGTAGTACCGGCGTGCATACGAACGACATTCAATCAACTTCGAGACTTATTCTTAAACAGCATGCTATGTAATTTATTGAATAATATATTATGGTTTACACAACTACACAGTAAAATGCGCCGCTGAGATTATAAAATCGTGAGTGTTGCAATTGAGCATTGAGCACGCATGACAACCAGGTAAAATCTGGCGCGCTTATTCTTGATATTTTGAGTGTATTTGCCAAAAAATTATTAACGAAATCCGAAAAAATTTAGATGGTTGAGAAGAGACTTGAAATTTTTTTCAACAATTAAGGATGTCACTTAACCCTCCATGCCATTTGAAATATTTAAATTGAAGTGCCCCCTCGCCCCCTCATCAAGTAATCACATTTTTTTCATTTAAAAAAGTAGTGTCGGTTATATCATTCAAAATAATTTTTGTTCCAAATGTGTACGTCAAACTATTCAAAAGTTAACAGGGCGGGGGCTAAATGAAGCCTTACTGTATAGTTCTTTAAAAACTCGAGAACTCCTTTGGCATTTTGAACACCTACAAATGTCCATTTTCTGAAATTTTCGGGTAGTCTCGAAGCATCCACAGTCGGCCCACACTCCAGGATGGCTTCGATGGTGATATAATAGGGCTTTTACCAGCCGCGATTTGTTTGTATACAGTGCGACGCTAAATTATGGAACAAATTCATTATTTCTGAATATAAAGATATATCGGAAAAATCCTCGGACAGGTCGATTTTCTTTTCCGATGGGCCAATTTTTGAACCCAACCCAAAATATATAGGGTTATCCGCATTTGAGGAAAAGCAACTTTGATGATATTTTTAAATGGGACAACCAGTATATTTGTCCATATTTGGTTAGGGATCGTCATTACAAATCCAGTGATACCAAGTTTGATGGGATTATGTCAAACGGCTGCGGAGATATGGCCAAAAAACTTCTCCATATACCAAATGAGTGCGACAGAGACTTTTAACCTTCTGAATCGTGTGGAGTCTCGCAGTCATACTCATTAGACATACGAGGAAGTTTTTTGGTCATATCTCCGCAGCCGTTTGACATAATCCCATCAAACTTGGTATCACTGGATTCCTAATGACGATCCCTAACCAAATATGGAAAAATATACTGGGTGTCCAATTTAAAAATATCACCAAAGTCATTTTTACTCAATTGCGGATAACCCTATATATTTTGCGGGGGGTTCAAAAATTGGCCCATCGGAAAAGAAAATCGACCTGTCCGAGGATATTTCCGAAATATCTTTATATTCAGAAATAATGAATTTGTTCCATAATTTAGGGTCGCACTGTATATCGACATAGTTCTAGGAATTGTACGTCGTTGCGCAGCGGTTTGCCCGACCGTTATAATTGCCATGCGGTTGAGTATCGTATGTCGTAACAATATTAGAATGCAGACAACTTCAATATAACTTCTTTATAAAAATCAATATTGTTTTGGTTTTGATAAATGTTTTTTGTGTTCTTTTATTTTTTCATTCTTTTTATTTTATTTCAACAAGTATCTTAGTTTTTCAATAACCTCGTAGAACCTCATAGAAACACTGAAATATTTATGGGAATATATTTTTATGAAATTAACTTCAATACTCTGCATTTTGCAGCTTTCTTTCTATTTTTCTATTATTGTTTAAATTATGTCAAAAAAAATTATTGGAAGTACTTTTGCATTGAATCAATGTCGTTCTACGGTTTGGGGATCCCACCATTTCTAAGTATATGATTGTTATCCAGAGTTCCAGACATTTGGATATATCAACAAGCAGGACTGCGGCTTCATGATAAATAGAACATCTAGTATATATGTCAGTCTGATTGAGGAGACGCTAAAATTAATTGGGTTTGATCTTAGTATCTTTGGAAATATCTGTAAATGAATGAAATTACACCGCTCAATCCCTAAAAAAGGTTGTTAGCTTTGTATTCATCCTGTATATTGTGCATGAATTATCATAATATATACTAAATTCGTATCTGCCATATGAATAATCGATACATAGTTGATATGGTCAATATACTCGAAAAAAAATCTTCACAATAATGGCCTTTTGAAATTTTGGAAAAGGTAACTTCAGCACCCTGTATAATCAAAATCGTTGAATTTGGAGCTTTGCAACATTTGATTGGCATCACTACAATATACGAGGATGGTCCCAGAAGTACCTGGCCTGACCTAGAGGTGGCGGTAGTTGCTTGAAAAATACCATTGTATTAGAACATACACAATCTATACAGCAAATGTTTCAAGTTTGAAGACGCCACGTTGTTTAGTATTTGTTCGGCAGCCATCAATAGTAAACGTTTTCAGTGAATTTGTAAACATGGAAAAAATTGGTCGTCGTTATATGTGATACAATACTTTTATTTGAAAGGCCTTAGCCCAACCAATATAAAAGCTGAACTAGATTCTACTCTGGGTGAGACTGCTCCTTCATGATCAATAGTAAAATATTGGGTAGCAGAGTTTAAACGAGGCCGTACGACCTGCGAAGATGAGCATCGCAGTGGTCGACCAAATGAGGTGACGACTCCAGAAATGTTGAAGAAAATCCACAAAGCGGTACTGGATGATCGTCGACTGAAAGTGCGCGAGCTAGCAGAAATAGTAGGCATTTCAAAAAGTGCGGTACATCGCATATTAACTGAAAATTTGGACATGAGAAAGCTGTGCGCAAGATGGGTGCCGCGTTTGCTCACAATGGAACAAAAACAGCGTCGTGAAGATGTTTCCATCGAGTGTTTGGCAAGGTTTCACAGAAATAAAGCCGAATTTTTGCGCCGTTTCATAACCATGGATGAAACTACACAACCGAAACAAAAGAACAAACTGAACAATGGACTGAAAAGGAAGAACCGGCTCCAAAGAAGGCAAAGACCGTTCCATCTGCAGGCAAGGTCATGGCGTCGGTTTTTTGGGATGCGCGTGGGATAATTTTTATTGAATATCTTGCAAAAGGAAAAACGATCAACGGCGAGTATTATGCAACTTATTGCAACATTTGAGCTAAGAAATCAAGCAAAAACAGCCGCATTTGGCTAAGAAGAAAGTGTTGTTTCATCAAGACAATGCACCAGCTCACACATCCGTTATTGCAATGGACAAAATTAATAAATTAAAGTTTGAATTGCCACCTCATGCACCCTATTCGCCAGATTTAGTCCCCTCGGATTATTTTCTGTTTCCAGACTTGAAAAAATGGCTCGGTTGTCAAAGATTTTCCAACAAAGAAGAGGTTACGTCAGCAGTTAATGGCTATTTTAAGGAGCTTGACGATTGTTAATATAAAAAAGGTATCGATCGAACTTATTGAGCATCGCTGGGTAAAGTGTGTGGGGCTAAAAGGAGATTACGATGAAAAATAAATATATTTTTTCCAAAATTTTTGTGTTTTCTTTGTTGGGACCACTTAGTATAAAAATTCAAATAATTTTACCGAAGCCAATTTCTCATCGAAACTGTGCGAGGTTATTTCATGTTTATTAGAGGTAGAAGAAATACGAGTAATGAGACTTTTCATACGGAACCAAAAAGAAAATGTCTATTCAACCAGTTTTCTCTTAGATTTTCTTCTTCCCAGAACTCGAAAATTTCCACGTTGCTTGCTAGGACATTATTTAGGAATTCGGGTTCTTCAAGGTCACAGAGTTACCGAGCGAGATTTTATCTAATTTATTCCGAGAATGGAATTAGGAAGCCACTTTTCAGTACATCACTCATAAGTTTTTTTGGCGCCACCTATCACTCATGTCAACGATACATTTCTTTTCAATATATTTCGCGATTGATTGTGATATTATAGCGTTGGAATCGTTGGAATGTTGAAACCAAAGTGAACACGGTGATTAGAACTTTAATAGCTACTTAAAAATGCATACTCGATTTTTATGCAAAAGTGAACGAGCTATTTCGGAAAAAATGCGATGATTGATCGACACTATTAGTAGAATATTTTAACTGATTATATTGCGACATAAACATAAATTTCTACTATTCCTGAAACCACTCAATCTTTCAGATGCATTCCAAGCGAAGAACAACTTGATAATCAAAATATTTGCTTCTACTTATGTGTTAGATAATATTGAGAGAAATTCATTGTGGAAAAAATGCCGATGGATAGTTTCATACTTTCAGTTAATATTGGGCTATCTGGTCGGGACATATACTTATGAATTATTGCCGGTAAAGTCAAGAGAGAGGTATGAATTGGTCTACAATTCATTTAAGAAATGGAGCAATGATAAAAATGTGCATACTATAAATGAACATTCTTGCATATTTAATGGAAAAATCTAAATTCTTAAAGCCATCAAGCCTTTGGAGCAATTCCTCGATGCTTAAGGCCACAATTAGTATTAAAAATAATATAGAAATGGGGCTATCCCAAAATTATATAGCAGAAAAAAATCCATTGGCTATAAAGCAAAAAAAAATCAAAAGTATTGAAAGAAGAAATAATGTCTACCTATAAAGGTAATATAATTAAATCTAATTTATTTTATTCCTTGTGACTATTTTTTTTATTTTAGGTTGCATTAATAATTGGTTTGGCATGCGCTTGTCGTCGTGAAGACCTTTGTAAAATGACAACCATGTTAGTAATTGAAATTCCTAATTCTGAACCGAATATGCAAAGAACCTTTGTCCTCATTGGAAAAAATAATATTTCTTTATACAGAAAATATTTGTCATAACGTCAAGCAAACACACCACATCGTATATTATTCGTTTATTATAACGAAAAATGTACACTTTGATATTCACACTTTTGAAAAATCACTTGCACAATTGCCGAATTTCTCAAATTACCGAATCGCAAACAATACACCGGGCAATTTTGAATTTTTTACCATTTGAACTGATGATTTTATGAAGATCTTTCAACAGAGAAAGTGTTGGTCCCAGTATTGATCCGTGTGGATCATCGCTGTTTATATTGGCCTTCTCCGAAGGTGTTGTTGTTTTCACAATCTTGACTCCTACCTATTACGTATGATTTGAACTATTTATGAGCCATGCCATCGACGCCAGAGTGATTCAGCTGGAATCCAAACTGAATCAATCATTAAGTATATTGAATAAGCCAGATTAACGATTTTTTTCTTACTTTTTCTACGATTTTGGCTAGCGAAGGGATGAGAGCTATAGGGCGAAAGTTCGATGGATCTTCTAGATCACCCCCTTTGTGAAGTGGGATATGGAAATGGATGGATACGGAAATGAGCCAGTGTTGATAGATCTCATAATGCTGAAGAAGAACAAATAATAATCGAAACGGGTGCAGGTATCTACGACGATAGCCGACCGTTATTAAAAATCCTTTCAAATATTATGGAGAGCATCATGCAAGGACGAAGAACTTGATGCTCCTTTTGTAAAAATGTGTCCAAGCCCTCTACTAGAGAAATTGTATTATCCAGAAATGTTGTACAATAATAGAATTGGTCATGGAAGAACTGGCAGATTGATTTTCTATTCAAGCTGATTGATCAGTACAAAAATTTGGGGTCAACAATAAATTCATAATTGACAGATCTACAACTCAAAATAATGAATTGTAATAATTATTTTCAGGAAATAGCACAATCATTAGAGAAAAGATGAACGGAATAAGGCCTTTTGGAAGCTATCAAAGTTTTGTTTGATGATCCAAATATGAATTAGCTAGCTGAAGAAAAACTTACAGTCTTACAACTGATAGAGAAAATGCCAATACTGGCATAAACATTGGGTTTTGGCTTCTGACTTCATATACAGGGTGTTTCTTAAGTACGTGTAGGAGCGTATTGCTGACATCAAAATAAGAAGAAAAGTTCCTATAAACATATGTCCACAAGTTATTAGTTTCTGAGATACAGAGAGTCAAAGTTGAATTCTTATTTTTTGTGAATAATTTCAAAATAATTTTGATATTTGGGTAAACTTTAGTATCTGGGAATATTTATTATTTAGTTTGTGTAAAAAATCTATTCTTTATAGAGGTCACTGCGAGCAACTGTTTTCGAGTTATTGAGATTTGAAATAATCGATGCAAGTGAGTTTGAATGACAAGATTTTTTTTTTCAACATAAATTCAATTAGAAATTAGTTTTTTCACAATTAACACAAACTTTTGATTTTGTCATTGAAAAATCATCCCAGAAACCAAACTTTACTCGAATATCACAATTATTTTAGCATTTATTCACAAAAAAACAAATATAATAATTAAACTTTGACACTCTGTATCTTTGAAACGAATAACTTGCGGACATGTGTTTATTGGAACTTTTTTTCTTATTTAGACGTCAGCAACATGCTCTTGAAGTTTCTACACGTACTTAAGAAACACCCTGTATAGCGGCCATACATGTGAGACCTAAGCAAACAAGTCACCAGTTGATCTCTGATCAACACGGAAACCATATTGTCGATTATTCGCATTCCTGAGCATTCTGGATATTGACCTCGATGTTGATGGCTTGGTCCATGACCTTCAAGATAACAGATAGCAATGCTTGCTAGGTAGGGTATTTTTTCCTTTTTGAGAACTGGTTGTATTCTTGCAATTTTCCACTTGAATGGAATCGGAAATACCCCCAAATCATAGGAGATGTTGAATACTTTGTAAAGTACTGGTGTTAGTTCTGGGGCACATTTCTTGAGAATGATTGGCGAAAATTCATCAGATCTACTAGCTTCGTAGGAATTCAGACTCAGCAAAATGCATCTGATTGTTCGATGGCGAAAGGTAATCTCAAGCATGTGTCTGTCAATGGGAGTGATGTTCTGGGGTTGTTTTCCCAGTGAATCCAGAGTAGAATTTGCAGCAAATATGTTGGCAAAAATATCTGCTTTTTCCTGGGCGTTCGTGGCTAATTTTTTATTTTCCATGGTTACAGGGGAGAAAATGAGCTAGATGTGAAATTCCTTCCCACAGTTTTGACAAATTTTGATCGGACATCTGATTGCCTCCTTACACATGTTTCTAGCTTCAGCATATTCTGATCTGGTTTCAAGGCCCTGATTTGTAAGCCATCGATGGTATGCTGCCTGCTTGGAGACAACAGCTCTGGAGCTTTGGAGACCAGAGTTTTTCAGATGATGTTCTTCTTGACGTGTTTGATTTATATGTTTGTATCCCCAGCATTATGATCTAAGATTGTCTTGGCGCATTGTGCTAGATCTCCAACTCTTTCCCATGGTAATGCTATGAGAAAAACATACAAAGATCATCCCACTAGGCGGAATGGTAGTGCTATATGAGACGGGGACGTGAAATATATTGTGAAATTCTGTCCAGAAAGCTTTAACATCAATATAAATTCCTTCAAGTTTGGTGTCCCTTTTTATATGCATAATACTGGTTTTAAAATTAACTGCTAGTGGATTTGAATGAATGGCAATATGTTTTTTTGTTTCTTGGAGGTCGAAACGCAAAAAAGCGTGAAAAAGCGAAACCCGCTTTCTTCACTTCCCCCTAGTCGGTAGTTTCTGTGATCAGTTACCAGAAAGTCGTGTCCGTGGCCATAATTTATATTACGTCTTAGTTGTCGGTATGTCGCTGTGGCGGCACTTCAATCCGCCGATTTCAGTAACCTATGGATCCGGTCGCCACCAATGGTCATCGGTGTCGCGATGTCAGTTTGTTTTCAAAAACAAATGCCGCCCAAGGCACACCGAGACTCGGTCCGTTTTATCGTAATTTTATGCAACTCAGTTATCCGATATTTTGTTGGCTTGTCGGGTCAGTATTTTAAAGTGGGTTGCGACATGGAAAAAAGATTTAGTATTGTCGAGCGTCCACTTTTGATGCGCGCCGATGAAGCCGAGCGGGCGCATTTATCCGCGAATTTCTGTTCCAGTTTTTTGGTAATTTTTCTCGCTAACATTGCCATGGATGGCATTGAACTTGCTTTCTCAATTAAGAGTTACTTTCACTTTTATTATTGAATCGATAAAATAACCAGTTATTGGAGATTCAAGTTCAATATTGTGTAAAATTCATTGACGGATAAATTAAAAACTTGATTATAATTATTGATAGAAACTTTGATTTTGTGGGATGAAACTCGTTTCTTGGGATGGTTTCTGGATCACTTTAATGAAACACTTTTGTCTTATTTCCACTAGTTTGTTATTTTCGGGTTTTATCCCATTATAAGGTATAAAAACTAACACTACTAATACAATTGAACTCTAAAACCTAGTTATATAGGGAGTTTGCAGATAAACTGGATGCAGAGGTAATTAAATAAAATAAAATGAACAGGGGTGAAACTATATAAATTCAATAATGGAGGTTATGGAAATAACCTGGGTTGTCAAAATTATACCATGAATCGAGTTGCTCGTTGAGGGTTCTATATTTCGGGTTTTTAATTGATTTATTAATTTCCATGGCTTCCAACAGATTAATTTTCTTCCCTTTATTACATGTGTGTAGGATTTTGAGATTATCCTTACTTATCTTGTGTTTGTATTCTTGCAGATGTTCGTACATTGTTGATTTTTTGTCGAAACAGACGTGTTCACGGAGCCTTACGTCAAAATTTCCGCTGGTTTGGCCTGTATATACTGCAGAGCATTCCCCGCATTCTAATCTATATATCCCTGATTTTTTTATTCTATCTCGTTTATGTTTTGCATTTAACTAAAATTGATCAATTTTTGACCTTCCTAAATAGTCATTTATAACAATGTTAAATTCACAGTTGAAATTGAATAAAACAAGAAGCTTAACTTCTTAGATTTGAGTATTTCAAGGGTTAGTAATAGTTTTCAATTTAATATCTACCGTAAAAACACTTTCAATTCCCTTTGATTCTTTAAGTACGATGTCACATAAATTATCTGCCTTTAGGTCAATGATACACAGAGCTTTCGCAATCCCTTTACCTGATAAGAATATCCAGGATGAACTAAACATCATTAAACAAATTGCAGTAAACAATCAAGTACTTACCAGTTTCTTTAATAGAGAAATTAATATCAGGTAAAACTCATAAGAAGGTAAAATTTCAGAAAACATTCAAAATTATTTTTCTAAATTCAAAATATCAACAGCTTTCATAGTAATAATAATTTAGGCAGAATTCAGAATGCAAAACCTAAACGAGATAGAATGAAAAAATCAGGGATATATAGATTAGAATGCGGGGAATGCTCTGCAGTATATACCGGCCAAACCGGCGGAAATTTTGACGTAAGGCTCCGTGAACACGTCTGTTTCGACAAAAATCAACAATGTATGAATATCTGCAAGAATTCAAACACAAGATAAGTAAAGATGATCTCAAAATCCTACACACATGTAATAAAGGAAAGAAAATGAATCTGTTGGAAGCCACGGAAATTAATGAAATCAATTAAAAATCCGAAATATAGCACCCTCAACGAGCAACTCGATTTATGTAGGTCTCCACTTTTGAATTTATAATTTTGACAACCCATAACCCATAACCTCCAGTTCACCTGCAAACTCCCTATATAACTAGGATTTAGAGTTCAATTGTATTAGTTAGTTTTTATACCTGATAATAGGATAAAACTCGAAACCGGTCGTGAAAATAAAAAAACTAGTAGAAATAAGACTAAAGTATGTTTCTTTCGTTTCATTAAAGTGATCATGAATTTCCACAAAATGGTTTCTGGAGATTTTAACCACCCAAGGTCTGAAAATGATAATGTGTTGATTTCTACTCTCTATACAGTTTCTCTCTTTACAGTTTCAACTCTCGAACAATTGTTGAATTAAAATACTTTTTTTTAAAGTTATATTTCCGAAGTTTTTCCATCGGCATAAAATGTATCAGTGCACAATTTTGTTCAATAGATGGATGAAACTTTGAACAACACATGAAGTAAACTCTAATACAAGAATTGTGAGATTTTATTGGTAAAAGCGTGACCTTCATTAGTAGTTCATCTCATTTAAATTATCTCATTCATATAGTTACCACTGTACGGACCCGATGTAAATGCAACCTGTCAAAAACAAGGTAGATAATTTGAAAATTCATTAATAAATAAGTTACCGTTTGAGTTGCATCTTCCCGGATATCAATTTTGTGGACCAGTTACCAAACTGAAAGAAACGTATCGACCCAGAAATCGACTCATTGGATATTGCATGTCGAAGTCATAACTTGCAATATTCGAATAATCCCGACATTCTCTGCAGCTATATATAAGTACATGTATTCCAGCTATCAATGAATGACCCCAGTAAGCTCTGGTCTACATGTATTCTACGAATAATACTATCAGAATACCGGGCAAGTATATTGTAACGATTCTGTCGCTACAGACTAGTACGGACCTGTAGCTCGTACTTGTAAACAACGCCAACGCTTCTAGAAGTGCGGCATTTAGATGCGAATGGAAGTAGTTCCAGAACTATCTAGAAAAGAACCCTTAGATTTTATGTATTCAAATAAATTATTTAAAGCCGTTTAGACGTTATATTTACACAATATCTTAACAATAATGCTGTAGGAAATCTGCAAGATATTGTCAACGCATTTAGTACTTTCTTCAGTAGCGATCCTGGATTGAATACAGTTGCCAGTGGTAATGACGATAGAATTACGTTCGTACCTACATATTTCCATCTAATAGAAAAATATGAGGTTGTGGATGGTCTGAAGAAAAGGAAAAACAAAATGACTTCTGGTCCGCATAACATACCCTTTTTCTTCAACAGGGACTGTTCTGGTTGTCTTACTGTTATTTTGACTAAGATTTTCAACTGATGTCTAAGAACGAAACCTTTCTTGAAATCTGAAAGGAGGCTAGAGTTTGCCCGATATTCAAGAATGAATGGTGATACCGTTAAAATGTTAAAAGGTAAAAGGGCTGCGTCTTCCCTAGCTCACATAAGTCTCTCGAAGACTTCTGAGGGTTGCGCGTAGGGGTGCAATCGGTTGACGGAATTACCAATTTTAACAATTTAACAATTTTTAACAAAGATAAATGAATACTCAAATTATTCGTCGATGGAATAAAAGCATCCCTTCAAAAGATATTATTTGACCTTTTGTTCGCAAATATAAAGTAAATTAATACTCTTTATATCTGGAGGCAGGTAATTAAATAGCTTCGAACCTTTTAAAGATGGTGACTTTTGAAACAACGTTGTACGATGTTGTTGCAGTTTTATGATATTTCCATTTCTTGGATAGTTGTGACCTTTGGATTTGGTTTCAAACTCAGACTCTCTTTTTTACAAAAGGAATTCACTATTTACATTTAGAAAATATAAATAGATGAATATAAATAATATAAATATAAATAATTACTGAATTCAACAAAATAAAATAATAAACTTCAAAAATTTAGATTTTCTATGAGTAGGACTCGTATAATAGAACATATGCCTCTCTGCCCACAATAATTTTTGATAAAATTTATGTCACATAAGAATCATTGTACTCATGCCACGTATTTGCATAAGGGGTCTACAGTAAGCCGCGTAGTACAGTAGTACGGTAAGCATAGTTGCTCATATTCAGTCCTTCTATAGTAAAATCAATAATCATGTTCAATTTTCCTCTATGAGAAAAACGTTTTTAATTGATCACTAGAATTTTGGGAAATTTACAAATAGATAGAGACTTCGTGCACTTCCTTTTCTCTCTGCACTTCGAACATGTTGGTTGTTCATCATCGTCCAAAGTTTCTTCATTGGAAAAAGAATCCAAACAATGAGCCAGACTTATTTGTCCTGTTATTTGAGGAATCGGTAAGGAAAGGTCCCAGAATGGATTGAACGTAACTGAACAATGACCACAATATGTACACCTTAATGTAGAGTTTAGTTGGCCAACAAAGAAATCTACAATCCGTGAGTTATCCACCATCAGGAATCTTGATCATAACTCTTCAGCATTTTCAGTTGCACTTACTTTATCGTCGATTTCTGACAAAATGGGTTTACGCCTATTTGTAATAAAGCAAACTGTTGTAAATGTAAATGGATGGTAAAGGTAAAATGTTCTTCTCTTTGAAAACGGGTCAGCATGATTCTGTATATGATAAAGACCATATAATATTCGTTTTACTCGCTTAATGTTATTTCCGTTACCCTACAGAAGTATATTTTAGGAGAGAACTGAATTTACCATTGCGTGGTGAACATCCAAAAGATTCTTCTCATTCAAGACTTTTTTGAGTTGTAACAGAGCATGAAAACTGCTGCTGAACCTCTTACATATACGTATATAATTGACTTGAAATTTCCAACTCAAATCATAATCAATGTGAGTGCCAAAATTTTTCGTGGTCACTGATGGATGTAAGTCCACCTTATTAATTTCAACATGTACTGTTTACTCAATATGTTCTTTCGAAAAATTGAACCAACGCCGTTTCATCCGCATTTAGAATGAGTTTATTAGACCGACAGCAGATACAGAAGTTTTTACCTTGTTTGGCTTGAAGGTCAACAAGACTATCAGCTTCTGCTAAAATGGAGGATCATCGGCGAAAAAGGATACTGATGTTGTGCCTATATGTTGTGGCAGGTTATTGATATAATTCAAAAAGAGTCCCAAAACTGAGCCATGTGGAACACCAACGTCCATATTGAATAAGTCTGAGTCCGTATCATTCCATTTGACATATAATTTTCAGAAACATATATGCAAGAAATTTCCCTCGAACACATTTTGCAAATTATTTATCTGCAAGTATATCATCAACATTTATAGCAGCTACAAAATGATATGAGCAGAATAAATCAATGAACATCATCATTTCCAAACACTAAATTGCCGAGACACATTTCGCCTTTGACAATATGAATTTGTGATCATTAGCGACCAATCATATTTGGCCACCTTCTCACATATTTTTATCCCATTTCGATAGGCATCGCTCACTTTTCAGATTGAACTTTTGAACTGTTTACATTAGCGATTCACTAATTAGAGTTTATGGTATTATAAAAAGTCCTTTCCACGACTACTTGGAGTACTCTCGACGGTATTTTTCTCTATTCGAAGAGCTTAGTAACGGCACATCTTCGGCCAATCTTTCGCAACATTGTATTTCAGCTAGACGCGTTATATACAAAACAATATTTACAATGAACTAATAGAGGCGAGCATCTAAAGAGGACGCTATTAATTAACCTTTCGAACCTATTTACTATTAACATAAAATTCTTTTAGCCCGCAGAAACTAGACAAATTACAAAAATGCATTTTCAGCAGTATTTAAGTTGGTCAATTGTAAGTGTGAATCAGGGATCATATACAGTTTGTCCCAGTTAAAACTTGTTCCCCTCCTTACATCCAAAGCGGTAGAAAATTAAAAACCGCTCTGACCTATCATTTTTTTATAATTTCTTCAGGATTTTAAAAAGGACTTCTTTACTTGTGGTACATCATTTTGAAGAAAATTCAATCGCAAATACATCGATGTATTTACATTCTATTCTATTCTATTTCTCTACATTTGTGGAATCACTGCACGATATACGCAATTGATATAAACTTTGGATTCCAAAAACCTTCACAAAAGAAGTCTAACGATGATAAATAAGGAGTTCTAGTAGACCAATTTATCCTGATCCTCGCCTTTCAATCCTTCTCCCATAAAAATTGTCATCTGAAACTTGGGTGCCGTTCCAATAAAATGTGGAGGAACTCCATTTCGATGAAAAATGAGATGATTCCGAGAAGATATAATGTAGTAGCTGAGCGATTTTATTGTTTGGAGTTGTATGATCAAGATACTTTCATCCGTTGTGGCCATGTTCATTCGTTGTGGCCTTGATAATTATAGTACGTTTTGATAAACATGTGATTTTCAAAGTATTCTGAAATTATTGAAGAACATTTGCTGACAATAATGATCCCTAGGTTATTGGTTGGTTCCCTAATCATTTGGGGTACGTCACTGAATTGCAAAATAGTATGCTCTGGGGGCATTCATTGGTTACGTGAGACAATTTTGGCGATTTTTCGACCCCCTTCTTCCTTGGTGAGATGTCGTGAGATTTTGCTCGACCCCCTCCCCCATCCCTAATCTCACGTGAGATTTTTCAAAATACGCATTATTGTAATATAAATGAGTTAATCTGTGCTCGATTGCATTAGATTTATTTAAAAAAAAACAATATTTTTTGGATAGCCGGTGAATTAATAAATTGTTTCCAAACAAATGAGTTGATTACTAGTTAAAAAAAAAAACTTCCTTTGGCTAGCCGGTGAATGAATAAATTGTTTCCAAACAAATGAAATAATTAATAGTTTTTAGTGGAGAAATATTTTTTTACTAGTTTTCTCTCAAATTTCACACAGTTTCTTGTGGAAAAAAAAGACCTGATATTTGCCGAGGCCGTCCTCTCCCCCACGTGAGATTGAGTGAGGTTTCGCTCGACCCTCTCCCCCTCCTAAACGCCTCACGTAATTGATGGATGCCCCCTTTCAGAAATAGTAGTTTGGAAAGTAAGGGAGACGTTTAAAAAAATTGTCCCTATGTGTTTTTGTACACATATCTTTGGTTAAGCCTTGGTATATTGATGTATTCGATTAACTTCATTCAATCATTTGAAAAGTTTCTAAAATGGTTTATACTATACAAGAGAGAATATCAATTGTAGCTACATATTTTGAAAGTAGACGATGTGCTAGAGCTACGGCTCGTATTTTCAATGTAGTTCATCCAGAAAATACCATATTATATCAGTACGTGATACAATTGATGAATAATTTCATGGAGTCGTAAAAACATGAACGAGAAAATCCTATGAGAAATGAAGGGTTCACTGTTGCAGTTGTAGGACGTGCAGTGACGGACAACATTAAATCTTTGAGAAAACTTGAGACTATTTATAGAGTTTCTAAAAGCAACATAAATCTAATTCTGAAAGAAGCAAAATGTCATTCTTATAAATTATGAAATCCAGATTGTACAAGAATTGAATGAAGATGATCCTGACAGATGTCCAGAGTTTTCTGAAATCATTTGTCAGTTGATAATAATACCTCTACAATGTGTGCTTTTTTGACGAGTCTTCTTTTTATTTAAATGGACATGTGAACAGGCACAAATGTTGATACTGGAGTGATGTAAATCCTCACTGGTACAGATAAACTCATTCACAAAATTCCCAGTAATTGAATGTTTGGGCGGGATTCTGGGAGACCATACTGTAGGTCCATATTTTATTGATGGTAACCTCAAGGACAAACGTATTTTGAAATTCTTGATACAACTGTGAACCCCAGAATCACTCAACTTCTTGAAAACGATGATAATCTACTTGAAAGTCTGCCCACTTTTCAACAAGATGAAGCACGGGCTTCTTCACATTTTCTTGCAAATGGACGTCAATTTATAGATGGTATTTTCTCATGGAGATGGATTGGAAGGCGAGGACCAATAGAATGGCCTGCTAGGTTTCCTGTTCTGTCACCATTAGATTTTTTTATGGGGATATTCGAAATCCAAAATTTACATCACACAGCCCAATTCTCTTGATGATCTACGCAGAAGAATTGTAGATGAGTGTCTTACAGTGACTCCAGAAATGTTGAGAAATGTGCTATTTTCAGTCTTATTCCCTAAGTTTTAACTAATTTCTTGTTTCTGAAAAAAAGAGAGCATAGACATATTTGCAGATGAATAATTCTTGAACTGCGACACTGGACATTTTTTTTACTTACTAGTCAAAGCTATGCTTTCTGCATCAAATCAGAAAAATCGATCCGAATAATATAGAACGACAAAGAAATAATCAACAATTTATTAACTCGAAATCTTATGGAATAATGTTTGTTTTCCCTGAGTTTTATGTACAAATTTCAAAACGTAGATGTTGCCCTCTCCGTGGTTATCGCGAATATACACATTTATACATATGTATGAGAAGTTGAGTGAAGTTTATTACGATAAATAAAAGGGAAGAAAGAATTAAAAATAATGCGAAAATCATAGAAATGATAAACTGAAGAGAATATAAAATTAAAAAGAGATAAAAACAAAAAAGAACCATCCATGTTCCATTTTACTATATAAATATTTCCTTCAAATCATGCAGAATATTTTGTACAATTTTTTCTCTCACTCAAATTATACCACTTGATGTATGCGTTCACTATCCATTCATTCATTCTATTTGGAAGAAAGCTCAAATAATACCGTTGGCCAAAATAACTAACCCACAAAACCTCGATCTTAGTCCAATAAGTATCTTATGTACTCTTTATAAGGAATTTCCTCAATACATTCAATTTTCTACCTCCCTCTCGGTCAGGCTTTCGTGCAGATCATAGCTGCACCACAGCTATGTTGAAAGTAGAGGACGAAATACGTGCTGCAGTAGATGCCATTCACCTTAGTATACTGATGGTCCTGATAGACTATTCAAAGGCGTTCGACAGAATTAACCACTCCCTTTTTTTGTGTCTATTATCATACATTGGATTTTCTAAAGATGTTGTGAAGCTGCTGAACAATTATCTGTCTGACAGGTCCCAATGTGTCATTATGAATAACCGGATATCAAACTACCTCACCACAAAGAACGGTGTTCCTCAAGGCTCCATCCTCGGCCCTCTCTTATTTGTAATATATACTTCACAGTTTCCAGAGTGCTTAACACACACACACACACATTTACAGCTACGCGGATGACACCTAAATTTATAAACATTTTGACGAAAAATCTGTCATTATCGCCTGTCAACAAATCAATGAAGACCTGAAAGCTCTAATAGCAATTTCAAAAAAAATTGTCTCAGTCAACCCTCTGAAGTCATTTGTCATGCTTTTCGGCAGAGCAGCCATGAGAACACGTCACATTGAAAACATAAACATTTCTCTTGATAACCTGCGACTGCCATTTAAAGAAAATACAAAGAATCTTGGTCTCTTCCTAGACCATACTCTTAGATTTCCTCTACATACGTCGCATATTCTCAAACGTGGATATTGTAATCTAAAATTAATTTACTCCAACAGAGAACTGCTAAATATGAAATAGAAAAAATGTTATGCGATGCTCTCGTGTTATCGCATGCTAACTTCGCAGACGTGGCCTATGGACCAAATTTATTGGTAACGGATAAACACAGGTTACAGGTTTACAAAACTCTTGTATCAGACTCATTACGGGAGCAAGTAGACGCCAACATATATCACACCATTTAAAAACTCTCGGGTGGAGGAATATGAAAACACGTCGAATTTATCATGCCAGTTCGCTGTTTTATAAAATAATAACTACCACGAAACCTAGTTATCTTCATGATAAAATTAGTTACCGAACGGATGTCCATAACTTAAATCTGAGATTTAAACACCTGCTGACGCCACCAATCCACAAAACGTCCCTCTTCCGTGGCTCTTACACATATTATATTGCCTGGCTATACAATAGGTTACCGATTTCCCTCAAATCACTTTCCGTCAATGCGTTCAAATCCAAACTTAAATACCTTCTGCTGGAGAATAAATTGCCTAATCTTCATTAGCGTTGCTACCCAAATTTACTTATTCCCGCTGATACAATTTTTAACTTTATGATATTCATTCCTTTTATTTTTTTTAATTGAATTGAAATAGTTTATTTTTCTAAATATTTGCCTCTGGTTGGATGGAAGAGCAAGCTCGAATCTAGTCTATGACTAGGTGAGAGACTGAATCCTGCCATTTGATAGTATTCATAGTTGTCCTGTTATATATCTGTATATGTACCTACTCCATGTATGATTCACTATCAATAAAATCAATTATTATTTGTATTCACTATTCATGTCAACAAATAGGAAGATATCGCCGCCAACTTCTACTCCTCATTTCCCTATCACCAGGTAAGACATTTTCATTTCTTATGTTTCTTTTTGTTGTCTAATTTCACTGGAGCATTGATGTGTAGAGTTTTATTGTCGACCCTGATTCTTAAGAATATCCGTTATGTCACGAAAATGTACTCTCGGTTGCCAGTCTTCAATTTTATTACAGAAAATATTGTTAGATCAATTGATAACCGAGATCATCACTAGTTATTTTCCTCGATGAAAGGCAGGCTGACGGAGCTTGTCCTAGAAATTAAATTCTATTTTACGTTATAGTGGAGAATATCAGTGTGATGGTATTTTTACTTGATATCATTTGAACTGAAACACACGGTCTTGTGCAGAGTAGAGCAAGGTTACCCTGTCAAAATGAGACACCACTTGGATTTTGCATAAGATATGAAGGTTTTAAGTTCGTGATTTTCTGGAGTGCACAGTTCCGAAATAGTTTATTCTCTACGACTTTTTAGCACAAGTGCGTAAAAAAATTAACTGTGCGTAAAATCATCAACTGAGCTTAAAGTAATTTTTTACGCGCTGTTCGTACATTTTTCAAATACTTTCAGATTTTACTCGGAAGTCATCGATCGATAATACGAAAAAAAATTGAATAAAATAGCTGTCAAAGAAAAAAATTTGTATGACACATTTTTATTATTTGTACTCACGTGGTTTGTTGGACTCTTGACTAATTCAAATCTTGTTTCTACGATGACAGTTGAGGCTAACGTTATTAATATTGCTACAACAGTGTACAAATATTTTTCCATCTGTAGAGAGAGAAAAATGTATTTATTCCATTAAATACATTTTTTTGATATTAAAAAATAAAGTGACACTTTTCAAAACTGATATGAATGTCATAACGTCCAACTTTTCATCACCAGTTAGGAAATGTTTTACTTTTCCTAACTGGTTAGGAAAAATCATTAATAAAGTATACACAACCCTACCAACTTACCTTAAGAATAAACGCCTATGAAAAGTGAGGTTAAGTATAATAACTTAAGAAAAATAATTTTATTTGGAAAACGTTCGGTTTTTGATGCTTGAATTTGGAGGCATTTTGTGCAAATTTTTACTGAAAAAATCGTATTCCAAAATGGTCGATTTTCAAGATTCATAAGGTAATAACTCGAAAAGTATTAGCAACCCCAACGAAATTCTTTCGGATTCGTGTTCAGGAGATAAAACTACGTGAGTTACACCACTTTTCTTTTTATTTCGAGAAAAAGCCCGATAAACTTTACCATTATTAATATTTTAATAAAAAATAGCCTGGACCCATTTTGATAGGCAAGCCATTTTAGGCGTATTCGTCTATTTATGAAAGTCCATAGAAAATTTGTTACATCCAGTTAACTGATGGGTGTAGGTCGACCTCTCTTCAGTTCTTAGACTAATAGTCAGATATTAAAAAAATGTATAGCCCAAAAACTAAAAAAAACACTCGTTTATCACCCATTATACAATAATTAAATTGACTTTTATTAGTTACGATATAACCTATGCATTTTAAACTTGCCAATATTTTAACCATTGGATATAAAAAAGTGACTAATAACTACCGAATGTATCTCCCACCATGTATTGTTTAAAAAAATATATGTTTACGTTTTCTTTACAATGAATTTGAAATATTGGCAATGTTAGAGTGCATGAGTACTCATATCGTAACTAATACAAGTCAATCTAATTATTTTATAATTTTTAGTGCGAGTAAAAACGTGTCTTTTAGTTAGTTTTTTTAAATATATATTTTTATTTTCAATAAAATAATATATAATAATAACTGTATTATACTTATTACTGAAATTCTCACCATAATTATTATCATTACAGCAATATTACGAAATTCTTGTATTGTCGTCAGTCCTTGATATGTGTGCCAAATTTTCGGTTATTCGGAAGATTGGAAGTACAGGTTTAAATTTAATTTACAAATTCTCATCATTATTATTATGTTCATTATTGTTATAACATTAATAGTATGACATTCGTGTATTGACGTCGGTGCTCGATATGTGTGCCAAATGTTAGATGATTCGGACAATTGGAAGTGGGTGAAAATCGAGTTTCAAAATTCTCATCCTTATTATTATCATTTCATCAATATTATGAAATTTTTGTACTGTCGTCGGTCCTTGATATGTGTGCCGAATTTCCGATTATTCGAACGATTGGAAGTTGGTGAAAATTGAATTTACAAATTCACATCATTATTATTATTACATTATTATTTTGAAGTTTTTGTATTGTCATCGATTCTTGATATGTGTGCCAAATTTCAAATTTTTCTGACGATTGGTAGTAGGTGAAAATTGAATTTAGAAACTCACATCATTATTATAGTTATTATTACATTAATAGTACGAGATACTTGTATTGACGTCGGTCCTCAATATGTGTGCTAAATTTTAGTTTATTCGTACGATTGGAAGTGGGTGAGAATCGAATTTCAAAATTCTCATCATTTTCATTATTATTAAATTAATATTATGAAATATTTTTACTGTCGTCAGTCCTTGATATATGCGCCAAATTTTAGATTATTCGGACAATTGGAAGTAGGTGTAATTTGAGTTTACAAATTCACATCATTATTATTATTATTACATTCTTATTTTGAAATTTTTGTATTGTCATCGTTCCTTGATATGTGTGTCAAATGTCTAATTTCTTGGACGATTAGTAGTAGGTGATAATTGAATTTACAAATTCACATTATTATTAATATTATTCCATTCTTACCATTAAATTCTTGTATTGTCATCGGTGTGCTAAATTTCAGATTTTTCGGCCTATTGGAAGTAGGTAAAAGTTGAATTTAAAAATTCACATCATTATTATTATTATTATTTCATTCTTTTTAAGAAATTCTTATATTGTCATCAGTCCTTGATATGTGTACCAAATTTCAGATTTTTCGGGCGATTGGAAGTGGGTGAAAATTAACTTCCAAGATTTTATTACATTGTTTGTTTGTTAGTTTGTTAGTTACAAGAGTTTAATAATATTATTATTATTAATCTACTGTCAGCTCCGAAAAACCATTCAACTACGAAAAACTATCAGTTGACTGTTTTTACGAAATTTCAACTATAATGTCAAACATTAGACTTTTTTCTCGAAATTTCCACTTTTATGTCTAAAATTCGACTTTTATGTCTAAAATTCAACTTTTATGTCTAAAAGTCGACTTTTATTGCTAAAATTCGATTTTCATGTTTAAAATTTGACTAATATGTCTAAAATTCGACTATTATGTCTAAAATTCGACTTTTATGTCTAAAATTCGACTTTTATGTCGAAATTTAACTTTCATCTCAAAATATTCAATTCAATGTCGAAGCATCTTTGAAGTCAAAATTTAATTAATTTTTTTTCGAAATTTCGACTTGTTTCTCTGGCACTCGTACAGAAGCTCTCCGTGTATCGAAATATTCAGATTTAGTCAATATCTCAAGAACACATTGCCCTTGAACTTCAAGAATTCGAAAACTCGATCCGCAATTGAGTGAATCATTGCACTCGGCGAGAAATCATTTCAATGACATTGGTTTTTGTAGCGACCATAATTGATTCCCGCGAACACCGTGAAAGACCATCAGATTAGACCCAGCGGACGGAGCGCGCCCGCGAGCGCGATTACACAATTCGAACGAAATTAGAAAACGCTATATTTGGTTTCCGCCTCTATTCAACGCGGTATTTTTATTAGATCGTATCGCGGACTGTCTCAAGGTAAAGCGCTGCTCTTCGGGCGATCCTACGCTATATTGTATAAAATGCATCTTAACCAGTCTGCACGAAGTTTTTAAACTCTTTTATTGGCCTCTTGTGTTAGTCTAGGACTTCATAATGGAATTTAAACTTTGCTTTGTAGTCTAGTCTACAAGAACTATTTTGATGAATTTTTCTTCAAGGGCACCGAAAATTATGATCCAGGGCCTCAGATCAATAAGTAAACATAGATTGGCCCGATGCTACGTAAACATCATATTCACTGAACCGAAGATAATTCTTGCGGAAACTGTTTAGTTTCGGGTTTTTGACATTCGAACCAAAACACAACACCTCTAGCACAGTGCCGTGCTTTTTTAAGGGGGTTAAAATTACTTATGCAAATGTGAGCTGTGAGCTGCAACAAGTTATGTCACGGTTTTGTCTTAAAATTCCTAGGGTCAATAAAAAGCCGGGGGTTGGCAGCAAATAACTTTTTATCAAAATTTGGGGATTCAAGATAGCGGATTAGTTTTGTGATTTATGATGATTTTCTTTCCTTAGTTGGATTCTAGGAGTTTTCAGCTATCAAAATTAAATCATTATTTATGGTCTAAAGTAATTAATTCGAGAGATTTAACAAGTTCCTTGACTATATTTCAAGTTTGGTGCCTGGGGGTTTATGTTGTGTAGATCAAGTTTCAACGAATCAATACGAATATTTGAATAAATATGGACCAGTTGCAACATAACTGGTGAGCTTAGACATGCGTTGCCATAGTAATCATCAAATCAAATATTTATTTGTCTGTTAAATTCTTTATGCAACTGGCCCTATGAGTTAAGAAACCTTCTCCAACATCTATAAATAAATTGTTCATTCTGTTGAGTATTATCCTTCCTAAATTTTGGACCAGTTCATTCATATGGCAAGTACCTGTCAGAAAACAACTACTCTCCTGGCTAAGACCACGACGGGGATTGAATGAAATCTAACAGATCCTTGTGCAACGTTCCTCAAAGCATCAGAGAACGCAAGTGCCAGTGTTTTGTGTTGATGAAGTGTTGTTAAAATTTTCCTGTGTGTTTTCGTGGTTTTTGTCCTGCTTGAACTACTTAAAGTTGCATTTGGAATATTTTTCAAAATAGTGCAGTGGTTTAGTGAGACACAATGTCGAAATACTGCTTTATTTTCAAAACAAATGATAGTAAACAAACATTCCACAGGCGAGGTTCCAGTGGCGTCATATGCACGATATATGCAATCAAACGTATTCATCAAATATAATATTGGAGGACAAAGAAACTCATTCAAAATTACAGATAAGAAAAGCCTATGGCAAAATGGTGAATGCCTCAATGTTTGTTAAAAATATCTGTAAGCAGGGGGAAAAAACATTGAAACTTATGACAGGAAAATTGAATTTATTTTCCAATAATATTGATATTGTTAAAATTCTAACAGATTGAATGAAATATATGCTTATACCACACGTTATTATAACAAATTGGCAAATATCACTATTATTTATTTAATTTTAAGCCTAACACACAATATTACAAATGTATAAATATAAAGTGTCAAAGTGTATATGAAAGAATAATTCTCAAGAAAGCTCAGTACATATGGATTTCAACACTTGGTATTTATTGATTTCAAAAGAGACCTGACCCTTTGTCAGTTCCGCTTATTGACAATTCAAGGTATAATCAGATTTTGAAAAAAATTTGAAGTACTTATTACCTTTACCAAGGCAAAACTATGGTTTGATAAAGGCTCTTCTAAAAATTTAAAGCAAGTCCTTTGGTATATCATTAATAGTCCTCACTGTTAGAATTTTAACAATGTCAATATTATTGGAAAATAAATTCAATTTTCCTTTTATCTCAATGTTTTTCCCCCTGCTCACAGATATTTATAACAAAATTGAGGAATTCACCACTTTGCCATAGGCTTTTCGTATCTGTAATTTTGAATGAGTTTCTTTGTCCTCCAATAATATATTTGACGAATACGTTTGATTGCATGATTTGCATCGTGCATTCTACGCCACTGGAACCTCACCTGTGGAATGTTTGTTTACTATCATTTGTTTTGCAAACAAAGCAGTATTTCGACATTGTGACTCACTAAACCACTGCACTATTTTGAAAAATATTCCAAATGTAACTTTAAGTTGTTCAAGCAGGACAAAAACCACGAAAACACACAGGAAAATTTCTAACAACACTTCAACACAAAACGACAAGGTACAATGGGCGCCACGGCCGGTGTCACAAGCGGTGTTGCCAAGAGTAAAATAATTCTAGTAACCGCTCGAAGTGCCTAAAATTTCATCAGTTCAAAACGACATATATCTTCCTTGGTAATTTTTTCACACCTTTCTGGGCATAGACATTTCTCTAGAATTTTTAGAGTAATACGTCTGAATATAAAATATGGTTGATTATGCATTTATTGGTAGGTTCCTCCTACCAAAATCATGTTTTTTTACCAATTTGACAACAGGGCGTCATGTTTGAAAACATTAGGGATGAGAGGTGTACGTAAATAAACAAAGTTGTCTTCGGTTCAGTGAATATGATGTTTACGTAGCATCGGGCCGATCTATGTTTACTTATTGATCTGAGTCCAGGTCTCATTCGATTCGGAATGACCTCTAGAAACTTTTTGAAAAATTTGAAGGTGCGCCGGTAAAAATTGCAAAAGTTATAAACAATTTAGTGAAAAAAAGGAGGGGGTTTGGGGTTTGCAAATATCAGTGAAACTATTGAAGATATCCAAAATTTGAAAAAAGATCCTGAAAGAGGAGGAAATCTCCTAAAGAAAGTTTTACCTCCCGTAACTCTACCACCAATATTTTGAATTTCAATTAAGAGGCGAAAATAGCGCTATAAAAGCGGGTGATGCGAGTCCCGCGTGCGCTGACTGATACGGACCGATGAACAATAATAGTTATTTATGTACCAAGGGTATAAATAGATGTTTATGCCCTGAGGGCGACGTTTTACGAACCCGAGTGCCTCTGGCCCGAGGGTTTGTAAGTCGCCCGAGGGTATGCACATCTGTTTATGCCCGCGGTACATACATAACTTTATGTCATAGTAGTTCGTTATTGCAATCCAATCTCAATACAAATTAGTATTTGAAAAAATCCAGTTTGAATTAATAACATTGCCATTTTATCATAGTTGACACTATCGTTGCTAGGACAATGTTGACAAACGTAAATGTCATAAAATCACAATAATTTTTATATGTGTCAAAGTTAGAATTAACGAAGATTTTGGAATTCCTGACGAAATTATTTCTCTTTATGCCCGCGCGGGCCATAAAGTGAACTTTATGCCCGTACGGGCAAAAAGTACGACAGTAGATTGACATTAGATAGTTGGTAACTAAGCAATAAAAACACAATAAAGCACTACTATGACATAAAAATAATTTCGAACCATCAAATATCAACATTAAGAAATAAAAGAATTCACTTACCTGTTAGACACTTGAATAAACAAAAAATCCATGGAAAAAAATTTCCTCCCGTAATTATTTTATTACTTATGCTTTTGTTAATTAAATAGTTTTTACAAGTTTCAAATTTACATACAAACCCTGATAATTGTATATGTATATAAATCCTTTATTTAGGCCATTTGGCTAATTTACATTTTCAATGGTCTTTACAATGGGAACAATAAACAGCATGCTCTAATGCTAATATAAATTGAGTTTTTTTTAAATAATCAGTCAAGTACTTATAGGGCATTTGTACCCTTGTCATAGAATAAAAAGTTGTTATATACACACATATATAAATATACAACACATACATACACCTACTACACCTATTTGCACTCACGCAAATCTATACATACATACACTTTCAAGAAAAAAATAAAAAATTTATGAACACTAAAAGATTCTTTGAACGTACTAATACATAACATGTATATCTGTCCTAGCTAAATAGTAAAGCGAACTTAATAAAATGAGGAAGTGGCCACTAGTTCTCTTAATGATTGAGCAAATATGTTTTTAACTTGTTCTTGAAGGATGTTAAAGATGTTAAACATTTGATCCGTTCTGGTATCTTATTATAGCTATCAAGTCCCTTGAAAAAAACTGAATTTTAGGTATGCCTCAATGTGACTTGTTGAATATGAAAGTCAGTTCTGGATCTTGTATTGTATCCATGGATTAGGTCATTGTACATAACTTTTTCTTGTAAACATGTTGGGGAAATTTATTTTTTACTTTGAAAATCAGGATTAATGGTTGATAAAGGAGAAAAGAATTAATTGGTAACCATCCTAGCTGCTTCAACATATCTTTCATTGGGGTTAATCTTCTGCAATTTAAAATTGTGCGCATGGCTCTATTTCTGTAAACGAGCTAAATCATTTTGTTTTAGTAGATAGAGAATGGTAGAACAATAAGTATGATAAGGAAGCACTACTGAATTGTACAGTAATATTTTTGCCGACTTCGTTAAATATGGGGACGAGATAAAAAATGTATTTTAAATGATATCGTCTTTATTATGAAGTTGGCATGTTCTTTAAACTGTAATCTTCTGTCCACCTGAACCCAAAGATATTTAAATTGGTTGACCTGTTCCACATTATCAGGACCTACCTTTATCTCAAAATTTTGATTACAAAAATCTCTGAAACGTTTTTCTGTACTTATTACCATGTACTTAGTCTTCGCAACATTGATCTTCAAATAATTAGCACAACACCAACTATAAATAGATTTTAAAGTTCTGTTGATGGTTTCTGCGAGTTTCGTAGGGTTATTAGATGAGAAGTAGATCAGTATATCATCTGCAAAAAGATGAACTGAGCTCTGACCTACCTACTAATCTAATTGTAAAAAAAACTCAAATGTATTTCACTTCTTGGAGCTATTCTTGAAAGGCTTTAAAAAAGATCCACATTGGAAAAATTATAAAATATTCATTTTCCACTTTGTTATTAACAATCTAAGAGACTAAAAATTGAAAAATGCAAAAAAAGCTATGATTTTTTTTTTATATTCCAATTTGTTCGTAATTTAATTATTTGAAGTTACATAAAAACTATTTTTTTTTAATTTCTCACTCTGATTGTTGTTCTAAACAAATGCATTGTTTGAATTTGATTCTGGAATTTTAATCAGCAATAAATATTATGATCTTCAATAACAAAATCGTTTCTTAAAAAAAATGTATTACTTAAAAACGCATTTGTTGATTAACTATTTTTTTGCTACCAAATAATATTGAGGAACCATTTTTCTTAAATCATAATTTCCATTGCTGTTCGATATTCAAAAAAAAATTATTTATATTTTCTTTATTTATTTAATAAACAATTTGTTATGAACAAATGAATTTCCAATAGGGATCTTTCTTAAAGCCTTTCAAGAATAGCTCCAAAAAGTGAAACAAATTTGAGGTTATTAGTATAACAATTAACAGGGTTTGTATGTAAATTTGAAACTTGGAACAACTAGTTAATTAACAAAAGCATATGTAATAAAATAATTACGTTTATTCAAGTGTCTAAAAGGTGAGTGAATTTTTTTATTACTTGATATTGATATTTAATGGGTTAAAATTATTTTTATTGTTCAAGGGTCCCTATCAGTCAGAGTACGCAGGACTCTCATCACCCGCTTTTAGCGCTATCTTCGCCTCTAAATTAAAATTCTAAATATTGGTGGTAGAGTTCCGGGAGGTAAATTTTGGATATCTTCAATAGTTTCCGAGAATTGGCAAAAAACCAAATAAATGATATTTCTGTATGAAAATTCTGTAGACGAATTTGCGGATTTCCCATCACATTCATCACATTCACCATCAGAAAGATGATGAATATACTTGGTGATTTACCATCACTTACACAAAATTTGTCAGTATGTATGTATGTATGTAAAAGGGGAGGTTTGGCATTGGATAAATCCATTTGCCACAGACTTTGCAAAATTTGTCAGTGTGCTCTCCTTAACAAAAGAAGTTGAAACCCAAAACGAATTTCAAAATTGAAACAAAAAGTTACATGATTAATTTGTAGGGACGCGCCGCCACTGGATAGAAACTGCCCTCGTTGAACCGTGCAGGCTCACTTTCCCTCCCCTTCATCAGATTTGGGACAGACAGCAGAGCTGGTGGGGTTTGAAGTGAGATTGGGATGTTACTCACATTAAAAAATGGCAAGAATAAATAAAATATTTTTGCAAATTTTTGCACATAACACAGCACAACAGAATTACATGTTATCATGTTTATAGACCACAAGCCCAGGCAAATTTTCAGGGGGGATTGTATACACCACGAGTCATATATAATGTTGAAGTACTGGTCGAGGAACAAACTTTAGGCACCATGCCGTCAATTTTCAGCGGTACAGGTGAGTGCACAGGTGAGTTGAAATGTCGTCAAAAAGGGGGTACTTTTTGATTACATTATACATGACGGCACCATTTTCGTTAAAGAGGCAATGAAAAAAGAATGCTCTAAAACCCAGTGCCGTCAAAAGATAGAGGTACCGGAAGTTATAATTTTTATTTCAAATCGGCGATTTTACCCCCCTCCCCAGTTAATCGAATACTTGACGGTGCTGGTTCAGTTAACTTTACGTTTCTTTAAAAAACTAATATACGAGGATGTATTGATATCTAGTTAGCCTAGACCAGTTCCCTGCATAAACAAAATATTGCGTTACCATAGCAACGAACAATAACTTATTAGAAGTGTCAGTATAAAGTTTGACGTCAAAAAAGTAAACCAGATGTACGCAATAAATTAAAAGAAAAAATATGTCCACCGATATTGTAAAAATCGAAAAATTGGAGTATTGAGCCATCATCAAGTACCTGTATTTAAAAGGGTTAAGAGGTAAGCAGATTTACGAAGATATGCTTAATACCCTTGGTAATCAATGTCCTTCGTATGCGACCGTGAAAAATTGGACTGCGAGCTTCAAAAGAGGTAAATTTTCCATTGAAGATGATGACCGATCGGGAAGGCCAGTTTCTGTGTCAGTCCCCGAAAATATCGATGTAGTTCATGACATGATTTTAACAGAACGTTGAATTGGGCTAAAAAGGATATCTGAAGCACTGAATATTTCATACGAACGCGTTCGTCAATTTGGACATGAGAAAAATTGCTGCAAAATGGATCCCCAAATGTTTGAATGTTGCGTGAAAGGGTAGTAGCATCGCGTTCGATCTGTGCTCGATTTGAAAACGATGTAGACTTCTTAAACCGAATTGTTACTATGGATGAGACTTGGGTACATTTCTACGATCCAGAAACAAAGCAACAGTCGATGGAAAGGCGACACTCCGGTTCTCCAAGACCTAAGAAGTTTCGTGACCAAATATCTGCTGGAAAAGTTCTTGCTTAAGTTTTTTGGGATTGCCATGGAGTAATCATGATTGATTTTTTGGATAAGGGTAGAACAATAACTGGAGATTACTATTCGACATTACTGACCACTCTATGGGAAAAAATTAAATAGAAAAGACGCGGAAAGCTATCCAAAGGTGTTTTGTTTTTGCAGGACAACGCCCCTACACACAAATCTCATGTTGCTATGCAAAAAATTCGTGATTTAGGGTTTGAATTACTAGAACACCCCCCTTTCACCAGATTTGGCTCGGTCCGAATATCATCTCTCTCCTCAACTGAAAAAAAGTTTAAAAGGTCGTGAATTTTCTTCCAACGAGGAGGTAATAACAGCTGTGGAGGTCTGGTTTGCAGAGCAAGAAGAGACATTTTTTTGAAAGGTCTAGAGACGTTGCAGGTTCGCTGTAATAAATGTATCGAATTAAGAGGAGAATATGTTGATTAATAAAATATTTTGACATTGAAATTTTGTTTGGTTCTAGAGTAGGCTAAGAATTTTTCAATATAGCCTCGTATCTATGCCGTCAGAAAAGGGTGGTACATGAGGTCAGAAATCGCGAATCAAGACCCGATTTTTACCCCTTGTGGGGTTTTGATTCGCGATTTCTGACCCCATGTAGCACCATTTTCTGACGGCATAGATATGTTACGGTTGTTTAATAAAGAAAGGCAAAGTTAACTGAATCAACGCCGTCAAATAATCGATTAACTGGGGAGGGGGGTAAAATCGCCGATTTCAAAAAAAAATTCTGACTTATGGTACCGCTATTTTTCGACGTTTTCATGTTTCAATAAACTCACATGTTAAAATTATATTGGAAAATATATGTTATCTTTATGGTTTACTTTAATTTTCGAACCATCACTTTGCTGTTGAATTTCCAAATCGAGCTTTCTAATAATCCACAGAATAACCAACTTGCGTAATATCCATTAAAAGCGCATTTGCATTTTTTCCATAGTCTCTGAAAGAAACAAGGAAAACGTCTTGATTGACATTGTACATTATCTTTTCTAACGGTTTCGAATCGACTAAACACATTAGTGGAATTACGTTTAGTCCATTACAAAATGATTTATGAATAATGAAATCATATATTTCACTTTATGCAACAGGATCTTCCGGTTTACATCGAGTGCAGAATGATTAGACCAGTCAATATACAATATAATCAGGTCTTTTCTGAAGTTGACTGTATACTCGAATTTTCCAGATATTTTCTTTTCATGTCAACAACATTAACCTATATAAAGTTAGCGAGACAACTTCGAAAAAATTTAAAACGGATTATTTCATAATTTGTCGCAGTTTTGTCGCTAATTAGTTACAAAGAAAAATATTTTGTCGCTCTTTTTTTTTTTAATATGCGTTGTTTCGCTAACTTCATATGAACTTAGCGAAACAACATCCCTAATTTCTATTTTTCCACAGTTGTGAAATATCCATAATCTGCCGCCTTTTTGTCGCTAATTAGTTGCGAAGAAAACAAATTTGTCGCTCTCTCTTTTAAAAAAATTAGCGTTGTTTCGCTAACTTTATATGAACTTAGCGAAACAACTTCCATAATTTTTATTTTTTCACAGTTCTGAAGTATCCATAATTGGCCGCCTTTTTGTCGCTAATTAGTTGCGCAGACAAAAAAATTGTCGCCCTTTTTTTTAATATGCGATTTTTCCATAACTTCATATGAAGCGTAATTTCTATCTTTCCTCAGTTCTGAAATCCGGAATCTGCCACTTTTTTGTAGCTAATCAGTTGAGGAGAGAAGCAACTTGTCTCTTTTCTCAAATAAAAATATACGATGTTTTGACAACTTCCGTTATTTTTATGTTCTCTCACTATATGGGTATCCAAAAATTGCTCCTTTCTTTAAAAAAAATGCAATGTTTCGCTAACCTTATAATATGAAGTTAGCGGGACAACTTCCGTCATTTTTCAATATTTTGAACGGTTTTATTCAGCTTACAGTTTTGTTTATGTGGGTCAAATCTAGAAATTGAAACTCCCCCATGAGCGATTGATCTGAAATTTTGTGCAAACCTTTAATTCTGATGACAATGCAATTATGTATATTTGGTATCTTTCTAAATCCAAGATGGCCACCACCACAAAATGGCGGACACATTGTTTTTCAACCCCCCCCAATATGGATATCAAATGAAAGGGCTGAACTAGTAGAATACAGTACACCATAAAAAATTTCCAAATCCAAGATGATCACCGCCCCAAAATGGCGGTTGACATATTTTGTTGAACCCCCCTCAATATGGGTATCAAATTAAAGGGCTGAACATGCTGAAAAGTTGAAAACTCATTTTTTTTCAAAGCACATTAGCTACAAAGGAAACCATGACCGACCATCGAACTAATGAAAATTTTATCGTTTTTGGCCTCAGTTAGATAATGTTATGTAATAAAATGAAGGGTTCCAACATCCTGCAAGTTACAGCAACCCATAGCTCGACACTTATTCATTTTGATACAAAACTACAACTCACAACGACTCTGTAATAATATTGCATGCCTCAACTTCGCTCACTTATTATAATTCTCAGAGTATATCGACTAAGTAAAATTTGAAGAGGGGACGTCACAAAATATGGTGGGAGTGAATTTACTTCTTTACGGTGCTTCAACATACTCGGAACAAAAAAGCAATAAATCAAATTCAATTTGATTATGGTACTACTTACCGCACACTTGTGAAATAACATTTTGAAAGGAATTCAGTTACAAAAACAAAGGTCTTCCACAATTTAACGGTTACCTGAAATATGTCATGTAAATCTTCTGAATCGAGAACAATTCAAGTTTATTCCAAAAGAGATCTTATGGCAAATAAATCATATTTTTATCATCATAACTTCAAACGAAGTATCCCCACTTGTTATATTCAAATTATATACTTCAAATTGATAAAAGGTAGAAATTGCGGAAGTTGTTTCGTTAATTTCAAATGAAGTTAGCGAAACATGGCATATTTAAAAAAAGAGCGACAATTTTTTTTCCGCAAGTAAATAGCGAAATAAGGCTGCAAATTATGGATACTTCAGAACTGTGAAAAAACAGAGATTACGGAAGTTGTTTCGCTAACTTCATATGAAGTTAGCGAAACAACGCATATTTTTTTTTAAAGAAAGAGCGACAATTTTTTTTTCTTCCCAACTAATTAGCGACAAAAAGGCGGCAAATTATGGATACTTTAAAATTATAGAAAAATAGAAATTACGGAAGTTGTTCTGCTAACTTCATATGAAGTTAGCGAAACAACGCATATTTTTTTTTTTTAAAAGAACGACAAATTTTTTTCTTCGCAACTAATTAGCGACAAAAAGGCGGCAAATTATGGATACTTCAACACTATGGAAAAATAGAAATTACGGAAGTTGTTTTGCTAACTTCATATGAAGTTAGCGAAACAACGCATATTTTTTTACAAAAAAGAGCGACACATTTTTTTTCTTCGCAACTAATTAGCGACAAAAAGGGGGCAAATTATGGATACTTCAACACTATGGAAAAATAGAAATTACGGAAGTTGTTTTGCTAATTTCATATGAAGTTAGCGAAACAACGCATATTTTTTTTAAAAAAAAAAGAGAGACAAATTTTTTTTCATTGCAACTAATTAGCGAAAAAAAGGCGGCAAATTATGGAATAATCCCTCATCAACTTTTTCGAAGTTGTCTCGCTAACTTTATATATGTACAACATTACTATGCTGACGATACTCAGTTGTACATGTCTTTTTCCTTGGATGAAGCGAACCAAGAGGTAACTGCTATTAATTATGACTTAAACATTCTTTATACATTTTCAATTAATCATTGTTTACAACTAAATGCATCGAAGACTAACGCAATTATTTTTGGAAATAAAGCTGATTCGCAGGTGTTCAAACAAGAATACTCCTCAAAGATTTTAACAAATGGTCATACCATACAATTTAACGAGAAAGTAAAAAACCTGGGGGTGTGGTTTGATGAAAACTTGAGATTTTCGCACCATATTAGTTCCTGTTTACAAAAAGCCTATGCAGCTCTAAAACTTATATTTCAATCTCGTCATTTGTTGGATAGATCGGTTAAAACCCTACTATGTGAGTCATTAGTATTATCTAAATAAACTTTCTGTGACATTTTATTTATCTCCTATTTAAATTCATTTGATATAAATAGAATACAAAAATTGCAAAATTCATGCCTACGACTTATTTTTGGTATTCAAGTTTGAGCACATTGGGCACACTTTCAAAATAACTAAATGGTTACGCATGAAAAATCGTCGTGAAATGCATTCTATCATGTTTTATGTGAAGCTACTAAAAGAAAACTCTCCACCATATCTGTGTCATAAAATAAAATACAGAACTGATGTACATTCTCTTAACCTAAGACATAGAAATGCTCTTACTGTACCTCGTCATCATACTGAGTTTTTCAAATGATCATTTTCTTATTGTATTGTAAACCGTCTCAATAACTTACCTCGCGATTTTAGTTACTTATCACTACATAAACTCAAGCGAGTTCTTTTTAATTTTTATTTGTCTCAACAATAAATGCGTTATTCGGATTGAAATATCTTCCATTGTCCAACTAATCGCTAAAATTTCATTCTTTCTTTATTCATTTAATTTAATTGTTCTATCGTGGTGGCATTTAATATGTGTAAATTCATCATGAATGATAAATAAAGAGGAAATAAAATCTTCCAATTTACACAAAAAATATATACTTGTAACGTGCTTACAATTGTTTCGACACACGGTGTCATCATCTGAGCGAGTTATCAACTGATAGTTGATAACTCGCTCAGATGATTTATGTTTGAAATTGTACTTTATACATTCTTTTTTACATGCTAACTGAATCTCGCCCTAACTGGATAAACAAAATGTAACTTCATTTCTATTAATTGGTAATAAAGACATTTATTATTATTATTGTATTTCATTATATTAATCATTTCAGAGAAATTTCTTTTGAACAGAGAAGATTCATAACCCAATATTTTTTTGTTTTTTCAGTTCAAAGTGATGGTCAGATTTGAAACAATGCTCAACCAATAAAGTAAGGTTTTTTAATGTTAAATATTTTTTATGTCTCTTTCATGTTCTTTGAGGCGTATTTTCAAATATATTTTAGTTTGACGTACGTACCGCTTTTCGCAGTCATGACAAGGAATTTCATAAATGATATTTGACCTTCAGTCTGAAAGGGTTTTTTCCTTTGTCTTGCTAAAACACCTTTTTTATTGTATTTTCATTTTTGAAAGCATTATTTATATTTGAAGTGGAATCTTCGAGAATATTACGTAGTTTTTTTGAGAGACCAACTACATAAGGTATCTTGATTTTTTTCCAATATTTCCTCTCTATTGTCAGGTATGGTATTAAATCTATTTTGAATTCTTTTATTCGGATAATTGTTTGAAATTATTGTCGATGAAAACAGGTCTTCAGATTCTCATCATTTTATTCATAAAACTATATATAATATTCAATTTCTGTCAGATAACGGAAAAAGTTATTCAGAAAAATAGGTTGAAGTTCAATATTTCCAAAACCTTTGCATACTTTGATATGAAAAAGTGAGTTACCATTCAAACATAACCAAAACTCAGAAAACGAAGTCAATAGGGTTTCCTCCCTCTGAATTAGTGTTGTGTGAATATCCCGGTAATACGGAATTACAGTCACATATATCAATTGTGGGGTTAGACATTTCAAAGATTATTTGTGAAAAAAACACATTGAAATTAATGATTGTAAGAGACGTTTAGTTTTGAAAAAAACTGTTTTTATAATGTGTCTGACTACAAAACGAAGTAAAAGTGGTGACAAGCAATCCCCAATGACAGAAAATAATGACGTGATTGTTGGTACTGCTCTAGTCAATACACTATTTGGCAAGTTTAGTTGAAATGTAAAAAGACTGTCAGCTTTATGGCTATCTCTTTTCACTGTTTTGAGTTTCAATGGATCATCACAATACCATAATTCTTTGCTTAGAAGACAAATGTCAACGAATTTTGATTCGGTCATAGCGGTTGATGGACAGAGATGTTACATAGAGGGTGTGTTATTTCTCAGATCATAAATTGATGACGCATGGGTAAAGATAAAATAATTCAACTGTATGCAGCATTCAGAAATGCCACTAGGTTACTTAAAGTTTGACGCACAGGATTTCATTCATTGTTCCAGTTATGTTACGTTGTCTCCTGGTTGCCTCATATTCCGGACATTCTATAAGTATATTTTGTACTGTTAGTGGTGTTTGGCAAGTAGATGTGTATCATTTTTGTATGGCCAATTCGGAGACGTGTGAGAACAACTTGTTCTCTTCTGGTCAATTTCAAGGGTGAGATTCGCTTTTGCACAGTTGGTTTCAATATTTGCAATTTCGCTTTAGTTTCATTTCAAAGATTCTGCAAGTCGGTTTCTTCTCTAGTTTTATTATATTTTTTTAGATCTTCTGGGTGGAGGGGTAAATCTTCGTGGTAGTTGGAGTTGCATTACTGTCTGAGCAAATTGGAAACATATAATTTTCCATTCCTAGACCAGTTATCTGTCGATAAAAAACTCATTGCAATTAAAATAATTGTTCCCGATACAGAAATTGACTAACTGTAAGAACACCATGTGGTTGAGCAGTGTATGTTCTTCATTAAGAAATAATTTTTGTTGTGTAATGTTTATCAGGAGGTCTGTAGTTATATTAAAAAAAAAAGTAACGAAACTAAAATGTGGTCATCAGGATATGAAATATTGTTCATTTGCTCAGAAAATTCAAGGGAATATTCTGCTTTCTTGCTTATTTTTGAAATTGAATCTAAGTAGTGTTGTTCTTATTTTCAGAATCAGTTAGTTTTTCAGAATAGAAGTTGTATTTGGTGGTTTTAAATGGATTATTGTTATTTTTGCTTGTGAGTAGTGTTGTTTGACTGAAGTATCCCCTAGCGCCTGGTCTATTGCCGATATGGTTAAAATAATGACCTCGTCGATTTTTTCACCGCTCACTCCTTGGCGCAGACAAGGCTCACCGTATCTTTTTGTAATCGCGTTTCGAAATAAGGCGCCACCTCTGATCTCTCAAAAAAATCGAATGTAGAACGAGTCCGAACGGGTCGCGAGGTGCATTTGTTATTTACCTCCAGATTATCTTGTCCGATTAGTTTATAGGAACGTATTTCAGTCGGAGGAACTTTATTAAAGAAATTGTTGTTACACGCCTAGATCGATAAATCTACGCGGTGACATCATTTACTGCTATTCGATGGACACGATTGGATCTCTCACGTTTCGAGTACAATGGCATCACCGTAGGTCGGTCGACCGTGAAAAACGAGCTTCAAATTGATCCGAATACTGCCTGGAAGCATCTCCGAGGCTCTGAAATGCTTTCGGTGAGACAACATTCGAGGGGTCCAGTCGAAGCTATTGCTAACGAAACAATAATATTTTTACGATTAATTAAATTGATTGAAAATACTTAGTTGTCCAAAAATATAGTTCCTATTGACAGAGCGTTGTGATGATCAGAAATAAGAGCTATACAAAATACAGTTTGTCTCACTTTTCTTGGAAGCACCCTTGTAACTTCCGTAATTTTTTACTTAAAATCGTATATTATTGGTGTATATGTATATGGATTTTACAAATTTCACAATTCTATGTCAAAAATTACGGAAATTACAAATTTTCCATTAGAAGTGAGACAAATTCGGGTTTTTCAGGACTGACATTTTTCTGACCTGATCTCGAATCTGAAGGAATTTAGAGTCTATTCCCCCCCCCTCCATCTTGAATTCATTTATTTGTTTGTCCACATACGCTTATTGGCTTTTTTATTATGTATCAACTCTTATACATGTACGTAATTTTACATATTAAACGGGAATTCTGTTGACTTATACCATTATCAGAACTGTAGGAGGTTGCAATAAAGTTGCAAAGCATGGAAATTATTTGAAGTAAGAAATAAAAAACATTCACAACTTAGGGCGCTTAAACTATGATGGCTATTTAGGAGGAAAAGTTGATTATACAGTGCGGCTTTCTTTAGCACAATTTCTATGCCTTTCGAAGTTTTTAAGTTGTTGTGCCCCCAGCGCCATCTGTCGAGTAATTGCAATGTATCTTGTCTCAAAAAGTAGTATTGGTAATAACTTTCATAATATTTTTTGGCTCACATTACAAAATTGCAAAAATGAATAAAATATTTTTGCAAATCACATGCATAACACAGCACAACCGAATTATACAGGGTGGGGCACTACAAACGACAAGGTCTCTGTGAACCAAACCATTATTTTTTTCGGGAATTCCTTCATTTCATTATATATGTATATTGATTAAGGCTACAAATAGTTATTTAAGTAACAAGGAATGTAAAGACGTGTTAACATTCGAGGTGAGCGAGTACGAGCCGAGGTAAAGCCGAGGCTTGTCGCTTGCCGAGGATGATAACAGTCGATACATTCCGTGTTACTTATTACGTTTTTCTCGCTGCTTGTTGACATTTCTCAAAATTTGCCTGAATTGAAGTTTGTTTTCTTACCCTTCCTTCATGATTATTCGTTCGCTATTTCATTCTAAGTTGCTTGTGCGTGTAACTAAGTTACTGAATAAGCAGTCAACAATAATATTCAAAAGGTCTCATAACCTAAAAATTGATATGAATGAAGCTGAAGGTATTACTTGTCAAAGACAAAGTCATTATTACCCTAGGCATGTAAATGAAATTATTTACATTCCGCTGTCAAGATGAATTAGTAAACGAATGATATAGGCCATTTACCTGTTTTGTTGCTAAGCATGTATGGACTATTTACAGTGTCGGCAGCGGGAAAAGGAAATTATTTTGGAGTCTACAGGGTTGCTCAAAAAAGTGTGACATATCAAAGCTGTGTTTCTTTTAATGGAACACCCTATATTTCGTTACACTTTGGAATAGATCAGGAAAAAATAGTATGATTTCATATAATGTACTATGTACCTAACTATAACCGTTCTGGACTTATCAATTTTTTTATGAAAATGCTAAAAAACATTGAAATGTGTAGAAATCATCCCTTCGAATTCTGACCATGCATGAAAGAGGTTTTGGGCAACTGATTCATATAAAACCCGTTTCTCAGTATTATACAGAATATTCAAAAATCATTGTCACTTTTTTTTAATTTCGGACAAAGATAACTTTGTTATTTCAAATGTACTTGTTTGCTCTGAGGAATAGAAAATTTTATTATGTTTCATTTCATATTCATTTCATATGACTGCCTATAGGAAATCAGAAAGGAAAATTATTGAAAAAAGTGCATTCTTCGAAACAGGCTGTTCGATGAGAAAACGTCTGACACTAAAATTGATAGCATTACAAGAAAGCTTTTAAAAAGTTTATGTAAAGAAAAGTATTAGTTATCTTGTTCCAGCTCTGATGACAACACCAAAAATTCAGTTTTTCCAATCTAATAATTTGAAAATTAAAAATTGTTTTGAAAATTGCATCTATTAATGTTTTCGATATCCCCGTGGTGGACAACCTCATATTGGACTCACTGTATATAATGTAATCTAAAAACTACATATTGTGATAAGTTTCTAGTGAATAATAATATTTTTCAGTCAGAAATTGTTTCAGTGAGGTACTGCAGTTTTTTAAGTATTTGAATTTTTTTTCTTTCGAATTGGACCTTTTGGACCCTCTGGAGACCCCATACATCCTGTTTTACTGGAAGGCTGAGATTCAAATTTCGGCGGACCTCTTTATACCGGGTGTCAACGAATCTATTAGACAAGTCATAACTTCTAGACCATTAGGTGTAAAAAAATGAGATTTGGTATAGGTAAATGGCATGTGAAGAGGAGAGTTTTCACATATTTTTCACTTTCCGGTCACTTCCGGTTTCACCGGAAATGGCTCCGGTTCTAAATTTTTAAATGGAACACCCTGTATATTGTAACATTTTTGGATTTCTGAAACAATTCTAGATCAGAATGTGACATTTTCGAAAGTTTTTATGCCTACTTAATTTTTTCGGAGTCACTTTTGAAATTACATCTAGGTGGCCATGATCGAAAGTAAACTAATCTAAGGACCTCAGGCGATACACTTACATTTTTTTCAATATCCTAATTTCTTAAAATTTTCACTATAGTAAATTTTCAAAGTGCATTCCTCCTTGTTGAAGACACATTTCAGCTCGTTCAATTGTTTCTCTCAACACGTTTCGTAACATTTGTGGCGTTATGCTTCTAAATGCCTGTATAAAATCCTTACTTCTAAGATTTCGAGAGTGGCTGGGGCTGTTGCATAGTAGACCCTTTCATTAAGATATCCCCAAATGAAGAAATCTAGCACTGTCAGATCCGGTGAGCGGGCAGGCCACCGTACTGGACCATTGGTTGCAATAACTTGATTATTGAAATGCTCTATTAAGTAATTAAGAACGTATCTGGTATTATGAGGGGGTGCTCCATCTTGTTGGAAGTAAATTTGCCGTAAAACTGCTAAAGGTAGATTATTAAGATGATCCTCGATTTCATTTTGAAGAAAACCTAAGTACCTAGCCCCTGTTAACTGACCTTGAAATAATATTGGTCCAATTATTCTGTTTCCAACAATACCAGCCCAGACATTGACGCCAAACCTTTCTTGAAAATTGCCCTCTCTCATTGCATGTTGATTTTGTTGGGCCCAGTACCGAGAATTTTGCTTATCAAACAAGCCATTATTTGTAAATCGTGATTCGTCGGAAAATAGAATAAAGTTGATGAAATTTGGGTTAACTCTATGATTTTGAAGCAACCAATCACAAAACACTACTGGTCTATCGCCATCGTCAGCATACAAATGTTGATGTAACTGATATTTAAATGCTCGATATCCGTGCTTTTTCAATATTTTTCTTGCTAATTTGTGACTTATCTGCATTTCTCGACTAATTTCTCTTAAAGAAACCGTTTTGTCAACCTCAACCATAGCAAGAACGTAAATCTCAGTCTCCTCATTTATGATAAACCTCTGTTCTGCCTCTCGATTTCCCTCTTGCCTAAAACGATTCTCAACATACGGAAAATACTGATGGGATGGATGTTGCCGATTGGGATATCTCTGAGCATACAACTCAGCAGCATTCCTTGAATTTCTGTGGCATTCTCCAAACAATAACAACATATCCACTTTTTCACTTTGAGTATACATTATTTTGACGGACAATTGAAATAAAATTTAACGAAAATCAAGACAAATTTACCTTCTGCTCTTAAAGCTTATGTCACTGTCATAACCTAAGTGAGTGTTTTGTTCTCCAAAGAAGACTTGATCGAAATAACTGCAAAATATTATGCATCATGCATATCCTCGGCACACTTGACAAAAGTAAATAAATTATTATGAAGTATTTTCCTCAGTAATATTTAATTTATGTTCTTATTTGTAATCCAATCGCAAATAAATTAGTATCGTTAGATTCGTCAAAATATCCTTTTTTCGGAAAGTGCTTACAAAAGTAAATGAATTATTATCCATGGCACACATGACAAAAGTAAATAAATTATTATGAACTTTCCTCAGTAATATTTAATTTATGTTATTATTTGTAATCCAATCGCAAATAAATTAGTGTCGTTAGATTCGACAAAATATCCTTTTTTCGGAAAGTGCTTGTCAAAAAATGGTCGCCATTTGAAAAATAATAGTTAGACACGAAAATGTAATTTTGCCAACTTGTCTTATTCATATCTATCATACGAGTCACTAAAACTTCGCGATTGTAATATTCTGATATCACCTGAGGTCCTTAGATTAGTTTACTTCCGATCATGGCCACCTAGATGTAATTTCAAAAGTGACTCCGAAAAAATTAAGTAGACATAAAAACTTTCGAAAATGTCACATTCTGATTTAGAATTGTCTCAGAAATCCAAAAATGTTACAATATACAGGGTGTTCCATTTAAAAATTTAGAACCGGAGCCATTTCCGGTGAAAACGGAAGTGACCAGGAAGTGAAAAATATGTGAAAACTCTCCTCTTCACATACCATTTACCTATACCAAATCTCATTTTGATACACCTAATGGTCTAGAAGTTATGACTTGTCTAATAGATTCGTTGACATTCGGTATAGGAGTTATCATTGAACCAATTCCAACTCTTCAGATGATGTGGTGTTCCAGTTTTTTTCAGGTTTCCCTGCAGCTGTGAAAGCGAATGCGCGAATGAGGAATTTCAAGTATATATTTGAGACTTCTGAAAATGAAATATGTGGAATTCAATCTTTTCATTAAGTTTTAACAATGACCTTTCCAATGTATATGCGACAGGATCGCACTTTCTTTGATATTTGTGAATTCTTATTTGGGCTTTCTGAGTGTTCAAATGCAGATAATTGGTACTGCAACAGTCCTACATCAGCTCTAAAGCTTTTTCTGATTCTTGATGCATACGAATTTTGTTTTTGCGGAAATAATGCGGTAGAGGGCCTGTTTCTGTTCCAGTCACATTTAAACCTTAAACCTAACTGTTTTCTTCCATTCATCATTTTCCCAGTGTCACCCCTGTATGACGGGTGAGTTGTTGTAATCAAATAACGGACACAGCATCTAATAAGTAACCATATTGATATATTTACACATGTTACATAATATTGTATTGTATTGTATTGTTAGGTATGGATGGTGACTGATGCGCTGCGACCTAGTTAGATCTATTGTGCCCCATCTTCTTCTGCTATCTCAAGGTGTTCTCGTTTACAGCAGCCCCTCAAGCCTCAATTCCTTCAGGAATTTTAGGATTTTGAGGGGGTCCATTTGTGGTATTTCTTCCACAGTCAGCTGGTGTGATCCCAGTATATTTAATCTTTTGTGGTGTACAGCATAACACTCCATCAATATGTGGTGAGGTGTTTCTGGATGTTCCCCACAGAATCTGCAGGTGTTGTCCTCCTCCAAGCCTAACTTCCTTAGGTGTTCTTTGAGTCTGCAATGCCCCGTTAGAAATCCTGTGATTGTCTTTAGACTAATTTTGCTGAGGTTAATCAGTGTTTCGAGCTTGCTCGGTTGAAATTGCCGAGGAGATCTTTGGCCTGCCTTAACCCTGGAAGTCTTTGCCAGTATGTTGCTCTCATTGCTTCTTCAGTTTTATTGAGTTCTTCTTGGAAGTAAGATTTTCCAAGTCCGCAGAATGGTTCTGGCCTGATCAGTTGATGCCCCTTTTCGTGCCAGGGTGTCTGCTTGTTCATTGCCCTCTACTCCGACGTGCCCAGGCACCCAGAGGAGGATCACCTTGTTGTTCCTGCCTAAATCATTTAGTTTTTCTAGACATTCCCAGACCATCTTCGAGTTGATGTTATATGAGCTCAACGCTTTGATGGCTGCTTGACTGTCGGAGAGGATTGCAATTTCCTTGTTCCGGTAGTTCCTGTCGAGGTTGAAATGAATGCATCTTGCTATGGCGTGAATTTCCGCTTGAAAAATGCTGGGGAAGTGTCCCATGGGTTCGGAGTACTTGGTACGAGGTCCAAATACTCCTGCTCCAGTTCCGTCGGGAGTTTTAGACCTGTCCGTGTACCATGTAATGGTATTCTTACCCGTTGCTCGAATGGATTCAGTGCTCCAGTGTTTCTTGGTATTTAGTTCCGTTCGAAAAAATTTCTCGAAACTAAATTTCCTGGTAATTTCGTCAATTGGGAGATCGGCAAGGTATTACATAATAAAAACACTTAATAATTAAAGTATATACAGTTGCTAAAGAATGACTATCAAACTCAACCAGATAAATGCTAGTCGAGGAGCTCGAAATACGGAGATCATCGCGGCTTGAAAACTGAACTAACCATCTATCTGTTCTCATCTTTTGAACTCCATCTTTTTATTGCAGTTCAGAAATAAAGAAAAACCCAGCCTACGTCATTCCAAATTTCCAATTTGTCCGGCTTACGAAAGCGTAGTCATACAACTAATAACTGGCTGGCAAAGTTTCGCATCGTAGGTAATCCGATTACCAAAAATCTACCTATGGAAATCCAAGTTCTGAAACTATTTAACCAGATTAAAATATTTCCCCATAAATCAGACAAAGGCCCTTTGAATTCAAGAAGGAAAAAGAAATAAATTTAAAATATTTAGAAAAGTTGTTAAAGATTATTTTCTGTGGAAATAAAAATTATTGTGAGTTTTATTGTTGGTAAAACCCCTACACCAGTTATCATTGTTTTCAAAATATTGTTCACGTACAGTGAGAAAAACAGTTCACTGAATGTAAACCGTATTCAGCGAATAATCGCGCTTTGTTTATCGTCATTTTCATACTTATCTTGTTTCAAAACTCGTTCAGCTGAGTTCCTTACCATTTCTAGGCGTCTCCGTTCGAAATTAATCACCATCAGTATCAAATCAATCCATTTAAGTGTAATTAATATCAGTTATCAGCAATAACAACAATACCACAAACTTGACAGTCATGATTGGTTATATCCGCCGATATCCTCCGATAATTTCCGTGAAAAATCGTGGGTGTGGGGACTCCGGTACGTATTACAGAATTCATTTTCAGTAATTACGTCTATCTACAGTTCATGCTCTGATTGTAATGAACGAGGTGGGTACCGAACGAAATAAAAATAAAAGACTAAATATCACGCAGGCTGTGAGGGCTTTAGGGCTCTTGACGACGTAAATATGACCTAGAGATTGATGTTTGATGTTAAGTTTGCTTTACAGGTACTACAAGTTTAAGTACAGTGTATAACTCGTATTACGTAAGTCTTGTAACCGTTCCTTAGATGATGGAAGAAGTAAAGGACCCCGCACTTTTTGCTAGATAAAATGGCGTTCTGTCAAATGTTCCAAATTTTTGGTATTTTGGAGGAGCCAATCTCCCTATGAAATATGTCTGGGCCCAACTCGATGCTATGACTAGTTTTCGAAATACAGGGTGTTAAAGTTAGGAAATGACGACTTTTCCCCATCTTGTATCTCTACAGAAAATCAATATATTTGAATTTTTTGCTTGCAGTATTTTAAAAATATCTTTTGGCAACTATCCTCCACAAAAAAAAAAAACTCAAGAACTTTTTACCGTTACAGGGTGATTTCAATTCATACTCTTGCGATTTTTTGAATTTCGAAATATTGATGCTATATGGTTTGGAAACACTTGTAGGATAAAAATTATCACAGCTTATTTTGTTGTCGCTTCATGTAATATCATCCCATGTCTCAATCATACAAGGCGTTTCACGAATGCTGTGGTATACCGTAATCGATTTCGCTTGAGTTTTCTTTCCCTCATTGTATGTTTGAGTTGATTAATTGTATTCATTCCAGTTTTTGAAGATATGTCATTGTGGAAACTAGAGCATACAGGGTGCTAGTGTTTCCAAAACCAATGTTAACCACACGAATATATCGGAATACCACATTATTTTTCATCACTCTGTATTTTGGAATTATGACCGTTAGGTTTGTATTTTATGTTCATTATTCTATTCAAAATATTGTTATTTAGAAGCTGTATAATTTTTTCCATGACTATAGTTTTTGATGGATTCAGAAAACATTGTAGGTAAAGCTTGAAAAAATGTTTACTTTTATAACCTCACGGAAATTGATTTTTTTCTTGTACTTGCACTTTGAGTTGAAACCGATATTGCCAGGTAGAATTTTGTGCAATAATGACAGTCTAACATTCGATCTTAGCATACTAGGTGTTTTTCTAGAAGGATATTTTAATATTACTTTCGTGATATTGAAAATTATTGACCTACCTCGTTTTTACCGTTTATGCTCCTAAACTATGTGGCCTATTTATATTTTATCGCTTCGAAAAATTGAGATATTTTTCAAGAGAACAAGACTATATCAACTACACGAATTGATAGCGTAATAATGATGAGTCATTTCACATCATATATCTAATGATTATTGTTCACTCAGTCTGTGACAAAAATCAATTTAATATTTAAACTCGTTTCCACACCACCCAAGAGGTAGAGTTTTCGGCTCGTTTTTTTCCCTTAGTGGTATCTCCTTTAGGCCTACTCTGAAATATTTCATAACTTTGAATTAATTTCAGGAAAACACACAAATATCAAAGATATTGTCCTGAAACTCAAATCAATTCTGGACCGAAACTCAAATCAATTCATGCCCCGTATGAGACCCGTTTACGATGTGCGCATGCTCGTCATCAGCGTAGTTTGAGTAGATCGTTGCCAAGTTTGAAAATAATTTGGTGTTCCAATTCAGAGTTTTTTTGTTATGAGGCAATAAAACACATGTCATTTGAAAGAGAGAAATTAACAGCGCATTTAGGACTTTTTAAAACCGAAAAAAACCTTTTAGATTTAGATCACTCCGAATTTTAGGCGCGAAATAAACTTATCTAAAACAATAATGTACCTTACGCTACTGTAATTATAATGACCGTGCAACATTGCTTTTTCATCAACAGGAACACTTGTCACTAAGATCTGTCACTCTTGTGAGAGATCAGCGACGGTTTTTAGAATTCCAGGTTATTCTTTCATCATTCGTGAATTTGCATTAATGTTGTTCCTTTAAAGACAATTTCTAATAAAGCCATTTCTTCCTACAAATAAACAATGAACTGTTTAGTGTTGTGTGGACGTAAAGGAAAAATACCAGAAATTAAGTATTTTTGGTAGATAATGAAATTTTTTTGTGTACCTATATGCTTTCCTAGAAAATAGCTTAAATATTATTTTAGTTTGACAAAAAAGGCATGATTTTTGGTTATTGTTTTTAAGAAGAGACCCCAGTAGAACATTTGAGTGAGAAAATTGTAATTCACATGAAGATGTTAAAACGGCAATAGAATAATTTGAAACCTAGTGCAGTACCGGAAATTATGAACCTCGGTCCAGAATTGATTTGAGTTTCAGGACAATATCTTTGATATTTGTTTGTTTTCGTGAAATTAATTCAAAGTTATGAAATATTTCAGAGTGGACTAGGCCTAAAGGGGATACCACTAAGGGAAAAAACGCGCCGGAAACTCTACCTCTTGGGTGGTGTGGAAACGAGTTTAAATATTAAAAATAATGTATTGATTTTCGTCACAGACTGAGTGAACAATAATCATCAGATATATGATGTGAAATGACTCATCATTATTACACTATCAATTCGTGTAGTTGATATAGTCTTGTTCTCTTGAAAAATATCTCAATTTTTCGAAGCGATAAAATATAAATAGGCCACATAGATGATCGGTAAAAACGAGGTAGGTAATTAGATTAAGCAATAATTTTCAATATCACGAAAGTAATATTCAAATATCCTTCTAGAAAAACACCTAGTATGATAAGATCGAATGTTAGACTGTCATTATTGCAAATAATTCTACCTGGCAATATCGGTTTCAACTCAAAGTACAAGTACAAGAAAAATATCAATTTCCGTGAGGTTATAAAAGTATACATTTTTTCAAACTTTACAATGTTTTCTGAATCCATCAAAAACTAGTCATAGAAAAAAGCTGAAAATTCTACAGCTTCTAAATAACAATATTTTGAATAGAATAATGAACATAAAATACAAACCTAACGGTCATAATTCCAAAATACAGAGTGATGAAAAATAATGTGGTTTTCCGATATACTCGTGTGGTTAACATTGGTTTTGGAAACACTAGCACCCTGCATGTTTTAGTTTCTACAATGACATATCTTCAAAAACTGGAATGAATACAATTTATCAACTCAAAGATACAAAGAAGGAAAAAAAAACTCAAGCGAAATTGATTACGGTATACCACAGCATTCGTGAAACGCCTTGTATGATTGAGACATGGGATGATATTACATGAAGCGACAACAAAATAAGCTGTGATAATTTTTATCCTACAAGTGTTTTCAAACCATATAGCATCAATATTTCGAAATTCGAAAAATCGCAAGTGTATGAATTGGAATCACCTTGTAACGGTAAAAAGTTCTTGAGTTTTTTTTGTGGGGGATAGTTGCCAAAAGATATTTTTAAAATATTGCATGCAAAAAATTCAAATATATTGATTTTCTCTAGAGATACAAGATGGGGAAAAGTCGTCATTTCCTAACTTTAACACCCTTTATTTCGAAAACTAGTCATAGAATCGAGTTGGGCCTAGACATATTTCATAGGAAGATTTGCTCCTCCAAAATACCAAAAATTTGGAACATTTGACAGAACGCCATTTTATATAGCAAAAAGTGCGGGATCCAATATGGTTCGGCAAATCTCCCACAGTTTAATTATTAGGAGCGTTAGTGGCATATACAGGGTGAATTATGACTAACTATGGAAAAATAAATGGTGTGTTAGTCTATGATGTAATAGTAATAATAAAATTCATTAAATCAAACATCACTAAATCTAGATTTACACATAAAAATAAAACATTTCCACAATCCATAAATACATAACATTTCCACAAAATGAATATAAACATATATCATTGATTGAAATACTCATTGATACTATATTTCCGCCCACCTCGTATTAACAAGTCTGTTTAATGTTCTCCATGGCAAATGAAATCAACCAATAATGACCCCTATTAATGGTCGATTTCTCATTAATGGACGATTTTTCTATGAATGCATGATTGTTGCATAGGCAATCAAACATAAACGAATTCAGATGTTATGGACGCTAAAATGGATGTTAACGATAAATGTGTATGCCCAATGTTGCGGAAACTGCTTAAGTAGCATCTTTAACATTATTGCCAGAAAAAATCTAGAAGAAGAAGAAAATAGAAGATTAAGGTAGACAGAAAAATATTGTAATCAACTCTTATATCAAAATGCGATTAATAATAATAATAATAATAATAATAATAAAGTTTATTCAGATTCAAAATAATATAACAAATACAATGCAAAATGTTCTTATTGAACTAACAGAATAATCACTGAAGCTGTTGTAATCGCAGCAGCTTGTGAGTGATTTTTTACAAATATACAAATACTATTCTGCAGGGTCCTGCAGCAAGGGCGCGGTCTTCCATATCTCCATTATGGTAATAGATAGATGGAATATTCAAATAGCCTGTGTTCTACAAATTTAAAATGATGGCACCCACACAGGGTGTTCAGTTTTTCTGGGCTTGTCCCAACTTTGTTTTTTTAAATGGCAACCATTATTTTTTATCCGTTTTTCGGTTTCTACGTGATAAATAAAAGGTACTTTATATGGATCATTTTTTCGAAAATATTGACGGTTTTCGAGATTTTTAGCATGACAGCTTTTTTTCCCAAAACTAGTCACTCATACTATTTGAAATTATGAAGTTGTGCCAAGTCCTATTGTAATGAGTTCTGTACGTTGATGACTCTCTCAAACGATATATCAAAAATCGACCTGTGATATACAGGGTGCGAAAAATAGCTTGCCAAACATTGTAAATAATAATGTGCAAAATCTTCCTTATTTCAAATGGAACACCCGTTATATTATCGATTCATAAGAAGCGCCAACAAGTGCTCTACAAATTTCATTAAATATTCCCCATGGCTAAAATCAATAGTTTTTCTTAAAAAAGCGTTTTTGTCGAAAAATGACCATTTTTAGTATTTCTTCGCTATAGTCTCAAAAAACGACTTTCTTTACCACAAAATCCATTTGAAACGACTGAAAAAAAAAGTTCTGAATGTCATTAATAAATCAATTCATTTCAAGTAGTTATTTAATTTGTCAACTGGCAAATTACGAAACTGTTATAGGGATAGTTTAATGAAAGTTAATAATAAAACTTTCACAAAATATGTTCAACATGTCTTCCATTTTCTTGAAATGGAATGGAAATTATTTCTATTTCTTCACCATAATTTTTTTACGGCGAAATCCATATTTGACAACTGTGATCGAGGGATATGTTATGTGAAACACCTTCAAATTCCCTCATCTGTTTTTTCCAACCCCTTTTTTGAAATAACGCTCCATGCCTACAATTACACGTTTAAAATAAACAAATTGTGAATTCGACCACCACTCTGTTATTATTTTCATTCACATTAAAGTGCGTGTTTTGAAATATTTACAATAATTTCAATAACACCCTTTCAAGGAAAAACGATTAAATTGATTCATTGAAAATCAATTATTTTGGCAGGTCAAAATATTTACTTACCTGCCAGTATTATAAGTATTGAAATTTTTAGTGAACGTTGCTGTATTGAGAAGTTTCGGTTTAATTTAATTAAAATGTTGATTTCAAAAACTGATTTGATTGATACGATTTTCATATTAGGTGAATCAGACAGGAATTGTTTATTGGCAAGTGGAATTTATTCTCAACGGTATTCAGATAGAAGGCATCCAGATGAAAGATCATTCCAAAAGGTCCTAACTAGATTTGTTGAAACTGGTTGTATCAATTACTCCAAACATGAGCGTATCAAACCAGCCACTAATGAAGATAATGAATTGAGAGTTCTTCTTGCTGTTGAAGAAGATCCGCCTATGAGTCAACGGCAGATTGGTGACATAGTGGATATAAGTGAAAGATCAGTGCAACGAATTTTGAAGAAGAATCGCTGTCATCCATACCATATTCAATTACATCAAGAACAACTGCATACAGATTTTGAGAAAAGAGTAAGATTTAGCAATTGGGCCATGGAAAAAATTCGCGGAGACCACAATTTTTTCAATAACATATTATGGTCAGATGAATCGACATTCCACAAAAATGGATTTGTAAATCGACATAATTACCATTATTATTCGACTGAAAATCCCCACTTATTAAGACAGGTGGATTATCAACATAGGTGGTCAATTAATGTCTGGGGAGGAATCATTGGAGAATATGTCATTGGTCCATATTTTTTTGAGGGACATCTGAATGGAGCAATGGATCTCAATTTCTTACGGAATGATTTACCAGATTTGTTAGAAGATATTCCTCTTGATCTTCGCCATAGAATATGGCTACAACATGATGGCGCTCCTGCTCACTATTCGAGAGAAGTGAGAGATCATCTAAATGAGGCATTTCCCAATAAATGGATAGGACGGAATGGACCTGTCAGGTGGCCCGCTAGATCACCCGACCTAACAAAACTGGATTTTTTCTTATGGGGATACATAAAAAATATTGTTTTTGTTGAGCCACCAACTTCTTCAGAAAATATGCGACTTCGAATAACGAATGCTTTTCGCAGCATTACACCAGCTGTCTTGCGCAGGGTGGAACGGTCTTTCGAACATAGAATTCAGCTCTGTATTCAAGAAAATGGAAGACATGTTGAACATATTTTGTGAAAGTTTTATTATCAACTTTCATTAAACTATCCCTATACCAGTTTCGTAATTTGCCAGTTGACAATTTAAATAACTACTTGAAATGAATTGATTTATTAATGACATTCAGAACTTTTTTTTTCAGTCGTTTCAAATGGATTTTGTGGTAAAGAAAGTCGTTTTTTGAGACTATAGCGAAGAAATAAGAAAAATTGTAATTTTTCGACAAAAACGCATTTTTAAGAAAAACTATTGACTTTAGCCATAGGGAATATTTAATGAAATTTGTAGAGCACTTGTTGGCGCTTCTTATGAATGGATAATATACCGGGTGTTCTATTTGAAATAAGGATGATTTTGCACTTTTTTATTTACAATGTTTGATAAGCTATTTTTCGCACCCTGTATATCACAGGTCGATTTTTGATATATCATTTGAGAGAGTCAACAAAGTCCATAATTTGACCAAAAACTCATGTCAATAAGACTTGGCACAACTTCATAATTTCAAATAGTATGAGTGACGAATTTTGGGGAAAAAAAACTGTCATGCTAAAAATCTCGAAAACCGTCAATATTTTCGAAAAAAAGATTCATATAAAGAACCTTTTATTTCTCATGTAGAAACGGAAAAACTGATAAAAAATACTGGTTGCCATTTAAAAAAACAAAGTTGGGACCCGCCTAGAAAAAACTGAACACCCTGTATGAGTGCCATTATTTTCAATTTGTAGAACTCAGGAAATAGTATCATTTTGCTATTTGAATGATCTATCTATCTATTACCATAGTGGAGATATGGAAGACCGCGCCCTTGCTGCAGGATTTGTAGAATAGTATTTGTATATTTGTAAAAAATATAATGTATAATGTGGCATCATGTAATTATATTAATATAAAGAAATCCTAAACATAAGTGGATGATTCGCTATTTAAAATATCTGTACAACAATGTGAAAATTCTTCTTTGGCATTTTTCTAATGATTCTGGGGGAGTGGAAGCATCACGGGGTTTTTTCAACTTGACGGACTTAAGCCTTAGCTTGTGCGTCTGCAAATCTAATTTATCCCGTGCCATCTCTTGGTTAATCTCTTTTTCCTAGTTTTCAGGCGATTAGTTTATTTTTACTTATTTGCCCATTATCAATGAAATTTTCTAAGACATTGACATCTTGTTTTGATAACCAAATTTTTATTTCTTTTTTGTATTTTATGGGATTTGTTATTTCTTTGATATTATCAGGTAATGTGTTATATAGTCGGGGGCTAAGTAGGAAACATTTTTCATACCTATGGTTTTTTGAGCTCTTGCTACTTGTTCATTCACGTGTGTTTTTGCTCTAGTGGCATATTGATGTGTTATTTTGACATTTTGGTTTCTGTTTTTGAAATGATTGTTCAATATGGATTCACTGTAAATTGTTCTTATGTGAGGGATTTTAGAATTTTTGTATAGAGGAGTTTAGTGCTATATCGTTGAGGTATATTATAAAGTATTTTCAAAAATCTTTTTTTAATTTGTATTAGTGGTCTCGTATGTGTCTTATTTGCCGCTCCCCATCCTATTATTCCGTATTTCATAATTGACACAATTCTTGCATGTTTTTCGTTGTTCACGGTGTTACATACTTGTTTGAAGCAGTACAATAGTGATCTTAGTTTTTTAACCGTATTCTTTATATGACTATCTCACTTCATATGTGAGTCCATTGTTATACATTTTGTTTTATAACTTACTTGTATATGTAAATTTATACCTAATATTTTGATTTAAAAAAAATGTGGTAAAGATTTGGTGTATGAGCAAAAAGGCATAAATGTAGTTTTCTCAATGTTCATTGTTAAATGGTTTGCATCAAACCAGTCTTTGAGATTTTTCATTTCTTCTCCTATTAAAGTTTTCATCTCTTCCCAAGAGTTTCCCGAGTAAAAAACTGCTGTATCGTCTGCAAACGAAATTATATTTCCTTCCATCTTGAGGTTCAACATGTCATTAACGAATATGATGAATAATAGTGGAGCTAGTACTGTGCCTTGTGGTAGACCATATTTAATTTCTCTTTGTTCGCTCAGTTCATCGTCAATTCTTACATGTTGTTTTCGCCCGTGGAGATAGTCGTTGAGAAGAGTGTGGCAGATACATCTGATACCATAGTTCTCAAGTTTCGCTAATATTTTTTTGTGGCAAATCGTGTCGAAGGCCTTTGCTAGGTCTATATAAACACAGATTGATGGTTTACTTTTGTCTAACTTCTGGTATATTTGTTCTGTGAAGAAGGCTATTGCATCATTTGTGGACATTTTATCTCTGAATCCGTATTGTTTATTGGATAGTGATTTATATTTATGAAGGAAATTTACCAATCATGACCGCCTTTTCAAAAATTTTTGATTAGGCAGAGACTAGGTACACTGGCCGGTAATGTTCTTGAAAATTAACGCGCTCGTTTCGCTCACGAATTTATCGATCAATAATGGCCTTCATTAATACACTGGTTCATTCAAAAACTAAAAACAACCGCTAATGAAAAATTCTTTGAGCTTCGTTTTAGAAAAAATTAGGTAAGTGATTATAAAATGTTGATCTCTTATAAGAAGAAGAATTTTCAAAGAGACAAGGTATTTGATGGTTTCTTGTGGAATTCGATTCCATTCTTCCTGTGCATCAATTCTTAATTCTGCAATCGAGTTAGGAGCTGGATTCCATGCTCGTATTTATCTTTTTAGGATGTCCCAAATATGTTCTATGGGATTTGCGTCAAGACTGTTTGGTGGCCACTGCCTCTAGTCCAACAACTTTAAGATACTGGGGGACTGTTCTTGCAGCATGTGCATGAGCATTATCATGCATTAGCACGAAATTGTCGTAACCAATGAATCCGCCATAAGGTAAAACATGCTCTTCAACGATGTTGCTTACAAGTGAGCATTCATTCTTAAATTCACCTCGTTGCGACTGTCCCAACTAATGCCACCCCACAACATAATGGAACCACCACCAAAGCTAACGTTATGTACAAGATTACATTCTGCGAAACGTTCTCCAGATCTTCTGTATACTCCACGTCCATCTGGTTTTCATATCTGTTTTCTTGATTTATCTGTGAAAATACTTTTTCCCCGCCAATGTTCATCCTAGTTGACATGGGCTATGGCAAATTGTAACAGTCTAGATTTGTGACGTGGGAGAAGCCTAGGAACTCTAGCAGGGCGTTTTGGATTTAAACCAACTTCTTTGAGTCTTCTCATTACTGTTTTGACACTTATGTTAACTTGTCTTGTGCTCAGTAAATAATTTCTGAGATGCGGAGCTGTAGCGTGCGATTTCGCAAAGATTGAATTTTCAAATATTGGTCATCTCTTGGCGTTGTACATCTCTTACGTCCTTGACCAGACCGCCTTTTGTCCCCCCCCCCCCCCCTCCCATTCTTATTGTATCGCTTCACAATACGAGTATCAGTCGATTGATGGATATGCAATCTCCGCGCAATATCTTTTTGTCTGCATTCCTCATTGACTATAGTAACAATTTTAACACAAACTCATTAGCTCAACTGCGGCATCTCACAGAATCAAGACATAATGTATTCGAAATGTAATTCTGACAACAATAAACAAAACAATAGACATTAATAGTGGCAAAGGCACACTATTCCAAGTTTGTAATTTGTGCCATTATTTTACTTATTCACCTATAGCGACTATGTCCAAGCATTGTCTCATCTATACTGAATGGAAATTTACGTAAAACACTTTGGACTTTGAACATTTATCAATAAAAATAAATAACGTGTTAAAGGAAAATAAATTAACATGAAAAAAAACCTTGAATTAAAATATGGAATATTTTTTTCCGAGAGTGTATAATGATAGGTGCGCACATGACTTCATTCCCCATAAAGTGTTGTCTACAAGATTCCCTATAGTTTATTTTATAAATTACATGGAAATTGTCAATTTTCCTATTTCTACTACAATTGAGCTTCACATTCACCACCAGAGAATTTTTACAACACCAATTTGTAAACTCGAGACTAAAGATATTCAATTTCATATTCAATACTCTGGGTTATTGGCTTTCGCTGCGATCGTTTTATCATTTGCAGAAAAAGCTGTATTATCATTGCTTATATGATTAGGAATATCGTTGATGAATAGAAGAAAGATGAGGGGACCCAATAAAGAACCTTGAGGAACCCCTAGATCAATGTCATACTGCTGCGACTGATAATTGTTAACTTTAACATGTATCTTTCTCAGAGTCGCCCCCGAAGAAAAGTGAATACAGATTTTTGCATACAATATGAAGGTCAATAATATCTAATGACTTAGATAAGTCAAAGAAAAGTGCATCGACATACTTTCCTCTATCAAGTGATTCAGAGACACACCGGAAAAAGTGCAAAATGCACATTATAATTATGAAATTGATCTAGGAACGCGAGCATTTCTATATAAACATATCTTTCGATTATTTTACATAATACAGTGTGCAAACAATGTGTTTATTGAAATATTATTTCGACTTATTTTAATCAATCGATTTTTTAAATAGACTGGTTAAATTAGGCAATTAGCATAGTTGAAAAGGAACAAAATCAGGCTACCATATATATTTTTTTTATTTTCAAAGTAGGTTGGTGTTTTTGGGTCCAAAGGCAATTATGTTAGAATTGCATTTATAATGAGACAATGTCAACAATTGATCTTAGGCATTCATTAATCTTGGCACAGGCATATGGAAAAGAGTAATGAAGCTGAGTAACATCAGCATATAAATACATTTTACAATGTTCCAAACTCCTCAATATGTGAGTAATTTAGATATTGAAAAGTAATGGTCCCAAAGTAGAACCTTATGGGACTCCAGACTTGAAGTCCACGTAAATCGACTCTTCTTGAAGTCTTACTTTCTGTCGCCTATTCCTAATATAGCTCTCTACTAGTGACACGGTAACTTCTGACAGGCCGATATAGTATAAAACAGCGAGTAATAAATCATAATTCAATGTGTCAAACGCCCTACTGAATTCTAACATTATCGAAATTGTGCATAACCCCTGATCAGTGGCTTGAATGATATCATCGACTATGTGAAGAAGTGCATTTTTAAAACCATTTCTAAAACCAGATTGCATATTTGGAATCAACGAGTATGACGGCTCAAGTAAGTTCTCAGCTGACTGTAAATAGCTTTTTCTAGAATTTTGAAGTGATAGGTACTAATTGCTCCAAGGTCTTCGTACTCTTATGATCGTCATAATAGTTGAAAGGACCATTTATCAGAAAACAAAAAACGAGGGGTAGATTACAATTATCTTCAGATCAAAAAGGTATGTCTATGAAGAGAAACCAATACCACAACGTTCATTTGAATGTAGCACACTAATTAAATTATAACACGGTAATCAATATCGCCTCCTCCTTTCTGGACACTCCGTATATTGCGTGTATCAGCTAAATCTTTTTTCAGTCATATTCCGTGGAATGATTAATGGATTTTAATCCTCGCTGGCTCCCAAGTATTGTAAAAGGTTCTACTGTAATACTGACCCAGAGACGCTAAGGTCAGTTGCCCAAGGCTAGACTTAGTTGTGACGGTTCTGTTCAATTTTGACCTACGGAAATGAGCAGCATGCTGAAAAGTCGGTCTACGCTTCATTTGATTAAGTCTGGCCTGCAGGTTATAGGCCGGGCAAATGGGGTTTCGAAATACCTACCATTGCATGAGACATATACAGTGAATGTTAAAATGTTCCTTTGATGGTTTGTTCAGATTCAAGTGGCTGGAAGAATTTCACTCATGCATATATTTAAGATGGAAATCCTTACACAGATCTATCAAATATATAATCAATAAATGTTATTCTAGAAGTCTATTTTCTTTCTAACTGAATAATTGCAAGAAAATATAAATGCAGCTATATGAAATCAATAACGTGAGTCCTATACTAGACGTAAAAAATAAATTGAAGTAATAACCGCAGCGCAGTATCTTTGGTTTCATCTGGGCAATGAATTATCATTCGTTTCTTTGTAGACCTGTGGGTGTATCTTAAGTGATGTCATTAATTTCAGGCGCTGATTCTTTGTAATATTTTATGAAAGAAAAAACTTTTTATTGGTAAATATGTTTCCTAAGTTGCTTCGTTTCCGAGTAACAAGCTGTCAAAGTTCTAATAAAAATCGATTTATTGTTAATTTCTCAAGAGTCTTTTCGCCAAGTCTGAAGAAACTTATGTCATCCTCGGCCAGAAATACAAAAATAAAATTTAGATGCGTAGCTCCGATAGGCTCCGCCCACCAGCGGCTTTGCTTCAGCATTGGCCGGAGCGAATGTGCCAATTTCCCATAATGGAACTCGAACTCTATAATTCAGTCGCCCGGGTGCCACCGGAGAGCCCGGACAGTGTTCTGCTCGGGTAGTGGTGCTTGGATGACTCACCCGAGCCTTTCAGCTTTATTTTAGCTATGCCTACGGTTTCCAAAGTATTTCTGGCCAGGTTGTAGCTCCTCTGAGAAATCTACAGCCTGGCATAGGTTGAACACCAACAATTTACAAAAAGAATTCGTACTGTTCCTGACTGATCCTGTAAGAAGAGTTCCGGAGTTGCTGGATATTTGCGATGATGCTGTGCTCGGAGAGGAACTAGTCGGATGAGGTTGGTTCATCCAATTTCCGGACCTCCGAGTACACGCATTTAGTTGTCATGGCGCCCAACGTGGGGCCTGTAAAACAAAGGAGTTTTACGTTGTTGCCAGTGGGTGACAGGGCCCCGAAAATTCCAGTAACCAAGACATGGAGGAACTTATCGGAAAGTTTTCTTGGATGCACTTTCGAGACGATTCTGAAGCGAGTAAGCCAGTGGAACTGTGGATGCCCAATTGCTTCGTTGGTTCGATGGATATCGTATTCCCGCAGCCAGTCAGTTGTTCCTATGCCCGGCGCTGGGTAATTCGACACAACGGATGTTGCCTCTGCAACGGCTGGGTGTCCTTAGCCAGTGGGCAAGGGCGAAGTAAATATGAGCATATAAACATAAGCGTATGTGGAAATATGTAACATCCTGTTACATACAAGTTTCGTAAAGGAGTATCCTGGAATCCCTACGATAAGTTGGAAACTTGATTACCATCTACGAGTTTGGACAGCCGGTAACAGTACTGAGAGAGTATATTTATACAAACAAACATGGAAAGGAATCTGATAGTACACACCATAGAATATAAAGAAAAACAAGAGACGTTCGTTGTTGACTTCCAGATTCCGGTCAATGGAATTGGAATGTATGTAAAAAACTAATAAAATCCATGAAAAATGAGAGTTCAGTCTAAATAAAAACATAATTGGTGACTCATTATAGTCCAAAAAGACTAATAATATCAAAAAGATTAATGTTTTATAAGTATAACCAAGATTCGAAAGAAGATATAAATGCTTAGAAATTAGCCAAATATTGTCGGTTTGGTCAATTCCTGGATGATGCTCTACGAGATAAATTAGATGATATTAAGAAAAAATGAATGTCCGAGGAAAATCCAACTTTCACAAAAGCTTGTCAAATGTCCAAGGATTTGAACTTGCAGACTATGAAGCAAAAATGATGGGAATAGATTCGTTACACAAAGTTAAAAGTCGGTACATGTCCAAATCGATGCAGTCAGATCCAGATCAGTACAGAAGTATTCTTCTAAAGAAGTGTAAGATATGTCTACGGCTCCATATGGATGAGTCAAAATGCCCAGCATTACAATGGAAATGTTTTTATGCAATAAAATAGGACACACTGCAATGTCATCTTCATGCAAGAATCGTGTTAATTTTATTCAGGAGACCGAGTGTGGAAGGAATAGCGTTGAGATGGAAACCCAGAGAAGAAGAAGAAGAAGTTTTTTTTTTCACTGTAGAGAAAATAGAAGAGGTTTAGTCTAGTAATGGTGAAACTACTTCCCTGTCAAAAACATTGATTTTGAACAAGATACAGAGAGATAAATGAAAATGTTTAAAAAATATTTCCCTAGAGTTGAATTAGTAAAACATACTTTCAAATTGAAAATATTATTTGGACAGGTGAATGACATAGTTTTCAAAGCTGCAAATAGGAGATTTGGTGTGGAAAATGAAAGTTTGGCGAGTCTAGAATTGAAAGTCTGATGTTTGTTATGGAAATATTGGTTAAATGTTCTAAATTCCTAATTGTTTGAGTCATCAAATAACATATTTGTCAACAAATGGTCGTTGTAATGTGATAAATAAATTAAATGAATATGACAGTGTATTTAGTAAAAATGAATGTATTAAAGACTTTGTAGCTAATATCAAGGTGAGAGATGATGTCACACCCAAATTCTGTGAACCTTATAGAATAACTTTTGCTTTGAAAGAGAGGAAATAGGAAATTTAGTGAAAGAAAATATTTTTGGAGCGGTTGAAATGTTTGAGTGGGCTAGTCCCTAGTTGTGCTTCCTGAACCAATGGGAAAATTAAAATTTGTTTAGATTTCAAAGCTACTATAAATTCTGTTATAGAAAATCATTATTATCCTCTTCCGACTACGGAGGAAATTTTCGCTTCATTGTGTGGTGGAACATTGTTTACAGTGATGGATTTAAAAAATGCGTATTTTCAAATTAAGATTGGCGAAGAAAGCAAAAAGTTATTAGCAGTAAATACTCCATTTGGATTATTTTTGAATAAAAGACTTGCAATCAGTCTTAAATCTGCACCTCATATTTTTCATTACGTCATTGAACAAATTCTGAAAGATATACAGAGAGTTCATTGTTATTTAGATGATTGTACCATAACAGCTCATAATTTTGATGATATGAAAGAAAAAATTAAACTTGTCTTCGATCGATTTAATATACCGGGTGGCTACGGAAGTATTGCCTACGGAATATCTCAGTTATTGTATGAAGTAGGTTTGTGAAATTTGGAGCGTCGATATAATGACATAAGAGCTAGAATTTGAGCATATTGACATGTCGAAGTTAACTTCCGGTCTGACCGGAAGTAACATCAACTTTCTTATTTTAGATGGAAACCCTTTTTTTTTCTTTTCGCTTCATTCAGCATTCAATTCCCTTTCTAATGACATATCACAAGTTGGTATCTAACCAGAAACTAGATCAGAAAAAAATTATTATTGAAATTCACCGAGTAGGCCGTGGAAGCAAAGTGAGAGCCAAAACTTGAAAAGTTGGCTATGGAAACCATACGTCACTTGATAACAGTTGCTACTACTGTGATATTTTATTTTCATTCGTCGGCGTTATAAAAAGCCGCCAAAAAAAATATTGGAAAAATTGGGGAAAAAACAATACTCTGTAGGTCCATAACTTAAATAGGAACATACAACTTTTTCTTTCCTGTACTATGCAGCATAACCATTCCTTTCTAATGATATAATAGAAAGTAATTTTTTGAAATGAAATACCAAAAAATCCAATTATTATTCTTCAAATAACGAAAAAACAGATTTATCGAAAAAAAAATTCAAATTGATAGGATTAAAGATAAAATAAATTCAAAACAAATGTTCGAAATGCATTTCCTCAGCGTCAATACATTTATTGACTCTGGTGATATTTTCATGTAAAACGTTTCTCAACATTTGGGGCGTGATATCTTGGAAAGCTCTACGAATTTTTACTTCTAGCTCATGTAGAGTTGTAGGCTGTGTGGAATACACCCTATTTTTAAGATGCCCCCATAGAAAAAAGTCGCACGGAGTAAAATCAGGTGACCTTGGTGGCCACCTGACTGGACCATGGGTTGTTATAAGTCTCTCTTGAAAGCGATTTTGAAGATAATTTCTCGCTATTCTTGAATTATGCGGAGGGGCGCCATCTTGCTGGAAGTACATTCTCTCAGTTATTTCCGCTGGTAGGTTGTTAATGAATTCCGAAATTTCATTCGTTAAAAAATTAAAGTATCTCTCTCCGGTTAGTTGGCCTTGAAAAAGAATGGGGCCAACAATATGAGTTCCAACTATTCCTGCCCAAACATTCACACCAAATCTCTCCTGGAAGCCGCCTTGTCGAAACCGGTGCTCGTTTGCTATCGCCCAGTACCTGGAACAAAAGACCGTTCACACTTTTAGCACTTTACACTTCGACTATTGACAATAATCCAAATAAAGTAAAGTACCTACCTTGTATTATTCCTGTTAAATAATCCATTGTTGGTAAATCTTGACTCGTCCGTAAACAAGATATAATAGTTAAATAGGTGATTCTCAGCATTTTGTCGAAGAAACCAATTACAATATTCCAGGCGCCTTTCACCGTCATTTTCATACAAATGTTGATGCAACTGATACTTGAAGGATTTCAATCGATGTTTTTTCAAAATTTTCCTAGCAGAGTCCTTACTTATAGCTAATTCGGCGCCATCATATTGTACTAAAGCTAATACATTAATTTAGGTTTCCTCATTAATAACAAATGCTTCTTGGTCTTCGTGAACATCAGGCTCAGTTCTTAATTTTTCTTCAAGCCACTGGAAATACCTTCTTGACGGTTGCAGCCTCCCTGGATATCGCTCTAAATACAATCGTTCAGCGGCATAAGAATTTTTTAAACATTCACCATAAATGAGAAGCATGTCAATTTGTTCGGTTCGTGAATAAAGGGGCATTTTTTTGAATATTCCACTAACTGATTTCGATTTCCAAACCCTTTTAAAATGGCAGAATCAAAAACACTACTTCGAACGTCAAAATAATATGGATAGCAGCGTTCGTGACAGCTCTCATTTCTTTTTTGTTTCATTCCAAAATACATCTTAATCAGCCTACATGTTAATATTTTGGTTCGAATGATTATTGCAATGGAATGATTATTCTGAATAGCACAAACATCGTCCATAGGTATATATTAGAATATCTATGGACGATGGCACAGACCAAGTACGTTTATGTTCCTATTTAACCTAGAACCTACAGGATATAATTTATCATTCCACATTATTTTTAATTTTATTTTTGCGTATGGCGATAATCTGTTTTGTTTTTTGAAGAATAATAATTGGATTTTTCGGTATCTCAGTTCAAAAAATTATCTTCTATTATATCATTAGAAAGGAATGGTTATGCTGAATAGTACAGGCAAGAAAAAGTTGTATGTTCCTATTTAAGTTATGGACCTACAGAGTATTGTTTTTTTCCCAATTTTTCCAATATTTTTTTTGGCGGCTTTTTATAACACCGACGAATGAAAATAAAATATCACAGTAGTAGCAACTGTTATCAAGTGACGTATGGTTTCCATAGCCAACTTTTCAATTTTTGGCTTTCATTTTGCTTCCACGGCCTACTCGGTGAATTTCAATAATAATTTTTTTCTGATCTAGTTTCTGGTTAGATACCAACTTGTGATATGTCATCAGAAAGGGAATTGAATGCTGAATAAAGCGAAAAGAAAAAAAAATAGGGTTTCCTTTTAAAATAAGAAAGTTGATGTTACTTCCGGTCAGACCGGAAGTTAACTTCGACATGTCAATATGCTCAAATTCTAGCTCTTATGTCATTATATCGACGCTCCAAATTTCACAAACCTACTTCATACAATAACTGAGATATTCCGTAGGCAATAGTTCCGTAGCCACCCGGTATATAATGTGCGTATAAATTCATACAAACGTAAATTTTATTTGAAAAAAGTTAAGTTTTTGGGGCATATAATATCAGAAAAAGGTATTGAACCGATCGTTGAAAAAATAGATGCGATATAGAAACCTCCTAAACCAGAGAATATTCACCTACAATCATATTTTAGGTTTACTCTATTATTATATCAAATCAAATAAAAATATACTTTATTGTTGAAAAAATTTAGTTTTTGTTGACAAAGTAAATGATAAGCAATACAAATATATTCTACAAAGATAAGATACACAAACATGTAAAATATAAAATATAAATAAAATAAATGTACCTATAAAAAATGTTATTTGAACATTTGTTTTTGTTTCAGATTTCAAATATGTGAATAATCATGGCAACAACCATCGATAGTGGAACAGAGACCCTCTTTTCCGATGAGTCACCTTGTGAGTTGGTTCGTTCGCCTAGCGTGTGTTCGGGGGATGAGAGGGAACTGCAGATGGAGGATACGCGGTCCATCAATAGCAGATTGGCACCCCCCAATATCCAGCCCTATAGCGGAGTTCTCGAAAAGGTACGAAAGTTTTGATCGGTTTTCTTCACAGTTTAATTTATTTATTTTATGAATGGAATACGTTGTCAAGTAGGACGCTATACCGAAAGCTACTTTTTTAATTATACAGGGTGTTTCACAACGTATCCGATTTTTTTAACAACCATATACACTGCTTCTTAATATGTTGATTGCTGTAAAAAGAAATTAATAAAACTCCCACAAGAAACGAAATAAAAACTGTTAGAGTAAAAGAATAGAAACTAATAGAAATGAAAAAACGCAAAAAGACAAGGTGCAAAATTAGTTCTGTTATTTTAGTACTGTGATGGCAGCGCCAGTGTACGTTTTCAACAGCTTTTGTAGAGTGATTTGTTACAAACTTTTAAAATATTTTATCTCGATTTCTGTTGGATTTTCATTACATTTTTGTTTTCAAGAAATTGACTTATTATATGGAAGGGCATATATTGTTAAAAAAAAATCGGATACGTTGTGAAACACCCTGATCCTCTACCAAGAGAATCAGTGGTGTTACTGACCGTAAAATAATTTTTTAACAAATCACTTGTGTTATACCCTTTTGAAATCACCACAAAATAGGCAATTCTTAATGTAATGTGCAACAGTAGCCCAGTACGTGTTGTTTTCACTACGATGGGCTACTTTATGAACAAAAAAATTTACTACCAAAACTTTCCATAAAAATAATTCTCACAGCCCCCTTCTGAAATGTTTTTTTGTGATGAGGTGGTGGAAATCTTTTATAGAGAGGAAAGGAGCCTCCGGCTCAAGACTCCAGACCTACTGTGAGACTCCACTGATTCACAGGGTTACTCACTAAAACCACCACCTCTAGTCCCGCCAGGTTGTTGCCCCCGGTGACACTTAGGCTTATTGGCCCATTGTATCTTGCCTGTGTGTTGTACTTTCACAGTACCCAATCCAGTAATTTCGTTCTTTGTACGACCCTGTACAAGTCCTTTACTGAATGTGATCTGTATAGTTCTGGATCGCCAGATGGCTGCCCGAAGATTGCCTGTCTTTTGCGGTCTAGTGCCTCGCAACAGCACAGTATGTGTGTCACTGTTTCTGGATTCTTACCGCATAATCTGCAGGTCAGGTCTTCATTATACAGTCCCACTTTGTTGAGGTGCTCCTTCACTGGTGCATGACCAGTCAGGAGTCTCGTAACGATTCTAAGCTGGCTCCTGTTCATCGCCAACAGGTATGCCGTTCTTTTCTGGCACGGTCCTTTAATGTATTTCTTCCCGTGTTTGTTTCCTGGTATGCTTTCCTAGTAGTTTTTGTGACTGTCCCCAATCAACTCTCTTACAGACGCTCTTACCGTACACTTCGGTACCCCTAGTGTCTGCCCTTGGTTTGGGGGATTTTCCGAACCTTTTCTGGCTAATTCGTCTGCTTTTTCATTGCCTGCAATTCCCCAGTGTCCTGGGACCCATATCAGTTTGACTTGATTCCGGCCTGCCAGCACTCCTAGTTCTTTTTTGCAGTCCCATACCAGTTTGGACGCCACTTCCTTGTTGCACAAGGCCTTAAGTGCAGCTTGGCTGTCTGACAGGATGTTGATATGAGCGTTTTCAACGTTTCTCCTGATGTTCTCCCTCGCGCATTTTTCAGGGAATATATTGCTTGTTGTGCATCCTTCGAGAGTACTTTCTGAAGTCTGGCACACTCTCGAGAGCCTTCTATCTCCTCACAATGCCTCCTCCAGGAGTCTCTTTTGGATTTGTTCAGAGCATTTTTGTAAATGGCCAAAGCATTCTTGTACTCATCGCACCCTCCATTTTTTTTGGCTCTGTTGAATTCTCTTCTGGCTTGCTTTCTCAGTTCTGCAAGTTCTTTGTTCCACCAGGGCACCTTCCTGGTGGTGTTCCTTGTGGTGAGTGGGCAATGTTCGTTGAACGTAGAGATGGCTGCGTCATTGAGTTCTTCCACAGCCATCTCTAGGTCCCTGTTTGTTCTTATATTTCGTTGCGTTCCTTGGAGTTTGCTACTTAGGTCTGCACTGTATGCATCCCAGTTCGTTGTCCTCGGGTTCCGATAAGTCTCTGTGTAGATGTTGCTCTTTATTGTGAAGTTAATGTGTCTGTGATCTGAGCAAATTACCTCATCAGATACATGCCAATCTGTAACAAGGTTACTCACATATGTTGAGGCTATTGTTACGTCGAGTACCTCCTTCCTATTTTTTGTGATGAAGGTGGGCTTGTTCCCTACATTCAGCGTGTCTAGGCTGTTAGCCAACATGAATTGCAGTAAGTTCTCACCTCTTTCGTTGGTGTCGCTGCTGCCCCAAGTATTAGCGTTACATCCAATGATCAATTGCAGTCCTTTGTTCCTGCAATGTCTCACCAGGTCTTCCACATCCTTTGTGGGTGGTGGTTCAGGGTGATCCGATGGAAAGTATGCCGACCCGAGTACTAGCTCCCTGATCCCGTTCCCCTCCTTCGTCCTGATCATCACTGCTGTGAGATCTCTGGAACAGAAATTCGTTAGCGGCAGTATTTTTATGTGTTTTTTAATGGTTATACAGGTCCGAGGGACCTCTGTTGATTTGCTGTAAATAAGCTCTCCACAGTCTCCCCCCAGTCCTCTTATCTTCTCATGTGTAACCCATGGTTCCTGTATAAGGGCCACATCAAACCTCCCCACAGCCGCTGTAAGGACTGCCGAAGGTTGATCTGGGTTATCCTTATCCCCTCCATCTTTCTTTTCCCGCTTTCTGTTCAGGTCGGTGAAGAGGACCTTTCCGAGTCTGTAATACACTCGGAAGTTCGTCCTCTCCATTGCCTTGAACGATGTAGACGTTACTCGCACAGAAAAAACTAGTGTGAGAGGAAAAAATGAAATGTTTTCATCAAAAAACAAATATCTCGAAAACAGTGAGACTTTTGTATCTGAGATTTTTTCATATTAGATAGGGTATTCCTTGATCTACATTCTCCTTAAGTTTTACGTGGTCTTTACGGGACATCCTGTATAACAATGATAAAGGTACTGCGATAGTCATGATATGTCTGGTAAGTTTGGTTAAACCAACACTGTTGATTGTATCTGTTTTCACTATTTTGGGTGGTAAACGATCATGAAAATAACATAATTCTTTGCTTAGAAGACAAACGTGGACTAATTTTGATCTGCTCATAGATGTTGATAGACAGAGATGTTTCATAGGTTAGTTCTGATTTTGAGAAATATTGGCTTTATAGTGAGAGAGATGCCTATATGACATACTGACAGGTGAAAAAACCGTCTGATGGGCATAAAATATTATTCTGGGTGTTGCCCTAAGTCGCCTAGATGTACTGTTGTATTCATAGAAAATGGGTACATTAAAATTGTTATAGTGTAAATCGGGTTTGATTGAATTTGACTTAAAAATAATGTATGGTTGACATTGACAAGCCTGTCAGTGCCAAAACGTTTCAAAATGCCTCGTCATTTAACTTAAATTGAAAAAGCTCAAATAATAGCCAGAATCGTAGATGGGTGGTCAATACGTGCATTAGCAGATTTTACCGGAAGAAGCAAAAACACTATTTTAAGAATTAAGCAACGTTGGATTCAAGAGGGGTCTTTGAAAAGAAAAGTTGGTACTGGTCCGGCACGCATTTCCGTCCCTGAACAAGATGATGCATTTCTGGGATATCTAAGGGCAAATCCTTTTGAAACTGCAAGAAATGCTGTCATTGACACAGGATTTCCTGGGTCTCAACCTACCGCTAGCCGAAGAGTCAAAGAATCTGACTTAAAAAACCGCGTAGCTGCGAAAAAAATGATGCTCACAGAAGAACGGAAACAGTCTCGTTTACTTTTCGCCCTAAATTATAACTACCGCGACCATCAGTTTTGGAACACGGTAGTGTTCACTGATGAAAAGGTTTTTCAGTCAACATATAATGGACAAATTCGTGTCTACAGGCCAGACAATACAAGATTCGAAGAACGCTACACTAGCGATCTTGCTTTCAGACCTGGGCGATTTTCAGTAAACGTATGGGGTTGGATAAGTGCTTATGGACTTGGTGTCTGCTGGAGATTGGAGGGAAGGTTTAACGCCGAACATTATATGTCTACTCTGGAAGATATAATGCTCCCATCTGTTGGACAAATATATCCAAATAACTCATTCGTCTTTCAGCAGGATAACTGCCCGGTCCATACCGCAAATGCTGTAAGGGAATGGTTTCATCGTAATAATATTGAAGTCTTGCCATGGCCCGCTTACAGTCCCGATATTAATCCCATAGAGAATGTTTGGGGTCTAATTGTAAAACAAATATATAAAAGAAATTTTAGACCAAACAATTCTAATGAATTATAGGAAGTTATCCACGAGTGCTGGGAAGAGCTGGATGCAAATGTTATAGGGAATTTAATTAACTCAATTCCAGGCAGATTGGTTCAAATAGTCGAAAAAAATGGTCATATGACCAAATATTGAATTTTTATAATTTAATTATAAATTATATATTACATTATAATTAAACATTATTTATACATAGTTTTCTGTTTTTATTATTGTTATTGGTTACGTTGTGTTTAAAAATTTGCGTTGTAGAAATATTCTAATACATTAAAATCATTTATCACATTTTATATGTTTTTGTTTTGTCTATCGCCGTCGATAAGGAAAGCCTGATTTACGCAAATATGGCAAAATCTAGTCATAAGACTTGTACCCATTTTCAGTGAATACAACTGTAGTTGTCAAAGTCCTTGACCTGGAAAAATTTCCAGGCGACTTACGGTAACACCAAGAATAATATTCCATGCCCAGCTGTCGGTTTCTTTACCTATCAGTAAATCATATAGGCAGTTCTCTAACTATTAGGATGTCAAGATCATGCGCAGTTAATGAAAAGTGATCACTTTAGGTTCACATTGGTTCACTTTTTTCATCTGTGCATGCTCCTGACGTCCCAAGACTTGTAATCCTTGAAACCAGAACAAACCTAGGGAGTGTGATTTATTTGATGATAAATTTTTAACGCACGGAAAAAGATGCAAAAATCCAACTGGTGAATGTCAAAAGTAAATCCCTGCATTCTCAGGAAGTGAACATGCATACAGTTCTTCTGAAAGCAACCGCAATGTGTCTGTTCATTTATTTACGTATTTCAATTACATAAAGCAATTACGCTAGCAGCAGTATTGCTGGTAGCCGATCCCTCAGCGTGAAACAAACAAGAATGACTCAGGATTTCATCAACCTCTTCCAGCTGGTCAAATGGTAGTAATAAATCGCTACAACGATATCAAGATTGAAAAAATAGATTATTAATTACCTAGCTGATCTGCAGATCTGCCATGAAGGCATGGGTTTGTTCCTGGTAAAAAACAAATAGTATGATCCTCTTGAGCGATAGGTAACAAGTTAATTGAAATATTGTATTTTGCATTCTTTGAAAGAGGTTTTTAGTATATATTCATCAGGATTTTTTTTTTAATTAAAAACATTTATTGTCAAAATTTGATACAATATATACAAAGTTTATACAAGTACATTTTATCTTATGAATTTTATACTAAGGGTTTACATAACTGTATATACACATATATATCTATATACATTACACATATATTTCCTAAAAGATAAAGATGTTTCTAGAGAATATATTATCTATTCTGCCTGTGTTTAGTTTATTGAATCTATCTCTTCTTATAATATCCTGAAATTCTATAAGTAACAATGATCTTATATCTTCTCTCCCGAACTGATTTTGACACCGACTATGAACAAGACATTGATGTGATTTTCGATAATTTTCTGGAAAATTTCCTATGGTGTTTCAATTGTTCATTCATTAAAAAATGCCGGACTTCCAAAAAAAAACACTCTAATAAATAACAAAGTAACTTTTTCTCACCAACTGCTCGTAAAAAGGAAAGAACTCAGAGATATCGACTGGCTACGTAAGAGAGTACCTGATGAAAATATAAAAGAACGTTTTAAACAGTTAAGAAAAGAAGTTGATAAGCAGATAACGAAAGAAAAAAAGGCACATTACAGCAAAATTATTAATGAATCCAATAATAAAACCAAGACAGTATGGAATATAATTAACTCGACCAAAGGTAAGCAAAATTCTAGTAAAATCAGGGAAATCTGCCACAACGGTGAAACATTAACTCAACCAGAAGACATGGCCACTACCTTCGGAAACTATTTGTCAAACGTAATCAATGAGAAAATTACTGACAACTTCGGTTCAGAACCATCGATTAATTGCACTACAGGGCGGGCTACGCGTGATACATTATTTTTTGTTCCTGTTACTGAAAATGAAATCACTGAAATTATAAAACAACTACCCAATAAGAGGTCTACTGGCCCTGATGAAATCCCTGTATCAGTAATAAAAGCATGTAGTTCCACTATAGCACCCTTCTTATGCTCCATTATAAACGCTTCGTTCACGCAAGGAAAATTCCCATCCTCTCTCAAACTAGCCTCTGTGATACTGATACATAAGAAGGACGATCCAAGCAATGTTGAAAACTATAGATCATCTTCTCGAAAATCATCGAAAAAGCAGTTGCAAAAAGAATTACTCAATTTCTCGTAACCTTCAATCTTTTCAGCGATAGCCAACACGGTTTCAGAACTGGTCTTTCAACAGAAACAGGGACCATACAGTGTATTCAACACATCACAGATAGAATGGATACTGGGGAAATAGTGGTATCTATTATGTTTGATCTCACTCGGGCTTTCGACACCGTTGAGAGTTCATTCGTGTCGAGAAAATTATACCAACTAGTAATATTAATGATTGGTTCATCTCATTTCTAAAGCGCAGAAAATTCATGGTCAAAATTGATGAAGTCATCTCGGACGAGTTTGAGAATGATATTGGTACTCCTCAGGGGAGCGTCCTCGGACCCTTGATTTTCTTGATTTTCATAAATGATCTTCCCCATCATATAAGCGTAGGAAAAGTTCTTATGTATGCTGATGACACCTGCATAATTGTCTCAGATGCTTATAAAACAATATTAACAAAAAAAATCGATACTCTATTGAAAGAATTCAAAGACTGGTGTTTCAAAAACAGGCTCATTATAAACCACAACAAAACAGTGGGCATTGAGTTCCACAACAAGTACAGAACACCAAGAATCAAACACATCTCATTTGAGGGGCGGTCATTTGAATTATCCAAATTTACCAAATTTCTAGGCACGATGTTAGACAGCAATCTCTCTTGGGAAAAGCAAATAGACAGCATATGCAGCAAGCTGAATAAATGCTACTATGTGATTTCGACTATGAAAAATATGCTTGACGTAGAATCTCTTTTGAATATATACTATGCCTTTGCATATTCAGCTATATCATACACTATTGTTGTATGGGGCCAAGCCTCTGACATGAAACGTGTATTTATTTTGCAAAAACGAATCATTCGGCGTATTTTCGGACTATCCTACAGAGCATCCTGCAAAGATACTTTCAGAAATTATAGTATTCTCACGGCACCATCCCTATACATAATGAAACTAATGTCATACATTTATATCAACAAAAATAATTTTATCAAACATTGTGATACTCACGACCACAATACCAGAAATAAAAATAATATATTAATAAACATAGCAAAACACTCTTTCCAAAAAAAATCACCGATCCCTGCAGGTAGTTACCTCTTCAACAAACTTCCTTATTTTTTGAAGAGCTCGAAATGTTTAGAAGTTTTCAAATGCCAAATTAAAAAACTTCTTATAAAAGAATGCTTTTACTCTGTAGAAGAGTTCGAAAGTTATATCAACGCCCATTAGCTATCACTGCGTACTTACTCTATTACTTACCTCGCTCAGCGCCGCATAATTCGTTTATATTTAATTCTTGTCTATGTTCAGTATTGTCTTTTTACTCTGTTATATCTTTTATATACCCCTTACATCTTTCTTTATCCAAGATGTTTTTATGACCCGTCCAATCTGTTTTTGTGAATAGGAAAAGGATTTGATTTGATTTGATATATGTTTTCACTATTCTCTACCGGAAGTTGGTTTTTCCAATACGTCAAAAGTAGGATTATTTTGAACAGTGTGCAAAAAATTTTCTGCACGGCGCTGGCGTGCAAAAAAGTACAGATCTGCATTATTTGAATAATACACAGTACCCATCATTCTCATTTCAATCGTGTTTCATCAAAAAATTGCAATCATATTCCATCCATACTTATTTTTTACAAAATTTATATAAAAGCACAATTGCTGTTATTCTGTGTGGTAATTCCAAACGATGATTTCGGTAATACTAAATCAAGTGGGTTTTCTTGTATAATTCAAGTATTGTTCTGACTTCCACATTTCCACTTTTCTTGATATCACCACTAAGAATTGCGTTTCCAATTTTCACTGTCACTGCCGAAGCAATAAAATTGGACGTTTTCTTTCAAGAAGTTAGTAATGAAGGTTTGCTTTCAAAAAGGTAATAATAATGGGTATTTTCATTTTTATATTAAAAAACCAAAGTATGTGAAAAAATGGTTTTAAATTTTGTGATAAAAATAACATTGGTCGCATTCTTGTTAAGCTCAAACAGTGGCAATTAAAATGTATTTTTTATTCTTTGATGTCTTCTAAAATAACGTCAAAAATAAGTAAAAACCAGTATCAAAAATATTACTTTATTCAAAATTTTTCAAAATCTGAAAAATATAGCCCACGTTTGCAAACTCTTCCCTAATAGTTATAGAGCTGCCTATATGATTTACTGACAGGTAAGGAAACCGTCTGCTGGGCCCCAAGTCGCCTGGATGTATTTTTAGAATTTCTCCATGTTATGGCCAATGAGGGGTGGGGCGCTTGAACACCAGTCAGTTTGTGACCGTCTGCTGGTTTCACATTTTGGTAGATATGGTGCTTAACATACCTTCTGCCAAGTTTGATCTACGAACGATATCAATATACAGAGTTATGCTGAATCAACCACGATTTTCAAAAATAAAGGTTTTTTCACATAACTCTGGACCTTGACCTCGCACACGGGTCAAACTCGGCAGAAGGTATGTTCAGCACCATATCTACAAAAATATGAAACCAGCAAACGGTCACAAACTGACTGGATTTCAAACATCCCCCCCCCCCTCCTTGACCTTGACCAGGAGACATTCTAAAAATACATCCTAGCGACTTGGGGCAACGCCAAGAATGCTATTTCAAGCCCAGCAGGCGGTTTCCTTACCTGCCAGTAAATCATATAGGCAGCTATTTAACTATAATTAAACCAACATTGTAACTACAACCAATTCCGAGATCCTTATGCTATACTATCCTTATCTTGGAAACCACATAAGTTCCTATAAATCATCTATCTTATTAAAATAGTCCTCTTCGTGAAAAACAATCATTAAAAAATTATTCTCTAGAATTAGAATCAAATTTTAAAATATACAAGAATAAACTTGCTACTCTAATAATAAGGAATTTTAAAAATAATTGTAACAAACAACAAATTATTGATTCAGGTACAAACATATGTCTTTTGTAATATTCCAAATTTGAGTGGGAAAAAAAGTTGAATACAATAATATAACTCTAGGAAACTGTAATAGTACCTACTTGTGACAATCCAACACAAGCAAATGAATTTAATAATAATTTTGTAAAGATTGGTAAACGTATGTGTGAAAAAAATCAACAGAATAAACCTACCTGAAATCTTTCTCTCTGACACTAAATAAGATCGATCAATTTTTCTGGAACCTGTAACTAAAAATGTCAAATTTGAAAAATAACACCTCACTTGGAACAGATAAAATTTCATCAAAAACACAACAAAATATCCATAACATCATATTACGTCCACTTATACATATCATTATTCTCTGTTTTTCTACTGATCAGCTGCCCCAACAATTGAACATTTCAAAATGGGAAAAGTATCTCAATTGAATAACGACATACCTATATCTATTAATAATAATAATAATAAGTTTATTCAAAGTAATTAAAAATTTTAACAATTTTCAAGTGAACATTCAAGTGACAAGATGGTATATTCTGGTAAAAATTTATTTCGGATAAACAAGAACCCACTAAGGCAGTGCCTGTGCGAGGGCAAGTTACTTATTCTAAGAAAAACAAAAAATGACAATTATTAGTACCACACACTTTAAAATCGAGTTAAATTGAAATTTTAGTAGTAGTAAATATATTTAAATATAAAATTATCTTGTAAATTTTGTTAAAATAATTAAAATATAATAAAATTGTAGTAAATATAGTAAAAGAAAACTAGATAACACTCAGAACATATAGAAACATTGAAACATAAATATACATAGTGTAAATCTTGGTAAAACAATTAAAATACAATAGAATTATAATAAATATAATTAAAAAAGCTAAATGTCACATGAACAGAATTATTGAAACGTAAATATCACACTTGGGGACAATAAATACAGTAACAATAATAATAATAAGATATAGATGTTGATTTCATTGAAAATATGAACAGGATGTTCATAAAGTCAGTTGTGGAATCATCTGCGACTGAAAGTTGGAATTTAGTCGCTGTTTTCCATCGTACAAGATAACCTCTCTTGGAAGGGATTCATGTTTTAAAGAGAAACATTCTCAATTGAAAATTGAATCAATACATGACTCCTCTGGAAATGGAAAAACCCTACGATAAAATTGAAGTTACTTTTTTGTAATATCTAACAGAAAACAACCACTTTCCCGGCAAAAGCCACGCTGGACATTGAACTACATCTGATAGATATCGAGAAAGACCCTATATAACTTGAGAGAAAAAAAAAATCTGAAAATGAAAATTTTCATTTTCATTCAGATAATTGATTATTTATTAAATGTCCAGTTTCCATTGGAGATTCTTATCATAGATAAGGGATTCTTATCTATGATAAGAATCTCCAATGGAAACTGGACATTTTATAAATAATCAACTATCTGAATGAAAATGCAAATTTTCACTTTCAGATTTTTTTTCTCTCAAGTTATATAGGGTCTTTCTCAATATCTATCAGATGTAGTTCAATGTCCAGCGTGGCTTTAGCCGGGGAAGTAGTTGTTTTCTGTTAGATATTACAAAAAAGTAACTTAAATTTTATCGTAGGGTTTTTCCATTTCCAGAGGAGTCATGTATTGATTCAATTTTCAATTGAGAATGTTTCTCTTTAAGATATAGATGGTTTTAACATATTCTAATATTTAAATAATGAATGGATAACCATACGTTCTAGAGAGAGAAGATAATATTTGGTCCTTTTTTTGAAAGAGTATATGTTCGAAACATTTTTGATGTCAGTCTGGAGAAAATTATAAAATCTATTAGCTAAAAAGGTATGACTTCTCTGCCCTATTCTCGTTCTAGATGATACCATTTCAAGAGCTTTATTCGTTTTCAGACGAGTTTGGTAGACATGGCCGATGAGAGGTAGATTAAATCTGCGTTTGAATTGTCTTATCAATCAATTTTATAGAAATAATGCTGCCGTAAATCAAGGACTTCCGTTTCTGTAAATATAAGGTCGGATGAGTATCTGATTGGTTTTGATGATATAATTTTCAAAAATCTTTTTTGTATAATTTCGAGATTATGCAAGTGTGCATCCGTTGCTGCCCCCCAAGCCAGAATACCGTAAGTGAGTCTTGTTTCAACCAATGCTTGATAAAGAATTTTGAGATATTTGAAATCTAGTATTTGCTGAAAGTGTTTGAACTTGTAAAGGAGCGAACGAAGAGTTTTGCAGACTTGTACTAGATGTTTATCCCACCGAAGATGGCAATCAACTATTTTGCCCAGATATTTTGCGTTATTGGCTCTTTGTATCTTAATTGTTTCATCAGAACGTATATCAATTTGTAAGGTGTCGTAGTTAGGGAGACCGCTGACGTAACAAGAAAAGGGAACAAAACAGGTTTTTTCATAATTTATCGAAAGTACTTTTTGTCCAAAACATTTAATTAGATTTCCCATATCTTTTTCTGCTTTTTCTTTCAATCCGACCCAAGTATCACCCTCGTACATAACGATAGTGTCATCGGCGAAACTGGAAACGGTACTGGAGCTATTGAAGGTAAGTATAGAGTTTATATAAATTATAAAGAGTATTGGACCCAGTACGGTTCCTTGTGGTACTCCACATCGTATTTCTAAACGTTTGCTTAGTGTTCCATCAATTTTCACACATTGTTTTGTATTGAGAAGGTAAGTTTTCAACAATTCGAGAGCAGTTCCTCTAAATCCCAGATCTTGCAATACTTCTAACAACTGTGCATGATTGACAGTGTCGAAGGCTTTTGCAAGATCTAAAAAAACACATAAGGATGGCCGTCCTCTGACCAAATCTTCATAGATTTTTGTTGTAAGTAAATGGATTGCGTCTTCTGTAGATTTACCATCCCGAAAACCGAATTGTCTATTTGAAATTATAAATGATCTTGCTAAAATCTTGAACAATGTGTTAAAACACGACTTGTTGATTTCTTTACCAAACACAATGTCATGGCCAAACAACAATTTGGATTTGTAAAAAACTCAAATACCGAAAACGCCATAATGGATTTCGTTAATACAACGGTGAAAGCATTAGATAAATCATCTGAATGCCTTGCAATTTTTCTAGATCTGGATAAGGCTTTCGATACCGTTAATCATGAACTATTTGACAATTATGGTGCAATACCTGTATTGCATTAGAATTATTAAAGAACTACCTATCAGAGAGAATACAGCGGGTTAAGATTGGGGATAAAATAAGCTATGATAAAGAAGTGCACACATGAGTACCACGGGGAACAGTATTGGGTCCGATACTTTTCCTTGTAAACATTGATAATATTGTCGCGACTAGGGCTGCTAGGGTAGCACTCTTATACTAAATGCGACTTGGGGTGTAGCTATTGAAACTCAAGGGGTAACAACAGGACATAAACATTTATTATATAACATCTGGGATACGGGGGGAAAGTGAAATATACATTTGAAATACGGGATACTCAATGATAAAATACGGAATACATAAAACTCTTACCTAAAACCATCACTAAACCATTACTTAGAGCTAAGGCCAAAAGGGCCTAGCCTATGAGGCTAACTGAGCGCTAGGGCTCTCTCCTCTATAGGAGTGTATTACTAACTATCTTATCGTTCCATTCATCCTGTATTTTGTAAGGAAACGTTTATATCATTCGGTCAACGATTTCAGTTCGTTACGCGACTTTGCTAATTTAAATGTCGGTCGTATATGACAATGAACTTTTATCGTGATCGAATTAATAAATAACAAGATGAATGGATCAATGCACAACAATTCCTATTACTCGATAATTACGACAATATAACTAAAATAAATGGCATGAAAGGTCATATCATATGTTATTGCAATAATTTGTACTGGACCAACATGGATAGAAATAAAACAAATCGCACAAAGAGATCTAAAATGAATCCACGCATGGCTAACATATTGTCCCTAAACATTACAAAAACATAGTTTATTACTTTTTCTCCTACACTTCGAGATCAACCAGAAGACTTAAAACTCAAACTGCATATCATTTCTTGTAATAAAACAAATAAATGTAGACATTCTATATAGTCTAGTTGGATAAAATACCTTGGCGTCTATCTAGACCAGCATTCAAAATGGACAGAACTTATCAACTACGTCACAAAACGACGAGTCCTTATGCATAAATTTCATAGACCGCTAGATAGTGACAGATTTAGGTGCCCCATTTTCACACACAAGCCTCGAATAGGGTTGAAAAGTACATCGATGTTGAGTAAAATGGAGGGAAATATACGAGTGGCTCCTGGGAGAACACATGGAAAATTCGATTTTCCATGTAAAATTCGTTTTTCCATATTTTAACGAGAGCCGTGTTCACCTAATCATTAATTAATAGAACCTGGCTTCGGAATACCAAAGGCTTGAGTGTTGCAGGTGGCTAAAGGATTAAAATGAGAGCATAATCTTGTAAGGAAAAATCGAGATTTTAACAGATTTTCCCACACAAGCCCATCGTAACTATGAAAACCTACATCGTCACTAAACCTAGAAACATAATGGTTTGAGTGGCGCGAATGGATAAAAAGATTTTCTCGTCGGAGAATGGAAATTCTTTTTGATTTTTCCATGTTCTCCCCAGGAACCACTCGTAAATTTCTTTCCATTTTACTCAACATCGATGTACTTTCCAACCCTATTCGAGGCTTGTATGCGAAATTGGGCACCTAAATCTGTGACTATCTGACGGTCTATTATAAACAGCACTCAAGAGACACTGAATCAGTAACAAAATCGGATAATAAAGTTGAAAATTTAAAAAAAATGTTATACAAAATTCATTTTTTCACTATGGGCCAAATATCAATAAGAAACTCTCATAAAAAATCCCAAACAAATAAAAAAAATTTCAAAAAAGAAACAAAGATGTCCCACTTACCATGCTCACCATGGGTATCTTTTTAATGGTAAGAGATACGAGGTCGGTTGAATGACACCAAATATGGAGTTTCTCAAGGCCAACTATAATGTGAAAAAAGATTTTGATAAAATCTATTCGTTTTTGTTTTATACGCAAATAACAGATTTTGATCATTTTCATGTCTATTGCAAGTGAATTTTGGCCCACTTCTGGCGGTCCTAATAACTTGAAATTTGGCAGATGTTCATAATTCCGGTGACAATGCACTATGGAATTTTTATTGAAGTAAAAAATGAAAAATGGCTGCTCCTCCAATATGGCGGACGAGATTTGTGATTATGGTCCAATTCCATTCAAAATTGGTATGTGGGGGTTTTTGCAGTCGGAGATCATGATTTTTTTGTTAAAATTTATAAATTCAAGTGGCGACTTCAAAATAGTTCTTGTTTTTTTATAAATGGCGATAACTCCATTGTTATCAACAAAAAACTATTACTGTGACATATCATCTGTAAGAGAAAAATAAGTTATTCATAACTAAGTCATAGTGAGCTATGACCTACATTTGAAAAATAAAAGTTGGTGCTGATATCTCAAATTCTAGAAGAGTTGGTATAATTTTCATATTTTTTTCGAAATCTCATTGAAAAACTGCCATGAGAATGTGAAATTCCTATTTGAATATTTTCATAAATAAAGAAGTTACGGAGGAGAAATGAAAATGTTCAAAATCTGTTTTTTGCGTATAAAACAAATCGAATAGATTTTATCAAAATATTTTTTCACATTATAGTTGGCCTTGATAAACTCCACATTTGGTGTCATTTAACCGACCTCGTATCTCTTACCATTAAAAAGATACCCATGGTGAGCATGGTAAGTGGGACACACTGTATAATGAGACACCCCGATAAATTTTCTCCATAATAACAATTTTATTTTTTCATATAAAAAGTTAATGATCCACTCACATAAAAACTTTCGTCCAGTCTTTCTTTCTTACCATGAATATTATTAAACAATAGCAGTAACCAACTAATAATTGCCTTAACAAAATACCTTACTTCAAGCATGGGGTGTCATACATAACAGAAATCACATGACAGTCTTTCAAGCCTAGTGTGATGATGTTTTGTAGGTCATTCTGTAACAAAACAATTGTAAAATATCTTAAAATAGTACATGTATTACTGTAATATATTTACCTATTAACCTACTAATAAATAAATATGTACTTAGAAATTCTGAGAAATAAATTGAAATTGAATTGTCCAAGACAGGAGTTGCATTGCCGTTGTCAGCTGGTGAAACTAGAATTTGCTCATCTCTGTTCAGTTCTATGATTGTTTGAACTTCGGTTTTCGACAAATTACTCTTAAGTAGTTCAGCCAACTAATGTAAATATAACTTTTTAATGCAAATCAATTAATGTTTCCCTCGATGTAGTCTCGAAAACCCAAGGTTCCCAGGTGTGGGGCAGTCCAAAACAATATAATTATTTTCCAAGCAACCGCCTTATAAATTGTAGCCGTCGGCCGATGTCAGAAATGGTCACTCATCTGTTCGGATTCAACAATGATTCCTAATGGTTTCTACGGCAAGATCACGATTGTTATTGGCCAACAATCACCGTCATTTCACTACTTTAATGATCATGTCGAGAGTAGTCGCTGTACACAGAACAGTTCTCCTTTTATCTCCGGGGTCATCGGATTAGAGGATGCTGCAGAAGAGGGCAAAAATTAAGACGAATCATTTTTAATTGAGCGATCGTGAGGATGGTCTCGGGTTTTGTGAAAAATGCCGAAATGGTTTATCTTCGACTTTCTTTTTTGTTGTTCTAATTTTTACGTAGATTCCATGTTTTCAGTTTGGATAAATTCTTGTGGTTTGAGTATTTTCTTTATCTTCGACTTGCAGATGGGATGAAGTCACAGACCACATACTCCTAGACGTGTTACGCAGTTTACCTGACCTTAAACCTCTTTTTAGTACCTACCGATACAAATCTTCAGGTGGCTCTGTGGACTTGTTCCATTCAAGAGACCTGTAATATGCGATCATCATATTGAAATTTTCTGAAAATAATATCTGATTTTTCAGAAAAATCTTGTGGTGATTATTTTAATTTCAACATAATGAATATTTTGTTCCTCACTGAAAAAGCAGCAGCATTTTAATTTTGCTGCTCGTTTCTACACAATTGATGAGGTAGAGTTCTCGACGCATTTCTCGAGGGATTTCCCCTGAATGCCTATTCCACTGAGCTTACTTTGATCTGCATGTCATCTTCTAGAGTTTCTATAATGTACTAGGTGTTCGTACAACTTTTTCCTGGCTGGTTTCGCACTTAGTTGAACATTTCAAGCCGGCCTTAATGCAGCTGCATCTTTTCGCACACCCTTGTTTGCATAATTGATAAAATTGAAGCTGGGTGCTTCTGTTGTATACATATTGTTGTGATATGATATATTATGGTTTTAGTTTTGTGTCAAAAATAGAACTCAGTAATAAATAAAATTTTAATTAGAACGTAAAAAATACTTCACCTGTCCTGGACTATCTTACATAAACACCCTGTATAGTAATCAGTCACCATCAAACAAAAAGAAGGGTAAAAGAGATGGATTTCAACAAATTTTATAGCATTCCAAGCAAGCAAAGTCATCTTACGTAGACAAAAACCTAAAACAATTAGAAAATACATTTATCAATCAATAAAAAAATATTTTTTCTACATTCATGCAAAAAGCAAAACTTTATTGAACTATATTCAGTGGAAAAAGAAGTTCTCTTTATTGCACTAGTGCAATAAAGTTTTTATTGCACTCATCTGTCATTCTACTTCAACGTGCTGTCATAATGACAAACATAAACGTTTAAACCTACTACATATTTAGCAGATATTCTGTGAGATTGGCAATAGGTTTCAAACAGTTACATATTTTATATTATTTTGTATTATTGTTAGCAGCAAGAGTTAAACAAACAATGCCTTCCCGAGAATAACTCCATAATCAAATCCGATCCGCTTTGTTCTAAACCGTCTACCTGCACACTGTCTGTACTATAATAGGTTTGTTCGGGTTCTTTAATTGAAAACTGTTGGGAACCTGCGCAGAACTATCGACGCAATGACAAAAATTGGGAACGATTCAGAACCATTTCTAATTTAATAAAAACCAAAACGTACTCGTGTGAAGAGTGTGGCGGAACCTATTGGTGTAGTGGTGAACTGATATTACAACTGACGTTAAATTTGCCATCTGTTTTCTGACTTCTACTGATGTGTTCCGTGGCTTTGTTTACTTTTAGATTTTCGGTGCACACCTTTGAAACCCAAAATTAGTAAAATAGCAAACTTGCTTAAAACGAAATACTTTTCTATTATGATGTCCGGTAAGAACTGAAATATGTGAAAATAATGAATCTGACTCAATATGCATACCACAAGAAAACTCAAATAATTTTCTTTGGAGCAATCCTAGCATGTCCGGTTTCAATATTAGAATAAAACTCAGATCCCTCATGGGCATGAGAAAGAGATTCTATTATACTTCTAAGTATCAACCCTAGCAAAATAAAGAACAATGATTCAAGAGAATAACATTTATTTAAATCTACCTAGAATGTTCTTTGAATTCTTTGTCAGTAAGCAGGTGTATAGTATCCTCAAAATAGTCCTCATTTTTATGGTGGATTTATGCAGCAATCATAAGTCTTAAGTCATAAGGAAGAATATTCGTCAATGATTGGTTGGAATATACGGACCAACCAATCATTGACGACAATTCTTCCTTATGACTTAATACTTATGACTTATGATTGCTGCATAAATCCACCATTAATGTGAGGAGTTTGCAATTCTTGAAAAATAACCCCCACTTCTTCATCCCCAGATGACGAACTCGATGACGAGCTTGACAATAGAAATACATTCACGATCACTAATTACAAATCAACAAATAATAGGAATATTTCTGTAATAAACACTATTCGGAACTTATTTTTTTAACCTCAAATGGCTCAATGACATTATTGACAATGACAAATCACAAAATACGCATGTGTCAAATTATCGATTCCAAATAGTTCAAGCTTGACCGCAGGGACTAGTGAGAACGGTTCGAATCGGTTCGGGATCGAATTCAAATTAAACCAAAACAAGCCATAGCGAAATCCTGAACCGTTCGCGTCGAACTCGAACGCGAATTCCAAAAGACGCATGCTCCGAACGGTTCCGAATCGGATAAAATGAGAACCCGAACAAACCTTATGACCACACCTAGTGATAACATACGCGCTCACGGCTACTATGATTTTGATTTTTATAATGCAATTGTGGTTATAGAAACGTCAGTCAAAAATTAATTCTGACAATTAACAGAATTGAAAGTTTCAAAATGAATATTAATGGGAAAATAGATGATAGCGATGAAGAAGAATTTGTTGGAACACCACCAGAAGTCAGTGAAATAGCAAAAACAGCGTCATTGAACTTATTACCTAGTAAATCAAGGAAACAGTATGAAATAACTTATAATCGTTTTAAAGAGTGGTGCTTCGATAAAAATGTTGTGAATTTTACTGAAAATGTGCTTCTTGCATATTTTTCAAAAAGATCGAATGATATTAAACCCTCATCTCGGTAAAGGTAAAGTTATCGGGCTCATTCTCCAAAAAAAAAAAGTGTAACTTACGTAGTTTTGTCTCCTGAACAGAATTTTGTGGGGGTTTCAATTACTTTTGGAGTTATAACCATTTTAAAGTCGAAAATTGTAGATTTTCAGACACGAATTTTGCAGTAAAAATTTGCACAAAATGCCTCCTTCTTTTTGTTGACACTGTCATTAAACACTAATCTATCCATATTTCACGTTCTCAAACACAAATACTAATTTTTTCACACAAAAAATTGAACTTCTTTTACTAGTGATTCTAACCTATTTGTTAGTTATTTACATGCTCATAAGAAGTTGGTATCACTGAATCTGCGCCGTCAACTATTTGAATTCAAATATGAGCAATAACTTCCCCTTCATTCTTATGTTTTGAATAGTTGGCGGCGCAAATCTCAGGTAACCAACCTACTGCAATCATGAAAATTACTAAAAAACAAACAAAAGTTGGGTTAGAATCGCTAGTAAAAGAAGGTCAAGTTTTTGAGTATAATTTTAATTTTTGGTGTTTGTATTTGTGAAATATGGATAGATTAGTGTTTAATGACAGTGTCAACAAAAAGAAGGAGGCATTTTGTGCAAATTTTGACTGCAAAATTCGTGTCTGAAAATCTACAATTTTCGACTTTAAAATGGCTATACCTCCTAAAGTAATTGAGACTCCCACAAAATTCTTTCAGATTCGTGTTCAGGAGACAAAACTACGTAAGTTTCACTTTTTAATTTTTTTTTGGAGAATGAGCCCGATAACTTTACCTTTACCCTCATCTCTTTGGTCTGAGTACTCAATGGTGAGAGCTTGCCTCTCTTCAAAAGAAAATATTGATATTAAAACTTACAAGAAACTTATGGCATTCATGAAGCAGAACTCTGTAGGATTTCGGACAAAAAAATCAAAAGTATTCAACAGGAAACACATTTATAAATTTCTAAAAGAAGATCCGGATTCCCAGTATTTGATGAAAAAAGTAAGTCTCTAATATTTTAGCTTTTGTGAAACATTTTAAAACTGCTTATTGTAGGTCGTTGCGATATTTGGCATCGCAGGGGCATGTCGTAGAGATGAGCTCCAAAAATTGAGTACCGAAGACAGAAGAAGCAGGCTCGGTATTAATTGTAAAAGTGCCTCGGTCAAAAACTGACAAAGAAAGAAGTTTCGTCATTAGAGGTGAGGTGGAAGAAGGATTGAATTTGATCAATATATAGGGTTATGATAAAGTAATGCACAAAATTCATAAAACGTACAACGATCACTTTTGAAAAAAATGCAAAAACACGTCAAACTGTTTTTTTATTCCGCATCTTTTGACATAAGTTACAAAAATAACACGTCAAAGTTGTCAAAGTTATGACGACATCAACAAATTTTTTTAATGGGAAGCTAAGATTTTTATTACATTATGTGATAGAGCTTGTGTTTTCACACAAGGGAAAAATAGTTGTAGTAGGGCTCACATAAGAAAAAAAATGAGAAAATGAATAAAAAACGAAATAAACGTAAGTTTCATAATAACTTTTCAATTAACTAAACAGTCCATTAAACCAACGTTGTACGTTTTATGAATTTTGTGCATTACTTTATCATAATACTGTATATCATAAATACACGAAATTACGTCCCAATCATATTCCTCTCAAACGTTTCTTTATCAATTACCGAAATGAAAAGTGTACTGTCCAAGCTATTGGTGTGAACACGTTTGCTAAAATCCCGTCTGAAATTGCAAAATTTCTGAATTTGGAGAATCCTCATCTATACACAGGGCACTGCTTCAGGAGATCCTCCGCAACACTTCTTGCCGATACTGGGCAGATAAACTTACTAGAGCTCAAACGACACGGCGGATGGAAATCGTCGACAGTAGCGGAGGGATACGTAGAGGAATCACATGCAAACAAACTCAGTGTTGCAAAACAAATATTTCAGCCTGAAGAAAATAACGATGTACAGTTACCAAGTACTAGTACGTTTACAGCAGTAACAAATCAAGAAGTGGATTTAAAAAGTACTTCACTACGAAATATTCATATTGAAAATTGCACCAATTGTTCATTCACTTTCAACATTGAGGTTAAAAATAAAGTTTGAGTTAAATTGTTCGTAACGTATTAGTTCCTGTTTCAATGCAAATCGATATTAATAATAAAGTATTCAAGTTGCGCTTTTCATTTTCCTACACCTAGTGCCGCACCTCAATAAATCATTTTTTGCTTTGTGCATGAACGTAGAAAAAATGTTGTATGCAACTCGTGCAAAAATTGTTTATTGCACTCGACGTGTTGTCCAACTCGGCCTAACGGCCTCGTCGGACAATTTCACGTCGAGTGCAATAAACATTCACTTTTTGCACTTGTTGCATAAATAACTATTGGAAAACTTTAGGCACACAAAATTGGAATACATCAATATTTATCATTTCACTAAAAATTTAAAAAAAACAACTATCAATATCACACTGTAGATGATGAAAAATTGAGAAATAGAAAATGAAAGGTGACAGCTGTTTGTAGAGTGTAAAACTTTATAGGCAGATAGAAAATAAGAAATGGAATGGAATAATGGGAAATTTGATAAAACAGGTCAATGTTATAATATGAACAAGTTTTGCAAAACAATTTAGACATTAAAATGAATTTGGAATAGTTATTTGAAAGTATAGAGTAAAAAAAATTGATCAAGAAGTTTGAGAAGAGTTCAAGACTTTTGATTGGAGACGCAATGAAAACTAGGAGGTTGCTTAGTTGGTTGTTGATAAAAAACAGGGAGAGAAACATGAAAAATTTCGAAGAAAGAACGAGAAAAAAAAATTATGAATACGAGAATTAATGAAAAACTCTTTTTGATAAATATAAAATATTGGATGTCAAGTAAAACAATACAACAAATAAAGTAATTGAAATAATAAATTATGAGCTGATATTAATAAATCGAAGGAAACTTACTGCCAAAGAAAGGAAAAACTCTTTTTGAAAAGTATAAAATATTGCATATCAAGTAGAAAAATACAACAAGTAAAGTAATTGAAGTAATAAATTTTGAGCTGATACTAATAAAGGTGCATTTAGTCAACATCATTTTAAAATTGTGCTTAAATATATGTCAAAAGCGAAAGTTGAATCTGTTATATCAAATGGCACCATTTATATAACAATGTTAAGTTTATGTTAAAAACCTTCGATGTTACCGTTATGTTTATGATGCTTGTGCTAAAGTTGACTTAATCCTTCCTAAATCGAAGGAAACTTACTGTCAAAGAAGAATATCCCAGCAGTGATCCTGAGTCCACAGCACAGCACAGCACAGAAGAAGGATTAAGGTACTTTTATAAACATTTCTGAGTGTATTTATTCAAGAAACTTTCTGCACAACGATTTTTTTTAAGTAAATATAAAGTCAACATAAACTCAACTATCGAATATTGAACTTTTGGAACAGAGCAATTTTGGGCTCGATACATGAAAACCAGTATCAAACTTTATTTGATTTACATTTGAAAAGACTGAATAATTTCACATATTTTGAGAACTATTTATAGAGCAAATGAAAACAAATTTAAACAATTTAGAAATAATTTTCAATAGTATAGAGTAATTGTCGTAGAATAGAGTTTAAGTACTGATTCAGATAACTTGTTTTGAAGAATTTTCCATGAGATTTCTGAATATCGACAATCTGAACAAAATATTTCATAAAATAAAAGAAAAAGAACACATTTTAAATTCTGTGTATATTTATTTACTACTGCAAATTTACAAAACTCATAAATTCAATTTTGACATCAAGAAGGAGCCCAATCTGTGACCAATCAATATATAGGTGACATAGTGTTATCGAAAATGGGATACTGGAGGACTGTGGTGTCATTCAATGAGAACAAATAGTATTTTTCTCTTCACCATACAAGTAATTTCACTCCCAGATAAGCATTTCGACAACCAAGTTATCTTCATCAGTAGAGATACTATATTTGAGTTATAGATTTTCGTCCTTTGACCACCGGAAAGTCGATTCCATCGAAAATGGGATACTGGATGCTTGAGGTGCCATTCAATGAGAACAAATAGTATTTTCCCCTTCACCACACAAGTATTTTGCACTCCTTTTGGTGCGTATAATTTCAATATATATCTTTATAAATTTTTTTCTAATTTGCTCATATTGTCGTGAATAGGGCTGCTGGGGTTGCACCCTGAGTCGTATAAAGGGTTGCTTCCCTTATACAAAATGCGACTTTGGGTGTAGCTACAGATGGTAGCTATGAAACTCAAGTGTAACAAAATAATTTGAAACCGTTCAAGTTTTGCCTATCTGAATAAAAATAACTTCAACCATTCGTAATACTTCCAAGTATTAGTTGTATGAAATGAATTTGCAATATTCATATCTAGATTTATAGGAGAGCGGAAGAAAAAATCTACATGCGTTAGATGCACTTCATAAAATGCTATTTTACCTGTCAGATTTTTTAAATTAAGAGATATAATATGTTGGTTTTAACAGATTCAAGATAAATTAACTAGAATTTCTCAGTTACTCAGTTTGCAAAAATCAACAATTTGTAGGAACCATGTTTGCCATTTTTTTAGTTGCTACTACTTGTTTCACAAATTATTTTTCAGATAGATTATTAGGGATATCAAAACATGTTATTTAGCATTCACATTCAGTAAATAACTCTTATATATTGGAGTAGAAGGTTGAGAATTGAATCAAGTTCTCGATAATTTTATAGAATACCCCCTTCTTCAATGTTTTTTATAATCCATGGTTTCTTCAAGTGATGACCATTCATCATTCAACGTGCATAGTGAGCGGTCGGCATCAGCAAACAAATATGACTTTATTGTTGCAGCAAGTTCACTTGAACTTGATTAAATCGTGTATTGGATAAACACCTATTTAAAACAATTATTGTGGTGCATATCTTCCGGAAATCTTAATTTTATATGAGTTAGCCAAAAAACTTGGAATAACAACAAAACTATTGGAGCAAAGTTTTACTTGAATTGGGTTACAATTACACCACATTTTTGGATTGAGCATAATCAAATAGTGTATGATCCTACTGATGCAATCAATAATCACCTCATGAACTCGAATTTACATTGAAGAAGGGAATGTTTATGCGTACTACATATCAAAATGATCGATATTTATCATGCTTTTAAGAAAAGTAGATCCACAACAGACTACATTGATGAGGCTCAAAATGTCTGTTGGAAATAAGAAAATATATACAAAATATTGTACCTGAAATGCTCAATAAATAATTTGAAAGTTTTTTGTGTGTTAATCTCATCTTAGATATGAAGAGGGTGCCGAGGGTCAAATGTCAAATCATGACTTAACATTTTCCACTTTGTCCTTTCATGGATGACTTCAGATAAGCCCGAAAAGGCCAAGCCTATACGGCGAACTGACTGCTAGGACTCTCTACCACAGGGCTCAGTTACTCACTCTCTCCCTATCATTCCAATCTTCTAGTATTTAGATAATGATAGAAATGTTTATATTTTCAGTTGATCAACGAATTTAGCACGCCACGCGACTTTGTCAATTTCAATGCCAGCCATATGAGAATGAACTGCTATATCGTGATCGAATTAATAAATAACAAGAGTGAATGTATCAATGCACTAAAGCCGTACAAAGGGCTTTCCTGGCATTCTCGACAATATCAATGGATTAGACCTCTTATGCATCAACGTCAATATTCAGAAAAAAATATCAATGGCATGGAAAGGAAGGGCCATTTGAGAAAGTTATTTTCCATCCCACTGCTCAAACTTATATCATGGTTGAATTCACGAAGTCTTCAAATAAAAAAATCATAAATGAAGCGAACTTTTTGGATGAAATTATAAATACTACTTTATAATGTCATAGATGGTTAAAATCAGAGAGCCGTCTGCTACTATTCGTCAACAATTTTATGGAAAGAAGGCACTCTTGTTCAATGGTGGAAAACACCAACAGTTTTCGACAAAATGATTGTTTTTAATAAAATCATCGGCTCCTTCGCCATATTTTCAGTGCCAGCAGTTTCAACATTAAATTTCAAGACTGAATTGGTGAAATTGTTTAGAGTGAATCTGGAAGGATATTGTAATATTTGGAAATATTGTAATAAAAAGATCTTCATGGCCGAATTTATCAATTCCAAAATCAATTTTGCCATTAGAAAGTTGACATTCTAACTCGTGTTATAGAAGAATTATTCCAAAACACCTGCTATCGTACGCATTTTACATGTATTTTATTCCAACAAATAAATATCCAATAACAGTTTACAAAATATTGAATTAGCCTTGACTGTCAGTGGATTACGATTATAATAATGCTAGTTTTTTCCTGTTTGTTATAAAACAAAGTGCTCAGAATTCCTGAAGTTCGATACAGTTTTTCTTGATCTTCACGCCCAACTCCGAAATGGAATCGTCGGTTTGCAAAATGTTATAAACCACCAATTCATTTTTCAATTGATGTGAAAAGAATATGTTCTATCGTACCGTACCAAAATTTGGTTTAATTCAGTTATTAAATTGTGTAAATCTCCGTTGAAAGATTGTTTGTATTGCCATGGAATGCTACTTTATGATAAATTTTTTGGCACAATTGCAATTTGAATTTTTGGCCATTTTCAGTCATGTCATGTGAAAAATACAGTATTTTGTGTCAAATATAACTCGGAAGTCTTTATTTGATAATACTACGACAATTCATATCATTAAACATTCAAATTAATGATATAATTGCTACAAGTTGGCAACATAATAACTGTCGAAGAAAAAACTTTGTAAAGGGCTTTTTTGTACTCGCGTGTTTTGTTGAACTCGGCTTGGTCTTATTCAACAAACTCACGCTCATACAAAAAAGTCCCACTTTTCGAACTTGTATCATAAATAGCTATTTTTGTATTTAAATGTTTATAACAAATTAATAAATGACAGTTGCGAGTCTAAAACATAACAGTATTTTTGTTACGAAAAAATTCTCTGCATGTCTGGCTGCATGGTTCATATTCATAAATTTTCCATCTTCAGTTCGAATCCACAGTTGAACTGTCGGTTGAAACGTTAAAATTAAAAGTGCGTTCATGTACTCGCATTTTTCAGTCATGGTCGTTAAATTATAATGAAATCGTCACGGCTTTTCATCTTCCGAGAAACAATTCAAAGTCTTCGGACTGCTTCATTTTCTTGTCGGCTTTTTCTTCAACTTAACATGCTCGTTTTACGACTTTTTAACATCCTTTGGCGAAGCGAAACCGAAATTGAAAATGAATCCGAACCAGTTTTTTACTGCCAGATCGCAACACCAAAATATAATTCCCGATTAGGTTTGTACGAGAAGAAGGCCTCGTATATATAAATACTCTGTGGTCAAACAACAATGTATTGCGTTTGCGATTGACACTTTCTTCATTCACTTCAAAATATCACAAAATCCATGCATAATGAGTGCAATCTCTTTATTGCACTGATATATGGTAAGTGATAGATGCCCAGTGACGAATGACAGGTGGCAATTGACAGGGTGATAGATGCTACGTTACAGATGTTATGTAACAATAGGTTATGGTTGACAAGAGATAGGTGACGGACAGCATGTGATGACCAGTAACAGCCTTAGAAATATATATTATATACTTATTCTAGAATGCTAATCTCATATATCAAAAATGTTGTAAAAAGTTCGGATTAGTCCGCAATGCGCATGTGTGTCATCAGTGTTTTTTGTAACAGGCCCGGTTTTAGTAAAATATGGTACTGGTGAAGATTAACAAACGTTAATTCTGAATCTCGGGGAATAAGGTATTGGAAAACTCAATGTACTTATACCTGCTGTTTATTATTATTCATCACTCTGAAGCGACTCATTGATTTTTGGTATCGCAATCACATTTCATCTGTCGATAATCTCAACAAAAAACTACGGAACAACGCCAAGTAATCGGTGCGAATTTCAAGCAGGCACTAGATAGGAAAATAAATTGAAAGTACAAGAAACTATGAAAATTGATTTCAGCTAATATTATGAATAATTTAAACTCAAATTTGTATTTATAAAATTGGATGCGTCCATATTATATGAAGCTCAAGGTTTTCGTTTTATAGAACGATTCATGTCAAAATATGTAACTGCATCTAATTTTAATTAAAATAATTTGAAGAGATTAACACACTATTTCTACGATTATTCCTGGTTGTGTTACCTTAGTGCAATTTCTATAATGGGGGTTCATGAAAAAGTCTAGAAAAGTCCAGAAGAAGACCAGAAGCATTTTTCTTATCATCAAGGAAAAGCACTTCCATATTGACATTTATTTTCTGAGGAGACTCTATTAAGTTTAGTACTTTTTGTAGGAATCAAGAACTAATTCAAGAATAGACAGAACTTAATATAAGCGGTGTGGCTAATACTTGAAATTTGTTTGCAAAAAGTTGTATCACTCGCCCTGCTTACGCAGACACATTGTTGGTACGGCATTAGGTTTCAAATGATTCATTCTATTGCCTTTTTTACATAAATCTTCATGAGAAAAATGCCACAAATTATAATTTTCTCACTCAAATCTTGTGCATTGGGGTATCTTCCTAAAGACATTAAACATAATAATGCCTTTTGTGTCAAGCTATAATACTAATAAGCTATTTTGAACAAAGCATAGGTACATAGGTCATTATCTACCAAAAATAATTCATTTGAGGTATTTTTCCTTTACTTCCACACTACAATACTATACAGTTCATTTTTTATCTGTAGGAAGAAACGGTTTTATTAGAAATATCTTAAAGGAACAAGATTAATGCAAATTCACGAATTATCAAAGAACCAACGACAACAAATACTACACAAAACGGCAAGACAAAGTCTGAAATTCTAAGGGCGAGTTGTACAAAACAAGTTCAACAACAGTTTAAGTAAACTATCTTCAGTTGTTAGGGATCAGCCAATGAAATTTCTAGTTCCTTAGCAACTAAACTAAGTTTAGTTGAACTGGTGGTGAACTTGTTTTGAACAACCCGCCCTAAAAACCGTCTCTGATCTCTGACAAGATTGACAGATCTTAGTGACAAGTCTTCCTGAAGATAGGGTACAATAGCGTATAAAATAAGTTACTTTCGCGCCTAAAATTCGGTGGAATCTATCATTAAAAAGTTATTTCGGTTTAAAAAGGTCCTAAATACGCTAACAAATTCCTCTCTTTCAAATGACATGGGTTTTATTGCCCCATGACACAAAACTCTGAATTGAAACACCAAATGATTTTCAAACTTTGCAACGATCTACCTAAACTACACTGATGACGAGCATGCGCACAATCGTAAACGGGTCACATACGCGGCATGCTTTTCGCCGAGAAAATTGGCGGGATTAGCATTCTAGCATTGTTTATATAGAAGTAAGATAGTTAGTCTATGCCTATGTAATTGGTGTTGGACGCAAAAGCGAGTGTCATCTAGCGTGATTAGTTACAAACATGAATATTTGACGTCATTTTAATGCAGGTTCCTTCAAAAAACCCTGATTTTAATGCTGTCCCATTGTTTCAATCAAGTTACGACATGACTTGGATGCGAGCTCACTATCGCCATCTACATGTCGCATCCATTTTGATCCAATTATAATCCCATAAGGTTGACTAACTATCTTCTATATAAACAATGATCCTAGAGTAAGTATATAATAATATATATTTCTATGGTAACAGCTCATGGACAGTTAATGACTGATGATGGGTGACAGGTGACAAATGAGATGTGATAAGATGACAGACGATAGTGAGTGGGAGGTGTCGCGTTATAGCTCGGTGAGCTCTGATTGGTTGATGGAAGAAGGGGGCGGGGCTAAACGTGGAATTGGGGGGTGATATGAAGTGGTGCCATAGCTCCGTTCCGAGTGTAAATTCTCAAAATATCGAAGTATATTCCGCAAACAAAGGCCTAGCTCAGATGATTATCGAATGAAGTCGTAACTTTTGGAAAACTCAAAGTATTTTAATACTTCAAAAGGAAAAATACGAGCATGGCGTATACTAGGAGCTGTACAAGTTTCAGTAGATAAATCGCGAGGAGTACTTCGTCTTCGCCACTTAAGATAACTGTCACAGTTTCAGTCGAAAGATTTGGAGATTTTTACCAAAGAAATCCACTGAAACCAATCAGAATATTATTAAAAGTAATTTCTGGTAGAATTCCATTTCAGTTCAAAGTGGACTGGTATAGAAAATCGGGAAGAAATATCAAAGAATCATGTCCATAACTTCAATTCGAAAACAAGTATCAAAATAGGGAGGGTAAATGTTTCGGATTCAGCAAGAATCCATCTTCAACCTTACACAAGTTCTACAGCAAATATCAATCTGCTATATTAATGAATCTAGGAAATAAAACTCCCGAAAAAAAAGGCAAAAAACCCAAAAAAAAACTGAAAACACCGGAAATCAAACCCACCGGAAAGAAACGGGATAAACAAAAACCCTAGGAAAAAAACCCTGCAAACATTTTGAAAATATATTTGATGAGGAGTAATTTTTATTGTGATCTAACCAGAACGAACTAACTTTACGTAGGGTAAAAATACTTTGCTGACCAGAACATAATAATTCCGTGTTTTCAGACTTTTACTGTGAATATCGGAATGATAATGCAAATACAATATCTATAAAGGAATACCTTCTTGCCACCATATTCAAAATTCATATCCACCCCCATTTGGGGGTAGTTTATTCTTGTAATTTTTCGAAAAACTTTGCTGACTGGTGGTTTCCAGTGAAGATATTTCGTTGATACAGTAGATTATGATTTCACAGAAAGTACTTTATATGCCACCATGAAAAAAATTTGAATCAACCCCCTCCTAAGGGTAGTTTATTCTTGTGATTTTACAAATAACTCTGTATTTAGGGGATTTCCAGTGAAGATATTTCGTTGAAATAGTAGATTATGATTTTTCAGAACGTACTCCATTTGCCACCATATAAAAAATTTGAATCAACCCCCTCCTAAGGGTAGTTTATTCTTGTGATTTTACAAAAAACTCTGTATATAGGGGATTTCCAGTTGAGATATTTTGTTGAAATGGTAGATTATGATTTCCCAGAACGTACTTCATATGCCACCATAGAAAAAATTTCAATCAGCCCCCACCTAAGGGTAGTTTATTCTTGTGGTTTTACAGAAAACTCTGTAGATAGGGGATTTCCAGTGAAGATATTTCGTTGAAATAGTAGACTATCATTTCTCAGAACGTAGTTTATATGCCATCATACAAAAAAATTTGAATCAGTCCCCACTTAAGGGTAATTTATCCTTAACGAAATATCTTCACTGGAAATCCCCTATATACAGAGTTTTTTGTAAAATCACTGGAATAAACTACCCTTAGGAGGGGGTTGATTCGAGTTTTTTCTATGGTGGCAAATAAAGTATGTTCTGAAAAATCATAATCTACTATTTCAACGAAATATCTCCACTGGAAATCCCCGATCTACAGAGTTTTTTGTAAAATCACAGTTATAAACTACCCTTAGGAGGGTGTTGATTCAAATTTTTTCTATGGTGGCATATATTGCACGTTCTGAAAAATCATAATCTACTGTTTCAACAAAATATCTCCACTAGAAATCCCCTATCTACAGAGTTTTTTGTAAAATCACAGTTATAAACTACCCTTAGGAGGGGGTTGATTCAAGTTTTTTCTATGGTGGCATATAAAGTACGTTCTGGGAAATCATAATCTACCATTTCAATAAAACATTTCCACTGGAAATCCCCTATCTACAGAGTTTTTTGTAAAATCACAGGAATAAACTACCCTTAGGTGGGGGTTGATTTGAATTTTTTCTACGGTGGCACGAACACCTCATCATACGCAACTCACATATAAGGTTTGGTTCGATTAAATATCTCCGAAGGTTCTGATCGGCAAAATTACTTTTTGGTCAGCAAATTATCCACACTCCTTTACGTAGACATTTGAGTGCGTCCAAGCAATAGGGAAAAATGCGTGCAAAAACTAATATCCGATAAAAAATATATGAGCGTATAGGAAATTTGATTTTAGCATGAGTTTCTATTTCATTCGACTCGATCGTGATTATCAAACATAAACTAAAAAATTGGCAAAGTTGCGAAATACTAAAAAACTACAACTCCGATCGGAAAAAGTCAAATTAGGAAATTGTAGGTATTAAAAATATCTATCAATTGAATGACCTATAATTTTTTTATATCATTGATACTTCTCGAGTTATATCGGAAAAACCGTGAAAAATCGGGTTTTCTACAGCGTGTCTCACGGTCGATGGTAGGTTAGACGTTTATGGTAAACGCAAAGCAGGATTTACCTGAACATCTTACATTTTGTTACCTGATCTATCGATCTAAAATATTTTCAGCTTTTCGGCGTTGCCACGTCTATCAAAAAAAAACTAGCAACTTTATTTTTTTAAATAGAACACCCCGTATATTAACTCATTTTTTGAATCGCTCTTTCATTATAATACTTTTTTGTTAATAATGTCCTATACCTATCTCTATCTGTTTTCGAAATAAAAAATAATTTGTGTTAAATATGTCCAAAACATAGCCCTAATTGAACTTTAGTACATCAATACTCTCAATTCATGAAAAGTTGATATTTTGATTATAGGTTGGACAAATTCGAAGTAGTTCATTTTTTCAAATGAAACCCCCTGTATATTACTGGATAAATTGAAAGATGATGAAAAATGATTCAAGATGATATATGATGTCCCTATACCTAAATCATCAACTTTTCTTAATAAAAATGCTTTTTAAGAATTTGGTTTTATGTAACAGTGGATTTGTCAAGCTTATAACAGTTTGGTAACTTTTATAAGTAATTTACGAATAGTTATCGACGGTGTTTCAAATTATCTTCCAAAGTGAATGCAAATATCGATTATTCAAACAAAGTTCTTATGAAATTATTTATTATACACAGACAGTGTGATCAAATCATTGCCAGAACTTGCAGAAATTTCAACCAAATGTATCCTGAATTAACACCAATGAACGAGAGGAAGTATGTAAGATTACAAAATAATTTTCTTAACTATGGCTGAAAGTTTCCAGGGAACAACTGTCCAAAAACCAGGCATTTCAAGGTAAAAAGTACAATTTTATGGAATATAACATGTGAAAGTACAGAAAAAAACAGAATTAGGAGGATTAAAAATAACAAAATTGTAAACAAAATATCACATTTTTACAATAAATGCTGGAAATGTTGTCCATTACATTCTAAACATTTTAAAATATTCTTTTGTACGCGACTTGTCTTTGCTTTTTCAATTTCATGGGGATCTAGATCTTCAATACACCGCACTATTCGCCGTCGCAGTTCTTCTTTGGTAGGCACTGGAGTACTGTACACCCTTTCTTTTAAAACACCCCATAAAAAAAAGTCAAGTGGCGTGAGATCGGGTGATCTCGGTGGCCAATCCCACGGCCCTAAACGCCTAAACCAACGATCGTCAAACATTTGGTGAAGTTTCCTGGAAACTTCCTGAGTGCAATGAGCTGGCGCTCCGTCCAGTTGAAACCACGAATTCCTATATTCCTCTAAAGGCAAGTTTTCAAGGAAATCGGTAACAGTCGTCCTTAAAATATGAAGATATCTCTCTGCATTCAGTGTGTCTTCATAAATAAAAAAGCTAATTTTATTTTTCTTCTAAATACAAAACACATTTAGGGATAATTTTTCTTGAAAACCGATTTCTTTTGTCACATGAGGATTATGATCGTAAATTTTGATTCGTCGCTCCAAATTATTTTTGACAAAAATTCCCGATCTTCCTGTATATGTATTAGAAGGGATTCGCAAAAATGCACTCTGCGTCAAAATTCGTTGTACTGAAGCATGTGATACACCCAAATCTTTTTCTGCACTGCGAACGGAAGCTTCTGGATATGCATAAAAATATGCCAAGACGTTAACAGTATTTTCCTCATTTAAAGTAACAGGTTTTGGTAATGTTGAAGGCGCTTTTAACTTTGAGCCATAGTTAAGGAAATTATTTTGTAATCTTACAAACTTCCTCTCGTTCATTGGTGTTAATTCAGGATACATTTGGTTGAATTTTCTGCAAGTTCTGGCAATGATTTGATCACACTGCCCGTGTATAATAAATAATTTCATAAGAACTTCGTTTGAATAGTCAATAGCATTCATTTTTGGCGATTTTTTAAAACACCGTCAATAACCATTAGTTAATTACTTATAAAAGTCACCAAGCTGTCATAAGCTTGATACTTCCACGGCCACCTAAAATCAAATTCTTTAAATATTTTATACAACTGTCCGAACTGTCATTAAAAATCTCTTTAATAGAAACAATCAGAAAATCTACTTAGAAAGAATTATTTAGAAAAGTTCACACATGTATTTGGCAGTTTGTGCAATTGGTAATATTTATTCCCTGTGAAGTAACTGACGAAGTACCTACTATTCAATTCAACTGTAGAAAGTCCTTTATGAATAACCAATAATAACATTTAAATAAACATGTGCGCTGGTGTATGTAGTTGAAGCATCTGCCTTATAATCCAAAGATCGTGTGTTCGAATCCCATGGACCTCATTCATTTTTGTGTTTTTTTTTTATTACTAGCTGTAACTGTTGTACACAAAAATGTGTATGATATTCCCCACTCACAAAATAAAATGCCACTTCCATCACTTGTAGGTATCATAAATAACTATTTTTTCACAAAAACGGCTTTATTAAGAAAAGTTGATGATTTAGGAATAGGGACATGATATATCATCTTGAAGCATTTTTCATCATCTTTCAATTTATCGAGTAATATACAGGGGGTTTCATTTGAAAAAAATAACTTTTGACCACTTTGATGCATTATGGAAATAACAGTAATTTTAGCACGCCCTGTATGATATGGAGTCGATTTCTTGGTGTTAAGTAAATACTTCGAATTTGTCCAACCTATAATCAAAATATCAACTTTTCATGAATTGAGAGTACTGATGTACTAATGTTTTGGACCATATTTAACACAAATTATTTTTTATTTCGAAAACAGATAGAGATAGGTATAGGACATATTAACAAAAAAGTATTATAATGAAAGAGCGATTCAAAAAATGAGTTAATGGTGTTCTATTTAAAAAAATAAAGTTGCTAGTTTTTTTTGATAGACGTGGCAACGCCGCAAAGCTGAAAATATTTTAGATCGATAGATCAGGTAACAAAATGTAGTATGTGAAATTTTCAGGGAAATCCTGCTTTGCGTTTACCATAAACGTCTAACCTACCATCGACCGTGAGACACGCTGTATAACTCGTTAACTGTAAGGTATTCAAACTTGTTACTTACCGTTATGTGTAGCCTATGACAAGCCAAAAAAGCCTTTTTTGGAAAATTGAAAAACATTGATTGTTTTTCAAAATATATGAAGTTTTCTCAAAAAATATTCTCTCTCAATATGGCTACTCTTGCTGGGGGAATGAGTCTACAGGTGCGATTCAAGGCTTACTTTTTTCTGTAAGAGTTGGTCTTTCCTATTATCGAATAAGTATATCGATTTTTTTTTTATTTTAAGGGTCAAAAAATGACTTGAAAGAAATTGCAAAAATTTTTTCATGTTTTTTTCTAAATACATTGCTTGATTTTGTTTTTATATAAATGACTTTTATGAAAATTGATTCCTAGCATGATTTCAAGCATTCAATAAAAAAATTGAATTCCTACGATTACCAGAAGCCGAGATAATTTTTTATTTCAAAAGAATCTGGAAGCCGCAATAATCATCGTACAGTAGTCACCTTCATGGATATTAAGGTTGAATACCTATATTTTCAATAAAAAAATACTAGGATATGTCTAGTTCATTTGCAGTATTATTAATTGATGAATAAAGTAAGGCGCGGATCGCGATAGCTATAGCGGGTGGCGGAGTGGGGACTGAAAACTCATTTCGTGCGTTCAAAGTGGCTTGCCTTTGAATAATATTGAATATCTCGGCTTCTGGACAACGTACATCTCAATTTTTTTATCACATAAAATACATACTTCTTCATTAGTCTCTGCCATTGTATGTCAATATCTAAAAATAAATAAATAAAATTAATTGAGTGATCTTAAATTAAAAACCGTTATCTTTAATGAAATGAGTACTCACCAGAGGCAATAAAAAAACTTGTACTTCAGTTTTTTCCGGTTTTTTCCGTTTTTTTTTTGTTTTTTTTTTGTATTTTTTTTCTTGGTGTACTTTTACCGTTTACCTATATTAATACATTACAGACCATACATTACTCACATGCAGAAAAAAAACGTCCTTTTCATATAATTCTTAACGATTGTAGGAAACTTACTTTTTTTATACATATAATTAAGGTTGAGATTTAGTGGCCATGGTAGCAATAAGAATAATTACTTACCAATAAGCAAGGTTACAGTTGTCCGGTGACTTACGTCGACTGTTTTGAATGGTATCATCGATACTACTTTTTAAAACAAGCGGCTAGTGCAACCGATGCAACTTTATTGGAATCCACTGAACATGCGCCAAACTCGAATTAAAAAATTGTAGTTCAACATGGCTGGGTGTTTATAGGTGACAAAACAAGAAGGCAAACTGAATTGAAAATGCGTGAATTTGTATTTTCGCTCGTAATTGACACACAAACCTAACCTGAGCAAGCTAACCTACCTAAACAAACTGCTGCATGCAAATCGAGTTGTAAATGCTTAAATTACTAGCCAACCATACCTGACGCCCGACTAACCTTACCTAGACATAATATCAATACAAAATTATTACAATATAACGATTATTTATCCAAAATTCAGAGATCAGCCGTGGTATAGCCATATTTGTCCATATCTCGAATCTACTGAGCATGCTCAGTGGATTCCAATGAAATTGCATCGCATACCGAACGCGTTGCTGTTGTCAGCAAACCAAATAAAAAAAATTTCAGCAGATTATCATGAGGATATGACTGCAACTTTATTCAAAAAATGGTTCAGTGGACAATTATTACCAAATATATTATAGCATTTTTCTTTTACTCACCCAGTATATTTAAATAAAATTTCAAAATGCTCTTTTATTGCACAAGATTATTTCATTTTCATTGTCGGTGATCAGTATAATTATTTATTCGAGTTTGTGATACAATGGTTTTTATTCATTTTATTTCTGGAAATATTCAATTACATTTTGACGTGTCAAAAATTAAATGATATTCGACAGGACTCATTTAATATTATTCAATTAATGGATATTTTCCAATTCCGTATTTAGTATTCAAGTTTTCATTAAAACTTTGAAAAGGTCCATCATATCCTGAAATAAAATTAGCTATCAATTTTCACCCACTGTATATTTATTTTACCATCACCTGTTCGTTCAGCGACCAAAGCTTTCCATCAAAACTATACTACTATATATACTATTCTGACGAATACGCATATGTGTTAAAATGTATCATAGTCCTGAACTGAACAACAATTACCTTGAGGTTGATTCTGTAAACAAATGAAAATCTTTTAGCGTTTATTGACTCATTGTACAATCCTTTGATTGTCACCGAAATGAATAATATTGTACTTAGCTAGATGTTATTTTTTATATTTATTTCGTTGTATTATTATGTTTTTGGTTCCCACAATAATATTTGTTATTAATTTCAGAGTCTTTAGATCATATTTCGAAATGGTATTGTTTTGTTTTCATTTTCAAGAGTATAGGTTAACCTAGTGAATGACTGGTGACATTCAGACTGTGGACACTTATCAGCTGTTCCAGCGAATATAGCGCCGTTTCTAATTCTAGTTTTGTTTCATTGACTGTCAGTTACTTGGAGTGAATCTTGGTTCATTCGACATTGATTGTTGTACCGAACTTGTTCCATACTATCCTCGTGTGAATGAGAGAAACGTTATTTTAATTTTCGACTGTTGGGAACACCGATTGTCACTCCCATCTTTTCATACAAAATGTTTCTGAGGGAAACAGTTCCGATGAGCAAGGTAGACATTTTCTGATGTGGGAAGATCAACGAGACGCCGAGGGGATCAGTAGTCCCTCATAGTCTTTTCGTATCTTCAAGTTTGAGGATATGCCCCTTTTTAGTGTTTCGAAATAAATAATTTCATCACTTATTGTTTACCCTCTGAAGTAAAGATGGTCTTACCGGACGGCTTGTGTCACTCTTACCGAATGTCCTAGTCCGTTTCTTGCTGGCCTATTTTGTTCCTGTTGGAGGGCTTCTTCCATTCATACCGGCGGGCCTATCTCACTCTTAGCGTATTTCACCCTTACCATACGTCCCTATGGTTCATTTGGATATTTGCTGAGATACACAAACTGTGATGTTTCGATTCCTGTCCTGATTTCCGTTTCAATCCAGAGGTCAAGGTCGATCTGAGTAGCTGTCTGAATTTCGAATGCCTACCTGTCCATTGCTGTTCATCGTTGGATACCTGTCTGGAACTTACCATCTCCGAAAAATGATCTAAGGAGAGGATATCTGAGAGAACCTCAGATAAATAGGTATTATGTATCTATGGTTATTTGTGAACATTTTTTCTGTTTACCTGTATATTTTTAAATGTCCAACAATAGGTCTTAGTACCTACAGGTATATCATTATATTTGACAATCGTTTGAAACTGATCAGATTTCATTAACGTATTTTTTTTGGTAATCATTCTGGATACAGTTCCAGAAAATCACATGCATTTTGTTTGTCATTGGATCACCACTGTATATAATTGTACATGATTACTATTATTGCTCATTTATGAATAATAAAGTATCATTGGGAATTTTTGACTATCATTTCATAATACTCTGTCTCAAATAATTCAGAGGTTTCTGGATTCCATGCCATCAAAAATTTAGTGGCGCTCAAGGCATTTAATGTAACTATCAAAGTTTTCAATTTTAATTATGTGAACCACGACCCAGTGCCGCCAGACAGAGCTGCCGTTTGCTGTTTGGCAAAAATAAAAATAAGTGCCACAATATCACCAACTTCTGTTATTGTAATGGATAATGCGTCATACTACTCGCGTCAAGACATACAAATACCGACGAAAGCAACAAAAAATTGAGACATTTTGGAATTTATGGCTTATAAAAAATTGAATATTTCCCAAAAAGCCACGAAGGAGGTATTACTACGTATAATTAAAAATGAAAATTTTGAAAAAAAATATATTATTGATGAACTTTGTAAACATTCTGGTCATACGCTTCTGAGGTTACCTCCGTATTATTGTGTTTTCAACCCCATTGAATTGGTTTGGGCATTTATAAAAAACAGATTGAAAAAATCCAATCTAATCGGAGAAGTAGTAGAAAATTTTAGGAGAATCTTAGGAGAGGAATATAAAGATCTTTGGACAGAATACATTTTGCCACCCATTCAACCAGTAATCATAAAAATGAGTGATTCGTCTGATTTGGAGGATTGTGATGATTGAGTCTTGCCACGACTTTGCTGTGTACGAGGGCTGTTTGGTAACTCCGTGACTATTTGAATAAAGAAAAAAAAAATTGGCAAATTAGCGTTTTATTTTTCAACATAATCTCCTTTTAGATCAATACATTTAGTCCAGCGTTTTTCCAGTTTTTTTATTCCTTCCAAATAATAGGTTTTCTCAAGGCCCTCAAAATAGGCGTTTGTTTCGGTTATAACCTCTTCATTCGACCCAAATCTCTTACCACCCAGCCATTTCTTCAGGTTTGGGAAAAGAAAATAGTCGCAAGGGGCTAAATCTGGAGAATATGCTGGATGGGGTAGTAGTTCGTAGCCCAATTTATGAATTTTTGCCATAGTGACTACACACGTGTGCACTCGTGCATTGTCTTGATGAAGCAGCACTTTTTTTTTCGCTAAATGTGGTCGTTTTTGCCTCAAATCAATATCGAATCTGTCTAAAAGCTCTGAATAATATTCGCCGTTGATCGTTCTACCCTTCTCTAAGTAATCTATATGAATGACACCGCGTGCATCCCAAAAAACTGTGGCCATAACCTTGTTGGCTGACAGACGCACCTTAGCCTTCTTTGGTGCACGTTCACCAGTTGACACCCACTGTTTTGATTGTTCCTTGGTCTCTGGGGTATTGTGATGGATCCATGTTTCGTCTACGGTTATATAACGGCGTAAAAACTCGCCCGGATTGCGATTGAACTTTGCCAAACACTCCTTTGAAGTGGTCACACGGTTGCGCTTGTGGTCGAGTGTGAGCAATCGCGGCACCCATCTCGCGGATAGCTTCTTCATGTCCAAATATTCATGTAAAATGTGATGTACTCGCTCAGTTGAGATGCCTACAGCCTCAGCTACCTCACGTACTTTTATTCTCCGATCGTCCAATATCATTCCATGGATTTTATCGACGATTTCTGGCGTGATGACCTCTTTTGGGCGACCTGAACGTACGGCGTCACTTGTGCTGGTACGACCACAACGGAACTCAGTAAACCACTTCTTAACCATTGAAATTGATGGTGCAGAGTTCCCATAGTATTTATCAAGTCTTTCCTTGGTTTCAGTTATGGTTTTTTTACGCAAAAAATAATGCTTAATCAACACACGAATTTCCTTTTTTTCCATTTTTGTTAAAATTCACGAGGTTGTCTGCTTCTAATTGCTGTCAAACACAAACCAAATGTCGCAGCTTGCTCAAAATTTGACAGTAGTCTATTGAAAGATGGTGGTTGACAGCAGCAGTGTTGCATTTAAAGTTACTGCGCGGGAAATTTAAAAAGTCACGGACTTACCAAACAAGCCTCGTATATAAGATAGCCGTACCAGCAAATAAATTGTCAATGTTTCCTGATGTTTTCTTATTCTATTTTTTTGAACTACTTGTTTTCGGTGTGTCAGATAACTTGCCAATAGGTTACGAGCAACGTCCCGTACCCATACACGCGCAATCCTTCAATTCTATTCATTATAAGAACAAGACACATTATATTCGCAAATTTCTATACAGCAAGCAATACGCAAAGTTATACGCAAAGTTATACCCAAGTAAGAGAAAATATCTCCGCCTATGGTCTGCAAGTACGTTCAAAGAGGCGAAGTAATTGACATGTTAATCCGGTTTTACAGCTCATTCAACTGAGATTGGATAAACTATAACTACAATGTCTTTTATTTCAAAGGGTATCGGTGATCCCATTTAAATTGGTTTTGTTTTATGTTTGTACGTCAAACAGTTCACAGGGACTAAAAAAAGCCGCACTGTATCGTTAGGGCTCTTTGTCCTTCTACCAACAAAAGATAGTTAACTGCATATTCTTAATTGAAATTTATAATTATTGAATTTTTTTTGAGATCGAAATGTGATGTCAAAATTAGGTTGGAATGTGACAATACAGTCTACAGACAAAAAACTATATACCAATGCAATTAAACTCAAAATTAAAACTAGGGAAATGCCAAACCACCTTGAAATCCATTTCAGGAAATCAAACTAACCATCTTGACTTCTTTCTCCTCTCTATTGATAAATTCGCCCTGTATAATGTTTCTCGACCATTCTATGGGCTCGTGCTGTCCCAGTCATAGTGAGCCGCGGGCGAAACAGTCGCCGATCGTGGGAACGCGAACATAACTTGCTTCTTGAGCCGAACACGAGGACCAAAACAAAAACGCAACGATGTGCCTCCACCGCCGACTCGATTTGTGTCTTCTATTCAACCGGTGAATGTCGACGTGCTTTTTTTGCACTACGCAATACTTGGATATAGTAAGCGCGGTGTTTGACTTTTGTTTTTATTTCTCTAACGAACGTGATCCAGTCGTTGTGTTTTGACACCATTTCGAACGATTATTCTAATGAGAACAATGATCGTGAATCATACGAAAATCGTGTTTCATAAGCATTAATTAATCATGGCATTAAAATGTTTTGATAGTCTTTGTGCTCGTTTTTTGTTGTCGGATTAATTTTTTTGTCTTTTGTAAATGAAAGGAGCTTAATTCAATTTTCATTAAATCTTAATGTGTAATTACAATTACACAAGAGTCGTAGATCAAGTGCTGACCTAGTGATCTATACGGGTTATCTTTGAGCTGATGACTTGAATATTGTTTTTTTTAAGTCGACATCAGGAATACGATTCCTTCACATTCCTACAAGTCGAGGATCTGTTCTGACGTAGATACTCAAAATAATGGATATCAAGTGTTCAATAATCAAATAGAGTCAGTATCAATTGTACTAATTATAGGAAAGAAATAATGTGTTGATAAAGTATTTTTATTTTTTAAGGACAGACATTTTTACAGACATCAACTACATCCCCAAACGCCAACTACAACTATTTCTAAGTGACATCCTTATAATACACTACATTACCGACATTAGATATGTGCAGTATTAGAGATGGGCACTATCATTATTCAATAATATTAACATTGACCATCGAAAATCTTTTTTTACCATTTATTTTCCAAAGTACAGAATTTCATTTCGGGCGGTAATCTATTACATATACAGGGTGTTCGGTAAACCTTGTACAATATTGAAACTGGTGTTAGAACAGGTCATGACTGTTCAGAAAATCAGAATTTCACCTCGGTAAAAATCTCACCGTTTTCGAGATAGTGGGCATTTTTTAAATTCTGGAAAATTGCTACCTCACCTTGGATTTTTGAGTGCCATGTCAACAAATCGATACCAATTCAAATATCTTTGCTGCTGAAGAATACTGATGAGTGATAGTTTCAGACTTACAGAACAGTTTTTCAGAAAGTGATACCATTTTTCAAGAAATGAGGGTAAAATGCCAGATTTGAGTTTCACCAATTCTTTTAACAAAACTTTGACATTATTATCTGGAAAAAACCATAACCACGTAGAGTTGGAAATTCGTTACAAAAGAATGCCCATTTTTCCCAGGCTCTACCATGGTATAGAACATTATAATTGTTTTTGGAGGGAGTGATATTTTAATTGAATTAGAGCGTGGTGTTATTGTAGGCTTCCTTCAACTTTTATACTTACGCCCATAAGAAACACAATGGATTCTCTTTAACAATGCTAGAGCTTTTTTTCAAATCAAGCAAATCTCATTTTCAATAAACTCATAAAAATGAACTGATGAGTCAACACTTTTCGAAAATGTTGACATGAAACAGATGATAGTTCAGGTGTTTATAGCTGTTTCAAGTTTGAATATGATTGGTCGATGAAATACAAAAAATTATAGAATCTGATAATGAAAATAAAACAGGGTGAACTTTTGTGAATGAAAGACTGGGCAGAAAGAATTTAAGAAATGATATCAACTTGAAGATTGATGAAGAAATAATAACATACAAAAAGGTCATTTGTGATTCATTTCTTAGTTATTTCGTAACCACAGTAGAGTTACATAGCCATTTTAGGCGACTTATATCAACATCAATGCCTGATAATGTCAATCAGTATCTTCATTAACACTGTAATCGAAAAAGAAGTCATAGAAATTATAGACAGTTTGAAAAACAAGAATTCTGCCGGATTTGATGACTTTGACTTGCAACTTCTCACACAGGCACGTTGCAAGTCAATGTACCTCATCTCAGTACTGTACATATAATAACACGTAACTTCTCACACAGGCACGTTAGTAATTATTATATTTCCAATACAGCTCACAGACATGTAATTTCTCACACAGGCACGTTACAAGTCCTTCGCTTCTCGAAAATCCAACAAAAGCAGGCAACTCCTGACCAAGCCACGTTGCAAGCCAATAAACACTCAAATCAGCCTAATAATAGCTTCACACACAGGCACGTTACAATCATCAGGCTGAAATGAATACAACGGTGATATGCAACTTCTCACACAGGCACGTTGCAAATCACCGAATGACATGTAACTTCTCACACAGGCACGTTACAAGTCCTTGAATTTTCGATAGCTAAACTGAATATATTCACTCAATTCCAATGTGCTGAGACTCATGTACAACCAATAAATGCCCAAATAAAACCCCTTTTCAAAACATTACTTTTGTAAACATCAATACAAATATCAACAAGTATTAAATATTCAGTATTGAAGGAAAGCCGTACCAATGATCGTAAGAGCAAAACACAAATTCTTCAAAATGTTTATGCTGCCACGAACGGAACTCCCACATGATTTTCTTTGTTTAATAATCAACAAGCAATGGAAAGTACATCCAAGAAAAATATAATGAAACATACTGATTCTAAATAACAACCTGCTTTTCTTTTATTGAAAGTAAACTCCAACAATTACTCACTCAAACAGGTATTATAGCCATTTGTCGAAGATAATTCCAAGCAATTTCAAACAAATATAACTCCTACCTTTTATTGCAACCATAGGTATCACTTCAACACAAATGAATATATTTAAACAATCACCCCAAAACCAATGATTTCAGAAACTCAATACCAACTCTCGAGTCAACACCAACTTACTTCCCCATTCCCATGCTACTTTTCTCGCCTCCCGCCAGCCAAACGTTTTTGTTGAAGATCCCTAAAAACCGGCATATGACGATGCGCGGCACATGACTAATATATACTGGACGTACCATCATAGGCTGGCGTTCGGCAATAGAAAACTCCTAACACGTTTACGCTCTAGAGCGAGAATATTGAAAAAAACGCTCGATCTCCCTAGCTTTTGTTGAAAACGAACTTATTCTTGCATCATGGAAAGTGAAAACCAGAAATTCAAAGCACTCTAAGGAACTGCAGTGGTGTTTGGGTCAGAGGTGCTTTCTACTAAACTGGGTTATCGATCTTGGCGTGAATTCGATCTCGGGATTCGGTGTTTTTTTTTTTAAGCAAGTAGGTATTTTCCATTTTTTCCTTTTGTTAGAGATGTAAATTATTGGATATTTGGATAGCTTATTTTGGGATTACTATTGAACGTAGGGAATATTGTGTGCCTATGTTGAATGAAGTGTCTATCATTTTTATGTCTAAGAACTGCGTTTGTAGAAAAAAATCATGTGTGTATTTCGAGCACAAAGTGTCATTGCCGCTCTCCAAAGATTACCGCGCTTCGCTTCGTGTCGCGCGGTAACTTTCTTTGTCGAGCGGCAATCAATCACTTTGCGCACTAAATACACAATAATATATTGTACAATGAGCATGAAATAGAACATTATAATTGTTTTTGGAGGGAGTGATATTTTAATTGAATTAGAGCGTGGTGTTATTGTAGGCTTCCTTCTACTTTTATACTTACGCCCATAAGAAGTATTTTGTTTCGACATTATCATCAAGATAAAATGTAGAAATGATCATTAATAAAAAAAAATTGCATTGTGGCATTAAATAGTATGTCAATGAAATTAACTTTTTATTTATGTAATCAGTCTAATAAAATTATTATCGAAATGAAATTGTCGATTATTCGATATGGCACCGATGAATACACGAAATAGTACTTGCTACGCTCGTACTACAAAATTTCATATACCTACTCGTGGGAAATGTATGTCATTTCATGCTCATTGTACAATATATTATTGTGTATTTAGTGCGCAAAGTGATTGATTGCCGCTCGAAAAGAATAAAAAGTTAATTTCATTGACATACTATTTAATGCCACAATGCAATTTTTTTATTATTAATGATCATTTCTACATTTTATCTTGATGATAATGTCGAAACAAAATACTTCTTATGGGCGTAAGTATAAAAGTAGAAGGAAGCCTACAATAACACCACGCTCTAATTCAATTAAAATATCACTCCCTCCAAAAACAATTATAATGTTCTATTTCATGCTCATTGTACAATATATTATTGTGTATTTAGTGCGCAAAGTGATTGATTGCCGCTCGACAAAGAAAGTTACCGCGCGACACGAAGCGAAGCGCGGTAATCTTTGGAGAGCGGCAATGACACTTTGTGCTCGAAATACACACATGATTTTTTTCTACAAACGCAGTTCTTAGACATAAAAATGATAGACACTTCATTCAACATAGGCACACAATATTCCCTACGTTCAATAGTAATCCCAAAATAAGCTATCCAAATATCCAATAATTTACATCTCTAACAAAAGGAAAAAATGGAAAATACCTACTTGCTTAAAAAAAAAAACACCGAATCCCGAGATCGAATTCACGCCAAGATCGATAACCCAGTTTAGTAGAAAGCACCTCTGACCCAAACACCACTGCAGTTCCTTAGAGTGCTTTGAATTTCTGGTTTTCACTTTCCATGATGCAAGAATAAGTTCGTTTTCAACAAAAGCTAGGGAGATCGAGCGTTTTTTTCAATATTCTCGCTCTAGAGCGTAAACGTGTTAGGAGTTTTCTATTGCCGAACGCCAGCCTATGATGGTACGTCCAGTATATATTAGTCATGTGCCGCGCATCGTCATATGCCGGTTTTTAGGGATCTTCAACAAAAACGTTTGGCTGGCGGGAGGCGAGAAAAGTAGCATGGGAATGGGGAAGTAAGTTGGTGTTGACACGAGAGTTGGTATTGAGTTTCTGAAATCATTGGTTTTGGGGTGATTGTTTAAATATATTCATTTGTGTTGAAGTGATACCTATGGTTGCAATAAAAGGTAGGAGTTATATTTGTTTGAAATTGCTTGGAATTATCTTCGACAAATGGCTATAATACCTGTTTGAGTGAGTAATTGTTGGAGTTTACTTTCAATAAAAGAAAAGCAGGTTGTTATTTAGAATCAGTATGTTTCATTATATTTTTCTTGGATGTACTTTCCATTGCTTGTTGATTATTAAACAAAGAAAATCATGTGGGAGTTCCGTTCGTGGCAGCATAAACATTTTGAAGAATTTGTGTTTTGCTCTTACGATCATTGGTACGGCTTTCCTTCAATACTGAATATTTAATACTTGTTGATATTTGAATTGATGTTTACAAAAGTAATGTTTTGAAAAGGGGTTTTATTTGGGCATTTATTGGTTGTACATGAGTCTCAGCACATTGGAATTGAGTGAATATATTCAGTTTAGCTATCGAAAATTCAAGGACTTGTAACGTGCCTGTGTGAGAAGTTACATGTCATTCGGTGATTTGCAATGTGCCTGTGTGAGAAGTTGCATATCACCGTTGTATTCATTTCAGCCTGATGATTGTAACGTGCCTGTGTGTGAAGCTATTATTAGGCTGATTTGAGTGTTTATTGGCTTGCAACGTGGCTTGGTCAGGAGTTGCCTGCTTTTGTTGGATTTTCGAGAAGCGAAGGACTTGTAACGTGCCTGTGTGAGAAGTTACATGTCTGTGAGCTGTATTGGAAATATAATAATTACTAACGTGCCTGTGTGAGAAGTTACGTGTTATTATATGTACAGTACTGAGATGAGGTACATTGACTTGCAACGTGCCTGTGTGAGAAGTTGCAAGTCAAAGTGTTGACTCATCAGTTCATTTTTATGAGTTTATTGAAAATGAGATTTGCTTGATTTGAAAAAAAGCTCTAGCATTGTTAAAGAGAATCCATTGTGTTTTGGCTCATGATATATGCCTTTTTGAAGCCTACCCAATAATTCTTTAGATTATTGATATTTGATAATTCCGCTGGAAGAAACCATTTCCTGATTTATGTATATGTGTGTAATTAAATTCGTAGCCACAATTGTTTCAATAAATGAATCCATTTTTCAGAACTAGGTGCATTATCAATATGAAGTTCCTAAACCCCACAAAAAAAAAGAACCTAACAAACGCTGTCACAAAATGACATTCCTCGGAACACATCAACTTTGCGTTGAGATTTGAAAGCGTCAAAGGCTACTTTGGTAAGCGGTAGTGGAAAAATTTTGTTACATGTTTCAAGGATAAATGAACCTGTGAGCGTTAAAATATCTAGTTCCTTAAATATGTTTCGGCAACTGAGATTACTTGTGACCAACAATCATTCTGATTATTCTCTTTTGAACCAAGAACACATCATCCGAAAAATCGATGACGTACCCCAGTCGAAGATCAACTTTAGATTCTTCGTCATAATAGTCGTCAAAATAGTAAATATTCATTATGGTATTTATAAACATTAATTAAAAATATTAAAGTAAGAAGTTATTACTACAAAATGTACAGGAAAAGTAGATACCTATTCTATCATGCGTGATACAAACCTTATAGGAGAATTGTCAAGTCAAATATCACAGATGATTTTATTAAATAATTTATTGAAAGTTCTGAAGCATGTATAAAAAGTGATCCCCGCTGATTTTGGACTTTCATTAATAGTAAATGTAAAAAGTAGTACAGTCCGTTTGCGTCTTTTATTTTGTGTGAAAAAATCCTCTTATTTCCATTTACAGCTTGGGCTAATACAAAGTAGCGTGCGCGAAGCCTGCCAAATATTTCGAGTGGGAAGCGGCACAGATTCGTATTCAGGGAAAATGTCGGTTATTATTTCACAAAGTTCTATCTTCATTTGGGATGAGTTGGCGTGAATTTTCATAAGGAATATGAGTTCATATAACCACCTTTACCAAAACTTCTTCTGAATTGTATTCTCACCAATGATTCCAAATATTCATTTATTCGAGCATGATAATAAAATGAAACTTAAGTTCTATTGTCCTTTAAATAGTATAATTTTTATAAAACCTGATCTAACCCTTTTATTATTATAATTAGCGCAGTGGACAAGCGCCAGCCTGGTGACCGAGAGGTCCCAAGCTCAGCTGGTGCGGTTGTTTTTCATTTTCAGATGTGAAAGTCTCAATGATTGAAACTGTGGCGTTAATAATTAACTGTGCTGCTCCTGGGGTGGCGTGTGGAATTAGTAACAAGGCCTACCCAAAACACGTGGCTAATGACCATAGCAGTCGATGCCAAAACAAAAAAAAACTTGTTGCAATGGTGCACCTTAGTGTTTGTGTATATTGAGCATATGAGTTTTATTAAGTTGCTGGAATGGCAAGAGAAAAAAATTGGTTCCCTGAAGTATTCCTCAAAAGATTTAAATAAATTATGACTCAATAACTTTATTAAAATAATGCAAGTTTATCAAGCCCAACTGATATTGTTAATGAATTCACAACTTTTTTCAGTAGTGTATATGCTAGACCCTACGATAATCCGGGTGACTCATATGACGAACAAATAGTGCTGGAACACATTTCAACATCGAAGAAATCACCATTGTTCATATAAAAAATGCAGCAAAAAAACTAAAAATCTTCTGGACCAGACAACATTCCAGAGAATTTCCTTAAAGCAAAATATTGAACAGTTTTCCACTCCCTTATACATTTTGTAGAACCTGATGTTGAAACTTGCAACCCTCTTTTCTTTAAAGTTAAATAAAAAGGAGCAATGCAGACGGCAGCTCTTCGTCGGGAGGCACTATAGATTCGTTTATACTTTATAACAGAATTATATCATTGAACAGTAACAGAATGGTCAAAAAAATAAGAGGGGGCGCCACAGCAACTTTTAATATGTCTATGTCAAAGAGTACTTACTTGGGAAGTTGAGCAACCGAATAACGACAATTAGATGTGATACCCAAAAATATAAGAGACTTTACCATACGATGTTGTCAAGTTGAATAGTGTTAATCAATAAATAAATAAAACATAAATAAACACACAAACGTTTAATATGAATAAATCTTCACTGGGCAGAGTAACAGTTTATCAAAAATAAGATTGTGATTCTAATAATATTCAATATTCGATATCTGTTGCATAGGAGGTTAAATGTGTAAGACTTCACTAGGAAATCAATTTTCCCAGCGCATAGTACTATGTGGTGGTTTACAGATAGTCGTTGAAAGATATAAACTTCAACTGGAGAATATCAATATTGAATAGGAATTAATAATTAATATTGAAATGGTAGGATTTCATCCTATATAAAAAATTGTAAGTGAAACCTGTTCCTCTGGTGACACCAACGTGAATATTTTGGGCTAGATCCTAGGCCATCCAGGACTGGAGTGATGATGGAAGGGAGTCTACGAAGACTATCAATGAAAAAGGCTTCATCTTATCTGACAGCATATCAGTATTTCATCAGGCGAAACCAGGCATTCTACACTTCGGCCAAATAAGTTACTGGAGCCATAATACCATAAATGTCCTCAACAGGAAGATGTGAGGCTTAACCAAAGATTGGGAGATACCAACCAGACAAGTAAACGTGATAATTCCCTGGGTTAAATTCCTCCGGTTCAACAACCCTATAAATGTTTTTCAGTAAATAACTGTTCTAAACAGTCGCTAGCATGAAAACGATTAGAAGAAAAGTTGGAAAACTCACCTTCTGTGAATGGTTTTATCTTGTAGAAAAAAGGTGTCGGCGTGGTACAAAGTTTTCAAACGCCAAATTGACGTACCTCTCCCAGATAGGCATCTATCAATGGCCAGGACTTTGGAGTTGATGGTGACATGAGTAGAACAGAATATCTACAAAAGATCACTTTACAAATTCAGGATTCGTCAGCCGAACAAAACCAGGAACCCCTGTATGGCTAGACACCTGTAGCTTTCACCAATTCTACCATCTAACTCCTCTTCTCTCAGTCGGAAACGAAATCCACTTTGAAGATTTTTTTCATTTAGGAAGTTAGGGTACCAACATTCAGATCTTTCAATATTTGCATGTTCCATGCATAACCGATCAATCCGACCAGCATAAAAATAATGATGTGTCTTCTTATTGACCTTTAATAATTTTTAGATCGACACTTGCAAAGCGTAAAACATATCACACTTTTCTAGTAAGCAGATATCCAAGCGCTAAGTACTCTGAAAACCAAACAGGACCACCACGCATGATGATTTATTCTGATGGTGCATCCAGAACTTAATCATTCTCCTTGTAGTGACAACTTGGAAAATGTGATTTGATCATTTAATGTGGTTTTCGAATGGAAATTACCATGGGAATGTTTATAAGGTTTCTATGAATGACGTTAGACAACCAACTATGAACGTATGTTGTGTTAAGGCTCAATGAAAGTAGGTCACCACAGGGTGAAGTCTATATTGCTCTAAAGCTTTTAAAAATAATTATCAAAATAAAGTAGCGAAAATTTACATGCTACAAATTGGAACCTAATATCTGGAATGACTCACAGACGGTATATGTATGTTGTGTTAAGGCTCATTGAAAGTAGGTCACCACAGGGTGGAGTCTATATTGCTCTAAAGCTTTTTAAAAAAATTATCAAAATAAACTAGCGAAAATTTACATGCTACAAATTGGAACCTAATATCTGGAATGACTCACAGACGGTATATGTATGTTGTGTTAAGGCTCATTGAAAGTAGGTCACCACAGGGTGAAGTCTATATTGCTCTAAAGCTTTTTAAAAAAATTATCAAAATAAAGTAGCGAAAATTTACATGCTACAAATTGGAACCTAATATCTGGAATGACTCACAGACGGTATATGTATGTTGTGTTAAGGTTCATTGAAAGTAGGTCACCACAGGGTGAAGTCTATATTGCTCTAAAGCTTTTTAAAAAAATTATCAAAATAAAGTAGCGAAAATTTACATGCTACAAATTGGAACCTAATATCTGGAATGACTCACAGACGGTATATGTATGTTGTGTTAAGTCTCATTGAAAGTAGGTCACCACAGGGTGAAGTCTATATTGCTCTAAAGCTTTTTTAAAAAATTATCAAAATAAACTAGTGAAAATTTACATGCTACAAATTGGAACCTAATATCTGGAATGACTCACATACGGTATATGTATGTTGTGTTAAGGCTCATAGAAAGTAGGTCACCACAGGGTGAAGTCTATATTGCTCTAAAGCTTTTTTAAAAAATTATCAAAATAAAGTAGCGAAAATTTACATGCTACAAATTGGAACCTGATATTTGGAATGACTCACAGACGGTATGTGTATGTTGTGTTAAGGTTCATTGAGAGTAGGTCACCACAGGGTGAAAGTCTATATTGTTCTAAAGACTCTTTAAAAAAATTATCAAAATAAAGTAGCGAAAATTTACATGGTACAAATTGGTACCTAATATCTGGAATGACTCACAGACGGTATATCTATGTTGTGTTAAGGCTCATTGAAAGTAGGTCACCACAGGGTGAAGTCTATATTGCTCTAAAGCTTTTTAAAAAAATTATCAAAATAAACTAGCGAAAATTTACATGCTACAAATTGGAACCTAATATCTGGAATGACTCACAGACGGTATATGCCCAGTGTTCAAATGCGGAAACAAAAATAACATGATTACTTATATTTCAGACGTCCATCATCTTAATGGTTGAAAGATTTCTATCTCTTTCAAATTTTTCTCACAACGTTTCAATTGCTTGAATCCGCATCGTCTTCTGGTGAATACTGACAAAATCAGATTCTACGCGACCTTTTATAGGTCTATAATTAAAGTTTAATTACGCGCGGTCTTGTGGCGCGCGTGGTTTCGCGCTTTTTTTCAGTCAACCAAGCGTGGAAATTAAAAACGTATGGAAACCGCCCATGGACCGTTTTGGAGGGAGAAAAAGCGCGAAACCACGCGCGCCACAAGACCGCGCGTAATTAAACTTTAATTATAGACCTATAAAAGGTCGCGTAGAATCTGATTTTGTCACTATTCACCAGAAGACGATTGCGGATTCAAGCAATTGAAACGTTGTGAGAAAAATTTGAAAGAGATAGAAATCTTTCAACCATTAAGATGATGGACGTCCGAAATATAAGTAATCAAGTTACTACATCGTCTAAAACATTCAAACAAAAATAACATAATCAATTATATCATTGATCTCAGTTTTGTCTAAATTGAGAATGCAAAGATTTAGGTGTGTTAAGTTCGACGAAAAGCTCATTTTTGAGAACCATATGAACACAATTATCTACCAAGCCACTCGCAATTTAGGTTTTCTTATTGGAAAAAGGAATCTTTTGATGCACAACGTAATGCTTGCTTCTCAATGGTCAGAAGTAAGTTGGAATAGTGTAGCATCATATGGAATCCTCACTATACGAAATACGTAGATGCATTGGAAGCTGCCCAGAAAAAGTTTTTAAAAAGACCCCGCACTTTTCTTATGTAAAGTGGCGACCGGTCAAATTTTCTGAAAGTTTGGTATGTTGTTGTACCCGACTCAGTAACCAAAAGTGTCAATGGGCCCAACCCAATCCGATGGCTAGTTTTCTAAATACGGGGTGTTAAAGTTGAAAATTGCCCAGATTTTCGGATTTATTTTTTATTTATTAAAAGTTATATCGGATTTCTGTTCTAGTAATGAAATTAGTGGATACCTATGATTAAAAATATTTATATTTACAAGGTGATTCACGAATGTATGACGGTAGTTTTTTGCCAAAATTCACTTTTTCTACTGTGACGTCGGGAGGCATATTTTTGAAACGTTCTCTTCGATATAGTATTTTGACGAGAAATTATTGCACAGAACATATTTTTTATACAGGGTGTTTCACAGAGAGAACGACTAGACAAAATTATTTTCTTTTAGGATTAATTCGAAACCCTGTATTTATGGATTGATTTTTGGGAAAAGTAATACCACAAACATATGTGTGTCTCTCATCTCCAAAATATTCGAAATGGTTTATTCATAGGAAGGTATTCTCTTCTGGGAAAAGTACAAAAAATATGAACATCTTCAGAGGTATGAATTCTGAATCCGATACTATGACCAGATTTCGAGATTCAGGGCGTTAAAGTGGAAAATTACTGATTTTATCAGTTTTTCCTTCAAATTGAAAAGCCGGATTGATTTTATGTTGCGCCTATGAGTTTAATATGAGTTTCGGTCAGATGTACATGGAAAGGTTCAGCTGAAATTATTTACTGTTACAGGGTATTCCATAAATACAGGGTTTCGAATTAATCCTAAAAGAAAATAATTTTGTTTAGTGGTTCTCTCTGTGAAACACCCTGTATGAAAAATATGTTCTGTGCAATAATTTCTCGTCAAAATACTATATCGAAGAGAACGTTTAAAAAATATGACTCCCTGACGTCACAGTAGAAAAAGTGAATTTTGGCAAAAAACTACCGTCATAGATTCGTGAATCACCTTGTAAATATAAATATTTTTAATCATTCTTATCCACTAATTCCATTACGAGAACATGTAGTAAACGTCTGCATGCAACAGAAATCCAATCTAACTTTTAATAAATAAAAAATAAATCCGAAAATATTGGAAATTTTCAACTTTAACTAGCCATCGGATTGGGTTGGGCCCATTGACACTTTTGGTAACTGAGTCGGGTACAACAACATACCAAACTTTCAGAAAATTTGACCCGTCGCCACTTTACATAAGAAAAGTGCGGGGTCCTTTGCTTTTTTTAGGAAACATGGTAGCTATCCTCAGAGTTGGTATGATTATAATTTGTTGTTAAAAGAATTCAAAATAAATTTTCAAATTTCTTGAAAAAACAAAGATAGATCACAAATCTTTTTCTCGTATACAATGTTATATATTGATTTCAATGTCCCAAGAACTACTTGTAGGACAAATCAATGGCGGCGATAAGGGGCCCGCAGAGCCCACCGTGCGGGGGGGGACAGCTCCTCTTTGCTAAAACTACTCATTTTCTAATTGCTCCCAATTGAGGCATACATAACACATATTGATAACAAGAAAAGAGGCACTTGTATATTTAATCAAAGTTTTATCATCATTGCTTATTTAGCAGTGTTTATTCTAGATCTTCTATGAAAGTTTACACACCAAATTCAGATTTATCCTTAAGCAAAAATGTGTGTTTTGTCTTCATTCGCCGATCTGATGAAGTAGTAGTACAAGAAATAAAAGGCAATTTGCGGTAGACTTTGATGGCCTATTGGAATGTTGACGCGGCGGTGGTAATGCCATTATTGGTACATAGATCACAAAAAACGCGGCACTTTTCGACCACATCAAAGGAGATAATGCTGACAAAGGAAAAACCTAAAACCAGACAGATTTTTGAGATGGTAAAGGCGCGTATAGACCTGCGAGCCGAGCGGCTCATGAGCAGCTCACATGAAAAGTGTCGCAAGTGTGTACGGGGTTGTGAGCGTTTGAGCCGATCTTGAGCCTGTCGCTGCGAGCCACTTGGAGTCGGTTTTTTCGGCGAGCACAAAGGAATGGCTCACTGTCAATTTGTACGGCATAAAGACGTGCTCGCAAGTGTGGTCGTGATCATGGCGGCTTGGACGGATGAAGAGGTAATCTCGCTCATAGTTAGTAGTACAGATATAGTACATATTCTGTTCTATGGGACCCCAAAAATGAAAACCACTTCAAAAAAAAATGTAAAAGAGGATGATTGGAGAGAGATTGGTACTGCAATGGACAGGTACGCGGAAGAATGTAAAATAAGAATGATTGATCTGTTGGGATCGTATCGGAGAGAAAAAAGCAAGGAAAACAAAATTTGCACTACTGGCAAGGGTAGGTTTTCGTTAGTAAATGAAAGAAACTTTCATTTTCATTTTTACTATATTTGTTGAATTTTCGTGTTGAAAAACAGAATATATACAGGGTGACCCAGGCTCAAAACACCATATGTTCAGGATTGTTTTTTATGTAAAAATTAGTTTTTTTTTTTTCGATAATGATTTGAAATTTAAATCCTAGATTGCTTCATTTCCGAAATACAAGGTGTCAAAGTTCATGGTAAAATTCAACGTTTTATTGATTACTAAAAAACCTTTTGAGTGATGATTTTGATAAAACTTAGCATCTTATTGAAAAAAAATAATTTCAGTGTACTTGGAATAAAATTATTATTTCCGGTGGCTTCCCGACAGTAATACTAGAACAATTCATTGTACACCGCATTTTTGTATATGTTTATTTTTTTCAGATTAAGAAATTGAAAATAAAATTTGTTTGAATCCTAAATTTTTATCGTTTCTCGATTTAGTTTTGAGAAACAATTTAAAAGCCGTTTTTCTGTATTTTTCAATAAAAATCAGATCAAAGTCAGTCGGGTACAATCTTGACCACAATTCAGAGTCTTTATCAAAGTTTGACAGCCTGTGACATGTTAATTAATTAATTCGAGTCTTATTAATGAAAACACCCTATATTTTGAAAAAGAGGCAAGTTAGGACACATGCTTGTGAGAAAAAAAACGTATTTTCAACTAAAAACGTTTGGTGGTTTAACCCTGGGTCACCCTATATATAAGGTATATAGATCAGTGCACCAACACCGGCGATTTTTTTAAATTTAAATGGGCCATTAGAATACAAGCGCAACCTGCTACCATAACAGCAAACAGAGTTTCTTGTTCGAACATCTTCAATAAACCGAATTCGCGCTGTGAATGTGCTCGCAAGCACTGTCATCTCGCATAGTGCTCGCATGAGGCTCAGGCATTCAACTTTTCCGCGAGCGGCTCATGAGCCGCTCGGCTCGCAAGTCTATACGCGCCTTAATATTTTATATTCAAATCACCTTGCAAATTATGGCATTTATATTATCCAGAGTGGCAGTAAAACCATATACCGGAATATCGCTAATTTTTAAGAAAAATGCACACTTCTTTTCATATTTTTTCTTTGGAAAATATTTTAATATAAATTCTTGGAAATCGTCGAAGATTTGAGAAGAACAGCAGTTTATTTTTCATCACTCTATGTTTGATTTTTTTATGACTTTGAACGTTTTGTCAATTTTTGATATAACACGTCAGACAATTAAAAGATAGAAGTTGTGTTTTACAATAGCCGTAACTGGAGTATTATTCCATTGGAGACCTTTCAGGAAAAGTATTCTTCACCGGTTAGGTGCTGTATTACGAATGTGTATCATAAATAATATAATATAATAAATTAGTATATTGTGTATTATTTTTTTTTCTTTGGTGTTTTGGCATCGACTGCTGTGGTCATTAGCCTTGTATTCTTTATAGGCCTTGTAACTAACTCCATACGCCACCTTAGGAGCAGCATTGTTAATTAGAACGCAACAGTGAATCGTGCAGGACTCACCCTAGTCGAGCCACGAGATTTTAATAATTTAGGTTAAATTAAATTAAAAAATCCCAGCCCAACCAGGGTTCGAACTACGGACCTTTCAACTCGGAGCCGGACGCTCTAACCACTGCGCCACGCCCCGACATATTGTGTATTATTATATGGAATTATGTCCCATTATGTCTGGTATTTCCAGATTTCATTGCCACATACGAAGGCGTAGAAGGGCAACGCATAATTTTTTTTTGGAATCCCGACTTTAATCTCGGACCCCCGATTTTAATCTCGGACCCCCGACTTTAATCTCGGACCCCCGACTTTAATCTCGGGGGTTCGACTTTAATCTCGGGGGTTCGACTTCAATCTCGGACCCCCGACTTTAATTTCGGACCCCCGACTTTAATCTCGGGGGTCCGACTTTAATCTCGGACCCCCGACTTTAATCTCGGACCCCCGACTTTAATCTCGGACCCCCGACTTTAATTTCGGACCCCCGACTTTAATCTCGGACCCCCAACTTTAATCTCGGACCCCCGACTTTAATCTCGGACCCCCGACTTTAATCTCGGACCCCCGACTTTAATCTCGGACCCCCGACTTTAATATCGGACCCCCGACTTTAATCCCGGACCCCCGACTTTAATCTCGGACCCCCGACTTTAATCTCGGACCCCCGACTTTAATCTCGGACCCCCGACTGTAATCTCGGACCCCCGACTTTAATCTCGTACCCCCAACTTTAATTTCGGACCCCCGACTTTAATCTCGGATCCCCGACTTTAATCTCGGGGGTCCGAGATTAAAGTCGGGATTTAAAAAAAAAATTGCTCGTGGCCCTTCTACGCCTTCGTAGCCACATGTATGAATATCCAAACAAAATTTGGCGGAGGTGCCCTCGAATCCTTATCGCCGCCACTGGGACAAATTCAACCTCTTACTTGGATAATCCAACTCACAACACCACCATCATTGCTCTCTCATGTGTAGATGTAACAATAATTTGCATCTGTCAATGTTGATATCTCTTTTATGTCTGTAGATGGCGGGTCGAAAATCACAACATTTAGAAATATTCTCAGCCTCGAAATAAGGTTATATTTCTTGGGAATCAGCAGAAATAATAATTGTGGAGTGTCCAGGCTCAAAAAGGACACCCGGTATGACTTATTCAATTCACACAATGAAGACGGCCACGGATATTAAGTACCATCGTCGTTGAAAAGGCCATCATTCATTTTTTAAGTAACGCTTCTTAGAAAGAGAGGCTGAAGACCCGACAATCACTGTCATTTTCCTCGAGAGCCATCTCATTGTACTCTCAGAGATCTTGATGGAGCCTATTCAAATGAATTAAAATCTCTCCAAAGATTGATGATGCGTTGTTTCATGAATTATTATCGATGCCCTTGAAAATTCACGTCTCGTAGATAGGGACTACATTGTCTCTAGGTGAGAAAACTTAAATCGGCAATATGGAAGTGGAAAATTATTTCAATGTGAGAATGATTTGGTCTTGTCCATTATTCATTGGAAGAAAGCATCATTAGATCAAAGGCGTGGTAAGAAGGTATCACCTGGCAGTTTGGTTCGCACGTGTCAGTAGCTTAAAGAGTCCTTGTGACTTTATGTATTTCAAAGCCTCTTCATGATAACGAAATATAGTGAAGAAATATATATATATATATATATATATATATATATATATATATTCGGATAGGTTTCCGCGGTCAGATATTTGAAAACTAGAAGTTCGGGTTGAACCGCGTCTGGAATTTGTTGAAATTCGACGTTTCGGCTCCGATTTTGTTCAGTTCTCTCGAAGGAGTAGGCAGATTGAGACCTTAGAGAGAGCCAGTGACGAGACTTGGGGAGTAGGCAGATTGAGACCCCGACGTCAAGTCACAAAATCCTAACGCGATAATACCTGAGGAGTAGGCAGACTGAGACCTCAGTGTAGAATCACGTTTCCTCACTATACCTATCCTTCTTATTCTTGAAAATGGCTCCAAAATCGAAGCCGAAACGTCGAATTTCAACAAATTCCAGACGCGGTTCAACCCGAACTTCTAGTTTTCATATATATATATATATATATATATATATATATATATATATATATATATATATATATATAAGTGAAAATAGAGTATATTTCGTTTTAATTCCGAGAGTTCTAACCTTTGACAGCTGTTTCGTGCTAACGCACTCATCAGAAAGGATTTATGGAGCTCTCGAAATCAAAACGAATCCACTCAAGAATTAATACCGTGAGGCAAGACAGAATATAACAGGAAGTTATTCAATGACATCTACAGTCACTAGTTGAAACTTAATTTGACACGAACCAAGGAATCCAAAAGTAGAGGTTTGTCCACAAATTGACAGGCAGCCAACAATTCGTTGTTCTGACCAGCCCAAGGTTCAATCAAGTTTCTAATACGTTATGAGGAACGCAAGCAGAATCTAAGTGAAAATAGAGTATATTTCGTTTTAATTCCGAGAGTTCTAACCTTTGACAGCTGTTTCGTGCTAACGCACTCATCAGAAAGGATTTATGGAGCTCTCGAAATCAAAACGAATCCACTCAAGAATTAATACCGTGAGGCAAGACAGAATATAACAGGAAGTTATTCAATGACATCTACAGTCACTAGTTGAAACTTAATTTGACACGAACCAAGGAATCCATTGCAGCAGGCACCAGCAGACAAGACAAACGAGAAAACCCGTAAGACCCGCCCACCTCCAGGTAGCCAACCACCTATAAATACTACAGTGCAACCAACATCGGATCGTCTTTTGAGATCAAGGAGTAGGCAGGTTGAGACCTTGATATCTCTCAAGACCACGACTCGAGGAGTAGGCAGATAGAGGCCTCGCAGTCACACTCTTGAAAATGGCTCCAAAGCAGGAGCCGAAACGTCGAGTTATAAACTCTCAACGCGGTTCAACCCATGAACTTAGTAATGTACATATATATATATATATATATATATATATATATATATATATATATATATATATATAACTAAATATGATCTCAAAGGTGCGATTTAGTGCCTTCTTGTTCATAAAACAGAACGTAAGCCTCTCCGCTCACGAGGGATCTGGATGAAATAGGGGATATGCGAGAATCATTATATTCGTGCCACGTGCCCGCATACGGATGCCTACAGTAGGCAGTGTAATGCCCGCTGTAGGTAGTCCCACTATGATTTGATAATGCGTACAGACTGTAGCGGAAAGGGGCTACATTGTCTGCCGCATAATTACTCATATCCAAGCCCTCTAACGGAAAATCGATGATTACATTCAATTTTCCTCTGAATCGATCCATCGAAGAAAACCTTTTTAAATGTATCACTAAAATTTTGGGGAACTTGTAAATTGATAGGGATTTAGTACACTTCCTTTTCTTTTTGCATTTAGCACAAGTTAGCTTCTCGTCGCCATCCAACGTTTCTTCCCTCGTAAACGAATCTAAACACTGCGATAATCTCAGTTGGCCTGTTCGTTGCGATATTGGTAGTGATAGGTCCCAGAACGGATCGAAGGTGACAGAACAGTGCCCGCAATACGTACATTTCAATGTGGACTTTAGCTGGCCAACGAAATTATCAATGATTTTGGAATTGTCCATTCTTAAGTACTTCGACCAAGATTCTTGTGCCTTCTCACCGTCACTTAACTTTTCGCCTATCTCCGTCAGAATGGGTTTTGGCTTCTCCGTTATTCTGTTCACATCTTCGTGAAGACCCTCCAGAAGGTATCGCAAGAACTCCTGGGCATCTTGCTGGGATTAAGCAATGAAACGAGGTGCGAATATTTGTATTTGACTCTTTAAAGAGACTGTATTTACCATTCGATCAGAAGAATCTTCTGACCATAGCTCCTTTATCACCTCTGCGAAGGCATTGATTAATGCTCCCTTCATACCAGAGATACTTGTGTTTATGTCTTTTGTATAGGCATCCTTCCTCAAATACTGTAATAACCATCTCGTGTTTGATAAACATTGGATAACACTGTTCATAAAACAGGTGCTTCCAATGTTTTTCAACCCATTGAGGCCTAGTGTTTTAACAGTACCGTGTACCACAGGCCTGAAGGTGTTGTAGCTGTTTGAGCTGCGTTCGCCACTGCTATCATCTTCTGAGTAGACTCTAATACTTTGATTGTCCTTGTCACTGGAGCGGCGAGGTAAAGAACTTGAGTTAAGACTGCTGGATAGTGAGTTGGATGGAGATATAGTTGATCTTGTGAGTTTCGGAGAAGTCGGCAAATCAACTTTTGTTTTGGTTGTGCTATGTACGCCATCCCTGACGGCGCTTGAGATGCGTTTATCGAATCTATTTATATTCGAGTCTTCAGAACGGTGGTTGCCTCTGTCAATGGAGATGCAAGATAATGAAGTCGATTTGAAACTGCTAGATTTTGAAGAAAACTTGTTATAACTGTAGCGTTCATGTGGATATAGCAATATTTCATCGAAAGATCTAGACGCTGGTATAGTTCCAAGGATTGATGCAGCATTTCCACGTTGGATGGCTATACTTATTCTCTGAATTAAAAATTTGGTAGCTCTTGGATCTTGTGTTTCTTTTTCCAATTTTTTGCCAATTTGTTGAATGAAATTGAGAGATTGGGGAGCAAAGACGCCAAAAGTTTCTACTGCTACAGGATAAAAAAATAGCTATCTGTCAATGTTCTATATTTATTACGTTTCACTTTTTCTCTTGCAATGGCGGCAGCACCAGCTGATTTCGCTGTAGATGGTAAATGAGAGGGAGCTAGTGTGTCAGCACATGTGAAATCCCACACAGCAAGTTTTCCATATCTCCAGGGGATTAATGTCATGCCATCTGGTCGTTTGCCATCATCTCTACTTATTCCCGGTGGCTCTAAGATTGACGGAATACCAGCCGAGATCAAAGCTCTCTTCAATAAATCGTTGACTTGATGATGCCTGGAAAAGCGACCTGCACTCTTTTTACAACTCAGTCCGTGAACTCCGTTGGCTTCAACATTAGCACCACATACACATTTATGAGGAGCACACATCGATAAGCCAAGTCTCAAAGCGACTGCTATCCTGAATGTTTCATCATCTAATAGTGTTCCTAGTGAAGCTACTGGTAGAGTATTAAGCCAAGCTCCAGATTCCTTCACAGATACAGCATTGATTCGTGCCTTTTCTGTAATTGATGAAGCCAGATCAACCATTTTCTGTGAAGCAATTTGAAGTAACGGGTTATCCCAAGATTTCTGAATGGATTTCTCTTCACCTCGTAGTTTGCAATTAGTTTTGGAACACCACAGTGATTCAGCTTCAACAAACAAGAGGTCAGGAATGTTCGAGAATGAAGCTGGCAGGACAGCTTGAATCAATTTGGATACACTCGAAAAAGAAGATAAAAAAGTGGGCAATGCCAAAGAAGATGCTGAACGTAGTCCAAGTCCACCAAAGCTAACTGGGAGTATTGCTTGATTCCAGGATGGTTCCATAAGTTTAATATTGATAATATTTTCTGTGATATCACGTTGTAGGTTTTCGAATGTTTCTAGGTCTTCAGAAATTTTCCAAGTTGGACAACATCTCAATATATACAATAATTTAGGTATGGATAGGCAGTTCTTAAGCAAGAAGAAAGCAACATGTACTGGTAGCTTCTCTAATCTACTCGACATTATTTTGAGTGAAGTCATTTTATCCTGTAGACATTCAGACAGCTTGTTCATAGTTAATGGAGCACCAAGTAGAGATGCCTCAGATTTATTGGTTATCTTAATACCTGGCGCCAATCGTCGGAATTCAATGAATGAATCTTCATCTATTTTAGAAAGATATATCAGTTCGCATTTCTCAAAATTCAGTTCAAGGCCGATTTCTTCAGACTTATGGATAATGCTCTTGAAATTGTCCATGACAGAAGCTATATCACCTGCGATTGACCCATCATCTAGATACCAGCAGTTAAATTCACAGGATATAGTTCTGATAAGATCATGAATTGACAGACAAAATAAAGCAGGTCCTAAAGGATCACCTTGCTGTATTCCTCTCTCAGACGATATAATATATTCCCCAAAATTCAGAATGCTAGGTGATTGATAACACTGGTTCAAAAACGGGAACAATTTTGGCACCAAATTGATTATATTCTGCAGCATAATTTTTCTCTCAATCATGTTGAAGGCATTTTTATAGTCCAGTTTGAGGAATACTCTGTGTTCGGGATTTGGGTGTTGGTTGATGAATAAGCGTGCTGAATGTACAACGGCCTCGCATCCGCTAGAAGAACCAAATCCAAATTGTGATGGACGGAAGTAATTTCCAAGATTTTCTCTTTCCACCACACAGCAAAGCTTAGCAACTAATCGACGATAAAAACTACCAACTGCAATTGGTCGGATTCCTCCATCTCGTTTTTTAAGAGCACATAGCGAAGCACCGTATATGATTGGACATATTTCCGAGGGAACATTACCAATCAACATTAAATTGCATAGTTTTGTCAAAGAGTTCAAGAGTTTTTCCCCAGCAGATCCTGAACTGTAGCTAAGAAGATCCTGTATATGACTTGGTCTAATAGCGTCAAGACCGCCAGCAGAACCGGTTCGAAAAGACTTCACTGCCAGTAACACATCATTCCTAGAAACTTGTAGTGGAGGTGTGTCAGGTTTCATCATTAGAAATTCGGATGTTAATAAATTGCTTTTTGGGTGCTTCAACTGTAGAACTGCATGAGTCGAATGATCATACGGAGCCAAAGTATCAGAAGATGATAATAATCTAATCGCAGAGGATAAGTCACCATCTGCAACTTTGTTGATAACTCGTTTTGAAATGTCTATAATACGGTATTTATTAGGAATTGTTTCGGTGATATTTTTGCTGATGAACGAATCGGTAGTTTTATTGATATTGAGCTTGATGACTTTTGTCAATGGCAGTTTGGGATTACAATCACTTGAAGATGGAATGGAAAATATATTATATGCGAAAAGAAGCAAGTTCTTCCAGGAAATATAGGTATTGGATTCTATACAATTCTCGATTGCATCACTTAGAGCAGATGCTGATGCATGTCTAGCTGTTTTTGGAATTCTATGGACTATATGTTCAGTACGTTTCAAATTCGTTAAGAGTTTCACAAAGGATGTAGCATCTTCAATGCCATTTTGGACAGATTCAGATCCTTTTTGTGAACTGATTATTGATTTCGAAACAGAAGCATTTTTGTGAATCTTGCTTGTATGGATTTTCAAACCATGCACGGTCTTGAAAGATTTACTGCATTGCACACAATCAATCGATAAGTTTTGGATGTCTGGCATGAGACAGGAAGTACATCAGACCTTTTTATCAATTATCGATATTTAAGATTTCACTCGTTTCTCTCGAATTCCAAAATTTTTCTTCCAATCGGTGTCAGAATGGCAGTTAATGAGTATTAACTTCAAATAATCACTTTTTCTAAAAAAATATCCATCCAAAGTAGAATTTCAATGATTTTGATGTCCTCCAGGTTCTTGAGACTCACAGGTTTAACTTAAAAAAATCCTCAGCGATGTATAAAGGTAAATTGTTGATAAAAATGATAAAATATGTAGAGCAATAAATATAAAATGTCACTGTCAGAAGATTATCCATACTAATATATAATATAAGTCTACTTGTCTGACTACAGTAGCAGTCTCCCCAAAACAGCTACTACTACTGTTTCATCCACTACCACCGACACAAATTGTAGCAAATCTCCTTGGTAAGATATTGTAATTGTCTGTATCTCCCCTTTCAACTCATCCCTTCAATTCAGAGAAAATGAAATATTTCTTTTTTCACTTTTAAATTTTGACTATCAACTTTGAGTTTTGTTTCTCCTAATCTTGGGTTTGCACAAATACTGGGTTAAGTTCTCACAAGACTTTCTCTCAGTTCGTCATTTTAATAGATATTTAGATAGATATTTACATATTCATATGCTCTCCGTTTTGGGTTCTCCAGTTGATTCATTTGGGACTAGGAAGGTTCGCATCAGACTTATTTTATGACCTATAACCTTCAGCTTGATTTTGAGTTTCTCAATTTGTAGAGTTAAAAAATAACCATGAAAGATCATGATTGTTTCGTTGGTTTTGGTGATAGTAAGTTCTCATTAGACTGAATAATTTTCATATCTCTGGTTCTGTTATTGTTAAATTACTCACGTATTCTTGATAGGGTATGTTTGGTTTACCTTGACGAACATCTGATTACTTTAAGTTCTCATAAGACTGGAGAAAAATGAGCCACCACGTCCTACGTCCTATGTTTATATCTTATTGAATGGAACTGCCAGGCCACTGCGAAAAACTTTGTTATAGACCTTTTTATCAGCAGGTCATAACCAGGTGATCGGGTATCACAACTGACTTGTAAGAGAAGCAATAAAAATTCATAATAGAAAAGAGGAAATCCTGAAACTAAAAAAAACTGGAATTGGATTCTCTAAAACGCTAGGAAAATCCCATTGAATATCGATCAACCACCAGCCAGTAGGATGTCAACATGCCCCATAGCTACGCCCCCAAGGCCACCGGCCGTGTATACGAGGATGTATTAGTTAGCCTAGACCAGTTCCCTGCATAAACAAAATATTGCGTTACCATAGCAACAAACAATAACTTATTAGAAGTTTCAGTGTAAAGTTTGACGTCAAAAAAGTAAACCAGAGTTACGCAATAAATTAAAAGAAGAAATATGTCCACCGAAATTGTGAAAATTGAAAAATTGGAGTATCGAGCCATCATCAAGTACCTGTATTTAAAAGGGTTAAGAGGTAAGCAGATTTACGAACATATGCTTAATACCCTTGGTGATCAATGTCCTTCGTATGCGACCGTGAAAAATTGGACTGCAAGCTTCAAAAGAGGTAAATTTTCAATTGAAGATGATGACCGATCGGGAAGGCCAGCTTCTGTGTCAGTCCCCGAAAATATCGATGCAGTTCATGACACGATTTTAACAGACCGTCGAATTGGGCTAAAACGGATATCTGAAGCGCTGAATATTTCATACGAACGCGTTCATCATATAGTTCACGTCAATTTGACATGAGAAAAATTGCTGCAAAATGGATCCCCAAATGCTTGAATGTTGACCAAAATCGTGCAAGGGTAGTAGCATCGCGTTCGATCTGTGCTCGATTTGAAAACGATGTAGACTTTTTAAACCGAATTGTTACTATGGATGAGACATGGTTACATTTCTACGATCCAGCAACAAAGCAACAATCAATGGAATGGCAACACTCCGGTTCTCCAAGACCTAAGAAGTTTCGTGTCCAAAAATCTGCTGGAAAAGTTCATGTTTCAGTTTTTTGGGATTGCCATGGAGTAATCATGATTGATTTTTTGGATATTCGACATTACTGACCACTCTACGGGAAAAATTAAAGAGAAAAGACGCGGAAAGCAGTCCAAAGGTGTTTTGTTTTTGCAGGACAACGCCCCTGCACACAAATCTCATGCTGCCATGCAAAAAATTTATGATTTAGGGTTTGAATTACTAGAACACCCCCCCTTATTCACCAGATTTGGCTCCGTCCGACTATCATCTCTTTCCTCAACTGAAGAAAAGTTCAAAAGGTCGTAAATTTTCTTCCAACGAGGAGGTAATAAAAGCTGTGGAGGTCTGGTTTGCAGAGCAAGAAGAAACATTTTTTTAAAGGTCTAGAGAAGTTGCAGCTTCGCTGTAATAAATGTATCCAATTAAGAGGATAATATGTTGAGTAATAAAATATTTTGACATTGATATTTTGTTTGGTTCTATAGTAGGCTAACAATTTTTCAATATATCCTCGTAGCCCTATAGGTCAACTGGGAGTATTCACTACACAGCACTTGGTCCTCAGCCAAGTGTTTTTTCAGGCCTTCAGCCAGTTTCAGGGGGGCACCATGCACATTACGTAAAGTCATTGTTAAATTCAAATTTCAACTCATGTCAGATATAAGAGAGTTTCAGGCCGAGAATGGGCCGAGCACTCCATATCAAACGATCAGATGTTATTCTGCTGATCGCCAATCATCAGGATGAGGAACCGCTTTAACGGGGGGGGGGTGAGATTTCGAGTACGTACGAGTGCTGGGGCGTTCATCCTTCCGGGCCGCATGGAGGTAAGTAGCACGCGGTATCGCCAATCGGTATCGTTCGGCGTCGCACGATCCTAATATTTTTGAATCTTGAATGTAGCACGCGGGCTGGGCGTCCGTTTGGCGCTATCGAGTGCTACTTATCGCATAACTTTAAAAATTATAGATGATTCTACACAATACATAATAAGGGGAATAATCCTAGGAAATGGATTTATACTATTCAATGCTTATTTATTACTTTACAAGAATTGAAAAACGTTAGATAATAAAACTACAACCTATTTTATTATGTACCCTATTTGATTCACTTACCTACATTTTAATGCTAGAATCGCTGTTTATTGTGTACGGCTCAATTTATAAGAAAAGAGATAGGTACCTGAGTAATTGAACAGAAATAAAACCATTTTTCAAACGACTTCAAAAAAGGGGGAGGTTCTCAATTTGTCTGTATGTATTTTTTTGTATGTTCGGCGATTTTTCCGTGGTAAAAAGGTGAAAAGGGGGTTTATCTATATTTTGAACGGTTTAAGTTCACTCTCATTTATAATAGCTTCCAACGAATATAGAAAGTTTATGTAAAAATCACTGTATGATAATATATTTTTAAAGTCAGGGTTGCCAACCTTTAACCGTACAATTTTGACCTGTCACTGTATATTTAAAAAAACGAACTTTGAATAAGAGGAAATCCTGTACTTACTCCTGTAAATTCCTACCTATGGAATCTTTTTATTTCGAGAGATGATAAAAATTAGCAACAACATCTTTTTGGTATTTTTAATAGCCGTACCTGAATATTTCGAATGTTTTCTTGCTATCGCTGTGGGCTGCACTGATATATGTTCTTTACCGTCCTAGTTGTTGGTGGATGACTTGTATTCCGTGTTTTTAAAAGAAGTATGCAATAAACTCAATACTTGAGGGTTTTCTCGGAGGTTGAAACAATACAACCCAAAGAAAGTCCACCAATCGGAGGTTGTGTTGCAACAAAATAGACTGTCACAATTGCCAGTTGAATCTAAGAAGATGATTTCGGAACTTTGTTACACCAATTTACTAACTCTGCATTATTGGCGTACACAATGAAACTAAATAATTATAACGTTATTTATTTTTTGCCAAATAACAATAGCCATCTGGTAACTACGGAAAATCATTTGTCCTTTGTCAAATCACAAAGACAAAGTGATTGTGCATTTTTGGGCATTGCAGCGGGAAAGAGTCGAGCGCAGAGTAGCACTTGATGTCGCCAGTCTGTTGGCCAGCCAGCGTGTTACTTTCAAAAATACGAACTGGCTCCCGAATGGCGATGCCGTGTGTTACTTACCTCTATGCTTCCGGGTCTCAAACTTAGGGGGTGCATGGTGGAACTGGGAGCCATCTCGTAGATGAACAGACCCCTGAAAAAGCTAGCCACTCAAGGCACAGAAACGTTAGGAAGCAATCTATAGAACGACTGCTTTTTTTCAGTCTGCTTTTTTTTTGGCAAAATTTTTTGAGATTTGTACTGCTAGGTATATCTTGTTCGCTGTAGTGATTTAAGTGTTTTCAACCAAATAAATTCACACTCAACATCAATAACAGATTCTTGGGGATATACTAATATAACTTGTTTTTTGGCTGAAATGAGCCTTTGAAAATTTTGTGTTTTTCCAAGTACATTACAAGCCAACCTTTTATAATTTTTTCGATTACTTTACCGATGATGGAAATGATTGAAATATGTCTGTGATTGAGGGCCACTTTATGCATCATTGTCATTATCATAGTCCTAATCACAGTCACTGTCTTAATCATAAAATCAAATTACAACTGTACATTTCCGTATCGACATTTATGCAATTTCTTTAGTTATAGTCTCAATCTTAATCAAAAGAACTTCAAGTTGTCAATTTTCAATATTTAGGCAAGCAATAGAGCATAAAATGAGTGAGTTTTTAACAAAAATACTAGTAGGAAACCGACTATGCCATCACACGGAGGACAGTCCGCAGTTATATTCTGATATGTTTTCGACTCGCAACTGTCATTTATTAATTTGTAATAAACATTTAAATAACAAAAAACGCGTTTTTTGATTTGATTTGCTTATAAAAGAAAAACTGATGAAGCAATATGGTTGCTTCAATGAAAAGAATTGTAGATAATTGAAATACAAATAAAACGGGATGTTTCACAACCCTGTCGGATCAATAGTAACGGAGAGATACTGGAAAAACCGGAAAATTTTATAATTTTTCGAAAAATCCACAACTCCGCCATTTTTCAAGAAGTAGGATTGGCCTTTCTCATGAAAGTATTGAATCATGTGTACTTTACGTGTGCACAAAACAGGCGCTGTCGGATTGTTAGTTTTGGCACAATTGCAATTTAAATTTTTTTTGCACTATCTTGCAGCGTGCCTGTATGCTCTAGTGATAGCCAAATTTCAATTTCTCATACAGATTATAATAATAATAATAATTATAATACATCTATTATCCACAACATTACACAGTGTATGTTACATATTACAAATTAGAAAATGCAGTATTTCTTGCGGATAAAAGGCTATAACTGGTTCAGTTGTGGACGAGTCCATCCCTGTTCTTCCACCAGTGCCAGCGAAATTGAGAGAAGAGATTTGAGAAGCAAATGATAGATTGAGTGATAAGACAGAGAGAGAGGGAGAGAGAGAGAGAGAGAGAGAGAGAGAGAAGGGAAGAAAAGAATGGGAAAAAGAATAAGTGAGTCAGGAGAAGGTAGAGAAGAGTGAGACATATGATGAAATCATATGTTAGTTTATTTTTGCGAGCACAACAGATATTTTTTGTATTTCACTTTGAATGATTTGGTAGAGAATGATAGCAATCTAGGATCTAATCTATGCAAATTGTTGATACAGACTGGCAGGCCATAGGAGAATGATCTTTTAAAGATCATTCATTCTCTCGTGCCCCGGCACACGAAGAAGTGTTTTTTTTTTGGATATTTAAATTATGAACATCTGTTCTGTGAGTTTGTTATGTAAATGGGGGGGTTTAGTTGTGTAGATTTTATGGGCCAAACATGCAAAGTATAGAGTTCGTCGGTTATACATATTCAACCAGTTCATTTCCCTAAACTTCCCCGTCTGGAATCATTATTGTCTAAGCAAGGACCATACACTTCATCGCAGTGTTTGAAGTGTGATAATACTAGCGAATCACATAACATTTTTTTTATTTCACACGAGAGAAATTGCCGTTGGGAATAAATCATTTTTAGCGAGGCATATGCAATTCTGAGTTTAGAGGATATATGTTCTTTAAATCTTAATTTGGTGTCCAGGACAAGTCCTAAATTTTTGCAATGAGTTTTGATTGGAATTGAAGTACCTACAATTTCGAGTAAGACTCTATCCTTTACGAGCGCTGAAGTATCGTCATTACAAAATATGAGAGCTTTCGATTTTTTAGGGTTTATTTTCAAAGAGTGTTGTCGCGCGGTGTTCGATAATTATTCTTCAAGATCTCTGTTGATGCATTTAATCGCTTCCGATACACCAGAATATTGAAAAGAAAAATATAGTTGCGTGTCATCTGCATAAAGGTGGTAGTCACAGAACTTGAGCGAATCAGGGAAGAGTGATGTATACAAGGTAAAGAATAAAGGGCCAAGAATACTACCCTGAGGCACTCCACATGTGAGACTCTGGGATGTAGATTTCTGAGTACCGATCTGTACAATTTGTTTTCGGCCGTTCAGATACGATGAGAGAAGAGAACATACTCATAGCTACTAGAATATCATGATTCAACATATCGAAGGCTTTCGAAAAGTCTAACAGTATCAGCACAGATATTTTTCTATAATCAATGGCTCTTAATATATCGTCAACGACATCACCAAGTGCCGTGGCGCAGCTGTACCCCTTTCTGAAGCCGGATTGCTTGATAGGTAAAATATTATTTTTATCAACGAAGTCTCTAATTTGAGAATCAATTGCTCGTCCAAATACTTTCGAAAAAACTGGTAAGATACTAATTTGTCTCAGATCACTTTATTCTTTGGGTGAACTAACTTTAGGGAGTGGAATCACTTTAGCAAATTTCCAGTCTGAAGGAAAATATCCGACCTGTAAACACACGTTAACAATGTGTACAATGATGGGAACGATAAGGGGACAGCATAACCGGATAATAATAATATTGAGTTCATCATTTCCAAAGGCTTTACTATCAATGTTATTTATAATATTAGTTATAGTTTCTTCGTTTACTACCGGAAATATGAATTCGTTCACAATATCCCTTTTTTTATTGTTTTTATAATAATTAAGCAAGTTATGAAAGTAGAAGTATAGTACTACAAAACGTATATTCTCATTTTGGGTTACAATGGTGCGAAATGAGTGAAAAATGCATGCAAACATGACTGAAAACGTCTGAGCCCGCGTTAACTGTTGAGCAATAGTCCAGGAGATTCTTCTAATGAACGGGTTACGTGATAATACGCTTCCCCTCATCTCCCGCTCACTCCTACCACTCGACCGCTTTCACCAGCTCGGCCGTTTTCAGTCATGTTTGCAAGCATTTTTCACCCATTTCGCAGCATTTTACCGCAAAATGAGAATATACGTTTTGTGGTACTGTACTTTCACTTTCAAAATCTGTTTTAGAAATTGAAATCGGACAATCACTAGAGTATCCAGGTACGCTGCAAAAACAATTCAAATTGCAATTGTGCCAAAACTAAATATCCGTCAGAGCCTGTTTTGTGCACACACAAAGAACACATGATTCAACACTTTCATGAGAAGTGCCAACCCTATTTCTTGAAAAATGTCGGAGTTATGATTATTTTTTTAAATCGTTAGATTTTCTGGTTTTTCAGGTTTCCTCCGTTACTAATGATCCTACAGGCTCGTAAGAAATACCATTTCATTCGTATTTCAATTATCTACAATTCTTTTCATTGGTGTAACTAAATTGCTCTATTAGTTTTTCATTTTATAGTCAAAACTATTTTAAATAACACGTTTTTTGTTATTTAAATGATTATAACAAATTAATAAATGCGAGTCGAAAACATAACGGAAAATAACTACGGACTGTCTTCCATGTGATGGTACAATCGGTTTTCTACTAATATTTTTGTTAGGAAAAAATGCTCTATTGATTGGCCTAAACCTATTTGACAAATGTCATAAATAATTATTTGTTTGGACTTGTTATCCTTGTTATTTGTTATTGTTTATTGTGTTTTGAAAATAAAACGAGCCAGGAAGAAGGTATACTCTTATTGAAATGTCCCCTTTGGGATAAAAAGACACTAATGACAGTGTTGTCATCTATCGAGTTTTTATTTTCGAACTAATGACTGTGATGCTTAAAAAAAATTCTTAAGACAACGACTAAGAATAGGACTGTGATGGTGATTATGACTATGATAATGATATGTTGCGTAAATTGGCCCTATAACTGGGGTGACCCTGTCTTTACTTTTGAAATTTGGGATTACTTTCATTGATAAGGATGGTTAGAGGATCTTATATAGTTTCAGCGATTGATTTCCTTCAAAATTATGCTATTCAATCCATGGATGTCAGTAATTTTTTTAGGATTTTATTTGCATCATGAATTTCGCATTGAGTTACGGTACAAATGAAGAAAGAGCTCAGAGTTTTTCTATAATCTCACCATCCATGTTATCAGTTTTTTTTCAAATCTTTCGTGATTTTTGCAACCACCATACAAAAGTAGTCATTGTATTCAGAAGGTGATATATTGGAAATTACGCCGTTATTTTTGGAAATTCTAGAAATTTTTTTGTAATAGTAATTGTAGGATTTGTATAACTGAATATCATAAAAAAAATACTCGAATCAGTCACTATTTTCGAATAAGATAGTTGTCCTCTCTTCCCGTGAAGTTTCTTTCATAGGTAGGTGTTTATCAATCATTTCAATCAAAATTGTCAGAAAACTCACTTAGCATATTGTTATTTGAGTTGACATCACACTTTTGTAAACATATCCCAGTCAATAAAATGTTTATCATTGCTAATTTTTCATTGTAGATTCAAAAAAAAATTCGTTATAATACCTTTTTTCAGCTAATATTTTTATTTATATTAAAAGTTTTGATGAATTGTCCCTTGTGATCGAACATGTCTCATTTACCACAGTATCGAAATCGAAATAATTTCACTTGAAACTGTAGTTGTTATAGGTATAATTTTTATCAGAGAAATAATATAATTGAATAAAACAATACAAATGACACAAATTTCATAGGAAAACACAATTAAACCTAACCTACAAATGGCCAAGTAATCTTGACCCTAGAAACACAAGGTGGGGTTGCCGGTGACCCGACCACTTACATTTTGTGACATGCGCGCTATTGTTTTGGATCTGCAGGGTTATCCTCCCGCCTACCTTCAGTACTCAGTGGTATAGTATTTCCAATACCAATTGGAACAGCACAGAGAAGGAATTCCCGCCTCGACATAGGCGTCGGTATATTATTTTTCAGTGGTATTTCTTCAGTTACTTATTCTTACAATCATAGCAATCGATGGCTCAATGTAAAAGTAGACACATGGTATCTCAACTGAATTTTTCCATCTTGAATAATTATGAAAAACTTAGAATTTTCAGGTACTTGATTTCCGAGTCGAAAACACTAAAATACAATGAAAACACGAATAATCACCCCGGATACTCATTATTTACAACGAACACACGGTACTGATAAAGAAATATTGTGAAGTGGACAACTAATTTGTATTCAGCCAGTCCAGCTAGCCGAGCCTTTATTCCTCAACTACCTTTGATGGCACTTTTACTAACTATCTGGGTGACTAGGGGCTACAGGCCAAACATGTTTATGATTATACCAGGGACGCTTTGCAAATAAAAGCACTGGTAGTATATGCATTTGCCATTTGCAGGGCAGTGATTATGAACACCCCTTGTAGTGCTCTTATTTTTATTGCCGTTCCAATTAGGAATGGATAGACTATATCTGAAAGTGGTCGGGTCCCTTTTTATATTAGCCCACGTTAAGTAGTGTTTTTCAGTACATTTCTGGGTTTTGACCCCACCTTGTGATTGACGCTATACGTTTTACGTCGGTAAGTTCTTCAAAGTATTAATTTTACGGTATCTAATTATTATTATTTTTTATTAGAATAACACTATGAATCCAAGTAAACGTCCTCTCATGGATGAAGATCTGTGAAAGCCCTTTATAAGAGTGATTCCAATGATGACGAGGAAGAAAGTTAAGATGAAGACTTTGTACTACTAGACGATCATCTTGACGACGAGTTTGATGTGAGCGAACTGCAAGAAGTCGATGCAGAGAATGATATTGACATTGATCAAAACTCCATGGATCACGATGTGGAAAAAGACAAACGTCCCAGAATATTGGGCAAGAATAAATATGTGTGGTTTAAGCAACCTATGATTAGTAAGAGAACTAGAACTTCAAAAAAGAATATCGTTCTTCATCTTCCCGGACCGAAGGGAGAAGCTAGGAATAAAACCAGCGTAAAAGAATTATGGCACCTTTTTTTCCTGACTCGCTAATCGAAATAATTTTGACTAAACCAATAAAGAAATTGAAGTTCGAGCAGCAAGATTCACCACAGAACAATTTTATGTTCAGAAAATAAATAGAAGTGAGCTGCTAGCTCTTTTCGGCTTACTATATTTTGCTGGCGTCCTGAAAAACGCCCATCTTTCGCTTGCAGATATGTGGTCTGAAAAATTCGGTGTCCCCATGTTTAGATGCACAATGCCCAAAAACCGCTTTGATTTTCTGTTAACGTGTGTACGTTTTGATGATAAAACCACTCGCGCAGAACGTAAAGCTTTGGACAAATTGGCAGCTATAAGAGACATATGGAACATATTTCTTCAGGGTTGTCAAGACAATTATACCCCTTCAGAGTATCTCACAATAGATGAGCAACTGTTGAGCTTTAGAGGAAGATGTCCCTTTAAAATGTATATTCCTAACAAGCCTGATAAGTACGGTTTAAAAGTTGTTATGATGTGCGATGCCAATACAAGCTATATGTGTACAGCTCTGCCATATATTGGTAAAGAGCAGCGAGATAAGCAAGCAGGCTCAATTCCTACACAGTATGTTTTAAAGCTAACTGAAAATATTCAGGGTACCAATCGCAATATAACCATGGACAACTGGTTTTCATCTTGTGAATTGGCCAAAAAATTATTAGAAAAAGAACTAACAATGGTTGGAACACTTCGAAAAAACAAAAGTGAAGTACCACCACAATATTTGGTATCCAAACGTTCACAAATTCCGTCCTCAGCTTTCGCATTTACTCAAAACCTGACACTTGTTTCGTACGTCCCAAAACGGAACAAATGCGTTCTTTTAATTAGCTCTATGCACTCACAAGATGAAGTTAACGAAGAGACAGGAAAACCAGAAATTATTTTATTCTACAACAGTACTAAAGGGGGTGTTGATACCTTCGATCAGCTGTGCCATTCAAAAACCGTTGCTAGGAAAACATGGAGATGGCCACTGAGACTTTTATATGGAATGTTAGACGGAGGTGCAATCAATACAATGATTCTACATAGGCAGAAACATCCTTATTCAAAAATTTCCCGATCTACGTTTATAAAGTCCTTAGCTGATTCATTAGTGGAAGATTACATGAAACAAAGAATTAGTAATCTACGACTGCCGAAAAAGTTGAGGCAATCTATGCGTGATTATCTGGGATATCCAGATGAACAACCCATTGCAAACATTCAGAAAGGGTCTCGTCGATGTGATTTCTGCACAAGACGCCGCGATAGGAAAGGCCGCTATGTTTGTGTTCACTGTGCAAAAAATATGTGTGCACAACATCAATTCAGTATTTGTGAAGATTGTAAAATATAAAATAAAACACTATTTCATTCTCTACTTTCTCCTAAATTTAATTATGGCATCCTAAAAAAAATATTACACAAATGAGTACATCTTATATTTTGTCCCAACCTGTATAATTATTCTGATTTTTTTGACTAAACTCTACAGCACATTGTAGGGAATGGAATAATTCGACACTTTTTTGATAAATAAACCTAAATATACTCGAAGATATGTTTCATTTTGGAAAATAATAATGGTTCGTCCGCGACCCCACATTGTGAAAATTGTTATGTAGTTTCACCTTGTGGTTCTACGAAAGCGTAGAAGGGCCACATAAAATAAAAAAATATAATTCCGACTTCACAACTCGGAATTATACTAATTCCGACTTTACAACTCGCAATTAGTATAATTCTCACTTTACAACTCGGAATTACTATAATTCCGACTTCACAACTCAGAATTATACTAATTCCGACTTTACAACTCGCAATTAGTATAATTCTCACTTTACAACTCGGAATTACTATAATTCCGACTTCACAACTCGGAATTATACCAATTCCGACTTTACAACTCGGAATTAGTATAATTCTGACTTTACAACTCGGAATTAGTATAATTCCGACTTCACAACTCGGAATTATACTAATTCCGACTTCACAACTCGGATTTATACTAATTCCGACTTTACAACTCGGAATTAGTATAATTTTGACTTCACAACTCGGAATTAGTATAATTCCGACTTCACAACTCGGAATTAGTATAATTCTGACTTCACAACTCGGAATTAGTATAATTCCGACTTTAGAACTCGGAATTAGTGTAATCATTGCGATTCCATTGAAATTATAGTGAAAGTTTAAACATTGATTCCTAATGTCCAAACTCGTCAATTCATGTGCATTTGTGTATATAGTTATTACTCAATATTATTAGAACGTATCTTTCCCGCACGCCACCTCGGCAGGAGCGTGCGGGAAAGTATAACTTTCCGCACTTGTTAAGTATTTTTAATGGAAAAGAGTATACTTTATTTAGAGAAAATCGTAAGAAAAGTACTAGTTTTATGCTTAGCAACTTTTCTACTTAGCAACACGTTTATTATTGATCATTACATTATTTCATTTTGCTAATCTGAGATTTTTCTTTTATAAATTGATGCGTTTCCATCAAAAAAAAGAAGAAAACATGATGGATCCACATCAAACCAAAATAACAGAAACAAAACATCATCTCAATGTTTTTCAACAATTTAACAACAAATCTGAAACTTTTCTTCAACAAAACGTGTTGTGTTTTTGGATGCAACAAACTTTTCGCGTTCCCGTTTCCATTAAAAAAGGACAAAAACACGTTTTCAACTTTTAAAGAGAAACATTCTCGATTGAAAATTGAATCAATACATGACTCCTCTGGAAATGGAAAAACCCTACGATAAAATTGAAGTTACTTTTTTGTAATATCTAACAGAAAACAACTACTTCCCCGGCTAAAGCCACGCTGGACGTTGAACTACATCTGATAGATATTGAGAAAGACCCTATATAACTTGAGAGAAAAAATCTGAAAGTGAAAATTTGCATTTTCATTCAGATAGTTGCTTATTTATTAAATGTCCAGTTTCCATTGGAGATTCTTATCTATGAATGAGATAAGGGAGAATGTTATTCAGAAGTATCACTCACAGAAAATCGCTCATTCCATTGAAGCGTGAATAATTGCATCTCTTTCGCTAGGCCTCCAATACATTTTGGTCGACAAAAAATCTATTTCACTCTTCTAAGATCATCAGGGAGGTCGGAAGAATTGGAAAACATACTCTTCAGAAGCAATTTCACACTGTAATGAGGAATTGTTGGACTATTTCTTGTGCGGTGAAACTTTCAAAATATTTTTCTGACATAAAACCTGTCATGGGTATGGTATGTTGATTTCATTGAAAATATGAACAGAATGTTCATAAAGTCAGATGTGGAATCATCTACGACTGAAAGTTGGAATTTAGGCGCTATTTTCCATCGTACAAAAAAAATCTTAGTGGTACCGCCAAGCATTCAACCACATCGCATATCTAAAATTGCTATATTCTTTGATAGATCTTAGGGCCAACCATCAGCTGTATTAAATCTTCAAAGTTCTCGCTGGACGGTTCAAGTTTACATTTTCACATAATTCCAGCCAACTCGTGGAATCGTAATGATTACACTAATTCCGAGTTGTGAAGTCGGAATTATACTAATTCCGAGTTGCGAAGTCAGAATTATACTAATTCTGAGTTGTGAAGTCGAAATTAGGCTAATTCCGAGTTGTAAAGTCAGGATTATACTAATTCCGAGTTGTAAAATCAGAATTATACTAATTCCAAGTTGCAAAGTCAGAATTAGGCTAATTCTGAGTTGTGAAGTCGGAATTAGGCTAATTCCGAGTTGTTAAGTCGGAATTATACTAATTCCGAGTTGTGAAGTCGGAATTATACTAATTTCGAGTTGCGAAGTCGGAATTAGACGAAATAATTTTTTTTATTCATTGTGGCACTTCTACGCTTTAGTAGTTGACACATCTTTTCCGTTATTAGTAATAGTAGAGTAAATGAGAGAAGCATCGGGTTTGAATTCCCTTTCTCACCAAAATGAAAAATTGTTCAGTGAAATATCCGCGGTATTTCCTAACGGCGCGGCATGTTGAAATAATGTGAATTCTTTTATTATAGTAGATTTTTATCGTCAGGAAATCCATTCAGATGTCTCGACCTTGATCACATTAATCGCAGAGGTAGTTACATAAACGGTATTTTGCATTATCCTGCATTATCCACCGACACGGTTAACATAATACAATAGTAATAATGCACGATTATGATGAGCACAATTAAAATAATGTGCTTTCTGATTTATGAATAACCGAACACGGTGTTTTATCGTTTACGATGTGAATATCGTAATTTTATTCGTCATTACTGTGAGTTTATTTAATAAATGGATGTCGTTATATGTTACCTACCTACTTCTAGCTCACCTACATCGACTGTCAAAGAGATTCAGTTACAAGTTACAGTATCGTTAACTTTGAATGGACATGCGGATAATCGATTTTTGAGAAGTAGTACAGTGGACGACTAGCGTTATACGATATCGCACAAAATAGACATGATTTGATAAACAATACCGGAATATACCGGGTGTCAACGATTTCGTTGGACAAGCCATAGTTTCCCGAGTTCCAAGCTGATATTTAGCTTAACACGCTGCATGCTAATGGCGTAAACTAATATAATTGGTAGATGCTGAAGGGTATATCCTTAAAAAATAACTGTAAATGTACCGATTTCACTTTGGCAGAATATATTTTGAACGTTCTAAGAAATTCATATTATTTTTTACGCAAGGACGCTCATAGGCGTCGTCAGCACTGGCTTACGAATGTTTGTTCCATAAGCTAAGCGACGCTCATGTGCGGCTTCCACTTTTATTGTCATTTTAATTAGGGGAACAATAAACATTCATTAAAATGAATAGAAAACGTTATGATGAAAATATAACTGCAAGTTTCGATGTGCATGGGAATGTACAAAACAGTCTTCAATATTAAGCCAGGTTTTTCAGGAAATACATTCAAATATAGTATCTCATCTTAAATTATTGTTGTGTGAACATACTTTACATTTTTTCTCTTTGTTCGTCCTCTAATATCAGTATCTACCATTTTTGTAATCCTGTGTGGCTTTGTCTTTGTTGGAGTAGCTGATACTGTTGCTGAATTTTGTAACATATTTTTGATAATTTCTAGCCAATGCTCGTAGAGATAATTTTTTTTTACTAGTGTAAGGAGTATAACTTTTGTACAAATGTACGATCAACAGCACATTTGACGATCGGTAGGGGCTTCATTTTATTTTATTTTATTTTCGGTTTCTACCATATCATATGGAAATTCAGTACTTCAGTACTTCGAATACTGTAATTCGAAGTGTAAGATATGACGTATGTGGTATGGTTGAACTCAGAAAAATATGGACATTCAATTTTTGACATAAAAATATACCCTTTCAATTAAAAAAAAAATCGATGACGTCATATCTTGAAAGGTAGTAGGGGAAAAAATAATTTTTTTCAAAAAAAAGGTGGAAAACTAAAATACAAAATCGACCTGTCCAAGCTTTTCCTCCGAAAATAATCAACTCGTAAGATAATAGAGCGTTTCCACACTTTATGAACGCACTGTATATCTTCAGTTATATTTGAAAGTTCCTGAATATTTTTATCAGTGCTATTTGCAATTACCTGTACTGCTTGAACCAACCCCAAATTATCATCCTCCTCTTCACTATCTAAAAAAGTTTATGAAAATCAAATGATGGTGGTGCGTGTATAACAAACATGCCGGTTTCTTCATCTGATGAAGAAAAATCTGTATCGGATTCGTCAACTTGATCGTCACTAGATGACCGATTCAATATTTGGTATAATTCAGTATCTCTGAGTGTTTTGCACTAATTTTCGCTCGTTTACGAAGTGAATAATTCGAGTCCATTTTCAATCTGATATAAAGCTTGAAAACAAAAAACGGCATACAAGATCTATAAGTTAAATGTTTCATTCATATAACCCTCCACTAAGCAGCTGCTTGCATGCCTTGATGAATGTATTTGATAGCTTCAAAATATTTTTTGCAAAAACGCACATAAGCGTCATCAGCACCCTGATAAACCAAAACTGTGTCGCGCATAGGCGTTATTAGCATGCAACGTGTTAAAACAGCACACTGACCTAAATAACTCTCATTGCGTTAAGTTTTTGGGTGTCTTCTTGGACGACAAACTCGCTTGGGAAGAACATACGACTTTTGTCTGCAAGAATATGTCACGAAAATATTTCTAATACGTAACCTGCGAAATTGCTTGCCTCACTCAGCACTGTTACAGCTCACCACGCACTCATAGAGTCCACAATATCTTATGCCCTATTATAGTCTGGGAGGTAGCGTTGCATTTTGGGCAGTGATTTTACGCCGATTGCTTGCCATCATTTTCAATAGATCTCGAATGACTTAACAACTGAACCAAGTGTCAGCTGGCGCACCTGCGGTGGGTGTGGAATTGGGAGATTGCGGAAGTGTTGAAAAAAAAATTAAGTAATAGTACGCCGGCTGAAACTATTTCCATAAATAGTTTTTATCATACTGAGCTGAAAAAAAAAATCGCCAGCTGCATCGTGGAGGGGAAAGTATGCGTCAGCTGCTCGCATGAACTTGAAAAAAAAAACGTAAAATAAAGTTATATTACGCTGGATGACATTTAAACAACGTGATTCTTTCAAAAATTAAGAGTTCGAAAACAACAATCAGCTGCGTGTATAGTGGTGGAAAGGCCGTCAGCTGACGCAGTAAAGATGCATATTATTCGAGCAATGCACAGAATCTTAAATTTAATTCCAACTAATAGCGAACGTGAGATGGGTATATTCCTTCGCCGTATCAAAAATCCAAAATATACATTTTGTAGAACTCGAAATTTTAAGATATATGGTGAAAATTTCGGAGGGGTGGGGGAAAAGGGGATGATGGTATTCTGTATCTCCGACACGTGACGACCTATTGGAAAACATTTTGGGCAGTTATGGAGGGCGGGCGTTCCGATTTTGAAAAATTACCCCCTCCTCCCCCCACCCTACTCCAAAGCTACTTAGCAAACCGGTGTAAATATCGGAATAAAACTGATGGCTACGTACGCAGAAAATTTTTGCAAAAAAATGTTCAGGGGGGTGGGGTAAAGCCCCCCCAAAAATATTTAAAAAATATTAAAAAATTAGAAATAAAAATATTTAAAATTGTAGGGGACCGTTTATGATTTTTTTTTTCGGGGGAGGGGGGAGCAAAAAAATTGGATTCAGTGGGGTGAAATAATTTTTTTTGATTTTTTTAAATAGCCCGTATCACACCATTGGGTAATTCTAGAAAAATTTGTAATCTGCAGTTTTTGATGCGACCCCCCGTTTAGGCTGTGCGCGTGTCCGCGGATTAAATTTCATTCGGCGTAATATAACTTTATTTTATGTTTTTTTTTACAAGTTCGTGCGAGCAGCTGACGCATAATCCCAACTCCACGATGCAGCTGACGATTTTTTTTTTTCAGCTCAGTATGATAACAACTATTTATGGAAAAGTTTCAGCTGGCGTAGTATTACTTATTTTTTTTTGTAACCTCTTTGGCAGCCTCCCATCACCGCACCCACCGCGACTTGAGCAGCTGACTTATTAGTCATATAAGGTCATATAAGGTCAACTATCGCTGTTAATATTAGACGGCATACTATGACTTTTGTATTTGCAACGCTACCCCCAGACTATTAGTATGGGGTCACTCAGCACATGCTTCAGCAGTCTTCTCCATGCAAAGAAAGGCGGCCAGAATCATTGCTGGTTTGCCTTATAGAGATGATTGTAGGGGTGCTGTCAGACAGGTAAGATACTAACCCTGCCATGTGCTCACATACTGCAATGTCTTATGCAAATAAAAGCAAACTTGAAAAACTATAGGACAAATGAAAGTTCGCATTCATACACAACGCGAAACAAAGATATGATACATCAACGCTAATTGAGACTTTCGAAAACGAGAAATGGGACTAGCTATTATGCAATCAAGTTCTTCAATGTTCTACCACACGATGTCCAAGTTCTTGAGTGTGTTTAGTTCAAATTTGTTATTATGCAGTTCCTGGCTGATAATTCGTTTTATGATTTTGCTGAGTTCCTATCAACCGATTTTACTCATACATTAAGTAATATATCGAAAATTATTGTAGCCTGTTAAATTTTATTGTGCAAGTGTTTTTAACGACAAAGAATATGCTTATGTCTTGTTATTTCACATTATTATTTATTTTTTTATTTTTATTTTATTACTGACTTGTCAAAGCACAATTGTGTAATATTACCAATAAAGAACTATCTATCTATGCAGTGTGTCCCACTTACCATGCTCACCATGGGTATCTTTTCAATGGTGAGAGATACGAGGTCGGTTAAATGACACCAAATGTGGAGTTTATCAAAGCCAACAATAATGTGAAAAAATATTTTGATGAAATCTATTCATTTTGTTTTATACGCAAAAAACAGATTTTGATCATTTTCATTTCTCCTCCGTAACTTCTTTATTTATGAAAATATTCGAATAGGAATTTCACATTCTCATGGCAGTTTTTCAATGAGATTTCGAAAAAAATATGAAAATTATACCAACTCTTCTAGAATTTGAGATATCAGCACCAAATTTTATTTTCCAAATGTAGGTCATAGCTCACTATGACTTAGTTATGAATAACTTATTTTTCTTTTACAGAAGATATGTCACAGTAATAGTTTTTTGTTGATAACAACGGAGTTATCGCCATTTATACAAAAACAAGAACTATTTTGAAGTCGCCATCTTGAATTTATAAATTTTAACAAAAAAATCATGATCTCCGACTTCAAAAACCCCCACATACCAATTTTGAATGGAATTGGACCATAATAACAAATCTCGTCCGCCATATTGGAGGAGCCGCCATTTTTAATTTTTTACTACAATAAAAATTCTATAGTGCATTGTCACCGGAATTATGAACATCTGCCAAATTTCAAGTTATTAGGACCGCCAGAAGTGGGTCAAAATTCACTTGCAATAGACATGAAAATGAACAAAATCTGTTATTTGCGTATAAAACAAAAAATAGATTTTATAAAAACATTTTTTCACATTATAGTTGGCCTTGAGAAACTCCACATTTGGTGTCATTTAACCGACCTCGTATCTCTTACCATTAAAAAGATACCCATGGTGAGCATGGTAAGTGGGACACACTGTATATCTACCAAAAAACCTAGGTCACCAAATTTGCAGTTATTACTGCTACTTGAAGAGCAGATAGGGTAGAATAATTTTTTCCTAAAGGAACGATTTTAATGAGTTCCTATCAACTGTTTTTTCACTACTTATACATTAAGTAATGTATCGTAACTTATTGCTGTTTGTTAAATTTTATTGTGCAAGTGTTTTTAACAACAGAGATTGTTTATCCTTTGTTATTTTATATCTAATCTAATCTAAATTTTAATTTTAAGTTTTATTTTATTACTGACTTGTCAAAGCACTCTTGTGCAATATGACCAATATCTATCTATCTATCTATCTATAATAAAATCAAACGATCCAAAATCGGATGGGATATCAACAAAAATGTTAAAGCTATGTATACCATACCTCACACCAGTCATAACTCACTTAATAAACAAGTGCAATTTTCCAGATTCATGGAAAAAATCCCTCACCTATATTTCCTGTAAATAAAATATCTAAACCTCTCATGATGTGCGATCTGCGATAAATAATTAATATTCTTTTAGTTATATCCAAGGTGATTGAGAATGCAGTTTACGAACAAATTTACAGTATGGTATCAAAAAAAAAATTCTACTTCATCAACAATTAGAATTTCGTCGAAATCATAGTGCTACAAGTGCTTTTTGAAAATAACTGATGATATAATTTCTGGTTGTGAAAATAATCAAATTTGCATACTTTTTCATTGAATTACAGTAAAGCATTTACTTTTATGTACCAGACTGAAATATTTTGGATTCAGCCATAATAATAGCTGTCTTTTCATTGAATTTTTGAGCAACTGACTCCACTTCAGTGTATGAAGGGAGTAAGTAGTCCATACTCAAAGTGGAGTTGCAATGTAATAAAGTTAAGTAAAACTCGAAGTCGTCTCCACATATTTCACCCCAAGGGCAAGGGGGAACGCAGCTTTGGCAAGCAACTTGTCAAAGTGTTTGCATCAGTGGCGACCATTCCTCCGTAATGCCAAAGGTTGGCCCTTAATTGCGCCACCGATGTTTTGATATATAACTTTTAAATTTTGCGTTTTTACACTTCAAAGTCTCCATGCCTTTTTAACCCCTGTATTACTTCAACTGAAGATGAGCATTACTATGCTAGAAAACATGTTTTTGACTTTCTTGTAACGCAGACACTTTGACAATTTGCTTGCCAAAGCTGCGTTCCCCCTTGCCCTTGGTGTGAAATATACAGTGTGGTCCACTAAGTGTGCAACAAATGGGAAACTTGTTTATTATCGATTTCTCAGAAAATTTTATTCTTGGCAAAAGTTGGTGCATATTCCAAAACTATAACAAGTGTACCTGAAATGGCTTTATGACAAACACCATACAGGAGATGCCAAAAAATATAAAGTTCGTTCAAGAGTAAAGTACCCTTATTTAAAAAAATATAGAAATATGTTGAAGAGAAAAGTTGCTTAGAATTAAAAGTTATGTTCAGATACGAAGTCATGGCCTGCTATTCGAATTTTTTTTTCATTTGGAAAATATTGAATTACCCCCGTATGATACCTATTTTTACTATTTTGATTTAATATGTATGTGAAGTAGCCACAATCAAATCAGGTTGGAGTATTTTTCATCAAATTAAAGTGTATTTGTAAAATTTACTTGGATTTGTATTTTTTTAGGTGACCGTCAACTTCATGTTTGTTGCAACGATATTTAACAGAACTCTAGAATAAAACAAATACTCTTTTTAACGAGGCAAATACTTTACTAAGTAAATGTTCATATGAATAAACTGTCAAAATCTATCGCGGATAGCCATGAACAAAAAAGAACCAATAAGCGATAGTACAGAAACTTACAGTAGGTAACTGAACAGATGCTAACAATAAAAATTATCGAAGCGTCTCTGTATGTCCACCTTCTCTTTCGATGCATCTAATATTTCTGCAATGAACTCGTATTGAAGTTTCAAGCTCAGCGAAATTATCAAAGGGGCGATCTCTGTAGACATTTTGTTTTAAGTATCCTCATAAGAAATAATCCAGAGGAGTAAGGTCTGGAGAACGAGGAGGCCATCGAGGATCGGTAATTCGTCCTAACCATTTATTACGAAATGTCCTATTCAGCCACTGAAAAACATTTCTAGTAGAATGGGCAGGACATCCGTCATGTTGGAACCATACTTTTTGCCGTTCTTCTAATACCATATCATCCAAAAACTCTCCTATTTCAGTTTCCAAAAAGTTCAAGTACCTGTCACCATTCAAATTCTCTCGAAAAAAAACGGACCTTGTAATGTATCATTTAATATACCACACCAAACGTTTGTTTTCTGATAGTATTGATATTTGTTGTCAATAATAAAATTTGGGTTGACATCTGACCACCATCTGCAATTTTGTGATGATAGAACCCCATTTGTTGTAAAAGTCGATGAAAATCTCTTTGTTCTTCTATTTCACCCTAAATCCACATGGAAAAATCATATCTCAAATCATAGTATCTTTCTTGCAATGTACAAATCAATGTAGGTTTGTAAGCATGGTACTTATGTTTCTTGAGAATACGCTTCACATAGGTTTTTTTTATGCTGGTATAATCACTAATTTCTTGGATGGACCTTCTAGGATTTTCTACTACTGCTTGAAGTACGTCAAGCTGGTTTTCTTCTGTGCGTACAGGTTTCGTACGCTCCGTTTTATGTTTATATTCTAGTGAGCCGGTCTGTTTGAAATTCTTTAAAATTCTACTTACACTTGAATAGCATATTTGTTTGTCTGGATGCCGCTACTTGAAAATATTTGCAGCTTCGCGCATTGTTTTATAACCATCACCACAGATTACAACTAATTCTGCCTTTTCAGTTAACGTTAATACTACTAGGCGAGGCATTTTTAATTAAGGACAAATATGAAAAGGTTTGACAGGCAAGTTTCAAGACGCCACTCTATCAAACTACAGTATTGTTTTCGGACGTAAGTATGTGTATTTTGTTCATGGCTATCCGCGATAGATTTTGGAGTGTTTTTTAATATATGTTCTAGTTGAGGCATTGTTGTCAGAAGAACAGAAATTTTATACTTTTATTGACAGTTTATTCATGTGAACATTTACTTAGTAAAGTATTTGCCTCGTTAAAAGAGTATTTGTTTTATTCTAGAGTTCTGTTAGTATCGTTGCAACAAACATGAAGTTGACGGTCACCTAAAAAAATACAAATCCAAGTAAATTTTACAAATACACTTTAATTTGATAAAAAATACTCCAACCTGATTTGATTGTGGCTACTCCACATACATATTAAATCAACAAGTAAAAATATGAATCATACGGGGGTAATTCAATATTTTCCAAATGAAAAAAAAATTCGAATAGCAGGCCATGACTTCGTATCTGAACATAACTTTTCTCTTCAACATATTTCTATATTTTTTGAAATAAGGGTACTTTACTCTTGAACGAACTTTATATTTTTTAGCCTATCCTGTATGGTGTTTGTCTTAAAGCCATTTCAGGTACACTTGCTATAGTTTTGGAACATGCACCAACTTTTGTCAAGAATAAAATTTTCTGAGAAATCGATAATAAACAAGTTTCCCGTTTGTTGCACACTTAGTGGACCACACTGCATATTGTGGAGACGACTTCGAATTTTACTTAACCTTATTCCACTTCAGTGTGTTTTCATAAATTAGTTATTTTTGTATTGAGTGCGTAAAATGAGCGTTTTTTAAATGGCACATGAGAGTGTGCCATGAAAACACGAATTTCATACACGAAATACAAACAACATTTTTTGTACAACTGTGAATGTGAATTCACATCGTCTGAAATATATTAAAAATAAATACTTCCAATACATCTTGACGTGGTTTTTTGTTATGATAAGTTATCGCTTTTAAACGATGTTGTTTTGAAAATATTATTCAAGTCTCCCTGGAGCCCTATGGCAAATACTAGTAATAGCTTCTTTGTATCCGCATAGACTATGCCTTTGATTATACTCAAATGAATTTTTATTTTCCATTATCATTTATACTGTTTTATTGATATCTGACTTATCCTTGTAATACCAAATGAATATTACAGAATACTATGCTTGCTAGAGATTTGTAAAACAAAGTCCAGTCGAATTGACTCTGTTCGTCCACCCCCAGCATATTGTATAAATGCGAGAGCCTCCTCATAATCCTCTACATATCTAACTGATGGTATCAGAACGTTGTGGGCAAGCTGTTGTGGGTGTTGAACATTCTCACTTTTAAAAACACTGACTCTCTGTTGTGCAGCCGAGGCTGATTTTTATTTCCTGTTCCTGAGAACGCCAATTATGTTTAATTTGCTGTTGACTGTTTTTTCTTCTTTTCATACGTAACTGACCGACTGATTTCATTCTTATTTATTTTCATTACTAGTTTTTGAAAGATTCTACGAACAACGATATGAACAATGTCTTTATTTTGTTCCCCACAAATATCGGGAAAGGGCCCTAAACCTTGCATGAAATGTTTCTTCAAATTTCGGAAGTAGTTAAATTTTTAGATAATTCGCCCCTTGAATTTTTTATCATGTTCTATATTTCAAAAGTATAGAAAACTACATCCATTTTACTCGACTCTCGCTTACATCACCTGATGATGTGATCTTTGTTGACGAAACGCGAAATGTTTCAAATATTTATTTATCATGTGATGTTATCTCTGAATGTATGTCGAATTTACATTGAAGTATGGCATGTGCGTAATTAAATTGCATAATTCATAAAAGTTCATCAAACCAATTCTAACTGGAACGATTCTTCCAATCATAATAATAATAATAGTTTTTTCACAAGAGAAAATAATTCATAATTCACTTCAACACATACAGTACGATTATTATCAAATAAAAAGATACCACAGAAGCAGTGGGTATAAACGAAATATAGATAATGTAGGAATGTAGGCTTTCACGGCTGGCGTCAATGTTTTGGTTGGTTTCCGGGTTTTGCCGTGGTCTTCTTTGGTTTAAATCTCCAAACGTTTCAACTGCAACTGCGGCAGTCATCTTCAGTGGCGTGGTCGAAGCCTAGACGTGTCAACTGAAACTGAAGCTTTCCACCACCACCATGCAACCCCTAAGGTTGAGGCCCGGAAGGATGAACTCCCCAGCACTCGTTCGTACTCGAAAGCTCACCCCCCCTATCCACCACCCCCGCTCGTTAAAGCGGTTCCTCATCCTGATGACTGGCGATCAGCAGAATAAAATCTGACCGTTTGATATGGAGTGCCCAGCCAATTCTCGGCTTGAAGCTCCCTTATATCTGACATGAGTTGACTTTTAAACAATGACTTTACTTTACTGTGCATGGTGCCCTCCTGAAACTGGCTAAAGGCCTGAAAAAACTCTCGGCTGAGGGCCGAGTGCTGTGTACTGAGTTAACTGAAGTTGAAATTACTACTTGGTCGGTTCTTCTTGGTATCTGAAACATAAAGGCATGATTAATCGTGATTTGGTGACTGTTGAAGTAGACGTTGGCGTCGCCGAAGGTCTCGCCTCCGCCGTACTTCTTCAGGGATGTCGTTGTCTCTTTGGTTTACTGGACGTCTGTATTTGTTTCTGTCTCTGTCGTCTTGCTCACGTCTGTTCTCGTGGAGCTCCGTGAGCAGCGGGTTCGTGTGGGTCTCTACTCTTCCTAGAGTAGTCCCCACATGTTGTCTGATCAACTGAAGCTTTCGAGTTTGCGATGTTATTTATAGTGATGTTTTTTCGCGCACTTTCTGTAATGGCGGGTTCGCGCGCACTTTCCGTGCGATTCGGGTGACATGGCTTCGTTTTGGTAAATATCTTTGGTAAATATGTTTTCTCTTCTTTTCTGTTGAAGTTATCTTGTTGTTTGTGTATTTCTATGGCTTCCAAATACATTCTTGTTGAATAATGATTCGACGTTGCTAGTCTCTCGGTATTTTCGAAAAGGATCTTGTGTTTTCCGTCAGACAATGTATGATATAGACCTTCCCACAGTTACATGGAATTCGGTAGACTCCCGCTGATTTGAGTGGATCTCTGCTGTCTTTGGCTGATCTTAGATATTCCGATATCTTCTTCGTTGGTTTGAAGACGGTGTTGATTTTCTCCTTCTTTAGAATTTTCCAATTCTGTTGGTGACACCTTCTATGTATGGCAGATAGACAGTGCCTTGGGGGTGCTCTTCATTGGTGTTCCTTTTCTTCTCCCTTGGGCGCGTAGCACGGATAATGTCTTTCTTGTTGTACCCATTGGCTTGTAACACAGTTGTAAGGTGTTTTATTTCCTCGTCGATGTGCCTTGGTTCACATATTCTCAAAGCTCTGTTCAGTAGTGTGTTGATGACGAAATATAGATATATAAAATAAAAAAATGTAAAAATTAAAGAAGTTCAAAAATGTGAATAATATAAAAAATGTTGAAAGTCAAATTTAAAACATAAATAAGTGGAATTTGGGAAAATATTGGAAATTATTTTCAGTTTTCAAATCCGAGGTAACTGTTTCGTAAATGACCGTTTTTGAATCTGAATGTTGACGTTTCGTTTTTCAGTGTCTCAGGAAGAAGATAAATACTAAAGCGAAAGAACCAATTAACAATTTTTTGTCTCGGAGCATATTTTTATAACTGCTGTATAACTATGCCACTCCACTTCGAGATACAATGGACTTCTACCACAGGTTAATAGAAATCTGATGGAAGTGTGGTAAAATTGTTCAGATAAACATTGGAAAGTAAGGGCCCCATTACGTTTCCTTGCGGTACACCACATGTAATCGTTTATTCTTTCCTTATGTTGTTTTGAATCCTTAATTATTGTTTTCTTTCAGTTTAATATGATTCGATAAGACCTTCTATAAGATTCTTTACTGAATCTCTCACACCCAAATCCTCTAAGGTTTGTAATAGGATGGAGTTATCCACAGGGTCGAAGGCTTTCGCCAAATCTTCGAACACTTCAATAGAACTTTTTCCTATATCTATAGCATTGTATTCTCGAGTTTTTTCATAGCCTTGGTTGATTTTTCCTCTCTTAAAGTCAATTTATTACTTTAATGTGATAATTGGGGGAAAAAAGCTGTACTTTCAAAAGTTTGTAGCCGACAAACGAACCTTACGACCTGCTGATATTCATGACACTATCACATACTTCTCAAACTGTATACAATATTGAAAATTCGAAGAATGTAACCCATCTTTTTTCGGCAGACAAGGAATTAAAAGAATAATAATAAGAATGGTGCTGGGTTCTTTGTCAGTGGCTTGTTGAATATTTTTTATTTGAAGGACCTCGTTCCAATTCACTTTTTCTATAATTTCTCTTTTTTTTTAGAATTTGAAGAAATTATCTAGAGTAAAATTGTGAAGTGGTCGGTGACGCATGATTGCATTGTCATTGGCAGAATTATGACATAATAGTTTATAAGTCATAAGACACATTTCATAGTGCAGAACTTCAAAATTTTATACAATAATTTACATAGAAAATTAATCATTAGCCTGCGTGGACTCACGCACTACAACCTAAATATTCTGTGAAATTTTGCAAAATTTGTTTTTACGAATCTCCCAGGTTTTCGAAAAAAAACCTCAAAAGAAGAGCTTGTGCGAGCAAGGGAGATCTAAAAATAGTCTGGAGAAGGGCTTCTTTATAGAGGAAACTAATAAATTTCAATAAGCAACAATCTTCAAAATCAAATGATACTCGATCGCATGTTAACGATGTTTACAAATTTTTATTTGTGAACAGGTAAAAATGTCACTCGACAAAGTGATTATAATTCGATCAATCAATCTATAAATTAAATATTCAATGTACCTATGACATTATTTATAAATGGGATAAATTTGAGAGTGTTCATAAACGGACTTGTGCGTGGACAGGTCAGGTGTTGAGATACAATTTTGAAATCTATTTCCTAATCTAAAATAACCTAAAAATATTATTAAAAATATGAAACTGAGTGTGTACAATAATGAATTTGTGTCGTTCATTGTCTCTAGACACAATTTACTAAAGATTTAAGCATGGAGAAAGATGGAGACTTCATTCTTTGTTTATGTATAATTGTAAGATTTTGAAATTAGGTTTTGACATTTAAAGCTGCATCTCGTTGGCTTATGCATAAAACTTAGATGGTAGATAATTTTAAAAAAAGCAAGAGGTGGTGAAAAATGGGTAGACAATTTGAAATTTCAACCTTCAGCAAAATCTGAAAATAATAATAACATACAAAAATTGCAAATAATAATGTATTATTTCTGTTACCTTTACAACCAAGTGAACGGATATACATTTTGACAATAACTAATTAGTTGACAGATGCAACAACCTATAATATAGGTTCTAGAGCAACGTTTTGTGCAAGACGTGTGTTCCTGGATGAAAATACCCATGCTAGAATTGTACATATCATGGGGTTACAAAAATGGAATGGCCATCTCGTTCACCGGATATGAACTATATTCACTGAATTTTACCCGAAATCTGTTTAAGATTGAACTGGCTTTCGCTGGTTGTTCAAACTATCGAGCAACTGTTGATGAGCACTTTGAATTGAGCTCTTCGAATGAAGAATGTCAGTGGGTCTGATAAATGTCTCGAAACTTTATGACCGTGTCGCCAAAATGTTTAGAAATGTACCTGTTTTTGTTTCATTTAAATCAATCGAGTTGTGTTGAAGTTACGACAATTTTAGTTTCCGTCGTATTCAAAGATTTCAGACGAGCGCGCCATTCTCGCGTGACGCCATTTTACAACGCAAGGGTCTCACCATACACTCAGGCCCAATTGTACAGTCATAATTTAAGCCCAGGTTCAACTGAACTAAGCTCAGAGAAGAACCGTGTTCAGAAATATTTTTTCCGTTGTACACTCCATATTTGAGCTCGGGTTTACTAAACGCCGTTCAAGAAACAATATTTTATGTTGGTCTTCTACAAATTCCTCATCATTCCATTTTACAAAATGATCGACTCATCTCTATAGTTCTTTGGCTGTCTTCTAGCGTTTAGTTTATTTATTGGCAAAGTATTACAATAAAGTGCTTTTACAAGTCAGATATAAAAAGAGAAAGAAAAATGTAACAAAGAGTATAAAAATTGGCAATAGTAAGATAAAGCTTATTAGGTAATATACTAATGGTAGCAATACATAGGAAGACAAACATCAAAATATAGAAACAAATACATTTACATATTAAAATCACTTTCTAGATACCCTTCGATGAAATAGAAGGCTTTTTTTATAAGATACGTTTTGACTTTGGTTTTTGACCTCTATTGGAAGAGCATTAAAAAAATGTATGCCGTAGTAATCGGCGCCCCTTCTTGTACGTTGCAACCTGTGGTAGCTGAGGACCAAATTATCTCTATTTCTAGTTAAGTATGAGTGAATATCACTATGTGATCTGAAGTATACTAGGTTCAGTTTTATGTAGGTTAGACAGTGGAATATAAAAGTACATGGAAGTGTAAGGAGTCTCAGTTCTGCAAAACTATTTCTACAACAATCTCGATATTATAAACCTGCAATACACAACGTCTCTGTAATTTGAAGATTTGAACAGTATTGGGGGAATGACCCCAGTTTAAGATTGCATAGGATAAATTAGAATTGAAGTATCAATGGTAAGCCGATAGAGGGTGTCCCTGGATACATTTTTTGAAAGACTTCTTATTAGGAAAGTTATTTTAGACAGCTTGGAGCTTAGATGATTGATGTGAACGTTCCATGTCAACCCTGGATCCAAGTAGACCCCGAAAAATTCAACCGATGCCTGACTTTCCAGGTTTGATGAAGAAGTTTGCAAAGTAAAGTTCATATTATGTGTCTTGTCGGCATTTAGACTTAATTTGTTAGCCAAAAACCAATTTTTAGTCTGGTCGTTCTTTATTTTGGGTCCTGAGGGGTGGTAACGCATTAATGTAGTGGTATCGTCTGCAAACAAGAGTATAAGGAGAGTGATGACATTGGTGAAGTTAGGCAGGTCATTTATGTAAGTGAGGAACAGCAGAGGACCCAGCACAGAGCCTTGAGAAACTCCATGCTGAATCCTCTGTTTTTTAGATTCCACATTATTGAAAAAAACAAATTGCTCCCTCTCCTCCAGGTAAGACTTGACAAGAGCTACACTGCTTCGATGAATATTGTAGTGAATTAGTTTTTTATAAAGGATTTTGAAAGAAATACAATCGAACGCCTTTGTCAAGTCAAGGAAGGTAGCATAAGTGTTCTGTTTATTATCAAGGCCTTCAGCTACAAACTCAGTTACTATTACTTCTACTGCTTCCACAAAATCTTCATCATCTGCTAGTTCCAGAAGAATATCATCTAGCTGTTGATCCAATTATTTTATTATTTCATCACACAAAAATGAGAACAAAAATAACTATCAATTAAAAAAGATAAAACTTTGCAGTTTTAGTTTACAGCATTGAACAATCAGACATCAGTGGCCATGGCCAGTGCTACCAGTTCTCAGACTTGAGAGGTTGATCGTTTGATGCAGCAAACCTCGGTTTAAGCTTCTACCAAAATCCACAGCTCAAGTTAAGTTTACAAAATGAAAAACGACAGCCACTGAACCAAGCTCAGCACTGAACCTGCTCTGGTACAACTGAAATTGAAATTTGAACTAAGCTTAACGCTGAGCTAAGCTTAAACCCGGACTGTACAATTGGGCCTCATCCGTTGCTTTGCTATCGGATGTTTCATAATATGTTCGATCACACTAACGTTTTTAATATAAGTGTTTATGTGAATCAGTGTCACAATAGTAAAAGTATCAAAAATTTGAAAATAAAATAATCTGAGCTTGTTTTGGACAGCAAATGGCAGATATTTGGTGTTTCATCTGATGGACTCACAAAGGAGTATTTCATTGTCCAAACGAGGAGATAACATTAAACCTGTATTTCGATGATGGAAAAATAGGCACACAGTATACATATTCAAAAATAGGCACACAGTATACAAATTCATATGAGTGGAAAAAAGGACTATTTTGTTTTGCTCACGTGGATTTTGAAGTACAAAGCAGGATGATATGTATATGAAGTACTGTACAGCTTGGCAAATCTATCTGCGTCTCTGAGATGTGCGAATGATGAACAGAGAGGGTAAATATTTTCTACCAACTTTAATCGGGAAGGACAAGAAAGAACAGTGGCTGTTGTACCGCGCGTACCCAATATTCAGATGCACAGAAAGATTTGCCAAGCTGTACGATAAAGATTACTCTGAAAATATTTGATCAACGTGAGATATTGTGGAGAAACAACATCTAAGATAAACTCAGTGAATAGTTATGCATAAATAAATGAAAGAAATTCAAGTAAATAAGTTGTTTTATTTATACAAAAGTTTGAACATTCATTTGTACTAAACTCTGAAAATTTTCAAATAAACAGACCTCTTAGGTTTTGGCATTCAAATTTATGAAGAATAACGCCTTTTTTAGGTTTTATTCAACCTTAAACTAATCTATACTTCACGTAGTTTTCCATGTCACTTTCAATCTGAAACAAAGAAAAAATATATAATAATAGGTAAAACTTCCATTATTAAACCGAAGTACCTAAAAGGTAACTTTACTCTTTAAAATACTCACTCTAGCAAACAATCACAATAAAATTTTAAAAATGTTTACAAAAGTATCCTTTATCAAATATATTTAGACCTACGTTTATTACGTGTACTGGATATACTTACATCAAAATGATCTTCGCAACAAAAAGACACAACTTTAGGCTCCGTGTGGATCAGCCCTCTTCATGTTTTTCATCCATTTCTTTCAACTTTTAGGTTCGAATTGGACAATAAAAAACAACTTTTCGGGTGCATTAGTAGTTGTATTTATACACTTTGGCACAATACATGATTTTATAGTTTGTGGATTCGACATTTTTATTAATTTTAGACGCAAACTACAAATACACATGTCGGGAGCAGAGCACGCACTGACCGACCGTTGTAAAGTGACGTCAATGACTCCACGTCGTCGCACGCCTAGTTAAACAATCAAATATCTGGGAAACTATAATACTTATTAAAAGAAATTCACGGTATTTTTTCATTTTTAATGGAGTAGGTATATCGGAAAGTAAAATCCAAAAGTTCTTCATTGCAAGACCACGAACATTTGCTAATATTTTGATGCAGACAATTGCGAACGGAGTAACAGCACCAAAAAAAGCACATTATTGAATCTTTGAAAATGAATTTTCAAAACCCACAATAGAGTGACTTCTTCGGTTATTACCATTCTTCCATTTAATTATAGCTTTTCTTGTGGATAGCTTGTTAACGCACGCTTTGTTCCATTTGGTTTCCATGACTATATTTAATTGTGAATGAGTAATGTAACGTGTTTTTCCCGCTGCCGACACTGTAAATAGTCCATACATGCTTAGCAACAAAACAGGTAAATGGCCCATATCATTCGTTTACTAATTCATCTTGACAACGGAATGTAAATAGTGTCATTTACATGCCTAGGGTAATAATGACTTTGCCTTTGACAAGTAATACCTTCAGCTTCATTCATATCAATTTTTAGGTTATGAGACCTTTTGAATATTATTGTTGTCTGCTTATTCGGTAACTTAGTTACACGCACAAGCAACTTAGAATGAAATAGCGAACGAATAATCATGAAGGAATGGTAAGAAAACAAACTTCAATTCAGGCAAATTTTGAGAAATGTCAACAAGCAGCGGGAAAAACGTAATAAGTAACACGGAATGTATCGACTGTTATCATCCTCGGCAAGCGACAAGCCTCGGCTTTGCCTCGGCTCATACTCGCTCACCTCGAATGTTAACACGTCTTTACATTCCTTGTTACTTAAATAACTATTTCCCGCTGCCGACACTGTAAATAGTCCATACATGCTTAGCAACAAAACAGGTAAATGGCCTATATCATTCGTTTACTAATTCATCTTGACAACGGAATGTAAATAGTGTCATTTACATGCCTAGGGTAATAATGACTTTGCCTTTGACAAGTAATACCTTCAGCTTCATTCATATCAATTTTTAGGTTATGAGACCTTTTGAATATTATTGTTGTCTGCTTATTCGGTAACTTAGTTACACGCACAAGCAACTTAGAATGAAATAGCGAACGAATAATCATGAAGGAATGGTAAGAAAACAAACTTCAATTCAGGCAAATTTTGAGAAATGTCAACAAGCAGCGGGAAAAACGTAATAAGTAACACGGAATGTATCGACTGTTATCATCCTCGGCTTTGCCTCGGCTCGTACTCGCTCACCTCGAATGTTAACACGTCTTTACATTCCTTGTTACTTAAATAACTATTACTCCTCTATTCGGACGTTACAATGACGCTTACGGGTACTGGGTGTATCAGACAACGGTACACTCGCTATAACACCCAATACTACCCTCGGGCGCCAGTAAGATTATAGTGGTATGCCCCACTTTCTCCCAGATGACACTTTTGGGAGGCCGAGGACAGCTACAGTGAAGAAACGGTATTCCAGGGGCCAGTTGTTACGACCACGTTTCGTATTATGGCAAGCGGCAGGCTTTAATTGCCCTCACCACTGTCAGAATACCGGCTGTACCTTCTCACCCTTCTATGAAAGGTTTTCAGAGTATTACCCTACTTTCCCCTATACCCGGAATGAAAGTATGGGAATTAATAGTATAGAATTAATTTATTTCCCAAAATAATGAACACTCGGTACACTGAAGAAAGTTAAACTTGACAGGGGTACGGGAAAGCAATCGTTTCAGTACACAGGGGAATGAATTGAATATAAAGTATATACGGCCACTGAGAACTGATTTTACGGAATCGTTGAATGTGAATAGGTTTCCCTGTATATAACGGTCGCGCTATGAAACTTAGGTACGACGAAGTATATCAATTTTTCAACGGCTAGTCCCGAATTACTGAGATCAGCTTTCAGGGAACTAGGATTTCGCGATATTAATTTTATCCACTCCTGTCTCACCGCCTATTATTTATCGAATAAAAATGCCAAACGAATTCTGGAGAGACGTATCGGCCAGTCCCTTCGAAATGCGTAATTTAATTATCGCGATCTACGTACTAGTTGTAAACGAAGTCTGTCCCTTCGGGCCGTAACACCGATCCTTTCGGGAGAGACTTCGCAATACGTCTTGGGTAAAGATACAGGAGAGTGGATACGCGATACCGGATGTCTGAAGGACAAAAACTTGAATACGCCTCCTCCAACAACTATGCTCGTTGAGTTCAGCTAGTTCCGATAAGCAGAAAGGCCGTACTTTTCGGATACGTAGGAACTTTAACAAACTGATTCCTGCGCCTGATTTCAAACGAGACAATCTCCACTCCTGTGAAAGCACATTTGTGGGTAACTGTATGACGTGGCACTATATTGTCGCGACTAGGGCTACTAGAGTAGCATCCTGAGCCGTATAAGGGGTTGTTTCCCTTATACAAAATGCGACTTGGGGTGTAGCTACTCAGGGTAGCTATATAAACTCAATAGTATCAAAGGAATATAAACGTTTATTGTACAACAACGGGGATACTGGGGGAAGTTATATACATACATAAAATAAGGGACACTCAATAATATTATACGGAACAAATGAAACTCTTACCAAAACCATCACTAGACCAATACTTAGAGCTGAGGCCAGAAGGGCCTAGCCTACGAGGCTAACTGAGCAGTAGGGCTCTCTCCTCTATAGGAGTGTATTAACAACTATCTCCCTAATGCAAATCACCTTATATTTATACATATAGATAGAAATGTTTTATTTTTAATTTGGTGTGCACTGTCACGGTCATACAATTTGCTAGTCATCAAACCCGCAATTGTTAATGACCTGCGGTCATGACCTAATCAATTAATAACAAAAAACAATAGATCAGTGCACTAAAACAATTCAAAGGGCATTGATCACGACATATGCCCACCTTCTAAAAAAGCTGGACCCCAGCTTTAAAATACAAACACAAACCTACGAAAACCTTATACAAAGCAAGTGCCCTATTCTAATAAAACATAAATCTACTACTGAAATGATTACAAAAAATATATTTTTCTGGGTCCTATTACGTGGTACACACACAGCGACGGGATCTGGTCCTGTTGACACCATAAGTTTCTTCAGCTCTGGCATTTCTACAGTATTCCGTATCCGGTAACACAGCTCGAAATTGAACGGGACTGCATCGTTTGGCACCCTGGGTACTGGCTGTCGACAAACATTCATCGGCGGGACTGGCAGCTACGGTAGGCGTTACCAGCGCTACCACATTCTGGGACTGCAAGTATTCGGAATCACAGCATCTGGAACATCCTTCGGCGCAGTTTCAGGAACAGCAACGGCAATTATCTGGTTTCTCTTCTGGGTACCATTGAGTCGGCTTGGGAGTTCTCGACCTGGATAATCTTCTAGAATCCTTGACAAACTCACGTTTCTCCATCCTCCATTTATGTCTTCAGGAGGAAGCATCTCAGTTCGTCCAGTACTCCACTCCTTTGTACAGCCTCTCTATCCTGATTTGCTGCCGATCTTTGATACCATCTAACCTGCGTTTCCTGCGTTTGGGAGCTTTTATTTTTGATTATTTCTGGGATCCTCTCCGGACTCACGTTCAGCATCCTCATTCCACTTTTTGGGAAGGAAACATCTGGATTACTCAGTTCGTCCAGTGTTCCAACCCTTTTTGAACCATATTGAATATCGCAGCTTCCCGCTTTCAGTTATTGCCAGCCATGTTGAGTGTCCAAATTCTATTCTCGAAATGCCAGACTGGGTATTCGGTTCTCCTGATCTCTTCTCTCCGGGATTGTGTGTGTACCATAACCGAGAAACAAAACAAGATGCAAATAAATACATAACTATATCAAATAACTAATCAAAATATAAACCATTACAACTATTACTATTTCTCTTTTTTTTTTTTTTTTTCATAATTATATTTATTACGATTAGTTTTTTTTTCAGCTTCTATGACTAATAGAAAAATAAATTTTTTTTTTTTTTTTGTTACAGGTTAATCCTTAATAATTCTACTCAAAAGAAAATTCAATAAAAAATATTATATTCTATCTAACCAATAATTTTCAAACTTCAATTTAAATGACCAACCTTTTTTTTCTAATCTTGAGATAAAAATGACCCGTTAAATATTTCTTATCGAATGAATATCTCCATAAACTTGAGCTATATAAAAACGCTTTATTGCCAAAAACTATCAGTCGAAAATTTGTAATCAAACAGTTTATTGTTTTCAAAACACTCACGATCAATTATTCTCATAGTTCGAATTATCAACAAATATTTCACATTAATAACAAAAGAAAACCGTCGAATGTTTCTTACGACAAATCAATTGACTATTTACTGGCCATATAAAACGCTGAATCGCAAACGTATTACTCGACTTTGTTTTCAAAACACAATTGGTCATCACATTTCATTCAATATTTTCAGTATTGCATTTTTCGATAAAATTCCGAATATATTCATAGAAGAAACCGACAATGGGAGTTTTAAGGAATTCAACAAAAAAATAATATCATTCGAGAAACGAGACGGCCAAATTATAATTTATCAATTTGGGAATATTAATCAAAACACGATTGTTTGTTATGACCCATTTCATTATTTACTGTTGCAATCTTGTAAATGAGCAATTGTTTTCATATGATTAAAAAAAAATATCATTCGAGGTAATGGGGATGGCCAAATTACAATTTATCAATTCGTGAATGTTAGATATCAGTTCACGCCTCCTGATCACCATCTTGAGTGTAACACTGGTATGCCATCAATTTGGTTAGGACAGTCATACAAATCTTCAATCACATTATATCACAAATTTCAAATTAGTAATTTAAACCTCTTAATCACCTTTATGACAACATAATTTTCATCTTTTCAATGTTCTGTTTTGCAGTTCAAGTACATACTTTAAATTTCGTATTCACACTCCTTACAATTCCTCATGACTCATTCATACAAAAACATTTCTCCGTGCAACTGTTTCTCTCATACATCGACATCTCACATTATCGCAATTCACCCATTTTCTCGGCAACACATCGAGAAAAAACAACATCATTCACCAATGATTCTCTTGGAAACCCATCAAGAGCATGTATATCACCATATACCATTTACCTAAAAATCTCAAAACTCTTGGCAACACTTCAAGAGTAAGATACTGCAGATAGACGCTCAATCCCACTTTGAGGATTTTCTCCCACGTCACTCCTGCAAACTCCTTCACAACAGCCTCTTCCTGCCGTCATTCAATTCTTCTATAACTCCGTTATAGACATTACCCTATAAATATTCTCATATCACGATATTCCATTAAAAAGTCGATCATACACCAATTGCACCAAATATTTCGAAGGCGTCATGAGCATAAGTCCAAGAGCATGCAAAACAGAACATATTTAAAAAAAAAATCAAAAACATCACAATGTCATTTACAAGTGAAGCAATTCAAAATTCAATTCAAAAATATGACCCTATTCTTGTCAAAAAACATTATTCACTTTAAGTGTGTCTCAAAAATACCTTCAACCCTTTCATAAAACTACTGTCACTCAAAACCATAATGCACAACAATTGAGGCAAACTACTCATCTTCAAAACTTTCAAGGAAGACTCAAAAAAAAAATTCCTGGCAAATATGCAGCTTCCATATTTCATTCTTACTCAACATTTCCCGACATGCCCTTTCATTCGGGCATTCGTCTACATTTTTCTCCACAGTTTTCTCAATAGAACTCGCATTTTTACAAAGTGACACATACTTCTCATGAAGGTATTTTTGACATAAATTTTCTCACATTAATTCATACAATCATCATTTTTTTCTCCTTTTCATTCAAATAATCATCTCGCTTCTTTGCATTCTTTCATTTATATTCTCTCATTTTCTCATACTTGCAAAATATTTCATAGTCATAGTGTCCTTTTTGGTCCTTGATGTTGTCGACGGTTCCTGCTATATACCAAAAAAAATCATTTTCCATTATTAACAAACAAAATAAATTATTTCCAGTGGTTATTGTACCTTTGCACCGAAAAAAACATTTTTCAAATGCATCCTTCTTCAGGACGTATTACTCTACAATTCTGTATAAAAATCCTATTATAGTAAAAATTATTGAAAATATTGCAAACCTTCTATTAAATGATAATACACGAAATTACCGAACATTAACAGTATACCTGAGTCGGAACAAAGTCAGATAAACTCATTTTGATTTTTTCGGTATTGTATACCTTTTCCTCAGTTCGGTATGAAATTCCTGTGGCAGGAAAAATTCATAAAAGTAGCAAAATTTTGCTCATTTCTATAACATACGGGAACAAATTTCATTAAATTAGGCCTAGCTCAAATTAGTTTTGAATATTTCTAGCCAATATTCATGAAAATAGCTAACTTCTATAATGTCAGTAATACACTATAGAAAAAAATGTTTGCTCTATATAAAAAAAGGTACTCAAGATTCACTCATTTCTATGTTCACATTTATATTTTCCTGGCTGAGAGGAAGATACCGTGAAACATTTTGTACAACATTCTGAACAGGGTTAATTAAGACGAATCAACCTCCAGGACGAGCAAAGCCCATCCATCATAGTCCCTAGGCTATGGTTGGGGTGAAACGGGGCAAAGTGGGGTTAATTATGGAGAATTAACCCTCCAGGACGAGCAAGGGGCCTCCACCATAGTCCTTAAACTGTGGTTGGAGTAAAAAAGGGACGGGGTGGGGTTAATTATGAAGAATCAACCTCCCGGGACGAGCACTGCGCCTCCACCATAGTCCTTAGACTATGGTTAGCGTAGTAAGAGATGGGGTAGGGTTAATTATGAAGAATTAACCCCCCCGGGACCAGCTAGGCACCTCCACCATATGTCGCGACTAGGGCTACTAGAGTAGCATCCTGAGCCGTATAAGGGGTTGTTTCCCTTATACAAAATGCGACTTGGGGTGTAGCTACTCAGGGTAGCTATATAAACTCAATAGTATCAAAGGAATATAAACGTTTATTGTACAACAACGGGGATACTGGGGGAAGTTATATACATACATAAAATAAGGGACACTCAATAATATTATACGGAACAAATGAAACTCTTACCAAAACCATCACTAGACCAATACTTAGAGCTGAGGCCAGAAGGGCCTAGCCTACGAGGCTAACTGAGCAGTAGGGCTCTCTCCTCTATAGGAGTGTATTAACAACTATCTCCCTAATGCAAATCACCTTATATTTATACATATAGATAGAAATGTTTTATTTTTAATTTGGTGTGCACTGTCACGGTCATACAATTTGCTAGTCATCAAACCCGCAATTGTTAATGACCTGCGGTCATGACCTAATCAATTAATAACAAAAAACAATAGATCAGTGCACTAAAACAATTCAAAGGGCATTGATCACGACAATATTGACTAGGATAGAGGGTATCCAAGGTGCTCGAAACTTTTATTCGGTTGACTCGACTCGCAATTCAATTTTCCACCTTAACAACTTGATCGATTCTAATACACAAACTAATTCCAAAAGGTCGTAACTGCCAGACCCTTTTGGAATCAGTAATTTAACTGTAACGTTCTGGTACCTGAATTTAAACGCAATTACCCTTTCCGGCTGTAAGACCTAACCTTCTAGGATAAATAACGTGGTACTTTGATAATCACGTAGGTAGTTGTTGAATTGCGGTTTCTAAATAAATAAACTAATCGCGGTTCGGGAATTTCAAATCACCTATTCATATATAATATAACTTAAGCTTACCCTCGGAACTTCAATAAACAAAATTTAACTTACAAATAATTTTCACGGTCTGTACTGTTTAAGTTGCCGGCACCAAAAGAGAGATTTTCATGTGTTTCCACTATTTATACCATCGGTTGAACTTCGTAGCAAAACACATGAAAACGGTGGCCGTCTTAGCAGAAGGCACAAAAACTATTCAATTTCAGCAAAAAAATATTCCCTATCATAAAAAGTTAACTGAGACCCAAACTCTATGTATAAGTAAATATTTCAGGCGCAAGAAGTCAAGACGAGCAAAAAGTGGTCGGTTCCAAAATAAGGAAATATGGATGGAATCATCTACCATTTTCTGACTTGAAAGATTGCTTTCCGTTTACAATAAATTTTGAAATTACAGTAAAATGGTTTAGAAAGGCGTACGAATCATTTCTGTGATACTGTTTAGTACTTAAAAATTAGCCTCAGAAATGCTTCGTTACAGTAAATATTCATAATATATAGCTGATCATGATCATGACAGTTGCTTTTGAAAGATTTTCATTCATAAAGAGGGGCAAACTTCAATAAGATGCAAAGGGTATTATCGATAATGAAATTTTCTATAAAAATTGTAATGATACAGACTGTACGCTATTCACTGAGATGGGAAAAATATTCTTGGAATTTTACTTGGCGCTGATATTTTCAGATATTGCTAGAACATACCTGTTATATGCAAGTAAAGCACAGCACACCTAAAATAATCGAAGTACTCTTACACTGGTACAGGATCGGATCCGTGGTATAATAAAACAAGACATATTGAAATCATGAAAATTCCAATCCAATCGTTTATTTTCCCAATTGAGTGTTTGAATCAACAATTGTAGAATTTTTTTAAATTCTTGTAGCCGATACTTGATGAAAATCCATGTTAATACCTTTAATGAAACTTTAACTGAAATGATCTTCACTAAAGAAGCAATATAAGAAAGCAATTCAAGAAGTTTATCCTCCTCTAAAAGACCACCAAAAGTTCAAAACAGTTACTTATATCACTGAACCAAGCAATAAAATTGAATCATTTCTTGAGGAAGCAAGGTTTCAATATAGGTTTTAAGACAGAATATACTTTGGGCAAACATATTAAAATCAAGAAAGACAAGTGAAAAAACAAGAAAAGTGTGGAATCTATAAATTAACCTATGGTAGTTGTCCCAAGTTTTATCTTGGCCAAATTGGTAGAACCTTCAAAAAGCACCTAACATAGAAACAGCTTTGTAAACGGAAAAACAAATTCAACATAAGCTACCTACCCATTTATTACCCGCAGATAAGACTTCTTAACACCCCCTTAACCCCTATTATATTATAGAACCATCCAGCACGGCAGGTAACCGAATATCTCATCCTTTTTCTCAAAGAAATCATCTTATTTTTTATTGATATGATTGACATAACAAATCGTGTATTGTGGTTGAGACCGAACGTAACCCTACCTTATCTGATGGTCTAAAAGACTGCCCTGTTGAGCATCTAGTCCTCTGGTTGCTCTGCTCAAATCTGCTGCCTGCACTAAGTAAGCTCCCAATCTAGTATCTGGAAGTAGCTCACTCTTCTTTACACAAACAGCTATAAAGCAAAGTTCCCCTTTTTACTCAACAGCCAGTTTTTCCCACGTTGTGTTTGTTTTTTTTCTGGTTCTTTTAAGATACAAAGTTCTGCCCAACTGAAGAGAAATGAAATGCGGAGTCATCATAACCTTTTAATTTCTGATACATACTCAATCAATGAAAATTATCAAAAGTGTATTGATTTTATTCATTTGAATCTCATATGAAATCTCGAATTCAAAATATCAGATTCTGAAGAGCAACTTGAGACAATATCCTGAAGCCTTCAATTTAGTAGAACATCTCCAAAGTGCAAAAGTCTGAACGATTTATATAGGTTCGGTGAAAGCAGATTGTCGCCAATTGTGCGAATGGGCTTCTAGTACATCTACACCCTCACAACCGTGGAGTTGTTCAGGTTCAAATTTTCTAGTCATCTTTTTGGGTGCACACCATCTGAGACAACCCGATACCGTCCTTCCCGTCTTTTAGAATTATTTGTGCACAACAAAATGTGGGTATCTCATTATACCTGTTTTTGATTTTCAATAGTGAGGCTCCATATCAATTTGTATGAGTAACATTGCAGTAAATGTAAACATACTCAGTTCAACCAACCTACAATTTAGTGGCAGATAATAAAACGTACCCATAGAAATGTGTGTTGTCAAACTCTACCCTCTGGATATGATAATGTCAAATAGTTTCAAATGACTTATTGATTGGATATTTTCCCTTTTACAACCTATAACTTTGATTAACTGAATTTAGAATTCTGAATGAAGTTAATGTAATGTTGGAGGATATTGAAGGAAGCCTAAATGTTGGATTCCAAATTCTTACAGACCTGTGGTTCCGTGATTAGAGGGTGTTCTGTCTTCTTGGATAGGTAAATCCATCTGATTGTCGTCAAGGTACCAAGGAGAAGCTTCTTCTGAGAGCTCGATGTGTTCAGTTCGAAAGCCTCTGACGAACTCCTCTCTCCTGGATTCCAGCCGGGTATTTATAAGGAAAAAGCCCGTAACCATAGACACTCTCTTGATATGTGGAATTTACAGGTAAATCTAAGTTAAAATCCCTCCTAGTTTGGCAGCAACACCAACTTGGACTCTGAAACTCAAAGAAAAAGGTACAAAGACAACTGAGCTTCCATTATGTACAGCTTTCTTTACAGCGGCCTGTTCCATTTCCCACAAAACCTCTTGGAAGTTGGAAATGTCAAGTTGTTGACACCCGATGTTTTAGGACAAACCTTTACAAACAGCCCCTGTGAAGCCCTATTTGACCTGCAGAGTGATTGATCATTTTGTCAGTTTCTTGACAAAAGTCCTTACTACAAACTGAGAGAGGTAAACAGTAATCTGAGCCCATAACTAATGTTGTACGTACCAATAAAGTCAAACTATTGAATGCTCCGAACGAATTCATTCTTTTTGTCCTGCAAATCAAACCTGTGTTCCTACTTGAGGGTGTAGTGAACATCAGGGATGTGGATTCTATACTCTGGCTGCATAACATTCAGCATTCTACCCGTTTATGGCAATACTTCTTCTGCTGTGCATGGAAGTCTGCTAGGTCCTTTTTTGTGCAGGTACGGTTATTATATACTGTACCTACTTGCCTGACGCTTTCCTTCTTCCTGTATAGATCGCATCTCCGACTTATCTTAAGAAAACAACACCCCGGGCTATCCTAACTCATGGTAAAACATAACCCACACACCAAAATAACACATTTTGGGTTTTGATGAGCAATTGGTTTTTAGTAATATGCTGGAATAATCGGAAGTATCACTAAGACTGCCTCTTGCAAATCCCCTAAAAGGTATGAAGTGTTCAAAGAATATATGAGAAAAAAACCCCAAGGCAAGAGCTGATGGAGTCTTTGGGCAATGCTTGACAGAAAACCATTAAATAAACAACGGCAACTAGATTTAAAATACAACTTCTGATTGGAAATAATCATGAAACTGATCAGCAGGTTTGAATTTTACTAATTTCATGCTTTTTGTAGAAAGCCACGTATTTCTTGTAGAAACTTTGTCAAAGATCTGATGGATATATTGCACTGGCTGTAAGAGGTGTAGCTGTTTTCTACTGGAATCTTGCCGAAGAAACTTCTTTTGAATAGAATGTTTCGGGAGGTTCCATTTCAAGCAAATTTTGCATAACAAAGTTAAATAAGCAACATGACGAGAATTAAATTTAAAGAAAGTCAGAATCTTAAAAGCTCTGCGACCTCACAAGTACTTCGACCTATCAGATCGTTTGTGCATGGCCCTCAATTTATTCGAGGCCCGAGTTTCCGAGACTTCGTATACAGTTTTGTGCCAATTTGTGTCCGTTCAGTTTTCGAGATATTTAGAGTTATTCATATGAGTCACCAACTTCACGCTGTTACTCATATGCAGAAATTTCGGAATTTTCGTTTTTCACCAAATTGTAACCATTTCGTGCCAATTTTTTCCATATGTTATGAGTTATGTGCTCATGTAGTTTTCGAGATATTTAGAGTTTTTTATATGACTCACCAACTTTTGTGACTCATATATAGAAAATTTTAAAATTTTCTTCCACCATTCTGTTCCCATTTCTGCTTTATGTTCAAAATTTTCTTTTTTTTCCAAATTGTGCCCACTTTGTGCCAATTTGTGCCGTATGTTTTGAATTTTGTGTCCGTTCAATTTTCGAGATATTTTTGAGTTTTTCATATGAGTCATCAACTTGACGCTGTGACTCATATACGGAAATTTCTAAATTTTCATTTTCCCATTTTGTATCAATTTGTGCCGTATGTTATGAATTTTGTGCACATGTAGCTAATTTCCTGACGACAGGGGGCGTTAATAAGGCTCCTTCCAGGAACTTAAGCCATTGACAGAAAAGCGATAGGCATTCGCAATGGCGGAAAGTTTAGTATTACCACTAATGCTGCTTTAGGGTGCGTAAATATGGCTCCTGTATATCCCAGAAAAGCTAGCCGCTGCACCTTCTGTAGCTTAACTTGTGCCAAAGTTTGTTGCATCTTTGGCAACCATATCCGTGAAGCATAGGTGACCGTGGGTTTGATGATTGTCTGGTATGACCAGAAGATCATTTTTTGTTTCAGACCTCATGTCTTACCAAAGACTCTGCGGCATGTCCAGCTTGCCGCTATTGGCGAAAGAAAATAAGATCGCAGCGCCACCTTGAACTACTTTGAACTTTGAACTACGAATCACGGACAAAGGTTTTTGACTTCACACGTGTTTATATGGCGTTTTGACGATCTGTACTCCTATTTTCAAACAATTTGTGAAAATTTGTGATTTCTCTAACTAAAAAGTGATTGTGTTTCTATTGAAAGACTCTAAAGAACGTTTCAGTCAGGTGATTTAATAGTTATTTAAGTAACAAGGAATGTAAAGACGTGTTAACATTCGAGGTGAGCGAGTACGAGCCGAGGCAAAGCTTGTCGCTTGCCGAGGATGATAACAGTCGATACATTCTGTGTTACTTATTACGTTTTTCCCGCTGCTTGTTGACATTTCTCAAAATTTGCCTGAATTGAAGTTTGTTTTCTTACCCTTCCTTCATGATTATTCGTTCGCTATTTCATTCTAAGTTGCTTGTGCGTGTAACTAAGTTACCGAATAAGCAGACAACAATAATATTCAAAAGGTCTCATAACCTAAAAATTGATATGAATGAAGCTGAAGGTATTACTTGTCAAAGGCAAAGTCATTATTACCCTAGGCATGTAAATGACACTATTTACATTCCGTTGTCAAGATGAATTAGTAAACGAATGATATAGGCCATTTACCTGTTTTGTTGCTAAGCATGTATGGACTATTTACAGTGTCGGCAGCGGGAAAAGGAATTTTATCTCCGATTAGTTTTGAATGCTTCTGCAATTCAAGGTTGCATGGCGTTTTGATGATCTGTTCTCCTATTTTCAAACAATTTGTGAAAATTTGTGATTTCTTTAACTGAAAAGTTATTGTGTTTCTATTAAAAGACTTGAACGATAGTTTCAGTGTAGTTTACAAATATTTTACTTGTTTTTGGAGGTCATGATTTGCGATCCATTATTGATCTGATTCATTCATCAGTCTGTTTGTCAAACAAGTATATACTTCGATATCATTTAGCTTGCCAATTTTCAATTTCAAAATCAATGCTTTCCTTTGGTCAATTTCTTCAATCTGGTTGAACCAATTGGTGATTTTTTAACCTTGCTTTTATTTTTAGGGAAATTTGTGATATCCCACATTTTCCTTCTTGCCATATGTCCTGCATACTGGGACTGAACAACTAGGATTGTATTTTACCATATTTGGCAGTCTATCAACAGGATAAACCAAAAAAATACGAACAGAAACAGAAAACGAGTATGGAAATATCCTTAATCAACAGAATGAATCAGATCAATAACTCACAAATCATGAGTTCAAAAAACACGTAAAATATTTGTAAACTACACTGAAACTATCGTTCAAGTCTTTTAATAGAAACACAATAACTTTTCAGTTAAAGAAATCACAAATTTTCACAAATTGTTTGAAAATAGGAGAACAGATCATCAAAACGCCATGCAACCTTGAATTGCAGAAGCATTCAAAACTAATCGGAGATGAAATTCCTTTAAATCACCTGACTGAAACGTTCTTTAGAGTCTTTCAATAGAAACACAATCACTTTTTAGTTAGAGAAATCACAAATTTTCACAAATTGTTTGAAAATATGAGTACAGATCGTTAAAACGCCATATAAACACGTGTAAAGTCAAAAACCTTTGTCCGTGATTCGTAGTTCAAAGTCTTGCTATAGGTGGCGCTGCGATCTTATTTTTTTTCGCTAATAGTTCTAGGTTGATTTGGCTGTTCCAATGTCAGTTTTACTTCGTTTATAATGCTCAAATATGAAATGACTATTTTTGATGTGAGGGGTGCAAGAACAGCTTACGAAATCGAGCATCAGTTTGGAAAATGTAAGCTGATGTTCATTCAGAGTTGGAGCTTCAAGTTTGTTCTTTCGCCTCCTAGTGAATAGAACCAGCACTGTTTAACTATCGGGTTGTAGGCGACCAGTGACCACAGCACCCTGAGAGCAATTCTCAGAAGACTTCGAAAGACTTGTACGGGCTATAGGGAAGACGAAGTATACATAACGTACATGAAACTGTTCAACTTACATTTCAGCAAGAACATGTCTACGTTACAAAAATACTTACTATTCAAATGTTTTATTTATCATCTTTTTTCTTCTGGTAAAGAAGTGAACAGTTCCTGTCCCAGTTTCCTTGTGGAATTAGAACATGCAAGTAATTTTTCTGTCTGGTTTTGATACTATGAATGTCTGATCTGGTTTTGTCTGAGGGTTGCTGGTAAGAGTGAAGCCGGTTGTCGAGAAAACAATTACTGAAAATAGTCAAAAATATGAATTGGCTCGAAGACGCCTAAACTCCGAGATCTGGATCCGTCCCTTACCTGAAGTTCACTACCGACCAGCCGCATACCTCATAATTGATTATCAGATGTCTCAAATAACTAGCAACTCGTGGAACAACACTTCACACTTTATTATTATCCTTTAAAGAAATTTTCAAGGTCCACGCATTCGCTTCGCCCGAAGCGCGTCGGGTTTATTGAAAAACATTTCTAATAGTTGTCATTAACCCTTCAACATTGGTAATGTCGCGTGAACATATGCAAGGTTGTTGCTGACTATGGAAAAATGTCGGTAAATATACGGGGTGGTACTTTATAGGTACGTAGGTATGTTGCTGTATGTGAGTCAGTATGTGATCAGGTATGGATCTGTAATCTGGTGGAGCAAGGGCCAACAAAAGTGGCCCAGACTAAACAAGCGTGGCAGTTGAGCCAATGGAAGTCCTTCTGAGAGAACTTCATCTTTACATAGTAGAGAGGCCGGATTGGCAACATATAGACAAATAAAGCGACCACCAGCATACGGCAGGCATGTGTCATGAGAAGCATCAGCAATCAAATGAAATATTTTTCTACGATCTGGCATTGTACTGTACAGATCATATAATGAGTTCACATTTTTTGTCTCAGAATGAAGGTTTGTCTAAAAGGGACGATCTAGGCACAAGTACCTGTTGTGTCACTATCCATTTCAGATAGTAAAAATGAATAAGAATAGTAATTTACGTAACAAAAATACTGTTTTTTTGGACGAGTAGAACAAATTCAAGCGTTAGCGAGTCCTGGAAGTCTACGAGTCCAAAAAAACTGTTTTCGGACGTGTTGCGTACACTATTTTTTCGGCAACCATGTAGAATAACAAATCAATGAAACGCATTTTGTCTAAGAGACGAAGAGAGGTCGACCTTCACCCATCTGTTAACCGGATGACACATACTTTTTTTTTCAGATACATAAATAGACGAAAACGCCTAAAATGGGTTGCCTATGAAAAGGTGGTCATGACTATATACAGTGAGTTTCAAAAATTTGCACCATATGGAAACTTTTTCATTATCGATTTGTCAGAAAATTTTATTCCTAATAAAAATTGGTGCATTACGAAATACTTATATTCAAGTTATCAAACTTCTAAATTTCACAACGGTGTACAGTGGGGAACAAATAATATAATTATGATCAAGAGTAAACTACCCTGGCTGTGATTCCAAATTTGAATATTTCGAACATTTTAGTTCTTATTCGTATTATAAATTGAAATTCGAACAGAAGATAGGTACCAACAGAAACATTCTAATTCTTATTTATATTAAATTTCGAGCACTTCCCGGCTTAGTCCGGGAAGTACGTACTTCCCGGACTAGGAAAAAGTGTCCGGGAAGAACACTTTCCGGATGGTTGCCGAAATTATAGTGCATGAATACAGAAGGGGAATAGAATATTGGTAATTACAAGGAATGTTATTAATGTTAATATCAATCTCAGTATCAAACAGAGAACAGTATATGGATAATGAAAATATTGATGAGTGATGAGCGATACATAATTGTTCATGTATACCCAAAAAGTATGTACAAATGTTTGGAGAAGGATCGTTGGGATGATGGTAATTTTTTGTCAAAAGTATGTGGTCTGATGAATCCCGCTCGTCGTAATAATGTACATTACTAGTCTGCAGAAAATGCGTCCTGGGTCCGAGAAACCAATTTTCAGGATATTTGAACAGTGAGTGTTTGGTGTGGAATTTTAAAGGATCTTTTGATTGGACCAAATTTCTATCAAGGTACTCTAATTAGAGACAGGTACCTTCAATTTCTTCAAAATGAGTTTACTAATCACCTTGATGAGGTGGAGACCGCAGAGAAATATTCTTCAAGTAGGATTGAGTACCGCCTCATAATCGTGACAAACCATGCGAACGTTTTTTTTTATCGAATATGGTTCGAAACAATGGACCAAAAAAAGGCCGGCTCGTTAGCCTGACTTCACCTTGCCAGACTTGAAATTGGAGGATTTTCAAAATCGAATTTTGAGGGTTTGTCAAAGTATGCCAACACCGCAAATGCTGCAGAATGTACAAGTAATTATGTAATGAAAAATTTATAAATGTGCTTTGCAGCAAACGGAAGGCATTTTGAACATTTATTTCAATAATAGTGTGCGTAGTTATTCGTTGAGAAGATTTGAAGTTGGACTATCAATACTCTTGAGAATGATTTCATCAATTCTTCTTAATGGGCTGGTCTTCAAATATTTAATGAAAAATTGGTATACTTGGCTACGCCTTGTCGGATTTTCAAAAATGGAAAACCAGTAATTTGTCTAAATGAGTGAGAATTCAGATATGTTGAAATATTCAGAATGTTCAGTTTGAAAAGAGTGGTTTGATTTCGTAAGCCTTTCTCACGCCCCTCTTACAAAAAAATCATTCAGTCATTTCCGATGATAGCTCTCATAATGCTGCATGATATCGTATCATAATATTCAAAAATAGTTGCGAAAAATAACTAAAACTTATTACAAAAAAAGCCGTGAAAATTATATAAAACATGGGACCGTCGAAGAGTTGAATTTTGAATGATTTTACTTCTGTGTCCCCCTGAGGGCTATATAGAGAACGCGTACCCCTTCTTCTCGAAAAAAGTTGGGAAAAGTCGCGAAAATAAAATCGGAAAAATCCGTAAAAATAGTGCACCATCTAATAATTAAATTTTAAATAATTTTACCCACCTGAAGTTTCGGAAAATTTTCCGACAGATTCGGATGTGGAAAACAACGATTTAATAAAAAGTCAGTTGGGGGGTCGGACCTCCTTCATCTCGATAAAAGTTACAAAAACTTGTGGAAATAAATTCGGAAAAATCCGTAATTATTATGAGAAACATCAACTGTCGAATTATTTAATTTCAAATTGTTTTCACCCCCCTGCACCCCTGAAGGCTAGATAGAGTACGCGTCGGAATTCATCAACATTTCCTACCGTAGTAAAGGTTTCAGACGTGGAAAATTACGACGAAATAGAAATGTCAGTCAGGGATCTCGAGCTCTTCCAGTAAAAAGATGCGATAACTCGCGAAAACAAAATCGAAAAAATCCGTAAAAATAGCAAACATAAGCATGCCACTAATGTACCAACTTCTGAGCACCTGGCGTCCTGTTAATACAGATAACTTAACAAATTCTAATGTACATAATGGAATATACGTGAAAAACCTTTTCAAAAAAAAGCTTTTATTAATGAAATATCGAACTAAAGAGTAAAAAATAATATTTAAAGAATGAAAAACAAAGAAATTTTAAAAATTTAAATATTTTTTTAAAAGCTTGAGGCGAAACGTCACACTTGAAATGAAACCTCATGCTTTCAAATAAATATTAAAGAAAAAATTAATTTATTTGTTTTTTACGAAAGCGTCTAGGGTCAAGCAAATAAAATGAAATTATTTTCATGAAAAAAAATCCACATTTGGATTTTTTCAATATATTGGATTTATTTTCAGTGTATTGAATTTCTTTTCAATATATTGAAAATAAATCCATTATATTGGATTTCTTCTCAATATATTGGATTTCTTTTCAATATATTTAGATTTTTTGAATTACTGGAGTTATTTCAACAGCGCAATGCTAAATTGTATACTTCTCTATTGAGAAAAAAACCGTTTCGTGGCAAAATTTATAGCAATCTGGCAGGCCATAATTTGAAAATATCACAATACAGAATTTTAAATAAGACAGGGACGCAAACTTTTCAACTGGAATACCCCATCTACAGAATGAATCGAAAATATTCCCTTGATGTAACGAAATGAAAACGAAAACAACTACTTTCCCTTATGGACATTGAATTATATCTGACATCCATTTGTGCATCGTTTCTACCAAATGAAGGATATTAATCGTTGTTTTATTACAATTAGCACTTGCAATATTGTTCTTCTTGAGGAACGTTGCACAAATGATATTGGCTATAATTTAATGTCCGTAAGGGAAAGTTGTTGTTTTTTTAAAGATGCACCCTTTATAAATGAAAATAAATTCGGAAGATGGTCCTAGGTGGTTCCTTTGGCAAACAAATATGACGAATTGAAATAGTGATTCACAATGGAGCAAGTGAGAAAGACAGTATTGTTGACTCACACTGTATATGGGTTGTTCCACTTAAAAATTTTGCTTTCCTGACTTATTCAATATTTTGCATTGTGAAATTTTCAAATTTTGCCACGAAACGGTTTATTTTCTCAATATTCAAAAGAGAAGTATAAATGAAATCCACCCTCGCCCTATTGAAATAACTCCAGTAATCAAAAAAATCCATAGAAAAAAATCCAATATATTGAAGAAAAATCCAATATATTCAAAAAAAATCCAATATATTGGATTGTTTTTATGAAAATAATTTTATTTCATCTGATTGACCCCTAGAAGCTTCCGTAGTAAAATTATTTTTTACTTGTTAGTTCAATAATTCATTAATAAAAGCTTGTTTTGAGATTTTTCCGTTCTTTTTGTCCATAATGGATCTCAATAGATTGTTTCAATTATGATGTAACTACTATTATACTGCGACTATCTATCAATCACTCCCCCTCGTAATCGATCATCTGAAAATCATAATTTTATGTTATTCTTATACTGAGGTCACTTTCGTCCCAACACTAACCTACCTATAATTTGGTTAACATTCGACCGGTGGTCGCCCGCGGGGTCGTACCCATTATATCTAGCGGTACCTTCTTCGTCGGACCTAATCTGGGTCTTCTCTCTTTCTGTTTTTTTATGCCGAGCTCACTCATCAATGAATCGAAGGTTACTTTTTTGGTAGCCCCTCCTAATTGGCACTTTGGCAGACATGAGGTCATTTATAATACAGTATGCGTGCGTCTAGAAAAGTTGTTTGTTCATTGAATTGTTTTGATACTGACAAAAAAATTGTATATGGAGGTAACGGGCAGGTGGATTTCAGAGAGTAATGTACCAGAAAACGGCGTTGTTTGATTGCTTCTTCGAAATTTTTTGCGTCTTACACGTGCGTAGAGTGGTAAAACTGTGCAACTATGGTTTAAAGTCTGACACATCATCATTTCATTTTGTCGCTGGACATTTGAGGACGACGTCTTCAGAACTCATGAACTTTGTAGACGTATTCTGGAACAACTTTGTCCTCTGCATTTCTGGATGATATTACAAATGGATCATCAGATGGACACTGCGTCATTTTTCCTCTACTTTGACTAATTTGAGTTGAAGAACATAGATCACATCTCCTGCACCATTCTTCCACATCTCGACGGTGATTTACCCAATAGAATCGTTTTCGAATTCTAGCCAGTGTCCTCTTGATTCCAAAGTGTCCTCCCACACGACTACAATGAAGTAGATTTTATTGAAAATATGAACAGGATGTTCATAAAATCAGTTGTGGAATCATCTACTACTGAAAAACAAACTTTAGCAGCTATTTTCCATCGTACAAGATTACCTCTCTTGGAAGGGATTCATGTTGAAAAGTGAAACATTCTCAATTAAAAATTGAACCAAAACATGGCTCCTCTAGAAATGGCAATACAGAGGAGTCATGTTTTGATTCAATTTTTAATTGACAATATTTCCCTTTTCTACAATGAAGTTGTTCGATTAAATTTTTAATTTGTGCTCTCTGCAGAACCAATTGGTACTCTACAGTTGCTCCATCAGGGCTCTCCCATTTGCGATGCGAAGGGCTATCACAAATAAATGAGGGAATTCCACTGAGTTGGAAACTGTCTTTCAGGTCTAACTCCATTGTTCAGCCTGCTTCGGACTAACTTCAAATTGTTATCATATTTGTGACTCTTTCTCATTACTTATATAGTCCATAAATCAGATTCTTGGGGATTGACTCTGACGGTGGTAACTTGCAGTATTTCCTCACAATGCTCGTCGATGGAAATGTTGAATTCTCTGTTTTTATTAATTCCTGTACCTGTGTCCTGGCTCTCCTTCAAGTCGAGCCATATTGATGGTATCAGAGTTGTTCGGAGTTTGGATATCTTCATCTACATAGAACTTCATTTTCTCAATATGATTGCTCAGGAAGGTGTCTTTATTACCAATCCACAAAATCTCATCTCTAATATTCAAAATGAAGTCGTACTTCTCCATGATATCCAGACCCAAGACAGATTCGTCCCGTATTTCCAAAACCAACATAGAATGTTCAATTGAAATAACGCCTATACAGATTTTTGTACTGGGGCATGAAATGAAAGTTTTTGTGAGACGAAAGTTATCTTCATAGTCTATAGGGGTAAATTTATGCAATAAAGTTTTTGTGTGGTTATGTTGATATGATTTTACTAAATTGTTCAAGTCAAAAGTCTTGGAGGATTTTAAAATCACGGAAGCATTAATATTGTTTATTGAAGATGTTTAATATTTGCGGTAAGTCTTATTGGACTTTGAATACCTTGTTGTTGCTGCTGCTGTCTCGTAGTATTCTGTCAAGTGTCCAAGATTTCTCTACTGGTATCAACGACGTTCCGAACTCTCTGATGAAATGGCCTTGTTGTTCTCGAAGCTCGAAGAATTTAGTCTCGCTTCGTTGCTTGTGGACCATGAATTTTCTTTCTTTGGACTCTGAATCTTGATCTGTCCCAGCAAGTCCTCTGTAGGTGGAAGGTTTACCCGCAGTTAGATCAGCGCCTCTTTCTATTTTCTGGGGAACATTCTTTGTTGATCATTGCTAATATGGAGTCCAATATTTTATTCGATAGCACCTAGCTTGTAATATTTAGCTTGTAAAATTCAAACTCATTCCTATGAAAATCCTGAGAAAATTTATTTTTCTGAATATCAAACAATTCAATTCATATTTCTTTCATTTTTTAATATTTTCCTGCAAGTGTTTTAGTCAGTTATAAATTTTAAAACATGGCGTAAACTCCAAGACGCATATACAGCAGCAAAAGTTTCAATATCTATGGAAAACAATGCATATTTCAAGTGACCCCGTTTCGGTGGTGACTTGAAATGACATCCTTTTTAATAAATAGGTACATATACATATATACAACAAAAAGAAGACAGCGAAGTGGTCGTGGTGTTAGAGCGTTTGGCTTCCACCCAGACGGTCCGGGTTCGATCCCCGGTCGTGTGTCACTGAGCTGAAGTGGTTCGGATTCTACTTTTATTTAAACTGTAGGTCCCGGATCTCCCTTGCTCGCACAAGCTCTGCTGAGGGGTTTTCTCCGAAAACCTGGGAGTTTCGTAAAAACAAAAAATTTGAAATCACTTTCTTTTACGGTACGTGAAATAAAATGACTTGTAGATTTTAATGAAGACATTTATATTTGACAACCAAGGTAACCTGTGTTCGAATCCCGAGTGATCCATATTTTTTAATTCAGTACTATAATTTTCAGCTCTCCGTCTGCTATGTCATATTTTAGATCTTAAATTTAATTACATTAATTACTACTATATCATTTTCAACAATGTCCCTGAGCAACAATAAAAGGAAATATGATTAAACAGACTCTTGCGTGAACTTACATCATCGTTTATTTTAAATTAGATAACCAACCATCCTCTTGGAAAGGTCAAAGTCTTCACTTTTTCATTTGCCAATCACGAAAAAAACAGGATGTATGAGAGTTATTGAGGAGGATGTACTGAACTCAAATATTTACCGAATAAACTTTTCGCAATTCACAATGACATGGGTTCACCGCAATTCCAATTCCGTTTATCTTTGAAAAATCTTCGTCAAATACAGACAATCAGTTTCAAATGAACAAACAGAGTGATTTTTGTTTGTTGAAAAAACGGGACCAACAATGATAATAATAAATAAGTCAATGTATACAACCAATTGTTTATTCCAGATTTATGACAGGATATCAGCAAGGGTTTAAATAAAACATTCATTGACTAACTTTCTTAATTTGTAATTTTGTTGAAATTTTAAATTTTTTTTTGAAAATGGGTCGTATTGCCCCTAGTCCAGTAACCACAAACAAATTTCATACAAAAAATTTTTTTGCCAGAAAATGCTGGTTAAAAAATACTTCAATTTAAAGAAAAAACTTTTTTGGTTTTTATGGAATAAGAGGCATTGAAATTATCTACAAAATAGTCCAAGGATACTTTGAATAGGCTAGGTTAGGTAAGGTTAATACTTCATATTTTGAGTAAATCCTTATTTTTCATCACTATATAAATGGAAGAAATCGTCCTTAAAATGCGGGAAGCAATATCTACCAAGGTAGAGAAGAGGTGAGAATATCTTTTGAGGTTAAGTCTTACTTCTTATTGATTTGGTGCGTAACTGACAGCTTGGAGGTACAACAAACTCAAAAGCAGCTTTTGTAAATGAACGTTTCGGAGTTTTTTCTATTTCTGCAGTGTTTTTACTGTTTCTGCTGTGTTACAACTGTTTATGCTGTGTTTTAACTGTTTATGCTGTGTTTTAACTGTTTCTGATGTGTTTTTTTCTGTTTCTGCTATTATGTTGAAATTTAGGAGCAATGGATTTCACAATAACATATTAGTCAACTTTAGATGATGTTCATCGACAACGGTAAAGATAAAATATTAGTAATCGGCATTGATCCGTATCTTCTTGAAACTGAAGATATTTCACTTTTCCCAAAAATAATGTATCCTGATATTGTTAATTATTTAGTGGAAACGAAGAGTGCTTTCACAATTAATGAAATGAAAGCATGTAAAGGTTTAGAAGATCACAAAATAGCAATTTGTGTGTGGTGAAAAAAAATATATGTGAAGCAGATAAACTCGCATATTCTAGTGATTGGAAAGGTGTGAACCATCCCACTATAGAAATACCGATGACTTATTTTTGAAATTTTTCTAGCTCATGCATTCTCAAAAACTGAACGATAATGAATGGATAATGTGTTCAAGATGGCAGTATTGTTGGTGCTCATTGTGATTGTATAGCAGGTTTGGGGAGATTTATTCTCACGTACCTACAGAGATCTTTTCTATAGACGAAATAACAAGAAAACAGGAGTAAGTTATGTTGACTGGAAAAAAGCAACTAATAAGCCGGCTGAACCCTGCAGAGTTTTGGACTCAAATCACGCAATTCCCAAGTGTCTGAGCCTTACTGAAGATGAAAGGGAGGCAAACTCATTATACATATCTCCTGTTTCTGAGGAAGAGAAACAAAATTTACTGATGAGCTTGGACGAGTCCAAAGTGGCAGTTTTTCATTCTATAATCAGACTATTTTCAGAATCTTTGGCAGAAATAATTAAATCCAAGAAGTTTTGTTGTATTTATAGAGATAAATAAATTAAGAAATTAGATGCTGTGCCTCTTCCTGTCCGATAAGTGTATCATGATTTGCACTTTGATTGCTCACGAGTTGCTCTTTTAATTTTTTTTTAAATTTCAATCGTTAAAGATATGTCTACCATTTCACCTACTATTATATTTTAATAAATTGAATCTTTTCAAGATAACTGACTCTATTCTGACATTCATATCCAAAATTTTACAAAATCTGTGTACCTAATAACAGATGAAAATTTTTAATATAATTCATGGTTCAGGTCAATTCTGCCTTTGATAGAAATGATCAAAGCTCAACAAATAATATTCAACATATTTTCTTCCTTCTCAAATAAGCTGATTACTAAGGAAACAGACATAGGTCCAGGCGGGTGGGTACTCTAGAGACCCTTGACGATCTTTGAGTTAGTTCTGGTGACACTGAGGTTGTGCTAGTGGAATTTCTTTCTGAATTGGTAGAAGGAATTGAAGAATTTATAGGTGCATTAGAACTGCCTTGTTCACTTTGAAAAGGGATTTCCTCTACTGAAATAGTTCCCTGCCATTTCAAGACTACATGCTTTATCAAATTTTATTCATTGAGAAACCACTCTTCGTGTCCACTAAATAATTTACAAGATCAGGATACATTACTTTGGGAAAAAGTAAAATATCTAATAGCATGGGGGTCAAGTTCAAATCGTTGAAAAAATAATTCAATTCTCTTTTCAACCATCCAGGGTTGGCCGATATATATCAAGTGATAGATATCATGATATATATCATTTACTTCTTTTTAACGAAATAAATACCAGAGCAAAAAATCCTTGACATTTTGCATAAAAATGAATACGTGACAATAGTGCGTTACGTTGTTACAACTTACAATTCGGGGAATCCCCGGATAACCAGGGAATATTGGTACAGTTATGTCAAAATCATGAGGAAGTTATTGATAATGACATTATTAGAATAATTAATGATACCCTCATTATAAAAAATGCAATGGATATCATGAACCGACTTAATCCAATAGCTATTGCATCAGACCACATGCAACGTGATAAAACTACAGTTGGAGTTGCAGTGGAAGTATGGCATCAACTGGAAAAAGATTTAAAAGTGAAAGATCAACCAATCACTATAAAAAAGCGTTTGGCAAAAGAAAAGCGGCAACGGCTGGTTTAGAAAGATTTTTTTCGAGCTTTGGAATAGTTCAATCTAAATTGAGAAATCGTCTAGGCAACGAAAAAGCCATTAAGCTAGTATTTATTTTTAAATGTTTAAATCAAAATACAGATAAAAAAGCCATAAGCTTGGACTGTATCTCGTCAAATGATAAACTAGTTGCTTTCCCGATTTTTCAATCGTTAAAAATGTGTTAAAAGACAAGTTTTTTATATTACATATTTTAGGAAAAATATTATTTTTTGTCTCGTTTTTTGTTATTTTAAATTAAAGTGAAGTTTGATTTTAGTTTTTACCAAAATAAAGGTATTTTATATTTTGTTTTTTTTTGCCTTTTAACCTAGGAACAAAATAAAAATTTCTGATATGTATCGGATATATATCCGATATTATGATATTTTGATATCTATATAAATATCATGATATTTGCCAACCCTGCAACCACCTAAGTTTTATCGAATTTTGTCAATACTTTTTTCACAATTTCTATCCCTATGCCGTTTAAAATTTTCAAGCTGATGTGACCCCAGCGTCATCTGTCGAGTAAATGCAATGTATCTTCTCTCAAGAGATAGTATCGTTAATACCATTCAAAATATTTTCTGTTCCATTGCTAGAAATTTCGACATTAAAGTCAAAATGATGGAGAAAACCCTTGTGGCCCTTCTGGGCTTTCGCACTTTTCTGTCAACCGATTGCACCCCTATGCGCAACCATCAGAAGTCTTCGAGAGACTTGTGTGAGCTAGGGAAGACGCAGCCCTTACCTTCCAACGTGTGATGCCATGCAAGAGACCGGTGAATCGGTGGATCGAACCCACGACCCCACGCATGCGAGGCGAACGCACTACCAGCCGACCACCACGGCCCATTTCATTGAAGAAACAGGAAATAGAACACTGCTATACAAATCAACTTGCGCGAAACCTGCCAAATATTTCGAGTTATTCCTAAAGAGTCCTAAAGAGTGGGAAGCGGTACAGATCCGTATTAAGGGAAAAAGTCGGTTATCATTTCACAAAGTTGTATCTTGGTTTGGGATGAATGGGCGTGCATTTTCATAGGGAATATGAGTTCATATAACCACCTTTACCAAAAACTTCTTCTGACCAAATTCAAACTATACACCTGAAAAATTGCTCCAGATGTGTTTTAGCAAAAACATTTTTCTGTAAAGAATTCACTCTAGTGCGATTGGCACAGTATGGGTTTTCAACATATAGTAGAAAAATATCTGAATCTAAATCCTCTAGTATTTAAGTGAAAGCTATGGTCAGTGATTTCTGGATTTTATTTTAAGAGACAAATTCAGTGAATAAGTCATCAGTTTGTATATTTTCTGACCTTTCCTTATTTACAACTGTCAGATAAAGTCAAATCTGTTCGTTATATATTATTCAATTCATAGTTAGTCAGAAGAATCGAGTACCTACTGTCCATAAATAACATTAGAATGGTCTTGTGTTATACTTGCGATTTTCTGAAAATCAGTTCAGTGTTAGCATCATGTCAGTTTTAACATATGATGCATTTATATCAATTCAAGTTCCACTCAAACACTATAAAGGTTCCGTCAAACCAAAGCGGGAACGCGGGAGCGGGAACGGAACTTTGGAACCGTCCGAATTGCTAGAAAAACAGTATACGTAGTAAACCAGACATATTTCGTTGTTTGTATGCTTTTCGGAATACGAATAATCACACCGGTATATCCCACTATAGAATTTAGACTCGGATTCATCTCGTTCCCGCTCCCGCGTTCCCACGTTGGTTTGAGGAATCCTTAAAACAACAGATTGTAGAAATGATTTATTTTTAAATCTAGCTTCACTAAACAAGCTAATTCATAAAAATGAAAGATACCTAGGAGAAAAAAATATGATCAAAAATGAATAATAATACAAGGCAAAGTGATTATCCGCCGAGACCAAGCGCAATTTACCATTGTCCCCAGCAGGAGCCAGACGCAGGATGGTCGACGAGGACATGATGAAATCAAGTTGGCGGAATTGCTACATTCTTCCTCCGGCTTTCATGGTATCCTACCTCCTTACAATAGGATAACGATCTGCGATCCGTCGTGGATATCTCCAACATCTTCTGCAATATTTTGCGCGAACGCAGTGTGCACGGTCGCTGCCAAGGAAATTCTACAGGATGTTGTCGAAATTGAAGTCGGAGTTTTTGAGAAAGGAGAAGGAAAATTTTCTTAGTTGAGAATGACTGAATTTTTGGGCTCACATAAATGAGAAGAACTATTAAGAAAATTTAAAAATCGTCAGAGAAATATAACATGAGAGTATCTGAGTATAGTCTTTCCAAAGTCAGTTGATTTTGATAAAATCTAGGATATTTCTATTCCAGAAAACGCGAAATTTATTTCTTTTGACGTTCAAAATCTTTTCCCTAGGATACCTCCCCAAGATACCATACTCTTAGTCGAAGGTTTACTAGATAGAAATCATGTCAACCCGGTTATTAAACAAGAGATATTAGACCTTTTGTCGATATGTCTTGAACAAAATGGGACTTCCGCTTAGTTCTCTACTGGCAGATTTCTTCATGGACAACCTTGAAGAAATAATTCACAAGCACACACTCTCGCAACAGTTTTTGTATTGGTACAGATATGTGGATTACATTTTAGTTTGTTTTAAAGGCACCAACAGACAGTTAGACACCTATAAATATATTAACACTATTCTCCCAAACATTAAATTCACAATAGAAATAGAAGTAGAAAAATCATAAAAAACAACAAACACCATTTTGCTATTTTTCATAAACTTTCCCATATTGACATCACCATTCATAATAATTCGATACATCCATATATTCATAAAATATCAGCGTACCACAGTATGACACACTTCTGAAGAAAATTTCTGCAAAGAATTAAATATCATAAAACAGATAGCAGTTAACAATGGATATCAAGTCAAATTAATAGAGAATATTCTTGCTAAAAAATTACATTGAAAGGCTATCCAAGAAGAGTACCCCACTATGAGGAACCTTGACAATAATTACAGAACTTTAACTTATTCAGTACCCGTTTCATTCAATAGCGTCATTTTCAAAAACATAATTTATGAGTAGCATTCAGAACAGATAACACGTTGAAAAGGTTGATCAAAAATAATAAAGGTAAAACACAAAAATCTGAAAAATCAGGAGTTTATAAATTGAATTGTGGATCTTGTTCCAAAGTATATGTAGGCCAGACTGGTAGACCATTCAAAAGCCGCGTACGTGAACACCGTATGAATTATGTAAATAATAAAACACATTCAACATATGCCAATCATATTTTGGAAGAAGACCATGACTTCGATGTAAACTTCGAAATCCTTCATGTTGAAAATAAGGGTATTAGACTTAATCATTTAGAATTCTTGGAAATTAATAAATTGAAAAGTTCGAATTGTTTACTAAATGATCAATTGGACCTTAATAGTTCCCCTTTGTTAAACCTTTTCAATTAATTAAGTAGTAGCTATTTTTTGAGATTTACAGGTACCTACAATGTATTGTCAATTTTTATTTTTATTATATGTAGGTCCTAATTACCTCAATTGATAAGAAGGTTATTTAAGTAATGTTCAAAGTATGATAATTTGATGTATTACATTCACTTGAGAAAGATACTGTGTTTCGAAACATGTCGCGAAGACAATAAATCTGTGGAAATTTAATCGTGTTTACGTTAGTGTCATACAGGGTGGGTCACGGTCGATGGTACCTTAGACGTTTACGGAGAACGGGACATAGGATCATTCTGAAAATTTGGTTTCTCAAGTAGTTGCTCTTGGTCTATCGATCTAAAATATTTTCAACAATGCAGCGTTGCTGCATATACCAGAAAGTAGCAGCATCTTTGTTATTTCAAATGGGTCACCCTGTATATTACCGCATTTTTGAACTTGTCATTCCTTTCTGATTATTTCTGCCCCATACTCCCCCATACCTATCTCTAACGGTTTTTGAGATATTGGTTATTTTCCATATTTTTTATCCAAAACATAGCTCGAATTGAATGTTTATTTCTGCGGTATTTGGATTCTTAGGAAGTTGCAATTTTGTGTTTAGTTCATCAAGATCATGTACATTGATTCTGTATAGAGAAGTTTGTTCTGCGTTATACAGGATCGTTCAAAATTCATGATCTTACTGCTAGATACGAAAAGGGTTGAAAGTGCGATTTTTTTTAAATGGAACATCCTGTATATTATGAAATATCCTGAAAGATGACTAAATTCCCTTCGAATTGATATATCATGTTCCTATACCTAAATAGCCAGAATTCCGAGATAATAGCAATTTTCACCTGTAATCTCCCAAGTGCTTGAATTATTACCGGAAATTTTTCGAGTACATGAATTTTCATGAATTTTTTGAAAATTACTTGAGTCGCGAAGCGACGAGGGTAATTTTATTTGAAAATTCATGTACGAGATAAATTTACGGCAATTAATTCAAGCACGAGGGGGATTCGGTAAGAAAATTTCACACCGAGAAATGAAAATCATCCAACAATTCATAAGAAATAACTAACGATGGTTTCACCTGAACTATTTATAACCACTGAAATATTGATATGTAAAATACTTAACAAAATTTTCATCAATAAATGTGTTTAAATTTGGAACAAAAAAAATAAAAAAGTTATGTTCTAATCGTGGATTGAACCATCGACCTAGCGACTCATAAATAAATAAAAGTTTATTCTATCAAAGTTATTATTTACAATTAATTATTCTACCCGAAGCAGCTACTTTTTCTTCAGTCCATCTTCGCCCGGCGGGGGGATAGGATGAAAGGAAGAAGAGGACGTCAAGTGTGCTTCACGCCACCCTGCTGTTGCCAGCTCTGGTGACGTGCACGATGCCTTTTGACAGTGCCAAGGGTCCCCATATAGAGAGGGTGCTGGTCACTGCCTCCGCTGGTGCACGGAAATGTCGACCTTTGGCAGAAATAATGGTGGTATCTGGAGTATTCGCGCCTCCTGCAAAGCTTATGTGCGTGTTGTCGTCCCATTCAATGTAATAAGTTGAGGGTTGGTAGTTTGTGAGGACCATAATTTGGATGTTGCCCCGGAAAAGACTAGAAGCAAAAAACCGGGTTGAAGTACTTGACGTTTTAGAATCTCAACTTGGATTCCCTATGGCGCCGGTTCTGGAAGATATCCAGCGACTCATATAATACCCCACCATGTTTGCGGGGCAGGTTGTCATGTACTCTTAGCCTGGTGAGTCCGGCCGCAACACTACCGCTGACCTACGGGACTTGTGATAAAAACTTGTGACAAATGGTGTATTGAACTTCTTCTGAAATATGATTTCAGAATTGACAATTTCTGCAATAATCGTGGAGAAAATATTTTCAGACACATTCCAAATATCTAGTAAATACATAATTATCTCCTTTCATATGTAAACTAGACCTCCATTTGTACATTAAAGCAAAATATCAATTTGTCACATGTCAAATGTTTGACAGAAAAATTTCCACTTATTATGGTTCAATCCACGATTAGATCATAACTTTTTTATTTATTTTTGTTCCAAATTTAAACACATTTATTGATGAAAATTCTGTTAAGTATTTTACATATCAATATTTCAGTGGTTATAAATAGTTCAGGTGAAACCATCGTTAGTTATTTCTTATGAATTGTTGGATGATTTTCATTTCTCGGTGTAAAATTTTCTTACCGAATCCCCCTCGTGCTTGAATTAATTGCCGTAAATTTATCTCGTAATTGAATTTTCAAAAAATTCATGTACTCGAAAAATTTCCGGCAATAATTCAAGCACTTGGGAGATTACAAGTGAAAATTGCTATTATCTCGGAATTCTGGCTATTTAGGTATAGGAACATGATATATCAATTCGAAGGGAATTTAGTCATCTTTCAGGATATTTCATAATATACAGGATGTTCCATTTAAAAAAACGCACTTTCAACCCTTTTCGTATCTAGCAGTAAGATCATGAATTTTGAACGACCCTGTATAACGCAGACCAAACTTCTCTGTACAGAATCAATGTACATGATCTTGATGAACTAAACACGAAATTGCAACTTCATAAGAATCCAAATACCGCAGAAATAAACATTCAATTCGAGCTATGTTTTGGATAAAAAATATGGGAAATAACCAATATCTCAAAAACCGTTAGAGATAGGGGAGTATGAGAGAGAAATAATCAGAAAGGAATGACAAGTTCAAAAATGCGGTAATATACAGGGTGACCCATTTGAAATAAGCGGCAACGCTGCATTGCTGAAAATATTTTAGATCGATAGACCAAGAGCAACTACTTGAGAAACCAAATTTTCAGAATGATACTATTTCCCGTTCTTCGTAAACGTCTAAGGTACCATCGATCGTGACCCACCCTGTATACTATGAATTTCCATAAAGTAACAGCCACGGCAATCCAAAAAAATTGTGTATATTTGTCAAGTAAATACTGAAATCTCTAAATAAACGTTTGTTTTGGCCCCAAAACTGAAATTCAGTTCCGGTTCTGTTCGAAAATCGACCCCGTCAAGACTATCCGCAAACTTCGCAAATCATCGAAAAATTCCATAATCGGAAATGGGAACAACTCATCGACAAAATATGTCAGTCGCGAGACCAAAAATGCACCAAATGCTTTCCAATGCCATAAAAGCGCAGGTTAATTACAGGCCCGCGTGCAATACTTCGACACCATTGGAATAAATTACGTGCAGTACGGTGCACCGAGCTGCTTCGCCATAAACGCAGTGGGCCTTTAATGGCCCTTAATAATAGGCTGATAGGTTTTTAATTTTTTTAATGAATACTACAAACTACCTGCACTCCTACTAAAGTGGACCGTTTCTTCGTGGACAGGAGCGGACCAGGTGCCATAGGTTGAAACATGTAACTTGATACTTTGCCTGACTATACTTTCTTATTCTTGTACCGGAAAATAAAGCCAGGTCAGACAAATTTGACTGACACGTAAATAGCTATTTTTGTATTTAGAGCACAAGGTGATAGCTTGCGCCTAAAGCGATCAGCAATGACACTTTGTGATCGAAAAACATACAAGATTTTTTTCTACAAATTCATCTCTTAGACAAAGAAAAACGATTGATATGTCATTCAACATAAGCCCATAATATTACCGTAAATGCGGTCTATAAAAATATTGTGTCCCAATGAATGTGCGATTTTTACTACTGTCAAGCTCCAGTAATTTTTTACACATCTAGACTATCATATATTTCATATTAGTTTGCTTTCACCTACTTTTACAATAAGCTACAAGTTTTACAATAGGCTACAAGTACAATAAGCTAGGGCCAAAGATCAACTTGGGTTTGTAAAAAAAAACATTTCTGAACGAGAAATGTAACATTTCATCTCAAATAATAATGACAAACTTTGAAACTTACAAAGTTTTGACGATGAAAAGGCATATTTTAACAATTTTTTGGATCTTTTTCTTCAGGCCACTTCCAAAACTTCTTAGTGCACTCCATGAATGCCTTCATAGATATCAGTCTTCGGATAATACCATAGAAATATATCATACACTTATTCTAGAATGCTAATTCCATATGTTGAAAGTGTTGGATACTACCATAGAAATATATCATAAACTCATTCTAGAATGCTAATTCCATATGTCAAAAGTGTTGTAAAAAGTTCAGACTACTCCGCAATGCGCATGTGTTTTTTGTAATAGGCCCGGTTTTAGTAAAATATTATATGGCACTGGTGAAGATTAATGTACTTATCCCTGCTATTTATTCGATTTGAATACCCACATCTTTTCACGTATTTATATTCCCTAATATTCAGCCTTGGCCATCAGAAAGTAGAGTACGATTATTATTAGTACTAAAGCGACGCATTGATTTTTGGTATCCCATTCACTTTTCAGCCGTAGATAAACCCAACAAAATACTACGAAACCACCCCAAATAGTCGGAGCGAATTTCAAACAAGAACTTGATTGAAAAATTAATTGAAAGTACAAGAAACTATGGAAATTGATTTCAGCTAATATTATGAATAATTTCAACTCAAATTTGTATATACAGGGTGGGGCACCGAAAACGAAACAGATCGAATATCTTCAAAACGCATGTGTTGTGAATAAAATGCAAAAACAGGTCGATTTTTAATCCAAGGGGGACATCTTCCTATCATAACCTCAACTGTCATACCTCTCCCCCCACCCCTTGGGCACTATCACCCAAACAATTTGAATAGGGAAAGTAGTAAGTGTGACAAATCATTAAAAAGGTAATTTCATAAGGAATTCAGCCATGTCAATTTTTGCCACCTAACTTTTTATTTTGGCGCCCTCTTGCGGGAAAAATAACTGTATTCCAAATTATATTACTGCATTTGCAAGCTATTTTGACATAAATTCGGTGACAGTGCATTATGGAATTTTTCTAAGAGAAAAAACAAAATGGCGGCTTCAAAATGGCGGACATGATTTGCAATTTAGGTCCGATTCGATTCAAAATTGATATGTGGTGGTTTTCAAGATCGGAAATTATGATTTGTTCGTCAATGCAAAAGAACAAGATGGTGGCTCCAAGATGGCGGCTCCAAGATGGCGGACGAAATTTGTAATTCTGGTCCGATTAGAATCAAAATTGATATGTGGGGATTTTCAGGGTAAAAAATTATGATATTTTTGTCAATTCAAAAAACCAATATGTCGGACGAAATTAGTAATTGTGGTTCGATTCGATTCAAAATTGGCATATGAGGGTTTTACAAGTTTCCAGTATGACTACAGTGAATTAATTGAATTGATGAAAAAAAGATTTTATACAAATTATGAAATTTAATTTAATATTTTATTTAGATGTGTGACGTAGGCTATTCTGTGCGTAGCAGAATCAGAATTTTACCGCTCCTGAGAATCCCTGAAAATCTTCACATACTAATTTTGATTCAAATCGGACCAGAATTACAAATTTCCTCTGCCATCTTGGAGCCACCATCTTGTTTTTTTGCATTGACGAACAAATCATAATTTCCGACCTTGAAAACCACCACATATCAATTTTGAATTGAATCGGACCATAATTGCAAATCATGTCCGCCATTTTGGAGCCGCCATTTTGTTTTTTCTCTTAGAAAAATTCCATGATGCATAGTTACCGAATTAATGTCAAAATAGCTTGCAAATGCAGTATTATAATTTGGAATACGGAACAGTTATTTTTCCCGCAAGAGGACGCCAAAATAAAAAGTTAGGTGGCAAAAATTGACATGGTTGAATTCCTTACGAAATTACCTTTTCAACGATGTATCGCACTTACTACTTTCCCTATTCAAATTGTTTGGGTGATAGTGCCCAAGGGGTGGAGGGAGAGGTATGACAGTTCAGGTTATGATAGGAAGATGTCCCCCTTGCATTAAGAATCGACCTATTTTTGCAATTTACTCACAACACATGTTATTATCTATCAGTTTCCGCAATGTTTGTCTAGCTTCAGATTTATAAAAAATTTTGAAAAATGGTCGTTTTCAAGGTTTTCCCGGATTTTCTCAGTGAAAATTGCACCGACCTGGTCGTATAAAAAACCATTTTGTAGGTTTTATAAATCTCTACAAAAGTTCCATTGACTGTAAAATGATTCCTCGAATAATTTTTGAGATATTCGCAATAAACAAAAAAGTTGTAACTTTTTTCACTATTCCTTGTTTAAAAAATTCCAAGAAGCGATTTTGCTGGGGTGAAAACCGGGGTTTTCATTTACGAACTATCTTATAAAAAGTAGTATGGGCCGTTTGCATCTTTTATTTTGTACTACAGTTCGGCCTATAAACAAATGTATACTAAGATTTGTCGTTCGGAGACGATCCATCCATACACAGTGAGGTGAGATATATTTATCCAACATTGGAATAAGTCTGGAGTTCATAAATTGAACTGTCCCAACCTTGATTATAAGGATTGATATATTGGCCATACAGGCCGTAACTTTAGAACTCGGCTAGCCGAACACGTCAGAATTATTATAGACTTCAACTCCGAAAGAAAACGAATTAATTCAAATTCGGTTTTTTCCAATTACATCATACATGAGAACATAATTTTGATTTCAACTCTGACTTAAATTTTTTACACATTTGTGATATAGGCTCAATCTAATAGAGACTCTTGAAATAAATGAAGCAGTCAAAAATTCAGATCTTCAATGCTTATATGAACATACTCAGTTTGACAGCTTAAAACTTTTTAACTCTACTATTTCAATAAAACACTTACATTCTTTTGTTAATTTTTTCTATTTCAAATTCTTAATAATTTTTCTCAAAATGAAATCATAAATTCCTTTCACTATTCGACAGAGCAGTCAATCGACGATACTTTGAGAAAGATTTTCTTGTTCCATGGAAGCATTCTGTTCTCTGCCACCTAGAATTGCGATGTTCTATACAACAGATGTCAAATTCATAACCAATAATTGTTACTTTCTAGTTGTCAGATGTAAACACACGTGTTGCATGGTCTTGTTTTAAATTTTTAAACAAAAATTTTGTAATATGTTCTTTGAGTGAACTGCACACACTACTTTGCACCGGAGGTAAAGGATGTGGGGTAATTGGGTTTGGCTCTGCCCTTCCAGCGGGCTAGTGGGCGGATTGCCCCTGAAAGAAGTTAATTAGTCCAGTCTTGTCAAGGATAAGCACGATTTGATTTGTCTCCAAAAACGATATGACTAATCGATTGCAAAACATCAAGAAGGATGACTTCGAATTTGGATTAGAGACCGCCTCTGTAACTGTTAGGTACGTCTCTGTTCACTATAAATACTATTTACCCCAACACTATAATTTGCCCAGAGGTGTTTGAGAACATCGTTTGCTTTTGTACCATTCTGTGGCGTTTGTTAGTCTTCCTCTATCATGGTAGGCTATGAATTTAAATGGAAAATTATTGTTATAACGTTCGGTTCAGCAGATCGTTCTTGCATGTTCATAGAAAAACATGAAAATCATCGTTACAGTCTGCGCAACCAAAACACTCATTATCTCATTCAGTGACTGTCAGATTAATGAACGATGCTACGAATGTTTTTCTTATTCATTGGTCCGTGCCTCGAATTCAATTCACGTGGGGAGCATTGACGTTCACGAGATCTTGAAGGAACCAAATCAACCTAATCTAAACGTTTATCGTGATTTTGGGATAGCTTCGAGATCAGCCTCTGTTTTTTTTAAATGCAGTGTGTGCGATTTGGAACCGCAACACCCTGTTATTTTGGAACCCATGGACCGATTCTGGAAAATGAAAATTTCAAGTTATAGTACTCGACGAGCTCTATTCAAAGATGTTGATAGATATGGATTATTCTTTTCAATGCCTACTAACTATTCTCTGCTAAATGGCACGAAAACAAATGGGAAATTGGCTCTCGGTAAAATTGGCTGAAATTTCATTATGTTATAGTAGAATGGGTCTTTAGAAAAATGTGTGAATTTTAATGATTTTGTATGTGTCGTTTCTGAGATATAAGCGGTCAAAGTTCTTAAAAACTTTACTTGGGTAGGATTTACAGAGAAAAAAAAATTGTTATGCCGAAATAAGACAAATTCAGGATGAAAATGTATTCATCAAAACTCGTTGAAATGTCCGATTATAATCTTATTAATGAAAGTACGGTAGGGTGTATACGGGGAATAATATTTCGGGATTTTTATTCTAGCACTATTCCAGAACCAAGAAGTTATATTTTAGCAAGACATTATAGTTTTAGTCTATCCTAGCTGTAAAAACGTGTTTCGTTTCTTGATGACTCTCTCTGTTTGGAATATGAATTTTTTTAATTTTGAATTACGAGGGTGGTCCCAGAAGTACCTGGCCCAACAAATAAAACTCAAAAATGTTGGAAAAGATATATTTATTTTTCAACTTAATTTCCTTTTAGCTCCACATACCAGCGATGTTCAATAAGTTCGATACCCTTTTTATAATAAGAATCGTCAAGCTCCTCAAAATAGCCATTGACTGCAGACGTAACCTCTTCATTGTTGGAAAATTTCTGACCAACGAGCCATTTTTTCAAGTCTGGGAACAGAAAATAATCCGAGGGTGCTAAATCTGGCGAATAGGGTGCATGAGGTAGCAATTCAAACTCTAATTCATTAATTTTGGTCATTGCAAAAACGTTTGTGTGAGCTGGTGCATTGTCTTGAAGAAACAACACTTTCTTCTTAGCCAAATGCGGCCGTTTTTGCTTGATTTCTTCTCTCAAACGTTGCAATATTAGCATAGTACTCGCCGTTGATAGTTTTTCTTTTTGCAAGATAGTCAACGAAAATTATCCCACGCGCATCCCAAAGAACCGACGCCATGACCTTGCCTGCAGATGGAATGTTCTTTGCCTTCTTTGGAGCCGGTATTCCCCTTTCACTCCATTGTTATGATTGTTCTTATGTTTCGGGTGTGAAGTAATGGACCCATGTTTCATCCATGGTTATGAAACGGCGCAAAGATTTATTTCTGTGAAACCTTGCCATACACTCGATGGAAACATCTTCACGACGTTGTTTTTGTTCCAATGTGAGCAAACGCGGCACCCATCTTGCGCACAGCTTTCTCATGTCCAAATTTTCAGTTAATATGCGATGTACTGCACTTTTTGAAATGACTAGTATGTCTGCTAGCTCGCGCACTTTCAGTCTACGATCATCCAGTACCGCTTTGTGGATTTTCTTCAACATTTCTGGAGTCGTCACCTGATTTGGTCGACCACTGCGATGCTCGTCTTCGCAGGTCTTACGGCCTCGTTTAAACTCTGCTACCCAATATTTTACTGTCTATAACGAAGGTGCAGTCTCACCCAGAGTAGAATCTAGTTCAGCTTTTATATTGGTTGGGCTAAGGCCTTTCAAATAAAATTATTGTATCACATAACGATGACCAATTTTTTCCATGTTTACAAATTCACTGAAAGCGTTTACTATTGATGGCTGCCAAACAAATTCAAAACAACGTGGCGTCTTCAAACTTGAAACATATGCTGTATGGATTGTGTACTTTCTAATAAACATTTGATTTCTAATTATAGAGGTATTGCATTGCTGTCTTCATTCTCGAAATTATTCGAAAAATCCTATCTCAACAGACTTGTATCCTTTTGTAAAAAGTATAAGTTGTTCTCAAAGAGTCAATATGGCTTTCAGGCTGGTTTTCAACTCAAGATGCTACTCCCTCTCTGATCAATCACGTTCTATCCAAATTTGATAATGGTGAAAAGACTTTAAGTATTCTTTTTGATTTGTCACGTGCATTTGACACCATCAATCATCAACTTCTTCTTGATAAACTTTATGACTTGGGTGTTCGTGGTCATAGTCTTAAATGGATTGAAACTTATTTAACTGGCAGAACACAATCAGTTAAGGTTAGGCTCGAATCGGGAACTTATTCTGAAAATCGTAATATCATAACAGGAGTCCCGCAAGGTAGTGTCTTGGGTCCTACCCTCTTCCTTCTATTTGTAAATGACATATCTAATATTAATCAACCAAATTGTACCGTACAGTTTGTGGATGACACGTCCTTCATATTCAGTTCTGCTTCATGTAAAGGGTTGTCTGATCAGGCAGAAATTGCAGTTGCTAATATGCTAAACTACTGCTCCAGAAACGACCTTGTATTAAATAAAGATAAAACGAATACCATTGTTTTTTCTCTTAGAGAGTTGGATTGCAGTATATTGGTAAGAGCAAATTCAAAATTGATTGTACAGAAAAAATCAGTTAACTTCCTAGGGTTGACCATAGACTCACAATTATCCTGGAATGACCATATAAACATTGTTTTGTTATCTGGAATCTCAGGAATTTTGTCCCTATTAACATTTTATTAAGCTATTACTATGCCTATATACACTCAAGTCTCAATTATTGCTTACTTTCCTACGGTAATTGCGATAGATTGAATGATTTGTTGATTTTCCAAAAAAAGATATTGAGGACTATGTGTTTAAAAAAATATGGCGATTCTTGTAAGCACTTATTTATTGAATTGAGAATACATGCAAACTCAAGAATATATTATAATTAAAGAATTCAACAACCACATATATCGTAATACCGTAAACTTTAAAATATTAATATCTCAGAAACGCAGCATGCAAAGTTGATAAAACTTTCACTTATAATAGTCAACATTTTCAAAATAGTGTGAGTGAAATTAGGTCCAAATTAACGGAACGGTTTTTGAAATATTCAATAAAAACATTGTGGATGACCCAAAAAAAAAATTGAGATGTACATATGAAATGAAAATTAAATAAATCCTTTGGAGCATGGATGTAAGGACGTTTTTAATATTTCTGATCATCAACTTGTATTTTGCAGTTTAGATGTCAACATAAAAACTAGTATTGATAAAACATATTCAACAAGAAATTTAAAAAATATTGACAAGGATTTGCTAGAAACTTTTCTAATAATTGCTCCTTTCGAAGATATATATCGACTGGATGATGCTAACGATAAAGTTATATGTTTCAATCAAATACTTCTGAATATATTTGACACATTAGCGCCAGTGACTATCAGGAAAATAAAGAAACCAAGACCTCCATGGCTTACAGATAATATAAAGTTTATGATGTCTTTAAGAGATAAAGCTTTCAAAAAATATAAGAGAACTAAAAACGAAAATCATTGGCAATATTATAAAGACCTTAAAAACTTAACTACTTCCTCAATCAAAAATGAAAAGAAGTCATATTTCAAACATTGTGTGGAGAGATTTGGAAAAAATAGTAAATAATGTGGAAAGAAATAAAGCAACTCAATATTAAAAATGAAACAACTAACTCTAAAAGCATACCTCCTGAAATAAATATACCAAATGAAATCAACGACAATTTCCTTTTATATTCTGGAACTTTGAAACCAGTCGATGACGATTTGCTCTCATTTTATAACAATAATTCAAAAGAGAACTTTGATTCACTATTTTATTTTTCTCCTGTTGATAGCAATATTGTCTATAAACATTTAATCGACATCAAGTCGAGAGCAACTGGTGTTGACGGTCTTCAGATTGAAATGCTACTTCTTTGTTGCCCGCAAGTTTTGAATATTCTTACTCATATTTTTAACACGTGCTTGCGACAAAGCATTTTTCCTGAAAAATGGAAGGTGTCAAAAGTGATTCCACTCCCCAAAAAGTCTAATATTTTGAGCTTCAATGATCTGAGACCCATATCCATTTTACCAGTGTTATCTAAAGTGTTAGAAAAAATCATGAAAGTTCAAATTAGTTCACATATTGAGACATATAATATTTTACCTGTTCACCAATCAGGTTTCAGAAATGGATATAGCTGTACTACTGCTTTGTTAGATGTAACAGATGATATTTTTAGAGATTTAGATAAAGGATACGCTGTAGCGCTTATTTTATTGGATTACTCAAAAGCATTCGATACCATAAATCACTGTTTATTGTTTGCGATACTCCACTATATCGGGTTCTCATATAGTGCAATCAATTTACTTAAGAGCTACCTAACTGATCGTGCACAATTGGTCGAAACTAGCATAGGCAAGTCAGATATAAAGAACATCCACTGTGGAGTACCACAAGGCTCTATATTAGGACCTATACTATTTTCATTATATACCTGTAATATTACTCGCTGTCTAGTTGGATGTAAATCATACTTGTACGCTGATGATACTCAGATCAAGTTTACCATATCCCATACTGAAATAAATTTAACAAATCAAGTAATTAATTCGGAATTATCTAAGCTTGTTTCATGTTCTCAAAAACATCAACTTTCTATTAATCCCTCTAAAACTCAGATTTTGATTTTTGGTAAAAATAAAACTCAAATTGAAATGGAAATTGAAATTAAAATTGATGATAATGATATATCTTGTGTTAAAGTTGCCAGAAATTTGGGATTAGAGTTAGATACAGATCTGCGATTCAAATCTCATATAAGTAAATGCGTAAAACGATCATATGCTAACCTGAAAATGTTATTTCCCCATCGACAAGTCTTAGAAAAATCCACCAAAACTCTTCTCACTGATTCTCTGGTACTATCTCATTTCAACTATTGTGACGCTATATATGGTCCTTGCTTAACAAATACAGAGATTAATCGCATCCAACGGGTTCAGAAATCGTGTCTCCGGTACATTCATGGGATAAAAAAATATCAGAATATATCATACAAGTTGAAAGAAACAAAATGGCTAAGTATGTCTGCTAGAAGAGAACTGCATACCGTAACCTTATGTCACAAAATATTATTGCACAAGACACCTCCATATCTTTATAATAAAATAACGTTTCGAAGTGATGTCCATAATGTGAACACTCGTTTTAGGGGAACCATATCTCCACCATTCCATCGAACTTCTATCTTTGAAAGGTCCTTTACATATACAGTTTACCAGCTTTACAACCAGGTTCCCACAGATTTCAAAACACTGTCTACTACTAAATTTAGAAATAGTTACAGAAATATGCTACTTAATTCAGATGATTGAATTGAAAAATGAGTAATTACGCCATCTTCATTATGTTTATTCACATGCCGACATAGATGTATTTTTTTGTTTGTAAGCTAGTCACCAGGAATGGCACTTGTATCAGTTTTACTGCCTGCCATTTCTGTTTTGCAGTATGATTTATATGATTTGAAATGTTTTTTATGTTATCAATGTTATCTTCTGTTCATTCTGCGAATAAATATTATTATTATTATTATTATTATTATTATTATTATTATTATTATTATTATTATTATTATTATTATTATTATTATTTATTTTTTCGGAAGATCGAAAAAAATTGTTTAATACCTTTAGGACGCAAATACATAATATAGTCCTAATAAAGGCAACGAATAAACACAATTACTACCAAATCTACCAACAAAACATAGTAAATTCCTCACCAGATCTTGAAAATATGCCAGAAATACAGTTTCAGTGGCTTCCTTTGGCATAACATTTTTCCGTGCCACTCCAGATATATTTTGTATTCTTTTTGGTATATGGCTTCACTGTTCGATGGAATTAATGATTCTATTAATTTTCTGCTTTTTCAGCTTTTTTCAAAATATCCTTATATTTGGGGTAGACAACACGTTTTTAACGACAACACAGCTTGATAACAAATCTTTGTTTGCAAACAAGTAACATAGCAACAACAAAACGCCTGTAATCAACGGTAACTGATTCAAATATAGCGGGAAGGTAATGAATTGGTACATGCATTCCGTTTTAAAAATGAACAAAATTTTGTTGATATCGGTCAGAAATAAAATTATCTATGTACTTTGGGAATTAGGTAATTGCTGTCCCTCGGGCCAGAGGCCCTCGGGACGCAAACTTTGCTATCGATAATTAGGGCCCTTATAATTCCCTTGATACATAAATAACTATTGGAATATCTCCCTATACTTCTGACGTCAATTTCTTTTATGGAGTCACCCACTATAACCTCGACTCAACAGCAATCTTTCATTTAACACGCTCTATTTCCGAAAACCATATCACTTTTTAAGTTGATGAATTACATTGTTCACATTACTTTCACAGGCTGATATAAAATGCAGATATTTTCATAATTCGCCAAATATCACTATTTCTTTTTAATTATGTTACGAATTGAAAGTTGATTAATTTTATAAGTTATATCATACAATTTAGCAATTTGCAGTGAATTTATCAGGCAATCGACTTTATGTTCATCTGAACATGAACTGTGTGCAAGGGTACGATTTTTTGTATTCATTTATAAAGTGCTTGTGTAAAGTATGGAAACATATAAGTATCTTTGGAATGTCCCAATTTTTTTTGCAGAACTAAAGAAAACTCTTAGCTCGAATAACAGCCTGAACTCTATTAGGCATTGTATTAACTAGACATTGAAATAAAACAAATTGAATTGGAAAGATGTCAATTTTATTTGTTTTATATTAATGTTCATCTTGCACAATGTGTCGCTCAAGCGCGAGGTCGAGCGCTTGCGCGAGAGTTAACCGCCGGAGGCCAAGTCTGAGCGTTAGGTGGATCCTAGCGTAGGCGGATCCCACGCCCAGACTTGTTAAATTTCCGAAAGCTTGGACAAACTTTAAAGAGTACTCTTTGATTTGCTGCAAAGCCCCACTATTTACTAGTTCCACACCTAACTAGTCTATAGTGTGTTATATAGTTTACTGATGTGATTCAACAATTTGAATATTTTAACTTTTTTACTTCAGCACTTATTTTTTTTCAGTATTTTATTATTTATCAGCACGCCGTAACTGGTTCTGTTTTGCAGTATGATTTATATGATTTGAAATGTTTTTTATGTTATCAATGTTATCTTCTGTTCATTCTGCGAATAAATATTATTATTATTATTATTATTATTATTATTATTATTATTATTATTATTATTATTATTATTATTATTATTATTATTATTATTATTATTATTATTATTATTATTATTATTATTATTATTATTATTATTATTATTATTATTATTATTATTATTATTATTATTATTATTATTATTATTTATTTTTTCGGAAGATCGAAAAAAATTGTTTAATACCTTTAGGACGCAAATACATAATATAGTCCTAATAAAGGCAACGAATAAACACAATTACTACCAAATCTACCAACAAAACATAGTAAATTCCTCACCAGATCTTGAAAATATGCCAGAAATACAGTTTCAGTGGCTTCCTTTGGCATAACATTTTTCCGTGCCACTCCAGATATATTTTGTATTCTTTTTGGTATATGGCTTCACTGTTCGATGGAATTAATGATTCTATTAATTTTCTGCTTTTTCAGCTTTTTTTCAAAATATCCTTATATTTGGGGTAGACAACACGTTTTTAACGACAACACAGCTTGATAACAAATCTTTGTTTGCAAACAAGTAACATAGCAACAACAAAACCCCTGTAATCAACGGTAACTGATTCAAATATAGCGGGAAGGTAATGAATTGGTACAAGCATTCCGTTTTAAAAATGAACAAAATTTTGTTGATATCGGTCAGAAATAAAATTATCTATGTACTTTGGGAATTAGGTAATTGCTGTCCCTCGGGCCAGAGGCCCTCGGGACGCAAACTTTGCTATCGATAATTAAGGCCCTTATAATTCCCTTGATACATAAATAACTATTGGAATATCTCCCTATACTTCTGACGTCAATTTCTTTTATGGAGTCACCCACTATAACCTCGACTCAACAGCAATCTTTCATTTAACACGCTCTATTTCCGAAAACCATATCACTTTTTAAGTTGATGAATTACATTGTTCACATTACTTTCACAGGCTGATATAAAATGCAGATATTTTCATAATTCGCCAAATATCACTATTTCTTTTTAATTATGTTACGAATTGAAAGTTGATTAATTTTATAAGTTATATCATACAATTTAGCAATTTGCAGTGAATTTATCAGGCAATCGACTTTATGTTCATCTGAACATGAACTGTGTGCAAGGGTACGATTTTTTGTATTCATTTATAAAGTGCTTGCGTAAAGTATGGAAACATATAAGTATCTTTGGAATGTCCCAATTTTTTTTGCAGAACTAAAGAAAACTCTTAGCTCGAATAACAGCCTGAACTCTATTAGGCATTGTATTAACTAGACATTGAAATAAAACAAATTGAATTGGAAAGATGTCAATTTTATTTGTTTTATATTAATGTTCATCTTGCACAATGTGTCGCTCAAGCGCGAGGTCGAGCGCTTGCGCGAGAGTTAACCGCCGGAGGCCAAGTCTGAGCGTTAGGTGGATCCTAGCGTAGGCGGATCCCACGCCCAGACTTGTTAAATTTCCGAAAGCTTGGACAAACTTTAAAGAGTACTCTTTGATTTGCTGCAAAGCCCCACTATTTACTAGTTCCACACCTAACTAGTCAGCAACGACTACCCTTCCTCTATAGTGTGTTATATAGTTTACTGATGTGATTCAACAATTTGAATATTTTAACTTTTTTACTTCAGCACTTATTTTTTTTCAGTATTTTATTATTTATCAGCACGCCGTAACTGGTTCTAAGCTTACATCCGAATATCATAACAATAACAAATCTCCCCCTCCGAACTCGGAGGTTACCCCTCACCATCAAACTATCACAAAGGATAACAACGTGTGTTGTGCTAATAGAAATAGCACCTCTATATCTTTTATTGGTTGGACAGTTAACCCCATCACATCTAAATCTTCAGAAATCGCCTATAAATACTTTCTATGTTAAGGTAAAAGAGGAGTCTGAAGAGTAAAGGTGTAGGAATGAAGGCAAGGCATTTCTATGAAATACAATCAATAAAAACCACAAAAATATTATATTTTTATTTTCAACAATTTTCCTACAAACTTTTTTTAACAAATCCTCACAAATGGCATCTAAAAACATAGTATACTATGGGCGTTTTCAGGTTCAAAACCTGCAAAGTTCAAAATTAACTGCATTATCTAGCTAGGAATATATTACATTGATTACTCAATTTATCTGCTCATTATTTATTACCTACTCCTGTATATGGATCGAGTTTAGATGGGCTCATTAGTAATTCCATTGAAACGAAACAAAAATATGCTTATTAAATTGTAATCTGATATATATATATATATTATATCGAAATTAATTTATTGATTACAATTAGCGAACAACAAAACTCATGTTTTATGTAGATTTGTCAATTCATTATTAAGTTAATTTATAGTTTCGTGTAAAGGTTACGTTATCGTAACACTTTCCGCTATTTCACTCGGTAAAAATCTCTGTAATTACTTACTTTCAAGGTAAACGGTCAATTCCGATAAATATCTCATCTGTGACAAACGACAGTGGAGGATTACGGCGATTTCAAGACATAATTGACGTAATTTCGTCAAAAAATCGCTGTCGAGTGGAAATGAATGAACAAATTGTCGTCGCGTGTTCCAGTTTACTTTAACGGCTGTTATTTCCTGTTCCTTTCAGTATTAGTCGCTTTTTTATGCAGGACGACACTAGCAGTTAAAATGTCAGCAGTGCGTAAAAGCTTAGTTTACGCACTGTGCTAGAAAATAGGAGATACCTGGGTTCAGAAATGTAGTTATCCAGTGGTTTGAATCATATTTATCTGAACGAACTCAAAGTGTATCTCTTCAAGGCAGCTTATCGCACAAACTAGAAGTTAAATGGGAAGTACCCCAGGGCTCAGTCCTGGGACCAACACTTTTTTTAATTTACATAAATGATCTAACTTCAATTAATATTTCCGGAGAGTTCACCCAATTCGTAGATGACACAACAATACTTTGGCATAATACAAATGACTCATATAGTTGCATCAAATGATTGAGAATGATGTAAAGTGCAAGATTCTGGCGAATGCTTTCTGCTCATTAGATAAATTCTTCTGTGGGAACTTTTAGATTGATTGAACTTTGATAGTTTGAAAGTGTTAATTTCGATCTGTCTCTGTGATGTATTCGAGGCAGCAAATCCTCAACAGTCTTCATTTCTGCTTGGCTGCCGATATCGGTACCGAACGAGTGGATGAAATTCGAAACATTCTCTCCGACGAAATCGACAAAGTGTATCAAGTTCGCCACGCTCGCAGATCGTTGAATCGAGTTTCTTTTGTTTCAGGGAAAAGTGGTAATCCGTCCGATCGCTTTCAAGCCGTCGGCTATGACGCCCTCCGCCAGGTTTGGCATCGCGGGAGAACGATACGGCTCGACGCCGATACTCACCAGGCCTGGATCCAGACTGACACTGTATGGAAGTGAGTAACTTTTTTTTACACCCGTACTATGATAATATACTTATAATCCGTTTCATGAGATCCATTATGATACAGATTTTTAATCAATAGAATAATAATAACATATAATAATATACAGGGTGTTTCTTAAGTACGTGTAGAAAATTCAGGAGCGTATTGCTGACATCAAAATAAGAAGAAAAGTTCCTATAAATATATGTCCACAAGTTATTCGTTTGTGAGGTACAGAGTGTCAAAGTTGAATTCTTATTTATATTTTTTGTGAATAATTTCAAAATAATTTTGATATTTGGGTAAAGTTTGGTATCTGGCAATATTTATTATTTATTTTGTGTAAAAAAATATATTCTTGAAAGAGGTCACTGCGAGCAACTGTTTTCGAGTTATTGAGATTTGAAATAATCGATGCAAGTGATTTTGAATGACAAGATTTTTTAATTCAAAATAAATTCAATTAGAAATTAGCTTTTTGTCACAATTAACACAAAATTTGATTTTGTCATTGAGAAATCATCCCAGATACCAAACTTCACTCAAATATCACAAATATTTTGGCATTCATTCACAAGAGAACAAATATAATAATTCAACTTTGACACTCTGTATCCCAGAAACGAATAACTTGCGGACATGTATTTATGGGAACTTTTTTTCTTATTTCGACGTCAGCAACATGCTCTTGAAGTTTCTACACGTACTTAAGAAACACCCTGTATAATATATAATATTTATTTAGCTCAAGTAATATTCAATAAATACAATTCAAAATATAATGTAGACTAAAGTAAATAATACACAGAGAGAACCCATTAAAACCGATTGGTCGTGCATGGGTGAAGGTACTTTTCTTAACCAGTTTATAATATTTGTCAGAGCAATTTCAATTTTCTTTTTCAAATTTTCCCATGTTTCATCACTGTATATAATGGCTGTATCGTCAGCAAAACTGATGATAGTACCCGAGCTTTCAATCTTGTAGAGATTATCGATATAAATAGAAAATAACAGAGGTCCCAAAACTATGCCATGGGGCAGCCCGTATTCAATTATTTTTTCCATACTCATATGTTTCCCTGAATTTTCACAATTTGCTTCTTGCCCTTCAAGTAGTCCGTCAGTAGGTCAAGTGTTTTTCCACGTACCCCTGCATCCCCCAAGGCATGCAACAACTGAGAGTGGCTCATAGTGTCGAACGCCTTGGCAAGATTCAAGAACACGCAAGCGCTTGGTTTACTCTCATCTACATAGCTGTAGATCTCACTAACTAATGGTGCTACTGTGTCATTCGCCAATCTGAAATAATATTATATTTGTCAAAAAATTCTAATAATCTTCGTTTTAATGCCTTCTCAAAAATTTTAGCAAAATTTGTTATCAAGGAAATTGGCCTGTAATTCGACATTTCATTTTTGTTTCCATTTTTTTCAATCAAGCATGCTGTGCATTTGATGTTTGTCCTAGATTCATATCTAATTGTTTTATTTGTTAAAATCAGTAGGTATTAAATTTTCGTAGAATATAGCTAAACCTCGATAACTATGTTATCAAATAGTCAAAGAGCTGACGACGAATTTTGGGAAGGTCCCTTTGGCAAATGGAAATTGCAAAAAAAAACATAATTTCGTCAATTGGCGCGTCTGGGAGAGCGTTTGCGGTTATTTCGTTACTGCGCAGCATATAATATTTGCAAAAAAAAATCCAAAAAAACATGTTTGGCAACTTGTGTCATCTTTTAATTTAGTTTTTATATGAGTCAAAACAAAAAACCCCAGACATTTTTGTCGGTTATAAAGTATTGCCAGACTCCTCTAAAAATATTTTTCCCGCTGCCGACACTGTAAATAGTCCATACATGCTTAGCAACAAAACAGGTAAATGGCCTATATCATTCGTTTACTAATTCATCTTGACAACGGAATGTAAATAGTGTCATTTACATGCCTAGGGTAATAATGACTTTGCCTTTGACAAGTAGATAATACCTTCAGCTTCATTCATATCAATTTTTAGGTTATGAGACCTTTTGAATATTATTGTTGTCTGCTTATTCGGTAACTTAGTTACACGCACAAGCAACTTAGAATGAAATAGCGAACGAATAATCATGAAGGAATGGTAAGAAAACAAACTTCAATTCAGGCAAATTTTGAGAAATGTCAACAAGCAGCGGGAAAAACGTAATAAGTAACACGGAATGTATCGACTGTTATCATCCTCGGCAAGCGACAAGCCTCGGCTTTGCCTCGGCTCGTACTCGCTCACCTCGAATGTTAACACGTCTTTACATTCCTTGTTACTTAAATAACTATTATGGATAATAATAAAGAATATACTACTAGAATGGTGCCTATAATTTTTGTGAAAAAGAAAAAGATTAACAGGCAAGGTCCAGGTGGAGAATGTTGTTGAGGTTCCAACTTTGGGAAAAAAATATTTTAACACGAAAACACTCAAAATGGTGAAATGGGGATGCAGTTCAGGGGTTGAAAATGTTTTTTTGCGATTTGCGGCGAAACGTGACCTCCTGCGGAAAATTTTCAAATGAAAAGGTGTAGATAATAAAAAAAACAAAACTTTTGTATTCTACACTTGTCGATTTTCATTAACCGTCAAAATGGCGAAAACCCGATATTTCAGTATTTTTTTTTCACGGGTGTTAATAATTTAATCTATATGAAAATCGGTAGAAATATGTCTATTTTGGTGTTGAATAAGCATGATTCTTTCGCAATTCAGAAGGTGACTAGTATTCAAGTTAGGAAAAATACCCGTATATTCCACGAACAATTGTCTTGGTGTTTTTTTGTATTCTAAGGTATATAAATGATAATTTCAATTGTTGAAATGTCTACTTTAAAATAGTCTATGTAACTTGGTTGTTTATTAACCGTTAAACCGCTTGAAATTGAGAAAAACCGACAACAAGTCTCCCTGAACACAATATTTCTAATTATTTTTTAATAAACGACTTTTCATAAAATTTTGCAACATCAAGATAATAAGAAAATGTTATACTGGATTAAAGTATAAAACATGTAGAATGTGCAGACATAGGGTTGTCTATTATTTACCTGGACGAACTATTTGGTTGCCAGGTATTAAACAGGTATGTCGATACCAGTTACTTTCACTTGATGTGATAATAGAAAAAAAATTATATCAGCATAAGCGCTGTTTTATTATGAACACGTTGATATGGGGTTGTCGCAAAAAATTTGGTCCTCATAGAGGTTTGCGAATTTTAAAGATTTAAATTTCAACGCGTGTGGAAATGAGTGACAGAGGGGTCCGAGGTAAGTATACCGTGTAATAATAAAGGACCGAACATCGCAGTCTGATGGGACCCTGAATGTAAGAAAGTGCGCATGCTCGGTACGTAAACTATGGAGAGTAGAGTTTTATTATTTAATATTTTTGGATGATATTAAATACATTACATTGTTATGTATTTAATTAATTATTTTGTTTGCAATTCAAATGTTAGTTGCTCCAAAATAACGCGTACTGAATTCAAATGTCAGTTGCTCCAAAATAACGCCGTACTGTTTCTACATTCAGGGTCCCATCAGACACGGCTGCGATGTTCCGTCCTTTATCAATACACGGTGTACTTACTTCGGATCTCACTGTTACGACGGCGTTCTGGTGCCACGGCGAAAATAAAAAAATATGTCAATTGACACATTTAATCTGTCAATTGACACATTTAATCTGTCAATTGACACATTTAATCTGTCAATTGACACATTTAATCTGTCAATTGACACATTTAATCTGTCAATTGACACATTTAATATGAGGTGATTAGAGCATATCGATGATGAAAATTGTTGAAATCGTTATTTCCGTCAACCTGTTGCACCCCTACCCCGTACCACCATAAGTCTTCGAGAGACTTGTGCAAGCTAGGGAGCAACCCTCACCTTTTAACGTGTGATGCCGTGCATGAGACCGATGACCATGCTGAGAATCGAACCCAAGACCTAATGCTTGAGAGGCGCATGCTCTACCAGCACGACCACCACGGAATGGGTAGTTTGAACATGACCGCAGTGAATAGCCATGAACCAACTCAACCTTAGGTACTTTTCGATTGGGTTGAGCAATAACGAAATTTTATTATTTTTGGAATTACGTGATGTTGATTCGTAAAAGAACACTGAAACGATGATTGAAATTTTTAAATTTGTTCTGGTGGAGAAATTATTGAGATACTGAAACGCTTCTAACGTTTGTAAATAATGAAATCTGTAAATCAGGGCAGTTTCATGGATGCATTCGAAATGCGTGCAAGCTGTGGTTTAGTTGTCACACAAAAAAAAGTACCGTTTGTACGTTTGGTCTTGAGCAACAGCGTATGAACATGAATAGGAGATTGAAAAAAATCACTTGACAAATAAATGAGTAAATTGACAGATTAAATGTGTCAATTGACAGATTAAATGTGTCAATTGACAGATTAAATGTGTCAATTGACAGATTAAATATGTCAATTGACAGATTAAATGATTCAATTGACAGATTAAATATGTCAATTGACAGATTAAATGTGTCAATTGACAGATTAAATGTGTCAATTGACACATTAAATGTGTCAATTGACAGATTAAATGTGTCAATTGACAGATTAAATTTGTCAATTGACAGATTAAATGTGTCAATTGAATTTTTTATTTTCGCCGTGGCACCAGAACGCCGTCATACTCAGTCACTCATTAACACACGCGTTGAAAATTAAATCTTTAAAATTCGCAAACCTCTATTAGGACCAAATTTTTCGCAGACAACCGTATATCAACGTGTTCACAATAAAACAGCTCTTATGCTGATATAATTTTTTTTTCTATTTTCACATCAATAGGGCATTTAAAAAATCTGTAGCTTGACAAAATAAATGTGTCAATTGACAGATGGAATGTGTCAATTGGCAGATTAAATGTATCAGTTGACAGATTAAATGTGTCAATTGACAAAATAAAAGTGTCAATTGCAAGAATTTTTATTTCTGCAGTGACACTAGTATGCCGTCGTACATTGGGACCGCCAAAGATCGACTAATGATCATTAGCCTTGTAGGTACTCGTTTTGTTACGGTGACATTAGCCACTTTAGACCAATCAAAATTGAGTGATTCTGTGACAAAAATGCTAGGAGAAAACCATTGCATAGTTACCGCTTCTATCAAAAAGTACTAGCAACTTTTTTTTAATAGATCATCCTGTATATTAACAAATTTATAGAATCGCTCTTTTATTATAATAATAATGCCATATACCTATATCCGTTTTCGAGATAAAAATTAATTAGTGTTAAATATGATCCAAACATAGCCCTAATTGAAATTAAGTAAATTAGTACCTCCAATTCATGAAAAGGTGAAATTTTGATAACATATCACACAGGAAGTGCAAATTTACTGTTATTTCCATTATGCATAAAAGTGGTCGAAAGTTCTTTTTTCAAATAATACTCCCTCCTGTATATCACTCGATGAATTGAAAGATGACGAAAAATGCTAAGATGACATATCATGTCCCTATACCTACCACGTTCATCAAGTTTTCTTTTTAAAGCCGCTTTTCTGGGAAAAACATTTTTTAAAGAAATTAATTTTAGGTAGCCGTGGAAATATCAAGCTTATGACAGTTTGGTGACTTTTATCAGTAATTTATAAATAGTTATTTGTTTCAAAAAACTTCCAAAATGAATGCAAATATTGATTATTCGAAAGAAATTCTCACGAAATTATTTATCATACACGATCAATATGATCAAATCATTGCCAAAACTTGCAGAAAAAAATCAACCAAATGTATCCTGAATGAACACCAATGATCGAGAAGAAGTTTGTGAGGTTACAAAATTATTTCATTATTTATTGCTCAAAGTTTCCAGGGAACGACTGTGTGCATTTCTAGGTAAAAAGCTAGATTTACTGGGCTGTAACATGTAAAAATACTAGTCCAAGATCCCAGGATCGCCAGGCGTCACTTATTTTTAAACGAACGAAATGTGTTCGATTGAGTAGTGTTACTCGCATGCCTACCTGCTAGCTTGGCCAGATGACCATTTTTTAGATATCAGGGAATCAAGATGCGTAAAAACATTACTTACTCTATCTAGTTCAATACTCAGTATACAAATTAATAAAAGTATGTAAAGCTTGGTGTGCTTATAGCGTATCGGGCATCCACTCCGGAGCTCCAACCAATGTTTTTTTTGGAAAACTATTTTGATATTTTCCGAAATAGTTTTATTCCTAAATAATTTTTGGAAAATATTTATAACTTTGTTTTCCTTTGCCCTGAAAATCAGGGAGTACAAAAATCCCGTGTTTCGAGTCTTTGCCTTGCACTAAGGAAATTGTAATAAAATCGTTTATGTACTAATATTCTGTTTTAAAGTCAAATTTCTTTTCAAACAAAAATCCTCCTGGAGACGATGCCTTTTCCAACCGAGTGTGACGCGCATGGCTGGTTTAAAAAAAAAAAAAATTATCGGTGAGATTTGAACTCGGAGCTCTGGGGTGGATGCCTGCTAGGCTGTCCACAAGCTAGCAGGTAGGCATGCAATTATAGTGCACAGTAACACTACTCAATCGTACATATTTCGTTCGTTTAAAAATAAGTAACTTCTGGCGGCCCTGGGATCTTGCTCTATACAGAAAATAATTTTTAAAATAAGTACGTCGCAGTTATTCTTTGGTAGGTACCTTTTAAAACACTCCATAAAAAAAGTCAAGCGGCGTGAGATCTGGTGATCTCGGTGGCCAATTCCACGGCCCTAAACGTCCAAACCAACGATCGTCAAACATTTCGTGAAGTTCCCTGGAAACTTCGTGGGTGGAATGAGCTGGTGCCAAGAAGTTATTGGTGCCTAGATATTTTGCACAAATGCGGATTTTCTCTGGACCAAAAATGAGCATTTCGTCTGTTGAAGATTCCGTTGTTGGTTACCATGCTTTCATCAGACCACAATATTTTATTAACATAATTTTTATCCTCTTGACATTTTCTGGTGCACCACTCACAAAATGCGCTTCGCCTTATGTCGTCTCCCGGTCTGAGCCCTTGGCAGATTCGAAATTTGTACGGATGATATTTGTTCTTTATATAGCCAGAAGGATATTATTTTGAGTTCCCTCATTGCATAGTTCGTTTTTATTAACAACTATTTTTTTTTTAATGAAACACACTCCAATATCTTTTTATTTTACTGTAATCTTCCGAGGAAATAATTTAATTACATTTGCTCAGCTTCTCAAGTATCGGAATGACACAGAATTCAATACTTTATCATGTCGAACTTATTAAGAATAGCATAATTTCCATTTCCGTTCTTACACCAATTAAAAAAAAAACACGCACATAATTAACTTTTGTATTGTAACTCTTGTATTGTATTATTACTGATTCGTCCACTACCACCGGCACAAATTTTCGCAAATCCCCTTGGGTAAGATATTGTAAAAGCTACATTGGTCGATGAGAAAAATGAGCAACCACGGCTGTGGCTCACCCTATATAAGCGTATACTTCTTCCAGTATATCCAGTCTCTTAACCAAATTGAGGAGTACATTGGAGAAAAAAAACACGCACATAATTAACTTTTGTATTGTAACTCCACTAAATTGTCAATAATGACATTTGTTCTTTTTCAAAAGCCACTGACTTATGGCATGGTTTTTCCTGAATGTCTAGTAATGTCTAAAATAAACTAAAACTATATTTATAGTTGTTTAAAAATATTTTTCTACATTCATGCAAAAATCAAAACTTTATTGAAGTATATTCAGTGGAAAAAGAAGTTCTTTATTGCACTAGTGCAATAAAGTTTTTATTGCACTCATCTGTCATTCTACTTCAACGTGCTGTCATCATGACAAACATAAACGTTTAAACCTACTACATATTTAGCAAATATTGAAGGTTCCACGGAAATGAAATAACGTAGTAATTTACAATGCTCTATTGGGCCGCTATCAATTTGAATTATAAAAATGTCCAACCAACAGTTGCTATTATTGTCAAGATTTGTTTCTTCTAAACACACCTCCAAGGTTTGAAAGGATGGATCAATGTCAAGATCCATCCTCTCATAGTACTTTTAAAACTTTTGAAAAACCAAACTACAAGAATTTCAGAAATTTGACCAGATTTTCAATTTTTTATCTAACTAGGTAATTTTTTTTTCCAAAAAGTACAAAATTTCAATAATTTTAATTTATTAGTTTCGTTTTGTTGTGAAATTTTCTTACTGAATCTCCCACGATATTGATTAATAACCGAAAGTTTTTCCTTGTACACGAATTTTTTAAGAAAATTCATGTACTCGCTCAAATTTCCGGTAATAATCAAAGCTCTAGCGAGATTAAAAGTGAAAGTTACCCCCAACTAGGGATAATTTTCAAAAAATGTTTGCAGGTACTCGAAAACTTTCCGGTAATAATTCAAGGACTTGGGAGATTACATGTGAAAAAGAAGCACATCAATACAATCAAAACAAAATTGGCGATAAATGGACGACCTATAATCCTAGCCCATAAAGGGGTCGTAAAAGTTAGATACTAGATAATGAAACATCCAGGTACGGTCAACGACGGATTTCTCCAAATGAATTTACGTCTTCACTTTTGCTTCAGTGATGTTAATGATAATGTTTTGAAAAGTTGTCAGAAAATAACATGCCGTTATGTCGTGAAAATCAGTACAGTTGTCTTGTCGTCGACAAAATAGTCGAATGCTTTAGTGACCAAACTGTAACAACATCGCGAAGAGTATGCCAAAGTGCAGAGGAAATAGCTTATTATTGTGTGAGCGCCTATAAATCATATTCTGGTGAGTTGAATTTTTGATGGTGACATTGCTTTCTTTCAACTCCAGTTTCTCCTCTGATTTTTTTCAATAAGCAAAAATGAAGCCTTATTGCAGGTAAACCGAACTTTTCTACATTTCATATGGATGTTGAAAATTAACAACAGTTCAAAAGAAAATTTAAAATCTATTAGGAATAAATTGGTCAAGTGCGTATCAAAAACACTTCGAACTATTTTTCCGTACCTAAACTTTCGAAATTGGTTTACAAGAGAGATTATCAATGGTAGCTACGTATTTTGAAAACTAACGATGTGCTAGAGCTACGGCTAGAATTTTCAGTAATAATATCCCGACAAAATGTAGAAATTTCGAAAAATACTTTCACCTTGCTGTCACGAAAATTGTGTTGCTTAGAAACACCACGAGAGCTTGCACGAGTGATGTTTTGTACAGCAGCACAATTTGAGTAACAGGCAAGTTGCATGGCATTATTTTGACTATTCCACTCTTCTCAAGATATTCACGTAATCTGACCAATCACAAATCAAAGACAACTTGTATTATCGCGAAAACACCAGCTGTCTCTCAATTCTGATTGGTCTGGCATTTTTATAATTGGAATGTTGAAAAAACTTCCCCTGTTGATTGCATTTCAGTGAACCTAATATTCCTGTTTGACATTTTTCCCGTGATTGCTGGGAAAACCATGAAAACAAACTTCCTCCACGATCATCACAGAATTTGCCAATTCTGAAATCAAATTTGATTACAGAATGCTGGAATTCTCTCTCTTGAGATTGAAGAAATATTCTGCAACACCTCTGCCCCCATACAATTTAATAGTATATTGTGCAACAAGTGCAGAAAAGTGCTAATTTCTCACGAGTTTGAAAAAGTTGCGGCACGAGCGCAAGCGAGTGCTGCAATTCAAACGAGTGAGAAATTGCATTTCTGCTCGTGTTACACACTATACTTTTTCTACAACACCCTTTTTGCTAAAAATAATACTATACTATAAGACGGAATGAAATGTCAGTGACTCATTCTTATATTTTCCTCTTGAAGTTGAAGGTAGTAAATTCAATGACAATGAATTAACTTGTTCTCTTAGTTCTGGCGGAGTATTTTCAATTTCAGAACTGTCGCTATCCATTTTAGTTCAATCTCATTGAAAAATGACGGGACAAGCATATTTTACGAATATTTTATGCTTGACGTTTGTTGACATTCAAATGATTCGATAGATGTTGCTCCGTTGCCTATAGCAATGGATATTGTGATGTGGGTATTTGAGACAGCAGTAGTGATGTCTATGATTTTTGTTCAGAATATTATGAATTTGTACGACAATTTCCCTCATGTTATATACACCAATAGACTTTGTCCATTCATTCTTGAAGTTGCCTGATCGAATATCCCTTCGAAATGCAGAATTTTCAAAATATATATATATATATGTCATGAAAACTGTATTGCTTAGAAATTAGGTACTGAAAAATTTTAGCACAGAAATGTCACTTTGTGGCACAGAAATGTCACTTTGCGGCACACTAATGTCAAATTTCAATTATTGTGAGAAATAATCATGTTTGCGAACGTAAAACTATGCAGAAAAACATGTTTTAGAGTGTGGTTGTAGAAAAATGTATTTACATTCTCTCTCTTGTGATAGAATAATATTCTCACACTGGTTAGCAATAATAACATTAGCCATGACACAGTTGATTGTCATCGTAGTGGCAAAATTTGAGTAAGTGTCAAAATTATTGCTGTCACGTTTCCTATCTTTGATCGTGGAGAAAGTATAGTCTGCTACTCGGTTAGAATGAAAATTCGTGATGCTCGTGGTTCCTCACGCCTGCCTTCGGCTCGCGCTCGGAACTTTCCACTCTCATCGAATTTTCATTCTAACCTTGTTACGGAATATACTATTCTTCGCCAACGTGGACAACTGGAATTGGATGACACGATATCAAAAAAAGTAATTTGAAGAAAAGTCGTTGAAATTCAATTTTGTGCTTAACTGCAAATTAGCATTCAGAATTCTAAAAAAAAGATAGATACTAATAGTAAAGTATGTTATTCAAATGTTTAAAATGAGCAACTCTCTACAAAAGAGTCCAAAATGTCCAGAAAATAAAAATATAGGTACAACCGAAACATTTTTGAGTGAATATTCTTTCACTTGTTAAGAATAATTTTAAACGATAAGTTTTCATTCAAAAATGGAAAAATTGGTATTTTCCAAGCATATAATTCCAGAAACAACTTGGAATGTGGGTGTTAGGAATAAGTAAGGCTTTTAGCTACAAGTAGGTATAAGTATACCAAATTTCAAATTTTATCTAACAAAATGTTCAAAAGTCCATCAAGTATTCAACACATTTTTTTTGAATAATTAGGAATTAAATGATCTCTCAGAGATATTAGAAAATAATGAGAAAACAATCATGGCCGCCAAGGTCACCGGATTTAAATCATTTAGATTTGTTCCTTCGGTGACTTCAAAGTCTCTCGTTAATAAAACTGCAGTCAACACTGAAGAAGTATTAGTCCAACGAATACGGGATTCATGTGAACAGATAAGACATACGCCGGAAACATTTCAACGTGTTTGGGAATCGATGATAAGACGAGGTAATGCATGCATTGAAGTTGAAGGAGGACATTTTGAGCAACTATTATAAGTTTTGTGAAACTCTTTGTTGATTTTCTTACCGAAAAAAAATGCTAAATTATCCTCTTACACCCTTAAATAACACTGCCAAATTTCAATAAAATAGATTGAAGGATTATCAAGATTTTCCGAAAAAATCGATTTCTTCTAAAATGTTGACACCCTGTATCTTGAAAACGAAGCATAGCCGGACCTATGTTTACATAAACTTTTCATCTTAGATTCGCAAAAAGAATCACTTTTTCAAGTTTGGCCACGTACTCACATAACATAACATATAGAGTTAATCGACATCGAGAGTTTTTAATACTGACGTAATAAAAAAATATCCCATTTGTAGTAAACTTTTTGCCGGTTTCAGTATAATTATGAAAATCCCATAGTAAAATAAGAAGCTCTGAAAATGCCTACAGTTTGTTTGATAAAAAATTTGTTTCCATCTGAGGTATTTCATTCCTCTAATAACAAATTATATTAAACTAATTGTAGTAAACAACGGTACCACCAAAAATGAGTTGATCTAATTGTTCAAGGAAAAATTGACTAATAAGCCATTGAAAAAATGTATCCCAGCCAAAAAAAACAAACTCTAGTTTATAAAGTTTTATTTATTTTTATTGTATATCTACGAGAAAGCGTAGTGTTAGATTAGCGAGTTTTTTTTATCACAGGAATATCAAAAATGCCTTTTTTTCTAGTAGTAGGTACTTTAAGCAGATTTATAATAAATGAGTTCCAAAATCAGATGAATCAGATCTACAAATGAATGATCACAGACGATAAATCATTTAATAATACTTTTGAACTAATGCATTCGGAAATGAATGAATATGAAAATTCTCAGAATTCATTAAATGATTTGTTTTACCAAGTAATTATAGCAGGTAGGTAATACAGGAAGTGTAGTCATTGTAATCACCGGAAGTAATTAAATTATCATTGCCCTCATAGTTGTTCTTTAAACTAACTGCATTGTTACGAATAATTGACACCTTTGATGTGAATACTGTTTAGATCGAGAGCTCGTAAGTGGTTCGATAATGGAATGTAACTTTGTAACCAAAGAATAATGACTTCAATTGCATCAACGACTTACCGGTTCCACACAAAATCTTCCTTAAACTGCTTGGAGGGGGCGTCCCGTCTGGTCGTATCTTCTGGTTGTGATCTGCTGCGGGATGTTATGTCACACGTCACATAATATATGATCCGCGTTAGCATCTATACACGGCGTGGTGTCAAAGAAAAAAGGGGAAAAATGTTGGCAAAGACCAAAAGCAAAAATGTTTAGCTGGCTTTCTTATCGAGCATATATTTCGACTGACTTCTGTCTGTAGGTAGGAGTGAATTGCTGCGCCGTCGCGACAACCAAATCTGGTCTATTGACCGAATATGTCGATCGGTGCAATTGGTACTAATAATAATAATAATTATACTTTAAATTATCAAAACCACACTGAGCTTTCCCAAACAAATACAATTCAGAAACATTAAAAACTATCCGATCAACAAAACTGTTTTCGGAGCTGTAAGGTTTCTAAGTGCATTGCAAAATTAATTTCAATTTATCTGCAATTTGCAGAGGCCATTTTAATGGCATATTATTACGCGAGGGTTTCAAAAATCACATTAAAAAAACAATTTTTATGTATTTTCTTTAAAAAAATTACCTGTTTTCGCTATTTTACTTCACCTTTGGCTCTTAGTTGACTATGGGAATATATGACTGACAATTTCCCTCATATTATATAAACCAATTCGAATATCACCATTTTCTGAATCTAAACCAATTCTAAATACAGTTTAACTTCGTCTATATAATCTTGAAATTGTCTGAACGAATATCCTTTTAAGATGCAGAATTTTCAAAATACTGTCACCTTGCCTATATCACTCAAACATGTGTTGCTGTACAAAACAAAACAAAACTAGCATCGCAGCTTTCGTGTGACAGCAAGGTGAAAGTATTTTAGATAATTCTCCATTTTGTCAAGATATTATTACTGAAAATTCACCTATATCTATAATGTATATATTTATTCAGAAGCTTTGCTGAATATAATAAATAATTGAGAAAATAAAATTACCATAGGCAAAAAGATAGCAGTAATTTTCTCAATTTCGTGAGTTATTTTCGGAAGTTTTTTATTCATTTTCAATTCATTTGTTCATACATAGTAACTTTTTGTGTGAAGAATCAGCTCATGGAGCTTGTCGGTCCTGTTCTGAATCATCCTGTATTTTATTTGTCAATTATATGCACTACCCCAAACTTTAATCCACAAGATATATTGGGGTTTACCAAGGATTTGTAGGCTAATCTTTAAATATGTCTTGGAAGGATAATCTCTGAATTCATAAAATTCAAAAACAATTATAGTTTACCATCCAGACGCCTAGAATAATTATCCTCTCAGTATTATTTTTTCATTTTAAATAATATTTCAACAACTGCTATTGTTTGTTGGATGTACTAGATGAAAACATACAAATTGACACAAAAATACTAGATAATTTTCAACAATATGTACAAGGTAGAACCGGCGGAAGCAAAAGAGGTATCGGTATCGCCCACTTCAATATACGAAGTTTACAGAAACATCACAATGAATTACTAATACATATCCAAATGGCAGAAGATCTCCTAGACGTAATCATTCTATCGGAAACAAGAAAGATTGAAAACGTAAGTGATTTTTCTATTCCAAACTATAATATACATTATAATGAATCAACAGTCAATAAATGTGATGGAGTAGTTGTATATACAAAAAGTAGCCTTTCTGCTATTGTCGAAATTTCACCAATAAACGAAACCAAATTTCTCAGGATAACTTTCACAAATAAACTCTTACATTCACACAATACAATAGGTATAACAGCTTTTTACAGGTCACCGGCAACAAATGTTCAAAGTTACATAACTGATCTAGAAATATATTTGGAAAACTTGAAAAAGCAAAATTTAGAAATATACGCGGGAGATATAAATATAAACTTACTTCAAACGGAACAACCTGATACAAACAGATATTTTAATGTTTTGAACTTGAAGGGTTTCATATCATATATTAACAAACCAACTAGAGTCACACAGAATTCTGAATCTGCTATTGATCATATCTTTATAAGAAAAGAAAAATGTTTAGAAAATAAACTCCAAATCGACCCTTACATCATTAATACTGACATAACAGATCATTTCACGCCAATCATTTCAATCTCACTTTCCGACCATGAAAGTCATTCATCCAAAGCTGAAAGAGACCAAATAATGAAAAAAATTAATTATAAAAAATTGAATGAATTTTTGAGTAAAGAAAATTGGAGGGAGGTATTATCAAGTGAACAAGTGCAAGAATCATACAATCTCTTTATAGATAAACTGAATAACTACATAAGTAACGCGACTACCACAAACATTTTTCAACCAAAAAAAAATAATAAAATAAAACCGTGGATTACATCGGGTCTGATTACCTCTATTAATGAAAGAGATAAACTCAAAAAGAAGCTGCTAAAAAATCACAATATTCAACTAGAAAATCAGTATAGAGAGTACAGAAATAAACTAAATCGTCTAATCAAAAAAACAAAAATCGACTATTATCAAAATAAAATAAAGGATGCAAGGGGAAATTATAAAAAAATCTGGAAAATAATTAACGACATATCAGGAAAAAAATCTACTAAAAACATAGAAGACATCATAATTAGAAATGAAAAAACTGAGCCAATAATTGACAATAAGAAAAAAGCAGATACTTTCAATGAATTCTTTATTAATTTAGGATTGAAAATGGCAGAAAATATAGAGGAAACTAACATACCTGAACATTTTTTGAATGAAACTCCAAACAATTCATCAATCTTTTTAAATCCAACCACATCTAACGAGATTACAATCCTCATATCTAATCTAAAAAACCACTGCTCTCCTGGACCTGACAAAATTAGTTCAGTGACAATAAAAAATATTCATGTACACATAATTCAACCTCTAGTTCATATTATCAACTTATGTTTTGCATTTGGGGAAATCCCAAATCAGTGGAAACAATCTATTGTCACTCCAATTTTCAAAGCTGGCGATTCCTGTCAGTTAACGAATTATAGACCGATATCAGTTATAAATAACTTTGCTAAATTATTCGAACAGGCTCTGAAAAATAGAATGCTTGGATTTTTTGATATCCACAATATCATAAATGAGAGACAGTATGGTTTCATAAAAAAATCGAACACAGAAAACGCAGTTATTGATTTCCTGGAACATACAGTGAAAGCCATGGATGACTCAACGAAATGCCTTGCGATTTTCCTTGATCTCGCTAAGGCTTTCGATACGGTTTCTCACAACAAACTGCTTGATAAACTTATAAAATATGGCATACGTGGCACAGCCCTTAATCTCTTAAAGAATTACTTATCTGAGAGATACCAAGTAGTGAAAATTGGAAAGGAAATTAGCTCAGAGTCGAAGGTTGAAATAGGAGTACCACAAGGAACAGTGTTAGGTCCGATACTGTTCCTTGTATACATAAATAGTATCTCTCATATAAGTGAATTTATGGGACATCTGATATGTTATGCAGATGACACAGCTCTAGTCTTCACAGGTAGGGATTGGGAAGATGTTAATTACAAAGCTGAGTCGGGACTGAAAAAAATATTACTATGGTTGAACCACAACTCACTAAGCTTGAATATCAAAAAAACTAAGTATATAACCTTCTCCCCAACAATAATTGATCAACCCACCCGATTTATTCTTAAAATACACTCGCCAACCTGTGATGTTGAGACATGTCGCTGCCCGAGCTTAGAAAAAACATCTTCAATTAAATATTTAGGTGTAATAATAGACCAACATATACGCTGGTCTGAACACATATCTCATGTGACAAGAAGAATAAGAGCACTATCTCATAAATTTTATATTCTACGAGACATCCTTTCGAGAAAAAATTTGATTATCTTGTACAATAGTCTTGCTGAATCAATTGTCAGATACTGCATAGTCGCATGGGGAGGCGCTTTCATTACCACACTACAGTTATTACAGACAGCACAAAATATATTAATTAAGATTATACTAAAAAAAGACAGACTATTTTCTACCCACCTACTCTATAAAGATACTGACCTGCTTAATATAAAAACACTATTTATTTACCAATCATTACAACGAATGCACAGTACGCAAAATAAATATACGGTGAAAAAAAACAGGATGACCAGATCGACTCTAAACAACAACATTCAAGTTCATTCATTCAAAAAATCTGTAACCCAAAGATCATTTATGTATTTTGGTCCAAAATTCTTCAATCTTATCCCAGCTGACCTTAGACATATAAAAAACCACAAGATCTTCAAAAAGTTAGTAAAAAAATTCATAATAGAAAACCATGAAAAATTTTGTTAGATTCAAAACCAGAGAAAGAAACAGTTAATCTATTGACTCCATGATGTATCTAAGACGCATAAACTGATTACCAAACCACTGTGGTTCCGTCGGTTCTTCCTCATTGCTACAATGAACCTTCATTTTATTTATTTTTAGTATCATACGCTCGCCCTTACTACACACGCAATGCAAATTCGAAAGCATATGTAAAGGGTTGGAAAAGCAATACAGGCATATTTGCCTAGGCAATTTCCGACCCTGAACCAGATGCTGCTATAATACCAGAAATCGAAATATCATGTATATTGTAAATTTTGTAACATGAATTTTTGTATAAATTGTAAAATTTGTAACTAGAATGGCAATAAATTGAATTGAATTGAATTGAATTATAAATCTCAATTTCCGTTAAATGGCAACTATTCCACTGTTTTGCGTTATGTAGCGATGTGTGATAGAAATGTTTAGTTATTAGCTTCATGAAAGGAAACTTTATTAGCTCATTCTAACTATTAAGCTATATCCAATTACTATAATGGTATAAACAACAATTGACGTCTAGAAAATTACGGAAATTGAAATTAGCAAAATTCTCCATAGTATAAATGCCACTCATATGATATATTGTTAGTTTTCTGATTTTTTTCCATTTGAGCATATAGGAATTCATCTGTCACTCAATTAATTAACTTCCACTCCCCAAGGTTTCTTCAAAAGATGTCAAGGTACTGCAAACTATAAGAATTCTACCAGTAATGTATATAATAAATAGTAAATCATCCTAATTTTAATGCTATCTCACCAGAACAATAATTAGGCTTTAAGGCTAAACATGTCTGTCGCTCCTTTACTATAACTTGTCTGATACCATTATAACATCAATATGGTTTTATCAAAGTCACGAATTCATTCGATACTATTCATTCATTCCACAATTCACACAAATATTTGAGTTTATTTAGTCCGCTCACAAAGCAATTAAGTTGAATCAAAATTTCCTATGAAGTAGGCAACAAAGAGTTGTAATAAGGCAATATCTGAATCTTGATATAATACTAGTGGGATTCTCCAAGGGTCCATATTGAGGCCAATACTGTTCATTATGTATACTTTCTCATGTTCATCTCATCTACAAAATTGAAATATTCAGGAGTATGCTGATAACACTCAACTAATCAATCTTCATTTCCTTTTTTGACATGGTTACATGTTTTGGAATGTCAATAAATAAATAAAGATACAAGATAATATGATGAAGAGAACATAAAAAAAACTTATAAAATAAAAGAAAATGTGAAATCATGAAGTAATGAAACAATGAAAAGTAAAAGCAGTGATAACATTACACAAAATTCGTCATATGTGCGCTAAATTGATTCCAGGGGGTTTACCTGGTACTAAGGGCCGGTATTATAAAACTATTTTGACAGACAACTAGAAGTTAACTTGTGGAATGACGTCACATGTTGCAGTTAACTTCAAAAGGTAGGAGTTAACTTTATCGGGAGGAAGGGGTATCAGTTAAAGTTAACTTTGTAGAAAATGGTGGTTTTCGACAGTTCTTCTGTCAATAATTTAGCATAAAACTCAATTTGATTGTTTTTTTTCGCAATAAATGTTAGCAAACGATATCCTGTTTATTTTCGAGGAACTTTTAAGCGACGATGAAGGAGATGCTGTGATTATTACTGAAGGCCCTCGTCGTCGAAGGATATTTAGAAATCTACCATTTTATCTTGTTGAACGAAATAGAATTTGAAAACAAATGAAAACGGATTTCGATCATAAAGATAGTCTGTATGCTTGTTAAAGGGGCACATAGAGAGGCAAATTTGCAAAGAACAACTAATAAGTCAACATTTCTAATAGTTCTAATTACTTTGGAATTATAAGTATTTTCAATGTTAGAAATAATAATCTTCTACCGCCAGTAACACAAGTGTTAATTACACTCTGATTTCATGCAACATGTTTATTTTTGGTAGTTGTTGGAGATTTTGGAGGATTCTCAAATCTATTGATGGCAATTTTATCATTTATTAGAAAATGTCACCGGGAAAACTGCGGAAAATTCTAGGTTACATTTTTTCCTTCTTCTTCTTCTTTTAATTTCAGAAATGAGACTTTTATAAAACTGCCATTTTAAAGCTGAAGTTAACTTGACTGTTAAAATTAAAGTTAACTTCGGGAGATGTTTATAATACCGACCCTAAATCCAGTAGAAATGATTTTTGGCACAATAGCAGTTCTTGATAGTACTTTGAGAAAAAAAATTGTACTGCACGCGAGCACCTATGAAAAGTGGGGAAAACTCGAAAATTCGGTCTTCCATCAATAACATGGAAGAGCTTGTAAAATTCGATATAATGTATAAAAACTTGTAGAGCGTAAAAATCTCCACAAAAAAGCTATCCACACATTTTTTTCAAAAATTGCTCATAAGATTAACCCCGACGCTCTACTAAAATCTCTTTATCTTCCTTGTTATCGGTCAAAAATTCATAAACTAAACGGTATTTTGAAAGGAAATCCTTCAACAATTATCATATATAGCTGGAGGGTGTCGGCAGAAGTGTTTGTATTTGATATTCGAAGGTGCAATAATGATCTTTGATAAATAAACAATGTAATTTTAATTTTTTTTACGTTTTCCTGTCGAATTAGCTCGACAGTCTGAGTTTGTTCAAATATTCAGTAGGTCAAATTTGAACAAATCAGATATAACATTTATTCCCAATTTATCTTGAGCCTAACTAAATCAAGTTTTTCTGTACCCGTTTCTGTAGTATGGGTACCTATTGATTTTTCCAGGATTTGTTCAGACCATTTCAATAAAAGAGATTTTGAAACCAATCTTCAAGAATCTCTCCTATATAAGAAGTCAAGACAAATGCTTAGAACAACGGTGAGTTCAAACTGTTCTAATGAGAAGCAAAACTCAATTTGGTTTTGGATAGAAACTGTTGAAAGCCAATATTTCTGCTATGACAATATGATATGTTGGTGTTCCTTTTTAGTTATTCCTACCAATACGTGTTGGTAAAAATCTGGTCTCTCCACTGTTATATCGTATCAATCTGTTGAAGTTCCATTGGATATAGAGAGATACTTGCTAGAATCTGTACCCATGGCTGATCGTTTACCATCAAATAATGGTTTGTTCATCATATTCTATTCATGGTGATAAGAAATGATTGATATTGATAGGTCTTTATGACATTTCAGATGAGGATTCACAGTCTCCTTCCACCCCTTGTTTACAACAACGTTACAAAGAACGAGAAAAACTCATTGAACAGTTCTATTGTACAACAATTATTAGAAGGAAGAAATGAAATTAAAATTAAAGTTCCTATTACCAAGTGTATAAATCATTTTAATCATTTACCCCATTTCACATTCACACATTTTAGAATAAAATAGAGATCAATCATATAACAAATCACACTTTCTTCTTGCATCTGAGGTTCTGGAATAATGTCAACATAAGAAAGTTGTTTTGATTTCTTTCATTAGACATAAAAATAAGTTCTCTTTGAATGATATATTGAGATTAGTCTTTGAAGTTTTGAAATATATTTCAAATCTCAGATTCCACCATTTCTTTCTTTTTGAAACGGCTCATTAAAAATTTGTTATTTTCGTCAACTTTGAAACTCTCAGAAGCCTTCGAGATACTTGTGCGAACTAGGGAATATATTAATAACAAAAATGTATTAATCACTCGCACATTTTTCAATTTACTCCCACCGATTGGTTTCGTATTCAATCCAACAAAATGGGATTTTTAGTGTAATTCAAATTTGGCGCCTATAATCTCAGGATAGCCACCTTAATTTCCCTCCAATGACGAAACAAAATGCCCGACAAAATCGTTGACATTTCATAACCCCCTATCAAGGAACCCTGGTTTTACCCTAATTTCTGAGATATAACCTAAAACGCGTTTTTTCGATGTTTTTTCGATGTATTTTCGAGTGTTCCGACTCCAATATACGATCAAATGTCAAAATGCATACAGGGACTCTAATCTAACCTAGGCGATTTTTTGTTTTTTAGTCGACAATTCAACAAATTGTACCTACTTTGACCCAAAAGAACTCCAACATACCAATTACCAATTTATTCAATGTCAAATCTACTTGATTCTAATTCCGACGGACATCAGAATGAATGTCTTTTCTTCAGTGATAGCCATTTCGATTAATGATACCTACTGTCTCCTTGAAATACACAGATGGTTTCATACTTCTATATCTTCTGGTAAAGTAATTTGTTGTAGACAAACTAATAGAATCTGGAACAGGCGGTTTTTTTATTTCTGCTAGGATTACGTCTTCTTATTCTTAGAATCTGCCATAACACTTGAACCTCAACTCCATCATAATAAAAAAGGCCGTCCCAGTCAGTAAATTTGTAATGTGAGAGATCACTGTTACTCCAGCTCAGAAGATATTAATTCATCCGCCTTTTTATTTCATGCAACCCTGATGCTTCACTTTATTGTCATTCATTTTCATGAAATGTCTGCATACAATGAAAAAAACAATATTTTTTTCAACGCTGACATTCGAGTTGTTCAATTCTATTTTCTGACTCCTTGAAGTTATTGATATTCTGTAATCTTTACCATCTCAAATACTGAACATAAACATAAATTATTTAAACGATGATGTATATTTATCGCCTACATTATCACCATTTGAATAAATTATCCGCATTTCCATTTTTTAAACTAATCATCACATCCTGTATAGTAAATCAGTGGCTACATAGAAAACAACGTAGAAACTACGATTTCCAATCAATTAAGCTTCAACTGTTTCAAGGAAAAACAGTTAAACCGTTGAAAATTATCAGGCATAAAAGAAGCCATTATTCAAGTGCAAACATGGTGCAAAGTTATGGATCCGTTGGACATTATCTTCATTTATAGTCCATCAAGTTCAATCAATCTTAAGCAGCTAATTTATTCAACAGTGTCCTGTTTAAACGATATTTATGATGGAGTTCTCTTCATAATTTAATATCCTGAGATACCCAAAGAGAGAATTCCATACACACCATAAACTTGGAAAACATTTTGGATTAACTCCGACAAAGTTTTCATTTACCTATTTTGTAGTATATAACACCTCGACACGTATTTCAGTCAACAAGAGACCATTTTCTGTCTTCTGGAGGAAAATCTGAAACTAACAATATCCAAGTGGAATTTTTCTATAGACAATAACGAGTTTATTGTACATTGCTTTCATTTTGTTTTGTCCCACTTTTATATAGCTGTAAAATACTCAGTTTTTGAGCTAGAAGGTTGAATAAAAAAGTATATTGAAGGATTTGGCATAAAGTTTTATGCTGTTCTGTCAAAAAAATGTCAACTGTAAAATATCAAAATTATTGAGATAAAATATTTTGTTTCAATGGGACACCCTGTATATCACTACATATTTGAAAAGTCATTTTTTACTATAATAAGCCATAATTGCCCTTTTTTCAGTAGTTCCGTCTGGATTGATAAAAATATGATCAAAATCGTAATTTTACAACATCAAGATATCTGTGATTGCTATTTTGTTTCCGATAATTGTCATTAAGATGCCTAAAAACCCTGGTGTTTCGAGTGATTCGATTTTGTTTTGATTTTTCAGAAGACAAATAAACAAATGAAATAGTGGTCTGCTTCTTTAGTCGGTCCCAGAGATGGCGCCTTTATAGAATTTTAGTCCTGTCAATATTCCAGGGATATGGTGATTGATGACTGTTGTCAATTTTATGGAATTTCAACAAACTTCAAATACTATTCAGAAATGAATAGTTGTGACGGAATCTAAATTTCATAGTGCAATTTCCTTGTATTGGTGACAATTATTAATGTGTTTCTCCATTTTGTTGAATATTTTCTTAGAAATTCTTCATTCATTCAATACTTATTCAATTTGTCTGATTGACTCGGCCGTTACTTGAAGAAGATCCATTCATAAAATACACAGAAAACGATTCGATCTCCACAAACTTTATTCAATCAGACAGTGAAGACACAGTGGAAAAACATTGAATAAAATTTGTGAATATCTCATCGTTTTCTGTGTAGTTTGTACAATAATAATTTGATCATGTTCCGTTTTTGTATCATTTGTGGGCAATCCAGAGAGACAAATAAAATAATTCATCTATATCCAGTAACCGAAAGTGAGTAGGTACCACCATATCATGAAGATTATCACATAGTAAGTATCTTGTATTGTTAGAAAACATTTTAATGAAAATGATGGCATGAATATATCTCACGGAATCCCGCCATTCCTGATTATATTAGCACAAGATTGACAGGTTCTAATGGTGAATTTTCATGAAGCTTAATTTCGATACTTCCAAATGAAATGCGTTGTTATTATTGTAGTTAATTGCATTTCAGTAAAAGATTATATAAATAAGTCGAATGTGTAACAAATAAAACTGATTGGTGATAGTGATACAGAAAATTCCAATAATTAGGTTTTTTTATTCAGTTCATTCGTCGGCAATACTTGAAAACTTCTGTGCTTGTAAATTTACCCTAACAGGATAACCGACCGTGGCGGTACACGCAAATGCGGAATATTTGGGAAACAGGTCACGATTTCATTTGTTTTCTCTTAATCAAGCAGGCGAATTGTCTCCCGTTTTATCCCACAGTTTTGCAGGTATGAGTCGACACACCAGGGTTTTTAGACATCTTAATTGTCATATAAGTAATTTAACTCGAAACGAATGTCATATCTGTCAAAGTCGTTCTCTTGTATGGTGTGCTGCAGCGGGTAAACGGTAAAGAAACAAAATGGGATACTCTACAGAAGAAAAATGTTTTATTTTCAATATTCATCAACAAAGTGGAAGTGTTACAAAAGCGCTTAGAAGATATAGACTGCGATTTCCGGGTAGAAGAGCTTCATCTAAAAAAATGTTTTATAGACTCAAGAAGAAGTTTTTTGAAACTGGTAGCCTGTGTTGACAGAGAACACAGAAATTAATATTTTACCATATTTTGGAGCAAATCCTCAAAATTCGTTGAATGATCTAGTTGCAGAATTGCCAGTGAGTATTGGATCAGCCCACGCAGTGCTTGAAAAATACAACCCCTATAAGATGAAAAGAGTGCAAAAGATGACACTAGCACAAAAAGAAAAAAGACTGCAATTTTCCAGGCATATAGTAGACATAATTCAAAGGGATGCTACATTTCTTGATAGGATATTGTGGACTGATGAGTCATATTTTTCTACCAGCAGAGGTTGCCATCGCCAAAATAAACACTACTGGTCTGATTCTAATCTTTACCAAATACAGGAAATTCAGTTCCAAGGTAGAGAGTCCGTTAGTGTATGGTGCGGATTAATTGGTGAACGTGTTTTAGATCCCATCATTTTTGATGGTTCGTTGACAGGTCAGGTTTATTTAAATAAGCTGGAAACAAAAATTAAAGACCGCATTGACGGTTTACTTTTAGCCCTATCAAGATATTTAATTTGGCAACAAGATGGAGCGCCGCCACACAGTACTATCCCAATAAAATTGTTCTTGGATGAAAATATTCACAGTGGATTGAAAAATCAGGTTCTATGAAATGGCCTCCTAATAGTCCCGATTTAACACCATGCGACTTTTTCTTCTGGGACCACGTTAAAAGTATCTTTTATTTTTCACCGTGCTATTCTTTTAAAATCGAATACCACACGAGAGTTCGATAAAGTAGATTATTTCACTTATGCTAGAATAGCGTGTTATGATTGGTTGAAATTTTTGTGTTGATAAATGAAAACATCATGTGTTCGATTTTATAGTTCGATTCCTGATTGGTTATTATCAAAACACAAACTTACCACTAGCAAGCTGCTATAATGACACAACACCAAACTTGGATAAAACTAAATAAGCACTCACTATTAATTCATATCAACTTCACAATTTTCGACAAATTTTGCATACTCGTTGATTAATCAAATCACTAAATCAAAATGTTATCAAAACATAACCTCGAGCGAGAAGCAGTAGACTAGACATGCAATGACGAAACTACGAATGACGCGCTCTGTCATTGGTAACTGAAATAGAGGGATGTTTGAAATATCAAGTAAATGTTTTGTTAGTTGCAAATTTCAGAACTAAATGCGGGATCAATGTTCCTAGTTAAATTGAATAATAAATAAATAAAAATGGTTTCGATTTTATTCATGAAATAATCTTAACAAATACAACTCGTGTTATCGGCGATTATCGTTAATTTCTTCTCGGTTTCGAATCAAATTATATTGCTTGGCAACCACACGAGCGCTTGCGCTTGCGCGAGTGTGGTTGCCAAGCAACATAATTTGATTCTCAAATTCAAAGGAATTGCTATTTCGATAATCACCGATACACTTGTGGTATTACCTACGAAAACAATTCTCCACATTTTTTCTCAAACTTGTTGCCATTTGGCAATAGCCACTCGAGCCCTTCGGGCTCTCGTGTCTATTGCCTGGCAACACGTTTTCGAAAAATCTGTCGCATTATTTTCACTTTATTCTCACTCTCTTGTGGTATTACAACTGAATATATTTAGTTTGCAAATTGGACGGTAATTGGTTATAGAGCATTTATCACCATATTTGCAGATCTTTTTTCTTTGGTAACATGCATTCATTGAAAGATCTGTTGAAGATAATAGTCAAGGGAATGTATAGACTGGACGCACATCTTTTTTGAAAATACGATGGAATATCATAGGACCACGCCTTTGTTTTCATCTAGTACAGAAATAATTTCGAGTAGGTACTAATTTTCAGTGACATTTATTTAATTAAGCTCATTCTTTCTGAATTCGGGAAAAATTGGATAATTTGGTCATAAGGTTGAAAAATTTAGAGAAGAGGTCACACACAGCAGCTCAAATTTCATTATCATTTCTATTTTTTGCTAGAATGTGTTGGTATTAATGAATTAAATATTGCTACAGATGTCGCCCAAGAAACAGTGTTAGGGCCAAAGGCATTTGAATAATATCAAAAGATTTTGAATTCATGAATTCGTTTGCTGATATTATTACCTATATTAGGAGCAATTCATGAGATCAACAATACTTATCTACAGTTATAGTTCGAAAACGAATTCTAGCATATTTTGTTCTGTTTTTGTTCATATTCATGGACACTTACTCGTATTATCCTCCCGTTGAAAAATCACATCTAAGTCATATGCCTAAAAAGATCGCAAAATGTATATATACAGTGTGGGTCACCGAAAACGAAACAGATCGAATATCTTTTGAACACATGTGTTGTGAATAAAATGCAAAAACCGTCGATTTTTAATCCATCTTCTTATCATAACCTCAACTGTCATACCTCTCCCCCCACCCCTTGGTCACTATCACCCAAACAATTTGAATAGGGAAAGTAGTAACAATTTTAAAATGCATTATGGAATTTTTCTAAGGAAATAAACAAAATGGCGGGTCCAAAATGGCGGACAAGATTTGCATTCATGGTCCGATTTGATTCAAAATTGATATGTGGTGGTTTTTAGGGTCGGAAATTATGATTTGTTTGGTCAATGCAAAAAACCAAGATGGTGGCTGCAAGATGGCAGACAAAATTTGTAATTATGGTCCGATCCAAATCAAAATTAGTATGTGCAAGAATGCAAGAAACCAAGATGGTGGACAAAATTTGTAATTGTGGTACGATTCGATTCAAAATTGGCATAGGAGGGTTTTACAAGTTTCCAGTATTGCTGAAAATATTTAATTAAATTGATCAAAAAAGCTTTTATACAAATGCGCAAAAAAGGAAAGTAGATATAACCTAAACCTCCACAATTCAATTTTGATTCAAAATGAGCCACAATTACAAATTTCGTCAGCCATCTTGGAGCACCCATCTTGTTTTTTGCATTGACAAACAAATCATAATTTCCAACCCTGAAAATCACTACATATCAATTTTGAATCGAATCGGACAATAATTGCGAATTTTGTCTGCCATTTTGGAGCCGCCATTTTGTTTTTTACTTAGAAAAATTCCATAATGCATTGTCACCAAATTTTGGTCAAATTAGCTTGCAAATGAAGCATCATAATTTGTAATAGGGAACAGTTGATTTTTCCGATAGAGGGCGCCAAAATAATAAGGAAAAATAAGTTAGGAATCAAAAATTGATTTGGCTGAATTCCTTATAAAATAACCTTTTCAATGATGTGTCACACTTACTACTTTCCCTGTTCAAATTGTTTGAGTGATAGTGACCACGGGGTGGAGGGAGAGGTATGACAGTTGAGGTTATGATAGGAAGATGCCCCCCTTGGATTAAAAATCGACGTTCTTTTGCATTTTTTTCACAACACATGTGTTTTGAGATATTCGATCTGTTTCGTATTCGGTGACCCACCCTGTATATATAAATAACTAGAAAAATTATTTGGTATAACCCTCAAAATGTTGTGCAACCGTAGGCACGTGTTTCGAGCTTGAGCTCTCGTCAGTACGGTAAAATCAAGTGCGAAGATGTACAACCCTTGGATGTAAAAATAGAAACTTGATTTCACCGTACTGACGAAATACGAGTCTACGGTTTCACAACATTTTGAGGGTTATACTCAATACCTTTTCTATTTATATTTTCATATATTGCCCCTCGCTAAATCCATCCTAATTTATATAAATAACCCTATTTCATCAAATCTCTTTATTTGCAGGTAGCAGTGATATTCACCACCAATCTCACAGTATGAATAATTACTCACTGGATAGGAAACTTCGTTCTTCCTGCCCTTCAGCATCGTCCTCTCCTCGATTAGCCATGAGCTCTCTATCTTCTCTCCCCCATAGCCATAACCTGGTCAACTATGATAGCCTAGAGAGTGTAAGAAAATCACCCGTGTCCAATGCTGACAGTTCTGTTACGTAAGTAAACCACACCAATAATTGCTCATATGCAGGGTGTCCTAGGGGTGTGTACTTGGTCCAAAACTGTTTTTCTATGCAAGCTATTGACTATTTTTTTTTTCAAACGATTTATTCAACAATGAGCATATTCTAAAAATATTTTCATTAATGTACAGAATGTTTCAAAATAAAATACACAATTAAGTTCTATTTTTTAAAAGGTAACCCTCCGTTTTTGTTACATTTTTGGATTCGCCACTAAATGGTCAATAAAACGCACCCTAGCTTTATCCAACATTGAGCACATTCTAAAAATATTTTCATTAATATACAGGATAACCCAAATCAAAATACACAACTATTTTTTTTCCTTCCTCGGATGCTGGTCGTTTCACCAGCTACACCTCAGCCTCTTGGGCTTTTTGTGTTTTCCGTGTTGGTTTTACAGCACCCACTCCGTAACTCTGGTCCCCTGTACCAGACTGTACAGGTTCTTCACCGGTTGGCTACTGTATTCTTCGGGTGTTAAATTGAGTTTCCCAAAAATTGCCTGTCTCTTGCGGTCTAATGCCTCGCATTCTGACAGTATATGTTTGGCTGTTTCTGTACCTTTACCACATTGTCTGCAGGAAAGTTCTCCGTTGTACAGACACATTTTGTGCAGCTGTTTTCTCATTGGACTGTGACCAGTGAGAAGACCCGTTATTGTTCTAACTTGATTCCTGCTCAGCTTGAGTAGTTCTTCAGTTTTGTGTTTTGACGGTTCTTTAATGTATGTTTTCCCGTGGTGCATGAGGGGGGCTTCGTGCCATCTCTCCTTTTGTTTTCGCTTGACCCAGTCCCGAATGCATCCTTGAATGTCGGATTTATTAATCCCGAGTGCGGGTTCTGGGCCAATATATGGAGTTGATGAGCCCTTTCTAGCTAGCTCATCAGCTTTTTCATTGCCCTTGATACCGCAGTGTCCTGGAACCCACATCAAAGTTAATTTGTTGTGTTCTGTGAGAACACTGAGTTCTTCTCGGCATTCCCATACCAGTCTTGATGTCACTTTCAGGTTCATAAGAGCCTTCAGTGACGCCTGACTATCGGTGCATATTTTGATCCGTGCATTGTGCATTTCCCTCATATTGATTTCTCTCGCGCATTGCAAAATGGCGTACATCTCTTCCTGGAATGCAGAGGTGTTTGTTCCTAGTGAGACGCTTATTTGGGAGTTCCTTCCCTCACTGTATATTCCAGCACCAGCACCGTGTACCAGATCCTCTCTCCAGGTTTGCCACTGGTATTGTCGTCTGTCCATTCCCTTCGATCTTGCAAGATAGCCTCGAAGTTGATGTTGAAGAAGTATCTAGGAGTCATGTGGTCCGTTGGTTTCATTTCAAGAATGTTGCCTCCCACTATTTCCTTTATCTTGTTGTGATCCGATCTGTTGCTCGTATTTTGTTGCCTCAGGAGTCCCATTCTTGCCTCTCCCATGATTGCTATGTCAATCGGTGGGAGGTCCAACAGTACTTCCATGGCTAATGTTGGTGTTGTTTTCATAGCTCCCGTTATGCTGAGGCATGCAAGTCTTTGTACCTTGCTCAACTCAGCCGCGGCTATTTTTTGTGTTATGCATATGTAATCATGGGTTTCACCACAATGTTGTATATCCAGTACACCATTTTGGGATTTAGCCCCCATGTTTTTCCGTGTGCCCGCCTGACTAACATCAGTGTCATTTCGGCTTTCTTCTTAACTTTTGCCAGCTGTTTATTCCAGGTGAGTTTCGAGTCTAAAATCAACACGAGATATTTAACTTCCCCTGACAGCTGTATTAGGGTACCTTGTAGGGTCAGAGGCCCTAAGCTCTCTAACTTCCTTCTACAGGTAAACGCTACAAATACACAACTAACTTCTGTTTTTTTTTTAAACGGCAACCCTCCGTTTTTGTTACATTTTTGGATTTGCCACTAAATTGTCGATATAACGCACCCTGGTTTCATAGAATTGTCTGCAATAGTTTTAGACCTATATCAATTTATGTGTCGAAATAGAGTCGTGTAAGGACCCACAGAAAAATGCAAGAACTATTCAAGATAACTCAACCTACATTCGGTTGAATTTTTTATTAAATTCATCAAAACAACGCATGATATGGAATGCAAAAATAAATTAAACAACAAAATTAATCAAATGAGAGTAATTTAAATGACAAGGCAGTTCATGCAAACTAAGTTGAAAATGCGTTAATTACGAGCCAACCTAACCTGACTAACCTTACGTAAACAGAAGAATCATACAAAATTGTTACAATATAACAACTATTTATCCAAATTTCAGTCGGGACGTGACGCAATATAACAAAACGCTTCATACAACTGGCCCTAAATCATTTTTGCCGAATTGCTAACAGGAGGGATCCAGATTTCTGCAATCACTAATTCTGGAACAATTCTTAGAACGGACTCTTTATGTCGACATTTTTCGAATAACAGATAGTTGACATCGCATTATGACCTCCACGAAATACGTCAATTTTACGTCATGAAATAAGACGTCATTTTGAGGTCATGAAATAAGACGTCAGGACTTTGATAAGACGTCATTAGGACGTCATTTCACTAACCTGTGCTACCTGGGGGCTACGTAGATATTAAGATGAGTTGATGAAGTTGATACGTTTTTTTTTTCAAATCACAAATAAAATTTCTTGCAATTTGTTGCGTACTTTTTGAATTAATACAAACAAAATATTTTTTTGAAAAAAATTATGAACAGCTACAGTCGGGAAAAAAAATTGTGTTCAACTAGATAGTAAGATTTAATGCATCGGCTTGAATTCCATAGCCGAAGCTATTAAAACAATAAAGACATTGAATTTACTGCGTATTTATACAAATAACTTTATTAGTTACTACCAAATTCGTAAATATTTAAAATATATCGATTTATTGCAGGCATAAACCCTCCTATCATATTTCATCCTCCAACCACAGTAGTCTGATGGACCTTACTCCCTCTCCTTCAGACTCGGGCATCTCAGAACTGGAGGCCGCCCTCAGAGACCGTGATTCTGAACTCGCCTATCTTCGCCAAACTATGGAACACAACGAACAGGTCATCTTTAGGGTATACCAAGAAAAAGAAAAGGTTTGGGAACGAGAACTCAGACGACTCAAGACTGTCCAGGAGAGCAGACTGCGAGCCAGCGCTCAAAAGGTGAGTAGGTATCTCAGAAACTGTTTATTTTCATTATTTTTGGAAAATTAAGAAGTCTCATTCAATTCCAATCGACTTCAAGTATTGCCTTTCCGAGATAATTATAGTATAAATATCCATCATTCCACAAGTTCTTCAAAAAGGCTTTTCAATAATTTCACTTTAAATAACAATTTCTTATTTTCATGTATTCAAAACAATAAAGAGAACATTTACATAATTTCGTTCTATCAATGTTTATTATAACACAATCGAATAGTATGTAAGATAACTGGAACGAGATTCACAAACACTCAAACCATCTCAAGCCATCTTACAATTCATTCATAGATATTTTTCTATTTCATTTCAATGTACATTTCCCTTAAGAACATATTTTGATAATAATAATGACAGTTTCAAAAAATTGGATATAGATGAAATTAAGATTTACACCATGTTAAAAAATATTATCCCCAATTAACCATAAAGTACAAAAAAGCTAAAAAAGAACACGAAGTTTTATTAAGAGATTCAAAGAAAAAATATTACCAAAATAGAATCTCTAATTCAAGTAATGTCAAACAAAATGGCCTGGAATGTGATTTCTGAATTCAGCAATAAGAACAAGAAAAGTCGTCACCCTATTATTATAAAAAAAGTGGACTTACGAAGACCCAATTGATGTATCAAACTTGTTTGATGATTTTTTTTATAAATGCAAAATGATGAAAAACGTATAACATTTCCAATGATATCAAGGGAGATATAAATGAATTCTCTTTTTTCTTGAACCCTTTACCAGTCTCGAACATTTTTGAATATAATCTTAAAAATATGCATTCATCTGGGCATGATGAAATTCCACTTTTCTTAATCAAGCTTGTGTAGAAAATATTATTGATCACACTTAGTGAATGTGTCCTTTCTGAATGGTGAGTTTTCCCAATGTCTAAAAGTTGGAAAAATTATTCCCGTCGTCAAAAAGGCCTGTACTTCTATTTGAGATTCATTTCTCAGCCGCCTTATTTATTTATTTTTATATAGATTCAATTTCTCAACATAGATTTTTAGCCAACGGTTCCACTAATAATGCCATTAATGCTTTTTTGATAAGGTCATACATTTTATGGAGTGCCATGCTGGAATTTTTTGTGATCTCAGCAAGGCATTTGACCGCATCAATCATAATCAGCTAAAATGTATATGTATATAGTTATGGAATACAAGGTGTATCATTAGACTAGATGTCCTCATTTTTGGAACACTGTCATTAGTACGTATGTGTACCAAATATCCAATCACAGAGTGTTGATTACATCAGTTCGAAGAGTAAACCCTTTAATGTTGGTATACCACAAGGATCCGTCCTGGGGCCTTTTTTATTCCTACTTTATTGTAACGATCAAGATGAATTCTTGCAAACAATTGAGAAAATTGAATTTAGTATCTGTTTATATTTTATGAATTATCCATATTTATTTTTAAATATAGACACAAATTTGTTCTCACTGGAAATTTTCACTCCGTTAACAAAGGTCAAAAAAAAATACCATATTCCATTTACAAAATATAAGGTTTCAAGTAATTCACCTACAATTTTGGAATTGTCTGTTTTCAATCATCTACATGAAAATATAAAAGAAGCCTAATACTCAAAAAAAAAATTCAGTAGCTCACTGAAACCATTCCATATTCATAAGAAGAATATTCCAATATGTAGTTTCAGATTATATTTTAAGTTATCACATGTGTGTATTCGTGTGTATATATGTTGACTTTTACATATTTTATTATTTAATTTTTTTGTATTTACAGTTTAGGCTCTGACATTTTGCTATAGCTATTCGACTATTCCTATACAATTTCATATGTATTAGAAAATAAATATTATTATTATTTTTATATTATCCTAGAAATAGTATGGTATAGGTACAACTCGCACAAAATTTTGTATTCCTATGAATTTCGCACAGTAGTGCAAAATGACCCTCATTTTGTGCTAATTAATAATAATTAATTTTATAGTATCGAAAGATGCAAACACAATATACAAGGTATATGAGATTTGAAATAGAATCACGACCAATATTATGATATTAACAATGATGATAATAATAATGATTCGACAAAAATCAGAAACAAAATATAAAAGAGTAGCTTTTCTAATTGAATTTATTCCACAGGTACTGAAATTAGAACAGATGCTGATGATGCAGACTTATCAACTACAACAAGACAAAAAACGCCTGAGTTCTGACGTTCAACGGTCGAATTTGCAAAGCGACAGGTTGAGACAAGAGGTCGACATTTTGAGGAGACGATTGGAGGAGACAGAATGGGGATTGTGTGAAAAAACAGGAGAGATATCCCTGCTCAAAACTCAACTGAAGGAATCTCAGGTAAAAATTAATACAAATTATTAGAAAAATAACGAGCATTGATAATGGATGCGCATGTGTGTGTGCCTTGGTGATTGACGGTGGCTCAGCGGTCGAGGTGTCGCGGCAAATAATAATAATAGTAATAGTTGTCGTTTACCCTCACAGGCTAGGCCTTTGGGTACACTCTTAAAAGTGTTTATGAGGAAGTAAAATAATTGTTATTATTTTCCCCTAGGAATATCCCAGTCGGGAAGTGTCTCTGAAGCTTCGATATTCCGGAGCGCACGCTGGTGTTATTTTCCCAAATAACCACTCCCCACGTCCGTGGGGTAAGTGACTATTGGGTCCAAAAATCATGTGCCATGAGCAGACGAAATGAATCAAGGATGACGGCCTTCTGCATTCATCCGGCTAAGATTTCTGCCATATCACAGCTTGCCGGTGTGATTTTCAAATTCGAGAGCAGTAGGCCCATCATTTCACCAATGACTCCTATGATCAGAACGACCATTTTAACAGAATGGTTTGGGTAATGCCTAAGGAAAACTTAATGACAAAACTCGTCCTAATTTGATGGTCGATGAGGACTACATCAGGCTTATTGGCTTGTATTTGCCTTTGATTTTATACAGAACCAAAAATCAGAAAATAATATTAAAATATCGTGTTTATTGAAATGATTAATAATAAAAAGCTTATTTTAACTTTAAAGCTACAAAGAGGTTGAGTACTAATCTCTTTGTAGGTTGAGAATAAAATTATGGGAAATATAAATTATTGACAGTTACTATTATTTTTTCATGGAGAGTTTCAGGATTTTAGTTTTTTTTTAGCAAATTGCAAAAATTGTATGTAAGTTATGGCACAAACATCAATTCAAGTTGAAATATTTTATGTGAAACGTGATAAATTAACGTTTTCGAGACCTGCGACATAACTGTGAAATTTTAAATTTGTAAAGTTTGTAAAAGTTAGTCAAACTTTTTTTCCGGTTTTTTATCCGATAATGACTTTTTATTGAAGCTACGACGATTTTCTAAAAATTTCAACTTTTTCCTCAATAATTCAACTTTTTTCTCGAAATTTCGCATTTTACTCAAAATTTCAACTTTTTCCTCGATACTACGACTTTTTTCTCCAAAACCTATTTTTGATAAGCTTATATCATCAATTTTTTCATCATTATTTTTGATTGGAAATCATAGATGAATTGGTAGTGAAAATTAGTATCTTACAAATCATGTCTGAAAGAAAGACATTTGAAAAAATTGTCTTTTTCCACAATAATCGGTTTTGAAAAGTTCAAACGCCGTATGTAACTAGTCACAAAAAACTTTCTATCATATTTCTTACTCTTCAGTTATATCCAACGCACTCTAGATGCAAAAATAAAAATACTTCTGAAAAATGAAGTACTCTGAATTTTTTCACAAAACTGTGCGATCGTATCCAAAATTGTCTTCAGAATCAAAAAAAGTTAAAATGTACACATATACAGAGTGTTCTGTCCGAAATTTCGAAGTTGGGATCGTTATCAGTGAAACCGGAAATTATTGGAAAATTTTCCAGTTCCTGAATTCAATACGATGCCAAGTTTGATTGTCCTTGAAATATGGCTTGTCTGAAGAATACGTTACCACCGGTTTAATGTTTACTGCAAGTCAGGTAAAGAATAACAAATTTGAAGCCTAAATGAAGACAGATACAAGAAAAAATATATGAAGGATCCATGTTCTACATAACTTTTTTGCTTTTCAAATTCAAGTGGTAATTCATTGAAATTCATATATGTTACACCCTGGTTAAGCGTTATTTGAATTTTTTCAATTCTATAAATACATTATTGCTTTTTAATATAAACATGAATGGCCCTAGAATTGAACTCCGAAGTAGGCGTTATTTGAAAGTAACTATCATAAAACTTTTTTTATACTCAAAAACTGAGGTGAACTTGATGATTTTTGTGGGGCCCAGTATGAAAATCTAGTAAGAAATGCTGTGTTCAAAATGGCATCAAAACTATTCATTCAATAAATATGAAATTATTCTTGATATGATTTATAAATAATATACAGGGTGCCCCCATGGGATACTGGATACTGGACGCCTGTGGTCTTACTCAAAGAAAACAAATAATATTTTCCCCTTCACCACACAAGTATTTTCACTCCTAGATGCGCATTTCGATAAAACGTTATTCTGTACTGAGAAAAATAATTTTTTGCTTGAATAAATTGCGTTGATTCAAGGAGATAGTATCTTGAATAGGTCCAACCAAATATCAGTTTGATTTTTTGACGAATTCTTCTTGGCCACTTCCAAGGAAAATATTTTGGTTGAGGCAAGCATATTTCAGCTTCAATAAAGGACACTTTTCTGAGCTTTTTTTTGTTGATTCATGGTAGTCGGCTGAGGCAAGAACATTGCAATTTCAGTAACAAATACTATTCTTCTATCAATTTGGAGGTTGAGTTCATATGTGCACTTTGCACTTGGTTATAGAAATATGCAATGGAAGCCATTTTCAGCAGGTACATGTTGCATTTCTTTATTGCGCGTGAAATGAGCCCGGATAGGTTCCCAGGTAGCACAGGTTAATGAAATGACGTCGTAATGACGTTTTATTAAAGTACCTGCTGGTCCGTGACGTCCTCGACCAAAATGAGACCTCAAAATGACGTCTTATTTCATGACGTCAAATTGACGTATTTCGTGTAGGTCATAATGACGTCCCTGCGAAGTCAACTATTTGTTATCCGAAAATTGTCGATATGAAGAGACCGTTACTGAGAATTATTCCAGAATATGTGATTACAGAAATCTGGACCTCTCCTATTAGCAATTCTTCAAAAATGACTTAGGGCCGGTTGTATGAAGCGTTCTGTTACTTTGCGTCTACTTCACGACTGAAATTTGTATAAATGGTTGTTATATTGTACCAATTTTGTATGATTATTTGTTTACGGAAGATCAGTCAGGTTAGGTTGGCAAGTAATTAACGCATTTTCAACTTAGTTTGCATTTTCAACTCTGTCTTGTCATTTCAACTTCCCGCTATTACAGTGACCAATCGCTGAGTTGCTGCAGTCGAGACGTAGACGCTTGTTGAAAACACTCAGGCCGAAAGCCATGGTAGCGGCAGTGTTGCCAATGCGAGCGAAAACGCTCACATTGTGATCGATCAGATGATGGTGGGAGCAAAGTGTGATCTGAGTTCAAGTGTGAGGATTTTGAGACTTCCAGTAGTTTTGTTGCTACTTGCTATTCTGGCGACATAATAAGCATGAAAAGATTATACAATCTCCCGTGAGAGAGATAGAGAATACCCAGCTCAGATTTCTCGTTTTATATTATTCCGTGATCTGGGACCAAGGACATTGAACACTGACCGGTTTTATTAATTTTTATTCAAATATGGTATATATTTGTTTTTTTCATCATCTAGGAAATGAAGTTTTGTGATATTTGCTATTTCGTTTATTCTTATGATATTGAATCAATTGAATGAAACTGATTTTGTTGTTTCATAAATCATTACTTCTGTTTTCGTTTTTATTAAAATATAAATATGAGTATTTTTAGGTTTTCTATTCAGAATTTACCTACCTTGTCTTCCCAAATATTAGAATAACATATTGAAGTTCCAAAATAAAATATTTTATTCGTTTTTATTCACATATGGTATATGTTTGCTATTTTTCAACAAAGGACATGAAAATATAATTAGGTATTGGATTTTAAAAATAAAACCTTATATATAAACCCTTCTTTCGTCCACTATTCTAACACATATTGCGCACGGGTGGTGAATTTCAAGGCGACAATTTTGAAACGTAGAGTACATCAAAATAGTATGTGTCCCTTCTACTACCTTTTGAAAATGCCGCCATGACTGTTTCGGCTTCGGCACATGCGCAATAATGAATGGAATATACGAAAAAGTCAAACTTCTCGTATTCAACACAGAACACATTCTTTTGTGAATTGCATGTATTTTGTGGTATTCAACGGTGACGGGAGGATTCTTTGAGGAATTGGTGTCTGAGTGTGAGCGAAAAGGGAGCGTTTCGAGTTAAACTTTGGAGCGTTTATTGTCTGCCTTCTTGGCAACACTGGGTAGCGGACTATGAGGCTCCGTTTGGGTAAAAAGTATTTTTGCAAATATATAATATTTTGTGTCAATATATTTATTAGTTGGAGCAATATTTTTTGTTTTGCTTGTCAATATATTTATTTTTGATCAAACACAGTATATTTACGTTTCAGGTGTATTCCAAATATACAAAGACGTGAATTCCCATATATTTATAAATTCGATCTATTTTATATCGTCAAGAGATGGCGCACCAACGCGATTTGGTGCAGTATTTAGCCAAGGAAATTAAACAATATACAGATATTGTTTAATTTCCTTGGTATTTAGCAACAGGGCGAAGTCAAGTACATAAATTAGCTAATAGATGGCGGCCAAATGTAACTGAATCCCAAGGAGACTAAAATTTAACAAGGAGTATTTGATTCCCATAAGACAATGGGGACACTAGTAGAAAGAGATGAAAGAACATTTGTGACGAAATGTGACGTAGTAGGACGTGTCATGGCCGCCGTTCTCTATAGACAGTGACGGACTAGCTCTTGGTATATGAGAGTTACTGCTGACAGTTTTGTTGCTTGGTTCGAGTTCGACTCTGTAATCCAAGTACGTCACTATGACGCGTTGATGCTACAAGTTTCTGATTGGATAGAGCTTATTAAACCCTCCTTGTTAAATTTTAGTCTCCTTGATTGAATCCTAGAAGGCTTTGGCCTTCTTACGGGTATGGCCAATAGGTGGAGTCTAAATAGTTACAATATTCCAAAAACTCCACAAAAATTAGGTCCGATGTTTGTTGAACTAGTGACACATGTCAAAAGTCAATTTTTATGTAATTGCCGTCATTGGTAATGTTTTCAAAGTTTCAAACATAATTTTAGTTTAGCAGATTCACAGAAAAGTCCCAAAATCTTCTGATGAGCCCTGCTGTTACTGATGCAACTTAGGAATATCTTGGTTACTTTTTTTACTGATACAAATATTCCTTTCTTCTGAAAGTGAAGTAACTATTGTGCAGTGAAAAACTGCAAGAATACGGACAAAAGTCATAAATTATATTGTACTCTCAGAGACAATTTTTTATGGTTAATTTTTAAGAAAAATACATAAATTAATGATGATTTCAGTAAAAAATAAACATGAAACTACCCTACCACCTTTCCAATTGAGAGCTTGTTTTACCCACTTGTTACACCTGAACTAAACTAAATAGAGATCTATGATCACATCAGGAGCTACCTCGGGTTACTCGGAGCTGAAAACTCGGAATGTCTGAATCCCAGTCACAGAACAGAACGCAGAACTGAAAAGTAGATAGCTGCTGTGCTACTGACATCTGTTATCCACTTTAGGTACTATACTTCTCCCGGTTGCCATATCCTCAAGCTGTAACAAATCGCGTAGGTAGCGCCATCTCTTGAGGACATAAAATAGATCGAATTTATAAATATATTTGAAACACTTGAAACGTAAATATATTTTGTTTGATCAAAAATAAATATATCGGCAAGCAAATTAATAAATAATGCTCCAACTAATAAATATATTGACACAACATTTTTATATTTGCAAAAAGACTTTTTACCCAAACGGCGCCTTATAGCGGACAGCGTTGCAAATAATATCCATTTGCATGTTCCCAAGAACATTTTATTTTTGTCATGTCACTAGATGGTAGTGAAGTATATTTTGTTTAATTCTGTCAATTAAATTCTCATTACAAAAAAGCTGTCACAATGTGTCAATTCTGAAAAAGTTATTGATAATTTTAAAATAATTTGGTGGAATAAAATGATGGTTTCTTTGACCTGGCAACTCTGTCGCGGCAGAGTGGGTTATCGGTCAGACTCGGCTGGATTCGATCGTCAGCGGTACGGTACTGGTTGCTGCTTTTGAATTATGTTTTACTTTGTCGAATGACATTGCCTTTAGAATAAAGCTAAAATTTTTTTTCTGGTTTGCTGCTGTGTTGGTTTGTTTGGTGGTTTGGTGCTAACATTTTTGTGTTTTTTGTTGTTACGCTCTCGGATCAATCATCAAATAATGTTCTACATACTGGTAGAGTTCTCCGAGAAGGACAAAAGGTGGCTAAAGCTAAGAAAACAGGAACTGTTGTGGCCGCCATTGAAAAACCAAAGGAGTTACGATAAATATATCATCAAAGATATAGACTACGTTTATCTGGACGATCTCTATCCGCTTCAAATTCAATAGCATTGAGTCGAGTGAAACCACCCTTCAGTTTATATCGCAATATTTAAAAGGGGATCGAAGAATCCTATTCTTCAATCCGATTGAAAAAAGCTAACTTCACAGCAAAATGTCGAATTTCGTAACCTTAAATTTCTTGTGTTCTGCGAATTAAATCACGAATCGTTGTTCTGTGATCTGCTCTCTTCTTTGGACCATACGTTTCTTTTCTTAATTATTATTTTGCTCTCCATTTTGAGAAAGACAATTGTCAATATAAACACTAATCTGAATTTGGCTACTTTTACCTGTCATTTGTCAATTTCAAACTCGTTTATCTCTTAATTTCACTTCTCTTCAAGGCGATCGGTTGGGTCCAATCCTATATTTTATGGAATTGACTTGAGTGATTCAATCCAATCCGAATACTGTATATATCGATTAGGTGTATCGGATCCAGTCAAGTCAAACCCATTTTAAGCGGATCCAAAGTTGTGAGATAAATGTAGTCATAGAGGCTGAAGAAGATTGGAAGTTCCATTCAATCAGTCGATGTTTGTATGGAACAGATTAGTTTCATGAATAAAAGAATACCGAAAAACTGCGATTTAGGTACAAAGTAGGAGCACCCAGGATTGCTGAAGTAATGAATTCTTTGTGATATTATGAAACCTGAATTCCTACAAGAGAATACAAATTGGTGATTATTCTTTCAAAAACAAACTATTTTCTAAGGTCTATCATATTTCATGCACTGTTAATTGATATTGAATGTAAGTTTACTACAACATCATGTAGTGTGTTTTATATTTGAAATGTAATAAATGTAATATTGTAATTCACTTAATTTTATTCTACTTCCATGAAACTATCAATTTCCACATGAAAACGAGGGACTGTGGAAAACGTCATTTATTGGTCATTTGACTGACGTCTATTGATGGTCTTATAGGTCTTCAAATTGACGTCATTTATAGTCTTCTTTTCAGACGTCAGAATGACGTCCTGCTGATGACGTCCTTTGGCTGTGACATTTTGACGTCTTTTCAGAGTTTCTGAGACGTCACTTCCTGAAGTCAGTCGGTCAATTATTTGACCAAATTAAGACGTCATTTTGACGTCACCGTGCTACCTGGGTTTTTGCGTATTGGGGATACCAATAATGAATGAATTTTGTGGACCGTCCTGTTTGTAGTAAGTTGTAACGCAAGAATTCCACATCAAAAATGAATATTGTCGACATTAAATAGACTAAATAAAGCATACTACGAACATGGTTATATATGTGAATAGTTTTATTAATAACTGTATTCTCAATAAAATCGTTATTAGTGCCGCATATAACAATGTGATCAATTACATAAACAACGCCACTCGCTATAAGACACAAAACGATTGGAAACCAAAATATATTTCACTCATCTTCACAACTGGTCCATAATGATCCAAATTCAATTTTCCATATTGCTTTTTTATTGTATAGAAGCAGTTTTCACTAGGCACAAAACTAACATTCATAAACGCATAACCTCCAGCTCCAACTCAAATGGTCCAACAGGATGAAGTAGAAGTCGCATTCGCAGGTGACGGTGTCGCCACCTGCTTTGATTGCTCATTGGTTGAGTATGTCACGTGGCACGGGTAATGATATCTCGCAAGGATTTATTTTTGTGTCAAAAGGATTATATTTCACAATGAGTTAATGCAAGTGTTTTCTAGGGTGATAGTAGAATGTTTTCCTTGCAAGCAAATTCATTTCAATAGGATTTATGCGAAGAAGCAAACATCTCAGTTTGAAATGGGAGTATATTAAATTTATCAAATGGAAATAATTATTCTTTTCAGATTGAAGATAATATACTTTTTATCTATGTACTGATGAAGATAACTTGGTTATCGAAATGCGCATCTAGGTGTGAAAATGCTTGTGTAGTAAAGGAGAAAATACTATTTGTTCTCATCAGATATCTCCAAGTTTTTTTTTTGACTTCTGATCAAGAATATTCTGGCAAAAATATCACAACATGTACAAAACTATCATATTCAAAGAAACGCATTGTTCATTGCAGGTTGACCAAACAACTAAAAGCCAGGAGCTTGTTCAACTGCGGACAGATCACCGTGACCTGCGGGACCAATTAGAAGAAAAGAATAAGAAAATACAGGATCTAGAATCCTCGAATTCCTCGAAAGACGAAGAAATAGTACGGCTAAGAGAGGAACTCATGAAAATGGCGTCACCCCCACCACCCCAATACGATTCTTTGGATTTCGTCAACAAAAACTACGACGAGACTGAAAAACTAAAAGCTGAAATAAAAGAACTGAGGGAAGAACTGTCGGAAATGAGTCTCAGTGACTACAGCGGCGTGGAGGCTGGCCGGGGTAACAGAGGACCGCTCATCACCGAAGAAGACTCTTTGGAAGACCTGGAAATCCAGAAATTCAACGGGGAGTTGGAAAGCAGTGAAATGGACAGGCTTCGGAAGGACTTCGAAATGAAATCCAAGCAATTTGAAAACGAACGACTGACGTGGGCTCAAGAAAAGGAAAAGGTGCTGAGATACCAACGCCAACTGCAGATGAACTACGTGCAAATGTTCAGGAGAACAAGGGCTCTCGAGGCGGAAAATGAAAGCCTGACGATCGAATTGGAATTGGACAAAACAGGGCTTAAGAAAAAGTTGGATATGTCACAGACAATAGAGTTATGATCGACCAGTGTCGTGCGTATCGATTCGTTACTTTTTCTCGTGTAGATTCGATTCTACATCCAGAGTTAAAAGTAATCCGAAACTATTTTTTTATCCAAGGTTTCTTTTGCCGCATTATAATATTCCATTTTATTTATCATTGTACAGATTGTGAACCGTCCACAATTGATCTTATTCACCGTCGCCATATTGTCAAGCGAAAATACCAGCTATCCAGTGCTACCAAACGTTAAAAATATAATTTATAAAAGCGCGAAAATCAGGAATGTTTATATGTGCGTTTCATGTGAGTCTCAGAAAAAAAAATCTGAAAAAAATCGAGGATATACAGTGTCATTCAAAGAATTGGCATCATATCGGAAAAAAAACTTGTACTATTAATTTATTTTCTAATTTGACTGGGATGGTGTCACGTAACTTTCGCTACCTGTCAGAAGTAATTTTTTTTTCAAAATAATCGCATAAAATAGGCTCCATTGTTTGAAGTTCAAAAAATTTCAAAGGAAAGTCTTGTTTCTATTTCGATTTCACACCTATGTTTCGAAATTTTTTTGATAATTATGAAATTTCTGGAAAATTGAAAATTTGTTATTTCAATAAAACCGTTTTATACCAGTAGCTCTAATATGCCACTATTTTTATTATTCCAAATTATCAACAAAATATGATTTTCTTTAGAAAATGAGAATTACCAGTAAAAATGTATGTTATGTTTGATACAAAGTTGACGTATCGTCAAGAATTTGGGATAGAGATTCAGATTAATCGATTTTTCTCAGTATTATGATGAATTCTATGACTTTTTTCACAGAGAAAACATTTTTTCAGAATATTCGCTCAAATTTTGTTGGGTAAAATGTCCTAAAATTCTTCTTGGACGATGTTGAATACAGCAATCCCTCAGATATTGTAAACGCATTTGCACAATTTTTTGAAACTGCATACTCTTCACCACAACAAACATACGAACTCTCTAATGTTACATCAAATAATCCCATTATCTCTGTCAGGCGATTTTCAGATATCGAAGTTTGTAATTCTCTTAAAAAATTAAAATCCACAAACTTACCAGTGGGGACGATGACATACCTAGTTTCTCCGTTAAAGACTGTGCTCACATTCTTACTGCACCATTACAGGTCATTTTCAATCTAGCACTGAGTACAGAGTGCTTTCCCAACAAATGGAAAATTTAAAAAATTTGCCCTATTTTCAAAACTGGTGCTATAAATAATATTCAAATCTACCGACCTATAACCCTGTTATCCAACTTTGCGAAAGCTTTCGAAATGTGCTTGTACAACAGAATCTTTCCTGATGTTAAAAATTTGATCTCCAATAATCAACATGGATTCTTCAGTAAAAGATCTACAATTACCAACTTAATGGGCTTCACACAAACAGTCAGTAATGCATTTAATCAAAACCTCCATGTGGACACTGTTTACACTGACTTCTCGAAGGCATTTGACAAGTTGGATCATAAATTCTTATCAATAAACTCCACTCCTATGGTTTTGACAATCAACTCTTGAACCTATTTCGCTCTTACCTAACTAGACGCATCCTTTTCGTAGATTATAGAGGTCACAAATCTTTCCAATTCGTTGCAAACAGTGGCGCCCCCCAAGGAAGTAACCTAGCACCTCTTATTCTCACTTTTCATTAATGATATAGGAACTAATGTCTCAAGTCACTTCTTACTCTTTGCAGATGATTTGAAAATATTTCGACCCATAGTATCTGAGGAGGACTGCGCAATCCTACAAAAAGATTTGGAATTCTTGCACATTTGGTGCGTCGAAAATAATCTCCCTCTCAACACAAATAAATGTAAATACTCTCAATATACCCTGAAAAATGTTACACAATATGACTACCATATAAATAACACTTCCCTTCAAAAAAGCGATCAAACACGGGATCTTGGTGTAATTTTTGACACAAAATTGAGCAGTACAATGACATGTGCAGCCAAACGAATGCTTGGTCTTATATATCGTAATTGTAAAAACTTTCGTAACCAGGACAGCTTTATAACACTTTTTAATGCCTACGTGAGATCTCGGATGGAGTATGGTTTCTTAATATGGTCGCCTATTTACAATATACACACAAACAAAATAGAGTCTATCCAAAGAGGCTTCATGAAATATATCACATATAAATTAGATGGAGTCTACCCTGAACAAGGTATCGACAACAGAATATTATTAAATAAATTTCAACTACTATCCCTTCAAAACCGACGAACCTACTATTCAATTATCTTCATTTTCAAATTAGTGAACAATCTAATTGACTGTCCTGAATTACTCTCCTATTTTAATTTTCATGTGCCGAGACAAAATTCTAGAAATGAACTAACTTTTTACTTACCCAATACAAGAACTAACATACTTCTCAAATCACCAGTCGTAGCAATGAGCAAATTATTCAATCAATTCTGTTCAGATCTCGACATTTATTATCAGCCAATTGGTCTAGTAAAGAACCATATTAAGATACTTTTACACGCTAGCCAAAGCAGTTAGGCCCAGTTTATATGTACTTTACTCTAAAAGCTTATTGAATTGATAGTGATTCAGTTAAATTATGTTTTTTTTTTCACTTTGCTTCTTTATTTTTTCTATGTTCAGGTGTTTCCTGACAATTAAAGTTAAATGGTATACATGTACATATGAGTATATGTGTATGTACGTACATGCAGGTATATGTGTCTATGTGTGTGTGTATTTAATATTATAAACTTTTTGCTTATTGATATAAATATATGTCTTGTTATTGGGATTTACTCCTGTTTAGACATTAAACACTTTTTTTTGTTGATTAGATACGTGAAATACTTCTATAATGTTTTCATTGAAGAGTTTGGCATCATTTTCGTACTGATAATTATCGATTAAAATAAATTTATCATAAATGTTTGAGGTACGTCAACTTTGCATCATACGTTACAGAATTTTTCAGCAGTAATTCTCATTTTCCAAAGAAAAACTAATTTTTATTGATAATTTGTAATTTTTAAGAGTAACTGGTATTGAACAGTTTTGTCAAAGTTATTTTTTTTAGTGTTCCAGAAATTTCGTAATTATCAAAAAAAAATGGCAAAAATTAAAAGTTGTAATAGAACGTTCAAATTCGAAATAACGAAATTGTCATAGAAACTTTTTTCTTTAAATTTTTTCAAAAAGTCAAACAAATAAGCCTATTTTGAGCGATTATTCAAAGAAAACGTTACTTTTGACTCTTAGCGAACATCACGTGATCCTATACGAGGCCATTTTTCATATTTTTTTTAATCACACCTTAACGCCAAAGTCGAATTTGAAAATAAATAATAAAAGATGTCAGTATCAGCTTTCATCTGAGCTTTAATAATGACACCAATGGCCCTCTAACTTAGTAAAACATTTTCAACTTTATTTTATACTCTTAAACGCGATAAGAAAATCGGTGGCAATTAACACTACCTTCTGTAAACTCCCCTTTATATTACAAAATTTCTGCATTTTAAAATGTTTTTGGAAAAGTTTTCCAATGTCCTTTAGAATGATTATATTAATCACTTTTGATCTAAAAATGAAATAAACTTGATACTCAATTTACTCCAACTCCCAAAATTTTTTCAGTTATCGAATTTCTACTTCAAGAATGTGTTTTCCAAATAGGTATTCTTATTTTAAACATTCGCGGTTGTATAGAATGAGTGAATCTCATTACTCATAGTTGAGAACCCTGGTTAGTTTGACAATATGGCGACGGTGTATATGGTCAATTTTATTATTTCTCGCTTTTACAAAAAGTTTAGTTGATGCTGTGACATATTATTTCCACTTCAAAAGTTGGACTCAATATTTCGAAAATGTGGACAATACTATTCCTGCTAAACGTCACAAAGACATCACTTCTTCTGTAGCAATTCAATTAAACTTTTACCTACTCATATAAAAAGCACAAATGGTACCAAACTTTCTTCTACGATTCTGAAATATCTACTCATGATAGCATTCATTTGATCAGGCAATCTGTTTCCCTATAAACTCCCTTTAATCAGAGTATCCATGACAAATTCTTAGCTAGTGGGTAAATGGATATCAGAATTTATCTAACTCCTATGCATCATTGATATCCACTATTTTTTTTCTGCAGATTTCTCGAAATATTCGAGTGTCATATTTACATTTTTATCAGCTGCGCATTTTTATCAACAGTAAAAACACAAGACCTTTTTTTTATCGGATAAATTTCTTTTTGTAACGAAATAATTTTGCCAATCAGTAATTTCACGAGAAAAACTGACATGACAAAATCGCGAGACCGAAGGTAGAGCGATTTTGTCAAATTTTTTGTGAAATTTTTCCTTAAAAGAAAAGCTCGAGTGTTTTTTGGCAAGATAAATTAACGACCGAATATAAATTGTCTCCATATTGACGCTTTAGTATTTTTTGTAGATTGCGGGATTGCTTTTTCTATATTTTTTGTTATTTGTTGAGTCGAAACTTTCCCAAAACGACTCATGTTGTAATGTTTCAGTATCAACTATCAACAATACTTAAATAACTGACAGGGCAGACATTAAAGTGACGTAAGCATACTAGATGTAGACGCTAAAGAGGAACAGGCGTTTTTATAAAAACGATTCACCTTTTTTATCGCTGTCAAAATGACAATACAGTCATCTTTAAATGACACATTTTATACAGGAGTTAATTTATCGAAACACTGGGAACCTCCAGTAACATTGGTAAATGTTTGATAAAGACAGATAAGGTCTATTCCGTAGTTTAAATATTCTTTATATTCGTATTCGGCAATCCCGTCACATTGAAAATTAAATGAATGTTTTTGCTGAATAAAAATATTATAGGGCTCTGGGCTACAGCTTTACAATCAACAATAAACTCCAACAAAAAATGGATGGATGTACTCTTTACAACGTGGTAGGAGATCATCAAGAGAAATGAGAAATCAACATGGGAAGCTTCATTTCACATTTTTCACAATTAACCTTATTCGTTTGCTCGAATCGCCTTCCTAATATAGTTCCTTCTAAATATCACGAACTCCTGTGTCGATTAGAACTCGTTTCTAGATTTTTAGATCCTGGATCAACGAGCTGTACTGAATCTTTTGCTGAGGACCTACAGTTCGAGATGCTTCTTTACAAAAATCTGACTTCTTGGAATTGTTTTAACGCATCTTAGCGGTTTCGCCGGCCGCTGTAATTGTCATACACTGGCGTGGGATATATCCTAATATAATCATAACATTGATCGTTCCTGATCAAAAGCTCTACCACTTCATCAGTATTTTCAGAAGAACAACTTTCATCCTAATTCAGTTGAGTTTCTGCTAATTACGCCGTTCATGCTCTTCTTCTTCTTCATATCGTACAGTCCTGTCAAAACCTGTCTCATGTGTGTGGTCTCGTTCGTTTGCTATCGGCGACTCCTTTGTGGCCTTCAATTTGTTGACAGTGCTCACTGAAGTTTGGTCTGGTGTTCGAGACCTGATGATTTTCTGTTTGGCCCCCACTTATAGACTTATAGTCAAGTCTCTCGTCTGACCAATATGGTTAGACCAGCGCGGTCATTTGGTTGACTTGACGACCTAATTAGAACTGTTTGTATGTGACCAATATTTTCAATCATCATTGGTCCGACTCATCGTCATACTTCATACTGAACGCGCGTGCCTTGTCCGACCGGTGACTTGATACAGCCATAGGATTAGTTTCCAGAGACTAAATAAAGCCTCATTAATAACAATTTATTATTCATTCACTGAATGGTAATTGTTTGTTGCATCATAAATACATAGTTCCTACATAAATACAACCTCTGCAGTCTAATAATTCTATTCAATGAAATAACCAGCTCATCGTTGTATAAGATTTCACTCACATTTCTCTTATAACAGTCAACCACTAAAGTTGGGTAGGATTTTATCCTCAACATTATGTTGATCTGGTTCCTACCAAGTGTTGGTGATTGAATGGTAATTTCTTCGTAGTCCTACAGAAAGTATAGTGTACCATTTCCATAGTTATACAGATTCACCAGTTATTATCCAATTATGACACAGAGTTCCTAGCTACAGAAGTGATGTTATCGGGACTGAATTGAACAGTAAACAGTGAAGTAAAAAGATCATCCCAAATATAATTTTATGCTCAAAGTACCTAATAGATGTATAGCATTTGGGTCTTTCGATGCAGATGAATTATTAACACAATAAAACTTGAATAACAGTTTGCACAAAATGAATACCATCATTTTAGTCTTGGTTTGTTCGTATGTATTAGTTTTTTCCACTTTTATTTCGAGATATTGTAGATACTTTCTAACTTTTCTCCAAGATTCAGTATCATAAAATACTGCTTCCATCTTGTAATCCATTAAGATTTAGTTTTGAGTTGTTTCCATGTGATTTTTTTCATTATTTATTTTATACACTGTATATAAGTATTATTCCAATTTATATGTCTAGTTGTAACCTATTTTTACCATTATTCCTGAGGTAAGTAGATATTTTTGTTACTTGTGTATATACAGTTCACAGTGAATAATAAACGTTATTTTTTATTTCAGTTTTTTATTTTGCCAAACACATTTACGAAACGATACTTTTGAGCATTATTAGTTTCGGCCAACTATGATTTCTCACTAAAAATATTTGACTAGTATCATTGCATGCAAGTACTTGCTTATATTACACCAACTACCCGAGATGGTGCTGTAGGTTTTTTCGGGTTTCCCTACAACTCAAAAACGAATGCGCTAACAAACCACCTGGAGTGCAACGGCAAATAATAATAATAATAGTCGTCCATCACACCCACCGGCTATATCTTTTCATACACTCTTATAAGGGAAATTATTATCATGCTTTTGTCAGTTTTCACATACAGTGAGCAAACATAAGCATCACATTTTGGTGCGTGAAAGAATGTCCCACAACAAAGTTAATATCTTGATCGGGGAAAAAAACGTTCCTTTTTCTTGGAAGGGGATTCTTCCGTCGATTTAGATTTCGAAAATACCTGACTCTTTGGAAAAGTAGGTCTGTTTCGCTGATTAACTGCTTCTTGCACGTCGATGATTTTGGATCCCTTCCTACGAAAAAAGAAAATAAACTGTAATGGAACTAATTTGAAATTTCTGTTTAAAAGGAATGTCAGTTGCCGATTCGATCTAAAAATTATATTTATGATATTATAAAGTGCGAGGAAAAATTATTTTTCTACAACCGCTAGTAAAGTAGCCTTTGACTAATTCAGATCTCAACGCAAACTTACGTTTTCCGAGAAATGTCACTTTGTTGACACGATTTCCGCTCTAGAGCGACAATGTTGAAAAAACGCCCAGTCTCGACAGCTTTTGTTGAAAATAGCGACAGTGATCAAAGCATTTTTAAACAGATGTCCTCTTTTATTCTTTTTTCGATAATACTTCGTTAAATAATCTTTGGTAAAGTATTCATTGTATGCATGAAAGCTATAATTATGAGAGGCTGCAAAAATGTAGAAAAACTCGGAATTAAAAAACATTTGTTTTTTAAATACACAATGTAGGTTATACTACTTGTAATATGTGACGCGTTTTGCTATTAGTGTAACTTTCTCAAATATAAAATGGAATTCGGTAAATGTACAGACATATTTATATTTATTTGAAATTAGGTAATAGAAGAAAGGTATTATAATTATAAACAGGTAGCATAATGATAAACAGGTAGTTTGCTTAATATCGGAAATCCATTCAGGGTATTATCACAAAGATGCAAGAAGTGGTGAATGATTTAAATCCAACTGACCAGTCATTCAAAATTCAGTATTTTATAATACTCACCTGTATTTGTACCACCAGTACTCAAAAGCCAAGGTGACACAAGCCAATCCAATACCAACAAAAATGACAATGAACACCCCACCAATGTTCTGGATACTAATACCATCTGACTGGTCCTCACCAGTATCGCAATCTTTTCTCTCCGGATTCCTATTCCACCATTTTTCTTTGAGACGTTCTAATTCACGACGATTGAGTAGTTGCAAAATTCTGAAAATAAATAATATGAATGAAAACTATGAAATCTGAATATGAGTGTTTATATTATTATTATACTCACGCTGTATTGAACTGGTCTTTCAGAGGAGACCCTTGCTGCACAGCGATGGCGTAAGGTTTCCTGGAGAACTCCTCTCCAACCGCGGTAAGATCGCAATTGGTTTTTTCCAAATATTTTATATCCGTAGCGTCCCCTAAAAAGGCGAAACCTTCGCTAGACGACTTGGACGCTCTCACTTTCTCCAGGGCCTCGTCCATGTTATTCGGAAGACCGGCTTCTTTCATCGCTTGCCACATCTTTGTGTACTTGTCACTCACTGGGTAATCCCATACGGCTAATTTGGCGCGCTCTACTTCTGACAAGCTGTCGTTGAGGCTCATGTCTTTCCATATCCTGAAAATACAAGCCAAACAATTACTACGGCGCCCAACGAGGGGCGCGACAAATCATTGTCGATGATCCGCACAACTAAAGCCCTAATCTATATTTTAATACTATCTAACTGGTGTTTTATTGAATTGGATCATATATGGGGTCGGACAAAGAGTAGTTTCATTGTAAGTTTTACCTGTCGAAAAAGACAACTACAGAGCTTCTCACTAGGCAACTGAAGCAACTTTTGTGAAAAATTGAACTGTATAAAGACAATTCGCAATGCAAAATCTGCAGGTGGTTATCAGAGAAGGCATACCAGAAGTCCTTCAAAGCAGATCGCCAGTCAGTATCCAAGAACATACGAGTGGGTTATTGAAATAATTATCAGGAAAAGTACATGATGATGTTCTGGTGGTAAATGATCTCCAACCATCACCGGGTGAAATACAACCATAGCGACTTATCAGAATCGAAGTTTTTATTCTACTGGAGCATTACTCTGATCACACTCTCATTTACTCAAGTTATGCATAGCCTACTCCAGCGAGCCCTATAATTCGCAATCCAAACTCTGCAGAAGGTGGTCAGAAACAGCAAAAATCTTTTAAACGAGATCGCCAGTTGATGTACCCATAAGAACAAGCGGATGGGTATTTAAATAATAATCAGGGAAGTACATGATGCCATTCTGGTGGTAAATGATCTCCAACCATCACCCGGTGAAATACAATCATGGCGACTTTATCAGAATCGAAGTTTGTATCCTTCTGGAGCATCACACTGGTCGCAATCTCATTTCCTCAACTTATCCATAGCTTGGTTCTGCGAGCTCTACAATACTACCATGTTTGTATGGCATTAAAAATCAGCCTTCACAAATTCTTTCCAGCATTCCATTGAGAAAAAATATTCCTGTTGAAAAGATTTTTTGTTTAATTTCCGTCAATTTCATCAACTTTTCTATAAATTTAGAAAAGAAACGTTTCCTCAAGGTTTGTCTACTGATGCAATGTTTACATAATGCATTTCTCAGTTTCCAATTTGATCCATATTTAGGTTTGAACAGAAATGCGGTTTTCCCATTATCTGATCTTGACAAATTTCACACAAAAAAAGTCCATACGAGAACCCAAAAATGGTCTGAATTTCCAATTAACTTCTTGATTCTTTCAGAAGATGGAGTCCTGGGGAAAATACAGATACCAGACAGGCGGACGGAGTTAGACAGACGACAGTTTTTTTAATCAGTTTTTGATGGGAGGGTCGAGACTGGTCCCCCTAGACGTGACTAGTGGATATTGGCTGGAAGAACTGGCTTCAGAAGATCGAGAAAAGACAGCTTTCACGGTTGACAGTTTATCGTTGAGCCATTTGAGCTCTGCTTTACTCCAGCCACATTTGAGAGATATACTAGAGCATTGTAAAGCCCAGTGAACTGCGACAATCCTGAGCTGAGTTCTGCCTGTCAATATCCACTATTCAAATCTACAGCTTGGCAAGCATAACTGCAATTGTGAAAATATTCACGCCCATGATGCGAATTAGTCGTAAGACTGACTATCCAGTGATATTTACGTGATAGTTGGCGCAAGAAGTGGGAACTTCACAATCTCAGCTATGTTTGCGAAACTGTATAGTTGAGAACTTCGTAGAACATGGTGAGGTAACATATTCTCTCGTCAGCACGAAGACAAACAGCAGACAGGTCTTGCAGATCTGCATTTTATCGCTACAGTGGATATAGCTGTACAGAGGCTTTTGGTTGGATGTTATTGGAGCAAAGCTTACGCATTTTATTGAATTATTTTCAATTATTGTATCCATAATACAACTATTATTTTGTTTATTATAGATGTTGATGGTATTTTCATCCTTTATTTAGCTTATTATTATTAATTTTAAGTATGACGTGTTTGCAGAGTTTACAATTTTCGCTTCACCTAGTCACGAAAAATTCAAAAAATTATTGTTTAAATATGCTTAAATAAATTGTTCAGTCCGTGAACAAGCTGGTCTGGCCAATTTTTTCTGGAAGTTCTCCATACCTCGAATTGGACGTACAGAGGGCGAATTGCACACGATCAATTCTTAAGAAAAACTCAATGCCAAAAATCGCATATCGATGTTTATCATCGATTCAGAGTGGTAGGGAGTTTTCCGAAAATGTAAGATGCTTTATCTGTTTTCCTGATTCGTAGAAAACATTTCCATAGCACTGTGTTTTACGTAGAATAATTCAATGGTGTAAGTAAAATTGGTTGTAACCTAACATGTCTATAGTTATTAGAAGAAAATCCTTTATATTTCCATAAAGATTAAAATTACCATTCCAAAACTATACCACACTTGAGGTTTTGCTAAAGGCATTTTTGAAATGTACAGTTCTAAAGTTTCACGCATACCTAGATTGAAATGATTTAACCGTTTCACAATTTATAAAGGAATTTCGTGTGTTGAACTTTTATGGATTACGCAATAAAATTACGCATATGCAATAAATTATGCATTATGAATCCGGTAAATCCGCCATTACAAGCGCACACTTTGAACAAATATCAATTTTATAAAATAAATTTGCAGTGGAAATTATAGAAAATGGAATGATCTGTTTCATACAAACCAGGGTGAAAGAGGAGGAGGCAAGTAATTTGTACTACGAGCACAACCTCTTAAAGACATTTTCGCAAGAATGCGACAGCCTAATTAATGGTGGTCAATTTGAATAGAAAACGCCAAAAAGATATGCAACAAATATATATAGGAGAATATGGAAGAAATTGTCGATTTGGGAGCAGTTGAAAACAATCCCAAATCGTCAACAGTGCTAAATATCAGTTCTAAAATATCAGTGCTGCAAAGAACTGATCAAACGCGGAGATTTCGAACACAGAATGGATGTTTATCAATGGTTCATGGAAAACTCTAATCAAGAGCGTATTTTACTTCGTATTGTATTTGGTCACAACAAAATTCTCATTCAGTTGTGGAGCAGAGAAATCAACGAAGATTCGGGTTTAGTGTATAGGCAGGTGTTTTAAGGAGTAGAATTATTGGCTCGTTTATTTTTTATGGCACTCTCACGTCTCAAATGTATTTGATTGGTCGATGGTGTGCTGGTGTGACCTTGAATGAGCCAAAAAGTGCAGAATGAATCTTCATAAGGAAATACATGGGATTTTGAGCTAAAGTACTCATGTGCACCTTCACTGACAGTTCACAATTTTATGATATAACTTACAATTCGGAATTGTGAAATTCCGAAATAACAAATCGGAATTACAATATTTCGAATAAGTAAGTAGGAATTCTGAGATACCAAGTCGGAATTTCAAAAATTCAAGTTAAGACGGAATTTGAAAATAAAAATGTTTGTGAAAAACACTGAATTGAATGAATCAGCCTTACTCATAGAATCTTGCTTCAATATTCGCCATCCTCTCGAAGTAAGTTTGTGTGGACGAACCATTCAGTGGGGCATACTGAATTTTATACTGCTTGGAGAGATCATCCAAGGACTCGATCGGAGTGTCCAGTCTGGATACAGTCAAAAAAGCCGCCAAATTCGCAGTGTAAGAGGCGATAATGATGAATCCGAACAACCACCAGGTGGCCGCCACAAGTCTACCTGACAAGTTTTTAGGTGCTTCTCCTCCTCCTTGGGGCGTAAGAGAAGTCATGCAGAACCACAAGCACTCTTTCAAGTTAAACTCTCTCTTTTCTTCGTCGTCTTTGTATTTCTCGCGGTTGTTTTGGTAGCTGTATGGTGACCAGCGGTCAAATATCCACATGAGAAAACTGAAAATTTAAATAAGAATAGATGTAATAAAAAAAATAAATACGGTGGTTCGCAATTATTCAGACATTAAATTGAAAAACTCAATAAAACATGTGTACCACTCGGGATATGAATACGAGACCTCCAATAAACGTTTAATTTAAAAAATTATGTTCCATATAAAAATCATTTCATGCCCAAATATGCGCAATCTCTACGGAGTGGGCGATATCTACATTTTGAAATTTATACAAAAAACTCTGGGAAAACAAACATTCTGCCATAAGAAATCGTGTTAATAAAGTGTTGATTATTTCTTTTTCGTTCTGAACTAGGTTTCCTCTGATGGAAATATAGGAAATGGCAAAAGTATCAAGCTATGCTTGTAGTAGTTAATGATGACAAACTATTCAGTTGTCTCGTTCAATACTTTTGTTATGTAACATGAAAAATTTGCTTTTTCAACACTGTCTGGTCTAGTTATTTCTTCTTCTTACACATATAAAAATTACGATTTACTTTTCACGATTATTATCACATTTTTTGAGACCGTGTTTCAGGTCTAAGAAAGCTGAGATGAAGTCACAAGAGTTCAATACTCTCAATTTCAGTTGTTTCAAATCAAAACTGAAGCCACACTTCTCTACTGTTTTTATTCTAACGACGAATATTTGAGAACATCCCCGTTCTCGATAATCACGATTTTTAGCAGTTACAGTATGACCATTGAGATTCAAACGCATGTCCAGTTGGACTCCGCCTCAACTACGGCTCCGCCGTTGATCTTTAATTTCGCTTGAGAACAAATGAGAATATATACAGCGATATCATCCGCATATATGTATTGTTATTATGTATTGTGTGTAGCGAGTACAAATGAGGACTGAGGCAAGAACCCTGCGGGACGCCTGCCTCAATCGGATATATTAGAGAATGAATGTTGTTGATCCCTGCTCAAAGTCTAATAAAGTCTCATCGTGAATGATTCCACCATCATCATACTAATCCAAAATATTATTTTCGAAAAGCTGAATGTTTTCAATTGTGATTTAGGCACACTCCTGAAGTAAATTTATCAAAATTTCAGAGTTATTCGGGAAACTAACATTAATAAGCATTCCACTAAATATTATACAAAATAAATGCGTTTGTATAACTGAAACGGAATGTTTAGTGTGAACAGAAGTTTACACATCAGTGATATTTGTACGAATAAATGAATCACTTGAACTTGAATCAACAAATTATTTTAATTTGAATAGCTTGAATTAGAACTATTACTGTGAACATGTGGAAATGTCTGTAGAACTGTAACTAGCTAACAGTACTAACTAACTATGACTGTAAGGCAGATGACTCTAAGACAAGCCACGAGGTTGGGGCTGGAATATACGGGCATGCAGGGCATTAGTATAAGCCTCGGTACTCAAGCCTCTATATACCGAGCTGAGGTAAAAGCTATTTCCGTTTGCACTGGAAAAATTCCAGGGAGGGGTCCTAGTCACCAACCTATAGTCATTCTCTCCGACAGTCAGGCGGCAATAAAGGCCCTGCGATCATGTTTATTTCCAAATTAGTTTGGGAAACACTCAAAAACCTCAACGACCTAGGAGCAAAAAACAGGTTTAAACTTCTGGATACTAGGTCACAGGGGAATCCAAGGGAAGGAGAGCGTAGATACCCTAGCAAAAGCGGGGGCAGCAACAATTCTTATTAGACTAGAACCAGCCTGTGAAATCCCGTTTGGTGACATTAAGCAGGACAAGAAGAAATGGGTTAAGAACAATCATCAACCTTACAGGGAGGACTCGTCAGGCCTTAGGAAAAATGACGATAATGGGCAAAGGCTATCAAGGAACCTTCTCGAAAGGAGCCAGAACTCACTCAGAAAGGTGGTAGGACTCTTGACAGGGAACTGCCACCTGAGAAAACATCTGCTTCTCCATACTATGCAGGTTCTGTGATGAGGAGAACGAAACAGCCTCCCATATAAACTATCTGAGTGTGAATCTGTGGTGCAGAAGATATCCCAGAGGGTATACCTCGTGAGAAATCTTCTAGGAGTTCATTAGAAAATCCAGAGTACTCACGAAATAGATCTGACAGCGGGAAGCAGAAAGGTTTTATGTAAAACTACCTTCATTTTGGCCCATGGATAGCCCCGCCGAACAATAATAATGATAAACTATGACTCCCAAATTGTTCTTAAGGTGTGGCTAACAATATTCATATTCAAAGATGGTTGGGGTTTACAAAGAAACAGTTCTTATTGGTTATTACAATTTGTCAACTTTGAAAGATTGTTCATCTATTTAGAGTCGTGTACAAAATTACATTCAATATTATTATTGAAGTTTTCCTGTGGGGTGATATCTTCTGCAGTACAGTGTTCGGAAATATCAATTCTCATACGAGCCAGAGCTTTGCATTCAAAAATTATGTGGGAGGCTGCTTCGTTCTCCTCATTACAGAATCATTCGTGTGGAGTTTTGGTGTATCCCCAGCAAATACAGATTGTTTTTTCGTCAATACAAATCATAAGATACAATTTTCTGTGGTAATTTTATCATTCGTTCACTTCTTGTTCTACTGGATGCAGACATTTCTCTGTCAGGTCTAAAACTAACATCCTGAGAAGACTCAGATTAAACCTGGTTATTTACTGAATCAGAACAAAAATTAGATTGCGGATCCAAGTGTGTAAGGGTCTCTGGTTCAGATTCACTTTTATAAAAACTAATATCGTTTGACTAAAATTTTTATCATGTGTTGCTTATGTCTTAAAACCCTCTTATTAATATTATCCCTTACCAAATACGATCGTGGGATTCATGTATTTTACTACCTTTCCAGGTTCCCACAGGTTTCCCTTTTTTTAATATCACGTTATCGCCAATACTTATATCCGGTCTTCTCTTAGAATGCATGACGCATGTCATAAAATAATTTAGATTGTTTTAAATTTTCTATCATGTTAAAATTTTCTAATTTCAGTAAATGTGCTAGTTTTAATTTTTTTATTATGGGTTAATTCTAAATGTTTAAGTAAAATGAAACAAAAATGTAAAAGAATCATTGAAATATCTCTAGAAATGAAAAAGTTATGGGACTTTGAAGTTGCGCTTGGAAGAATAATTTCATAGTACGCAGCGCTCTAGTGTGTGATGTCACGACACATGAACGAGGCGACTGGTTCCGCAGAGTGCTTACAAATTTATCGGTGTACAATAACTTTTTTGCATGGCAACATGAGATTTGTGTACAGAGGGGTTGTCCTGCAAAAACAAAACACCTTTGGATAGCTTTCCGCGTCTTTTCTCTTTAATTTTTTCCCGTAGAGTGGTCAGTAATGTCGAATAGTAATCTCCAGTTATTGTTCTACCCTTATCCAAAAAATCAATCATGATTACTCCATGGCAATCCCAAACAACTGAAGCAAGAACTTTTCCAGCGGATTTTTGGACACGAAACTTCTTAGGTCTTGGAGAACCGGAGTGTCGCCATTCCATCGATTGTTGCTTTGTTTCTGGATCGTATAAATGTCTCATCCATAGTAACAATTCGGTTTAAGAAGTCTACATCGTTTTCAAATCGAGCACAGATCGAACGCGATGCTACTACCCTTGCACGCTTTTGGTCAACATTCAAATATTTGGGGATCCATTTTGCAGCAATTTTTCTCATGTCCAAATTGACGTGAACTATATGATGAACACGTTCGTATGAAATATTCAGTGCTTCAGATGTCCGTTTTAGCCCAATTCTACGGTCTGTTAAAATCATGTCATGAACTGCATCGATATTTTCGGGGATTGACACAGAAACTGGCCTTCCCGATCGGTCATCATCTTCAATGGAAAATTTACCTCTTTTGAATCTTGCAGTCCAATTTTTCACGGTCGCATACGAAGGACATATATCATATCTTCGTAAATCTGCTTACCTCTTAACCCTTTTAAATACATCAGATACTTGATGATGGCTCGATACTCCAATTTTTCGATTTTCACAATTTCGTTGGACATATTTTTTCTCTTAATTTATTGCGTAACTCTGGTTTACTTTTTTGACGTCAAACTTTACACTGACACTTCTAAAAAGTTATTGTTCGTTGCTATGGTAACGCAATATTTTGTTTATGCAGGGAACTGGTCTAGGCTAACTAGATATCAATACATCCTTGTATATCACCAGCTAAAGTCATAGTCAAAATATACTCTAATGTCAGAAGTTTTTCAACTTATCGACAAAGCTTTCAAGTATAAATAAAAATGTAAATTGAATGGAAGTTCTGGTATGTCGTGACAAATCACTTCTTCTTTCACATTATTTTTCCAATAAATGATTCGATGTCATGATTTGAATTTGGCCAGTAAAAAATGTATCTCGCACGATTTTTAGTTTGGCAAATTCCAAAGTGCCCCTCTTCTAAAAGTAATAGCATATCTTTCCTCAATTTTTTTGGCACTATAATTCTATCATCAAGAAAATGTAACCCATTGATCCATGCTGTAAATCGTGTTTTAACTCCTCCAGTTGGAACATTATGGTAATGTTTTGACAACCCTTTTTTATGTAATCAATTAACTTTTGAGAATAATTATCATACGATATGATAGTGTTGAATTGTTGTTTCCTATGTTCAAACATATTCAAATCTTTCTCAACCTCAATTAATTCACACCATTATTATGATTCAGAAAATTTCTAGGCAAGAAATCAGCAATGTGTAGATCCTTGCTAGGAATGAATTTCAAAGGAATAGAATATTTCAACAATTTGATTTTCATTCATTGCAAACAACTTGAAGCGATATCTACAATAGGTTTTTTCATAATGGTTAATAATGGTTGGTGATCTGTTGGGAAAATGATGAAATTATGATACTTTTCCGCAGCCAAACATAACCCCAACATTTTGTTAAATATGTTGGTTTAGAATTCATATACAGGGAGAATAAATAATTATTAAACCAACATTTATAATACTGATAGCGCAGTTGGTAACGCACTCAACTTACTTGTTCGCACAAGTTCTTCGATGAGCTTCTGGGGGGTATTCTCCGAAAACCTGGGAGACTCGTTATAATAATTTTTCCAAAAAAAGACATTAAAATATCTTTTATTTCACTGGTAATTGATAGGTATCGAGTTCAAATCCCGATTGGTCTACATTTGCAGTTTTTAATTTTTATGTCTCAATTTAAATTGTACATGTAGAAAAAAGTATGAAACTAGAAACACGTACCTTGTGAAGAAATACGCCGCAAGGATGCACAACCACACTTCGTTTTCCAAAACCGTCAAGAACTTGAACAAACTTGTCGGGGTTTCAGGGAGTTTCATCAGTATGGTTATTCCTACAAGATCGTAATAAGGTACGGTAAAATCAATAACGTTTTCCCTTTCTGCCATGACCGACATGGAACCCAGTCCGACATCGGCCCTTTTCTCCATGAGCTCCTTGACGACCCCATTCCATTTTCCACTTTCATCCATGGTGCCGAAATGTTCAACGGCTGTGATTTCATAGTCAAACTGGAGGATATCGGCTATTTTGTCTATGAGGTCTATGCAGTAACCGCTGAATCCTCTTGGGGCTGACTCGTCTCTAAATATGAACGGTTTTTGCTAAAACATTGAGCAGAAAATCAATGAAACCGCGTTGGATCAACAGCTTCAGCATACAAGAAAAAATACTTTGAACTTCTTACAGGTTATATCAACTAGGTATGTCCTGAAATGGTAATGTAGGTGTTAAGTTATAACTTTTTTTAAATCAATTGTTTTATCTTATATCCACGCACAGGCTGTGCCTTTGTGGGTCTTCACTATTTATTGGCCCAGCTGATGCAATTTACTTTTATAATGAAACTATCTTAAGAATTTTACCCCATACACACTTGTGAACCTTGTGAAGTGTTATACTCTGGTAAATACATTATTATCATTATCTGTTGGAATTAACTCGAGTGGAAAGAAGAACGACTGTATTCAATATCAATAAACAATGATATAATTCACCTCTCTGGTAGTATTTTATATCAATCCATTCATATTCATTTTGCCAACGACAGTGAAATTGCCAGAGTTAATATTAGTTCATTTGTTTTCGAAGCTTTCTTGGTTTGGTATTGCTTCGAATGATTTTCATTTCAAATATTTCCCAAAATTGGATTTATCTTGCCAGGGGTGTATTTTAGGTATAGCGTAATCTTCATAATTTTTTTCCTCGTAGTATCCAAAAATAATACAATAGTGTATGGTTTCCATTAGAAAAAACCGTGTTTCATCAGTTTTTTCGATTTTATGTTTTAGGTGGAAATTTTGACCACCGTTTAAATTATTTTTAAAGATTCGATGGACCTGTTCATGACTTGATGCTTCAGGTGAGATTCTGTGAAATTTTACTTTTCCAACTGTTACTGTCTATGAGTTATAATTTTTTCAATATATAGTGCTGTAACTGTCAAATTTTTCAGAAAAAAATTGATATCTCGAAAACTAACAAATTTGGGTATAGGCATTATTACACAAAGTGAGCATAAAATCTGCTGAGAAATTAATTTTTTTTATGAAATAGAAGGTGTTCCAATTGAAATAAGGAAGGTGCCATCTACTTCCGGTATAATGGAAAGAGACCGAAAGTTGGAAATATTTCAGTTGAGAAGAACATATTGCAAAACCCACTGCCACAAAATTTCAGTTTTTATTTTGAATGGTTCTCCATATATTCCTAAAGAACGCTCGACGTACAAGACCCTGTATATAGGGTGTCCTATGAATGTGTGACTTATTCAAAGCTACTTTTTTTTATTAACCCCCTATGTATTTTCACTTTATTGAATTCCTTTGGAAGATTGTTTAATATGGGATTGTATGAGCATATACCAGGTGTTTCGGAAGTTATAGTCGGATTTGTTTCACAAAATGGGTTTATCAAACACCAAATATCTTAAAACCAATAATTTGGAATAAGACAATTTTTCCACCAAAAATCCTCAAAAATGGTTTATTTTCATTTACTATTCATAATTTTACCGAGTGGCGCTTTTCCTGTACAAGGGCAACCAAAACTCATCACTTTTTCTCAGTTTTTTTTCGAATGGAACACCCTGTATATAATGCCATACCAAAATAGTCCACATTATGAGTTTGCAAAAAGGCAGGGTTTGCCTACTTGATTTCCATCGGTAACTTATGAGCAAATATTAGCTAAAATTTTCATTGACAAATCGAGGAAAATGTCCACCCATATACACTTTGGATTAGTATCAACAAATCATCTATCTCACCTCAACAGTAACAACCCGATAAACAACGTCAGCTGTCAAATTCACCATCACTTGTGGGTCCAAGATTGTCAAATTGTTGTCGAAACCTGCCGACCATGTTCCTAAAATGGTGGATTTGTCCGATGCTCCTTCTCGAACACCCACGGAGGTCAACTGCATCTGAAACTCCATGTAGCTAAGGCCGTTTGCGACAACAGTTATTGGACCGTAAGTGGGGGATTCTGTTATCTCCTGAAATCATTGCAATTCAAATTATTCACACTGAACTTCTTGAGAGGTCAGTTACCTTATTGAAATATTTTTTCAAATTTAATCCTTCCCTCTTCGGACTATTGTCTCCGTCATAATCGTCACAAGTTATATAATTTGTAACACTGTTTTTCCAAGCACCATCAGATATCATTTCCCTAAAAAATTAACATTGTTATACGAATTGTCAGCTGTGCCGATATCTGCAGTATCTAATTTTTATTAGAATTAAGTCATAATTCGGAAAAAATCAAAATGAAGATGTGCTTCCGGATATGAAATTGGGTTATACTCTGCAGTGATTCTATAGTTAGAAGGTAGATTTAACTTTCTTGTGACTTGGTCAATTCATGACAGTTTTTTCTGGATGAGTTTAAGTATTAAAAATTCCACAACGAAATGGCAAAGGATAATAAACACTCCCTAGTGAAATGTCCGTCTATGAGCAAAATAATGAATAGACTTACTTCAAGCCAATATTCTGAAAATTAATGATAAGAAAAATCAGCAAATACTTTTGAGTACGGGTGTTCAGTTTCTAAATTTTACATTCAATTATCGACAGAGTTGGTCCGAAGCTGTAACTAGACAATCTTGATTTTTTCTTCATTTTTTAGATAATGAATAAATAACTGTAAATGGCATATCATTCATTATTCCACTCTGTAATTCCCTAAAGAGTAGATTTTTGACAATGCAAGCAAATTTAGATGCCACGAAATATTTCTTTGGCAAATGAGGTATAAGTATATTAAATATGTCCGTTCCCTTTTCAATAAAGTTGTAATGCCTTTGCCACCTCAAATATTTGTTCTCGGTTACAATAAGTCATGCAGGTAAACTTTTGCCCGTAAAGAAATAATGACTTGCACTTGTATTCACCTATACAAATTATTGACGCACACTTTCCATAACATCAACAAAATAAAAAACAATATAATAACGGGGAAGTACATGAATACCCAACAAGGAAAAAATATGATAAACATTTTCAAAAATACAATAAAAATCAGAAAGTCTCCACTGGCTAATTGGTATACCCCAAAGCCAATAACCCAATCACACACGTAGAGAAAGTCTCTTGCCTACGCTGGACCTTTCTTCCTCAACATGCTACCATCGACATTGTAGAATATCTCAAGAGAAAGAAAACAAAAAATTGCGAAAATATCTCCAAAAAAGGTCGTTTTACTCGCTATATGAACTCGGTCTATTCAATCACTACACTGACTCATTCTTAATGTTACATTGTTTTTGCATTTTTATTTCTACTGTAACTTTTCATTTATACTTTTTGTAATTTTTATATAAACTTATATGTGTTTTTAAGTGTCACTGTTTTTATGTCTTACATATTATCTTTTGGATGTCCCAATGGTATTATTCATATTGACCTATCCTATGTCATGCCTATGATCCATCATGATTAATAAACAGATCTATCTGGGTCAAAATTCCGAAACTATGATATTTGATGTTTGAGGTATACTACTCAGACATGCATTCCCGATTCACCCATTCAGAAACTTTCGACAAATTTCGACTATAAATATTTTATTTGTCAAGCAAAGTGATCAAAAATCATTTCTCTGGACTGTCACTGTATTAAAGCTATAGTATTATGTAGCGTTTACTGTCCAGACAGTAGTAACTTTCATAGAAGTTAATAAATAATAAAGCACTTGAATATAAAGCAAACAAACTGGAAATTATTTCACTCTTTCTTTTTTAGATTTTTAGTAAAATAAGGAGAATCAATGTCCCTAGTTTTTATCGTCATTCCTCTGCTACAATTTCAAAATTCACTAATTGTACATTTTAGATTATGCCTTTTCAGTTGTGGCTGTTACAAAAGGTAAGTTGAAGTTTCATGAGTTGAAAAATGGGGTTGTTGATAAAAGAAATTGTGGTTGTTTGTTACTGGTAGATTTAGAAGGAAATCGTGGTGAGTCATACTCAAAAATATCATTCCTCTGATAGTTATTTCAGTAACATTAATTATACAGTTTCCGTTCAAACATTTTAGAGAGTTTCATATTATTCTCGTGTATTTCCTTATGCAAAATGAGAGATTATGGAATTAGGGAGTGGTGAATTATTTCACTGAAACATTGAGAATCGTTATTTCCCTGGCGTCATTCCTCTGGCTCCTACTCAGACAGAGGAATGATGTTACTTATGACCTAGGTCTTTTATGTAGTACATATTGGGAATTGTTTGAAGCTCAGAATTACAGTTTAACAGATCATGTTGCAACTGTAATTAGCATATTGCTCTATTTTTGGCTTATTGGCCTTTACTTCAAATACATTGGCAGTAGTAATTTCAACTTTGCCATCATAACTTGAAACCATTGATTAAATCCAATTTTTTAACTGCTGACACCATTGAAAGTGATGGTTTCTTTGAAATTGGTGAATTCAGTTGGCAGTTTTACCCATTCTAACAATTTGTTTTTTCTAGAATAAAAGTTTTTAAAAATTTACTGATGAAGCTTGTTTCAAAACCACGTATAAAACTTGGAAAATCTAAAATTTAGAATGATCCATATGTGATTCCCATAAGTCAATAATAAACAATTATAACTAACATAAAATTCAGCCGCCATTGCAATTCAAATTTTTTAGAGTTTTCATGATACAGATAACATAGTTTCGGAATTTTGACCCATCTTTCTTAAGTACCATACCTAATAATCCTAACTATGGTACAGGATTTGCAAAACTATTGAATCTTTGGAGATACAAGTTTGGCAGTTAACTCTGGATTCGAAGTTACCTATACTGCCCCCATCAGTCTGTAAAATATTCGAATTTGAAGTAAGTCATAGTTGTGCTATTATTTTTTTACTTTTCAGTGCATTTGAATAAATACTTGTCTTTGAAATAAATTAGTGGCCTAATTTTATTTTAATTTTTTTAGTTTTCAAGAAAAATGTATAGGAGTCGTTATCTTATGGTGGATTTTTGCCGCAGTCATAAGTCATAAGTTTTAAGTCATGTGGAAGAATATTCGTCAATGATTGGTTGGAATAAACGGTTCAACCAATCATTGACGAACATTCTTCCTTATGACTTAAAACTTATGACAGCTGCATAAATCCATCATTAGATTTCCGAATGTTGACAATGTAATATCCGACCTCAAAATCCCTCAAATATCAATTTGAAGTAGAATCGGAATCACAAAACTCGTCCTCCCTCTAGATATTGTGAATTTTAACAAAAAAAAACCATAATCTCCGACCCCGAAAATACCCACATTACAATTTTAAATTGAATCTGACCATAATAACATAGCTCGTCCGCCAGCATATTGGAGCCGCCATATTGAATTTATGAATTTTGACAAAAAATTCATATTCTCTGACCTCGAGCAAGGAGACTAAAATTTAACAAGGAGGGTTTAATATCCAATCAGAATCTTGTATCATCAACGCGTCATAGTGACTTACTTGGACATGAGTACAGAGTCGAACTCGAATCAAGAAACAAAACTGTCAGCAGTAACTCTCATATACCAAGAGCTAGTCCGTCACTGTCTATAGAAAACGGCGGCCATGACACGTCCAACTGCGTCACATTTTGTCACAAATGTTCTTTCATCTCTTTCTATCAGTATCCCCATTGTCTTATGGGGATTAGACTCTCCTGTTAAACAATGTTTAGTCTCCTTGATTCCAAACAAAAAATTTTAGGTGACAGTCTATGTTGATTATTTGCTGCTTTGCTGTATAGTTTGTGTTGGGATGTTAAGATTTTGTTTTCTCAAGCAAAAGAAGTTGAAAAACTTTAACGGAAACAATATCGGACAAGCTGATTTATATTCGATGGAGGTTTGTTTGGAATCAGTTTTTGACAAGTATGACATTTGTGACGTCATCACTTTCCTCGTCTATTATAAGGATACATGGCCCCCGAATGGCGGCAACACTCAATACATGATTCGCCTGCTACATCTCACCGACACAAGCTTCGGCGCGATCGGTATATATACGAGTTACCGACCGTACAAAATGGAAGCCTCTCAAGTCCGACTGTCGGGGTCACACACAGAGTTCTCGTAACTCATCGTACCCTGGGGAAGGTCCCCGGATCCCTGGTAGAGAGTACCGCCGGTCGTGCCGGTTAGCAACGGGCGACGCTGACGCAAGGATAGGACATGATTGATCGGTGCGTCGGTATGCCCGCGGTGTTGGTCATAAGCACAGTAACGTCCGGAACCTCTGTAGGTTACTAAACGGGGCCCACTCTGAGAGGATTTTTTGCCCGGTTGTACTATTCTATTTTTTGGTTAAGGGGATTTACATTCTGGCAAAGTTGGTAATATTTTTATGATTTTTTTTTAAATATGAATAGGATGTTCATAAAATAAGATGTGGAATCATCTGCGACTGACAGACAAACTCTGAGAGGATTTTTTGCCATTAGGTTGTACTATTCTGCCTCTTGTAGGTTACTAAAGGCCCAATCTGAGAGGTTTTCTTGCCCTTAAGGGGGTTTACTATTCTGGTAAAGTTGGTAACTTTTTTTTAAAATATGAATAGGATGTTCATAAAATGAGATGTGGAATCATCTGCGACTGACAGACAAACTCAAGTCACTATTTTTCATCGTTCAAGATAACCTCTTGGAAGTTATTCATGTTGAAACAGGAAAACATTCTCAGTTGAAAATTGATAAAAACATGACTCCTCTAGAAATGGAAAAAACCTACGATAAAATCAAGTTCAATGTCCAGTGTGGCCTTAGCCGGGAAAGTAGTTGTTTTCTGTTAGATATTACACAAAATAACTCCATTTCATTTCAAATCTCTGAATGAAAATGAAAATTTTAACTTTCAGATTTCTTTTCAAGTTACGGTCTCTTCATAATATCAATCTGATGTAGTTCAATGTACAGCGTGGCTTTGGACGGGGAAGTAGTTGTTTGTTAGATATTAGAGAAACAGCTTAATTTAATAGTTGGTTTTTCCATTTCTAGAGGAGTCATGTTTCAATTTTCAATTGAGCATGTTCTCCTTTTTCAACTTAGTAATATTTATTTCAACTGAAAAACAACTAACTCTTCAACATTCATAGAAAAAATAAATGTAAAAAATCTTAAAAATCAAGCTTTTACCTATAAATTACTCTGCTGAAAAGTAAAAATTTTAATGACGAGCTTTAAGAAATGTAAATATTTTTTTAAAAGTTCGTTGCTTAATTTCAAGTGTAATGACGTTTGAAGCCATAAGCTTCCAAGAAAATATTTCAATTTTCGAAAGCTCTATATTCTTCAAAAGATAGAAACTACCAAAACTCAAAATTACGTCAATCTACAAGTTGAAGATGCTAACTTTTTTTGCGAAACGCAAGCCATGTGTAAATTTCTTGAATTGTATTCACACCAACCAGCGGTTCTAAATATTCATTTATTCTCTAGGTTCTACACATATTAAATGTATTTTTTTTACTTTTACGTTGTTAATAGAAAGTTGTTTTCAAAAAGATATTTAACACTTATTTTATTTAGTACTTAACTTTTAGCATTGCAATTTGTTTCATTCGCTGTCGCTGATGTGAATAATATTAATAGGAAAAGCTTTTTCTACCATAATTTGAGAAATTGAAGCAAAGGCATTTACTATAAATGTCAATTTTGCTCTTTACGAACGTTCAGAAAAGCAGCCATATTGAATTAGATCTCAAGCCATCATGAGGTATGGTTACAAAATATTAAACAAATGCTATTCATTTTTAGGTTAGGTACAGATTATTCTCTTTACTTTAAACGTTTGCTGGAAAATACAGCAATTGCTAATGCTGTGTGCTTCTTTACTTTAATAATAAACTTTTTCCCATATCTTACATACTTTATGTCAGGCATGTTTTTATCTCTTATAATAGTTTTGAACATTATTTTAATTCTGTGTGACTTGATGTAAAATTGTACCTTCACAGGGTGTCCGCGGAAGGTAGCTCGACCCTAATTGTAAATTAGGTAATAATAGTGTACATTATAGGCTAATAATAATATTTATACAAGGAGAGATGTTATTAGTATTTTTTTTCATGAGTTTGTTTTATCAGTTGGGTTTGTCACAGGCTACTCGATGCATTTAAACCTCATTTTATCTCAGAATATGCTTCAATTTAAGAAAGATCTTACGTATTCATCATCTTGTCTTTCAGAAAATAAAGTGTGTCTGGGAGCTCTGGGATCGTACTCTATTAGGTCGTGGACAAAAAAACTGTTTTGACTGAAAACAGTAAAATTTTATTGTTGTTGTATTGTTTCTTGACATGGCTTTTGGAATTTTAAACTTTCACAGTCTGAAAATGAAAAAGTGTTAATTTAAGGAAGTCTGTACAAGTGTAGAAGAGCAATGAATCAATTTGACCCGATAAGTTACTGCGTTTGGAAGACTATTTTTTTAAATAATATTATTTAGTTGTGTCAGTAACATATAGTACTTTGAAATTTGCCTATCTCTAAAAGTTAGTACAAATTAACTAAAAAATACTTTTCCTTTTCAAACATCGTTGACTTTTCGGAGACTATATCTGCTTCCGTTATCAAAACTCGCTAAAACTTTATTTTTTATTAGGTTTGGAGATGATAAGATCTGTTTTTGACTGTTGAATGTTGAAATTTCCAAAAAGCTATGCCACGAAAAGAATCTCCACCACAAAACCAAACTTCAAGTGAAGTTGTATTTTTCCCAAAATGTGGAGATGGAAATAAAATAAATTACAATATATCAGGTGTCCCATTTGAAAATTGAAAGTTTATGGTATTTTTGGTGTAACTAAAAATAACAAGAAACAGAATCACTTATCAAAAAATGCAGTATTATGTCGTATATACAGATCCTTCAAATTGTCTTCGATTAACTTCAAAAACAAAAAAGTTATAGGAGCGAGCCACCTTCCACGGACACCCTGTATCACTAACACATAATATATTTTGAGAAATATCAAATATCAAACCCGGTATTAATATGGCCAAATCAACTATTCACCTGCTTACCACCACAGTTTACTAAATGCTTTATCAGAATATTCAACACCCATAATTAACTTACTTGATTGCTATGAAGGAGCGCAACGTGAGATCAAAATAAAACGCTGAAGAAATGATGGGCTCGATATTTAGTTGATACGTTCTCTGCATGGTCCCCAATCTGTCTTGATACTGCGCATTCGGTGATGGTTTCACAAAGATTATTGTGGCATTGCGACAAACGCATTTCATTTCTCCTTCATCTTGCGTTATAACATGCCATGCAAATTTCCTGAACAAAATATTTGTTTTGTGAATATGCAAGGAAAAGTTGTAAAGAGAGATTCTTACCTATTAAAAAAATTGACAGCGTCAGCAGCATCCAGGACACGCTTGATATTTTTTAGACTTGCCAATACGAAAAAGTTGACTAAATCTAACTTACGAAGCTGACTAAGTTGTTCAACTACCTGATTTCCTTCTTTAATGGGTGTTATGATATGGCGTGTAGCTACATTTTGAAGAAGAGACTTATATTTGTGGTCCATGACTTGCAAAATAAACGAATATAAAGTTAATGATCATTGTGAATTATTGAACATTTTTTGTTGAAGACACAAGTTTTTCAAAATATGCTTGACAGTGTTCATATCGATGTCAAATCAGTTTATAACACAACGAAAACAAATAATATATTCTCCTGTTACTTGCACATGTTGCAGTTGTAGCTCCAGGACTATCAGACATAATTATTGGAAAGAGAAGACTGTTTGGAAGCACTCGTGGAGAAGCCAGAAACTATGAAACACGAGGAGTACAAAAGAAAAGATATGAAGGCCAGAGATTTTTGGTGCAGTGGATTTCTGAATCCATTTTGGCTACAATTTGTGAAAAAAAAACACTGCAAAAGGCATATTTTGAAGTCTTGAAAAGTAGCAGGTACTATAGTACCTAAAGGTAGAAAAGGTTTGTCTGTAGACTTGATCCTAAACGTGAACCGAATGAAATGCGGTTCGTTAGAGGAAAGCTAAATGATTTCTTGGCAGTATTTTTTCGAAGAATTGAAATCAACTGGTGCTAGCAATGCCTAAAACTTACCAAGCAGTTACTACCTCAATAGATATTTTCTCCTTTCCTGTTGAGGTAACAGTAGACTTTGTTAGAAACAAGTTGCTTCAGGAAGAAACGAAACAGAAGGCAGAGTAGCCAGATGCGATTTTTGTCAAATCCGTAGGCAAATGAAATCTGATTGTCCCAAATTGAAAGACAAAAATACATATGACGGAAAGGAAAATTAGGCAGCTTTGAAAGAGAATCGGAAATTTTGCAACAAATATATTTGTAAATGCGAAGGAGAATAAGAAAAGCAAGGAAGTAATTTCGATGGAGACGACCCACTAAACATGTAGTGTTACAAAATATTGCCACAATATTATGTATGGCTTGCCATCGTAAAATGATAATATAATATTGCATAAGGCTTTTAATGATATCTTTAAGTTTTTAACATAACAGAAGAAACTACAGACAAGTTGTTTGCAAGTTATAAAGCAAGCTATTGATTGAGTTTCAAGTGCAATGTTACATGATCCATGAAAGTTCATTGTAAATGCAACATAATAAGAAACTATCTACGAACAATGTGAGTGCAAGTTACATTTGGAACTATCGAACAAATTCAAATCGCAATGTTGCACTGAGTTTGAAATTCCATAATATTTACAACCATACATTAGCTAACTACAACAATATTGACAGTATTTAGAAAACACAATACATTTTTAGTTTTCGATTGCATCATCGCAGAAATATACAAAATGATACGCTAGGACAATTTTAAATGGTAAGTACAAAAAAACTTGAAATGATATTTGATCTATCAGGAAACCAACCAATTTTGAATTTCCCGTTATTGATGAGATGTCCTAACGGAGCGACATCCAGACACCCAGATCCCAGACAAGCACGCGCCTCGCGCCATTTTGCTAATGTAAATTGTATTGTTGTGTGTCGTGCTGTCGTGCCTTTGCGTTAGTTTCGTTTTGGATACTTTCATTCGTTCTATCTTTCTTAACCTAGGTACTTATAAGTAAAGTACATATTCTTCTGCAATCTTGTATTTTGAATAAGAGTTCAATGAGTGTTGAAGCAGCACAATAGATAATGCTAATAAATTTAAGGCATCTTCATGTAAGGTAAGGCGATACATCATTTATTATTTTAGGTTAGGATGCTCTGGTATGCTCATTCTGCGTTTAGTAGGAAAATGTTTTTTCTCCTTATATTACGAATAAATCTGGTAGTAGTGTCAATTTGAAAGGTACATTTACATTTGTAAATGATGTAGAATACTTTTACATTTCGATTTTAGTTGCAGGATCATCAATATAATGAAAAGTCTTGTGTTGGAAGAAGTATTGAACGTTTTTTCACAAATAATTGTGCCATGTTTTGCAATTGGACCAGCAAAAAAGCCAATTTCAGAATCAAAGAATTGAAGTCCATACAAATTTTAAAACTTCAATTTGAATATAAAGCAAAAATGTAAGCAAAATAGTGTCATCATAATCAAGGACAAGTTCAATTGTACATTAAATTATTTATTGAAATAAGACCATAATTGATGTTGAGTTGACTAATTACATATTTATTTATAATATTTTGGTTTCAGATGCAGTGAGAAATTCATTTCCATGCATCAGATATGATGCATTTGAAATAAATGTGATGGCTTGGCTACAATTCGCAAAAACACGTTACTTGTAGGGTTAGGTAGCAGATCAAGTTGCCGATATTTAAGCTGCACATTCAATTCAATGATTATTTTGTTTCAGGTACCTGATAAGGCCAAACATATTAGGTACTTATTTGTATTTCTGTGATATTTTAATTAAAGGTTTCATTATCAAATTTTTATCTTTTTGACCTATAAATGGATATTTGAAGTAATAGGTATCATGTCAGAAGATTTTTTGGGTTTTCACTGCTTGTTTCTAAAAACTAGAAAATGATGTATGTGATTTCCATTGAGGACACATTAATACTGAATGATATTTTCCAAGATATCAAAACTGATCTGACTCCCATGAAAATTGCATTAATTTTCTATCAATATTAGTAGCAAGTAGTGAAAATCCAAAAATTCTTCAGTAGCGAACAAACCTACTGGAATGTAATTTATGAAATCTAACTGTATGTTATGGAAAGGAATAGACAAGATTGGTGGTAAGTTGCTGCTATATAACAATATTGAATATATTATTTTCTACTAATTTATATTCTATGTTGCGGCAACCTTGCTGCAATTACTAATTATAAAAGATTACATCCATCAATCCATTTCAGTAGTTGCTACAACCATTGTTTATATAGAAGTAAGATAGTCAATGCCTGTGTAACTGGTGTTGGGCGCAAACGCGAGTGTCGTCTAGCGTGATTAGTTACAAACATGAATATTTGACGTCATTTTAATGCAGGTTCCTTAAAAAAACCCTGATTTTAATGCTGTCCCATTGTTTCAATCAAGTTACGACATGACTTGGAGGCCAGATCACTGAAGTTACGACATGACTTGGATGCGAGCTCACTATCGCCATCTACATGTCGCATCCAATTTGATCCAATTATAATCCCATAAGGTTGACTAACTACGTTCTATATAAACAATGCTACAACATTGTCATAAGACGTCATTTTTAATATTACATTTGCAATGTTCATGTATTTTATAAGCAATGTTGCAGTAACCTAGCTGGAATAATTGATAATGGCATATACCATTTGTAATATTGCTGAACGACCGTTTCAGTAGTTGCTGAACCTTTACAGTAAGGTAGCAGAAAAGTCTGATGTAATATTACACATTACCATGAAAGGTTACTGAAATATTGAATGAATGTACTTTGCTTAGTGGGGAAGACATAGCTTTTGTCATTATTAAAAGTGAAAATATAAATGCTTCGAGATCATGCATGATAATGTCGAAATGGAAGAAAATCAAGCTCTGTTATCGGAAAGTAGGAACTCAAATAAAACAGTAGGATTTATTGCTAATTCAGCCTCTACATAAAATATTGTTGAATCAGGATTTGAGAAGTACCTTTGCGAAGTTGAAAGTGTTTGCGTTTTATTCAATGTAGCAAAGAAAGAAAAGAAAATCATAGCAACAATACGCGGGACTTTGTGTGTGAAATTTGGAAATCGAACTTCCAGACTTAATGATGTTTGTGTGTGTAGCGAGTTGACTTAACGTCAATTTCAAAAATTGTCGACAAGGGCTACGGAGTAATTTTTCGTGTAGAACTAGTCAAAATGGGCAGAGATAATAAAACTATTGTTCAAGGTGAGAAGAAAGGAAATTTATTCATGATTAATCAGTCTCAGCAATTTTTTAACACTTGCGTTGCTAATGATTTATGCACCGACGGATGGGACATTCATCTGTACAGGGTGGGCCAAATTGGACACTTTTAAAGGGAAAGTCATGTTTTCACACTAGATAGATGAAAACTGATGGCTGTGTCTGGGGATCAAATTTTATGACAGACTTAATGGTGAAAATCGCATGTCGATATCTATCATCGTTTATGAGTTACAGCGTGTATTTACGAGAAGTTGCTGTAACTTTTTTCCTGTCGAAAATTCCTTGTTTTTATAATACATTTTCAAGTCACTTTTTTACGTAGAATTCAATGGTGTAAGTGATTTACTTTTTCAAATAATATATCGTTAGTATTGATGGAAAAAAAATTAATGAGATACCCTGTATTATCCTGCATATTTCAATAGAGCTTATAATTACCTTTCCAAAAATATAGTACACTTGATATTATGTTAGAGTCATCTTTGAAATACACTTTTAGATTTTTTCATCTAGACTTTGAAACACACATTTTGAACAAGTAGGGTTTGTACGACGCGGCGATAAAACAAAAAGCAAATGTTTACTGGTAGCTGTCAAATTTTGATTTGAGCAGTAAAGATGCTCCTCAATTCGTGGTTTTTGTTCAATTTTCAAACACATTCGTAATGAAGTATGAGTTAAATGCAGAAGCAGCAAGCAATTTGTACCACGAGAGGTATTCAGAGAGAAGACAACCTTTTAGAGACATTTTCGGAAGATTGCGACACAACTTAATTGATGGAGGTCAATTTGAAAAGAAGAGACCAAAATTATATGCATCAAATAGGGATAAAGGTATGCCTTACTACTAATGTATTTCCGCAGATGTGGAAGATATCACTTGTGCAGCCTTTATCAAAAAAGAACACTGTAAGCGAATTGAAAGACCTTCGACCGATAAGTATATTACCAACCCTTTCTAAAGTTTTAGAACGGGAAGTAAACACTGTTGAGGGAATACGTTTCAGAGTTCAACATATTACCTGATAGCCAATCTGGATTTCGAAAGGGATTCAGTTGTGAAACATGTTTATTGAATATCACTGATGATATCTTGAGACGTATCGATGAACTAATGGCTACACTCTTGATATTGCTAGACTTCTCAAAGGCCTTCGATACCCTAGACTATTCTTTACTGTTGAATAAACTGAAATTTATTGGTGTATGCGATGAAACACTTTCTTTCTTCAGCAAATATCTTTATGGTCGAAGTCAGAAAGTGAAACTAGGTAACAATCTGTCATACTCACTGGAAGTATCTAGTGGTGTCCCACAGGGATCTATTTTGGGGCCTCTCCTGTTTGCTTTGTACACATGCGACTTCGAAAATTCGGTACACCATTGTAACATCAATTTTTACGCAGACGATACGCAACTTCACCTATCTTTTCTGCCCGATGACATTGATGCTGCTACTGACAAAATTACTGAAGATCTATCTATCCTCTCTCATAACTACGTCTCAAAACCACTCATTGAAGGTCAACTTCGGTTTTATTATTCGGTACTCGTAACCACAGAAACCTACTAGTTGATCAAGTGAAGTTGAAGGTCGGGAACAATGAAATATTACCTGTTAGGAGTGCCAGAAATTTGGGCCTGATATTCGATGACGACTTACGATTCAAATCGCATATAAGAAATGCTCGTCATCTAGCCTTCGTGAATTTGAAACTTATATTCAGCAATAGGTATTTGAGTCAGAAAGTGACAGCTATTTTGTGTGATTCATTGGTTCCTTCTAGGTTCAACTATTGTGATAGTATTTATAGTCCTTGTATGGATGACGAAGATAAGCGTCGTATACAAGTCATGCAGAACTCATGTTTGAGACTGATATATGGGATCAGGAGGGGTCAACACATTTCGCACAAACTGAGTGGGATTGGGTGGTTGAATATGCAGAGAAGGCAATTACTTCATTCAGCGTGTCTATTCCAAAAAAATGTCACTTCCAAGATACCCAAATATCTGTCACGAAAAATTTCCTTTCGTGAGGATGTTCACAACATCAATATCAGACACAAAGGGACTGTTACACCACCCTTTCACAGAACTGATACTTTCAGGTGGTCCTATTCTTATCAAGTTTCACTAGTATACAACTCTATTCCAGGAAATATAAAAACATTAAATAACAGTTTGTTTAAAAAGCACCTGAAGAAATATCTACTCAACGAACAAATGAATATATATAAATAAGGAGACATATTTGAGGCTATTATATTGATGGAATTTAGTTGGTACTCATATTATATTTGTTACTAGATAATACGATATGTTCGGAATCTGTTCATCTCGTATACGAATTGTTAGGAGATTTTTTGTTTTTTTTTCTATTTGTTTTATTTGTTTATTTGGCATTCTTCATAGAACTGGAAACAATGTTTTTTTTCCCACGCTTAACAGTAATAACAGAGGTCTCATGTACTTCATGTTCATGAAACCAGCTGATCTTCGGCGTTCTCCCATATAATTTTTTATTCTTGTTTTTTTTTGTATATGTGGGAAATAAAGACCTATTATTATTATTATACGGAGTTGGAAGAAATAGTTGTTTTAGGAGCTGTTGAAAATGATCCCAAAACGTCAACGCGAAATTTGATAATATCAAATGGTCTAGCAAGAACTAACGTTAGGCGGATTTTGAGAAAGCACAAATTCAAGCCATACAGGACCAGAAAAGATCACAAACTCAGACCAGGTGATTTTGAACGCAGCATTGATTTCTGACAGTGGTTCCTGGAAAATTGTAACCAAGAGCGTGATTTTTCGTTAAACTGTATTTGGACAGACGAAGCGCATAAGCAACCGCTACAATTATTATACTTGGGCAAAACAAAATGCTCATTCAATGGTGTTGCAGAGAAGTCAAGGAAGATTTGGATTTAGTGTGTGGGCAGGTGTTTTCAGGGGTAGAATTATCGGCCCGTTCATTTATAATGGCAGAGGTATTTAGAAATTTTACGGAAAAATATCGAACCCCTTGTTGATGAATTGCCACTAATGGAGCTCAGAAAAATATATTTTCAACAAGACAGGGCTTCGCCTCACAACACTGCAATTGTCAAGAATTTTTTGGATGCAAATTTTGGTAATAATTGGATAGCCAACCAAGGACCCAACCGTTGGCCGGCCAGGTCACCGGACCTAACGCATATGGACTTTTACGTCTGGGGAAGGTTGAAAGATCTTATTTCTAAATTGCTCTCACTCCTATTGAACTAATTAATTCAGAAAAGGTGTCGCCTGTGTGTAGGAGAAGCTGGTAGACATTTCGAACACCTCCTGTAAAAAAATATATTTCGTTGTTTGTTCTTTATCATTATTATTATTGTTGGGGTTTCATTTATTAGTAGTAAATTTAATATAAATTGTTATCAGTTTTATTGAAACTATGAGTTTTAATTACTGCTGTGAAAAGCTTTCTCAACAATTGATAGCTACTAGCGAACAATTGCTTTTTGTTTTATCGTCGCGTCGTCCAAAGCCTAATTGTTCAAAATGTGTGTTTCAAAGTCTAGAAGAAAAAATCTAAAGGCTCTGTATTTCAAAGATGACTCTAGCAAAATATCAAGTGTGCTATATTTTAGGAAAGGTAATTTTAAGCTCTACTGAAATATACAGGACTATGCAGGGAGTCTGAAAACAGTGTGAAAACAGGACTCTCCCTTTAAAAGTGTCCAATTCGGCTCACCCTGTACATTCATTCGAAACTATTGAGTATTGCTTCTTGAAAAGGTTATCAGTTTTATTCAATCACCTTTATAATGTACCTTAGACCAACAATAAGCTGAACAAAATATAAATATTTTGAAATTTGGATATTGTCATCAGCACAAATTGAGTTCATAGTTTTGGTACGTACAATCTTACCACCCCCCTATTTGAGTTAGTTTTTGGTCACACAAATTGGCGCCCAACGTGGGAAACGAACACGTGATCCTGAGATTAAGAATCTCAGTGCAAGTTTCAATTTTCTTGTACACAGGGTTTTTAGCTTCCCAAGCAATACTCTTCAATTATATTCGATAATTTGCTGGGAAAGAAGTGTTTCGAAATTGCGTCAAAATTCCGCTCAAAGAACGGCCCAAATAATGTCTCATTTGCTCATTCTGAGATGGAAACCCTCAGCTTATAGCAATAGCAACAATACCCAAATGTTATTGGGCAATTCGAAAGATGAAATTCCAACTTTAAAACGATATGTAATTCCCGAAATTCGATGACAAAATTATGGCCAAACAAAAAGATCAATGAACACTTGACCCATGTTCGAAAATGAAACCAGTGTTTCTGACCATTCAATACATACTCCATCATGAAATCGTTATTCAAAATTGGAAATTGGTGATTAGATTGTTTGGATTGTTATTACCCACAAAATACCGAGTATGGTTCATTAAATTCTAATTGTTCGATGAAGTAAAACCATAAAAAATTATTGGAAAATAACTAAGCTACTGGATACTTACCAAAGGATTTATCGAACAAAATTGCAGCATTAGTGATATTCTGATTGAGAACGAGCGTCCTCACAATCTCAGGTATGATATCGGCGGGAGGGCAGATTTGGATTAAAAAGTCCTTCTCGTTTTCGTCGATGTTGCGCCATTGTCTCAAATCCCCCTCTTGGCCGAAAGATGCACTTATCGTCGGCAGAGCCAAAGCTTGCGTGAAAGACTTTACTGTTTCTGATCCCATACCTGTCATGGTCGTATCCAGGACTAAGTGAGGGTACGTTTGAGCATCTAGCATGGAATCGTAGGTGGAACATACTACAAACAAATTATTTAATTTTGTTTTCGAAGAGATGGAGTCTTGAGAAACGTATTAGACTTACATGATTCCAGAAACGCATTTGAATCTGTACGGTTTCCAACCACTCTTCTAACGTCAACACTAACTCCAATTTTATTGTTCTTTTTAATGTAAGTCATTGCGACATCCAGTGCTTTTTCTGCTAGTTCATTTCCTTCTTCATTGACAAATACTGGAAAACAATTTTCATCATACCTTTCTGAAAGCACTCTATTTACATACTTATTTAGCATACTGAAAAGGAGTTTTTTCCGTGCGCCCGCACGGAAAAAAATTCCGTGCGCTGGTGTCATTCTAGCTGCCTATTGACATGTCAAAATTAAATAATATGTTGTTGACAGTACTCTAGAAATCGCAAAATGTTTGAATATTTCCTTACCAACAGGGTAAATACGCTTGTTTTGTGGCAATTTCCGGATATTTTTGTACCATAAATATTTCAATTAATAATACATGTTTTTGTTCCTTCATCATTGAAAATAAATGTTTCTTAACAATCTGTGGTTTTCAGGTAGATATAATGAAAAATATCGTCCCAGGTAGCACATCATATCGGCTGAATCTTGGTTCCATATTGGGCCAATATAGATATATTGTAAATGAAAAATCAATATTGGTCCAATATGGGTGAATATTCAAAAAATAATATTATATTAATAATATTAGTGGAATATTGGTTGAACTAGTTTTGAATGTAGATTATCACACGAAATATTGGATCAATATTGGTTGAATAATTTCTACCAATATCGATAATACAATATTGGTTATATATTGTTTTCCGCATCTAGAATAAATATTGCAATCCAAATATTCCAGTCATATCGATTATAGGGGAAAAAAACTATATTGTATTTCCAAGTTTGTTAGAATATTTGTTGAATATCATGTCCACTTTATTTGACAAATCGTAATAACTCATATTGAGTCAATATTGGTTGAATGATATTTACCAATATCGATAAAACAATATTGTCTTCACATTGTTTTTAACATCTAGAATAAATATCGCAATCCCAATATTCCCCTAATATCGATTCTAGGAATAAAAACTATATTGTATCTCCAAGTGTGATTACACATTGGTTGAATATCATTTCGCCAATATTCAACAAATCTTATTAATTAATATTGGGTCAATATTGGTTCAATAATATTTATCGATATATTGTCTTCATATTGTTTCCTACATCTAGATTGAGATGAAATTTGAATATTGGCCGAATATTCAATGAAACATATTGAAATTATATCATGATCAAACCTGTATAAAAATTCGCTAGGTGGCTCTACATATAGAACGTCTTCTAAAACCTACGAAAGTATATTAAATACTTCCCATAACTTGTTTTCAAGACTCAGTGGTTATGGCGATCAATAGGCAGACTCTGGTGTCACCTTCATCAACTAAAAGACATTTAGTAATTTACCAAGGTATATTGTCATCCACCAATATATCCAAATGATATTGTACCAATATCGATAAATATTTTGAGTCCATTATTGCCTCAAGAATATTTCACTAAAACTATTTCTAAAATATTCAAACAATATTCGACCAATATCGCAAAATGTTCACATTTTACTTTTCGACAATATAACTTTTGAATATTGTGCCAATATTGTCAGAATATTGTATCAGCGATATTGTACCCCGCGAATGAAATGTCAACTTTATTGAAATATGTAATCGCACACGAATTTTTAAAAACTTCAACGATTTCGTCTGTTTCTCGGTGCTGGTTTATGGCCACCCTAGAGAAAGTAGACACCGAGAACACGAAATGGGTTGCTTAGAAAAAAAGAGATTAAGACATCAGTTAACTATTCCAGGCGAGCAAACAATACTTGAGTTGTTTTCGGACTAAAATATGTTCTCACAGGGGGGTCTGAAAGTACCTACATATTCTAAAGAATATTATTTTTACTGTGTGCCTCTTGAACGAATGTTGAAGATAAAAGTAATGTTTTTGGAAAAGTGAGACATATGGTAGGCAGACAAAAACGGTTTTTTTTTTTAAGTGTTTATGCCTGGCAGAAAGTTCTGGGAAAATAGCTTTCGAATAGGGCAGGAGAGAGTTTTGGAATTGTGAAAAAAGGACACTTAGCGTCGGGCTTCGGTTCGAACGAGACGCGGGCATTTTGACACTTAGCGTCGGGCTTCGGTTCGAACGAGACGCGGATATAGGAAAATTAGCGTCGAACGTCGGTACGGACGAAACGCGGGCATATGCAAGTCGGTTAGTTTTTAAAATTGAATGATAAGTCAACGTGACGGAGTTCTTGCCACGGCTTAATTATTGTGCAGTGTTATTGCGGTTTGCGATTATTTCAGTGCAGTGTTGAGTTTCTCCTTGAGGGTTTTTATGGCACTATTGGTTGTGCCACTAGTGTTTCTGAGTACAGGTCATATAACATAACTATTCCTTTTATTTTCAGCAATTAGTTGAGGGTATTTTTTTATGTATAAATAGCGTTCCTGACACTAGCGTTCCCGAGTACAGAGCGGATAATATAACTATACCTTTTATTTTCAGCAAATATTTGAGGGTACTGTTTTAATATAGCGTTCCTGCATAAGTGCCTGTGTGCGAATTCCGCACAGGTGATATTCACCCATTTTTTTTTCAGAGATTATTTGAATATAGGGTTTAGCATTGTACGCGTTGTTTAGTTCTGTCTTAGGGGAATTTACTGAGTATAAATCACGGTACGCGATTTTTTTTTTTCTTAGGAAGTAACTTCACTTTTGACATTCCTACAATTTACGTCCGAGGACTCGCAGACAAACAAAAGTTCAACCAACTTCATGTGTATTTCACCCCGCTGAAAATTTCACGAGTATAATATTTTCTGTTAGGTCCTATTTAACTGAAATATGATTTAGTACAATGGTTCCATATCTGTGAAAATAAATGCTACCTCTGGTGTTCTTCAGGGATTTATATCAGATGCCTCTATGATTATAACATTTTTTTACTGACATTTATTTGCCTTGGCATATACCTTCTCTGAAACTGTTTTATTTGCGGATGCAAGGTGTTGCGTCAGATTTACTCTTGAAATAACTGTACCTAATATTCAAAAATTGAATGAGTGAACTCACTTTCTCTCAACTTAACAAAGTGTAATCTGCAGCACTGAATATTCTGACACAATATTATATGATAACTTCTTACATAGAATTAAGAATTTAAAGTGGATGTAATTTTTGACAAACAAATTCATATTTCTCTCATTACGTGAATTTTTTCAAACAGTTTAATAATTTTTCGATTCATCACCAAAAACTCTAATTATTATCTGATTAAATCTAATTAATTAACTAAGAAATATTGCAAAATCTCAGCATTTGTCTTTCAGCACAAGTCCTCTGTGAAACGTGTTTTGTCCTACAGGACCGTATTTAGTAGAACTGTATTTGCCAAGTGATCCACAAAAAACTGATTGATTTTGTTACAACTTTCTTATTTCTTGATCTATGTCAGTGGTTGATAGCTCGTTTGATAGATGAATGTAGCTTTCTTTGTGTACGTGACAAAAGTGGTCATTGTTTATTTGGCACCCATACTAAATACGGCCCTGAGAGCTAAATCATTGGTCTAGAGGATTGGGCCCATGAGAAAATTTGATCAGAAACTCAATAACATATGTAAATTTCAGGCAAATCCTACTGTGGGCCAATGTCCTATGCTATGGTGAAAGTTTTATTTGAATTAGACTATATTTCATTATTATTTATTCCCTTGAACTGCACTCAATTTCAGCCACTGCTACTGAACTATAACAGTAAATAGCCGATATCGAAAAAAGAAATATACCTACATTAATTTTTCGAGAACAGAAACCCAAATAATAGTTTTAAAAAAACATGAAACATTAGACAAAGCTGAATTGAATCAATTTCTAGATTTGAACAATTCTGCTCATTGATTTGAATTTAGAATACTTACACACGTTGATATTCTGGGTAGTCTGAGCCTCACAGTATCCAATCAGAATGAAGTGGAAAATCAGAGAACTTTTTGTTATGCTCATTTTGTGCGGCGTTGACTTGTCACAAAATTATTGGAAATTTATTTTACATCATTTGAGGGGTGAATAATCAATACGTTATTCTACCAAGTAACATGTGAAGGAAACTACCCACATAATAGTTATTTTCCCGTGTTGCCAGGTGATTTTTGGATGTACACATAAGACCACACATCATTATAAATTGTTTACCATTTTATCGGATTCATAAATAGGATTTAATAGCAATGTGTTTACGAGGGACGGACAAACAATAGCATCACGTAAAAATAGTCGTCAGTGATGTAGTTATGATATAGACCACCGTTATGTTATGATATTGACCAGAATTTCATGCCCTTGTACTCAAACGGACAGAAAGTTCTACACGTAGTAACTCGAGGAGAGCCACGAAATCTTTTCAAGGTGCCGGCTCATTAAAATTAAAATTCATGGAACACATCAAATGTTGTATCAAATGAACCTTATATAGCACCAGCTAGGTTGATTACTTGCATTTCGGACTGAAAGATTTCTACTTCTTTCAATTTTTCACTACGTTTCAATTGTTTGAATCTGCAATCGTCGGAAAGAACAAACAAATATTTTTCGTTATACCTGTTTGAAAACACTGTATTTATGCTTATTTAGCATACTGAAAAAGGGTTTTTTCCGTGCGCCCGCACGGAAAAGTTTTCCGTACGCTTTTGTCATTATAGCTGCCTATTTACATTTATACATGTCAAAATTAAATAATATGTTGTTGACAGTTCTTTAGAAATCGCAAATTGTTTGAATATGTCCTTACCAACAGGGTAAATAACGCTTGTCAATTTCTGGATATTTTTGTACCATAAATATTTCAATTAATAATACATGTTTTTGTTCCTTCATCATTGAAAATGAATGTTTCTCAACAATCTGTGGTTTTCAGGTAGATGTAATGAAAAATTTAGTTCGTTACTCGTCCATTAATGCTTTTTTCTACTACCTCACTAGAAAACTTTATTTTCGACCCCTAAAGAAGGGAGGAAAATAGTACATTTCCTCTCGATTTATCAGGATAAGAAGATGCATTGAAATCAATTTTGCATCTTCACAGCGAGATCTTTTGGCAGATCGTCTTCGCTAGAATTTTCAAAACTTAGAAGCAACTTAAAATGGTAAACAAGGTGACAGCTTATGACAACTGTTATGTTTGTATTACCAAACAACGCCATAGCAACAAATCGTTGTCAACACGATGACGACGACGCAACGCTTACTTAATATTTTGTCACATAGCCGCATTATATAGTTCCACAACTTTCTGCAGTTGTTCTTATAAGTATGTACGCATTAAAATTTTTAGGACGTTATAAAAATGACGACCTTAAAGGTAGTAGAAAAAACTATATACATACCTCAGGAGGAAAATGCTCCTATAGAAAGTACACACTTTGCTCCCTCAAACCAGGGAGGAAACTCATACTTCCTAGGGAGGAAAGTACTTTTCCTCCCCCTCATTTCAAGTAAGTTGTAAACGATGAAACTTGTGAATCTATTATAATCAAATTGTTTCCGTAATTTCTAGAACATCTTATATATCCTGTATTCTGGTAAAAATCAAACATGAATGTTACTTCTACTCTAGTTCTTTAATAGCTATTTGTGTATTTAGAGCGCAAAGTGATTGATTGTTGCTCGACAAAGAGATTAATCTTTGGAGAACGACAATGACACTTTGTGCTCGAAATACACACATTATTTTTTCTACAAGCGCAGCTCTTAGAAAAAAAATGATCGACACTTCATTCAAATAGGCACATAACATTACTTATGAGAAAATCACTCAATAGCAATCCGAAATGTATAAGCTATCTAAATGTCCAATAATTCAAATCACTAATAAGAAAAAAGTAAAATAAAAAAAAAAGTTGTAATTGCCAGAAGATGAACCCCGGACCTTCGGATTACAAGCTCAAGACGATAGCCATTGCACCACCGCAGTTTCTCAGATACACATGACTGTTGTCTATACTTTCCATCAAGTAAGAATAGGTCTATTTGCAAACAAAGTCACAAAAAGGTTTTATTGAGTGGGTAGGAGGAAAAATCATATGTCGGGCAGTAAAATACATCCTGCGGGAGGAAAAGTGGCACTTTCCTCCCTTGTAATACAAATAGCTATTCCTCCCGCGGATATTAATCAAACAACAAACTATCCGCGGGAGAAAAAGCATGATTTTCCTCTCTTATTGGTATGTAAATAGCTATTTCCTTGCTTGCACGACTTCCCGTGTTCGGCTTCTTCTCCCACGGGAACATGTCGCGCACGCACGGAAAAAGCCTATTTTCTGAACTCGTAATGAAATGTACTAGTCTGACAAAACCTATTCAAAAAGATATCAGTTGTTTTCTGTCGAATATTTGCCTTCAAATATTTTCATATCATTCAGGTAGACGATTTAGCCGTGAAAAGTAGGTACCTACAGTAATTCTGAGATAAATAATCTGGATTATTTTCAATTGCTCTGATGTCTGTGTCAATATACAATTAAGACATACCCTTCTATCGTTATCTATATTCAAAGATAGTGTTCCAGAAGAATTTCCATCTCAAAATTGCAAGTTATTGCTCGTATCGACGATGCTTTTGTTTGTCTATTATTTCTTCTGTTACACACATCACAATACCTACCTACTCCATTTGCAAATGCCATTTAACACTTTTTGAATGTAAACTTCAACTAACAGGCATACTATTCACCAAAAACTGTTCAAAACAATGCTCATTTTACAACAAATTATTGCACAATTTGAAAGAATAATCCACGCACTTTTCAATATGTAAAAGTAACAATGACTATTTCGTTCATTGATATTTCGACCAATAGCATACTCTCATTCTCATTCAACACTAAATTCAAATTTTTAATTGACAGAATACGGTGTAGCACATTTTTTGGCTTATTTGTCCAATACGATAGAATATTTTTGTAACCATGTACCTACCTATATTTTTTGGTAAGTGAAAAAATTTTGACGGGTTTTTACCACAGCTGTTACGTTTTGATAGAAACCGGTTGTTTATTTTGTCAAACTATTTTCGTCAGTCTCACAGCAAGTTGTTGTATTGAAACATGAATCGTTTTGGGGACTATTTCACGCACTTACCAATGAACCAATCAGAAGCTCTAGTCAAGTTAGGATTACCGATAATACAGAACTTGACTCTTGACTCTGATTGGTCTGTAAAGTTCGGTGTTTTCAGCTTCCTATATGTGACAGTTAAACGTCAAATAATATAAGTAATTGCGCTATGCACGCATTTGAAAACGAGCAGATTTGGGATAAATTCTATCGAATTAATAAATGTTTCCTGTTTATTGAACTTTATTAATTTCTCAGATCAACATTTTTGCTAATTTCGTCGAATTCTGCCAAATTTGAGATTGTTTACCTTTCACTTTGTTCGTGAAATAGGCTAATAAAATTCCACTCGTGATTGAATTTATCTCATAAGTCTTTAATATCTGAACTCAACCTAATTGTATCTGGAAGCAATTCAGTTTTGTTCAGAAATGAATCGACGATCGCGAAAATGCAATCACTTGTGGTATTAGGTACTGTTGAAAAGTCCCTTGAAGAAATTAAAAACGTCATCACGGACGAAAGACCAAAAAACTGTTTCAAGTGGTAGGTATATTACCGATACCTAGTACTATTTGAAATAAAAGACTGTGATTGCTCGATGGAGGGCGCGGAGTGGCACATCAATTTAAACAATCAAGTCAAGTGACAAATCGTTGAAAAGAGAATTCAATTATCTTTTCAACCATCTAAATTTTTTCGGATTCGTTAAAAAAAATTTCACAACATGCACACGAAATATCGATCAAGTATAAGTGCGAATCTGAATGGTTCACCTCGATCCCGACAGATGGCGCTGGGGGCACATCAACTTGAAAATTTCGAAAGTCATGCAAAGATATCGAAATTGTAAAATTACGTATCAGGGATATCGAAAAAATTTAGATGGTTGAAAAGAGAATTGAACTCTCTTTTCAACAATTGTGTCACTTGACTCCCCATGCGCTTTGAAATTTTTGGATTGACCTGCAAAACAATAATCTTATATACTCGCGGTCGATGGGTCAAGTCAAGCAACTATCGATTTAAATGCCGTTTTAATTAACCAATGAAATCCCTGGTCTCCCGCTATGATCGCGCCTCTTCACGCAGTCTCCTTTCGTCTCCAACCTTCTACATCCGTCAGGCTAAGATTTCTGCCATATTACGGTAAGACGGTATGATTTTCAGGGCCGAAAGCAGAGTGTCCATCTTTCCACCAAAGACCCTATGATCAGAATCACCATTTCAACAGAACGGTTTGAGTAGAGCCTGCGGAGTTCAAAGAGTAAATCTCGATACTCAGTCCGTTTTATTATTATTATCAATAATTAATGTTTAGTAAGAAATTCGAACAAGTTCGAATGTTTTGTCGGAGAGTACAAATAAATGATCACAATAAAATCGACAAAGTCGAAGTACTCTTCTCTCCAAATGTTTCCACAAAGTGGAAAATATTAGGCAAAAATCTGACAGAAAACAACTAAGTACTTCCCTGGCTAATGCCACGACGGATATTGAACTACATCTGACAGATATTTGTGCAACGTTCTTCCAAGATGACTCAATTGCAAGTGCTTATTGTAGACAAACTGACTTACTGTAAATCGCTGCTTCATCCGTAGAGAATTATTAGATAAACAATAGATTGTAATTCATTTAGCAGGGAGAAGGCTACTCAAAGTTGTCGGACCTACCCTTGCACTGATGAGAGGCAACAACCTCGAAACATGTCTGCAGGTGGTCATCCCCAGCCAAATTAAGGATAATCTTTTGTTTGTCAAATATTGTGGAGAATTTCAGGAGTGATTGGCCTGCCCTAGGCCTAGATTATCCATTGCAGATGATCGACTGTTAAGGGTTGAGTGGCACATAGCATACGCTTTTCAAATTACCTCACAAAAATATCTAGAGGGTTGAAGTCAGGGAATTTAACAGGCCACATAATCGAACCTCTTCTTCCTATCCACTTCCTAGGAAATTGGACTTTCAGAAAATGTCTGAGAGCAGCTTCGTAATGAGAATTTGTAGATACCTAACTGTACTAGAGGAAATTCCTCTAGAAGATGGTCACTTGAATACGCGTCGAGGTGTTAAAATAGTGGTATGGTATTGGAATAAAAATTCAGTTAATTTATTGAATCGAACATAACAACAAAAAAAAGTCTCCACGGCGGGGAATCGAACCCCGGTCTCCCGCGTGACAGGCGGGGATACTGACCACTATACTACCGAGGACTTACATTATGCTTTCGAAAAATAGTATAAATGCCAATGCTTGGTTTCCACATAATATATTTATTACTTATTATTACCTCGTGTTTACCTTTTCCGATAACTTTGTTCATTCATTCCGTATCATAAATTATTTTCACAAACAAATGTATCTGATGTAATTTAAATGGCTATTTTTAAACACGTGCACCCACGTGTTTTTTCTGTCAGTTTCGATTGGATAGACGATTGAATGCATGTAAAAAATAAAACAAACTAAAATCTCAAGTTTTTCTGTATTTTTTCCTCCTACCTCGTATTACTATGTCTGTTTATTGTTCTTCAATGCAAATGAAATCGTTCATTAATAGGGGTTATTTATGAACGATTTGTTATTAAGTAATGCATGATTTTGAGAAACGACTCCTATTAATGAACGATCTGTCAGTAATTGTCAATTTCTCTATCAATGCAAGATTGTTGCATAGGCAACAAAACATAAACGAATTCAGATGTTAGGAACGCTAAAATTGATATTGACGATAAATTTATGTTGCGAAAACGGCTAAAGTAGCATCTTTAACTTTATTGCCAGAAAAAAAGTAGAACTCCTTCATTTCAACAAGAGTGATGTAGACGGAAAAATATTGAAATGATTTGAAATATGTGAATCGTATTAATTTATTTTTAAACTCAATATCGCAGCCTGATAGGTCTGCATACCAGATTTCTCTACTTGACCGCTACAAAGAACAAAAAGAGAATAGAAATTTGTTTTTCTTCTCCATTGTAACCGCTGGGCACTGTTAAAAAATATATAAATAAAATAAAGAGCAATGCGACAGGCTCCGACAACATTTCAATACAGATGATCCACCTTTTTGATAACTATTTACTGAACCACATAACACACATTATTAATTCTGTAATAACTATTGGACAGTTGCCTTACTTGTGGAAAAGCGGCTTAGTCATACCACTGCCAAAGTGTAACTCTCCCTCTGACCTATCGGATCTCAGACCTACTTTCATTTTACCCTCTCTTTCCAAAGTGATGGAAATGATAATGAAGGATCAAATGAATCTCTTTGTAAACGAACAAAAAATTATTTCCTCTGTTCAGTCAGGATTCAGGCAGCGAAATATTACTACCACAGCTCTTCTCTCGATTACAGATGATATTTTCAGAGCTGTAGATGGGGGTAGTGTTTCTTGTTTAGTATTACTTGATTACAGTAAAGCGTTCGATACTATCGACCACGATATCCTGTGTGAGAAGTTAATCGCTTTCTGCTTCTTGCAGGTTGCGGCACGCTTATTAAGAAATTGTTTGGGTGACCGTCCCCAAAAGGTAATACTAGACGGAGTAATTTCAGACGCCTTGCCTGTAACTAAAGGTGTTCCGCAGGGATCTATCCTCGGACCCTTATTATTTAGTCTATATATATCTGATTTCCACCAATATGTTAATACACCACTATGCCGACGACACCCAGATTTATTTGTCATTTCCTATTCGCGACCTAGACCTGGCACAAACTGAAATAAATACTGATCTACAATCTATCTTCGATATTTCTTCTGCCCATAAACTTAAACTCAATCCAAAAAAGTCCGCAGTGATGCTATTCGGATCCAGCAAAAACAGAGAACTTTCATTGAACACTATACAAATACACCTTGAAAATAAGTTACTTCCTATTGTCAAGGAATTCAAAAATTTAGGATTATGGCTTGATCCTGAACTCAAGTTTACTAAACACGTCAGTCATCTCAGTCAATCATCATACAATGTCTTAAGGCAACTTTATCCAAACAGGGACTTACTTTCGACGGAATTGAAGCCTAAACTTTGCGAGTCACTTATATTTTCTAAAATCTCGTACTGCGACAGTATATAAGGGTCAGCCTTATGCCTAATTGATCGTCACCGCTTGGAACGTATTCAAAATAATTGCCTAAGGTTTTCTTTCGGGATTCGTAAATTTGACCATATTTCCGAGTCGAAGAAAAAATCAGGTAGGCTGAATCTGGAGAAACTTAGAGAATTACACTTCCTAACAAATATTCACAAAATTCTAAAACACAAAATCCAGATTATCTATTTAAAAGGCTTAATACATTCTCGGACTTGAACAAATTTTCGACTCGTAATAAAACAACACTCGTTATTCTGAAGCACAAAACTTCTTTTTTTACTCATAGCTTCTCTTACCACGCTCCGAAATCTAATAACTCTCTGCCCAGTGAATTTAGATCCTTCTCATTGCTTAACTTCAAAAAAAGACTGAAAGCTCACCTTGGCAAATAGATTGTCTTTACGCTTAAACTGCCTCGACTAACTACCAAATGTACATGTCCTGATATTATTTAATTTGCACTTTGTGGTCAATATATACGTTTCATATTTAATTTTATACGCTACCAACTGCACCTAGTTATCTCTCATAGCGCAAATATTTATTCTGAGAGCTTTTACCTTTACTTGTTGTTATATTTATACATTTCTCCTATCTTTACTGTTACAATTATATATGTATTATAAGTAGTATTTTATTTATATTTATCGCCCTTCAGGTATATATGGTTGAGTTTAAAAACAGCTCTCGCTGACACTCCGCCTTTTCATCATCATGCATGATTATATTGTACTTTTATTATTGTCTAATATGAATAAAGACGAATTATTATTATTATATTTCGATCGGATTGCTTGTGATTTGATTGAATATTGTTTTCGCGTCATTGAAATTGTTCAAATTTCGAATCGATAATATTTTGAAAAGAAAACAGTGGGCAGACAGATGACAAAGTAAAAATTTATCGATTCTAACATTAATTCCAAGCAACTACATGGTTCTTCTTCGCTTAAAAGAAAGTTGGAAGACTTTATTATACAGACTTAGAAAAAATTAATTGATTGGGCAGGGGCAAGACAGCTCTAAAGTTGTCGGACCTACTTTTGCACTGATGAGAGGCAAGAACCTCGAAGCATATCAGCAGGTGGTCATCCCCAGCCGAATAAAGGATAATCTTTTGTTAGTTTACAATATCCACTTGCAAGAACGTTGCACAAATATCCGTCACATGTAGTTCAATATCCGTCGTGGCATTAGCCAGAGAATTAGTCACATTTTTGCCTCATTTTTCCACTTGAAAATTCTGAACTGTGACAGTACAAACGGTTTATATGCAGTATCATTCCATGGATATTTCTCTCAATTTTTGAAAACAGGAAAACTGTAAACCCGCTTTCAAAATTGGTTTGTCCTTTCGAGTCTGAAATTGTTTATTATGGAAGAAAAATACTAGAATTCAACAATTTTTTTTGTTTTTATTTTTCAAGTTTTTAACATTTATTAATTTTAGCAATGGCACAAATTGAACAATTGAACATATAAACGAAGGGGAAGGTGTTGCTTATATTTGAATTGGAATAGTAGTCGCGCATTTCAATATTTCAATCAGTTCTTTCGAAAAAAAAAGTGAAACAAGCCATTTAATGTTAATTTAGATGTATAGGTAATTATTTGTTATAATCCTTAATAAATATTTAAGCTAGGCTAACTCGCAATATGTCTCATTTTTGTATTTGTGGATTTCGATTTAGGCATGTGGCTGTGACCATTAAATAAATAAATGAATAAAAATAAGAAATATCCCAAATGACCAACTTACCACAAAAATGAAAATTACTAAAAATGTAGGTTATGTTTATTTGCATAAGATCGATTTTTTGTGTAAAATGTTTGGTTTTCATGCTTGCTAGTTGATAAGCGTCTGAAAAAAGGGTCGACAAAAATTAGGAGGCATTTTGTGCGACTTTTTACAGAAATTATAAATGACCAACAAAATAAATTCAAAAATGCAAATACACTGTAAGTTAGTAATTAAAGCATTTTAATCATTTACATAATTAAATTAATCATCAGCACTACAATGGCTGAAATGTTCGCTAATCTGTTTGTTTGCAGGTCACTTTTCCTTGGTATACACAGATCATATTTGGAATCATAACGATTGTGACATCGACACAAAACTCAACGTTTGCTCTTACCATATTCCTATTTCTACTGTACTTGAGAAGCTAAGCATACTTGATCTTAGAAAAGATTCGGAGCCTGACGCTACTCACCCGTTCTTCTTAACAACTGTAATTATTCATTGTCCACGCCACTTTTTCATATCTTCAACAAGTCTTTGGAAACTGGAACCTTTCCCGACACTATCTCCAAATTGTTCGAAAGCATCGAGCATCTTATCTTTTTTTTTTAATGTCTTCACTAATATCCTTCATTTAATGTTTGTTGTACTATTCACATAATAACTTTGTAAAATCCTTAATTAGGCTTGCCCGTATATGAAAAAGAATAAAAAATTAACAGGTGATGTGAGAGGGTTGATCAAGAAACAGTTGAATGATATTAAAATTGGCCAGAATATTCTCGTTGAACTATAAATAGGCCTGGGGCTCTGTGATCGCTGGTAGTGGACGCGTTATCGTAAAAATTACGGGTTTTGAACGATTTCCTACACAAAAAACTCGCATTTTCCGGTAGTTTATGAAAAATGATGCCGCTTATAGCCCGCCAAACCAATCGAAACAGTTTTTTTAACGGTATCCTATAGGCTAATTTTGTTTTCAAATGATTTTTTGTAAGTAGACAATCAAGAAAATCGCCACGCCATAACGTTCTGACGGGTACAAATAGTCGCCATACTGCTGCAAAGCTGTCGATTTTTTAAAAACGACCCAACGATTGGCTACAGCTTTTAATTTTTTTCACAAGATGTGTTTATGACTAGAAATAGAAATCCGACTATGTCATACCCTTGGGATGATCCAAATACGTATAATATTATTACAAAATTGGTATTACAAATTGATTCATAATATGATAGACTGCCCTGAATTATTATCTCAACTAGATTTTCACGTACCAAAACTAAATGCTTCTATCTGCCTCTACCAAGAATCAATGTTCTACCTAGTGAAATGCAACATCTGCAGAATTTTTAATTGTGTTTATTCAAAATGTGACATTTCAAGAATAAAACTCTAAACAAATTAATGAATATGCAGGTCTAATTACAACCATCTTCAGTTATTTGCACTGTGTTCATTTCTGTGCACTGCGAATTCAATTACTTAGTATTCTAATCGTTCTATTATTGTGTGTATCATTATATTATTATGATTCTACTGAATTTGTGTCCTATCTTGCTATTCTTATTTTGTATTCGATTAAGATATTCTATTATACAGTGAGCACCTAAGGTTTAAACAAATTCGTTAAAAGCTTGATATGGCGGCCATTAGGGAAAATAAGCTCAGACTCGTCGATTTCATTTTTCAGTTGAGCATTTTTTGGTCTACTCACATTTTTGATGACGCCATCGCTGTTCGAGTTATGACGTCAATATAATTTTTTTCAAATTAGGTAACCGTATGTTAGAGAAATAAAACATATTTCATTAATTTTTTTGTGGGGTACCACAAGTCAAAAGTTCGCGTTAGCAGACCTAATTATGACCGAAATATCTTTTATTTCTCGAAAATACCGTACATAAGAAAAAATATGACTCCATACACAGAAAAATGCGTTCTTTTTGAAGATATTACGTCATAACTCGAACAGCGATGACGTCATTAAAAATCTGAGTAAACCAAAAAAAGCACAACTGAAAAAGAAAATCGACGTGTCTGAGCTTTTTTTTCCCCAATGGCCATATCAACCTTTTAACGAATTTATTTACGTGCTCACTGTACAATATAGACTTATACTTATTCATAACTTAATTATTGCAATTCATTTATTTGTCTTATAATTGGGAGTACTCCTGTTAGATTATGAACCCATTTTTTTTTAATTGCAACATTTTTGGTAGAATTCTAACGATGAGCTACAGAATGTAAATTATTTTACGGTTTGCCCAATCGTATTTTAAAAACGTAACGAAAAAAACCGTTTTTCAAGTATGGCGCTTCTTTTGCAGCTGGCCAGATGTATGGCTAATAAATTAAAGGTCACATTGTATAAAATCGAATTGCCATACTGTAAATCGTTTAGCAATTTCAAAGAAATTCAATACTTTACGGTAGTATGGCGACTATTCATACCCGACTGAACGGTATGACGTGGCGATTTTCGTGAATGTTTACTTACAACCAATCATTTGGAACAAAAAATAGAAAAGTTACATGTTTCGATTGGAATGGCGTTCTATATAAGCGGCACGGCATAAGTATGGCATTATGCATCCGCCGGATAATTTTTCATAAACTACCGGAAAAAGTGATTTTTTTGTGTAGGAAATTGTTCAAAACCAGTAGTTTTTCTGGCAAATTAGCTACTTGATTTACACCACTAGATTATTTTGAATCACATTTGAATCAGATTGTTCCAACATGAGAAAATAAACCCGAATTTAGCGGATTTCGCCTAAAGAATTACTTGTTTGTGATGCAAAGAAGGGTGAATTCTGGTTGATAGAATATTTATTGTCGCTGTAAAGTATATATTACGACTGATTAAGGATGTGTTGGTAGTGTTCATGTAAAAGAGGAAAATACTTTTCTCGATTTTAATACGCCAAACTTTCAGCCTCAAAATCATACAATCTGGACCTTTACAGAGCACTACCTCAAAAATGAGACTGAGCAACGCAAAACGACCTACAAGTTCCTTGCTCAGACCTTGGAGCTTGTATGATACAATTTACACCCCATTTTTTATAACATGTTGAAACTATTGTGAAATATGCTTATATCATGTAATGTTTCTAAACTAATAGATAAAGAATTTGATGATATTTACAGCTTGTTCTGTAATTGGATGAAATCCTGTTTGACAATATTCGTTATGAAGTTTTTTGGGTTCACTTCTGAGATGATCAAGTTGGGTAAATTTGAAGGATTGAAGTAAAAAATAAAACAATATATATGTACTTGCTTTTGTATTTCTTCTGGTTACAGGATATTTTACAAATTATAGAAGTTCACATTACAAACATGTACCTAAGATCTAAATATGAACAAATTGTTATTGTGTACTCTCATAAAATTTTCATGTGAAGCAAGTACGTGTTTAAGAAACCAATAATTTTTTTAGGTTTTTTCTTTTGATTTTTTTTTGGTGGAAATTCATACACTTAGCCATAATCCGAAAAATATAACCTTAATTTGCTATTTGTAAACCAAGAATTCGCTTATTTCATTCAATGAATGGGTCAATACATGTATTTTTTTTTTTCGTTTACGGCAAATGTAAAAACCATATTATCAGGTAGAGGCACTAAAGTAAAAGAAACATATCCTAATTAATAAAAACTACACTAGTGGGCAAAATGAGGACGGTATTCTTCAGATGTTATTTTCATTTCCACAAATGTTACTAAGCAAAGGGTGCATATACCATCCACATTACCCGTTCTATAGAAAAGTAACACAAGTTACAATTTCGTAAATATATCGGAAATATATTTTTAATATTTTTGAGGAGTTCACTGCTCTCTATTTAAAAATCGATAATAGAAAAATAATCTAAAACAGACTAAAATTCCAAAAAGTATAGCAATATAAAAGCAGCATCACCAAAACACATCATCCACCTGCTCCTAAGAAACGATGTGAGATACGCAATGATGATATTACTGAAATATTGCGAAACCAATAGTGAACTAGCAGAACATAGATAATTATAATTGGTAGGAGCGATTTACTAGAAAACTAAGTTACATAGTTATTCAAAAGTAACAATCATACAGCACAGTGTGTTCGAAGTCAACATGAAATCATCCCTTAATTTAGATTTGTGTGCTGCAGAATTATTAATTCGTATGGTGCAGGGACAAGTGCTGTTTAGTTTTGTTGAAAAAATCGCATTCGTATGAATACGAAACTTTCAACATTTCATCGTTTACATACAAAAAATTTATTTTCAGGGCGAGAACTCTCGCCTCGCTGAAAGGCAAGTCTAATAATATCCTTCGATAAAAACCTCTTAGAACTAGAGGCCAATACAGGCTTCAAAATTAGAAACACAATACTTACTAAAACTAAGAGCATTTTCATTTATTTGATTTTTATTTTTATTTTTTATATATTTTGTTTCATTAGATTACATACTAATATACCAGCTAGAGAAAGGTCTTAATGTAACTACTGTACAAGCGTTCAATAATCGAAATGATTTTTCTTTTATACACCAATCTGTTTTTAACATTTCTTTGACAAAAACGGGAGAGAATGGCCATCTATTATATAAAGTTACACGTCAATAATTATAAAATAAAATTGTTACTGGTATATTTGAAATAAACTGTAGAATAAATTTGAATGCATGAAGTACTGTGATTTCTATCAGAGAAATGTGGTGTTGTACAGTTTCATTTGTTTCAATTATAACAACTGTCAGAAAAAGTAAATATGAAGCACGTTAAGCGCCACCATATGATCAAAAAATTTGGTCAACGGTGCCAATTTTCAGCATTCTGGATGCATTTTGGCGTTAAATTAACCATGATTTACTGATCGACAAGCGTAAGGATGCCTCCGAGAATTGGTTGCGCAATAGACAAAACCCTGGAGTGGGGCACGAGCTCAATCGCTCTGCCTTATTAAACAGTAGTCGATCTTTGTCGCACATCTACTCACTCTTTCTATCGTTTGCGCATCTCAGAGGCATCCTTACGCTTGTCGATCTGTACAATTTTTATGCCAATCTATATGTTGTCTCCTCTTTCATTCCCAATAAAGAAACCAGCAAGGCAAGTCATACCTGCTGTGCTATGACTCCAAATTGAACCAATTGCAATGAGGCACAACATATGTGTTACAAAGCCTACGGATCAAAATTATACCTCATGGCGCTTAACGTGTTAAACTTTAGCGATGTATAGATAACGAATATCTCCCGATTTCTTTAGCGCCAGAGGCTCAAGTTATTTTCCTGTTTAATTTAATTGTCTGAAGTTCTTTAAAAATTTGTCATCAGAACAATGACGTGGAATCTACAGTTCAAAACATTTATTGGAAAACAATTTAAAAATAGATGGCTCAAAAAGATAAATCATTTCGACTATGAACGGAAACCTTTTCCAACTGTCCTCTTCTCCAAAATACTGAACTGGAAGGAACCGGAAAGAATTTTCTAAATTTCAACAAATATATAAAAATAATCCAAAGAAAACTGCAAATAAATCGATACTAAAAGACAACAGAAGCTAATATACAAAACATACAAATTTAAATCCTGTTCAGTATTATTCTCCGTTTACCACTATATACTAAGTTTAAAATCAAGTAGTGGTAGTAACCCTTTCCAAATTATCTCAGTAAATACAACTAAGGAGAGGTCATCCGAGCTGAATTATTTATAACTGATTTTTCAATTGTTTTTCCTATCCGAAAACTCTCGTGCTCAATACCTATCTCTCTCCAATTTACTATTAACAAGTGGTCTGCTTTGTTTGGATGAAAAAAATTCAAAGAGCTACGCTATATATTTATAATGCCCTAAACACTTAAATACATCATTCCGGATTATATGACGATAGCGAAACACGGACAACACTCAACTGTAAAATGTAGGAATTGTAGATCTGCCTAAAAATAGATGAAAAGACGCAGCTATTTTACAGTGGGTTTTTCTTCATTCAATAACTCGGCAGATCTGGGCTGAAAATGTGTGTCGTGTGGTCGAGACAAAAATTAAGATCTCGACAGAACTAAAACACATATTTGTAAAAAACGATAGATTCTCCGTAAAAATTTGATTCATTAAAATACCAACAAAATTTAAATAACAAAACATAAAAGAAACAAATGGAAAACAATCGGTAAGTTAAGTTTTCAACTGAGAATCTAATATTCGATGCAATTTCTACCAAAATTAATGAAGAATTGAAAATTATTTGATTTGATTTGGGGAGTCGGTCCTGATAGAAACACGCAAAAATCACTACATGCAACATCACAGAAACGTTTCAGGTAGCCTGTTACCAAAACATTTCAATGCAATATTACATCAGAATATGACATCACCACCAATGCTTGGGAATTCATCTAGTGAAATTGCAGGCGAAGTTCATATTATCCAAAAAACAAAATCAACATTTATATCGGAAAACTAGATTCAACCTTTCGAAAGAGTTTCAATCAGACAAGCTGCAATTTGAATTTCATTTGTAAATTTTGCGACCTTCAATGCCTTCCGAAATGTCATATTCCCGACGGCTCGTCTCTCTGCGCGTTCCTTTCAGGACCGACAACATAATTCGTGGGAGGAACAACTGTACACTCAACAAAATAAAACATTTCGCATAAGTACCCTAACAACAAAGGAATTGGCCTAATAATCATGTAGTCTAGGTCTCACATGGGCCGTAACCCGTCAACATAAAACAAAAAAAATATATATAATAGATAGAACCTCCCTAAACAAAAATATTGACACTTATTTGATATTATTTTCGTTAACATAAATATGCACAACATAACAAAGCCTCGGCGGGGTAGTGTTGGGGGGAGGTCGCAAGTTACGCACGCACCCCACGTTGGGCGCCAAGGGCGAAAATATGCACTCTTCAATAAATACAAAAGCAGAGCATTGCGGCATGTCAGATCGTGTGTATGATTCGAGCTGTCGAAGGCTCGCATATCTTACTGCACTGAAACTAATATGGCAGTTATCTGTCTAGGCGTGTAAAAAACGCGCACACCGATACTGCATGCCGCTCACATTATCAAAGACAAAAACTAACCTTTCAGAGTACATTTACAAGGTGACGGAGCGCAGTGTAGGCAATGTGGACATCTGGAATGAAAACAATAACAAATTATATGACTATGTAGTACAAATCGGCATTGGGACATGAAATATGTATTTAGGGGGTTGTCGGGCAAATAAAGATTGAGTTCAGTGGTAGATATGGCCAAGATCCAACATATTTCAAAATTTCATGTCTTGTGAAAACCCAGTTTTTCTGACTTTTGAATTTCCTTGAAAGTTGTACCTTTGGTTATTTAGTTAGTGGCGCAAGTGAAACATTTGATGGAAAATGTTTTTCAAATGTTGATTCGTTTCATCATCTAACTTTGCTCATTCGGGTATAAAAATAAACTAGCATGGAAGTGCCAAAAGTTGAATAGTCTTCCAGCTTCCAAAATGGTATGACGCTTGAAAACTAATTTTTTCCGAAGTGAACACCATTCACAATCATAATACCAGACAAACAAAATAATTAACTGCTTGTAATTTCAGAACAAAGTTTGGAAAAAATCATAAAGGCATAGTAAATTACAATTCAATGCTCATGTTCCGATATTACTGAACAGTAGGCCACAGTAGGTAATTTCGTAACGCTTAACAGTACAGTAAACTGAAACTGCCATCTAATTTCGGAACGATTCGAAAAGTAAGACTGTCAAATGTGAGGCGGGAGCATATCTAGTTCAAAATGATATCATTACTTTTATGTGATACTGATTGAAGGTTGCATTTAATCAAGAAATAATAGAGGAAATATCCGGTGGTAGGGATTCTGAATCATCAGAAAATTCGGATCGCTCAAGTACCTCAAGCTCTAGCGGAGCTATGAATATAGGAAATGTATTATTTCTTTGTTATAATGACCTGTGGATTTATATTCTTGGTGTAATGTTTTGAATTCTTTGTCGAGTTTTCTTTCAAGGGCCTGCAAATATCGCCTGGCATCATTTTGATTTGAAGTATTTATTTTTATCCATCTACATGGACAAGGGAGGCGAGAAAAAACAAAGCTCGTAAATTAGCGGCGGTTTCTGCATCAACCTCTAAGACTATTAAGTCTTCTAATACCACTTAATTGATAAATTTGTTCTGCTTTCTTTTCAGATGAGCTAATTGTAACGATATTGCTATCAATAAATTGAATAAATATTAAATAACATATCCTAACCTAACTCATTATCAATTCGGGGAAGGGATACTGGGACCACACGACCATTTCTGTAGCAATAGCAACCAGTAAATTTCTAGCCTTCAACAAGGTTCCATGAAAAGTGGCGCGAAATGTGTACCAGTCAATTTCAGTAAAATCGGAACGACCAAAATTACTGGGCAGTACTGTTCAGGAATATCGGAACATGACCAATATCTACTGAAATAGAAACTTACACTTCGTTAAGGAAATTTAAAAACAAATAGAAAAAAGAAAACTTGAGGTGATTTATTTGTCGGAGATTGAATATCAAAGGGCCTTTCCTTCGGTAGGGGAATGCTAAATATTCCGGCCTAGACTATAATTTGATTATTAAATCTAGTAAGATTTATTATTTAATCTCTTCTTGGGTTGTCTCGGAATTTATTGCGGTAGGACAATATTTGGGCCTGAAGAGACCGAACTAGGGATTAGATTTGGTGTGATCGTTATCACAAACGTAGGCACGGCGACAGGAAGCGTAGGTATTCGAAAATACAAAGAGACGTCTTCTGGGAAAATGATTACTTGAAGTTTTGAAGAACAGTTTGGATTTCAGTCTGGTTGAGTTGTTAAAGGCAAGCAGAGTGTTTGCATATTGCCGTCCTGATCGCGGAGTATTCGTTGCCAAGTTCTAAACTCATCACCTTTTAGCTATTCGGAAATATTGATAATATTAATTGTGCAATCGTTTTGGATAAATAGCAGCGTGTGCATAACAAATGTTAATTGCCAGAGAAGGATGAAATTAATCAAAATAAAGGCTCCTACTGTACTCTGGAACCTCCGCTCAGACATATATATTATTAATTTTATATTTACCCGATTGTATTTTGAAGTATGCGGTATTTTGTGCGCAAATGTATTCAAATATGATTGTCATTATTCATTGATACATTCTCAGTTTTAAGATTTTTTTATCCCTTCTATAAACATATGTTTCTTGGTGTAACTGACTGGTTTACTGACATCCGTTTTCATGATATTATTTACTAGTATCAAAATATTGGAACCAAAACAATTTTTTTTAATGTATTTATGGGTAATCCTCATTCTGACAGTAAAGTAGAACCAACAATCTAGTGGGGTCGTAAATCACCAACCACTTGAGGTATCAACAGGCGGTCAGGCCGTCCATTCTACACAGAGTTGTACCTGCCTTAGCCATTAAATTTTGTTTTGTAGGTAGGTATAATGATATTGGGTTAAGAAAAATCACTTGATTATAATTGAGAATTATGTATGTACATATAATATATGGTATATAACACAAAAACATTTATGAACATCACGATAATGAATGCGATTATAGTTCAGAAAGTTTATAATTTTGAGTTGTTTAGAATTAAATTTAATATACACACACTTACAAAATTACTAACGAAGATCAGTTTCACTTTCACTGCCGTCACCCAAATTGATAATAAACTTTTCTTTGGGAAGTTTTTGTATATCCATATATGACTTTTCCTACTTTCTAATACGGAAAACACACTTGGCCCAGCTACTGTCAGGAATGTTTGCAGTTTCTGTTTGAATAAGAGTTACCACAGTTGAACTTAAGATTAGAGAAGTATTATTTCTACGAACTGCTGACTTAACCTGATGCCATTTATGCTCAATTGGAAACATACAGTGATAAGGAGGAAGTCTGAGCACCATGTCCCAAGCTTTCAGCGAGTGAATAACAAAAATATTTATTTTTTATCGAATAATTACTGTGTAAAACTTCTAGTAACTGTTTTTTGTGTACTTTACATCATTATACATATTTTTAAGCCGTTTCATTAAAATATCTAATGTAGGCACAATTTGCTCTTTATATAAGGCAAATATTGTTCCTCGAATTATATCTACATCATAGCCATCTAGTTTCCTTGAACCACCAGAGTCTTCTCGTTTCTTTCTTTTTAAAATAGGTTACTTACTATTTTAAACACTGTGGAATACGGTGATTTTGTTAAAGAAGCACTTTCTGCACAGCTTGACCCTTGGACATTCCACTTTCCAGAAGGGAAGTAAACATTTAACATAATGTTTTCCATGAGGGTGTAACATTTGTCGACTAGTGGTACAACGACCACCAGTGTACTAGCTTCAGGATGAGCCCACGGACGCCACATTTTTCACGACACAAAATTCGAATAGACACAACTGACATAACGGAATATTAGGTAGGTAATGACTAACTGAAATAGACCATTATCGCTATAATCTCGTTAACAGTCCATTAGTACTAAAAGTCTGGTGGCCAGGTAAGTAAATTTTAGTATTTACACATATTTAAACATATCCTTTCTAAGAATCAACTCAGGAGATTTTTATTATCAAATATATTCAAATACAAAACTGTCAACAGAAACCAAAATAATGGAGAGCCTACTATTATTAAAATGTCGAACTATTTCACGAGATATTTGAATCCGGACCTGGGAATATTTTAAGGGACACACAATTTCATTGCTTTTCTGCATTCCGAACAATGGGTAATAATGAGGGACGTCGGGTAATATTGATTTACGACTTCACTAGACTGTTGGTTCTACTATACAAGTGGTATTAAAAAATAATTTAGGCCCATTGACATAAATTAGAAAAATGTACCGAGACCCTAAACTTTTGATATAACTAAATGAATTTCGACATCTGCTGAAGAATTTTGAATAAGGTTTTCAAAAAAATTATTAATCATTTTGATGACACCAGACACTGATCCAAACACCTTGCAATTAAAGAGTATCTTAACAATAAAATACCTAATCTGCAACTGAAAGCATAATGAATCTTTTCACGAGATATGAGAAAACACTGTAATGAGAAAGTTATACGTTAATAACACTCGGGAATTTTTTTTTCTGACCGCTAGTTTCTCTATAAAAGTGATTCGTGACGTCACGTTCATCAAAACTAGACTTGGCAACGATGTAAAAGTTGTGCAGCATGGAATTTCAAATATTCATTCAAATATAATGTGTCGTATGACAGTTGTCATTTGATACCAGATGGGTTCGTTCGTCTGTTTCACGAAGCAAACCAAAAAGAATTTTTTGTCTCTGTTTAATTCGTTCGCCTACATTAAAATTGGATACAAGTAAAGCAGTTCCATCAAATATATATGCTGCACACGAACAGGCCTTACGTGATTTCTTATTTGAGGTTATAATGCGGTTTTCAATTCCTGTATCTGTATCCCTGCAATAACTGTGAACATGCCGAAAAAGTGCTGTGTACCCGGTTGTCTGAGCACCAGCTAATAAACAATTTTTTTGTGCATCTAAAGATGAAGCGCTTGGTAAAATGTGTTTCGAAGCAGTGAATAAACCCTGTGTAAAAGCAGAAATATGTTATTTTGAAAAAAATTTCCAAGTGGGTAACTTTACGTATTATTGTATTCAAGCAGAGTTCAAAGAAAGATTTAAAATTGTAGTCATTGCGAAAAAGATCTTAAACTTTCAAAAAAAATTTAGGTACAGATCGACAAGCGTAAGGATGCCTCTGAGATGCGCAAACGATAGAGAGCGTGGGTAGATGTGCGACAAAGATCGACTACTGTTTAATAAGGCAGAGCGATTGAGCTCCTGCCCCACTCCAGGGTTTTGTCTACTGCGCAACCAATTCTCGGAGGCATCCTTACGCTTGTCAATCAGTACTAATAAAGATTCAGAAAAATGTACTTGAAAAACCAAATTCAAAGAGATGAAAGTCGGAATGAAATCTTAGACATTGTTTTATCTGATTTGATTTCACCCGATGAATAATAATGAGCACGTTATTTCGATTTGCGGTATTGCCAATGCTCGTTGTTCATCAAAAGAAAGGTCCGTTCAGAAAATTTGAAAGCTATAAATACAATAAAGATAGTGGATTTTTTTTCTTTGAGTTGATCAAGTGACAAAGTTTCAATTATTTCTCAATGGCTTGTATGAAGCTAGAGCTATATTTTTAAGGAAAAAGGTATTACCTGTTTCGGGACGTGGGTTATGGTGGGGGGGTTTTCGATGAATGTGACGTCAGCGGCACACTTTCAAATGTGATATTTTTTCAAAATAAAAAAAAATAGTGGAAATCTATGTCAAATGGACGTTTCAGATTAGAAACTATCGATTTAAACGAGTTTTGCAATTTATTTTTCGTAAACGTAAAGGTCCATTGATTGACACCATTTAAAGATGGAAAAAAAATGTTAACAAACTTACTGACTGAAAGCATGGAATTCCTTCAGGTGACTGAATTACCAATTATCATCAACCCACCTGAATCAGACAATCCTCCTCGAGACGAGAAGCGAAGCTCCAGGCGCTTTGGTGTTGTTCCAGAATGAAGGAATGACGACGCTTGCGCTCTTTCGGAGGAGCGGAAACCAGTTCGGTCAAGTCGATACTCGGCTCGGCCAACGGAGATATTTCCAACGGCAGTTCTTCCATGTAGTTCTTCTGAACAGTTCTCAGATCGGAGAAGAGCTCTTCTCCGTCCTGTATGATGTCCTCGCGAAGTTGCAAGTTGGCCGTCGGGCGAGGTATGCCGCCTGCGTTCGAAAGTGAACAAGCCTGGCAAACCTGAAAAAGATGTGTTATTCAAGTGTTGAAATAATTTCTAATGAAATGTTATTCATCAACAAAAATATTATGAAGAAAAAGTTAAATTTTCCATAGCTTTTCCAAAGTTAGAGTTGTTAATAATGAATTAAATGATATTTAATTGAATTAGATTTTGTAACTTCTTATTCAAAATGAATCCGAGATGTCAAATTGATTCAAAACGGTAATCCGACATCCGTGACATGTGGATTAGTATCAACGTTTTTTTGTTATTTAATTTACATTTATTAAAATAATCATTACCCAATTAAATAAAGGTATATTTCATTTACCAATAAAAGATTTATGAAGAAAAAGTTAAATTTCCTACAACTTTTCCAAAGTTCTCGTTGTTAATGATGAATTAAATATTATTTTATTGAAATAAAAGTTATAACTTCTTATATAGAATGAATCTGAGATGTCCTTTGAAAAAAATTTGAAGATGTGGATTTGTATCAATGTTTTTTTATAATTTAATTATCGTTTATTGAAATAGTCATAGACAGCCCAATTTAAATATTTGACTGTATTTTTATTTACCAACAAAAGATGTATGAATGAAGAAAAAGTTAAATTTACCATAGCTTTTCCAAAGTTGGAGTTGTTAATGATGAATTAAATATGATTCTATTGAAATAAACGGTAATCCATTGAAATAAAAATTGAAGATGTGGATCTTGTACCAACCTTTTTTTAAAAATTAATTTTCATTTATTGAAATAGTCATAGCACAATTAAAATATTTGAATGTATATTTTATTTCCCAACCATTTAAGAAAAAGTTAAATTTTCCATAGCTTTTCCAAAGTTAGAGTTGTTAAATATGAATTAAATATTATTTTATTGAAATAAAAGTAGTAACTTTTGAGATGTTAAATTGCCTCAAAACGATAATCCGTTAAAAAAATTTGAAAATGTGGATTTCTATCAACCTTTCATTATGATTTCATTTTCATTTATTGAAATAGAATAGAAGAAAAAGTTTAATTTTTCATAGCTTTTCCAAAGTTAGAGTTGTTAATGATGAATTAAATATTATTTAATTGAAATAAAGGTGGTAACTTCTTATTTGAAATGAATCTGAGGTGTCAAATTGATTCAAAACGGTAATTCGTTAAAAAAATTGAGGATGCGGATTTGTATCAACCTTTCATTATGATTTCATTTTCATTTATTGAAATAGTCATAACCCATTTTAAATATTTGAAGGTATATTTTATTTACCATCAAAATATTCAAGAAGAAAAAGTTTAATTTTCCATAGCTTTTCCAAAGTTAGAGTTGTTAATGATGAATTAAATTTTATTTAATTGAAATAAAGGTGGTAACTTCTTATTTGAAATGAATCTGAGGTGTCAAATTGATTCAAAACGGTAATTCGTTAAAAAATTTGAAGATGTAGAATTGTATCAACCTTTCATTATGATTTGATTTTCATTTATTGAAATAGTCATAACCCATTTAAAATATTTGAAGGTATATTTCATAGAGTTATGTGGTATAGTGGTAATATCCTTTAATCCTTTGAAAATAATTGATTATTGTAATTATTACCCAGTGGACATAGTAAACATAACCCTTTTATAACTGTAATTTCAAACAGTTTCAAGGTCGTCAAGTCAACCAAATGACCGCGATGGTCTAACCATATTGGTCAGACGAGTGACTTGACTCAGCCATAATCACTTATAGGAAAAAGACCAGTTTCGACCTACAGGAACTGTTGTTATAATTTTTCATTATATTAGAAGATTAACTACAGTACATCTATATAATATGATCTGATGAACATAGACTTACCTCTTCGCCACTCCAAATATCCCTCAAACCCTGGTCATCCCAATCAGAATCCGTCTGCCCTTTGTTGGACCAGTCAGCAGAGGTCGATGTGTAATTATTATTGTTGCACTTCTCACAGATTTTCATTTCGTATTTCCACCATATCTCACCAAGAGCGCTTTCCGGGCGGGCGGGGTGTAAAGGGCAGATCGTAGAATCGTCAGTTATCGTTGCGGGTATTTTGTCATCAATGCAGGTGCAGTACTGTACAGGTGTTTCGGGGGCGTAGATAATTTCATGTGTGTCCTATAACAATGAAAATGATAATATATGACAAAATATTGATATCTACTCTTCGAACTCAGCAGACTCTAACCAAATAAATTGCAGCTCATCATATAACTTACCTCCTCAAATTTGTTCTTTACTGTTTCAAAATCCAACTCGGAAGGCTCTTCGGTCTGACACCCCTTGTCGTTTTGGGAAACGATGAATTTGAGAACGAATCCACCATCAGGAGTAGAGTAAATCTCGTCATTCTTGTACTCGAAATACTTCTTCTTCTGGCCCTGGTTAGTTTCAAGACACATGGTGCCGCTTGCGCTCCTCTTGTAGTCCACCTTGTCCAATTTGTTGGAGATGACAAACGTGGCACCGTCAGCGTATTGAGTATAGCAATGTTCCAATTTTTCGGTGATCGGTTTGAAGTGGGACTTTTCGGAAGTGAGCAGATCCTCGTCCTTGTCGAAATTGAGGCTGCGCCTGGAGGAGCGGAAGATGGGATACTTTCTGGGCTTTACAGTGAACGGATTGTAAGCCTGGGAATAAAAGAGGATATATAATTATTTTAAATTTTGTTTGAACTATTAAGTCTGGGAATAAAAGAGGATATATAATTATTTTAAATTTTGTTTGAACTATTTATGTCAGGTGTAAAAATAAGTCAAGTATAATTAGAAGTGTAATACACCAAGCAATAGAGCATAAAATGAGTGAGTTTTCAACAACACTACTAGTAAGAAACCGACTATGCCATCACATGAAAGACAGTCCGTAGTTATATTCTGTTGTTTTCGACTCGCAACTGTGATTTATTATTTTGTTATAAAAAATAAAAAAATAAAAAAAAACAATAACAAAAAAACGTGTTTTTAAAATTGTTTTGCTTATAAAATGAAAACTAATATAGCAATCTGGTTCCTCTAATGAGAACAATTGTAGATAATTGAAATACGAACAAAATGGGATGTTTTACGACACGGTCGGATTATTGATAACGGAAAAAAACTGGAAAATCCGAAAATTTTGCTATTTTTTGAAAAATTCATAACTCCGCCATTTTTCAAGAAGTAGGATTGGCCTTTCTTATGAAAGTATTGAATCATGTGTACTTTATGTGTGCACAAAACAGGAGCTGTCTATCTTGCAGCGTGCCTGGATGCTCTAGTGATATCCCGATTTCAATTTCTCAAACAGAGTATGAAAGTAGAAGTAAATTACTACAAAATGTATATTCTCATGTTGCGCTACAATGCTGCGAAATGGGTGAAAAATGCATGCAAACATGACTGAAAACGGCCGATCCCGCGTTAGCGTTAGTGGTAGGAGAGTCCGGGAGATGAGGAGAATTCTTCTAATGAATGGGTTACGTGATTACACATTTCCCCTGATCTCCCGACCTCTCCTACCACTCGACCGCTTCCACCAGCTAGGCCGTTTTCAGTCATGTTTGCAAACATTTTCCACCCATTTCACAGCATTTTAGCGCAAAATGAGAATATACGTTTTGCGGTACTGTACTTCTACTTTCAAAATCTGTTTTAGAAATTGAAATCGGACTATCACTGAGCATCCAGGCACGCTGCAAGATAGTGCAAAAAAAATTTCAAATTGCAATTGTGCCAAAACTAATGATCCGTCAGACCCTGTTTACACATGATTCAATACTTTCATGAGAAGGGCCGACCCTATTTCTTAAAGAATGTCAGAGTTATGAATTTTTAAAAATATCGTAAAATTTTCCGATTTTTTCCGGTTTTCCTCCGTTACTAATGATCCGATCGGGTCGTAAAACATTTAATTTTGTTCGTATTTCAATTATCTACAATTCTTTTTATTGAAGCAACCAGATTGCTCTATTAGTTTTCATTTCATAAGCAAAACAATTTGTTTGTTATTAAAATGTTTATAACAAATTTATAAATGACAGTTGCGAGTTGAACACATAACACAATATAACTTAGTACTGTCTTCCATGTGATAGCACAGTCGGTTTTCGACTAGTAATTTTGTTAGGAAAAAATGCTCAATTGTCTAATATCGTTGCCTCACTGTTTTGTGTTTTTGGCTGACCTATCTATCTTTCGTGAATGCTTTTTGTTGACTGATATTATATTTCTGTAAAATCAGCGGGTATTCAGTCTGGTCATGAAGAAAAACTAATCTTTACTTATCCGAGCTTTCAACAAATTTATTTGTCTCTATCAAGGCTAAAAGAATATAAATGTTTAAAAAACATCTAAAATGAAAATATGGCATAAACTTACATGTAAAATAAGTTAAAATAACGAATACGTAATGTATATGAAAGAAATCGACATGACAAGTATAAAAAAAATTGTCACTGACATTTAAGTTGAGTGATTGTGAAATTATCGTTCTTAGTTGAAGTTTTCTTATTAGTATTCATCATGTAAAAACATCATTTCGTTAGTAGAAATGAGTATATTTTACTAAGTTGATCGATGTCAGATCTCTTATTCATATGATTGTTATCATTAATGATTGTAACCATTTCTAAGAACAGCCTTTTTGTTAAATTTCGTTCTTGACATATCACTTTTGCATTATCATTATTCATTATACTTGATCAGAGAGTGCACAAGAAAGTTTATGGAGTCTACAGTCACTTTTATGAGCAGTGATTCTAGTTTTCAAAGTTTTACTCGTTTGTCCAATGTAGTTTTTGTTGCAAGAAAGGCTGGGTATACTATAAACTATATTGCTTTTCATTGGTACTCATTCTCTGTTTTTCAATTTTGTATATAATCTATTTATTGGAAGGATATTTCTTTGTGATATCTATACTGAAACTATAACACTCTTTAGTGAAAATCATTTCAGTTATAGTTTCATTACTTTGTAAAATTTGTATTATATTGTATTGTATTATAAATATTAACATGGATTTTCATCAAGTATCGGCTACATTAATTAAACAATTTGAAGTCTAAATACAAATGAATAAAATGAATGTAAAGGCTTAAAATTAAAATCAACTGATCAAGCCAGTAAGTAGTACAAATTTACTCAATTTGAAACATCTGAAACAAAACGACTATTTACTTTAACCCAATAAGAAAAATTATTTATCAATGGTTGGTTCACTTACTTCATTACACTTTGGTGTGACTCTGGCAAAGTGGCTTCCTTCTCTATCATGGTTTATCTGCAACAAGCTGAAAGCAAAACGGTCCATTGCCTCCCCTTGTTTTGAACTTCTGTACTGCTTGGTATCCGATTCAGGAAGGTTGCATTTAGAAGATCTTAGACCTAGGGTGTGCTCAAACAACGTTTTCATCGAGTTTTCGACTGGAACGTTCCCAGAAAGCCATTCATCTATCGGTTCCGCATTATTATCGATGGATATGGAACTGAACTTGGAGTCGAGGCCAAAGTCGTTGGAAGAGGCAACGGCAGAGTTGAAATTATTGTTCCCAGCAACATCAGAGTCAGTTGACCAGATAGAGCTAAACAAAATTGAACACATTCGAATTATTCAACTCACGAACTAAGAAGTTCAAACGTACCTCATTATGTTTGTACCATACTGTATATACTCTGGTTTTCCGCCATTACTCATATTAGCACTAATCTTCTTTACGTTGTCCTCAGATGGTAGAGGCGAATCCAGCAATTCTTTGATATCCACGGGCAGATCTTCGTAGATGTTCACCTCCGGATTCTCCCATATTTCTTGATCCACCTCCACACACTGGTCCAAAGGTTCGTGTTCCATGTCAGGCGAGCTTTTCAGTTTCGGAGCTCCGAATCTCCGGTTGAATACGGTGAAGTCCCAATTGGCGAAAGCGGTGTTGTTGCGTGAAATTGTATTCTTAGTGCGGGAAATTAAGCTGAGACGTTGCTTGTTTTGCGTGCGAGCCTTCATTTCGCTATTCTCCTTCAAGAAAACAAAAAAGCCCATCATGATTACTGAACTCAATTGAATAACACTATAAAACAAAAACAATATAGTAGTTGCTTGGTCATTCAAAAAATAATAAGGGTTACACTTGATATCATAGATTTAAAAAAATGGATAAAACGATGTTAACTAAATTACATGGAGTTGACTTCCCTGGAGCCCAAATAGCACACATGCTCTGGGAAACCCAGAAGAACTGACTCTGAAAAGGGGATTCAGGTTAGGCTGAGACATAGCAAAGAAGGTCGCGACCTACGATAAAGTTCAATAGCCAATAGGCACATTCGATCCCTTTAAATCACCGGGACCAGTCGGTATCTACCCTGCAATGCTGCAGAAGGGACCCGAAGCACTGCAAATCAGACTCTGTAACACACTCAGAAGCAGTCTAGAGACATAAAAGGGGCTTTCAACAATACCTCTATAAACTCAATTACCAGATCTCTTAGTCACAGAGACATCGAGGAACCATGTGTGGCCTGGATAGACTCAATCCCAAGGAATCGGTTGATACACATTACTTCATTAGAGGAGACCATAGTTAGGGCTACCAGAGTATGCCCATAAAGTGGAGTACTATCCCCGCTTCTGTGAAATCTGATTGCAGACTAGCTGCTGGAAACTCTCTACTCTACCTTTGTATTTGTGATTTACAATCTTGACTTTTTGAATAAAAAATATTCAGAATTCCTGCTGTATTCCATAACTTTTTTGTCAACTTTTCTTTTCTACAAAACTAATAGAGCCAAGATCCCAGGGCCGTCAGACGTTACTTATTTTTAAACGAACGAAGTGTGTACGATTGAGTAGTGTTAGTATGTACTATGTTCGCATGACTACCTGCTAGCTTGACCAGATGACCATTCTTCAGATATTAGAGAATTAAGGTACGTAAAAACATACTCACTTAGTTGAATTGCCAGTCTACAGATATATTTCTGTAACCCCTGGTGGGTTCGTGTACAGAGTCACTAGCAACCACCCCGGAGTAAAATCCCAGGGCTTTCAGACATAACTTATTTTTGAAAAGGTGAAGACTTAGGTTCTGAGTGGTGTACCATGTACTTTTAATACCTGCGTGGTTGTGGAGTTCGCTCTGTGACACCTGGGCAGATACCAGGTTAGAAAGGTAACTAAAAATAAGATTAAATTAAATTTGTGTGGCTGATTTTTATGTATATTTTGTAGAATAGCACTCTGAAGTAATTTGTGGAGCTTTAAAGCGTCTGACAAAAGTTCTGGTCCATGGAAAGCGTCTGGCACTTTTGAAATTACTTCAGAGTGGTATTCTACAAAATACATGTAAAAATCCTCCATACAAATTTAAGTTAAGCCACCATCACTGAAAAGTCAAATTTCTTCTTCATCCCTTTCAGCTAAGGTTTGTTGGCATACTGATCAAGAATGAGGTTGAAGATAATGAACTCGATTAATATTGGCAACACAGCACCTGTCCGTTCCCGATTACAGCGCCAATCAGATATAAATTTCCCGATCGTAGAATCCGTTTCTTGCAAAAACCATTGATTTCATGGGAAAAATATTTTTTTTATTTTTTGTATGGGCTCGGTGGTCTCATGAGAATTCCGGAACCTCTTAATTTTTTTTTTTTGAAACTATCATAACCAAAAATCACTGAAGTTCCGGAAGTTTCGCAAAACCATTGAGTAATGCAAAAAAAATTAAAAAATTCTCAAACAAAAATTGTGGGCTCAAAACGGATTCCCGTTTCACAAAGGTAGCGTTTGCTCTTAAGTAACTCTTATTTTTAGTTACATTTCTCACCTGGTACCTGCCCAGGTGTCACAGAGCGAACTCAACAACCACGCAGGTATTAAAAGTACTTGAGACACTACTCAGAACCTAAGTCTTCAACTTTTTAAAAATAAGTTATGTATGAAGGCCCTGGGATCTTACTTATAAGGAAATCTTAACAAAATCTTGTATTTACTAAAATTCTGTTTTCAAGTCAAATTTCTTTTTGAACCAAAATCCTCCCAGAGTCGATGCCGTTTCCAACCGAGATGGTTGACCCTAGTGTGATGCGTCTGCTGGTTTTTTTTTTTTTCAAAAAAAAAATGTTGGAGACGAGATTTGAACTCGGAGCTCCGGGGTGGTTGCTAGTGACTCTGTCCACGAACCCACCAGGGGTTACGGAAATAAATCTGATTCCCTAATACCTGAAGAATGGTCATCTTGTCAAGCTAGCAGGTAGGCATGCGAACATAGTACATACTAACACTACTCAATCGTAAACATTGATCCTGGGATCTTGGACTATTACAATTATATCTCACTTCCACTGTATGTAATGGATCACCTCCGTTGGATCAAAATATTTGTATAAAAATTCTATCAAAAATGAAGTTTTTACTGATAAAAATCAATATTAGGTCATTCAAACGATCAAGATATTGTTTTTTTTTTTATAAAATTTTGACAAGAATTGTAAGACAAGTGATAAACGATAAAACGAAAACCAACATAGAGGACAGAAATGTAACCGAGAGTATTTATTTTTTTAAATTGGTGTCTGATTGGTCAATTTCATGAAGAAACCAATGAATTTAATTATCAAAGTTCAAATAACTTTTCAGATAGGGATTTTTCTTCCTGGAGATATTGTTTGCAAGTGATTTTTATGATCCGGGATTTATGATCCGGGATTTTTTTGCAGTTGCTTTTTTTCTTGTTATCGGTATCTCAGGAGTTGGACTTATAGAATTCACAACGAGGAACCTCCTATCCTACACAATGAATGCTTTACTGTTATTACTTAGTATCATTACCTTTGCGTGCAGCTTATTTTCGTAGCCTACAGTTCGATTCCCTTGTTTTCTCACGGGCTTCATCTTGATAGGCGAGATGGTTGGCTTCCACTTGGGTATCAGCGCTAGAAGCTTCGATTCGGTAGGCGATTGGGGGCAAAGAGGTGGAAATGCAGCGTAATATTTTTCGGCCAACTCCTGTGGTGTGAGTTTTCTCACTTCCGATTGTTCCTCAGCTGATGTATCCTGTTCCAATATCGGAGTAGTGGATATACTTTCTACTTCTTTCAGCTTCTCGCAGAGCTCGTCGACAAGGGATTCTATTTCGCAGTTCTGAATGAAATTATTTAAAAATAATGACGATGAATTTCTACTAGCAATAATTTATGAATACTCTATACATTATATTGGGTATTATACTCATTTACAGCAGAACACTTTATTACTACACAATGTTAGTACCATCAAAAGCGAAGAAGAACTGATTCTAGTTATATGTTCTACCTATTACTTCTACTAAGTGTATTGGTCTATATCAGTAACTAACTAATTTTGTTTGTGAATTAGTTCACCTAGTAACTACTTAATTTTGTTTACTGACTAAATTTTACAAAGAACAGAAAGGAATCAGTTGTATGTTTTTGTTTATCATTACATTTTATGGCCTGTCTATCACTACTTAATAATTAGGCTGTACAAAGACCTGAACGGAATAGGCCCTCTGTCCTTATTAAGGCTATGATTGCATGTATGATTTCTATATTTTCAAACGTATCTTCACATTTTCGATACCGGTTTTATGGTCATAGACCAACTAACTAGAATTGATTTTGCCGTACAACCTAATCTCAAATGAGCATGTGTATAAGCAGGTAATAAAAATGTAATGATTAACAAAACAGAGCTGTTTAATCAGGTAGGGAGAAGTAAACAAAATCAACTAGTAACTAGGTAAACAATTTCAGAAACAAAAGCGAAAACCTGCTCGCCCCTATAACTTTGTTTGAAGATAAATGAAATTTGGAGGATCTGTAGAGTACCTAAAGCTGCTTTTTGTGACATGTAACTCAACTTCATGCAACTTACGGTTTCACCGGAAGTGAAATGACATAAACTTTCGATTTAAAAATGAGACACTGGTATATTTTCACTTGTTTTGTCCCCATACGACTTTTTGAATACAACCATGTATCACTTGTCACTTTGTGTAATATTTTTTTTATTTGAAATTTATTGTAGGTCTGCTTTATGGTTTTCGGTCAAAATGTGTCTGTTTTAATTTTTTTTTTTTTCAAATGGCAACATGGGTTAGAAAAAAAGAAAATTTTATTACGATTAATTTAATACACACTATTGGGTTTCAACCAAGCTTTTTTCAAAAAGATTACGTTGGATCTTTCTTAAAAGCAAGATATTAAAATAATAGTTAAGTGCATCTAGAAACCCGTGACCAACACGATAAAATAAAATAATTAATTCAAAAACTAATAACATACACATACACAATACTCTTTTATTTCCTTTTTCAGTTACACTTAATGATTTTGTTATATTGGATGATGGTGACGAATTACTCGATACCCTAAAATTTTACTTTAATCTCAAAGGTTGCTGCATTTCAATAAAGATCTAACAAAAGTTTGTTTGAAACCAATAGTGTGCGTAATAAAATGCCCTTTTTTCCTAACCTAATGAGCCACTGTGTTGCCATTTGAAAAACATTTGTAATACCTATTTAACAATTAAATATTACATATCTGGTATATTTTGACCGAAAACAGTAAAGTTGTATTTTTCCCATACTTTTAGGATTGACATTAATGATTTAAACGTAATCATACAACTCTAAATAAAAAATAAAAAAAAGTTTGGTTACAAAAAGTGACACATGGTTGTATTCAGAAAGTCGTATGGAGACAAAATAAATTATATCAGGTATACCATTTAAAAATCCAAAGATTATGCGAATTCTGATGAAACCAGAAGTTGCATGAAGTTTGCATTTGTCAAAAAATACAGATTTATGTCGTATACAGATTCATCAAATTTCATTCAACAACTTCAAAGAAAATAAAGTTTTAAATATTGGATTTGTACAATTAATAGGTTTGTAGAACCACGGCCTTCTTATTTGTGATAAAATCAGTAACACCGCACGGTAGTAAGTACCTTTAAACGTGCGATACCATGCACGATACCAGTGACCGTGCTGGGATTTGAAACTACCTCCTTAGGTTTGAGAAGCGAACGGTCAGATTTTTATTCAGATGAATGATATCAAGTTGATTCTATAATTAAAGTAAAGATCCCTGGTACAAAACAATTATTTGATACATTTTAAAATGTTTAGAATTACACCCTATACATTCAATTCGATTTCGTTCAGTGTGCCATAATTTAAATTTTAAAAAATTACCAGTTGAAAGTAGGTAAAGTATTAGTAAATTAAATTGTAACACTAGGTAGACAACCTATAGGCACTGCCAACCTTTCAAAATTCATAATACTGAACTGTTATTAAACATTGTAATTGTTCTATAAAATCAAATTGTATTTATTTGCGTGAACCAACTGTATCATATGTCAACATTTAATTTTAGAATACTTATCTTCAGCTACAATAGCTTGAATGAAATTGATAAATTCTGAGTCACGGTATTTGACTAATTTCATTTTGATAAATTTATCAACAGTACAAAAATATTTCTAATTCCTCAAATTCAGGCAATGTCTTCATAACAATAAACGAATATATTCAATGATAATAGAATGTTTATGTAAGAGATAAAGTATAAGTGCCTCAAGTATTATTAGTAGTTAAAGAAATTCAATTTTTGCATTTTAAGTAATTTATTATGCAGAAATTACAATCTTCCTTGAATATGAAACAAAATTGTCGATTTCTTCGAACTGGTCGATTTGTGATATTGAATTATATATTTTATTGTTCGCCATTCTCATCAAGGATAGATATGCACAGTTTAAAAAAAATTGAATTAGTCAAATTTCCAGTATTTCTTTTTGTTATATAACTTACTAAGAAGCAGCTGATATTCAAATACTACAAAGATGAACCGATAGAATAAAAAGTTGGACTTCAAACTGAATAAAATTCCGAGAGAAATAAATAAAACTAGATTTCTAAAATATATAAATGTACCATAACAATTGCAAAAATAAATAAATTGTTACACAGTCAGAAGTTTTTCAATTTTATATTTGTTTGCTGGAAGTTAGTAGGTATGGGATGAGGCTTGTACGTGTGGAGATAAAATTGAAAGCAATGCATTTAAATTCAAATTAAACATTTTTATCACTATGTTCAAAAAATCAATAAACAGACATAGAACAAACGCATGTTATTAGATAATTATGCTTGATTACTAATAAAGCAAAAAAATTAAACAAATACGCTAAAAAGCAATTGTCGAAGTCCACCTAAAATTGCAACCAATATTGTGTGTACACATTTGAGAACCAAATTCAACTGTATTCATCCACTTCACAATTTATTTGTTGTTACCCAGATTATGAATTTCCAGATTTTTTTTATTATAAATGAAAATAACAACCTCAGAATGCCGAGACATATAATAAATTGTAGCATTTTTAAGAGGTGTATATTTTTACAGTCTGGAACTGTTTCTTCGATTGTTAAATAACCAAAGGTTTCAATTGTTTATTTCATTGCTCTCGAACTATTTTTCATTAATGTACATTCGAAATACATCTTGTCAAATGTCTAATATTTTGTCAAAACATCAATTAATCTTAGTTCATAAAAATAAACCAGATCACATTATTGAAAAGGTAGAATGAAACTGCAATGTGCTATGAAAAATCGATAAAACATATTATTTTGAATTCATCTTCATTGTTTAAATGTGGTTAGTCCTTGGTGAATTGAATAATAATTTCGGTTATCTTATCGTTATGTACATATTAACATTATCAACTTTCAAATTTGAATATCAACAACCACAATAGTTTTTGTGATATAATTATTTCCAACACACCATTGGGATGTGGTGAAGTACAGAAGATAAAAAATCGTTTAGTAGAGAAAAACTTGCGTATTCTAAAGAAATGTATAAAGAAATCCAGAATATTTTATAAAGTTCTCGAAGATTTAAAAAGAAAATTAAAGAACAGTACTTCCAGGGCTAATATATTTTTTAAATTTCGAAATAGCAAATATAGATTGTAGTATTTTATTTGTTTTCTAATTCTAGGTTTGTTCTGGTTTTGAGAAAAACAAGTTATGGGACTTCAGGATTATGCGCAGTTGAAAAAAATTAAGGAATATGAACCTAAAGTGAACACTTCTCATAAAATATGCATGATCCTGTCGTCATAGAACCAATATTTCTTAAAACCAAAACAAACCTTCTGTCTTATTTTGAGAAAGTTTAATGTTTCCACCTAAATGAAAATTTGAGATTAATAAGCCCAAAATTATAACATTACCTACCTCAACGAAATGCATGTCACATTTTTCAGAATAATGTGTTGTAATGATTGGATACCCAATGAAACAAACGACAATATTCCAAGTAGTTATCTATATTTTTCATTTTTACTTTGTCTTCAAAACAAGCAATTTTCCACTATTCAACCAACTCATCTACAGTTTTTATATACCAATGGCGAGTGTTGAAATCGGAATCACTCTGTAAAGTATTTTGTATGTATCTGAACGATGTCTGTCAAACAAGTAAATAAATGTTATTCAAATCATCATTTTGATTTTCAGAACAAATGATCCCATGTGAAAATTGATTGCTAAACAAAAAATTAATATGGTAATAAGCAAATCAACAGCTTCTAGTTTTTATTTATAGTCTTCTTTCCAATAATCTACAATAGCTCGGAATTTTTTCATGAGAATAGTTTAGATACACTCAAATGACTGATATTTTACCCTTTCAATAACTTTTTCTCTTTTCCTAATCCTACTGTATTTTCCCATAACTTTTTTTTCGGTCAAAATGTATCTGATATGTAAAATTCAATTTTTAAATATTTTTTTCAAATGGTAATATGGTGGCTCGTCGGGTTGAGAAAAAAGATCATTTTATAACGATTAATTTGATACCGCGCATTATTAGGTTTTAAACAAACTTCTGTTAAAAATCTTTAAAATATTACGTTAGAACTTTCTTAAAATTGAAAATTGAGCATTGAGCATATTTTATATTATTGTCAATCATATTTATTACATACTGGGATTACAACAATGCTAGAAAATGCAATTTAATAAAAATTTGTTTATTCGATTAATTATTATATTACTTTTAGCAGCTAGATTTGAACAAAGAATGTCTTCCTTATACTTTAGTATCACTTAAATGAAACAGTTTTTGGTTTTTGCACAAAAGTAGAAAAAATATGGTATGCAACTCTTGCAAAAATTGTTTATTGCACTCGACTTGTTGTCCAACTCGGCCTGACGGCCTCGTCGGACAATTTCACGTTGAGTGTATTAAACACTTACTTTTTGCACTTGTTGCATAAATAACTAATAAATGCATCGAGTAACCAGTGACCAACACAACTGATAAAACAAAATCATGAATCATAAACGAATATCTCTTTACATAAATAATATTACTTTCATGTTTTTTAAACAATAATGTACATAACAGAAACCTAATTTTTATTTTGCAGAAGCGAAATAAAATAAGATTTGTTTCCAAGACCCTAATGATCTTGTTTTATCAGTTACCGTTGGAAAAAAATATAAATTTAAAAATTCAATTTCATATAGTAGATACATATGACCGAAAACAGTGCAGTTTATTTTTCCTAAAACATTAGGACTTAAATTAGTGATTTGAACGTATACATGGCCCTTTAGATTAAAAAATTAATTAAGAAATAAAAACAAATTTTGGTTACAAAAAGTGAAAAGTGATACAAGGTTTTATGCATAATGCAATATGGAGATAAATGAAGTGAAAATATACCAGGTGTCCCCTTTAAAAATCTAAAGTTTGACACAAAAAAGTTATGGGGCGAGCTGTAAAATTTTATTTTACAGATTTGTACATGCATATTTATGTGAATATCCAACGTGTTTTAATATATCATTACGCTTTGCCAATTAGCTATTTATGTAACTGGTTAAGAAAAGCTTCATTTTCATGTTACATACAACATTTTTCCTAATTTTGAATATATGAAAAGCCTTTGAACATAAATGAAATATGAATATAAATTTTTTATTTAAAAATCTGGAAAATTAAGTAGATATCTGTGTAGGTATGTTTCCATGGTTACCTCTGTTACTGATGACCCTAACACATAACTTCAATGTAAAAATTGACAAACGTTATTATTCAATTCCAAAGAAAGGGATAATTTATTATTGCAGTTTACCTAACAAACTGCATAGTCAACGTTTATAATTATTAAGATACAAAATGTTCTTATAAACTGGTATCGTGTTTTCAGTAGTAATACCACAAGTGATTGAATTGTCGCGATAAGTCTGTCGATTCATTTCTGAACGAAACTGATTTGCTTCGAGAAAACACCACGAGTCCGCAGGACGAGTGGTGTTTTCTCTATACAATTCAGTTGAGTTCAGAAATAAAAGACAGACTTATGAGATAAGTTCAATCACGAGTGGAATGAACTTTTCCTAAACAGTTGGGAAAAGTGAAATATTTCCTAAGTGGAGATGAAAAGTTGGACGTTATGTCAAAATTAGAAAAAATTATTCATTGTTTGGACAATAAAGAATATATTGATTGATTCAATGATATTTTCCAATTGATAAGTGTAATGTACCAACTAGGGAACTAATTAATTAATACAATCAATCCTCTGAATTCTGACGATTTCCAGTTCATGGTCTGGGAACAACTTCTAAATCAAACAATAATTTCAGTATTCATGATCGGAATAATTTGCGACAAAAAACCGTTGCAATTTTTGTGACCAATCGACAGTATACAAATGAAAAATACCTGATCGGAGGCAGATACGAGACACTCGACGGCAGCCGAACGTTTGATTTGTTCAGCATCAGCCTGTGCATATCTCCACCAATCAGAAGAAGATTTGCGTGAGCGTTTTCGCCCGCCGTTCGACTTTCCCACTTCCTACATCAATTACATCATTATAATATAGTATATACTAAACAAATGTAAAGATAAAATAAAAATAAAAAAAATATGGCTATGTGTGGGACATAATGTTGGCAACTAATGGGAAACACTTTTATTATCAGAGATACAAAAAAAACTTAATGCATAACAGGAAACATAAAAATCTATTTTGATGTGTCACGTGACCACCAAAATGGCCGCAATTTTTAAAAATTCATAAGGAATTGGCAAAAGTGGCATTAATTTTAAAAATAACAAAAAAACGTATTTGAAAACATATGCAAACATTTTTATTATCAGAGATAAGTACAAAAAACCTTCAAGGGGGTGGTTTTATCGGAAAACCTAATAATCGATTTTGAAATGTCACGTGACCACCAATATGGCGGCAATTTTTAAAAGTTCATAACGATTGGGCAAAAAGTGGGGTTAATTTTAAAGATGGCAAAAAATCGTATTTGAAAAGAAACTGTTTACAATTCAATTTTAGGCCCATACGCAAACATTTTCATTATCAGATATAAAAAAAAAACTTTAAAGGGAATAGGTTCAGCTTATCGGAAAACCTAAAAATCGATTTTGAAATGTCACATAACCACCAATATGGAGGCAATTTTGAAAAATCCATAACGAATAGGCAAAAGGTAGGGTTATTTTTGAAGATAGCAAAAAACGTATTTGAAATTAAAGTGTTTACAATTTAATTTTAGGCCCATATGCAAAAATTTGAAATATCTATCTAAAATAATTGAAAATTGCATTTTTTCGAAATATTTTTTGTTGAATAAAAAAACGGTGTTTTTTGGTCTTAACTTTTAGGAGCCATTATAAACTTATTCAATCAATAAATAGAACTTTTTAAGTTTGTTACCGAATGCTAGTGTAAAATTTAAAAAAGTGGTTTTCAGTATGACTCTTGCTGATGCGATGGTTCATATCCTACAACTTCGTTCGATTTTTTAATAACTCTTTAAATTCAAAGTGTTACAATCGACCAGTTTTCTCAACCGTAATCAAGTTTTATGGAAAACGAAGGAAAACCTTCAAACCTTTAAATCTATAACACTGAGTTATTCGTAACTACACCAAGCAATAGAGAATAAAATTAGCGAGTTTTTTGCAAAAATACTAGTAGGAAACCGTTGTTATATTCTGATATGTTTTCGACTCGCAACTATCATTCATTAATTTGTTATAAACATTTAAATAACAAAAAACGTGTTTTGCTTATAAAATGAAAACTAATAGAATTTGGTTGCTCCAATAAAATAATTGTAGATAATTGAAATACCAACGAAATGGAATATTTTACGACCCGGTCGGATCATTAGTAACGGAGAAAAACGGGAAAAACCAGAACATTTTGCGATTTTTTGAAAAATTAATAACTCCGCCATTTTTCAAGAAGTAAGATTGGCCTTTCTCATGAAAGTACTGACTCATGTGTACTTTACGTGTGCACAAAACAGGCGCTGTCGGATCGTTAGTTTTGGCACAATTTCAATCTAATCTTTTTTTTTGCACTATCTTGCAACGTGCCTGGATGCTCTAATGATAGCCCGATTTCAATTTCTCAAACAGATCATGAAAGTAGAAGTATATTAGGTACTACAAAACGTATATTCTCATTTTGCGCTACAATGGTGCGAAATGGGTGAAAAATGCATGCAAACATGACTGAAAATGGTCGAGCCAGCGTTAGCTGCCGAGTGGTAGGAGAGTCCGGGAGATGGGTGGAATTCTTTTAATGAATAGGTTACGTGATAATACGCTTCCCCTTATCTCCCGCTAACTCCTACCACTTGACCGCTTTCACTGGCTCGGCCGTTTTCAGTCACGTTTGCAAGCATTTCTCACCCATTTTGCAGTATTTTAGCGCAAAATGAGAATATACATTTTGTGATACTGTACTTTGATTTGCAAAATCTCTTTTAGGAATTGAAATCGGACTATCACTAGAGCATCGGCAGCTAACGCAGGCTCGATTGTTTTCAGTCATGTTTGCATGCATTTTTCACCCATTTCGCACCATTGTAGATCAAAATGAGAATATACGTTTTGTAGTACTATACTTCTACATTCATAATCTGTTTGAGAAATTGAAATCGGGCTATCACTAGAGCATCCAGGCACGCTGCAAGTTAGTGCAAAAAAAATTCAAATTGCAATTGTGCCAAAACTAATAATCCGCCAGAGCCTGTATTGTGCACACATAAAGTGCACATGATTCAATACTTTCATGAGAAGGGTCAACCCGAGGGTCAACCATATTTCTTGAAAAATGGCGGAGTTCTGAATTTTTGAAAAAATCGTATAAATTTTCGGTTTTTCCGGATTTCCTCCGTTACTAATGATTCGATAGTCGTAAAACATCCCATTTTGTTCGTATTTCAATTATCTACAATTCTTTACATTGGAGTTACCCGATTGCTCTATTAGTTTTCATTTTATAAGCAAAACAATTTAAAGAAACAGGTTTTTGTTATTTAAATGTTTATAACAAATTAATAAATGACAGTTGCGAGTCGAAAACAACAGAATATAAATACGGACTGTCTTTCATGTGATGGCATAATCGGTTTTCTACTAATATTTTTGTTACAAAAAAAAAATTCAAATTGCAATTGTGCCAAAACTAATAATCCGCCAGAGCCTGTATTGTGCACACATAAAGTGCACATGATTCAATACTTTCATGAGAAGGATCAACCCGAGGGTCAACCATATTTCTTGAAAAATGGCGGAGTTCTGAATTTTTGAAAAAATCGTATAAATTTTCGGTTTTTCCGGATTTCCTCCGTTACTAATGATTCGATAGTCGTAAAACATCCCATTTTGTTCGTATTTCAATTATCTACAATTCTTTACATTGGAGTTACCCGATTGCTCTATTAGTTTTCATTTTATAAGCAAAACAATTTAAAGAAACAGGTTTTTGTTATTTAAATGTTTATAACAAATTAATAAATGACAGTTGCGAGTCGAAAACAACAGAATATAAATACGGACTGTCTTTCATGTGATGGCACAATCGGTTTTCTACTAATATTTTTGTTACAAAAAAATGGTCTATTGATTGGCCTAAATGTATTCCGCAATACAAGGTGGAAACTTGAGATTTTCTTTTTTCTAGGTGAGTATTTCATTTCTAGTACTTCCTAAAGAAAAGTTATTTCCGCTGAATGAATTGTTTTTACAAATCAAGTAAAAAATGAAATAATACACTTTTTTCTTATTTTTGGAAGCTGAACTAGGAACAAATAATGGTAAATTAAAAGTTGACTTTGAGTACTTCAGCATGGTGAATTGCTTGATTGATGGTAATCTACTTTTGAATATACAGGGTGACCCAGGGCTAAACTGCCAAACGTTCAGGATCCGTTTTTTATGTAAAAACAATACTTTTTTCCCTATAATAATGTGTCCTAACTTGCGTCGTTTTCGAAGTAAAGATTGTTCAACGTTTTTAGATATTAGAAGAAATTATTGTCCTCAACTGTGTTTTTGTAAGTTTAATTTTTTCAGGATTGAGCAATTAGAGATACAATTTTTTTCTGTCTGTTTAGTTTTTTTCGTATCTCACTTCGTCTTTGAGAAACAATTTGAAAACCGTTTTCATTATACCTATCTGAAAACACTATATTTAGCATACTGAAAAATGTTTTTTGTTCGTGCGCCCGCACGTAAAAAAATTCCGTGCGATGGTGTCATTATAGCTGACTATTTACATGTCAAAATTAAATAATATGTTGTTCACAGTTCTCTATAAATCGCAAATTGTTTTAATATTTCCTTGCCAACAGGGTAAATAACGCTTGTTTTGTGGCAATTTCTGGATTTTTGTACCATAAATATTTCAATTAATAATACTTGTTTTTTTCTGAAATCGTTCAAGAACTTTCTCGGAGCAACTTCAGGCCTCAAAATACGCTAATCTAGTATTTTAGTCCGTTGCTAAACAACGAACTTTCCCGGACCGTTTTCGGACCTAAACGATACGGGAAAGTACTTTTTCGGCAACCATCCGGGAAGTGTTCACTTCCCGGACACTTTTTCTTTGTGAAAGTAGCACTTCCCGGCCTAGTCCCGGCCTAGTCCGGGAAGTGCTCGAATTTTAATACAAATATTAATATAAATAAGAATTATAATGTTTCTGTTGGTACCTATCTTCTGTTCGAATTTCAATATATGATACAAATAAGAACTGAAATGTTCGAAATATTCAAATTTGGAATCGTTTCATCCGGTTAACAGATGGGTGAAAGTCGACGTCTCTTCGTCTCTTAGACTAAATGCGTCTCATTGATTTGTTATTCTACATGATTGCCGAAAAAATAGTGTACGCAATACGTCCGAAAACAGTTTTTTTGGACTCGTAGACTTCCAGGACTCGCTAACGCTCGTCCTAGAATTTGGTCTACTCGTCCAAAAAAAACAGTATTTTCCGGACTCGTTACGTAAATTACTATTCCCGTATCGAAAACGATACGGGAAAATTTTTGCCGGCTTGTTTACATTTTAGACAGTTATTGAATTCACGCAAACAATATGTAGAATTCCTTAGTTTTTGATAATGCTGATTGCGATTTCAGAAAAAATAGTATGTGTACCTCGTAGTAAAAGCACATTTCCAGACTTCAATGCTTGTTGGCCTCGGCTTAACGCCTCGGCCAACAATTTATATTGTCGTCCGGGAATGTATTGCTTTTACTACTAGATACACAATATACTATTGTTCCTTCATCATTAAAAATAAATGTTTCTTAACAATCTGTGTTTTCAGGTAGATATTTTGAAAAATATCGTTCATGCTTGCACGACTTCCCGCGTTCGGCTTCGGCTTCGTCTCTCACGGGAACATGTCGCGCACGCACGGAAAAAGCCTATTTTCTGAACTCGTAATGAATTATACTATTCCTTGCATGTAACACGAAAAAGGTATCAAGTAATTATTAATATCAGGACAAATTTATTTATTTCAATTTATTGGAAAACGGGGAAACAAAAGTTCACAAAAACTGCTCAAAATGACAACAATTTTTTTCAATGCAAAGTTCGCATCTGCGAACGATTATGCATCTGCACGGTGTGATATATGGTGCTGCTTGAACAATTATTTCCCAGAAAATACCTTCGTCGTTGATAGGCTTATCATAAACTTTGGCTCTCATGGCAATCTGTACAAAAATCCATAGGGGTTAAGTCAGGAGAGCTCTCAGGGCAAGGAACTTTGACGCCCTGTATCTCGAAAACGAAGCAAGTTAAAACACATGATTACAGGAAACAAAAATCTAGTTTTTGCCTAAAAAATCGATCCTAAACGTGTGGCGGTTTATCCCTGGGTCACCCTGTATAGTTATAATCTTGGGCCCAATACCGAAAAAAACAGATAACCTAAACCTTGAGACTTCGCATTGTTATTCAAATCGAGTTGGACATGACGGGCGTTTTTTGAGGCCCTCGCGAACTTTCGGGACTGTCGACAACTAGAATGCCCCAAAAATTTTGGCGGACCATTTTTTATATTTTCATTAATACACTCTGAAAAAATCAGCTGTTATGATTTATATAGTATGACGTCACAACTTTGCTGAATCGGCATTGCGCCCGACGACTATTAGTTGATTCTCTCCTAACGATGCCACACCCTATTTCCAAAACTATAATAAACTGAAGCAAACAAAATTACAAACGGCAGTGGACTAGACTCGATAGGAACGATGTTTACGTTTTAACGCTGATTCATGTCGAAAGGTGGACAATCGGACATTTTTTAAATCGAGATTAGGGTACATAGGCCAATCATTATAGCATTTAAAATTAAAAATGGGGAAAAAATAGCAAATCAATGCAAACTTTCACAAATGTTCTATTCTAGTGCGCAATGAAACTATAAATATTTGCCCCTTCTTAAAAGGTCGGCAACATTGTTAAAAATGTAAATTATAAACATTTCTAGTTATTTTATTGAGAAAAAATGCAAAAAAAGAGCCGCACAATGACGGAAACAATAAAAATATCATCCTTTCCCAATTTTGCGACCATTTCCAAGTTTGGCATCAGAGTAAATAAATTATTTATTCATACTTTTGTTAATAACCCCACCGAAAAGCCACTTTGAACGCACGAAATAAGTTTTCAGTGCTATCCCCACTCCGCCACCCGCTACAGCTATCGCGATCCGCGCCTGCACGCCTCACTTTATTCATCAATTAATAATACTGCAAATGAACATGATATATCCTAGTATTTTTTATTGAGAATATAGGTATTCAACCTTAATATCCATGAAGAAAAAATGATAGGTCATTCAATTGGTAGATCTTTTTAATACCTACAATTTCCTAATTTGACTTTTTTCGATCGGAGCTGTAGTTTTTTAGTTATCAACAAAAAACCGCTTTTCGCAACTTTGCTAATTTTCATTATCCATCAGTGAGGATCATAAACATTATTGATTACCATATTAATTATTTATGGTATGGCAACACATGAATAATGTGTGAAATCCTAACATCTATTTTATTTTATTTATAGAAGGACAGTCGTAATTGACAAAAAAAATTGTTGTTGATAGTCGGCGCCGTAACAGAAATACATTTAAAATGCATCACCAAAAAGTGAAAAAATTCAGTTTTCTTTATTTTTTAGATATTTTTATAACGTTATTTCATTAATCATTCCTAAATAATTATAGTCATACAATTATTTTGTGTCAGCAGTAATAATCTATTTTAATTGTGGTGACAGTTTTTGAATGAATATCAATTCAATTATACCAAACACTATTTACAATTAAGAATTGTCGGCCACATCAATGTCAGTTAATATTTGCTAATCGTGTATTGAAGAAGGACCAAAAATGTTCAACCAATATGCATTCCACAATAACCACCACAGCAACCATAACATTATAATATATGGGAACTCAGAATAATGTACAAACATTGTAGGCAAAGCAATGTGATTTGATTGGGTATTACACATTTTCATAAAATATAACAAGACCTTATATTTTGCAGGCTAAAATTTTGGAAATATAATATAGGAAAGCATGGTTGTCTAGCAATAGCATAACACATCTGCGTAGATAAAATTCCAGAGCACAGATTTTTTATGTAGATGTGGGAGTACTTTTGCTCTAGGGCAACGATGCTTCAGTACCTATATTATACAGCCGAAATTTAGAGATGAGAATATTGGGTTGAGTTATATTCGTCAAGACAAATAAATGCTCGAAAATGAATACATTGCAGTCATTGCACAATATCAAAAATAATGTATTCTGTTTTCATGTCCAAATATGATATTTTTCTTGTTGAACGGTCAAGAGCAAGTGGACTACTTAAACGCATTATTCAAGAATATACATTTTTAACGCCAACGTTTCGACTAGAATGTCTGTCTTCTTCAGGGCTCAAGTGTGATGAGAATAATGATGTTAGTTATATCATAATACGATTTTCATTGAGAAATCCATAAAATTCGTCGTAAAAAGGAGTATGGATGGAATGTGATACTGTTTCGATTCGAGATCATACCTAAACAACTGATTTGTCCATACAATACTCATTTTTACAACGAATTTTATGAATTTCACAATGAAAAATCGTACTTTGATCATTATTATATAAATCTCGAGAGCCCTGAAGAGGACGGAAATTCCCGTCTAAACGTTGGCATTAAAAATGTATATTCTTGAATAATGCGTTTAAATAGACCACTTGCTGGTGACCGTTGAACAAGAAAAATATCAAAAATAATACCAAAACTCAATCTTGATATTCAACAAAGGATGTAAAGTCATTAGCAATGTAAGTAAACAATCAATTTTATAGAAAAAAGGGGATACAGTTTAGGGGTTGAATACGGTCTTTTGCGATTTGCGGCAAAACGTGACCTTATAGCGGAAAAAGTTCAATGGAAAAGTTGTAGATAATACAAAAATCAAAAACTTTTGATTTTTTTAGGACACAAAACTGCATTCTTGAAAAACAATTCTGTATTATTACAAGTTTAGATAGGTACAATCAATAGCATTAAATGATTTTACACAGTTTTGAATATTTTTTGTCAGTAAAGTTTGAGGAAATAATCATATCTCTGCATGAAAAAAATAACAAATAATTGAGGCTTAATAGCATGCCCCTTCTTACCAACATTAATTAAGTAATACATTATTATGTATTTCCGTTAACTTTAGTATTAAGATTTTAATGAAAATTAGTACTTTATTTTCTTCTTTGACTAGTAGAATATATCTATCTTATATTACTGATATTTTGGGAAGTTACTTTAGCTCTGTGCCCAAATTAGTTCATTATCTAAAAAAATGTTTGTTAACTACTTTGATGCGACATTTTCTTACCGAATCTCCCTCGTTCTTGAATTAATAACCGAAAATTTTAGTTGTACTAGATTTATCAAGAATTTTCAAGAATTCATGCATTCCAAAAATTTCCAGTATAATTCAAGCACTAGAGAGATTATAAGAAGTGAAAACTTCTGAACCAATTTTGAAATTTGTTATTTACTATTTTAAAGTTCAGCGGTATAGCTATTAAAAATACGCCTGGTTTTGTTTTCAATGAACCACTCAGTGTGTACATTATCATAAACAAATTGATTTAAAATTTATATCACATCAAAATAAAACTTTAATGAGGTACCTATTCCATTCACTAGTTCACATGCTCCCACATTAAGTTTCCAAATTATGCATTAAAAATTATGAAATAGGAACTATTTTATGATCTGAATTCACTTTGACGTGAATCTTTGGTTATCCAAAAGGAGCTTTTATACTGAATTACTTGTTCATTTCACTGACATCATGATTGTTAGATGTAGTTTTCATTTCACATATCAGAGCTAGTCAAGAATGTCAAAAATGAGATATCTCGGATGATACTGTGGATATCCTACTGTCAAAAGTTTGTATAGCCAAGTGGTACTTGTTGGTACAAACAAAATCCATAGTGGTCCAAGACATAAATAAGAACTCAAAATTTGAGCATTTGAAGATGACAATTTTCAACATTTTAGACTTGTTTTTATTGTTGGCTAAAAAAATATGTTATATATGTAGTTTGTTTCTGTCCAGTAACTGCTGCCACATTAAATGTCAGTTATTTATATTGTTGAGTAGCTGGTTATAAAATTCTAATTTTAATTACTTCCAAAAAAATTCCTTAATAAAAATAATGTATTGGAAGGATTAGCAATATTCGTCCTAAAATTTTGAACACAATATCTTTTAGTAATAATAATAAATGCTCTTTATTGAATTACAAGCAGGTTATAACTCAAAAGGCAATTGACCTTTATCCAAAATAGAAGGAATAACAGTCAACTTGTAATGCATCTTCTGAGGAGACTAGTTGAACCAAACTACTTTGGCCAACATTGATTTATTTCTCAAATCTGTTTATTGCTTTTTCTCCCACATACTAATTTTCACTAAGATCGCGAAATTCGTTCAATCTAATGTCACCTTGCTTTGAGGCTTATTTCTGTAATACTTTTTTATTACAGAACTACAGAAAACTATTACAGAACTACAGAAAACTGAGTTTTTGTTCATGCATATGTGAGGATCATGAAGTAATACACTAATAGTCTAAGGCACCTGACAAAATAGCATGCATGGAAAATAGGTATATACCATTTTAGGTTTTCTGAAAAGATAACATTTGTTCTGGCTTCTAGAAATACTGGTTCTGAAGTGTCAGGATTATGAAAAAAGCTTTCTGGTTTTGTCAAATTTTCCAAAACTAGCATAAACCCAAAATGGCATGATTTCTATTCTGGTTTGTTGGGTCACACAAATATCAAACATTCAAGAATTCATTTGGTCATAGAAGTGTCAAACATCACATCATGTGGCTGATAGATATCACTACTAACTGGCCTAATGAAATTATTGACATTTCTGAGATCAATTTCAACACTAATCAAGGAATAAACTTTTGTAGTAACTAAAATAAGCTTAGAAAAGCAAAAAAGTTCAAGGTTTCTATATTAAATGAAAACTGTGTAAATAAAAAATCATTTCACAGATGAAAAACTGATTCCCAACTATCTTTTGAGGAAGACTAGAAAAATGTATCTTACCTTCTTCAAGTGGGAAAGCCTCAAATCGTCCTGGTAAATCAAATCAACTGGATGAGAATGGAGCAAACTGAGAACATAACGAGTGTAAAGTACAGAATCAATTCCACGAGCTTCCAACTGTTCTTGTAACCAATCAGAGACCGCCGAAGGCATCGACACCAGTTGAGGGTACTTCATACTCTGAGAAGTAAAAATATTTTGTTCATAACCAAGAATCAAGTTTTCATTTATGTGACTCACACTATAAAAAATGGAAGCGGAGAGCCTTGTTTGTGAGCAGATTGATGGAGATCTTCTCTTTGAAAAGTGGCCAAACAGTCACCTGAGAACTATCCTTGTTATACATTGTTAAAAAAGCTGCTACACCTTCATTGTTACGTTGAAAATTAATAGTTGTCACTGTTTGAATCGTTTTTCGATAATTCCCATTGTACTGTATCTGGAAGTAAAAAACAACAAAATGAGTTAAGGTATAGAGTTCATAGCACTGAAGCTAAAAATAATACATCAAGGGCAACATGAAATGAGTTTTCCTCCTTGAAGTCAGCATTTTTCGAATAACCACCAAATGAATTATCAACAACAATTTCGAGAGTTAACTATTCATTAGTTATTATTAGTCATCATGTCTGTTTTCCTGTTAACTATTGGGTACAATGGGCCCTGTCCTCTTCACAATATCACCCAATGCACTTTGAACACTTCACTCTTTAATTTAAAACGAATAGTCAACAGGAAGGTCACAAGACTCATTATTTTATACACAGTACACAAAAGCAGATTTTTTTGTAAAACTGATAATGGGTAAAACATTTTTACTTATTGTGTTGTAGAAGTTTTCTAATGTCGAGTCTGATTGTTGAAATATATGACCTTGAATATTTAAAATAATCGCACCGAAAGTAGAACGAGTAAATTCCAACGATTCCACGAATTTCGCCAAGATGCTACATACCTTTCAAAATATGACTACGATTATAGAACGAACCGAATGCGCCATTTCTAATTGCACAACAAAAACACTAGATTTCTTCGGATAATCCGAACAGTTATCGAATTTCGTCAATCGTCGACAAGGTGTTAGTCGAATTCTTACCTTTCAGTGCAAGGAAGATGTTAAAATGTCTGCTGAAGTTCATCAACACACCTCAAATTAATATATCATGGCACCAGTCTACGGCCACTCTTAGCTCTTAGCTACTACTGCCAATGAGGAAACGTCCCGCTTAAACTGCGCTTGGGCATAACTCCACGGAATTGTGCGCCTGTCCGGACGTCATTTCTATTGACTTTTCTTGGAATTTCACTAATTAGGGTAGAAGTAGGTATGTATTTGTGTATTTTGGTGAGGTATTTTAGGTATTGTTCAATGTTTCTGTTAATAAACGATTCATGAAGTTTGATTTAAATGGTCGCACCAACTGTACTTAAACCTAATTAGGCTCCCTAGAGATATCAGATTTAGAGTAACTTAAGCTAGGTAGGTATACAGAGTGGGTTACCAAAACTGATTTGACGCATCATTGGAGTAAATGTAAAAATAATCGACAATCACGATAATAAAGCATATAGGTATAATCACGGTGATTATAAAAATCAAAAAGTTCACGGGGCCGGGTTTCTACGATTTCTATTGGGCGTGAAAATACCTGGTATGAAAATATAGGTGAACCTGTCGAATATTGATATGATCTATAATGTTCATGGCCAGATAACTAACTATAGGGGCGTTCATCTATCTTGATTTGTGATAGGAAGCTGAGTGTGCTTCGGTCATGATTAAAGCTCAGTATATACTGTGATTAAAGAGCTTCAGTTATGATTAAAGATTCCAGAGTTATTACAAAGAATATCTACAAGTAGATATTCTTTGGTTATTATTTATTCGAGTAAAGCAGGAAGTGCTTCAACTACACTGATAATGTCGGATTTATAGATTCAACTAAACTAAGAATTACCTAAATTAGCAACTATAAGAACTGAGAAGTTGAATACAAAAGAATGCATATGAAGGTTTATACATTTTCGTCTGTCATTTAAATTGAGAATAAGAAATTACGAAGTTGTTTAACAACTTAACAACTCAACTGATTTATGCAGCAGTCATAAGTTTTAATGGTGGATTTATGCAGCAATCATAAGTCATAAGGAAGAATATTCGTCAATGATTGGTTGGTCCGTATATTCCAACCAATCATTGACGAATATTCTTCCTTATGACTTATGATTGCTGCATAAATCCACCATAAGTCATAAGGAAGAATATTCGTCAATGATTGGTTGGTCCGTAAATTCCAACCAATCACTTCATATTCTTTATTATTACTTAAAACTTATGACTTATGACTGCTGCATAAATCCACCATTATGGTGGATTTATGCAGAAGTAAAACTTATGACTTATGACTGCTGCATAAATCCACCATTATGGTGGATTTATGCAGCAGTCATAAGTCATAAGTTTTAAGTCATAAGAAAGAATATTCGTCAGTGATTGGTTGGAATTTACGGACCAACCAATCATTGACTTATATTCTTCTTTATGACTTAAAACTTATGACTTATGACTGCTGCATAAATCCTCCATAAGATTTGAGAAATTTTGTCGATGAAAAGTTGAAAAGCGCAGAACATGACATTTCAGAATGCCATCAAATGTCATTGTTGAATTTGGCGGGATTGGAATAAAATATAGCTCAGATTTGATGAAATTTCAAGTTCAAATTTTTTTTGATTATTTCATTTAAATATGGATTGTGGAGATCAAGACTTTTTGGAAATGATGGGTGCATTCTTGATTCTTATGACAACAACTTTCCTCACGGTTAGCATCAAACGTCAAGGTCGTCAAGCACGAAACGCATATAGTTCATATAGTCACAGAATAAGGAGGGTTTCTGTGATATAGTTGATGTCACGCAAAGAGAGTAAACTATCAGTAGGGTTCAATAAGCTCTAGCCAATCAGAATCTTGTAGCATCGACGCGTCTAGTGACGTACTTGGATGAGTACAGAGTCGAACTCGAATCAAGAAACAAAACTGTCACATGCAACTCTCATATACCAAGAGCTAGTCCGTCACTGTCTATGGAGAATGGCGGCCTTGACATGTCCAACTACGTCACATTTCGTCACAAATGTTCTTTCATCTCTTTCTATAAGTGCCCCCATTGTCTTATGGGGATTAGACTCTCCTAGTCAAATAACGTTTAGTCTCCTTGCCCTGCCCCCATTAATGGTTTACTATTAAGTAAACACTATACAATAAAATGCACGGCATAAGCGCTCCGACCAATACTAGGTTATTAACAATTTTGGATGAATAGTCGTTAAATCGCTACCAATTTTGAATGGTCATTCTGTCTACGTAAGGTTAGTCAGGTTAGGTTAAATTGGCTAGTAATTCACACATTTTCAACTCAGTTTGACTTCTTTTTGTATGTCATTTAAATTAACCGCCATTACAGTGACCAATCACAGAGCGTGCCGTGCAATTTATTGTTGTCTAAAGGCCGATTCAGATACATGGGTGCCCAGCAGGGTTTTAGACCCTGCATGAGAAATGCATGCCTGTCGACATTCACACCTGTGCCTGTCGGCTTGCGTCACAAACGCGGGGTGAGCATGCACACGATCTAGTGTTTTCCCAGCATTGATGCGTTTTGATGAAATATCCCTAGCTTTTTGTTGTTGGCAATAATGAACTTGGCAAAATAATAAAGATTAAAAAGGTTAATAACAAATTATTATTTATTTTTAAATTCTCCTTCTATTGTACAAAATTCCAAAGGCATTTGGAATTCACAACTACCCTTCAAGCCCTACTGAAGCTACAGGTGAAAATAGTTTTACCAACTTGTTTCGATAAGGAAATGGTTTCATGGCATTAAAAAATTATCAAGGGCTGTATCTCGATGGTCATATACATATTATGGAAGTGGATTAGTTTTGCTAACACACACCATCTAAACTTCTCCCTTCAGAAAATTGCCAATTCTGCATATGGTTATCTACTAGTATAATCCACTCCTTCTGTTTTATTCGGAACTTGACAATGGAAAAAAGATGGATAATCACTTTCGTTGGACTATGTATACTAATGTGGTTGAGAAATGTATTGAATACTGATATAGGTACTGTTAAACATAATACTTGATTACGTTGCAGTTCGGTTGATACAATGATACCTTGTTGTAATCCTTTTCTGCATTATTTTCAGGATGTATTCCATTTTTTCATATTTGTATAGGAAAAGATGGAATATCCAGGGAAACTGTATGAAAATGTAAAAAGAAAAATTATACAAATCTTTCAAAAACCATTATTTAGAGAATGTTTAGAGTATTTATTATACATTGCATCGGATACCTCTGGATTTATTACAGAGATTGTGGAGAGACCGACTCTTCAACCTCTATGTATACCATGGAGGGTTATTTAATAAGCCACAAGCTGAAATAGTGTCCCTGAATAAGGGATTTTTTTCCATCTCCAACTCTACTCCTTAAAGTACCTAACTTTTGAAAGGTAGGTATGTTCATTCATTCTGATAGAATTGAAACTTTCAGAATCATCTCCCATATCATCTATCAAATTTGAAATTTCTTATATCCTTATTTCTTTCAACCATGGTCTTCTTTCATTTCTCATTAATGTTGATGAATAATTTCAGACTTCCAAATTATAGTTATATAAATATTTTGTTGTAGGAGCTGAGGTATCGATAAATTATGTTATAGGGTAAAATGAGGTTGATATAAAATAAACCAAGGATAAAAGATTCACATTCAGTGAAATATAGGGCGGAATAATTTGAAAAACTCAAAATTCATTCTTCCAGTTTTGTCAACATTATTACAGAACCAAATGAAATATGACCTTGAGATAGAAACGCACGTGAAAGGCACGTATGTGAATTGTCGTGCAGTTTTCAGGCACCCGTGTATCTGAATCGGCCTTAAGTAAACTATCAGGAGGCATCGCGCTGACGTCATTTGATAGGCCCATAATATCAGTCGATCGGGCCATCCTCTACAAATAATGTTCAATGCCCTTGATACAAACCACTGGAATGAAATTATAATATGATGACTGGAATGCTCTTAGTTCCTCTGCGATGGACTGAGCATGCACCAAACTCGAATTTATTTGATGTACAACAAGAGGGTTATTTAATGGCGGAGAAGCAAGAAGAGGAAGGAAAAACAAAATTGCAAACCGTGTTGAAAATGAGTGAATTTGTTTTTTACACAGAAACCTAACCTGAGCAAGCTAACCTAGCTTGCGTTTCGAAAATTCGTTGAATTAGTTTTTCGCTCGCAATTTACACACAAACATAACCTAAGCAAACTAACCTAGCTTGCGAATTGAAAATGCGTGAATTATTAGCCAAACGTAACCTGACCTGACTAACCTACCTTGCGATTTGAAAATTGCTAAAATTGTTACCATATAACGACTATTTATCCAAAATTCAGAGAAAGAGCAGTGATGTAGCAGCCATGGCAGCCATATTTGTCCATTTTTGGAGTCTACGGAGCACGCTCGAGTTTGGCGCATGCTCAGTCCAAAGTTGCAGGCGTATCGCTAGCCGCTTGTTGTATTTTGTCATAAGATATAAGTATGAGTTCTGTGGTTAATACCCTTTGATAAGATTTCAAATAGTTTCAAGGTCGTCAAGTCAACCAAATGACCGCGCTAGTCTAACCATATTGGTCAGACGAGAGACTTGACTCAGCCTATAATTTCATTTCAGTGATACAAACCCTTACGGAAGGCATCGCGGTGACGTCAAATGAGAGACTACGGCTGAGTCAAGTCTACGGTCTGACCAATATGATTCGACCAGCGCGGTCATTTGGTTGACTTGACGACCTCATTAGAACTGTATGTATGTGACCAATATTTTCAATCATCTGGTCGGTCCGACTCATGGTCATACTTCATACTGAACGCGTGTGCCTGGTCCGACCGGTGACTTGACACAGGGTACATTGCAACATAGGGAATGGGCTTCAGTGTCCTTGGGTCGGATGTGCATGAGATGCCTAAAGCACAGAACTCGAAGTCATAAGATATAATTTCGAGTTCTGTGGCCTAGAGCCCCTAGAGGTGCATAATCAGTCACAGATTTACAGAATGCGTCCGTCACCTTGACCTAAGTTCACACCTAAATTTCTTGTTCCATGGTTCAGGATCATGGATTCATGCAAATATGTCATAGAATCACAATACACCAATATTTTACGAACATCCAATAATGGTCGGATATTAACTTAATGAACGGACTCCTTTTACGTCGCTAAAAATCTTGAACAAATATCACTAGTCGTCATCAGTTATCACTTGAAAACTAGTGATATTATTCTTTTTAAATATGGTACGCAAACGTCACAAAATGATGTCATCTTTTCGCTCTCGTTTATGTGTCGGAAAATTTTCAAGTCATTAAAAACTCGTACCATGTATTGGTGAAACTACCACAAAATTAAATAAAAAATTCTTTTGAAGTTCCATCAAGATCACCAAGTTCCACAGTTCAACAAAGAAGTAATTAAATAAAATGTATGTCGTTCTGAGGTCTCCTCACATCAAATACACACGTTCCAGACTACTAAAAAGTGAGTTTGTTATGGTTTTGAGGTTAGAACATATAGGTATTTCTGGTTCTTATATAATTTAATTATTTATTTAAAGATTGTGACTGTTTATTAAACGTCATTCAATTTTTAGATTGTCGAGAAATCCACCATCAAACGCAATGCATCTGTAATATAAATATACGAATATTGAATCCCTGTTTTACCGAATCCAAACGATTTTATTCATTAAGCCCCAACTATCAATCAACCAGAAGGGACAATCGGTTACTAAATATTCTCACCCCTAGCTATAATTATGACTTGGTGCGAAACATTTCTTTGTCAAGAATCAGTTTCGACAAGGATCCTTCGAAACCATCCTCAAGAGTAGAGGAAACGGTACAGGAAATAAAAAAGAAACAGGAAGAAGAACTAAAAACGAAAGTAACTACTACAACAGAGATTGCTAAGGCTGTCACGAAAAAACCCATCACGCAGAGAATCTGGGATGAAATTATTCACTACTACCATGGATTCAGATTACTGTTTATTGATGTGAAAATCTCCTCAGGCCTGGTATGGCGTATTCTCAATGGGAAAACACTGTCAAGACGAGAATACAGGCTTCTCACTCGAACTGTAGGAGACTTATTCCGATTATTACCTTTCTCAGTTTTCATTATTGTCCCATTCATGGAACTTCTCTTGCCGGTCTTCATTAAATTTTTCCCTGGATTGCTTCCCTCAACATTTCAATCAAGCACAGACAAAGAAGATAAGATTAAGAAGGGTTTCAAAGTGAAGTTGGAAATGGCCAAGTTCTTGCAGGGTACACTGGACGAAATGTCTGTTCAGCACAAGGACAGGTATTCAGATAGCGCCAAGGAATTTTTAGACTGGTTCCATAAAGTTAGGACTTCAGGTGAGTTGCATGTGAACTTTTTTCAGACTTCCCAAGCCTAACAGAAGGGGCCAATTTATAATCTATTCTTCTGCTTCAACCTTTACAATAAGTAGGTATATTTGTCGGCAAGTCTCCAACAGAAAACAACTACTTACTGCCCCTTATGAACATTGATAATTTAATCAATTTACAAATTATTATAAAAAGATTTGAGAGAATCTATGACTGTTGATTGGCCCCTTTTGACTAATTAAACAGAATTAAACCAATCTCCATAGATTCTTAAATCTTCAGTGAACAATATTTTCATAAATTGACCCTGGTGGTTGTTTTTTTCAACTATCAATCACATTGCACAACATAAATTCCACATTGCATAAAATAATTATGAAATTCATGTTTATGTCAACTAACAGCTCACAGTCCTCTGTTTTCAATTCTTGTAACTTTATCCCTACAGAAAAAGGTTTCAACATTGGAAAGATCTAGGACTATAGGTTTCTGGTTTCCCTTTTCTAACCTAAAAAATTGACAGAAAATCAATTTCCCAGTTTATTAGAGTGAAGTTATCCACACATTACCATCCACACTTTCTGACGTGAAGGAAATCTTATACCAAATAGAGTGCGAGGTACATGCGCTGTTGCCAAATTTCAAGAAATATCTTTACTCATCATTGTGTATAATAATAAAGTTTATTCAAAATTCAATAGAAAAGCAATCAATTTGTATAAAAATATGAATAAACGGTTTAATTACCTATACCCGCGAAGTTAAAAACTTGTTGAGAGAAATTTCAGGTAAGAATTACATGTAGGTATATGTTTTGTAAACTTTTAATATTCAACAAAATTGTAATAAAAATAAACTACCTGAGTTAATTGAAGTGAAAGATATGAAATAAATTTCGATGAGACTCTTGAAACCATTTTTTCAATTGTTTTTTAAATAAGAATAATGACTTGATCCCTTTTATATGATTTGGAATAACCTAAATCATAGTAAAATGGCAATAACTATTTGAAATTTTTCTGATACAATTTTTTTTAAATTTATTTTTCACTGTGACACTATTTGTATTTCTTGTATTATAAATATGATTATTGAAGTTTATATTCGTTTTGTTTATGGATATAAATCATTATGTGGTATCCAAATAATTGTCTCATATCCATTTTTTTCGATTCTCTCTACAGTTTTTCACTTGGATATAAATAACTTCTACTATATATGCTTTTCAAAAACCATTTCTGAAGAACATCAAGATTTCTGATGTGGGATAGCAGTGGTCCCAAAACTGTTTCCTGTGGCACACCAAATTAAAAGATGTTTTGTTCACTCCTAGCTTCATCAATTTCAACATATTGAGTTCTATTTTCTTAGTAATTTTTGAGAAGATCATAAACTTTGCCGCGAAATCCAACATTCTCTATTATGGTCAACTGTATCAAAAGCTTAAAGGTGCATTTAGTCAACATCATTTTAAAATTGTGCTTAAATATTATGTCATAAGCGAAAGTTCAATCTGTTATATCAAATGGAGCCATTTATACAACAATGTTAAGTTTATGCTAAAAACCTTTGATGTTGCCGTTATGTTTATGATAATGCTTGTGCTAAAGTTGACTAAATCCACCCTTAGCTAGGTCCAAAAAAATAGACATTGTTGATTATCAAGATGTTGATGTATATTATTAGTCAGATGGCAGATCTCATCCTGGGTTAAAACGTTTTTTTCTAAATCCGAACTGTTTTTCTGAAATCAGATGATTTTTTTCCAAAATTTTTTCCATTCTATATTTCAAAATTTTCTCAAAAACTTTAGCTAAACTTGAAATTAGTGAAATAGGCCTATAATTTTTAGCTTCAAATTTATCACCACATTTAAATATTGGTTTGATAATGCCCACTTTGAAAGACTTTGGAATTTGACCTGAATTCAAGATGAAATTCATCAGATGAGTCAATGGTTCTGAAAGTCATTTTTTCAATACCTGGAAATTTCTTCAATTTCAACGATATTATTATTTGTTCTATTTCAGTCAGGTTTGTGTCTTCTAGATAAAATGTTTTCAGTGTTCTGGGTGGTTCAAATATGGGTGTTTTTTAGACTGAACCATTTTTTTATTAATTTTTTTAATTGAATTATCACTCAATTTCATAGATTTTATTTCTTCAACGGTTTTATGTTCATCACAGATATTTTTTATACATTTCCATAAATTTCCAAGTGAATCACCACTATCTGTTAACTATTTTTAATAATACTGTCTTTTACCTTCTTTAAAACGTAGGTTAGTCTGTTTTTATAAGTATAATAATTTCGCATAGATTACTTTGATGTTATCCAGTTCTATAATTTCATATTTGAAAAAGTATTTATTTTTTATATATAAGATCATACCATCATTTTGATTGATGTTTCCATAATTATAAGTTTGGTTGTATCCATGAATTTCAAATAATTTTGGTCGTCACATCATCATCATCATGAATGTATCATGTATTATCCGCGAGTTCGGTAAATGCAAATCTGACAGCTCGATTCAATCTGTAAGTGTGGTGTCCCTATTCGGGGTCACCACGGAGTGGGCGACATCTACATTTCGAAATTTGTATATAAAACTCCGGGAAAACAAACATTCTGCCATAAGATCGCGTGTTAATAAATTAGTGATTATTTCTTTATCATTCTATATTTGGTTCAATTTTTTTGATTTATTGGAAGAAGCAAAGCTTTGATGTGACAGTAAGCCAAGAAAAAATTGTCCAGTGCCCCAATGCAAGAATTATTCGCCTGTAAATGTCTCAATGCACTCTTTTCCCAGAAACCAGAAATTAACTAAAACATTGGGAATTAAACTGAAAATCTGGAAACTAATTCATAAACATACGTGTATTTGCATCTGTGAACAGTGTGAACTCTTTATTTTGAATGTTTTCACATCTAGTGAGAGAAATTTGGTTTATAACTGGTGTAAATCAATCCATTTATTTTCTATTATTAAAATAATTGATAAAAATTGTTATTTCATCTCAAAAAATTGCAGAAACGAGTTCACTGAGGCAACGAAATAGAGGAATAAATGAAGTAATACAGGATTTTATAATTGTAATTGTGTTTGTTAACTTCAATACTTGTCAAGGTCGATCAAGGTTAGACGCTGTTGAAGTTTATTACGGGCCATTTTCCGTTGAAACACTACTGAAAAATTGCAGCCAAATGAATTTTCACAACAAGCATTTATAAAAAAGCACTCCAAAGTTGAGGTAATAGTAAAATTCAATAATTTAAAAAAAATATCAAAAAGTCGTCAACTGTCAAGAAAAGATAATTAAATGACATTTGCTTTGTTTTCCCGGAGTTTTGGAGCTCCACCTGGTGTCAATGGTGATCTCGAATACTTGTAGTGGAAATTGTATGTGTCATGAATGTCATGAATTATAAAAATGCATAGAAGATATTATGTGTTAGATCTTCCAACCAGAATTTGGCAAAATTTTAGTAGTAATTACTGCAAAGTTTAAATATTTACCTACTTGAATAATGATTATCAGCATTACTGGCGCCTCTATTCTTAGAAATCTAACAGGTAATTCAATAAAGAAGTACTTTAATATTTACACATAGATGAATGTATGTAAACTACCAGTCGATCAATCAATCATAAAAACACGTCAAAATTTTAAATACATAACACAATACAGCACATGATATAAATGGGTTACAACATCAATACACAGTCAGTATACAATCATAAAATCATAAAATTCAACAATGTATGCTACATATTAAAATATTCTTCCAAAGTATAGAATAAGCCGCCCCTTAGAAGTTTTGATAGAGATTTTTTGAATTTGAAGTGGTTCTTTTGATCTTTTATGTCCTGAGGAACTTTGTTATACAGGGTGTTTCATAATAAATGCGCAGGACTTCAGGATGTGATAGCTCGTCCAAAAATATGAAAAAAGTTTCTATTAACATACCCTCTAAAATGTACCATTTTCTAGATACAGGGTGTTGAAATTAAAAAAATAATAATCGTTTTTTGCGAATATCTCTGGAACCGTTCATCGCACAGAAAACAGATTTCGTAGGCATTTTCTACTCATAATAAGCTATGTTTTGTGCGGATTTTTTATTTTTTCAAATTCATAATTGTTCAAAATTTTGAAGGGGTAGTGGGTGTTTTTTTCTCCAACTTCTACGCCACTGGAAAAAGTTTGATTTTGAGCCACCTACTTGAACCGCCAATGTTTTCTACACAAAAAAGGTACTCTTGGTCATAAGCTCTAAAGTTGACCGTTTTCAAGAAAAATCAACTTTCATGTTGAAAAACATGGTAAATTTTTTTTAAATAATTTTTTTCCTAATTATACAAAATTTATTTAAACGTTAAAACAAGTAACAAAACCAAACGTTGACTTCTTAATTGCAAAATAAAAATAAAAAAAAACAATAACAATCATACTCAGTTGAATTGTTGGAAATGTCCGCCGTTAGCTTCAATGTACGCAGCAATTTTTCGAGGAAAAAAACATTATTTAAACAACATGAAAGTTGATTTTTCTTGGAAACGGTCAACTTTAGAGCTTATGACCAAGAATACCTTTTTTGTGTAGAAAACATTGGCGGTTCATATAGGAGGCTCAAAACTATACTTTTTCCAGTGGCGTAGAAGTTGGAGAAAAAAACACCCACTACCCCTTCAAAATCTCCGCCAATTATGTATTTAAAAAAATAAAAAATCCGCACAAAACATAGCTTATTATGAGTAGAAAATGCCTACGAAATCTGTTTTCTGTGCGATAAACGGTTCCAGAGATATTCGCAAAAAACGATTATTTTTTTTAAATTTCAACACCCTGTATGTCGAAAATGGTGCATTTTAGGGGGTAAGTTAATAGAAAATTTTTTTCATATTTTTGGACGAGCCATCACATCCTGAAGTCCTGCGCATTTATTATGAAACACCTTGTATATTCGGATTCCAATGCTGAGAGGACAGTTCTGGGTTAATTTCAACCTATTTTGTGGGGTATTTAAAAGATTTTGATTTCGTGTGAAATAGTTATGAATGTCTTTGCGACAAGGTAAATTGTTTTTTCTTTTATATATGTAACGGGCAACTTCCAGTATGTAAAGACATGTGAGGGGTAATATCTCAAGTTTTTGGAAAAGAGGTTTACTTGGTTCTCGTTGACTTTTGCATAGCAGAGCTCCTATGCATTTTTTTGGACAACAAAGAGTGTTTTTGCAGCCGTAGACTGCCCCCAAACTATAATACCATAAGTCAGTCTTGATTGAATTTCTGCATAATAAAAGTTTTTCAGTACTTGCAATATCAGTACCCTATACATGCACCGTATTTGAAAAATTTTGGTGTTTGCTACCTTAATTGTATTATTTATGTGACTTTCCCAGTTTAAATGATTGCTGATTGTCATGCCTAGAAATTTAATGCTATTTTTCTGATTGATGTTATTGTCATTAATATTCATAGTTATACTCTGAACTTGTTTTTGATTTGTGTGGAAATTAAGGAACTCTGTTTTTGTTGTATTTAAGTAGAGCATATTTTTGGAAAACCAATTTGCGATTTTTGACATTAGATCCTCGCAAGCTGTTTGGTTCGTTTCATGTGACTCCTTAGATACAAGAATTGATAAGTCATCAGCATATAATACAATTTTAAAGTCCGCCAAATAGTATACTATATCTGCCACATATAGAGAGAATAATGTAGGTGCTACAATACTTCCCTGAGGTACTCCTATTTCTACAGGTGAAATGCTTGAGTTGTGAGAACTGATCATTCCTCCATCATTGTGGAGTATAAGTAAGTGAATATTGTTTTCGATTCGTTAAAAAGGATTTGAACCAGGCATGCGATTTGCCTCTGATACCAAGTGACCAAAGCTTGTCCAATAGTCGATCGTGTGGTACACAATCGAAGGCTTTACTCAAGTCGCAATATATTCCAATGGGATATTTCTTTTCATCAAGTTCATTGAATATGCATGTAATGGATTCTGTGATAGCAGTATTTGTTGATCTTGTTTTCCTAAACCCATGTTGTTCACTAGGTATAAGGTTGAATTTTTCGATAAAGGAATTGAGCCTATCCAGCATACTGTATTCAAAAACTTTAGAGAATACTGGAGTCAAAGATACTGGTCTGTAATTGTCCAACTCCGTTCTGGCTTTTTTTTTATGTATTGGAATAACTTTTGATATTTTCAGTTTGTCTGAAAAAATGCCTGTTTCGAAAGAAGAATTCACAATATGAGTGATTGGTTTTATTATGAATGAGCTAAAATTCTTGATGATATCGCATGGGAGATCATCAGGTCTTGACGATGGTTTATTTTTAAGTTTTGCAAATATGCGAACCATCTCATCTTCTGTAAAAGGTAGAACAACCTTAGACTGTAAGTTACTCTTGGCTCCTCTCTCAGAATTGTCAAATATATTTGATGGTGGTATACTATTACTTATTTTTTTGGGTGCTTCTATGAAAAAGTTGTTGAATATATTGGCTACTTCATTAGGGGATGTTATGAGTTAATCATCATGGATAATTTGCACATTAGGTTTAATTAAATTGTTATTGTTTTTAAGAGTATTAATAATTGACCAAGACGCTTTATTTTTATTCTCAGAATTCATAATAACGTTACTAAAGTGAGATTTTTTGGTTTCTTCTACCAGATGTTTATGTTGAATGAGCCTCTGTTTGTATATGGGTTTCAGATCAGGATGATTTTTTTGTAGAATATACAAATTTCTCAACTGTGTGCTAGAGGTTTTTAATTCCTCTGTAACCCATGATGTATTATTGCCATTGTTTATATTTTTACATATTGTTAGGGGAAATGCCATATTGAAGTACTTCAGTAATATGTTGATGAAATTATTGTATTTTTCATTGCAATTATTTGCCTCATACACAGAATCCCAATACTCATGCAAATTCTGTCATGTGAGATTTGTTTTTTTGGGAAAATATTCTTTTATAGGCTCCAGATTTTTTCCCTAGGGAGGGGTTCAAGAGTGATTTACCAGCTGATGCAATTATTTGTCTATGATCTGACATAGTGGTATCTGCTATTTGAGTACTTGCCTCCACGTTCGTAAATATATTATCTATTCTTGTGTTTGAGTGTGATGTTATTCGGGTGTCTTCATTGACTATTGACATAAGTCCAAATTGTTCAGTTATACTAAGAATGCTATTAGCTTCTTGACCTTGAGTATTAAAATCTACATTGAAGTCTCCAGTGAGCCATATTTGTGAATTGACTGTGAAGATCTCATTAAGAAGTGCCTCCAGCTTGTGCAAGAAAACATGGAAGTTGCCTGTAGGCGATCTATAGACTGAAATTATTTTATGTATTTTAAATTCGGCTCCATATACTTCAAAATCCTTTTCAATACACACATGATCCAGTGGAATACGAGTTGCTTCTATTCCCGGTTTTGCCCAAATGGCTGTTCCCCCTCCTTTGTATATTTTACGACAGAAACTGTCTACTAGATAATAATTATGGAGTGGGAAGAGATTTATTTCATCGCTTGACAGCCATGTCTCATTAGCTGAAAGAAGTAAAGGATAGTCATATCGACCCAGTTCCACTTCCAGCGAGGTGTGCTTATTCCTGATACTTTGGAAGTTTAAATGGTATAGCATTCTGGGGAGTGTGCAGCAAACAATTAATGCAGATGGTACAAGTCACTCAAAAAAGGGCCATTAGGGCTCTCTGTAAAGTAAATCCGCGAGATTCTTGTAGAGAGCTTTTCATAAACCACAGAATCCTCACTGTTACGGCAATATTTATTTTAGAAACCACCTGCTTAATTCACAAAAATCGTAACAATGTTATCAATACATAATACTCGCTCATCACAAAAAATGACTTTACCATTACCATTGCCAAAAAATAATCTTGTTAAAGAATCCATTATCTATAACGGGCTAAAAATTTACAATTATTTACCACCACGAGTAAGGGAAATTGAAGCATTTGGATTATTTTAAAAAAAAGTTAAAGAATTGCTATATACTCATCCCTTCTACAATATGGAAGAATATTTTAGTTGTGAAAACTTATGACAACAATAATGTTAGATATGTCCCTTCTTTTTGAAACGACTGATATGTTTGCATCTGTTGGACTTCTTATTTATTCTATGTATACAAATTTTAATGTCTTTTTGTATTTTTTATTTTATGATCCATTATTATTGTTCTTCATCTTTGAATTTGCGATACATGACTTTGTTGATAAGATTGTTTATCTTCTGACAATAAAGCATATTTTGATTGATTGATTGATTGAAATAAAATATAAAATTTATAAGTGTCCCAAAATCCTGACTACTGGTTGCTCCTATGTTGGGGTAATTTATGCTAAAAAATCATTATTTTCACCATTCCTATTATAACCATTGTAGCGTTTAAAATCAAACCGCTTGAATCCGACTCCTTTAGGCCAGAAAGAAGTATTATATAGGGTATCTTTGTGTCTGAAGTCCGCTCCTATCATAGAACATTTAAGGCGGCGACCATCGGTTTCAAGTTCTCCATCTCCTCCACGGGTTGGCACAGATAGTCTTCTGTGTGAACCCATTTTTAATGATGTGTAAATATTTAAACTTTTCAGTCAAAATTTTAATTTAGTAAAAGTTTGCCAAATTCTGGTTCGACATTGTATTTTCTATGAATTTTTATAATTCATGATACTGGCAACACCGCATGTACTCCGCACTCTATTTCGTATAAGATTTCCTTCACGTCAGAAAGTGTTGATGAAAATGTGTGGATAACTTCACTCTAATTCCCAGTTTCACAAAACCCCTTTGCCTAACAGTGACCCCTTTGAATTTGTATGGAAGGATTGATTTTCAGTGGAGCTGTGTTTAAAGCTATAAATATACCGGGTGTACCAACAGTGCGCATTTGCTCGATATATCGATAAGGCTGATTCATATGAAAAAAGTCTTATTTAAAAGTTACACGGCTCCAAAAAGGCCATGTTTTGAACATAGTTCCAGATGCACAGGGTGTTGCATTTTTCCGTAATAGCAAAAACAATTTTTTTTTTTTTTAATGGAACAACCAGTTTATTTTTTGTCATTGAAATGGTCCATTCGTTTCCTATTCAGCACTGAATTTTTTTCCAGCCGCAATGCGCCGGTACCAAGTTATTAATTTTTTCGACAAAATGGGGAGTAATGCAGGCTCTGAATGAAATAACTGTAATTAAGCTGTTTCTTCAAAGATATGAATTTTGTCGTAGAAACCAAAGTAGCCGGCATTGTTCTGATCATGTATGTTCATACAGGGTGCCTCAAATATTACGTTCATTTTCGTCCACTTCGATTTAAGTTTATGCGAATATTTCAAATGGAACACCCCGTATATTAGTTTGTCTTTGCATTCTACATGAAATTACCTATTTGAGGATACCAACATGTTATATGTTATTCCTAACAGTTTTTTGATTATTTGTCTTTTTCAAATTATTTTTACATTTTGAATAAATATCTGTTTAATTTCCTAAATGTAAAACAAAAGCAAAGACAATAATAACATTATAATACATGTTCAAAATGTCTGTCATCCTGTTCCATACATTTTCTCAATCTCTTCATTCGTTCGAAAAAATATGGTCCGACAACATAATTATCCACAGTACCGCCCCATACATTAAGGCTCCATTTATGCTGATAATCGTTAACATGGAGTTTATGCGGATTTTCGGTACTATAATAATGATAGTTGTGCCTATTAACGAATCCATTTCTGTGGAAGGTACTTTCGTCGGTGAACATAATGCTCTTCAGAAATCTTGCATTTTCCATAATTTTATTTTGCATCGTCCGACAAAACTGCACTCTTAAGAAATTCTGCTTCTAGCAACTCCTGGTGCAGTTGCACGTGGTAAGGGTGAAATTTGTTAGATTTTAAACTCCGGGCAACTGAAGATTTCGATTTCTCTAAATCTCTGCAAGACTAATAGCTAATTGGTTTTCATTGGTCAATATTGTTTTAGCACGATTATTTTTTTCGTATTCGATGTGGCCTGTTCTCTCAAATCGTTCCTTCAATATTACAAAACTTTCCACATGTGGATGCCTTCTATCAGGATATTTTGCAGCATACAAACGGGAAGCCAACAAACAATTTTCTTCGCCAGCGCCCAATGTATACACCATTCCAATTAACTCTTCCTTTGTATAATTTATAATGAATAATCACAGTTTTCAAGCAAATCACAGAACAGACTGTCAACAAATGTCACACTTTATTATTTTGTTTTTGGCGATATTTGAAATTATAGCCAACCAACTTCAGTTTTTACTGTTTGGTAAAATATTACAGAAAAACGCGTATAATTGAAGATCTCTTAAGCCGGTAACAGACATGCGGTATTCGGCAATTCCCGAATACCAATTAATTGCTTTTCGGCAAGTAGCGACTAATGTGTATGGGTTGCTCGTGCGAATATTCGCTACTTGCCGAAAAGCGGGAATTGCTTCATAGTCCCGATCAGTAAATGTATTGAACAGGGTGGAGACATTTTGACCATGTATTATAAGTGTAAATATTGCCTTTCCTAGTTTTACATTTGAAAAATTAAACAGATATTTCTTCAAAATGTAAAAATAATTTGAAAAACACAAATAATCAAAAAACTATTAGGCATATCATATAACATGTTGGTATCCTCAGATAGGTAATTTCATGTAGAATGCAAAGACAAACTAATATACGGGGTGTTCCATTTGAAAAATTCGCATAAACTCAAATCGAAGTGGACGAAAATAAACGTAACATTTGAAGCACCCTGTATGAACATACTGATCGACAAGCGTAAGGATGCCTCCGAGAATTGGTTGCGCAGTAGACAAAACCCTGGAGTGGGGCAGGAGCTCAATCGCTCTGCCTTATTAAACAGTTGTCGATCTTTTTCGCACATCTACTCACGCTTTCTATCATTTGCTCATCTCAGAGGCATCCTTAAGCTTGTCGATCTGTACATGATGATCAGAACAATACCGGCTACTTTGGTATTTTCTACGTCACTTCACCAGACAAAATTCAGATCTTTGAAGAAACAGCTTAATTACAGTTATTTCGAAAAAATTAATAACTTGGTACCGGCGCATTGTGGCTGGAAAAAAATTCAGTGCTGAATAGGGAACGAAGGGACCATTCCAAAGACAAAAAAATAAACTGGTTGTTCCATTTAAAAAAAACATTGTTTTTGCTATAACGGAAAAATGCAACACCCTGAGCATCAGGAACTATTTTCAAAACATGGCCTTTTTGGTGCCGTGTAACTTTTATATAAGACTTTTTTCATATGAATCAGCCTTATCGATATATCGAGCAAATGCGCACTGTTGGAACACCCGGTATACTGGACTTTCAATTTTTCTAAGAATGAATCAGAGTTAAAACCGATTTATTCATCAATAAATGAGACCATTCAATTTCCAGGTGCACAGGTCTCCAACGAAGAGATAATGAAGTTCTCCAAACTCTTCCAGGATGAGATTACTCTTGACTCCCTTTCCAGAAGTCAGCTCATTGCTCTTTGTCGAGTGTTAGAAGTACAAACGTTGGGAACAAATAATTTCTTACGTTTTCAGCTTAGAATGAAACTGCGTTCTCTTGCTGCCGATGATAAAATGATCCAGAAGGAAGGTGTCGACAGCCTCACACTGGCAGAAGTGCAACAAGCTTGCAGGTAGAAACAATGATTGCCTCAATACAAAAGAGCGTAGCTTTCTTTAATACCTTCTTATTTTAGATCAAGAGGAATGAGGGCATATGGTATGAGTGAAGAAAGACTCAGGACTCAACTAACCCAGTGGTTAGATTTAAGCTTGAATGAGAAAGTGCCTCCATCTCTGTTACTTCTGTCCAGGGCCCTTATGCTGCCAGAAACCATTCCAACTAGCGACAAACTCAAAGCGACCATATCTGCCTTGCCAGAGACGATTGTCAAGCAAACGCAAGCTGCCATTGGAGAAAAAGAAGGTAACAAAAAGTTGTTTGAAGAAATAGTAATAATAATTTTACTTGACGATAAATCAAAATAGTAGTACAATTATTTATAAAGATTTCTTTTCTCTAATAACTTGTCTATTTCTTTGGTATTATACAGAAATGGAAGAAATTTACCGGCATATACGATTCTCATTGCATTTGGTTGAAACTTCATGCAGCCAATCGACCAGTACAAAATATAACAAATACACGCGATGGAGATTCAAGTATTCAACTGGACCACTCTACAATGGTTTGTCCCCACTTCTATCTACCTGGAGCGGCTTACTAAATTAAATAGTAAATAGCATGACTGTGAATACTGAATTATTAGACTTCAATAGCAAGGTGAACAGTGGTCCAGTTGAATACTTGTATCTCCATCGCGTGTTATATTTTGTACTCAATCAATCAATAAATCAAAATATCCTTTATTGTCAGAAGATATTATCTCATGGACAAAGTTTTAGAAAACGTATTCAGTACAGTAATGTAAAGGTAAAGGTAAAAGAGATAAAAGTAAAAACATGAAGAATATAACAGCCGTATGCATAGTCAATCGCCAGCGACTCGCCAGAGTTTCGCCGTTCGCTACACAAGGATTATAATACACAGTCGAGCTCCAAAAAAGTGACAACTACGCGATAAGTCACATTTTGGCGAAACGCTGGCAATGTACTACTTTTTTGCAGCTCGACTGTGCATTATGGTTCTTGTGTAGCGAGCGGCGAAACTCTGGCGAGTCGCTGGAATTGACTATGCATACGGCTGTTACAGTCGTATGCATAGTCAATTCCAATAAAATACAATACAATAAACTACAATCACAGTTTGTTAAAAAATGAAAACACAAAAATACATGTATATATAAATAAATAATCAATCTTAATAAAAAAGATGTGTGAGTTGTTAATCGATAAAATATAGTCATAGTAGTTGTTATATATAAATTTGGGCTGAATGACCTCGGTCAATGGACTAGTCTATTATTATTTATTATTATTATTATTTTTTCCTTGGTGTTTTGGCATCGACTGTTTATTATTATTTATTATTATTATAAAAATCAATGTTAATTTTACATTGAAGAATTCGTTTGCATCGTAAAAGGCTCTCTCGATAAGGATCAGCTTGAGTGATTTTATGAATAAAGATAATGAGTCAATGGTTTTAACTAATGTTGGGAGATGGTTATTTATTAAAACGGCATTATATACCAGCGATTTTTTAATTAAATTTGAAGAGGGAATAGGAAGCCTCGAGTCATTATTTTGGCGGGTGGATCCATGAATTGTTAAAAAAAAAATTGTTAAAATTGTTTTTTCCGTTAATCAGCTGTCGTCCCCTTACGAACGGCAGCCCTCAGAAGTCGAAACTTGTGCGAGCCAAGGATTAACGAGGTCTTACCTTTTTACGTGTGATTCCTAGCACTTTCTCGGGCTATCAGAAAAATTTCTGCGGTCGCTGTGGTTTGAATCATCGCCGTCTGGCAGCCAAAGTGATTGAAACAATGTCGCACAAACCACTCGACTACCTTGCCACTAGTATCATACAATGATGCAAGAGACTCTATGCCCAACTTTGTAGAGATATCGAACATCACGCTTTTGGAGAATGAAAATTATCTTGAAATATTTCATACTGCTATTTCCCCAAAACGCTGTGCCATACCTAGCGTGTGATTCAAATAGGGCATGGTATACTATTTTTGCAGTTGGCATACCCAGTTCATTCGATACTACTCGCAGAGCATAGCATACTGGTCTACTGGCTACAAGAAGTTTCAACCAAATGCATTGAGAATCGTATTTGCCGGTAAATTTCTCCCGTTTCTGTATAAGGAGAACTATACTAATTATAATTACATCATATTTAAAGAATAATATAGCAATATGAGAACAAAAAGTATTCTAGCCCTTCATCACAGAAGTAATTTAATTCCAAGATGCGCATTTCGATAACTTATCTTCATCAGCAGGGATTACTAAACTAACTGTGAATCGTTATACCAGTCTTAAATCACATAATTAATCACCGTGGGGTGATCTGTTTACTAGGAAGTGACCCTACCTGATGGACAGGTACAACCCCACCCAATAAACAATACAACAAAGGCACTTAATTATTCCTTTACTGGTTTCAAATTAAATAGTTTGGAATTTAATGGATCATTATCATTATTAAGCAAGGGTTTCGGGACCCTTTTTCGAATAGCAATACTGTCATAACAATCTAATTTTCTGTAATCATCAACAGGATTTATTAATTTTAAATTTTGGATATTAATTTTGTGATGAGTTTCTAATAAATGATCCGCAACACTCGATTTATTTTCTCGCGAATATTTAGCATGTACCAAATGTTCGCGGAAACGAACATTCGTAGATCTTTTGGTTTGGCCATAATATACACTATCACAGTTTTGACAGCTAATTTCATAGATTCCTGATCTCTCTAAAGTTGAAATTTCATCTTTTGGATTACCTAACAACATTTGGAGATTGTTCGTACTGCTATGTACTAGCTGAAGGTTTGCGTCTCGGAAAATAGAGTTGAGACCTCTCGTAAGCCGTGAATCGTGTGTAATTTTAATGAACTTTTTCCTGTCTTTAGGTTTTTCTAGTTTTACTAATGGCTATTTCCTTATAGTTTTTAATTCTCGTTGTAACCGTTCAACACTGAGTGGGAAGTTTAATGCCCTGTGAAAAACGAAATTGAAACTCGCCATCTTGTGTTGATTGGTGGTGGTTTGAATCAACACGTTCCCTATTCCTGATTACCAGTGTATCCAACAATGGCAACTGTCTGTCAACTTCCATCTCTACCGTGAATTTAATTTTTTCAAATACCGAATTCAAACTATTCAGGAAGTGATCTATATTCAAATTTTTCACATCGAAAACACAAAATACGTCATCCACATACCTGATCCAAATTCTCGGTAAATAATTGTTACGTGATCTATAATCTGTTTCAAACCTGCTCATGAACAGATTGGCGATAAAAGGTGACAGACAGTTACCCATGACAGTGCCTTCTAGATGCTGGAAGAATTTATCTTGAAAGATAAAATAATTCTGCTGCATATATAACGCGGTTAAACTGATGAACTCATCAACGTTTTCTCTTTGAATATTATCCAGGTCTAATGAATCTCTCAAATATTCCAAGGTTACTGCAATGGGCACACTGGGAAAAATCGAACTGACATCGAACGAAACCAGTCTCTCCCCGTCCAACAGTTTCAAGTTTTTCATTCTGTCAACAAATTCATATGAATTCTCAACAGTAAAACTGGATAGGCAGACTACCAAATTCATTCGACAGCCACTTCGAAAATTTATAGGTAGGAGAATGTATGCCGGATACGATAGGTCTCATGTTATTATTACCGGGTATGCGTATTTTTGGCAATGCGTACAATTTAGGAACTGTTGGATTTGAAAGTGGTAATACTTATTTATGTACAAATAGATGTATAAATAGATGTTTATGCCCTGAGGGCGACGTTTTACGAACCCAAGGGCCTCTGGCCTGAGAGTTTGTAATTCGCCCGAGGGTATACACATCTGTTTATGCCCGCGGTACATACATAACTTCATGTCATACTAGTTCGTTATTGCAATACAAATCAGTATTTTAAAAAATCCGGTATGAATTAATAACATTGCCATTTTATCATAGTAGACACTATCGTTGCTAGGTGAATGTTGACAAACGTAAATGTCATAAAATCACAATAATTTTTATATGTGTCAAAGTTAAGGTTTCCTCAAACCGACGCGGGAACGCGGGAGCGGGAACGAGATGAATCCGATACTAAAATCCATAGTGGGACATACCGGTGTGATTATTCGTATTTCAAAATGCATACAAGCAACGAAATATGTATGGTTTGCTACGTGTACTGTTTTTCTAGCAATTCGCACGGTTCCAAAGTTCAGTTCCCGCTCCCGCGTTCCCGCTTTGGTTTGACGGAATTAGATAGTTGGTAACTAAGCAATAAAAACACAATAATGAACTAGTATGACATAAAATACTTTTTGTTCTCACTGAGTGACTCCACAGGCGTCCAATATCCCAATTTCAATATAGCAATATCATCTGGATGATGAAATAAATATTTTGACTCCATGTTTTTATCCTTTTACAGGAAAAATCGACAACAGGGTGCGTGCAGAGATCATCAAAGAAGAGCAACAGAAGATTGTCGAGGAAAGGAAAGAGCGCAGAGAGGAACAAAAGAAAATGGAAAAGGACAAAGAAATCCTGGTGGACAAAGCGCCAGTCGTATCTGCCGCCAGCACTCCCATTCTGGAAGATACAGCTTTGAGGATAAGTACTGAGAAACAGGAGAAAGTTGAAAGAAAAGAAGAATCGTTGCAGTCCAAAGATTTCGAAATCATTGAACACGCCATTGATACAGTATCGAAGGAAAAGAATCTGGTGGTGGAGAAAGAAGAGATTGAAGAACTCAAAGCCGAAATGGCGGACTACAAGGAAGACGTGGAGGACTTGGCTAAAGCTGTTGCTTGTCAGCCGAAACCCGAAATTAAAGAATCCAAGGCCGCCAAGCGTCTTTTCAAGAGTGTCAATAAGATGATCAACAAGTTAGACACGGTAATGGTCGACCTGGAAAAGAAGGAGAAACAGTTGAAGAAAGACCTCGAGGTCGAAGAAACTGATAAAAAGAAGGAAGAGTTGTTGAAAATTGATGATATCATGGATGCCATCAATAAATTCAAGGGGGTGCAAGATCAGAGCAAGATTGAACAAATTAATAATGTTTTGAAGAGAATGGATGACGATCACGATGGCTCGCTGAAAATTGAAGACGTCTTAAAGGTAATCATTTTAATCAATCATATCTTCTCTTTAAAGGCTACAGTGGTACAAAAACGAACAATTTAGTTGAACAAGTAGGTACAATTTTTATGGAATGTCCACATAAAAGATCATATAAATAATAATAAATAAATATTTATTCAGAAAAAATATGTAGTAGGTATCGCATGTTTCACAATAATTTGAAAGAGTGGTTACTTCTGATGCATTTGGTGGGTAATGGAATGAGATTATATAGTCTAGGAGCTAGGTAAAAATAAGACCTTTGAAGAGTATTTTTGCGTGATTTTGGAACGTAAGAATTATTTTTCTGACGAGTTTCATACTGGTGTTCTAATTTCTGTAGTTCTTGTCTATTCATATGTTGCCTAATTGTAGCTTTGAAAAAGTACAGTTGTCTGACATCTAAAATCAATACTTCTTTATAGAACCACAATTAGAACAAATCTCAAAATAAAATATTCCCTCTAAAATTCCGAATTACAACTCGGAATTTTACTTCAAAATATTTATATATAACTCGGAATTTTAGGAAGAGAATTTTTTTTATTTTGGGTATCCCTTCCAGAGCATCGTACAAATCCCCTATCACAATTTTTTGACATTTTCTTAAATCTAAAAATTGTACTTTCATTTATTGATTTTCTAAAAAAAATTATCAAAAATAATGACAAATAATATTATTGATATTCTAATATCAATATTGGAGGGACTTTTCAGGGCTACTTTCAAAGAAATTTTGATTCCTAGAGGTATAGGTATGAATTACTCTGTAACAAATCAACCCCTCTTCGTCGCCCCCCAGTAATGATCCTCTCTAACTACTGACAGCTAGGCAAGACAAGCACTATCCAGCTGTTCGAGTAGAAGAACCGTACCAAAGACAACTCGAGGTGAAGACCCCAACACTAGCGACCTTTGATGGTAATTAAAGACACTATGTTGAACCAGGTCGGGAGATGACACCTAATCAACCTGATCGTACTTTTATTAAGAAAAGATAATCGACGAGCGGTAACCGATTATCCTTGTGGGCACCTGACAGTAGTAGACTTGGTTTTAATGACAAGCTGATCATGGAATGAAACACACTCATTGATAGTATAAATATATTATACAAGAAAAACAATCCAGAAATAATCTACACAACTGCATATGTTGTGCAACATAACGGGACCCTGTATATTAAACAGATGACCCTTATTGAGGGTGACAAACAATAATGACAAAATCATGTACAGTTTCAAATTAAAATACCATGCACAATTTATTACTATAATACTATTTAGCGAGACAAACCATTATCAATTAATTCAAACCAACCTTTCGTTGATTAATAAAAATAGGGGACAAACATACACAATGACATTTTCATAATATTTCGCATTAAGGGCGATCTTAATATACCTGTAAACCACCGAGCATGTGCAACTAAATTCAAGATACTGATCTAAATTGGGGTTCATGGTAAAAAAATTTCATATCATATTCATGCATTCGATAATTTCAGATAACCAAATAAAATACAAAAACAAGGGTTCATGATTCAAAGATTGTTCCAATAAACAGAAATATATTGTAATCCCTTGATCGGATTCAGAACGGGTATCGTTATTCATGCGCTATGATATAATAAGTGTAACCACTGGGAGTACCGGTCGGCTTCATGCTTCATTAGCCGACTTATCGGGTTGATAAAGTACTTCATCTCTTTATCTGAGTTCAGGGCACATAAGGAAAATGTTATTCGTTGTCGAAACGGTACGTTTTTGTCGCTGTCGAGAAATGGCTTTTAACAGCAGAGTCTCAACATAGTGAGCGTTTTAGCGTTAGGACTCTTAGCTTAGACCGGGAGGCGAGAGGGGTTTTGCATGTATCATAGGCCCCACGCTGAGACTCTGGGGGCTGATAGACAACGTTATTCCCCAATGTGAAATCCCGGTATTGCACCTCTGAAGTGTAGCTTTTAGGGGGGGTGGTGAATTTTCAAACGTGTAATTTATCCATGCTCATGGATCATAGGCCCCACTTTGATTCTTGTTTTATGTCGTCAAGGAGGAAATTTTTTTTTTGAATTTTTTTTTTTCGAAAATTTTTTTGAAATTTTTTTTGAATTTTTTTTTTAAATTTTTTTTTTGAAATTTTTTTTAAATTTTTTTTTGAAAATTTTTTTTTTGAAATTTTTTTTTTAAATTTTTTTTAAATTTTTTTTTTTGAATTTTTTTTTTATTTTTTTTTTATTTTTTTAAAATTTTTTTTTGAAAATTTTTTTTTTGAAATTTTTTTTTCGAAATTTTTTTGAAATTTTTTTTTTTGAAATTTTTTTTTCGAAAATTTTTTTGAAATTTTTTTTGAATTTTTTTTTTGAAATTTTTTTTTCGAAATTTGTTTTCGAATTTTTTTTTTCAATTTTTTTAATTTTTTTTTTATTTTTTTTTTTATTTTTTTTTTTGAAATTTTTTTTTTTGAAATTTTTTTTTTTCGAAAATTTTTTTGAAAATTTTTTTTTTGAAATTTTTTTTAAATTTTTTTTTAAATTTTTTTTTGAAAATTTTTTTTTTGAATTTTTTTTTTTGAATTTTTTTTAAATTTTTTTTGAAAGTTTTTTTTTTGAAATTTTTTTTTTTAATTTTTTTTTTTTAATTTTTTTTAAATTTTTTTTTTGAAATTTTTTTTTTCAATTTTTTTAAAATTTTTTTTTAAATTTTTTTTTTGAAATTTTTTTCAAAATTTTTTTTTTTTTTAATTTTTTTAAAATTTTTTTTAAATTTTTTTTAAATTTTTTTTTTGAAATTTTTTTTTCAATTTTTTTTAAATTTTTTTTTAAATTTTTTTTTTGAAATTTTTTCACTTAAGGCCCACCATACTTACCGAAACGTGTAATTTTTTCACTGTGGACATGGATCATGGGCCCCACGCTGTTGTTTTGTGATCCTTGTTAACAATGAACTGTAGAACAAAGATTTCGAAACGCCATACCGCTGAGGCGTCGCCAAGTGGCCGCCATACTGGACCAAATTCTTAGCAATGAACATGTCTCATAGGCCCCACCATGGAAATTTGTTTTCTTTGTTCATTTTGATGTCCTGAACAAAGTTCTGAAAGCGCCATACCGATGTGATGTCGCCAACGGCAGATATTGGCTTCCAAAGTTGTCACATTTTTATAGGTTAAGTGTATGAAAGGCCCCACTGCCATACCGGCATTTGTATGTGTATTTTGAAGTATAAGGCACGAATATATCACTGCAAAAATCATGGCATGTCGGTAACGTGCACAATCAATCGTATATACAGGGTCCTGCAACTGCGCTCCGGTGGTACATAGCTTCTAAACGGCGCAACTTAAAAAATTCTTTCGAATGCAAGCATGTTTCCTTCGTGAGAGAGTATCTTTGGAAAATATTACGAAGTATACAAGGTGATCCAGAAAAGTGCACCAAACCAAAATTATGTTTTTTGTAATGGAACACCCTGTATTTCATCACATGGTTGAATAAAGATTACTTTGACCATTCAAAAAATATAGGGTCTTGAATATCCATCAACGTTATTTTCGGAGATATATCGATATTACTTCAAAAAACATTACGTATTCAACACTCTGTAACTATTCGTGGAAAAATTATTCTAAAACTTTATGGGAGGCGAAATGACTTCAATATGGTCTAGGTTCTGTAACATGACACACAGTTGAAATTTCATTAATTTTTGTGTACCAGATAGATGGAAACGCAGATTGAAAGATATCTTGTTTTTTTCAAATGGAAACCCATACATTCAATTTCAGTATTGGAAAGGCCATAAAATTTCCTTTCGAATGATATATCACACTTGGTATTTACTTCACCTTGTAAATAACGTAAATTTTCAATTGAAAAAAACCAAGATATCTTTCAATTTGCGTTTCGATCTATCCGGTACATAAAAAGTAATGAAATTTCAACTCTGTGTCATGTTACAGAAACTAGACCATATTGGAGTCATTTCGCCTCCCATAAAGTATTAGAAATATTTTTCCACGAAGAGTTACAGAGTGTTGAATACGTTATGTTTTTTGAAGTAATATCGATATATCTCCGGAAATAACGTTGATGGATATACAAGACCCTATATTTTTTGAATGGTCAAAGTAATCTTTATTCAACCATGTGATGAACAATCTATGGATTTGGACATTTTTTTTGTCCGCCATTTTGACTTTTACAATTTGACATCAAATTCGTGATCAGCGACCTCGAAAACCTATAAATACAAATTTGGAAGCAATTCTGCCAGGCCATTCCGGAGCGTCGGTAAAAAAAATTGTTTTTTTTTGGTATGGCACCCCTTTAGCGACACGCTATCGGTGTGGCAGTGTAATCCCCGCTAAAGTGATTCAACAGAGCATCTTAAAACCAAAACGCCATACCGGTACCTATTAGACATGTTCATTGCTAAAAATGACATATTTGGTCCAGTATGGCGGCCACTTGGCGACGCCCCAGCGGTATGGCGTTTAGAAATCTTTGTTCTACAGTTCATTGTTAACAAGGATCACGAAACAACAGCGTGGGGCCCATGATCCATGTCCACAGTGGAAAAATTACACGTTTCGGTAAGTATGGTGGGCCTTAAGTGACGCCATATTAGTATGGCATATTGAGTTCGCGGACTTTGGCGACCTCCTTGACGACATAAAACAAGAATCAAAGTGGGGCCTATGATCCATGGGCATGGATATTAATTACACGTTTGAAAATTCACCCCCCCTAAAAGCTACACTTCAGAGGTGCCATACCGGAATTTCACATTGGGGAATAACGTTGTCTATCAGCCCCCAGAGTCTCAGCGTGGGGCCTATGATACATGCAAAACCCCTCTCGCCTCCCGGTCTAGCTGGTCACTTTTCGATTTTAAGACTATCAATTTACTATTTTAAATAAATACTCATTACTAGAAGTAGATCCATCCTGGCTTGGATAACTTCACTCAAATATAAAATATTCTTATGGTATCTTGGCGATTCCACTGTAATGAATATGTTAACGTATTTCCTCGTGAGTTGCAAAAACTCGAACTGTTTATTCATTAATCGATTCTCGGGAGACTATCCGATTACACTACATGGCGACACGTCACTTTCGAACTACTGGAATTGAAATACTAATCACGATACTAGGTGATTTTGCCGAAAACAACAATACATAGCGACATGTTGAACGGTCGTCTGCAAAACTTGCAATGTCTGTCACAGACTCAGTTGGTCTTTTATACGGACTAGCGTATATGACGTATGACTTCGATAACCGACAGCTGCTGTTGTTTTTGGTGCAACCATGCAGGTGTCCAATTAGGTCACCGCGGTTAGCATCAATCGTACCGCTAAACGTTTGGCGCGCCGCCACAAAATATCTAAATTTGGCATTCAATTAAATGAAATTAATTTCATCCAAGCGCGTTTTAATCAACGCAAACTTTTTACAGGGCGGCTCTCATCTAATTCTCGGTGCTGTTTTTAATTACGGAACTTCGTAACAAATGACTTAGCTTCTATAGAGTTGTTTTTATCCTAGCTCTATAATATGCAACTTCTATTTAGATAATTTTTAGGACTTGAAAATCAGTTTCACTAGGTTATGATTGAACTTAAAATGGCATTGCCCTTATGCATCTTTTAGAGTAGCCAAGAGGATTATTGAAGTCTGTTGCTTTGATAATAATGCAAAATGAAGTTTGCGATTTTTTCCTATCGATCAGCTTCTCCTGTCAAACTTGACATTTTTCTAAAATATTACTAATTGTTAGGGTATTTCTCATTATTTCGAAAATGTTGTTTATTTTTTTGGTTTCTTATCCACCTACCAAATTTGAACAACTTTGATTTTTTCGCGTATTTTTTTATCATTTTCTTATTTTTTCGGCTACTTCAAATTCAGTCAAACCTGAGAAGACCAGTTTCTAATTATTCGTAATAAATAAAAAGTTTTGGTTGTATGAAAATAATATATTGAATGAAAGTTTATTTTTGTGGAGGATATTCGTTTCTTGAGATATCAGATATCATTTTGGAATTTTGACCTTCCACAGTCTGTAAATGAAGAAATGTTAATTCAAAGAAATCTGTACATTGATCAATTTGCCCTGATAAGTTACTGCGTTTAGGAGACTGTTGTCTAAAAACAGTTACTTAATTTTGTCAGTCTGCTTATCGTATTCTGAATTTGCCAATTTGAAAAATCAAACAAAGTTTAAATTAACTGAAAATACTTCTCTTTTTCGAAATACGTTGACTTTCGGCGACTATATCTGCCTACGTCATCAAAATTCGCTGAAATTCTGTTTTTATTATGTTCGGAGTGAAACGATCTGTTTTTGACAAAGTCAAATTAAATCTGTCAAGACATTTTTAATGATGACATTTGCTATCTCGATACATATAGGGTGTCTGGTATCAATCAATCACCATTCTGCTATTTCTTATCAACTTTCTCCTTTCTCGATTTGATTGATTCTCCCATTAGAATTTTTGTGTCATTCCATTTCATCATATGATCGCCATCAGATTTGAGAATATGTTCGGATATTTTTGAACTAGTTATTTCTCTATTTTTTATATAATTTTCATGTTCTTCCTTTCTTTTGCACAGTCAATGGTCTTGATGTTTCACCTAAATAACTTCCACCACACTAACAAGGTATGTTTCAAACACAATTTTCTGAACACTCATTTGTGTTTGTTTTGTGTGTGTAAGTATCGATCTCAATGTATTGGTTGTCTTAAATGTTGTTCTTACATCATACCTATAGCCAATCCGTTTCTTGTTTTCAGACAATCCGGGGACATAAGGTATTATGTTGGTTGTTGGATGTGTATTGGAATAAAGTACTTCTGGTGGTTGTGTTGTTTGCTGTATTACTGTTTCCAATTTCATGTATAGTTTTTTCCACGAATTGGTCTGGATAAGCATTTTCTTTGAGAACAGACTTTATAAGATTTATTTCTTCTTCTAGATCCTGGTTTGAATTGCAAACTATTTGTTCTCTATTGTAAAGACATTTCACAATTCCTTTCTTTACGCTGGTGTGATGGCTAGAGGTATAGTTGAGATGTCTGTTGGTGTGTCAACATACCTCCACCATATCCTGGGACCATTCTGGAAAGTTTCAATGAAACGTTCTTGTTTCATGAAAATATTACTCAATGTTTTATGTTTTAGGAGTTTCGTGATAGAATTGACATTCATTTATGTTCGGGTATTCAATGATATGTCTCTTTCCAATTAAGTTTCAACAATTTTCAAAGTTTTTTCGATTGGTACATCTGTGAACAAGCTCTCAACATCAAAACTCACCAGTTTGGATTGACAATTCGATTAATTTTTCTAAGAAGTGGGAGGGTGTTTTTTACTATTTCCATTTCCAGATATTGGTCTCAGAATAGTAAGGAGCTATCTGGCAAGCTTTTGACATGGAGAACCAATGGAACGGACAATAGGTCTCAAAGAATATGTTGGTTTTTGTATTTTTGGCAGTTGTAAAAATGTGGGGGTTTACTGTGGTGAGAAACTATGTTGGTGCGCTCTGCTTTTGTGGGCGTATCTTTGTATTTTACGAGTGTTCGAAATATCTTTCTGTCTATGGATATAGTTGGGTTGCCATTCTCTATTTTGTATTCGTTTTTTACTGAAGAAGTAGTGTCGTCATTTAGTATAGTATTCAGTATTTTATAAGTAGTGTTAGAGATCATTTGGGTAAGTATGTCTTCATACTCCCAGACCCCCCGGTAGGTCAACGCAGCTTTTGCTGATGATCGGTACTCGAACATGGAATCAACTGAAACAAATAGTCTAAGAAGATTTAGGAAAAATAAAAAAATAGTTAGATCGAAACTTATATTGACTAGAAATTTTTAGTGATGGGCATAATCGAATTGTTCTGATAATCGAATGATGAATCACTCGGATACTACGTCACATGAGATGCGCTTGGCTACCTATCAATTCCGGCAACTTCAGTGCCTTCAGAAAGAGTATTTTCAAAATCAGGGCAGCTAACAAATTTAAGAAGGAATCGCCTCTCCCCTAAACGTTTAGACGAAATTTTGTTTTTGAATAGTATGCAATATAGTAGTTTCTGATACGAATATAACACTGTTTTTCTTATAATTTATTTTTATTTTTGTGAAAATTTATTTTTTGTTTGTTTTCAATACAGTTTAACCTAACATTATTTTTTATTTTATTATTCGTTACGTTTTGGTACAGAATATCGAAAGTATTCGAAAGTTATTAATGCAATAATTTTGGTATCAAATTATTTAAATTCCTGAATATTTTGAACCCAAACCTATACCACAGATTACATACACCCCTACTGTATGTAATCTCTACCTATACCCCTCAACAGTCAACATCCAATAAATCTTGAAACGAAACTTGAAAACGAGCAGTATGAGCACAGCGCAAGACTCGATTACATACCTAACCTACTGCTTTCGAATCGAATATTTCGCTCACTATTCGGCATTCGCTTCTCTTTCGCAGCTCGATGTTTGTTTACTACTTCTACTTCATTTGAATGAATCATTCGGGCGTTCGGCATTCGATTTTCTTTGCATTTGAATGATCTGAATCATTCGAACGATTGCATTTGAATAATCGATATCTCGAATGATTTCAATAATCGAATGACCGATTATTTTTAATTCAAATTATCCCATCACTAGAAATTTTAATAAAACGAATTATCTATTCTTCACCTTCTTGCCAAATTCAGGTCTACACAAAATTTATAATAAGTTTAAAATTAATGAAACCAAGTGTGTCAAATGTATAGGAATAATGATCGACAACCATCTGAGGTCGGACCATCATATTTCTTTGCCATTTGGATGGCAAGGAATGAGATTATCGGAGCCCAAATTTTCTAAAGTAATTTCTCTCAGTAAAGCATCTTGAAATGCTGTACTTCTTGAAACAATCACAGTATACCATCAAAATTATTTCTTTTATATAAAATTAGTGAAACACTTCATATTGTTCTATTCTTTATTCATTTATATGATACAAGATGTAAAAATACTAAAAAACTAAGTTGTATAAAAAATAAGTACAAGTAACGTTACTCATATTATGCAATTTTTTTTTCAGAACATCTAAATCTTCGCATTTTTATGAAAATAAAGTGAAATTCTGGTTAAATACGGGTGATAAAAATATTTTTCACAATTTGATAAATAATAATTGATGGATAAATTTACTTGGTTTCAATATACCAACAACCTTTGGGATATTCAAATCGAATGTAAATATATTCAGAAATAAAATTGAAAAAAAGTTAACTTCAAAATCGATGGGGAAGCTCATGAGTTACATAACCTATATCTAACAGGTATCGGTGCAACTTTTCATGGAAGGAGTCGAAGGACACTGACGGGGTTGAAATTGTGTGGTAGTCAGTGTCACAATTTTCAGTCGGGTTTGAAGGCCGTCGTTTTTTGGAATTTCTTCCTAACGTTTCGCTGGCGCGAGTGGCTAGCTTCTTCAGAGGCTTATACATCATGAATAATCTCAGATGACAGGAGATTCCGTCTGCGGAGATTGTATTTATTCTGACTTACGTAGTCTTGTGCTTTAATTACCGTATCTGGATTTGGTACATTCTCACTAACCCTAATTGACCCCTTTCTACCTGCCGGCTTAAAGTCGGCAATGGTATCCCTGGTTGGGGGCAAGAAGTTTTACGTCCTCAAACAGAATCTTGTGGTTTCCCTCACTGAGTGCGTGTTCTGCCACTGCCGACTTGTCCGTTTGGCCTAATCTGCAGTTCAAATCGATATTTTTGTGGTTCCGATGTATACCTTTCCGTAAGTGCATGGTATGAGATATACCCCCGCCGCAGAAAGTGGGTCTCTTTTATCTTTTGCCGACCTAAGGCTTTGGTGGGTTTGAAGACCGTTTTTATGTGTTGCCCCATGAGTTTTCCAATTATGTCTGTGACCTTAGGAGACCGACGAATGACATCGTCGGGATGAGCAGGATGAGCAAGAACATCTCCAAGCAACCTTGAGATCGAACGGATATAGTGCACCCGAAATCAACAGAGCCATGAAACCGAGGATTTCCACGAGACAAAAAGGAAGGAGGCTCAGATAGTTGCACATGCGTTTCTTCCATATATTCCTAAGGTCACAGACAGTATTGGAAAACTCTTGGGGTAACACAACATAAAAACGGTCTTCAAACCCACCAAGAACATACAACAAAGCCTTAGGTCGGCAAAAGACAAAAGAGACCCACTATCTGCAGCGGGTGTATATCGCATACCATGCACTTGCGGAAAGGTATACATCGGAACCACAAAAAGATCAAATGGAACAAGGCTGAAAGAACATCAGAGGAACTGAAGATTAGGCCAAACGAACAAGTCGGCAGTGGCAGAACAGGCGCTCAGTGAAGGAAACACTAGATTCTGTTTGAGGACATGAAACTTCTTGCCCCCAACCAGGGATACCAAAGCCGACTTGTACGGGAGGCAATAGAGATCCACAAACACACGGAGAATTTCAACAGAAAAGAAGAATCTGTGAACCTCAACCGAATATGGAATCCCATTCTTAGAAATTCCAAAATAACAAAAGAAAACTACGACATTAAGACATCAGGCAAAAAGGAGTCAATTAATGTTGTCGAAAATATGCCTAACCCAGTTACGGTAATAAGCAATTCTGAAATAACAAAGGATATCAACGACATTAAGCCATCAGGTAGAAAGGGGTCAATTAGGATTAGTGAGAATGTACCAAATCCAGATACGGTAATAATAATAATAAAAATAAATGGGCTTTTATTAATAAAATTAATGAGGTACAAAAAATAAATGACATAAAATGGTCCATAATTTTGGCGAAGTCTAGCTTATAGCTACTCATACTCTAGGGCCACAGATTCACAAATTTTCTTTTGGAATGTTCCTCCATTGGCGCGGGTGATAATGTTATTTATTCATTGGTCATTAAGAAGAAATTGTTTGTATTTATATTTGAATTTGTTGATATTAAAAATTTTCAGTTGCTCAGGTAGATTGTTGAAAAACACAATTGAGTTGAAGATGAACGATCTCTTAAACATGGCTGTGCGATGATGAGCTTCTTCTTTAAAGTAGTTGTGTGAGGTGAGTATATTAGTTTGAACATAAAATTGCCAAGGTGGTGTAATCTCCGGTTCTTCATACTCAGCCAATTTGTTTCTTGAATTAACGCACAAGAGTACCTAAGTCAGAATAAATACAATCTCCGCAGACGGAATCTCTAGTCATCTGAGATTATTCATGATGTATAAATATAAATAAATGTAGCGATACGTTAGGAAGAAATTCCAAAATACGCCGGCCTTCAAACCCGAGTGAAAATTGTGACACTGAAAACTTCGGTCGCGAAAGCCTTAACCATTTTGTGTGGTAGTCTTTCTTTGTAGAGTGTTTCTGGCCTGGTATGTTCCTTAAGTCACTTAGCTTTATACTAATTCTGTTGCCTTGTATGAAGCAAAGAAAATGTACTTTACATTTAATTATGTTTTCCAAAGTTTAAAAATATGCTTATCAGTAAGCACTCTAGATTAACAAGTTACCTAAAACACATCACGATGTTTTCAATAGGAAAGTTTTCAAGGTTAAGGTCTGTTGACTTTTCACATCAGCTGAGTACTTAATGCTCATTGAAGATGAAAATAAATGGAGGAGACTGTGCCAAAATATATATACATCTAGTTGGCATATTTTTACCTTGACAATATTGTTTTTAGGTATACAGATAAATTTGACTTTTAAAACAATGGATCATTATTTGGGAAAAATATAATTTATAATAAAACATTAAAAGGCAGAGATCATAAGAGTCTCTTTTTTCAGAGTGAAATTTTTCACATATACAGGGTCACTCATAGTCGATGGTAGGTTAGTCGTTTACAGAGAACGGGACTCTTTCAAGCACTTGTCAAATGAACCAATCAGGATCTCTAGTCAAGTTCGGATTATCGATAATACCAAACTTGACTCTCCACTATGATTGGCCTGTCAAGATAAATTCAATCACGAATGGAATTTAATTGGACTATTTCACAAACAAAGTGAAAGGTAAACAATTTGATTGATTCGATAGAATTTATCCCAAATCTGCTCGTTTTTAAATGCGTGCAAAGCGTCATTACTTATATTTGACCTTTAACTGTCACATATACGAAGCTGAAAGCAGCGAACTTGAAAGACCAATCAAAGTCAAGAGTCAAGTTCTTGACAGAGATCCTGATTGGTTCATTTGGCAAGTGCGTGAAATAGTCTCGAAGCAATTCAGTTTTGTTCAGAAATGAATCGACAAACTTATCGCGAAAATTCAATAACTCGTGGTATTACTTCTGAAAATTTGTTTTTTCGGGTAATTTTTTCTGCTCTATTGATCTAAAATATTTTCAGCGCCGCGACGTTGCCGCTTATATTTAAAAACAACAACTACTTTGATATTTTAAATGAGACCTGTATATTATTGAATTTTTCGCTTTGCTATCACTTTCTGATAATAATTGTATACTTCCCTATTTGTATACTTCCCTCCAGCGGTTCTCAAGAAATTGATTGTCTTTCTTATTTTTTGTGAGGGAATAAGTTCTGCATTATAAATTTTTTTATTTTACCGACAGTTACAAAAATAGTGAAAAGTGTGTTTTTCAAAACGGAATACCCTTATTGTCAAATATCCTGAAAGACAACTGAAGTTTCTTTCAAATGATGCATCAAGATCTCAGATCAATAAGTAATATTGATCTGAGATCAAGATCCTATTCCTGAAAATCCTTTATAAATCGAAATCAAACAAAAAAAACAGGGTATCACAATATCTTCCAAAAGCATGTGTGCTTTGTGTTATTTCAGAAAACATATTTTTTTGACACCTACTTCCAAAGTTATCGTAAATATAAGTGTAATCAAACAAGCAAAAAAACAGATGAAAATAGTCTATAGAGAGCTGGCGTGTGATAAACAGCCTCAGAGGACAAAATATCCGGAAATTTTGTAATTATTACCAAAAAAATGGCAAAAAGTGAAAGTTACAATAATAGAACGTTCAAATTCGAGACATCGGTGTAAAATTGGAATAGAAACAACTTTTTTCCTTAAAATGTTTTGAAAATCGAATAAATAGGCCTATTTTCAGCGATTATTTTGAAAAAATATTGCTTTTGGCAGGTAGCAAAAGTCACGTGACCACATCCGAGTCAATTTTCATATTTTTCAAAGCACAACTCACCGCCCAAGACGAATTTCAAAATAAATTATTAATAAAAGTTTTTCCCCTATGATGCCAACTCTTTGAAGGGCACTGTATACAGAAAAAAATACACGTACACGTACACATCGAAATTATCAATTTCAAACTGAAATGTACAAGTACAACACTAGAAAATTCCTATTCAGTAAAGAATATCTTTCTATATCTATATACAGGGTAAATTATGTCATTAATTTCAGGTGGTGATTCCTTGACATATTTTATGAAAAAAATTTCATATAAACGTATGTCATAACTTGCTTTGTTTTCAAGAGACAGGGTGTCGAAGTTTTAATAAAAAATCGGTTATTTATTAATTAGTCAACAGTCTTTTCGCCGATTTTCATGAAACCTGGTGAGTATATTGGCATTTACAAGGGGCTTGTTTTCATGTTTAGATCTTAAATTATATGCAGCGAATGGTCACCAGATTGATAAATATGGTAAAAATCGTTGTACACCACTGTTTTTATCTGTTGTAAATTTTTATCAAAACATTTAAAAATACAACTCTCTTATAATGCCTTGAATTTGAAATAGCAACACTTTATCAATCGATAGATTTCCTTTATTAATTTATTTCTACCTGAACTCTTTTATTGGTTGTTTGTTGTGTTCCTGGGCATATTATTGTCAACTGTTTCTATCACAACTTAACAATACATTTGTGCATAAAATTAAATAGAATTTCAAGGAAATATGGAGTAACTGAAAAAAAGATCATTCACATAACTTTCTGTATTTTGATGGTGTATAACCACCATTTCTCCGCCATGATTTTGATTTGAAAGTCACAGCATTACAAGAAAGCAGTATTTTTAATTAATTTTTCTGAAAAAATATGAAACAGTGGCGTACAATGATTTTTACTATAAAATATTAATCTGCCACTTATAATTTGAAGTGTAATTTCATGAAAAGAAGCCCCTTGCTACTTCTAATAACCACACCAGGTTTTATCAAAATCGTCATACTTTTGAGTAATTGATGAAATGTCGATTTTTAAATGAAACTTTGAACGGAAACGAAGCAAGTTAAGACACACGTTTAAATGAAATTTTCTTCATAAAATATGACAAGGAATCACCACCTGAAATTAATGATCACCTGAAATCATTTAGTATAATAATCATTCACAAGTCATAATCAATATTATTAATTATTATATTATTAATCAAAATATTTCTTCATACCAAACATGTGAAGATATTTTTATGAAAAATCACAAGATTTTTATAATTTTTATAAAAACGTAAATAATAATTTTCATTTGTGATTTCAGGTTATTGAGATTATCGGGAAGGAAAACGTAAAACTGAACTCCAAACAAATAGACGAGTTGATCGACCTTCTAGACAAAGAGGAAATTCTAGAAGTCGAAGACAAAATAGAGAAAGCCCTGCAGAAGGACAAAGAAGCAAATGACGCCCAAACCCAAGCCAGCGATCAGCTGAAAGCAGCTGTTGGCAATGAAGCACAGAAAACCCCTCCAGAACGCAAGGATAAAACGAAAGACAAGAAAGAACTGCTAGAGAAGTCTCAAGGTTCAGGCGTGCCAACTTCCAAGCCAAAAATGGATTCTCAAGCCGTGATTCCTCCACCACCACCCAGTATTGAAAAAAAGAAAGATAATTCCAAAATGCTTTAGAAGAAACTTAATTGATATAATTAATTTTTGTTTCTATTTTTTTTAATGGCGAATTTAAATTATTTTTATTTATAATAAAGTTGTAAATATCATTCTGATAGCTGCAAATGAAAAACCCAGTACCTATATTTGTTTTAGTTTTTTGTAGTGGTGGTGAACGAGTTGGCCCTTTGAAAGGGTGAATTTATATTTTTTTATAGTCGTTTTAAATACCTGTGAAATCAGTGATAAAGTTACCAGTGTCCCTGAATATATGATAAACGAAATAGCAAATATTTAATATCATGGAAATGTTGGCGAGAGTTATTTTGAGGAAATTTGAAAAACGACCTCAATTCTCTGGTTTTGTTTGCCTTAAATTCCTTGATATAATTGTTTAATTGCAATTGATTTATTTGTATACTGTACATTAATTAAACATAGTTGAATTATTTTGTAGTTTGTTACATTAATATTTAGGAAATGTTTTTCTTTTTTAATAATCATTTGTATCACATAAAAAACATTGGATCTTCAATTGTTGTTTAATTTTTTTCGGAAATTTAAATTTCTGTTGTTTAATTTTGTTTGAATAAATTTTTGCCATGAAAATACCAAACATGTAGACTGTTTTTTATAGCATCTTGAGTTAATCGAAATTGTTTCCCCTACTTTTCATAAGCCTAGTTAGTTTGTTCGGTTATATCGCACCTTTTTTTGCTCGGCAGCTGCCAAAATTTGTATGCTATTTTAAAATGATACAGTTGTTAATTATTTTATTTATACAGGGTGGGGCACCGAAAACGAAACAGATCGAATATCTTCAAAACGCATGTGTTGTGAATAAAATGCAGAAGCACGTCGATTTTTAATCCAAGGGGTACATCCTTCTATCATAACCTCAACTGTCATACCTCTCCCCCCACCCCTTGGGCACTATCACCCAAACAATTTGAATAGGGAAAGTAGTAAGTGTGATCATTGAAAAGGCAATTTCATAAGGAATTCGGCCATGTCAATTTTTGCCACCTAACTTTTTATTTTGGCGCCCTCTTGCGGGAAAAATAACTGTTCCGTATTCCAAATTATAATACTGCATTTGCAAGCTATTTTGAAATAAATTCGGTGACAATGCGTTATGGAATTTTTCTAGGAGAAAAAACAAAATGGCGGCTCCAAAATGGCGGACATGATTTGCAATTATGGTCAGATTCGATTCAAAATTAATGTGGTGGTTTTCAAGGTCGGAAATTATGATTTGTTAGTCAATGCAAAAAAAACAAGATAGTGGCTCCGATGGCGGACGAAATTTGTAATTCTGGTCCGATTCGAATCAAAATTAGTATGTGAAGATTTTCAGGCGCGGTAAAATTCTGATTCTGTTACGTACAGAGTAACCTACGTCACATATCTAAGTAAAATATTATCTTCTAATTTGTATAAAACCTTTTTTTTTCATCAATTCAATTAATTCACTGTAGTCATACTGGAAACTTGTAAAACCTTCATATGCCAATTTTGAATCGAATCGAACCACAATTACTAATTTCGTCCGCCATCTTGTTTTTTTTGCATTGACAAAAATATCATAAGTTTTCACCCTGAAAATCCTCACATATCAATTTTGATTCGAATCGGACCAGAATTACAAATTTTGTCCACCATCTTGGAGCCACCATCTTGTTTTTTTGCATTGACGAACAAATCATAATTTCCGACCTTGAAAACCACCACATATCAATTTTGAATTTGAATCGCCATTTTGTTTTTTCTCTTAGAAAAATTCCATAATGCATTGTCACCGAATTTATGTCAAAATAGCTTGCAAATGCAGTATTATAATTTGGAATACGGAACAGTTATTTTTCCCGCAAGAGGGCGCCAAAATAAAAAGTTAGGTGGCAAAAATTGACATGGCTGAATTCCTTATGAAATTACCTTTTCAAGGATGTGTCAAACTTACTACTTTCCCTATTCAAATTGTTTGGGTGATAGTGCCCAAGGGGTGGGGGGAGAGGTATGACAGTTGATGTTATGATAGGAAGATGTCCCCCTTGCATTAAAAATCGACGTGTTTTTGCATTTTATTCACAGCACACGCGTTTTGAAGATATTCGATCTGTTTCGTTTTCGGTGCCCCACCCTGTATAAATGTTAGTAAAACTCAATCATATTTTGATAACCACTGTCTCTACCTGGCTAATAACGAAAACCAGTTCGTTTGGGCTTTATTTGGCTAGGTCATTTGGATAATCCAAATGACCTACTGGGTTCCCGTAAATGGAGAGGAATAGTGTTTTTATCTACGATAGCGGGGGTTATTTGGAATGTTTCTAAGCCTCGAGAGAAAGATATCGTCTTTGTACTTTTTAGTACAAAAGTTTTAGAATTATCAGCGGACTTTCTTCCAAGTAGCGAAATCCAACTTTACTTCAACCGGTTTGTCCGGTTTTCTTCGAGAAATGCCGAAATTTAGTCGTCTATGGGAAGTTTCTCATTGGGAAAGCTTCTACAGTAACAGAAGTCCATTGAAAAGTGGCAACAGGAAGAAGAAAGATGATTGAAGGCTTTTAGCCCGTCAGCCCGCTGCCAAAATGTGGAATGATTTTATAACGTATGCCCTTTAGGGTTTTGGTAGTTATAAATATTATGATCAATGAACAAGCAAAATTAGCGCTATCGCGTAGAACATGATAATAATACTTTATCCACAATCACCTTATAATTGAAGTTTTATCCACACTTATGAACCGTATAAAGTACCACTTTATCCACTAGTGGAATAATGAAATTACTTTTTTCCACTAGTGGAATAATGAAAAATACAATCTTGAATATCAATCACATTTTACTTATTTTCACCAACTTCACAAATTTTTACAAATGGAGTCGATAAACAATCGAAAATACATAGCAACCATTCAACACCTCCCGATATTTTTGTATGCTATTTCAATGATTTTTGAGGAGGTGACAGCCGCTGTCAGAGCAAAACGTCAAATCATTTTGTGATGAAAAATTTCCGCGATTCTGATTCTAAATGAATGTGATTGTGAATAAAACGTTGTATTGCATGCGTGTTTTAGATACATTTTATTTGCTTAAGAAATTTAAACGCTCGAGCTTCGCTCTCGCGTTTAAACTTTCTTGCGCAAATAAAATGATATCTAAAACACTTATACAATAAATTACTATTATTTTCTCAAAGACATGCATAAACAGAAATAGATTCAACAATACCCTATTTCTCGACACATTTGAAGGCATATGGTGAATTTTCGGACCAACGCGACACGTATGCCGATCGGTTTCCGTTTGATTTTTATTTGATGAAATATCGTTTGGTATGCTTGGCGTACGCTAAACTATCATTAAAATATGTGATTTCTGAATGCAATCAACAATAATCAACTAGTTTCTGACAAACTATATACGTGTTTATGCACGTATTTAAGAAAAAATAAGTTTTATTATTGTTATATACAGTGTGTCCCACTTACTATGCTCACCATTGGTATCTTTTTAATGGTAAGAGATACGAGGTCGGTTAAATGACACCAAATGTGGAGTTTATCAAAGCCAACTATAATGTGAAAAAATATTTTGATAAAATCTATTCGTTTTTGTTTTAAACGCAAATAACAGATCATGACTCTTGCAAGTGAATTTTGACTCACTTCTGGCGGTCCTAATAACTTGAAATTTGGCAGATGTTCATAATTCCGATGACAATGCACTATGGAATAAAAAATAAAAAATGGTGGCTCCTCCAATATGGCGGACGAGATTTGTGATTATGGTCCGATTCCATTCAAAATTGGTATGTGGGGGTTTTCGAGGTCGGAGATCATGATTTTTATGTTAAAATTTATAAATTCAAGATGGCGACTTCAAAATAGTTCTTGTTTCTGTATAAATGACGTTAACTCCGTTGTTATCAACAAAAAACTATTACTATAACCATTGTTTATAGAGAAAGAAGATAGTCAATGCCTGTGGAAATCGCGTTTGATACAATCGCGCGTGACATCTAGCCCGATAACGACGAACCGAGGCAGAAAATACACCCGTACGAATGCGCCCCCTACAATCAACTTGCATTTTTTGAGGTATACTTGAGGATTTTTATTTTCGTCAAGGAATCCTAGTAGTGAATCGTTCGCCCTGACAGGGACTTACTTGAAATTTTCTAATGATAGTTTTTAACAGAGTAGCATATTTTATTCACAAATTCAATGTCATTCAATAAAAATGAAGTGCATACTTTTTTGTTTATTATTTGATATAAATTGAATGAACTATTCATAAATGTAATAAAGTGAACGTGAACTTAATATCAGTTTTGCAATTTTGACTTCAATCATCATGAACAATACTGTGGCATGGTTCAATTGAAAAATGAGTGTGGAATTTCAGTGAAATATATCTTTTCACCTACATGTGGTGTCAGTGTATTTTTTAAGCCAAAATCACTGGGACGAAGCTCATAATACACTACCGGTGAACAGCACCTTTGCCTTATTATTTTCGGGGCTTTGTGTTTGTTATTGTTTGTTATTTAATTTCAATCACTGGGCGACTCATTTTAACCAGTAGGTGGGTGACATTTGTGTCGCACACTTCACTAGTGAAAAGGTGGTGACACAATGGAACAAATAGTATAAAAAAAAATTGTTATAAAATTGTTATTTCCGTCAACCGATTGCACCCCTACGCGCAACCCTCGGAAGTCTTCGAGAGACTTGTGTGAGTTAGGGAAGACGCAGCCCTTACCTTTTAACGTGTGATGCCATGCACGAGACCGATGACCATGCGAGGCTTTGAACCCTCGACCCTTCGCTCCAAAGGCGAACGCTCTACCACCACGGCCACCACTGTCATACCTCTCCCCCTACCCCTTGGGTATCATCACCGAAACAATTTGAATAGGGAAAGTAGTAAGTGTGACACATCATTGAAAAGGTAATTTCATGAGGAATTCAACCATGTCAATTTTTGCCACCTAAATTTTTATTTTGGCGCCCTCTTGCGGGAAAAACAAGTGTTCCGTATTCCAAATTATGATACTGCATTTGCAAGCTATTTTGACATAAATTCGGTGACAATGCATTATGGAATATTTCTAAGAGAAAAAACAAAATGGCGGCTTCAAAATGGCGGACATGATTTGCAATTATGGTCCGATTCGATTTAAAATTGATATGTGGTGGTTTGCAAGGTCGGAAATTATGATTTGTTTATCAATGCAAAAAAACAAGATGGTGGTCCAAGATGGCGGACGGAATTTGTAATTCTGGTCCAATTCGAATCAAAGTTAGTATGTGGGGATTTTCAGGTTTAAAAATTTGGATATTTTTGTAGGTGCAAATAACAAGATGGCGGGCGAAATTTGTAATTGTGGTTCGATTAGAGTCAAAATTAGCATATGGGGGTTTTCAGTATGAATAAAATGAATTATTTAAATTGATAAACAAAAGCTTTTATACAAATGCGCTAAAAGGAGATAACGGCAAATAAACGAAAAAGAGAGAAAAGGTATTCATATTTTTTTTTTAGATGTGTGACGTAGGTTACTCTGTGCGTAACAAATTCGAAAGCTTGCCGCGAGTACAAAATAGGTATTTTTGCGAGGTAAAATTTTGATTCTGTTACGTATAGAATAACCTCAGTCACACATCTGAATAAAATTATAATTTCCTTTTTAGCGCATTTGTTTAATTTTTTTATCAATTTAATCATTTCATTTTAGTCATACTGAAAACTTGTAAAACCCCCATATGCCAATTTTGAATCGAATCGAACCACAATTACAAATTTCGTCCACCATCTTGGTTTTTTGCATTGGCAAAAACATCATAATCTTTCACCCTGAAAATCCCCACATCCTAATTTTGATTCGAATCAGACCAGAATTACAAATTTCGTCCGCCATCTTGAAGCCACCATCTTATTTTTTCGTATTGACAAACAAATCATAATTTTCGACCTTGGAACCTTGGAACCACCACATATCAATTTTGATTCGAATCGCACCATAATTGCAAATCATGTCCGCCATTTTGAGCCGCCATTTTGTTTTTTCATTTAGAAAAATTCCATAATGCATCGTCACCTAATTTATGTCAGAATAGCTTGCAAATGCAGTATCATAATTTGGAATACAGAACAGTTGTTTGTCCCGCAAGAGGGCGCCAAAATGAAAAGTTAGGTGGCAAAAATCGACATGGCTGAATTCCTTATGAAATTACCTTCCTAATGATGTGTCACACTTACTACTTTCCCTATTCAAATTGTTTGGGTGATAGTGCCCAAGGGGTGGGGGGAGAGGTATGACAGTTGAGGTTATGATAGAAAGATGCCCCCTTGGATTAAAAATCGACGTGTTTCTGCATTTTAATCACAACACATGCGTTTATTGCGTTTCGAAGATATTCGATCTGTTTCGTTTTCGGTGCCACACCCTGTATATTAATAGCAAGTGTTGAACAAATATAATATTCAAAAATACACGAAGGGTAACGTGACAATTTCACAAATGATAACGGCACAAAACAAATAAACACAAAATTCACTGGGAATGGTCTTGATAACATCAAGTTCCAGGTTAAATAGAAACACTGAAACTGAAATGAATGGAATCTCGAGTTTACACCAGTGTCCAGTACAACGCTGGATAGGATGCACGTGTCAAAATTATATTTCATAGCCATCTATCGGATTATTCAATGAATCATATTTTACGAACTGATCAAATACATACGTTAAAATCAAGAACAGGCGTGACTGGAGACTCGTGGACTAGCGACATCTAGTGATGGTCTCCATTTGAATCCAACTAAAAGTACGAAAGATTGGCTAACTATCTTCTCTCTATAAACACTGCTATAACATATCATCTGTAAGAGAAAAAAAAGCTATGACCTACATTTAAAAAATGAAAGTTGGTGCTGATATCTCAAATTCTAGAAGAGTTGGTATGAATTTCATATTTTTTCGAAATCTCATTAAAAAACTGCCATAAGAATGAAATAATAATTATAATAATAATAATAACGTTTATTCATAATTCAATGATACATGTATAAAATAAAGGTATACCCATTTCTTAATTTTAAGAAACAATTGTAAAATTATGAAAGGGTATTTGTCAATTATTATTATATCTATACTGGAATAGCATGATCAGTCAAACAGTATCAAACTGGTATGAGACTGATCATGAACCTTTTTGTATTCCCCTTTTTTTAAAGAATTACAAAGAAACAAAAAAAAATAACAAAACAAAGAAGGAATTCTAATAAAGTCCATTTCTTTTTTCGAGAAAATATTTTTTTATTTTGATTTTAAATTCAGTGATATTTCTACAATTTTTTAATTCTTCAGGTATTTCATTGAATTTTGAAAGACCTTCATGGGTGAATCTTTTCTGGCCAATTACAGAGTTTGCAGAATCTAGATGGAAAAGTTATGTTGTCGTGTATGGTAATTGTGAAATTCCTATTAAAATATTTTCATAAATAAAGAAGTTACGGACGAGACATGAAAATGATCAAAATCTGTTTTTTGCGTATAAAACAAAAACGAATAGATTTCATAAAATTATTTTTTCACGTCGTAGTTGGCCTTGATAAACTCCACATTTGGTGTCATTTAACCGATCTCGTATCTCTCATCATTAAAAAGATACCCATGGTGAGCATGGTAAGTGGGACACACTGTATGTTCCACGGGTTAGCGCTAATTTTGCTTGATCATTGATCATTATATTTATAACTACCAAAATCCTAAAGGGCATACGATATAAAATAATCACACATTTTGGCAGCAGGCTGACGGACTATTTATTTAGCAGTATTTCGAAAAAAATCGGTAAAATTATCGTTTGCTGAAATTCTCTTGGAGAGATTTCAATGCGAAAAAATCCATTAAGAAGTATTGGTATCTCATTAGGGTTTTAGAGATTGAGGAAATCATTTTCATACTGCGTCAGTTTAAAAACGTACTAGGACTTCAACTTTGCTGTCGTCGGGCTCACTTTCCGTGAGTCCAATGTACCAAACAACGTAAGAAAGCTGAGTGGAGATTTTCAGAACCATTGCATAACTACAAGCGGACCCATAAAAAGAACGACAGAGCGTGGTTGCCCACACGGCTCAATCCTTGGGCCGATACTGTGGACAACAATCATGGAAGGCTGGTTCCCAGGGCCGCGTCGCCCATGTGTGCGAAGTGTGCGGTGCACAAAGGCTCTAGGGGCGCCGGAGGCGCCCTTAAACCTATTAAAATGCCAGCGCTAATTACTGAAATACAAATTTTTGCACAATAACATTCCTCGTAGTTGTGTATCGATCATGGTCATCGTGTATAACAGTCATAGTCATGTATGATAAAACTGCAAGATAATAGGGAATTATTGGAAACTCTATAAGGTAAATGCCTTATTATGGTCGTTCCGAAAATGGGAAGTACGCATGCGCACTAGAAAAAATTTAATTAGGGAACCATAATAAAATACTGCTTTTCTCTATTTACCACAAGATACCGTAAGTATTTAAGGTTTCCTTATTTCCCTAATTCGCCAAACCTAACCTCCCAAAAAAGTATCTCAACTCAATCAAGTAATCTGTCTGTATTTTCGTTTCGAGTTTTGTGTTGTGTCGGTTTAGTGCTGTAATTGTGTTTTTTTATAAATAAATGTTCAAGTTTATATTATAAAAAATGAGTGGGCCAATACATTTTTAATTCTTTGAAGATGTCCCCTTTGGAATCTAAAGTTTTTTACCACTTCCTCATCACTCATCAGGTTGTCCAAATCGAAAGGGGGACCCTGGCCTTCCTCATCTCTGATAATTAAAATATTATCCAATATACCAAATTCAATATCTTCATCGGCCCCACCTCCTAAAATTATGGCTTCCAAAATATTTTCCATATTGTTCTAGACCGCTATCAAAAAATATTACAATAAAATATAACTGAAATAGTGAAATCTAATTAATCTGAACTTTTTTTCAACAACAAAACAAAAGACACAAGTAGAAGTATTTTTTTAGGTTAGAAATAAAAATATCGCTGTTCTAAGAACTGTCAATTTAAGGAGTGAGTTCCAATAACTCAATTTCTACCCTGACATTTAAGGTTTTGCTTTATTTATATAAGGCTTAACTTCATTAAGGCATTACCTTAACGGGCGGTGTTCAATTTAATTCCCTAATATTTTTTAGATCTGTAATTTAAGTTTACCTTATTTAAAATTGGACTTACCATATTACTGACCAAATGTTTACGTCTCGGGTTTTAGTTTACATTAATTATGAGCTCTGCTGCGTTAACATCAAAAGAACCGCTGCTGTCCCTGTTGAAGATTGAATGAAGATTTGTTTGAACTCTGTTATTGTATATCAATTGTCTCATAAAGAAAGAAAATAAAAAGAATTTGTTGATAAGTCAGTTGTAAAGATAAAAAGTCAACTATTTTTGAATTGTAAAAAGTTATTGAGTAAAATCGCGAAAAACAGTCCAAATAAGTTTATCCATTGAAGAAATCAATTGCATTGGTACTCCGTGGTAAATTTGAACCACTTTGGAGCGAAAAAGCGAATCAGGAGCAAGAGAACTTCAGAAAGTGCAGAGTGAAAGAAGCAATAAAGGAATCCCACCACTAAAGTATGCAGATTCAGGCAATGCAGAACTTATGCGTTCAAGTGTAGCCCTGAGTTATGATGGCTATACAAGTCCTATTGGAAGAGTCGCGTCTGTAAAAAATGTGCAAGTAGAGGTTTCTAACAGCATCACTGAAGATAATCTGGAGTCGACACATAAATCTAGCAGAGGAGTGTCTACCAAGTCGAAGGATTCTAGTATTTCCAGATTGAATTTTGTATTGACCTTGATGAGGAAACAAAAATAACTCGATGAAAAAGAATCGAGAGAATAGCTGAAAGCATTAGAAATAGAACGTCAATATTTGATGAAGAAATACAAAGAAAATTAGTAGAGAAAAGTGAAACAAAAGCAGTGTGGCCAATAAAGACTCAGTGTTTCCTGTTTGTTTCTAACTTTACTATGAAAATTCTTCTGTCTTAAGTAAATGGGTTGATGAATCGAACAAATGTGTGGAGAAAAAGCAGTGCCAATCAGAATATAAAGAAGACTAGTAAATATTTCGACCTCGTCCAATATTGTCTATCCACATTCTGTTGGGGCTGGAGGAGACAATCCAGTATTCCAGTAAACACTGATAGTTTCAGGCAGTGTGTTGAAAATACCAATTCAATCGACAGAATTTTGTTACGATATAAAATGCGAGATCTACCTCATTTTTCTGGTGATCTCTCAGAATGGCATATTTTCATAAACGAATACAGGAGATCTTCAGAAGAAGTAGCTTTATCTGATCATGATCATCTGCTACGTTTGGATAAAAGAGTTTATTCCCTAATTGAGAAGGTGAAAAAGTTGAGCCCCGTAAGAGAAGACAAATTGGACTCTTGGATTCAATTCTCTAGTGTTGTGAATAATATGGCTACTATCATGAAAAATGTGAATTTTTTTCCTTTATCTTTTCAACTTTATTATTAGAAAATAAAAGACAGCCATTTTGTAAATAACTTGAATAAAGTTAGACTAGAGAACACATTTCCATCTAAATAAAAAATAACAAAATTTTTTCGGTACGAAACACTCCGCCAAAACAAAGAGACGCTTTATAGGGCTCGAACACAGGCGCTGCCGAGGGTCAGCGCGGCCCTGCTGGTTCCAGATGGTAGACAGAGAGACGGGCAAGGATGAATGCTCTTAGCTACAAGCCATTGCCGATGACCCAATCATTGTTATCGCAGGAAGGACAAACAAACAGATACAAGAGAAATGGGCAAATGTTTGGAAAGGATGCAAAAAAGGGGAAAACAGGAATAAGCTGAGATACAATCAAGAAAAGACGGAAACGATGTTTATAACTACAACACCAGAAATAAAAATGGATGATTTTAGACCAGACAACACTGGTCAACCACTCAATCCAAACAGGAATAGTGGCTTATTCAAAGATTAGAGTTGCCATGGTAATGTTTTTAAAAAATTGCTTAAACACAGAGGTTGTGGATCTGTGATTAATAGATCATGCGGTACATATCCGTACGATAAATGCCTAAAGTCAAGTGGGTAGAAAAACAAAATTATTCAAATATCTATCATTAAATGTTTCAAGAGAAATAAGAGATGCCTGTGGAATCGGTATTGAACCCAAACGCTAGTATCATCTAGCGTGATTAGTTACAAACATGAATATTTGACATCATTTTAAAGCAGAGTTCTTCAAGAAACCCTGGTTTTGATGCTGTACAAATGTTTAAATAGAAGTAAGAAAGTTAGCCAACCTTATGGAATTAATATTGGATACAAATGGGGGCGACAGTGATCTGGCATCCAAGTCATGTCGTATCTTGATTGAAACAATGGTACAGCATTAAAATCAGGGTTTTTTGAAGATCCCTGTATATAAAAAACAACAATTTAACAATATAAATGACGTGAAATATTCTTGTTTATAACTAATCACGCTAGATGACACCTGCGTTTGGGTCCAATACACATACCTCAAAAAGAAAAATACTTGGAATCAAAATGTTCATTTTATTGTTAGTGTCTACAGTAGTCAACTATCTTTAGTTTTTATTGAAAATTCATATAAAAAATGAGAGGGAGGGAGAATGTTAAGTATCGCTTAAAAAAACGTTCAATACGCAAAACAGTCACATGACAGTTGATGGATGACACATGGTCCATTTTGCATTCCTCCATGTAGACATCCTCAATGACCCATCTTTCTGTGACACATTTTTCAATCATACTGTATTAATTTGTAAATAATGATTTTTGAACCCATATGTTTATGCCTCCAATGATATACCGCACGCCACTCCCTCCCACCTCCCCCACCTGTATAACCAACATATCAAGCCACGTGTACTACGAGGTTCGTAGCCTGGTGTATTGATGTACGCTTCATAATCTGGAGGTGGTCGGTTCGATTACCACATTCGACTCTCCTTTTTTTAAAATTATAATTAAACGAGAGCTTTTTTTGTCGAAGTAAACTTGACATGTATTAATGAAAATTTTGTTGCCTGGCAATTTAACAAAAAAAACTGTCCCTGAAAAAATTACGAGTCCGTAAGACGAGTAATTTTTTGAGTTGAATTGCCTAATGGCAACAAAATTCGAATTGTAAATAGTTTACTTCGACAAAAAAAGCTAGAGTGTAATTCGGGAAGACAATTTAATGAATATGTGAATCAATAAATTAAAAGATAAGATATAAATTAGTTTATTTAATTTAACGGAAAAGTACAATTGTTAAAAACACAATTATTAAAAAAAGCTTGATTTTCAGAACTTTCTTGTCTTTTGTTAATAGTTTGCTGCATGCTAGTATTTTGAGCGTTGGTAGATTATCTACTGTGATTAATTAAATATCTATCTTTAATGAAAGTTACTGTTTAGTTCACACTATAAAGTTTATTTCGTTTTTCTCAATACTACAGTGTAGTTGAATTCAAATATTAATTTCAAAAGTTATGTTCATGACAATTGATTCCAATTATGGATTTTATCGCGATGTAGCATGTACCAGGGTCGCACATATCAAACTCGAAGATTCGAGAAGGCAGTGCGACCGAATAATGTCAGATTGACAACATCGAGGAAAAATAGGTGCAATGTCAGATACTTTGTCACGACAAGAATTGTTCGAGATATTCGGCGATTACGCACAGTACCTTGCCGTTGACTATGCATATTCACTACCTTTCCAAGAAGAACAGCCCAGGACGGCCGTCCGGAGGAGCCAGCTCCAGCACCGTTCAAAGCTACATTGTATTCGAGGTAAGCGATCCTTGTCATGCTCGTTTCTCTCTAATTTTTTTAAAATACAGTCCATTAGCATTGCACTCGCCCAACAGTTACTTTCATTAATTTTGTTTGAGCCTTAGCAGTCATTAATATGAATCAATCAATCAATCAAACTGAGCTTTATTGTCAAAGAATAATTTTCCTATTGACAAAGCGTGGAAAAGTAATAAGTGGGTGAAACCACTATGTCCAATTATAAAGTCAAAAGTACAATACAAATATAAATATAAAATATGGATAGTAAAGAATACAAATACAAGAATATAACAAGTTTATAACTATAACAAGTTTAAAAACAAATATAGAATTAAGCCATAAGACAATAATAACATTTATATCACATTTAACACCAACTAGATACCTATCATATCAGTTAAATAACCTAGAAATAAATTATACGTGATATTAAAACTTTAAAACTTTTCGTTGTAATATTCCTGCATAGTACGCTTTTTGAGTGAGGAAATCTTTAACTTCTTTTCTGAATTTCTTTATACTACCAATTGCTTTAAACTGGTTTGGCAAATAATTATAGATTTTTTTGCTTTCATATATAATAGAATGTTTGGGTCTAGTCAACTTGGGTATTGGTAGAGAAAGATGACAGTTATTTCTAGTGGCAAATGATTCACAGGCTTTTTATTCGCTGACTGATGTCTGGTATGAATCAAATAGACTGTTTCCAAAATAAAGAGGCAGGTGATTGTTAGGATTTGTTGTTTGAAATATAGTGGTCTACAATGATCCCTTGCTTTTGCCTTACATAAATAGCGAATTGCTCTTTTCTGTAGAATAAACACAGAGTTAAACAGATGTTGGCTACAAAAACCCCAGAAGGCTATGCCGTACCTGATATGAGACTCTATGAGAGAAAAGTATGTGTTTCTAGCAACAGCAGGACCAAGCTCATTCGAAACAGCTCTAATAGCAAAGCAACCCGATGCTAGTCTCTTTTTTAGTGACATTATATGCTCTTCAAACCCTAATTTCCTATCAATATGGATTCCTAGGAATTTAGTACTTGTTCTGTTTCCAACTTGAAGATTACCCAAAGTCAGATTGTCAAATTCAAATTTGAAGGTTATAATACTTGTTTTCGCCTCATTGAAACAAAGATAATTTGAATCGCATCAAGATTTGACTTCGTTGAGGTCCTTGGATACAACTGTTTTTAGTGTTTCCTAATTTTTTTCGTGCCAAAAGAGGGTGGTATCGTCCGCAAATAGTGTGAATTTTCCTGTAATTGGTAAGTATGTTAGATCATTCAGGTACAATAAAAACAAAACTGGGCCAAGCACTGACCCTTGAGGAACTCCTGATTTGGCATGTGAAAAACAAGAGGTTTCACTGGAAATGTTAACACTTTGTTTTCTCTCAAGAAGATATGATTCAAACCATTTAGAAGCAACCCCTCTGAATCCATAATGATACAGTTTTTTCAGCAATACTCTGTGGTTTACGCAATCAAATGCTTTTGAGAAATCACAGAATACTGCTGCAACTACCTCACTCTCATTCAGGCTGAGATATACATCCTCCAGGAACGAAAAAGTTGTATCAGTTGTGCTTTTTGAATTTTGGAACCCAAATTGACATTGCGACAATATATTATGTTTTTGTAAGTAATTAATCATTCTCTTTTTAACCAGTTTTTCTATAATTTTGGAAAGAGTAGATAAAAGCGATATTGGACGATAGTTTGATCGTCGGTTTCACCATCTTTGTGAAGTGGAATTACAATTGCGTTTTTCAGAAAAGAGGGAAATGACCCTGATCAAATGATTTATTTATATACTCTGCTAGAACATATAAAGCAGTATCAGACAGACTTTCAAAAATATTTACAGAGATTTCGTCTATACCCCCCGATTTCTTATTTTTCATTTCTTTCAGTTCGTGAATATCAGTTGGTACAAAGAAAAAGGTATGTGGGATTTCATGTCGGAGGTAATTCAAAGGGTCAGCCTGACTATCTAATTTTGATGTTATTTTTTCGGCTACAGAGCAGTAATAATTGTTAAGAGTGTCTGAGTCAATATTAATAGGAGGTGGTAAAGAATTATTCTTACCCCTCAAGTCATTGACTACTCTCCAGTGTTCTCTCGATATATTTTTGCCGTTCTCAAATCTGGATTTATAGTGTTTTTCTTTAGCACATTTGATTACACTCCTATATATTTTCCTGTACTTGTTGAAATATGCTAAGAAACAATCACTATTGGTATATTTCCTTATCATATGCATTGATCTTAGATTTTTAGCTGATATTCTGATGCTGTTGGGGGACGTCTTCCTTCAGGTTGTCTGTGGGACGGTTTGTTGGAATAAAACGTCTTCGTGAAAGATGCGGACAAAATGGATTCATCTTCAACGGTGGTCGAGAAAGAAGTCTCTCTCTCTCTCTCTCGAACGTCGAGAGTGCCAGGGTCACATTAAGCGCTGTTGCCACACTTAATATTAAGGTGTGATCTTAGGAAAAAATACAAAGTATGTATAATGCTTAACAGATGCCATTGGTGATCCATGTTTTTTTATGTGATTTTTTTTAATATTTGCACTGGAAAGCAGTCATTGAAACTCTGAATTAATTGACTATGAAATATCGATAGAGCTTCTGTCGGGATAGAACTTATTAACCAGTGTGTTTCCTCACAACATTTTTCGAAATGTTTGTAATTCTTTTTGCTATAGATTCTGCCATATTTTTTGCTTCCAATCGATTGTGGGCTTAGGTAAGGTTGAAATAAAAAACTCTGAATGTAATAAACATTTTCTTATTCAAACCTATAATCTTACATAATATACATAGTACAAAAAAACTATATTGAACCTCAGAATAGAGGCAATCAAAGGAAACATATATTCGTTACTGTACAAAAATCTATACTACTGTACATTACTGTAAAAGCAAATAAATAATGTGTCCTTGAAATAATATACAATATACATTCTAAATGAATATTTCAAATATACAAAAATCGAGAAATCAAACTCATCCGTTGAAAGGCCTGAGCAGAAATTAAAGCAATTTGGAAAATAATTAAACTGAAACCAACCATTACATAAGTAGCATTGAAGTTGTTATTTTCATCCACTAAAATATTTCCTTTTATACTACATTGATCATCTTATTTTCATCGTTGTAAAGGAAAAAAAAACACAATCGAGATCATTTTTAAATTAGCAACTTTCTTTCAATAACAGAGCCAACGATAAAGGCTACCCCTCCCCACTAGTAAGCATCCGTTGGCTCGGCGAAGGTTTCGCCCGAAGTAACGAATTGGCACTTTGAAATAGCACTTTAGAGTTTTTCATTGATTTGTAAGCGAGGTGTTACAAAATCAAAAGTAACGCCCATGATTTTGTATCACGCTGCGTACATCATTTGAAGAAGCATAGGTCTAACACAGTTTTTAATCTAGTTAGAACATTTTGCTAACTCACACGTAATACTGAATAGCGGATTTTGCTAAAAATACCATTTTCTTTTTGACAGGCACAGTATACAGTTATAATTAAAAATAACAATTGGTACTTTTAAACAACACTGATATATAAAGTTGGGCTGCCGAACAATGCTTGAAACTGGTCAAAGTATTATTTATTTCCAATGTAGCGAATCAAACTTCACTTCAAGTTAAAAACGGTTAATCTCAATCCACATTGGTGAAACAAACAGAAGTAAAAGTTTTCTAAACGATAAGCTATTTTCATGTTTTGAGAGACTCACAAACAACCAAGAAGCAGTCAAATCATAAGAATCTAAATCAATGATGTTCCATTTCTAATGAAAACCAGTTCCAATAGTTATCCGACAAATCCCTTTGAGGCCAAACAGGCAGACACCAAATAACCAAACGAGTGTAATAAAGTACACGTGACTCGCCTATTGGCCACTAGTCTCTACATACAGGAAGGTAAACCGTGCATATTCAGCATTTGAATTCATCCGAAAAACGAAATACAAGTCACTTCTTTGTACACTTATGTACACAGAAAACGAAAAGTGCTCGACGCGTTCATCAAGCGTCGAGTCTTCGGGAATGTAGAAAATGAGGAAATCGAGACCGGATCACAGACACTTTGCGACCGTCCCTGACCTCGTTCCGCACACCCCAAAGTCTAAAGATATATCACACATGAAATAGTAAATTTGAAAAAGTTGCGTCTACTATCACAATGAATTCGACTCTCAAGTCGTCTCGTTAGAGTCCGATTTGGCCGAGTTGTCGGCGTCGTTCGAGGTGCTGCCGTTACTCCTCTCACTACCCGACGATTCCTTCTCACTCTTCACATTCAAATGTTGGTTCATTATTGCACTTAAAGTCGACAGCGAGTCTTTCACAGCGTGGTATATAATGTTCTTTATTTGGAGCTTGTCCTCGTGGTTCGAGTGCGTGTCGGTAAGGTCTCTGAACTCTTGGGTCAGGTGAAAACAGTGGGACACGTTCTCAGGAGACACGAAATCCTCAGCCACCTAAAACAATAAAGAAAATTTAAAATTTGATAATAACTGCTTGATATTTTTTTTGGGTGCTTTGATTCAGTCCGGTTTACTAAATTAAATTCCTGCCCCAGGTTGGGCGCCAAATTCTGCTGATACAAAATTGCAATTGACAATGCTGAACCGATGACGCACGAATCGTATTTGAAATAATGAAATAAAATCAATGAATTAGAAATGAAACTGAACATATATAAATAAACTCACATATTAATTTTGACGGAAATTCATCAAATCGATTGAAACTAATTATTTCAATATACCTAACTTCATAAGCATTTACCATTGGCATGATGATAAACAAGGAAAGGTGGCAATTTATTAGAAAACTGGATTATAATCTATCAATATTCACAAAAGTATAAATAAAGAATACAATACAGTAGAAATAGAAATTTCGCAGTTTCAATCAAAATTAAACATAATAGCCCTTTATAGACCTAGTTCAAAATGAATGTGAACATTTTGAAGATTTATTAAAATTACTCAAGGAAGCTAAAGTTCAATTTATTAACTTATTATAGAACTCTCGAAAATAATGATTGGATCACCAGCTCTAGCATTCATTGAAATCAGGAATAAAAAATTCGAAATTATGGAACAAAATATTAATGATCAAGAAGATGCAATGTTTAGAAGAGCAAAATCTCAATATGTCAATAAACAGTTTGAGAAAGTACAAGTTAATCCAAAGAAAATGTGTGATGTATTGAATTATTGTATGAGATAAAAATGAAAATTTTATCAAAATAGGGATATTGAATCATTATAATTGAATGACAATTTCATCACCAATAACCTGGAAATAGCAGATTTAATGAATATACACTTTTCCCACATTGGTAAAAACACAAATTACTTAAAAATGTTCTATAATAACATGCCCACTGAAAATATTTTTCCACTTCGTACATTCCTAAATGCTTGAAAGAACATGCTGATCCTGATAATTTTATTACTAGGAATATTTTTTAATTGAAAGACATTTGGTAGAATCTCTCGCTAAATTAATTAATAATTATTTCATAATAGGTGTTTTTCCAGACTAACTGATGCATCAGTTAGAACTATTTATAAAAGTGAGTATGCCCAAGAACTTGAAAATTACAGACCAAGAAGCCTTATTGAGTATTGGACAAAATGGAAGAGATGCTGGAAAGGCACAAGGATCTGTTGAAAACAAATACTTGAACTATAAGAACTCCCATAAATGAGTGTTTCAAAGTTATTGTGTTATGTTTTATTTCCAATATGTTCAAGTGATGTAAATGTTCAAGACAATGAAGTCTTGTTAAAAAAGTACAATGTTTTCATCAAAATCATGAAATGAGATTGACGCATTTTGTATAACTCCATGTACTGAAACTGTTTCTCTAAATTATATCCCATTCTTGAATATATTTTAAATTGTTCATTCCAGTAAATTATTTGTTGTATATGCGATAACGATTTATTTTCTTCAGAATTGTTGAATTGGTTCAAGAGGATTGATTATTAATTGATTAATTGCCCCATTGCTAATGATTAATTCAAGCAAAGCCAAGTCATGTTGAAATAATGAAAGTTGAAAAAATTCCTACCCCACGTTGGGCGCCAAATTCTGCCGAGACAAAATTTGACTCACTTCAACTGACTATGAATTTCTTATCACAGTGAATGGATGACAACCAAATAATATTTGAAATAATGGAGTTGTACCAAATTCTGCTTGGACATAATATTAACCAATTCTGTATAAATTGACAATCAACTTTGAAAACTGAATCAAAGACATCCAAATTATATTCGTAAGAAAGTGAAAGGTGAAAAGTTGTGAACAAACACTGACCTTTATGCAGTTATGCAGGTTCCTGACTTGATGAGGCGCTCCGGCGGGAATAAACACCGCATCTCCCTTGCACTGCACTATCGCATATCCTTCGACACCATACTCCTTGTACAGCCTCTCTCGCAGGGGACCATCCAGGTAACAACTCTGATCGTGGATCGGATCGTGATGAGGTTCCAGCCTGCCACCCTTCTCCACCACCACCTTGTTGAGCAGATCCCTAATCTTGTCGGCGTCGCGCGCGTTGTAGATGTGCCAGAGAGCGCCCGGTAGCTCGCCCTTGTCTCTGACCCTCCTGCGGGTCAGGATATCACACCCGGCTTCATCGATGGCGCGGAAAGCTTCTTTGATGTGCTCGTCGGTGTCGCCGTCTTTCGGTATGCCGACGTACACCATGACGTTGACCGCGTCGGAGATGTCGAGATGCAAGTTCGTCGTGCCTTTGTTCGGGTGCAGCGCGGACCCGTACGCGTTGTACATCTTCGGCCCCAAGTCGGGACGAACGAAGCACTCGGGCAATCGGCTGGCCAGGTTCAGGCGACCGGTCCTGTGCGTGTACTCCGATAAGGGTAGGACTTTCATCAGGTCGGTGTAACGAGAGGGCAGCAACTCCGCGAAGTCTTCGCCCGGAGGCCAGTCTTTCAGTTTCAGAAGCATCGGCTGACCTCGGTCGTCTTTCAGTCGTTTGCTGAAGTGGTCGAATCCCTCCCAGAATTTCCGCATCGGTTGGTTGGGGACCAGGTTGCCCGTCATGCAATTGACTAGATCGTTTTTCTCGTCTCCGAAGTCTCGTGCGAAGGCGTCGGGGTTCCAGAGGTCGTGGTCCACGTGTCGGGTCACGTCTGAAACTATGACTGGTTGGCCACGTTTCCATTGGTCCTGGAAATAAATCAAGACGTTAGAATCAATGGAACATTTTCTACATATCACAAGATAGATATAACAAATGCTTTATAGTTATTGTAGTAGAGCTTGGGATTACGCCACTGTGTTTCGACTTTGTACCCAAGTCATTTACGAGTAGGTAGGAAGTGACAGAAATGACCCTTTCAATTATATGGCCACAACTATAAATGTACAAGTATAAATCAACAGAACATTTTTGGGGACATAAAACGGTTCGTGAGAGAGTCAATGAGGACGAAATAGTAAAACATTCCCAGTGAAACAGGTTCCTACATTTGTCAGAATATCAAGTCCGGTAACATGAGTCAAACACACACACACACACGGAATCAATCGATACTATTAGTAGATATTAGTAGGAAAAAAAGTTTGTATGAACATCAAGCAGAATGGAGCAACTTTGGCATTCTCCTCGAAATATGATATATTTTGGATGATATCTGATTGTAAGGGTGAGAAATTAGTTAAATAAGTAAAAACATTGTTTTAATTTAGATAAGTTCTAATATTAATAATTATTTATTTATGGAAAATACACCTTCCAAACCGAACAAGTTCAGGTATAAGGAAGATAATTTGAATATAAATATAAGTTTTAAAAGATTTAAAAATTAATTAAAAACAACAAATTTTACAATTTTTATATTTACAGATTGATGAACATCAGTATGATAGCAAAATTTGTTTATCTAGGAAATATTTACTGGCTTTGATTTTTTTATATCGTCTGAAAGTTTGTTGTAAGTTACAGCATTGTTTTTGCCTTTATTTGAATGAAAGTTATTTATATTTCTGATATTATAGTCATGTAATTTAGATTTTTTTGTGAACTGACTATTAATTTTTTGTATTTTTTAGGTCAATTTATATGCAGTATCCTTTATAAGTTTATTGCTTTATTCATTGAACGATAAATTGTATGATGTTATGCAATAATGGGTCAAGCCACAGTCAACTAGTTTCGTAAAAAATATCAAAATAGTTTAGCAGATCATGGAATGATGGAATGTGGCTTAATACTTTCGTCAGTGTATGGAGCCCACTTACAATTGCGGGTTGAATCATTTTTGCTTATTATAAACAGTTTTTCTAAATTAATAGTTAAGATTAATTTCATCTATCCATTTTTCAAACAATTGAATATCTTTTTCCATATTACTTTCTAAAATTTTTATATTTCTGGCTGACTAATAAAGTACAGTGTCATCTGCAAACAAAATATGTTTAACTATCAATTTTATGTTTGTTATACTATTCACATGGATCAAATAGAAAATTGGAGCCAGTACTGAACCTTGAGGAACTCCAATGATGGACTGTTTTTCAATACTTTTATGTTCATCAATAAAAACATCTTGAACACCATTTTAAAAATAATTTTCGAAAAGTTTATAACAGTAACCTCTCACTCCCAAATTATTAATAAAATTAAACAGTTGTTCTTTCAATACTTTTTCAAATATTTTGGAAAAAAACATTTAGAAGAGCTATTGGGTGATAGTTAGAAACATTATTTTCTCCTTCCTTATAAATTGATTTCAATATGGATCTTTTGAGGTATTCAATACCTTTAATAATAATCAGTAAAAGGGGTAGGCTAATTGGATAATAACTCTCAAGTTTTTTTTTTAAGTTATTTGATCTTCACTAGGAGCAATGTTGGATTTGAGTGATATTATAATTTCACGAATATCTTGTTCCGAAATTGGTTTCAAAAACATAGATTTAGGTACTACTGCAAGTGATGACATTATTAGTTTGGTTTTGAATTTTTTTGATGAAGTTAATCCAGTTTGTGAGAAAAAGTTGACGAATTCATTACATATGTCTTTGTTATAAGTGTGATTTACTTTTAATTTGATTTTATAGATTGACTTTTTTCCCCTATATGTCGTTTGATAACATCTCAACTTTTTTGTCTGTCTTTTCAAATTGTTATTTAAGTTCTTGTTTTTTTAAATACATTTTTTAAGTCATCATGATTTGGATATTTTTTTAATTGTTTGTATTATTTGTCTCGAATTTTCATTTTGTCTATCACAGATTTAGTAATTCAATTATTGTTATCTCATGTTTTGAAGTTTTTGGTTTTACAGGATTTTTCTTTTCATTTTTCTATAGTTTGCAAGTTCTTCAAATGTTGTTATATCACTGAAAGAGTGTAATTGTTTTAAAATACAACCACAAAATTTATTTTTGCCTAGAATTTTTTTTAACTTTTTTTATCATCCTTGTTTTGTTTTTTTATGATTTTTTTTATGTTTATATTTTCTGCTCTAAGGTCAGAAATAGCTGAGTCAATCTCCAGAAAAGTGATATTAAGTGATTCTGTTTCTTCAATAAGACTATTTGGCTAGAATAGAACAAAACAAATTATTACAGTAGATTCAAGGATTCACACAGCCAAACAGCTTTACGAATTATGGTAAGAACTAAGGGTAGGATATTGAGAATCGATATCCGAAGTGTTTGATAAATATGTTGATTAGTTACCAATTCTCTATTGGGGTACAGAATTATTGAATCAAAATTTTCGCGCCCAGGCACTAGCAAGTTCAGTAATAGAAAATAAACAACCAGTTTTTACACTAGAGTGAAAAAAAAAAATACAACAGGCGAAATGATCAGGCCACCGGCAGCAATTTTCCGTGAGCTGTCTGTCGGAGATTACAGCTGAAAAAACTCGGTTGCTATGGCTACAGATGAAAAGCCATTGGCTAGTTTCAAAGCTATCAAAGGACCAAACTCAGAAAGTTTCAATTGGTTCTGATTAATCATCTTCAGAGTATGGGATGTCAGGGGATTTTGTTTATTTAACCTTTCATCGGTTTAAGTCGCCATATGGCTACATAATTATTTTGTATCCCTTATCGGACAAGACATCAAAATGGCTTAACAAAATTAGCATACTTTCAAAGACGATGATACCATATGGTTACATGGTTCATGAAATAGCGCGTGGTTTGATCAGAATCGGACCGATAAAGGGTTACAGCGAACATATCTTGGTTTTTTGAATAATAGACTGTCACCAACCTGGAATATTTTGTAGTTATTCTTGCACAGCGGGTCACTCAACCTCAACAGTTTCCCGTCGCACAACCAACTGTGCGGAGTCTCGGGATACAAAGTCTTGCTCTCAGTCATCGTCATTATCCTCAGCGGTAATTGCACCCTGCCTTTCCCCGCCCAGTTGTACCTCCTGATGAAATGCTTGAGCTCGTTTTTCGGCTCGGCGGGCGTCTCCACGGTCTTCTGAGGCACGCTGTCTTCTATGACGCTAGAGATGACGTCGTCCAAATCGGCCGGTTTGGTGGGCGCCGACAATTTTTTTTTCGGCTCGTTTTTGGAGACGGGTGACGCCGCTCTGGAGCCGTTGGGCTTGTGGGACGGGCGGATGAGGAGCTCACGTAAGGTAGAAAAGTTACCTTCCTCCTCGCTGCTGCTTCCCTCTTTCTTTTCCTCTTTGTCTAATCCTATGTCTGGAATAAAAAAATTGAGTCATTAGGAGATTTCTGAGAATCGAGGATTGTCAGAGCAAGGACATTTGTTTTATCACAAAGGAGTATACTATTTCTAATCCCAATTGGAACAGTACAGCAGCAGTACAGAGCTGGTTAATTCCTAGTTAAAAAGTAATATTACAATTACTTTTTTTCGTGTGATTTGTAATTGTATTCAAGTACTTTTTTCTTAAAGTAATTTGGAAATGTAATTGCAGCAAAATCTGTGTAGGAATTGTAACTTGTATTTATGTTATTAAAATAATCAAATCACAATTACTTCTTAAAAATACAATTACTTTTTCAATTACAATCACCCTTTCCAATTACAATTATAAGTAGGTACAATAAATTTTTCTAATCACAATTACTTTTAAATACGTGTTTGTTAACGAGAGGCACGTGTTCACGTGTTCTAAAAACAAAAAAATTGTATGAACTTCTTTTTTGCCATAAAAGTCAACACTCCCAAAAGCAATGCGTGCGCTCTCCGACACTAATTTTGACAAACTGGTTCTAATGAAAAGTAACAATATAAACAAATTGTGTATCAATAATAATAGTTTTATACAAAACATTATTTTTACATAATGTGGTTCACTCTCTTTAAAAAGGGTTTGATACTTTGTCCTAAAGTCAATAGTTTTCATGTTATGTTTGAAAATCTTAGGTTGACTTTTATGAAATATCCGTGTTAGAAAACTATTGATTTTACAACAAGGTATGAAACGCTTTTTGGCCAGAGTTGATCACGGAATGTAAAAAAAGTAAATTTTTGTGTAAAACAGTTAAATATTGACTACCCAGACTAAGACCTCCGATTTATGTGGTATGTTTATAAAAGTACCCAAACTTGTATGTTTATGTAACTTTTTTGTTTCAAACTCTTGAGTGTTTTATTATTATCAAGTTGCCTAATCAGTTTTTTTTTTATGTACTTTACTTATTTCTTTTTATTGACTGTGTGCTTACATAAAAATAAAACTATTTCTAATAAACTCCTATTAAATCAATTTGATATGTTGTACTGGGATTCAAACCATTTAGTGAACACTTTTAATTATTGAATTTTTTTAAATATTATGGTTTCTCAATTTTATCATAATTTATTGTTTTATCTGACAAGTAATTATTACTTCCTATTTTCATGACTTGTTCTTTGTAACTGTAATCAGCTCTTTTTTTGAAAGAGTACTTTGTAATTGTAATTAGTTCCTTTTTAGAAAAAGTACTTTATAAATGTAATTACTTTTGAAGCACCTGTAATTACCCAGCTCTGCCAGCAAATGGGAAATTTATATACTACCAGGGTTTTTACTTTCAAAGCGTTCCTAGTACAATCATAAAAAAGTTCTGTCGTATGGCCCTGGACGCCCAGAATATTAGTGAAGACACTATCAAATATATTTGACGAATAAATGCTTGGCTAGTTGGACTGGACATCTGTTATCTGAAGCCGAATGATTTTGCCATTTCAAATATTCCTTAATCAGTGCTGTGTGTTGGTGAAGCTAGGTGAATTATCCATTGAAAATGATTTTATCAATATCGTTTTCTGGGGACCTTTCAGAACCAACAACAACATTACATGTGAGGAATTTGTGTCAATCAACAGGAATCCGGAATTTGAAATTAAGGATTTGGATGTTCAGCGAGTAAAAGGAGATGTCATTGATCATTCAATGAATCGAAAATAAAGGATGAAAAATTAGCTAACTGCTAATTGAAAAAATACCACTGAAAATAATATAACGACGCCTATGTCAAGGCAGCAACTGGAAACTCGAAGCTTTTATGCCGGTCGATATTTAAAAATCAAGATTTGAAACGTGATGTCAGTAATTATGAGAACATATGCCTACAAAAAAGATTGGTAAAATCATATAATTCATCAAGTTCATATCAGCAGGGCTTCAAAAAGGTAAAACTAAAAGATTTTAGTTAGAACAAAAAGTATTTTACCCCATTCACCACACACGTAATTTAATTCCTAGATGCGCATTTCGATAACAAAGTTATCTTCATCAGTAGGGATTACTAAGCTAACTGTAAAGGTTTCACCAAACGAACGCGGGACGGGATGAATGTGAGACTAAATTCGATAGTGGAATATGTAAACATACATACCCGAGTGATTATTCGTATTCCGAAATGCAGACAAGCAGAGAAATATATATGGTTTGCTACATTTACTATTTTTCTAGCAATTCGAACGGTTCTCATTTTCCGTTCCCGCTTTGGTTTGACGGAACCTTAAGCCGTCATACCAGTCTTATTTATATCACATAATTAATTACCATGAGGTAATCTGTTTACTAGAAAGAGACCCTACCTGATGGACAGGTACAACCCCACCCAATAAACAATACAACAAAGACACTTAATTATTCCTCTATTGGTATCAAATCAAATAGTTTGAAATTTAATCATTATCGTTATTAAGCAAGGGTTTCGAGCCCCTTTTTCGAATAGGGATACTTTCATAACAATCTAATTTTCTGTAATCATCAACAGGCTTTATAATTTTAAAATTTGGATATTAATTTTGTGATGAGTTTCTAATAAATGATTCGCAACACTCGATTTATTTTCTCGCGAATATTTAGCATGTGCCAAATGTTCCCGGAAACGAACATTCGTAGATCTTTTGGTTTGGCCATAATATACACTATCGCAGTTTTGACAGCGAAATTCATAGATTCCTGATCTCTCTGAAGTTGGAATTTTTTCTTTCGAATTACCTAACATTTGGAGATTGTTCGTACTGCTATGTACCAGCTGAAGGTTTGCGTCTCGGAAGGTCTCAACTCTATTTTCCGTGGTGAAGGGAAATACTTTTTGTTCTCACTGAGTGACACCACAGGCGTCCAATATCCCATTTTCGATCAAAGATATTAGCTTTTTAACCATCTATATTTGATGTTTTGATGATCAGTCAGGCTTTTGAAACTGTGGATCATGATACGATTTCAGAATTCATCTGTAATGGCAGACTTATAAAAAACAACTTGTAGTAATACCGTTTGAAGTCAGAAAAATATAAAAATAGAAATCAAAGGAATGAACTCCTACTCAGGGGATTATCAGCTCTTAGCAGAACAGAGTAGGGGAGAGTGATGTACCTTGATCAAAGTGAACCTTGGAGATATTTGCTATATATATGACAGCAACTCTACTAAGACAAAGTTCACTCATTAGAGTGCAAGCAAACGGGAAAAGTGGTTGTCCATGTGCTATCGTATTTGAGTAATTCATAAATACAAATTTTAGTCCAAAAAGAACAACTTTTGGTTTATTAACTGTTTATTTTTTAACAAATTGACTATTGTGTTTTAAATGACATTATATCTGAATTATTACTCATTGGTGATTAATTTGTGATGCCAGTCATTTAAAAAAATAACTTTAATGTTTTGAGGTCAAATTAGAAAAAGCACACCCCGGATCAAAATAAAGTCCTGTACCACTAATCAATAATCATAGGTTTATGATCTTACAATTGTTCCGATATTTGTTATAAGTCAGTTTGCCACGAAGTAAGAGTGGAAAAAAAGTAATACTATTGACCCTGAGAATTTTGTTAATAGCTTATTAATTCTATATAATAAATTTCAAATTGTGACTTCTTGAACATACTTAAACAAATAAAAATTAGGTTCTACTTATAATATTATTAATTTCTCTTTGTAATAAAATGCAAATTTCTGTAGAAAAATTTTGTTTTCAATACATATTATCTAACATATAGGTAACGATCCAAAGTACAATAGAGCGTGATCAATGATACATGACGGTGTTGTACCATTGATCACATAGCAATAAAATATAGTTTCACTTATTTTTCTTTAACTGATATTTAAATTCTCAAAAATTACAAAGTTTGAGGAATAATCTTGCTCTCAGGAGAGACTGTTCCCATTGTTATATTTTTCAAACAAGGCATTAAAAAATATAAGAATGTAAATTGTGATCCAAAGTAAAACAAGTCTCCCCTATTTATAGTTCAGAAAATAATTGTCTGTTGTATGATGTGCGTAAATCAACACACCCATTTCCACCAATCATTTGTTGAGCAGTATTTTTTCCATGGAGGCACATTTTCAGTATTCAAAACTATTTTTTTTTGTAGTGCACTTTCAAAATAATTACTCACCATCCTCATCTTTGATATCCTTGAGCCCATTCACTTTATCCCCCAATATCGTCCTGACGATTTCCTTGACTTGCAGATTGTTGTTCTTCAAGACTACTTCCTTGCTCATGGGACAACTGCACAGCTGTTCGATATTCCACAGCTCTCGCATTTCGTGTACCATCTTTCCAAGCTTTGCCAACGAATCTCCCGCTATTATTTGGGTGAGCATTAGTTTTTCTTGTTCGTGTACTTGCCGATTTGTACACAACAGCCAGGAAAATTCATCGCGGTCTTTTCCGGGTTCGCCCCATACTTTCATGGTGCCCTTCTTACGACTCTGAAAAAAAAAGAATTTTCTATTATTTGTTTATATTTTTTCATTACACGGAATGAAATAATGAAAAAATATGCGTAGGCAAAAAAATTAATATTACCTAAAACGATAACAAATTTTATATAGAATCTGATGAAGATATCACAGCTTGATAGTACATTTCAACTTTGTTTTTTATGATTTTGCATTAAACAGGCAGGTGAATGCGTTCAACTCATTGATTAATTTTCTAAAGCTGATTTAAGAGATGATTTTATGTAAGAATAAGTTATTATTATTAATAATATGACAATTAACACACAAACAAATGTGAACTACAGCAAGCATAAAAAGAAACAGTTGACACATACTTTACTTTACATTTTATAACCTTGGACATATGCTTTTGACGACTCTTCTCCAATTATTGTACATTGTAACTGTATTGCAACAACTGTACTTTTCAATTTGAGAAATAAAGATATTATTATTATTATAACTGGGCTCTGACACAACAAACATTCATTGAAGTAATCAATAAAAACAAACTAATTTAATATTTTGTAGGGTCTAGGACTGATCCAATATTATGTTTCAGCTCACCTTATAACAGTCTATACAGACGACAAATCCGCACTTGCCACAGGCCCAATGGAAATTAAACAACGTTGTTTCGCAGACATCACACATCTCTCGCACACCCTGAACCACTCTTTTCCACGCTACGACCTTATCTGTAATGGAAAAGGAGATTAATATGATTTCTTAGATTTGTAGCAGGACAAAACTCACCATCAGACATATGTTCGGAATTTGCATCCTTCTCTTGTACTAATAAATCACAAAAATGATCACCGACTTGTTTCAGGAGAAACCTCGACGTTTCCAGATCTAAGTCAGATGGTGGAGTTTCTGCGTTCGGCAGCCACAGCCTGAGGTCATCCTGGAAAATAAATGATAATTGTTATCACAATTATAATTACTATAACTATAAAGATAAAAATCATCAAATTGATTTGAAAGCTTATTGGATCTGGCCTTGATTCGAACAATTTTTTTTTCAAATCATGTATCAAATTGTTATTTAAATAATAAACTTACATAATTTATAGTCGTTTTTTTTTGTGTTTTGGCATCGACTGCTATGGTCATTAGTCATAATTTATACTAATATGCAGGTTTTTATTGCGTGAGATAATTACGCTTTCGTTTAATTTAACGTGACTGCAACTGCTTTTATAATTCTTTTAAAACAGGTCTATGTTGATATTGCAAGTTCGAACAATTTGGTATTCAGTACCCTTAAGAGTTCTCAACTACACACTTCAATATTTATTACATTTCCAAAAAAAGCCATGGTTTTATTACTTCGTTTGAATAAGTAACTTTGGCAAATTATTGGACGACTGATCTAAAGGAATGAATACGATTCTAAAAATCGCAAAAATAGAGCCGCACCTATGTCGCCACGAGATGCGTCTGTTTTTAACGAACATTTGTTCAGTTGATTGCGATTCGCCTATTAGGGAAAATCTTTCATGAGTTGAATCTCATCTATGATACACAGGAAAGTAAAAGCATCTTGACAGACCAAGGAAAATAACGAGAGCAAGATCACTGAAAAAGTAATTTTTTTATTTAAATGAAACATGTTCCAACGAGTGTTAAATGAAACGAATTCCCGTTGGAAAAGGACGGCGTCTGATTATTAAACAAAAAATTTCGAAACCAGATTCAATCAAGTTCACGCTTGAAACAAACAAAATCAAATATTAATGAATTCGTGTTCAGGACATCAATCGAACTAAGTAAGTTAATATACATTGTCAAAAAACTAGGTGAAGTCCGTAAACAGTAAGTTACCTCAATTGCTTTGGATATAGGCCTTGACTAGAAGCGAAAAATCTTATATTTATATAGTAACAGCTCCTCATCGATATATACCTTCATCATTATTCAAAGAAAAAATTTATATTTTATTTTCTTGAGCAACGTTCATCAAGCTAAAATGGCTTTTACTTTTTCCCCAGACGGACAACTATATTAGTCAGCTGTTCACTCTGCCTTCCGTGGAATGCTCACCGTCGGCAGATTCCTTTGAAGGTTTGTCGGAAAGATTTCTTTCTTCATAAATAATGTTTTTGGAAGCTTTCTGTATATCATGAAGCAATGGGAAATGGTGGTCTTCATTATAAACCACCAACAACTGTATGATTAAACGGTTGTATGGTCTTCAGAACAAGTTCATAAAAGGGAAAACTAGTTAATACCACTTTATTAAAAAGAAAAAAATGAAGTTTTGCGTTTTCTTTCACGTGTTTTATAAATTTTATAACATAACTTTTGCCTTTAAAACAGAATAATATTTGAACCAGTGGATTAAAATTAAGAATGAACCACCAGTAAAGATCCACTGGTTCAACAGTATAATTACATTATTTTTTATTTGTGAACTTCCTACTGGCAAGAAAGATCGTCAGTAAGTGCTGTGTGAATATTTACAGTCAATGACCTTGTCGCCTACTTCAATGCCATTTCACATCACAACAACATCATTTCACTCAATATGCATATCAAATAAAAAAATTCTCAACTGATGCACAAAAAAACATACTATAATTTCAGTTTCCATATTCCGTAATTTATGTTTTTGATTCAAAAATAGCTAATTTCATAGTATTGCCAATCTTCTATTATTATATTTTGAAATAAAGGAACTTTATTATTAACTTATAGATGATTCATCCTTAAGGAACTAGATCCAAAATATTTATACATTATTATTTAAAAAATTTAATCGATTTTTAAATTGTAGTGTTTTTATAATTCTTGATCTTATTCTGCAATCTATTAAAATTACACAGAGCTAAATGTATGAAGTATCCAAAAATTGAGCTAGCAGAATCAATATGAAACAAGTTATGTTGCTCAGAATGTTATTTCAGAATTTCTAGTTATTGTGAAGTTTGATTTAACTTTTTTAATCACAATATTGAAAGACATTTTGAAAATTTCTATTGCATCAAGTTCTAAAGTTTTTTTTCTTCTGTGAATATATATAGACTTGTTAGTGTATCATATGGAAGAAGGTGCAAGACTTTCAAGGCTTTTCAAGTGGTAATTTTGTTGATATTATTTTCAAAATATGTTCCCCAAATGTTTATGACAAGGGTAATTCTACTTATATGCCAAAGAAGAATCATATCTGCAGTTTTTGGACTGAGTTTGGGACATATTATCAGGGCTCCAATAATGGGAGAAATTTCACTTCAATGTGTTTGTCCCCCTTCACATTTTCAACAACCCATATTCCTAGATACCGTATCTGTGAAGTTTGCTTCAAAATATAATTTTCTCCAAGTGTTACAAAAGTGATGATATTAACGGTAAGTATCAAATTCAACAATTCAACTCTATACAATTACAGAAAAATTTTCCTTAGAAGAACTCTATTCTATAGAAACTTTCAAAATGTCTTTCAATATTGTGAATAAAAAAGTTAAATCAAACTTCATATTAACTAGAAATTCTGAAATACATAGTTATCGTACTAGGCAACATAACATGTTCCATATTGATCCTACTAACTCAATTTTTGGACAAAAGAGATTTGCACATTCAGCTCTGTCAAATTTTAATAAATTACCAATTGAGATCAAGAATTCCAAAAACATCATTCAATTTAAAAATCGATTAAAAAAGTACATGCTTGCACAAAGAAATAATCTCAATTAATATCGATTTTCAGTATGTGACATAGTCAAGGCCTCCTTTACTTAAAAATTACCAAGGACTATTCTTTGTATATCTGGATTCTTATTTTTTTTTATTTTTTTTTTATTTATTTATTTTGTCCGTTTTGAACTTTTCTACTTAAATTTATAGAATATAAATTGTTTGAAATGTTCATAAACAGTCTTCATACCAGTTTTACGTAACTGTCTGACTGTTTTATGATATTCATTTTAGAAACGTTATTTTACTAATGAATAATTTATTTATACTCCTTGTATTTTGATGTATTATGTATTAATAAACTTATTACTTTAAAAAAAAAAAATGTCCGTGAATATCACAACCACGTAATTTACTTTGTCAAGTCCTGTTTTCCTTATATCTCAACTGGTTTTCATCAAAACCGTATTTTTCATTAACAAAATTAACTAAGAGATTATTCAAGTTTTTCAATAATTTTTGAAAAAATAATTATTTAATGCTAAGGGCTTCTAAAACTAACCTCCAAAGCATCCTTATGAGGATCGGAAAACCCCGCGATGGCGAGCTGTCCGTTCTTCGTATACCTCAACCTCCTGAAGGCGTAAAACCTGCAGAAGATGTTCGGCATGTTCTTCGACCGCTGGTTCGGCGTCCACCTGCACTCGCGGCACTTGGCCAGCTTCGGGGCCACCTCGAAACAGGGCCCGTCCTGCAGGAAACTCTCACCGGTCTTCTTCAGTTGCCCCACTGGGGGTTTGCGAAAGGGGTCACGCGGGGGCTGGTTGTCATCTTTGATCTTCTTGGGACGTGGCTCCTCGCCCTTATCGTTTTTTGAACCCTTCGGTTTCCTGCCGCGCTTGCGCTGCTCCTTGCCCGAACCGCTCGACTTTTTGCTCGGCGCCGAAGCACTCGCGCCCGAATCACTGTCCTTCTCGCTGCCGCTCTCTTTGTCACTATCACTGCCGCTCTCGCTGGCCGCCGCGGCCGCCGTTTGCTGAGGACCGGGTTTGCGCTTCTTGTCGTCGACGGGTTTTTTCACGACCGCCGGGCCTCCGCCCTTTTTTCGCTTCACTTTCGGAGGTTTCCGCTTCGGGGGCGACTTTCTCCCGCGCTCCTGGTCGCTGCTGGAGGAATCGTCGTTTTTCGCGTCGCCGTTCACCGAAATTTCCTTCGCGACTTTCCGACTCGCGGCCTTGTTGGAAAAATGCTTGGGTTTGCTTATGCTGTTTACGGCCATCGACCCGATAGAGTGGATCGAATTAACCGGGTTCTCCTTAACCGTAACCGTGGTAGTCGTCGTCGTGGTTTTGATATTCAACGGTAAAGTCAAACAAGTTCCCGACCCGACCACGCCCGTCGTGTCTTCGAGGTCTTCCCCGGTGTGCCTCTGCAACCAGGCTTTCTTCAGATGACGCACAGGGTAACTACCACTAGCCGAAGTCTTCTGGGGCCCGGGGCTGTTGGACTTTTCCGAGTCCAACACGCTTGGGTTCACTTTCACCGGCGTTCCGGGTTGTTCGTCCGGTGGTCCCGGCGTAACACTAGCTGGGGGTGTGGGGGTGGAACCAGTACTAACCGGCGCGGGGCTAGTACTCAACGGTATGGTAGGCGTAGCCGGCTTGGGACTCTGCTCTCCCACAGAAGCTGGCCGCACTGGTTCAATCGTGACGGCGGTGACGCTGACGTCTGGTAAGGTCTCGGCTAAAGTCGTTGGGCTGTGTGAAATAAGCGCAGCTGCTACAATAGTGGGAGGAGTCCTGTAAGCCGCGGTATTGACCACGGTCGTAATGGTGGTTGCGGCGCTGGCTATCAAAGGACTTGGTTCGCTCACTCTGGCCAGCTGCGGTTGCGACGTGATGCTGCTGAATATGCTCAAGCTCGGCTGGGCTGAACTGCTCACGACCGGATCGATTCTGGGTTTCTTGATCTCCAGGCAGACGGGACTGCTTGGACGACCGGCGCTGCTGACCGGTGTGTTGGCTTTACGCTTAGGGGAGATGCCCTGGTTGGTTTCGTACTTGTTGGAGCTGACACCCAGGTCCAACGGTTGAGTTTGCACCTGAAATCATCATTATCAACTTAAAATATGCCAGTCTTGAGAGCAAATCTCGCAACATTTTACGAAAACATCCTAAAAATTAATTATATCTTAGACAAGTAGATTGTAATTATACAAAGACCTCTTTAGATAACGTTACATCATCAATTTAAAATATGCCACTCTCGAGAGAAAACCTCGCAACATTTTAGAAACTCCACCTACAAATTAATTATATCTTAGACAAGTAGATTGTAATTACACAAAGACCTATTACGAAGTTGTATACTACTGTTCTCCAGGCGGACCACAATTTTTTTATTTGACGTTTTTGACCTCATGGTTACTTTGGAGGAAATGATCTCCATCAGAAATTACAATTTTTTGTTTGAAAATTCTGTCAGTCTGTCTTTTGTGACATTTCAGAATGCTCGAATATACAAATCCTTGGAGGTATCGCTTTGAAATTTGTACCATATCAATAACTCAAAAACAATAATTGCCAATTTAATTTGTTACGCAATTGGAAAACCCGGAAAATGTTTAAAGGGTTTTTCATACTTCCCTTAATAGCGGTTCAGGAATTGAGTTTTCTCTTCCATATTGTTTGCAGGAATTCGTAGAAATGTCCTACAAGTGTATAGTTTTTGAGACGGATTGGAAAATGAGATTTTCCGAAAAGTGAATGACTCAAAAATACTACAAACCTATGATTGACACTGAATTTAAAAAAGTCAATAGGTAGAGCTCGAATAGACAAACAAAATATATAAAGACGATTTTTCACGAATATGATCAGAACTGGGAAAACTCGAGAAAACTGCTAATAAAAATTTGAATTTTTGAAAATACGAAATATCTCTATTTAATATTTTTCTAATTCACCAAGACATATTTTCTGACAGTCTTTAGAAAGTGTATAAAAATGTAAAAGCGTTTTTCCATAAAACCAATAGTCCGGGAAATATTTCAACAAAATAGTAAACCGAGATATTGGCTGTACTAGTGAAACAAATGAAAATCTTGAAATTGTTTTGGACATGTCTTCACAAGCCTCACTGATATTTCCATGCCGTTTTCTCCAACTCTATTAAAAAGTGGAAAAAAGATGAAAACATTGAATAAAATTTAAAAACATCAAAAATTCGAAAAATAAATAAGATATCGGAAAAGTTCATTAAGACAGTTTTATTGTCCTTGCACAGATCTACAAAAAGTGTATGAAAAGTTTTTTCATATTTTGAAAAATTGTAAAGATTTTATAAAAACTCAAAGATGACAGATTTTAAAATTTCAAAGGAAACCTTTTTTAGCCATCTTCTGAAAATCTACAGAAAATGTTTTCACATTTTTTCTGTATTATCAATAGTCCGGGAAATATTCATCAAAAACGAAAAATTATGTACTTGCCACTTTTTTTTCTAAAAACACAAAAAAATTCGAAAACCAAACTAGTTATCGAAAAAATGCAAGTGAACCTTTTTATTGTACTCAAACATATCTACAACAAGTTTTTCTAAAGTTTTTTCACTATCTAGGAAAATGAACAGAATATTGACTTATATTTTTTTATAAAACCACCAAAATTTGACAGGACACTATTTTTGATCGCCTTCCAGAAACCTTCAAAAAATATAAACGAATTATTTCCTTCATGTTAATAGTTTGGGAATTATTTCAAAAAAACAAAAAATTGACATATTGACCTTTATGATGAAAAAGTTTTTTACTTAAAACAACAAAAACTCGAAAACGAAACGAGATATAAAAAAACTGTTCATGAACAGAATTATTGTCCTCGAACAGATGTCCAAAAAGTTCCTATGAAATGAAAAAATTGAAATGTTGACTTGGAAAAAATTTCCGTTTTTTTTAAAGCATTATCTCCGAACATGTCTACAAAAAATGTCTATATAAAATATTTTCAAATCTCGAAAAAAAAAATTGAGATATGGTCTTAGAAAAATATTTCTTTTTTTTTAAACACCAAAAACTCGAAGACGAAATGAGATATCATAAATGGATAGTTTTATTGTACTTGAATAGATCTACAAAAAAATTCCATGAAAATTTTCCATTATCTTTAAAAAAAAGTTGAGATGTGGATTTTCGGTCTTTATGGTATTAAAAAATTATTCCGTTTTTTTTTTGTGTCCAATTATAGTTTTAAGCGCATTGAAGGCGTAGTATTCAATCCCTACAACTTCTAGGCCCTTCAACTTTCGAGATTTTCACGAGGGGGTCGCGCGAGAGTCTTCCAGTTGAGTGGTAGTATTAATATACCTACAACTTCTAGGCACTTCAACTTTCGAGCTCCTCAATTTCCGAGCCCACACTTGTTTATATCTAAGCTCAAAAATGGCCACACCTGACACCAAATCGAATCACTACACATTCTCAAGGGCCCACACCTGACACCAAACAACAAATATATTCGAAACTAATTTAAATGTGCTAGCTCATGAATTTTTCTTTACCTGTTGGTTTCCAGTCAAATTCTGCGTGAGAGGTTGGTAGGCCCGCGCTATCGACATCGGAGCCGAAGTAGCTGCAGGAGGCGACGAACCCGAACCCAACGGCTTCATCGAGACTCCGCAAGGAACGAATCCGGTGGTCCTTTCGTACCGATCCATAATACTCGACGTCGTTCGACTGCTGTGCGCGGGAGGAGGAAGGAGAGTCACCAGTGGCGGCGTAGGGTTGTGGGGCGGGTGGTACTGCGACACTTGCTGGTAAGGAGAGGGGGATATGGACGAAGACAGCGGCGGTTTCGTGAGCTGCATAGGCGCGGTGGTATCGTGAGGAGAACGAGTTACCGGGACTACCGAAACGCCGCCTCCTAGGGGAGGTTTTCCGAATATTTGGTGGGGAGCGGGACTGCTGACTTTTGGTTTGGAGTTGGCGACGCTGGGAGACGTTGACATGGTGTAGCCAGCTGTCGTGAATGGATAACTTGCTTTAGCTACAATGAAAAATATTCATGAGGACCTGATAGTTTCAAGTAGAATTAAAATAATTCAAATAAATTGAAATAAAATAAGATAAAATTAAAATAAAATAAATGTAATATACCAAAATAAATAATATAACAACAAATATATTATAGTAAATTTTACCTGATGTTGGATAAATCATCGTCTGACCGTCAGTTCCGCTTCTGTACCTCATTTCCGGAGAAGGATGAGGCTGACTGTGCGGATGCTGATGGGGACTCTGCCTTTGGTGGTGGGGACTGGACATCTGACCCGTAGGCCTGTGATGGCTCTGCGACTTTCCCAAATTCTGCGGTTCCATGTGATGGTGAGGACTCGCAGCATGCGTGAGATGGTGCGGAGATTGCGTCGGACTTCTGTACTCATACATGCCCTTGTTCTGCCCCGACTGACTCTGGTAATGCCCCAGCATCTCGGTGCGCAATTTGGGACTAGGCGAATGAGCTATCGAAACGCGTTGTTCGAGATGATGGGGGTTCTTCCCCTCGTGCTTCACTATCACGGAGTTTTTCATTTCGCTAACTACAGAGCTACCGTCTCTATCCATGGGCCCAGCTTTTGTTACTACCAGGCTCCCGGATTGGCTCTTGTGCATCTCTGATTTTATCTTTGGTTCAAAAAATGCGTTTTGCGTGTGGAGAGATGGATAGCTGTACATATTCAGTTCGTTTTTAGGCATGGGTTGCTGCACAGACATGGTAGGCATTTTTTCCGCGGAAGATTTCGTATTTGCACTACGACTGTGGGCGGGAGGAGGTGGATATTCAGTTTTGGAAGGAACGCTTGGTGGCCTTTGAACCTGGAAAAGAAAATTCTAGTATGACCAACCAAATAACTGATGAATTGAAAATTGATGAATTGAGGAAGTGAAATTTTGTAGGACCTTGAAAACCAGGAAGTCAGGCAACAAATAGACTGAATTCCAACGATGCAATGTGTCCATTTTATTTAGCACCGATTCGACCTACTCTTATAGAATAAATATGAGTAGGAGATACCATAGTGCACTAAACTTTTCCTTTGTATGGTCCATCTATACTTGATCTTTTAGTTAGTATCATAAAATGAAGTTCGAATATGAAGATAATCAAATTGACAAAAAGTTCGTTTCAGTGAGTTGAACTCTTCTAAAAGTAAATGAAGAAGGTACTTACTGTGCTGTAGTACGATCTGTGATCTCTGTTATCTCTAACAGACATATGCCTTTGTTGTTCCCGATGATGAACGTCTTCCATTCGTTTTCTGTCTTCTTCTGAAATACCCGCAGTTCGACCCTGTGAAGGCCTACCAGTGATAGAATTCCACTGCTCCCTCTGAAAAAAAAAACAAGTAATTAATTAAAAAGGTTATTTTTGTTTGCAGTTACTACAGTTTGGTTGAAATTTAGGTAGTACCTCAGTATGTTTTTATAATCATGAGCTATCAATAGTAGCAAATACAGTACATCATGGGTATTATAAGAATAACTCCAATGTTAAATTGGATGCTGGACACTTGTGAATAATTTTTTTCCTTTATAAAACGTTTTTTATACATGTTCCTAGAAGCACATTTCAATAAAAATACTGGTGCGTGAAAATAATGTAGTCGAAATGCGCATCTAGGAATATGAGAAAACGTATGTGCCATAAGGAAAATATAATTTTTTCAACTCCATTGTCAACAAACAATTTGTACCTTTTGATGGGCCGCTCTCAATGACTTTTCGAAATGGTTGTGAAGGGCTTGGGCTTGTTCCTGTCTCTCCTTCTCCAGCACTATTTCTTTTTCTTGCCTTTCCCTTTCCATTTTTTCTCGTTGTTCTTGCTTATCCCTTTCCATCCTCTCCTTTTCTTTTTGCTGTTTTTCCGCTATCTCTTGATTCTGTCTCTCTCTGCAAAGAGAAGAAATACTTATTCAACATCCAGTAACTTCAAAGTCAATTTAATAAAAATATTCAAAACAAACGAAAACCATGAAATTAAATTACATAATTTAATTCGGAACGATATAAGTAGTTTGTTACTGGGTTTCGATTTGTTAGATTATACTCAATATATTCCACTTATACTTATTATAATTTTATTGTAAAACATTTCTTTGTTTTTTGAAACAGATGATTCATACTTCTTGAATTTAATTTGGTGAAATTTTGTAAGGCCTTGAAAACCAGGACGTTAGCCATTGAATGGGCTAAATTCCAACGATGCACGGTTCCATATTATTTAGCACCGATTCGACCTACTCTTATAAAGGGAATATGAGTAGGAGATACCATAGTGCTGGATTTTTCTATTGAATAAATTTGATGTAGAGTATTTTTGTATTTGAATTTTAATATAAATAAAATAGACACCCACTACTGAGTTTGTTTCACTCAGCTGAACTGTTTTCAAAATGAGTTACCAATATTCATACAAATAATATAGGAGTGAACAGATAAAATTCAAATTAAAGAGTTATTGGTAGTTTAATATTGACTGGTATGTTTTCATCCCTCTCGTCAATACGTTTATTGATGAAAGATTTTATTGTCAAATGAATTGAACTCATTCAAAAGTGCCCCACGTTGGGCGCCAATTTTCATTATATGTTTAAAATCAAAAAAATGTATGAATCGCAAGTTTGAAGGATTATTTAAATACAGATATTCAAAAAAAAAAGTTTTACATACCTATACATCCTCTCCTGCCTGTCCCTATCCTGTAACACCTTGGCCGTCCTTTCGGCCATCATTTCCTCGGCCGCCTGGGCGGCCGCCGAATGTCCCGCGTTCTGTTGGGCGGTCAATATGTGGGCGGGCACCACGTAGGGCGACCGCTGACTAGAATTCCACAGCATGTCGGTGAATTGGGAGGGGTGGTAGAGAGTATGCGGCGTCAGGTGGGGATGATGGGGTACGTGTGGGCTCATGAGATTAGGAGGCGGCGGTACTACTGGATAGGTGCCTAAGGATGAGGGGTGAGGTCCGGCCGATGCAACTGAAGATGGTGGAGGCGGGCCGGCTGATGCGGCAGGTGTGCCAGAGTGTGACATTAGTAGGGTCTAGAAATAAGGTTGAGCTCAATTTAAAACCTACATTCTGAGAACGCAATTGAACATATTCAACATGCCAGTAACATTTCTAATACTTCTAATTGCAATCGTCATCAGGACAATACTAACAAACAAGTATATTAAGGGCGGGTTGTAAAAAAACAAGTTCACCAACAGTTCAAGTAAACTGAGTTCAGTTGCTAAGGAACTGGAAATTTTATTGGCTAATCCCTAGCAACTAAAACGAGTGTACTCAAACTGTTGTTGAACTTGTTTTGTACAACCCGCCCTGACATGTTCTATATAAATAAACATAAATTTGAAAGGTGAGAACCCCAATTCAACTATCGAGAAAATAACCCTTTGTGTAATGCCTCAGTCTAGTATTTTCAACAGTGGTTCAGGTAATACATGCAAAAACATCATAGGCAACACATGTACAGTTTTTTCAATTTCTAATTCAATGTGATTAAATAATTTTTTATAACCTTAAATGCACTGGTTCGAGTTTCTATGGAATATTTGATTGATATATTCTTGATGATAATCAATGTTACACGATCGATAAATAGAAAATAAAACTCGGGAATGAGACTACATAAAAGGAGTAACATTATGGCTGCCAGCCAATAACAGTAATATAAATCGAGTGGTATGTGACCCACTTTCGGTTGCCAATAGCGCACGCCAATCCATTCAAGCACAAAAATATTTCAGAGAAACGATAACTAGATATACAGGGTCCTGCAACAAGGGCGATGTGTTCCATATCTCCATTATGGTAATAGATGAATGATTTTATCATCAAAATTTCTGAGCTCTACAAAATGAAAATGATGGGCACTTGTTTTTTCTGGGCGGGTCCCAACTTTGTTTTTTTTAAATGGCAACCTGTATTTTCAGTAATCAATTTTTCGGTTTCTACATATGTAAATCTTCTTTTCGAAAATATTGACGGTTTTCGAGATTTTATATTTTAGCATGACATATTAGAAATTATAAATTTGTGCCAAAGCCCATTAAAATAATTTTTGGTCAAATAATGTACGTTGGTGATGGTACGATATATCTAAAATCGACCTGTGCTGTACAGGGTGATATACAGGGTGCGAGACACAGCTTGCCAAACTTTGTAAATAAATATTTGTCAAATTTTCTTTATTTTAAATGGAACACCCTGTGAATTATCGATCCATAAGAAGCGCCAACAAAGGTTCTATTCCCTATGGTTCAACTCAATAGTTTTCTTAAAAAACCTTTTATTTTTTCGAAAAATACTTCTTCGCCATAATCTGAATGAACGACTTTTTTTTTCGGTGAAATCCATATTTGACGACTGCGATCGAGACACATTTCTTTAAATTATCGCCATGACTATAATTACCCATTTAGAAGATAACCAAGTTGTGAATTCGATCACCACTCAGTTAATATTTCAATCCACATTACAATGTGTTTTCGGATATTTACAAAAATTTCAATTATCTCTAAATTTGTGCCATTATATTTCCTTTCAAGGAAAAGCGAACGAATGATTCTTTGAAAATCAATTAGTTTGGCTGGTTTGAAAAATTTAATAAATACCTAATTGGTATACCAACATTGACTTTCAATGAAATACGCTATTGGAAAAATTAAAAATACAGGTTAAAAGGATGTCTCAGTTATTATGATAATCAAATGCAATTTCCCATTTAATCCTGATAAATTAAAAATGGTTTCGAAGCAAATCTAGTTACAAAGTGAGTGATTCAATTTGTAAATAAATTATTATTTGTATGCCAAGGTTGCAAAATAACTTTTTAGCATACAGAAAGAAGTTATCAGGAGGCAGGCATTAAAATCAATAGCAGTTCAATTTAATTACCAAAGTCACAGTGTTGTCATGGAAATTATATGTTTAAATATATTCAAAATATTTTGAGTTCTTGACAAAACGCAAATTTGTCTGATACTGATAGGGAACACCTGAAAAATCTAAACGGCAGTACAACAAAGTCGAACTTTATGGAGCATTTATTCCATGTTGAATTGTATGCAGAACATACGAAAAAAGATCAACGTCAGAAAGTTTTCAAGAAAACAAATCGATAGTTTTTACGCGTGAGCAAACCGATTCATTTCTAAAAGGAGCTAATGATGAAAAATAATTATTGTTGAAGGTAAATGTTAAAAATGCCATTTACAGTTGTTTTATTTATTGTACTGATTGTTGAATGTAGTTTTGATAATCAGGTGCCTTGCGACGAGATGAATAGGAAATCACTAGTTGCTCCAGCTTCTGGAGTAAATATAAGCAATAATACAAACTGTACAATTAATGTTAATATTTATCCGAAATATTATAAGTATATATTTGTTGTTAATTTAAAAGTGAATACTATTCAATAAAAAATAATTCTTGTCAATGTCGTATTTTAGAAATGTCAAATTTTTAAATGACTTTTGGTTTGGCGGACTGTGTTGATAACGTTATTGCACGAAAATTTAATATTTCATTATGTCAGGCGTTGGTCTACTGATAGAAATGTTTTGCTTGAAGTGGATAAATACCAGTTATCTGATTTTGACTACTTCAACTTTCCAATTGATGATTTTGACGAAGACAGAAATTTTTAATACTTCGTAATGGCACTGTTCCCATTTTTTAATCATTTATAAAGTAGGAAGTATTGCAGTATGGAAATTGACGTCGGGTAAGGTTGATCAGTCAGTTCGGCGGGAAGTATAACCAGACAGTTGGGATATTTGTATTCGAACCAACAGAATTCTTAACAGTATAATTGATTTGTATCATGAAAATATTGTTAATTACTGCCCAGTACAGTTATGTGCCAGTTGACTTATTTGACAACCTTCAACTGTAGCAAGCAAACTGTGAAGTGGTTTAATTTTTCTTTTAAACCCATACAACGCACCTCCACCAATAAATGAAAAAGTTGTCGAAAACACTTACTTGACCTACCTGGTGCTGAACGCTATGTATGTGCCGAACGTGCGGCTCTTCGAGCAACAGGTTGGGGTCCCTCCAAACCCTCACCGGCTCGCTTCCAACTTCGTGATGTCTCTGTTGGATTGCTGCCAAAGAGGCGGGGATAAATAGGGGAGACCTGAAACGAGAGTTCGCATTAAAATCAGTTCATGTTTCCATTACTCGAATTTAGTTATCGAAAATACAAAAGAAAATTACTACTTTTTTATTATTCCTTGCATCATAATCCTTGTCAAATGCACTGAAAAGCATGAGAAATCTTCAAGATTAAAACAAGCAGTGATAGAAAGGTTGTTGCTAAGTAACAACGCAAAGTTCTAGGTTTTATCATGAAATGTCAAATAAGCCTTCAATGCAACAATACGTGACATCAGAGACGACCATTACCTACTTGATCAGATGTAATACAATATAAGGGACATTGTCCTGATACAAAATTCATTTTCAGCTTTGTTTTTGAAGTACATAATAAAAAATATCGGATGATATAGGTGTATGAGTGCCTTCAGAACACTTCAAAATCGTTACACGTGCTTTAAAGGCTTATCATATACTATTATTTGATTATTATATCTATCATATCTGTACAACCGATTTAGTTTCAAAACAGTTGAAGAAATATAACAGAATATATGACGGATAGATCGATCATTATTTCCCTGTAAACAAAAATAAAACAAGCCAAATTCGTCGGCAAAGTAATATCATTGTTTATATAGAAGTAAGATAGTTAGTCAATGCCTGTGTAATTGGTGTTGGACGCAAACGCAAGTGTCATCTAGCGTTATTAGTTACAAACATGAATATTTGACATCATTTTAATGCAGGTTCCTTCAAAAAACCCTGATTTTAATGCTGTCCAATTGTTTCAATCAAGTTACGACATGACTTGGATGCGAGCTCACTATCGCCATCTACATGTCGCATCCATTTTGATCCAATTTTAATCCCATAAGGTTGACTAACTATCTTCTATATAAACAATGGTAATATACTGCTTTCTATTTGTCAGATAATTTTGAAACCGTTTATGCATTTTCCCTCTTACTTATTCAGTATAATTTTGACAATAAAATAACGTGGTCAACCGTATGGAATGCCTTGCACAAATCAAGAGACAGAAGACCACATTTCTTGTTGCTGTCTGTATCAATCAATCAACATTTTATTGAACCAGTTTTCTTTTCCATTATCAAGTGAAACCTAACAAAACTGGAAAATATTAGCAACTCCAACAAATCAAAAAAACAAAAGACAAAAAACACAAAATAAACACTAAAAGACAGTCACTTAATAGAGTGAAACATACATAAGTATTAAAATGTTATTTAAAACAGTAGTATACTTTCTTATATTTGAATAAATATCATATCAAATTATGAATCTTGGAGAAATTCATTTCTTCAACAGAAATAATCTTGGTTTATTCTTAAATACACTGACATGTATTAGCACAACATTGAGCTTATTATATAGTTTTACACCAGTGTACATGGGATGATTGTGTGACACTGTCAACCGATTAAAGGGTTGGTATAATTGTGAATTATTCCTGGTGTAATGGTCATGTATTTGTTCATTCTTTGGTTGACAAAAAAAGTTTCTTTTGATGTAGATCAAAGTTTGATAAATGACCAAGCTTGGCATAGTGAATATATTGAAATATATGAATAATGGCCTGCAGTGTTCTCTGTATCCAGCACCTACCATAAGCCTTATTGCCTTTTTCTGAACAGCAAAGACTTCATGAGCCTTACTTGATAATCCTCATTGTTCAAGACCATATGCCAAAACAGACTGTATCAAATTAAGAACTTCTGTTGAAACTGTATCCTTCAACTGACGTAACAAATGTATATGTTGACTGAGTTTCAGTTTGACACTATCAATATGGTGATTCCAGGTGAGTTTATTGTCAATCACAACTCCCAAAAATTTAGTATAATTGACTTGATGTATTGATTCATTATTCAATGAATATCTGTATATTTGGAATAACATCCAAAACTGCCGCCTCTGTCTCTTAACCTGCGAAAACCGTATTGACTATGACTTTAGTAGTTTAGTAACTTGTTTTTCTCAAGAAAATTAAAAAGCCTGACATTCACTATTTTCTTCCAGAATTTTTTTAAACATTGGTAAAACTGAAATAGGGGGGTAATTATTCTTGTCATCTTTTATACAGCTTTCAAATATTTGTGAAACTTTTGCAATCCTAATTTTTTCTGGGACACAGCCAGTTTTTAATGACTTTGATATTAAATCTAGTAAAATAGGAGCTCATTTTTTACCACTTTCACAATTCCAGCAGTAACTTTATCAAATCCAGAAAAATTTTGAATATTCAAATTCTCAATAATTTATTCTATTTCATCAATATATACTGGGATCAAAAACATAGACAGAACACTTGATCTTTCACCAATAAAATTAATAATAAATATTTTGTGTTTTGATCACTGAAGAAAGTTTTGGCCCATTGGTTACAAAATGGTTATTAATTTCATGGTATATATCATGAGGATCATTAGTTTTTATTTCATTGGTGGTAAAGCATTTTTACCGTTCCAATTATTTTTGGGTTAACATCGACGAATTTATTTTCGTAGATTGTTTTTGTTACCCTAATTGTTATTTTCACTAATCTGATATGACGGTCACACTCTTTTTTCTAGAAATCAGATTAAGGGTTCTTTATTTCATAAAATAACTTACCGCGAATTTTAATAAGGTTTGCAACACGTTCATTGAACCAAGGTTTATAATGTTTTTTTTGTTAATAACGTTGATGAAAGAATTGTTTTCAAACATTTTTAGTAACGTCTCATATTCTTCCTTCATTTGGATCATCACAATGAGAAAGGGTTTTGCTAAAATCATCAAGTTCAATTTTTAATTTATCTATGCCATAAAACTTGATTTTATTTATAACTAGTTGGATTTTTTTTTGAAATCTGTTATTGATACACTTATATTTACATTTTGTGATCACTTAATACAGTATTGATTGAACACAAATCTATATTTATTTTTTCATCTCAGTTTTTTATTTAGAACGCTGTTCTCCTAGGAATGTACTCTGCGAGGTATTCTGCTATAAATAACTTTTTGTCGTAAAGGTAGGCAATAAACGAGAGACAAATAATCAAAATGCATAAAAAGTGTATATGAGATAAACCCGCCAAGTATTTACATACTGATCTGTTAAAAACAGGTTCAATTATAAATAAGTTCCGTGACCTCAGTATACAACTGAATGAAAATGCAAACATGTTTTCATGAAGTAGGTCAAAAATTAATAACGTTTAAAAACATTCCAAGAAAAACATTATTATTAAAAAAAACTTGGTAGTTTGAAGGTTTATTTATATCTTAGTTTTTTCACAACTTACACTGATTTGAAATTCGGTCAATTTAAGAGTCCTTGAATCAATTGATAACTCAAAAACGGTTCGTTGTATCGATTTCAACAAAGACAGGATTCTAAAGGACGTTCGATTCTAGGTACGTGCTGTATTGGAAATTGAAATTTCATTCAACTTTTCCACAAAAAAAATCTCAAAAATGTCCCAAAAATGCAGTTACTTTGAAGCAATTTTTTGGATAGATGAGCAAATAACTTCCAAAAACATTACAGCACGTACATAGATCAACGTTTTATCTTTCTTTTGATACAAAGTTCATTTCGATTGGATAAAGATTGCTTCAAATTTTAATGGAAGATAAATACCATTGCACCTACCTCGATTATCTGTTAAAAGCATCGTGAGGTGCTGCTGCAGACGATAGAGTCGAACGTCTTCTAGAAGCCTGTCCTTATTTGAAATCGATACGACGAACCGTTTTTGAGTTATCGAATCTTTTACCAAAAAAAACGTCCCAAATATGATGGCGTTCATGGCCTCTTAAATTGTCAACTACTGACATGACCAAAATTTCTATGCTGTTTCTCCAACAAAAATTCCTAATCTCAACTTTTCTGGTGGTTAAAGTAATAAAAAAAAATTATTACTGCATGGATTCGAAAAACGAAGGTAGAACGAAAAAATATCAAGAAATTGCGAATTGTGAACAGCCCCACGTTGGGCGCCAAATCGTTACGCGAATGTGTACGGTAATGAACATCCTCTTACCTGTTTTGCGAAGTTTGTTGCGACAAACTGCTGGACGTCGACGACGTCGAAGATGAAGAATGGTTGTTTGGCGGCTCGTCCGATGAACTTAGGGCGCTGGATCGCGACCCCGACCTTTCATCGCCACTGCCCGATCTCAGCGAGCTCACGCCCGAATCTGAACGGTCGTCTGGGAAGCGAAGAAGTAGACTGGACGCTGATTCCGAACCGAGATCCATCCTGCTGTGGTATGGCGAGGATGACACCAGCGGTCCGTCATCGTCACCTGGAACAAACGAAGAAACTGTCAGTACCGATGTAACAGAATACGGTATAACCCAAGGTTCGGTATCGGGGCCTTCGGTAATCGAGCAGTGATTATTTGGAATTGAAAAACTTGAATACTTCTTTACGTTTTGGTATATGTATTTCATGTTCACAATATCCTCAGTACGGTCATATTCCATTTCTTCCTTACTCAATTTTGCGTTGGCATGATAAAAACGCGAAGATACACACACAGTTACATAGCACCTGATATAATGGAAGATAAAATGGGGCCGAAAACAGTATGATCTTATTGCACATTAGCAAAAATAACAAGATGCTTGCAGGCCAAACTTTTATTCATCTTATTTATGTCGGAGATTGAATTTCAATGGGTTTTTCCTGCGGTAGGAGAATGCTGAACATTCCGGCCTAGACAGTAATTTGATTATTAAATCTTTTGAGTTTAGTTGTTGTGCTAGAAGAGTGTTTGCATATTGCCGTTCTGATCACCGTGTATTCGTTGCAAAGTTCTAAACTTATCACCTTTCAACTGCTCGGAAATATTGTTACTATGAATTGAGAAATCGTTTTAGATTAATAGTTGCTTGTGCATAATCAAGTGTTATAATGACCTGAGAAAAGATGCCTGACTTCGAAATTATTAACACCTAGGCTGCTACTCTACCCTGAAACCTCTGCTCCGACAAATACATATTTTCTATCGTCAAACATATAACAAGCACAAGACCTACATCTACTTTTTTATAGAGAAGTAACAAAAGCGATAAAGCGCCTAAAGGATTATTGCATATCTCGAAATAGCTTTATTATAAAACAGCTGTAAGCGATTTTACTTAATTGTGTAACCTTCTGAAGCTTGTTCAACTTGTGTAAGTTGCTAACAATATTCGAGACTTCGATGAATTTGCCGCTTCTAGAAGTATGCTTGAATTGGGCAACTAACTGCTCCTTTAGTTATATTTTTACCTTTACCTATTTTAATGCAAGTCGGAAATTGCATCTTATAAGTAAATATATGTAACTCAAAAATGTATCAAAGACTAGAAGAAATTTTGACAGACAGATAGAAATCTTGTAGGTAAGTGTTGATAACCAGCACATCTTTAAAATTACATTTCTGCAAGGGCTAAGAAATATTTCAGAATAGGATGAATATTTTGTGATATTTATGCTTTGGGCAGTACACATTATTTTGTTTAGAAAATTAACCACTCTATCCACAAGTAACATTTCTGAACACGTTATACCCTCGGTTATACCAATAAATAAATCAATTTTCAATAATCCGAACTGATCGGATAATATTTTTAACTATTAAATAGGAAATGTCTTGCATCCTATGCAAATTAGAACATTAATAAACCTCACAATGTATTCATGCCATCCTTGAATGTTGATTGTGCTTGCAAATAAATGAATAAAATGAATATTTATAAAGCAGCTTGATTCAGTTTTTCTGAGAACAATAATCCTGACTATGCTTTCCATTAACTAGTTTTTGTTATTAAGTCATTTCTATTTATAACTCGGGAATTATGATTTCAAATCACCTTCAGGTCATAGTAATTATACATGCTTGAGCGTTGGTGTGACTTTCCATCAAAGGAATCAAGACATTATCAGCGAGATTTGTAGATATTGCATGTCGGTTTTGACGACATATCTATATTGTTGTAGTGGATAAAAATTACTTTTCTTAAAGAAAGTTCTATGGCTATCTGATGCCCCAATACTCGCAATAGTTGCAATTTCGTTTTACAATCGAATTTTAGTTTGCCCCACGTTGGGCGCCGAAAGTATCAATCGAGGAAACAGTTGAATAATGAGTAACTAAGTAATCCTCACCTCTAATAGAGCAATCCCTCAGCTCGTCTGCCTTATTGGGCGTCGTACTTGTCCTAATTTGAGCCACTATCACACAGTCCTCTTCACTGCCGTTAAGCTCACCACTGTTCACCACTTCCTTCGCAGCAGGCATAGAATCACACTGCACATCGTCACTTCTCACATCCACACTCACTAATTCCACACTAACGCCGCTGCTGTCATTGCTATCCTCGTCGATGTGACCAGTATCAGGTGAGCCTGGGGGATTCTGGACTGATTCAAAGTCGGGTGATCCTAACGGTGGATTCACGGGACACGCCTCCGGCGACTCTGATCGTCGCTCAAGGGGACTTAAATCAGGCGAATCCGGCGCACAATGCTCCTCTAACTTCCGCCTGCAGAGTTTCGAAAGAGCGGAGTTGGCTTGTAGGCAATCTTCTACCCTGACTTCGATTTCTCGGAGTTTCGAGTTGTTCGCTTCCTCGAGTACCTTTTTCCTGTTCGAGGAGCGATTGTTTAGGTTTTTTCTGCGAGTCTGCTTGTTTTCTAAATCTTCCTTTGTGTTGAAGTTTCGGGGTTTCGGGGCAGTGGACGAAGTTTCAGCTTCAACTGGTTTTCTCTTGCGCGATTTTGCAGAGGATCCTGGAACAAAAATTATCAATTAGTCACACGTAATTGAAAGCTCAATCATAAGTTCATATCAACACCAGTGTTTTCTGTGCCTACTTCTGGAATCGTTGCAAAATAAAGTATATAAAAACGTGACTTCACTAGACGCAAACAAAAGATACCTTATCCGATTCCCGGTCAGGCACGCTCAGCTCAAATCATCAAAACAACTGCCATCTTAGGACCTTGACTTCTGCCAAGTGGCGTGACAAATTCTACTGAATTCTAACATAACTTGGCGTAGTTTCAGACTATTACCCAGCGAGCTGTGTATTTCCAGATAGGAAGCTTTCGATCGAACTAATTGACTTGAATTTAGTGCCAAGGTTTGAATTTAATAATAGAAAGTGAAATGTGTATTTTTAACGTTTCACGCTTTCATTTTATAGGTGCAGCGGAGTTGCACAATTTATCTAATCAGTGAATAATGAAGAAGAAAACTTTATTGAAGGTTATTATTGATCTCGCTAGCTCACCGCGTGTTTCTTGAACCAGTTAATTAAGATGAAAATTAGCCATCGAAATGAGTTGAAATCTGGAAAGTGTCGAGTATGTTCAAGTGTGGATTCATGCAGCACCAAGTAACAATTATTAAGTAGCAATTATCAATTAACAAGAATTGAAAATGTAGCATTCATACGTACAAATTAACAAGAGCAAGCGCACAAATCAGATCCGTGGCATTCAAGTTTACCTTACTTTTTCGTGGATACTGTTTGAAAATCCACATTCTGTTTGTTCTTCGAAAATAAATAACCAATATTGAAATGGCTAGAGCATTATTTTGTTGTTGCTAATGCTATTAACGGTACGTTTTTCAAGAATAGAAGTGGGAGAAGGGCCGTGAAACCAATAAATAGGCGTTGAAAAGAAAAATGATTGGTTAACAATCTTATGAAATAAATGGTCTTGCAAGACCATGATGCGTTTTTTCCCATATATCTCGGAGATTGAAAATATCAATGGGTCTTTCCTTCGGTAGGAGAATGCTAAATATTCTGCACTAGACTGTAATTTGATTATTAAATCGAGTAAGATTTGTTATTTAATCTCTTTATGGCTTGTCCCGAATTTATTGCGGTAATATTATCCTTGGGCCTGAAGAGACCGGCATTCCGTCTTACACAATAATTTGGTTGTAAAATAAAGTAGTGGAGTCATACAATTAGGTATTAGATTTGGTGTGATCGTTTGTCACAAACGTAGATGTGGCGACAGGGGCGACAAAGAGGTCTCCTGGGAAAATGATTATTTGCAGTTTTGAAGGAAGAGAACAGATATGAATTGCAGTCCAGTTGATTTGTTGTAGGCGAGCAGAGTGTTTGCATATTGCCGTCCTGATCGCCGTCTATTCGTTGCCAAGTTCTGAACTTATCACCTTTTAGCTGCACGGAAATTTTGATACTATTAATTGTGAAATCGTTTTGGATAAATAGTCTCATATGCATATCAAGTGTTAATATGTAATATGTTAGTATGTACTGCAAGAATAAAATTCTATTCTATTTGCAGTTTATACAAAAACTTTAGAAGTGTGAAGTCACGTAATCAAATTCATGAAAGCAGGACAATGATGTTCTTGGTCATAAAGAATGGCATTTTCTGGGAAACCTTATTAAAAAACTGTTGGTAAAGGTGCCACATCAATTTTGTGGCGAAACCAAAATAATCCACAGATTACTATTAATTTTCTCTCGTTTTAACGGGACTTATTTATTCAGTGGCGTCAGCAGCAGAAGTTTAGATGAAAGCGCCAAGAAAATTCTTATTTCGCTGACATTAATGCCGTGTTTTCCCCAAACAACCCATAAATAAAATTATTTTGGAATTAGCACTCAAAAACAGTTAGTATGAAGCAGGCGAGAACAGGGACTGAACTGGCGGTGAATTCACCAAGCAGAGGCGGAGTCACAAAAAGAATAACGGAGACAAAAAAAATCAAGGATTAATGCCAGAAGAGAATTACCACCGGATAGCAATAAATTGAGAGTACTCCCCCCTCATAGTATTAGTGACAGAAAAGCAACCACTAGACACGAGTTCCAGAAAGCAGTTATTTTTTGTACGATATGCCTTGTGAGAGTAAAGCTCTGGCAATCCATAGGCATATATCAATTCCCGTGACAAGAGCAAGAATCAGGCAAATAGGTAACCAAATTTGTTTTCTTCAATACCAACTTTAACCTTATACCAATAAATTTGTAGAAAACTAACGGCCGTTTGCACCAATTTGAATTCGGCTGAACTAATTAAGGATTAACTATTAACTAATAATTAAATCAACATGATAACTATAGATCAAACCATGTGGTGCAAAGATATTCTGATTTAAGTGTGGATTCAATTTTAACTAGAATTTAACTAAAATTCGTGCAAACGGTCGTAAGAGATTGAGCTTCTGGCGACTTAGGCATTTAGTCAACTTTAGCAAAAGCATTATCATAAACATAACGGTAACATCAAAGGTTTTTAGCATGAACTTAACATTGTTGTATAAATAGAGCCATTTGATATAACATATTCAACTCTCGCTTTTAACATATATTTAAGCACAATTTTGAAATGATGTTGACTAAATGCACCTTTATATTTTATTAATTTGTGTAAGTAAAATCGGATAATTATAATTTATTTAACCTAATAATATATGCATGAGTTTCTTTGATACTAGATATAGGCAAAATGGGGAAAAATAGCAAAACAATGCACTTTAAAAAAAGTTGTATTTTAGTGCTGAATGATATAAATCCGAGTGAATAAATTATTTATTCATACTTTATCAACAAAACCGAAAAAAATCTAAAAGAGTGGCAGACGCAAAGAATCGTTTCTCTCTATGACATAAGTCTCGCCGAAATTTTGCCACCTCCGACGATGATGGCAACATATTTTTTTTGTTTATTTTACACTAAAAAAAATTGCAACCTGAATTGATTATGAAAGCATTGCCAACTCCGTTATTATTTATCCTACGAATTCGATTAAATGGTGAAAATAGTGAAATTTTTAGTGACCTTTTCGATGAAGGAGACAAAAAAAACAATATTGACAGTCGCGTTTTCAAAATATTTCATTAAATTTCGATTCGTAATTACATTCTCAACAACAAAGCTCATATGACCCTTCTTCCTAAAGTTGAAATTGAGCGAGTTATGTGGAAATATTTCTTTGTTTCTGTATGGTACAACAAATTTCTTTGTTTTGGCAAATAAAACCTCATGAGTTTCCAAACACCCAATTTTGGTACTCATACAAATGTCATTATTTTGTTACTTTCAGCAAAATAAGACAGTAACAAAAAATATTGCACTGAGATTTGAGCTCGTGGAACCCGTGATCATCATGTCAGTACCACGCACTTCAAATTCGAAAGATTTTATTTTATTTAACTGTGATGACTGTTGCCAGCCAATTCTTGGTTGTTTCAAAGCCAGGTCGAATCCTGGCCTTCCTAGCTCCTGCCAGAATTCGACTCATAAGTAATTATTACGGACCGGCCCACTAAGACCGTGGGGGCCGTTTCAAGAGTAGGGATACTTTTGAAACGGCCCTTACGGTCTTAGTGGGCATGTCCGTAATAATTACTTAAGAATGGGCAGATATTCACGTCTCCTGCAGAGCTTATGCGTGACTTTTGAATGTGTTCTATAGAAAGGATGGATGGCCTTGATCGTTGCAGGGGTAAGAATAGGGGGCAGTTGAATGGTCTCCAAGATCACCGGATTTAACTCCCTCAGATTTCTTTCTTCGGGGAAATCTTGAATCCTTTGTTTGTAAAACACAACGTGCTGATTTTGATGAACTCAAAACACGAATTACAGAAGCATGCCGGTCAACTCCCGGTGAAGTTTTCCGAAAAATGTTAGAAAGTACTGGTCGACAAGCCTAAGGATGCCTCCGAGAATTGGTTGCGCAGTAGACACAACCCTGGAGTGGGACAGAGCTCACTCGCTCTGCAGTTAACGTCGTGAGTGTACAGTCAGTGGAATAAAATTATTGTGGCGTTATTGTGATTGTGTGTTGAATTTGAAATCCTTGTGTTGTATATAGTTTTGAAATATTATTAGATAGGTTATAGTGTAGTTTGTTATGTTTGAAAATGCCTTCAAAGAGTAAAGTGAGAAATAAGATTCTGAGTGGACAAAGTAGGGAAATTGTCAGTAATGTCATCAAATTTATGCAGGCAGAAAGCAATGATAGGTGAAACCAGTATTCCTCTTGTGAAGGTTCAAAAACGAGTTGCTGCCGCAACGGGAGTTTGCGATAGAAGCATTAGGAAAATTAATTCAGAAATGAATAAAACTGAAAAAGGTGAAATGGTACAATTCTCAACTCCAAATAAAAAGAGAAACAAAAAATCAAAAGTTACCATGGACAATGCTGATTTGGCAGTGGTCAGAGGTCATGTGATATTGTTAGTCAACTTCTGTAAGTATGTTCCTCGTGTTCTTTATTATATTTATTTACCTATTTCTGATATTGTGTGGCGATGCATTCTTTTTCTAGTCGTACTTTATTTACACTTATGGCTTCGGGAAAATTATGCAATTTTCAGAAACGGTCCAGTGATCACAGACAATTATATTATTCGAACAGTTCATTAGGAACACGTCTACGTGTTGCAGAAAAATATCTCTCCCGATTGTACATTCCGATGAAACCAGCCGTAAACAGTAGTCGATCTTTGTCGCACATCTACTCACACTTTCTATCGTTTGCGCATCTCAGAGGCATCCTTATGCTTGTCGACCTGTACGAAAAGAGCATTCATTACTGTGTAGAGCAAAATATACAACATCTTGGACAGTTTATTAGATATAGTCCAAGAGCTGATGGGGATTTTTGAAAAATGAGGTGTACAAAATTAAACACAAAAATGTAGATGAATTGAAAAATTGTATTGAAACTATAATTGATAGAACTGATGGCCGAACTGTGTTGAATGCAACACGTAGTGTCAAAAGAAATATGTGTTCAACAAGAAGGCGGTGTTTTTGAACACTTACTTCATATTTTATAGCGCTTTATCAATTTCGATTGTTAAAAATGCTTCCTATCAATAAAACTTTCTTATTTTTAACTTTAGGATTAAAAGTAATATGAGCTTTGCTGTTGAGAATGTAGCTACGAATCGGAATACATGATAAAATATAGAGTGTTCCATTGAAAAAAAAAATATTTTATGGAATATTTTGAAGAAAGCGACTGCAAATGTTTTTTTCATTACACCTATCTGAAAATACTATATTTAAATTCTTATTTAGCAAACTGAAAATGGGTTTTTTCCGTGCGCCGCACGGAAAATTTTACGGTGCGCTGGTGACATTATAGCTGCCTATTTACATGTCAAAATTAAATAATATGTTGTTGACAGTTCTCTAGAAATCGCAAATTGTTTGAATATTTCCTTACCAACAGGGTAAATAACGCTTGTTTTGTGGCAATTTCTGGATATTTTTGTACCATAAATATTACAAATAATAATACATGTTTTTGTTCCTTCATCATTAAAAATAAATGTTTCTTAACAATCTGTGGTTTTCAGGTAGATATAATGAAAAATATCGTTCATTACTCGTCCATAAATGCTTTTTCCGTGCTTGCACGACTTCCCGTGTTCGGCTTCGGCACCCACGGGAACATGTCGCGCACGCACGGAAAAAGCCTGAACTCCTAATGAAATATACTATTTTGTTTTCAGCATCGAGAAGGCTATTAAAAATGCCAATAGTTTTCCCATTTAACCGAATTCGTTAGCATCAATAATAACGGAGTTGGCAATGGTGCCGACTTAATTTGGAACACCCTGTATATTCAGAGGGCTTATGAATCAGTGACTGACTGACTGAAGGAAAATACAAAATTCTTATTTCAATCAACTATACTAAAAATATTAACTTCTAGCGACTTTCGCGTGTTCACTACTCCGTAACCGGCCTTTTTCTGGGTCACCGCACCCCCGACGAGAAATTTCGCGACCGCCCCTGCCGCGAACACGAATATTCCACCCCAATTTCGCGAGCGAAGAAGCGACGTGTCATTTAGAATCATTAAACGCGGAATAACGAATACCGTCGGCATTTTTTCAAAGAGGGTCGCTATCGATCAAACTCCACGACGTCGAGGATGCGATCGTGGAAATGGGAGTGGCCGAAAATGTTGTTGAACCTCGACTGCATTCACCGATCTAAAATAACCGCTGCGGAGGACGAAAACGTGACCGTCCATTTTTTTCGAGCGGCATGTAAGAGGGTCGTGTCTCGATTGGAAATTTTCATCGTTATCAGCAGATCGGATGTTGCCATGACTCACCTGAGGTAATTTCAAAAATGTTCAGAATATCTTTCAGAGTAAAGCGAAGCTCGATTGTCCTATTTGTGGTAACATCGGACACATTAGAAGGAATTGTTACTTCCAAAATGCCGCCAAAGAACAAACATGTAAATATTGTAATAAAACAGGGCATTTCTAGGCAGCCTGTTTCAGAAAGAAAAAGAACTACCATCAAAACGAAACCTATTCGAAATTAGATATCAAGGAGATTTGGACTGGATCTGAATGCAAATTATTTAGAAACATCTATTGATAACAAGCAAGGTTTAGCTTTCATAGATTTTCGAGGTGACTGTTCAGTGTCAGAAAGAAATGTTGCAGACATGTCTAAATCTATATATTTCCAATTTGAAAAAGTCAATATCACTAGCTCGATTTTTGGGACATGCTGTAGACATTCAGCAATTTGTAGAAGTTAACCTGGAAGATGCCATATTGAAACTTACATCGGATATATATGAGGCGCTGGATAAAAAACATCCGCTCATATGCATTTTCGTAGATCTGTCAAAGGCCTTTGATACGTTGTGCCATGATCGTCTACTACAAAAAATCTACTCCTACGGCGTAAGAGGGCCAACATACAACTTACTGAAAGATTACCTGTCAAACCGCAAACAAATAGTAGAGATTGATGGAGTCAGAAGTGACTCGAGAGCTGTAACTTACGGAGTTCCACGGGGGACGGTACTCGGGCCACTTTTATTCACAATTTACTTAAACAGTTTAATGACATTTGGATCTGCAGGTAATCTCATTAGCTTCGCAAATCAGAAGACAATAGCAGAACAAAACTTGAAATGAATATGTGACTGGTTCAAATTTAACACGCCAACTATGAATAATCACAAAACATATTACCTTCCTTTCACTTCTTATCCTAATCAATTACCCAATCTAGGCCCCCTAAAAGTGGACAACAGCAGAAGCATTAAAAAAAATATCGGTCAAAGTATATGGGAAAAATAATAGACAGACATTTGAGATGGGACCTCCACACCGAATGTGTGAAAAACAAACTGAGGGGTTTACTGAGTAAATTTAGATACCTCGCAGAATATCTAAATGCGAAAAATCTGAAAACATTATAATTTGCTCTCGTGCAATCACAGCTGAATTATGGAATCCTGTGTTGGGGAGGCGTGGCAGAAAATAATTCACATAACTTGTTCAAAAATGGATTCTGACAATCATCTACAAAAAAAACATAAGATACTCGAGTGACCTGTTATACTCAGAGAATGCTATTTTCGATATAAGGCAATTATTTTGTCAAGGTATATGAATGAATATTCATAAAAATAAATTAAAATTAAAACCGATTGAACATCAACACGACACCCGAACAAAGAAGAAATCCTCAGTTGTACCTAACAGAGAAAAAACTATCGGCCAACGATCCGTTGAATTTCTAGCACCTAAGATATATAATTTACTACCGGACAATTTTAAGAACATGAAAAATTTCAAAGCATTCAAGTTTCAAGTCTCTCGAAGACTTCCGAGGGTTGCGCGTAGGGGTGCAATGGGTTGACGGAAATAACAATTAACGTTAAAGTATGGATCACAAACATCGAGAAAATCAAGAAAATCAAGAAAATTCCTAAATGATCTCATCGACCTGAAATTTATGAATTAGCTTTAGTCCTACAAACCTGATGACCACACCCGATATAAGATTCACAACCCTACTTGGAAACCCTCCTACGAACAATCGAAAATGTCAAACTAAACAGGATACGAACCAAAATACACAAACCCGTCAATACCCGATTACGACTATACCCGATTGAGACTATTTATACCCGATTACGACTATGTTACAAAACCTTATTATGAACACAACTCAAATATGACAAAATAAACTGGACTCAACCCAACATGAAAAGGATTTATTTCTCCTATGTAACCAGCACCTATCTGAAAATAAGCTCGAACTTCGTTCGATATTATGAAAATATTTATTATGTTTGCTCTTACAGTATGTAATCATTATTATTTGTTAATTAGTATTAATATCATTAAATTATTATCATTATTAGGTATTATATCACATACAAGATTCAAGCTTCAGTGATTAATCATGTTTATTTTTCCTGTTGTATTACACCCTGTAAAAAAGTTTTATTTTGTGGAAAATAAACATTATTATTATTATTATTATTATTATTAGAGAGCTATGAATGTATTATTGGGATAAACTTGACTGAAAATAAAGATATACATTATTGTAGAATAGGTAATGGAAATCAATTTCTTTTATGCAACACAAGTAGTAAATCGACTAAACGAAATAATCAAGCAGAATGAAATTAATGCCTTCAAATTGTTACATGAATATCGTAGATAGTATTCTTTCCATCTCTTTTGATGATTTGCGAACCTATAAAAATATTAAAATAATTTTGACAGCAGACAAGCCTATCTCTCGAAATAGGATGACCGAAACAAAGAAACTTAAATTAAATGAGATCTTCTCCAAATTATTAAAGGCAAATATTATTCGAGAAAGTCCGTCAGTCTCCCTACGCAAGCCCCGTTCTTGTAGTGAAGAAAAATAATTCTGATGAACGCCTTTGCGTTGATTTTAGGGCACTCAGTGCCATAACAGTATATGACAAATCACCACTACCAAGAATATATGACCTCATCGATAGACTGCGGAACTGCAAATATTTCAGCAGTTTAGATTTCAAATCAGGATACCACCGAACTATCATTTCTAATACCCGAGAGCCCCTTTTGGCTTTGCCAATGCACCGTCCGTGTTTCAAAAGGCAATAAATAAAGTATTTGGCAATACGAAATATGTAAATGTTATTATATACTTAGATGATGTTCTTATTGTTTCAAATATAAACAAAATTATCCCGGAAACGGCTCGTTTCATTCATATTGACGTTCAATTAAGGTTAGGTTAGGTTGACTAATAATTTACATATTGCTTGCAGCTGTCGTGCCTTTCGTGCATTTTACAGTTGTCTCGCTATCACGCTATCAAAATTTGGTGTTAGTTTATGTATTTTGTTCAACAAGGATCCAGAAATTGTTGAACGTTGTGAAGTCGATATGAATTAATAGTAAGTAGGTGACGTAAACTATTATATAAGGTAAGTGTTCGAACTCATAGCATCTCCCCCTTCAAGAAGAACTAGAAATTGTCTTTTCCTTTGGTGTTTTGGCATCGACTGCTATGGTCGTTAGCCATGTGTTCAGGGTAGGCCTTGTAGCTAACTCCATACGCCACCTTAGGAGCAGCACTGTTAATTGGAACGCAACAGTGAATCGCGATAATTTAATCGAATAGATTAAATTTAAAAGACCTACTACTAGGGTCAAAGTACAACAAGAATAGTAATATGAGTCCACAAATAGAGCCTTTTGGCACCTCCAGCAATCACTTTCTCATTGACATGATTTCAACTGCAATTTTTTTAAATAATTGTTGAATATTTTCCACAGAAAGCAATTATTGACAGATGTATTTTGCTATTTTGAATATAGTATTACTAGCATATGGCGGTAAATTGAAATTCGGAGAGCCGATATTCATTACCGCTGTTTACCATGAGTCATGTAGGTAACGAAACGTCAGAATCACTCGGTGTAATCAACAGCTGTTAGTGACAGCAAACTCTAGAACGTATTTAATCACGTCCAGAGAAGGCGTGACCAAATTCCCCCTAGTAATGAAGCAACAACACATCAAACGATATTGCCGTTGATTATAAAATCTATTATAAACAGACAAACACTGAAGCATTTTTACCATTTGAGTCAAATTCTCATTTTATGCAATCATCGTTGTTCTTTGAATAAAAGTTTTATAAAGGTTATCTTCTACAATTGAAAACAGTCGACTGTATTCTTCAATGTATGTTGATGGCGAGTTAAAAGGAAACTACACAGAATTAACTATAACCGGATATTTCATCGAACTTTCCATCAATTTTTTTTTACTTCACGTACTGACAACAATACTCCAAGTATCACTGATAAGTAAATTAAAAGAACCATCTTCCTGATCTTCCTCCCCATTTACCTCTTCAACTTTGTTTGTTTCCCTTCATAAAGCAAATAAACTAGATACTTGAAAAACAGTCATCAGGAAAAATGTATTGATAAAGAGGAGTTTCAATCCTAAAATCTGATTCGACTGACTGTTCTACAAGGATCTATTTTGAGGTCCCTATTGTTTACCATCTAGGCATCTAGCCTGCTTAGCTAATCTCTAAGTAGAAGAAAATGTCTGTACCGTGCGAAAGAACTTTATATCATCGGAGAGCATGAATCCTATCACAATTTGAAAATAAATGCTAGAAAACCCAATATTATTGTTTTAGGGGCCAAAACCATCGTTATAGGTGTCATGACATTCTATTGAGGTGAAGGTTGAAGCACTTCTGCACATTAATCAAGTAACAATCATTGGAAATTAACCTACCATTTTAAAAAACGTATTAACCATTACAAAGAACCACACTAAAAATGATAATGGATTATTCTGTGTGAATATTAATCTTATCTTTATTCCATTATGGAGACAGGTTCGATGTTCCAAGTCATTAAACACGATAAAAACAAGGGCAACTCACTTATGGATTTATTGACGACAGAAAATAATCTCGCAGATTACGTGATGTGGATTTGTTATACAGTACTTTTGAACCAGTTGACGTACAAAACCATTTTGGCAGGGTACATCAATTTTAGAATTACAATTGGCATATACGTATTCTTACTAAAATACTCAATTTAGACTCTTCAATTCAGTCTTCTCTTCTCGACATAGAATGAGCGATGACTGTTCAGGGCCGATTGCCAAAATAGAATAGACCAGAATAATTAAAAATGATATGTAATATTACATCAAACATTACGCACACAATCAGGTCTCCATAACCAGGTGATGGATCAGAAGTGTTCCAGAGCTGCTATTATTGAATTTAGAGTCCAAAAAATCCAAGATGAGGATTAAAAATATCACATCTAACCACAGTAGACGAATTTGATTGTTTTATCAAGAGTTCACTAACCAACTAGTCAGAAGAAAGTCTACAGAGACTGGCTCTGAGAATGAGATACTTTATCAGAATTTCTGGAGATGGAGTCCAAATGACAACTTTAATTCAGTTATTTCTTTCTCGTCATAAACTGAATTTCTGAGAGTATCTTTGTGATCATCACCAAAAATCGTACTACGACCCTTGCTTTCGCAAAAATGGTCAACCCTCCCTCCGCATACTTATATGTACATATAAGGTTTAGAACAAAAATCTATTAAAAGGGTTTAATCTTATATAGATTTGGCGCCCAACGTGGGGTTCAAATATATTTTCAGACTGTGGAAGGTTAAATTCCGAAAAAGCTATGTCAAGAAAAACATAGCGTCTTTGTCCTTGAATAAAGCACGTTTTGGGGCTCGAAGCCCTTCAAGGCGCATTTCAAAATCAAGACCAAATGCCACCCAATCGCGGCCGCTATCGAATTTCGCCTATCAGTTCCTTCCACCAGTCACGCAGTATTAATTTCACGAGTCGCGAGTGAAAAAAAAGGAAACCCGACCGACAGAGAAAGATATCCCTTGACTGTTTGAAATTCTCCGCGTAGGTCGAAGCCATATACAATGGGACGTGTTTTTACAATGGTATAACCTGATTACCAGGCCGCCTACCCGCAATTCCGTTAATATTCTTCCAACCCACGCCCGTCAAGGCACACACGATGTTGAAATTAATGTTCGACGCGTCTCAGAAAACGTTATTCGTTTTTATGGCTGCCAGTCGACGTTCTCTCTTTTTATGCATCTCTCGTGTTGTGCCCGTTTTATAGGCCGGTTAATGGTCGGATATGCGACGGACAAGGCGGCAGGGAGGAGGGGTTCGCTTCGGAATTGATGTTGATTGGTATTTACAGTGAAAAATCGAGCGGATAGGAAATATACCGGGCAGAACTGGTTCTGTATCGCTATGGGCTCGTTTGGCATAACCGGTATGATTTATGCTCTCATAAAAGTGTCGATGTCATAAACATTATTCAGATAAATAATGCACGATAAGAATCGGTTGGCATTATTGACACGTTCACTACCGAATACGGCGATACTTGCAAACCAATTAGATTATTTTACAAGGTCGTCAAATGATAAGATCCACGCCATCGTAAATAACTCAAGTTTACAATAAACAGAGTTGACGATTTAACAGCTTTTTAACACCAGCAATAAGATACAGATTTGTTTTCCAGTACACATCACAACGTATCAAAATATCACTTAAATCTGGGTAAATATAATTATGAAAAATTCCACATTTAGAACTTTAGAAATTAAAAGTATCAACCTGAATAAAAATTGCATTACAAATAATCTAAAACAAGCTTGCAAGCATCTCAGGATTAAAACTTACAAACAAGACGATACGGTTCTGATAAAATCTTTTAGACAATACAGACATTTTTCTAGCAAACAAAGCTATTTTCCATAAGAGTATGTATCTTTTTTATGTGGATTTACCGATGAAGGCGATTTCCTACAAAAAAGTTATCGGTACTGTAGTGATTAATTCATTGCGTATAGTGTGATGCAAGTGCATAAGGCTTAGGTGTTATAAACATGGATTTTCCTATTTAAAAATCCGTTGTCATGATGAAATCACACCTAAATAGTCTTTTCTTCGTCATTGGATAAATCAGATTACTCGTGTGAGAAGTTACTATTACTGGAGACATACGAGGGCTGTTTGGTAACTCCGTGACTATTTGAATAAAGAAAAAAAAAATTGGCAAATAAGCGTTTTATTTTTCAACATAATCTCCTTTTAGATCAATACATTTAGTCCAGCGTTTTTCCAGTTTTTTTATTCCTTCCAAATAATAGGTTTTCTCAAGGCCCTCAAAATAGGCGTTTGTTTCGGTTATAACCTCTTCATTCGACCCAAATCTCTTACCACCCAGCCATTTCTTCAGGTTTGGGAAAAGAAAATAGTCGCAAGGGGCTAAATCTGGAGAATATGCTGGATGGGGTAGTAGTTCGTAGCCCAATTTATGAATTTTTGCCATAGTGACTACACACGTGTGCACTCGTGCATTGTCTTGATGAAGCAGCACTTTTTTTTTCGCTAAATGTGGTCGTTTTTGCCTCAAATCAATATCGAATCTGTCTAAAAGCTCTGAATAATATTCGCCGTTGATCGTTCTACCCTTCTCTAAGTAATCTATATGAATGACACCGCGTGCATCCCAAAAAACTGTGGCCATAACCTTGTTGGCTGACAGACGCACCTTAGCCTTCTTTGGTGCACGTTCACCAGTTGACACCCACTGTTTTGATTGTTCCTTGGTCTCTGGGGTATTGTGATGGATCCATGTTTCGTCTACGGTTATATAACGGCGTAAAAACTCGCCCGGATTGCGATTGAACTTTGCCAAACACTCCTTTGAAGTGGTCACACGGTTGCGCTTGTGGTCGAGTGTGAGCAATCGCGGCACCCATCTCGCGGATAGCTTCTTCATGTCCAAATATTCATGTAAAATGTGATGTACTCGCTCAGTTGAGATGCCTACAGCCTCAGCTACCTCACGTACTTTTATTCTCCGATCGTCCAATATCATTCCATGGATTTTATCGACGATTTCTGGCGTGATGACCTCTTTTGGGCGACCTGAACGTACGGCGTCACTTGTGCTGGTACGACCACAACGGAACTCAGTAAACCACTTCTTAACCATTGAAATTGATGGTGCAGAGTTCCCATAGTATTTATCAAGTCTTTCCTTGGTTTCAGTTATGGTTTTTTTACGCAAAAAATAATGCTTAATCAACACACGAAATTCACTTTTTTCCATTTTTGTTAAAATTCACGAGGTTGTCTGCTTCTAATTGCTGTCAAACACAAACCAAATGTCGCAGCTTGCTCAAAATTTGACAGTAGTCTATTGAAAGATGGTGGTTGACAGCAGCAGTGTTGCATTTAAAGTTACTGCGCGGGAAATTTAAAAAGTCACGGACTTACCAAACAAGCCTCGTAATATGGCGTTGAAGCGCTATCTGAGCCGAATGTGATTTCTTGTCACAATTTTTGACGATTATAAAAACTCATCGATTGTGTTTTTCCAATATCCGTACAATATGCAAAAATGTATTACATTTATCTGTCAAGGCTAGATCGGTTTTATCTGATATGACGGATGTATCATCTGCAAATAAAGTCAATGATGCCGGTACTGAGAAGCGCCAAAAAATCAGCAGAAGCGTGCTGTAATGAAACTGGTTTTTTCGTATTCAAACACCCCTGGATACCGACAATGTTGTTCCTCATCGAGAAAATCGTGGCACTTCCAAGACAATTATTGTCAGTGAATACCGACATATAATTATCTGAAAACACCAGTTGCATTACGAAAATAATTGCCAGAAAAATTAATGTGAATATCACAGAAATGGCAAATTTTTCATTTTTCTGCATCTTCGTTCATCTTCAAAAACAAGCACATGTACTGTTTACATATTAATCAAAATTTCTTACATGACTATATTCCGAAAAGTGTGGACTTCAAGGATCATGTCTGACCTACAAATTATTTGCTTCAGGGCCGTCTAAGTTCATTTAATATGTTTGACTGACAAAATCACAATAATTACAACAGCTTCAAAGCCACATCCATATTTACTTATCTACATTTATTTGATTCCAAACATATTTCAATCTGATTATGAAATTGGTTCTCTTCTTGTATTTACCATAGATGTTTTCTTTGCCAGGCCAAATTATTGTATTTCAAGGATTAATTTTAGCATTCTTTACTTTGACTTTTTGACGATTTTTTTAATCTCTTTTATTCATTTCACATCTATATAAATTAAAATACCTATGCTTCCAAGTATTTTTGGGTATTTAGTGGAAACTGAATTATTATTTATTGACTTCCAAAAAATACCTACTTCATTTTATACAAAGTATAAAAAATAAAGACTGCTAAAACTGACTACTAGCATGACTGCATTGAGAAAAAAAGTGCTGTTTCCACAAAATTTCAATACCTACTTAACCCTTTCATAAACTTTTGAAAAAAATTACATGGAAAGTAAACAAACGCTTTTCTTAATGCCAAATATCAAACAAAATTGCTTTCAGCAGCAATATTTTAAAACTGAAGGCATAAATTAAACATTGCAATCGATTAATAAGTAACTAAGTTATAACATAAACATTTGGAGGTGCTTTGTTTATTAGAAATTAAACCTGGCGAAATTCAACAAACACATTGAAAACATAGGTAAATGAAGTTTAACGAAAGTATTTTTTTGTCGGGTATCAAAACTAACCTAGTCAAACATGAAAAGAGAATGAACTGTTTTGTTTAGCCTGATGAAGGTAACTTGGTTATCGAAATGCGTATCTATACTATAAGACGGTAATAATAAATAGTCAGTGACGCATTCTTAGCTTTAGGATACACAAGCGAGGCAAGGGAAGAGAGAAGGAAATTCCCGCAGCTCTTTTTGGGTTGTTTCTGAACTAGTGACTGACGTCACTGATTAATATATCTGGCTTATAGTATTGGCGAAAATACTATTTGTTCTCCTTGAATGAAACCACAGGTGTCCGGTATCCCATCTTCGATAAATATCGCTCATTTTATGAATTCCGATTATAACATTCCCCTGACACTCCATAACGAGTCCCCTCCTCTCCTGCCATTATTGTGTTCTACATTCTACTCTGTCATGTGTTCTGCGAATCGAATTACCCTTACTCGCCATTCTACAAAACACGCTTACGTGGCAAATCTCTTCCGGTGACAACTGCCTAAGCAAGCATTTCGAGAATGTCGATGTAATAACGCCCTTTTTCCGTACAGTCTGCGAGAAAGGAGAATTTGCCGGTCAGCAAGACTCGCTCCCCTCAGCCTTCAATAATATAGATAAAGAGATCGCCGGCTTTGCGATTGCGAACTGCAGAGCGCGCTCGATTTTCGTTCGCGTTTCGGAATTCAAAGGTCAGCCGTTATCTAGAGAGCCGTGAGAGACTTTTTTCTATCGATAAATACCAGATTTGTTTGTTCTCCTGTTTCGCATGTTTGTGCGAACTGCGAACGTGTCACCGGATATTATTTCGTCAGACAGGGTCGGCTTCAGCCAAAGCAACTACACTGGCTTTCGTTTCTGTGATTTGTACTAGAATTTGTCCAATTTCCATTAAAGCAAAGGACAAAGAAATACTTTCGTGTGGACAGAAATGGCAGAAACTAAATAGAAATGATAAAATATAGTTTTATGAACGCTGATCTTTAAATTATTTATATGAAAACAATAAACAAAATTGTTTGGAACAATCTTGAAGAATGTTAAAAAAAATCGTTTAGTAATGTTCATTTGTATAGAAGAATATTCATTCACAGGTGGCATCGTATATTATTATAAACTAATAATGCTTCAGTTGAATCAGGTATTGTAAATAAAGAAGTACCTAGTCCCTTTGTAACCCCGTAGACCCAGCAGAACCACTTTAGAATTTTGGCTGAACCAAAAGGTTAACCGAATCGTAATGAAAATTCTGATCAAACAATAATTACTTGGTTAACTTTCAAATCAACAATTAAGGATTAAGAAATGTTAAGGTGCATTTAGTCAACATCATTTTAAAATCGTACTTAAATATTATGTCAAAGACGAAATTTGAATCTGTTATATCAAATGGCGCCATTTATACAACAATGTTAAGTTTATGCTAAAATCCTTTGATGTTGCCGTTATATTTATGATAATGCTTGTGCTAAAGTTGACTAAATCCGCCCTTATTGATCAAACGCACAAAACGTGACATTTTAGAATGCCATCAAATGTCATTGTTAAATTTGGAGGGTTTGGTACAAAATAGCGAGATCTGGTGAAATTTCATGTTCAAGTTTTTGTTTCATTTTGATTGTTTCATTAAATATTAGAAATGGACTGTGGAGATCAAGACGTTCTGGAAATGATGGGTGCTTTTTTATTTTTCTGACAACAACCATAATGAAACCTAGATATTGTCGCTTCAATTTAATTAATTTTTTTAATTTAATGAATTCAATTTAATTTTGCGAAACTCCCAGGTTTTCGGAGGAAACCCCTCAAAAGCAGAGCTTGTGCGAGCAAGGGAGATCCGGGACCTACAGTAAAAGTGAAATCCGAGCCACTTCAGCTCAGTGAGACGCGACCGGGGATCGAACCCGGACCGCCTCGGTGGGAGCCAAACGCTCTAACACCACGACCACTTCGCTTCAAACCAGACCACTCAACAGAAATCGAAATAGAAACAGTGTTTATCGTAACATTACAAAGTTCGCAGCTCAAACTTTTTTTCTGATCCAGACGTCAAATATAAAATATGTCAAGCACGAAACGCTTAGTTGAAAATTCTTAGCTTTTAGTTGATGTATATAAACACCTCCTTATTCTGTAATAATTCTCAATAATTACTTCACTTAGTTCAGTTGAATCTATGAACTCAACATGAAAAAAATTGTTCTTGGAGTAACAATTGGAATCGATAAATAATCTAAACTCACATAATAAAGAAACCATTTGTCATAGAACCCATAAACATGAAGCCCTTGAGTTATGAAAAGTATTCGTGTTTATAACATATCAGCTGAGGATAAAAGTTTGTATTGTATTTCATGTTTAACTAGCATAAAAAACACTCAAAATCAATGCCAAAATGTATAGGTATTTCATTACATAATGTAAAAATTGAAAAAACAAACTTCCCAAGATAATTCCCAAACTAAAATTTATTTCCTGTTCTCATTAAGTAATTTACTTGTGCGAAATTACCCCTTCAGAATTCCCGCATTTCACCACAAACGTAAATCATACCTTCTGAATTCCCACATGACCAATCCTAGTCAGGGAATTTCAAAATCTGCAAAATCCCCCATTAAAAAACCGGTTTATACCTACCTATCCACCATGCTGAAGCACTCAAGCTCGAAACGGACAAAAATCTCACAGAATGCATTAACATGCCGAATTTCCTAAAAGCTCTATCTGATACAATGTCCCCAGGGCAAGAAGTATAGGCGGGGAGTTTATTCCTTGAAATATATCGAAGGGTTGAGAAGTAAAGGATAACTTATTCTAGAACGTATTTGTGATAATTTGAAGATCACGTGGTTCTCGAAGTGTTTTCTGTCACTAGTGATGTGAGTTGAAACAGATAAAATGTGACGTTTCGAAACGTCAAAAATGCATTTAAAATTTGAAATTTCTTAGCTGGGCTAGGTAAAATTAAATTGACTGATTTTATTGCCTTTTACTAGTAACTTTTAATCGAGTAGCTAATTTTAAACCATTTTGGGTTGAAAGTGGCACTTCAGTCCCCAATATCGGGATTGCTATGACTGATATTAGTTTAGATCTAGAAGATGCCAAATGTATTACTCCATACTTGTCAAATAGACCTAAACGTGTTAATCCTGTATCATGCGGAGTTCCCCAGGGTAGTATTTAGGGTCCGCTTCTGTTCACCTTTTTCACTGCAACATTCCTCTTCAATACCGTAACTACCATAGGTATGTTAATGACAGATATGTGAAACCTTTGAAGCCGATAATGTCATTCAATCCAACAGAGAAATAAATATCGATTTGCAATCTGTGTCAGACATGTGATAAGCATCCACTCAAAGTAAATCCTCAATAATCTAGTGCTATTTTGTTCTGTAATGACAATGTCAGGAACGATGAAGGGTGAAGTGGGGTAAGTGTAATCAGAAAAACGAAGGTTACACTTTGAATTATAAAATCAAGAGACCTAAAAGAGATGAATACTATGAGGTACTACATATCTAAACGTTAAATAACTGAAGTAATGTATTTTCTTCTACTAGCTACAGTGCATTTTTTATAAATAAACAAAAATAATAAGTTTTGTTCGCTGATTACACCCCAGCATTTGGGGCAAATGTAATCAAGGTTTGTAATGCTCATATTATGCATCGTATGCTAGAATATTTGGGGCAAGTGTAATAAAGTATGAAAAATGCAGTTTTAACAAAAATAAAATAAAAAATAACTTGCCTAATATCTCAATTTATAAGGAAGTTACCTATAAGCTTTTTTGTGAAATGAGTACAATTCCGGAAATAATATATTATATCGGATATATTAGATTATTATCGAACCCTGCTTCTGATATAAAGAAAATTTATTCTGTATAATAAAATGTTCTAAATATCTACCTATATCCGAGACAAAAGTACTCACTTTTTACCCGGGGGAAAAAAGTAATTTCATAAAAAGTGATAAAACCTGTCAACAAGAGATAAAAAGTCAAACGTTTTTCCCGTCACAGAAAAAAAGTCTCAACATTAAAAATCAATTATTCCGTTGACAATACCAAAAAATATACAATCCTCACCTGCACGCCACACAGCCACAACTTTCAAACCTCCCAAAAACAAAACTGCGAAATGATGGTACATTTCCGTTGTTGATCACTAAACAAGCAAAATCAGCTGCTAACGATGCAAACAGATTCTTCGACAAAACTCCCCGCTCAACAGACCTCCTCTAGCGGATGTAATTATGGCGAACACGATTCAGGTCAATCTAGCATGCAGGGAGCGAGTCGTCGTCGGGCTGAAAACCGGTCTCTGGAGGGAGGGTTTCGACCCCTCCCCCTCTTCCTGGTAACTGCGACCATTATTCAATAAGGGCCGATATCAAATCGTCTCGATCTATGGCTACAGTCGCCAGCTCAAGTTCATCGGCAGTGTTGCCAGGTGTGGGGATAAATCCTCACTTGTGGGGAATTCTTGCCTTGTGTGGGATTTATGTGGAAATTTTTCAAAAGTAGTAATCTTTATTATAGAGTATATCCTAATCTTACAATAGAAATAATAGTTCCATAGACATTGATAAAATTCAAATATGAATAGAAATATAAAGGTACCTAGTAGAAAATACATAGAAATAAAGACATTAAAAATTTAAAAATATACACACACAGATGTCATTAGTTATTTATTTCTCTGTTGATATAATTATATAAATATGCAGGGTGTTTCTTAAGTACGTGTAGAAAATTTAGGAGCGTATAGCTGACATAAGAAGAAAAGTTCCTATATACATATGTCCACAAGTTATTCGTTTCTGAGATACAGAGTGTCAAAGTTGAATTCTTATTTTTATTTTTGTGAATAATTTCAAAATAATTTTGATATTTGGATAAAGTTTGGTATCTGGGAATGTTTATTATTTAGTTTGTGTAAAAAATATATTCTTGATGCAAGTGATTTTGAATGACAAGATTTTTTAATTCAAAATAAATTCAATTAGAAATTAGTTTTTTCATAATTAACACAAAATTTGATTTTGTCATTGAAAAATCATCCCAGATACCAAACTTTACTCGAATATCACAAATATTTTGGCATTTATTCACAAAAAAAACCAAATATAATAATTAAACTTTGACACTCTGTATCTTAGAAACGAATAACTTGCGGACATGTGTTTATGAGAACTTTTTTCTTATTTCGACGTCAGCAACATGCTCTTGAAGTTTCTACACTACTTATGAAACACCCTGTATATTATAAACAACCAACGCTCTAGATATACCAACAATTTACTTAGTTGCTTAAAGAATACTTTTTTTTACCACCACCAATGTGAGTTCTATATATATATATATGAAAATTCGCATTTGATCTTGTCTGTTGTTCATGTTTTTGATTATTGAGAACAATAAATTCGTTAAAATATGTTGGTTGGAGCCCTTTTCTTATTTTGAATATGAAAACTATTGTTAAAAAAAAAAAACGATTTGAAATTGATAGCCACTGCAGCATATTTAACATTTGATCAATGAAAGTATAACGGCTGCATCCCAAAATGATTCTCATACCCCGATTTTGAAGTTGGTAAACTCTGTTTTGGTTTATTAAATGCATTAAAGTTGGGCAGTACTCAAAATTAGGCTTAATTATATACAATATGTTAATATTCTGGAGTTATTAGGTAGTTAGATTATTTGCTATTCTAGAAAAAAATATATGATTTTTAGTTTTTTTTTTATTACATGTTCAGCATGACAGTTTAAACTTAAAAATTGCCAAATACTTTATTTCAGACACATTTTCTAATGCAGTGTTACCAATTTCAAATTTTATTTCGTTATAGTTAATAGAGTTCAATTTATATTTAATTGATACGTATCACCATAACTTTTGTTTTGTTAGTATTCAATTTCAATTTGTTTTTATGTAAGTACTTTTCAATATTCTTCATATAATCTTCAGGAACATAATAAATATCATTCAAGTATATTATAAATAAAAGTGGCCCTACTACACTTCCTTGGGGAAGACCAATGCCGATATCTATCTCATCAGATATTGTAGAACTGATTTTCGTTCTCTGCTTTCTTTCATTAAGGTAACTCACAAACCAAGCCAACACAGGTCCTGTTACTCCATAATAATAAAATGTTTTTATCAAAATGTTTCTGACAATTGTTTCAAAGTCTCGCTTAAAAGTCTAGAATGACAGCTACTAGTGTATTTATTGTCATCATATGCATTTTTCCGTTTAGAGTAAGTATACTGAATAGCACATGAATGATTTTTTCTGGACCCTGACTGCAGATCTAAGAATAATTTAATATTACCAATGTATGTAACTAATTGCTTGTAAGCTGCTATTTCATTCAAGGACTTTTTCAAAAGTTGGTAAAGTATTTATTAGGCAAAATTCGTTTGCTTGAATTGTATTGTTGACCTTTGATATAGGAACAGTAGATATTTATGTATTAAGGGAATTATAATTCCCGTGGTACATAGATAATTTTATTTCTGACCGATATCAACAAAACTTTGTTCATTTTTAAAACGTTTTAAATGTACCAGTTCATTACCTACCCGCTATATTTGAATCAGGTACCGTTGATTATAGGAGTTTTGTTGTTGTTTCGTTGAATTATTCCACAAATCAAATTTACCGCCAAATTATAGGTGTGTTGTTTTTTTTTACTAATATTGAGATCGAAACATTCCTCAACAAAGATATGAGTCGTAACGTTAAAAGCGAGGGGGAAGTAACTAGCCATTTTTTGTACACCTAATGAAAATAATGCAGTAATTAACTCTAATGAAAAATAATTACCAATAATAATGTTATACTATTCATCGGAAAATCACTGATTAAAATCCGCGTCTGCTCAGCGATCACCGAGGCGATTACTTACCGATTGTCAGACGGCATAAATTTGCCAACTTGGAACCGAAAAAAATCATATCACGGATCCCCAGAAACATAGATTTCGTTTTTATGTTGAATATAAAATGATTAATGAAGTAATGAAAATATTATGATGTACACCTAATGAAAGAGTTACTTCCCCCTCGGTTAAAAGTAAGACTAAAATCGATTCAATACCAGTGATAAAATAAGAATAGATGCTTGGTCATGGGGATTTTTCAGATTTCAACCTGGCAACACCGAGTTCACGGAACACAGAATCTCGAAGGACCGAACACGAATGCCAGATGCGATGAGCGATCGTTTTATTTGGGTTTCGGATAGTTCGGAGTATTTTTAGGTGGCAGGTAGGGATTGTTGTAAGTTACGACCGGTAGGGGAGACGGTCGAGATGAGGAATTCGAGATAATGGAGTTTTTATTGCCGGTTGTTGATTTTGGCACGGCCGAGGTGATTTGTTTTCGAACCGATGGGTTCAATGTGTGGGACTTGTTTAAAGGATTTACAGAATATGAACGTGAAAAATGCACACGCTAGTTATGCAGGAATGTGGAGAGCGGTTTTTCATTACCCATCTTTAGACAGCTACAAGTATTAGGTCTTATTTCTTATTTACTTATTGGAAACTGCCTGTTACTTTTAAAAGCGTAAAAATACTGTACTCTGTCGTAATAACATTCACAGTCATTCCACCAGGAATCAGCATTTGCTAAATACTCCTCTAAATAAATTGAATCTATCGCAAAATGGACCTCTCTCTAAGCATCGGAATTCGAATTTTCAATAAGATTAGAGATTAACCTATTTCAGATTCAGCCACTGAAAAAAGTATGAATGGAGGGTGTATTCTATACTTTGGGAGAATGTTTTAATATATCAAGTATTGTTAGTGTATTATTTGTGTAATTGTATTTATTATTTTAATAGTAAAATTGTAGTGTTTTATATTTCTGGCGAAATAAAGGACCCCGCAACATTCTTATGGGTTTTCGGGGTACCGGTGGAATTGGCTCAAACTGTAGTATGTTATTCTTTTCATTATCCTGATCAAAAGTTCCCATGGGCCCAACTCGATCCTATGACTAGTTTTCAGGATACAGCCCCTCAAAGATTTCATTTTGTACCTCATAAGTGTAAGTACAACATAACATTGCTTTGTGTATTTGTTCCTCAGAATGAATTTTCCAGCATAAATTGTACCTTCACAATTATTTCTTTTGATGAATATTCAAATTACTTGAATACGGACCACAGAGTGTTGACTAAATTCTGGACAATAACTTCTTCAATATTTTTTATTTTCGTTTAGCAAACAAAAAATTAAACAACATATTTAGGTTGATGCACAATGAACAAATATAAAATGAGAGTTTACTTGATACTGTACGTTGCACAGATTTCGTACTCATGTGTTAGTAAGACAGATATACTTATATTTTTGTAAATACTGCCAGATTGAGACTAGAGGAGAATTTGGAATTCTGTATTAGGGGAGCTAGTTCGGCATTGATAAAACTGGGACTAGAAACATTTATTTCCTACTCCACAAGCTCTCATCATCAAGCAAATAACAAATAAAAATTATAATTTAATATGAGAATTCACAAAAATTTTTCCCATTTCTATTTATTCTTTGTTCACGAAACTAAAAGCTATAGTTATTATACTGAAGTTGTTATTGTCATGAATTTAGTCAATACCCTGTTGTTCGTGTTCAAGTAATTTGAGTATACATCGAAAGAAAGAATTGTGAAGGCACAATTTATACCGAAAACTCATTACGAGGCACATATACACAAAAACATATTTTGTCGTACTTATAGTATTTTCAATATTAACTGCAGAACATAAAAACTCGTTTCAAAGCATTACCGACAATGGACAATTCCAGCAGTATCCATATTCAGTGTTGCCAGAATTGATTTTCTCGTTGAAATGTCTGACATTTTCCAGGCCTTTTCGGATATGGCTCAGGGTTGGAATGGATACAATTTTTAATTAGAAAGGTTCCTAGATTTTCCCGGATATGCGAATCAAAGTACTAATGATGATATTGTCAAAAATAAAATATTCTAGGGAATTTCAGGCTAGTATGTTTTTCAATATGACAGATAAAATTCCCCAGGATATTTTTATTTTGTCCATTTCATAAATGTTACTTCGATTAGTGTATTCGAGAACACTCGTAATTCTTTATAATTCAAAATTGTATCCGTTTCAACCCTGAACCATATCAAGAAACGGTCTGAAAAATGCCAGAGGTTTCAACCAGACAATCATTTGTGGCAACACTGAATAGGGGTACTGGAATCGTCCATTTCGTTTGATATGCCGACCCCTCCTTTAGGTAATGATTTATGACTCCCCAGCCAAATATTTTGCATTTTGCCGCACGTGAATTAAGGTCACGTGGACCGCGGCGTTTTCTTTGAATCTATACGAGTTGATGAAATTGAACAACCATTTTCGCAAAAGTTCTTTATTTTTCGGGAATCTTTGAAACGTAATTCTTTTTTGTACATTCGAAGTTCTTTATTTTTCGGGAATCTTTGAAACGTAATTCTTTTTTGTACATTCGTACACATTCCGGCAAAATGGAACACAACATTTGTAACAAGGTCGATTTTTTGCAAACATTTTTTCAATAAATTCAAATTTGAAAAAAATTAACTTTTCACTTGAAAGTGTTGACACGTGTCAGTGTATCAAATCAATGTTTCAAACATTTAAAAACAAAATTTATTACCAACCTGACAGCAAAAAACGATCACCAACAGCCCGTGGAATATTGTCAATAATTTTCTTTGTCAATAAAACTCTCCCTTGAAACAAAGTTTTCAGCAGCTAATCAACTTTTTTTCATTTCGCCCCGCCCAACAAATTCAAACAAATCGACCTACAATCAATCCTGCGGCCCGCAGGTGAACTCCCCAGGGACAATCCAATCGCCTGCAAGCGTTATTTTTTCCGATATCCCATGCGGTTTCGTAACTTGAGAAGGCGACCTTCAAACGAACAAATGAGCAACGTCGACAACCAGCTTCATCGTATTTCCGGTAGGTACGTTTGGAAATCGAACAAGCCGTGGCATGTCTAATTGCGAATAACAAACGACTATTTCCATCGACACAATGATGGGATGGGAAACGGATCGTTACAATGGAATGCCGGTTCACGTAGCGGAACGACGCATCTACATTGTAGACAAGATAATGGTGTTTCGTTTAAAAGCTATAATCTTTAATAGGTGGATGGATGCATGACCTGGTTAGGTGGGTTTTCGGTCCCCAGGGGGCCGATAGCGACGAGGAAGGCTGCTGGAAAAATTACATCGGTTCAATTCCGAGCATTCCATTTATTACAATGGTATGTTTAGTAATTACATAAATCGATTGTACATCCCCTCAAATAGACTATTTGCAATCAGATTTTTTCTCATACTTCTACTACCTTTAAAACCTCGGTTGATGAAGTGTTGACAGGAGATTAACGTGCTGTTCACCCCCGTAAACCTTCTAAAGCTAAATCTTAGGCTAATTTATTACCGTGTTCCAGAGTTTTTCTCTCTTCAACTGTGAGAGATGACGCGGGTTCTGCTAGCCGTCAAGCTAGCTTTTGTTGCTGCTTTTCCATTTTGATTTCCACTTATAGAGTTAGACATCGTATTATGCATAAAAGTACAAGGCAAACATCTACTATATCACTCCTCCATTCCTTCAATAAAAATATTTCTATTTCATAAGAGAAACAGATATGTTATTTTCAAGGAGGAAACATCTCGCCAAAATGTGTACGAGATTTAAAATATTTAAAAGACTGAAAGACTCAAACCGATGACTGAAGCGAAGATGTAATGACTGAAAATTGACTTAAATAACTCCAAATTTCTAGTTGTACAAGATTTAAAGGAGATGTTCCCCCCTCGGTTATTTTCAATCAAGAGTGATTGAGAACTTGAGAAATGGACGAAGATAATATTAAAACAGCAATTCAAAAGTTTCCACAGATTTATGGTCTACGCGACATGTTTCTTTCTCAAGCGAATGTAATACATTAAATTATTCTGCATTGAACATTACTCAAATACCCTTCTTATCAATTGTGGTAATTAGGACCTACCTATAATAAAAATAAAATTTTATCTAGTTAGCCTAGACCAGTTCCCTGCATAAACAAAATATTGCGTTACCATAGCAACGAACAATAACTTATTAGAAGTGTCAGTGTAAAGTTTGACGTCAAAAAAGTAAACGCAATAAATTAAAAGAAAAAATATGTCCACCGAAATTGTGAAAATCGAAAAAGTACCTGTATTTAAAAGGGTTAAGAGGTAAGCAGATTTACGAAGATATGCTTAATACCCTTGGTGATCAATGTCCTTCGTATGCGACCGTGAAAAATTGGGCTGCAAGCTTCAAATGAGGAAAATTTTCCATTGAAGATGATGACCGATCGAGTAGGCCAGTTTCTGTGTCAGTCCCCGAAAATATCGATGCAGTTCATGACATGATTTCAACAGACCGTCGAATTGGGCTAAAACGGATATCTGAAGCACTGAATATTTCATACGAACGCGTTCATCATATAGTTCACGTCAATTTGGACATGAGAAAAATTGCTGCAAAATGGATCCCCAAATGTTTGAATGGTGACCAAAAGCGTGTAAGGGTAGTAGCATCGCGTTCGATCTGTGCTCGATTTCAAAAAGGTGGAGACCTCTTAAACCGAATTGTTACTATGGGAGACTTGGGTACATTTCTACGATCCATAAACAAAGCAACAATCGATGGAATGGCGACACTCCGGTTCTCCGAGACCTAAGAAGTTTCGTGTCCAAAAATTTGCTGGAAAAGTTCTTGCTTCAGTTTTTTGGGATTGCCATGGAGTAATCATGATTGATTTTTTGTATAAGGGTAGAACAATAACTGGAGATTACTATTCGACATTACCGACCACTCTACGGCAAAAAATTAAAGAGAAGAGACGCGGAAAGCTATCCAAAGGCGTTTTGATTTTGCAGGACAACGCCCCTGAACACAAATCTCATGTTGCCATGCAAAAAATTCGTGATTCAGGGTTTCAATTCACCAGATTTGGCTCCGTCCGACTATCATCTCTTTCCTCAACTGAATTTGTTTTTGAAAGGTCGTAAATTTTCTTCCAACGAGGAGGTAATAAAAGCTGTGGAGGTCTGGTTTGAAGAGCAAGAAGAAATTTTTTTTTTGAAAGGTCTGAGACGTTGCAGGTTCGCTGTAATAAATGAATCCAGAGGAGAATATGTTGTTTAATAAAATATTTTGACATTGAAATTTTGTTTGGTTCTATAGTAGGCTAACAATTTTTCAATATATCCTCATAGGTACCTGTAAATCTGAAAACATAGCTACTACTTAATTAATTGAAAAGGTTTAACAAAGGGGAACTATTAAGGTCCAATTTATCATTTAGTAAACAATTCGAATTCTAAATAATTAAGTCTGAAATATGAAAATAAGGGTATCAGACTCAATTATTTAGAATTCTTGGAAATTAATAAATTGAAAAATTCGAATTGTTTACTAAATGATCAATTGGACCTTTATAGTTCCCCTTTGTTAAACCTTTTACCTACATTGTATGGTCAATTTTTATTTATATTACAGGTAGGTCCTAATTACCTCAATTCATAAGAAGGGTATTTGTAATGTTCAACATAGAATAATTTAACGTATTACATTACTTGAGAAGGATACTTTGTATCGAAACATATCGCGTAGACAATAAATCTGTGGAAATTTAATCGTGTTTTAGCTTAGTGTCATACGCAATTAAAAAAGATAAATCTGTTGGATGGAAATATCGAGACCAACACACGAAAAACTGAGACAAAGAAAATTCTATTTCCCGATGAGATCATGAAGTTCGTTGTACTTGTTTGGTTAGCTAATAATTTAACGAAAATATTTAAAACTTCAATGATATCATCGCTGAAACAAAGTCAGCGTCGGAAATCCCACATAAAAACAACAAACCAACGAACATTAGTTTCACGAACTCAGTCATCACCCCACCACGGTTACCGATTCCGCTGGCCGGTATAAAATAGAATTAAATTACGGATTGCACAAAACAGAACAAAAATAACAACGGCCGCACCTGTTTCAAATCAACATAAGTCTCGTAAAATAAATAACACGTGAAAGTTTTTCTCTCTTGTCGACTCGGCAGATGCTCATTATCCGAATGAATTATTTAAGAGCGCCATAATCGAAATGGAAAAGTTTTATTTTATTAAGTGTACGTCCTGAATAAATAATTAATTCAACATGGTGGCGTAATCGACGAGTCATCGCTTCTAGTGATAAATTGGATGTGTCGTTTCGCTCGTTATTTATTCAAATCAGATGGTCGAAGGACGGGAAACTGAGTTTGGAGAAACCATGACCGATGGTGAGACGTTTTTGGCGACTTCGGCCATTGTGACCGTTACAGTGACATGCTGTATCGAAATAACGAGTTTATTTAATGGGCAGAGCCTGGTGGGTAACTGGGTGTTGCGATTTATAACATGATACTAATCATGGACATTTATTAAAAAATCTAAATTTGCGGTGCTATTTATAAAAGTAATTATCACAATATTTTTGAACCCTGGGTGTAAGCATCTGATGAACAATGCGGACAAAGCAACATTCATTCAATTTTTCAACAAATACTGCCCAGTACATTTTAATCGGGAATTAGAACTAACAGAAGGTACCAAATTATTTGGTACACAAATAATGGATTATAAATTAACTATCACTTTGCTTTCTTAACACTCAAGTACAATTTCATAAATTATAAACTTTGCTGAGTGAGCATATTCCCATTTGAGGTCAGGTAACGTACATAAATAGGATGTTTATATTCCAAAACGGTTTTTACGTTTTACGACTCATACTTGATCTCAATTATAGAGAATCTTGCAAATACATTCATAAATGACCGAATTTTCATACCTTCATAAAATATTGAGTTACGCACGTTCATTCAACCCTTTATTATTTACCTAAAATAAAGAAGTTCATCCAACCCCATTTCACAACAGAAATGACTTCCACAAGACAAAATGTCTGAATATAAAAAATCGCCACATTATACAGCGACAAAATATTTAAACTCGTTTTCACAAAACTTTAAGGAAAAATTCCGAAAGAAACTAAATGAATACCTTCCATCATTAACATTATTCCCTCAGAAATTATAAAAACTTTTCTTGATTGATCACTTTTCTGAATATTTATATATATTTAATTTTTAATTTTAATGTAAAACTCATGAAAAATTGTTCCATTTATACTTAAGTACTTTCTGTATCAAAACTGGCACATAACTTGAACAGTCATACCGTTTTCTATTGTATTTTATCTTTTTGTTAGAAATCTATTGGTTTTATGGAAGAAAAACAGGACACAAAAAAGTCAAGAAATACAACAGGAATTCTTAATAATATTTTCAATTCATCAGATGCACATGCACATAAAATATAATAGGGGTTGTTAACTTAGCTAATTTAAGCTAGAATATCAATATTACTATCTTTACTGCTCAAAATATTGGGCGAGAACACAACAGGAATTTAACAAACACAACAAACTTTGTCCTCGGTATTAAAAGATATGCTGCAGTCACTTAGATCTTTGTTTTGGTACAGCCATTGATAAATGACAATTTTTCAAGAAACCTGCGGTGTAAGCTTTTTTTTTTCAATCATAAACCTACAGGGCAAAAATGGTTATTATGACTCAACGTTTACAGGATTATATTGTTACGGGGTCTACTTACACGAACGTCTATGGATTCCCAGATTGCCAAGGTTCCGACGCATTGAGATCGAATTGTCTGTTTTTCGAAAGGAGGCTATCGAACAAGGACTATTTTCACAGCATTCGATTGAGAACGTAGGAGACTCCCGATGTGTGAAAATGACCTCTATCGTATGTATACGGAGGAATTGAGTCAGATAGGGCGTCAGAACAAGTCGTCAAATTTGTGTAATGCTATTTTAATTTAGTGATAGCCTCAGACATTCATACCGCAAAACTCCGATTTCATTATTTTTCAGAAAGATGTTCATTATTGTTTTGTAACAAAAATAATAAAGAAGTATGACATTCACTTTTAACTGTAATTGAAAAAGGTAATGGTGCTCACGAGTGAGCAGGTATAGTTGATAAAAAGAACTATTTACAATTTTGTATATCTTTTACTCTGGTACAAAAACTGTTGGATTGAACACACACAGAAACTATTCCATACCAAAGGCTTTCTTTGGCATGTGTAAATGTACGATTTTCAACACTTGTTTAGATATAATAAGATTACGAAAGGAATCTCAACACAATATCCAAGAAATGGTAAGTAATTGAATACTATCAAGTAAGTAGGTATATTATTTTTTTAATGTCAAGTACACTGGAAAAGGATTCACTGTCCGACGGATCCTGAACTTCAAGTATCCACTAAAACTGGCTTGAAAACAACAGACTATCATTAATAGAGCATTGACGGTTGATATGACCGCTTAACAAACCCATTTGCCAAATGTTTGTATACAAGGAATTATTTTTCTGTAGAACGTTGAACTCCTTTTCTGGTAACTACAATTTCACAATATTCAGGACTAACAACATTTACTTTACCAACTTTTCCGTCTCTAAAAATAACATACTCATTCCCCACTAATGCCTGCCAACATCAGGAATAAAATTCTCTATTAAAATTCATAGTACCTACACCTACCCATATCTTTTTGTGGATTAAAACTACCAGATATAAATAAATAGGAAAACTTAATCTGACAGACCTATCTAATCACTTTATAAGCCGTCGAGATTAGTTAGAAATTCGTTCTTCATCAAGGAATACCTAAGTCCAATCCCCAATTAGGCCTATTCAACAAGCCAGAGTCTTATTTAATTCAAGTTTTCTATTTACTGCCTCTTTGATTTACATTAATAATTATACAGCTTCCAAATACCTGGGCCTACAATATATCTATAATGGCCAGGTAGGTATAATAGAACAGCTCCTTTTGTTATGTGTTTTCAACAGATTGACAATACCCACAAAAATATCAATTGTTCCTCAAGTACCTTTACTAGAGATAGAGATGCACCTTTTCTTTTTCAGGAATCGTCCTTTCAAGGAACTAGAAAATAGCAAAAATCCTAGATTCATGGATTATATTGATGCGTTAAATTATCAGGATTGCAAATTTCAAACTAGCTTTCCAGTCCAGTTGTCTTTATTTTTCGTAGTCATAATTATTCGTCTAGTAGACTCATTTAATTGCCGTGACTATCTGAGCGCTGCTTTAAATTGTTGGATTGAGCAATTCAGAAACTGAAGACCCAACAAGACCCACTTTTCTTGTTATCTGGTCGTTTTTACTTAGAACAAAAACCAACTCAGATCCAAGTCGCAAAACTCCCGTTAGTCACGCTTTTTGCCCACATTCTGTATCTCTACACCGCTCACCTACCTACCCACCTATCTATCAAATCTTATTATCTCTTTTATTTTCATCTCTTCAATTACTACACAGTCTCGATGTGTCACGCAATGGCTTTCAAACCAAGGAGGTCAGTGACTGTACACAATCAAGCTGGCTTCTGCCGGCTGGTGTCGCCCTCTGACGGGGGATTCGCCATGCTCAGGCAAGCGCGACGCTTTTGTACGACGTTGCCAAGTCATGAGGAAAGTATCTAGATATACTACTGGATATTTTTTTACTGAACTGAGACTTGGGAATACAAATCAAGGCTGTAATGTTCATGCATAGTTGCGAACCCTTTACGGCTTCCATATTGAGGCATTTGAACACAAGCTTAAGGTAGGACCAAGTAATAATAAAATTTCAAAGGCTCTTTTATAAAAAAAAAATAATTATGTGATTATTTACAACCAAGTAGGCACACGATGAATTGCTATACTGATTTGAAATACAATTTGAAGTAATTTTAGAACAAAATCATCAGGCAATAAAAATACAACAGTAGTTCATGACAGAGTTAATAGATGGCGCACCGTACATTGACTTCGCAAATACAAATTATTGTTGTAAGAATCATTGAAGACTAAATATGGATATTGCACTAAAATGGCGAAACTTGGGTTTTAGACAAACAACAGACAAAATAATGCACTTATTTTTGATCCCAACAATTGTGTCAAACTCTACGGTGTATCTCGTACCTATCTGAATAAAAACCACTTACGAAAGTGATCGATACATACCTACTATCTATTTAGTGCTTCGATGCTTCCTATCTATTTATTTATCTACCAATACTCAGTTTATACTTAGTGAAAGTTAACAAATTGCCAAACAACGAACTTTTTCATCTAAACGGCTCCTACAAACACAACAGCGAGTTTCACAATTTCCATAACACTTTGTATTTGTCCCCCTTTTATCTGTATAGACTTTAGCTATCTATTTTTATTAATAGTCTTATCTTTGTTTGAGTTTATTAATACAGCGTGATGAGATGATTGCAATGTAACCTTATTGACCTTCCGTTATCGATAGAATTTGTTTTTTTTAAGTAAGCACTTGAAAACATCGTTACTGATAATAATATCGATTCGAATGAATGGCTTCAAAATATACATTGGATCCACGTAAACATGAACCCTAACTTTAGCAATATCAACTTTTTTTTATTCGATATTATTAAAGCGATTTATCTCACAACAGATACAAATTGCACAATGAATAATATTATTTAAGTGTTAGGTATCCAAACTCTTTCATATTTCACAATAAAGCAAAAATTTCAAACTTGAAAACGCTTTGTACGTAATTGGATATATAAAAATAGTTCCATGTGTAGATTTATAGTAAGAGTACATTTCAACTTTCAACTAAAATCATTACTCAAAATTCGTTTACGAATAGCTAAGTTTTGAACTCCTGGTTTATAAACGTATCAACTTGAACTCCCGGAAAATAAAACTTAATCAACTCGTCAATTTGAAAGCAGATGTTCAAATACTTTTCACGGTAGTCACCCGTCTCAATTTTAAGAGAGAACGCAGTAAATGTTTATACCTAGTAAGAGTACATTTCAACATTCAACTAAAATCATTACTCAAAATTCGATTACAAATACCTACATAAGTAAAATTGTGAGCTACCGGTATATACAAATTGATACACTGGAACTCCCGGTACCTACTGATATACAACTTAATCAACTCGTCAATTTGAAAGTGAATGTTCAATTATTTTTCACGGCAGTCACCTTTCAATCATTTTGTGAACCAGTCTCAATTTCAAAAGAGAACGCTGTAATAAAATGTAGGTAAGTATATTTGATAGAACTCCTTGCCTCACACGGAAAAGGAAATACGAATCAAGACACAAAGGCTGGCGAGCATATAACCGGAGAGCCCGTCCAAAAATGGCCACGAAAGCAAAGCGAACAAGGCATTTCACTGGATGGGATATGAGAGCTCAAAACTAAAAACCAAAACCGAAAACCTCACGTAACAAGATGAAACTCTGGCATATGGCAGTGAAATCATACGACTTTGCACTTTCACAGCATCGATTCATAATCCGAGGAGCAGGCACTGAAGACAAGCACTTATATCCAAATCCACTTGAACCACACTTACCAAAAAAATGCAAAAATCACTACAACACCGATTAAACACAGCACTAAATTTCGTGTTGCAATTCTGCAAGTTCCACAGAGCTAAATAAAATGTCCTTGAAACGAGTAACTTGCGTAGCATCCACTTGCACGGACTTCTCACAAAAGACTAACTTTTGTCGGGGGAACGGCGAAGTTACGACGACGCTCGGGAAAAGCCGATTCGACAGCGGAATACGGTTGAAAGCGACGAGCAACAAGTTGACGGATATTTTTCATGGAGCGCCTAGATACAGTACTTTGAATAATAATGTTGTTTTGTGGAAGAACGAGTTTCGATCCTGTTTTTTTCGGAATTCTAAATTGATCGCGAAAAAACCGTTCACCGTTCACGGCGATCGCTGCGAGGACGATGCGTACGAAACGAGTGGATGGATGACTGGATCAAAATGGCGCGAGAAGTGACAAATGTTCTTTGTCATTAATGTTATTGCTCGACGGCATTCCGAATTGTTAGAAGAACTGTTATCGGATGGAATAATTATCGAGGAATATTTCGACAAGCAATTAGCGTGTTTCTACTGTTAAAAATGTTCGTTAGCTGAGAGGTGCGAATTAGTTTCGCTTTGACCTTGTCATGCCCTCTACGCGATCGCGGCCTGTTGGTTCGTACATTTTGCGCTGATACGGCATCAGTCAACTATTTAACTCGTGGAATTAGTATATTACGTATCAAGTGTTGTAAAAAGCATATTACGCACGAATGGAAAAATTGCGCACGAGCCGCGTAGCGGTGAGTGCGGTAATTACATGAGTGCGTAATTGCTTTACAACACGTAATACGTACTATACTTTTTCTACGACTCTTATATACTGGATGGTGCGTTTGATTAAGCTTTAAGTAATAAAAAAATGAAGGTAACTAACGCAGTTTATGGTTTAATTTCCAACAACAACAAATTAAATCTAAGAAAATACAATTTTGTACTATATAGCATAGAAATGATGAACAGAGCGAGGAGGGTTTAAATGTTTTGGTCAATATATTAAAATAGGCGAGCAATACATTTTCGGAGTACGTACTCACGTGGTTATCCATACTCCATTCCATAAATTTTTGATAGGCTTTTTCATATCTATCCTTTGATTTTTGCGGCAGAATATTCTCCATAGCAGAAGCAGCCTGAAGAACAATTTCCGGTGGCGTTGCGCTCATTTCATTATCGGAGTTGCTCATATTTGTAGATATAAAATTAAAGATCGGATTATAATTTATGAAGTATCGATTTGAACTTCAAATCTCAAAAAGTGACAATGTCACTGTCAAATATTTAAAACGCAAGACAGATAAATGTCACGATTTGAGTGGTTCAAGAGGCAACTTGATTGTTACCTATTATACTAGCCATCATATCATGACGCACAGTTGTGCGTTTTTATTCTTTACGCACAGTTGTGCGTAAGAATGGATTTACTTATAGAGTGAACTGTTTGTAAAACAATGTTTACTAACATAGGAGTAGAAAAAGTAAATTATATAGCACCCATGATAATCAACCTAATGAATGGCAAGAAAATCTCTATAAACAAACGAAAATGCCCTTTTAATCTCTGAGCTTTAATTATATGGAATTTGTTGGTGGATGACACCAATAGATGGCAGTAATGGTTTGTTTGCAAAATAGGAGACGGGAAAGTTGGCATGGTTTGTAAATTTCTTGAATATGTTTTCTTTCACATTTTGAATAACGCTGAATGAAAACAATAGGTCGGGCTTTAAATAGGAACTACATACATTATGTTTAGTGATTGAATTTTGGCTTGTCGCCATGCTTTATTGCTGTAGAATAAATTTACTAGAACGTCAGCCAAAGGTATCTATTTTATCTCTGATGAGTCTGATCCTGATTTTACAATAAAAAATGAAACGATTCCGAATGGCAGAGCGAGTTGTTCGCAGAAATTTGGCTCTGGCGAAATTGCACGACAAAGTCTTTTGTGTTTCAAGACTGATTCATAGTAGGGCAGGTACCTAGGTAGGTAGGTATATCATTTTTAAAAACTCCACTCAAAAAGAAAATCGTGGAGTGAGAGTGAAATTAGATATGAGTAGGTTTTTATGTTTTATTAAATATTTAATTTTTCATCTGCACCGAAAAGATAAATCTCCTGTTCGGCATACCTAGGTTGGCAACCCTATTTTTCATGCAAGGCGACATCTTTTATCAAGGTGAACAAACAGTGTGAACAAACAAAATCACGCGGACAAGAGTCATTGTGTGGTTCGTAGATTTGCCAATTGCACATTTTAGCTATTTTCGGACATTTTTTGTTTTGTTAGTGGCAAGTGAAAAGTGAAGTGAGATATTTAATAACTTATAGTTTATTTGTATGTTCTGATGTTGTGCAATTTGGAGAGAAAGGTAGGAGTATTAACTTTTCTTTGTTGTGTTTTCATATTATTTATAACAAAATAGCCATCAATGACTCAAAGATTATGATTCAAGGTACGCAGAAGTTATAAAAAGAAACAGTACCTACTTTGAATGAAATTATATTCATGGTTGATTGATTTGGGAATCAATAATAGGTTTTACTGGGTCAATAGGTTTGATGAATATATTCTGGGTATTATCACATCCATCCATTGTCTGATATGAATCACAAAAAGTGATTGTTGTGGTCAAGAACCTATGATTTTTAGTTGAAGCATTTTGCTTCTCAAATTGTTTTAGCGAAATACGTATATGCATTTTGTCGAATTTTCACCTTGAACACTTGAAAAGAGTACCCACTGTTAGGCCGAGCTGTAGATAAAAATGAGAGGCTCTTTTCACACAAAATGAAAGACAAAAACGGCTTGTACTACTTAGATAGTTCGTGAATGAAAACCCCGATTTTCGCACCAGCAAAATCGATTTGTGGAATTTTTCAAACAAGAAATAGTGAAAAAAAAATACATTTTTTTTCCTTTGCAAATGTCTCGGAAAGTATTGGAGGAATCGTTTTGCAATCGAAAAAACTTTTGTAGAGAATTATAAAACCTACAAAATGGTTTTTTAAACGCCCAGATCGGTGCATTTTTCATTGAAAAAATCCGAGAAACATCGAAAAAGAGACCATTTTTTGACCTTTTAGTGGTGGCGCCAAAGCTTGTTGCACCAGTGGTCACAGACCGAATGGGGAGGGGGTGGGACTTTCTTCAAAAAAATTAAATGACTTTCAACAAAAGGTTCATTCAAGAAAGTGTACGACAATTAGAAATTAATTTTTCCAAATTTACACGTCATAAAATTTTTTCTTGAATGAACCTTTTGTTGAAAGTCATTTAATTTTTTTGAAGAAAATCCCAACCCCTCCCCATTCGGTCTGTGACACCAGCGCAACCACTGGTGCAACAAGATTTGGCGCCACCACTGGAAGGTTAAAAATTCATAATTTTTATAAATCTGAAGGTGGACAAACAATATTGTAGAAACTGATACATAATAATAATGTTTTTCAACTATGCGCGAGATGATTTCTGTCCGATGTGTAATTTTTGCACAATCGCGTTTTAAATAATTTAAGGGCAAATCTTTCTAAATGCGCCAATTTAAGGGAAGTCATCTTATTCAAATTCTGCAAACGGCATTTGAAAGTAGATATCAATATCTACAATTTGTACATTTTGGATTTTCTCCTGAGAGGGTCAGTCTTGATGGAACCGCCAATTACATCTTTATCTCTATTGAAATAGGAAACCTAATATATATAACTATGAGTAAAAAATAAAATAACACAAGCACAACGAAGTATTTCGAAAGAATAGCAACGTTAAAAAAATTATAGTAACATGTAGATATAAGAACAAATAGTATTTTCCCCTTGAACACAGAATTATTTTCACTCCTAGATGCGCATTTCGATAATCAAGAAACCTTCATCAGTAGGAATATTTTAAGAATAGATTTTCGTCCTCAGACCGGGAAGTCGATTCTATCGAAAATGGGATACTGGATGCCGGTATCATCTAGTAACTTTTAAATCTAGCAGAATATTATCTAGCCCATGGACATAAAAAAGAAGAAGATTGGGCCCATTACCGAGCCTTTATCAAGTTATGATTAACTGATACATGTTTGGAGCCATTTGCGTTGTCTAGGCAGTAAAAATGCCATTTTAATGCCCCTTTAGAGCTAGTAAAACTTTGTTGTAGAACATCGTTAATCTATATAGACTGGAACCAAAAAAAAGTAAGAGGCAAGGACCAAGTGGAAAATGTTGAGGTTTCAACTTCAAGGAAAAAATGTTTAAACACGAAAACACTCAAAATGGTGGAAAATGTTCAATGGAAAAGTTGTGGATAATAAAAAAATCAAAAACTTTTGTTTTCAACAGTTTTCGACATGACCTCAAATTAACCGTCAAAGGCGAAAAACCGATTTTTCAGTATTTAATTTTCTTTTCGCGTATAAATCATTTAATTTACATGAATATTTGTAAGCATATGTCGCATATATCGAGTTATGTACATATTTAGAAAAAAATACCCTCATCTTTCGCGAAAACTTATTGTTCTGGTGTTTTTCTGAATTTCGGAGGTCTGTAAGTGATCATTTTAATCGTTGAAATGTCTACTTTCGAATGGTCTATGTAACTTGGTGGTTTATTGATCGTTAAACCGCTTAAAATTAAGAAAAACCGACAACAAGTCTTTCTGAATCATAATTTTCTCAATATTTTCAATGATTTTCAATAGTTGTAAAAAAAATAAAAACGATATCAAAAAATTAATTTTCAAGTTGAATTATGTATTCAAATATTTTATTGTAAAGAATTTAACTACTTTTTGTTATAAAAATAATGAAGATAGTCGAAAATCATTGAAATCATTGACAAAATCATGATTCAGAGAGACTTTTTTCTCAATTTTAAGCGGTTTATCGATTAATAAACCACATAGTTACAAAGACCATTTCAAAGTAGACATTCTAATAATTAAATTAATTAAAATGGTCACTTATAGATCTTCCAAATACAATAAAATATCAAGGCAATTGTTCAAGGAAGATAACTCGAAAATAACTCTAAAACTAGTACTTAGTCTTCTGATTTGTGAAAAAAATCATGCTCATTCGACATAAAAGACATACAAGGGTGTCCGGTAAACCTTGTACAATATTGAAAATGGTGATAGACCATGTCATGACTGTTCAGAATATCGGAATTTCACCTCAGTAAAAATATCACCGTTTTCGATATAATGGACATTTTATGAATTTCGGGAAAATCGCTACCTAACCTTGGATATTTGAGTGCTATGTATACAAATTGAGACGAATTCAAATATCTTTACTGCTGACGATTACTGGTGAGTGATGCTTTTAGACGTATGACACAGTTTTTCAGAAAATGAAAATTGTTTTCAAGAAATGAGGGTAAAATGACAGATTTGAGTTTCACCAATTTTTTTAACAACATTATTGTCTGAAAGAAACAGAACCAATTGGAAGTGGACATTCATTTCAGAAGTATGCTCATTTTGTCCAGACTACCATGGTATAAAACAAACTATAATTATTTTTGGAAGAAGTGATTTCCATTGAATTAGGCTTGGTTTTATTCTAGGCTTCCATCAATTTTTATACTTACGCGCAAAAATAATTTTATTTCGATTTAATCAAGATAAAATGTGGAAATGATTATTAATAATAAAGAATAGACTGCTTGGTAGGATTAAATAGTATGTCAATAACATTAACTTTTCATGTAATTAAGCCTAATGAAATTATCGAAATGAAATAAGTGCAAATTTTTTTAGGAGGTGAATCCTTGTCGAAAATTAAAAACTTTTCTAATTCCTGTGTTGTATCCGTAGAAGCAATAGTTCCATATTGAAAAAATAAAATACAACATTGTGCATGAACGGATCTTCTGTAGGTAAATAGAATTGAAAAAATTAGTAGGTGGCTGTCACATTTTGTTTGAACAACTTGTGACTTCTATCGTAGTTTTTTTAAATTATTCCGCTTGTTTCCTTCACTGGTATTTATTTCTTTGTCATGCCGTACACACGTTATACTCCCCGAGAATATGCGCATATGCACTATATTTATGGTGAATGTGGAGGTAGTGCTACTGCTGTAGCAGCGCTTTATGCAGAACGATATCCGATTGCACAATGCCGCTCAGAGAATCGCTGATCTGGGGGCTATAACTTATAACACATTTGAAAAGGTTCTTCTTGAAAAAATGTCGTCTCTGCGTACGAGTGTATGGAAAATAACATTTTTGTAATATTATTCAGTGCGATGTTGAATAATCGTTATTGTGGTTTATAGTGTATGCTGATTCAATAAAACGTTGAATTAGTATTTACTTCTTTACATCTCATTGAATGCTTCTAAGCAGTTGATTCGTTATTACTCATGATTATTTATTCATTTCATCTTGATAGGATAAAAATAAAAGATATTACTGACAAAGTCTAATGGAGTTGATTTTAGCTCAGAATGACATCACACTCTAATATAATCGAAATTCAACTCCTTCCAAAAATAATTATCGTATGTTTTATACCATGGTAGAGTCTGAACAAAATGGGCATTCTTTTGTAATGAATATCCACTTCCACTTGGTTATGTTTTTTTCAAACAATAATGTCAAACTGTTGTTAAAAAAATTGGTGAAACTCAAATCTGGCATTTTACCCACATTTCTTGAAAAAATTGCATCGATTTCTGAAAAACTGTTTTGTACATCTAGAAGCATCACTCATCAGTAATCTTCAGCAGCAAAGATATTCGAATTGGTCCCAATTCGTAGACAGGGCACTCAAAAATCCAAGATGAGGTGGCGATTTTCCAGAAATTTCTAAAATGCCCATTATCTCGAAAACGGTGATATTTTTACTGAGGTGAAATTCCGATATTCTGAATAGTCATGACCTGGTCTATCACCAGTTCCAATATTGTACAAGGTTTACCGGACACCCTGTATATCTACAAATTTTCAACTGAACGAAATCATGTATACACGAGAAAAAAACGGTTCTTTGCCATTTTGACGGTTAATTTGAGGTTATGTCAAAAAGTGTTGAATAAAGAAGTTTTAGATTTTTTTATTATCTACAACTTTTTCATTGAACATATTTCGCTAGGAGGTTACGTTTCGCTGCAAGTCGCAAAAAAACTTATTCAACCCCTAACCTGCATCCCCATTTCACCATTTTGAATGTTTTTGTGTTTAAATATATTTTTTCCCTAAAGTTGGAAGCTCAACAACACTCTCCACCTGGTCTTCGCCTGTTACTTTTTTTCTAAAACTATTGAAAATCATTGAAAATATTGAGAAATTCATGATTCAGAGAGACTTGTTGGATTTTCTCAATTTTAAGCGGTTTAACGATAAATAAATCACCAACTTACATAGACCATTTGAAAGTAGACAATTCAACAAATAAAATGATCAAGTATAGACCTTCTAAATACAAAAAAACACCAGAACAATTGTTCGTGGAAGATAAGGGTATTTTTTTCGAAAAATATACATTACTTGAAAACTAGTCGTCTTCAGAATTGAGAAAAAATCATGCTCATCTGTCATCAAAAGAGACATATTTCTACAAAGTTTCATGTGAATTAAATCATTTATTCGGTTTTTTACCATTTTGACGGTTAATTTGAGGTTATGTCGAAAAGTGTTAGATACAAAAGTTTCCGATTACTTCATTATCTACAACTTTTCCATTGAACATTTTCTGCTAGATGTCACGTTTCGCAGCAAATCCCAAAAAACCGTTTTCAACCCCTAAACTGCATCCCCATTTCACCATTTTGAGTGTCTTCGTGTTTAAATTTTTTTTTTCCTCAAAGTTGGAACCTCAACAACATTCTCCATCAGGTACTTGCCTGTTACTTTTGTTGTTTTTAATATTAAAGCGTTTAGAATTCGTTTTGGCACCAGCCTACTAGGTATCCACAAACGCAAAATCATTAAAGGCGAACGCAGCAGAGACGAAATTTAGGGGGTAGGCGCGAGGAATGGTAGGTCAGCTTTAAAATTTTCGTACCTGAAACCGGCCTTCGTGAATTAATCCCAGGATCTACCAGACCCTATCCTTTTTCCCAGAAACGTTTAAAAATTCAATTATCAGAACGGCTATGCAGGATACACGCACATCTCTACCACATCCCTGGAAGCGGATTTAATTTCTAGATCGAGTTCTGACGATAATAATAATTATTGATAGCATGGAAAAACATCGCACAATAACATTCAACAAGCGCGTATCATGAATTACACTGACTATGCAACGAAGTGGGTATGACCTCTGGATAACCTCTACGAGAAATGTTTCCAATTAAAAATTACGATAGAGACGACTTGGACTTTCTAATACTTGGAAGTAATCGTTACGATTGTGTAAACAATTTCTTTTGGAATAATTGTTTTTGGCTAACAGCGTGTTTGTTTTGATCCAAGTGAAGTTCCATTATTTAACTTTTTTTCGTTACCTCGGGCTTTATTTATGTGGACGAATTTGGCGAATTTAGGTAGGTACACATAGGTATTTCATCATGGAATGATGGATACTGACGCCTGTTTAAAAAATAGTAGGTAGGTATATCTATTTGGTATGCAACGAGCATATACAGGGTCTATTTTTCAGGACGATGAAATAAATAAACATATCATCCTAGTGAAGCACAGATGATAATTATTTATTCAGTGTCAGAGAATTACTTACATATGGGTTGATTCACGCTGGACGTTTCAATAGACAAAGACAACTTCAGTTGTTGAAAAATGTGCAATTGTTCGATCTATCTAGAAAATGTAGCGTTGCCGCTTCTTCTTCAAAATGGCAGCAAATTTCCCAAGTAACACATGAGATCGTCTAATTACGTGTAATGCTGTATAAGCGATTTATTCTGGCAACTTATGTCTTTAACTTTGGAGGAGTTGAATGTTAGGAGATACGATTATGAGAAAAAAGTTTTATTTTGACCACGCTTGAAATATTTGTATTGAACTTGCAACACCCTGTTTAACGGTGGGGCAACTAACTGTTTGACTGCTTTGCTATTCTCATAGAGGCACTTTAAACTATTCAAGCAAAATGCCAATCTTCATACAGAACAGTCGCGTGTTATAAAGCCTTTCTAAAACAGATTTTCTGTTTTGAAGCCAAACGCGAAATATCAACTATGCCAGTCCTTATACAGTATTTTTTGGAGAATGTATGACTGTAGAAAAGGCGTGTTTTATAAAGCATTTGTAAACCAAATATTCTGTTTTGGAACCAAATGCAAAATGACATCTGTGACAGTCCTTAAACAGTATATTTTTAGAGGATATATGACTACATAACAGGCGTGTTTTATAAGCCTTGGTTATACAGATACTCTGTTTTGGAGCCAAATGCAAAATGCCGTCTATGCCAGAAACAGTAAATTTTTTGTAGCATGTGTTCCTGCAGAACAGGCGTATTTTATGAAGCCTTTGTAAAACAGATATTCTGTTTTGGAGCCATATGCTCACAATACAGTATATTTTTGGAAGATGCATGACTGAGGAACAGGCGTGTTTCATAAAGCCTTTGAAAACCAGATATTCTGTTTTGGAATGCAAAATTCCATCTGTGACAGTCCTTAATCAGTATATTTTTAGAGAATGTACAACTATATAACAGGCGTATTTTATAAAGCCTTTCTTGAACAGATATTCTATTTTGGAACCAAATGCAAAATGCCAGTCTTAAACAGTATATTTTTGGAGAATATATGCCTGTAGAACAGGCGTGTTTTATGAAGCCTTTATAAAACAGATGCTCTGTTTTGAAGCCAAATGCAGAATGCCATCTATGCCAGTCCTTATATAGAATATGTTTGGCGCATGTATAACAGTAGAACAGGCCTTTAGTAAAACAGATATTCCGTTTTTGAGCCAAATGCAAAATTTCATCTATGCCAGTCCTTATACAGTATATTTTTGAAGGATGTATGTCTGTAGAACAGGCGTGTTTTATGAAGCCTTTATAAAACAGATATTCAGTTTTGAAGCCAAATGCTGGTTCTGATACAGTATATTTTTGGAGGATGTATGCCTGTAGAACACGCGTGTTTTATAAAACCTTTGTGAAACAGATATTCTGTTTTCGAGCCAAATGCAGAATTCCATCTATGCCAGTCTATACAGTCTATAAAGTATATTTTTAAGAATGTATGTCTGTAGAACAGGCGTGTTTTATTTTTATAAAATCTTTGCAAAACAGATAATCTGTTTTGTAGCCATATAGGTGGAGTCAACTGTCTCAATATGATCGTCTCTATAATCGTTTATGTATATGATTGAGTTTTGTACTAGAACTCATATAATATCTACATCTATTTGCCTTCATCTTGAGCCAGTATAATTTTCCACTTTTTCCCATTTGTAAGGAACCACATACAGTTGAGCTTCTACACTATCATATGGACTATTTGGAACATTCTGAGGTTGTTGTAAATTAAATTACATAATTATTATGTTTATCGTCCTAACACCCTTTTGGGTTTTGTGGGTTTAATTTTTCAGAAAAAAATAGGTACGAGATTCAAATCTACAGAGTTTTTCCTTCGAAGTTTATTTTTTCTTATGAATATTTTTACCTGGAATAATTCTATAATAGCAGAGCAAACCTGGCTACCTACTTATATAACAACGACATCTCGAAGAACTGCAAGCAATTCCTATCAAATCGCTTCTTACAAAGCAATAAATAATGCTAACTAACGATGGACAACATGGACCTATTTGTATTGTACTGGACCTAGTTGTTTACCTCCTGGTCTGAAGTTGTGAATGGTAACAATCTGTAGTCGTGATATTGGGTAGTATTCATAAAAGGTATCAAATGCTTATACTATAGGTTTGTCTCCCTCATAACTCAACAAAATGAATACATCTGTTTCAAGAAAACCAAATAAAAACATTTTCTCATGGTTTATGCATACGAACCATTGAGTTGGGCACACACACACACACACACACACATCTCGTAGGTGATAAGTCTTTATCATAGACAAAATTGTGTCACTAAACGAATTCCATTCGATAACAATCGAAGAATGAAGAATGGTGATGGTGACATTATGGTGACATTATGAAACTTAAACCTGTATTACTTACCAGTTTAAAAATCCAAACTATCGAAAAAAATCATTACTTGCGTCTTCAAATGGTTGTGTAGAGTTTGTTGTGTCTGGTCGTTTGTCAACGCTGTTGAATATCAACGTTTATGTTTTCCACAAAGTTAACTTCTGAGAGTTCTGTCATATTCTGTAATTGATGCTTTTTCGTGAGATTATTCTTGAAATAGTGTTTTTCGTACTAATTTGTGTTATATAGTGGTAGCATAATAGAGACTCATAATGGTGCAATCTTGTTGGATTTGCAAACAATCCATGTGTTCGAAACCGAATATCAGATTCCATTCGTTCCATAAGTGTTACAGTGGGTATCAATCTGTTTTCGCCGAACAAAATTAAATTAATACGTGTATTCAAACCTTTATATGTGGAAATAATGAAATAAAGACATCACGAAACATTTACTACTTCACTAAGTCTTTGGATGATGTATTTAAAAAAAAAGGTTGCCAGAAAGTCGAAGAAATGTCTATCAAAATTTGGATTTAAGTAAGCTCGGATTTGCTGCGAAAGTTTATTCTTCACAATATTCATTTATTTTAGTATATATAATGTAAGAACATGTATTTATTGAATATATAAATTACCATTTTTAAGTCAATACTTTCTTATTCTTTTTTTCAGTCGACTGTCTTCAGCATTCCATTCATTGAAAAATGAAGTCTTAAAAGTCAATTTTTTTTATTTTGCAAACTTTGTGAACCTAATTTTCTAAGGATCGATACTATCTCAGTCAATGAAGGATTGCATGACATCAGGTATTTCATACGAGTTTTTCTATCTCACGAAGTCCCATCGGATGTATATTCTATCACTTTCGTTTATATTTTCAGCATTATTTCAAATTCAGCATTTTTTTCTTGTTATTGAACCCTATTTTTATCAAATGCGTACGCTCCTGTCGGTTGTGGAAAGGTCTATTGCTACCTCGTTTCTTCCCCGCAGCCCGCGCGCCAACAAAATGAGCGACTTCAAAACAATCCGTGTTGTAGGTATGGCAATGATAAGTCCATCTGTATCCATACTATATTATAGGTCCACGATGGGCAACGATAGGTGGGCTGCATGTATCTATGATAAGAATATGCAAGATAAAAAAATAACTAAAAATGTGAGTAGAGGTCTCTCATTTTTACTCTTTTCCAAATTCGCTCTAATGACCTGTCAATCTTAGAAATAACGGATGTTCATTATTCACATTTTTCTCTTTGCCGAATTCGATTCTGTTTCCTAGTTTTGTCTTGATGGAGAAGCTTCCTAATGTTCCTTCTGATCTTCTCAGAGACACCCCTGATGTATCGAAGATAAAATGGCTTGGATAAAAAATTAAACAGAAAAAGGTTATTATGCCTATTATTTATGCTTCAGAAAACATATTTATTTCCCAGCCTTCTTATGCAAATAACTATTTACCAATCCTACGACATTTCTGATTTCGAAAATGTTTCTATTTGCCAATTTGATTAATGTTGGCTTGCGTAATTTTATGTATGTTAATATCAAACAATTAGTTTGTCTGCCTTGTTTACTCATTGCATCGAGAATGATTAATGACAGAAGGTAAATAAATGAGATATTCCAATTCATCTTCGTTTAATTCAATTGACACCTGGATGAACAAATGAACATGTTCTTCCATTTTTTTTTTATTTGGAGATTGAGATGGCTTATCAAATAATCGAAACAGAATATTGGACATTTCATTTTGAGGAATTTCTGAATGTATTTTTTTCTTCTGTTGTGATACCAATATTCAAAAGCGGTGACACCGATAATATCACGAACTATAGGCCTATCTCTGTCTTACCATCAATAAGTAAAATTTTCGAAAAATTTTTAAAAGCGAGATTAGGAACATTTCTTAAAAAATATCAGAGATAATAAATCTACTACTGATGCAATTCATTCCCTAACAAAAATCATCTATGAATCTCTAGACTCGAGTACTCCCTCTATAGGTATTTTCATAGATCTGAAAAAGGCATTCGATACGGTCGATCACTCCATACTTCTAGATACCCTGGAAGATATGGGTGTGAGAGGCATAGCACACAAGTTATTGAAAAGTTACCTAACAAACAGGAACCAAAGAGTAAGAATTGAAAGCCAGGTAAGTACAGAAATGAAAGTAACATGTGGTGTACCTCAAGGGACAGTACTGGGACCGTTGTTATTCGTGATTTATTTGAATGACCTATTCATCCAAGATACAATTGGAAAGATCATCAGTTTCGCGGACGACACTGTCATATTTTATAAAAACGATGACTGGTACAATCTGAAACTGAACATTGAAAAAGATGTAGTGAACATCAAAGACTGATTTGACAGTAGATTACTTTCTATTAACTTCGATAAGACGGTATACTTACCATTTAGCAGTCATACTACATCCTTGCCAGAATACAATCTTAACATTCAAACAGATTTTGTAATTAAACCTGCCAAAAAAACAAAATATCTAGGTTTATATTTAGATAATCATCTCAGATGGAACCATCATGTGAAGTATTTAACTAAAAAATTACCTTGTATTGTATATCGATTCAACCAAGTTGTAAAACCTTTGAACTACAAATACAAAAAAATTCTATACCATAGTTTAGTTGAATCACACCTGAATTATGGAATTATTGGTTGGGGAGGAGTATCGAGAACGCACGTGTATGCTCTCGAAGTTTCTCAAAGGCGATTTCTTAGATCACTACTCAACAAGCCTGCAAGATATTCAAGTAATTTGCTTTATGCAGAAACACAAATATTAGATATCAGACAATTATATAGCATTTAAACAGGATGTCAAATATATAAAAACAAACATGAACTTAACACTCCCAACCATCCATATGCAACAAGAACAAAACACCAATATTACATACCACTGGCGTCTAAGTCCATTGGACAGAAAAGCTACTTTTACCTAGCCCCAAAATTACTGATTTACTTACCAAAAGAAATAATAGATGAAACTTCTCTGAAACGCTTTAAAAAGCGACTGATAACATTTATAAAGAAAAATGATAAAACTGATATTCATAAATTGATAGAAAATTGAAAAAAAAAATTAAACTGTGTTTCTCCTATTACAATTCACTGAGCGTTTGATACTAAATTTTATTTATATTTATTTATTTGTATTTTATTGTAAAAAAAACACTTTTTAACATGTATAATTGTATAATAATAATAATAATAATAATAATAATAATAATAATAATAATAATAATAATAATAATAATAATAATAATAATAATAATAATAATAATAATAATAATAATAATAATAATAATAATAATAATAATAATAATAATAATAATAATAATAATAATAATAATAATAATAATAATAATAATAATAATAATAATAATAATAATAATAATAATATAGGCAGGGAGGTCAACCAACACCTGAGGCCCTGGTGAGTTGCGACACCACCTACCCGAGCAAAGGATGCAAAATCGGACCGGCAGCTCATGCGCATCCGGGAGGGAAAAGGCATCTTTCCCTCCGGTGTCGGCCGTGGGTTTGCTGGGTTAACCCCCCAGTAAACCCTTTTACTCGGTTCCAAATAATCGGGGAAGAGGCCCCCACAACCGACCCCCTCGGATTAGGGGTCAAAGGCAAGGTGGTGGGGCCAACAACGATGATTTGCCAAATGACGACAACCGCAATGACAACGGACGCTTTGAGTGGACGGATAGATTAAGGGATGGACTTCTGTATTGCTATGAGAGCAGTGAGCCCGCCCGGAGAGGATACATGGCAAGGATGCTGGTGTGAGAGACACCCAGAGCATGCCGCCGTTTCCGCCCAAAATCTCAGGGATTATGTATCCTATCTCCGGGCTCGAGGCTATGTTAGAGCTCCTCCTCAGCCGGTTAACGAAGTGGCAGATATGCCACGTGTCGGTCTGGCTGCAGAGGAGGCTCGCATCATACCACCAATGGAGGACATCAGAACCCGCAGGGCGCTTCACAATATGAAGCCCTTGAAGCCGCAAGAACTGGCACGGGTGGATGCGGAGATTGGCGATGTTCTTCCAGAAGAGGCCAACATCTGGCAGATTAATTCTGTCGTGTACGACGCCGCTCGTGCAATATCCCAGACGGAGAGGAGGGACACCACTGCTCTTGTTGGGAGGTATGAGCGACGCGTTCACAAGATGGAAGCTAAGATCAAGTCGGCGAGACAACACGCGTCTCGTATCCAGTGTGTGGTGGACTACATGTCGGCCAATAGGCCTTTCACGCCGGCAGTGCGGCGAATTGCTGCAAGGCTAAGACGAGCTCACCACACATTGAATCAAGGCGTGCTGTTTACCATAAAACAGCACTGTCTTGATAGGATACGAATGCTAGTGGCTGCAAAGAAGTCACTAGTGAGGCGAGCGAGAAGAATCGCGGAAAACATAAAGTTCCGCGATAAACCTTCCCGCTTATTCCAAGAGCCTCCACGTGTTGTCGATAACCCGCCGGCTGCTGATCGGGTAGAAACCTTCTGGAAGAACATCTATGAGTTTCCGCAACCACTCAATGTAGACACTCCAGCCCTAGCGCAGTTCGAAGCTTACTGCAGGACGCTTCGGCAGCCTGAGCACAATGATCTGCGCAATCCGATAACCACGGAAGAAGTTCGAGGGGCCCTCAAAGGCTCGAAGAACTTTGCTGCTCCAGGCCCTGATGGGTTGAATAATTATTGGTGGAAAAAGTTTCCAACAACCCACCGCCATCTGGCAAGAGTTTTTAACTCATGGCTAGATGGGGAGCAGCAGATTCCGGAGTGGTTTGTTGAGGGGCGAACCGTGCTCATCCCCAAGAACGGAGATTTGTCTGATCCAAAGAATTACAGGCCGATAACATGCTTGAATGCGTGCTATAAGTTGTTTACGCGCATCTTATACACGCGCATTCTCTCCGCAGTTGATCCGGTGTATGAACGGATATATGAGCAACGAGGGTCAAAGAAAGGGGTCGCCGGCTGCAAGGAGAACCTGCTCATCGATAGATGTATCACGCAGGACTCCGTGCAGTATAAGCGTAACCTTTCGATGGCCTGGATTGATTACCGCAAGACATTTGATACAACATCGCATGAGTTAATCATGTATTTGCTCAGATGTCTTGAGGTACCCAATCAAATAGTGGGATGCATTGGACAACTGATGCCACTCTGGAGGACTCGCTTCACCATAAGATCTGGTAGAGACATAGTCCAAACAGAGCAGGTCATCATTAGAAGAGGCGTATTTCAGGGAGACTCCCTCAGCCCTCTTCTCTTCTGCATCTCACTATTGCCATTGTCCGTTGTACTCAGGAATACCCGTGGGTACAACTGCGGCACCCCCAGCAACCGGAGGCATAAAGTCACCCATCTGTTTTACATGGATGACCTCAAATTATATGCCTCTGGAGAAAGGGACCTACATCAGTCCCTTAGGGTGGTGGAAGAGTACACGCATGCTGTCGGAATGGAATTTGGGATCGATAAATGTGCCACGGTTCATCTCAAAAGAGGACGATGCGAGGAATACGGAGAGGATGTCCAGCTCGTAGACGGAAGCATCCTACATCATCTGGATGCCGGAGAGACGTATACTTACCTAGGGGTGGAGCAACGCCACTCCCAAGAGGTATTCACAGTTAAGAACTCTCTCCGCGGCAAGTATCAGCATAAACTCCGACAGATCTGGTCATCAGAACTGTCGGGGAAGAACAAAGTTGCTGCAACCAATATGCTTGCCGTTCCGATCCTTCTCTACTCTTTCGGAGTAATGAAGTGGACTAAGGAAGAGCTGCGACAACTCGACGTTAAAACTCGCAAAGTGATGCATCTCAATAGGTGCTTGCATCCTAAATCGTCCGTTCCACGGTTATACTTTCCCAGACAACGGGGAGGCCGTGGACTTTTGAGTTTGGAGTGTATGCATAACAGAATGGTTCTGGATGGGGCCTGTAAAGTCATCAGGAGTTCAGATCCCCTTCTCTGCATGGTCCGCGACCATGAAAAAGCAGGGATTGGAGCATTTCTTTTTAAGGCAGCAACCCGTGCGGCCGATGAACTCGGTCTCGTATTCGACACTGAACGGGTTAACCCAAACTCTGTCACCGAGTTGGGACCCGTTCAGCAAAAAGCTCACATCAAAGCTGCGGAGACAGAGGTCCTGCTACAGCTACATATGGATAAGCCAATGCATGGTGTCTTCTTTCATAACATCGAAGACCTTGGCTTATCCAAAAGCTTGACCTTTGCCTTCCTCAGGGCGAGTGAGCTAAAGTCGGAGACCGAGGGATTCATAATGGCCTGCCAGGATGGTGTCTTCAACACCCTCGTCTACCGTAGTCGCGTGATGGGTATAGACGTCCCTGACACCCGATGCAGGGCATGTCGTGGGGCACCTGAGACCGTAATGCATTTGCTATCAGCATGCCCATCTTATGCGGTCTCAGCCTATATCCACAGGCATAACGCGGCGCTACGAGTGTTATACTACCATCTACGACACTCGTACGGTATAGACGAGACACCGGTGTTGCCTTATGTTCCGGGGGATATTGAGTCCGTGGTGGAGAATGAGAGGTGCCGGATCTATTGGAACTACTCATTCCCCACCCTCAGGCAAATACAAGCCAATAAGCCTGATGTTGTCCTCCTCGACCACCAAAGTAGAACGATATTCGTCATGGAGTTTTCCGCTCCAGGCGAAATGAATATCGTTCGAAAAGAGGAGGAAAAACGGACTAAATATCGAGATCTTCTCTTTGAACTCCGCAGGTTATATCCGGACCATTCTGTCAAAATGGTGGTTCTGATCATAGGAGTCCTTGGTGGAATGATGGACACACTGCTCTCCAACTTGAAGATAATACCTGCTTGCCGTAATATGGCAGAAATCTTAGCAGCAAGAATGCAGAAGGCCGTCATCCTTGGTTCGCTCCGTCTACTCAGGGCACATGATTCTCGGACCCAATAGTCACTCACCCTACGGACGTAGGGAGTGGTTATTGGGGTTAACGACACCAGCGCGCCCTCCGGATGTATCGGAGCACCGGAGACAGGGCCTGACTGGTACATTCCCAACGGGAAAAAAAAAAAAATAATAATAATAATAATAATAATAATCATAATAATAATAATAATAATAATAATAATAATAATAATAATAATAATAATAATAATAATAATAATAATAATAATAATAATAATAATAATAATAATAATAATAATAATAATAATAATAATAATAATAATAATAATAATAATAATAATAATAATGATAATAATAATAATATGTATTCACAGAAACTACAGAATTGTACAAAATCCACAAATTTACAATAGTACTACAGATACAATTATTCAGCTGTCTGCAAATAAACTGAAAAACCACAAAGCCTAATGGCTGTCCGTGGTTACAGTGGTAGCAGACGCTACCGTATAAAATAATCTAATTCTTAATTGCTATTAATACTATATAGAATAGTGTAAGAATTTGAATTGAAATGTGGTAGAATTATACAGAAAGGTCAATAAAAATTAACTTATGATAAGAACTATGAAATATAAGGAAGATGATGATAGAGAACAATAATAGTGGAAAAGATTTTACTCTGAAAGCTGAAGGCTCAGAAAAAGTGAGATATTAAATTTCTATCATTCGAGAACAAAAAGAATTCGACTGCTTTTTTGAATCGGTATAATGAATTTGTTTTTGCAATTGTTTCTGGGATGAAATTGTAGAATCGGGGGCCCAGGTACATGAAAGATTTTTGTCCAATAGTTTTTTGAGTATTGGGAACTTGAAATTTATTTTTTTCTTTAGCTCTTGTCGAATGCAAATGGGAGACGATTTCGAAGTTTTTTTTTTATTTTTAAATGTGTATATTAGTGTTTTCAGAAAAAATGTTTGACGGAGGTCTAACACAGATATATCCCGGTATATTTGTTCAGTTGGGTAAGTTCTTTCTTTTCGGAGTTTTATTTTCAAAAAGTATTTCTGAAGTACTTGTAGTTTTTCGAGGTATATATCTGTAGTTCCTCCCCAAGCAAGTATACCGTAAGACAATCTAGACTCAATGAGAGCATAGTACAACATTTTAAGATGTGTTAGATCTAAAATTTTTGTTAAATACTTGAAACGTCCTAAAAGTGATCTGAGAGTTTTAGCTACATTTTCTACATGATAGTTCCACCTCAAGTGACAGTCAAGAGTTACTCCGAGGTATTTAATACTATTCGTGAATTTTATTTTAATGGACTTGCTGGCATCATTGTTTGGAATTTCTAATTCACGGTAATTCGGAAGACTATTTTTGTAGCTACAGATAGGAAGGAACATGGTTTTTTCGAAATTGATAGTTAGCAGGTTGAAGTTAAACCATTCTATTATGGTTGTCATGTCGAGTTTGATTTTCAGCTTTAGATCACTCCATGTTTCTGCAGAATATAATAAAACAGTGTCGTCCGCAAAACTATATATTACTCCAGCTGTATTTATCTTGAACAAATTATTCATATGAATAGCAACGGTCCCAAAACTGTGCCCTGAGGTACACCACATTTAACTATTTTTTCTGAGCTCACACACTTGTCAATTTTAACACGCTGGGTACGATTATAGAGATAGGAATGAAATAATTTTAATGTTGTTCCTCGTATTCCAGTGTCTTCCAAGACGTTTAATAACTGTTTATGATCAACCGTATCAAAGGCCTTGGCAAGATCCAGGAAAACCCCCAATTGCTGGCTTAGAAAGTTCAATAGCATAGTATAATTTCTTGATTAATGAAGATACAGCATCCTCGGTCGATTTTCCTGTTTGAAAGCCAAATTTGCTGAGGTGATAATATCTTATTACTATTCAGAAAGGATTCAAGTCTAATCTTAATCACTTTTTAAAATAATTTGGAAAAAGTTGTAATCAAGGATATTGGTCTATAGTTAGATGGTAAACATTTATCTCCTTTTTTGTAAAGAGGCTTTATGATACTTTCTTTGAATTGACTTGGAAATATGCCATCAGACATTAGTTTGTTAAACAGAAAACACAACGGTGATGCTAACTCTTCACAAATCTCCTTCAATGTTTCACTCTTAATTTCATCTATTCCCGGAGCCTTGTTGTTTTTAAGTGATTTAATCAGCTGAATTATTTCATTTTCATCAGTGGGATTTAGAAATATAGACTTATTATTGAGGAAGGTTTTGCTGGGAGAAATATTGGGTTTCCGAATTTTTTTTTGCCAGATCAGGACCTACATTTGAAAAAAAAGTGTTCAAAGTTTCAGCAATTACTAATTTTTCATCCGATTTACTACCGTTCATCATTCTGATTTCTTTTATTTCTTTATGTGAAGTACCGCAGTTTGTAATTACATTAATAGTTTTCCAAAGTTGTTTAGAGTTGTTTTTATTTTTTTCAATTTGTTGTTTGTGGAACGTCAGTTTAGTTTCTTTTATCAATCTATTTAATGCATTTCTGTAAGTTATGAATTCTTTCCTATTGCTTTCGTTTCCTTTATTTTTCTGATATTTTTTATATAACCTGTCCCTTTCTATAATTGACTTCATTAAACCATTAGTTATCCATTCTGCTTTTTTCAACATTTTTTTCTTCTGTTTTATAGTTACTGTATGTTTTTGGATTAATTCATTCATTGTTTGAGTAAAATACTTTGCTGATTCCTGTGCGTTACGTATCTGGTAAAATAAGAACCAGTCAAATTCTTTTAGCTCAGCTTTAAGGTTTTTAAAATTAATAGTTTATATGATTTTAGATGTTGGTAATATCACATTTTTCATGAAAACATTCCAATTGAAAATTGTTGCTCTATGGTCAGTTACTAAAGTATCATAAACATAGCTAGTACAATTATCTATTACATTCCCTGTATTAAGTTTCACAAAACAATGATCCAAGCACGTTGAAGAGTTACCCTGAATACGAGTGTAAGTGTTAATGACAGATGTAAAATTGAATTCACTCATTGTCCCGTATTGTCTATTTTACCTCACCAGACACAATATTTATTTTTAATTTAAATCTTATTTTAATTTGATTTATCTATTTTATCACACCAGACACTTTAGTTTTAATACATTTATATTTATTTACATTGTATTTTCCACAAACAAGTACGTATAGTACTTCTATGGATATTTTCACGTTTATTCATAATTACTTTCTTAATTCTTAATGTTTGTATCGATTTTATCACGAATAAACGTCAATATTATTATTATTATTAGTACCAGTCCAGTCAAAATATACTTCATTGTCAGAAGTTAAAAAACCTTATCAACTTAACGATGATGTTAAAATTAATTAAATTTATTTTTATCACTTTCTATTATTAACTAATTACAGAATAAATTTTGTTTCATATTCTAAATATTATTTTTTGAAATGTTTTGTCCGATTCCTCAATTGTATTGTGTTATGGAATATTATGAATATAGTCAGAAAAACCTGGAAAGTAAAAGTTGGTGGCAACCCTGAAATTGTTTTTAAGAATTTTTTAAATTCTTTTCTATTATTATTTTGCCATGACAACAAAATCTTCCAAAATTTGTTTTCTTCACTGAACCGGTCTATTTGTTTATAAATAATGTATTAACAAATGACGTAAAAAAATTAATCCAGCGTTAAAATGGTATTAATTAAAGTCGGAAAAAAATTTGTTAGTTAACAATTGCATAACTTTTTGAAAAATCAACATAAGAATAAATTTCCAACGGGAATTCATCCTTTAAAGTGATTAAATGACAGCATGATCGAATGTTAAAATTGATATAAAATATTATAAAAAAAATTCATTCATGTGGTACACTGACTTGAGCGACAGTGCGCCCATGCAGTAACGGTTGCGCGGAGTCCTATTTTCAGGGGTAATATAATAAGTGGTATGATTATTACTGATAATTTTTTGGAATATTAATGAATTGCAATCCCAAAGCTGAAAATACAACGAGTCCGCAGGACGAGTTGTATTTTCTTGCATTGGGATTGCCAATGAATTGATATTCCAAAAAATTATAGGTTATTAATCATACCACGAATTATATTTAGGATGACAATATATCGATTTGAAATAAAGAAAAATCGTGTCACCGTTTTTTGAAGTACTTCACAGAAATCAAAATCTAACAACGTGAACACTAAAGAGAAAAATTGGGGTCATATTACAGGCATAATCTTTCAAAATATCAGCCAGCTCCACAATTGTGGTATTCGCATTGACAATATAACCCTTGTTTGTGCAAAAATTGTTGAATTGCCTGGTAATTGATTCCTTATTTCTGGCCGTATTCAACGGAATACTCTTTTCCACTGCTTCATCTATGATACCAATAGCCATTTGTCCCCAACGATCGCTCATATTGATTAAGAAATATAACTAGTCAAAACACAAAGATTTGACGTTTATAATTTAAATCATTATTTTCACTTGACAGCTAGTAAAACAAAAACTAAGCAGGTTTATCACCGTGAAAATACAGCGACAAGCTATATTTTCACTGTAATTCCGATTCTATTGGCTGAATTTCAAAATTTGAAATAGACTGATTGGTTGTTAAGCAAGGAGATATATTGTCGGCGTTAAATTGAAATTATAAATAATGGATATAAAGTTCCGGCATTTAAACTTTTTATTGCAAATATCCTCCTCTTTGAAAATATTTTTTGAAATTTCTTAATTATTGATAGCTTTTGAATGATTAGTGAAAAACTAAACGCCTTCTTTTTTTTCATCTTAATTGGTTCATAACAATTGCAATTTTTTTTGCTGTAAAATCATTGAAAATAAATTTCTTCACTTTCAGAACTTGTTGACCAGACCCACGGATCATTTTGGGAATTGTCGGTAAGTCAGTTGTTGATTAGTATATCCAGGGTTCAAATCCCGGCAGGGTATACATTTTTTAATTCAGTTTTGCAATATTCGTTTTCATGTCTAAATTCTGCCAACATATTTCATTTTATTGATTTACAGACCCCAGAACCCCTTTCCTTAATGAAAAATAACGATACATAAGTCAACATCAACGCATAGTTCAATCTTTTCTTTGTGCTCTCCCGAGACACCAGATCGATGATGGGCACTTATACAGCCATAAATTATTCACGAAATATGAAGGTAGGTACTTTTAGCGCACCGGTCTTTGACTGCCTCAGATATAATCAGGCAATACATAATACCTACATAATAGATCCGCTGAAAATGCGGGTAAGGTAATGACTTGTGGAAACTTTCCAAGTCGTATAAAAATATAATGATACAAAAAGTTGCACGCGAACATGAGAAACGTTCATTAGAAATTGCAGGTGCTTGCGGTAAAAGAGGATGTTGAGCGTTAGAAGAGGTAAAGCGTTGATTCGCAAGAAAAAGAAATACAGTGACTTGCAGAAGTTTGGATACAAATGGGGAACTTTTTCGTTTCGAATCAAAAACTTAGAAAGCTTTGCATGTCCCAACATTACGTCAATTATATTTGGAGCGTTTTATTGTAGGCAGAAATGTTCTACTCGAGATACAGAAAAGCAAGAATGGCTAATAAAATCGGATGATTGTATAGAACTTTTGTATCAATGTATGATATGAAAACAATGGAAAAATGCTATTATACTAGTGTTCAAATAGAGTTCTTTGTTGATGAGGCTCTTCGGTGTTCTTTGAAAGAGTAACTTTGTATCGATTCAGGCGAAACAATCCATCGTGTTCCTTCTGTACATTATGATGTAGTGCAGGAGCCCAACTACAATTAATGCTCTCCAAGTGACCACATAGAAAAAGTCGAGTGACCTTAGATCTGGATATCTAGCTGGTCGATCGATCGAACATGGTCTACCGATCCAACTCAGGATACCTTCATTCCGAACTTTTCTTATACGTATATCACAATGTGGAGGTGTCCCAACCTATTGGAAAAATAACAAATCTTCCAAAAAAAATTCACCTTCCCCCAGTGCTTAATATTTTCCAATAAATCGAGAAACTAGAAACATGTCGAAAGCAGGCAATGAAATTGAATATCATCTAGATTTCAGGGAGAATCATTTTTTTTTCGGGGTTAATTTCTTTATATTTACCATAAGACTTCAGATTAATTAATATACGATGTAGAATTTTCTGGATAATGAGAGCTCAAATTCACTTGACTCCTGTGCCATTTGAAATTTTCGAGAAGGTGATGTGGGAGGTGAGGGCTATAAATGTATATTGACCCTTTGCTCAAAAGATACTATTATTGAAAGTTTTTCATTAACATGTATCTTTCAAATAGAACACGCCGTATAATAATGATAAACAAGTGTGTAACGAATATGCAAAGTATTATGGTAGGCGAACATCGTTTTAGCAACCCATTACCGTTATTCAGTTCATAAACAGAAATTTAGTAACATGATACGCCTACCAGATTCATTCGAGTGGTTTTGGTATGTTGAAAAGTTGTTATTTGCCACTTCAAGGCAATGAAATCGGTTTCTGGTCGATGAATTTTGCATATTTGTGTATTCCTAGCTGGTTTCGAGAAAGTAGAATAAGTTCAAAAGTGGAAAAACCTACAACATTGGTATTTTTAGAATATTTACATAAGAAATTAATGGATTCAAGACATGACATCAATGAAAAATTGTCATATACGAGTCATATTTCGACAGCAACATCACAAAATGAAAGATTGACAAAAAAAATCATTATAAAAATATTAGAATATCATCCAAAAGTTCAGTAATGCTTTTGAAATTTGAGCAGATCATATACAGTGCCCGCCTTGAATAGTTCGTCTTTATTCACTATAAACTGAAATAGATACAAAAACAATGGTGTAGGTGTAGGTGAACTCAACCCTAAATGATATAACAAAAAAGTTTATTATCTGAAATAATTTCTTGATGATCGATTGTGAACTGGTATGGTGACAAATTGAATAACATTTCTAATAATTGTCAAAAACTATGGTAAGATGACAAGATATCGAAAAAAGTTATGAAAGTTATAATTCAATTTTATACTCAAATTCAGAGTTTCATATTAAAAATTTGAAAATATTCTAAATAACTATTTATTCAATTTTCCCTTATTACAAATATAATTTTTTTTCTGAATAGCTCTACTGAAATTCGAACACAATTGCCATTTCATCACAATTGCCATGGAATTCTGATAAAACTGTGAAATACAAACCAATAACAGCAAGGGTCCTGACTTATTTTTAAATTCTTATTTCAATTTAGTGTCATCTGGTATGGCGAAAATGAGAAAATTCTGTCATTATCATCGAAATACCAATGCTTCACCACAGTCAACAATGATAATATAGAAAATAATAAAATTTATTTTCCAACAAGACATGTGAAAATGTATCGGAATAGTCAAATAGGAACAGCAATAGCAAAATGTCAGAGCCTAAACAGTGAATATAAACAATTAAAATATATAAATACATACACACAAACTTAGACATATGTAAACTTATAATACAATCTAAAACTGAGTATTAAAATATTCTTCTGATGAATACAAACATTTCTCAGCCAGAAATTGTTTCAGTGACCAGCTGATTTTTTTTGAGTATTTGGTTTCTTGTATATTTTCAGGTAAATGATTGATAACAGAAAAACCCAAAATTTTAGGTGAATTAACTGAGACCTTATATTTTGTAAATGAAATATGGTAATTTTTATTACTTGCGTTAACAAAGTGAAAATCTCCAGTGAGGACAAAGAACCCCGCACAAACCTTATGGAAATTGGCCCTCTGTCGAATTGGCTGTAACTTTGAGAAAACGAAGTTCTCGGCATCCCGAACAAAAGTCTCCACGGGCACAAAAATATCCTATGAGTAGTTTCGGAGGTATGGGACCTACAAGTCCATGACTTTTAATGATGTTGCACCTGTAAGTAGACTTAGCTGGGAGTTAAAATAACCGTGAACTTGAGCTAAGGCTGTTGAAAAATATAGTATTTTTGAATCCTACCGTTTAAAAGCAAGTGATGGAAATGTCGGATTTTTTCAAAAAAATATTTTATTTTCAGAACTTCAAACCTCTCGCTTAATTAAAAAGTGTGGAAGAATCGGAAAATCCAAGAAAATACAGAAAAGCTTGGAAAATGTATTTAGTCAAGAGGAAGAAAATGCCTGTACACACGTTGTGTCAGACTCGGATGCAGGTTGCTAACCCGAGACAATACGTTTGATAACTGTATTTGAATTTTTTTGTTTATCAATAAGCTCTAGGGAAAAATGTATTAAATATTTTTGAGAAGCTGAATTGAAGTTCATCCGGGCTAGTTCTATTAGGAAGGGAAAATAAGTTAGTCTTAAGAATTTTTTTCATCGATTAACTTGAAAATCAGAGAATGGTGATTTGAATTTAAACGTTTTATCAGCACTACCAACTCTCTCATTGACTTCATCTATATTGTCGACTATATACTTCTAATATATTAATTATTGAGTATATCTGGCAGTGTACTAACTTCAGTGCTGATACCATTGTTAAACTCAATACTATTCATTAGAAGTTTTGTCTTTATTTTTAGTCATCAGCATTTTCATCGTCTCCCACTTTTCTGATGTGTTATATTTATAGCCATCAATTTTTGCATCGAAATATATAGTTTTTTCTTGTCTAATTGTTTTAACAAACATATTTCTATTCATTTTATAATTAGCTAATTTTTCTTCTGTCAATTCAACTTTATACTCCTTATACAAACAAACACTCATACACACAAACATACAGCATTGCTTCCCTCACACCCGTACCACACACGCCAAAGAGATCAGTATACTACACCCCTAATGGTCAGGACTATTACTCAAAAATCATATACCTACTTTGCGCCTAAACTGTACAATCAAATTCCCGAAAGTATGAAATCAATCATAAATATCAATTGCTTTAAAAGAAATTTGAAAAAACATATCCTCCAAAGTCAACGACTTGAACTACTAAGTCAGTTTGAATAAAAAAATCATATTATTGCCTTTGCTATATTGTCTACCAACTGTTCTGCAAGGCATATACAGGGTCTTTCACGACGAGCGTTCGTTAGGAATATATGGAGAACGATTCAAAATAAAAACTTAATTTTGTGGTAGTGGGTTTCACAAAATGGTCTTCTCAACTAAAATATTTTCAACTTCCGGTATCTTTCCGTTATACCGGAAGTTGAGAGCAACTTCCTTATTTCAAATGGAACATCCTGTATTTTATTACATTTTTGAATTTCTCAGCCCATTTTAGGCCCATTTTGTATAACAATGCCTATACCCAAATTTGTTAGTTTTCGAGATATTGATTTTTTTCTGAAAAATTTGACAGTTCCCAAGTAGCACACCTATATTGGTAAAATATTGGTACAATATTGTGAACATATTGGCGAAATATTTGAAATGCAATATTGGCGAGAAAAAAAATGTGAACATTCGGCGATATTGGTCCAATATTACTTGAATAATATTAGCGAAATATTCTCGAACTAATATTGTCCTCAAAATATTCGGCGATATTGGTGCAATATTGCTGATACAATATTCTGACAATATTGGCACAATATTCAATAGTTATATTGTCGAGAAGTAAAATGTGGATATTTTGCGATATTGGTCGAATATTGTTTAAATATTTCACAAATAGTTTTGGTGAAATATTTTCGAAGCGATAATGGCCTCAAAATATTTATCGATATTGGTACAATATCACTTGGATATATTAGAGGATGTCAATATACCTTGGTAAATTATTAAATGTATTTTAGTTGATGAAGATGATACCAGAGTCTACCTTTTGATCACCATAACCACTGAGTGAGCTGTCTTGAAAACAAGTTGAGGGAAGTATTTAATATACTTTCGTAGGATTTAGAAGACGTTCTATATGTAGAGCCATCTAGCGGATTTTTATCCAGGTTTGATCATGATATAATTTTAATATGTTTCTTTGAATATTCGGCCAATATTCAAATTTCATCTCAATCTAGATGTAGGAAACAATATGAAGACAATATTGTTTTAACGGTATCGATAAATATTATTGAACCAATATTGACCCAATATTAATTTTGTTGAATATTGGCGAAATGATATTCAACCAATGTTTAATCACACTTGGAGATACAATATAGATTTTATTCCTAGAATCGATATGAGGGGAATATTGGGATTGCAATATTTATTCTAGATGTTGAAAACGATGTGAAGTCAATATTGTTTTATCGATATTGGTAAATATCATTCAACCAATATTGACTCAATATGAGTTATTGCAATTTGTCAAATAAAGTGGAAATGATATTCAACCAATATGCTATCAAACTTGGAAATACAATATAGTTATTTTTTCCTATAATCGATATGACTGGAATATTTGGATTGCAATATTTATTCTAGATATTAAAAACAGTATATAACCAATATTGTATTGTCGATATTGGTAGAAATTATTCAACCAATATTGACCCAATATTTCGTGTGTTAATCTACATTCAAAACTAGTTCAACCAATATTCCACCAATATTATTAATATAATATTGTTTTTTGAATATTCACCCATATTGGACCAATATTGATTTTTCATTTACAATATATCTATATTGGCCCAATATGGAACCAAGATTCAGCCAATATGAAGTGCTACCTGGGTTACAGCACCACTCCGAAAAAATCATAACTCATAGACAGTAACAGTTGAAAATGTGAAATTTCACAGAATCACACCTTAAGCATCAAGTCATGAACAGGTCCATCGATTTTTCGAAAATAATTTACAGGGTGGTCGAAATTTCCACCTAAACCACAACATCGAGAAAACAGATGATTTTTTCAAATGGAAACCATACACTATTCTATTATTTTTGGATACTACGAAAAAAGTTCATGAAGAATGTCCTATACCTAAAATACAACCCTGGCAAGATATATCCGATTTTGGGAAATATTTGAAATGTAAATCATTCGAAGCAATACCAAACCAAGCAAGCTTTGAAAACAAATGAAGTTACAACAATTGTGTCAAAATTTGATGCGATATAATTGACGTGTATTTCGTAGTTTTCTCTTTGTGTGCAAAATGTCTCGTTTGGGGTATTCTAATGAAGATTTCCTGAATTTAATAATCATTTATGGTGAATGCAATAAGATAATGGACAGAACCTGTCGTGTTTTTGCAGAAAGATTTCCTAATCTACACAGACCCAATAAAAATATTCTGAGAAGACTTCTAAGAAACTGCCATGGTTTCGGATCTTTTTCGTCTATCAACAAAAAAAAATCACTCGTAAACAATGAGGACATCGAAATTGTAGTTTTGGCTTACTTCACAGCTTATCCAGAAAATTCGTTGAAAGACGCAGAAAAGTCACTTAGAATTTCATGTTCGTCAATAAACAGGATTTTAATCAAACATAAGTGGCGTCCCTTTAAATATCACCAGGTTCAAAATCTGAAACCACACGACTTACCTACACGAGTGGAATTCTGCGAATGGTTTCTTATCATGATACAGGAGGACCCTGAGTTCATGCAGTTTATGTTTATATCTTTATGATGAGAATTTGAATAGCGATAGATATTCGCATATAATTAGGAATGTGGTTGGTGAATCCATAAGGCATGTTTCTGAACAATACCGTTCCAAGTTATGGTATCAGATGGATGGAGCCCCTGCACATAGTACTGCTAACGTTGCTGGGTTGTTGTATGGGATGTTCGAAGATTAGTGGCTTTGCTACAATGGGCCATTTAAATTTCCTCCTCGCTCCCCAGACCTGACGCCACTGGACTTCTTCATCTGGGGATTTATCAAAGAAAATGTTTATGCGGATCCTGTGAGTGATAAAGAAAACATGAAACGAAGGGTTTTGAGAGCTTTCAATAATTTGATTTCTGACTCCATACAGAAAGCTACAAATAGTGGTATGCAAAAAAGAATATATTCTTGTTTAGAACAAAACGGCAATGACTTTGAACATCTGTTGAAATGAACCACAATATTATTTGAATTTAAAGAAATTAAGTTAAATAAATCAAATTACTGTATTCGATATCAATAAACTAAGATATAATTCATCTCTTTGAGTATTTTATTTCAATCCATCCATTTTCATGTTGAGTTACCTTTTACCAACGACAGAGTTAATGTTAGTTCATATGTTTTCAAACCTTTCCTGGTTTGGTATCGCTTCGAATGATTTACATTTTAAATATTTCCCAAAATCGGATTTATCTTGCCAGGGGTGTATTTTAGGTACAGGACATTCTTCATGAAATGATATCTTTTTTTTTTGTAGTATCCAAAAATAATAGAATAGTGTATGGTTTCCATTTGAAAAAATCATCAGTTTTGTCCATGTTATGTTTTAGGTGGAAATTTCGACCACCTTGTAAATTATTTTCGAAAATTCGATGGACCTGTTCATGACTTGATGCTTAAGGTGTGATTCTGTGAAATTTCACATTTTTAACTGTTACTGTCTATGAGTTATGATATTTTCGGAGTGGTGCTGTAACTGTAAAATTTTTCAGAAAAAAATCAATATCTCGAAAACTAACAAATTTGGGTATAGGCATTGTTATACAAAGTGGGCCTAAAATGGGCTGAGAAAATCAAAAATGTAATAAAATACAGGGTGTTCCATTTGAAATAAGGAAGTTGCTCTCAACTTCCGGTATAACGGAAAGAGACCGGAAGTTGAAAATATTTTAGATGAGAAGGCCATTTTGTAAAACCCACTACCACAAAATATCAAGTTTTTATTTTGAATCGTTCTCCATATATTCCTAACGAACGCTCGTCGTGAAAGACCCTTTATGCATATGGTTCCAATTTACTTATTTTTATGTATCACGTCAACTTTTAAAATTGCTATATCGATTTTCCACGTTTTTATTTTCAATTTTTACCTAATATTAACAACACATGTATTTTTAATTACAATTTTATTGTGTATCTATAACGAAACAAGTACATCTGTGTACTTATCGTTGTCGAATAACTTTTTTCGCTCTGTGTGAGTATTGTGTCTTAATTGTTTTAAGTTACTGCTGCGAATAAAGTTATATTCTATTCTATTCTACAAGATAGCTATTCTCTCTATAATAAAGGGTAGAGTGCCATTTGAAAATGTAAAGATGCTGACGGATGAGTCTTTTAAAAATGTTATCCCCTGAAAAATTATCAAAATTAGGTGATGAAAACTATAGCTAAATGAAGGATTGGAGTTAAAGTGGACAAATAACAATTCTGTAAATCATTTCTAATGTTCTGTATTTCATTCCTCAGGTAAAGACCCAAGTCATTATTAATCCTACAACAATAATGCTAGCCCTGAACAATGAACTCAGTGTATACAATAGAATGCACAATAAGAGATTTTTGAACCCCCGTAAAGCTAGCAGAACCACTTTGGAATTTTCAACATTTTTTTAGGCGATAATTTTAGGCTAATTTATTACCCTATTCCCAAATTTTTTGCTCTTCAATTGTGAGAGATATCGCGGGTTCTGCTAGCCTAACGTTAAGCTGGCAGAACCCGCGATATCTCTCACAATTGAAGAGCAAAAAATTTGGGAATAGAGTAATAAATTAGCCTAAAATTAGCCTAAAATTAGCCTAAAATTATGGCCTAAAAAAAATTTGAAAATTCCAAAGTGGTTCTGCTAGCTTTACGGGGGTGATTTTTGAGAACCAAGAGAGTGTTTATTCATTTATCTGTAAGAGTTCAATGACCGAATAGATGGAGCAGCACTCTGAAGAAGTTTCAGACTTAAAAAAAAAGATATGGTCACATAATCAATCAATTTACATAACTACTTTCCACACCTCTTTCTAAATCAATTAACAATTCTATACTGGTAACGAACCTTATCGGATATTTTTTATAAAAAAATTAACTCACTGAATAAATGAATATCTCTAAGATAGGAAAAGTGTACAAAGCAGATAGGCATAATTACTAGGACGCTCATATCAATAGGTCCATATTTGCCAACATTTTTCCTCTAGTGCTTGAATTATTGACGGAAATTTTTGAATTGCACGATTTTTAAAAAATTATCCCGAGTGGCAGACGATATTCTAATTCAAGTATGAGAGAGATTCGGTAAGAAAATTTCACAACAAAATAGTTAACAAACACTTTGAACAATTTGGCGGCAAACGACATTTTACAATAATTGTGTACCTAGTTGTCAATAATTTTTTTAATTCATCTGTTTTTCATGAAATATGAAAAGTCGTGATGACAGATAGGTAAAATAATTTAGCAGATTCAGAACATTTCAAACTTCAAATTTTGTTTCAATTCGTATTACTAAAGTCGACGGAGAAGTACCTGTAAAAAAGGTTTGTTCTTGCACAATACTTTTCACATAGTCCAATTGCATACATTAAATATTGGTTTCGAGTTATTTCAAAAAAAATTGCATGTTAAAAAAACAATTGCAACGCATGTGCACTCCACGATGATGTGCAAATATTTTGTTCGTGATCCATATAACACCAAAAATGAGCCTGTGAAAAAGCATGCATTTAAAAATAATTGTTCAAAGATGGCGAACATTTAAATTGTTATTTTAATGGTACCTAGGTACTACAAGCCATAACTGTATGCAAATGAATATATTGTCATTGTGCCATATGAACTTTCAATCGTGTTTTAAGTGTTGAATAATGATTGTTCCGTGTTATTACAAAAAAATTTTCATGTTTACAAAACAATAGCAACGCATGTGCACGACGCGATTGTTTGCAAATATTCTTTTCGTTATCCATTCAACTCCAAAAATGAGCCTGTGAAAAAACATACGTTAAATACTCTTTCTTGAATACTTACCTTCTTTTTTTCACATGTTAAAAATTTAAAATTGTTATATCCGTCAACCGATTGCACCCCTACGCGCAAGCCTCGGAAGTCTTGGAGAGACTTATGTGAGCTAGGAAAGACGCAGCCCTTACCTTTCAACGTGTGATGCCATGTTCAATTGATGATTTCAGGGTTTTCTACACGAGAGATGAGTGTGCAATTTATTTTTCGAGGGTTCATCAGTTCAAATTGTAAGAAAGACCGCTTTGCATACATTAAAAAATCGTTTGAAGATATCAATTTTTAAATGTAAATTGAAATTTGATTGGTGACGCCACTGCATGCGAGCAGTATTAGGTATTTGGTGAGAACTTATTAGAATTATAACATCAAAAAATCATACATTCAAAAAACGTTGCAAAAAATGTGTCTATTAGTTACAGTGCTGGAAACCTAAAACACCATTATACGATCCATTTCGTGGGAACCAGCAGATAACAATAAACGGAAAATTCTTCTAAATCAAACCGGATCACGTGGTTTTGATATCAAGTACTTATTCGACATTATCATTAGCAGTAAAAAGGATATGAAAACGTAAACCACTCGTCACTATATATTCTTTTACGAACTATCAAAACTATTGGAATGGAATCAGCTCCAGGGTAATTTAACTCAACTTTTACCTTTCAACGACAACTTCGAAATGAAGTAGTACCTTCTTGATACTAGGGAATTAGTTGTTAACAAAAACGACCCCGAAGCCATCTTTGTGGAAAATGGCATTCGATAAAATTCCCTGAATTTTTGGTATTTGGTAGATTTTGACTTCATGTGTTCATGGGCAAAAAAAATCGGCATACTAGTTTTCAAAATACAGGGTGTCAAAGATTAAAAGTGAAGCTTTCTGCTCAGAATTTTTAACAATTCCGAGAATTGACAAAACGCTTATGTATTCTTGGAACACCATGCCTCAATGATGGTACAATGTACCTTGTTCTCGTATACATTATACTCTCTCGTTTTGTGCTCTACAACAGAGTAAACAAAGAAAGGCAATGCAATAGCTGGATTTTTTAAGACCATGAATGCACTGGTGATTCTGTTTGTATTAGGATATTCTTCGTGGAATTGATGTGATTTGAGAAATATCTTTTTTTTATGGCCACTTCTTTGTGACCTTGTTATTCAAGGTGATTATGGACTGTTGGGATTTATTTCGTCTCTCTGGTAGGTAAATATTTTCGTTTCTTATAGTTGAAGATATTTATGATGATTATTTATTCTTGATTCTTACGATTATTTTTTGCAAATTTCTGCTTTCTAAATTGTATCCTTCTTATCTTTCTCAAATTTTTTTCGTGTCTCCTCTTGTTTATCAAAAACCCATTTACTTATCCTGATTTTCACAAACGTATTCGTTTCCCGTCACTCTGACGGATCACTATTGTTTATAATAATTTAACTAATAACTTTATACTTACTTAACCCAATTATTTACGACTAAATTATACTTTATATAGGCTATTTAACCTTTCTTTTTATTTCCACGTCCATTAATTTTTGTCTGTAATCTATTTCTGATTTAAAATCTGCACATTTTTCTTTTTTCCATTATATTAAATTTTTTAACTTGTTTGATTGATGATCTAATTATTTTGTGGAAGTTCATGATGAAATAAGAAAAGGAAGAAAAAATATAACTTTTTTCCAGTTTCCACTAACACTTTACTACTTTATTACGACCGGTTTCGGCTTTTACGCCATTTTCAAGTAACTCTCGAAACCGGTCGTAATAAAGTAGTAAAGTGTTAGTGGAAACTGGACAAAAGTTATATTTTTTCTTCCTTTTCTTATTTCATTAAATTTTTTAAATTTTGGATGAAACTGAATCTTGTTAATAATTTTGGAATTTTGTTTGTCAAATTATTCACTAGCTGTCAGTTATTGTTCTTAAATTGTGAATAATTCGTATTTTTTTGTAATAAGTTGTTTGCTATTAAATTTTGTCTGGTTTTTGGAAATGTTTTTTCGTAGTCGACATTTATGTTCGGAAAAACCTTCACCTCAAACCTTCTGTAGTTATACTGGCTGCTGATGTTCAATATGTGAAAATAAACTTCTATTGTTTAGGAATGTACTTTTTTTCTTAAATTAATTTCATGTATTTTACCTACTTTTTAAAAAGTTCTGTATCATAATAATGTATTTTGGATACTTAACGGCCTGCAGGCGCGTGCCTAGGGTAATTCCATGGGGGTATTCACTATTATACATTTTATTGTCATTTTTGACACTTGTCTTCTGCTAGTTCTGATCTGAACGTCGAAAATTTCAAGCCCGAACGTAATTCTTAATTTTTAGTTGAAGTTTATAAACACCTTCTTAATTGCTAATTTTTTATTCTTAATTGTTAATTCTAAGTTCTTAGTTTGATTGAGTTCATAAATCCACCATAAGGCCACCATATTGATTTCTTTGAAAAAATAAATTAGCAAAATGTTCTCTTAAACAATAGCTCGAATATGAGAGAATGTAAAAATAAATAAAAAGAATATCCTTCAAAATGAAAACAATAACTCAAAAATAAGAAAATCAGAAAATGTATAGCTAAAAATAAATAACAGAATCAGTAACTTGAATATAAGAGAATGTAAAAATAAATAAACAGAATATTATTCAAAACGAAAATGATAACTCAAAAATAAGTAAATGTGTAACTAAAAATGAATAAACAGAAAATTCTTCAAAACGAAACCAATAACTCAAATGGGCGGGGATTAACGCAGTGGTTAAGCGCTCGCCTAGTAATTGAGAGGTTCCAGGTTCGATTCCCAACGATGCGATCTTTTTTCATTTTCAGACGTGAAAGTCTGAATGATTGAGGCTCGTGTCGGCTGGGAATAATCCTCCACGATTCACTGTTGCGTTAAAAATTAACAGTGCTGCTCCTAAAGTGGCGTATGACCATAGCAGTCAATGCCAAAACACCAAGGAAAAAAAAATCAAATATGTGAGAATGTATAACTGAAAATATATAAACAAAACAAACAAAATAACAAAAACAAGTTACCTATAATAGATGAATTGTATCAAATTGTAAATTACATATTTCTTTGTTTTTAAGCACTAAATCTGTCTATGATATTATTTATATTAATTTTTATCCCGATGTGTATTCAGCTAGACAAGTCCTGTTGAACGAAAGTCCGACATGGTTGATCTATATAGGTTTTCAGTCTTCTTAAAGACGTGAAACTGCGTTCTGCCGAAGCGACAGATACCGGTTATGTCACTTGAATTTGCAAAATAGTTTAAATTAATAATAATGCGCCATGCTGATTGCGAATATTATGATTTAATGTTGTGACTAGAAGCTATAGAAGACTCTGACTAGAAAACAGGTGTGAAAGCACATCGTTGTCTCTTCATCATCATCATTTTTTAAGTTTTAAAATAAGGAATGTTCGATTTTTTTCTCAATGTAGTGATGGTCATGGGAGGGGGAGTATTTACCCCATTACCCCCCCCCCCCCTCAAGCACGCGCCTGACGGCCTGTGGATTTCCAAAATCAGTTCAATTCGAAAAACCTAATGAAGTCCTTCGTCCTTATATCAGAACGGCAATCGAATTCTGGAACAGTCTGTATGTGAAAGTTCCACATCTCTTCTGATTCATCGTGTGGCAATTCCAAAAATAGAAAATTCATAATTTCGCCATACTTCACTTACGGCTTAATCACAAACATCTGCAACCTTTTATTCAAATTTATCGTCCATTCTCCGCTTCAACGAGGACCACCAAGGTCACGCAGAGGTCAGCATAAATCAATTCAACTGGTTTTAATTCACAAAGCGTTCTGAATCACCGTACTGCATCGTCAAAATAAACGATAAAAAAAATGAAAGAAGCAATGCCTGCTACTCGCCTGTATCGCGAATTTATCTTGTTTATTGGAAGTCAACAACTTGACTTGGAAGTTGCCAAGAACAAAAATAGCAGTGCTAAGAATATCCCGGCGAATTTTCATTACATTTCTGAGCTGACAGTCTATCTGTTTTATTTCGGTAGCGAGATTTTATTTTTATTTTGGCGAAAAATTGCGGCCATATGGCCAACGTTCAAATAAACCAGGAGTTTCGAGTATGATAATATTTACTATTTAGGTTTCGAAAGACGGATCTCGATTGGTTTTTTGTGTTTATTCGTCGGCAAATTTGTTTGGAATCCGGAAAATTTATTTTGGTTCCGAGAATCTAAATCGTTGGTGATTCAGAAACATTCATCTCGATAAAAAACGTCTTCAACTTAATTGTCTACAGAAACTGATTCCTTGGTTTCTCTTTTTTACATCAGACTCAAGCATATACAGAGCATTCCAAAACTATCCACTCTTAATACCTTTTGGTGAGTTTATTAAAAAAAAACAAATATACTCCAAAAAGCATATAGGGGGGCGAGGGGGAATATCGACCACCTAAGAGCTATGGTGGATTGTTGATTTACTTAACATCAGAAATAATTCAAAATGCAACTATTCCAAATCTATACTACTTATGAAAATTTCATTCAAAATTGAATGTTTACTCGGATAAAACATAATTTCATGAGGTACAATAATTCTCACACACATATTTGGAAGCCTTTTCAGCATTAGTGCAGTTAGAGTGAAGTCATGAAATTCAAATTAATATTTACTTGTTGAAGAATTCACTGCTTCCCACAGTACAATCAGGATTTAGAGCTGGCCACAGCTGTACAACAGCACTACTCCGCGTAGTGGATGGCATAATAGAATCATCGGATGAAGGCAAAATTACTATTTTGGTTCTACTTGTATTAGTCGGGCTTTCGACACAATCAATCACGAAGTGTTACTTTTAATATTAGCACATTGACTATAAAATATGGCGTCGGTAAAACTATGTGTTGCCGAAGCTCCGTGTATAAAATGTAATAATATAGCAAAAAGTGGATTGAAATGTGTAAACTGTGGTGTGCTGTCGCATGCTGGATGTCTCAAGAAAATTCAAAACATTGTGTATCTTGACGAGGGAAATGTGAAGTGCTGTAGAAGTAAAGAAGAATATAACCTCGAACTGATCTCCGAGAACGACAAAGATGATGTTCCAGATGACTCAATCAGAGGCGAAATCAGGTACCTCAAAGAACTTTTAAGACATAAAGTTATTATTGAAAATAAAAAAATTGCTATACGTGCACTTTCAGACCAAATAGTATTATTAAAAGATTCAATATTCTCACCTTGCAAAGATCTTAAAACAGATCTATCAGCGACATCTGAAAGAACAATCTCGAACACATGTAACAAACAAACAGAAACCGTGGCATCCACGAGCCTGAGAAAACCAGTGTCCTTGTTAACCGACACAGAGAATAAAAATAAAAGTGGCTATGCTTCTGTCTCGAGTTTATCGGAATCTAGCAAATCGAGAGATACGGGTGGCAGTCCATGCGCTGTCAATACACAAGAGGTCGCCTCCTCTCTCTTAGAAATTGAGACTAGAAATAAATTTGAAGAAGTTATAAATCTAGGCAGAAATCAGGATGACTTTACTGAAGTCAAAAACCGACGGTCTCGGCGGCCAAATAAACCTATTATAGGACAACTATCAATAACAAATGGATCAAAGCTGAAATATGCACCTAAAATGGTTTTCCTGCATGCGTATAAACTGCACCCGGAGACAACCCCGGATGACCTTCACAGCATCCTTCAACCAACATTTCCAGAAGTACGCTGTGATAAGATGAATTCTATGTTTCCAAACTTATACTCTTCTTTCAAAGTGACAATAGCCGAACATCACCTGGAAAAAGCCTTGGACCCAGCGATTTGGCCAGCCGGTACTTGGGTAAACAGGTTTTTTCACAGGAGATCGATTGTAAGACAAACGGATTAATCAAAAATCATGCTCATAGCTTGGTCAAAAATATAACAAAAGATACAGGTCTGAGTGTTTTTCATATAAATATTCAATGTTTATCAAATAAAGTTGAAGAAGTTGTATTGTTTCTTGAGAAACACAATTTTGATGTGCTATGTATATCTGAGCATTGGATGAGCCAGGCTGACCTGAAACTCATCAACTTTCCGGGATATTATTTAGCCAGTCAGTTTTGTAGGTCCCTCCATATACATGGTGGGGTTGCAATCTTTGTAAAAAATAAATGTATCTCTAAGCCTTTGAAAATAAAGGAATTTTGTCAGGAAATGGTTGTTGAACTCTGTGCCTTTGAAATATCTAACATCCAAATTGTGACACTGTATCGTTCGTGTTTGGGTGATTTCAAAAACTTCATGGAGATTCTTGAGTAATTTTTACATAAAAGTATAAGCGGAAATGAAAATAAACTAATTATTCTAGTAGGAGATTTCAACGTAAATTTCTCTCGCCAATCAATGAATCTTACAGATCTCACGTACCTATTAACATCTTTCGAACTGACTCCAACAATTTCAGATTTTACGAGGATTACTGATACCTCGGCCAGTTGGATCGACAATATTATATTGAACGTCAAAATGAGTAAGTATCAAACAGGTATTATTGACCCGTGTTTATCAGATCATAGTGGTCAATTTATCAATTTGAATCATTCGATTAATCACACTCAGGAATATACATGGAAACATAAGTTCAATAACGCAGGTTATATCAAACTGAGGCATATTGTATGCAACATTGACTGGTCAAACTTTCTAGATTCTTCTAATCATAATATTGTGTTTCTCTGTGATTATTTCACAAATTTATTGAGCTATCACGTGAGTGAGATTTTCCCTCTGCAGAAAACGAAAAATGAAGTTTCCAAACTACCTGTTCACTGATTTAACACAGAGCTGAAAGAAATGAGAGATACATTGTCAACCATGAAACTAATCCACACTGTACATAAAGACGAAGAAACCTTAAATGCATACAAAATTTTACGCAGAAAATATAAAAAACGTCTTGCAGAGTGTAAAAAACAATCATATGGCAATTTTTTAAATAATTCCTCCAACAAGTGTAAAGACAGCTGGAAGCTTATTAATCACGAAAGAAATAAAAACACTGAGCCAAAATTATCCTCACAAATTTCACAAGACTCATTCAATGACTATTTTTGTAATATAGCAAAGAATATAATATCTCAGTTACCAAACATACACCATGAACCTACTGATTTTCTAAAACATTCGAACATACCTCTTCATTCATTTTTTCTATCCCCAGTAACCCCACAAGAAGTAACAGATGCAATAAAAAGATTAAAAATCCTTTTGTATGGATATTCATGATATGAATTCCTATGTTGTCAAAGAGATCGCAGATATAATAGCTTTACCTTTTTCAGTACTGATAAACAAATGTTTTTCAAATGGAGTTTTTCCAGATGTTTTTAAAATATCAATAGTTTTACCCCAGCTCAAAAAAGGGGACCCTTTATGTGTAGAAAACTATAGGCCAATTTCAATCATATCTATTAAAAGATAGGATAACAAATTATTTAGAATCAAACACCCTATGGTGTGCTGAACAATTTGGTTTCAGGAAAAACAGTTCCACAACCAAAGCCATTTTACGTATCTTATCGAACGTAGTTGAAGGCCTTGAAGACGGAAATCACTCCCTCATTACTCTATGTGATCTAACTAAAGCTTTCGATTGTGTTTCTCATAATATCCTAATGGAAAAATTGAGATTATACGGAATAAGAGGCTCCGCTCTCAGATTTTTCGAATCCTATCTATGCGGTAGATTACAGTGTGTGATGACAAATGGTAAGCAATCATCTCTGGTGGAAGTCACACACGGAGTACCCCAGGGATCAGTTCTTGGCCCAGTACTGTTTATCACATATATAAACGACCTCTGTCAATATATGAATCCAACAAAAAGTGTGCTATTCGCAGACGATACCATCTTAATAAATTCAGATGGAGATATTAAAAATGTACTCCGATTGTCAGAAGCAAATCTTGAGAAGGCCAACGATTGGTTTACGGCAAACAAACTCAGCATCAACACCGACAAAAACCAACAACATTTAATTTCCACACATTCAAACATCCCCTCTGGTAGTAGTGTGAAACTTCTGGGGATCATAATCGATGATAGACTGAATTGGTCACAGCATGTTGACCAGTTAGGACATAAACTCTCCAGTATTATATTTTTAATAAGGAGATTAAAGAACCTAGTGAATTGGGATGTACTAAGAACATGCTATTTCAGCATGTTCCACAGCCACATAATGTATGGGATCGTACTATGGGGAAATTCCAGCCATGCGAGTAACATTTTTGTGTTACAAAAAAAAGTTATTAGAATCATGAGCGGAGCAAAGTACAGGGATCATTGCCGTCCGCTCTTCATTAAATTGAAAATTATGCCCATTCCAACCATTTTCATATACTCCACTCTACTTGAAATACACAACAATAAAGAAAATTTTGAGACTATCTCTGGAAATCACCGGTATCCAACTAGGACTGGTAACTTGTTGAAAAACCCCAAACATAGACTTGCTTGCAGTGACTAGCAAAAACACGTTAAATATCGACATTTATAATAAGTTGCCAGAAGAAGTTAGGCTTTTAAATGCCCACAAGTTCAAAACCACAGTTAAACACTTTCTTTTAAACAATTGTTTCTACAGTGTGACAGAATATCACAACATGAACATGAGATTACTGATATTCCCTTCTTTAAGTGTTTCAAATGAATCCACCTCTTGAGACATGTATTTATACAATTATTATTTTACATTATTTGTTATACTCTTGTGATCGTTGAATATTATATTGACTCTATTTTATTTATACACAATTTGTATTTATAGTGTTGTCCTGACATTTTAAAATTTTACACTTTTAGATTCTATTTCTTCTTTTGTCTCTATTTTTAAGTTCCTATTTTTTAAGTTTAGACTTGCTGCAAATGTACGATTGTATGTAACGTGGTCAATAAATTACTTACTTACTATATTGGGTTTAGCCAAACACGGTAACTTTATTGAATAGCTATCTAAACAATATGGCAACAAAAAGTACGCGTGGAACGTAGATATTTAACTCATATCAGTTGTACCCCAAGGTTCCATTCAGGGACCAGTCATGTTCACTCTATACACTAGTCAGTTTATCAGACATATCAAAAATTGCAAATCTCATTTATATGCTGATGACACCCAAATTTACTATTCATTCTATACGAATGAATAGCGACCTGAAAAAATTTGCCGAGCTTTCTGCAGAGCATTGTCTCCTTCTGAATCCAAGTAAATCTAGTATCTTGTTATTTGGTCCAAAACAAAAGAGAAAATAAATTGCAGATGAAATCAATATCAGTATTGGACAAAACAAACTTGAGGTAGTAATAAACCACTGTAAGACTTTAGCTGTCATCATGGACATTGACCTGCGCTTCGAAAAACATGTTAATAAATTAACTCAGAGGGCATACAATTCTTTGAAAATTATATATAACAGCAGAAAATTTCTGCCAAGAAACATCAAAGTAATACTTATCCATATAAATTCATTAAATGAAGAACAAAAATGTTGCATGTAGGTACTCAAAAAGATGTGTCTTCAAACTTGAAGCATACAACTACTCAAAGAAAAGAAAAATATTATTCGAAAATTTGTGTCACACAATTATTGCATGGATACCTTATAATTATAATTAATTCTATTATCGTATTGTTGTGAAAGGTGTGTTTGTTATACCATAATTCATCAGTAATTGAACTACCTCTTGAGAATGTCTATTGTTTCAATAAGCACTCGGCAATTTAATTTTTCCAGATTCATTCTATTGTTATATCAATTTTTTGGCATAAAATCGATAGGAGATAGTGCCCAACGCTAAGACTTGAATGTCATGCACAAGGGCAAATTTTTTTCGATGTTAAGCTTTCAAGAAATCAAGAAATACAGGCGGAGTAGTTTGCAAAAAACAAAAATTCAAAATGTAGTTTTACCGAATACTACATACCCATATTTAACAATATTTTTGTTTTTCCAAATATTCTCCCTGTTTGAAATACTTTCGCTTACGATGAAACCAGTTTTTATAGTGCTTTTGCATTTGTGAAAGAGGAATCTCCAAAACATGTAGAAAAAACAAAAATCACCGAATGCTAAATCAGTACTATACAGTGGATGACCCATCAATTCGAAGTTTTGGGTATTCAAAAAACGCAGTTGTTGCCGCAAATGTGTGTGAGCTTGCATTGTCACAACAAAATTTTGATAATTTTTCTTGAATTTTATTAGTCAACAGGGTTGCCACCAACCTGGAAATGTCAGGGAATTTAATTTTTTCAAAAATGTCAGTGAAAAGTCAGGTAATTCGGTATAAAGTCTGGGAAATTTGACTAATTCAGAATTGGTAGAACTTCAGAATCATTTTTGAAAGGTGAAATGACGTTTCTTCATCTTGATTAATCAACCTGGAGAGTGTACCTGTGTAACAGAATTTTCGGTTGAAATATTCCTTCAGCAAATTCAGCTTGGACACTTGCAAAACATAATTAAACATTTTTTGGTAAATCTGAAGATAAGTACATAATAATTACATCAATACCTTGAAATCTCAGTTTCGTGCTTCACAATTTCGACCAACTAAATATTTACCGTGCTGCTAGAATACTGCACCAATGCTTCAAAGGTTTATCAACTACATATTTCAATTATTCCATGAGGTACTCTGAATTCACGAACACGCATTTCTGTCATCTGAGTTTCAATTAATTATAGATGATTCAAGTGATGATTGGTGATTGATCATTCTCCAGCCACCATGTCAGTGAAGCATAGGTGACCACGAGTTTGATGATCGCTTGGTATGGACATTGGTGGTCGTGATGGTATAAAGCGTTCGCTTTTCAATCAAAGGGGCGTGGGTTCAATTCCCAGCATGGTCACAGGTTCAAAGGTAAGGACTACGTCTTGCGTAGCCCTGGAAAGTGTGTGGTTGATTTGACTGTTCCATGTCAGTTTTTGGTCGATTATAACGCCCAGATATTTAACATCTTCGGAAAATGTTAGCTGGTATTCAGAGTTGGAACTTTAAGTTCGTACTTTCCATCTGCCCTTGATGGTGACGAACAGGGCATCTTTTTAACCTTGTCTAGTGAAATCAGGGTCGTGCAGTTTAACTATCAGGTTGTTCACAACCAATGATCACAGCAAAGGTAATAGAACTCCCCCTTGGGGACAAACTTTTCCTGGGATTTCCCCTCCTCCAAGAGTCGCTACAATGATCTTCTTTGATTGGCGACTTGTTTATTAAGTGGAAACTCATGTTCACTTAGGATACACAATAACACTTTTTGTCTATTTTCCACGATAATTTTATATTTGTTGGCTAGTTTCGGTCATTACACCATTTTCAAAACTTCATAACGCTACAATGATTCTGCTTTTCAGCATTGACTGCATCCATTTGATCAGTGAGGCGTTTATACCGAAATTCAATGAAAGACCATCTAGTGTTATTGTGTAGCCATTGTTCTCACCCTTTTTATTTCTAGATAAGTAAAGGAAAAATATAGGGCACAGTCCGGCAAAAAGAGAGTGGGAAACCAAAATTTTAGTATCATCTAATTATCAGTGCACATCGGTGTGTACAGTTTTTCGGCGTTTTTTTTGAGCTGTTCTAAAAACTCTGTAACGGTGCTAGGTTCGGCTAGCTGGTCCTTTCGATTGACGAAATTGTGAAATTGCTCATACTTCCTTATCCCAACTTTCCTTCCCAACCAAGTTTACCGAGTAAACAAAAATTGGACAAGCCAAGGAAAACGAATCTGTGAGTATACATTTGATTTCAATAATTTCAAACTGAGCTATGAGGGAACATTTGGTCCTTCGAGCCGGATTATCAGTGAAAAAAGTCAATTCATTAAATATTTTTCGGATTTTGTTTTCTTATCTCTTCTGGACAGCCTTTTCATAGAAAAACATTGAAAACACCGGTCGGTCGGTGAACAGGTTTTTGTTGAGGTTGTAGCGTGAGGAGTGCAAGGTTGTCGGATTGTCAAAAATACGGAGTTTTACAGAAACAGTTTAATTGTTGGTTCAATTGATTAGGAAGCGGTTTTAATCGAATTGAACTGTTATTGCGTTTTCTTTCATTTTGTGGACATAATTGGATTTTATCTTTCAAAAGAATGACTACCTCAGAAAGGGAGTTGAAAAAAATTATAGCAAAAAAAGAAAATTTGTTTGCAATTTTACAAAAGTTGTACGATATTAGTAAAGATTTGTCAATGGAATCATTAAAACGGAAGTTTCAGACTTTAATGATAACTTACGAGGAAACAAAAAGTAACATTTATTCGGTGTTGGATGAAATTAATGATGTACAATTTGAAATAAACGAAGATTATACTCCAGATTACAAGGCGATTCAAACAATTAATGAACTTTGTGCTTACATTCAAATGGCAGCGGAAAGAATTAAATTGCCTACCAATATTTCATCAAGTAGTGCAGGTTCTGGTGCTAGTGGCGGCAGTGGTGCACCATCTTTACATAGTTCTTTAAAAATCCCACATCCAAGTTTACCAGAATTTCATGGGGAAATTCATCAGTGGGAAACATTTCATGCTGTTTATAAGAGCATGGTTCAATTGAATCCAAATTTGACAAATCTTGATAGGGTTCATCTTCTAGTCGGTTGTCTAAAGGGCCTTGCGCAAAACGTGTATGCGGGGATTGCAATTGTTCCGGAGAATTATGATATAATATATAAAAGTTTGTGCGATAAGTATGAAAATAAACGTATCTTGGCAAGCACATACTTACAACAAATTATGGAATTTAAATCGCTTAATAACGAATCGGAGAAAAATCTAAACACATTTTTGGAGCGATTTGATACATCGGTTTCGGCATTGAAAAATCTGAAATTGCCGGATTTAACAGATTTTATATTTACATATGTAGCCTTATCTAAACTTGATAGTGACACAGTTCGGGGGTTTGAAACGGATCAAAGGGGAACAGCCATTATAGCACGAAAATTCTATGATACACCCATATCCGCGACGTATGAAGAATGACCAAAGTAAGACGTCATTTCAAAGCCAAACAGGTTCATTAGCAGTCGTCGTAGGACCAATAAATGTCTTTTTTTCAAACTTTCTAAATAATCTAGACCTCTTTCAATTCCAAACAACGTTTCTAAAATGTAAAAAAATATAGTGGTAAACGGAAGATAACAGTTTCACTTATGAGAATATTTTGGAGATTTCATTACATTTTGATAAGTGGTCTTTGTTTTTTTCGATTTGAGAGTTTGACGAGATCATCTACTCTATCTATAGTTTGCAAATGGCGAATAGAAGGTAGTCCAGATATTTAGAAACACACATCCAGAGAAAAAAACCTAAATTCGTAAATTTATCAATGACATATTTGACTTCATTAAGACTTCCAATAATAATCGTCATGGAATATGACGTCATTTGTAGGTCTAATTTTAGTCGTGGACGGGATAGACTAGTGGATGGGTAGTGTGTAGAGAGTTAATCAAAAATCTTATTATACAACAATTAAAAGATCTTCCTGAAAAATAATTATTGCTGTTTTAAAAGCAGTTTGGACTTCCTTAATTATGTTTGGCGAATATAAAAAACTGTTAAAATTTGTTCACACGTTGAGGTAGCAATCAATTTATTTTGTTGGCGAATTACGAGTTTTTTATAACATTTCTAGGTAGTCGTAGAACAAGGAACATTCTACCATGTAAATAAAATGTTAGCAAAAGCTTTTACTCAAATTTTTCGAGGCGAAACTTTTTGTGTTCCAATTATGAACAAGAAGTAGTCGAATAGTAGGTTTAATTGATTTGACTCATAATATGGTTTAACTAAACATAAATGAACTCTCATGTGATTCTCCACTCCAAATGGATTGAAAAGATTAAAATAATCTTGATGTTTTCGCGGAATTCGCATCAGGACAATGAACACATCCTTTGATAACTGGAGCAAATTTCGAAAGATAGTGAGTGACACATATGGCGGTATCAGATGGAGATAGCATTATATACAAAATGAACAGCGATGATTTATCATGAAACCCCATTATTGTTATTTGAGGTACAATGAATTTATCGTGTTCACCTTCAAATGACTTTGACAAAGATCGAAATCTAGTGGACGTTGTTTGGCTCGTATAGATATTCCAATCAGATGGATGAAACGAAGAAATCAATCCTTTGTCGAATTATTTAATCAAGTACAACATATGTACCGAACATATAATGCAAATTGCATTGAATGATACATGAACTATTGATTTTTATTGACGATAAAGATATTAGAAAGAAAAATCGTTTATGTTCACTTGCAATTGAATAGAAATAATAATCGAACAGTAATGTCAGTCAAGCTCATTAGGTAAGAAAATGAAAAGAGATCGAACATAACCCAGTAAACATTTTTATAATTGTTACAATAATATGTGGAACATAGACTTAACGTTATATAAATTATAGTCAACATCATTAATACGTATCCATTATACGTATCCATTATACGTATTTTCTGAGGCGATAAGTCCCAATTTTCAGCGTTGTATTATATAGTAATACTTCAATAATCATATTTTCATCATCAAAATGACGTATTATGCTCAATGACCAAGGAAAATGTCATAATATATGTCAAGTCACTGATTCAAAACTTGCGTTTCCAATGGTCTTTTCTGAGGCCAAAAGTCCCATTTATCAAAATGACGAATTATGAACAATGTCCAAAGAACATGTCATCATATATGTCAAGTAATTGATTCAAAACTCATGTTCCCAATACGATGGTCCTTTCTGAAGCGATAAGTCCCAACTTTCAGAGTTGTATATCAACGTCATACTTCAATGATCATATTTTCATCATCAATATGCACAATGTCCAAAAAATATATAATAAATGTAAGTCATATTTTCATTATCAAAATAATCGACCACATGACAAGAAATGGTTATGGTAGATTGTAGATTGTAGGGGGGGTTGAGCGTCACAAGCTCTTCGACAAAACCCACGGGATCCAATAACTAATGGATAAAACACAAAAGTTATATGTATACTGTTACTGAGTTTGAACTAATGCTTCGTAACTTCAATAGCAGCACCTATCGTTTGGTAGAATACTTTATATTGATTATTTTGATCAATGCCAGAACATATTTTTTAGGTATTTAACTTACGTCAGACAAAGTATAGAAAAGAATATATGTTTATTTTTTAAATTCAGCATGAATATCAAAACATTTTTCAAAACAGAAGAAAAAATAAACAAAGGGGTTATCACGGAAATATGTTGCATCAGTCTGCAACATACTTGTGTATGATTATAACAACTATAACTAAATGTAAAAGAATTATATCAAATGAATAAAATGACTTTAGCTGGTTGCAGAAATAGTATTAAAACAAAGGTACACACTCGTACGATTACATATGCAAAATTACATAGTTATTTGGTAATAAAATGTATCATATTGAATATATTATTTTTATCACTTTATTAGGAAATACGAAAAATATTCATATTTTACCTAATGCCAGGAAAACTTTGGAAAGACAATGTTTTAAAACATATTTAAACAATACGTTTTTATTCGATTTTTAAAATCTTCATAACCCAGGAGATATATTCATGATAGAATTGTTTCTATTGATCAATTTGATCAATATGTTTAAAAATAAATAAAAATATTTTGTCTTATTCCAGGGAAACTTCGGGGATACAATGTTTGGAATTATAATATAAATAATACTTTTAAATTCGATTTTCAACATCATCATCACCCAGGAGATATATCCACGATATAATAGTTTATATCGATTATTTTGATCAATAAATGAACATGTTTTTTCAAGTATTTAACATACGTCAGGAAAAGTATGCAAAAATACATATTTATTTGGTCGTACTTACATGTATCTTTACTATACTACGCAATACGTAAAATATTCATATTTTGCCTGGTGCTAGGAAAACTTTGGAGCGACAATGTTTGAGAACGAGATATGTATGTAAATAAAAGTTTAAATTCAATTTTCAAAATTATCATCAATCAGGAGATATATTCATGAAAGAATGGTTTTTATTGATTATTTTGATCATAATATTGATTTCATTAAAGATGATGTATTCACGATTATATTTGAAAAAGTTTGAAATTTTCATATTAATCTTGATGTCTACGAATTATTGGAGAGAAAGTATTTGGAAAAGTAAAAAAAATAGTGTATAAATATGCAATCTTCAAAGTTATCATCATTCAATTCATTTTTATGGTATAATTTATGGTTCAATTTGATCAAAATTCAACATAATTGAAATGTGTCAAGGCGAACGTTTGACGTGAAATGGGTAACCATACAAGTAGCTGTTGTTAAAACAAGGAACGTGATGAAAACCATTATATTATGACTTATAATAGACTAGTCATTTTTTATATTTTCCCCAAAGCTGTACAAGTCAAACTGGGTAAAAAAATACTTTTCAGTTTTTTTTACGATTTGGTTTGATCCAGAAAAAAATGATTCGAGAAGAATTCAAATACTAGCTAATTTCGCGCGGTATTTCATTGCACGAATACAAGTGACGTCAAAGTCTCCTGAGGTCAAGATCTGCATATATTGTCTTTTTGCCTGTCTGCTGTCAAAAACAAGTGCACCTTTCCATTAAATTTGACTGAATAGTTTCGAAAGAAGATTAATCTGGTTTACACTGTGTTTCCAACTGGGAACAATTCTTCTTTGTACAGAAACATTCTCTGAGGACTCAAGGACGTTTAGTATAATAATACAAGTGACGTCAGCCCGCGAAAATGTGGCGTTTTTAAATCTCTCTCAATTTAGAACAGTTTTGAAGTGGATTGTAGTCGATTGAAGTATATGAATAGGTTCTTGGAATGATTTTACATGAAGATAAGATCATTTGTTACAAATAAAACGTAATTTTTTATAATAATGTAATTCCCTCTTATAAAATTGAATGTTTACCGGGAAACGAAGTGGAATGAATGCATGTCTCAACACCGACGAGACAAACAGTTGTTTCTTGATCAAATCTAAGATCTGGAAAGAGATCCAAACATTTGAAAATTGCCAGATGGGAATGGAGAGCGATTACGAAAAACATAAAGAAAAATTACCAATCCTACTAACAAGCAAAAAGATTACGATTTGGATGCACTTGCGCTAAATCTCATCATCTCAACAGATATATTTGCATACCGAGAAAAATGGAGGAATAACAGATGTCGCCAGACTTCCTGTTTACGTTGCGTTCGCCTAACTGACTCAGAAACAAAAAACACATTCCTTTCCATCGTCGCATATAAGCGAGTAAACAAGTTCAGCAATTTGTAGAGTAACCCTACTGTGTCATTCTCAAGTTCTCTATTTCTCTCGATTTATTATGCTGGAGCATTTTTTGCAGAACTGAAACAATTTGGGTTGATACTCTCTATGAGATTACAAGCGGGCTGGAAATGTTTCCGAACGATAAATACTGACCTTTATTTTTTTACACCATTTGTGAACCATGACTTCTGTGTTTCACTCAAACTTCTGATTTTAATCTTGTTTTTTAACATTACATTAACATTTAATACGCTTTTACTAGGTTCATTATTTCCTAACAACTAACTGATAGCAAACTAACTAACAAACAATGGGATAAAATCTTGGAAGTTAATTTTCACTCAATTCCAATCGTCGGAAAAATCTGAAGTTTGGCACACAGTACAAGAATTTCATAATATTAATGTAATAAAATTTTGGAAGTTAATTTTCACCCACGTCCAATGGACGAACAACTCTGAAATTTGGCACACATATCAAGGACCGATGACAGTACAAGAATTTCATAATATTGTTGTAATTAAATCTTGGAAGTTAATTTTCACCCACTTCCAAAAGTCCGAAAAATCTGAAATTTGGCTCACATATCTAGAACCGATGACAGTACAAGAATTTCATAATATTAATGTAATAAAATTTTGGAAGTTAATTTTCACCCACGTCCAATGGACCAAAAACTCTGAAATTTGGCACAAATATCAAGGACAAATGACAGTACAAGAATTTAATATTATTAATGTAATACAATCTTGGAAGTTGATTTTCACCCACGTGGCGGATTTATAGATTTGCCGCCCGTAGGCTATTCAATTTTTGCCGCCTCTAAATTTTGATATCTTAGTCCACAATCATATCAATTTTATATATATATATATATATATATATATATATATATATATATATATATATATATATATATACGCAATTGCATGCCTTAAGTGCGAAGCGCGTAGTAGGTATGCTCTACTCTTGCCGAAAAATCTAAATCCGATATTTTCTCACATTAAACCGTACCTAATAAATATGATGTACATGAATATTATTTAAAAAGCAACTTATCGGAAAGAAAAATGATCGCTGAGCTTATAAAAATTATTTTTTCGGTTATGAGTTATGCTTAATTATATTATATTAAGTTATATTTATAAATTTAAAATTTTAAATTTTAACTTTCAAAAAAATAATTTTTTCACTTCATTTTTTTTTTAATATACTTGTTTAACTGGAGAGAAGCCGTTGAATAAAAAATTGCAGCTGAGTATTGTTTTATCTTATTATAATTAATTCATTCCGATTGGCATTTTCTGAAAAAGTTGGCTTTGCGAAAAAGTTATCAAATATACTGATGTAAACATTTAATTTAAATAATTCGTGTACGACATGAGCGCTTAAGGCCTGCTCATTTGGATTTTCCAAACTTTTTCTTACTGCAAATAAAATAATTAACTGATAAAATGTATCAATTTTCTAATGAGCAAATTGTCTCACTTCATATTTTGTGGAGGGAATTTTTTTATTGTCAAGTCACAGTCGTTTAACTATCAGTTATTTGATTAATATGATCTCTATAAGATATTGAACTAGTTTTTTATTTAATAAAAATTAGTCAATTTTAGTCAGTATTTTTATTAGACCATCGATATTATATCGATTGAATTGGGTAAGCAGATCTCATAATTATTAGGTACAAGGAGAAAAAATTATAGCAGTTATCAGTGAAGAATATATGTAAAAATTACTAAATTTCGATTATAATATCGAATCGCGATATTCTAAAAGTTCATAATCATTAATGTATAATTAGTAAAGCGTTTAGGAATTGTTCATGCAGAGATGTTGAAATATTTATTAATTAGCACTGTATATGAGAATATTTCGATTTTTGTTAAATATTTCAATTTCTCTCCAATTTTCGAAATTCGTATTATGTGTGTGTATAATAATTTTTTTTTTTTTAATTTGTAAACCGAAATAATAAATTTATGAACTAAATTTGCCGCCCCTTAAAATTTGCCGCCCTAGGCTCCAGCCTACTCAGCCTGCTGGTAAATCCGCCACTGCACGTCGGAAAAATCTGAAATTTGGATCACATATCAAGAACCGATGACAGTACAAGAATTTCATAATATTATTGTAATTAAATCTTGGAAGTTAATTTTCAACCACTTCCAATTGTCCGAAAAATCTGAAATTTGCCTCACATATCTAGAACCGATGACAGTACAAGAATTTCATAATAATAATGTAATGAAATTTTAGAAGTTAATTTTCACCCACGTCCAATGGACCAAAAAATCTGAAATTTGGCACAAATATCAAGGACCGATGACAGTACTTAGAATTTAATAATATTAATGTAATACAATCTTGGAAGTTGATTTTCACCCACTTCCAATTGTCCGAAAAATCTGAAATTTGGATCACATATCAAGAACCGATGACAGTACAAGAATTTCATAATATTAATGTAATACAATTTTGGAAGTTAATTTTCACCCACGTCCAATGGATCAAAAACTCTGAAATTTGGCACACATATCAAGGACCGATGACAGTACAAGAATTTCATAATATTAATGTAATACAATTTTGGAAGTTAATTTTCACCCACGTCCAATGGATCAAAAACTCTGAAATTTGGCACACATATCAAGGACCGATGACAGTACAAGAATTTGATAATATTAATGTAATACAATCTTGGAAGTTGATTTTCACCCACTTCCAATCGTCCGAAAAATCTGAAATTTGGATCACATATCAAGAACCGATGACAGTACAAGAATTTCGTAATATTATTGTAATTAAATCTTGGAAGTTAATTTTCACCCACTTCCAATTGTCCGAAAAATCTGAAATTTGGATCACATATCAAGAACCGATGACAGTACAAAAATTTCATAATATTAATGTAATACAATTTTGGCAGTTAATTTTCACCCACGTCCAATGGATCAAAACTCTGAAATTTGGCACACATATCAAGGACCGATGACAGTACAAGAATTTCATAATATTATTGTAATTAAATCTTGGAAGTTAATTTTCACCCACTTCCAATCGTCCGAAAAATCTGAAATTTGGATCACATATCAAGAACCGATGACAGTACAAGAATTTCATAATATTATTGTAATTAAATCTTGGAAGTTAATTTTCACCCACTTCCAATTGTCCGAAATATCTGAAATTTGGATCACATATCCAGAACCGATGACAGTACAAGAATTTCATAATATTAATGTAATAAAATTTTGGAAGTTAATTTTCAGCCACGTCCAATGGACCAAAAACTCTGAAATTTGGCACAAATATCAAGGACCGATGAAAGTACAAGAATTTCATAATATTATTGTAATTAAATCTTGGAAGTTAATTTTGACCCACTTCCAATCGTCCGAAAAATCTGAAATTTGGATCACATATCCAGAACCGATGACAGTACAAGAATTTCATAATATTAATATAATAAAATTTTTGAAATTAATTTTCACCCACGTCCAATGGAGCAAAAGCTCTGAAATTTGGCACACATCAAGGACCGATGACAGTACAAGAATTTCATAATATTATTGTAATTAAATCTTGGAAGTTAATTTTGACCCACTTCCAATCGTCCGAAAAATCTGAAATTTGGATCACATATCCAGAACCGATGACAGTACAAGAATTTCATAATATTATTGTAATAAAATTTTGGAAGTTAGTTTTCACCCACGTCCAATGGACCAAAAACTCTGAAATTTGGCACAAATATCAAGGACCGATAACAGTACAAGAACTTAATAATATTAATGTAATACAATCTTGGAAATTGATTTTCACCCACTTCCAATTGTCCGAAAAATCTGAAATTTGGCTCACATATCCAGAACCGATGACAGTACAAGAATTTCATAATATTTATGTGTAGGGGTTTTACCAACAATAAAACTCCGACATAATTTTTATTTGCAAGGAAAATAATCTTTATCTAAATATGTCATATTCATTTCTTTTCTTTCTTAAATTCAAAGATAATAGAAATGGGTCCTTTGTCCGACTATTAATGTTTATTATGGGGAAATAACTGGGAATGCCATATTTAAATTTCTGGTAATCGGATAACCTACGATACGAAACTGCCAGCAAGCAAATAGTTTTATGACTACGCTTTCGTAAGCCGGACAATTTGGAATTACACAGTTGGGTTTTTCATTATTGCTGGCCGGCAATGAAAGGATGGAGTTTGAAAGATGAGAAAAGATATTCAGTTGTTCTTGAGTTCTCCACCCGGCATGTTCTTCGTTTTCCGAGCACCTCGACTAGCATTTATTTGGTCGAGCTCGATAGTCATTATTTAGCAATTGTATATACTTTAATCGTTAAATGTTTATGTAACAAGTGTAAATATATCTTTATCATTACTTATCAGATGCTGTGTCCGTCATTTCATTACAAAAACTCACCCGTCACCCCTAACCTCCGACAAATATAATAAAATTTTGGAAGTTAATTTTCACCCACGTCCAATGGACCAAAAACTCAGAAATTTGGCACACATATCAAGGACCGATGACAGTACAAGAATTTCATAATATTATTGTAATTAAATCTTGAAAGAGAATTTTCACCCACTTCCAATCGTCTGAAAAATCTGAAATTTGGATCACATATCAAGAACCGATGACAGTACAAGAATTTCATAATATTATTGTAATTAAATCTTGGATGTTAATTTTCAACCACTTCCAATCGTCCGAAAAATCTGAAATTTGGATCACATATCTAGAACCGATGACAGTACAAGAATTTCATAATATTAATGTAATAAAATTTTGGAAGTTAATTTTCACCCACGTCCAATGGACCAAAAACTCTGAAATTTGGCACAAATATCAAGGACCGATGACAGTACAAGAATTTAATATTATTAATGTAATACAATCTTGGAAGTTGATTCACCCACGTCCGAAAAATCTGAAATTTGGATCACATATCAAGAACCTATGACAGTACAAGAATTTCGTAATAGTAATGTAATAAAATCTTGGAAGTTAATTTTCACCCACTTCCAATCGTCCGAAAAATCTGAAATTTAGATCACATATCAAGAACCTATGACAGTTCAAGAATTTCGTAATATTAATGTAATAAAATCTTGGAAGTTAATTTTCATTCACTTCCAATCGACTAAAAAATCTGAAATTTGGCACACATATCAAGGACCGATGACAACATAAGAATTTCATATAGACCGTCAGATAGTGACAGATTTAGGTGCCCCATTTTCACATACAAGCCTCGAATAGGGTTGAAAAGTAAGTCGATGTTGAGTAAAATTAAGGGAAATTTACGAGTGGCTCGTGGGGAAAACATATGGAAAAATCAAAAAGAATTTCCATTAAATTTTCCGACGACAAAATCTACTTTTCCATTCACGCCACTCAAGCCATTATGTTTTTCGGTGTAGTGACGATGTAGGTTTTCATAGTTTCGATGGGCTTGCGTGGGAAAACCTGTTAAAATCTCGATTTTTCTTTACAAGATTACAGCCTCATTTTAACCCTTTAGCCACCTTCAACACTTAAGCCTTTGATCTTCTGAAGCCAGGTTCTATTAATTAATGATTAGGTGAACACGGCTCGCGTTAAAATATGGAAAATCGAATTTTCCATGGAAAATCGAATTTTCCATGGAAAATCGAATTTTCCATATGTTATCCCCAGGAGCCACTCGTAAATTTCCCTCCATTTTACTCAACATCGATGTACTTCTCAACCCTATTCGAGGCTTGTATGTGAAAATGGGGGACCTAAATCTGTCACTATCTGACGGTCTAATAGTAAGAATGTAATAATGATGATAATTATGTGAATTTCTAAATTCAATTTTCATCTACTTCCTGTCGTCCGAATAATTTAAAATTCGACACACAAATGAAGGACCGACGACAGTACAAAAATTCCATAATATTAATGTAATAATAATAATTATGAGAATTTTTAAATTCAATTTTCACCCACATTTCAATCTCCGAATACTCTAGAATTTTGCACACATATCGAAGACCGATGACGATACAAGAATTACATAATAATAATAATAATATAATAATTATAATGATGATATATATTTTTAAATTCAATTTTCACCTTATTCCACTCGTCTGAATAATCTAAAATTTGGCAGACATATCAAGGACTGACGACTGTACAAGAAAATATTAATGTAGTAATAATAATAATAATAATGAGAACTTTGAATTTAAAATTTCACCCATATCCAATTCTCCTCCGATTAATCCAAAATTTAGCACTTGCGTGAAATCGTTAAATGGACTTGAGATTGAGGAACTCAACTGCTCAAATCTCTCAGACAAGACTCCTTGTAATACTGAAGCAGTGATGGAAATTGGGAAATGGAAAGAATGCGTGCTCATGCGAATAATCACGTTGACTTTGTGTACCTACCTAACTTGATATTATGCAGAGCGGCTTCTTTCCCTTAATTTGTATTCATAACTTACGTTAAAATCTTCACACCAAAAAAAAACTATTTTCAGCGTTTCAGCATTAAAACATTTCTTCATTTCAGCATTCATTTCTTCATTTCAGCATTAAAGCATTTCTTCATTTCAGCATTTTCACATAGCAAAATGAACCCAAACAGCTCTTATTATGGAGAAGACTACAGCTACGTCAACCATCCTACTGAACTGAAGTAGTTGACGTCGCCAAGAAGTCTCTTGTTTTTATAAAATAATCTTTGAAGAAGTATTTAATGTCTACTTTGCATTTATAACATAGTATCTCAAGTTTTCGAATTCTTTGGCTGAATTTTTACGATTAGAATAAATCTGAAAGTCGTGTTTGCAATTTTGTATCTTGGAGGTCAGTGTATAAGTACCAACGTAATAAATTATTTCGCGATAAAAGTTATTCGTTCGATAAGGATTTTACTATTGTTTGTAGATTGCCCAGTGACTGATACGAAAAAAGTCGTGTATTGGTAATCGGCATTCGGCAATTTTTCCCAATCGTGAAAACACTTCCAAATAAGATAAGCGTTTTTTATGAAGGCGTTATCTTTCCCGCAACTTGGTCGATCGCTGATAATTTCGAGTGTTTCTTTTTAATCTACGCAAATTTCACCAAGATAAATATTTTCCTCATCCTCGATTCGATAGCGGTGAGGAAACAGGATTCTTGCTTTGCGGTTCGGCAAAAGCGGATATCAGGAATTGAATGTCGTTTGCAAAAAAAAACACGAGTTATGAAACGAGTCGAGTCGAGATATTTAACCTTCAGGAAATAAATGAATTCGGGCCAATTTTTTGTGGGTGACAAGTTTAATGGACACTAAACTTTATCTTTTATACAGACTGGACCGTTGAAAACAAAACAGACAGTTTTTTTGGAAAATATAAAAACGTTCGGCGGGTCAATTTCATTTTTGAATAACATAAAATTCATCTGCGAAGCATTGTTTTACGCTGTGACCGCAAACCCTGAAATTTCAAAACGGTATCGTAAGCAAAGGCAATTCGCGATCACCATTGGCACCAGGGGGCGCACCAAAACTCCAGGAAAACAAATAAAATGTCATTTTTCTATGAGTTGATAGTTGTTGACGTGGACTTTTTGAAATGTTTTCAATGGATTGAACTTTTACTTCTAACACTCAACTTTTTCACTCAGTTCTTCTTTAGAAATGCCTGTGATAAAGATTCATTTGGCTGAAATTTTTCAGTATTCAAGCCATGGTTTTATCATATGTTGATGAGCAACGAGTTTTTAGACTTGATGAACTAGTTTCAGGAAATTTTTTTAATGTAGAAAAAATAAAAATGAAGTGGTCACTGCAAACATACAAATATTTACTAATTGGCTTCACTCTAATTCCCCATGTTTTAACTAATTTCTGGTTTCTTGGAAAAGAGTGCAAGGACACGTTTGCAGATGAATAACTCTTGAACTGACGCAATGAACAAAAATTGTTTTGGGTCACTAGTCATATCAAATATATGCTTTATGAATTAAATCAGAAAAATCGAACCAAATAAAGAACTACAAAGAAATAATCAACAATTTATTGACACGAGATCTTATCTCAGAATGTTTGTTTTCGCGGAGTTTTTCGTATAAATTTCAAAATGTTAGATGTCGCCCACTCCGCATTTTTGATATTTGAAGATACATTTGATCGGCCCGGAATCATTCAATCAGTCAAATTGATTCTATTCCTGTCATTCAATCGGCTACATGTTTTTCTCTGTAGTTTGAAATTCCAATTAATAATATTAATCATAATCATGGAAAGCATGTAGTTGACAATCTGGGACCACCTAAGCTAGGCTTGTGGCGTGGCCGTTACAGATTGATACTAGTTATATAATATAATAATGAAAAGTAAAATAGCTCAATTGGTTATATTCTACTGCCAACCCTACTAAGTACAGCGTAGAATTAGAGAGAGAGAAGGAGGAGAAGGAGGAAGAGATAGATAGAAATTTTCATAAATGTCCTGTAATTGATCATAATGAACGTTTATTTCTTTTGTTAATTTACTTCAACTACTTATATTGTTTATATGAAGTGGTAGCCAATTGTATAATTTAGGGCCAAAGTAGTTAACAAATTTTTTGTTATGACTCAACCTGTAGCTTGGTATCGCAATTACCTGATTGGAAGTCATTCGCGTATTATTTTTATGCGAAATGATATTAGTAAAAATAATTTTAAAATTGTGCTTGAATATATGCTAAAAGCGAAAGTTGAATCTGTTATATCAAATGGCATCATTTATACAACAATGTTAAGTTTATGCTAAAAACCCTTGATGATACCGTTATGTTTATGATAATGCTTGTGTTAAAGTTGACTAAATCCACCCTTAATGGGGTTACTACAAATCCATAGTAAACATTGATAAGCGTATATTTTTCTAACTTTGAACAACTAACAAAACGACAACCTCTTCATCTTTAGCCAGCATTAATTGCGGAGTTCCACAGGGATACGTGCTTGGCCCAATACTTTTTCTCCTTTATATTAATGACCTAGCAACTATAGACATTAAAGGGAAATATTATGGCACAGCAAAAACAAAAATGAATTACACAAAAATATATGCCTTGATGTCGGTAAAATAAAAAATTTGTGCGATTGAAAACAACTATCCTTGAATATTTCGAAGGCTAACATAATCAGTTTCCCATGCGATCTAGAGGCCATGCAACTGAATGAAAATATGATAATCGAACATCAGTAACAATCCAAGTTTCTCGGGGTGATGATTGATTGTAAGCTGAGATTCGAGGATCATATAAAAACTCTCAATATGAAATTGTTGTCTGGTTGTAATGCAGTGAGGGTCAAATCGAAAGAACTGGGGATAAGCGCTGCCAAAACAGTATACCACTCGTTAGTAGGAATAAACTTACGATATGGAATCCCATTCTGGGGAGTATGTATAGTAAAACCCTACTTAAAACAGTTTTTATTCTGCAAAAGAGAGCAATTCGATACCTATGTAAAGCAAATCGGATACAAACTTGCAGGGCGCTCTTTGCATAACACAGATTACTCACTTATAATATCACAAGGGCTTAAATTATTTCCGGAAATTTATTTGAGGGCACGATTATTTTGAAAATTGTCCCGAGTCGCGAAGCGACGAGGGATAATTTTCTTAAAATATTCGTGCCCGAAAGAAAATTTCCAGGAATAATTTAAGCTTGCGTGGTATTCAGTAAGAAAATTTCACACCATAATTTGTAAAAAAATTATTAATCCAATCTGACTTTTAAATTAATTCCACTGCTTGTCAAGTCTACCATGTTTCGTTAAATGTTGAGAAAAATGAAATGCTTTGAAAAGTACAATGTATGTAAATACTGCAAAGAGTTGAGTCAAGTGCAAATATGTCATCCAAAATTAATATATTTAACGAATTTAATGGAAGATCGCGACCAGGAAGCGTTTGAGTCGAATGGTTTGTTTACAAAAATCCAAGAAAGTCTGCTGCAGATGTCAAGTAAATATGACCTTTTGCGTAAAAGAGATTTGAACAAAATTGTTTCAAAATATTACATATATGTCTTAAAACACAGACATCTAATTAATTCGTCACCTTCCTATTCACCATTAAGAAGAGAGGATGGGTTAGAATTCAAGCAACATTTAAATCTTACTATGTTTGTAGATCCTACGTTTTTTGAAATTGTTAATGCATAATAATTAAACAAATTTGTGTTTTCTGTTTAATGAAACTTTATAGCGAATAATAAATAATAATGTTAATTCTTATAGAAATTTTGCATTATTCACAGGTATATCTACAATATTTAATGGTTGTAGATCATATGTTTACCTTTTCAACTGCCAAAAAATTTCCACTTAAATATCGTGGCACCACGAAAAAATTTCCGGAAATTTTTTTAGTTGCCATGGTAACTAGTCAAAATTAAGGCATCTTATTGGTTAAAAAGTAGAGTTGTGAAATTTTCACTGTAATAAATTAATAAAACGCTCCTCGAAATATTCAACACCTCATTCTAATGAACTTGGATTGCCCATACCCACCTCCACACTTGTCAAAGATTATTTTATATACAATGGCTGCAAAATATATAATCACTTACCTAATCACATTTTACTATCAAGTGATTATCCAAATTTTAGAAAAATATTGCAAGACTTTCTTATTGATAAAACCTATTATAGTCTGGAGGAACTTTATGAGGATAATTTTTTATTTTTGATATCTACTGTGTTATTGAATTTTGATGTTGTATTATTGTTCTGTAATTTATGTCTGTGATGTATTTTATTTTTGTGTTTATACCTATTGTGATATACTTTCAGATTGGCAGCATATCTTATTGTGCTTATGCATATATGTATTTTTACTTATTCTTAGTCGTATACTTGTTTTTATAATATATGTAGACAAAACTTTGTCAATAAGGTTTTCCTTCAGACAATAAAGCATATTATCTATCTATATCTATCTAAACCACTTTTTTCGTTTAGTTACTATATGTAAAATATTTCCTATCCTTCTTCAAAATGATTTTGATCAATGTATTTTCTACACATGTTGATTAGTGGATCGAAATTAATTTCTCATCGTCATCAGGTTGGTGTTTTCTTGTTGACGAGAAAGCTGCAAATTTAGTTTTGTCTATGTTGAGACTCGATAGATTGTTGCTTAGCCAGTTAAAAACTGTTTTCATTCCATTTTTGCGTTTTCGTATGCTTCATGGGTGTATCGTACGCACCCATGGAGACGGGTAGTGGATTACTATATGAATCGTTGATTTTTTACTACCCGATTTCTGTTAGATAAGTACTCTTTGAACATTTCGAATGGAACTTCAATGTCATACGACCGTTGATAGAGAATGTCATGATTAACGGTGTCAAATACATTGGTTAAGTCTGAAAATTCTGTAATGTATTTTTCAGGATACTAAAACAGCTGAAAACTTTATTTGTCAATTCAAAAACAGCTCCTTCAGTCAATAATTGGAAATAATCTTGTTTTTGCTACAGAAATCAATTAGTCTATTTTTCAAACACTTTTCAAATATTTTCGCAGTCATTAACGTCAGTTATTGGGCTATAATTACTTGTTTTATGTTTATCCTCAGATTTATAAATCGAAGTTGTGATAGAATCTTTGAAAGCGGAAGTAAAAAAAATTAATTGAAGTAATGTCATCATGGCTTTAAAAGATACTTTTGAAAATAATAGGCACACGTATAAGAGGGATTCTAGGTATCGATAGAATTTGCTGAAATTTTAGCATGTTACACCGAAGGTATATTAGATCAATAATTACACGCTAGTCGACCACGAAAACAATTGCATTAGTTTATATACAAAGTATAATAGAAAATAGTTTCTGGAAAACGATAGAATTTGCTGAAGTCTTAGTATGTTAAACCTAAGGTAAATGAGATTAACAAATGCATTCTACGCGACCACGATAGCACTTACATTAGTTGATATACAGAGTGTAATAGAAAATATAAGGAGGTTTCGAAACGAACCTATACGAACATATGCCGAAAGTTTTGTCTAAAATATACTGTAACGGGCTGATTTTGGACTATTTCCAAACACATACCTTCGCCTCATCTCAAATGCAAACGTTCTCGATCAATCCTCATTATTTGTAACAAGTAACAGTTTGAGTTAGTTGGACCATTCTTTGGGCTTAAGCAATATCTGCATATTGCATAAGTTTATGAAATAAATTAAGTATGGCACAAGCAATTTTCAGAAACTCTCCCAAGTCAGAGCAATTTTGTATTGAAAGCATGTCCCGAAATAATTCAAAAAATGTTTTGAAATGTTCTGCGATTCCACAATTGTGATTGATTTGACTCTTCAGTCGTAAATTGTTTTCGGTCTCTAGCTAAAAATGGTAGCATCCCTGTAGCCTCAATCAATAATAAAAATATTGCCTTCTTGAACCCATTGTCTCATATTTGCCTGGTCCTGTTTCATGTCATGAATCGAAATAGCAGTAACATTATTTCGGCTATCCGACAAGTATGGACCATGTATATCCAAAACATTGATATTATATTATTTCCAGTAGAACCGGTAGAAATAAAAATGTTGCAATCGGTTTACTTTATTATACGAGGAGGAATAAAAAGTGCCTATCGAACCCTGTATATCGTCGAATGCAGGTGCCTTCGTGCTCGCGTAGAATGCAATTGTAATCATAATATACGTCAGGTGTAATATACTCAAATCAGCAAATTCTAGCAATACCTAGAAACCCCCTTATATTTTCTATTTCACTCTGAGCATCAAATAATGCAATTGCTATCGTGGTCGCGTACAATGCATCCATCGATATCTTTTACCTTAGTAATAACATCCTAAGGTTTCAGCATATTCTATCGATTCCAGAAACACCATTCTATTTTCTATTACACTGTATATCAACTAATGCAATTGTAGTCGTGGTCGCGTAGCATGCAATTATTAATCTAATATACCTTCGGTGTAACATACTAACATTTCAGCAAATTCTTTCGATACTCAGATACCCCTGTCTATTTTCTATTACACTATGTATATCAACTGATGCAATCGTTATCGTGGTCCCGTCGTATGCAATCATAAATCTAATATACCTTTTTTGTAACAAACTGAAATTTCAGCAAATTCTATCGATCCCTAGAAACCCCCTTATAGTTTCTATTACACTCTGTATATCAACTAATAAAATTGCTATCGTGGCGACCACGACGTGGTCACGTAGCATGCAATTATTGATCTAATTTATATCTTCGGTGTAACATACGAAAATTTCAGCAAATTCTATCGATACCTAGAATCCCCTTATACATATATGTGTGCCTAGTCCTTTTTTTACGAAAAATACTTAGATTTTATCCGGTCAAGGCGAAGTATTAAAAACTTTTCAAACCAGAGATTATATTCAAAATTTAATTTTCAGTTACAACATGCAGAAATAACGAGTTTTTGATAGTTTCCATTGTTTGACATTTACGAAAAAGAGTTGAATTCATTTGCTATTTTGTTATAATTGATCACGGGAATCATGTTGACTCACCATATCGTTATTATTTTCATGCGGATTCTCATAAAGAAAACAAGGAAACCCATCCTTCTCTACAAAAACCTATCATCAAATTCTCCATAGAAACAGATTAACCCACTTTCAGCACTTCGAGCGCAAAGCCAAATAAACAAATCCGATTGCCAAGCTATTCGCGATTTTTCGCGTCCTTTACATTGACTTTTTTCCATCTCTGATGGAATGCTCGTGACGCAAGTGTGCATTAAAATTAGCGCGGAGTGGAATTTCAGCGGCTCGTTTTGTTATTTATTTTTTTGGGTATCATTCATATCGTATCGTTTCTCGGAACTGGTGAGTTATCGTAAATGAACCGAGAGACAGGATAAACCGGTCTCTCGATTAATTTTAATAGACGCGATTCGAAGGTCAAGCGCCCCATCCTATTCGAATGCAGCGGCAATAAAATTTTATTATGTGGACGGGAAACATTTCGGTGATTTCGATGAGGACACGTGACTGTTGTACATTCTGTTACAAGTTTTGTACTTATCACCAGAACACCTGGAAAATGAGTTTTGAGTTTTTCTAAAAACGATATTTTGGTCCATTTCATTATACCCACAAAAGCTGGGTTCCAGTTGGATTCTAGTTCCAATACTTCACATAAATAATCAGTTGGGGGCAATCTCTTGGCAGGACCAGTTGAGTCACTACAGTTGGGCTCTCCCATTTGTGATGCAGTAGGCTGTAGAATACTCGATTGGAAACAATAAATAAACACTCTTCACTTTGCTGAGTACCGCTTTATTCAGTTATCTGTACAGAACTGAGTTCTCTCCTCTCTTGAGTTGAGTAACAACCTTATTCATAATTCGGCATGACCTCATCAATCGGAAACGTAAATACTAATGGTATGCATACACTACATCCCTTCCTTTTTATATATTTTTCATTATTAAATCCATCTGATCCTTACAAATAAAATGACAATATAGGATACAACAGACAAAGTATTGTACGAAAAGAATGATATAATAAGGATAATAATAATAAATTTCACAATAACAGGAAGAAAAGTACAAATTATAATAAAGTTTATAATGGTGAAAATTTAGAATTAAAGTTCTCAGACAATATGATCAGGAATTTCAGGATTATCTAAGTTATTCTCTGATAGTGGTTCATACTTGTCTTTTGAAATGCTCCATTCATCCCCAATTTTTTTCAGATGTATACCATTTCGTCTGTATACCTGTCCTGTAGTATCATTTCTTATTTGAACGTCACTATCTTTCTTTGAAACAACCACATGCGGTGTACAATCAAAGTTTGGAGTCAGTTTGTTTCCCTTGACCATATTTTGAATATAAACTTTGTCACCCGGTCTTATATCCTTCTCTGTGGCTCTTCTCTTCCTGTCACTATAGTGTTTTCCTTCCTCTTTTCTGATGAATCCGCTATGTTGCTTTTTCCTGGCCTATAAATTACTTGGAAATCAAATGATTGAAGACGAAGTACCCAACGTTCAATTCTCGCACAAGGCTTCGATCTTTTTCCAAATATAACTTCCAATGGCTTATGATCCGTTATCAGCTCAAACTTTTTCCCATATAGATAAATTTTGAAATGCTCTAAAGACTAAATCAACGCAAGAGCTTCCTATTCTGTTTGGCAGTAGCGTTTCTCGCAGTCGGTCAGGCTTTTATTTCCGTATGCGATTACTCGGGGCTCGAAATTCTGAAGCTGTATCAAAATGGCACCTAAACCCACCGGACTGACATCAGCGATCACCTGGGTCCTATCTTTTGGATCATAGTATCCTAATGTCTTGATATCTTGTAAACTATATTTCAATCTTGAGAATGCCTGGTTTTGTACTTTGCCCCAGTACTTTTCGATATTTACATGTTTACCAAGCTTACAACGAAGTATTTTTCTTATGGGTTCCGTAAGCGTAGCAAGGTTGGCAATTCATTTTCCAACAAAGTTCAGAAGACCCAAAAAGCTTTGAATTTCATAGATTGTTCGTGGTGCTCGAAAACTCTCAATAACTTTTACATGGGTTTCTAAAGGTCTGATTCCTCGTGCTGAGAGATGGTGTCCTAGGAATTCAATTTGGTCTATTTTATATATGCATTTATTTTCGTTGAGCAAAACATCGTTGTCTTTCAACACCTTTAATGTCCTTTTCACTCGTTCATTATGTTCAGAATGATCTTTTCCATAAATGAGTATATCGTAGATAAATACATAGGGAATTTCACTGCATCGAACTTAGATACTTGCTGCCTTTCAGGTCTAACCCCATCGTTCAGCCCACATTAAGTTCAAATTGTCATAATTTTTCTGACTCCATAGTCCACAAATCAGATTCTTAAGGCTCATCGATAGAAATGTTGAATTTTCTGATTTCATTGATTCCTGTTCCCATATGTCCTGGCTCTTCTTTCAGTGGGGCCATATTGATGGTATCAGAGTTGTTCGGAATTTGTATGTCTTTTTCGGCATAGAATTTCATTGTCTGGATTTTCTCACTATGATTGTTCAGGAATATTTCTTTATCACCAATCCACAAAATTGTATCTCTAATATTCAGCGTTCTTCTCCATGATATCCAGACCCCAAACACTTTCGTCCATTATTTCCGCAACCAACATAGAATGTTCCATAGTAATAGGACCTATCTGGATGTATACGAGCGTTTCTCCAATGATTGGTGAGGTTTGTCCCGTAGCTGTTTCCAAAACCATATTCTGTTCTATCGGCTTCTCAGATTTTTGTACCAGGTCTGTGCAAACGAGTGATCGATGCCCCTGTATCGGAAGTAAAGCTCCATCTGTGATATTCTAAGTAGCGTTGGGCTAGGTGATTTTGATTTGGGAAGCTGAATACACTTGCGAAGAATAAATGAAGAGGTTTTTTTTTTGTATAAAGTGTATAATTTCTAAATATGCAAAGCGCTTTCGACTTTCGTCATCTTCAGTGCTTCCTGAAAGTAAATACTCTGGTTGTGAGGGATTCTTGAAATTGAATTTATTGATTTGTAGGTTATGAAATTTGGAAAAAGGTTTTAAAGTTAGATGAGTACTTACAAGTCAGGTAACAGGAAGAATTACAATTTTTGAAGTAAATTTCGGTTGGGTCTACAGTAGTAAAAATTGCTGTTTGAATGGACCATGTTCTAAAGGGAAACGCATTATAATAGTACACGCTAGAAGCAAAGACGGTTTCGTGCCTAATGCTTCATTATTTTCTGCAAAAATAATAAAAAACTGTGCTGCCGATTATCATGAAGATGTGACAACAGAATTATTTGAAAAGTGGTTTAATGAACAGGTTTTACCTAACATTCCACCACAGTCAGTAATCGTTATGGACAACGAATCCTCGCGGCACCTCCTTAAGATAACAAATAGTAGCAGTAACAAAGTTCAAATATTAGCATTTATGTCTAAAAAATATACCTATTCCTGGAAGTGATCGTAAAAAAGGCTCAACAAACAATAATTGCTTAATGTTATTGAAGGTCTAAAGTTACAGAAAATGTATTTTTCTGAAATCGTTCAAGAATGCCCACTTTCTAGGAGCAACTTCAGGCCTCAAAATACGCTAATCTAGTATTTTAGTCCGTTGCTAAGCAACGAACTTTCCCGGACCGTTTTTGGACCTAAACGGTGCGGGAATAGTATATTGTGCATCTAGTAGTAAAAGCAATACATTCCCGGACGACAATGTAAATTGTTGGCCGAGGCGAAGCCGAGGCCAACAAACATTGAAGTCTGGGAATGTGCTTTTACTACGAGGTACACATACTATTTTTTCTGAAATCGCAATCAGCATTATCAAAAACTAAGGAATTCTACATATTGTTTGCGTGAATTCAATAACTGTCTAAAATGTAAACAAGCCGGCAAAATTGTCCCGTATCGTTTTCGATACGGGAAAGTACTTTTTCTGAAACCGTTCAAGAATGCCTACTTTCTCGGAGCCTCAAAATACGCTAATCTAGTATTTTTGTCCGTTGCTAAGCAACGAACTCATGTCAAGTCAGTCTACTATTAAGTGTATCTGGCTACACAACGGCGTATGCATAATGCCGTCCAATTTATCACGATTCGATTGCCTTTTAACGAAAACTTTCTTGCATATGATATATTTTAAACGTATTTATAAAAAATAATAAATTCATAAAATGAGGTATCCCCGTCTATGGAAGGTCAAACATATTTGCCGCTATGGGTTCGGAACGAGTTTTTATGTTCTGCAATGCAATTGACATCGCAAAGACTATAATTCTTCTCATTCCAAATCTTTTCAAGTTTATTCCACTACATAATTATGTTCTTTGAGCATTTCATCTGTCACTCATTTCATCGCATGCTTCCGTTCATCAACTCGAAATCGAATCTGATTAAAGAATCCAAATTCCAGTAAAACCTCCCGGAAATAATATATTTATCCGTGGCTATAAACGAACTGTTATTACTTTTCGTCGCAAACAAACACGGCTTCGGTATATCCTTTAACGAGATAATCAATGACTAAGAGAAATGACTAAAAGAAAATAATCTGGAAATAAATAGCTTGTTTAAAAATATGCAGCCGGCTTGGCACTGGTCCAAGGACTACCTTTTCGTACATTTCAACGAGATACTTTCTAGCTGTAATATGGCACGGAGTAATTTACGATTTTTCGAGAGAACACGATGCGCATCACAGAAATAGAATTATTAATTATCCTGTTATTTGTAACGCTCCGGAGTAGTTTCTAATAGCTGCGGTCGAGGAGCGAATAGTTGGGGAAGTTCATGTCCGCACTGGGCTAATGGGTCGATTGTGATAAGTTATCCACCACTGGTAAATAACTTGATAGAGTTAGACTGATGCGCAACGATTGTACCTACTCGATGGCAATGGACCTTTCCACGAGAAATGAGAAAATACTGTAAAGAGAAAGTATATACGCTAATATCACTCGGTATTTTTTATTGTTTTTCTGGCGCTAGTTTCTCTATAATCAGAAGAAAACTGATTCGTGACGTCACATTAAACAAAATTAGACTTGGCATCGTTGTAAGAGTTGTGCACCATGGAATCTCAAATTCTCATTCAAATATAATGTGTCGTATGACAGTTGTCATTTGATACCACATGGGTTCTTTCGTCTGTTTCACGGAGCAAACCAATAAGAATCGTTTGTCTCTGTTTAACATGTTTGCCTACATCAGAATTGGATACAAGTAAAGCAGTTCCATCAAATATCTATGCTGCACACGAACAGGCCCTACGTGATTTCTTATTTGAGGTTAATGCGGATTTGAAAGTTTTGAAAGTTTTTGTTGTTTGTATTCTACAATTTATTTTTATTCCTGTATCTGTTTCCCTGCAATAACTGTGAAAATGTCGAAAAAGTGCTTTGTACCCGGTTGTCTGAACACCAGTGGAAATTCGAATAAACAATTTTTTTATGCACCTAAAGATGAAGCGCGTCGTAAAAAGTGTTTCCAAGCAGTGAATAAACCCTGTGTAAAAGCTGAAAAAATATGTTTATATACTCCTATTATATTATATATTAATTATTCAACTGCTTTTAAGCAGGTTATAGTATCTGTAAACAAACAGCGTGAGTTATGATAACTCACTGCTATAATAACTCACTATAATAAATCGGAAATTCTTGGAGGTATTTACGAACCAAATATCAACGTGGCTATGTACTCTGTACTTCTATACAAGCACAAGCCGGATGGGGAGTAATGTCACTTCATTAATTTTGACGTTTTCAAATTAAATTAATGCCAAATTCTTATTATTGTGAATTGTGTGCTGAAAAAGATGAATTCAGATAGTGTAGATGAATTATTATGTACATCTCCAGAAATAAGACAAATAGCTAATGTTACCACACATAATTTATTTCCCGAAAAATCCCAAAACAAATATATAAAAGTAGGATTTATAGATTGTGTCGCAGCCGCTTCTGCTGCCGTAGCCGTTGCTGTAGCCGTAGCCGTTGCCGTAGCAGCTGGCAATATTATGACCAATTTATAGTTTCATTTTGTTTTCAATGAGCGTCAACTGTTTTCCTCCATGAATGTATTTTTATAATTCTTGTCCTTCAGATTATATAGATGTGAAAATCCTTCTAGTGTGTTTAGGAATACGCCTACATCAACATCAATATTTTCCTCATATTCTTACATTTCTGAATAAATTATTGTTTGCTTTCAAACTATATAAACAAATGCATAACCTAAATTTTGTGACCTTTCGTTCATTTTTGACACGGAAATTCTGAGTTTCATGTCATTTTCCGCTGCCGCTGCCGTCCGAGATAAAAGTTGGTTAACTACTGGTGGCAGCGACAACAGCAACTGCAACGGCAGCGGATCTATAAACGTATGCATCATTACATAATTTATTTTAGGTCGCTTTAATAATGGGCATTATTGGTGCTTGTCGTGCAGCAGAATTATACTCTATGCAAATTACAGATTTAGAAGATCATGGATCTATTTTTATGGTCAGTGTACCAAATACAAAAACAAAAATTGCCTGAAAATTCACTGTTACGGGAAACTTTTATTTATACCGTAGTTAAGAAATATTTAAATCTTCGTCCTACCGATATATCGCAAACGATATTTTTCTTTAAATTTCAAAATGGAAAATATCATTCACAAAGAATTGGCATTAATAAATTTGGAGCAATGGGGAAAGACATTGCTACATTTTTAAAATTACCCGACTGTAATTTATATACAGGGCATTGTTTTCGCCACTCATCGGAAACTTTATTAGAGATGCTGGAGTGGATATAACGGCACTGAAAGGACATGGCGGTTGGCGATCAACTACTGTGGCTGAAGGGTACGTTGATGATTCCGAAAAGAATAAAACAGATACTGCAAATAAAATATACAGTTCTATAACACCTCAACCAGTACCTACATCATAACCGATACTATGTGACTGGATAAGAACTATGCTTCACAACAGAACTATAACGAACTCTCTACAGGGAGAAAGTGTCAGCTTCAAGCCAGCCAGGGGCTGTCCCCATGGGAGGGTCCTCTCCCCACTGTTATGGTCACTGCTGGTGGATGATCTGCTGGCCATTCTCTCGCTTTGGGAGGTTGATCTGCAAGCATATGCTGACGATCTGGTCCTAGTAATAAACGATAAATCCGAAGAGACGATCTCCTACGTCCTTCAGGATATATTAGATACCATATATAAATGGTGTGAGAGGGAGGAAATGTCCATTAACCTCCACAAAATGGTCATAGTACCATTCACCAGGAAAAGGAAGCTGGAACATTTAATACCTCCTTCCATCAATGGTGTAAGAATTCCTTTTGCGAGTGAAGCAAAATATCTGGGAATAACCCTGGATAAAAAACTTAATTGGAACTCGCACTTGGAAAAGACTATCCGGAAGGCTAGCCTTTCATTATGGACATGCCGCAGAATATGTGGCAAAACATGGGGCATGTCACCAAAACACGTATACTGGTTGTACGTGACCGTCATACGTCCAATGATAACGTATGGCTCTATAGTCTGGTGGAGCAAGGGACATAAAAAAATTGCCATTGCTAAACTTAATGGACTACAGAGACAAGCGTTCCTGGCGATTACTGGAAGCATTCGCTCCACGCCAACGGCAGCAATGGAAGTCCTCCTTGGATTACTTCCTCTCCACATAGTTCTGGAGAGAGAGGCAAGATGGGCAACATACAGACTTTATCAAGCAGCCATTAGTCTACCGCAGGCATGTGTCATGAGAGGCAGCGGCATGCTGGATGGCATAATAGCTCACAACATTCTAGGAATGCCCTCAGACATCATGCCTAAAACTATCAACCTTCACACGTCCTACACTGTGGTCTTTCCCGAAAGAGAAGACTGGGTCCGGAATGAAACCAACTTATGTAGGGCAAATGAACGTTGGTTCACCGATGGTTCCAAAACTCAGGAAGGCGTCGGAGCCGGAATATATGGGATGAACCCAGTAGTGAAACGCTCGTTCAGTATGGGCAAACTAGCTACGATATTTCAGGCAGAGGTATATGCCATTGAAATGTGTGCCAGGGAGCTGGAAAATCGACACCACACACGAAAAACAATAAAAATATTTTCAGATAGTCAATCAGCACTTAATGCGCTTGAATCCAACTGCTTTAAATCTAGGGCAGTATGGAACTGCAGAGACACCTTAAACCGACTGGCGCAACGCAACAACGTTACCCTAGTCTGGATACCAGGTCACATAGGCCTAGAAGGAAACGAAATAGCGGACGCCCTAGCAAAAGGGGGGCCGAAACAACGTTCACTGGACCAGAACCGGTAATCGGTTTAGCATATAGCACTGCCAAGAATGTCATAACAGCTTGGGCAGACAATAAAAGACTCGAGTACTGGCGTAGTCTACCGGGCCTAGCCCATTCTAAATCATTTATTGCTTGAGCAAGGAAAAAACAGGACTCTCACAAACTGCTAGAACTCAGCAGAGCGCATCTCAGAGTTATAGTAGGTTTGCTTACTGGCCACTGCAAACTCAAACAACACCACATACATAAAATCGGACTTGCACAAGATGCAGAGTGCCGGCTTTGCATGGAGGATGATGAAACGGCTAAACACATTCTGTGTACATGCCCTGCAGCGGCCAGAACCAGATTCTCAATATTTGGCGATACGACAGTAAGGCCAGAAAACCTGGTAAATTGTTCTCCCAATGCATTCCTCAATTTCGTCAAGAGATTGGATATACTGGGAGAAATTTAACCATAGGGTGAGCCACAATAGGCCATTGGCCGCAGTGGAGGGCCTGATACGGGCCCACTCACGTTCAAACCTAACCTACATCATTAACATGTATGCAACAAACACAAAAAGAAACAATAAACTTGCATAATTCAGTCCCAAATATTCAGTTCACTGGTTGTTCAAACTTTACTGTTAATTTTATTAATAAACAAAATGAATAATCACAACTAAAGATTTTATTGTTGTTTTGTTTGTTAAAATTGTTATTTCCGTTAACCGATTGCACCCTTACGCGCAACCCTTGGAAGTCTTCGAGAGACTTGTGTGAGCTAGGGAAGACGCAGCCCTTACCTTTTAACGTGTGAGGCCATGCACGAGACCGGTGAATCGGTGGATCAAACCCACGACCCCACGCTTGCGAGGCGTACGCTTTTACCAGCCGACCACCATGGCCCAATGTTATAGCAATGTTATAGGTAACTATTATTATTATGATTTGTTAATAAAGTTTTTTGTATGTACTTGTGTATTAGTATTTATTGTTATAGTCGTAGATACAGTGGCACGTGCTGCAAACTTCAACTGCGCGAGTTATGACCTACATTACCGCTCGTATTGTGAAGAACATTTACATTGTGTTAGTTATTATTGACTGTATTCAAAGCAGAGTTCAAAGAAAGATTTAAAATTTTAGTCATTGCAAAAAAGACCTTGAACTATCAAAAAATTTTAGGTACCAGTAAAGATTCAGAAAAATATAATTGAAAAACCAAATTCAAATTGATATTGCTTTATCTGATTTGATTTCACCCGATGAATAATGAGCACGTTATTACGATTTGCAGTATTGCCAATGCTCATTTTTCATCAAAAGAAAGGTCCGTTCATAAAATTTGAGAGCTATAAATAGGTACAATAAAAATAGGTAATATGTGGATTTTTTCCTCTGATATGATCAAGTAATTATTTCTCAATGGCTTATACGAGGGTAGTCCCAGAAGTACCTGGCCCAACAAAGAAAGCACAAAAGTTTTGGAAAATATTTTTATTTTTCAACGTAATCTCCTATTAGCTCCACACACTTTTTCCAGTGATACCCAGTTCGATACCCCCTTTATGATAAGAATCGTCAAGCTCCTCAAAATAGCCATTAACTGCCGACGTTGTTGTTGGAAAATCTTTGACCACCGAGCCATTTTTTCAAGTCTGGGAACAGAAAATAATCCGAGGAGGCTAAATCTGGCGAATAGGGTGCAAGAAGCAGCAATTCAAACTTTAATTCATTAATTTTGGCCATTGCAATAACGGATGTGTTAACTGGTGCATTGTCTTGATGAAACAACACTTTCTTCTTAGCCAAATGCGACCGTTTTTGCTTGATTTCTTCGTTCAAACGTTGCAATAAGTTCGCGTAATACTTGCCGTTGATAGTTTTTCCTTTTGCAAGATAGTCAATGAAAATTATCTCACGCGCATCCCAAAAAACCGACGCCATGACCTTGCCTGCAGATGGAACGGTCTTTGCCTTCTTTGGAGCCGGTTCTTCCTTTTCAGTCCATTGTTCAGTTTGTTCTTTTGTTTCGGGTGTGAAGTGGTGGACCCATGTTTCATCCATGGTTATGAAACGGCGCAGAAATTCGGCTTTATTTCTGTGAAACCTTGCCAAACACTCGATGGGAACATCTTCACGACGCTGTTTTTGTTCCATTGTGAGCAAACGCGGCACCCATCTTGCGCACATCGTTCTCATGTCAAATTTTCAGTTAATATGCGATGTACCGCACTTTTTGAAATGCCTACTATGTCTGCTAGCTCGCGCACTTTCAGTCGACGATCATCCAGTACCGCTTTGTGGATTTTCTTCAACATTTCTGGAGTCTCGCAGGTCGTACGGCCTCGTTTAAACTCTTCTACCCAATATTTTACTGTTGATAACGAAAGGGCATTCTCTCCCAGAGTAGAATCTAGTTCAGCTTTTATATTGGTTGGGCTAAGTAAGGCCTTTAAAATAAAAGTATTGTATCACATAACGATGACCAATTTTTCCATGTTTACAAATTGACTGAAAACGTTTACTATTGATGGCTGCCAAACCAATACTGAACAACGTGGCGTCTTCAAACTTAAAACATATGCTGTATAGATTGTGTACTTTCTATTACAATGGTATTTTTCAAGCAACTACCGCCATCTCTAGGACAGGTCAGGTACTTCTGGGATCATCCTCGTACTCTGATTCCAAACTTGGAAATGGTTTCAAAAGTGGGGGATTTTTTCCCTACGAAATAACCAGAATTATTTAAAATTTACATTTTTGACAATGTTGCCGACTTTGTAAGAGGGGGGAAATTTTTGTACTTTCATTGCTAACTAAAATTGAACTTTAGTGGAAGATTACATTGTTTTGCTATTATTTCCCCATCTTTGATTTTGAATGATTGGCCTAAACGTCTTGCGGGCATTACTCATATGGATTCCTTCGAATTCAGCTAAATCACACACTCACATGCTCACAAAAATTCCTAAAAAACGCGCCTGATGTATTTTCCGTGTTCTTCGTATCCCATACGGTTTCGACGATGTTATTTTTTTTGGTATTCACGAGATTAATCTCTTCCTCGTCGTTGTTATGTTGATCACGTTGTTCGTGTCTTGTCTAATACCGAAACGAAAGAGAAAGAAAAAACTCGGGTTCGTAAAATAGAAGGTCGACCGGCGAACATCTGAAATGTTTTTACTGGACTTGGTCCAAATGCCCCATTCTTGGAAGAGCGATCAGATCATTTATCTCGCCGTTTTATGACAGCGGGACGGCGGGGATCGGAATGTAGATCTCGAGATACGTATTGAGTATCCTTGGGCTTTGTACGCATACGAATGGTATCAACTGTTTCATGAGAACCAGCTGGGGGCATATTGGATCCTTTGTAGATACGAGCCTCTTAAAAAATCAGAAATTGAAATATCATACGTGGCCATGAGAGTGTACAATCATTTATCTGAATATGTGAAATATATTTTAATAAAAAAAAAACATTACCACGGCAACTCCATTCTTTAAAGTCAACACTATGGATACCTACTATATGATTTCAGTGGTTACAAACCTGCCTGACAGACTAGGTTGAGATGTCTAAACCCTGGTTTGTCGACTCATACCTGCAAAACGGGAGACAATTCGCCAGTTAGATTAAGAGATAACAAATGAAATAGTGAACTGATGAATATTCCACATTTGCGTGTACCGCCAGGTCGGTTTTCCTGTTAGGGTAAATTTACAAGCACAGAAGTTATCAAGTATTGCCGACAAATGAAATAATAAAGAAACGTAATTATTGGAAATTACTGAATCACTATCACCAATCAGTGTTATTTGTTACATTTTCCACTTATTTAAATAATTTTTTTCTGAAATGCAATTAACTACAATAATAACTACGCATTTCACTTGGAAGTATTGAAATTAAGCTTCATGAAAATTCACCATCAGAACCTGTCAATCTTGTGCTATTATAAGCAGGAATGGCGGGATTCCGTGTGAGATATATTCGTGCCATTATTTTAATTAAAATGTTTTCTAAAAATACAAGATACCATGTGAAAATCTTCATAATATGGTGGTACTCACATTCGGTACTGGATATAGATGAATTATTTTGTTCGTCTCTCTGGATTGCCCACAAATTATACAAAAACGGAACATATGATCAAATTATTATTGTACAAACTACACAGAAAACGATTAGATATTCACAAATTTTATTCAATCAGAATAAAGTTTGTGGACCAGAATAAAGTTTGTGGAGATCGAATCGTTTCCTGTGTATTTTATTTATACAATTACTATGGATCTTCATCAAGGAATGGCCGACTCAATAAGACAAATTGAATTATTATTGAATGAATGATGAATTTCTAAGAAAGTATACAGCAAAATGGAGAAACACATTAATAATAGTCATCAATACAAAGAAATTGCACTGTGAAATTCAGATTCCGTCACAACTATTCATTTTTGAATACTATAGACTAAGCTTTAGAGCTTTTTCCTCACAAATTAAAAGACGCAAATGGCCATACTAATTTTTATGAGATAGTTAAAGAAAACCCCAGTTTTTGCCACAGAAAAGTCGCTTTGTGGAATTTTTTAAACAAGAAAAAGTTAAAAAATTTAAACCTTTTTTGTTTTTTGGAAATATCTCAAAGATTATACAAGGAATCGTTATAAAACCTACAAAATTGATTTTCATACGACTGGATCGGTGCATTTTCCAATAGAAAATTCGCAAAAACTTCGAAAAAGAGACAATTTTTCAATTTTTTTTATTTTTATAAATCTGAACCTGGACAAACAATATTGCGGAAACTGATAGATAATAATATGTGGTTCAACTGTACGGAAGACGTTTTGTGTCCAATGTGTAATTTTTGCACAATCGCGTTATAAACAATTTAATGGCACATCTTGCAAGATGCGCCGATTTAAGGGAAATCGTCGTATTCAAATTCTCTAAACGGCATCTGGAAGTAGAGATCAATATCTACAATTTGTATATTTTGGATTTTCACCTGAGAGGTGGGAAATGTGTTGAAAATGTCACTAAACGTTGATCAAAACGGTTCAAAGTGCGTCCGAAGTCATCCGAAGTCACTCGAAGTCGAACTGAAGTTAATTCGAGCGACTTCGGGTGCACTTTGAAGCATTTAGAGTAACTTCCAGTGACATTTTCAACACATTTTCCACCTCTCAGGTAAAAATCTCTCGTCAGACTCTCGTTTGATAATACTTTTTACTAATTTTTAATATATATACTATTTGACTTCTGTGCTTAGGAATATCCTTTGTGGATATATCAATTTCAAAGATGCATGAGTAGATTTAAGTTTACAGTATAAAGATAGATAAAGAAACTTCTATCGGAGATTCGGTGTGGGAAAAGAAGTATACTCTTTTTTGCTACCTGAGCTTTCGCATATTTTTATTTTAGACAGATAGGTTTATTTCTGACAATGATGAAAGCAAAAACACATATATACAAGTGAAAGTCAGTTCCTAAGAATATCTGAGAAATCTAGAGAGAAAACGCAGTTAAATTTTGGTCCTCCATATTGGTTTTCGTTTTGTCGTTTATAACTTATTCTTACATTTTTTTATAAAAAAAAATTAATTTCTTCATCGTTTGAAAGACCTTATATTGAGTTGTATCGGCAAACACTCCAATTTTTTCCATTTTATACAATTATTTTGACATAAAGCGATGAAAATGCGTCAGCATATGAAATGTTTACATTCAAACTTTGCCATAAAGGCTACTTCATTGCATATTATTGGGATGCCCTAAAATATTAAATTAAGGATTTGTTGTTTGTAAAAAATTGTTAGCAAATGTAAAATTTTATTATCACTAAAATTCTTTGTTGTTGGCTTTAATACAAGTTATTAAATTATTGTTCATTCAACTATTTTTTAAGTTAAATAAATCATGCTAAAAATATTTTTAGAGTTTAATCTATTAAATTCATATATGTCACATAATATACGAGAAAAGAAAAAAAGAAGATGGTATGGCAATAATAAAATCTGTATAAAAGTATAGTTTAGAACCGTCTTAAAAAAGTTAAATCTAAATGAACAAAATTTATTGAGAATAAATAATTTCTGGTTTGTTCTAAACGTGGAAAGCATTATGGACGAATAGAAAAAACTCTTCCAAAGTTTACTAAACGTTGTAAAGTGAATAATGTCAAAGCAATATTCTGAAATGATTCAGTGAACAGTTGTCTAATAGTAAAATTGGGAGGTGATTTAGAATTTTTAAACCCATATATAATGGACCTCTCCTAATAGCTTCATAGGTAATGGGCCCTGGTAGTCGGCTGGTAAAGCGTCCGCCTCTCAAGCATGGACACCTGTCTCGTGCATGGCATCGCACGCTAAAAGGTAAGGGCTGCGTCTTCCCTAGATCGCACAAGTCTCTCGAAGACTTCTGGGGATTGCGCGTAGGTGTGCAACAGGTTGATGGAAATAAGAAAAAAAAATCGGTCGTATAAATAATCTGTTATTACGAGTATGATGGCTATGCACATATCTGAACGTTTTTTGAACTTGTTTTTTCTTTTGAGGACATCAATTGTTACTCTTTCAAGTACTTATTCTTATTAAGTATTATTCTGGATCACCAGGTCACCTGGACTCATATTGAAAACGTTAAAATAAAAAAAAAATTGGCTAAAAACATATTTATTATGCAGTCTTTAACGAACAAACTGATGATCTACAAAATGTTATTTAAACCAGCCTAGGGTCATACTAGTCAGTCAAATATTCTAGTTATTGCAAGACTAGTTGGTCATGTAATTTTTATAATTGTTTTTGTGGGTTTGAGTCTTACTATAAAGTTATTTTTTATTGGATCAGTGGAAAAAACTATGTATTTTGAGCTAAGCCACTACAATAGTTTGCCTTTAGTTCAATTGCTTGTGTGTAAATGTTCATGTAATCTAGAATGGTTGTCCATAACGGTATAAATTCGATAATTTGTTCAAACCCTTCTTCAAAAACGTCACCATTCAATCTTCGTGATAGTCACCGGTTCGTTTCGATACAAAAGTCCTCTTCCATAAACCCTCCTGAACTACCTATATGAACGATTATTTACTCCATGCCTTTATTTTACGGACTATAGCGAAAAGAGAAGGTGTTTTTTATAGAAGATTTTTGACAGTATTTAGTTATTGAGATTATAATAATATTTTTTCAATGAATATTGGAAGTTTATCATACAGTTTTATTTAAATGATATGAGGTCTAACGAACAGTCGTTACCGACCGATGATGAACCCCTTACTCCCATAAACACCTAACTATGTAGGCTTATTATGGCAAGAACCTGTCAGAAAACAACTACTCCCCTGGCTAAGACCACGACGGGTATTGAATTAAATCTAACAGCTACTTGTGCAACGTTCCTCAAAACATCAGAGGACGCAATTGCAAGTGCCCTCTATGACCAACCAGCAGAATCATGTTTTGATTTGGACGGGGTGACCACCTGCAGACTAGTTTCGAGGTTGTTGCCTCTCATCAGTGCAAGGGCAGGTCAACACAGACAGCACTGAAGCCATCTGTTCCCCGTCCAAACCAATACACACTCCGCTGATTAGTCAATTCTGGTTCACGAGATGAAAGCAGTTTCTAGGCCGCTCCACCTAGCGAGCAGAGGAAGACACTCCGAATCTCCGGGTTAAGAGATTTAATCGAAGAAGACAGAAATCTTTGGGAGATCGTTTGCTAACGAACAGTCGTTACCGACCGATGATGAACCCTTTACTCCCATAAACACCTAACTATGTAGGCTTATTATGGCAAGAACCTGTCAGAAAACAACTACTCCCCTGGCTAAGACCACGACGGGCATTGAATTAAATCTAACAGCTACTTGTGCAACGTTCCTCAAAACATCAGAGGACGCAATTGCAAGTGCCCTCTATGACCAACCAGCAGAATTATGTTTTGATTTGGACGGGGTGACCACCTGCAGACTAGTTTCGAGGTTGTTGCCTCTCATCAGTGCAAGGGCAGGTCAACACAGACAGCACTGAAGCCATCTGTTCCCCGTCCAAACCAATACACACTCTGCTGATTAGTCAATTCTGGTTCACGAGATGAAAGCAGTTTCTAGGCCGCTCCACCTAGCGAGCAGAGGAAGACACTCCGAATCTCCGGGTTGAGAGATTTAATCGAAGAAGACAGAAATCTTTGGGAGATCGTTTGCTAACGAACAGTCGTTACCGACCGATGATGAACCCTTTACTCCCATAAACACCTAACTATGTAGGCTTATTATGGCAAGAACCTGTCAGAAAACAACTACTCCCCTGGCTAAGAGGAACGTTGCACAAGTAGCTGTTAGATTTAATTCAATACCCGTCTAGTAATTCAAACCATAAATCACGAATTTGTTGCATGGCAACATGAGATTTATGTGCAAGGGCGTTGTCCTGCAAAAAAAAACACCTTTGGATAGCTTTCCGCGTCTTTTCTCTTTAATTCTTTCCCGTAGAGTGGTCAGTAATGTCAAATAGTGATCTCCAGTTATTGTTCTACCCTTATCCAAAAAATCAATCATGATTACTCCACGGCAATCCCAAAAAACTGAAGCAAGAACTTTTCCGCCAGATTTTTGGACAAGAAACTTCTTAGGTCTTGGAGAACCGGAGTGTCGCCATTCCTTCGATTGTTGCTTTGTTTCTGGATCGTAGAAATGTACCCAAGTCTCATCCATAGTAACAATTCGGTTTAAGAAGTCTACATCGTTTTCAAATCGAGCACAGATCGAACGCGATGCTACTACCCTTGCACGCTTTTGGTCAACATTCAAACATTTGGGGATCCATTTTGCAGCAATTTTTCTCATGTCTAAATTGACGTGAACTATATGATGAACGCGTTCGTATGAAATATTCAGTGCTTTAGATATTCGTTTTAGCCCAATTCGACGGTCTGTTAAAATCATGTCATGAACTATTTTCGGGGACTGACACAGAAACTAGCCTACTCGATCGGTCATCATCTTCAATGGAAAATTTACCTCTTTTGAAGTTTGCAGTCCAATTTTTCACGGTCGCATACGAAGGACATTGATCACCAAGGGTATAAGCATATCTTCGTAAATCTGCTTACCTCTTAACTCTTTTAAATACAGGTACTTGATGATGGCTCGATACTCCATTTTTTCGATTTTCACAATTTCGGTGGACATATTTTTTCTTTTAATTTATTGCGTAACTCTGGTTTACTTTTTTGACGTCAAACTTTACACTGACACTTCTAATAAGTTATTGTTCGTTGCTATGGTAACGCAATATTTTGTTTATGCAGGGAACTGGTCTAGGCTAACTAGATATCAATACATCTTTTTAACTAACAAAATTCAAAATGTACATGATATCACAGTTACAATTCTCAATTCAGCAAATAAATGCTTACAAGAATTACCATATATTTTTTAAACACGTGGTCTTTTTTTTGGAAATCAACAAATAATTCAATCTACCCGACTTACAGCAAACTAAGCAATAGGCGACTGAAATGAACATAAGCATAATAATAACTTGTAAAAATATTGATACGGACACTGACATTCCAATTAACAATTCAATGGATATTTTTTTTGCGATAAAGTCAATAATGTCATTCCAGGATAATTAATTGTTCAACTCTAGTTAACTGAATTTTTCTGTTCGATTTCGTATTTGCTATCACCAACTAAGTGCAATCCATTTCTCTAGGTGGTGGTAAGTTGGCACAGTCAACCTTTGCTCTTAAATGACTCATGACTAGTTACTATTTCAGAATTTGACACTTTTGATAATATCGAACGGCTTTCACTTCAAGCTGATGTTATTGAAAAATTACACCAAACAAAGAGACTATGAATTATTCATTCTGTCTATACCTAATTTGTCACTTTCTAGTCAAATATCTAGAAAGTTCAGATACAGGCGGCCAAGATAATATTTATGACTTCCAGAATCAGCATAATTTTCTTAACATACTTTTATAGTTCATCATGTTCATGTGATAATGAAAATAACGTGTGCAAAAAACGATTACGTTGAACAATTTCATGCGTCATTAATTGATATATAATTATATGATATCATGACAAGTTCATCATGAATTGCGAATGACTATCTATGAGCTCTTGAGATTGACTGACTTGTAAGTACTATTTCATATATTTGGTAGACTTTTCGAATACGTGGTTGCAGAAGAGAGAAACTGACAAATATACTTATAGAGAAAGTGATAGATGAAAGCTCAATTCTCAGAATTATTCTACCAAATACAAAGGTAAATGGGGAACAATTCCGAAACTATGATATTTGATATCTTTAAAAATCGGCAACTTTTAGACATGAGTAATCAAGGTATACTACTCAGACATACATTCCCAATATACCCATTCAGAAACTTTCGACAAATTTCGACTATAAATATTTTATTTGTTCCATCAAAGTGACTATCACTGTACTAAAGCTATAGTATAATTTAGACACTAGTAACTTTTTACTGGGTAGGTAAAAAACTTACAGTCGAACTCAACCAAATAAAATCTTTATTGATAGTGTGAGTGTAGTCAGAGGAGACACATCAGCACATTTCGAGATGTAGTCGGAAGACTTACATCAGCAGCAGGACATGTTTCGAATGATTAATCCTTCATCTTCAGCGAAAAATGGTTACAAACTAATGATCTACAGAAAAGAGAAATGTTACAATATTGAGAATAACAGTATTAAATTTCGAACATACCATATGTGGTGGAAAAAGTGCTTCTATATAAATGTAGAATAATTAAATTAAAACAATTGTCAAACTGACAGTAACCGCATCACGAGCGGGCCCCAACTGTTAGGGGGTATGATTCGATCTCGCTAAATAAATCATTATTTTATCAAAACTTTTGTTGCACCGTGACCATGCACGTGCTCTTAATGCAAAACAATAGGGTTCTGTTATGAAAAGTGAAAGTGAAAATTGAGGATAAAATCTGTCATCTGTCGAGTGAGACGTCACGACTCAAAGTGACAGAGTGACTGTTCCGTGGACCTGTAAAGAGCAATCATCATACAACATCGACTGTCAGTAATATTAGACTATAATAATAGAAAAAATAAAAGATTTATTAGTAATGTAGAATGTAGAACAGTGGTTGTTGATCGAGTGTGACTTGTAACATTGTGTGAAAAAATTGATCAAGAAAAGAAAATTATTCACGATTTGATCGATCAAAATAGTAAGGAATTGAAAAGTTTTAAGCTGTCGAAATTGGTGTTTGTTCGTTTCGTGTTAACGTTTCATACGTTATGCATACAATAATTAAGGGTAACATAATATGAGGAATGTGAAACTATAGTAGCTGAGTGCTATATTGGAAAATCTATTTCAAATAAATAAATCACCGAAAAAATTGCCAACGATTATGAACAAATGTTAGAAAGAGTATTGCTCTATTGAACTGAAATGATTCTAATTCGTGTTAGGAATTGCATGAAATGATGTGTGAGTATAGACAATTTGAGAATTTTGTCTACTTTACGGCCTGCCGGGCCATAATGCGCCCACGGGCGGTAAAGTGCCACTTTACGCCCGGCGAACCGGGCGCTAGTGCATAAAAGACATTACAGATACATATTCCTTTAATTTTTAATGTGTTCTTAGACATAACTGTTATCCGTTTCTATCAGCGATTACTGGGATGGATGCTACATGTTTCTATGAGGTCCTGCAGTTTGAAAATAAATTAGAACATATGAGATTTCATCGCAGTAACTTGATTATTTGAAAAAAAATCATTGAAATTCTGCGAGGTCTGCCGATTGTTCCTGGCACGTTCCATATGAAGATTAATTCTAATGGATTTTATAATTTTATATGCACTTATGCACATAAAGAATAAAGTCATTTTCAAATTAGAAAAAATATGAAAATTACACATTAATTTGTAACAGAAACGAAATGGAGGTAGATTGGCTAGATCTGTCCAGCCAGTTTTAACATCTGTTCCTCGTCTGTATTATCACAACTCTCATTCTACCGTGGTTGGTATTTACTTACTCTGATCCCGCTCTATGAAACGTGGTCTAGGCCGCACCATCTTCCGAGTAGAGGAAGAAGCTCTCCGAGTAGCCGGTTAGAGATTCATTAATTTCATACATTCAGACGTTGTATGAGGAATACACCTCATACAACGCAGACATTCAGAGCTCACGACTTGTGAAAGAACCATGCAGTTCATTCGAAAAGAAACCAAAACTGTTTATCAGCGAATACATTTGACATACAAGGGAAATAATAAGTAAATAAATTCATTTTCGATCATCAGATTATGATAAAAAAATTGATCATTTGCAATTGAAGTCATTTTGAAATATTTATTATTATTTGTAGGCGTAGATGAAATAACCTAGGGTACATTACGATTCTTCTGATATGGTTTGAAAATCTGGAGGAATATGATAATAATAATCTATTCGAATATTTCAGTAGTATTCTAGAAATATTTTCCTGGAATGTTGCATTTCGTTGATGTTGTGTTGATCTTTATGAAATATTCTGGCATAATATGATAATATTAATCTATTCGATTATTCTTGAGAATATTTTCTTTAGAATATTCATTTGGTTTCGTAATGTTCCTACCATAGGAATCGCATAAAATTGGATACGGAATTCCAAATACAGATTGGACAATCAAGTCCTGAACACACTTTTTCAATACGATACCGAATGAGATTATAAAGTGTGTATTTCCACATATAGGTTCTCAAGATTTTGAATGAGGATAAAATATTATTTTGTTTGGAATTGGAATACCTCATCGAATCGTGTATATAGTCTCTTTGCACCACTATTGCCTAAAACAAACTCTTATACTCTGTATCCTTGTTTTCTTATCGTCACTTGTTCTCAGTGATTTTGAGTTGTATGAAAACTTATAGGCATCACATACATTTAGATAAGGCATTCCTGATCAAAACCATCACATATTGTGATCCCACTTTTTCCACAAGATACCCAATAAAATTGGATACCGATTTTCTGATACAGATCATCGAATACTGAATCCACTTTCTTCACGATACCAAATAAGATTAGTAATTGTGAATTTCCACACATTTCTCATACTTTGACAGGCTTGTGAATGAGCATATAATAACGTTGTGATAGAAAGTGGAATACCTCATCGAATCTCATAGTTCCCTCAAACAACCACTGCCTGATACAAACTCGTATACATGTATTCGGGATGCTTATAAATCACACCTACTTATAAATCCTCATACATCCTTCCAAAAAGTGTATGTGCCAGGGATTACGAACGTGTAGGTTACAGACTTTCCACGTAGATCCTTATACATTCTAATAATTCATCTATATTTTTTTATGAGAATATATGTGATATTTTTGGCAGGGATAGCTTTTATCGTAATTCCTTTGCCACAATTTCAAAATTCACTAATTGTAAATTAGATTTTGGATTGACGTGGCCTTTACTTGATGGAAATTCATAGTATATGACACTAAGGTAAACACGATTAAATTTCCACAGATTTATTGTCTTCGCGACATGTTTCGATACACTGTATCTTTTTCAAGCGAATGTAATACATAATGTCGCGAAGACAATAAATCTGTGGAAATTTAATCGTGTTTACCTTAGTGTAAATTAGATGACGCCTTTTCAGTTGTGGCTATTACAGGAGGCAAGTTTCACGAGTTGAAAAATAGGGTTGTTAGTAAAAGTAATTGTCGAGGTTGTTTGTTAGTGGTGAATTTAGAAGGAAATCCTGGTGAGTCGCACTCAAAAATATAACTCATCCGAAGGTGATTTCAGGAACATTAATTGTACAGTTTCCGTTCAAACATTATAGAGAGTTTCATATTATTCTAGCGTATTTCCATTTGCAAAATGTGAGATTATGGAATTAGGCCGTGGTGAATTATCTCACGGAAACATTGAGAATCGTCTTTCCTCTGGCTCCTTGTCAGACAGAGGAATGATGAGTATCCAGAGGAGTGATGTTACTATGACCTAGGACTTTTTTGTAGTAAACATTGGGAATTAAGCCAAAAATCACACTGATCGATCAGGAGCGACCGTCCGCGACAGTCCACCTGCGACCAAAAATTGAAGTAGATCAATGAAAACTTTCAAACTCACACTGATCCACCATCTGCGACCGACCGCTATAGAATAATTTTGTAAATCTGACATTGATCTGACATTCAAAAGGTTATTTGAATTTTCTATTTATTTAAAAAGTTAAAATCACAATTTTGTATGCTTTTGTTGTAAATAATGAGTAGAAGAGATAGTGAAGAAGAAATAATTATGATAGTGTATTATTTTTATGAACGAAAATTGAAAAGGTGTGTGGAATAGAGAACATTTACATCAGAAACAAGAGGGTGAATTTTGAATCAGTTATCCCAAATCACTAAGAGAAGTTCCAAACTACTATTGAATGTCCATAAACTACACCAACAAAAATTTCCAATAAAAAAATGCCCACTTTTTTATTTGTTTGGTATTACTTCCTAATGGAGCACCAAGGAATATCTCCTTTTTCTATATCCATCAGGCAAATTCTTTAACTATAAAAAATATGTAAGTTACTATTAGTTGAACATTACTAGTACTTAATAATTATCCTTTTGCGTTACTAAAGTCCATTATTGTTATAATTAGATTACTCTGATTTAACGTGGCTCCTCACCGCTGTTATTGAAGTATTCATCTCTGCGGGGGTCCCCATGGTTCCTGTATTGTTCCGTTGCTTCAAAAACATCAAAAATTTGGAAGTACTTCAAATTGTTAATATAGTACTAACACATTCCTGACAGATACTTTATTTTTTTAATAGGAAATATACCAATATACAGGAATGATATTAAAATTTTCGTTTATGTGAAAAAAAGTTGCATCGCGGTAGTCTGAGGCCGACCAAAATTTTCAGCAGGTTGGAATTTCAAACATGGTCTTTGCATGGAAACCGGTCGTGGACGGTCGAGGATGATCGAACAGTGTGAGTTGGGCGATAAGAATATACGTGTTGGAAATTTTGGTCGTAGGTGGATGGTTTAATAGATCATGTTGCAACTGTAAGTACCATATTGCTCTATTTTTTGGTCATTGGCCTTTAGTTCAAATATATTGGCAGTAGCAATTTCAACTTTGTCAGTATAAATTGAAACCATTGATCAGATCCAATTATTTTACTGCTGAATGCTGATACTATTGAAAGCGATAGTTTCTTTGAAATTGGTAAATTTAGTTGGCAGTTTTATCCATTCCAATAATTTGTTTTTTCAAGAATAAAGTTTTTACAAATTTACTGATGAAGCTTTCTTCAAAACCACGTCTAAAACTCGAAAATTTAGAATGAAAAAGAAAAAAAAAATCTGCATTGGCAGTGCCAAAGCGGTCGGAGTATTTTGTTGTTTATAATATTTTAATTTATCCATTTCAGATAACGTTATTAATACAACGAAATTGATGAAGATTTTTGCATTTCAGAATAAATTATGTGAGTGGATAAGAACAAAATTTTGATTGTAAATTTTTTCACAAATCTTATCATTGATTAAGCGGGATTTGCCACGGAAACTCTGGTTCGTCAGCTCGAGAATCACTATTTATACTTGTCATACTTACACCGGATCGGCTATTTCCTTTAACAATCAAAGCGACTCGTACATACCTGCAACACAAAAAACTGGTAAATTACACTTGTCGATCTTGTACAGACATCTAGCAATATTCCACATATCAACTGAGAAACGCACTGAAACGTGTCTAATAGTCCACGTTAATAATCATCCATTGTGACAGAAGAATCGATTCAGGGCCTTCTTACAGGGTAGGACTTCGGAGACAGTTGCATAATGTCAAAAAAATTAGTGGAAAAATAAATTAACGATTTTTTTTATTAAATGCTCGATTTTGTCGCATATTTTTTCAATTACTCTTTAAGAAAAATAGCAGGAAGTCCACATAAGTAACATGTTGTAGAAACTTTATATCAAATTGAAAATTTCTAATAATATTAGAAAAATATGCACAAAGTATATCAAAGAAAACACAAAACCGACAAGACACATTATTTTAAAAATTTCAACAAGTAGCATCTCTACAACACCCCCCAAAATATAGTTACTGTGATTATGCCACTGATGCGTATACGCAACATGCGTGTTCACTCCAAATTGTTGTACTTTATTATTAATTTAATTCACGGAATAAAACGGACAGTGAATAATGCCTAATGAAGAACATTGCGACACGAAGTTTTCCATACCAATTTTTTACAAAATAATGAAATATAGAAGATGTTTGACGCATCTCAGGTGTGGATTATTTTACAGTTAAATGACACAAAAAGAAAGGTGATCAATTTAAAAATTGGGTAGAGAAAAAAAATTGATAAAATGCTGTTGCGTGTGCGCAACATTGGCTCTAAATGGGTTAATGGAATGAGCAAGTGGTTGTGACTAGTTTATCATCTATCTTTACAGGAATTTTCATTTTGTGATTCTCCTTTCGCAAATTAAGTTTGTAATTCAACATAAAACTAGATAACGGCCCAATAATAGTTTGAGGGTGTCCAGCTTAGATTTACACGTTCCTAGGGAGAATATTAGGCAATGTCTGCGGAAAAACAAATTGACGGCATTCAAACCAAAATTTTTGCACAATCTACAACCAGGAGATCAATAAAAACGTTTGGAATTTTGGTATGGGTCCAGGGCGAGCATCTTAATGACAGAAATTTTTTCAAAAATATTTTATTCAGTGATGAAGCTAGTTTCACTACAAAAATTGAGTGATTTCATCACAAAATATTCGCTGAAAATCCTAAATGGGTGATTAACTGTGCAAGGCAGTATTCGGAAAAAGTAAATGTTTGGTGTGGAATACTAAATGAAAGAATAATTGGATCATTCTTTTTTGACAGCAACATTAATGCCGCAAATTTCCTACAATTTTTACGGAATGAATTGTCAGACGCAATAGATGCAGAAACAAGAAATTTATATTTTCATTTAGATAGCGGTTTTGTTCATAATGTAGAAATTGTGAAGAGTAGGCTGAATCAAAATTACCTTAATCGTTGGATAGGACGGGGAAGTAGATTAATTGGACGGCCACCTAGATCGCCTGACCTTAACTGGATTTTTTCCGATGGGGCCATGTCACACAAAATGTCTACAAATCACGACCAATGCATCGAGCGAAACTGTGCACAAGAATTCAGCAAGCTTGTTCTGCAATTACTCCGCAACAATAACCTACTGAAAACTTTGAAAAATATTTGTGATATGATAAATGCATTTGTCTTGAATGGAGGTTTGGTGGAGACCTCAAAAATTTAAATTGCACTCATTTTAGTTTCAACTGCGTATCGATTCTTTTCCACTAGTTTGTAGCAATTAGAAATAAGTGTAGGTGTTTTTTGTTTATTTATTTGAAATTATTGACATTGAAGTTTGTAATAATAATCGGACTTATTCATATGATTCGACATAGGAACGGAAATTGATTCTCCCATTAATTTTTTATGAATAAAATGATCTGAATTATATTTTGCTAAATATTATTCCGAATCCAGTGGTGTAATAATTTTTTTTTGAAGAACAGATTACGATAAGATTCTGAAAAGTGACATTTAAGACTTCCTGAATCCAGTGCTGTGTCAGAATTTTGATGAAATTTCTGAAATTAAAATGGTGGGTTGGTAATTTTGACAAGAACCATTTGATTTTTTTCTAAAAAAATTACAAATAATTTTTTTTTAGATTTTTTACCTTGAAAAATGAGAATATTTTTCTCCGAAAATGAAAACTAATTCATGAAATTTGGTGTCCTAGTAGACTTTTTGAATGTATATCTAATGGAAGAAGAATCATTCAAATCGGTTGAAAAAATAGATTTTATACGGTCGCTTCCATCTTAAATGGAACTGTACATGATTATTTTCCGCTTCCGTAACTTTTCATTTTCCGAAAGAGTTTGACATTGTCTTTGAAACTTCTAGGTGTCTTTCTCCGTATTCTACATGTTATAACCAAATTAACTAAACGTATGTCGAAATTATTTACCTCGAAATTCAAAATTTTCCTTCCATCAATTTCCAATAGATCTTATTTCTCCTTGACCTGTAAAACTTTCAAAGTACATCTTTTCCATTTTGTGGAGTTATAGAAAAATCAAAATTGCCTTCTTCAATACCCGCGGTTTTTTATTTTATTTGAGATTTTCGTCCAAATTTAGAATATTCCATAAACCACTTCAAGAAAGCAGATGCTCATTACTACATTTTGTTAAAAATTGATGGACGAAGAAAGGATATGGAAGAACGGTCCTGATAATAATAAAATTAAAGAAAAGGGTTGAAATAAGGGCGCGATCTTGTAAAAAAATACTCGGTTGCTGATGCAATCGACAGAATGAAATTAATATCGTTAGGAACCCGAAAAAAAATCCCATAAGTCGGTCAGCTGTTGAGGTATATTTTCGGCCGCATAATTTTGTGAATTTTTTTTTCGTTTTCTGGCTGAGTTTCTCGTTTATGGCATTCGAACAGCTGACCTGCTTATGACATTTATTTTTTTCGGGTTCCCACAATATCAAATTTCATTCTGTCGATTTCTATAAGCGAAAAAATGCATCTGCAATTGAGTTTTTTTTTTACAAGATTGCGCCCTTATTTCAAACCTTTCAGTACGTCCAAATCTTATGGCTTTGGTTTTTCACTATTAGATTGTTATATATGTTATTGTGTTGAAAATTGAAATGCCATTAACGAAAGATTAAAAAAACCCAATTTTTTCTGCAACCGAAAAATAAATCTTCCATATGCCTAGCACACGTCCGATCGCTGAATTTTAATTATTTTCAGTGGTTAAAATCCCAGAAAAAGAAAATCAGCCAGAAAAATAAAAATTGCAATCTTGAATACCCGCCTGTTTTTATTAAATTTGTGATTTTCCATTTAGCATATTCCATAAACCACTTGAAGAAAGAAGACACTTATTTTTACATTTTGTGAAAATTTATGGCCAAAGAGAGAAAATGCAAGGCCGGTCCTGCACTCTATGAATATTTTTCCTCTTTCATGTCACCGTCATTATTGAGGTATTATCGTTAGTACGTCGTTAGGTTTTACATTTGTTTACGACAACGCATTTGTGGAACGTGGAAATGTTCGGAATGATTCAGCTAATGTTTCCCTTATCGATCCACAATAATCGAGAGGCTATTTATAAAAGCGGGCGTCATCGGTTTTATTGGTCACACACACTCACAAACCGATGATATAAATGAATAATCATATCGATTCGCGAAGGTATGCTGAAATGAAAGAATATCGCTACGATAATAAGCTATTCGCCTCGTTTGTTCACCTTGGAAATATGCATAATACCGTACTTATGTTACTTTTTTAATATGTACCATTTCTTGGTGAATGAATAAAAACGATTATTATTATTAGTATTTTTTTCTTTTGTGTTTTGGTATCGACTGCTATGGTCATTAGCCATATTATTATTATTATATGGGACCTGCTCTCTTTATAATTTTTATCAATGATATGGTGTACTGATGTCCTAATGCTCGAAAAAATAGATCAGAAAATGACATGGGAACCTCACATAAATGATTTACCGAATCGATTGAGTACAATTAGCTTTATTATCAGGCAACTAAAGGGCACAATATCGTTAGAAACACTCAAAATGGCTTACTTTGGACTGGTACAATCTGTACTGTGCTACGGACTGACTTTCTGGGGAAACTCAGCACATATGAATAAAGTTTTCATCATACTGTGGCGAAGCTGCGGGCAATGCCGGGCCTGAACGCTCACGTAGACCGTGCGTGAGCGCGAATGACTTTCGAGGCGCTATGCACCGAGAAGAATCTGGACGATTCGAAGGCTGGCCCGAAAATTCCAGAGCATTCGGAGAAGTGAACGGTGAATATATAGAGAACCACGCAGCAGAGTCAGACAGACAGTCAGTGAAGCAAAAGTCGAATATAAATAGTTCCGTGATTGTTATATGAATTTTATTGCGTTGAAGTTATTGAATCATTGTATTTCGTTAAATAAATTATTTTAGAGTGAATTAGACTATACATATACTACAATACAAAAGAAAATAATCAGGTGTTTGGCTGGTGTACATCGTGGAACCTCCTGTAGAAATTTATTTGCACAACTATCAATTCTAACAGTTCCTTCAGTTTACATACTTTTGATAATCATGAATGTCAAAAAAGAAGAAAATAATCTAAAGGTGCATTTAGTCAACATCATTTTAAAATTGTGCTTAAATATATGTTAAAAACGAAAGTTGAATCTATTAAATCAAATGGCACAATTTATACAACAATATTAAGTTTATGCTAAAATCATGTCACTTTAAAAATCCCAAATTTATAAAAATCTTACTTTTACGACAAAAGCATTGTCCATAATTCACGTGTACCAAAAGTTTCATGTCATAAAATGTACCTATCATTCTTAAATGTATGCCTAAATCTAAAACTCGTGTAATATTAGGTCTCATACAAAATTATTTTCAAGGTTATGTTTATGTCAGTGCTTGTGCTAAAGTTACGTTTATGTTGACTAAATGCACCTTAAGTAAAAGAAGTGATCTACACAAATATAGTAAGAGAAATGGTGAGAATACCCACCAGCAATACTCACGATTAAGCATTGGTCAGGACTCTCACATATAACAAGGAATTAAGTGTTATTACCGACTTCCTCACCTCACCTAAGCTTAGCGAGTTCAAATGTGTTAAAAATAAAATGACCCAATATCTGATAAATCAATCATTTTACTCCGTTCAAGAGTTTTTAGAAGATAAATTGTAGAGAATTTTACCCCGACTTACAATCATATGTATTTTTATGTTTTAAATTGTATATTTCTAATTGTGACTAGTCCAATAAGTTTTGCATGTATGTATTATTTTGTATGTGTATGTAAAATTTCAGTGACGAATTCTATTCTATTTTATTCTATAAGAAGAATACAATGTGTTTCAAGAAACGGAAACTACCCAAACACCATAACAAAGTTGGCTTTTGAAATAAACTGAAATTTTAATTTTCGAAATGGAATAATCTTATTTGGAATTTACTGGTGATTTGTTGTATCACCACCTAAAGTGAACTTTTACTCCAAACTGGCTTTTCTTTCTATTTTTCAACTGTCCTTGTATTACGTCTAGTTATCGCAATTTTGTATGGAAATGACCGTGAATTCAATTGTCTTCAACATTAACATACTCAAATAGCTACTTTATTCATTCATTTGAAATAGTAAGATATTCTGAAGTAAAAGTGCCGAGAAATCCGAACTTGCATGACGCAATAATTTCGAGAATTACGAGACTCGTTTGCAGAATTCGACTCATTGGTCATTAACAACCGAATATTCCAGCTACCAGCTGTCTGGGACATAACAGGAAACAAGAACAAAGCATTCGTCTGTAAGTAATATACATGTTAGAGTAAAAGTGTAGGAAGCCACATGACTAATCACACAACTTTTTAGCCCAGGAAGAAATAAACGCAAGCGAGTTGAAATAGAGTAATTATTTGCCGAACCTGAACTGACCTGCTATTGACTTGCATTTGTTCTACAACAAACACACGCCTTTGTTTCCTGCAATTGTAAAGAAGTTGCCATTTCAACAGTCTGGCAGCCCGAAGTATTTGGGTCACGTCATAAAATATGCTGAACTTGAAAGTGAATACATCTTTGAAGTTGTTTTTTAAAGAATTTTGTTGTCAAATATTTGTACAGAAATATCGAAACCTTCAAGGGAAGTGTACCAGACGAAAACAATGATTGTCTGAGAGCAGTCTCAGATTTTTCACTGCTCAGAAATGTTCGTGACGTCAGACGATTCCCTGATTTGGTAAGCTACATCAGGAAATTCATTCCAGGTTCTCTTTCTCGTGGGAGAAAGATCACGAATTGGTATTTTGGTATTTGAACCGTTGAAATCGAAACTAGTGGAACTGCCTGACTGATAAAAAGGATTTTTTACATCAATGCATAATTACGTTGATTCTTCTTGAATAGGTCCAACCAAATATTAGTTTTTTTACGGCCACTTGCAAGGAAAATGTTTTAATACAAGTGAACACTTGCTTCTTTTTTAATTTTTTGCATCAATGCATAATTACGTTGATTCTTCTTGAATAGGTTCAATTAAATATTAGTTTTTTTACGTATTCACATTGGCCACTTGCAAGGAAAATGTTTTAATACAAGTGAACACTTGCTTCTTAAGTTGGTTGAGGAAGAATATTTCAGCTTCAATAATGCTATTCTGGACACTTTTCTTGTTGAATCACGAGAGTAAGTTGAGACATTGCAATTTCAATAATGAATACTATTCTTCTATCAATCTGGAGGTTGAGTTCAACGGTGCACTTTGCACTTGGTTATAACAATATGCAATGGAAGCCATTTTCAGCAGTACATGTTACATTTCTTTGTTGTGCATGAAATGAGCCCGGATAGGTCTGTGCGTATTGGGGATACAAATATTTGCTGAATATTGTAAACCACCTGTTTGTTGTAAGTTGTAACGCATGAAGTTCACATAAAAAATTAATTATGGCAACGTTGAATAGACCAAACATAGCATCAATACTCAACTACGAACAATTTAGGTAAAAGTAATGGTTATAGATGAGAATAGTTTTATAATAACTACCTTCTCAATAAAAACCGTGATTTTTTTTTCTTTGGTGTTTTGGCTATGCTATGGTTCTGGATAGGCCGTGTTACTAACTCCATACGCCACCTTAGGAGCAACACTGTTAATTGGAACGCAACAGAACCTGAGAGATTATACGGATCTCGATCCGGGTCCCACCACGCCCCGAGACCGCCCGCTATACCTGATGCCTTTCGGCTTATTCACAGGACGGCTGCGGACGCAGTGGAGATTTGGTTACGCCAAATCGACGCGCTTCGTCCTGTGCAATCCGAAGACGACACAGGTCGAGCTACCATTTGCATATTACCAATGGTGAGGCCGTATGCTGAAGCATACTACTGGCTCTGCAGTCTCAGTGCCCGAGCAAATTGAGCATTGCTCACCCGCCGAGGGGGGCAAAGCCTCCCACCCCAACCCTAAGGGTGAGGACCTTGGCCACCTCTACCGAAGTACGGCATTCTTTTTCTTATCCAACGAAACCCCCGCCCCCTAGAGGCCAACGCCTTCTGGAAGGGCGTCAAGTTGCCTTGACGGGGCTCCCCTTCCCCCTAGGTTCCCATGTTAGTCAGATTCCTCCAACAACGTTGGTGGATCTCCGTCTGCAGTCGTTTTCACCCATACTGCATACCCATATCAGACTGAATCCCTCCAGCCTACGTTAGATGGGTGGGTGACCGTTCGTGACTTTCCAGCCGCTACCATGTTGACTGGACGAGGACCCACGGCTTTCAACCAACGGTGTTTGGAATCGCCGCGGGCACTCCTCGCCTGACACCGAGGGCACATGGTGGACCCCCGGCCCAATTGGAACGCAACAGTGAATCTACGTAGGACTCACTCAAAAACAAACTTTATTATTGAAGCATATAGCAATGTGATCAAATACATAAACAACGCCACTCGCTATTAAACACAAAATTGTTGAAAACCAAAATATAATGTTACTTTTCTTCACAACTGGTCTATAATGAACCGAACTCAATTTTCCATATTGCATTTTCATTGCATAGAAACAGTTTTCAATACCGTCAATACGCACAAGACCAACATTCATAAACGCATAACCTTCAATCCAAATGGTTAAACAGGATGAAATGGAAGTTACATTCGTAGGTGCACCTGCTTTGATTGCTCATTGGTTGAGTGTGGCACGTGGCACGGGTAGTGATCTCTCCCAGGAATTGTATTTTTGTGTCAATATGATATTTCACAATGAGTTAATATAAGTGTTTTCTAGGGTCGAGAGTAGAATGTTTTTACTGCAAAAAATTCATTTCAAGAAAATTTATGTTAAAATACAAACATCCCAATCAGTTTGAAATGAGAGTATATTCATCAATTAGAAATAATAATTTTTTTCAGAAGATCATTCCGTTCAAGAGTATATATATTTCTGATTGAAGATATTCTTTTTATCTGATACTTGTAATTCATAATAGAGGAGCGAATACGTCATACACTGTGATGCGAGCAAAGTTGGCCTGGGTTGCATACTTTTGCAAACACAGAGTGATGGCTTTCAGAAACCAGTTCAATCCTTCACTGCAAAGAAGAGACTAAAGTATCACTCCCATGAATTGTAAACATAAGCTCTTGTGGATGCCTCAAATAAGTTTCGGTAGAACTAGATCAAGGCTAGCGGATCTACGAGACACTTTTATGTAGATTAGTCTAGCACTGTTGTGAGCAGTGTTTACACGTTCAAGCAAATTAGTGGTCTAGGGGAGATATCTAGGTCAGGCTGATCCAGTTGCAGACGATAGAACATTTCTCCTGTGACTGTGACTAAAGCTAGCGGATACATGAGACACTTTTATCTAGATTAGTCTAGCTATTGTGAGCAGTGTTTACACGTTCGAGCAACTTGGTGGTCTAGTGGAGATATCTAGGTCTGGCTAGTCCAGTTGCAGACGATAGAACATCTCTCATGTGACTGTGACTAAAGCTAGCGGATACATCAAACACTTTTATCTAGATTAGTCTAGCTATTGTGAGCAGTGTTTACACGTTCGAGCAAATTGGTGGTCTAGGGGAGATATCTAGGTCAGGCTGGTCCAGTTGCAGAAGACAGAATATCTCTGCTGTGACTGTGACTGAAGCTAGCGGATACACGAGAGACTTTTATCTAGATTAGTCTAGCATTATTGTGAGCAGTGTTTACACGTTCAAGCAAATTCGTGGTCTAGGGGAGATATCTAGGTCAGGCTGGTCCAGTTGCAGACGATAGAACATCTCTGCTGTGACTGTGACTGAAGCTAGCGGATACACGAGACACTTTTATCTAGATTAGTCTAGCATTATTGTGAGCAGTGTTTACACGTTCAAGCAAATTCGTGGTCTAGGGTAGATATCTAGGGCAGGCTGGTCCAGTTGCAGGCGCTAGAACTTCTCTCATGTGACTGTGGCACAGACTGTTTCCTACTACTATTTTTGTTACGAAAAAATACTCTATTGATTGGCCTATACCTATTGCGTCAGAGATTGAACAGTCAGTCTCCGGAAAATATGAACTCAAGTCATTATGCCCAAGGGATAGTTGTGTTTTGAAAACATTAGAAATAATATAGTCCGGGAGCCAGTGACAGATTTCCATGACCAAGTTCCTTTCAAGCGAAAATTAGTGGAATGCATCAGAGAGTTATATTATAAAGCTTCGTGAACGTCAGCTGCGGTTCCGTGGGGGGATGAGCGGTGGTAGCCTCTCACGCACAAAGAAAAAGAAATGTATTCAATTTTGTTTTCCGACCTGAAAACATAAATTATCGCTAAAGCAATATCTTGAAGAAAGAAAAAATCAGCTGACCATAGCATGGTGTATTATACGACAGCTACTTGGTCGAACACAAAAAAAAAATTGTACCTTCTATGATATCTTCTCAAATAAAATTTTACCTTATATTCGGATTGCGTCAATTTAACATGTTTCCGGGAAGGAGGACATAATTGAATATATTTTTTTCTTCGTGCGTAGGAAGCTACCATGCTGATCATCCCCCCCCACCAACGGAATCGCAGCTGACGTTCCCGAATCTTTATAATACGACTCTCTGATGCATTCCACTAAATATCGTTTGAGAGGAAATGACTGACCAAATTTTTACCGGGCTCCTGGACTAATACTTGTTTTTGTTTTTTGTGCTACGGCAATACCTCGTACAAAGGGCAAGTGGAGAGAATTAATCGGTCGATTTCTGTCTTGATGGCTTCTTCAACGGTTAATTTCACCACAGATGAAGCACCCAGTGACTTTTTTCTTGGATTCCGTCCATGTAACGTTAACGATGCGTTTCTTGCATCCGAAGTCACTCAGGAAGAACTTCATGATCTAGCGAGTCTGAGAGATGATGCGTCCCAAAACATTCAAAATCAACGGCGCTGTCAGAAAGAGTACGACAAAAAGCAGACCATAACGAAAAGGTTTACGGTTGGCCGATATGTTGTCGTTCATGCGGATAAAACTTCCAATAACGGAAAGAGCTGAAAACTTGAATCTTGCTATAAAGGACCCTAATTTGTTACCAGTGTACTTGATAACGATGGCTACGTGGTAGACTAATTACCAAAGTCGATACGCTCAAGGGCAGCCTGAGTTGAGTTGTCTCAGTCTGTTTCTTATGTAAAGGGCATGCTCATTCCATCGAATGTATTTATCTAACCCTAACTTTAAGATTTTGTTTTTTTCAATCATGGGACAAGACCACGGATCTTGATTACAAACTTTGTGTATTTTGAGTGTTTTATTTTCTGGTTGATCACTACCTTGTAGTGATATAGTCATAAATTTAGTTTTGTCAATATTCAAGCTTAAGAGGTTGAGATCAAGCCAAACTTTTATATCCTTCAATCCCTTTTCAGCTGCTGTGAAAGCCAAATATCTTCAGTGAAAGCTATAGCAGTATCATCAGCATAAGAGACGAGGTGACCCTGAATTTTTTTTATATGTGTAATGCTTCTGATGTACACCAGACACAGTATTGGTCCAAACACCGTCCCCTGGGGAACACCAAGAGTCAGTATAGACCATTCACTCAACTGGTCCTGCAAAATACTTAGTGGTGTCTCTAACTCCATACCTGTATAATTTTCCAAGAAGTATGTCGTGAGATACGGTATCGAAAGCCGTGGCCAGGTCGAGAAAGATCACTAAGCATTTTTCTGATCTGTCCAGGGCATCAACACATTTTTGGGTGAAATCAAGTTCAGCATTTCCTGAATTGGAATTTTGTATAGAGCCAAACTGTCTGTTTGTTATTACATTATGTTTATTGAAAAATCCAGTTAATCTCCTTTAATAATTTGTTCGAAAATCTTTGCGAAATTCTCTATCACAGAGATTGGCCTATAATTTCCCGGATCACCACTGTCTCTTTATTGTTGAACCTTTCAAGTGATGATGTTATTTTGGGCGATGAAATCATCAAAATTTACACTTATTTTTTATTAAAACTTCCATTAATTGATCGATTCTCAATTATACACCGATGTATTTGTGATTGAATTCCCTTCAAAATGACGTATCACAAGAATAGTAGTCCCATTTAAAATTCTGAAGTAGGGAGTGCTGTGGAGGTTGACAGCACTATGATGACTTATTTGGTGGAAGAGTTCCCTTCGAAATAAAACCTGAGGGGTCTGAGCGATTTTAAATTATTTCTATTTTTCTACGTTTTCGGAGATGAGAGAGATGACAAGTGTTTTACCTGGATCATACTGTATATTTATGTATGTGTAAGTATGTTTATGTAAATGTCTATTGAATATATTTTATTCTGCGCTCAGGTTAATCCTTCTGTGGAATTTTCTATTTATTTACCAAGAAATTGCCTAGTACTATTTTTAATATTGTGATTTATGCTTAATAAATATTATTATTATAAATATTATAATTATTCAATAGCCAATTCAAAACATAAATAACTATCATTCACAACACTCCGTCATCCGTCCTGAATTTTGATTAGGCCACTCAAGTCGCAGCTTCAACGACGATTAAATATTTTCAACAAATCACGTAACCCACGATCAATCCCAAAAGCCAAAGGTGAATAAAACAATTAATCGGTTGACATCAAAGTAGGTTACGGCTGATGCCGCATCGAAGATCGATTGTTTTTTGCGAATTAAAATGTGACGAATACTTCCGGGTAGTCGCTCATAAATATTAAAATTTCTTGCGGCGTTTGATGGCATAACCAGTCGTTTTCACGGTATGGCAGTAAGTAAGCAGAATAACAATTCGTTTATGTGAACGGAGTCGTTGAAATTCGCAGAATGATCTCAACTGACGGCTGATCTGAATTCAAAGAAATTCAACATGCGAATTCATGTTGAAGTTAATTTTATTCATCTGAACTATTAGCACTAGAAAAATCTTGATAGACCAAGGTTATTATTTCATGCATAAAATATGCAGAACTCATAATAACTTATCTATACCATAAAGCAGGTGGGTTTGACTTAATTGATTTATTAGTGAACATTGACTGGTAACCGTAGCACCTGGTTATACTCTCGTGGATAGCTATTACTTCAGTATTCAGTAGATAACTATTACTTCAGTGGCAGTGCCGAACTCTTCAGTTAATGTTGATGGAATATGTTTATTGAGTTACTGAGTATCACAGCCGAGGCTGGTTTTACTTGTACTGATGAACTGTCGCTGATGAACTGAAACTAATTAAAAATTGCAGCCAACTGTATGGCTGTACCTTTCGAAAAACCCGTTTGTTTATTGCCGAGAAATAACCCAAAAAATTGCAACGTTATGAAATAGCAATTTTGTTATTAAATCTCTCTTGTAATTGCAAATATCTCAGAGGGATTTTAGGATGTTTACTGAATAAGAGGATTAGAAAACTTGTCTGTGAAACATCAATATCAACAATCTTTTTTCTGAAGATGGCCACGATATGATGTATTTTAAATAACTCTGGCATATATTATAGTTCACCACAGAATGTTTTGAATGTTTATTGTGTCCTATCTCCTTTTCTGATCCATGAATTGACTTGATAGCTGCAAATGCACATCATCAATTGTCATTCTCGAACCTGATTTCGACAAAACTTTCGTAACTGGAAAAAGCTCGAAATTCCAAATAACACTTTCCATTGAAAACATGATGTTAATTAACGATTGGTGGAAGGGCAAAGAGCACTACTAACATTACATTTAAGACCAAGATCATGTAGTTTTTTACCAAATTTGAATACATATTAACTTTTTTATCTACTATAACCATGCTTAGTAAGTAATCATTCTTGTTGCTATCATGAACACTATATCTAAAACTCAATTCTGGGGCATTGGACATAGTATTAATATTTGTTTTTAAGTTTCCTCAATTCCTCTCCATATAAGTAACTCTTGGATCTTAGTATGTATTAATATAGAAGGGTAGTATTTGTTGTACAACTTCTACACGGCTGAAGATGGATTCTTTCTGAATCCGAAACATGTACCCCCTATTTTGAAAATTGTTTATAATTAAAGTTGTGGAGATGATTTTGTGATACTTTTTCCCGATTCAAACATTATTCCAACCTTACGTCATAATCTTGCTCCAATGCTCCCTCAAAGTATTTATAAACATTGGTATGAACAGCTTGATTTTATTATTATGTGAAATGTTTCTGACGGCGTCCCTTTTAGAACCTATTACAAATATTTGTTATGCTAGTTTGTCCATGCTCAATTACATTGACGGTTTTTTCTGTTGTAATTTGTTACTTCCGTCAACCTGTTTGTTGCACCCCTACGTGCAACTCTCAGAAGTCTACGAGAGACTTGTACGAGCTAAGGAAGACGCAGCCCTAACCTTTTAACGTGTGATGTCATGCACGAAACCGGTGACTTCTTCATCATAACTTAAAATTGCATAAGCAATAAATTTTTTTGGCAAATGGATAGCACTCAACTGCAATATGTATTGTGATAAAAATACTTTTGCATCATAAAAACTCTGTCCCCAACTCAAAATTCCATAACGTAAATGACAATGTATGTTCGCATGTCACAAAGTTCAACAACACTTCTTTAGCACAGTTCGTTGACAATAACCTCAATGCATAACAAATTTTATGAATTTTATTGCAAAGGGTTTCAATATGGGCAGTCCATGTAAGTTTGTGGTCTAATGTAAGATCGATCATTTTTGTTGTAGAGCAACATTCCACCTGCAAGTCGTCATTCTCATGGAATTGAAAACAAACGAATGCTCTAGAGAAATTAATGAATAGTCGACAGTTCTGTATCAGTGCTTGTTTTGGGTAAGCCCATGTTGATTTGGCAGAAAAAACGATACCAATTGGTTCTTAATATAGAGTTCTTGGAGAGAGGAGACTGATTCCTCTGTAGTTATCATAAATATTTGAGACACCTTCTTTAAAAATTTTCAAAGACAAAGAGCAGTTTTCAATTTATCAGGAAAAATTCCTTGTTCCATAGAAATTCGCAATGTACGTTATTGGTTCGCATATTTGACAGGAACATTTATTCACTAGATTATTTGAAATTTTATGGCCAGTTGCACACTGACGACTTTTCGTTTGGATTTTGCGAAACCAATGTTGATGAATCCGAACAATCGACCAGGAACAATAGTTTCAAATAATACATCGACAAATATGAGAACGCAATTGAAAAATGAAGGTGATCGTTATCGAAACAATCGCAAATCCAATCAGCGTCCAATACCGCGACCATAAAACAAACAACAGTTGTTTTCATAACCAAACAATGACGAAAACCGCCTCCAAACATTTTATGGAAACATGACAGTCGGTCTTATGTAATGAGGAGTGTATTAGCATAACATGTGAGTAATGCACGGCCGTATGAGTAGAGTCGCTTCCAAAACAACGTGTAAAATAAATCAAAAGGCACGTGTTAAAATGAAATATAGGAAACGTCTCAGGAAAACACGAGTTGTAGAAGAGACGTGGGATCGAAGTACTCAAATACTTACTTCTATACCATCAGGTTATCGGTTTCTTGATATAATGTCATTTTTTATCCAGAAAATTTGTTCCGAAATCATTTTTAATAATAGAACTTATACATTCTTATTCTTGAGTTAAAATATTTTTTCTGAGATACTTGGTACTTCTTATGTGTTTCGCATGAATGTTCATTCCATGACAAGGATACGGTATGACTGGCTCCATAGCTTCTTAACTGGCAGGTATCAGTGGGTTAAAATTGGCAATTATATCTCAGATATTATAGAAGTTAATTCTGGGGTTCCTCAGGGAAGTCACTGTGGCCCACTACTATTCAACTTATTTGTCAATGACATTGCCCTCAGTATAGAGTATTCTCAATTCCTACTATTCGCTGATGATTTGAAGATTTTTAAAGTTATTGAAAATGAAATACACTGCCACGAGCTACAGAGTGATATCAATAACCTTGTTCATTCACTTCATTGGTGCAATTCCAACGGAATGGATCTGAACCTTAATAAATGCTACTTCATGAATTTCAACAGAAATCAAAGATCCATTGATTATTCATACTCCATCAACTCGTTAGACCTCGAAAGGGTTACTCAAATAAAAGACCTTGGTGTATTATTGGATGATAAATTATCTTTTTCGGAACACATAAAAATGATCTCCCTGAAAGCACGCAAGATGCATCAAGAGAGTATCCAGAGACCTCTCAATCAACTCCTTTAAGGTTCTTTACTGTGCTTTTGTCCGTTCAAACATGGAATATGCGTCTGTGGTATGGAACCCTTACTATCTTCTGCATACAAACTAGGAATTCATGTGGACAACTATGACTATGATTATCCAGCCCTATGTTCTTTGTTAAAAATAAATACTCTTGAGAACAGGAGAATCGAAACCGACTTATGTTTTTTGTTCAAGTTGCTAGCTGGTGATGTTTTTTCCCCAGATCTCCTGTCTCATGTTGAGTTCAAAATTAATACTTCTGGCACTAGGTCGAATGATACCTTTCATATTAAACATCATTACCGCAACTACGGGCACCACAGCCCTTTAACAAGAATGGTAAGGAATGCTAATAATGTAGATTTGAACTACTTCGGCATACCATTTTCTACTTTCAGACGTGACCTAAAAAATGGAAATAAAAAATAAAAGAGTTAAACACTTGGTTCAATGATACTGGGTGAATGTATGTGATTTTTCTTATTTTATGTGAGTGTATATTTTTTATATATGTATATATGACAACAATTTTTAAAAACGTGTATTAATGCTTTTTTGTGTAGTATATTTTATAGGTATATTTAAGACCGCAATTTTTAATCTTTAATTTGTACAATGCTGTAATGGACTCTTCCGTAAATAAATAAATAAATGAATACTCTGTAATTGAACCAAACGACATAGATTGCCGTGAATTTCAAAACTGTCAGTGACGGATGCAAATGGTGGCGTCGTGATAATTTTTGTCATAAAAGCTTCAAATCAAATGAAATAATGAGTGAAAAATCGAAAGAATCAGATATGCAATTTGACAGTACTCTACCTGAAATAAAATTTTTTGCAAATAATAGAAACGAGAATCCGCTGCCGCAAAAATCGAGATAGAAAAATGAAAAGTATAACACATTTTTAAGGGATTTGCAATAGGAGAAGAAAACGGACTCTTTTCCAAAATTGTTCTCATTGCATTTTTCGGTGATTTATTGAAAAAATCCTCGACTTCATGGAAAATATATTCATTCCTAGAAGCAACGATAAATGTGAAACACAATATCCATATTTCATGACACAAAAAATTTAAAACTTTGTTGAAACGCTCTTATTTATTTATTTATTTAGCTAAGAAATCGATGGTTTTTACTTTTTACAGAAGAAAATGTTAAGCAATTCTTAGAAAATGCTGTGGATGAGATATATTTAGCCGGTAATATAAAATTATAATATAAATGGAAATTTAACCAACCGAACCATTCATCTCATTGTGAATCAAGAATGAAATGAGTGTATTGAAAAAAAAGCTTTATAAAATACGAATGATCCTTCTTTGAAGAATTAATAACTGTTAACTGAGTGCAAGTGAATATTTTAATTGAGTCTGGTGTATCCTAATACCAAAGTTGGAATGAGAGCTATTTAAGGTAAGCAAATAAACTAACCAAAAGTGAGTCATTCGATAAGGTCAAGTGAACCAAAATAACTATAATCATCTAAAAATGTTGATGTAGTAGAATACTGCATAGTAGCAGCTAATATATTTTTTTGTAGATTTAAGTATATGAGTTATTTGAGAGTAAATCATTCTTCATTAATGGTAAATGTATTTGTCACTAGTAGTTATCAAACTGAGCACCCACTGCAAATATAATGTAGATTGGGGCTAATACAATGAAATGTTAGCTTCTGATAAAGAGTTTTATATCGGACGTTACATTATGTTCCTCAAATTACATCAATAACAGCAAGTGAACAAATTCAGGAATCTAATTTTTCTTGTGGCTGATAAAGCGTGTACAGCTTGGCAAATGTAACTGTGCCTCTGAATACTGGGTGCGCAGTAGAACAGCCGCTATCCTTTCTTGTCCTTCCCGATTAAACTTTGTAGCGGATTTACCCTCTCTGTTTATCGTCCACGCATCTCAGAGGCACAGCTATATTTGCCAAGCTATACTAGTACCAAATAGTATGCAAATTATCACTTGGTGATATGAACATTTTAATTGTTAGTATTACATTTTTTTCCCGTGTGGTAATAGGTCACTTCATTTAATGATTTTCTTCTTAGCTTAGAATCTTTCATTGGGGTGAGCTCCATCCAAATCAGTTGGCACCCTGTTTTTTTTCTTGTCACTCCCGACTCCACTGTCGGAGCACCCCATTTTTTTGGTCAACGCACAAAAATTACGTTACTGTGAAACAGACAAGATTCTGGCATATAGATAACATATTTATGGGATAGTAAAAATAAAGAATATAAAAATCGCAATATGAGACTCGCTGAGGAATTCAAAATAGAAAAATAAATAAAATTATAATGATCTTAAAAGCCAGTTTGCAGATGATATAACGACAAACGCAGTACAAGCATAAAGCACATCTTTATCGTGGACCACTTTCTTTTCTGTTTCATTCGACTGAGCGTAAATTTTTTGAATATCATGAGGACAGGCTGTCTGGATGAGCCGGTGTTGAACAACATTGTCGATCAACAATGACGACTCAGTCCAATATCCAAAAATATTTACTGAGAAATTCATCGATAAAAATGTATAACACTTGCTTGCCATAAACATATAACGAATATATAAATTAATAAATAAGCATATAAATAAACTAAATAAATAAGTATATAAATAATCTAAATAAATAAGTATATAAACGCCCACAGATCTAGAAACGATTGTTTTGCCACAGGGAGATGGTGTGTCCGGCTCTAGCAGCTCACTGGATTGCCAAGCTGATATGCCTCTCAAGGGACAATCTATGGTCCAGATGTACCCCCAGAGCTCTGAATCTCCCAGGAATAATCACGAGAGAGCGCCTTTCTCTTCCGCGTGAAATTCATGAGCTCCGTCTTATCAGGATTCACCAAGATTTTGTTCTCCGCTAGATACGGTATGACTTTGTGTTGCAGGTGCATTTTTATCAATGCTGCCACTACAATGCTGTACTCTGACTGGGCGTATATTGCTGTGTCGTCAGCATATGTAGCAGTGTTCGTGTTATGGAACATGAGAAAGTCATACGTATGTAGTAAAGTACAAACGCTCGAGCCCTGTGGTACTCCTGCTTCGGCCGCCCGCACTGGTGTCATTTACTCTAACCCTGAAAGTCCTGTTGACGAGGTATGAGTCCAAAATCTTAACCATATGTTCAGGCATGCCTGCCCTTAGCATCTTCATGACTAGGCCCTCTATCCAGACGGTATCAGACTTTCTGGATATTCAACAGGGCCATAACTGTGTTGCGACTACGATTGAAGCCCTCTCCCACCTCGTGGACAATCCTGGCCACCTATTTTCATCTATGAATTTCTCACTAAATATTTTTGTATTTTGGATTTTTGGGCGACTCAGTGAGGACGCGGGTTTAGCAGACAGTTGTGAATTCCTGGTTCAGCTTGTCTTGCAGCTACATTCAGTTTTTCTGGATTCTCTGGAATTATTTTCAATTATGTATGCCACGACGAACAGAAAACGTACATTCACCATTTATTTCATGTAACGCGTCTGTGTTCGCAAATAAACGTTCGCACCAAACGGCTTTATCGTCATTTTCCTCGCGGTTAATAATATATAACGCACGCATCACACATGTAAATTATTGCGCGTTACGGAGCAATTGCCACCAATATATCAGCCGATTCGAAAAGCCAAAAGGCATTGACCTCCCCGCATAGAGCGTTACGGGGGCCTCGTTTGTGTCCCAGTTTCGACCGGCGGAATGAAAAGCGCCCCTCCGGGCATGTGGGCTTAATTTATCGCTTTTGTCGTCGGTGAGATCTCGCTGCGCGGAGAGCGATCGAGAGGGAGATTGCTCTTACATCATCGGACAAAGAAGATGAGGTAGGTCGCTACGAGATTGAAGCGTGATTGTCATTCAGATTAAAGCAGATTTGTGGAAGAACTTATTGTTGCTACCGCGCATGAAAATGAATTGTTAAGAGTGATGAATGTGAATAATTGTTGTGGAGAGTGAATGCGATCCTTAAGTTCTTCGATTCAGGCTGGTTGAAGTTCATAAATGGCAGATTTCATAGAAAAAATTATAAGGGGATCAAATCTGGAAATCTTGGAGGCCACTCGGTAGGTCCTTTCCTTCTAATCTAATGGTCACCCAAAACCATTCATCCACAATCCAAAGAAATGCTGAAACTTAAAAGTGGTTTAATGGTAACGAACTCTACATAAATAAAATAAAACTCAAATTATGGTATACACAAAATATTCTCAACTGTTGAAGCTATATTAACGTTAGCCCGAGGCCATGAGCGCGATCATATTTTGGACGTTTTTTTTTTTGGTAAAAGAGTCGATAACTCAAAAACAGTTCGTAGTATCGATTTCAAAGAAGGACATGCTTCTAGAGGAAGTTCGACTCTATGTAACTATGTCTGCGGCAGCACCTCACGACGCTTTTTACAGAAAATCGAGGTAGCTGCAATGGTATTTCTCTTCCATTAAAATTTGAAGCTATCTTCATCCAATCGAAATGAATTTGATATCAAAAGAAAGGTAAAACGTTGATCTATGTACAAGCTGTAATATTTTTTTCTACGACAACCTCGGTATATGTTCATTTTATAACCGTAACTTCAATCATAAACAAGCACATTTTGTACATAATTTCATTTTTGCATCGGTTGCTAGGCAAGTTACAAATGCGAAATGGAATATTTCGAGTTAGGTCTAGGTTCACTCTAAAATCACGACGACTACGGCTTGTCACATTATGACGTCCAGCGACAAATTGATGAAATGTCAGCAGATCGTTTCTGTCAAAGTTTTAGTAGGTAACGAGTAATTTCATAGTTGTTTTCTATAAAAACTATTGATTAAAATGGAAACTGATAGTGATATCGACTTAAATATGACACCTCCGAACATAATAGAAGCAGCGCAGGTAAGGACACTGAAGTTATTACCGGAAACGTCGAAGAGTATGTATCAACGCGCTTATAACCTTTTTTGGAATGGAAGGTAGATCAATAGACAAAATCGTTTTCCGAGAACGTTTTAATGGCTTACTTTGGCGACTTAACCAAAAAATAAGTTCCACTTTGTGGTCACACTTCTCAATGCTGAGAACGACTCTTAGTATCTATAATGATATAGATATTGCCAAATATTTGAAACTGAAACTGGCTACAAACTCAAAAAGTCAAAGATCTTTACAGCAAATGACATCGATAATTTCATTGAACAGGCTCCCGATGAAATATATTTGGCAACAAAAGATGTTGTCATAGAAAAAGTATAGTATGCAACTCATAAACAATCATTTTGTGTTCATTGCATAATATACTATTTTGAAATTATTCGTTCATCTACTCAAAAAAATGCCTCAAAGTAACTGCATTTTTGGGGCATTTTTGAGATTTTTTTGTGAAAAAGTGGATTGAAATTTCAATTTCCATTACAACACATACCTACAATCGAACGTTCTCTAGAATCCTGTTCTTGTTTGAAATCGATACGACGAACCACTTTTAAGTCATCAATTGACTCTTTTAAGCGGCCTAAATATAATCGCGCTGAGGGCCTCTTAAATTTTTGACGCTCGCCTTCGCCTCGCGCTTGGAACTCCCCACTCGCATCGAATTTTCAGTAATTATATTTATTATCCCAACAAAATACAGAATTTTCAAATAATACTTTCACCTCGTTGTTACCAAAACTGTCCAACACAGTTTGAGTAAGAGGTAAGTATTTTTTAAATTCTGCATTGGCTGTCAAGATAGACGTGTATTAATCATTGTAATTAGTTTCCTAGCAATGAATAATTCCTGGTTAGTAGTAATTTCTCATTCTTCTCCAATCATCTTATCTTAGATTTCTTCGGTCAACAGGCAAATTAATCTGGCAGATTCTGTTATTAAGATTCTGTTATTAATTATATTGAGGAGTTTCCTAAGGCAACGAGGTAGTTTTCCAGGCTTGAATTTTCAAATGCAGCAATAAATAGAAATAGCTACATCATGCGCATAGAAAAGATTTAAAATATTGGAAATTACTTAAACCTGCAAACTGGTACGAAATATCTGAGAATTCATATTGACAGCAAATTAAAATGGGACCAGCACATAAATCAAATATCAAAAAACTCAATAGAAATTTATTTTTACTATATAAGAAAACTTTCTACACAAGGGTCAAAATTAAATCTTCGAGCAGAATATTTTTCAGTACATAAATCCATTATTTCTTATAGTGTTGTCGCCTGGGGAGATGCAACAGACTGTGATAGAATATTTCGCCCCCAACGCAAAGCAACTAGAATACTGAACGGTATCAATTATAGAGATGATTGCCGGAACTCATTTGTGACATAAAAAATACGTTTATTTACAACCATATATGTAATGCTGTCATTACTACTGTCATTGAAGGTTGGGAAGTGTCACATTACACACCTCTACTTCCCCACCTCACTTCCCGCCCTCACTTCCCGCCCTCATTTCCCGCCCTCATTTCCCGCCCTCATTTCCCGCCCTCATTTCATCTATTCTTGATGAGTATTTTTTATATTTAAAAAAATAAAACATTTATTTGACAAATTTTATAATACCTATTTAATGCTTACTTTTCTCTGGCACCAAGCCCTTGACTGCTGCGTGCGCATCCTGTCGTACTTCTGGTGGGGTACAATCTATAAATTCTTCGTCGAAAGACATGGTTCTCAATTCATTATTCTCGAATTTAATATCCGACTTTATCCGACATTTATTGACTTTATCTGACATTTATTTATATTGGTGACAATTGTATACCCCGTTGTCACGGTAACAATATATCTAATTGATTTTTGTGAGAAAACCGCGTTCTTGATGGTAATTTGTCGTCAAATGTAATATTTTAGGTATGTTCAGAACGAAACAGATTTATTAATTTTGATCGAAATATGATGGTTGTAATAAAATAGTATACAAACCTCTGTAGAAGGTTTCATTCCTGTCTCGAGATCATAGCTTTGCGTCTCGGTTAAATAACTAATCTCACAACAGGAATGAATCTCTTTCCACCTCGGTGTGTAATATACTATTCCCGCCCCGTATTTGGAAAATTTAATATATTATAAAAAATATCTTATTCAACTATGAAAGTCTAGAGAATATACATAACCATAATACTAGACATTAAAGTGACTCAAGTACAAACTATTGCCGCCTAAATAATGTCAAAATGCACCCAAAAGAATAATTTTTAAAAAGCCATTTATAGTACTAAAGAATTCCTACACTGCGATATCTTTTCAATCATGTAGATTTTATTATATATATATATATATATATATATATATATATATATATATATATATATATATATATATATATATATATTTAATTGAAATTCCATTACCCTACTTTAATATTGATATGTATTATAAAACAAAACTACAATGTAGAATATTTCTACAATACAAATGTAGATTGAGCTTAACTTAACTCAGCATTAAATTTTATGACTTCATCATATATTTTATATGGAAATGAAACCCACAAAAAAGACCGCCTGAAAAAACCTACGGAATGAGAACCTTAAAAAAAACCCTAGGAAAAAAACCATATGAACAATATTTTAGTATTATATACATATTAACAGATTTATACCTTATGTATTACGAAATAGCATTTTAAAAACCGGCTATGTCACTTTGCTGGTTATTATATTGCTAGCTGACAGGCAAATGATTATGTTAAGAGATAAAGCCATGAAAAAGTTCAAAAGAACTAAATCGACCATAGATTGAGAGAGCTACAAGGACCATAGAAACTGTACTACGGGGGCAATTCAAAGTCAACTTGAAGCACCCTTAAACCTCTTGGAATACTACGAAAAAAAATCGGGTTCTGAATTAACCATCATTTAACCAACATTACACACCCCGAGAAAACTATCTCCCAATTATCCTTACTTGAAAGATACAATGTTCGTTGAGCCAATACAGTCAACTTCCAAAAAATATAAAAATCTACTTATAGCAGGCAGTTTTTGCACGAATTTCGGGTTCTTCTTTCAATGCCTCTCTGCCTGCTATACTTGTGTTACATTTTTTTCAAATATATTTTTGGAAACGGCTCATTCTTGTCATTTCCTGCTTTGATTTTCACATTTCCTCTGCCTACTTGGTCAGTAATATTGTTAAGTTTGGGGTTTCTAGTTGGACAAATTCTTCAACTATTCGAACACTGTAAGTAGCGTCACAGTTCTACACTGTATTATCATCTTTTACCATCACATGAAAATTCGTCATTGTTTTGAAAAAAATTCAATATAATTGTCACAAAGAGCTCAGCTTCAAACAAGATAAGTTGTTCAAATAATGATCTGAAAATAGGCTGTTTGCTTTTTCAAGTATTTACTGATGTATTACACATACCAATTTCGGTGCACATTCAGAGATTCCAATCTCGTTTATTGCAGATTACATAAATTGGTTGCGCCAGAATAATACAAATAAACTCAGCTTAAGATGGAAAATCCAGAATTTGGAAAATTGGATTGATCAAAACGCATTGAAAACCTTTAATTTCAATGGGCGAAAAACCTAAGCAGAGTGGAAAAAATCAAAACCCAAAAGTAGTTTTTTTTCTTCAACTGTCTAGGTACTAGAAAATTTTCTGCCTAAATAAGTCTGATGATACGATGCTTTATAATATTCAAGCTGATTTTTGTGATCTAACAAGGAAATTTTGAAAATGTATTTTTCTGAAATCGTTTAAGAATACCCACTTTCTCGGAGCAACTTCAGGCCTCAAAATACGCGAATCTAGTATTTTAGTCCGTTGCTAAGCAACGAACTTTCCCGGACCGTTTTCGGACCTAAACGGTACGGGATAGTACTTTTTCAAGAATGCCCATTTTCTCGGAGCAACTTCTGGCCTCAAAATACGCTAATCTAGTATTTTAGTCCGTTGCTAAGCAATGTAGAATTCCTTAGTTTTTGATAATGCTGATTGCGATTTCAGAAAAAATAGTATGTGTACCTTGTAGTAAAAGCACATTCCCAGACTTCAATGCTTGTTGGCCTCTGCTTAATTTACATAGTCGTCCGGGAATGTATTGCTTTTACTACTAGATAAACAATATACTATTATCAGAAAAGTTATGATGAATCAAAAACAATCTCCAAAAGGATCACGATATACACAAATTGTACATTTCTTGTTAATGAAGGAGGATTTCAAAGAAGCTGCTCTTGAATTCTATACTCCCAATTCCCAAATTTGTATGTCCGTGAACCGTTCTCAGGACAAAAATCGCCTTACTATACGTTTATATGCCTGCCTAACTCAAAGCGTATCTAATACTGTTCCTATAGAATACAAATCGAATGGCTTTGTTCTATAAATCCATATCGTTGACAGAAACTTTAATTTCAACGGTGCTTCTTTATCATATCTTGACAAATACAGGATAATCAAAGATTCACAAAAGCTTTTATCCTGGCAGATCAACGGGAACAGCTATTTGCAAGTTTGTAGATTATATCTACAAATGTCTTGACCACTATTTTTTGACCTCGACAAAAGCCTTTGATTGTCTAGATCTAGATCATATAGACACCAAACTATACTCATTGGATACTCATGGAAATATATTAAAGTAATTCTTGAGACATACGAAAATTATCGTGAAGCTCAAAGGAGCCCGATCAGAACTAAATAGCGTCAACCTATAGGAGCCCCACAGGGATTTAGACTGGGTCCATTTCTATTCTTGATGTTTATCAACCTGAGTACCTGAGTACGTGATTACTGAGAGTCAACGCTAACTCAAAAATAAAATCATTGAACTATACAACAGTTTCAGTAACTGGTATTCTGCTAACAAATGAATCACAAGAAAACGATATTGATGCAATACTCCAAAAAAAATAACACAGCCCTAGGTCCATATTCACAATGCTGCATTGATGGGATTAGAAATAACAAAATTCTTAGGTACATTTTTAGACTCAAATCATTTAGAACTGCATCAACGATATCAGCAATCAGGTGAACAGTGGATCCGCCATTCTACAAATGAGAAATATACAGTGCGTTCGTAAAGTGTGGAAACGCTCTATTATCTTACGAGTTGATTATTTTCGGAGGAAAAGCTCGGACAGGTCGATTTTGTATTTTAGTTTTCCACCTTTTTTTAGCAAAAAATTTTTTTTTCGCTACCACCTTTCAAGATATGACGTCATCGATATTTTTTTTAAATTGAAAGGGTATATTTTTATGTCAAAAATTGAATGCCCATATTTTTCTGAGTTCAACCATACCACATACGTCATATCTTACAGTTCGAATCACAGTGTACTGAGTATAAAGGAAACCAGTGTGACATATGCAGTAACTAAGAACTTATTGTCTGGTTGCTAAGGGCTTTCACATGTTTGCTTAGCCTACTATTCAAGTGTAGCAATATACTCGTACTAACTACTGAGTAGTTCTTAGGTTAACGTTGCAAATTGAATAATGAAATGAATGTTGAGAAATATGAACACTGGTTTTCTTTATACTCAGAATACTGTAATTCGAAGTGTAAGATATGACGTATGTGGTATGGTTGAACTCAGAAAAATATGGGCATTCAATTTTTGACATAAAAATATACCCTTTCAATTTAAAAAAAAATATCGATGTCGTCATATCTTGAAAGGTGGTAGGAGAAAAAATTATTTTTTCTGAAAAAAGGTGGAAAACTAAAATACAAAATCGACCAGTCCGAGCTTTTCCTCCGAAAATAATCAACTCCTAAGATAATAGAGCGTTTCCACACTTTATGAACGCACTGTATATGTTAAGCATCAGCTAATTAATAAATACTAAGCCCTTATATATCCCCGCCTCACCTATAACATAATAGTTTGGGGAATACAGCTTCATCACAAAGATACTAATATTAATATTTGAAATCAAAGGTACAAACTCCTGCAAACCTTATTGAAAACAATCTTCTCACTGTGTCATGTTTAATATATTATGAGATCAATACTGTTAATAAAAACAAAACTTTCCGACTATTCGACAAACAGTGATAACCGCTCCAACAATACTAGACATGGTAACTTACAGATACCATACCACAGAACAACCTTTTTCGAAAACGCCCTTTCATGCAAAGCTGTTCAACTTTACAATAAGTACCTGAGGAAAATTTGATTAAGAATAGTTACAGCATATTCAAAAATAAAAATAAGAAGTGAATAAATGTTACTATACAGTGAAAGAAAGGCGTGCATGAATTCATAAGGCAATGGATATCCACTACGTATTTTAATTATATATGTATATTTCTGTGATGTAATTCCAATATCATGTAACAATGATCTTACTGGAATGAAATAATTTTATTATTATTACCAAACTATGATTGATGTTAAGTCATCAGGAAATGAAGAAACCGATATTTCGAGGTGAGCTAAAAATGAAATCGTTTATATATCAGGAACAACAGAGGTCTAAAAATGGATCCGTGCAGAACACCTGCCGTCATATCCGTTTCTAACAGTGATATATTTTGTTTAAATGTTGAGTACTATTTTTTAGGAAGTCAGTCAAAGGATATGTTTTTGCATTTAGTGTCATAGAAAGTAAATACCAAAAATGAACTCAAACTACATAAACACGAATGCCGATAAAGAACAATGCCAAATAAAGGAAAGGTAATCAATATTTAGCATTTTAATGATGCAGTTACGCGGGTTATGAACGCTGAATGCATCGCAAGTCGTTACATGAATTACTAATTAAAAGCCATTAACAGATAATGACCTGCATTTCTAATTGCAACTTTGCGGTACTCTGGCAAACGTAAAATTCGCCCAGTGTGAGAAATGACCCCGAAAGATCTCTGGCGTAGCAGTTGGAATGGCGTTCAGATAATTTTGAAGAGTTTCTTGACTTGTATACCGGATGTCCGCGGAAAGTGGCGCACCTATAACTTTTTTGTTTCCAAAGATAATGGTATGAAATTTTGAGGATTTTTATATGACATAAAACTACATTTTATGACAAGTGACTCAATTTATTCCGGTTTTACCGGAAGTGACAAACTTTCTATTTTTAAATGGGACATCTGGTACATTTTTACTTCTTTTGACATTTTAATTACAAAAATGATTTACTCGTCACTTCTTATAAATGAAACCAGAAAATTTCAAATTTACTATACAAACTGGAAGGGTATGGATACGTTCAAATCACTATTTTCAATTCTAAAATCTTGGGGAAAACACTGTCAAGATGTCTCTGTTATGTATATTCAAATTTTCAAATTTGTATTACCTATTTTTTTTTTAATGGTGGCTTAATGGTGGCTTGTAGGGTGAGACAGAAAGTGCATTTTATTACGATTAATTTTATTGCGCTCACCATAAGGTTTTAAACAAACTTCCGATAAAATCTTTGGAAAGAAAACATCCTAAATTGTAGCACATGTTGAGAATGCAATATTTGTATAAAAACTACATATCATTAGGGTTCCAGATATCCAAAGTGACCTCCATCGAAACATAAGTAACGTATTTGTATATTTGTTAGTTAGTTATTTTGTTTAATTTCAAGGAAGTTTATCCTTAGGTTATCGATTATTTGTAAGTTTATTTGTTGATAAGTTTACTCTGCCTTTTTTTAAGACAAAAAATCAGTATGTTTACGGAATGCAAAGAGGCATTCAATTTTTAATGTTCGATGAATATCTAGACAATATGGAAACATCTGTCTTCTTCATAACGTTTCACCGTTCCTCTAGTGTATACTGCAGCCTCAGTTGTCAAAAATTTCATATAAAATAGATACAAGATCGTTTCTGCTCAGTAGGCGAGTTTAGGAAGTGGCAGCTGTTGCTTTCTTCAAGAACATTGAAGTCCTTGGCTAATTCAAAAACTTGACCTTTTCATTCCTCAGGTCAAGTGGGGTCAAGTCGGAGACCGAGAGGTTAATACTGGTCTGCCAGGATGGTGTCTTCAACACCCTGGTCAACCGCAGTTGCGTGTATACATACTGTAAATCCCCATTTTTCACTCAGGTATTGATTTTGATCGTATTTTGTCAGATGATCACTAGTCACTTTCTGAACAAAATTATCATAACGGAAGACATATACAAAACATCGAAAAAGTCAATAGACATTTTTCCTTTGTACTGGAATGGGCCCTGCCCTCTAACTACAAAGCGTTAGAGCAAACGGAAGTAGTAAATTCTGTCTTGTAATTGTTTCTATTCTATTGGTTTAGCTATTTCACGTTATTCAAAAGGGTTCATTCGGATGTATTTTCAGCTAGTTCCAGCTATTCAATTGATCGATGTTATCCTTTGCCGCTATAAGGATAACATCAATATTTCTTTCTTTACCATAGACAACATTGGTGGTAAATTGATAACACTAAAGACAAGATTCCCCACAAACATAAATCTGGGGCCTACAAAATTTCTTGCTCCCATCCAGATTGCAATTCACAATATATTGCCCAGAGTGATCGTAGGATCCAAATAGTTATAGAGCTGCGTATATGATATACTGACAGGTAAAGAAACCGTCTGCTGGGCATGAAATATTATTCTTGGTGTTGTTTCAAGTCGCCTGGATGTAGTTGTCAAATTTCTCCAGGTCAGTGTCAAGGAGGGGGGGGGGATGCCGTTTGAAAACCAGTCAGTTTGTGTCCGTCTGCTGGTTTCACATTTCGGTAGATATGGTGCTGTACATACCTTCTGCCAAGTTTGACCCGCGTACGAGGTCAAGAGCCAGAGTTATGCCAAAAAAAACGAAAACCGCGGAACACCAAGAATAATATTCCATGCCCAGCAGACGGTTTCTTTACCTGTCAGTAAATCATATAGGCAGCTCTCTAACTAAAACAAAGGTATTGGAACATACTAATATTATCGATAGATCTAAATACTCTGGTCTCGATGTTTATAACACTAAAAGCTTCTATATCTCTCTCTCTCTGTAATCCTTGGTCGTTGCTTCCTACTCGGCGCAATTGACCAGCTGACTTCCAGGGGCTGCTTACTTCTGGTTGCTTAATCATGTTGCAACTCTTATTCTTGGTACCCACAAAAATTCTTACCACCGCTTTGACATTAATCATGATCTCGAAATTTCATACATCTGTCAAAAAAGGTACATTGTTGAAACTTGAAATCTTCGAAATAAATCATTTTTGGAAGATGTCAATACTAACTCTTTGAATGAACAGGATAATTTTGATTATATAAAATTTTTCAATTCATCAAATTTCTAATACTTTCACGAAGTTGCTCTCCAACGTGATGGACCATCGATTAGTTTTGGTCTTGTACACTTTAATTCACCACAGAATGTTTGTTATTGTTTATTGTGTCCCATCCCCTATTATTTGTTTTCCGATCCATGAATTGACTTGACAGCTGACATGCACCTTATCAATTGTCACTTTCTAACCTAATTTCTACACCACATTTCTAACCCGGAAATACTTGAAAAATTCCATACCATATTACCTAATTTTAATAACTTTTTTAACAAACTATTACCATGATTGGTAAGTAACTATTCTTATTGCTACCATGACCACTATATCTCAACCTCAATTCTAGAGCATTGGACATAATTCATTTTTAAGTTTCCTACAACTTTTACATTTATTTAAAACTGACGTTTTTTCCTCTCCATGTAAGTAACTCTTGGTCCGAAGTATAATAATGTAAACTACTCAACACTAATTTCGTCGCACCCCTAAATTTTGCTCCTGTTAAAATCTGAATAACTTTTTTCTGCTTTGAACAATTTGAATTCTGTTCACACTGTTTGCTTGCCCAATCCTTCAGCTATAATCTCGTACATCTTCAAAACTTGAGATTCTTCACATAGAATCGCTACATGGTGTTATCTGAAACTGAGCAAAATTACGGAATTTTCAAATGAAGAAAAACTTTTTTTTTTCAAATTTTACAGCAGAGGCAAGAAGATGATCTCATTACCTTGAGAAATTTTCCGAATTATCTTCTTATCTCTTTTATTTACAGGGTGATTTCATAAAATGAATATCCCCAGCGTTAGCTCCTAGGTTGGCCCTTTGTACTAACTTGTTCCAAGCAGATTGGAGGGTAGAAAATCCTTGTTCAGCTGGTCGGGCGTTAGATGCTGCATCGATGTCAACAATTTTTCTTCACACAAATTGAAATTGATTTCTAACCTCTCAGTCACTTATTGTGATTCTTGTTACGTTGGTTACGGGCCATGCATTCCAGGCGAACAATGGACTGATTTTTTTTTAACATGCCGTTTCAATTGAGTTTTGTTACGCACAATTCTTGACTACTGAAAGCAAGAAAGATCTGGACGTATCCAGAATGATTGATCCTTCCGAAAACAAGTAAATTTTCATATAATTCTCCTCCCAACCGGAATTACGAGGGTGTTTCAGATTTGGGTCACATTTGAGGAAACCCATCGATCTATAATCTTCATCTTGAGTCAATTTTGATGTTCATATGTCTTCATCTAAAGTTTCAGCTTCGAAAAGAGCCTGGGATTTTGAAGAGCGGTTAACTAGGAAAAAAGTTATGACTACAAAACCAAAAAGTAAATTTTTTGAGATCACCCTGTGAATGAAAGAGATAAGAAGACAATCCGGGAAATATCTCAAGGTAATGAGATCATCTTCATACCTCCGTTGTCAAATTGAAAAAAAAGTTTCTCCTTTTGGGATCCTTTTGAAATTTCCGAAATTTTGTGATATTATGTGAAGAACCTTATGTTTTGAAGAAGTATGAGATTATAACTGAAGGACTGGGCTAGCGAACAGTGTGCACAGAATTCCAATTGTTCTAATCAGAAAAAAGTTATTCAGATTTAAACATGTGCAAAATTTTGGGGTGCGACAAAATAGTTAATATTTGTTGTAGAACTTGTATAAAGCTGAAGATGGACTCTTGTTGGATCCGAAACACGTACTTTCCCCTATTTTGATACTTGTTCATGACTTAAAGTTATGGAGATGATTTTGTGATACGATACGATACGAACAAATTTTATTTCCATTTCGAAATAAATTCCGACTTGCAACTCGGAATTCCGACTTGAATCTCGGAATTCCGACTTGCAACTCGGAATTCTGATTCACAACTAGTATTCATATATATTATATCGATTCATATTCCAGGTGTCCCTGAGCTTTTAGGCCAGCAGATATTTCAGTTATTTACTTAGGAAACAAATTGGAAAAATGATGTGTCGTAGGGGACCACAAGCCTTTCCAAATAGTGTAGCGAAATCCACCCCATAGCAAATTATCTCCGAGAAATCACCCCTAACTTTAGTTTTTTGAATTGCACCCTCGTGTTTGTTGTTGTTCAACTCACAAACTTTTTTATTTTTTATTCAACGATATATTATAATAATAAAAAGTGGATAAGAAGAAAAAGTGGATGGTAAAGAAAAATAGACGACAAAATGTAAACTTTCTGTGCTTTTTTTTATTCCTACAGTATCTGGATCAAAAATTGTTATCAGTCGTGATACTGTTGTTAAATATCAAAATGCCTTTCACCTTCACTACAAACGAATACGTTGATATACTTTTAGCTTTTGGTGAGTGCCACAAGAATAAAGGTGCACAGTGAGGATGTATAGCAAAGCTTTCCTGGTCGTCGACACCCAGGTCGCAATACTTTTTCTCATGTAGAAAACACAATGCGAACGGGATCACTGAGGCCTGAGGAAAATTTTATAATTGTTCTGGCCTACGCCGAAGTACATCCTCATATTTCGGTTCGTGCATTGGCGGTGAATATTGGGATCAGTAAGAATTTGCAAACAGTACAGGTATAATCTTTTCAAAATACGTGTACACCAAGGACTCAGATCTACATATTTCCAAAGACGAATGGCAGTCATTGCTCACATTCAAATTTTATTCCAAGATAATCCCAACTTCCTCAATCAAATTTTGCAATTATAATGGTACTGATAAACGACATGGTCACAAGACAACTCTCTGGATAAGAGGAATCAATTTTCTCAACGGCCCTCATCGGCCACAGAGATCTGCATTTTTTCGGAAAATTGTATTCATGTACTGTTAGAAGATACTCCAATCGAAGAAATACAACAAATGTGGCAACAAGATGATGCTCCTGCATATGACCATAATATAGTTGCTACTTTCCTCAATAATATCTTTCAAGACCGTTGGATTGGAAATAGTGGGCCTGTTCGATGGCCTGCATGTTCTCCAGATCTCATGCCACTGGACTTTTTCCTACAGGGATATTTGAAACAAGTGATACTCGAAACTCCAACAATAAATGTAGAATATTTGATACAGAAAATATCAGAGGCTTATGATACCGTTACTTCTGAAATGATTAGAGCTTCCTGTACTCGCGCACTGATTCGGCGACTTGAATTATGTGCTGGCCAACATTGTGAACAATTTCTGTAGTGTAATGTATTATTCAAAACGCAGATGAGCTTATAAATTAATATTTCATTTGTGTCTTTTTATTTCCCATAATTCTGTATGTCATTCCAGCTACTATGATATTATATCATTGAATGATTTGAAGAACAAAAGTTAGGTGTGGTTTTTCGGGGGTTGTTTGGCAGGGGGTGGTTTTTGCTATGCTGCACGAAAGAGATTATGATCTCGTACTACAAAAGTTATTTAAATTTTTATTTTCTGCAAATAACTGAAATATTTGCTGGTTTGAAAGCTCTGGGACACCCGGTATATTATATTATTCAAATTATTGTCATTGAAAACGTCGTGGGATAAAGGATATTGAAGTACCTGTTTTTTTTTGAAAGAATCGTTTAAGACTACAAATATGACAATTCGTTGAAATTGTTTTATCAGGAGAAACATAAAAATGCCAAAATATACAGGTTGTCCCATTAATAAATTTGAATCTGATGTCACGTGACCGAAAAAAAAGGTGATTGGGTAACATTATACCAAAAAAAACTGCACAAATTGCTTTAATTCAGAACCCCAAAATTACAATTCTCCACTACTTTCGACTTCCGAGATATTCCCGGTCCTAATCTTCGTGGGACACCCTGTATATTATATTATTATCAAAATATTATTCGAAACAATAGATTCAATTCGAAAGAGAAAGTTGTATATGAATCCAAATTCCGAGATGCAAGTCGGAATTCCGAGATGCAAGTCGGAATTCCGAGATGCAAGTCGGAATTCCGAGATTCAAGTCGGAATTCCGAGTTGCAAGTCGGAATTCCGAGATGCAAGTCAGACTTCCGAGATGCAAGTCAGACTTCCGAGATGCAAGTCAGACTTCCGAGATGCAAGTCAGACTTCCGAGATGCAAGTCGGAATTCCAGAATTCCGAGATGCAAGTCGGAATTCCGAGATGCAAGTCGGAATTCCGAGATGCAAGTCGGAATTCCGTGTTGCAAGTCGGAATTCCGAGTTGCAAGTCGAAATTTATTGCGAAGCGAAAATAAAATTTGTTGTGGCCCTTCTACGCTTTCGTACCTTCCCGATTTCTATTTCAGTTCATATGGGTCTGGTGTTAATGAAACATTCACTCTTTTCACATAAGTTTAACAGTTTATTTTATCGTCATGTTCGAATATTTTTTGTTGTTGTCATGAACCGTGGGAGGCTCTGGAACAGCTGCGTTTCGAGTATGCATCCGAAACACGCGTATCATGTGCGCCCGGTCACAGCACCCTTCACCCTTCTCTTTAGACGCGACGCATGGTGTGTGTACACGCGATGCAAGATGCGACAGATGCGAGTACTCTTATGCGACCCAGAAATAGGGGAGAGCGGAAAATTAAACAAAAGATAAGCCGTGAAAGCAATCATTGAGCGAGATAGGAATGTGGAAGTTCTATCAAGGCCGCCTAGACTAGAGAGGTAGAGGCGGGGGATTCAGGGACCCTTAATTTGGCGCACAGTTAAGGCATTTCGATTGAAAGGTGGCTCTAGGCCCCTAGGGGATGTTCGAGGGTTCATTCATGACGGAAAAGTTGGTTTATTCCATTACTACTTTGATATAATGATGTTGGAATCGTACAGGGTGCTCAGACTGGAAGAGTAAGGGCATTATTTGACACTATGGGAACGCTGGGAAAATGTGCCTTTGATTATACGCGACTTCAGAAGGAGTTCCTACTGAAACTATTTTTCTCAAAAACTATCGAAAAACCGAAAACTTTTTTTTTGGAAAATACGAAATATCTCGGAAACGGTTGATATTTTTACAATTTACCAAGATATCTTTTTTGACCATCTTCAGTTTATCTACAAAAAATATAAATACATTTTTCCCGTGAAATCAATAGTTCAGGAAATATTTAAAAAAATGGAAAATCGGGATATTAACCGTACTAATGGAATAAATGAAAATCTTAAAACTGCTTCGTATACGTCTTTACAAGCCACGTTGATATTTCCAAACCGTTTTTCTTCAACTCGATCAAAAAGTGGAAAAATTTAAAAAAAAACATAAAATTTGCACTTTTTCTCTAAAATCACCAAAAACTCGAAAAAGAAATGAGACATCAAAAAATTGTATATGAATAGTTTTATAGTCCTTGGTTGAAATGAAGTTTCTACATTACTTCAAAAATAAATGAAGTAACGTTCGCTAACTCGACGAGAATATTAATTTATGACACAAAAAGGAATTTTGATTTTGCGACGGATTTTCGATAATTTCCCCCCTATTTCCCCTATCATTCCCCCCAAATTTTTCCGCGCTCTTCGCGAGAATATTGTTTTTTTTTATAAAATCACCAAAAGCTGCAAGAAGACGACAGAGTTTTAAAGTTCACAAGATACGAAGACGAAAAATTATTGAGTTTTTTCTAAAAATAGCAAAAAGTCGAACTAAACGAGATATCAAAAAAAAAATATATATATATATATATATTGTTATGAAAAATAACAATTGTCTATCATTATTTTCAGTGTAGTAGAAAACACTAATTATATTTTTTCAAGCAAACATTAAAAAGGAAAGAAATGGAACAAATTTGTGAATGTCTTGTAGACTTTAGGAAATAGTTTTAGTTAGTTTTAAGAAAGTCTATGTTCACAATAAATTATGTGATAACGATATTAAACCAAAGTTCGGTGAACATAAAAAATCTCGGTTGCTGTGTTTGTTGAACAGGACAGGAATGTCACGATGGCAGATAGGAGGAAAAAAGTCAGAAAAAGTTTGACAAAGATTTGAGAAACTGAAAAATTTCATTTCAACAAAGGGAATGAAGCGTTAAGAAGATCGAGGAAAGTTGTTGCAGATAAGAAGAGAAACTCTACAGACAGGTTTATAAAGGAAAATATTCGCCGGGAGCCGTCATATTTGAAGAATCCAGTAGGAGAGGTTTGGAGAGCGGCGAGGAATATCGAAGGTATATTTTTATCATAGTAAGGGTTGATTTAGTCAACTTTAGCATAAGCATTATCATAAACATAACGGTAACATCAAAGGTTTTTAGCATAAACTTAACATTGTTGTACAAATTGCACCATTTGATGTAGTAGATTCAACTTTCGTTTTTAACAAATATTTAAGCACAATTTTAAAATGATGTTGACTAAATGCACCTTTAGTCTACCAAGAGTCTCCAAACAAAGTTCAAAGTTTTATTGTGGTGCTGTCAACATGGACAAAGCAGAAATAGCCGGGTGTTCGTGGAGTCTTATATAAAAAAAAACTTTCAATCGAGAAAACATAAAGTGATTTGAACTATAAAAAAAATACATTTAATTTTAGGCATTTCATGAACGTTAGTAATAATAATAAGGTTGCTGGTCAAATTTCACTTTCAAAAATTTAAAATTGTATAGTAAAACACATCAGGGTTGTAGTAGATTTTCTAAGTTTTCGTAGGAAGGGTATAATTCAAAATTGGATCCATTTGTTTCTTTTTAATTGTTTCTCATTGTTTAAAAAAAATATAATAATAAAAAGTTTTTTCAATACATCATATATTTCAATGAAATATAAAATTTGATATCTGGTAACCTTTTTCAAAGAACTCAACTTGAGAAAGAGAATTTTCTCATATTCTATTGTAGGTATCGACTGAGCTAAGTGTGGTAAATCTTTTCCTTTCTTAATTGGAATATTGAAATTACTGAAATTATATTAATATATATAAACAGTTTTTATTGTGCTTGGGAAGGACTACAAAAGGTTATAATAATTTTTTTCCATTTCTTGAAAACTAAACGAAGTATTGAATTTTCTTCTATAAAACCATCAAATATTCAAAAATGGCGACAGATTCAGTTTTCACAGGATACTTTTTTTGATCACCTCTTAAAAATCTACAAAAAATTGTGAATAATTTTTTTTTCGTAATATCAATATTCCAGATAGTATTTAAAAAAAAACGAAAAATTAAGGACTTAGAAATTTTTTACAATTTTCTTCTAAAAACACCAATTACTCAAAAACGAAACGAGATATCGAAAAAATGTATCTGAATAGTTTTATTGTTCTCAATCAGATCTACAAAAAGTTCCTATGAAATTTTTCCATATCTTTGCAGAAACGTATTTTTGTGAGAATTTTTTCCCCAGTTTGGTGTTTTTAGGCCAAGTTAGGTTCGGTAAGATTAGATTTGGTGACAATCGGTAAGATTGGATTTGGTGACAATTTCATGATCGCGAATATTTTTATTTTAAACTCATATCTCCTAGGAAAGCCTTAAAAACAAGTGTTTTAGGTACTACATATAGACAGAGGAGTCCGAAAACGGTATTTTGGACACATTTAGAAAATGTGCAAAATTTTTATATCCTGCAAGCAGCGTTTTATGAAACTAGAGATCGAAGATTGGACTTAAAAAGTATATTTGTCCCTTCTGACTTTATTAATTGATCAGTTCACCTATGATGTCATTTGTCATTACGAACACACTCGTACAGGTTTCATCCTCCAGAATTTATTGAACAAAAAATAGCGCTTCAAAATTTTACCGGAACTATGACACTAAGGTAAACACGATTAAATTTCCACAGATTTATGGTCTACGCGACATGTTTCGATACACAGTATCTTTGTGTGTGTGTATCAGTAACGGCCACGTCAATCCAAAATTTTACCGGAAGGCTAGTACACCTTTTAATTTTTGATAATTGGTCATAATGGCAGAAACAGGAGCCCACATAATTTCGTATATCATATGCAAAATAAACCACTAGATAGAGTCACCACCAAACTTGACCTGGGAGTTCTTTTTCAAAATGATTTGAAATAGAATAGTCATATAGATAAAATCATTCGCGAAGCCAGTAAAATGATTGGGTTTGTGAAGAGATCCACATTTGACTTTAATGATACTGAAGTGTTGAAACTCTTATATGTTAGTCTAGTACGAAGTAAGCTAGAGTATGCAAGCATTATATGGGACCCCCCACAACAGTATCTCTGTCAAAGCGTTGAAACGATACAAAATAAATTTATAAAATATTTACATTATAAAAAACATGGTGTCAGTCCTGATCATAATTCATATAATCATATAAGAAAAGAATTCAACATAATTAAGCTAGATGTTAGAAGGCGTGTTAGTAACTTAATGTTTCTTTTCAAACTACTAAATAATTTTATTCACAGTAGTTATTTACTACAACAAATCAACTTTTATATTGGTCCGAGGGGAATGAGACCTCGGCAACAAACATTTCACACAAAAGAGTTATGTTGAAAGACTTTGTCACCTCTATAATAACATATACTCAGTAGCAAGCTATGGTATATTCGATGTCAATCAGCGAAGATTCAAATCCGAAGTTATGAAAATTGTCAACTCGTAACATACCACATGGGATCGAATTGACACATCTATCTTTCTTCATTTGTTTTTGTTTCCTCTTTTTGTTATGATTTGTACGGGCAAAATTAAAACGCTACAGTATTGGTGATATAAATCCCTACAGTTTCAATTGTCAATAAAAATGTATGATGTGCTTTATCATTGTTTTCTAATTTAGGCTAGTCCTGTTTGTTTCTTTATAAATAAATAAATAAATAATTATATGTATAGAAAGTAATTTGCAAGAGACAACGCTGGTCGTGAAATTAATATTTGGAATGTTTTTTGCAAGAAATTAACTAACCTTTCAAGCAGTATGAAGTGAACTCTATCAAATCATACCCCCCTCCCCCTGACCGCAAATAAATCTTAAGTAACTTTCACTAATTTTTTCAACAACGTTCTTGTCAGTTAAATTCTGAGTTACATTGTATTAAATTATTTCTCGCCAATCACGCTATACTGAGAACCGCGGAAATACCTGCTCGTTCGTTTAGTTTAATGTGTTTGGAGAGATAAAATTAATTGCATTTATTTAATGGCAAAATACTTCAACCGTATTCTACTCACGACGAATTCTTCGAATTATTTTTAGATACAACCGTAGTTTTTAGAGTAACAGTCTTACTTCTATATAAACAATGGTAACAGATATGCAAACATTGCTATGCGTTTTAATGGTGATAAAAGCATTGTGAAGAAATTGCGGACATGTTCAGATTAAAGTCTTGGTACAGCATGACTGGCAGCCACTTTATTCGCAGAAAAATTGCGAATTTCGCGAGGGTATGAATAAGACTTAATGGAGGTATGCTTCATTCAGAGACAAACACCAGAACTATGCCAATTTCACTCGACGCGCGTTTCGTCAACAAAGTCAGCATCATCAGGAGCTGTAAGTTTTCCAATTTCAAATACTCTTCCTCCATATACATATACATGTCTACATACGATTATGATATTTCGCTATTTACAGACTATCGAATCCATCGAGTAGTCTTTGGTCATGTACTCATCTTATTAGTCCTGAAGTTGTGTCATCAAATCGGTGATAGTTTTCCAAATAGGTGATAGTTTTCCAAATCATAACAAGCAACACTCGATTTTTCTGTACTCATACATCTAATATGAGTAATATGGCCTTTGAACTGTGTTTTTATGGCCCTTCTGGTTTGACCAACATATTCTTTCCACAATCCTTACAACCATTTAATCTCAAAAATCCTTGTTAATTCACACTCTCCGTTTTATATCTTATATACGGGGTTTTAAAAATGCCTTTGAATCGTTTTAGAGCTTCTTTGGGGTTATTAAAATTCCAAAATGTGTGAAAAGCAAATATTTGCAATTTAAGTTAGCAGATATTGACTAAAAAAAATCATATTGAAAAATAAAACACACTCACACTATTTAATAAACAGCACTGTATACAGCGTGATTTACGTAGGTCGTGCATAAGAAGTTTTTCAACTTTCAGTTGTACTAGAAACTTGAAATTTAGTATGCTGACATAATTGATGATGTGCGTTCTACCTCAAATGTTTTTAGTCCTACAACTATACAGGGTAACCCAAAAGTCAGTACCAACTTTCTTATTTTGAATGGAAACCTGATTTTTTTGTCATGGTTCGATTGGCATTCTGATTATGACTTCAGGAAACCTAAGTTGTGTCATCTATTACAGTTTTTGAGATATGTCCATTTTTTCTTAAAAAACTTATTGCTGTAGTAGTTTACGAAAACACGTATAGCCCGCAAACCGTTCAAAATTAGGAAACCAAATTTATAAAGCAGTTAGCTGGTAGTCCAGGCTAACATCTGATGTCCCATCGACGGTCCCATTTTGTACCATATGGGCGCGGGCGATTTTCGAATGTCGCATTATAAAATTGTCAAAAACTCAAATTTTTCAAATGGCACCTTCCATTTTTTTCTTAATCATTGAAAAGAAAATTGAATTTTAGGATGAGTTATTTCAGCTTTCCCTATACCCAAGTTCAACCTCTATCAGGTTATTCAATTAAAATCAAGAGATGCCTTAAATGGTAATCCTCGAGAAGCTAGAGCTTTTATCACCACGACAACTCTTTGCAATAACATTTGCCAGTAGCTAATTCGTCGATCTATCATTTTAGTTACGTGGGAAATAACCGTGCCCAGTTTCTCCCCTCTCTCTTTCATGTTCTTTGAGCCTTGATGTACATGGACATTTTTCCAGTCACTAAAACCATTTTTCATCAAATATGATTCTGATTGTGTTTCCGAATGGAAAAGACGGCTAGGACCACAAAAAACTGCACATTTAGTTGCCATGCTCTGCCTATTTTCTCCATTTGCTAAATATCTATAAAAATGAGTACCTGAAAAACTCCAAAAATGGTTACCATACTGCTTCTTTGCCTTTGACAAATTAGCTTCTTTATTTTGAATTAACCCATGTTGGGATACGTAGCCACGTAACTTAATTTTTCAGGTTCACGTTCTAAACTCTTTTGAATTGGTGTTGGATATTGAAGACTCTCAGTATCTTCCTGTGGTTCAGATTCAAATTTTGTGTCTAGTTCCGATTCTGTTCCTGAAGTGAAAGACTGCATCATATGAACAGAGGTGCTAGGACTAGTACTAGGAGAACTGCAGTCTAAAAATGAGCAGTCATCTGTTTTGGTTTGGTTATTTTCGTCTTCGTGATCGTCTTTATCGGGTGAGTCACAAGTACAAAGTTAGTCAGATTTCCCCGTATCCTGCGCTGCGCCCCCCGCAAGCGTGCGCCCTAGGCCATGGCCTAGGTTAGCCTTATGGGTAATCCGGGCCTGAATACCGTCAGTCACTGTCTACCCTTACATGCTTTGAAAAAATTGTTTATAAAATACTATACAGGCTGTGAAATTTCACTTTTTAGGTAAAACACATTTGAAGATAATGTCCGTTTTGATGGTCCTTGTTCAGCATCCATAATACATGAATCTAATCAGAAGCACACACAAATAATTTCCAGAAAGCACTAGATACCAGCGATACCGAATATCTACTACTACAATTCTTGCTTGTAACCCATTCTTATACCGTTCTATCAGTACCTACAGTTATAAAAAGTGCTGGGCCGGTCTGAGAAATTTAGTACTAGGAGTACTGCAGTCTAAAAATGAGCAGTCATCTGTTTTGGTTTGGTTATTTTCGTCTTCGTGATCGTCTTTGTCGGGTGAGTCACAAGTACAAAGTTAGTCAGATTTCCCCGTATCCTGCGCTGTGCCCCCCGCAAGCGTGCCCCCTAGGCCATGGCCTAGGTTGGCCTTATGGGTAATTCCGGCCTGAATACCGTCAGTCACTGTCCACCCTTACATGCTTTGAAGAAATTGATAATGTCCGTTTTGATGGTCCTTGTTCAGCATCCATAATACATTAATCTAATCAGAAGCACACACAAATAATTTCCAGAAAGCACTAGATACCAGCGATACCGAATATCTACTACTACAATTCTTGCTTGTAACCAATTCTTATACCGTTCTATCAGTACCTACAGTTATAAAAAGTGCTGGGCCGGTCTGAGAAATTACAATACGTCTATGGAATCGATGCATTATGCCATGACTTTATTTTACGGACTAAACCGCCGCGAGATCTACAAAGTTAAACCCGAACTTATATCGACTACTTCATTTCTTGTTACGGGGTGTAAAATTATTCATTTTCATTGTATGTCAAATTCAAGAGTACCTAGGTATTTTTAATTTTTCTGGTGAGAATAGAATAAACCATGAAACATAATATCGTTCACTAGAAATACACAATTTACTATATATGATGAGAGTTTACTTTATAAAACTCGTGTAATTGTGCCTCAATTTTTTTCAGTGTATTTCTTGCCCGTCTAATGACACGAGATGTTCGATAAATCAGTCAAACAAACTCTCTGCAATCTCAAAGACCAGTAGTCCTTGTTGCATCACCTCGCACCAACATCAAAGACTGATACCGTCTGCAGCAGATGCGATATCCTCTCGACTGCCTCAAGGTTACCTTGTAATCTTGAAAAAAAAATCATAAAGATTATACCTACTCTCCTCCCTCTACCTACCGTTGTCGAGATGACCTCATTTTTATTCTAATTTTACACCTTATTTGTATAGCTGGTTATACAAAGAGGCAACGAGAATTAATTATGTGTAAATAAATCGGTCAAATGGAAATATATACTTCAGTTTGCTGGGTTGCGTAATTCGTGGTAATTCGATTGTGTTTGGTCTGGCTGTTTGTGTGATTAATAATGAGAGGGAAAGGGGAGATTTGACGATGATAACGGTTAAATACATTATGTTGTTTATTGAGACAATTAGAAAAGTTGACGATGTGTCCCCTTTTTGTGGAATATTTCCCTCATACATAAAATTTCTCATAAGAGGAATGCAACTGTCGAAAATTTAATGAGGAAATTTCCCTCACGTGTAAAAACGTCCATAAGAGGAATGCACTTACCGCTGGCTCACAGCGATAATTGCACTGTAGTGACGCGTTTCGCGTCACGGCAGTGCAATTATCGCATTAGAAGTCAATTCAAGTGAAGTCGCGCGATTTTAATGTCAGAAGTGAGACTTCAAATGTGTCATCTACCTACAAGTGTTCATATAAGAGTGAGGTGTGAAATTTCCTACCGAATACCACTCGTGCATTGAAAATTAACCAGATAATTCTGAAAAAAACGTATTTTTTTTATAAAAAACCGCACTCGGTTATTTTTTTCGTTGTTTCAAAAAATTGCCCTCCTCCTTCGGAGTCGGGCAATTTATGCTTTGAAACAACGAAATAAATAAACTCGTGCAGTTTAAAAAAAAACACGTTTTTTTCAGAATTATCGGTAATTTTCAATGCACTTGTGGTATTACCCCCGGAAATTTCTCTCACGTGCAAAAACGTCCATAAGAGGAATGCAATTACCGCTGGCTCACAGCGATAATTGCACTGTAGTGACGCGTTTCGCGTCACGGCAGTGCAATTATCGCATTAGATGTCAATTCAAGTGAAGTCGCGCGATTTTAATGTCAGAAGTGAGACTTCAAATGTGTCATCTACCTAAAGAGTGAGGTGTGAAATTTCCTACCGAATACCACTCGTGCATTGAAAATTAACCAGATATAAAAAAAACACGTTTTTTTCAGAATTATCGGTAATTTTCAATGCACTTGTGGTATTACCCCCGGTAATTGCACTGCGGAGCGATAATTGCACTGCGAAAACATCCCGTCGTCATGACACCACAAACAATACTAACAATACTGAAAACTGTCAGATAAACTTCAAAAACTGAAAAAATGACTCGTGTCTTGCACTATTTTATTTATAGTCTTTGTCAGACTATGATATCTCTCAGAAAAGTATTATTTGGAATTTTTCAAGCTTTCTTGCTAAATTATCGATAATTTTTATGCACTTGTTCAGTCTTAACACCCTGTTACGGTCTCATAAATGTTTAGGTTATTCTTTGCCTGGTTCGACTACCACAAGTAGTATTAAATAAATAAATAAATAAATAAATGTTTATTGATCCCTTAAGCTAGTATATAAACAAGATGGGACATGCGTTACAAGTAATGAGACTGATACAAAAGTACCAACCCAAGTAAAAATACATAAATCTCATACAAACATGCAAATACATTATTATCACTACTGATGGAAGTAAAGGTACCCATTCACATACAGTTTGCCTGCAGTTCTAAGACTGTACGATCTGAACTGAAGATATGAACTTTCTCAGGCCACACACTATTCAGTTTTCTGAAACGATGCGACCTCAGTTTTAAGACTGTCAGTTTCAGAACTGAAGGAAAACTGAGCTCTCGCCATACACACAAACATTTTGTCAGTGCTAATCAACTGAACAGTCTTGCTGTAGTGAAAAATGTTTTGTAGTAATAGAAAAAAAAACTAGCCGCACTTCTTGTGCTATTATTGTCTACAACAAAGGCAAAAAAACATTTTTGGGTAAATGATTGGCTGTTACAACGTGATACTTTATCTCATATGAGACTGGTGCAAAAATTAAGAACTAGTGCAACAGACGACCTTAAAAATTACCTCAGAATGGATGACACACCGTAAATTATTAATTTTCTTTTTAATAGAATCAATTGTTGCATTTGGATCTGTTTGTTTATAAAACAATAATAATTTTTCGTACGCTTTATTCTTTCCGTGCCTATTTGAGTATGACTTGCTCTTTACTTTCCAAAGGCAAGGCAATTGCCTATAAATATCAATAAATTCGGTTACAAACGCTGTATTATTGCTTGACTCGGCCATTTCAGAAATAACGAAATCACGATAACTTCCAACTAGTTTAAAGATGGAATCGTACGATTTCAACTGACGATTTTTCTCCATACACTTCAGTCCGTCGTTAGATTCAAGTGAACTGCAGGCTCATACCTGTCGACGGCCTGTATGTGTATGTACAAATTTTAACTGACGACATGCAAATCGGCAGTTCTGGACTGAAGGCAAACTGTATGTGAATGGGTACCTTTACAGTCCTGATAAATATGTCTCGAATTCATCGAGTGAATAAAAACATTGTGTGACTAAGAGTTCTTTTAGGCGAGATTTAAAAAGTGCTGGGGAATCCGTTTTTTTTATATTGTCTGGCAGACGATTGTAAAAACGGCAACCAGCATTATTCGGTGACTTTTTATAAAATGAATGTGTTTACTTAATTTGATGTCGTTTTTACATCTAGTGTTACGAGAGTGGTTGTCACTGTTTAGAGGATACAAATTCTTATTCTTGAATATATAGAAGTTTAAAAAGGTAAATTGATACGACAGTTAGGATTTTATTTTTTTTGAAAACATCCCTACAAGAGTTGCGATTTTTTATGTCAAATATTAATCGGAGTATACGCTTTTGAGCAACAAAAACTCTAGTGATCTCAGCTGCTTGACCCCACGCTATAATATTATAAGAAATGGCTGAGTATACGAATGCGTAGTATATTTGCAGGAGTGCGTCAGTTTTTAGCGTATTTTTCAGGGTAACAAGTACCTATATAAAAGCTTTTATTCAATTTTTTACAAACGAAATTTATTTGTTCTCCCCATGAGAGGTTGCAGTCAATATATATGCCTAGGAGTTGTGAAGAATTAGTGGTTTTCAAAACAATATCGTTAAAGTTCATAAACGTGGTTTGTAGGAGGTCTATTCTTTATGTGATATTCTATGACTACAGTTTTGCTGTGATTAACGATCAACATATTTTTCGTGCAGTAATTTGAGAAATCTTTTAGCACCTGACTTGCTTCTGATTTCATTTTCTGTGCGTCAGTTCCGGAGACTACAATGGTGGTGTCCCGCATACATGAAGGTTCTACCACCACTAATATGCTCAGGAAGGTCATTGACATATGCTAAAAAAATTAAAGAGCCTAGAACACTTCCTTGGGGAGTTCCAAGGTCAAGAGAATATTCGTCTGATTTTGTGTTATCAATTTTCACGATAATTTTTCTGTTCTCCAGGTAAGAACTTATCCAACTATTTATCGGGCCACGTAAGCCAAGTTTATCGATTTTTTCCGATACGAACCTTCGATCCACTGTGTCGAAAGCCCGCGTCAGATCGAACGATAATGAAACGACATATTCACCCTTATCAAGGCAATCGTTGATATGTTGAACTAAATTGGTGATTTCAGTCTCTGTTGAAAAACCTGGACGAAAACCATGTTGACATGTGCTGAGCACATTGTATTTTTCAAAGAATTTTTGAATTCTATTACACACTACTTTTTCGATTATTTTTGAAAAAATGCTCAATGACGCTATGGGTCGATAATTTCCAATATTTGTTTTATCACCTTTTTTGTATATTGGTAGAATCGCAGCCGTTTTCAATAAGTTAGGGAATGTTCCCGAGGATACCGATAGGTTTATAATTTCTGCTAGAAAATGTGAAATAATGCTCGAGCATTCTTTAATTATACCGACGGGAATTTCATCCAGCCCTGTGGATTTTTTATTAGGTAGCCCGTGAATTACATTTTCAACTTCTGTTTTGGTAACAGGTATGAAAACGAATGAATTTGCAAGGTTTTCAGATAGTGTACAGGTTTTAGATCTGTTTTCACCAAAATGTGCAGACATTTTGTCCTCAATTACCGTGGATATGTATTGCCCAAAAAGATTTGTTATCACGTTAAGATCCGAGGTAAACTGACATTCGTGAGCAATTTCCAATTCTGTTCTAGTTTTATGTTTGTTGGTAACTTTTTTAGTGAGAGTCCAGATTTCTTTTGATTTGTTGGTAGAATTTTGTATTTTATTGCCATAATATTTTTGTTTTTCTTCCCGAATGTCCTTATCAATTTGTTTTTTCATGTTTTTGTAACGAATTTTGATATTTTCATTGTCAGTTCTTTTACGTAGCCAGTCTAGTTGCTTTAAGTTTTCCATATCATAATGAAGTTTTTCTGATAGGGGTATTTTATCCATAGAGTATTTTTTACTATGCTTCTTCTTTCTTATGAAGAACGATATGTCAAAGCACCATAAAAAATTAAGAAGGAAGTTGTCGAAACTATCATTCACGCTGTGTGCATTAAATGAGTAATCATTATGTAAAGTCTTTTCTAGAAGGAATAAAATTTCATTTATGGAATTTTCATCGTAACTGCGGAAAGTGAAGTACGAGTAATTTTCATTTTCCACCTCCGGTGACTCCAAGGAGATATCAGTTATTTCGGATTTCGCCTGGATGAAACTCTCTATTTTATTCGAGGTTGATTTTGATAACCACCTGTATATTCGTTAATATATTGGCTGCAAGAAGTAGTTCAGAAAACCTTCCACATCAACTAAACCTTTTTGCTTTTGGAGTGATTTATCGCCTGTTTCACATATTTCTGCTGATCTCTTCTCTTCATATATCAACTATAAACCTTCTCCTCTGATGGAAATATTCCTACAAAAGTAAACAGATTGTAAACAAACAACAACCAAACACAACCCCACTTATATCATTGAATAATGATCTATCTCTACCGAAAAGTGACTTTCATACCTTTTCTATTGATGGCATTCCTTTTCATCGTGGTTTTGCATTCCTCAAACATTCCTGGAGAAAGTCGGGATTGTATTCATGAATTTCGTGTCATTTCTGTCATATCGATGACAAATGAAAAGTGACTTATCATTCTGTCATGTCAACTTCAAGTTTCCCCTCTTTCAGCAAACTAGAGCTTCATAAAAAAGCCCTTCCTTTTTTTTGGTCCAGACCAGACACGTGAAGAGCATCGTATTTTTACGGATTTTTGAGATTTTTTGTGTTTCAAATTACAAAACTTTTGATTTATCATAGGACGGATAATCAATACCCAACTTTGGTTGGATTCATATTGAAACAACGTAAGTCTTTGAACTTTTGTTTGTCGAAGGACGAACATGCAGAATTTTCGAAAAATACTTTTACCTTGCTGTCACTTTGCCTATTTGGCGTCTTTCAGACCTTGCTATATTTAACAAAAATACTAGTAAAAAACCGACTATCCCCATCACATGAAAGTCAGTCCATAGTTATATTCTGATAAGTTTTCGACTCGCAACTGTCATTTATTATTTTGTTATACATTTAAATAACAAAAAACGCGTTTTCTTCTAATTGTTTTGCTTATAAAATGAAAACTAATGAAGCAATTTGGATGCTCCAAGAGAAAGAATTGTAGATAATTGAAATACGAACAAAAAGAGATAATTTACGACCTGGTTGGATCATCAATAACGGAGAAAAACTGGAAAAACCGGACATTTTTTCGATTTTTTGAAAAATTCTTAACTCCGCTATTTTTCAAGAAGTAGGATTGGCCTTTCTCATGAAAGTATTGAATCATATGTAGTTTATGTGTGCACAAAACAGGCGTTGTCGAATAGCTAGTTTTGGCACAATTGCATTTTAATATTTTTTTGCACCATCTTGCAACGTGCCTGGATACTCTAGTGATAGCCCGATTTCAATTTCTCAAACAGATTATGAAAGTAAAAGTATAATACTACAAAATGTTCATTCTCATTTTGGGCTACAATGGTGCGAAATGGGTGAAAAATGCATGCAAAATGACTGAAAACGGCCTAACCCGTGTTAGCTGCCGAGTGGTAGGAGAGTCCGGGAGATGAGGGGAATTCTTCTAAAGAACGGGTTACGTGATAATACGCTTTCTCTCATCTCCCGCTCTCTCCTACCACTCGACCGCTTCCACCAGCTCGGCCGTTTTCAGTTATGTGTGCAAGCATTTTTCACCCATTTCGTAGCTTTTAGCGCAAAATGAGAATATACGTTTTGTGGTACTGTACTTCTACTTCCAAAATCTGTTTTAGGAATTGAAATCGGACTATCACTAGAGCATCCAGGCACGCTGCAAGGAAGTGAAAAAAAATTCAAATTGCAATTGTTCCCAAACAAATGATCCGTCAGAGCATGTTTTGTGCACACATAAAGTGCACATGATTCAATACTTTCATGAGAAGGGTCAACCCTATTTCTTGAAAAATGGCGGAGTTATGAATTTTTTAAAAAATCTTAAAATTTTCCGGTTTTTCCGGTTTTCTGCTGTTACTAAAGATCCGATCAGGTCGTAAAACTATCCATTTTGTTTGTGTTTCAATTATCTACAATTCTTTCCATTGGAGCAACCAGATTGCTCTATTGGTTTCCATTTAATAAGCAAAACAATTAGAAAAAACAAGTTTTTTGTTATTTAAATGTTTATAACAGATTAATAAATGACAGTTGCGAGTCGAAAACATAGCAGAATATAACTACGGACTGGACTGTCTTTCGTGTGATGGCACAGTCGGTTATCTACTAGTATTTTTGTTAGGAAAAAATGCTCTATTGATTGGCCTCTATTACCGTAATTGTTGTAACCGTGGAAATGGAGAATTCAGATGTAGTCGAAACACCGATTTAAAAATACCTCGATCTGGAAGCAGTGTTTTCAGAAAGTAGTGTTGTCATTTGTTCAGATTGAGAAAATGATGACATTTGATTGGTTATATCATATGAGGGAAATTGTCAATTGAACATCGCCTCGCATCAAGCCGTGATTTCAGAGGTGTAATTGAAAAATTCTCAATGATATACAAGTCAAAAAAAAGTAAACTTTCAGTTTTCATTAACACTACAAAATAAATTTTTATTAATGTTCACGGTATATTTGTTCAGCTTTGAATTAAAGTTGATTTTAGTAGTAGGACCTATTTGTGAAATACTAATTTGATTTTATTTCATTAAAGTTATTAATTTGTAAACATAAATTTGTTAATTTAAGTTTTTAGCTGAATGTATTCTTTTGTAGTTTTGTTCCTCAACGGTAACAAATATAGGGTGTGTTCTGAACATATCAGAACAGGTATAATATTATTACAAATGCATTAAAATGCTTTAGTTATTACATACTATACTACTGATAGTCCTATAATGTAATTAATTAACTATTGTACTTATTATTTTACCTTTGTGATTATTGAAATTAAGCAAACAGGGATACTTATAAATAAATTTAATTAAATCATTTATTTGCCATTATTTAAAATAAATTTACGTCGATAATCTTAAACACTGACTTGAAATTAAGCGGTGTTTGAAAAATAATTCAAAAACTATTACAACTAAAACATTATACAAAAAAGTCCAAACATTTTGTTTGTACTAAGGGTTAGGAGTCATCATGACTTCTAGCAACGGGGGCCAAAGACTGATGTGAGAGCCTAGTTCCCAGAAACATACAGCATTCGGAAAACAAAGAAAATAATATTTCCTACTCCCCTTATGTTCTCACGATGTTCTTTGAACATTTCAGGGGTTTTCTTCTCGTATACTGAAAGAACTAATATTCTTATGTTATATACAGGGTGTTTCATAATAAATGCGCAGGACTTCAGGATGTGATAGCTCGTCCAAAAATATGAAAAAAAGTTTTTATCAACTTACCCTCTAAAATGCACCAGTTTCGAGATACAGGGTGTTGAAATTAAAAAAAAAAATCGTTTTTTGCGAATATCTCTGGAACCGTTTATCGCACAGAAAACAGATTTCGTAGGCATTTTCTACTCATAATAAGCTATGTTTTGTGCGGATTTTTTTATTTTTTATAACTCATAATTGGTGAAGATTTTGAAGGGGTAGTGGGTGTTTTTTTCTCCAACTTCTACGCCACTGGAAAAAGTACAGTTTTGAGCCTCCTATATGAACCGCCAATGTTGTCTACACAAAAAAAGTATTCTTGGTCATAAGCTCTAAAGTTGACCGTTTTCAAGAAAAATCAACTTTCATGTTGTTTAAATGTTTTTTCCTCGAAAAATTGCTGCGTGCATTGAAGCTGACGGCGGACATTTCCAACAATTCAAGTATTATTGTTATTGTTTTTTTTTTGCAATTAAGAAGTCAACGTTTGGTTTTGTTACTTGTTTTAACGTTTAAATAAATTTTGAATTAGGTGAAAAATTATTTTAAAAAAATTACCATGTTTTTCAACATGAAAGTTGATTTTTCTTGAAAACGGTCAACTTTAGAGCTTATGACCAAGAGTACCTTTTTTGTCTAGAAAACATTGGCGGTTCAAGTAGGCAAAATCATACTTTTTCCAGTGGCGTAGAAGTTGGAGAAAAAAACACCCACTACCCCTCCAAAATTTACACCAATTATGAATTTGAAAAAATAAAAAATCCGCACAAAACACAGCTTATTATGAGTAGAAAATGCCTACGAAATCTGTTTTCTGTGCGATGAACGGTTCCAGAGATATTCGCAAAAACCGATTATTATTTTTAAATTTCAACACCCTGTATCTCGAAAATGGTGCATTTTAGAGGGTAAGAAACTTTTTTTCATATTTTTGGACGAGCTATCACATCCAGAAGTCCTGCGCATTTATTATGAAACACCCTGTACAGTAGGTATGAATGGGTATTCTAAAGCAAGTACTAAATGTTTAAGAGTGTAGTGTACTAGAAAATGTTTCCTTGTTTTCTATCCTTCTTTTGTTTGAATTCAGAGTCTTTATTTCACCAAAAGAGATTTAAATTTTCCCGCTAATTCGGTCAAATGTACATATGCCAGTTTCATGTATAATATTGTTTCAATTTTCATGTAATCTGAATAATACATTCTTTATTTTTTGTTGTTTTTGGGAATTTTTATATAAATAATAGATTATCTTGTATTCATAATTTGGAACAAAGTTACTTGTGCTGCCGTGTAAGTATGATTGCTCCACACATGAGAGATTTTTCGGCTAGACATAGTCTTGACGAACCTAGACAATTTAATATTAATTTTTAGATCTTCAATTGAGTAAGATGCGCTCATAAATATATTGTCGCATTACTTTACAGGTCAAGTAACGTTGGCATTTTCAAACAAGATGATCCATCTGGGTACCCAGCTGCGACCAGTGCAGAGGTTTTGGTGAGTCAATTGTTTTGTCTGAAAGGCCGTCTAATATTTTTTGAATTTATGTCTGATACGTGTATATTTATTCTATGATCACAACGCACGCTTGTAACTTTTCAACTTATTTCCTTTCTTTGCTCCTACCTGCATTATACTATGCGACATGCTGCCACCAAATAAGAATTTGTGGGAGTATCTCAGGAGGCATGCAAAACGCCAGCAGGCCAGCATCATTATAGTGTTATCAACCATGTATTGCTATTTACGTAGCCCATAATTTGTGTCGCACTGCATTTTCAACTTATAATTTTTCACACTTTAATATTTCTTATACGTATTCATGAGAGCATTCAGACAATTCCTATACGTGATCAACTACTTGAGTAGGAATTAACTGGATATGTTTAGTCATGACTAGACTTCGCCCATTTGCCCTCAGTGTGTATTTTTTTTTGAGGACTAATGAAGACAAATTATTATTATCATCTGTCTAGCCTTCAGTGGGCCTCAGGAGGCGAAAGAGTAACATTTTATGAAATTGTTTTATTGACAGACACACGATTAGAACAAGTTGAATAAAAAATTGTAACAAAAATCATTTGAATTTTTTGCTTAAATTATCTTTTATTATTTCGCATATGAATCACATCAGGTGATGGTTATTTTTTGGGAGTATCATGGTATAGATACTATCTTAGAAGCAAAATGTAAATATGAAGTCATCCTAAATGATGGAAGGATACTTTACTGAACATTCTAGTATCTGAAGTGAACTCGGGCCTTAGACTCTCTCAAAAGAAGTGTTAGATTCAAGCACTTACCTATCAAATTATGCATTTCTCAAGTAGTTCTTTTGTGAAATGAAGGCATTCCGTCATAATTCATTACAATAATTCCTCTTGAAGCATACGAACCTATTATGGAAATAACCTTGAATCTCCTAGCACGGATCGTGTTCTCATAATTGAAAACAACAAATTAAATGTGCAGTAATGAATTCGCAGCCGTTCGGATGAAACAAAAACGCGTTGCACGATTGGCCCTGAGCTACAATTCAATACCAATGCAGATTTACGACGGCATATTTCAATGCTAGAAGTATTCAATGCAACGGATTTTTTTTTCACTACAGTATAATTGCATTTCATCGGCTGTAACAATACAGGACCTTCAAGGACCAGTACGCTATACAATTATTTCATTAAACCCTCCCTTTCATCATGGTTGTTATTGGTTTTATTATGAAATTGAGAATCTGTACTTCATAGTTCGTAGGAGACAGTAGTTGTTTTTTGTTGAGACTTGTCGACGCATATACCTATTGCAGACATCAGAGAAACGCTTCAAGGGATACAGGGTACCACAATCGACCAAATGGGATGTTTACAAGGAACATCTTGGAAGGCCAACATCTTGGAAGGCCAACATTTATTTATCCATCGAGTGAATCGAGAAAAAAAAGCATTTTATTTTGAACTCAGATGTCCTAAAAAACGAAAGGTAATAGGTAGATATAAATATACTCTATTCGTTTCTACATTAAAAATATAAATGAACAAACACATCAAATTATACAAAGTACAAATACAATTTTTTTTTCATATATATCACATAGTATTTGTACAAATACAAAATTTATCATACATGCATATACACCTATACAAACACAGTTATATACAGGGTGTCAATTTGAAAACTTCCCACCCTTAATATCTTCCTTCCAGTAAACAATATGAGTAATCGAAAAAACAGGGGGTAGATGTTACCCTTAGAATTTTAAATGGGAAGGGGGGTCAAGTGGCACATCATTTTGATGGGCGTTCAATTCTTGTTCCAATGGTACCCTGACTTATTATTTTGTGATGAGCATTTTCCGAAAAATTGCGTTCTAAACTAACAGAAGTAATTATTAGAACGCCTATACTGAGATGCATTATTGTATTGACTCCCTTTAATAAAAATGGTTAGAAGAGTAGGTGGCACCGCTCCAACCCTTGAATGACAGGAATAAATTTATTACGCATGGGATTTTTTATTTGGTGGTTATTTTCCTTCTACACAATAAAATTTAATTTGCGAGAAAAGACATTTCCAACATAAAATCTACTTACGCTTATCTTATTAGCTGTTCGAAATGTTGTCCATTTTGCTCTAAACAGTAATACAGTCTGTTTTCGAACTCCCCTCTAACATTACGGAAAACTTCACTAGGAATTGACCGGCATGCTGCTGTAATTCGTCTTTTAAGTTCGTCAATATCAGAAGGTTGTGTTTTATAAACAACGGATTTAAGATGCCCCCAAAGAAAGAAATCTAAGGGTGTTAAATCCGGTGATCTCGGAGGCCATTCAACTGCTCCCCTTCTGCCAATCCATCTACCCGGAAATCTCTCGTTTAACCACTGTCGGACGGGAAGAAAATAATGAGGTGGAGCACCGTCCTGCTGGAAATGTAACAGATCTTCCTGCAAAAGTTCATTACCTTCTGCATCAATTTGAGTTTCTAGCTCGTGAGTTATAAGAGGATCGATAGTCTCTTCAAGCATATCAAGGTACAGATTGCCAGTCAAGTTTTCTTCCAGAAATAATGGACCAAGAATGGCATTTCCAAGAATACCAGCCCAAACATTAACTTTTTGTGGGTGTTGTGTATGCCCTTCCCGAAAATTATGTGGGTTTTCGTCACTCCAATAGCGACAATTTTGTCTATTAACATTGCCATTCAGAAAAAATGAACACTCATCGCTGAAACAGATGTTTAACAGAAGATTAGGGATGGTATTGACTCGATGATACATGATTTCACAAAACTCTATTCTTCCATCATAATCATCCTCGTGGAGCTCTTGAAGAATCTGCATTTTATATGGATGAAATTTATGCATTTTCAATGCTTTTCTTATAGTCTCGCGTGACATTCCCGTCTGTTCTGATACTGATCGTAAGGAGCTCGTGGGCACTGCAGCAAATGTTCCCAAAACTTCAATTTGAGCTGCTTCATTTAGTACTCTGGGGTTATTTCTTTTTTTATTTGTCACTGAACCAGTTTCGTAAAACTTATTCACCAAATCAAGCACATACCGGTGACTTACATTACAATTTGGATGTCTTTCGTTAAAAAGACATGCCGCCCTTCGTGCGCACTTTCCAACTTCGCCATAAATTACAATCATTTCAATTCTGTCTTGAAGAATGTAAACCATTTTTACACTTTTATACACTTATTAAAGTAATTCCTAAACAGCCCAACAGGTACAACGGTATTCACAATACTACCACATAGTTCAAATTTGCTAACCAATTTTTTGCCGGAAAACAGAAACTTTTTACAGCAGAAGTAGCAAAAAAGGAAGGCTATCTGTACAATTTCTGCGATGACACTTAAAAATTCAGCATTTAATAAACACAACTTTACTACCATCTACGTTTTACTATTAGACTACTTTTTTATGTAAAGTGTTTGGAGCTAATGGCTAATGTTACCCCTAATAAAGGGTTGGAACGGTACCACCTAATATTCTAACCAGTTCTGGCCAAACCATGCATCTCAGTATAGGCGTTCTAATAATTACTTCTGTTAGTTTAGAACGCAATTTTTCGGAAAATGCTCATCACAAAATAATAAGTCAGGGTACCATTGGAACAAGAATTGAACGCCCATCAAAATGATGTGCCACTTGACCCCCCTTCCCATTTAAAATTCTAAGGGTAACATCTACCCCTCCTAGGGGGTTGAACCACGAGGGCTACAAATAGTCCTTGAAAGTGTCCCCCTTGACAATAAAATTGACCTGTTTTTTCGATTACTCATATTGTTTACTGGAAGGAAGATATTAAGGGTGGGAAGTTTTCAAATTGACACCCTGTATAACACGTGTATTGCATATAAAAAATATCACAAATATAAAAATTCGTCCAGTGAGTAGCAGCACTTTTCAATTAGGAGTTCTTTCAGTCTATTTTTTAATATTCTGACATTTGGTGCAGATTTTATTCTTGTATTCAATTCATTGTACAGTTTGCACCTAACGAAATTGAAACTATTTTGATATGCAGTGCGAATTGGGCTGTAACATACTGCGGTAACGAGAGTTTTGATCATGTTTTGGCAAGCACGTTGTAATGTTTTTCAAATTATTATAGAAATATAGGTATACACACCTCCAAAATATTTACGCTGTATAGTGTCAGAATTTCAAGTTTTTTAAATAAAAAGTTCCCTACAGCTAGTTCTCTTATTTTCAATGTGTAACACATATTTCTGTAAAACAAAAACTCTGTTTACATTAGCACTATTTTCCCAACTTAGTATTACATATCTCATGTGGGAGTGAAAATTGGCATAATTACAATGTAATAAGAAAGTGCAGAGATTTTTCAAATATTTGAAGTTTTTTGCATAATTGGTTGGTAATGTTGGTATGCTCTGTTCATAAGTAACTCCCAACAGTTTCACGTTTTCAGAGCAGAGTTATTGTTTTTCTGTGTCTTTGAATATTATAGGTGAATCTTTTCTTCTACACCAAAATATATCAAAACTGTTCTTTGTGGTTCAATAGAAAATTATTATTTTCGGGCCAGCGTAGTATGTTATTGTATAGTATTTCTGTAGAGCGGATCAGAGATTGTTGGCTGTCACCAGATTTAATGTTAGTATCATCAGCGTAACATATAATTTTAACATACGTTGAAAAGTAGAGGCCCCAAGACTGATCCCTGTGGAACTCCCTGTGTGATGCTGCAAGAACCACTATTAGTGCCATTGAGTAAAATAACCTGATTTATGTTTAAGAGATATCATTGAAAAAAACTGCAAAGCTTTACCTCTTATTCCATATCGTTCGAGTTTAACAAGTACCTAACATGTTATGGTCAACACATCGACAGCCCTGGAAAAATCCCATATCAGTACAAAATCCATGATGGCTTATAGTTAAAAATTAATACAGCTGATTTTTGAAGTCCATTTAAATTATTTTGGAAAAACTACAAAGTAAGCTGATAGCTCTGCAAGGTCACTACAATCTCATTTTTTAAAGAGAGGCAATACCACTGCTAGTTTGAGACAGGCTGGAAAAGTACCCATTTCATAGGACTTATTTATCAAGAATTCCAATAGCGGAAATGTCTTCAAATTATCAATAAGGGTTTTAACGTCTAAAAGAATGACGGGTTTTAAGAAAAAGGACAAGTTACAGATAGGAATATTCAGACTAATGAAATGCAGACTTTTGAATTTTGTAGTCATTTCTTGAGCAGATAATTATCACAATTTTCCTTTATTTAATTTGTCAAACAAACTGACAGTTTGCTTGACGGATGGTCTCCGTTTACTGCCATTCACCACTCGCTACTCTGACCGTCCACACGCGGTTGAATCTTCTTTTTAGTTTGGTTATAGGCTTTAAGCGTCCCTCAGAGGTAATAATTTGAATGACAAATGTTTTAATGTAGCAACGCTTATTTTATCAATTGTTTTAAACACGCAATTACGCTACTTTTCTCCATAATTTTAAATTCAGCTGATGATGAACCAACATAGGTTCGAAACATGTACTATTCCCACTACCTAGCTAATCGATGGTTATTTACTATTCTACGATCACATAACTACTCGATTGCGATTTTAAATTGTGGAGGAGACTGATTTTTTCTACTTCGTAAAATCATACCACTCCACTTTGAGATACAATGAACTTCTACCACAGGTTAATAAAGTATACATGTTGATTCGATTTGATGAATAAAAAATGCACGGGTCCGGACGCCTGTCCAAACTGTTGACCCAGCTCCTGATAACGGCTCTGTTTTGTTTTCGTCTGACACACTGTACATTACAATATAATCAGCTTCAAGTTTTATTGACCTTTATCCTGAGGACTTCGATATATCTCAATCGAAATTTCACAAGTGAAACTCATCCTTATCAAAGTACTTATAAACAAACAACATTACATTGACTATTAAACTGGTCATCAAGAAGTGCTTGTTTACCAAGAATGCATAATTACACACTATCTGGTTATTCACTTGAAAAAAGTGGACAAGAGTAGGAAAGTTTCACTCAGATAATTTTATTACTATTCACTGGAAATGAATGTATAAATAATACATTTAATTATCGGAAACTTGTTTGTGGGCCGACCAAGGTCAGAGGTGGAACGAGATAAAATCAAAGTTCACGAAAATCATAAGAATGGAATGCGAAATTGTGAATAACATATTCGCACTACTTTTTATGGTAATAAGCTCATTTCAGCAGAGCCCACTTCATCAGACTGAACAGGTACCTATAGAGTAAAAAATAATAGTATAAAACTTGGCTCTTAGAAAAGAATAATTGGAATTAGAATTGTCCTATAATTTGGTACTCAAAAATAAGGGTGTTACCTGGAAAATTCACACGGTGTTTTGGATGTTTTTGCGGGCGTCTATGAACCTAACCTGATAGTTATAAACCAATGAACCCCCTGCATAACTTGGAGGAGGCAGGGATATATATCACCAAAGCGACTTACAGCCGTATGCATAGTCAATCGCCAGCGACTCGCCAGAGTTTCGCCGTTAGCTACACAAGGATTATAATGCACAGTCGAGCTCCAAAAAAGTGACAACTACGCGATAAGTCACATTTTGGCGGAACGCTGGCGATGTACCACTTTTTTGGAGCTCGACTGTGCATTATAGTTCTTGTGTAGCGAGCGGCGAAACTCTGGCGAGTCGCTGGAATTGACTATGCATACGGCTGTTAAAGCTACAGCATCTAACCTGCTAACAAAAGAGCATTTTTTCCTAACAAAAATACTAGTAGAAAACCGACTGTACCATCACATGGAAGACAGTCCGTAGTTATATTCTGTTATGTTTTCGACTCGCAACTGCTATTTATTAATTTGTTATAAACATTTAAATAACAAAAAACGTGCTCTTGTAAATTGTTTTGCTTCTAAAATGAAAACTGATGGAGCAATTTGGTTGCTCCAAAATGGTATTTTTTACGACTCTGTCGGATCATTAGTAACGGAGGAAAAACGGAAAAAGCGGAAAATTTAACGATTTTTTAAAAAATTCATAACTCCGATATTTTTTAAGAAATAGGGTTGGCCCTTTTTATGAAAGTATTGAATCATGTGTACTTTGTGTGTCTCATGAAAGTATTGAATCATCTTTATGTGTGCACAAACCAGGCTCTGACGGATCATTAGTTTTGGCACAATTGCAATTTGCACTATCTTGCAGCGTGCCTGGATGCTCTAGTGATAGTCCGATTTCAATTTCTAAACCAGAGTTTGTAAGTGGAAGTACAGTACCACAAAACGTATATTCTCATTTTGAAATGAATGAAAAATGCTTGCAAACATGACTGAAAACGGCCGAGCTGGTGAAAGCGGTCGAGTGGTAGGAGTGAGCAGAAGATGGGGGAGCAGAAGATGGGGGAAGTTTTCGCACAATTGCGATTTGAATTTTTTTTGCACTATCTTGCAGGGTGCCTGGATGCTCTAGTGCTAGTCCGATTTCAATTTCTAAAACAGATTTTGAAAGTAGAAGTACAGTACCACAAAACGCATATTCTCCTTAGGCGCCAAAAAGGTGCGAAATGGATGAAAAATGCTTGCAAACATGACTGAAAACTTCCCGGCTGGTGGAAGCAGTCGATTGGTAGGAGTGAGCAGAAGATGGGGGGAAGCGTATTATCACGTAACCTGTTCATTCGAAGAATACCCCTCATCTCCCGGACTCTCCTACTACTCGGCAGCTAACGCGCCGCGCTCGGCCGTTTTCAGTCTTGTTTCCATGCATTTTTCACCCATTTGGCACCATTGTAGCGCAAAATGAGAATATTCGTTTTGTAGTACTATACTTTTACTTTCATAATCTGTGACCTAACAAATCTCCCTCTGCCCTACCTTAGTTAGGAAACACTCTGTATATAAACGACTACTCAACAATTACATGCATGAAATACTTCCATGGTTCAAGTTTAATTATGAATATTCCTTACTTATTTCGGATATTTGAAAAAAATAGGGTATCCAAAAAAAAATGGGACAACTTCCGGTGAAACTGGAAGCGGTAAATTATCAGCTGTAGCGTCAAAATATGTGTATTTAAGTGCTGAGGCAGCATACCAAATTTGAAACCTGTATCTTCAAAACCTTACCTAGAAATGATACTATCCAAAAACGCTGACTCTATTACTATCCAAATCATCGTCAACAAAAACGGTTTCTGTAAATGGAAATCATTTAAAATAACTTTCGATCTGGAGTACTTTAATACCCCCATATTTTCTATCTATAGATCACAAATGAGAAAATACCCCAATTCTGGAAGGGTACAATTGTTTGCATACAAATATCGTTTGCAACAGGATGAACATTGTGATAAATAATCAGCAGCTTGAAGTACCACAGGAAAGTGAAAGTTTTGGTGTAATCCTGGATTATTCATTGAAAATCATATGGCAACAAATATTTTCTACCATCCATCTACTTTATGTGAAACATTGGTTTTATCTCTGTTTGTAACGGGTCACCAAGTACCTCTGTATGTATGGGTGAAGCTGTCAGAGGTCACCTAGCGATGGAATCAATTGATAATAACAAGATACTTTAGCTGACACTGTTATTGTCAAAAGTTTATTACACTCTACTCCAGTGCTTGTTGTTTTCACTGTGCGAGTGCTGCAAATACAATTGTTGATGTCACAGAAGTCTGGGTTACTCATGATCCCAACAAATTACGTTTTCCGATCATCCTACGTATAGAAACTCAATAACCCCCTACATGTTGATTTTTTGGTATCCTTCAATAAAAACTTTTAATAATTATTTATCTTCAAATTCCACTAGTGCGTTTTGTTTTGTTTTAAAAATTTGAAAAATGGCCTACTAGTCGAAATAATCGTTTAAAATAGACTTATTTCTTTGAGTTCCAAAATAATGGTGAAGAGAACAGTTCATTCTATTCCGATTTCACACATTTGTTCCAAATTTGAATGTTTTTTTTTAATATCTACTTTCTGATATTTCAAAAAACTTGTATCTTGTAAAAAACTGTTTTATAGTTTATACCACTAGCTTTATAATGCCTCTAAGTAATTATAATTACTAAACATCGATCTGTAAAAAAATGAGAAAACCTTTCTGTTGTTTGATGAACAGGCATTTAGGTTAAAAATTTCAATCGATTTTCGTCAGTAATAAAATGAGGCTAAACTCTTGAAAAAAAATTATCGATCTACCAATTTTTAAGACTTTTCTCATGACACCATTTTTTTAATATAATCGCTTAACATTTGTTGTTTGTATGTGCTCCACCAAATATCCTACAGTTTATAAGTTTTCCTTCAATTTTTTTTTTTCATAACTTATGAGAAATGAAATAGTGACTTGTACACCAAGAATTGAACTTCGCCTTTTATTTTCAGCTAATGTATTTTTGTTGATATTGTGTTAAAAATTCAGTTGAAACTTTTAAAAACTATATTATTATCATAATTATTGAAATATCTCAATAAGAATTTGTCAATATAACCGCTTCATAATTTGAATTTAAACTATACAAAAATGCACTTTTTCTTCACTATAGTTAAATGCTATGAAGTAAATGAAAGTTTAACAGTATTCATGTTTTCTCGTCATGTCAGGCCGGCCCTGCGTCCATTTGATTCAATTCGACGAACAAGAAGCTTTTGTTATGTATGCCATAACAGCGCCAAGGTAAATAACTAAATAATTATTGCCCATAGTCGTTTTTGACGTAGCAGTTGCGAAATAACCAGTTTGGATTCCTTTCTATGAATTATCATTTATTCCGCGAACAACAAAATAAAATTTTCTAGAAAGTGGATTTGCTAATTCGACTTTATTGTTTATTGTGCAAATTGCGACTGTAATATTTGTTATTAAAGTCCATTGACGATCGACAAGATTGGATGGTTGGAAGTTGGAATGAAATAAATGACCAAAAGAAAACATGTACAAATAGTATGTTTTTCTGCAATAAGTCGTAAACTGAGGTTTTACCTTAGATTATAGAAAGAGGAGATAGAACATGTATCGATGAAAAGATGCGCATCGGCTGCCACTTTCGGTTCGTTGGGTTTGATGAGAGGGGGGACTAGACAGGGGCGGATTTGGATTTAGGATAATAAACGCCATTCTTTACCTATTCATTAATGTAAATGTTTCACAATATACGTATTTTGCAGCAATTTTCTTATACTTATAATTTGAAATAAACTTGCGGGAAAATAAATATACCAAAATAACTGAAATAGTTCATTTTAATAATAACTAATATTCATTCACAAAAAACTATGAATTTATAACTATCAACCCACATACAGTGTCACCGTTAAAGTCCGCATCATATGGGATTTTTTTTTATTAGTCAGTTATTGCAAATTTAGAGTTCGTGAACAGTTTGTGCTTTGAAAATTATGCAAAATGACTTTTACAATGTCTTCCTATTCATCGGCTACACCTGTCAAATATGACATTTTTTCTAAAAAATTACTAAATGTCAGGTAATTTCTCAATATTTCGAGAAATATTATATGAAAAAGTTATTTATTTTTAGATTTCCTACCCACCTACCAAATTTGAACCAGTTTGAACAACTTTGAATTTTTTCTCGTTTTCTTAACCTTACAATTTTTCGGCTAATTTAAATTTAGTCAAATCTGAAAAACCAGTTAAGATACATACATCAAGTATTAGACATAATTCTTTCAGCATATTTATATTCATTTGAAAATATCCAATAGAAACATTTTAATCAGAAAAAAATTCTTTCAGCAGATGGGTGTATTACATCTCAACTGGTTTTTCAGATTTGACTAAATTTAAATTAGCTGAAAAATTGTAATAAGAAAACGAGAAAAAAATAAAAGTTGTTCAAACTGGTTCAAATTTGGTAGGTGGGTAGGAAATCTAAAAATAAACAACTTTTTCATATAATATTTCTCGAAATATTGAGAAATTACCTGACATTTAGTAATTTTTTAGAAAAAATGTCATATTTGACAGATGTAGCCGATGAATAGGAAGACATCGTAAAAGTCATTTTGCATAATTTTCAAAGCACAAACTGTTCACGAACTCTAAATTTGCAATAACTGACTAATAAAAAAAAATCCCATATGATGCGGACTTTAACGGTGACACTGTACATATATTTTCAAATATATAAACACTGACTATATACTAAAAACCAGAGAATAATGTAAGTTTGTTATAAACCGTCCCTTTGCTATTGCTTTTATCTAATAAAGTTTTATTATAATGGTGAAATCTGATATTAATATAAATGGTAGCAACTAATTTTATTAAAACAGTTCATAACTTTGACAACTTTGACGTGTTTTTGCATTTTTTTCAAAAGTGATCGTTGTACGTTTTATTAATTTTGTGCATTACTTTATCATAACCCTTTATACAGTATTATTTTGAAAAAAATGCAAAAACACGTCAAACTGTTTTTTTTATTCCGCATCTTTTGACATAAGTTACAAAAATAACACGTCAAAGTTGGTTTAATGGACTGTTTAGTTAATTGAAAAGTTATTATGAAACTTACGTTTATTTCGTTTTTATTAATTTTCTCGTTTTTTTTCTTATGTGAGCCCTACTACAACTATTTTTCCCTTGTGTAAAAACACAAGCTCTATCACATAATGTAATAAAAATCTTAGTTTCCCATTAAAAAAATTTGTTGATGACGTTATAACTTTGACAACTTTGACGTGTTATTTTTGTAACTTATGTCAAAAGATGCGGAATAAAAAAAAAACAGTTTGACGTGTTTTTGCATTTTTTTCAAAAGTGATCGTTGTACGTTTTATGAATGTTGTGAATTACTTTATCATAATACTGTATATGTTTCAAAATCCGTTTTGTTGTACTATATTTCAATAAATTTGTAATAAATAATTATGAGTTTTCCTTGACGGCATTTAATGTCACTGTCCCAGCAACTCAAAAAACATTTTTATATGGACAAGACGGCATATTCCGCTCAAGTTTTTTTGCAAAAAAAATAAGTAAAAATAGCGTGTGGTTGGTGCCGGTTTCTTTTTGGTCACCAAATATTTGAATTTTTTATATTTATGGTAGTGGCTTTTTTTGAGCCCCCCGTTTCCACCTACTGTCCGCGAACGTGTTAATTTGAGTAAATGATTTATGTGCACAATATCTATAAGTGTATACAAATGGAACACATTTTTTGTTAGTCTCCTAAGTAAATATTTTGTTTATACATTTTTACATCTATTTATACATCTAGTCATTATAATGAATTCAAAGGAGATCGATCCTTCCTATAGAGTAGATAAGATCTCTGTTTTCCGTAGAGAATAAATATCAGCGAATCTTTGAAAGAATTCCCGCATAATTGGCATGAGATCATGTGTTGCTGTGGAAACATTTACAATAAGCATTGTTCAGTTCTGAGAATATCGGAATCTAGTAGATAGTAGAACAGCTCATACGGAACAGAGAAGAATAACGTTTTTCTGGGGAATAAACTGTTTTCCATGAAATTGATAATATATTCTCAATACTTATTGAGTAAATTACGTTTTAATTAAAAATGGATAAAACAATTTCAATTTAGCACAATATTTAATTCCACCGAACTTTCACCTATGGGTCACACAAATACCACGGTTCATTTATGGGAATCAATCAATTGCAGGCACGTAACTATTTATCAAATTTCAATACAGCGCCCGATCCTCAGACTCCGCATATAGCAGGAAGTAATCTCGTCTTGTAAAAATGTCGGTAACCGCTTCACCTCGTTCATTTATAAGCTCTATCAGACGCCAATGATAACAGGAAATTATGTTTTCTTTCCGCATATACATATATTGATTTGCTAGGTCTAGGACTAGATAATAGATGATACTCTCGCAGAGCCGTCTTGGCGGCCGTTGGTAATTTCGAATAAAAAAAGCTCCTCTGGTGCCGAAGAGAAGCGGTACTTGCGTTTTACGAGTTCACTTATAGCAGGAATGGCACTCGATTCTCCGGTTGTAATTGCCTTCGTTAACATTCGTTGGCCTTTCAGACCACATAGATGCAAAACGTAATTATGCTGTCGTTAGCGAGATGTGACACAGTTCGTGTAATTGAGGATGAGACTGCATTTACTTACTAATACGCAGTTTATTATTCATTTATTATTAACTATCAAGTATCTTGATTACTTACATTTCGGATGTAATAATAATGATGTTCATTTGTATGAATTTTCATTAATATAAAATGTTTATATAGTGATAATGAATAATTCACTGAAATGCGTATAGCAGTTATCAGCTGATATACCACATGTGTGTAACTTCTCACGATATTGAACGCATAAGTTAAAATGAATGTAGTTGTTATAAATGATAGAGAGAGATAAAGAAGTTTTATCATTAACAAAGCTTGTTTCTTACAAATAATCTCATATTTAATCAATAGAATAGAACAAAAAATCCTAAGAGTACACCTCCATATTTTATACAAGTTATTAAAATTTACTTCAAAAATATTTAGGAATAAACCTACGCTAGAGCTCGTCACCAAAAAACTCAGAAACACTATAATAGGGTATATCCATTGATAGGCATTTTATGCTGAAACTCTCTACCAAACTGATGTTAATAATTTCTTTTGGGAGGTGGTTGTACATATTGCAACCATTGTAAATTACGGAATACCCGAATTGAGGACCAACAGTTGGGGCCCCTTAAAACCAGCACCGAATTGCGGACCACCGAAGGGATTATACGTAGAGGGTCGTCGGATTAATAGCAGGTAATGCATCCTTCTTTGTATATGTTTGTAAATATTTTAAATAATTTTCAAACAGACACGTATATTAAAAATATCCTGCCAAAAGTCCCCCGTCCAATAATATCCTATGACAATAATATCCTGACCAATAATAACCTTTCAACTTGCGAGTCAGGTTAGTTTGTTCAGGTTAGATCAGACTGATAAAATACCACCCTCAATATGAATTTTTCTTCAACTTCCAAGCTCCCAACTTGCGAGCTAGGTTAGTACGTTCAGGTTAGATCAGACTAATAATTGGACGGATTAAAGGTTATATTGTATAATAAATGAAAACATGACATCCCTTGTGTATTTCTTCTAGGTTTTTATTTAGTTAACTTGGTCCTCAATTCGTGCTAGAATTTACAGGTAACAAAATAAATTTTACGTAGTCCTTTCTTTTGGACCTCAATAGGGAATATGCAAGTGATTTAAATTTACTTGATTTTTTTTACCTCCGATACTTTATTGTCTTGACATTACACCTAAACCATTAGTTTATCATTTACTTTGTATTTAACTCCATAAAACTTTAATCAAAAAGAAGAAAATCCTGCAAATCCCTAACCTAATTAATAACTGTCAATAGTGTCAATGGCCATAACTATATAAAGGCTTTTTCATTGAAGACTGCTCTGGTTGATCGAGATCACTTTCACATATGTTCATCTCTCTCTAACACTTGTACTGCATTTGTCTTACTCTTTTATAAATATCAACTTCAAGCAAGTAGAGCAATGAGAGTACGTCTCAACGAACGACACTGAAGAAGAACAACACTGATCGCGCTATATGACGTCATCCAAAGCGCGCAAAAAGGGAGGCGTTCAAATAGGTCAAATTCAATCGGTATTTTATATATTATTTTAAAAATTAAATCCAAGACTTTCAACAGTAGTTATATTATTTACTATGTTGTAACGAAGTAAAAAATTGATTAAACAAATTAAAAAAAATTATGCATATTCCCTATTCGTATCTGCCATATAAACGTTCTTTGATAAAATTTGTTGCCGGCCGACTAGTGGCCGTGGTAACTTGATGACGTGTGACATAGTAGGAAGGGTTCGTTTCAAAGTTATTTATATGTTTCTGGATTATACATACTGTTTCTAAAATGAAAATGGTTACTACTTATAGAATCTTTTATTCGCGAAAGAAGGGTTTGCATGAAATGCGATATTTGGATTTACTCATACTTATATCTAATTGTACGTTTTTGTAGTATTAGTATAGACTGCATAATATGGTTTTTGTTCACCCTACAAAAAATAATACCATATCTCAGGTGCGACTCTACCAACGAGTGATATACCACCTTGGCCATGGATACGCCTAATTCATTTGAAATTACTCGTACCGCATAACAACCAGATTAGTAATGTGACTATCAAATTTGAGTTTGGTGTCAATGTGTGTCATGAAGTTCTCCTATACAAATTGCAGAGATATGGCATTAGGGGCCTTGCGCTTCAGTGGTTTGATTCTTATCTTGGAAATAGATACCAACAGGTCAAATGCAATGGCTTTGTCTCTGATTCGATTCCAGTTAGGGTTGGAGTACCACAAGGATCCATATTGGGGCCCACTCTGTTTCTCATTTATATCAATGATTTACTAGAACAGATGAGTCATGCTACTACTCGACTCGTAGCTTATGCTGACGATACTAATTTTCTTTTTGTGTCCGATAACATCGGTGATGTTATAACCCAAGCAGATCAAGTGTATCAGAATGTGAGTGAATGGGTTGAAAAAAATTGTCTGTGTCTCAATAATGAAAAATCAGTATTGATTACTTTTAGAACTGGCCATTCTCAGGTTGTAACTCCCAATACTATTGCTCTGAACAACGCTGATATTTGTTGCTCTGAAATAGTAGAACATACCTATGAAACTCGTATGAAAAACAGATTGCTTCCATCGAAACATTCTTCCAGCCTATATCAAAGGGGTATCTTTTATAATGGTTGCAAACTATTTAATACCCTTCCTAAATATATACAGAACTCGAGAAATATTCACTTGTTCAAGAGGGAGATGAAACAGTTATTATTGAAGAAAACCTACTATTCGCTGGAAGAATTTTATGGTGATTTCTGATCATTCCTATCTGTTTTTAAATCTCTGTTTTTATTTATACATTTATATGTCGTGTTCTTTTTTCTTTTTTTGCCAAATTGGTTAGTCTTTTGGAATTATCCACCTTCTGACATTGTCGCATTAGTGTATTGTATAGTCATGTTACTGTATTATATTCTTTCGTGACTGTTAATAAATGAAATGAAATGAAATTTATAGTCCGAGAAATTTTGCTTCATATCTGTTTTCAATAACTTAATTTCCTAAGGAGAGACTCTCGATTTCACTTCAGAAGCCCATGACGCTATTTTTGACCATTGAAAGATGGTTGATTAGAGTCGCACCATATTTTAAATTGCTGATATCTTCACAAATTGATAAATTCAGATCAATACTGTTCTGGTTGTGCCTTGGTAGTATTATCATCTAAAGAAGGGGACCAACTATAGGTCCTGGTGGAACTCCAGAATTTATGTCTACTTCATCATGGGATTTTAAGGTCTTTACTTTCTGGCGTCGCTCAAATAAATAAGACTTACACCAATCCCATAATGTTGAAATTTTTGCAGCAGTAAGCGTATCACACAGAATTTAAACAAGTTGTTCGTTCAAATTTTAACGAATTTTTAAGATATTGCCCTAGGTATTTAAAACTCATTTTAGTTTCAGAATCATAAAAATTTGAAAGTACTGTTAATTTGTGGTGCCAACTTTTACTATACCTAGTCATCAGCAAAAACAACCGAAATTCAGATATTCAACAGGTAATTTATTTGTATATAGTGAAAAGAGAATTGGTCCAAGTTTGGAACCCTGTGGATTTCCACAATTGATGATTTTAATATGCTTCCAATAAGTTCATTTCCATTGGTTTAATCCATTCATCTTCCTTACATACTCACCAAACGAATTTCTTTGTATTCTCGACTAATGGCTTACCTGAAAAAAAAAGAGACTCTCAGAAGAATTATAAAAGCAAGATCCTAACATATATAGTGATTTACAATATTTTGAACGAGGGAATAATTAAGTATTATAAGAAATAATCACCGCTATGATGGCAAATATAATTTGCAAGCAACTTCTCATTTTCACAGAATCTGAAGGAATTTTTCCATACATTGGTAGATGATATCTACTTCAACAGAACAAACTGATAGAACATGTAGGTAAATCGTAAATTCAGCTTCTACTTCTTTCGAAGTACATTTTCTAGTTGTTGGAATAAAACTGAATGAAATAATAACCAAATGTCTTTAATTCTTCATGTATGCAGCCAATATCTAAGTACAACGTATTAAGAGCTCCCAAGTAGCACACCTATATTGGTAAAATATTGGTAAAACATTGTGAACATATTGGCGAAATATTTGAAATGCAATATTGGCGAAAAAAAAATGTGAACATTCGGCGATATTGGTCCAATATTACTTGAATAATATTGGCGAAATATTCTTGAATTAATATTGGCCTCAAAATGTTCGGCGATATTGGTACAATATCGCTGATACAATATTCTGACAATATTGGTTTCGGTGAAATATTCTTGAAGCAATAATGGCCTCAACATATTTATCGATATTGGTAAAATATTTATCGATATTGGTACAATATCATTTGAATATATTTGTGGAAGTCAATATACCTTGGTAAATTATTAAATGTCTTTTAGTTGATGAAGGTGACACCAGAGTCTGCCTTTTGATCGCCATAACCACTGAGAGAGCTGTCTTGAAAACAAGTTATTGGAAGTATTTAATATACTTTCGTAGGTTTCAGAAGACGTTCTATATGTAGAGCCATCTAGCGGATTTTTATCCAGGTTTGATCATGATATAATTTCAATATGTTTCATTGAATATTCGGCCAATATTCAAATTTCATCTCAATCTAGATGTAGGAAACAATATGGAGACAATATTGTTTTAACGATATCGATAAATATTATTGAACCAATATTGACCCCATATTAATTAATAAAATTAGTTGAATATTGACGAAATGATATTCAACCAAGGTGTAATCACACTTGGAGAAACAATATAGTTTTATCGATATTGGTAAATATCATTCAACCAATATTGACTCAATATGAGTTATTACAATTTGTCAAATAAAGTGGAAATAATATTCAACCAATGTTCTAACAAACTTGGATATACAACATAGTTTTTTCCCCTATAATCGATATGGCTGGAATATTTGGATTGCAATATTTATTGTAGATGTGGAAAACATTATATGGACAATATTGTATTATCGATATTGGTAGAAATTATTCAACCAATATTGACCCAATATTTCGTGTGATAATCTACATTCAAAATTAGTTCAACCAATATTCCACCAGTATTATTAATATAATATTGTTTTTTGAATATTCACCCATATTGAACCAATATTGATTTTTCTTTAACAATATATCTATATTGGCCCAATATGGAACCAAGATTCAGCCGATATGATGTGCTACCTGGGAGAGCTCTGAGATGCATGTGCAAAGTTGAACCCAAATATTTGTGTGTGTATTCGGAGAACAATATCTTAACAGTTGTATCCGAGGGGGAAGTAACTCTTTCATTAGGTGTACATCATAACATTTTCATTACTTCATTAATCACTTCATATTCAACTTAAAATCGAAATCTGTTTCTGGGGATCCGTGATATGATTTTTTTCGGTTCCAAGTTGGCAAATTTATGCCGTCTGACAATCGGTAAGTGATCGCCTCGGTGATCGCTGAGCAGACGCGGATTTTAATCAGTGATTTTCCGATGAATAGTATAACATCATTAATGGTAATTATTTTTCATTAGAGTTAATTACTGCATTATTTTCATTAGGTGTACAAAAATGGCTATATAGTTACTTCCCCCTCGGTTGTATCTATTAATGTTGTGAAATCAGTCAGCCTCATCCACAAAAATAAAAAACTTCTTGAAACAACTGAAAAAAGGGCCAAGTATCGATCCTTGTGGAACTCTTATGCCTGCTTCATCAGACGATTTTGAGGTCTTTACTATCTGGAGACGCCCAAATAAATAAGACTTACACGAATCCGAGGCTACTACCCTGATCCCATAATGTTGAAGTTTTTCCAGCAGTATTCTATGATTAACACGGTCAAATGCTTTTGATAAATCGCAGACTATTTGCAAGAAGTGGAAAATAGTTCGTGTTTGTTACTTCAGAATCCAAATTGACTGTTTGTGAGTAAGCTATATTTATTCAAAAAATTTGTCGTTCATATTGTCACTAATTTTCCCAGCGAGGGAATGAGAGCTATGGTTCGATAGTTAGAAGGATCATCTTGGGGCCTTCTTTGTAGAGGGGAATTATGAACGAGGTTTTTAGAAAGTCTAGGAATATGCCTTCAGAAAAGGAATCATTTATTAATTCCACCATAATTTCCAGCATGCAGAATGGGATATTTTTAATTTTAAAAATTAATATCTCGTCGATTGCAACAGTTTCTATATTTTTTATTGAGTTGATTAAATCTGTAAATAAAAATTATGAGGTATATGGAATCATTGAAAATTAAACATATGGTAACATAGATATTGTAGAATGGCAATAAAATATAAATATGTGTAAAAATATAAAACACAGTAATATATGATCAGCGATATGCATATGTACGGAATAAATTAATTCTTAGCGTTCTCATGTATTTGTTGAAAAAGAAACTGAAACAGGTCCATTTGTATTCTAAATTTGACATTTTATAATATGTAAATATTACCCCCTTCTTGTACCCCCTCTGAATTATGAGCACCCCCTCAAAAATTTTAAATGAGAACAGGGGTCGTGTGATATTAATTCTCTGTTAAGCAATAGTGAGTGCTGCAATCATAATTTTACATAGAATTAAGGAAAGAATGTTATATAATGTTTAGGATGAATTTTTAGTTTTTTCTTTAAATACATGAAATGTTCAAAATGACCACCATTACCTCTGAAGTCATTGATAATTGCCCTGCTCTTTTTTGCTAATGTCTTGCATTTTCTATTTTGTTCCTATAGTGTAATTGTTTAGCAGCTCTCAAGGTTCTATAAACTGACCTACACTAGTTGAAAGGAAATGAAGATTTCACTATCACTGGCAATTTTTCTAATTGAATGAAGGGATCGTAGATTTTTTGCAGACATTTTAATACCTTTTGTTAACCAAGATGTTTTCACTTTATTATTGATTCTCATAAGCGGAAAGCTTTTATTGAAAATATAAGAAAGCATTGAATGATATTTAGTCTAAGGGGCGTTTCATATCATTGCTTCATTTCAGTCAAGATCATTACAATTATTCTTGAAATCATCAAAACTTTGTTTACTTTCTTCTTCCAATACATTAGTACATTTTGTAACGAAAATTTATATTAAAATCTCCAGTGAACATCTAGACTATAATGAGCGTTCTACAAGTTGAAAGTGATAAAAAAATATTATAAAACCCGAAATATTTACTTTCGATAATTCCACATATTTCTTAATGATGATTGCATAATTTTATAGTTTTATCTTACTCCCACACATTAATAACTCTCCAGTTTATTCGCTATATAAAATGTGGGTGTACGCCAATAGTTTATTCAAATCAGGTTATCGCCGTGATTTTAATGACTCGAACGAACATGATACAGATATTTCGCAAACCTTTTAACCCAGGTACTGTATCTTCAAAACAATCATCGCTTCACGAGGATCCGAGTAGTAGTCCAAGCAATAGGGAAAAGTGCGTGCAAAAATTAATACCCGAAAACAAAAAATATGAGCGTATAGAAAATTGAAATTCAGCATGAGTTTCTATTTCATGCGACTCGATCGTGATTACCGAACATAAAAAATTGGCAAAGTTGCGAAAAGCGGTTTTTTGTTGATAACTAAAACACTACAGCTCCGATCGAAAAAAGTCAAATTAGGAAATTGTAGGTATCGAAAAGATCTATCAATTGAATTACTTATAATTTTCCGATATTATTGATACTTTTCGAGTTATATCGGAAAAACCGTGAAAAATCGGGTTTTCTATAACTCGTTAACTGTAAGGTATTCAAACTTGTTACTATGACAAGCCAAAAAAGTCTTTCATTGAAAAATTGATAAATATTGATTATTTTTCAATTTTAAATTTTAAGGGTCAAAAAATGGCTTTAAAAAAATTGCACAATTTTTTAACATGTTTTTTCAAATTCATTGCTCAATTTTGTTTTTATATGAATGACTTTCATGAAAATGGATTCCTAGCATGATTTCAAGCATTCAGAAAAAAATTGAATTCCTACGATCACTAGGAGCCGAGATAATTTTTTTATTTCAAAAGAATCTGGAAGACGCAATAAACATCGTACAGCAGTCACCTTCATGGATATTAAGGTTGAATACCTATATTTTCAATAAAAAAATACTAGGATATGACTAGTTCATTTGCAGTATTATTAATTGATGAATAAAGTTAGGCGTGCAGGCGCGGATCGCGATAGCTGTAGCGGGTGGCGGAGTGGGGATAGCACTGAAAACTTATTTCGTGCGTTCAAAGTGGCTTGTGCTTGAAAAATATTGAGTATCTCGGCTTGTTGTTCACGTACGTGTTCTTTTGCAATGTACACTAGTACTTGAAATTGAACCAATAACTTTTCTTTTCTTTTTCAATAACACTGTCAGGACGAAAGTGTCTTAATGTCAATAGTATTTGTATCCCCACTGCGCCACCCGCTAAAATTGCATCGCTCCGCGCCTGCACACCTCACTTTGTTCATCAATTAATAATACTGCAAATGAACTAGACATATCCTAGTATTTTATTATCGAAAGTATAGGTATTCAACCTCAATATCCATGAAGGTGACTGCTGTACGATGATTATTGCGTCTTCCAGATTCTTTTGAATTAAAAAAATTATCTCGGCTCCTAAGTGATCGTAGGAATTCAATTTTTTTTAATGCGTGAAGTCATACTAGAAATCTATTTTCATAAAAGTCATTTCTATAAAATCAAAATTAGGAAATTTATTTAGAAAAAAACATGTAAAAAAATTGTGCAATATTTTAAAGTAATTTTTGACACTTAAAATAAATAAAATTAATATACTTATTCGATAATATGAAAGTACAACTCTTACAGAAAAAAATAAGCACTGAATCGTTACTGTAGCATCATTCCCCGAGCAAGAGTAGCCATATTGTGAGAGCATCTTTTTTGAGAAAACTTCATATATTTTGAAAAATAATCAATATTCATCAATTTTTTTGAAAAGACTGTTTTGGCTTGCCATAGGCTACACAAAACTGTAAATAACAATTTTCAATAGCTCACAATAAACGAGTTATAGAAAACCCGATTTTTTACGGATTTTCCAATATAACTCGATAAGTATCAATGATATCAAAAAATTATAGGTTATTCAATTCATAGATCTTTTTAATGCCTACAATTTCCTAATTTAACTTTTTATTGATCGGAGCTGTAGTTTTTTAATTATCAACAAAAAACCGCTTTTCGCAACTTTGCCAGTTTTTTAGGTTATGTTCGGTAATCAGGATCGAGTCGCATGAAATAGAAACTCATCCTGAATTTTAATTTCCTATACGCTCATATTTTTATTTTTCGGATATTAATTTTTGCACATTTATCATTGGGCCGCTTCCTCGTTTCTTGGAATATATATAGCGTAAATTTCAATTTGCGTTGCACAACGCCCTACTTTCCGAATAATAATCTCCAGGCACACATACCAGTTATTTTTCTTCGTAGATTCTAATCTGAACGTTAAATAGTTTGCATTTTAAGCCGCTGTTGCTGCACTATCGCGCACTTTGCATCTCCTGGATCGGCGCCAAACGCAAAAATAGACGGAATAAACGCCCGATGACGGATCTTGAGGATCTTAACGGGGTAACGTGATATTTTAACGGCCCCGGGAGGTGATGCACACGGTGTACCAGATTAGAGATTACGGCGATGTGTACGCTGCAATTTTTTATTTTTTCACGAGGTGAAAATACAGCGAAAACTTTGCAAACAGGAAACTGTACACAACGAAATCAGTTCCGTGGAATTAGGTCATTAAGGTAAATTATTTTAATTGTATGAAAAAATAATCGATGATTGATACCTCATTCCTATTTGGGAATACCACAATTAACTCAGTATAAGCATAAGATCACAATTCCAGAAATAGCATCCTGCCGTTTGGATTGTAAAATGTGCCATGAACTTTTTTTATATTATTAATCATCTTGTTAACACGAGAAGTGAACAGGTTGAAACTAAGAGTAGAAAGGGTGAAGAACAGTATACCAGACTTGACTCAGTGAGTTCCATAAAATCACAATTACAGAAATACCAGTATGCCATATGGATTGAAAAATATGCCACGAACTTTTTTATAATTATTCTTCATCCTGTTCACACGAAAAGAAAAAATCTGTTTAGAGAACAGGTTGAAATTAAGAGTAAACGGGGTGAAGAAGAGTGTACCACCCTTGACCCAGTATATGAGTTCCATAAGATTGCAAATCCAAAAATAGCAGAATGCCTTTTGGATTGAAAAATTGCAACAAACTTTTTTTTTATTATTCATCATCCTACTCACAGGATGAGAAAAACCATGAATGTTTAGAGAACAGGTTGAAACTAAGAGTAGAAGGGGTGAGGAAGAGTATGCCACAATTGACTCAGTAAGTAAGGTCCATAAGATCGCAATTTGAGAAATAGCAGAATGCCTTTTGGATTGAAAAATTGCAACAAACTTTTTTTTTATTATTCATCATCCTACTCACAGGATGAGAAAAACCATGAATGTTTAGAGAACAGGTTGAAACTAAGAGTAGAAGGGGTGAGGAAGAGTATGCCACAATTGACTCAGTAAGTAAGGTCCATAAGATCGCAATTTGAGAAATAGCAGGATGCCGTTTGGATTGAAAAATGTACCATGAACTTTTTTTAATTATTCTTTATCCTGTTCACACGAGAAGAAAGACCCTGTATGTTTAGAGAACAGGTTGAAACTAAGAGTAGAAGGGGTGAAGAGAATACCAGACTTGACTCAGTAAGTGAATTCCATAAAATCACTATTCCAGAAATAGCAGAATGCCGTTTGGATTGAAATATTACCATGAACTTTTTTTAAAATTAATCTTCATCCCGTTCACACGAAAAGAAAAACTCTGTATGTTTAGAGAACGGGTTGAAACTAAGATTAAACGGGGGAACCCTTGACTCAGTATATGAGTTCCATAAGATTGCAAATCCAAAAATAGCAGAATGCCTTTTGTATTGAAAAATGTGCAACGAATATTTTTTTGGAACTATTCATCATCCTATTCACTCGAAAAGAAAAACCCTGTATGATTAGAGAACAGGTGGAAACTGAGAGTAGAAGGGATGTAGAAGATTTCATTGAAAATAAAGTAAATAAAGTCAGTTGTGGAATCATGTATTGATTCAATTTTCAATTGAGAATGTTTCTCTTTAAAAAAAAGGAAGAAGAAGATTATACCACACTTGACTCAGTATGTGAGTTCCATAAGATTGCAATTTCAAAAATAGCAGAATGTCGTTTGCATTGAAAAATGTTCCATGAACTTTTTTTTATCATTCATCGTCCTTTTCACAAGAGGAGAAAAACCCTGTATGTTTAGAGAACAGGTTGAAACTAAGAGTAGAAGAGGTGAAGAAGAGTATACCACACTTGACTCAGTCAGCTACTTCCATAAGATTGCAATTCCAAAAACTACTGAATGGGTCCATCCCAATGAAACTGATGATGCATCGACCATGAAAATATGTATGAGAAAGAAGGCGGATCGTGAAATTTTCTGCAGCTTTTCAAGGAAGTAAACTAATTATTGTACAAGATATCAAATCCCTAAAGTGGAGATTCATAAAAAATATGATAATCTGATCATCAAGATCAATTAGCAATGTTGTTCTAACATAACTTATCTAGGGTTGGAAATTGCTAACCAAAGTCCTACTCACTAGTGTTAACTTGGAGTATGTTTTGAAGAGCTGAGTAACATCCGCATTCACATGTTGTACCAACCATTGTTCGTAACTACAGACACATTTTAGAAGTGATCTTATCAACAAACAGTCAAATAAGATCCCTGAAGATTCTATTACTGGCACAGCCACATAGTTGTATGCCATACAGCCAGACGGCTTTCAAATTCTGCTTTTAGAGGAGTACAGAAGTAGTTTGCTAAATGTACAGTTTTCCTAGCATCCAATTCATCTTTTTATATTTCACGTCTATTTTCAACTTGGACTTTGCAGCAGAGACTAGCGACTGTCATTCCCAGATATTTTGCTGAGTTAGCGTAGGGTATCTAAGTATTACTCACTCTCATGGAAATATGGTGACTTTGATTGTTAGTGAAATTGACTTGAGCAGATTTACCAACTTCAAATCATCTTAATATTCTATCTTTTGGTCCAGCTGTTAATCAGTGTGTTTTAAGTTGGCCGACATATGGGAAACTTTTTTACTTTTCGTTTTAAGAGAAGAAGTAATTCCTCATAAAAAGTTCCGCATGTTCTAGAATTTTACTTTGAACAATCAAATCTCAAAATTTGTCACTTGTATACGAGCACTGTCAAAAATATTAATTTGGTACAAGATTATAAAGTACTTTTATTTGTAACAATATCGAAAATAGTTATTATTAAAAGTTGTTCAGAATTGCATGAAAAACAATAAAAGATCCTGGAGAGGGACAATTTTGTTTTTTTCGTCAACCAGCTACACCGGCTGCCATCCGTCAGAAGTATTCGAGAGACTTGTGCGAGTTAGGGAAGACGTATTCCTTTTCTTTCAACGTGCGATGCAATGCACGAGACCGGTGACCATGCAGGGAATTGCACCCACGACCCTCTGGTTGGGAAGCGAAAGCTTTATCACCACGGACCACCAATGAAACCAAAGTTCCCACTAAACATTTATACAGAAAGAACATTAATAGAAGCAAACAAAATACGACGAAACAAATCAACACAAAATTTCGAGTTTAACAGAATAGACTGATGAAAAGGTTGGTGACTATTCCAGCAATGAGCAAGTTTCGACTTTCAATAACGAAAGTTTACTTCACGAAATGTCCTCACTAGTCTGCCAATAACAAAACTGACCTGAATATGACCGACATTCAAAGTAACTATTACAGTAGTTGATGATCATTATTATTCTGTTTTTATTTTGGTGGTGACCTCTGACTTTTGACCTGTTTTCAGTTCGAAACAGTTGCATCTCGGTCATGAAGTAATTGATATGGAAAACTTGGAGCAAGGAAAATTTAAAATTACGCAATTGAAATCAAAGAAATGGGAATATAAAATTAAATATGTATTTAGTTATCCACAAATTTCAGAAAATAAGACAAAAGTATTTTAAACACTTAAATGAAGAAGCTCGATTTGAAAAACAACTACCTTTTTTAACTTTGATGGTCCATAGTACTAAAAAAATTAATAAATAGCATTGAATTGTTCAATATTTAAGTTTTGTTTTGCTTGTTTTCTGATTTTTACCAATTTCAACCTCATGATGTATAAGTAAAAGATTGAAATATTTAAAAATTTCTAATTTTTTACCAGATGTCCTTTTAGATGCTAATGAAGCAAATCATTTCGAAAGCTTAGGTATAGTTTCTCCAATCTCAGTTGAATATGACTTCATTCAGCTCAATATATAGGGTTATTTCAAAATAGCACATGGTGTAATAACGAATGAAGGATGAAAACGGAAAATTAAATAAATATTATTCCCTATATAAAGAAAACAGTAGACCAGATTGAGTATATTTTACGTGTAACCGTTCGAAGCGTGGAAAGCAATCAGTAATGCGCTGACCGCCTGTTGCCTAAATTACCGTAAATCCCCTCTTAATATTTGTATTGCTGTCCGGCAGCCTGGTGATATTTATGAAAAGAGGAAACGATCAAACAGAACTCAATATTTTCTCTCTACTTAATTTGTTTTGCCGTTAGATTAGGTATAAATGTAATTCATTATTGACAAGCACTATTTGTTATCATAGAGTTATCCGAAAACAGGTATAAAACTGTTTCCAAATTAATTAACATTTTGGGAATATAAAAGAAGGACGTTGTAATAGTATAACTCAGTACAGGTCGACAAGCATAAGGATGCCTCTGAGATGCGCAAACGATAGAAAGCGTGAGTAGATGTGCGACAAAGATCGACTACTGTTTACGGCTGGTTATCATCGGAATGTACAATCGGGAGAGACTTTTTTCTGCAACACGTAGGAACGTAGGCTCTTATCTGAATTTTCATTAATTCCTAATGAACTGTTCGAATAACATAGTCTGTGATCACTGGACCGTTTATGAAAATTGCATAATTTTCCCGACGCCATAAGTGTAAATAAAGTACGACTAGAAAAAGAATGCATCGCCACACAATATCAGAAATAGGTAAATAAATATAATAAAGAACACGAGGAACATACTTACAGAAGTTGACTAACAATATCACATGACCTCTGACCATTGCCAAATCAGCATTGTCCATGGTAACTTTTGATTTTTTGTTTCTCTTTTTATTTGGAGTTGAGAATTGTTCCATTTCACCTTTTTCAATTTTATTCATTTCTGAATTAATTTTCCTAATGCTTCTAACGCAAACTCCCGTTGCGGCAGCAACTCGTTCTTGAACCTTCACAAGAGGAATACTGGTTTCACCTATCATTGCTTCTGCCTGCATAAATTTGATGACATTACTGACAATTTCCCTACTTTGTCCACTCAGAATCTTATTTCTCACTTTACTCTTTGAAGGCATTTTCAAACACAACAAACTACACTATAACCTATCTAATAATATTTCAAAACTATACACAACACAAGGATTTCAAATTCAACACACAATCAGAATAACTCCAGAATAATTTTATTCCACTGACTGTACACTCACGACGTTAACTGCTTGAATAATGAAGAGCGAGTGAGCTCCGGCCCCACTCCAGGGTTGTGTCTACTGCGCAACCAATTCTCCGATGCATCCTTAGGCTTGTCGACCAGTACACTTCTGCTTGAAGAATCCATTGTATTTGCAAAACATATGTCGCAGTTTTTTAAACTAAAAGAGTGAAAATCAACTTTGAAGTTTTAGTATAAACGTTTGTGTATTTAGTGTTGCAACATGGCAATTTGGCGACCATTCGAAGAACGTGAGGAACAAGACTCACAACCTGAAGAACGTGAGGAACCAGTCTCACAACCGGATGAACAAAGGGAATTTAAAAACAAAGATCTTCATGCACAGACCCAAAGACTTGTTCGAAATATACAGTGTGTCCCACTTACCATGCTCACCATGGGTAACTTTTTAATGGTAAGAGATACGAGGTTGGTTAAATGACACCAAATGTGGAGTTTATCAAGGCCAATTATAATGTGAAAAAATATTTTGCTAAAATCTGTTCGTTTTTGTTTTATACGCAAATAACAGATTTTGATAATTTTCATGTCTCTTGCAATTGAATTTTGATCCACTTCTGGCGGTCCTAATAACTTGAAATTTGGCAGATGTTCATAATTCCGGTGACGATGCACTATGGAATTTTTATTGGAATAAAAAATAAAAAATGGCGGCTCCTCCAATATGGCGGACGAGATTTGTGATTATGGTCCGATTCCATTCAAAATTGGTATGTGGGGGTCTTTGAGGTCGGGATCATGATTTTTTTGTTAAAATTTATAAATTCAAGATGGCGAATTCAAAATGGTTCTTGTTTTTGTATAAATGACGATAACTCCGTTGTTATCAACAAAAAATTATTACTGTGACATATCATCTGTAAGAGAAAAAAAAGTTATTCATAACTAAGTCATATGACCTACATTTGAAAAATAAAAGTTGGTGCTGATATTTCAAATTCTAGAAGAGTTGGTATAAATTTCATATTTTTTTCTAAATTTCAATGAAAAACTGCCATGAGAATGTGAAATTCCTATTCGAATATTTTCATAAATAAAGAAGTTACGCAGGAGACATGAAAATGATCAAAATCTGTTTTTTGCTTATAAAACTAAAACGAATAGATTTTATCAAAATATTTTTTCACATTATAGTTGGCCTTGATAAACTCCAAATTTGGTGTCATTTAACCAACCTCGTATCTCTCACCACTAAAAAGATACCCATGGTGAGCATGGTAAGTGGGACACACTGTATATAAAAATCTTAAAAAGGAAATGAACGACAAATGTTACAATGAAATTTTCGGAAGGATATCTCATCCCACCAGTTTGGGGCATTCAACTATTTACAGAGTGGTTGAACAAGGGGATGTTGTAGATCATTATAGTAAAAGAAAACGAGAAGTTCAGAAATTGAACAAAGTTGATGAGGCCACAAAAGATGTTCTTCGAAGGCAAGTTTATAATTTCTATAAACGAAACGAAGTACCTACCTTGGAATCAATCAAAAACAAATTATCCGATTATCCTGAGTATACATATAAGTCGCAAGAAACGCTTCGCCAAATTCTTTTAGACTGTGGTTTCAAACACAAAAAACTAAATCTACGAATGGCAATAATGGAAGCACCCCGGCTCGTTCTGCAAAGGCAAGATTACTTGCGACAAATAAAAGAGCATCGGGAATCGAAGAGACATATAGTATATCTTGACGAGACTTGGTTCGATAGTCATGATGTGATTCGGTATGGATGGGTAGATAACTCCCAAAACTGTTGTCTCCAAGCACCATGTTCCAGAGGAAAACGTATAATTATTGTACACGCGGGTAGTGCAGATGGTTTTGTACCGATCGCGTTGCTGTTGTCAGCAAAACAAATAAAAAAATGTTCAGCAGATTATCATGAGGATATGACTGCAACTTTATTCGAAAACTGGTTCAGTGAACAATTATTACCAAATATACCATCAACTTCTGTTATTGTAATGGATGATGCGCCAAAGCAACAAAAAAACACATTTACGTATAATTAAAAATGAAAATTTTGAAAAAGAATATATTGTTGATGAACTTTGTAAACATGCTGGTCATACGCTTCTGAGGTTACCTCCGTATTATTGTGTTTTCAACCCCATTGAATTGGTTTGGGCATTTATAAAAAACAAATTCAGAAAATCCAATCAATGTCCAAATCTAAGCGAAGAAGTAGTAGAAAATGTTAGGAGATTCTTAGATGAGGAATATAAAGATCTTCTGACATAATGCAATTTACATGTGATTTCAAAAGAACGTGAATATTTCCTTTTGCCATCCATTCAACCAGTAATCATAAACATGGGTCTTTCGTATGATTCGGAGGATTATGATGATTGAGTCTTGCTACGACTTTGATGTGTATATAAGATCGCCGTACCAGCAAATAAGTTATAGATGTTTCCTGATGTTTTCTTATTCTATTTTTTGGAACGACTTGTTTTCGGTGTGTCATACACGCGCAATCCTTCAATTCTATTCATTATAGAACAAGACACATTATATTCGCAAATTTCTAAACAGTAAGCAATACGCAAAGTTATACCCAAGTAAGAGAAAATATCTCCGCCTATGGTCGGCAAGTACGTTCACAGAGGCGAAGTCATTGACGTGTTAATCCGGTTTTACAGCTCATTCAACTGAGAGTGGATAAACTATAATAACAAAGAGTATAATTTAATAGTGTCCATCTTCTGACTGCGTCTTCCATAAAACAATCCATTATATATAGGAAGATTGTCGGATGAAACTTCCATCAATCATCATGTGGAGAGATCTGTCTGATAGAGAGCTAGATAGCAAGAATTATAATTCAAGGAAGATAAATATATAAAATAGCCTAGCAATTACGAACATATAATAAAAAAAACCGTAATTTGGAAGCTATACCATTTATCAGATATTAAAAAATCAAATGCGTAACGGGGTATCTATATAATAAATTGATTTGACACAGAATTAGGGTTGTTATATAATATTTGTGACTAAGATTAAATTATCCGAGAATTTGGATTTCAAAACATTCTGAATGAAATTATTCCGATCAACTTTGTTACATCATATTTGCAGAAATCGTTTAAGTATAATAAGTTTAGTATAACCGACTCAAGTTTTTTTATTATTTCATTTGCAATATAAAGATCTTTTATTTACCACTGCTGTGACCTTCAAGGATACTAATAATATACAAACCGCTCGCACTCAGACTTTTGTGGACAATCGGATTACTTATATTATAATAATGAGGATTAATGAAGGAGTGGACTACCTGCTGGCAGTCCTAAAATAGACACCTGTTTGGATACCGTAATAATAGGTACCATAAATATTCATTGGGCCGTGAACTGTAGGCAGCGTCAAATAATTATAAATCTTTCCCAATCAACTGTTTTGCCTCGAACATTCATTCATTATCTTATATTACATCATTGTAAATTTCGTTCAGACATCCACGTAAATTGAGTTCGATATCTATTAATTGACTTTCTATGTATGTAAGTTCAGTCCCGGGTGCACTTAAGGTCTACGTAAAAACTGATTTCCAGGTAGGTATAGTTTGTTGGGAAATATAATATCCTATTTTTATAATCTCCAATTAAGATAAATAACCCCCTGGGGGTGTTCCAAGGGCGTCGGTAATCCAAGTTACGGAGGCTGGTACCCCGGAAAAGGGAACTAGTGGAACCGAATGCACCTCCAAACCTCTCAATGGTCCCTCTAAGAGACGACTAAAAGACCCCTACAAAGGGAACCGAAGCAGGGACCTCTGGAACCCATTTCGAGTGGAGCTAATCGAACCGCCCTAGGAGCAACGACCAAAGGAATCCTCAAGGGTGCCTTTGAGGTGGTAACCCTAGGTGAGGAGGCAAGCATCCGGGAAAAGAGGACCAGAGGAACCAAAGTTACCTCCAAAAAACAAGTTAGCAGAGGACCACTGCAACCACAGCTGAAGCCAAACATGTGGATGTACAAAAGGCCTAAACTGAGAGGCTTATATGCAGTGGCTTCAAAACCAGCGCACCTGTTTCAGAAGAAGAAGATAAGTAACCACTTGTAAACAACCCTATTATTAAGAGATTATTTATTATTGGTAAGAGATTACTCATAAACCCACAATTCAGATATAAAGAAGGGCAGATTCTATTAGTTAATATTAAAAGTAAGCGTTAACAAAAATGTGGTGACCGTGGCAAGATACAAGTGATAATAACGATGAACCAATTGATAACGTGGTATTAAATGAACCTACGTCATCAGCATATGTACAAATAATGATTAATTCGTCTAGAGATGCAAAACAAATGATTGATAATGTTTTTCTGTAATCACCGAAAGAGGAAGGATGGATAACAACAGTACCATTAAGGAAACAGCTATTTTGACTAAAACAAGACTGTCAATCGTGAAAAGTATAGTCAATAATCCAATATCTTCAAGGAAACCTGGGCGTGATACTGGTTCATCTAGGAAATTAGATCTAGTTGATGAAGTTGGTTGCAATAAACACTTGATTTTTTTTTATAAAATTATCTTCGCAGTGCGTCTAAACAGATATTTAATGTTTATTTATCATAGATGACTTATATTTTCTGTCTTCATAGTTTCAAAATTGCTTTTTGCTGTGGTGTATCTTGAGGTATAATTTCTGTTTAAAAATAATGATCAATATTTTATGAACATTTTTAGGTTTACGTCAAACATTGATATATTGTTATTTCTTAACAATTAGTTGATAATAAATTAATTATAGTACTTTGGAAGTTAAAAACGTGAAATGCAGCCATTAGTTCTATAAATATAACCAAGAAATAATGGGATCAAAGAAGAATGATGTAGCCGTGTGAGTTATTCCAGAAAATTATTTGTCTGAAGTCACAACCAATTGAAGTTTTATTTAATTTTTAATAAAAAAAAATTACAATATTTATATAAAAACAATACTTACAATAACTATATTATATCAGAGTAGGAAGAATATTAACCATCTTTATTAAGCTCAATAACAATTGGGATCAATCAAATCTTCAAAGATATTGTTAATTTTCTACATTGCATGTTCTACAGTAACAACATGGTCAATGAATGCATTTTCTCCAATTGTCGCTGGTCTCTTCACTAACCACACATTCAAATAATAACTGAACATGTTTCATTTTGAAGGTCGTATTTTTCCGGGCTACATTGTTTTACACTCGAGCCCATATTAGTTCTATGGGATTGCGCTCGCAGTTATACAAGTGAAGTCAAAGTATTGATATTCCACGTGAAGCGGCTACTTTTTTTTAGTTGTTGAGTGATACTAAAAAAATCTTTTTTTTAGTGGATCAGTGGGATAAACAATGCTTTTTGAACTAAGCCACTCCGATAGTTTGCATTTCAAATTGCTTGTGGGTAAATGTTATTTTAATCTAGAATGGCATCTCGCAAGGCCATGTTGCAATGAAGCGAGAAATAATTCGTCCTTTCCTAGCGACTTGAATCATAATATAATAATAATAACATTTAAAAAATGACAAATAACTATGAATAAATGTGAGTACTGGTCGACAAGCCTAAGGATGCCTCCGAGAATTGGTTGCGCAGTGGACACAACCCTGGAGTGGGGCAGGAGCTCACTCGCTCTGTATTATTCAAGCAGTTAACGTCGTGAGTGTACAGTCAGTGGAATAAAATTATTGTGGCGTTATTCTGATTGTGTGTTGAATTTGAAATCCTTGTGTTGTGTATAGTTTTGAAATATTATTAGATAGATTATAGTGTAGTTTGTTGTGTTTGAAAATGCCTTCAAAGAGTAAAGTGAGAAATAAGATTCTGAGTGGACAAAGTAGGGAAATCATCTTTCTAGAGTTGCTAATAATGTAGTATTTAAGTTGTTGTTTGAAATTTGCAACAGAACTAATATTTTTCATATTCTCAGGTATTGAATTATAAATTTTTGGAGCAATATATGAATATGCCCGTAGGCAAAGTGTTTTTGACATGGTCAACGCATTTGATAGCTCATTTGATTCTTTGAGTAATGAAGATTTTCCCAGCAAGGCTTCTGCTGGACCTGTTGGGGTTATTGACAAGTCCTGAGCTGAGCAGCAACACCTGGGAGGAGTAGGACAAGAAACCAGTGTAGACGTTGTTCTACAACTGAGAATTATGTGATTGAAACCCTGCTCCACATCCTAGGTATCTGTCCTTACAGCTCTCGGTTGAGAAACACAAGACATCATACCATTCGTTCAGCTTTGGCAGATTCCTTGAGATCGAATGGAATGGTGGTTTATGAAGAAGTCTCTTTTTTGTCTGATGATGGGTCTACTAGAAGGGTCGATATCTTTGCATTTGATAAGAAAAAGAACGCTCTTATAGTAGATCCAACTATCCGATTTGAAACTGGCGTTAACCAGGATAAAGCGGTCGACGCAGAAAAGAGGCTTATTTATAAACCTACCATTCCATATTTTAAGGAAAAATATATATAAGGTAAATAAAATTGAAGTAATCGGATTACTCGTAGGAGCTCGAGGAACATTCCCACCTCTGTTTAAACATTTTTGTAAAATACATAAAATCAAAAAAAAAGTTCTGAAAGTGATATGGACAACATGTGTCAAATTCTCAGTCTTGATTTTTAGAAACCATTTATATGGAATGAATAATATAAAGAGTTCGTAGTTCATATTTATATTTTATACATTTTTTTTTCACTCATACCACCCTATTATGTGAGTTTATACATATTTTATTTCCTTTCTCGTTAATTTAATTGGTATCCTTTGTTTTGCAGACTATATTGTGTAGTAAGATGTTGAATAAATCTATATATATGTATACCACAAACTCTTCAGTCACTATCGCAGTTTCCTGAATATTCAATCTCGGCTGCAAACGCATCATTCCGAGATCGGTGAATAATAATGATATTCAATAATAGCAGATAACTTCGAAAACATTATCGAATGATTAACGAGAGACGATCTTTATTTTCAAACCGCAGAATATAACAAAAGCAGACCGTTATTAATGTGCATTAATATATTAATAATACTGCCCCTTAGGAACGATTTTAATATAAGTCTACCCAAAGGCATACTGTGAGGGTGGACACCAAACAAACATATTAATTTGAAGTATGCAGATTTATCATTGGTCGAAACGGAGTCATTTTGACTTATTTATTGCAAATGGTATTCGAATCTACTATACCAGTTTATTCCTGAGAGATTTTAGTTACCTATATCTGCGATTGATGATGAACATAACGTATGAAAAATTACATGTTGAATGCACAAGAGAGATATATCTATTCATGAACATTGTGCCAGATGGTAATTCTACCTCTGCCAAATGAGTGAATTAATTCATGGGAAAGCTATGGGACCCGATTATCAAATGGGTCATCTATAATCGTTCTAATAGGAAAAGTAGTGCCTAATATTTGATAAACAAAGAGGTTTGAATATCCAGTAAAAAGTTAAAAAAGTTACATGAACATAAATACTTTTTAAATTGTTATTATTAAGTATTACAATTCATGATTTTTAAAGGAGTTTGCAATGAAGAGTTAAAGAGATTTTTATACTCAATTTACAATTTACTGAAAATATTACCCCTTTCTTGCACCCCGTCAAAAAATTTAAATGAGAAGGGGGGTCGTGTGGAACTTTGTTCGAAACGGATTTTCATTCTCTGCTCAGCAATATTAAGTTTTTCAAATTTGGTGCAAGCATAACTGAGGAAATTTATTTTGAAAATGTAAAATTTTGATACTTTACGTAGAATAAAGGAAATGATGTTGTAACATAATGTTAAGGTTGTATTTTTCAATTTCTTTTTACAACATTGTGTAGGACCTCAGGGGTTAATTTCTTCCGTTATCCTAACTTTCAACTCTGTACTCTGGTCTATTGAAATATACGTTTGTTTTTAAATAACCCCATAAGAAGTAATCAGGTATTTTCTTATCTGTTTGGCTAATCGTCAGGAAAATGTCCTTCAAGACACCAAAAAATTATTAACAAAATCCACATAAATAATTGAATGTCTAGTAGACTATACTGTTATTTTGATATTTATGAGATGCTTGTTGTAGCGACTGAGCCCAAGTAAGACCTTGATTTCAGGAGTCAGGGATTACTTTTGTAATTAAAAAACAACTGTGTTTGAAAGGTGATTGTGTTACAGTGTATTGGATTTAACTATGGCTCATTTATCTGAAACTCAAAGAAATGACATTTTAATTATGATTGGATACGGTAATAAAACAAGATCCCAAAACGAAATACATTTATGTATTGGTAATTATATTGACTGGTCCATACTACTTTAGAGTGAAATTATCCACACATTTTCATCCACACTTTTATGCGGTGTTGCCAAATTTCAAGAAAAATCATTAGTTATTATGGATGCTACAGCATCGTGAATTATAAAAATTCATTGAATGAGCTTGGCGAACCAGAATTTGGTAAATATTTTAATATACATATTCAAATGTTTACTGTAAAGTAATATTCACTTGAATAATGATCATCTGCCTTACTGGAGCGCAGTTGAAAAAAAAAATTACTATAATTTTTACACATAGAAAAATATCTGTGCTGTACTGAGATGGAAATCGCAAAAATCTCAGAAAAATATCATTTTCTCGATTACTACGGCTCGAGTCACCTTGAAATATTTCAGAACCCAGGTAGCACATCATATCGGCTGAATCTTGGTTCCATATTGGGCCAATATAGAAATATTGTAAATGAAAAATCAATATTGGTCCAATATGAGTGAATATTCAAAAAACAATATTATAATAATAATATTGGTGGAATATTGGTTGAACTAGTTTTGAATGTAGATTATCACACGAAATATTGGGTCAATATTGGTTGAATAATTTCTACCAATATCGATAATACAATATTGGTTATATAATGTTTTCCGCATCTAGAATAAATATTGCAATCCAAATATTCCAGTCATATCGATTATAGGAGAAAAAAACTATATTGTATTTCCAAGTTTGTTAGAATATTGGTTGAATATCATTTCTACTTCATTTGACAAATTGTAATAACTCATATTGAGTCAATATTGGTTGAATGATATTTACCAATATCGATAAAACAATATTGTCTTCACATCGTTTTTTACATCTAGAATAAATATCGCAATCCCAATATTCCCCTAATATCGATTCTAGGAATAAAAACTATATTGTATCTCCAAGTGTGAATACACATTGGTTGAATATTATTTCGCCAATATTCAACAAATCTTATAAATTAATATTGGGTCAATATTTGTTCAATAATATTTATCGATATCGTTAAAACAATATTGTCTTGATATTGCTTCCTACATCTAGATTGAGATGAAATTTGAATATGGGCCGAATATTCAATGAAACATATTAAAATTATATCATGATGAAACCTGGATAAAAATCCGCTAGGTGGATCTACATATAGAACATCTTCTAAAACATACGAAAGTATGTTAAATACTTATTCCCATAACTTATTTTCAAGACAGCTCACTCAGTGGTTATGGCGATCAAATGGCAGACTCTGATGTCACCTTCATCAACTAAGACATTTAATAATTTACCAAGGTATATTGATATCCACCAATATATCCAAATGATATTGTACCGATATCGATAAATATTTTGAGGCCATTATTGCTTCAAGAATATTTCACTACAACTATTTCTAAAATATTCAAACAATATCCGACCAATATCGCAAAATGTTCACATTTTACTTCTCGACAATATAACTTTTGAATATTGTGCCAATATTGTCAGAATATTGTATCAGCGATATTGTATCATTATCGCCGAACATTTTGAGGCCAATATTAGTTCAAGAATATTTCGCCGATATTATTCAAGTAATATTGTACCAATATCGCCGAATGTTCACATTTTTTTTCTCGCCAATATTGCGTTTAAAATATTTCGCCAATATGTTCACAATATTGTACCAATATTTTACCAATATAGGTGTGCTACTTGGGAAGCTATTGAATACATCAATAACAATGCGTAACACATCAGAAAAATATCTGTGCCAACCCGTAGGGAAGACGGAAATCGCTAAAATATTTATAAAAAATCATTTTCTCAATTATTACGGCGCGAGTCACATCGAAATAACACAGAGGCTATTAAACACATCAATACCAATGCGTACACTTAGAAAAATATCTGTACCAAACCGTAGGGGAGATAGAAATAACAAAAAGGTTTATAAAAAAACATTTTCTCCACGATCATCACAGAATTTGCCAATTCTGAAATCAAATTTGATTATAGAATGCTGGAATTCTCTCTCTTGAGATTGAAAAAATATTCTGCCACACCTCTGCCCCCATGCAATTTAATAGTTATTTATGTAACAAGGAATGTAAAGACGTGTTAACATTCGAGGTGAGCGAGTACGAGCCGAGGCAAAGCCGAGGCTTGTCGCTTGCCGAGGATGATAACAGTCGATACATTCCCTTTACTTATTACGTTTTTCCCGCTGCTTGTTGACATTTCTCAAAATTTGCCTGAATTGAAGTTTGTTTTCTTACCCTTCCTTCATGATTATTCGTTCGCTATTTCATTCTAAGTTGCTTGTGCGTGTAACTAAGTTACCGAATAAGCAGACAACAATAATATTCAAAAGGTCTCATAACCTAAAAATTGATATGAATGAAGCTGAAGGTATTACTTGTCAAAGTCATTATTACCCTAGGCATGTAAATGACACTATTAAGTTCCGTTGTCAAGATGAATTAGTAAACGAATGATATAGGCCATTTACCTGTTTTGTTGCTAAGCATGTATGGACTATTTACAGTGTCGGCAGCGGGAAAATGTATTTACATTCTCTCTCTTGTGATAGAATAATATTCTCACACTGGTTAGCAATAATAACATTAGCCTTGACGCAGTTGATTGTCATCATCGTAGTGGCAAAATTTGAGTAAGTGTCAAAATTATTGCTGTCACGTTTCCTATCTTTGATCGTGGAGAAAGTATAGTCTGCTACTTGGTTAGAATGAAAATTCGTGATGCTCGTGGTTCCTCACGCTCGCCTTCGGCTCGCGCTCGGAACTTTCCACTGGCATCGAATTTTCATTCTAACCTTGTTACAGAATATACTATTCTCGATTATTACGGCGCGAGTCACATCGAAATAAGACAGAGGCCCACATCAATACCAATGCGGACACATAGAAAAATATCTGTACCAAATCGTAGGGGAAATAGAAATAGCAAAAATATTGATAAAAATCATATTCTCGATTATTATTGTGATTTCGAGGTGACTCGCGCCGTAATAACCGAAAAATTGTTTAATTTTTATTTTTGCGATTTCCATCTCTCATACGGTTTGGTACAGATATTTTTCTGTGCACGCATTGGTATTGATGTGTTTATAGCCTCTGTGTTATTTCGAGGTGACTCGCGCAGAAATAATCGAGAAAATTATTTTTTATAAATATTTTTGCGATTCCCATCTTCCTTACGGGTTGGTACAGATATTTTTCTGTGAGTACGCATTAGTATTGATGTGTTTAATGGCCTCTGTGTTATTTTAAGGTGACTCGCGCCGTAATAATCGAGAAAAAGATTTTTTTCTGAGATTTTCGCGATTTCCATCTCAGCCGAGCACAGATATTTTTCTATGAGTAAAAATTGTTGTAATTTTTTTTCAAATACGCTCCAGTAAGACAGATGATCATTATACAAATGAATATTACTTAACATAACAATTTGAATAGGTATATTAAAATATTTGCCAAATTCTGGTTCGCTAAGCTCATTCAATGAATATTTATAATTCCTGATGTAGCATACATAATGATAACTAATTATTTTTCTTGAAATTTGGCAACACTGCATACAATTGTGGATGGAAATGTGTAGATAACTTCACTCTAATCATACTGCTAGTCGTCACTCAACATAAATTTTGTTGAAGCTCACTCATATCTGAGACAAATTAGGTGTAAAACACATACGTATACATACCTACCTACCTAAAACTATAGAATCGTAAAATAAAATTCATCAGTAGGGATTCCAATTTACGTTGAATTTATACAATGCTATTAGACTGTTTATAGAAAGTGGTCATGAAAAGATGGTAGGTACGTCTTTGGGAAAGCTAAATATGGCTAATTTTTCACGGTTTTTGAACAATCCTAAAACAATTTGGAGCGTAAGGTAGGTATGAGGCATGTTTAGGGATCTAACTTTTCATCAAGCAGAGTATTCAGATAATCTCACTCTAGAATATCTTCTAGAGATATTCAAATACAAAGTAACTATAGAAAACAATACCTCATTCAGAAATCAGTAGAAACCTCTGACCGACATTTTTAGGAGAATTTAAGAATCCGAACTCCAGAAAATCTCAGTCTGCATTGAAAAGTCTCGCAGAGGTCAAACAAGCCGACTTCCACGTGCCACTTCTCCCGAAGTTTTCGCCGAGACGCCGAGTGCACCATTCTCAATCGATACTCCTCCTAATCATCCCTCATTGTCTGCACCGCTACGATCAAACGAACTCCAATTACATCCGCAACCCAATACCACGGAACTCTCCCTCGCCCGACAACCGGCAACGTCGCCGCCGCGACCGAAGAAGGTTTCAGGTATACGTAAAACGTTAGTTGCAAGTTCGGACACGCCCCGCCAGCGCGCGAAGAGCGTAGGCGCTTCGGGAGATTCGTTCGACCCGGCCGACCGGGTGACTGACACAGCTGAGCGTGTGTGCGTCTGTCGTCCTGATGCTGCCCGCTCCGAACAGCAGTTCCCCTTTAAGTGGTTGCGCCACAGCCTACTCGGTTTGTGCTTTGTTCGACTTCGAGAGAGAATTTATGGGCCAGGCAGAGAGTCAGGCAACTCGAGACGGACGATTTCTGCAGTTTCGGCATGAAGATAATTATATCGAACGTGCCGATAATGAACATCAGTAACGATCGGCTTTTGTTGTTGTTATTCGCGGTGTATAAAGGGTTGTGTTTATATTAATTCCACTTATAGGTTCCCCATTCTAAAATGTTTGACAGAAGCGGTTGACATTCTTTCCACGATCATTTGTGTCTTCAAGAGCTGAGTCTAAGGTCTATAATAAGAGAAGGTGGCATGAACTACTGACATTAGCAATGACAGCCATGCTTTGTACTGGACAGAAAGATAGATCATTAGCGATGGCACAATGCTTTGTACTCGACATGGAGATACCTCCTATCATTATTGATGCTTTGTACTGGATATGAATATACCTACTATTATTAGCGATGCTTTGTGTTGGACATGAAGATACCTACTATCATTTGCGATGACACAGATGCTTTGTACTACTTTTATAAAGCGATGGCAGCGTTGGACGTGAAGAAAGTGATGCTTTGTGCTGGACATGAAAATACCTATTATGCGATGTTTTGAACTGAACATGAACACCTACCATAATTTGTGATGGCAATGATGCTTTGTACTGGACATGAAAATACCTAACTACTGGAAATGAGGTCGTTCCCTACAATCTTTATGTGAAGTGTTAGTTGTTGGTGCTAAACGGGCACAAAGATAATAATTATATCGAACGTATCGATAATGAACGTCAATAACGTTCGGCTTTTGTTGTTATTCGTGGTGTATAAAGGGTGATTATCGGTTGTGTTTATATTAATTCCACTTATAGGTATTCTAAATTTTTTGACAGGAGCGTTGACATTCTTTCCACGAACATTTGTGTCTTCACGAGCTGAGCCTAAGGTCTAAAAGAGAAGATTGCATGAGGATACCTGCTTTCATTAGCGATGGCAGCGATTCTTTGTACTGGACATACAGATACCTATCATTAGCGATGGCAACAATGCTTTGCACTCAACATGTCGATAAATCCTAATTAGCGATGGCAGCGATGCTTTCTACTGGATATGAAGATATCTACTATTATTAGCGATGATTTGTGTTGGACATGAAGATACCTACTATCATTAGCGATGACACAGATGCTTTGTACTGGACAGGAAGATACCTTCTTTATAAAGCGATGGCAGCGATGGACGTGAAGATATCAACTATTAGCGATGCTTTGTGCTGGACATGAAAATTATTATTATTCGATGTTTTGTACTGAACATGAAGACACCTACCATAAGTTGCTAAGGCTGCAATGCTTTGTACTGGACTTGAAAATACTTACCTACTTGATATGAGGTTGTTCCCTACAATCGTTTATGTGAAGTGGAAATGGTGTTAGTTGTTGGTGCTAGACTGGATCGTTATGGCAAACTAGAATTCATGCGAATATTGTCGAATAAAACTTTAGACCAAACATGGAGCCATCCGTTTGAGAAAAAAACAAAAAAGAGAGTATTCAACAGAGAGGGCAAGCTTTAAAATGGTAGTTTAGTGAGAAACGCTATCAAATACCTTGGAGAGTGAGTGAGTTTGTATTAATTCCACTTATAGGATCCCCATTCTAGAGTTTTTGACAGTTCCATTTTGTAGCATCGACATTCATCCCAAGATCATTTGTGGCTTCACGAGCTGAGCCGATATTGTAAGGTCTGAAAGAGAAAGTTGCATAAGGATACTTACTATCATTAGCGATGGCAGCGATTCTTTGTTCTGGATAGACATGAAAATACCTACTATTAGTGATGCCTTGTGCTGAACATCAGTAGTACTCGACATAAAGATGCCTTATATCATTAGCGATAACGTCGATGCTTAGTACTGGACATCAAGATACCTACTTTTATTATCAATGGCAGCAATGCTTTGTACTGGAGATGATACGGTATTATTAACGGTGATTTGTGCTAGACATGAAGATACCTACCATCATTGGCGATAGCAAGCAAAGATGCTTTGTACTGCACATGAAGGTCACTATTGTTAGCGATGGCATTGATGATTTGTACTGGACTTAAAGGATACCACTTATTATTAACGATATTTGTGCTGAACATGAAGATACCTATTATCATTAGCGATAACAGCGATGCTTTGTACTGGAAATGAAGGTACCTACTATTATTAGCGATGGCAACGTACTTTGTTCTGGACATAAAGGTACCTACTGTTATTAGCGATGCAGCGGTGCCTTATTGGACATGAAGATACCTTCTATCATTAGCGATAGCAGCGATCGTTTGTACTAGATATGAAGGTGCCTACTAGCATTAGCGATGAAAACGATGCTTTGTACTGGACATGAAGATACCTACTATTCATTATTAGCGATGCTTTGTGCTACTATCAATGGCAGCAGTGCTTTGTACTGAACATGAAAATAGGTATTTTATTATTAGCGATGTTGTGTACTGGACATTAGCGATAGCAACGATGATTTGTAATGGGCATGAAGATACCTTCTATCATTAGCGATGACAGCGATGCTTTGTACTGGATATAAAGATACCTACTGTTATTAGCGATGCTTTGTGCTACTATCATTATCGATGGCAACGATGATTTGTATGAAAATGTATGAAAATAGGTATTTTGTTTTATCATTAGCGATGTTGTGTACTGGACATGAGGTTATTCCCAACACTCGTTTATGTGAAGTAGATATAATGTTGGTTGTTGATGCTAGACTGGATCTTCTCAGCAAATTAGAATTTATGCGTAGAGTGTCAAATGAAACTTCATCGACCAGATATGGAGCGATCCGTCTGAGAAAAAACCTAAGAGGAAAGTATACAACAGAGAGGTCAAGGAAGTTTGGAGATGCCTATCATTACATTACTGATATCATTATCAGTGAGTTTGTGAATGGGTTTATCCCCATTCTTGAAATTTTGACTGATCTATTTTCTAGCGTTGACAGTATTCCGACGTTCGTTTTGTGACTTCACGAGCTGTGCCGAGTTCGTAAGGTCGGAAAGAGAAAGTAGCATGAAGATTCTTACTATAATTAGCGATGACAGCGATGCTTTGTACTGGACATGAAGATACCTATTGTTATTATCGATGCTTTATACTGGACATGAAGATACCCACCATTATCAGCGATGCTGTGTGCTAGACATGAAGATACCTAGTGTTATTAGCGATAGCAGCGATGCTTTGTACTGTACTATTATTAGCGATGGCAACGATGCTTGTACTGGACATGAAGATACTATTCATTATTAACGATGCTTTGTGTTAGACAAATTTGAAAATGTTATGCTCAGAGCAATCTGTCTGGAGCATTATTGAAGGCATTTACAAAAGTTACATTAGTTGCAGAAACACCTTTCTTAACTTTTTTTTGTTGTGTTTTGGTTATGAGGAAAATCCTGTAATGTTCGAAGAACATAGTGAGAGCCGAGGCAAAGTAGGAAGGAATTGGTGTTCTTCAATTTCAGCAAGCTGAACGCCTAGGGAACACCTGTTCGTTAAAAGAACGAGCCTATGTTCAGCATGTCTCCAAAGTGACGACAAAGGGATGTGAAGACTGAGCCAGAGAAGTGAGTGAGCTTGTAAGCTCAATATCACCGACGAGACGAATGGCTATTATTTGTACATAATCTAAAAGTTTCAGTGTGTGTTTAGGGGCTGCACTCCATATTATGGTGACAGTATTCCAGGATCGGATGGGAATTGAAATAGCACGAAACAGAAAACCAAGTGTTACAATGGGAATACAGAATATTTAGTAGTTGTCATGGAAAAACACTCCTTGTGTTATGTAAATTTCCACAATATTCAGAAGAAAAAATACATTATCGTCACTGTGACATTAGGTCATTTAATACCTTTTACGTAATCTTACACTATAAATGATGTGAAAAATTACATGAATTTGTTTCATCGGATAGCACCTATACTATTATTCTAATTTTACTTATTTATTATGGGTTTGTCAACAAGAGGTCCATCTTTCGAGAATTTCATTCCATTTTGGTATAGTTATTTTCGAAGAATAAATAGCATAATATGAAAAAGCTGGTAGACCTTTATCTATATGATGATAACTTTTTAACAACCTCAATATCGACCAATAACAACGCCAGAGTAACTATTGGTGCTCATCGGTTATTATATCTGAAACCTGCATACATCATTGAAGCTGTACTGTGATCTATAGTCATTCAAAAGTGTTACAATGACAGAAACATCTTCAGGTAGTGCTGCTGGGTAGACACCGCTGGAATTCCGAAAATTGAAACAAATTATCAAATAATAGTGAGAGAAACCGCAGAAGGAAACAGCAACGAACAAATATAAATATTCAAATGTTCATATAAAAAAACTTTCTCCGTCCGCAATCCATTAACCTTGTAATCGCCGCTATAATTATTCTGCTGGTAATTGCATTGCATAACTCTCGTTCAGGAACTGTGCGAATCCTAACATGTGTTCAGCCTGTTAATAAGATTTAGGGAAGTAGATTAACGAATTTTAGCTCTGCGTTACATCCACATGCGGTGTTCTAAAATAAGTCCCACTATGTGTGAGTGTGTGTAGTTTAGATTAGTTCGTCTTATACATTAATGCATATCATTAGTAATAAATTGTACTCTGTACTCGAGCTCATGACATTTTCACTATCTAAACCGATTCATTCATCTAATAGACGGTTAAAAGAAGTGAAGAACACCCAATCATCATAAACCATTTGAATAATTGAACAATCTCTATTTCCGAGAACGTATACACGTTTGTAGTCGCATGAAACAAATTACGTACTTATGCGATAATGTAATCGATTCAAATGAAGTAGGCAGCACTCGCCACAGCATCTAATCTGTTATAACGATATTTACATTCGGTAATTAACAAGAATTGTGTCATGCATTTTTATATCTTTATATATTACTGGGTGTTATTCACTTTTATGTAACTTGTTGAATAATTAGAACGGATCGACGATTAAATCTAAGTCTATGCGAGCGATTTCAAAAATTATCGCTTGGTTTCAATTTTTGAGTAGGTCGATTGCATGTAATATTTACCTTGAATTTACCGTTTCGATAAAACGTAAATTGTAGATTGATTGTACGGGAGGTTGTGTTGGTTATAGGATGAAAAAATACACAGTGGATTTGGTTTTATTACTATGGATTCACTATTATAAAAAGAGTGCTTTTGGAAAGTAAAAACGCAACTATTTTACTATATGAATCATCTGTTTGCAGAATAAAAACTCAATAGAAAAACATTCGCGTGAGAGGACAAAATTGGATAATTTTGGTGATATTTCTAATTTTATTTCCCTGCTTTATTTGTTTCTATCAACAAGCCGTTAACTCGAGATCAATTGTGCGAACTGAAAAGTGTGGCTGATGTAGTTATAAAACAATTTTTCAAAGACGAAACGTTTCTCAAAGCAATAACTGATAGTGTGTATCAATAAAATCATGAAAAACTTAAAACAACAACTCTCGAGAAAAAAATGGAAAAATTGGAAGCAGATAACAATGTTTTGACCGAGGCAAATAAAACGGTTGTAAAAAACTGCAACGATAAGATCGATCTCGTAAATATGACAAAGTAAGTGATTTTACAGGATTGTCCCACGTCCCTCATATATAAGATCAGAAATCACAGTGATCAAACAATGTGAAAACAACTTATTAATTTTTGGAATTCCAAAATATGCAACTGATTCTTGTTCCGGATTTTGAGATGACATCAGGCTCAAAAACCAATCGTTTAGATCAACCCTCATCTGGAAAATCTCGCCCAATAAAGATTATTATGACCAATAATATTCACCATTCTCTGCTCATCAAAAACTATAGAAAAATACAGGCTATAGATCGATTTAATCATATTTATATCAAACCTGACCAAACAGCCATGCTTCATGAGATTGCGGCAGGATCTGAAAAAAGATTTGGGGAAACAATACTTAATTATCAGATATAAAAACGACTTTCCCCTCATTACTCAAAAAAACTACATTTCTCATCCAGTAGATCTTTCCAAGTAAACGATAATTTCTCATTTTCATATCAGAACTGTAGAGGGCTGAACTCGAAAACACATTCATTCTATAAAAAAATGCTTGATAACCATAATGTCCTAATTGTAACTGAAACCTGGCCTAAATAAGGAGTGAATAGTGAGGAGCTTTAAAATTTTAGAAAATTGTTAGAATAATTCGATGTTCTTTCTAATTGGAATAAAATTGAAATATAAAGTTCGTTCAAGAGTAAAGTACCCTTATTTAAAAAAATATAGAAATATGTTGAAGAGAAAAGTTGCTTAGAATTAAAAGTTATGTTCAGATACGAAGTCATGGCCTGCTATTCAAAATTTTTTTTTCGTTTGGAAAATATTGAATTACCCCCGTATGATACATATTTTTACTATTTTGATTTAATATGTATGTGAAGTAGCCACAATCAAATCAGGTTGGAGTATTTTTTATCAAATTAAAGTGTATTTGTAAAATTTTCTTGGATTTGTATTTTTTAGGTGACCGTCAACTTCATGTTTGTTGCAACGATATTTAACAGAACTCTAGAATAAAACAAATACTCTTTCTAACGAGGCAAATACTTTACTAAGTAAATGTTTATATGAATAAACTGTCAAAATCTATCGCGGATAGCCATGAACAAAAAAGAACCAACAAGCGATAGTACAGAAACTTACAGTAGGTAACTGAACAGGTTCTAACAATAAAAATTATCGAATCGTCTTTGCATGTCCACCTTCTCTTTCGATGCATCTAATTGTTCGCTCATAAAATTCGTTTACTGTAGATCGCAACACATTAGCTGGAATATTTCTGCAATGAACTCGTATTGAAGTTTCAAGCTCAGCAACATTATAAAAGGGGCGACATCTGTAGACTTTTTGTTTTAAGTATCCCCATAAGAAATAATCTAGAGGTGTAAGGTCTGGAGAACGAGGAGGTCAGCTGTTAACCGTTAACCAGCTGTCATCCCCTTACGAACGGCAGCCCTCAAAAGTAGAAACTTGTGCGAGCTAAGGATTATCATTTAATATACCCCACCAAACGTTTGTTTTCTGATAGTATTGATTTTTGTTGTCAATAATAAAATTTGGGTTGACATCTGACCACCATCTGCAATTTTGTGATGATAGAACCCCATTTGTTGTAAAAGTCGATTCATCTCCAAACAAAATACATCGATGAAAATCTCTTTGTTCTTCTATTTCACACTGAATCCACATGGAAAAATCATATCTCAAATCATAGTATCTTTCTTGCAATCAAATGAATGTAGGTTTGTAAGCATGGTACTTATGTTTCTTGAGAATACGCTTCACAGGGTTTTTTTTATGCCGGTATAATCACTAATTTCTTGGGTGGACCTTCTAGGATTTTCTACTACTGCTTGAAGTACGTCAAGCTGGTTTTCTTCTGTGCATACAGGTTTCGTACGCTCCCGTATTACGTTTATATTCTAGTGAGCCGGTCTGTTTGAAATTCTTTAAAATTCTACTTACACTTGAATAGCAAATTTGTTTGTCTGGATGCCGCTCGTTGAAAATATTTGCAGCTTCGCGCATTGTTTTATAACCATCACCACAGATTAAAACTAATTCTGCCTTTTCAGTTAACGTTAATACTACTGGGCGAGGCATTTTTAATTGAGGACAAATATGAAAACGTTTGGCAGGCAAGTTTCAAGACACCACACTATCAAACTACAGTATTGTTTTCGGGCGTATGTGTTTTTTATTCATGGCTATCCGCAATAGATTTTGGAGTGTTTTTCAATATCTGTTCTAGTTGAGGCATTGCTGTCAGAAGAACAGAAATTTTATACCTTTATTGACAGTTTATTCATGTGAACATTTACTTAGTAAAGTATTTGCCTCGTTAAAAAGAGCATTTGTTTTATTCTAGAGTTCTGTTGAATATCGTTGCAACAAACATGAAGTTGACGGTCACCTAAAAAAATACAAATCCAAGTAAATTTCACAAATACACTTTAATTTGATAAAAAATACTCCAAACTGATTTGATTGTGGCTACTTCACATACATATTAAATCAAAACAGTAAAAATATGTATCATACGGGGGTAATTCAATATTTTCCAAACGAAAAAAAAATCGAATGACTTCGTATCTGAACTTAAAACTTTTAATTCTAAGCAACTTTTCTCTTCAACATATTTCTATATTTTTTTAAATAAGGGTACTTTACTCTTGAACGAACTTTATATTTTTTGGCCACACTGAATACTAGCTGTAGTGGAAATTTGAAATATTCTGTGTTGAAACTTCTCAAGATATGCATTTTTAAAAATGCTAGTGCAAACTCAAAATGTTTCACATAATCGTAATAGTATATTTTTAAACAGAAAGTATACCCCAAGATACACCACTGAAAGGTGGCTGGTCAGAATTTCAAATCCCTTAACAATGGCCTAATCCGACAAATAGATATTGTACCGGGTTGCACTACCTAGCGAATGAAGAAAACAGTTGTATGCAGTTTTCCTACATCAACATTTGCACGAGCCTCCCTGTATGGATTTTGCATACTAAATCAGAATTTATTACTCCGTGCCTTTAATTTACGGACTATATATGTTTTAGTCATTTTATTAGATGTATTTCTGATCACGTTATGGTAGTCTGAATCCATCCTCGCATAATTGTTAAAAAAGCTCACATCCCGTCACAAATGTATACAAAAACCGAGCAAGATCTATCACCCTGAGTAATACTAACTATTCATGGAAACTCATGAACTCATGATGCTCACCCCAAATTCCTAATCATTTATATACCACATTCGTTTATATGTAGGCATATATAATTTTACATTTTTGTACATGCCTATGTAATTTTAATCCGGTTGGTTATGTAAATTTTAATACGTTTGTTTTTGTCATTTGGAACTGTTTTGTTTTCAACCTATACTATGTAGGTATATGTAACTTTTATTATTGACATGTATACGTAATTTAATTCGATTTTAATCTCAATGTTCTAGCTGATCTGTAGTTTTAGCGCATGTTAGCATCTAACTTCTATGTCTAGACATATATGTAATTCTTGACTTGCTACAAACATATAACTTATGTAAAGTGGTTAAATAAAATCTATCTCATCTATCTATTCAAAGAGTCGTTTACTACCTACCCTACTTTCAAGTGCCTTTTCATTCCGTCGTCCCAATAAGGAATTGTCTCACATATTCCTACCTGCTTTTATTTACAAAGTAAATTTATAAAACGTTCCTTTCCTTATTTATAAAATGGCTTATTTATGTAAAGAGGTTCTGAGAGGCACTTCCTGTAAAATATCGTCTCGAGTCTCGAGTGGAGCGAATGCAGAACTTGGCCAGATAAATCGTCGCGTAAAAGTCTCGGGCCAGGGTTGTTACTCATCTGGCCGTCCGTTGCCTTAGCCTTAGCCTTATTTATCGGTGTTTGGTGTCTCGGAACTCGATGGGACGTGATACGGTTACACAATGTCCTATCGCAGTCATCAGACATTTTTGTCGACTCTTCGAATTTTTCAAACAGATAAGCAAATTCTCCATCGATGCGGTTTCGCGAAAGTGCTTACGGCTAGGAGAGTTGTTGATGTCACAGATGACAATAATAATAATAAATATGCTTTATTATCATAAGTAAGACAGCGTCTTGTTGACAAAGCTTAGGAAATTGTCTTAAATATTAAAAATGGTAAATCATAAAAATGTTAATTCATCACAAACAATAGTAAAAATTACAAATGGCGTGAGGTTATAAACAGATATAAAATACTCAATCACAATTATAAAATGGACAATCACAATTATAATAGTTCGGCTAAAAATTATCATTGAAATATTCCTGCAAACTATAATAGGGTCTATCGGATAGGAATCTTTTGACTGCCTGCCTAAATTGGGAAACACTCAGATCAGCAGATCTCATATACAGGGGTAAATGATTGCACATTTTCCCACCATTGTAGAATACATCTTTTGTAATATTTTTGGACGGCAACAGTAGTTTTAAAGTGTGGCTTCTGTTCCGGGTGTTATAGTGAGATGTGGATGCAGCGAGGTTCAAAATATGTTTATTCATCAAACAAACGGATTCTAGTATAAATAGTGCAGTTATCGTCAGAATTTTATTGTTTTTAAAGTGGAGTCTACAAGATTCTCTCGGTTTTAGGTTACAAATATACCTCATAGCGCTTTTTTGTAGAATCAGTAGAGGTTTGAATAATGTTTGACTGCACGCTCCCCAAAACGGTATTCCATAGCGTAGCTGGGAGTCGATTTTGGCTGTGCTGAACCCTAATTCATTGGAAATCACCCTAACCGCATAACATTCCGAGGCGATTTTACCTGTAAGTTGCCTAACATGATTCTCGAATTTAAGATTCTGATCGATGAACACTCGTGTGATTTATATTTTCCAATGATTTGTCTTCCAAGAGAAGTTCATCTAGCGAACATCTAAATGAAATCAAATTTGTTTTTTTCAAATTAAAAGATAAGACGTTTGCATCGCACCAGTTCTTTACTTTTTTAAGATCGATAGTTATTATGTTGTGCAGGTCACCGGTGTTTTTACTATTCCAGACGAGATTCCAGAGAATAGTGGTATCGTCTGCAAAAATGGTGAATTTTCCAGAAATATTGATAGTGGTGATGTTATTTATATGCAATAAAAACAATATGGGGCCCAACACACACTCTTGTGGGACTCCCGAATCCATTTCCTTCCTTTTTGAAAACTCCGCTGTTTTTACTATTTGATTTCGCCCTGTTAGGTAAGATTTGAACCATTCAAAAGTCAGTCCTCTGCATCCATATTGTTGGAGCTTCCTCAGCAGTATTTTGTGATTAACACAGCCAAATGCCTTTGACAGGTCACAAAACATTGCTGCAGTCTTTTCGCCGGCATTTATCTCCCAAAAAACTTTATTTAGGAAAGAGAATGTTGCATCCTGTGTGTTTTTATTGTTTTGACAACCGAACTGGTTTTCACTAATAATCTTATGCTTATTTACGAATTCAAGTAGCCTTTTTTAACTAGTTTTTCAATTAGTTTTGCGATGGATGGTATAAGGGAGATAGAGCGGAGATTAGAGGGGTCATCAGAATCTCCGCCCTTGTGCAGAGGTGTGACCACAGAGGTTTTCAGAAAAGGGGGAAATGAACCCGTTTCGAAGGATATATTGATCAGTGTCGACAATACCTGAAGGGCATTAAATGGAAAATTTTGTATTATTTTGCTTGGTATTTCATCGTAACCTGTGGTATTTTTATTTTTTATGTCCTTCAAGATTTCGATCAATTCATAAATGTCTGTATCATACAGAATCAGGCTCTCTTCTACTCCTAGATTTTCAAGAAGGATTAATGGATCATATGGGCTAGTAATATTTTTACTCATATCTTTTACAACAGACGCACTTATCTCTAATAGTCTAATGATATATCGAGAAGAGTCTCTTGACTGGACTAGTACACCAATCAAAACATACATCTCCGAGTAATTCGTTTTATTATACCCTTATACTGAACCTGAACTGTATGAATTACTGAATAGCAAACTTAAAAATAAAAGTTCTTCAGGTCACGGCGAAATCCCTATTTTTATTCCCAAAAAAGTACAAAATCACGGAAATACATAGACCAGTTACAATTCCATCAAGTATGTCGACAATATTCGGGTATGCTTTTTAAAATAGACTTCTATTATTTTCTGATTATCATAATATCTTTACAAAAAAACAACATGGATTTCTGAACAAAAAATCCATTACTAGAGCTATACATTCATATCATAGAGATATTGTGAACTATACTGAAGCAGGCGAGAGCCCTATTGGGATATTCTGCGAACACATCAGGGTATTCGAGAGTGTTGATCGTAACATTCTCTAAGATAAACTATTCCGTTATGGCATAAAAGGGATACCGTTAGCATGGATAACAGACTTTCTTGTAGAAATCAATATGTCGCTATTAACCATGCAACTTCCAGCATGGCCTTCTGTGAATTAGGAGTACCTCAAGGGATCATATTATTTGTATCATATACTAATAATTTAGAATACTCAACACCAGGATCATTCATAACAAAGAACGCAGAAGATACGTCAATTATAATCTCTGACAGATTATAGTTTTGAAATGAAAATGTAACCAAGTTTTTGAAAATATTAATAAATGGTTTTCTGCAAATAATTCGTTTTTGAATTAAAATCAAACAGATTCAATGAGGTTCCATAAAAGGCAACGGAAGTGTGATATCATTAGTTTCAGAGCCAATAATAATTCTGACAAAGTAACAACAGAATGTGAGAGCTTAAAATTTTTAGATCTTTACTTTGATGAACATTTGAATTGCCAGGATCACTATGATTTCCTAATCAAAAAAATTAACTATATCAGTTCAGAAATATAAGCAAGTTTTAAATGTTGATCAGCTTTTGAAGCTGTACTATGTGCAGAAGGATTCCAGACTGAGATTTGGAGTGTGTTTTTGGAGTTTTTCCTCTAGCTGCTCTGATGTCTTTATAGCACAAAATAAAACTCATAAGAATCATTAGTAGCAGAAATGCTTTAAAAAATTTCATAATTTTAACTATTCCTAGTCTTTTAATTTTTGACTTGTGCTTATCTGTTTTTAAGAATACGAATAAATTGTAAGTACTAAATAAATGTAAGCATAATATTGACAAAAAAACAATGTTTTTCTTCCATTTGTCAAAACCTACCGATATTTAAAAAAATCCAAAACCGTGAATACCTTCGAACGAAAACTTAAGGATTTTCTTGTTGAAAATAATTGTAATTGTATGAAATGTTCCTATATTAATTATTCTTAACCGATTTCGAGTTATTGTAATTTTTGTGCAACATTTTGAGTTTGCACAAGTATCTTTTAAAATGCATATCTGAATCTTTCTAATTTCAATCACAGCTAGTGTACATGATGACCGTTTGAATCATTTTTAGTTTATTATGGTGTTTAGGTACTGAGAAATGAGAACATGTGTCGCGTACATGAAAAGCTCATTCGACAGCAACATCATTTACTTCCCTGTTCGTATTTGACTGTGTTGTGCTCCATAAAAATCACTTATTGCAATTTCCTATTGTGAGTTATGCTAAAACTTCAGTGAAAACCACCCACCCGCTTTAGTGTCACGTTTGATGAAGGAGAAAGAACACTGATTGTGGATGACAACATCTTGACATCCCGGTGCTTTCCTACACACATACAAGGGCAAGGGCAAAATTTGTTCCAAATTTTTCTTCGTTTACAATTCTTTTGGTGGGAAGAGCACACGGCAGAATTTTCCGTAATTGGTCGTAATATTAATTCGACAGCTCAACAGTCAGGCTGAAATTGAAGAAATTGCCATGGCTTGGTTGGTTAGTTGTTTCAAGGCTGACGATCAAGATACCGGGTTTACCTTTGATGTGTTCCTCAACACTGAGCACAGCTGCAGTATATTGTACTGTTCCGAAGTTAGTTAAATAGGCCTGTGTCTTTCAGGTTTAGTAGTCTATTTATAAGCTGTTTCGGATTTATGCCAGTTTCTACGCTGATCTATCTGTCCCAATGTTCTGTTATCACCACGAAGTCTGCACTCCACGGTTTCTCTATTTATTCCCATAGCGTGCAAGTGTTTTCGTAGGCCACAATATCCAGTTGGTAATCCGGTAATTGTGCGTATCTTTGATATATTTAGGATGAAGGTGTCAGCCGTCAGTGCTTGGCAAATACCTCACCATTGCTGTGCTGTGTCGAAGCCCTTCGATTTGGTCTCAATATGTTTGGTGTATTGTTTTCTTCCACTCATTAATTAAGTTTCCGAATCGGGTTTGGTTAATAACAAACATTGGTTCTGATTCAGATGCTTGTATTGCCAGTTGGACTGCTTGTTCATTGCCCTATGTCCAGGCACCCACACAAGTGTGACCTTGTTGTGTTTTGACAATTCATTGAGGCTCTGAAGGCATTCCCAAACTTGCCTTGACTTTATCTGTATTGAATTCAGATCATTTATTATTTTTATTGTTGAATGATGATTTAGAATCGCTCTGAATCATATCTGATAAATATTGCCTATCAATTAACTCGACGAAATCTAAAGTGTTTGCCGAATATTAAGTTTGCCAATTCAATCTAGTGCAAAAAACCTACGATTGATTATAGATGATTCGATCAAGGCGCATGAATATCTTGCTCATTGTGTAAAAATATTACTCCCGGTTGAGAACGATATAATGAACATGGCAGACAGAAGAGCTTTACATTCTTCTACTCTGGTTCCATAAAGTTTTGCTCACCTAGTGCCTTGCCTAACTTTACAACAAAATCACATTTCGTACATATTTGACGTTCATAATATTATGTTCAATACAAGTAAAAGCTCACGCCTCGATTATACAGGGTGTAATCTAACATATTGCACTCCCCATGCCAAAAGTGTTCAGGCTAGTCCGCAATGCGTATGTGCGTCATTAGTGATTTTTGTAACAGGCCCGGTTTTAGTAAAATATTATGGTACTTGTGAAGATTAACAAACGTTCATTCTAAATCTCGGAGAATAAGGTTGGATACCTCATCGTACTTATACCTGTTATTTGTATTTAGCGGATTTGAATAAATATTTTCACATATTTATGATCCCAAATATTCAGCAAAGGCCATCAGAAAGTAGAGTACGGTATTATTATTATTTATCGCTCTGAAGCGACTAATTTTTGGTATCACATTCACTTTTCAGCTGTAGTTAACCAACAAAAACCTACCTACGGAACCACACCAAATCGTCGGTGCGAATTTCAAGGAATCACTGGATTGGAAAATAAGTTGAAAGTACAAAAAACTATGAAAATTTATTTCAGCTAATATCATGAATAATTTCAACTCAAATTGGATTTATAAAATTGGATGCTATTTCTAGGAGTATTTCTGGTTGTATTACCTTAGTGCAATTTCCACAATGGGGGTGCATGAAAAAGTGAGGCCAGAAGCATTTTCCTTACCATCAAAGAAAAGCACTTCTAAATTGACATTAATTTTCTGAGGCGATTCTATGTATGTTTAGTACTTTTTGAAGGAATCTAGAACTCCTAATATAAGCGGTGTGGCAGAAAGTTGTATCACTCGCCATGCATACTTACGCAGACACAGTATTCAAATTATTCTATTGTCGTTTTCATATGAATCTTTATGAGGAAAATGTCTGCCACGAATTACAATTTTCTCACTCAAATGTTCTGCTGGGGTCTCTTCTTAAAATCAGTAACCAAAAATCATGCCTTTTTTGTCAAGCTAAAATAATATTTAAGCTATTTTGAGCAAAGCATATAGGTACATAAAAAATTTCATTATAGAAACGGCTTTATTAGAAATTGTCTTTAAAGGAACAAGATTAATGCATATTCACGAATGATGAAACAATAACCAACGACAACCAACACCACACAAAACGACAGGAGAAAATCTGAAATTCTAAAAACCGTCTCTGATCTCTGACAAGAGTGATATATCTAGTGACAAGTCTTCCTGTTGATGAAAAAGCGCTGTTGCACGGTCATTATAATAACAGTAGCATAGGGTACATTATTCTTTTAAATAAGTTTCTTTCGCGTCTAAAATTCGGAGTAATCTATATCTAAAAGGTTCTTTTCGGTTTTAAAAAGTCCTAAATTTCTCTCTTTCAAATGACATGTGTTTTATTGCCTCATAACAAAAAACTCTGAATTGGAACACCAAATTATTTTCAAACTTGGCAACGATCTACCCTGATGACGCGGCATGCTTTTCGCCGTGAAAATTGGTGGGATTAGCATTCTAGAGTAATTATATAATATATATTTCTATGAGAGGTGTATAAGGGCATGTTAGAATGAATGGCAGGTGTGAAAAATGGGAAAAAAAAATTCTTAGAGTTTTAAAATTTTGTGAAATGTGGGTAGACATTTTGGGAACCTCTGTCCGCCATCCTTCCAGACCAGAAAAGGCAATTGCCGGTGAAGGAAAGACACTGAATGTTGAACAGAATTAAGATTACGTTTACAGAAGTTTAGAGGGTCTCAAATTTCACTAAATTTTAAAACTCCCAATTTTTTTTGCATTCTTCACACCTGCCATTCGTTCTAACATGACTTTATACACCACCCCTTCACTGGAGTGCAAGAGGTTAGATTACACGCTGTAAATCTAGCCCTTTTATCTTTTACTAGGAATCATAGTGGGCTTCAATAATTTCATTTGGAATAGGTACGGGCAGGCCCGGATTACCACCTATTTACTCCCTAGGTCAAACTTTGAAAGTACGCCCTATGGAGGAATGTCTGGGGAGTGTGGACTGAGACTCCACACGATTCGGAAGGTCTCTGTCGCACTCATCGGGCATATGAAGAAGATTTTAGCTCATATATCCGCAGCCGTTTGACATAATCCCATCAAACCTGGTATAACTGGATTTGTAATGACGATCCCTAACCAAATGTGGAAAAATATACTGGGTGTCCCATTTAAAAATATCACTAAACTAATTTTTACTCGAATGCGGATAACCCTATACAGGGTATTCCACACTCGATGGCCTATTAGACGTTTCTGGAGAACGGAACAACAGATCATTTTAAAAATTTGTGGGCATGAATAATCAAACATGCTCTACCCGTCTAAAATATTTTCATCGATACAGTGTTGCCACTTGTATCAGAAAGTAGTAGATACTTTGTTATTTCAAATGGAACATCCCATATATTATATGGATTTTGAAATCCTTATAATATTCCTCACAACTTTCCCATATAATTCCCTATACCTATCTGTGACGATTTTCGAGATAAAAATTATTTTGTCAATTTTTTGTGTAAAACCTGACCATTGCAAAATAACATTTTTTTCGCAATGCAAATGTACAAAATATTGAACTTTGGGTCATAGCTGCATAAGACCATTGAGTATTCTGTCGATGAACTGGATCTCAATTTCATCGTACAGGGAAGCTCAGAATTAACTTCTTTTCGGGGACTTATGAAAATGACTGAAACTCAGTTTTTTCAAATGGAACCCCCTGTATATTATTTCATTTTCGAATTCAACGAACCAGTTTGAATAAGTTTTATTGAGTATATCCTATACCTACCTCTTACCGTTTATGAGATATAAATTATTTTATAATTTTTGAGGTGTGTTCAAGTATAAAATTTGATGAAAAATCTATCAAATAACGAAAAATAGCTTCACTGTTTTGAGAAAAGTATAATGCAATACATGAACCTTCCTTAATACTGGGTGTATGACAAATATGATTATGTTGACAGTTCGAAGAATGAAAAATTAAATTGATTAAATTAATTCTACACAAGATATTATAATATTACAAAGTTTACTTGACAATTACAACACAGTTAATACTGCAAAAACAAAAACTAAGTAGCTCAGATGCTTGAAATGCTGACCATTTACTTGCAAACATTGATGGATCGACGTCATTACATGATCAGTCGTAGATCTTCGAATACATTAGTGAGTTCTCTGCCCACTTCACCTGTGCAATGTCCAGGAGCCCCACCCAACCGATACCTACAATTATAACATAAGTTTAGAGATAAATTGGGAAGAAATTCATTTACAGTTGTTCTCAGAATATCCAAATATTTTTCGGATTTAAACTTTTCTTCATAAATACAAATTAAAATTGTATCAACCATATCCATACAAAAAACATTGAAACTAAAGTTTAACTGACATATTTACTGAAATGGATATTTTTGGTGCAATGGCTCCTATTCACCTAATATTACATTCTGACCAAGCGACAACTCCGTATTTCGATTTAAAATATAAAATTCAAGCTATTTTATACACCCGTATTTCATTGGAACAATGCACTCTTCCCAAGTAAAAACCCGATTTACTCCGTTTTGGCGTTTTTGTAGATACGAGGGTTTTGCTTAGGACGGCAGTATTAGTTCTGGATTTCGGTGCCAAATTTCAACAAGAATAATAGTGTATCATGATCTGTTTGAAAAACAAAGGAATACACTTGACAATAACTTGTTGAAATAGTCCGACTGTCATACAAGAGTAGTGAAAATGGCAAATAATAATTATTCAAACTCTGATATTCTGAATTTGTTTTATGTTCATGGTGAGTGCAATAAAATCATATTAAGGACCTGTAGACGATTTAATGAGTTGTATCCAAATGTACCGGCAATGAACGAACGGAAATTCAGAAGAATTGAACGAAATTATATCAACTTCGGAAAAGTTCACGCCTCGAGACATCAACAGAATCAGGTAACTGGTGATATGGAAAATGAAATCAATGTGTTGGGATATTTTTACGCTTATCCTCATGCATCAATATCTAGTGCTGCGGTAGATTTGGGAATTTCTCGCACTTCCATTTGGAGAATTTTACAAAAACATAATATGCACGGTTACAAATTCATCCGGCTGCAAGCTCTACATAGAGATGATCCACCAAAACGAGTAGAGTTTTGCGAAATGTTACTAACATGGACATACGACGATCCCAACTTTTTGAAAAAAATTATTTGGACCGATGAATCACAATTTTCACGTGAGGGAATATTCAATCGTCGAAATAATCATTTCTGGGCATCAGAAAACCCTCATTTCATTAGAGAAAGGGGATTTCAACAAAAATTCAGTTTTAATGTGTTTTGTATGCTTATGGATGATACATTTTCAATATGCATTTATGAGGAAAAGTTGAATTCCGCCAAATATTTGGATATTCTGCGAACCACTGTGAGTGAATTCCTTGACAATTTACCTCTAAACATATATAATAATTGTTGGTATCAGTTGGATGGAGCTCCTGGACATTGCACAGGTGAAGTGAGCAGAGAACTCACAAATTTGTTCGAAGATCGGTGGATACGACGATTGGGTCCTTGGATTTGGCCGCCGCGGTCACCAGATCTGACTCCCCTAGATTTTTATCTCTGGGGAAAAATAAAAGAAAAGGTTTACAGAACACCTGTGAATACAAAACAGGAACTAGAAAACAGGGTTAGACGTGCTTTTGAAGAAATCGACCCGTCGGAAATCCGCAGAGCCACGACTGATCATGTCATGACGTCGATCCATCAATGTTTGCAAGTAAATGGTCAGCATTTCAAGCATCTGAGCTACTGAGTTTTTGTTTTTGCAGTATTAAATGTGTTGTAATTGTCAAGTAAACTTTTTAATATTATAATATCTTGTGTAGAATTAATTTAATCAATTTAATTTTTCATTCTTCGAACTGTCAACCTAATCATATTTGTCATACACCCAGTATTAAGGAAGGTTCATGTATTGCATTATACTTTTCTCAAAACAGTGAAGCTATTTTTCGTTATTTGATAGATTTTTCATCAAATTTTATACTTGCACACACCTCAAACATTATAAAATAATTTATATCTCATAAACGGTAAGAGGTAGGTATAGGATATACTCAATAAAACTTATTCAAACTGGTTCGTTGAATTCGAAAATGAAATAATATACAGGGGGTTCCATTTGAAAAAACTGAGTTTCAGTCATTTTCATAAGTCCCCGAAAAGAAGTTAATTCTGAGCTTCCCTGTATGATGAAACTGAGATCCAGTTCATCGACAGAATACTCAATGGTCTTATGCAGCTATGACCCAAAGTTCAATATTTTGTACATTTGCATTGCGAAAAAAATGTTATTTTTCAATGGTCAGGTTTTACACAAAAAATTGACAAAATAATTTTTATCTCGAAAATCGTCACAGATAGGTATAGGGAATTATATGGGAAAGTTGTGAGGAATATTATAAGGATTTCAAAATCCATATAATATATGGGATGTTCCATTTGAAATAACAAAGTAGCTACTACTTTCTGATACAAGTGGCAACACTGTATCGATGAAAATATTTTAGACGGGTAGAGCATGTTTGATTATCCATGCCCACAAATTTTTAAAATGATCTGTTGTTCCGTTCTCCAGAAACGTCTAATAGGCCATCGAGTGTGGAATACCCTGTATATTTTGGGTGGGGTTCGAAAATTGGCGAATCGGAAAAGAAAATCGATGTGTTCGAGGAATTTTCCAAAATATGTTTATATTCAAAAATAATAAATTTATTCCATACATTTGCATCGTATGAAGCAGACTTGGGAAAGTTAATGAAAAAAGTGTGACATAAAAATAACGAAAAATAAATTAATATTATGAAAAAAATATGAAAAAAAATCAAAAGTGAAAATGAAAAATAATGAAATAATAATAATGATAGTGAAAAATAGTGAAAAATATTAAAAAATAGTGAAAAATCAAAAATGAAGAATGAAAATAATACTAATAATAATGACACTAAGGTAAACACGATTAAATTTCCACAGATTTATTGTCTTCGCGACATGTTTCGATACACTTTATCTTTTTCAAGCGAATGTAATACATTAAATTATTCTACCTTGAACATTACTTAAATACCCTTCTTAACAATTGAGGTAATTAGGAGCTACCTATGATAAAAATAAAATTGACAATACAATGTAGGTAGATACCTGGAAATCTCAAAACATATCTACTACTTAATTAGTTGAAAAGGTTCAACAAAGGGGAACTATTAAGGTCCAATTGATCATTTAGTAAACAATTCGAATTTTTCAATTTATTAATTTCCAAGAATTCTAAATAATTAAGTCTAATACCTTTATTTTCAACATGAAGGATTTCAAAGTTTTCATCGAAATCATGGTCTTCTTCCAAAATATGATTGGCATATGTTGAATGTGTTTTATTATTTACATAATTCATACGGTGCTCACGTACACGGCTTTTGAATGGTCTACCAGTCTGGCCTACATATACTTTGGAACAAGAACCACAATTCAATTTATAAACTCCTGATTTTTTAGATTCCGGTAAATTTACAGTACTTAAACGTGACCCCACTTATGTGTACCAACTACAAATCAAAGAATTCTTGAGAAACTCTAAATCAATTTTTAATGAAGCCGAGAAGTTCAGACTAACTCTTATGAATCCACAAACTCCGAAATTATATTCTCTGTTAAAATTGCATAAACAAAACTACCCTGTCCGGCCAGTAGTATCATTCGTAACAGCACCATCAGTTAAGTTATCAAGAAAGTTAATACATTTAATAACAAACTATTCTAAATTTGTACCGAAATTCAGCCTTAAAAATTCTTATGATTTGATAAATAAAATCCAGGATATTTCTGTTCCAGATAACGCGAAATTAATTTCTTTTGACGTTCAAAATCTTTTCCCTAGTATACCTCCTCAAGATACCATAGTCTTGGTTGAAGGTTTACTAGATAGAAATCATGTCAACCCAGTTATTAAACAAGAGATATTAGACCTTTTGTCGATATGTCTTGAACAAAATTACTTTCAGTTTGACAATAAAATATATTCTTCATCTGAAGGCTTGATCATGGGAAATCCACTGAGTCCGCTACTGGCAGATATCTTCATGGACAACCTTGAAGGAATAATCCACAAGCACCCACTCTCGCAACAGTTTTTGTATTGGTACAGATATGTGGATGACATTATAGTTTGTTTTAAAGGTACCAACAGACAGTTAGACACCTTTCATAAATATATTAACACTATTCACCCAAACATTAAATTCACAATAGAAATAGAAGTAGAAAAATCATTAAATTTTTTAGATCTGACAATAGGTAAAACCAACAACAAACACCATTTTTCTATTTTTCATAAACCTTCCCATACTGACATCACCATTCATAATAATTCGATACATCCATATATACATAAAATATCAGCATACCATAGTATGATACATAGATTAGTTAATATTCCTCTTTCTGAAGAAAACTTCTGCAAAGAATTAAATATTATAAAACAGATAGCAGTTAACAATGGATATCAAGTCAAATTAATAGAGAATATTCTTGCTAAAAAATTACATAGAAAGGCTATCCAAGAAGTGTACCCCACTATGAGGAACCTTGACAATAATTACAGAACATTAACTTATTCAGGGCCCGTTTCAGAAAAAATAGCGTCATTTTTGAAAAAACAAAATTTAAGAGTAGCATTCAGAACAGATAACACGTTGGGAAGGTTTATTAAAAATAATAAAGATAAAACACAAAAATCTAAAAAATCAGGAGTTTATAAATTGAATTGTGGTTCTTGTTCCAAAGTATATGTAGGCCAGACTGGTAGACCATTCAAAAGCCGTGTACGTGAGCACCGTATGAATTATGTAAATAATAAAACACATTCAACATATGCCAATCATATTTTGGAAGAAGACCATGACTTCGATGAAAACTTTGAAATCAATCCTTCATGTTGAAAATAAAGGTATTAGACTTAATTATTTAGATTTCTTGGAAATTAATAAATTGAAAAATTCGAATTGTTTACTAAATGATCAATTGGACCTTAATAGTTCCCCTTTGTTGAACCTTTTCAACTAATTAAGTAGTAGATATGTTTTGAGATTTCCAGGTATCTACCTACATTGTATTGTCAATTTTATTTTTATCATAGGTAGCTCCTAATTACCTCAATTGTTAAGAAGGGTATTTAAGTAATGTTCAAGGTAGAATAATTTAATGTATTACATTCGCTTGAAAAAGATACAGTGTATCGAAACATGTCGCGAAGACAATAAATCTGTGGAAATTTAATCGTGTTTACCTTAGTGTCATATACTATGAATTTCCATCAAGTAAAGGCCACGTCAATCCAAAAAAAAAAAAACTAATAATAATGATGAAAAATAATGAAAAATAGTGAGAAATAGTAAAATTTCGACTCATGTATATGAAAAAGATGATTCTTCAATCGGATACCCTACATGAAACTGATAGTTTTTCTCTCTAGAGATGAAAATGAAACAAATGAATATTATCATGCGACCCGATGGGAATATATTAAAAATTACTTGATGGATTTTTGACACTAATGACAGTTAATCTCACTACTTGGCATTTCAATCAGCAAACGAACGTCACTTAGTATGACAGTTTATAAACATGTTCTAAAAATTGTAATTCAGTATTTTATAAACATCATCTATGGTAGAAAAAATAGCATTTCCTACTCGAAAGGAAAAAAATTTTTTTCGTTTATGAGATTGCCACATTCGCTCCGCTCCGCTTCGATCGTTGACAAACTCTCACCAGTCTCATCTCATGGAAAATACAGTATTTTCATCTCTTGTTGAAAAATATACTATTGAATGACTCGTGAGACTTTAGAGAGAAAACGTAACAATACTAACGGCGGTAGAAGAGAGAGGACGGCGTGGACGTGGATGTTTCAGGTGAGTGACGTGAGTCATTGCCCCGTCTTAAGCGCGTCGTGTTTTCGGTTTTATCATGGAGTTATTGAAAAAAACCTTTCAATATTTTTCTTCGTTACCTGCACCCCCTCTAGCCTGCGCCCTACGCCAGCCCTAGGTTGGCCTTATGGGTAATCCGGGCCTGGGTACGGGAATTAAAATATCATGTCACAATCAGGCATTCGTGCGGATCACGCAAAAGGCAATCAATTAACAAAACAATCAGAGTCCCGAGCCCCCACTCTTAATGATCGATAATCAAACTCGACCATCAAAAGCGGATTAGCCTGAATTTGAAAGCAAACACACATTCATGTACAGAGCTACCGAACGAACGAAAGCCGTTTCGAAATTCTAAATCGGGTTCGAACCGCAAACCACGAACAAAAGCTATCTACAAAACGTCGATCATGAAAACGAGAGGAGAGCGTAAAAAGCATAAAAACAAATGCATGTATGCACACGTCACTTCGATCGGAATCGGTGAAAGGCACGTGGAAAATATACAAAGCTAATAGGCCGATCATTTTAGGATTTAAAATAAAAAATGGGGAAAAAATAGAAAAACAATGCAAACTTTCACAAATTTTCTATTTTAGTGCGCAATGATACTATTAAAAATTTGCTATCTCGTAAAAAAAGGTCGGCAACATTGTTAACAATGTCGGAGTACAGGGGTGACGGGTGAGTTGTAATGAAATAACGGACACAGCAGCCAATTAGTAACGATAACGATATATTTCCACTTGTTACATAATAAAAACACTTAACAATTAAAGTATAAATGCGTGAAGCTGAATACACTTGTTGAATAAATGAAGCGAAGTTTTGTATAAAAGTGTATAAATTCTCTTTATTGCAAAGCGCTTTCGACTTTCGTCATCTTCAGTGCTTCCTGAAAGTAAATACTCCGTTGAGAGGACCGAAATTGAGTTTAAGAAAGAGGTTATGAAATTTGGAAAATAAATTACGTGAGTACTTACATGTCAGGCAACAGGAAGTTTCGAAATATGTAAAAAACATTGTTTAAAATACAATAACATAATTATTCTGCATAAGAACTAACGAAAAGCATGTTAGAACTCAGACCATGTGGTTATTGTAAAAGCGGTGGGGAAAAGACAGAATGTGTCAAGTCAAATGTCAAATGTCAAGGTGAAACTACCAGTACCAACTTGAAGAGTGGTCTAGTCAATATTAATTAGGAAGTGTTACCTAAATACTAAAATGTCAAAGTGAAAATACCGGTACCAACTTGAAGAGTGGCCTAGTAAATATTAATAGGAAGTGTTACCAACGTAATTTAATTATATTTAATCCTCTGATGGAGGGGAAGGAAATCTCTGTCAAGGTTCACTTGTGTATTCAAACAGAGCTGATTTTTGGTGAGTTCTTTGGAGATCTCCAGTTCCTCGAACAAATCCAACCTAAGAAAATTTTTCTTATCAATTTTGTGTAAAATTTTTGAATTTCTGTTAGGGCTGAAATTGTGTTTATTAAATTTGAGATGATTACCAAAAATAGATTTATCTGGTCTCTTCAAATGTTCGTTAATACGAGTGAGAAGTGGTCTACAGGTTCTACCAATGTAGGAGGCAGAGCAATCAGCACAATCAAGCTTATACACACCACTACTTTTTAATTTACTAATTTTATCTTTAGAATTTACTAAATGGTTACTTAAATTGTTGTAAGCTTTAAAAGAAACTTTAGTACCAGGTACTGTATCTTCAATGAAGTGTGTATAAGCTTGATTGTGCTGATTGCTCTGCCTCCTACATTGGTAGAACCTGTAGACCACTTCTCACTCGTATTAACGAACATTTGAAGAGACCAGATAAATCTATTTTTGGTAATCATCTCAAATTTAATAAACACAATTTCAGCCCTAACAGAAATTCAAAAATTTTACACAAAATTTATAAGAAAAATTTTCTTAGGTTGGATTTGTTCGAGGAACTGGAGATCTCCAAAGAACTCACCAAAAATCAGCTCTGTTTGAATACACAAGTGAACCTTGACAGAGATTTCCTTCCCCTCCATCAGAGGATTAAATATAATTAAATTACGTTGGTAACACTTCCTATTAATATTTACTAGGCCACTCTTCAAGTTGGTACCGGTATTTTCACTTTGACATTTTAGTATTTAGGTAACACTTCCTAATTAATATTGACTAGACCACTCTTCAAGTTGGTACTGGTAGTTTCACCTTGACATTTGACATTTGACTTGACACATTCTGTCTTTTCCCCACCGCTTTTACAATAACCACATGGTCTGAGTTCTAACATGCTTTTCGTTAGTTCTTATGCAGAATAATTATGTTATTGTATTTTAAACAATGTTTTTTACATATTTCGAAACTTCCTGTTGCCTGACATGTAAGTACTCACGTAATTTATTTTCCAAATTTCATAACCTCTTTCTTAAACTCAATTTCGGTCCTCTCAACGGAGTATTTACTTTCAGGAAGCACTGCAGATGACGAAAGTCGAAAGCGCTTTGCAATAAAGAGAATTTATACACTTTTATACAAAACTTCGCTTCATTAATTAAAGTATATACAGGGTGGGTCACGGTCGATGGTACCTTAGACGTTTACGGAGAACGGGACAAAGGATCATTCTGAAAATTTGGTTTCTCAAGTAGTTGCTATTGGTCTATCGATCTAAAATAATTTCAGCAATGCAGCGTTGCCGCTTATACCAGAAAGTAGCAGCATCTTTGATATTTCAAATGGGTCACCCTGTATATTACCGCATTTTTTAACTTGTCATTCCTTTCTGATTATTCCTGCCTCATCCTCCACTATACCTATCTCTAACGGTTTTTGAGATATTGGTAATTTTCCATATTTTTTATCCAAATCACAGCTCGAATTGAATGTTTATTTCTACGGTATTTGGATTCTTAGGAAGTTGCAATTTTGTGTTTGGTTCTTCAAGATCATGTACATTGATTCTGTATAGAGAAGTATGTTCTGCGTTATACAGGGTCGTTCAAAATTCATGATCTTACTGCTAGAGACGAAAAGGGTTGAAAGTGCGTTTTTTTAAATGGAACATCCTGTATATTAGAAATATCCTGAAAGATGACTAAATTCCCTTCGAATTGATATATCATGTTCCTATACCTAATTGGCCAGAATTCCGAGATAATAGCAATTTTCACTTGTAATCTCCCAAGTGCTTGAATTATTGCCGGAAATTTTTCGAGTACATGAATTTTTTTTGAAAATTCATGTACGAGATAAATTTACGGCAATTAATTCAAACACGAGGGGGATTCGGTAAGAAAATTTCACACCGAGAAATGAAAATCATCCAACAATTCATAAGAAATAACTAACGATGGTTTCACCTGAACTATTTATAACCACTGAAATATCGATATGTAAAATACTTAACAAAATTTTCATCAATAAATGTGTTTAAATTTGGAACAAAAAAAAAATAAAAAAGTTGTTACGTTCTTATCGTGGATTGAACCATCGACCTAGCGACTCATAGGCCGCATAGAACGTGCAGAAAATTCAACGAACGTACCCTGACTTACAACTATTGAACAAAAGGAAGTTTGTACGATTACAACATAATTTCATTAATTATGGATCAAAATTGAAAACGAAACGACATTTACCGAAGCCTATAACTTCAGATGAAGACAACATAATAAATATTTTGTAAAACAGGGTACGTTTCATTAAATTTTCTGCACGTTCTTGCTACAATTCCCTCACATTTTCCATGAAGAATAAACAATTTCATCAGAACTTCGTTTGAATAGTTACTTCCCTTCATTTCAATTATTTTTGAGTCACTTTCGTTAAGAAACACACAACGGTATTATTAATAGTGCACTAATTGTCAAATTTTCATAATGTCATGTACCATCATTTAATAGCCACCTTACATGAATATGAGAAAAATAAATCGATTTTTTTTTGAAAATTTCACACCTCACTTTTGTACCCAATCAAAGAATTCGTTTTTGTTTAGATACCATGGCAACCATAAAAATTTCCGGAAATTTTTATCCTCCTGGGTACCCTGGGCGAAATTAATAAGTGAAAATTTTTCTGTCAAACATTTGACATGTGACAAGTTGATATTTTGCTTTAATGTACAAATGAAGGTCTAGTTTTCATATGAAAGGTGATAATTATGTATTTACTAGATATTTGGAATGTGTCTGAAAATATTTTCTCCACGATTATTGCAGAAACTGTCAATTCTGAAATCATATTTCAGAAGAAGTTCAATACACCATTTGTCACAAGTTTTTATCAGAAGTCCCGTAGCTCAGCGGTAGTGTTGCGGCCTATGAGTCGCTAGGTCGATGGTTCATTCCACGATAAGAACGTAACAACTTTTTTATTTATTTTTTATTCCAAATTTATTAATGAAAATTTTGTTAAGTATTTTACATATCAATATTTCAGTGGTTATAAATAGTTCAGGTGAAACTATCGTTAGTTATTTCTTATGAATTGTTGATTTTCATTTCTCGGTGTGAAATTTTCTTACCGAATCCACCTGGTGCTTGAATTAATTGCCGTAAATTTATCTCGTACATGAATTTTCAAAAAAAAATTCATGTACTCAAAAAATTTCCGGCAATAATTCAAGCACTTGGGAGATTACAAGTGAAAATTTCTATTATCTCGGAATTCTGGCTATTTAGGTATAGGAACATGATATATCAATTCGAAGGGAATTTAGTCATCTTTCAGGATATTTGTAATATACAGGATGTTCCATTTAAAAAAACGCACTTTCAACCCTTTTCGTATCTAGCAGTAAGATCATGAATTTTGAACGACCCTGTATAACGCAGAACAAACTTCTCTACACAGAATCAATGTACATGATCTGGATGAACTAAACACAAAATTGCAACTTCCTAAGAATTCAAATACCTCAGAAATAAACATTCAATTTGAGCTATATTTTGGATGAAAAATATGGAAAATAACCAATATCTCAAAAACCGTTAGAGATAGGTATAGGAGAGTATAAGGCAGAAATAATCAGAAAGAAATGACAAGTTCAAAAATGCGTTAATATACAGGGTGACCCATTTGAAATAACAAATATGCTGCTACTTTCTGGTATAAGCGGCAACGCTGCATTGCTGAAAATATTTTAGATCGATAGACCAAGAGCAACTACTTGAGAAACCAAATTTTCAGAATGATCCTATTTCCCGTTCTTCGTAAACGTCTAAGGTACCATCGACCGTGACCCACCCTGTGTATAATGTGCTAATAAATGACTTTGGAACTCGACCAGATAAATGCTCGTCGAGGTGCTCGAAGAACGAAGAACATACCGGATTGAGAACTGAAAGACAACTGACTATTTTCCCTCATCTTTCAAACTCCATTTTTTCATTGCCGGCCAGAAATAATGAAAAACACAACCTCTGTCATTCCAAATTTCCAAATTGTCGGTCCGGCTTACGGAAGGGTCATAAAACTAAATGCTTGCTGGCAGGACTTCGCATCGTAGGTAATCTGATTACCAGAAACATAACAATGAAATTCCAAGTTATTTCCCATAATAAACATTAATAGTCGGACAAAGGACTTTTGAATTTAAGAAAGAAAGAAATAAATATGAAATATTTAGAAATGTGAAAGATTATTTTCTTCGGAAAATAAAAATAATGTCGGGAGTTTTATTGTTGGTAAAACCCCTACAAAAATGTAAATTATAAACAATTCTAGTTATTTTGTAGAGGAAAATACAAAAGAGTCGCAAATGACGAAAACAAACTTTTGTTGCATTTTACCAAGCCCCACCCCGTATTTCTGTGGATTTCAGATAATCGTTTTTTTTTTCATTCCAGTACAAACTTCTCGATATGCTCTATCTTCTCAGGTGAAAAAGTTTCATAAGTCACCTTTTCACGACCTACTGCGATCACAGAATGCATGCCAAAAATCGAGAAAAAGCATTAGGCATTTTTTAAGCAAAATTTTGGTTGAGGCATTCAATTCGGACCAGTCTCGAATAGCTCCATGAAAAATTGTAATATGATATCTTTTACGGGGTGTTTTCTATACCTGTTACAATTTTCGAAAAAGGAAATCTTTCAAGTCACTCTGTATAAAAAATTCCGTGTAAATTGGAATGAATTGAGGCCGTATTCAGACGATCTGTTTACTAATTGTTAATGAAAACACATTATTTCCACACAAATTATTAATTTTTAAATACTAACAAATTTTGAAAACAAACATGAAGAAATGGAATATGTATCAAACAAGCAAATGAAAAACTGAGACACCAATAATTCTAAATATTTGTATGTTCTATATATCCCTCTTCATTTTCTTTAAATTTTTCGTACCTTCTGCGCAAGTTCTGTCCAACTCTTCGCAGTTCTCCTGGTGATATTTCTCTGCAAACTGCCACAATTCTTCGTCGCAACCCTTCTTTAGTCCTTGGTCTTCTTTTATAAACCTTCTGTTTGATATTTCCCCAGAAGTAAAATCTAGAGGAGTGAGATCAGGCGAACGCGGCGGCCAATGAATTAACGGACTATTTGAGACCAATCCATTTCAGTGGAAATTTCAACCATCTTCATACATTACCAGCATTATGGATGGAAAAACCATCCAATGTACCTTTACATTTATGAAAAATAAATTGCAAAACTCTTTTAAATCGATAGATTCTAGTCTGAAACGCCCATTTAACAAAGAGTTCCACTATATTTTTTTCATTTTGAAAGAATATCTCATTTGAAAGTGTGCCGCTGATGTCACGTTCATCGGAAACAACCCCCACCACAATCCACGTTCCGAAACATTCAATACTGTTCTCCTCAAAAATATAGATTCTAGCTTGGTATAAGCCATTGAATAATAATTGAAACTTCGTCACTTGATCAACTCATAGAAAAAATCCACATATTAGCTACTTTTTATTGTATTTGTAACTTTCAAATTTCCTGAACGGACTATCCTTTCGATGAAGAACGAGCATTGACAACACCGCAAATCATTATGACAGTTCTCATGCAACAAAAGTGATCTCGAGATTTGAGGTTAATGTTTGTTTTTTTTTATATTCGACATTTAACTGATACCACAGAATAGTGAACTACAATATTCTGTGCTCATACATTCATTAATACTGTAGAGAGGTGTTATTATGACCGATCTGGTGTGAATTTATTTGTGTATTAAATGGATGGTATTATGTAACAATGAGTCAAGCCACATTTTTTAATAATTGAGGTTTTCTTTGTATTCGTGAATTTGTGATTCTTTTGCAATTTTTCTCTACAAAATAACCATAATAATAATTTACATTTTTAACAATGTTACCGACATTGTACGAGTGCGAAAATTTTTATTGTTTCATTGAGCACAAAAATACAACTTTTGTGAAAGTTTGCATTGTTTTGCTATTTTTTCTCCATCTTTGCTAAAGTGATTGGCCTACAAATCTTCGTCGGACTAGCCTTCACGGTGAAATGAACGAGAGACAGAGAAGGAGAGAGAGAGAGAAAGAGACACGGAGGAGGAGAGACACTCTACCGTTAGCTATTCAAAATGCATCCGATATAATAATTGATGTGTTTACCGGCAGTGGGGCGGTCGAGGGGAAACGCCAACATGCACACTGCATAAAGCAGGCTCTGCCAACGATGCTTTCGAATGGCGATGTTGCCGGATGGCTGGGCCATGTTTGAAGGCTGTGCTGAGAGAGGTAGAGAAGTGTCAATCGGTGAGTATGAGTATTTCTCAATTTTTGGCGTACGTTTTGGATATTTCTTTGTATGTTGAGAAGTAATGGGTATCAGATGTTTATTTTATAATTAAGTACCAGTAAATGCCAAGCTAAATGACATAGGAATAGGAAAATTATACGAAGCAGATGGGAATGACTAATTTATTTTTCCTGGGTTTGTTGGTTTTTTTGGTAAGATCAAAAATTCTGAGACTCGACTCTCACACTTTAATAAAGCCATTCATTGGTATTTGGGACAAAGAAGAGTGTTTCTTGCTGATTGGTCGTAAGTAACTAGCAAGTTATCTGAAAGGATATTTTACATATAGGTAATTATGTTTGAATCCCTTTCAATATTAGATATTTACGATATACCCAAGTACCTATCGGAAAGATTCATGTTACGAAACCTACCTATAAGATGGAAAATTTGTGAAACGAGGCCATTGACCGATTTTGATCGATTATCGTAATTGGTATAAATTTACGACGCAAATAATCTACAATATTTTCCCTACTATCAATAATTCTAAATCTCCAGTCAAAAATATTTAACAATTTTAAAAATAATGATCCTAGAAACATGCAACAATCAAAAGCTTGTGTTGTGAGGCTTTGGTAATCATGGTTCATCGTTGTTATCCTGCGAATTGTCAAAATAGAACGCGTCAATACCGGTTAGTTAGTTCCAGCATTGTTTAAATAGAAGTAAGATCGTTAGTCAATACCTGTGGAAACGGTATTTGACTCAAACGCGAGTGTCATCTGGCGTAATTAGCTGTAAACATGAATATTTGACGTCATTTTAATACAGGTTTCTTGAAAAAGCCTGATTTTAATGCTGTCCCCAGGGTTCCTTGATAAGGGGTTATGAAATGTCATCGATTTTGTCGGGCATCTTGTTTCGTCATTGGAGGGAAATTAAGGTGGCTATCCTGAAATTGGAGGCGCCAAATTTGAATTACACTAAAATATCTCATTTTGTTGGATTGAATTCGAAACCAATTGGTGGGAGTAAATTGAAAAACGTGCGAGTGATTAATACATATTTGTTATTAATATATTCGCTAGTTCGCACAAGTACCTCGAAGACTTCTGAGAGTTTCGAAGTTGACGAAAATAACAAATTTTTAACATTTTTTATAGGTTCTGAATGGTCGTAGTTGATAATAATTATCAAATTGAATGAACTGATGAGAAAGTGTCTATACAAAGTAATGAGCTGTTTCAAAAAAAAAAGAAGAGGTGGAAGAATCACATAATCTGAGATTTGAAATATATTTCAAAGATTCGAAGACTAATCTCAATATATCTGTTGTAACACTAGTTGAATAAATTGCACCCTTCAAAGAGAAATTCTTTTCATGTCTAATGAAAGACATCAAACCAGCTCTCTTATGTTGACATTATTCCAGAACCTCAGGTGCAAGAAGAAAGTGAGATTTGTAATATGCTTGATTTTATTCTAAAATGTGTGAATGTGAAATGGGGTAAATGATTAAAATGATAGATAGATAAATATTTATTCGTCCTTGAAGTTTACTCAAATATAAAAACTTATCACTGTCATTTACTCTGCCTTATTCACAAAACTAACTCACATTTCATCGACAAAATTTATAATAGTTTCAGAAATAATTTATGAGTACTGTTAGGTATTTATGATATGAGTCAATGTTTTATTTCATAAATTTCGGTAGCATGTATACATTGTTTCATAAATAGTAATTTACAATTTTTTTATGTAGAAAAAATTTAACATTTCTATCCATTAAATGGCGAGTAGTATTATGCATATCTAATATTTTAAAAAAAGATGAACATATCATTTGTTTTGCAACGTTCCATAATAATTTGGAGTATCGATAGTTCTTATACTTGGTAATGGAAACTTTTCTTTTAATTTTATTTCTTTTTTCTGATAATTGTTGTACAATAGTGTTGTTGTGTTATTGAACTGTTCAACGAGTTTTTCTCGTTCTTTGTAACGTTGTTGTAAACAAGAGGTGGGAGGAGACTGTGAATCCTCATCTGAAATGGTATAAAGTCCTATCAATTTCAATCACTTCATAGCGCCAGGAATAGAATATAATGAACAAACTATTATTTCATGGTAAACGATCGGCCATGGGTACAGATTCTAGCAAGTATCTATCTCCAATCAGGGCCGTTCCAACCTGGTCGAGCGCCGTCGTGCAAATGTTATCACAGCGCCTTTTAGTGCATATACATTTTAAATTTCATACGATTTTATATTATGTACCTACATTCAACATAGACGCTAATTATTGAATAATACAACTGTGAAGCAAAAATGAATGAATAACATAAATAACAATAAATAATAAATTTTATTACCAAAGAAAAAATAAACATTAAATAACCTAAATAAAACTAAATAACCACTAAATTAATTAAAGTAGCTTAACACGCTTTCTTTTTGGAAAATTCAGAAATAAGATCACTCACATTTATATTGTCCAACAAATCACTTTCAGTCGATATGATTGCAAAATTATTGAGCCGCTGTTGTCCCATTGACTATCTTAAGTAGTTTTTGATTACCTTTAACTTTGAGAAAGTTCTCTCCTCTGCAGCAACCGATACAGGCTTTGTCAACAAAATTCGCAAAGCTACGCTTGCATTTGGAACAGAATGAGTTAATTTTTTTTATATATAAGTCTAACATTTGTGTCGGTGTTTGTAGTCTAAGATTTTTTTAAAATTGCAATTCGTGGAACAATTCTGTTCCATTTATGTCACGCTCATTACGATTTTTGTCTGTTAAAAGTCCTTCAAACTGTAAACAACAATTTAGTTGTTCCTTTTCTGGTCAATCTGAAAATTCACTAATTGATTTTATAACAATATCAAGTAAGTATACTAAAAAATTTGTTTATTTTAAAATCACGTTCTCCATCTGTAATTGGTTCTAGTAATAAAATTGTTTTTTAACACGCCTTGGTCTAAACACATTTTCAGTTTTGAGGGTTGGCTCTACATTTTACATTTTGCAAGTTTAGAAGCATGTACAACACATCTCCAAATCCTTTATCACTGCGGTAACTATTGAAAAACTTTGGCAAAGTATTCATTTGTGTCCTACATGCTTCCGAGATATTAAAATCTTTGGTTTGAAATATTTAGCTAACAGTATTGACTCTAAACAGAACATTATACCACAATATTAATGTACATATAAACCGGTACCTTTTTAATTTATTTGCTGAAGATTCAGTCATATGCTTTGTATTGTTATCGAAAGAAACTCCACTAAATATACTATATAAAGCATCATAGACTTCCCCAAGCTGATACCTCAAAGGAGCAATGGCATCAATTCTGCTCGACCATCTAGTTTCAGAAAGTCATTTCATGTTTGACTCTATAGATAATAATAATATATACATTTAATAAATTATTCATTTAAATATTATTACTTATTTCATTCTTGTGTTTAATCATAACTCTAGCATATTCTAACTGATCTTTCAGACATTGGTAAAAATAAAAATATATCTTCGGTGCCTTTTTCGTCACTGCGCCTTCGTGCGCCGCACGACCTGCACATATGGTTGGAACGGCCTGTCTCCAATGGAACTCCAAGTGCTTCTTGAAATGTCATAGGTGACTTATCGATAACAGATTGATACGATATCACAGTGGACTGACCAGATTTTTTTTAGGAATAACTAAAAAGGAACACCAACATTATATCGTAATGTCATAGCAAAAATATTGGCTTTCAACAGTTTCTATCCAAAACCAAATTGAGTTCTGTTTCTCATTAAAACAGTTTGAACTCACCGTTGTTCTAAGCCATTGTCTTGACTTCTCATGTAGGAGAGATTCTTGAAGATTGTATTCAAAATCTCTTTTATCAAAATGGTCTGAACAAATCCTGGAAAAATCAATAGACCCATACTACAGAAATTGATCCATTGCTGCTTTACTGTTCTTGGGGAATATATGGATCGGCAATTTATCATCATGGTATGATGTATACAGGAGTATTGTTACAACATTAAACAAGTAATTAACAACTAGCAATACAAAATACAGTTTTCAAGCCGCGATGTTCTCCGTTTTTCGAGCTCCTCGACTAGCATTTATCTGGTCGAGCTAGCTAGATAGTCATTCATCAGCAAGCTGTATATAGGTTTAATTGTTAAGTGTTTTTATTATGTAACATGTGTAAATTTATCGTTATGGTTACTTATTAGCTGCTGTGTCTGTTATTTGATTACATCAACTTACCCGTCACCCTGTACTCCCACATTATTTGTTAGGTTTCATTTCACTATTTATAAATAAAATCTAGTTTAAAAAAAGTTTTTTATGTTTATTCTATTACTCTACCTACACATTTGACTTGACTTTACCTGAAGCTTTGAATCCATCAATTTCGTATTAATTCATGTAGGTATACTTGCAACCTTTGTTACCTTATTTCTGGACACCTACCATTGTCGACGTTGTCGTTGAAAATGAATAATTTACTCTTAGTAAAACTCAAAGCCACGAATTTCTATCTCACACTTTCGATGAGATGATGTCACATTTCAAAATATAATTTTCTATTTAATTAGGTTCGTTTTAAAATCCCGGCGATTATGACACGGTCCCCAATCCGGAATCCCTTCAATGGCTGTAGGAAGTTCGATGAACTCTCCCTACATTAATTTTCTCGGTAATTTTACTGGCTTTATTGTGTTGCACGGAGAGAAAGCTGTTATCTGTCTCTATTGTGAATAATTAATCATTACATTAGAGATTAACTATCGTTCGGTAAAGAATACGCATTGTTATTAGAAAACTTTTTTCGTGCAATAAGTGGTCTTTGTTTATTATGAAACTGTTTATAAAGTATTTGTGGAAACTGGTAGGAATTATGTTATACCTATGACTAATTACGGTAAATGAAATGGTGTGCTAGTCTGTCATGAGGAACCACTTCTGTAATTTTAACGAAATTTGTGATGATTTAAATACATATTTTGTTCTCCAACCGGTGAATATGCGCGACTGGATTAAATACTATCTTTCTCTCTCTCCATCTCATCTGTGTTGACTCTCTGTCTACGAATTCGATGACTATGACTGATCGTGGTTCCAGGCAAATTAGTCACAATACAACTGTGCATGCAGTAATTTTTTAGTTTATACCTGTGTTTACCGAGAAGTTATTTCGATGAGTTTTCGTTAATCTTTTGTTCAAAAGACATTGAAATGTATGGCTTGAATGTAATTTGTGCCAAAACAACATTATGTTAGCACACAATAGAAAAGCTTATTCGACACCAACATTTTTTACTTCAACTCCCACATCGTGCAGAATTGGGCTATGCAAAAATCTTTAATTTTTGCAATTTCCTAATGGAAGTCATGCTAAAACTTCATTTAAAACCTCCAGCTCAAGTCCCTCGTTTAATGAAGGAAAAAGAACACTAATTCTAGCTGTCCGCGTGTTAACATACAGGGGCGGCGCTTTCCTACTCATACAAAAGGTAAATTTTTTGGTCAAAATTACACATCGTTTTCCACTTATTTTGGTGGGGAGAACACACTGTATAATTTTCCGCAATTGGTCGTAATACATACTGTATATTGAGACCACAGTTCATGAATCAGATACGGAGCTGTTTTTCTAGAATTATTGCAGGTTTTGATAAACATACGATCATTACAGTATTCTGAAATTATTGAAGAACATTAGCCTAGGCTATTTTTTGTCCCCAAATCACTGTGGGAACGTCACTGTTTTGAAAAATAGTAGAAATAATAGTATGGCAGGTAAGGCAGTTGTTCTAAAAAAATGTTCCTATGTGCTTTTGTAAACACATACCCATCTTTGATTGCCTTGGTATATTGATGTATTCGATTTACTTCATTCAATCATTTTGAAAATGGTTTTTACTATACAAGAGAGTATATCAATTCTGGTCCCGATTTTGAAAATAGATGATATGATATGCTGTGCTAGAATTTTCAGTAGTAATATCCCGACAAAATGCTGAATTTTCGAAATATACTTTCACCTTGTTGTCATAACAACTGTGTTGCTAAGAAATGTGATTTGTACAGCAGCAGAGTTTGAGTGACAGACAAGGTGACAGTATTTTGAAAATTCTGCATTTCGAAGGGATTTTCGATCACACTCAAGAATTAATAGAAGAAGTTAGACTTTATCCGTTTTGCTAAAACGGTTCATTTTGCATATTTGGCAACTTTCAGGCGCCAAACTGACGTTTCTAAATTCACCGTGATTGAAGTTACTATGGAAATGTAGAACTCAATAATTGTCGAAAGACCGATTTTAAAATACCACGAGCTGGAAGCAATGTTTTCAGAAAGTCTTGTTGTCATTGGTGTAGATTGAGTAAATGATGACATTTGATTGGTTTATATAATATAATATAATAATAATAATAATAATAATAATAATAATAATAATAATAATAATAATAATAATAATAATAATAATAATAATAATAATAATAATAATAATAATAATAATAATAATAATAATAATAATAATAATAATAATAATAATAATAATAATAATAATAATAATAATAATAATAATAATAATAATAATAATAATAATAATAATAATAATAATAATAATAATAATAATAATAATAATAATAATAATAATAATAATAATAAGACGTTTATTAATCCAAATTCACAAAAAATAACAAAACACATTCAAAATAATTCA